>CM072078.1:65200-3027700 GCA_036785405.1 Coenonympha arcania | reverse complement strand
AACCATCTCCCAAATTGAAACTATAGTCGGCGCAATACCTCACTGCCAGCGGTGCAATAAAATGGGAGAGGGGACACACAAACACACTTAAAATAAATAAATGCATTCATATTTGTCAATACACCTCCCTGGCGCAGTGGCGGCGCGCTCGGATTCGAGTGGGAGGTCGCGGGTTCGATTCCCGCCACGGGCCACTTTGGAATTTTATAATTTCTAAATTGGCTCAGGTCTGGTCTGGTGGGAGGCTATGGCCAGGGCTAGTTACCACCCTACCAGCAAAGACGCACCGCCAAGCGATTTAGCGTTCCGGTGCGATGCTTGTAGAAACCGTTGGGTAAATTTACTTACCCTTCCAATTTAGTACGATAACATCTTAGACTGCATCATCACTTACCATCAGGTGAGATCGCAGTCAAGTACTGACTTGTATAGAGTAAAAAAAAATACATTTTATGTTTGAAATATACCTAAAAAGTGCGAAGTAAAGAAGAAATAAAGGGTTAAACGAGTAGGTATAAAATACACACATTCGGCACTCCATAAGCCTAACCCAACCCTTGAATGGACCCCGGGATCCTAACCCGGGCCTCTTGTGCCTCACGCACCGCTGCGTATGAATTCAGATCCCTTCTGGGGCCTGAAGGACCCTTAACGTGTCTACGAGGGATAGGGTTACTATTTGGGTTTAAAATGGCGGACGTCTCAGTACAAAATGTCTGAAAAAGGATAAAAGGGCTAATTAGCCAGCGGTTTAGTTACAACAAAAGGTTATTTTGCTAAACAATGTGCTACTAGAATGGGGTAATTTGAGCAGGTAATCTAACCCTAGAGTAGCCAAAACCCTAGAGTAGTAATACCAAAGTTATAAAATTGTGTGTAGGTATGCAGGCTAACTAAAAAAAGTAACGGTTTTCATCAAAAAATATAATAAAGAGGCTTTACAAGCTTGTTAATAACAAAATTCACAGAAACATTATTCATAAATGCTATACTTAACTAGCTAACTCAATAGTGCTATACTTGACGCTCTAATAAACGGAATAATAACGGATCTATTATCTTAAAACACCCTGAACCCTACTTAATAAAGGACAAGATCACAAAGCAAGGAATGACTTTATTTATCGTCTTCAGGTAACAGCTGATAAATTGATTTTATTTTCATTCTAATTCAAGTGAGGTAATTTTATTTTGTTTCTAGTGACATTGCTTTATTATAGAACATTGTACCTACATATTTTAAGTACACAATCCATTACTTTCATGATGCATACGCTTCATGATGCTGCTAACTCTGCAAGTATTAGTCTTCATTCATAAAAAAACCCGAACAAAACTTCGAACAATATTTTCAAAACAAAACACAGAAAAAAGATTCTACAAAAATTAAAAAAACTTTTAACAGGAAATATATACTTAGTGTAAATTTTTATACGTATTCAAAAATTTTTTGTAAAAAAATTATAATATCGTGTTTTTTTTCAGTCCTGTTGTCAGCCCTAGCGCGGGTACGCATAGGTCTATAGTGTCAAATGAAACAGATGTATCGAGTCAAGTGCGAGCTACTCCACGGATATTGCGTTGGGGTCTAGAGACGAGAGGCTGAGATCTCAATAGGTCTGATTTTATACAAGTTGCAAAAAACTTGTATGATAAAATTTATGACTATAAGAAAGAAGTAGGATTTTTGGAGTTAAGGTCGTAGACGGATTTTAGTTTTGTCCTCCTCACTCTTACAACGGACGTTTTACCTTATTACTATAAAAATATCTGTGCAAGAACAACAATATTTTCAACCGACTTCAAAAAAGGTTCTAAATTCTACTGGATCTTAATGTTCTACTGGATGTTTATGTTTGTTACCTCAGAATTTTCAAATGGGTATACCGATTTAGATTTTTTTGATACTTATTTTTTATTTATTAATTGAAAGCTCCTGTGTGGTCCCATTACAATTTGGTATTTTCACAATGGCATCCTCGAGAAAACGATATAAATTTTAAATTTCCATTAAGTAGATACTTGCTGGACAATTGGACAAATAACTAAATATCACGCCAACTGATTTTGATGATCCTTTTTTTTATTCGAATAAAGGATATACTTCAACAGTAGTTTGCTGAGAGTTGTGTTAGGGTATTTTTTCTTAATGATTTAACGTTTGTTATTATTCATTTTGAAATTCGTATTTTGTGGCAGCCCTGCCGCTTCTTCGTAGGTATATAATGTCAAATGAAACAGATGTATCCAGTCAAGTGTTAGCCCTTGGCGCAGATTGTGTTTGGGGTCCTCGAATAGGTACGGAGGGTGGAAAACACGCAGGATTTTAGGAAATACATGTGCTAAGTAAGTAAAAATGTTTTATTTTTACTTTAAGGTATTGGTATGTTTTTTTACACGATACAAGGTGCTTGACTGCG
This sequence comes from Coenonympha arcania, assembly GCA_036785405.1. NCBI lineage: Eukaryota > Metazoa > Arthropoda > Insecta > Lepidoptera > Nymphalidae > Coenonympha > Coenonympha arcania. The sequence continues at coordinate 3,025,280 of CM072078.1, read as the reverse complement.
ATCTCGCCTAATGGAAAGTGATGACTGAAGATGCAGCCGAAAATGTGATTGCGCGGACTTGGAGGGGTACTAACTTGGTAAACTCACCCCTTACGGTTTCTACACAGCATCGCATCGGCACGCTAAATAACGTTGGCAGTGCGTCTTTGCTGGTAGGATGGTAACTAGCTATGGCCGAAGCCTACCACCAGACCAGAAAGGAAGGGATTTCTCGTTCCTGCTACGCACCGCAAAGGTCTTGTTGTATACAAGGTCTTGTGTATACAAGGTCTTGTTGTATACAAGGTCTTGCGTATACAAGGTCTTGTGTATACAAGGTCTTGCGTATACACGGTTTAGTGTATACAAGGTATGGTGCATACAAGGTTTTACGTATACTAGGTATTGTGTATACAAGGTCTTGTATATACAAGGTCTTGTATATACAAGGTCTTGTGTATCCAAGGACTTGCGTATACAAGGTCTTGTATATACAAGGTTTTGTGTATACATGGACTTGTGTATACAAGGTATTGTGTATACAATGAATGGCGTATACAAGGTTTTATGTATACAAGGTCTTGGGTATCCTCAAAGCATCCGTCTTCCTCACCACTTACTTACCTCCTAACTTGGGAGCCTCCAAATTAGAAGTGGTTATGGGTCTAACCGCGCCACCTGATTGCAGTTAAACTCCTAGTTTTAGACTTACTTTAACTCTGGAAATGTAAAACTTGTAGAGCCTCGTTCGCTTACCTGAAAACAAAAAAATTAAATTAAGTACTTTTGTCGTATTAAAAAAATACCTACTAGCTGACTGTGCAAACCTTGTTTTGCCACTTTAAGGGTATGATATAAATGGTGAACAACCTATTCTCAGACCTACCGAACGTGGACAAAAAAGTTCATAAGAATCGGTCGAGCCGTTTCGAATGAGTTTGGTTAGGTTTTTTGTGACACGAGAATTTTATGTAGTGAAATTTTGGTATGACGAATTTTTTCAGCTTTAAACTGACGTCTAAACGTTAATCAGTCAGGGAGTGAATGAATTAGTGAGTGGATTTTTTATGTACCGCAGCTGTGTATTTAATATACTGAGTTGAAATAATCATAGTATTGGCAACCCTACAACAGTAATAGAACCACTCAACACAACCATCACAATACTCAACTGAATCGCAATTCGCACCGCACTATGAGATTGTAATCTAAAATAGCGATCGCCGATACCATTGCAAACCACGGTCTGGGATGATCGAACAGTATGGTAAAGTCTGAGGACACACTAGGATATAATTTAATGTATTTATTTAATACACTTAGAATTTTAATTATTATTATAATATTGGCAACCCTACAACAGTAATAGTAACCACAAAACTAAATACAACCATCACAATACTCAACTCAATCGCAATTCGCACCGCACTATGAGATTGTAATCTAGAATAGCGATTGCCGATACCATTGCAAACCACGGTCTGGGATGACCGAACAGTCTGGTAAAGTCTGAGGACACACTAGGATATAATTTTATGTATTTAGTACACTTAGGTTCGATTGCTTGACTTGACTTTAACCGAAACGTTATAGTTAAATATGGCAGTCTAACCCATAATTCGAAAGACATAAGAGTCATCCGGACCTTAGAGTTGTAACAATCATAATATTGGCAACCCTACAACAGTAATAGTAACCACTAAAGACAAGCGCAGGCGTTGCGTAGCCGGATTCCAACGAGGTACCAATACGTAGCGTGATACAGAATTAATTTATCAAATTTTCATTGAATCCTTACGTGAGTCACTTCTTCTTTCTGATTGCGGCTTCAGGTCTTCATGGTCCCTGGTGTCACGTTGACCGTCCGCGATCTATTGTGACGCCGCCATCTACAGTTCCCAGCCAATGTTTGTTGCCGCCAGGAACAGCAGCAACTTCTTGGCTGAAAGAAGCTTAGCATCAATTGGGTCAAGTATGAATTTCCCCAGAAGATTGCTGCGCTTGTGCATTAGTGCTGGGCAGGAACAGATCATGTTCATCGGCGTTTCCGCCGCCTCATTACAGAGTCTGCACATGTCTGTATCCCTCAGTTTCAGGTTGTTCATGTGTCGATTTAGTCCACAGTGCCCTGTTAGTGCCCGCACTAGTATGCACAAGTTTTTCCTATTGAGGTCCAGAGCCTCAGAGGCCGCTTTCCCATTGAAAGGTTTTATGAGAGCCTTTGAATGGTTCATTCCTGTCAATTTCCTCCAACGCATTGCCAGATCGAATCGACAGTAGATTGTCAGGGTTAGTTGCGCCAGGCTTTTAGGTATGCCGCAGACAGGTTCAGGTCCTATCTGCTTGCCTTTTGCACCTGTTTTTGCAAGTTCATCGGCCTTTTCGTTGCCGATGATCCCTGTGTGACCAGGAACCCATCGTAGAATCACCTTGTTGCTTGTGGCCAGGGCATTCAGTGTTCTCCTGCAGTTCTCGACCAGCTTGGAGTTAAGTTTCTCCGAAGATAGGGCCGATAAAGCCGCTTGGCTATCCGAATGGATATAGATCGTTTTATTTTTGTAGTCCTTTTGCAGACAGGTTTCGGCACAGTCGATGATGGCAAAAACCTCTGCCTGGCATGGATGCCAAGGTTCCGGTACAGTTTTACTTTGGCCGTCTCTCCATAGATTCCGCAGCCTACCTCTTTGCCTGACTTTGAGCCATCCGTATACCACTTCAGACTTCTCGGTTTCCAGAAGACCCGGTTTTCAAGCCAGTCGTTTCTGCTGGGAATTTCCCCAGCATAGTGTTTTTGGAAGTCCAGTTTTAGAGGCATAGTGTCTGTAGGCATCCCTAAAACCGGGATTTCAAGTATTGAGTCCTGCAAGTTCCTCAGGGCTTGAGAGAGCCAGTACACCTCCCCCTGACTGATCAGCCTGTACATGCTAGCTCTCGCCTCCCTCCTCATGTGCAGGTGAAGAGGAGTGAGGTTTAGGAGAGCCTCCAGTGCTGCATCGGGAGAGGTACTCATGGCTCCCGTTATAAGTAGACAGGCCGTAGGTTGTAGGCTGCCTAGTTTGTTTTGGGTTGTTATTTGCATCGTTTTGCTACACCATACCACAGAGGCATAGCAGATAATCGGTCTAACAATGGTAACATAAAGCCAGTAGATTATCCTGGGCTTTATGCCCCATCTGTTGCCCGCTAACCGATTGCAAATGCCCAATGCCATCTTCGCTTTCTTGAGTACTCCGTCCACGTGTGCGTTCCAGGTCAGCTTCTGGTCCAAAGTTACACCCAGGTATTTGACCTCTGTCGAGAACGGGATACTTACATTATTCAACTTTGGAGAACGTAGCTTGTCCAGCTTACGTTTCCTAGTGAATGGTATCAAAACAGTTTTGTCAGCGTTAACTGTGAGTTCGTTCTCTGTGCACCATTTTTCAACGGTGTTGAGTGCTCTTTGCATAAGATGGGAAAGGGTATTCTGACATTTACCCCGCACAGTGATGACCAGGTCGTCTGCATAGCCCTGAGTAGGGCTTGCAATATCCGTTCTTTTTTTATTATCCGGATAATCTGGATAGTACAAAAATCACTATCCGGATATCCGGATAATTTGGATGATTCGGATAATGTTCCAGTTTTCTTTAAATAATACCAAAAATATTAGAAAAACGTTTATTTGTTTGAATTGTTTCTTTGGATACCTACTTAAAGGTTCAGTTTTTAATGAAAAAATAATTAGATCAAAACTTAAACAAATTAAACACAACTTTCAAGTAAGTCCGAAGACGGCTCCCACAAAGAGCATGGTTGATTTAAAACAATGCTGATTTCCTTACGTGATTCTTGTTTGATTGTAGTAGCAGCACTTACGGTGCTTGCGCATTGTTGTTCAATATTTTGGGTCTCTGCAAAAGCAGGTATAAGAGCGGTTGTTTGTCGTGATCGTGAATGTTGGCAATAGGCAGAATTGATATTCACAATCGTCTCTCTGATGGATTCATTTGTTGGGTTTTCGAAGGGATATATGGACTAATGTCAGTCCCACCACCATAATGTCGCCACTATGTCAGTCCGTATCCAAGACCAAGCTACGAGACCAATCTAACTGCAGCGAGGAGTGCGACAGGGGAATGTCATCTCTCCAAAGTTGTTTACCGCCGCGTTGGAGGACGTCTTTAAGCTACTGGATTGGAACGAATGTGGCATCAACATCAACGGCGAGTACATCACACACTTGCGATTTGCCAACGATTTAGTCGTCATGGCAGATACCCTGGAGGATCTCAACACAATGCTCAATGACCTCAGCAGGGTTTCTCAACAGGTTGGATTCAAAATGAACATGTTTCGCTCCAACCAGTGGTTGTTGAAAACTCTGCACTCGAAATTGTTGACGAGTACATATACCTTGGACATACAATACAATCAGGTAGGTCCAATTTTGAGAAAGAGGTGAACCGCCGAATCCAACTCGGCTGGGCGGCGTTCGGGAAACTCCGCGATGTCTTCTCGTCCAACATCCCTCAGTGCCTGAAGACCAAAGTCTTCGAACAGTGCGTGTTGCCAGTGTTAACTTACGGATCAGAGACATGGTCGCTAACTATGGGCCTCATAAGAAGGCTCAGGGTCACTCAGCGAGCGATGGAGAGAGCTGTGCTCGGAGTATCTTTGCGCGATCGAATCAGAAATGAGGAGATCCGCAAAAGAACCAAAGTAACCGACATAGCTCAACGTGTCGCAAAGCTAAAGTGGCAATGGGCGGGGCACATTGCTCGCAGGACCAATGGACGTTGGGGACCCAAGGTGCTGGAATGGCGGCCACGCACCGGGAAGCGCAGTGTCGGTCGACCCCCCACCAGGTGGACGGACGACATTAAGAGGGTCGCGGGAGTCGCTGGCGCCAGGCGGCGCAAGATCGGCGGCGGTCATTTCAGGAGGCCTATGTCCAGCTGTGGGCGTCCATCGGCTGAAACAACGATGACGACGACGACGATATGGACTAATCAGCCTCTTTGTTAAATCTGTCTACGTTATGGAGGTATTTGAGAGTTCCGTTTAAGGTCTGAAGTCGTCTTTGTGCAATTCTTTTTTTCAGCATTTCTACGAGATCAGCACCAATTTGGCTTTCACTCGCCGATAATTTTAGTATCATAAATTTTAAAGCTGTCTCAGCCCTTTGGTAGGTTAGAAATTGAACTCTCTATACCTACGAGTTACTAGTTACTACTTACGAGTAACGACTCTGTAAATAGTATGAATTTGGAAGTGCTTGTGGCCTTCTGAGTTCTGAAATCAGCGTTTTACGTTTTTTCCGAACGTTTTTAACGAAAGCATCTTAAAATCTAAAATGACTGAGTATTATCCGCATTATCCAAAATATCCGGATTATAGACTCAACTGAATCCGGATAAACAAAACGAACGGATATCCGGATAATTCGGATATCCGGATATCCGGATTGCAAGCCGTAGCCCTGAGTATCAATGCGTAAGTCAGCCATCTTATACAGGAGTTCACCAACGGCCAGTGTCCACAGAAGAGGTGACAGTACCCCCCCTTGCGGACAGCCCCTCGTAGTGAGCACTTCAATAGAGATTTTATTTAATTCAATTCTGGCTTTCCTATTTGAGAGCATCGCCTCCACCCATCTGATGGTCGTTCTGTCAGCCTGCTTATTAGCTAGGCCGCCCACCAGTGTGCGAATGGGACAATATCCAGGAAAGCAGAAAGTGCGATTTCTTTATCTTCCAGCGCCTTCTCAATCCTGTCGACCAGGTTGAGCAGAGCAGTCTCTGTGGACCTGCCTTTGCAGTAGGCATGCTGGGTAAAGTGTATGGGTTTCTCGATGAGAAACGCATCCCTAATATACCAATCTAGCACCTTTTCCATTGTTTTCAAAAGAAAAGATGATAGGCTGATGGGTCTGAAGGATTTCGGCTGTGCATAGTCCTTTTTCCCCGCTTTTGGTATAAAAATGACCTTAACTTTGGTCCACTGTTCCGGTATAAATCCCCAGGCATAGCTGGCCCGAAAGATTTTAACTAGATGCGGGATTAACAGCTTGGCTCCCTTTTGCAGAAGAAGAGGGGTAATACCTTCAATGCCGCATGCTTTGTTGGGGTTGAAAGAACTAATAGCCCACCCCACTATTCCAGGTCTAAAGACAGTAGCAGCCCTTTTCCAGTCTTCCGGTTTAGGTCGGCGTGGATGGGTGGTCACAATGTCTCCAGCGTCCATGTTGATCGCTCCTGTAAAGTGAGTCCTGGCTAGCAGTTCTATAGTCTCCTTCTCATTTGATGTGAAGGAGCCGTCCGGATTTTTGAGGAGTCCAAGCTGGTTGGGATTGGCTTTGGCTAGTGTTTTGTGTAATCTAGCTCCTTGAGGTAAGCTGTTGATCTCCTCGCAGAACCTTCTCCATGATGCCCGCTTGGCCTTTCTGATCTCCTTGCTATATTCTTTTAGAGCCATCCTGTAGGTATCCCAGTCATTATTCGCTTTGGCTCTATTGAATAGCTTACGTGTTTTATCTCGTAGTCTTTTCAGCCTCGAGTTCCACCACGGTACCCTATGCCTTGTAGTTTACGTGAGTCACTTACTTTATATAGGAACCTAAGCGAAAGAAGTCGAGGAGTTATGTGCACATAACCTAGATTTAATTCTAATATTAATTACCAAATATTTGTGTATAAATAGATTATCAAAATACTCCATTTAAATTGAACCCTTGCCTACCGAACTGAGCCGTGCATAGTATTAAGTTAGCGATTTCGGAAACACGAATTAAATATTTTTTTACCTGAATGTCTAAAAATTTCGTTATTATAAATAAATTGTTATTGGATTAGAGGCCGAGTGTGTAGGTTATTGAAATGCATCTGTACTAGTAAGATTTCATGTAAAGGAAAGGTAGGGAAAAGTATTTCATACTATAACCATTTGTTTACGTTGTATTAAAAATTTAGACATCGACGTCGACACGGTAGACTCTTATACTATCCTAGTTAACTGTTGGTATTTTTGTATTTTTTTTTTCCTTACTCGAAAACCATCATAGTGGACATCGACTTGAATACAATAGACACTTAAAGATTTTGTAAACGGATCGAATAAGTATTAACTGTGTTAGATGTGTAATTAAGAAGACTTCAATTTTTTTTTATTTGGCAATAAGTTGTATTCATTAAAAGATTTGTTTACCTATGTATAGTATAAACAGACACCACTTCCATTAAAAGATAACTGACCAATTACTGTGTATCGTTATTTCTTGCTCCCCAAAAATTTTCCAAACTTTTGTACGAGGACGGAGTGACGGGCAGAATCCGGGCATTAGTGTATGTAAGTATATTTTTTTTTTTGACAAGGCTAAGTAAGTATTTATCCTGCCCCAGCTCAATCCCCGCTACAAGATAAACAAAGAGACATCGACGTCAAACTTATATTACCCCTCTTATTGCATCGGGGGAAAAACAGAAAAATATAAATTAATAAAAAAGGGAAGCCCTGACTGGGAAATTATCATCGGGACGATTATCGTCCAGGCGCAGCCCAAGTCCGTAGAAAGCTAAAATTTTGCACAGGGGTTCTGTTGATAATGAAGACAAAGGATAAGGAATTTGAAGGATTTTTAAATTGAAATTCAATTAAATCACCCGGGCTAGGAACGACCATGTCAGCTAAGTTAGAGTATAAAACCGAAGAAATTTAACGAAGAAAAACTGAAACACAGCATATTTTGTACAATGTGAAACAAGCGTTAATATTGTCACGATCGCGTAAAAATACCTATCTCAAAAAATTGGTTGTCTGTAAAGTCGGTTTACTGACGATAGTTGAACGTGACAACTCTCGCTTGCACTTCAAGCCTTACGCGGAACGCCTCAGAGCGAGGTAACGCCGGTAACGCCGGATGAGTCATGTTTTTTTTTGCGTGCAGCCGGCTCTATCGATTTATAAGACGTTGTCACGTCAAAAAAATTGGTTGTCTGTAAAGTCGGTTTACTGACGATAGTTGAACGTGACAACGTCTTCTTTGTCGCTCGTTCCGCGCTCGCAAGGTAACGCCGGTAACGCCGCATGAGCGAGGTAACGCCGGTAACGCCGAATGAGTCATGTTTTTTCGTGCGTGCAACCGGCTCTATCGAATTATAAGACGTTGTCACGTCAAAAAAAAAACACAAATCACATCAGCACTTAGATTCTAAAGTGACCCACTGTACCCCAACCTTAAACCGCAAACGGGCAGTTAACCCTCCATTACTGCGTCGCACCGAAATCGAACACAAGTAGTGTTTTTATGAGAACCTGGATGGCGGAATTAGAGAGCTGTTTGCGGGTTGACTCCGGCATTTCCGATTTCATTACAGCACATAAAAGTACATTTATTGGGACGTATTACGACACGTGGAAGGAACTCATAAACGTTACCTATTAGAGTGGTTATAAGTGACTGCTATGAGTTTTATTAGAGTGAAACTTTTGACGTGATAACGTTTAATAAATTGATGTACACCAGCAGCACTCATGAAAAAGTGTACCGTTCCGTGTACCGTTCCGCCTCGTTCCGCGTAACGTGCCACCTGAGCCTGTGCGTGCAAGCGAGAGCGCGCAACAAGCGATAGAGAGGCACGATAAAAATTACGTAAAATAATGATTATGATTATGATTATGATTACGGTTACGATTATGATAACGATTACGATTATGATTATGATTACGATTGTGATTACGATTACGATTATGATTACGATTATAATTACGATTATGATTATGACGTTATCACGTAAATTTATCTTCCGTAAACCGACTTTACAGACAACCAATATTTTTTTGTAGAGTCCCAATCATATCAAATGCCGCATTAGTATGTTAATTGTGGTTTTACAACTTTTACTGTCACAACTAATACACGGCAGCGTGGTCTTCTCCGGCGGGTGTGATTTCCCTCCGGGGGGTACGGGCCTCGAGGCAAACCTCCTTACCCGGGCGATGTGTCGCGGGGGCGCTGCACGCCCTCTGTGTTGATCTTTAAGCCCCCTGGTTAGGGTCCTGTCCAGTGATGATCCTCGCGTCGTCTTCCTCGTCTCCATCGCTACCCGTAAAATGCCGGGAAGGGGACGGGGACCGTAGGAGCTCGCGAGGTAGGGGACGCCCTTGCGGTGGTCGGTCGAGTGTAGGGGCAATCCCGTGGAGGTGTGCGCACGGCCCGTAATCCGCGCGAGCGAACAGGCGTTGCGCGAGAGTACGGACAAACTCCTCCACGGTGGGCGTCCTGGTAATACTTTTACCGTCATCAAGTAATGAACTGTTGCGTTACGAGATGGCGTTATTGTAAAGACGGCTGTAATGCGACAGTGGAATTAAATAAAATTTTCACTCAAACGGCGTAGACGGCGTATTTAATCGATATTTAGTGACGTGCAGTTTAAACCCTATAAAGACTAAATTAATTTCAAAGTTAAACGTCATGTCTTTTGGGTCTTTAATCTAAAATCGCTGTGAAGCAGAAACACGATTGGTTAAAATTTTTTCGATAGAAAGTTCTCCCTAAAGTTGCTCCAAAATCTCAGTTTTCCTGTTTTTTATCGGAAACTACAATGGGTGTAATTTTCATTTCATTTTAATGTGTTGCTAATAATAATATCTGAAAACACTCAGAACGGATTTTTAATCACTGGCTTAGATTTTTAGTAATTAGGTAAAACGTCGTGTTTCTGTTATTTTCTTCCACAATGCTACATGTCACACCCACCAACGTATTCGTAAGATTGAGAAAGACAAAAATAAATTCAGTAAATCCTCTTAATAACTTTGTCTCTATCTATCATGTGGTCTTATTGCTAACGCCTCAATAAGAGCAAATGCAATGATCAATTACCCAGAACGCGCCTGCTCAGTGGAGCAAGGAGGAATATTTCTCTCCCATTTAGCGTGATGGAGGAAATTCGTACCCGGTCGCGAATTAGCATGCGTAGATTGAATTGTCAGAAAAGTTTCACGAAGCTCGTCTTGTGCAAATTCTGAAGAATTCGCGAAGAGAGCGAATTTTTTTTTAAGTTAGTCGTAAATTGCTGTCAGGTCAATTCGGTTTATTTAGACATACACATTTTGTTGTTTCTAAGATATAAGGTTAATTGGAATTGGAATTTAGAATGCGGGCAATAGCTAGTAAATAAATAAAAATTTAGTGGAAAAAAAATTTATTTCAATTTACCTTCTAAACATCTCAGTTCTAGAGAAAATTAGAAGTAACAATAATTGCTCTCCTAGCTCGCTCCAAGACGTTTAATAATAATAATAACAGTAGTATCACCGTTAGCCGCTCGCCATTTCGTCACTTATTTGGAGGTAGGCAAAAGAAAAACCTGGACTCTGCACAAACCACGGCCGGAACACCTCATTCACAGTTTAGTGCATCGCTGTTTCGCACGTTTTAAATCATAATTAATGTTTTGTTTCTTCTCTCGAGATAAGAAGGAGGTATATAGTTTTTTATCATTCCGAAAAGGAAGAATCATAAAAGTGGTGATTGTGATTTTGATTATTTAGTGAAAATACTGTCGTCGAACATCTTCACCGGATAGCGTTAGTACGCAGCATAACCCGAGCCGTGAGTACCTACACAATTATAAAATGAAAGTACCTAACAGGATCTGATATGGTCCAGTGACTAGGATATCTGACTCTCACTCAGCAGGCTCGGGTTCGATTCCCGGCAACGGAAACAGATCACAAGCAGGCTGCGTGTTTCTCAACTAGGAGTTTCACATACACCTTTACAATATAGGGTTGCGTGTTACTCATGCAGGAGTCTCACGTACGCCCATACTATACAGGGTTGCGTGTTTCTCATCTAGGAGTCTCACATACACCCTTTACTGATAACCGAAGCATAACTGCTACGCAGACAGCGAACCGATCGCCGCCATTGATGTCGACGTCACGAAGGATGCTTTTACTGGAACGAATGTAAGTAGGTACTATAACGTTGCTGACATCGGCCCCGCTGCAATATCGGCTGTTTTGGTCTCCAGCATGCCTCTTATCCCAGTTACCTGTTACTAGTTGCTGTACGATTGCTGTTGTGACGGATTTACCTACAGAATATTAGACCCATTCTGAGCATGTTAAAAGATTATCCGAAAGGATAGAAAATAAGCAAGTATTAATTCTTCGTACGCTGTCATCACCATGCGTAGCTATTAGGTCCTTTACTCTTATCCTGTAATCAAGTGCATTCGGCTCGAATCTTATACATATTATTTTCAACATATCGTCTCCTCCTAAGGAGACTTATTTTTTTCTGATGCATAAAAGAGAGCGAAAAGAAAAATCTAAATCCATGAGTTGATCATTTTTTGTAAGAATTTGACTGAAACTTAAAAGTCAACAAAAATTATTATTAATAAATCTAGCGCAGATAATTAAGATCTGTAGTACGCAAGCTTATGGCCACCACCACAGCTACCAGCAGGCAGCCGTTTTTGCTCGGCCGCTTGCGCAGCAACCGCCCTACGCGCGGCAAGGCGGACGACGAGTCACGTGACGTGTCGACGCAGCTCGCCGCTTCCTCGAGGAAGACATCGCGGCAGTAGCTTCCATGATACGGACACAAGGAACGGTAAAGCTGGCAAGCCGCTTGATTTATTTCTACAATGACTGACTATTCATTTAATGTCAATCATTATTTTGTTTATGATTTAATATCAATAATTCTACAATTTCATAGTGGATATCAGGTTATGTCATGTCATATCCATTGCCATGTTTCGTGATTATATATTACATAAAAGAAGTAAAATATACTACTAGACAGAATATTAAATACCTATTATTTTAAAGAATCTATAGATAATCTTTTTTTAATATATATGGGCATAATTCCAACCATTTTACTTTCAATGTGAAGAAATTAGAAAAATAAACTCATAAATACATAGTTTTTCTTTTTAAAACTAGAAGATCTTAAAAACAAGTATTAAATTAATATCAAACAATAGTTACGTCATGTGTACACCTTGAATAAAGACGTAATAATTTCCTTTTTAAGTAAATAAAGATTTAGATTACAATTCAAGAAAATTTAATGCTTTCAGTGAAATAGCAAACTAGGAATTTAATGTGTTACCATTTGGATGCAATTCAGCTCCAGTATTTACCAAGATTAAGCCTGTTGCAAAAGTATTGCGACCCTCGGATACTTTTTCATCTTTTATTGGATATATATTTTTAATGGGGTTTAAAATAATTGTTTACAAAACGTGGCCGATACAAGATCCGACACTAAAATACTTGGGATTTATTTTCGATTTATTACAAATAAAAGTGTGTTAACTCCAAATTAATTATGTTGATAATATTCAATCAAGCCATATAAATATATATATTTTCATATGTATATATAAATGATTACAATGTGACCATTTATGAGGAAATTAGGAATGTCAACCATAGATTACCCACTGCTGGTGATTCGAGCGCTAAAAAATTCGAGCGCTGTAAATGCTTAAATCTACACGAAGATCTTTATAAATATAATATGCTGGTAAGCAATAATATGGATTAAAATCATGAAAAATAGCAGATAGTACTTATGCCATGAAAACATTTACTGATGCCTCAACAACTGGGGATCATGCTTATGGAGCATGGAGAGAACAGGAATGACAGCTACACACAAACAGTCTCCAGGACCGAAAAAATTTGTGTCTTGTATTGACAGTGCGACTGAAATATGCAAATATCAATAGAATGGGGACATATAATTTTCAAATTTGACAAATATTGCACAGGAATCATAATAATGGTGAAAATGGTGTAATATAACGGTCTGTGGTTCAAAAATTCAAAAGACTTATTTCATATAGGCCTGGCCTACGGGCACTTATAAATAATTAGTGAAATATAATTATTCTTACTTATTAGTGATTAATATAATTGCACATGCTGATTACTTATGCAGTTCTGACAATAAAATCACGGATACAGAATCATCATCTTAAGATCTAATGGGAATTATCGAATTGAGCTTATACAATTAACATAATCACGATGATAATTGGTAATCTCTCGACAGATTTGTTTGCAAGTGGGAAAAACCACAAATGTATAAACATAATAATATTATGGGTCATGGTGTTGGATTCCGATGTCTTTACAATTAACGCATATACTATATCGTGGAGAGATCAGCTTACACACACATTAAAACAAATAAATTTTGAATACAAATCTAACTAACGGTCAAGAACGGGGATTCTGTTGCGGTAGTGCCTCAATGGCCCACATACCCGTGAAACCCCCTCTATAAGATACCTACTTATCACCAATACTTAAGCATTAATTTTAAAATCACAAGATTTTTTTTAAATAATAATAATAATTAATGTAAGGAACGCGCAGTGTTGTGTCAAACCACCGTGATTGAAGGGAATAGGTATCTTATCTGGATTTCACTACTCTGAAGAGGAGTCTTATTTAGTCACCCATCCCAGTAAGGATGATGTCACTTTTAGACAATGTACCTACTCTTAAACAGTAGGACACTTGTTGTATAAGACAATTTACTTATGGCTGCTGAAAGCCATAAATTGGAGTTTGAATTACTTACTGCGGTCAAACATATTTTTAATGATGGGATTTACATATTTTTAATAATGTGATTAAGAACATTTTATTCATTCTATTCTTTTGTCCCATATGGCTAGACACGAACAACAATCATTGTAGATATTTTCTTTTATTTTTGTTAGGTCAAGATATAGCTAATTATGATTTAACTTCTATAATATACATGTTGACCAAGTTTCGGACTGCTTAACAGACCTTGTATCGTACTTTTATGAAAGTTCAATCTATATCAACTAAAAACAATGGGTACTTTTTGCAGTTCACAGAGTTAAAACTCTGTCGGCGATATATATATAAATAATATTAATTTCACAAACAATGAAGTAATAATAAAATTTTTAAACTGTATAAAGACCTCACGGCTGCTATAGCCATAAACACCAAGTTTATATTTATCTTTACTAAAAAAAAAAAAAAAACCGGAAATGCTTTAAGTACATAATATATCTATGGTAAGAGAACTAAGAACCTTCGAATCTATCTACATTATTCGTTTCATTCAAAAAGCCTCATGGTAAAAACTCTTCTTAAACATTGAGTAGTTGGTCATATTCGCTGCACATTACTAGGCACGCGTCGACTTCGAACGCCTGCAGGTTGGGAGTTAGTTCATAGTACAGAGAGTATTAGGAATACTACACGATTGTCAATAAATTCTTTAGCTTTTGAAAAATACTATACTAGTATAGTATGGCATGAAGTTTAATAAGAGGATTTGTTCAAAATATATCAGTACATAATTTAATTAATTCAGTTAATTATACCTTCATATTATATTTTTCAAGCGGTTGTTGATCATTCGTATTATGTGTACTTAATGTAAAGTTGTTTACAACCAATACTAAAACCAATGTTTAAGTAATTTTGCTATATTTCTGTTTATTATGAAATTAGCTGTTATTATGGAAATATTCTGTTTCGCGGTTATTATGAAATTTTCTGTTTCTGATAACAATATTAATTAATTACTTTTTTTTTTTGATATGCCATAAATTTATGTTTCACGACACTTACTTTCTCTCAACATCTACTGTTATTATTATTATTAAACGTCTTGGAGCGAGCTAGGAGAGCAATTAATGATTAAACGAACTTACCTGTACGTGAAGTTCAATCATAATTGCTCGAAGAGCTCGCTCCAAGACGTTAGCAACCCTCCCTCCCAAGATGGACATGCCATTGCCCTGGGCGTGAAACATAAGTTAAAAAATGATTAATAAATAATCAATTTATTTTAAGCACAGATTCTTTGAAGTGAGGATTTGATATGTTCTTCAAAGAATCTGTGATTCTCAACAGCTCTGCTCTCTCTAAACTAAATGAGGTGTTCCGGCCGTGGTTTGTGCAGAGTCCAGGTTTTTCTTTTGCCTACCTCCAAATAAGTGACGAAATGGCGAGCGGCTAACGGTGATACTACTGTTATTATTATTATTAAACGTCTTGGAGCGAGCTCTTCGAGCAATTATGATTGAACTTTACGTACAGGTAAGTTCGTTTAATCATTAAATTTTCGTTGCTCTGTGGTACTGGTGATGTACCTGAGGAGACGCGAGTTCAAATCCCGTCGAAGATTTTAATATTTTTTAAAATGAAATATTATAGTTTTTTTCTTCGATAAAAATGGCTACGTAGTGGGTAGCGTTTTCAAAATAAGCGATATAACAAAGTACGATATAAATGAGGTTCTTTTTTCTGCCGACATTACATCATTAATATAATCTCGGTAACAACTTGCTCCTGTCTTGATTTATACTGGCTTCAGGACAATTTTGTTTTGCCGACGACCTAAGAGATAATGTTTCACTAGATGTGTCATGTAACTAATCAGTAATCAAAAAAGTTGTTTTGTAAAAATGCCCAAGAAAAGGAGTTTTATTATTTCAGGGTTAAAACATGTACCTGTAATTACTCGTCTTTGTGCGAGTTTTTAATTGATTATTTTTAATTGATGTGTTATAAACTTTTAAACGCTTGGACTGAGTTTGATGACTGTGATTTAAGTGATCTCTTGATAACGTTAGGTGATGTGAGTATCAATGAAAAAAAAAATAATGTCTAAGGATTAAAATCAGCATGTTTAAGTAGAAGATAATAAATAAAATTGTAAATTTTTAAATATTATATTGGTTTGTATTGTTAAAATCCTAATTAGCCTTGTTGATTACGGATGTTTTCAGTAGTGAATTTGACTATTTACCTTAAAAAACCCATGGCATTAAAAGTTTATAATTTTCAAAATCTGCCCTACTAAAAATGATACAAGAATGCACATCTTGCGTATCTAGATCCGTTATAAGATGCAAGAAACGGGTTAAACTGATTAGCTTCTAATCCCCGCGGCCCCCGGAAAGGTTGACAATGCCTGCTGCTTAACGTTGACAGATTAAAGAATTAAACAACACGGGAACACCGCCGGGTTTCTTACCCCTGGCTTCATTATGTTTACGCCTGAAATCCTGCATAAATCTGTGAGATTAAAGAGTAAAATCCTTATTTTTTTAGGCTTAACGTAAGATATTTTAGAAGCTTAAAACCTTCGGTGAAATACTGCAAGTTAATGCTTTTTATTACTGCTGTAGTAAAATTTTAAAAGTAAGTGTAAAGTGCTCCTTCAAAACTATAACATGGGGTTATTCAAGGGGCGGATAAACAAAGTTCTTAAGACGACAACTCATTTGCTGTTCCTCTGGTGCTGGAAATGTCCATGGGCTGCGGTGATCGCTTACCATCAGGTGACCCGACCGCTCGTTTGCTCGCGTTGACTAAACAAAAAAAATTGGTTGTCTGTAAAGTCGGTTTACGGACGATAGATTTACGTGATAACGTCATAATTGGCCTCACTATCGTTTGTTTTATCGTGCCTCTCTATCGCTTGTTGCACGCTCTTGCTTGCACGCACAGGCTCAGGTGGAACGTTACGCGGAACGTTACTGTTTTTCATGTGCGTTGCTGGTGCTCATCAATTTATTAAACGTTATCACGTCAAAAAATTAGTAGGTAGTCGCAATTTCGTGCCTGAACTTTTGACCAATTAAGAGTGTCTTCAAGTGGCAAAATCCATAGTTCGAAAAAGGTTGGCTAAACCTGCTATTTTTCGTTAACATATTAAATAATTAAACAACAGAAGAACATACCCCGGGTTTCTTACACCTGGATTCATGTTTACGCCTGAAATTCCGTACAGATTCTTCTTTAGATTATAGATGCAAAGCCTTCTATTGTAAATTTTGTTAGGTATGTAAAAAAATCCAACAAATAAAAAAATGTTTAATATATACGTAAATGTATTGCACCCTTTACTATATTTTACTTAAGTGCCTGTTCTCTATTAGGAAAAAAATCCTAATATGGAGAAATCCACGATTTCAAAAAGGTTTTCAATACGTGCTGCTTATCCTGGTTTTTTTATTCTGTTCTCTGGCTGAACTACACTAAGATTGTGAAGGCAAAAGTTTGTATGTGTGTGTGTTTGTTACTCCTTCACCTGCATCTATACGTAACTGATTTGGCTGAAATTTGGAAAGAAGACAGATTAACAAAATTGCCTGAAAAATCCATGGTTCCCACGGGATTCGTGAAAACCCGAAATTCCCGCAGGAAACAGCTGTTAGATTAAAAAGTCGAGACACTATTTTTTTTTTAGATTAACATGTAATTTAGAAACCCGAAAACTCTGTTAGTTAGATATGATCGAATATACACGCATAATTTTACTTACCCTTCCAAGTTAGTACGAAAACATCTTTGGCTTCATTATCACTTACCATCAGGTGAGATCGCAGTCAGTACTAACTTGTATAGAGAAAAATAAAACCAAAATCTCAATTTAACCAATAACTAAAGCGGAGCCTAAAGCAACCCAGAAAAATACGAATTACGAATTTTTACGATATTAAACATAAACCTTTACGATGAGAATATTTACTTTTCATACACCATTACCTCTTACATGTTTTTGAAAACACATTCGGTTTTTTCCCGTTTTCCGCGGTGATGGTAAAATAATGCTTGCTGAGAAGGCTTTCATGCGTGAGCTGTTTACGATGGATTTCATGTAAATATTTAATTTTATGGTTACACCACTTCGTTTGAGATATGAAAATGTTATAAAGTTTTTAGGGTTCTGCAAACAAAGGATGTAACGGAGCCCTGCTCTTGTCTCGTCTATTTATTTCCCTAAATAAATAGCAGACAAGAGCAGGTCTCTACAATGGATAAAGCAATTTTTTTTTTTTTTTATTGTAGATAGGCTTGCGCTTGACGACAATCATGCCTGATGGAAAGCAATGATGAGGTCTAGGATGGAGCGCGCTTGCCTAGAAAATGCCTATTCACTCTTCTCTTGAAGGCACCTAGATTGTACTTGGCTGGAAACACGGAGGCTGGAAGGGCGTTCCACACCTTAGCGGTTCGTATCAGAAACGTGGAGGAAAAACGTTTCGTGCGAGTTTGTTGGACGTCAACCACATCAGGATGCCACCGCTCTCGGCGTCTTGCAGTCCTATGGTAGAAAGGTGAAGGAGGTACAAGGTTATGTAGTTCCTGAGCACACTCACCAAAGTTTATCCTGTAAAAAACCGCTAAACAGGCAACGTTGCGCCGATGTTGTAAGCTGAGCAGTTTTGCCCGCGTTAGCGATTCCTTGCCGATTATTCTGCGAGCGCGGCGATCAACCGAGTCCAATGCATGCATGCAATACTTTAAAACATATACTATTTATAATAAATTAACGCCATTGGTTGCCTGGAAGAAATTAGTATGTAGCGATAAGGCCGCCAGTTCATTTTTTAGTTTGTGTTTTGATTATTTCTTTTTTTTTTGATTTTCTGTGGTGTACATTAAAGAGTTTTATCTATCTATACTTTATTTATTTACTGGAGACTTGGTTTATTGGAGACTTACTTGATGTTGCTATTGTCTTAAGAAAACCTACCATTTATACCTTTGGAGTATGCTTGCTTGCAAAACGCATTTTTTTCAGCGGGACAGATTAATTTGTTTTGCTATAAGCCGCTACTTGAAAAGATTCTGTATGGTGCCATATGCAGGAACACTGCCCAAATAAAACACCACACACATATTTTCCAACACTTTCTTCGACGCACGTTTCGTCCCGACACCAGGACATCCTCAGGAGATGTTGACTTCACAATTCGACATCATAGAGTCATTTTTTTCTTTTCTAAAAGACTTTTTTTTTCTTTTCAGAAAAAGGCTGGAAGTATGAATCCACATTACATGTATACACTATATTGTACATTATAAAGGACTATAATAACATTGCCGCTATCCATCTCCCAGCGTTCCCTCTTACGAGTCCCGTTCCGCGTTACGGTACGACCTATTTAGATAACGGAATGTTTATTTGGCTGAATATAATATGCTTTTATTTGTGCTATGTTATGGTTAGCGGTTAGAGTTATTACGGTGACTATAGTTAGGGTTAGTTCATACTGAACTGCGGGGCTAGACAAAGTGACAGTCGTTTGGCGTTAACGACAGTAGACAAAAATGTATGGACAAACCACGTGACGAATGAAAACAAATGAAAGCAGAATCTACTTTATGCTTAGCGTTGTTCACTGTCGGCTGTCAATTGTCATACGAAGTACGCTAAAGTTATTTACAAGGTCTGCGAGAACGCCAGGTGGCGTTCAAATAGACGTAGTCGATTTTCAAACACAGCGTGTTTTCCTCTATTCGGTCACGTGGTTTTTTTACAGTCACTTGTTTTGTCCATACATTTTTGTCTACTGTCGTTAACGCCAAACGACTGTTACTTTGTCTAGCCCCGCTGTTATTTTTATGGTTCTGTACCTGAATGATGAAAACCATTCTATGTAGAATTACTTTGTTGTCCGTCTGTCTGTCATATTGCCTTTTTCAAACCCCGATTCAAAACGAGAGGTGTTATTATTTTCACGTCGAGGTCTGTGTGTCTGTGGCATTCTAACTCTGTAAGAGTTAGACCGATTTCAATGCAATTTTTTTCATTTGAAAACCAGTTTCCTTGCGGTTAGTTTTCTATGTAAGAGCTCTTTTCCAAAATAATGTGAGGCATTTTCGGCGTATGATTACTCGATTAAGTGCGTGTCAGTATAATTGTTAATTAATGACAAGCGTACGGAGTTTATTTTAATATTTAATTTATAGTTGTTTCTCAATCTCAGAGAAAATTTTATGCAATCGTGTTTCTGCTTCACAGCGATTAAAAACCCAAAATACATGACGTTTAAATTTAAAAGTAAATGCATTTATAGTTTTAAACTGCAGTTCACTAAAAATCGCTTAAATAGCCGTATACGCCGTTGAGTTAAAACTTGAAATTATAATTATTATAGTCCCGAATGGGCTAATATTATAAAGTAATATCGCACAAAGTGGTTCAAGCAACTAATATTATACAAATGTAACTGAAGCGTTAAGCAAACCACGATAATATTTGATACGGCCGAAGTTTGTGCAAGTTTCTCTCTGTACTCACTGTGATAGGTTAAATTAATTCGGAGTTGTTAAGCTACACGGTGGCGAGAATACTGAATTTTATTCAACATTAAATGATCTTGAATTTTGTGCGAAGAAAAATTTTAATTCAACAATTAACTTTTTAAAAATGTAATTAAAGCATGTGCGTAGAATCAAGGCAGCAAATAGCTTTTAAAGAATCCTATTACACGTGTGACCTTTGTACGTTTTACATGCCGGATACTTTCGTTGGTATCTGTGTAAATTAGGTCATTCACTAAAAGCAATCATATCCCTAGTTTGTGGGATCTTTTTCTCTTTGATTATTTTTCCAGTCGAACTGGTGTTTGCATGTTTCCAAGATAACACACAACAAGTAAGAAAGTAACACAATTGCATATTAAAAATAGAACATTAATTGCTTGCTTCATCATAAATAAGAGAAGTATATAGCTGATTTGTTCAGATCTCTGCTCTGAATAGAGTGGATGGAGCGGTGTTGATTTAAATAATTGATTTAAATATATGACCACACGGGCCAATAATTTATCAAAGGTTAGGTAACATTGTAAACATCACCTCTTTTTGGGATACGACATGTCACATTTAATTCAGTATTACTAAGAACTAATGCAGCTTCGTACGCACATGTTTTGATATTATAATCCTTATGAAGAACTTAATTAATTTTGTAAGATCATAACGTCAAAATGAGGCTTAATATTTTATACGCGTGAGTGAATTTTAATATTAGATAAGTCTTATTGAAATAGTGAAAATCAGACATATTCTTTGAGTTTCTAAAACGATACACTTAAAACACACACAATTTGATGGTGCAACTAGAATAATTTCTACACCAAAAAAATCCTCGGTGGATACAAGCTTACACATTATGTATGTGGGTAAAAGTCAATTAAAAAAATGCGCCTTCCTAAGATATTTTCAATAGGTATTATTATAAAATATGTACATCGTCTAAATTAAAAATAGATGCCCCTCCACTACATTATTCTTTCAACTAACTGTCCTTTATTTTTTCTTAGAAAGTACTGATTGATTGTGAGATTGTGACCTATTTTATTTAAATAAAATTAATATTTGACACAAAATTGCGGTTAAAAGTTAGCTAACCTCATCGAACATGGAATTCACGTTAGCATTAGCAAGTAGTTAAAGTACTCAACGGATAAAGTGTCAACGTTTTTTAACGATCGCTTCTCAAGCTCTAAGTTAAGTAAGTGGAAACTTTTAAACCGTTTCCCGGAGGATATATTTAAGGACATTAAAGTCGAGCAACGCCGCGTTGGATCGTTAGTCTGTAATAAACGGCAGAATAAGTTATGTCTCAAATCTTAATGGACCACTTTGGAGGGTACTTTTGAAAAGTTTTTAACTCTGGTGTGCTGGTATCTTTGACAACGGATTTATGGATTATTCTTGGAGTGACCAGTTTAATTAATGAGCGCAATGGTATAACCTACTTTCCTTTTTTGGGTTCCGTACTCAAACTGTAAAATTGGACTACCGATTAGAAACTTCAGGATATGGGCAGCCGAGATTTACGTAAACCTTTTCGTACAAGCAAACAGTAGCGCCATCTGACAAAATTCTATAGGTGGCTGCTGAGCGAACTACAGCGTAACCTTAGTGTTGGTGGCAAAACAAGCATTTTGGCACCGATAAACTGGCGACCTTTCTTAGCGCCGTTCGCCCTGTCCAGGGTAAGGTACAAGACTATTAATGGGACCCTATTATTAAGACTCTGCCGTCCGTCTGTCACTAGGCTGTATCTCTTGACCGTGATAGTTAGGCAGTTGAAATTTTCACAAAATAATGTATTTTTGATGCTGCTAAGTATAACAATACTAAAAAACAGAATATAATAAATATATCTAACAATCGTGCTTTATTTGCTCTTTTTTGAATTTGGTGGGCTGAATTGTTTGAGAATTGGTCTTCATAGTTCGAAACCGACAGTGCGCGAGCCCGACTGCATTTGACTAATTCTGTCATTCATAATAATTTGCTAAATTTATTATACTTGCTTATTATAATTGATAGACTACTTGCACTTGATTTGACGGTTACTTCTGAAACCTCCAGACCAAACCCGAACAAATTACGAAAATCTAAAATTTCAAACTGGCCCGTGTCGGGAATCTAACCCGAGATGAACTAGACTTTAGTACAGAATTCTAAAACATTTTTTTACTATAGTAGTGTTATTATCTCGCTGCAGACTCGGTCATAAACCATTCGAGTGTTTCGCTTTTGTTGTTCTGCAGTAATGCACAACTCAACAAAAAACAACAAAAGCGAAACACTCGAATCATATATGACTGAGTCTGCAGCGAGATAATAACACTACTATAGATAATAGATACTCGTTAATGTGGGACGACACCAGTCATATTTATTCAATTAATAAACCTAAACACAGACAAACAATAAAACGATTGTGTTAATATCTTTGCAACTCAACGAAAATCTTGAGCACAATTAAACTGAATCAGTTAGGGAAGTTACGCGACAAATATTTACGCGGAGCAAAAGTTCCATTTGAGTATCAAAACGAGTATAAACTCATTACTCAACTTTCGTTGTCAGCTTCAGTTCGTATTTATGGGTGCCTTCCTTTAAAGTGGTTCTGTGGTTTTTTCTGCATTATCCAGTTTATAAGACAAAATTTCTTTGGTTTATATCTAGGCTGAACCATTCCTTTCTAATCTTCTAATATATTAAATTCTCGAGCCTTGTTTGTTTTTCATTAACTCCTCCAAAACAGTTCGACCGAATTGTTATGATTTTTTTTCTACATTCGGTAGGTCTGAGAATAAGGTCGTAAGCATTGACTTACTATCTAAGGACCCCGGGTGTAATACAAAATTCACGAAAAAAGTGTCCCCAGAGAACCTATATACAAACGAGGGTAGGTATGTGTATTTTGAAAAACAAACTAAGTCATTCTAATTTTACTTGCAACTAGCAATAGTGCGATATATATGCGATATAGTCTCCCTTTTCGCGTTTTATCTCTCTTTCGGTTAGGACACTTTTTAGCGCTGACCCGTCATCCTTAGTGTTATATATCTATGGTCGTAAGCTATTTTTTATATACCTGGCATATGTAATGGCAAAACAACGTTTGCTGGGACCGCTTGTCATATATAATAATATGACTAGCAGTCCAGTTGAATGAATCCAGTGGAATAATGGAATAATTATGTCCCTGAAACGAATCCGTGAATCTGAAAGCAATAATGAGGTCTAGGGTGAAGCGCGAAAAGCTTGCTTATAAAATGCCTATTCACTCTTCTCTTGAAGGCACCCAGAATATAATTGACTGAAAACACGGAAGCTGGAAGAATGTTCCACACTTTAACGGTTCGTCTCAGAAACGTGGAAGAAAATCGTTGGAAATCCACCACATAAGGATACCACTATCTTCGGTTAATTTGTATAAACATGACAGAGCCTTCGGTTAATTTGTACTATATTATACAGACTTGACAGAGCTTAGCTTCTCCGTTCCTCAAGCAGCTTATCATCCCCCAATGCCATCGAAGCTGGATCTATAACAAGCTGTACCAACCATTACACTCGCTGCATTACCTACGCAAAGCCGGTAAAGATCGCTGGGGTAATCCCCGCGGATCCCGTCTTGCGCGATTGTAGCCCAAGTTATAGGAGAGTGGCGATTCTAACCAGCACCACAGCAGCACCGAAAACTACGAATTTTTACTTTTGTAAAAACTGGCGTAGAAGTTTTTGGGTACAGGTGTTCATTTTCCAAGATTTGCATCTTAAACGCGACTAAAAAATCCTCAAAATTGGTCGAGATCGAATTAGCAAAGTTGTAGACAAATACCGAAGAGTTCCTTCTTTTATCAAGTTTTCGTTTGTCTAGTAAAATAAAGTTATAGCAAGTTCAATAGTACTATTTAACTTCAAGGAATTGTACGTACTTCTATAGATCAGTGTCATTTATCCTTTTCCACAACCACCGTAGCAGAAAGAAGTGGCAGATTTTTTCGGAAGCGCTAAATTTAAAGCACAATTTAAAGATACTTAAACCGACTCACCATAACGATTATCAATTTTACAAATTGATAAAAACTTATGAATCCTAAAATAATATTTTGATGTCGATATCAGATGGTTGGACTTATTACGTTTCTTAAAATTGGGGACACTCGAAATTTTTTTTTTCAATTTTCACAGTTCAGTGCGAATTATTGTTACCTCAAATTTTGAACTAAAACCTCTTCCCGCACATACTCGTACTTTAGACCACAGCGCAATAGCGACACTCGGCATCGAGTAGACAATAATCCAATTTATCTAACGAGTTGGAGTCAGTAAATTCGCTTCAAACTTTATCAAGGGACTTCCTTAACTCTTCGACGCCTTGACCCAATCGTCGCCGCCATTTCAGCACGTTCAGTACTCACTCCAACAAGAGTAGAAAAGCCTGCCTCTACTACAAACTTTTTCTACAGTTATACATCTTTTAATCAGGCAATAACATCTTCATGGAAAAAGATCTTAGTCATAGCCTAATGTAGACCCTGGCTGCAGATAGGCAGGCTTCACACTGTTAGACCATTAAAGACGAAGAAGTAGGCGGTTTTCTTACTATTTGTTTTATTTTTCAGGGTCAGCAAGAGTAAATTCATTATGCACAAAAAATCTTTATTTTCATTCATTGAAATACTACATCTACCCATATTAACTATTACTCAAATAATATAACCCCATTAAAATCCCATCTTAGGGTGATAACATTCTCAATCCAATATGGCGGAACACACAAGATGGCGGACTAGTTATTTTGAATGCATTGTTACAATTATATATAGTTACTAGCTGACCCGGCAAACGTTATTTTGCCATATAAATTTTTTCTCACTAACGGAGTAAATAGTATCCTTAGATGTCCGTCTCCTGGCTCTAAGCTACCTCCTCACTAATTTTCAGCCATATCGGTAAAGCCGTTCTTGAGTTATAAATAGTGTAACTAACACGACTTTCTTTTATATATATATATATATATATATATATAGATTAAATTACGAAATGGTTTGCTGGGAAGAACACTGAAAAATGGACCTATAAAAGCTTGTTTTTAATTTTTTTTTAAATGACAGCTTTTTGAAAGACAACTTTTACTTAAGTAGATCCAAAATTCCAAACCTATGAAACTGCTGTTACGTAAATAGGGCATAAAATTGTATTTCAATGTTGTCCCCTATAACGCATCGTGTATAAATGTCAGTGACATTTAGAGACAGACATGTTTGTTCCTTCACTTATGTTGCTTGAAGCTTATACATTGGAATTCAGATACCATCTGATTCTTAAATATTAGCATTGAATGCAAAATTGTCGAGCGAAAGTATGCGGACGATACGTCGATCGACAGTCGATAGTTTCGAGTGACGGAGGAGCACTTAAAGTGACAGTCGTAAGTGACGGTCGTAAGTGACAATCGTCGACCGATGCAGCGAAGCTGTCAGGCAATTGATTACCACTGGTGGCAGGACCTGTCAAACTATATGAACTTAAAACACTTGAACATTGGCCGTTTAAAAGCCACGTAAACAAAGCAGCCATATTTTTCACATAAAGCCATATTTTTAACAGAAAATTTTTTTGGCACGTTTGTCATTTTGTGATGGGATAAACCATTGTACTCGTTACCGTAACGTAACCGACAACTCATCAAGTGGTCAAGTTTTCACTAATTTCAGTAATTTCAGAGTGCCACGCACTGATAAGAAAATTCAGGATCCGAACGATTTACGTAAAACTTTTTCGTACAAGCAAACAGTAAAAATCACAGATATCGATATCTGTGGTAAAAATTCTATAGGTAGCTGCTGAGCGAAAAACATCGTGGCCTTACTGCTGGTGACAAAACAAGCATTTTTGACACCGGTAAAATGTGCAAGGTATATGTCAATTTGTACAACACACATAGCTTCGAAAAAGAGTAAGAGATGCGTACCCGGGATTCAAACCCCCGACCTAATTGAGGCATATAATATCTTCACGCAGATATCTATCTAGATATAGATCAAAGTTCAAGTAACAAGTCGAACATCTACGTCTAATCTGAGTTAATTAAAACTGACCAGACTGAGTGAGTAACCAAGTTATTGAAATTATTGGATCTGTTTTCAAGTCGCAAACTCCCTTAGTTAAGTTGCAGTGAGCTGATATCACTTAGACTTGATAATTCCAATCTGAGTAGGAAAGACTAATTTGTTTTGCTATAATCCGCTTCTTGAAAAGATTATGTATGGTACAATATACAGGAACACACTGCCCACTCTACGATTTCGCATTGTGAAGTCAACATCTCCTGAGGATGTCCCGGTGTCGGGACGAAACGTACGTCGAAGAAAGTGTTGGAAAATTGTGTGTGGTGTTTCATGTGGACAGTGTTCCTGCATATTGTACCATACAGAATCTTTTCAAGAAGCGGATTATAGCAAAACAAATAATTCTTTCCTACTAATTATGGATTTCCGCAAAATAACGCCTGCTTCCATTCAATAATTCCAATCTGGCTTCTTAAAAACTATAATTTTACATAAATATCATTCTTATTATTTGCTACATCTTTACCTCTCAACTTAAACCAGCAAACGTGGTTTTGCCATTAGTTACGGATATAGAAAATAGTTTACAACCTACTCTCAGACCTACCGATTACACAAAAACTTTCATAATAATCGGTCTAGTCGTTTCAGAGGAGTTTGTTTGGTAACAAACACGAGACATGAGAATTTTATATTAGAGAAGATATTAATACAATATTTAAATTGTTCTTTTAGTTTTGAAAATACTTACTTACCTATTGAGAATACTAAATGCGCATTTAGTTTAGTATTCAAATATTTGTTGGAAATTTTCGTTGAATTGCTAAAGAACTGCGTACTGCTATTCAATTTAACTTAAACTTGAAATGATGTCTGAGAGTTTGAAAATATTGAACTGCTGACCTAACGTAAGACTCTAGTATCTCACGGACTAAAACGTGTTTAACGTATTTTAAGCGTTAAATGTAGGTATTAAGACCGCTTATTCAATTCAATATGAAAATGATTATAATTTAAGGCGTCGAGTTTAACGTCTGAGAAGTCCTTTACACTTAGTTAAGTTACACAAAAAAGACAGTGCGATATAAATTTTATTGAGACTCGACGTCAAATCATGTTATTTATGCTAGATCGACTGTTAAAGCTAAAATCTAAAACGTAAAAAGAACGAACGAATCGAGACAGATATTTACTTTTATTGTTTTTTTAAAACGAAACCTTTGATCTTTTGAACGTAGACGTTGAACTTTTATTCAATTCATTGAATTTTATTGTTGTAAATATTGCTATATCTGCATTATTAGAATATGGGATGAAAAGCCCTACGTCTAGTACATATTTGAATGGAAAAAGTATTAGTATGAAACTCATTCATTCAAGAAAGTTTCAGACAAAAATAATCGCAGTTATATTTGGAGCTATCTATTGCCCGCGGCTTCGCCCGCGTGAATTTCGATTTCTCACATACATATACCGTTTGTCAATTTTCTTAGACTGTATCATCATTTTCCATCAGGTGTGACAACAGTCAGGAGCTAGCCTATAAAGTTACGAAAAATAGGCATGTATCAAAAACGTTTTTTGATACATTTGCTCAAAAGTAGACATTTTCATTGTGTATTTTGCGTGGGGAATGTTACTTTTCCGCACTAGTGCTTTTTGTTTTCCTCCTACGTGACACCGGAGCGGGCGGAATATTTTTTTTTCGCAAATGTATTAAAAAACGTTGTCCAATGCACGTGCAGAATTGTCATTTTCACTCGATTCTAAAGTTAATACGCGCCTTCGGCTTGGGTCAACAAACCGAGACTCATAAAGAAATTACATTCTTTCCGCACGTACATTGCAATGTACTATATTCTCCGTCCAATCCACCAAGCAAACGATATTTATTGTGGACACAAACGCATATCTACAGCTCCTAAAAGTCAATGATAGCCCGAGATCCGGGTCAAATCCAGGCTTTTATTTTTATTCCGAGCTTTTATAAGCCAGTTAGTTGTATAGAGCTACTAAGATTAGAATATAACATTCACTTTACTTAGATCAGTAGACACTATCAAGATGCTCAGTAAAATTGCTTCCGAGTTAATCTTTATTTCACTTTACGCTCAGTTTTAAGGGGATTAATTAAACCAACACCGTTCCTTAGAAGCCTTAATCTACTGAGGCACATCTCGTCTTGGCACCTTTCCTCAGAAGTGCATTTAGCTGTAGGGTGGCCACGATTTCAAAACCGGGTTAATCCGAATCCGGGTAATCTCCTATCACATGTTAAATATTCATAACCAGGTTTATTCAAATCGGGGTGACTTTCTACTACATGTTTAATATGTTTTCCTCTAAAATATAGAGAATACCTAATAATATCTTAGAAATATTTTCAAGTATAATTTGAGATTATTATTTTCATTTTCGTTTAAAATAGGGAGAAATAAGAAGGGTCAAATTTCAAAGTGAGAACTACTAGTATACTGAGTTAGATATTATGTGAAAGGGCATTACTTATTCAATGTAAATAAGCTTATTTAATGTATGATAGTTTTTCATTTATAGGAAAAATGAATTTCAGACCTTTTGCCTATCAGGAACAAGGTGGTTCCAAATTCCTGCGCTTTCGTACGTGATAAAAGTCCCGAATTGAAGTTATTTGTTAATGGTAAACCCAATCCGCTTGCTGTATTGATCTAATGCGGTTTGGAGTGCCGCTTAAACATCTTAGTGGACAATTTAATTTATTTTCTTTCAGGTGTTTAATACAAGCCACTCTTTGTTAACTTACTTCCCTATTAATTGCCAATCAACGTTGTCAGTAACATGTTATTTCTAAGCGCTAATTGAGTAACAACCACCGATAAGTGTCCTGAGGTCATCAGAACATTTTACGCAAACTTTCTTAGCTCTACTAAGAAAGTTTGCGTAAAATGTTCTCTATATTTTGCCAAACCTGGCATTTCCCACTTACACGCACGCCACAATATCACGGAAACCGTCCGTGTAGTCTATTGACAAGGTAGTGATATGTGGCAGGGACTGCGGTCTATAGACTGACACTTACTACTGACACTGTCGGTGTCAAAACAAACATCTTTGGCACCGGTAAACTAGCGACACTTTTGCTCGCGGTCCACCGCGTCCAGGATAGGATATGCAGAAAGAAAAACATGAAATTCGGTCAAGCCCGTTTTGGAGGAGCTTTGTTACAAACACGAGAATTTCATATATTATTTACCTTGAATACGAAATTGAAAAATGAATTACAGTATGTATGATCCTAAGTTGAGAGCCGCTGGTAGTTAGGACATGTGCGTTTTGATTGAGTGTAAGTTGACCACCCGATCGCTGGCTAATTGACGCTTCCTCAGACGCTATTGATTGGCTTAAGTGATTTACTGCCTAGAAATTGAGTTAATTAACAAAAGCATAAGAGGGGTCGCACATTACTGCGGTCTGAAATGCAAGAAAATAGAAAAGTTCTCGTTTTTATTCTACTTCTCAATTCCATTGATCATCGTACGTAATTAATTATTGTGGTGATCAATGGTAAATGCTGAAGCATATTAATTCGGTTTGATATTAGATGCACATTAATTGGAAATAAGCTATAATAAAAAATATTAAAAATATTAATCAGTTATTGTAGTTACGTCAATTTATCCGTACTTTTCTCAGCAACCCTTTCATTTGATATCCACATTGTAGGAGTGTATTTAAGAGCGTTTATGCGGCACGGTGTGAATCGCCTTTCGCTCCATACAAAAAAGGAATTCCGTTCCCGCTGACGCAATTTTGCGCGGAAAATGGTATTACAAAAAAATTTATAGTAAAATAAATATACAACTTATTAAAATAGTAAATAACCAGTGACATTGAATATTAATTAAATTAAATTACTATAATTCAGAAATAACAAAATATCTTGGATTTTATCCTAAAATAATACGTTTAATTTATCGAAAAATGCTAAAAATGGCACTTTTCGGTTTATGGTTTTTGAATGAAAATCTAGGAAAATCGTGTTTTTTGTTTGAGACACTTTTTAGTAAATGTTATTAATTTTCTAAATATGTCATTGTTATAAGTTTGTGTTAAGAAACATGGCAATTGTTGTCGATTCTGTTGTGCAAAATCTCTAAACTAAACTAATTTAAAATAGTGCTATCCTTTTCAAACCGCTCCCTATGGAAAAGGATAGCACTATTTTAAATTAGTTTAGTTTAGAGATTTTGCACAACAGAATCGACCACAATATCTTGCATCTGCGTAGAGCGTCGACCGCTATTTTAGCAAACAGCCTATACAAAAACTGTTCTAGTGAGAAAGTTATACACATATTTTAAAATATTTTTGAGACAAGTTCTAGATTATGAAATGCCAAATAATATGAATTCAATTATCTAATCTATAATTGAACACATAACTATTTTATGTTCCTTCGGAAATCGTAAATTTTGACTCAAGCATAATACTAACGCATGAACTGCCTTAAAATTACTAATTCACCATCTTGGATGTTCAGCCATGTTGTATTTAGAATGACGTCACGCAGCTGGCCGTGCATTGTCATATCTAAACGCGTACTTACTTCAATTGTGTTGCAAGAATATAGACGTAGACCCTGGACAGGGCTGACGGCGCAAAAAATGTGGCCAGTTTATCGGTGCCAAAGTTGTTGGTTTTGCCACCAACAGCAAGACCACGCTGTAGTTCGCTCAGAAGCCACCTATAGAATTTTGACAAATACTGTTTGCTTGTAAGAAAAAGGTTTACGTAAATAGTTCGGATGTCCATATCCCGAGGTTTCTTATCGGTGTCTACAAGTCAGTTTAAAAAAAAAACTGTCACTATTATGTAATGAAGCCGACCCGAAGGCAGAAGCTTGTAAACCATAAACTTCAAAACACCCGAAAAGTGATAATTAAAAGTAAATGATCACCGTGTAATGATTTCTTATGACATCATTAGAAGGCTTTAATCATTCTCTCGTTAGAATGACGACGAAAATGGACTTTCTAAAGCGTGGGCGAGATTATGATTAAACTGTATTGGGTGGTTTTTAAGATGGAGCAGTGATTCTGTAAATATTATAATAAAATAATACTAGCTGACCCGGCTTACGTTGTTTTGCCATTAGCGATATTAAAAAAAATGGCGTACGAGCATCAGACATACCGAACATTCACAGAAAATTTCATAACAATCGGTAGAGCTGTTTGGTATAAAAAACAAACACGAAAATTGTTTATGATAGGTATTAGATTCTTCCTTTTTGGTCAGGAGCATGTTAACTTTCAAACCTAAATTTGAAAATTGTGAGTACTTTATTTGGTTTTAAATTAGTATTCAACTGCGATCACCTGATAGTAAGTGAGGAGGCAGCCGAGATGTTATCGTACTAACTTAAAAGGAGTAAGTAAATAACCCCTAACGGCTGCGACACAGATTCGTGCTGGACCGCTTCATAGATATAGCGTGCGTCTTTGCTAGTAGTGTGGTAACTAGCCACAAAGCCTCCCAGACCTGCCAATTTAAAAATTAAAAAATCTGACGGGGCGGGAATCGAACCTGCGACTTCCCAGCGCACACCACTGCGCTATTGAGGCCGTCACTTAACAGACGTTTCGATGACCAAAGCTAATTTAGAAAGAATAAAGTACTCAGAATTTTTCGTGAGTATTTTTTGAAAGAGATTTCTTCGGAATTCAGAGTAATCGGGGCCACAATATTGTAAAAGCCACTTATGGAGGGACATTTGAGGACTAAATTTAACTCTACCATTACTTCAGTCGTACATTCAAGTTACGTGGCAATACGTACTGTGTACAACCAATAATATTTTTTTATTATATTCGGTAGTACTTACACTGAATACTCAACTGAGTAAATAATTATAATACATAATATGTGTACTTTTTTGTTCGTAAAAAAATTGGTTGTCTGTAAAGTCGGTTTACTGACGATAGTTGAACGTGACAACTTGATTGTCGCTCGTTCCGCGCTCGCGAGGTAACGCCACATGAGCGAGGTAACGCCGGTAACGCCGGATGAGTCATGTTTTTTCGTGCGTGCAACCGGCTCTATCGAATTATAAGACGTTGTCACGTCAAAACATGGTGAAATGAATATTAGGTTCTTTGGCTATTTAGTTGTGTAGTTAATTTTTATGTGCAGCTATGATTGTTAGAAATGTATCTACGTGTTTTTTACACTATTTCCACGATTTTGTTGTCAGCAGCTGCTTTCAGAATACACTTTCAATTTGACGACCTCCCTGGCGCAGTGGTGGCGCGCTCGGATTCGAAGTGGGAGGTCGCGGGTTCGATTCCCGCCACGGGCCACTTCGGAATATTATAATTTCTAAATTGGCTCAGGTCTGGTCTGGTGGGAGGCTTCGGCCGTGGCTAGCTACTACCCTACCAGCAAAGACGCACCTCCAAGTGATTTAGCGTTCCGGTGCGATGCTTGTAGAAACCGTTGGGGTAAATTTACTTACCCTTCCAAGTTAGTACGCTAACATCTTAGGCTGCAGCATCACTTACCATCAGGTGAGCTCACAGTCAAGTACTAACTTGTATAGTGTAAAAAAAAAAAACAAAAATAATGTCTTATAAGTTTCGATTTTTATTTCACTGACCCATCCCGAAATATCACCTCTTGCTAGGTGTAACATGATATTATTATTTCAAGTATATGTTTAACGAGTTTTTTATTTGTTAGTTTAAAATCGTTTAGTTTTCTTACGACAGTCAATTAAACATTATTCTGGGTTTGAAGCCTCCTGGTTGTTTATGTGATAGTATTAAAAATATTTAGCCGACATTATTATGTAAATGAAGGTTGTTACTATGTCTGTTACTCCTTCACGTCTCAAATAATAAACCGATTTAGATAAAATTTGAAATTAAAATGGATACTTTAGGTTACACAGAAGTCCCTTTACGGTATAGAACAGCCAAGCAAGGTTTGTTTAATACTTGCGGGCTAAAGACTAATAGGTGAGCTAGTTTTTTTTATTAAAATATACCTACACACAAAAGTCGTTATAATCATCAAAATCGATAAAAAATATCAAAATGATTATTCTTTCACTTAGGCCTAACTTTCAGGTAATGACGAAATATCAGATTCCACCGCCACGTTCAGGAAACTTTTTTGCACCGAGAAGAATGGGCTAGAAACTCGGAACTTGTTCTTTTTATTTATAAATTGTGTTCGCATCTTTGCTTTAAATCTTTATCATTAAGTATCAATTGGTTATCTATTTGCTAAATGATTAAAGGACAAACAATCATAATTTCACATCGTAATAAGTTTTTAAAAACGTGAAAAACAAGTAAAGTGAATTAAAAAAAAACTCAATAATTGAATTGGAGAAACGATGTAATAAAATTGTCGATAAAGCGGTGTTCATAATTTACAAAATGACAACTAGTAATGATGTGAAAATCGATGAATATTATCGATAACACTACATTCCACGAAATCAAAATATATTGCCACAATTACGTTGATAATTTACGGATTATAAACCACGTCAAACTGTATAATTAATAAACTTATAAACAAATCTATATTAAAAATAATAATGTTAAAACTTAATACCGTATTTACTTTCTCTCAAATTCATTTGGTGCACATTTTTTTTGGTATTTCTTTTTTCGTTTAACATAATAACTAAGACTCGGTATAAAATGCGCTATGATCATAGACATAATATGTCCATGGACAGGGCGGACGGCGCGAAAAAATGTCGGCACCGGTGCCAAAAATGATTGTTTTGTCAGTAAGGCCACGCTGTAGTTCGCTCAGCAGTCATCTATAGAATTTCGACAGATGGCGCTACTGTTTGCTTGTACGAAAAAGGTTTACGTAAATCGTTCGGATGCCCATATCCTGAGGTTGCTTACCGGTGGCTATTAAAAAAACATTCTTTTTTAAAACCAATGAGCATATTGCAACGAGGGAGTAGACATATGTAAGTACTTACAAAGAGATAAACAAAGACCACCTGAAACGTCGCTCATACTCAGTCAAATATAAAGATAACTAACTTTAACTTTAAAATTAATAGAGTAGTTGTAGTTGGCACAGACACCGCAGATGAAATCTCTGACCGTTTATAATGTCAAAGTTAAGTTGGACACTTGAGAGCGGAATGAATTTATCATTTTGCACAACTTTTGTGTTTTATGCAGACTCTTGGATTCAATTACTTTATCAAGTTCTGTAATTAATAGTGAAAGACTTTGTATTTTATATCCCCGAGGGAGATTTAAATTTGCTTTTAGCTTTTGGGAATTATTCGCTCAATTTCTTTTTGATTAATTAATAATGCAACTAGATTGTGAGCATCGTTTAGACTTTTGTCTTTGAGTTAATATGTACATCCAAAAAAGTCTATGTAATACTAGACTCTTAAAAAACTTCGCGATATCTTTTAGTGTAGAAAATAGCATACGTGTGTATGATTTTTTATATTTTATATTTTATACTTACATCCTTTCTTATATTTAAAAAAAGTAAAAGTACTTTAAAAGTAGAACATCAAAATAAAAGTCAAAAGAAAGCGACCCCAAAATCTTCTCGAAATCTAGTTCAAAATCGTTAGCACGCTCCAAAAAATCTCAAATGAAAAACTGCGCATTTCACAACGCTCACAAAATAACGAACGCATTCAAACAAACCGTTTTCCAATTCAATACAAATATAATAAAATGATTTAATAAACACCGCAATTATGTCAAAGGCAAAAAGTATGCAGATTTTCAGCCGGGTTGGAATTATGCCGCAAATTTGCTATTCAAATTGAAATGGGATGTCATCCATTGAGCAGCACGGTAAATGGATAGCATATAGCAATAGACTTGTTGTACGCACCTTAATACCTACTTTATATTGGTGGGTAAGTTCTTTTACAAGAACTTCTTAACTAAAATGTTTACAGCGAACTTTGAATTTTAGTGGTAAGGAGAAAAAAGCATAGTCCGAAAGGGTTCTCAGTTTATGTCATGATTATTTATTGGCCAGTCAAACAGCTCAGTATTACAAAGTACATGATTGGGCAAGACGTGATGAAGAATGAATTGAGGAGGGCTTCATAACCCATCATATACCTAACACTCATATCACAATAAGTAACGGAGCAGATGATGATTGATGTTTATAACTCTTGTAACACAGAGCAGAAAAGTGTACTTGAGAAATAGTATCGTTTTTGTGTAGAATAACATTGCTTTTTAAATAATATCTCAACACGTCTATTCAAATCAAAACAGGTTCCTCTTAATTAATAGCTACCTCAAACATTTTGAAATTATATTCTTTGACCAAGTGGGCGTTTATTTTGTCAAAAGAAAAATTTCACCAAAATGTCTCCCCCGCATAAGCGAGGCCGCATTGTTTTTCGATATCACTACACGCCAGGCGGACCCGCAAAATAATTATTCACTCATTCGCACGCCAAAAAGTTGAACAGAATTTTTGGGAACCACCTACATAAAATTTCAGCAGTCGATAACTCTTTATATAGGATAGACATTTATATAGGTACTCGCCTACTCGGTGACCTTTAGTGCTTTTGGTTTATTGTTTTAGGTATTCAAACTTTTATTGTGCGCAAGTTTGTAGCTACAATATAATAGTTTATCGTTTTGCTGCCCACGATTTTGTTTTTTGAAAATGAAAATGAAAATATTTATTTTTCACATAGGCCTAAATAACAGGCTCTTATGAAAAGTCAAAACTCTACCGCCAGGTTCGAAAAGCAGGTTTGCACCGAGAAGAACTCGGCACTTTTCAAAAATGTCATTGTTATAATACAAGATTTCTTATAGATTATGAAAAATTATAACATATTTTTAAGATATCTCGTGAGGAGATGGAAGCATATTTCTATTATTCCAAGTTTGCGCGAATAG
This sequence comes from Coenonympha arcania, assembly GCA_036785405.1. NCBI lineage: Eukaryota > Metazoa > Arthropoda > Insecta > Lepidoptera > Nymphalidae > Coenonympha > Coenonympha arcania. Next base: position 2,989,195 of record CM072078.1, on the reverse strand, counting down.
CATATTGTTCTAAATTATCGATAGCAACTAATACAATCTGCACATCACTACAGGGCCCGGAATCGACGCCTTATGCTAATATAGCAGCGCCTCATTTGCATGAAACAAATCTGTGGTCGCCAATTATTGTTATTGGCGATTAATTAAAATAAACGACGCGACCATTGAGGTCCGCCGCGGATTAGAGATCCTTGGGCAGCGAGTAATAATTTTTCATCTTTAGGCATTTCTTGAGATGGGAAAAAACCATTGAACTTGCGATTCCGTTACCGTAACCAACACCTCACGCTGTAACCGTAATTGACACCCATAAGATTACAGTGTTACGGTTACAGTGTTTTCACTTTAAGCAAAACTTAAAAGTATAAAAAATCAAAATTCTTCAGGAGTATACCTAGTAGACAAGGATCATTTTTAAGAAATAGGTACCTACCATAATCCGACTAGGAAGTGATTTTTAGGTTAGTTCAAGACCTGGATTATTTAATGGCCACTAAAAAGCTCGAAATTACTAAGGGTGTGCTTAACGCAGCATCATTATAAATGGAGAAACCGTAATAAACCGTTAGGCTATAGTAGTGTTATTATCTCGCTGCAGACTCGGTCATAAATCATTCGAGTGTTTCGCTTTTGCAAAAAACAAAAGCGAAACACTCGAATAAATTGCACTCGAATGGTTTATGACCGAGTCTGCAGCGAGATAATAACACTACTATAGTTCAAACTCAGAATACTGCAGCGACATAATAACACTACTATAGTTCAAACTCAGAATACAGAATCTGTATTCTGAGAGTTCAAATTAAGTACCTATCTACTGATGTATTGTCACTCACCTTCAGTTTAAGATTGCAGTCTTACTAATTTGTAACTTAATAAAATAAACCGCTGTTTTGTATGGTTGGTTTTCTTCATCAGAGGATGAAGACTTTTTTTTCGTATTTTTTCCAACTCGATTTGTATGAACTCCCCGAATCTCTCGTTCGAGACCTTACAAGTATCCCGAGCATCGTTCGAAAGGCAATGAAATTCAACTAAACAGCAAAAATAAAAGCGTTGCGTATGTAAAATGTAAATGTATGGTAAGGGCTCGCTCGAACTTCGAAGGCGATGCAAATACGCTGTTCCCGTTTATCTATGTACATCGTAATGTACACGGCGGTTCGACTCGGAGACCGGAGAGCGATGCACACGATATCTCTCGGAGATATCGCCTAGATATCGCAGATAGAACACGCGCTTGCACACTCTGCCCATACGTTACATAAGTAAAGCTTTATATTTCGACCACTAACGCGGTAGACATTCAATCTCTTGCAGGATTTTAATGGTAAACTAATGGTTAGTCCCGAACTTAGTCTTCACATCCTACTCGATATAGAAAAGCGTTTTAGGAGACTTCCCCAGTCGTAAATGACAGTTTTTTTTTGTGATGCAAATACACTGTTCCCGTTTATATGTACATTGTAAATCGTAATGTACACGGCGGTACGACTCGGAGACCGGAGAGCGATGCCCACGATATCTGTCGGAGATATCGCCTAGATATCGCAGATAGAACACGCGCTTGCACACTCAGCCCATACGTTACATAAGTAAAGCTTTATATTTCGACCACTAACGCGGTAGACATTCAATCTCTTGCAGGATTTTAATGGTAAACTTGTGGTTATTCCGAACTTAGTCCTCACATCGTAATGCACACGACGATACGACTCGGAGATCCGAGAGCGATGCACACGATATCTGTCGAAGGTATCGCCTAGATATCGCAGACAGAACATGTGCATCCTATAAAGCTTTACTTATGTAACGTATACGAAAGTAAAGCTTTATATATGTAACGTATACATAAGTCAAGCTTTATATTTCGACCACTAACGCGATAGACGTCAAGCCTGTTGCAGGATTTAAATGATATACTAGTGGTTTGCCTCCAACTTAGACCTGTCATCCTACTCGGTATAAAAAACAGGGTTTTTGGGGACTTCCCCAGTCGTAAATGACCGAACTAATTTTACACAGCGGTACGACTCGGAGACCGCAGAGCGATGATCACGATATCTGTTGGAGATTACTTTGTGATATCATTTATTTAAATAGCAACTCTAACAATGACACAATAAAGTGTAGTTTAGGTCGTAACAGCGCTTATTACCTAAACTCATACTACAACTTGCCTCGATTCCTATCGCATGAATCTATTTCCTCTAATTTGAGGAATCAGACGGTAGGTCGCGCCAAGTATGTATTTGCTACTCATAGCTTCATAAAATTTGAGCTTACCTGGAAGTGCGCCTGGCTTGGTACTGTCAGGCCAGTCTCACTTATCACGTGACCATCCCAAGCCGGCTACAAGTAGGGGTCCGGACCTCAATATTTCAGATGGTTGCCGCTTGCGGGCCGAGTTGCACGCGCTAGTTCTGTACGGTCTATTTTACGCGCCGTCTGACTACGGCAGCCCTAGTACGTCGTAAGAGATAAAGTTAGGTGATAGAAAGAGACCACAACATTGCGTTTGTTGCGTGTCGATTTTGAGGGCGGGGCCAGGCGCTATTGCGAATTGAATTGCACTTTTTGTGTCAGCGCTAGAGTCGCTATTTCTTTAAATCATCGTGCGCGGAGTACGCCTTCTGTACTTGTACTATTTAGTGTTCTGTGGTACTGTTTAAAGTATAAGAAGTCTACTGGGTATACGGTCGATGCGGTTACATAGGCTCGGACTTGAGAGCGGTCGCAAGTGATGGGTGTTTACGATAAGCGTTGTTAGATGTCCCGCTTTCCGCGATACATTGTGGTTTGGCGTCCCGATTTTTTTTTTTTAACTTTAAAATATATTTACTTGACTGTTTATATCCGTAAGTAGGTACTTAAAAGAAAATGAAGACGCGACGGTAATCATATTTAATTAGTATGATGGTTTTTTAAAACGAAAGGTTTTTCGGTGTTTTCGGTCTTTCACAAATCTCGAGGGAGCTATACATTTCTCCGAGGTAAATATTATGTTTGTTACTCCTTCACGCCATAACTGGCTGAGAAATGGAGATGGATATAACATAGGCAACTTATTTGGTAATTGCGTGGGGTCCCCGAGAATTTGTTAAAAATTCGTGAATTCATTCCAACCGAAAGTTCCACAAAATTCACTTCATGTAGGTACGTGGTTTTACGAAAGTACTAACTAACGACTAAGGGATTTTCTTCGAGTCGGGTTTTTCGTGAAGAAAATCCTCATTTTCTTACGCCTAGCTCTCTCAGCTGTAAAGTCAGATAAAGAACTTTCGTTTCAAAAGTCGCAAAATACACGCGAGGAACTTGCAGGCAAAAATAATGTATAAAGACTTTAACTTCAGTTCAACAACCTTCAACTCTAGGTATGGTCCATAAATATAACTTATATCGAAACCAATTTAAGCTGAGCACTCCGTCAGTCAATAATAAATTCTGAACTAGTATTTAAATAAAATTCCCATTCGGGCGCGAGCATTTAAAACTTAGGTATAATAATAACGAAGCCGTATTTCACTGTATATAGATTTTCCTTGGACGTATAATTTACTCGCGGCGTAGGCGCAGGCATAAATTATGTATTTAATTATTATTGGATCGAGGCAGTTTCATATGATGGTAGGTAGTGGTCGAAGATGGTATTTTAATACACTATTTGTTTAAGAATTTACTCGCTGACCTTAGGCTTCGCATGGGTGGTACCATGAAACTACCGTAAGCAGTAATTAAACCGGCCAAGTCCGTGTCAGAATCCGCGTTGAGGGTTCCGTCCTAACAACAGCTTAAAAGCTTTTATTTTTATTAATTGTGGATATAGAGGCCATAGCTCCAAGTAATTATATAGTAAAATATTAAAAAGATCTTTTAAATTCGTGACTAATACTTTCAGTTTTTTACTTGCGCTATGAATCTTTTTATCTACTTAGTGATTCTAAATCACGTTAGAAACGAAATCTCATAGCACAGCTATTTAAAGATATTCCGCTCATAGGTTTAGAGTTTTCGTGTCTTAATTTTTGACCGGGTTGAGTTTAAAGTCAAGTTAGTCAAGGGACTATAAGTAGAGTTTCGTATTTGTTTTTAATTTCAACTAGGTAGGTATCTGAGAAAAATGGTGGATAGACAAACTTGTAAAGTCTACTTAGTTGCGATAGTTTACGTTTCAGTTTCGATATATTTTTTTTTTTTTTTTTAATAATTGATAGGCTTGCGCTTGACCACAATCAAGTCTGATGAACAGAAATGATGAGGTCTAGGATGGAGCGCGCTTGCCTAGAAAATGCCTATTCACTCTTCTCTTGAAGGCACCCAGATTGTATTTGGCTGGGAACACGGAAGCTGGAAGGGTGTTCCACACCTTAGCGGTTCGTATCAGAAACGTAGAAGAAAAGCGTTTCGTCCGAGTACGCTGGACATCAACCACATAAGGATGCCAATTCTCTCGACGTCTCGCGGTTCTTCATTCATTACTTTATACTTCTATTTTATTCTTTATTTCTCTCTCTATCTATTTTCTTCATTACTTTATACTTCTACTCGAGAATACTTTTATGTCCAAAAACAACAGGTGGATAACTTGGTAATGAATAAAAAAAAGAAATTTTATTGCTAAAAATTATGCAAACAGCCCCTAGATTGTGTAAGAAAAAAGTATTCATCGTTATCGTAATCGTTTCCACATTCTACCCGCTGGTTGGTTCCTTGATTTACGTCAGCCAATCGGCGGGCAGAATTCGCAAACGATTGCGATAACGATAAACACGTTTTTCTTACGCAATCAGACCCTAGATCCCTAAAATTAAAACGAAAGTCTAGTGCCTTGTTCAGATTAGTACTTTAGACTTTTAAAGAATACCAAGAGCCAAAAGATTCGAATATTTTGTATTTAAATAATTGGTTCTCGTATTGATGACCTCTTAGGAAAACCCTTCGGTTGAAAATGTTACCGAAATGAAACAAGAATTCTTAATTGGAAAACCGAGAAGCAATGGTTGTTTTTGGTTTATTGTTTTCCATTGTGCAAAACATTGCTTGCGTTTTTTCGGCCTATTTTTTAATAGATCCAATTCCCATGTCGAAAAAAATTGCAAACCTACACGTCAAAACTTGAAGAAAGCAACAATTTCAAAAAGTATTTTTTTTAATACTTCTGTAAAAACTCTTGATGGAAATACTAGGTATAGGTATTACTAGTAAACCTATACCGTATATCAGATATTAGGTATATGTGAGTTCCAAAGGTATGTGAAGCCTCGCAATCCACACTAGGTCAAACCCTTCCAATTGTAAGAGAAAACCAGTGTGTGCAGGCCGTAAAAAGTGCTTCTAAAATAGACATTTATCCTGGACAGGGCGGACGGTGCGAAAAAATGTCGCCAGTTTATCGGTGCCAAAAATGCTTGTTTTGTCACCAACAGTAAGGCTACGCTATATTTCGCTCAGCAGCCACCTATAGAATTCGGACAAATGGCGCTACTGTTTGCTTGTTCGGAAAAGGTATACGTAAATCGTTCGGATGCCCATGTCCTGAGTTTTCTTATCAGTGGCTTCTAAGAAAATAGTCTAGTTATTTATATAGTTTATGTTATATTTTATCAATAGTAATATACAATTTTCAGTACCTACTCAGCATTTCCAAACTTTATTTTTCCCACATTCAAGGGCTCCTGGAAGAAATCTCTCCAGTAGAGATGAGCTGTCCTTTGTGCACGTCTTTTCTTTGTATAATTTTAAGTTAAGTTTCTGGTACATAAATAAATAAATAAATAAATAATAATAATAAATAAAATAAAAAATCAAGACTACATACAAACAATCCATAATCTTTATATGTTCTCATATCACATCGGAACTTATTTCCACGATTCCAGCCAACGGAAGAGAATTGGGAACAACAATACATATGAATTATGTCGGCATTCATCGCAACATACCTCACTAAACACAATTTGAGGGGAGGTACGCATGATGTGGGCCACGTGGCTAGTGATGTGCTTGAATAATTACGGTTTTATTCTTACGATACAAATCAAACTTTCGTTCTAAATAAAAACTTCATGCAATCGAATGACTTTCACACACATTTTTTATTCCTTACAAGAAACAACTCTATACTTAAAAATGTTATGGTATCTAAAAACTTAAAATGGGGGAACAAAAGTGGCTACACAGTTTCCACATACTATCCTTAATGTCTAATCGCTTGGGCGTACATCTTTGCCGGTAGTAAGTGGTCTCGGCCGAAGCATCCTACGAGATTGAAATCTAATTCAAAATGTTACTATCCGGTCCTCACTCTTAAATCTGACAATTTTTAAAGCTAAGCTGGTAAAATAAGAAATGCGAAATTTTTATTAGTTACCTACTTACAAGATTTTGTACGCTGCATAACCAGCAAGAATTGCGATATTTTTACCAATCTCGTTTACATGGTTAATTTTTCCAGTAGGTATACAAAATAGTCTAAGTATGTTAATCCAATGTAAAGATCTACATTCCTAATAGTAATCTTTACCACATTAGTTGTGCCGTGACTGAGTAACAAACATTGAAACTTTCACATCTTGGTATAAAATTAATAGGATGGGGGTCTTTACATCGATATTCGATATCATTGTTGTCACGTCACTACACACAAACGGCCGACTATAAATCAATAATCCGATATTAAATAAAATTCCCTCCTATACATCAAACCGGGACGAAAGTGTATAAAAAACGACCAGCACACAAAGACCTCTGTCCACCTGGGCGTGATATGAAAAGGGGGGAATTATACAATGGTTTATGCGTTTGTCAAGGCGGACTAATGCTTTTATTAGGCGAATTCTTGCAGAATTTATTGAATTATTTTATTTCCACATTTCATTTGCTTTGATCTTCGTGAAACGAATGCTTTGTTTGGGTCATTAAGTTTGACTTATATGTTTTAGTAGATATGTAGGTACTTATATTAGAATTGATTTTATCTAAAAGAAAATCAGTCACTTTTATTAATTACTGTTAAGATTTATTAATACTTTTTAGAATCCCAACTAGGCAAGAGACAGGAACTCTGCTTTTAGAATAAGTATCTAGAGTTGTGTCGAAGTCTATAACAATTGCTAATGATTATCGTAAGTCTAATTTTATTGAATTGAAAGTGAATCCCGTACTCCCGACAGCAGGTCCGTTAAGGAACAAATACAGTTTTTAGTATGTCCAAACCCTAATAACTTCTCCGTTAACACTGATGGAAAGAAATGCGTTAGGTGTTTTCGGTGTACTAAAACAATCTATAATTTTCATTATAATGTATTTTATATTTATATCATTTCTAAGCAAAATGATTTGATTCCATTTAAGCAGAGGTAGTAATATGGCATAGAGAAGTAAAATAATTACTTTTCAATGAAACGAGACCTTTAAATTTTGTCTGCCTTGAAATGTACTCGCAAATAGTATGGGAATCCAGATGATTATATAAAACGTTGAAATTGCGCATTTCCTTACTTGGGTGTTTACCTTTTAAGTTACTGACTAAATAAACCAACGGACTATCTTCGATCAGAAAGTTAGTGATAGCGGATTGCCGTTAAACTGACATTTCAACTCGACTTAAATATCGTAAGGTACTGTCTCATTTGACTATGTGTAGGGCTGAACAAAGTTATAGTTTTGTTTTTGTTACTGAGATTGGTTAAATGAATAAACAGATAAATAAATTAATTTTTAATACATTTGCTCATAAAGTTGACATTTCCATGTATGTTTAGCGTGCGCAAAGTTATTCTTTTCCGCACTAGTGCTTTTGTGTTTTCTTCCTACGCGGCACCGGAGCGGGCGCACCAGGAGCGCATGAACACGAACACGGCATGCAAACACGAAGCAGGAAAACCAATTTTTTTTTTTTCGCAAATGTATTAAAAAACGTCGTTCAATGCATGTGCGGAATTGTAATTTTTACTAGTCCTCGCCTTCGGCTTGGGTCAACAAACCGGGACTCGTAAAGAAATGACAAACTTTCCGCACTTATATTGAAATGTACTATTATAAACGACAAAGATTGTTGAAAGAAAGCTAATAATTAGCTAATCTGCAATCTTCTGATCCAATTATCAAAAAAATTCTTCATAAAAAAACTAAAACACGATTTTTAGAAAAGAACAAGTGCCGAGTTTCTTGCTATTTCTTCTATCGTAGCAAAAGCTAGAGTATGGCCGAGTTTCTTGCTATTTCTTCTCGTAGCAAAAGCTAGAGTATGACCTTTCGTAAGTACATGTAAGTAAGCCTATGTCAAAGAGAATAAACATTTTGCGGAGCCCAAAACATCCATAATTTTTTTTTCTATGTACGTTTCCCCCCATACTGGAGCATCATAAGGCAATATGGACTTGACAATGTTTGTGGTACCTACTTGGACGGACTCCCCAAGAAGAATCCTACCATCAGTTACCTAAATAGTCCGTACTATGTGTATGATACCCCACAGTATCACACAGAACTTCCATAATCTTTTTTCTACGTACGTTTCGCTCCAACACCGAAGCATTATCAGGCAATATTATGTACTTGACAATATTTGTTTGTAAACACACACCTACTTCAGTCCAGTATTATAGCGAATATGTACATTTACTTTAGTTTGGACCGCAAATTCGCTCCGAGACGTACTAACTTGTAACTATTGACAAACAGCACCTCGTTGCAACCATATTGGGTTACGGAATAGACCAAAATAGAGCTGAATATCCCCTACCTGAGAATAGCTTGTCTTAGGGTTGGTACGTTACCTTTGTGGGGTTGAGTATACGCTTTTATAACATGATCCCAAAAGGCTGATTTCGACTTACCTTTATTTAGGTTGTCTTAAAGCATCTAAGTAAGGGTTATTAATAAACGATTTTTAAGACTCTTGGAATCAAGTGTATATCACACATTCTGCTCACAAGAGGCTTGGTTATTACTATGCATTGAAGGGTTGTAGCTAGCGGACATTAATAATAGAAAAAAAAACATTTCATGCATTGTTTTTTAATAAACTTTCAAAGTTACGCATCGCAAACTTTTCTAGAAATCACAAAAAGTCAAATTACTCGACAATGGTTGGCATTTGGTTAGGGGTCATCAGTGGTCATTTGGTTTGAAATGACCCCCTTACCCAAAACGACCCAAAAATATAAGTGAAGAGACCCGGTTTGATGACTGAAGCCAAAAACGAGGGTCAACTATAGGGAAGAGTAGAAATGACAATTCCGCACGTGCATTGTACGAAGTTTTAAATACATTTGCGAAAAAAAATATTGGTTTTATATGTTTGCCTGCTCCGTGTTTGCATGCCGTGTTCGTGTTCATGCGCTCCTGGTGCCCTCGCTCCGGTGCCGCGTAGGAGGAAAACACAAAAGCACTAGTGCGGAAACGAATAACTGCGCACGGTAAACACACATGGAAATGTCAACTTTTTGAGCAAATGTATTAAAAATGTATTTTTAAATCACATAATCTTACTTTAAAGTTTCGTCAGCAGCCCTATCCCCTATAGAGATTGTGTATAATATTGGCCTATTACTTAACTCGCACGCCCATTTTGTACTGTTGACTCGAAAAATGGCACTCCCGGATCGAAGGTGGATGTACGGAGGCAATTTTATTGCCTATTTCAAAAGAAATATTCCCTCGTTTGGTTTTTTGCTTGATCGAGTGCGATTCGTCTTGGCATAAAAAACAAGTAAGAACAGACATTCGATTTTGCGTTTGACTTCAGCGTATATAATTTTGATCTTACTTCAAAGTAAATGCTTTGTATGCTAAATATTACCTACTCACAACGAAGTGTCTTATAAATTGATGAACACCAGCAACACTCATGAAAAATAGTAACGTTCCGCGTAACGTTCCACCTGAGCCTGTGCATGCAAGCGAGAGCGCGCAACAAGCGATAGAGAGGCACGATAAAAATTATATAAAATAATGATTATGACGTTATCACGTAAATCTATCGTCCGTAAACCGACTTTACAGACAACCAATTTTTATACATGTTAGTACTTGACCGCGATGACACTTGATGGTATGTGACGATGTAAAGATGTAAACGAAGTTGTTGTCATAATAACCTGGAAGGGGTTAAGCAACGCCTAGTGATTTCTACACAGCATCGCGCGCGGAACGCTCGGTGCGTTTTCTGGTAGGGTGGTAGGTAACTAGCCACGGCCGAAGCTTCTCACTAAACCTGAGGCAATTTAAAAATTTGAAAGTATTAAAATGAAATTCAGGAATCAAACCCGCGACTTCCTACTCAAATTTGAGTGCACGATACTGACCCAAATAGGTCGTCAAATATTCGTTGTTTTTAGTTATATAATCATGTCCCTTTTCCAGGCGTCTCGATGCAGGGAAAGATTTTAAATTATTATTGCATATCAGTAATATAAAGGTAACTCAATGAGAAATGCATAATCTCATATGGCCACTGGCTGACCGCTATAATACAATTACGCTGGACTTTTTTTGGACTAAATATTCTATACAATTGACAGTTCCTTTTTTTATTTGTGCCGATTTGAAGCACCTCTATCGAAAATCCACGGTACAAATTGACATTTTTAATTGTAGTTTGTAAGTGACCGTAGTTTTGAATGTCATTTTATTTTAGTTCCATGGACGCTCACGCCAGCTTACGCAACAATCAGCGCCAAAATGGCGAAAATCAAACGTCTTCATTTTTAGGTTGACAGCTTGAAGTCCATCGTACATGTAATATAGAAGTCTATATTACATGTACGATGTAGTATTAGTATGTAGATATAGTATTTTCTTTCCAGTGATTTAAGTTAAAAACATAAAGTCATATCTTTTATCCGCAACAAAATCTAAGCGAACGGGCTATAAACATAAAAAATTAAAGTCATCATGAGACCAGCGATGTTGTTCCGAAGTTTCACGGAATAAACGGGGATAATTAATACAAAATTCAAAATATAACATTATCAACATAAAGAGTTTCCGGAAACTTCGGAAAATTGCGGAGTAACGACCCCTTTCTTCCTCAAATTAAAGGGAAGATGTTCCTCAACATTATTTGGGAATGTTTTTGTTGAAATTTCCAAGTTACTTCGTCGTTTTAAGTTGGTTAGCAAAAAAAAAAAAGATTCCGACGTATTAAGAACCTCCTTTTTTTGAAGTCGGTTAAAAACGGAGAAAAATGTTTGAAATACCACCAATATTACCACAGGTAGAATCGATTAATTCTAGTAGGCTTGTTATAGTGTGTGAACGATCGACCACACTTTATAGAAAATTGAAAACATTCATTTCACAAACAATTTCCAGTTGCGGGAATCGAACCTTCGACGCAGAGGACAGGACGAATACCGCTGCACCATCCGGTCATCTGATAAGATATTAGATCTAGGATCGGCTGTAGCCTCAAACTTAACTATAAAAAAATACAGACTTTTTAAAACCTTTGCCGGAAATCGAAGTTGGGTCCCAAAAGAAGACTCAGAGTCACTCAGCTGGGATAGTCACTAAATCTGAACTGGGGTCTGATTACGTAAGAAAAGCGTATTCAATCGTAATCGTAATCGTTAACGAACTCTGCCGCCGATTGGCTGACGTAAATCAGCGAACCAATTAGCGGGAAAAAGTCTTTCCAATGACGATTACGATGCATACGTTTTTCTTAGACAATCTAGTGGCTGAGAACATCCGTAAACATAACAGTCACTAATATAGCTCAACGTGTCGCTAAACTGAAGTGGCAATGTGTGGAGCACATATCACCCAGGAATAATGAATATTGGAGGCCTAAAGTGCTGGCATTAAAAAGCGCAATGTTGCCGATCCCCAATTAGGTGGACTAACGACATTAGGAGAGTTGCGGGGATCCAAGCGAGGCCTTTGACCAGCAGTGGACGTCCATCAGCCAAAACGAACGAAGACCAGGGGCCTGAGTGCGTAAGAAAAACGTATTCATCGTCATCGTACTCGTTTGCGAATTCTGTCCCTTGATTGGCTGACGTAAATCAGGAAGCCAATCAGCGGGCAGAAATTGTAAACGATTACAATAACGTTTGCCTTACACAATCTAGGGCAAGTATTTGTTTTAAAACCTCTTACTTTCATTATCCTGTACCATCAATCCTTCTGTCACACTATATCCATAGATCATTGGGTGATGGATCAAAAGCAAGAATCTTTTCTATAAAAATATAGCTTGAGAAAAAGGTAAAAAACATACTTCACCTTAATCTCGATGCGACCACAAAATCCGTATAAATTATTTGTAAACAATTTACGAGAGTGAGCGCCATGTTTGTAGCTAAACATTAGGTTATGCCACAGAGTAACTTTGAATCAGAGAAAATTAATTATTTGCAATAATATTATTCTGAATGTATTTGTTTAAATTATAAAGCGTCATCAGAGTCTGTATCATATTAGTTGTAGGAGTCAATGTATCACTAGAAACGCCTGAAAATGTCAGATGTAGGGCAACGTCCACAGAAAACAAAAGACACTAGAAGTAGCATGTGGGTGTTACCCGTGTCGCCACTAGTAGGGTAATTTACCTTACTTGCTCGACATGCACACTCAGTCGCTGTCAAAAATGCATACAATAAAGTGCTATAAAAAAAATATTAAAATGGCTCAATGCGCTGTATTAGTGTATAAAAATCGTAGCAAGACATATAATCGTTTACTTGGAGGGATAACTTACCATCGGTAACTTGAATTTTACTAGTTTTAAGTATAAATACGTGAAAAATTGTGTTAAATTTCTATAGGGCTTCAAGACATTTTAAAATGATCCTTAAAATAAGAACCTTACGGTTGATTTCACATTTACTAATAATTTTCTTCTAGAACGTTGTCATTCAACTTTCGCTACTCAGCCAGTACTGTATCATGTAACTATCGATAAAATATTATCGACTTTTATTAAAACGTTCCGCGTATTGCCGTATCTGTTTAGTGCAATCTCAAGAGTTAAGAAATTCACCACTACTGTTCGCACGCTTATCCATATTAGGAAAAAAATGGGTTTTCATTACGATAATAGGCTGTAAGAAGAAAATTAAGAATTAAAAATATTACTATTTCAGTTTCCCTAGGGAGCCATTTGTACAAGAAAAATGGATCAAATCTACTGGAAGGTTTAATTGGTTCCCTTCAAAAGCAAGTAGGTACAATCTGCTCCGATCATTTTTTGGAAGAGGATTTTATTGTTAAGAAAAGTGGTAATAAATACATTAAAACTGGAGCAGAACCACGTAAAAAAATTTTTTAATTCATCGTCCACTGGTACGTCTATACACGTCACAAATTCAGTCATAACTAAGTAATTTACTCGCAAAAATATATAGAAAGTATGACATGACATGATAAGCCTTTAGACGTCCACTGCTGGAGCTAGGTGAAGGCTTTTCTAAACTTACACCTCCACGTACGGGATATCTCTTGCCACTAGCAACTATCTTCAGATCGCAAGTTCTGTAGCCTGTCGTACGATGTGGTTCTTGTTGTGCCCTACGCGGTTTTTACTTCAAAGTAAACATATGTACATGTGGGGTATACGGCCCTCAGTTCTATGATAATTATAGCTTGGCCACTGCTATTTTAGCTAGCTATTGGGCTATGTTAATCACTTTGATATGGTCACCTAGATTCTTTCTAAATACGATTACTCCTTTATATTTGCTTAATAAATCGATAATTATTATTACAATAGCTATTACTTCCTGTACTTAGGTTGAAGTCTCCAAAAATGAAACATCTAATGTACAGTCAGAACGCTAACAGGACGGAATTCATTAAATATTATATTATTAAATATTATTTATTCATTAAATATTTTTTTTTACCATAATGTGTTATTTTATGTGATTTATTATGACTAGACGGAAATTAATTAAATTGGATTTTTTTCTGTACATATTAATATAACATTGCTTTTTATTTCAACGTTGTCGATAATTTTACGATTCACGGTTAAGATGCATCACTACACTTTGACAGTTATCAAATATTGAAGTTTGTTCTTTGCCATTCAAATTTTAATCTTAACGTCATATAAACAGAGTTTCTCAAAAAAATCTTTATAAAACGAATCTACTACTGCTGATGCGGGCAATAGCGGAACTAAACATATTTGAAGTAAATTTTTGCAATATAAAATTGTATAGCTGTGTTAATAAGGTTGACTTTAATGGAAATATATTTTGAAAATCACGTCATTTTTTTGACCAATCTAATGTGGAGGACTATAGTGTGCGTGACTTGTAAATATGTGAGTTTAGCGACACTGGTTTCCTAAGAAGATCGTCATCATGCTAACTCTATTAGCCAATATAAAGTCATTCCTTGCTCTGTGGCAACGTCAATATAGTCGACGTACCAAAGACGCGTACGAAGCGGTTTGATTCCTCGTTCCTGATACGCACTGCAAAGGCCTGGAATACACTCCCAGGCAGTGTCTTTCCTGCCACTTACAACCAGGGTGCCTTCAAATCAAGAGTGAATACGCATCTTCTAGGCAAGCGCGTTCCACCTTAGACTGTATCATCACTTTCCATCAGGTGTGATCACAGTCAAGCGCTAGCCTATATAGTATAAAAAAAGTCATGACCTTGAATCGAAATGTGTTTAATTGTTGTAACATAGTTTCGTTTCGGACGGTAAGAAAGTTATTTGCGGGACGATGAAAATACCGTCAGGATGAAAATTTACGGGAAAACTAGAACGAAAGTGTCTCTTACTAGTCAACAGAATGTGCTTTTTATTTGGTATGACAAATTCGTTAACGAGCTAACTGAAGACAGCGCCATCTATCGAGCAAATGGTTGAAATTACACATGAAGGTATAAAATGGAGTTTTGTTTTAGGTGTTATTCCATAGATTAGGTTGGTAATGATATTACAAACCATATTTCAACTGAATGTTCTACTACGTCTTTTTTTTTAGTATCATCTGGTTTATTCTGCGATAAGATGTCTGTGTAGAGGTTGGTCTGTGCTTGTCGTAAAATATTTACGTGTAAGGCGCTGATAAAACCACGTCTGGGAACTTTTGTATGAACGGGAAGAGCCGCACTTGTGTTGATGATAATCTTTGCACAATTTTAGTACATAGAAAATTATAATTATAAGAGAAAAAAATATTAATATCTTGTATTGTTATGTGATAAAATCGTGATTAAGAAAGCATTACCTAAGGAGGAAGGCGAGGAACTAACTTGAAAGGGGTAAGTAAACTCAGCCCTAAAAATGTATACACAGCATCGCGCCGGAACGCTAAATCGCTTGGCGGTGCATCCTTGCTGGTAGCGTGGAAACTAGCCATGGCCGAAGCCTTACACCAGACCAGACCTGAATCAGTTACGAAATTCTAAAAAGCCCGTATCGGGAATCGAACTCGGGACCTCCCACTCGAATCCGAGGCAATATTCTTTCTTTTGTACTATCTACGTAAAAAAAACTACACAACACATATTGACAACTCTTGTTTAAGGTAAGAGTGATTTTTCTTCTCAAATTAGGTATAATACCTTTCAAAAAGGCTGTCCTTAATTCCAACCTTTTTTTAGCAAAACCATAAAGAATACGCAATTAACGTCAGCAGGAGGGAGGGGCGACTTTCAAGTTAAATAATTGGACTTCGCTAAAAAAGTCGACTATAAAAGAGTGAGTAAATCAAGGTAGAAAGGTTACTGAGGGAGTGAATTAAGATTTTGTCTCTAGGGCGAGATTAAGTATATTTTTTGACAGCCGCAAAATTTGCATGTAAAGTGAGTTCTAGTGAACTGGCTCTAGGGTGTCGTATACTATAATATATTATGTATAAGTTTGTTCTTTTCTTAAGGTCAAGATAGATACGTTTTAATTTATCTGGGCTGATTTTTCAATCGCCTTTCACCAACATTTTTCAATTTGGTAATTAAGTATGCCTCTGTACATATATGACAGGTAAAACCGTCAACTTGAATTTATACCAAATATTTTGTAGAAAAATAAGTAATTTGTTGTTCTAAAATTAAATTGTAAAAAGAAAAAATATACACTAACTAGTTTAATTTAACTGTAAGAAAAAATTGTTGTAATTTAGGTTTTTGGGAAATAAAAGGCTTATTTATTATTTTATTATTTTGTAGAAAATGTCATGCCATAAAAATCAACCAAATCAAAAGTTCAAAAGCCATTTACGTTGTTTTTGAAAACTCAAAGCCCATGAGGCTGATTTGAGATGTTTGGAAAGATGCCTCATTTAATAGCATAAGTAGCTACCTACCTAAAGGTAAAAATTGTAAATGCGCAAACTCGTACTTGATTGTTTTTTGAAACGCTTGTTTTTTAGCGTTATAGCCCTTCCAAAACATAGACAGTTAATTCTGTTGTACGAAATCTCAAACTAAACTAATCTAAAATACTGCTATCCTTTTCAAACTGCTCTCTATGGATAAGGATAGCACTATTTTAAATTAATTTAGTATAGCGATTTTGCACAACAGAATCGACCACACTATCTGGTAGATAAGTTAGCGACAAGTATTTTCTCACATTTTCAATAAAAAAATTACAGACATTCCTATTTCCCTAAAAGGCTTCTCGAAAACCTTTCCAACCGAATTTCACAATCCTTTCCGTAATATATTTGAAAGATACACTATCGTCTCACTTATTTATCACCTAATTAACATATCTCGGCAAGAAACCAGACGCACCCTTAAGGCTCATCCGAAATTTACAAACATACCCGTTGCATTTCACTTACACCTTAAACCTTTAAGTTTAAGGATTAAAATCGATTGTAAGGCGTCACTCGATAAGATGGTTTGGTCCTGACCTTGACCTTTACAAACTTTCTTTTACGTTTCGCGATATCTCTATTTGTTTTCACATAAAATCGAAAGTCGAATGATAGAGCTTTGTAGATAAAGTTGTTCTCTCAGCAAGTCGAGATATCGGAAACTTATTAAGGATGTGTCAGGTATAGGATTGGCCTTTTATTTTCTTAGATATGAGATCGGGTTTGCGATTGCTTTTTGCTTATTTTTGGAGTGCGTGTTTCAGGTTTCTTCCTTAGGGATGAAGAGGAATTCGTATTATAAGATAAAATTGCTTGTCTATAAAATGTCGTTCACTCAAGTAGGTAAGGCAAAATATTGGTCGAAAAACCAAGGTAGATCTTTATTCAGTATTTTATTTGACTTTCAGCACTTCTTCTCCATATAAACTGACTATTCAATATGACTTTAAGACTTTCCAAAATCTTATACGCATATGAGTATGATTAGGTTTAGGTTTAAAGATATTTATTAATAAATAAATAAATAAAGCGTTTATTTGAAAAACTCCATATACAATCTTCTTTGGACTCCTGACCCCTAAACTAGGAAAGCCCGTGTCTTAGGGGCCAGTGCCTTCCCATAAGTTGAAAACATATCAAATTATTATTAATACTTAGGCTAACAACTAAAATTTTACAATTATTTCTTTTATTTTTTTGGTTAAGTTTAACGCTTTACAAAATGAAAGATCAAATAGTATGAAGAGTAAGTACAAAATTAACAACAATAGCATTGCATGCAGCATTTACGTATTTCATGGATTACATGTGTGGGTGTATGAGTGCGTGTGTATGCGTGTGTGAGCGTGTGCGTGTGTATTTGTGTGTGTGTGCGTGTGTGCATGTGTGTGTGTGTGTGTGTGTGTGTGCGTGTGATTGTGTGTTTGTGTATTCTCAAAAGAAATACAATAATTTCACTTAATGAGAAATTAACAAAGAAAACTTAGTGTAAACTATTTTATAAATTGTGTGAACATATTGTGAACATGATTAAATATTAAGACAATGTTTCTTAAGTTTTTTTTTAAAAGATACAAATGACTTGTCACATATTACATCCTTCGGTAAACTATTGTATAGCAGTGCTCCCTCAACCTGTATGGTTTTAGTTCCGTAATATTTTGTTCTTCTTATCGGTATTTGGAGTTTATATTTGCTTCTAGTATTCAAGTATGATTTTGTTTTAAATGTAATGTGTGTATGTGTAGCTTCGGTTAGTATTTTTCTAATTAATATGCATGTTTTGTATTTATATAGTTGAGTAATAGACATAACATTTGTTTTCTTATAGAGTTCTTTACTTGGAAAACGATAATCTAATTGAAATAAGGTCTTAAGGAGCTTATTTTGTGAAATTTGAAGATCTTTTAAATTCGTTGGATAAGCACTTCCCCATATTTCTATTAAATATTCTATTATGGGCTTAGCTAGTGAGTTATATATGATGGCACGGACTTTTGGTGGTATACATCGGGAAGATCTACGCAAGGCTCCAGTGAGTGATGCTATTTTTGATTGTAGGTTGTCTATATGACTTCGCCATGTTAATTTGGGGTCTAAAATTAAACCAAGATACTTTTCTGAATCAGAATGTTTTAGGTTTTGGTTATCAATAGTCAGTGGATTGAAAGTAGGTATATTTTTATTTTTTGCAGTGAAAATCATATATGAAGTTTTAGAAACATTTATGGTTAGTAAGTTATACTGGAACCATTCGTTCAATACATCTAAATCGTTTTGAGCATTTGATATTATTTCGTGTATTGAGTTACCGAAATAGAATAAACACGTATCATCGGCGTATAGTGATATATCTCCGGTCAAGCCTAAATTTCCTATCTCATTTATGTATATCAAAAATAACAGGGGTCCCAAAATGGACCCCTGCGGTATTCCATAGTTAATATTCCTTGGTTTACTTTCAAAATTTTCAATTTTTACAATTTGTTTTCTACTTGTGAGATAGGATTTCATAATTTCTAATGGTGAACCAGTTATACCTATATTTTCTAATTTATTTAATAAAATTGAATGAGAGACTGTGTCAAAGGCTTTTTTTAGATCTATGAAAATACCTAAAACTATATTCTTTTTGTCGATGTTCAGTTTAATTTTTGTTATTAAATCTATTGTTGCCGAAAGTGTATTAGATTTGCTGCGGAATCCATATTGTCCTTTAAAAAGAAAATTTATGTTTGCTAGGTAGTTATTTAAACGTGAATATAAGACTTGCTCAAAAACCTTTGAAAGTACCGGTAAAACAGAAATTGGACGGTAGTTTCCCGGATCAGATTTTGAACCTGCTTTATAAATAGGGGTAACTTTTGCTAATTTTAAACTGTCCGGAAATACCCCATCACTCATACATTTATTAATACATAGGCTTAGGTTATTACTAATTAGATTATTTATACATTTTATTATCTTAGGCGTCATGCCATCAATCCCAGTGCTTGCATTAGTATTAGGGTTTTTAATAATTTTTTCTATTTCTTCTTTTGTACAAGATTTAAATTCGGAGAGTGTAGCAGTTTGTGTTTGAGATGTGGATTGAGCACTGATAAAACCGGCGTTATTATTTTTATGATATTTTTGTGGTATTTTACTAGCTAAAGTTGCACCAATAGAGGAAAAATAATCATTAAAAGTTTCACATATTACTGTACCATCATTGATAATTGATTACATTGAAGCAATTATTTCTACGCAATAAAAAAGGATATCTACACATAGAAAGTTTTATCTACACATAGGCGCAGTGAGGGCCGATTTTTCAATCGCCAGATATACGAGTTTACTAAGGAATAAATATAACGTTTTGACATAATATTATGTTTCTTTATTCCTCAGATAGTTTATCTGGCGATTGAAACATCGGCCCTTAAATACAGAAATTTAAGTTTGTTTATTAATTGTTGATCAATCCGTCAATCGTGCTACAAATTTATTTTTGTAAATAAATGATTGATCTGAAGAAATTATTATATTTATGCTACCTTTCTACCATGAAAAAAATATTGTGCTTCTTCCTTGGTATTTTAGAATAGACCAAAATCTAAACAAAAAATACAGTATTGAGCTACTTAGTAAATATCCGTATTCTATTGTAAGAATTTACACATACTATTACATACAGGTTGCTCCACTCTAGGTAAATCTTAAACAAATAAGATTCTGCAAATCCGTGTTGCCTTGCTGGTATTTTCCATACAAATGCCCGCATTCTCAGGTTGTACAGAACAAACATACAAACACTTTTGTAAAAGCAGCTCGTAAACATATGGAAATGTGTTCCGATTTCCAAAGGCAGACCTCTAGGAAAGATGTCTATACAAACTGTATGAAGAAACTATTTATATTTTACACTCGTACAAATAAGTATTTGACTGTGATCTCCCCAGATGGTAAGTGATGATGCAGAAGTGAAAATTTTCCAGGGTTTTCTATATGAAAAAGAGTAGAGAGTTAGCCTCTCTAGAGAGTTACATATTTGTCCCGTTTGCCGTGGAGACCTGGGCCGCCCTGGGCTAAAGGGCTAGTCATAGTGCCAAAAAATTCCTTCGAGAGCTTTCCCCGCGGTTGATAGCCTCAACTGGTGACAGAAGGGCTGACTCATCTTTTGCGCAACGTATCAGCCTAGCTGTTTAACGCGGAAATGCAGCCAGTATTCTTGGCACCATTCCACGCGGGCAAGACTTATAAAGTAATAAAAATAAGCTAGTGTTAAGTTTTATTGTAACATTTCAATAAAAAAGAGTAGCGATCGAACTAAGTTTTGCTCGCAGCTCCCTATGTGAAGGACCGAAAACTAACGCGGATTACGTGAAAGATAGATGGTTCCTACATCCAGAAGATATTTTTATAAAACCACCTAATATACTGGTTATTTTAAATGTACCTCCTTACTTTTATAGAGTGCTTGTATCCAGAAGATATATTTATTGGTAGATTTTAATAAAACTACGTAATAGACTTGTTATAATAATTGTACCTCTTTACATCACTTGTTAAGGTAATAAGACGCAATGTAATGATGCATTGTTATAAAGACATGGGCTATAATAAATAATCTGGGAGCTTCTTAAATAACAGGGAAAACTGGCCAAGTGAGACTTGTTCATGAACAACTTGGGTTCTGTAGCAAATTGATTGCCTGTTTGAGAGTTTTGCAATGTTGTTAATATAATGAAATAGCCTTAATAGTACGTGCAATAAGACTTAAACCCGGACATCCAAAGTGAAAGTATTACAATGCCAGATTGTTCTAAACTGTCCAAACATTGTTTGGTAAAAAGTTACAACCAGAAAACAGCGTCGGGTTTTTTAGAAGTTCTGTTGTTTCAGTTTGTCTTAAATATTTCAAAAACTATGCAATTTAGCGCGAAAGTGTGAAGGACAAAAGTAATGTAAGTCAAATTGTGAACAAAAATGATAGTGAGCATAATCTTGCTAAAATGAATGATTCCAGAGTTACATAAGCTCTCCTGAAGAATCAATACAACTACACGCCTATTGGGCGGATAAACAAGCAGTTTCGTAAGAGCAATTTAGCACTTCCTTCACCTTTTCACCACGGAACCCTATAAACACAAAAATAAGGAAAATCCGCTTATTATTTATCAGTACACCCATTGGCATTGAATAAGGAAAACATTGTCTACGTAATTTGGGAGAAAAACGAATAAATTGGGAAAATATTCCGTTTCTTCTTTTGCGGTAGGTAATAAATTGGTTTATGGGACAAACGAACTAACTAGAGGTAGGTACAATTTTGTATCACATCTCTAATATATAAAATTCTCGTGTTTGTAACAAAACTCCTCCGAAACGGCTTGACTGATTTTGACGTGACAACGTCTTATAAATCGATAGAGCCGGCTGCACGCACAAAAAAACACGGCGTTACAGTCCGCGAGGCGTAAGCTGAGCTTTGCATTTGTGTGAGTGATCACTAAAAGTAGAGTGCGATGGACGCACCGCGCCTCAGGCCGATTGTCAAAAAGCAGTAAAAACCGGTTTATACAAAAGCAAGGGACGCGCCGCGCTTTAGGCCAATGTTACACCTACACTATCTATGTACACTCACACAAATTAAAACAAAGCTCAGCTTACGCCTCGCGGACTGTACCGGCGTTACCTCGCTCGTGTTACCTCGCTCTGAGGCGTTCAATGTAAGGCTTGAAGTGCAAGCGAGAGTTGTCACGTTCAACTATCGTCAGTAAACCGACTTTACAGACAACCAAATTTTTTTATGATTTTTTTAGGTGGTACCTATTTGGTAGTTCTGTGAATGTGCTAACGTTAACTATTTTTAGAGAAGAAATAATGTATCTACCTATATGGCAAAACAAATTTTGCCAGGTCAGCAAGTACCCTATTCTAGTTGTTAAAGCTCAGACTTACGGGGTTTTAAACCAACATTAAGATTAGGAGTTATGTGTTTAAAAAATTATCTGTATTGCGAGGTATTGTGCATGCCAAGGAACTCAATACTATTTTCTAAAATGTGTGTAAAGTTTACTAACCCACATTTTAGTAACCCTTTTCGTATAAAGTCCTATCATAACATATTGAACCCAAAATAAAACAGGGTTCAAATAAATAAATAAGTAGTTAATCATGATTGGCTGAAAAAGTGTATACAGCGGATTCTACCAATCAGGAGACACGTTTTCCTTACATAATCCGACCACTGAATTTAAAGAGCATCGTTGTTTGATTGCTTTATCCATAAAAGCATATTAACCTCAATCCAAAAGAATGCTGAAAACTTTCCTATGTACGTGCCATTTTAAATCATAAACTGCAATCAAAATTATACTCTATCGCTTTGAAATAGAGTTCAAACTCGCTAATGATTCAGCGTACGGAAAATTTACAACTACCCCCCATAAGTGAAACGTCTTAACCGGATGACGTATGGGGTCAATCTTTATTCATACCGGGTCCGGCCCGGGCACTATATTCTGAACCGGGTATAATATTTGTCTAAATAAATTTATGCCAGCAATGCTAAGTGACTTTGCGAAGTGCATTTGCGAGTATGAAGTGATATGCAAAGTGGCGACTTCTGTAGTGAGGATACCTCTCCCTTTGATGACCTCCCTGGCGCAGTGGTGGCGCGTTCGGATTCGAGTGGAAGGCCGCGGGTTCGAATCCCGCTACGGTCCACTTTGGAATTTTATAATTTCTAAACTGACTCAGGTCTGGTCTGGTGGGGGGCTTTGGCCGTGGCTAGTTACCACCCCACAAGCAAAGACGCACCACCAAGCGATTTAGCGTTCAGGTGCGATGCTTGTAGAAACCGTTTGGGGTAATCTTACTTACCCTTCCAAGTTATTATGATAATATCTTAGACTGCATCATCACTTACCATTTGGTGAGATCGCAGTCAAGTACTAACTCGTATAAAGTAAAAAAAAAATCTCTAGCTATTAATTTGTATAAATCTCATATAGATCTTGTTCTTCCTGGCCTTTTTCCCACATTATGTGGGGTCGGCACAACATGTCTTCTTCTTCTTCCATTCCTACCTTTCACACGCATATCTTCTTTCATGCAATCCATCCATCTCTTCTTCGGTCTTCATCTACTTTTTCGTCCCTGCACACAAATTTGTGGGGGGTAGTTGTAAACAGGAATTTGTTTTTCATATCCGGAATTTAATTTTGCACACAAAAAGTTACTTTCATATAAATGCACATTTCCTGTCATACGGATTTTATTGAGAAGTACAACTTGTTTATTTGTCTATAACTTTGGAATACTAATGTTAATTTAAAAAATAATAATTTTAGGAGTTAATGTAGAGACCGTTGTCTTCTGTTCTTGATAAAAAATATAACAGTTTATAAAATATTTATCTTTTGATCAGACGGAAGTGGATCCTCATTTTTAGGGTTCCATACCAAAATGGTAAAAAGGAACCCTCATGATGAGATTTTTTTCTCATGAAAACGGTACAATTTTCAAATAACCATGTAGTTAAAAATCCATTCGACCTAGAGCAGGCTAATTGATAGTAATTATCAATATTCAATTGAGTCCGTTAATTTGCCCAACCACTCCCGACCACTCCCGACCACTCCCGGCCACTCCGGGACAAAGCCAGGGCCAAATGGCTCGAAAAATTACCTTCCACAGTGCACAGACGCTACTTTCTCGTATACTTACTCTAAGTACTTAAAACATCTACCGGGATGCTATTCTTAAATACATGCGAGAAAATGTCTGTAGATTTTTTTTGGAAATACGATATCATAATAATTTTAAGAGTTCCGTACCCAAAGGGTAAAACGGGACCCTATTACTAAGA
This sequence comes from Coenonympha arcania, assembly GCA_036785405.1. NCBI lineage: Eukaryota > Metazoa > Arthropoda > Insecta > Lepidoptera > Nymphalidae > Coenonympha > Coenonympha arcania. The sequence goes on along the minus strand of CM072078.1, from coordinate 2,965,046 downwards.
CTCCACTGTCCGTCTGTGCGACCGTCCGTCTGCTCTATTTCTTGAACAGTGATAGTTAGACAGTTGACAGTTTCACAGATGACGTATTTCTGTTGCCGCTATATCAACAATTAATACTAAAAAACAGAATAACACAAATAACAAAGATCCCATACAACAAACCTCGTTTTTAACTTGCTCTAACACTAGGTACTCTACTAAGAAGAGTAATATTGGGGGTGTTGCAGTGATGCAGAAGCTCAGATAAATATTTATTTTGCTCGATATTATTTTGGATTTTTTTAACACATTTTTTTTAAAGGCAGATATGGAACCCTTTGTGCGAGAGTACGACTCGCACTTGGCCAATTTTGATTTTATCCAACTACATATGTTCTATAATGTACTATATGTGTTGTATGTATACGTTTGTTCGTCCGTTACAACCAGCGTAGTGGTATGTAGTATGCTCGGATTTCAGTGGGAAGTCGCGGGTTCGATTCCCGCCATGGAAAACTTTGACTGCATCTTCACTTACCATCAAGTGAGTTTGCAGTCAACCTACCCACTAAACTGTAGAGTGTAAAATAAAAAAAAAAAAGATTCCGACGAATTGAGAACCTCCTCCTTTTTTTTGAAGTCGGTTAAAAATTTTTAAGTGGTTACGACCTGGTATAGTACGATTCACGAAAGATGACCACAAATGGCGGGCCTATTTTAGGTCTCTTTGGACTTATCTAACTAATATTATGGTCTTATTTATTTTAACTAATATATATGGTCTTATTTAACTAATATATGGTAATTATTTTGGCTTAAGTCTTTTCTTCATGAGTGTACATGAAAAAAAGACCCGCCATTTGTGGTCATCTTTCGTGAATCGTACTATACACTGTACAGATCTACGTTTTAGAGCATACATATTTTACTTTTTTTAATTCTTTTACAACTTTTGGATTTCTTCCTTTCTTTTACACTCTACAAGTTGACTGCGTTCACCTGATGGTAAGTCAAGATGCAGCCGAAGATATGATATTATCTCTTACTACTATACATACTAACTTGAAAGGGATAAAATGGAAAATTCTTTCCAAAAAACCAACTTCAAATGCCACTACAAAGAATGAAATAATTTTTAATGTACACCAATTCGAAGTCGGGCAATGTTTTGTTCAATCATTAATAGTCCTTCTTATTATAAAACTTGATGTGCAAAGAAACGACAAAATTATCGACAATACGAAGGACTATTATTGAATGAACGAAACATTGCCCGACTTCGAATTGGTGTACATTAAAAATTATTTCATTCTTTGTAGTGGCATTTGAAGTTGGTTTTTTGGAAAGAATTTTCCATTTTATTTTATACTTTTTAGTGAAAAACAACTAATGCGCCAGGCATTGAAAAAAATGCCCACATCGCTTGAAGTATGCTTCTAAAATCTGAAGAGTTCCCTCAATTTCTCCAAGATCCCATCATCAGATTCTGACTTAATGAATATAGTCATTACTTTATGACTGCAAGGAAATGCAATAGTAACTATAAAAAATACCTAAATCGCTTCAAGTATACTAGCAAAATTTGAAGAGTTCCCTCGATTTTACCAAGATCCCATCATCAGATCCCTACCTGATGACCATAAGACTACCTGGAAAAAATTACTCTTTCAAACAATACCCAAATCACTGCAAGTGTGCTTATAAAATTTGAAGAGTTCCCTCGATTTCTCCAGGATCCCACCATCAGATCCTGACTTGATGACTATGGGACCATCTGTGAACTATACCCTATCAAACAAAAAAAGAATTTTCGAAATTGGTCCACGCATCTTCGAGTAATCGGGGAACATACATAAAAAAAAATAAAAAAAAAAAAAAAAAAAGATTCCGACGAATTGAGAACCTCCTCCTTTTTTTGAAGTCGGTTAAAAAGAAAATATAATATACACATTTTGAATCACTATAATATAATTTGTACAAAATAAGGTATTACGAATTATGTTGTTATTAAATACACAAAGCGTATTAAAACAGGGCCGGGCTTTGATGAGGGCGAAATTTACTTAAAATATTTATTAACGTATAAACGGGACAATAATATATATATTTCGTACGCTTTGGAGATAGGTCCCTTTGAACAATGTTAATTGAACGACCCAGATGCTCTAAGAACTCATCCATAACACGAACTCAACGGAAAATACTTATAAATGTTTATTAAATTTAATTAATTTCAGACTACCCCCAAGCCTTGTCTTTCGGGCAACGGGGTTTAAATTTGGCAGCTATTCCCTTTTACTGTGATGAAAGAGCTCCGAGGAAATGGGGAAATGAGCTTATTTTGTGTAATTCCACTAAGTTATAATTGTGTAAAGAACATGGTTCTGGTTTGTGGATACACACAACCAGCTATAAGAAATTATTAGCTGTTAAGTATTCAGCCAACAGTCTTTTGCCACAGATTTGTGATTGAGGCTCAAAACGCGGGAAAAATGTACCTATAAGTTCTAAAATTTGAAACTATAGTCTTGTTTATTAAAGTCACTGTCAAAAAACATCTAATAAATCCGTTTTACTATAATATTGAAGATTTTTTCAGTGACAAGAATTCTTGGAATGATAGGGATATATTTCCATCTCCTCACGAGATACCTTAAAAATTATGTAATATTTTTTGATTGATATTATTAAAGAAATTGTATATAATGACATTTTTGAAAAGAGCAAGTGCCGAGTTTCTTGCCAGTTCTTCTCGATGCAAACCTGCTTTCCGAACCTGGCGGTAGAGTTTTGACTTTTCGTAAGAGCCTATTATTTGGGCCTACGTGACATATAAATATTTTCATTTTGAAAGAAAGAAAGAAAATAAATTTATTCAAATAAATAGAAATAGGCACAGCACAGACGTAAAAACTAAAAGATCTTAAATATAAAGCTAAAAGAAATAAGAAAAAACAAAAATTAAACATACAAAATTAACCCTATTTCAATTCCTTTCAAGTGTGTCCGAAGAGACGTCAGCTCTCCATGTGTGTTCTATCGGTTGTTTAATGGGGAATGCTCTGAAAGGGCTGTTTGAAGTGATTTTTTTTACTCTTTACAAGTTAGCACTTGACTGCGATCTCACCTGATGGTAAGTGATGATGCAGCCTAAGATGTTACCGTACTGACTTGGGAGGGTAAGTAAATTTACCCCAACGGTTTCTACAAGCATCGCACCGGAACGCTAAATCGCTTGGCGGTGCGTCTTTGCTTGTAGGGTGGTAACTAGCCACGGCAAAAAACCAGACCAGACCACCAACCAGCAAAGCCTCCCACCAGACCAGACCTGAGCCAATTTTGAAATTATAAAATTCGAAAGTGGCCCGTGGCGGGAGTCGAACCCGCGACCTCCCACTCGAATCCGAGCGCGCCGCCACTGCGCCAGGAGGTCGTCAAAATTTCCTCCTTCCCCTTTATCTGCGCATACACTCCGGCGTAGAAACATGTTTCATGAATTCTACCTGGATGACTGTCAATCCACGACCACCCGGTATGAAAGATCTTTCTTTCCACGCACATTGAAATTGCAAACTATGGAACCAGCTACCAGCAACAGTGTTCCCTCAAAACTATAACGTGGGTTATTAAGGGGCGGATAACCAAATTTCTTAAGAGCTGGCAACGCATTTGCAGTTCCTCAGGTGTTGAAAATGTCCATGGGCAGCGGTGATCACTTACCATCAGGTGACCTGACCGCTCGTTTGCTCGCGTTGAGTATAAAAAGAGTGAAGAAAAACGTGATGTGATACGCGTACACTCACGGCTCCCTTATCGCACTCGCCTGCGGCTTGCACTCATAATACCACCTACAGTATAAAGACTAACTTAGCATACTTTGATTGTAATGTGCGAGTAACATTTTAATTTTCATCCATGCATACATTTGAAAATTTGACGACCGAATGGCGTAGCGGTAGCATTCCTGCCGTCTGCGTCGGAGGTCGTGGGTTAGATAATGGAAAATGTTTGTGTGATGAGCATGAATGTTTTCTAGTGTCTGAGTAATTTTCAACATTATGTTATATGTATAATAATATGTATGTATATTATCAGTTATCTAATACCCATAACACAAGCAATTGCTTACTTTGGGCACAGTGTTAAAAGATCCTACTGTATATCTTTAAACTGTGTTTTGGGGCTAGATTGCGATGTGTGTAATGTCCTGATTTATTTATTATTTCATTCCAATCATCCTTATTGCGCAGTTGGATAATAAACAACATTAAAGCACTTAAGATTAATCAGCACCTCAGTTAGAAGTGTAGAATGCAATCATGTAACCTTCTAAGGCGTAACTAAACGGTCACGTGGCGTTGATAAATCATCGGCGCGTACGCATCCAGTAATGCGAGATGACGCAATGCAAAGTGAAAGGACGACCTTCGACCTGCGACGCCTTAACTGTACATGCAGTGCTTGAAATTAAGCTTAGGAGGCATTATAATATAATAATGTACACGTATAATAATATATCATCGCTTGTACTCATTCATTTACACAGTATGCAATAGTATGTATGTGTACATTTATGGTTCCGTACCTCAAAAGAAAAAACCGGAACCCTGTTTTTAATAGTTATTCTGCTATTTGGGATCGCGACAATTACAGCAAATCAACAACCATGAAAATCGGTCCAGCCGTTCTCGAGATAGAGGTGTTCGAACAAACCCGACTTTGTTTTACAGGTATAGGCAAAGATATTCTAAAGATACGTTATGTTCATACTAAGCGACGTTCAGTTCTGTTACGCGCTGACACACACCAGACACGCGTAACCTCATTCTCTGTTGCTCGCGGACTGAACGAAAATTACACTGATTAGGGTAATTTGTTGGCAACAAATACCGCGCGTATATGCGATATTTAGCTCTTTTTTATATAGAATATCTTTGGGTATAGGTAAGAGTGAAGACTATTAAAAAAAATTAAGAATGGTCATAGGTACTCGACAGGATTTGAAATATTTGAACCCACGTCTTCTTAGCTACACCAATTACCCGCAAAACAACAACTGTGTGTTGTATAACAAATTTCGGTTTTAAGTAATTTCCCAAGTAAATGTTTTTTCTACTAAAACTAGTAGTAGCAATTCTGGTTTTCCCAAATCAACGGGAACCATGGTTTTCTCCGTAGTAAACAGCAACCTTCTGTTGACTCCATTTCGGTTTCTGTCAACTACGGAGAAAGCTATATTTTATTTCGGTGCTTCAGTCCAAATTTCAGCTAAATAAATTCAATAGTTGTGGTGTAATAGAGTAACAAACATACACACAAACTTTCTTAATAGGATTTCAGAATTAAGGGGTTGTTTGTAGAATTACGCAATGCATCTTTCTAATAACGCATCAACTGCCGGGAATCAACGATATTGGAACAGCGCAGCCTCCCGAGCTATTCGCACGAAATTTAATATCCCGGATACGAACCCGGGACAAAGCGTGCTGCGACCCGCTATGTGCATAATGGAATATCAGCTTTAATGGTAATTTCAATTATTTTGTTGATTACTGACATCCTGCTAATGGAATTCCTGCGTTCAACGGAAATCAGGAAAAGATGCAAGAGATCCGCCCGCCTTTAATAATATGGAAGACTTCAAATCAAGAATGAGGGAACTTTTTATGACGATTTTCCTTATTTTCCTGTAGTTACCATTTATCCTATTTGACCCTAAGAGTTGCTTTCCAAGATAGTATCATAACATCTTCGTCTGCAGTAAGTAAGTGCAGTGAGATCGCAGTCAAGCCTAACTTGCAAGGATAAAAAATTTTCGTTTCTTCTCTATCTAAGTTAAAACTTTACAATTTGAAATATTTATTTATTCGACAATTTATAATTACCCCAAAATGAAGATATGAGTTATGTAATAATTTTCCTATGTTAAAATTGATGTACTTCTCACAAAACCACGCTTGTATTGTGCGTACTTTGCTCAAAGTATATTATGATTCCACAGTTACATAGTTCAATTCTAAATTCATTCAGATAAAAAAACTCTTTGTGCCGACATTAGTTGCCTCTAATTATGTTTAACCTTTAACCAGATTCCGAAACTGTAGCATCACAAAGACTTTCTTTTAAAGCATTTAATGGTGATCACACATTTGTCATTCACCCGCACATTAGTTATTATGTAACGTACCTATACCACCTAAATAGGTATATTCTAACTATTTAATTTGGTTCTCCCGTCACCTTTCTACAATAGAACGGCAAGGCATCGAAAAGGCTTCCACCCATACATAGTCGACGTACCAAAGACGCGTACGAAGCGGTTTGATTCCTCGTTCTTGATACGCACTGCAAAGGCCTGGAATACCCAGGCAATGTCTTTCCTGCCACTTACAATCAGGGCGCCTTCAAATCAAGAGTGAATAGGCATCTTCTAGACAAGCGCGTTCCATCTTAGCCTGTATCATCACTTTCCATCAGGTGTGATCACAGTCAAGCGCTAGCCTAATCTATATAGGAAAAAAAAATTGGTTGCCTGTAAAGTCGGTTTACTGACGATAGTTGAACGTGACAACGTCTTCATTGTCGCTCGTTCCGCACTCGCGAGGTAACGCCGGTAACGCCGCATGAGCGAGGTAACGCCGGATGAGTCATGTTTTTTCGTGCGTGCAACCGGCTCTATCGATTTATAAGACGTTGTCACGTCAAAAGAAAGTACAGATGTGCGTTCAGCATTGAACCGTTGCGAATCGATACGTCGTGACAAATGATTGCGGCAGCGGACCTCTGAACCTACGATTTTGCAACTACGTGAGAATCATGGCCACAACACCGACTGGCCGATTGGTATTATACTGAGGAATGTTTGTTCAATGATAAATGGGTTGCTAGCCTTAGTTTTTAAGTTCTAATCTTGAATATGCGTGATAAGTAATAAGCAAACAAAATTTGAAAAATGTTTGAGAAAGACAGTTATAGGCGCGGATGTCACGTGATTAATTTAGGGGGATTGGCTATGTCATTCTGATACAATTTTATATTTTATTATATGATGGTGAGGTTGGCACTAGCAGCCTACGTAGACACACTTCTATGTCATCGCTGGTAAGCAAAATAGAAACGATATAGGTACGTGTAACTAAGAGTCGCTGCCGGCGAGGGAATAAAAAGGGGAACAGGATAGCACGACACCTGTTGCCTTGCGAGTCCGCCGTGAGTGACCACAAAGTCCATAAGTGCAAAGGAGATCGCAACAGGACTATTTCTCCATTTTTATTTCCCCACGTACAGTGACTAATACTACTGATACTGTTATAGTATATAGACTATAGACGTTCCTGTTATACAGAAAAGCAGTGTCAAAAATTGCATCCGTGGATCCCTGTCCCCTGGGGCTACGGAAGCATTCCAAATTCAAAACGGCTTTTTTATCATAATAAAAATAGTTCCAGTTTTTTTGGATACAGTCGCGTGCAAAATTTATGTTCGTTTGCTTTTAACCGTAACAGCCATTGGATGTTTTTTTTGCCCATTTTTTGCTTTTTTTGCACGTTTGCACTATTCCGTTGACTAAAGTAATGGCCGACTAATTTGACGGTGGATATACGCTAAAATAACTTGCCTGTGTGACCGAGCTCAAGCGGGTAATGTGTTTATTTGTGTACGAATAAAAATCGTAGCGTTTCTGAATTTTTAAACTCTTTTTAATGCTTAAAATAACCAAAGTTAATCAGATTAGACCTCTTTTTTGGCCGACTGACTTTTGAAGGTCTCCCACGGTGCAGTCTACGCTTGGACCTGAGTTTTCTACTTATGGTTAGGTTAAGTAAGGGCGGACGAAAAAATTTCGCCATTTTACCGGTGGCAAAAATGCACGTTTTGTCACCAACAGTAAGATCACGCTGTAGTTCGCTCAGCAGCCACCTATAGGATTTTGACAGATACTGTGTGCTTGTACGAAAAAGGTTTACGAAAAAGGTTTACGTAAATCTTTCGCATGCCCATATACCTACTGAGGTTTCTTATCTGTGTAAACATACGTCTGTCGATGCAACGGGGTGTGCTGTAGTGAGGTATAATTAATATAAGGTCCCAGGCTCGATTCTCGGTTCAAGCAGAAAAATCAGTGAAAAATTTTTTTTTTTAAAAACCAAGTGCCGAATTTCTTGCTCGTTCTTCTCGGTGCAATACTGCTTCCCTAACATGGCGGTCAAGTTTGACATTTCATAAGTGCCTACAATTTAGGTGGAAGAAATATTTTGTAATTCCTGATACGCACTGCAAAGGCCTGCAATAAATACCCTCCTATCCCAGGCAGCGTCTTTCCTGCGACTTACAACCCGGGTGTCTTCAAATCAAGAGTGAATAGGCATCTTCTAGGCAAGCGCGTTCCACCTTAGACTGTATCACCACTTTCAATCAGGTGTGATCACGGTCAAGCGCTAGCCTATATGTATAGTATAAAAAAAATTGAATTTGGATTAGATTTGATTCTTAAATATTATCATCCCGTAAGATATAAAGAGTGATGAAACCTTTAATATCGAATATGATATTGTATAAGTAATGTTATACGCTTCGACCTCGATGTGAGTGCATCATTGGCGTGTATAATACCAGTACATTATCGTGATGGATGCGATGCTGGGAGCTGTTTGAAAAGGTCACTTGCATTAGTGGACGATCGTGATCGGTTTAGCTTTGGACTTACCCGAAACTGAACTGAACTTAGCCTGCCGACTTTATTTTTATTGAAGTGAAAACTTCTTTAAACACGCTGAGCATTTTCAAAGTGGGAAAAAAACATTGAACTCACGACGACACCAACCTCACACGGTTAGGTACCCCGACCTATAACGGCACGATGAGCATTTTCGGGATGGAAAAAAAACCATTGAACTCGCGCCGTTAACGACACTTCACACTGTTACCGTAACCGACACCTCTGTTTGAGATTTGGCTGTGCGTTTTAGGGAACGAAATATCACTAGCGGTGAAGCAGAGTATACCATAATGTTCTCAAAGGTGTGAGAAACCCGCAAACCCACAGCCAGCGTGATTGGCTTGGGCCAAATCCTGACATCCTGAAAATAGACCCGTACCCAGTGGAACATGAAAAGTAGTACCTACTCTGCTCCCTTAGTAGTAACTACTCTGCTCCCTAAGTAGTAACTACTCTGCTCCCTAAGTAGTACCTACTCTGCTCCCTAAGTAGTAACTACTCTGCTCCCTAAGTAGTAACTACTCTGCTCCCTAAGTAGTAACTACTCTGCTCCCTAAGTAGTACCTACTTTACTCCCTAAGTAGTACCTACTTTACTAACTAAGTAGTACCTGCTTTACTCCCTAAGTAGTACCTACTCTGCTCCCTAAGTAGTACCTACTTTACTCCCTAAGTAGTACGATGACGTTATAGATTTAGGGCATTACCCACACCTATATTGCCTATATCTATCTAGGTATCTAGGTATGCATATCTAGGTAGTAGGTACACATCATCACGTGCTTTCATCCTTGTCTATTAATTTGCCTTATAATTTGCATCAATAAAGCCTACCTCTAAATTAGACACCTAGCAGGCAATAGTAATTATAGCCTAGGTTTGCAATACCTAACCATACATAATATTGTGTACCTATAGATTACTATACACTCTTTTTTATACTAAATAGCTGCTAGCGCTTGACTGTGATCACACCTGATGGAAAGTGATGATACAGTCTAAGTTGGAACGCACTTGCCTAGGAGTAGCCTATTCACTCTTGATTTGACGGCGCCCGGATTGTAAGTGGGCAGGAAAGGCACTACCTGGGATTGTATTCCAGACCTTTGCAGTGCGTATCAAGAACGAGGAATCACACGCGTCTACCACCAGGCCCAGTCTACACTCATAACCATATCATCTTTAGTAAACGAAAGAATAATAATTATAAGACGTTGATATAATGTTCAGTTTTCACCCACGACTTTGCACTGCAATATCACACGACGCACTGCACTACGTTCACCACCGTGACACATCAGTTTTGTCTTATTTTGTCCAGTAATCTTGTAGGCTACAGTACAATTAGTATAACCTAAAGCATAGTGTTATATACATTATTTGATGACCGAATGGCGTAGCGGCAACGAACCTGCCGTCTGCGTCGGAGGTCGTGGGTTCGATTCCTACTACTGGTAAATGTTTGTGTAATGAGCATGAATGTTTGTCCAATGTCTGGGTGTTTTTCAAAAGTATATTAGTATGTATATATATTTCTCATTTATTTAGTACCCATAACATAAGCTATCGCTTACTTTGGGGCTAGATTGCGATGTGTGTAATGTCCTGATATATATATATTTATTTATTACTGCTTACTTTCTTCATTACTTTGAACAGGTTATGGGCCTACGTCATCCACATTTTAGTATTCAGGATTGGAATTTAGTTTTTTACGACCAAAATTAAGGAAAATCGATTCCCAGTAAACACCGAGTCGGAATGAATGTCAGTATTACTCACCAGACGTTTTTGTTTCGCGGTCAAATTACGAATTCAGGGTGCATACAGACATACGGACATGACAACGTCTTTGTTTGCATAAAAACTATTGAGTTCTCGGCCTATAGGAGTGCAAGCTGTGATAACTAGCACTGACCTCTTAAGTATTCTGAACCGAATCTAATAATGAAATTCTCGTGACAATATTAGTTACCAAACTCCTCCGAAACGGCTCGACCGATTGTTATGAAATTTTCTGTGTATGTTCGGTAGGTCGTAAGCTATATTTTATATCCCTAATGGCAAAACAACGTTTGCCAGGTCAGCTCGTATTCTATACGATTGACATTTCCTTTTTTTGTTTCGATTTAAAGCATCCATTAGAGTTTCCACGGTACTAAAGTTGACATTTGTTGCAAATTACCGTCGTTTTGAATGTCATCTTATTACATTTTACGTTGAAAGCCTGAAGTCCAGCGTACTTGTATTATAGAAATCAATGTAGCCTAGATATTGTTTCCTTTGTTGCAGCCGTACATAGCTAGTTAAGGGACTCTATGCCTTCTTATGAGGCCCATAATTAATCATGGTGACATACGGATCCGACAGATCTTATACTAAATATATCCACACCGTAGATCTCTCGGATCCGTATGTCACCACACCTAGCCAAGCTCAAGAAGCTTTAAGACGACCTTCCTTTAAACGTACTTCGGGTTCCAAGCAACAATTGGTCTTCAAAGTTTCGAGGGGATTCATTAGCTTGCGAAGTTTTATATAACGAGTATGGCTCATTTTCCCCCCTGTTGGTTCAATGAAGTAAGTACTCAATGCTGTATGAATAAAAACTTCGTAGTATTGAAGTATTAGCATTGTATAACTGTGTACCTATTAACACATCTTAGTCATGGCGTAGAAAATTCGTACGAGTTAGTCATTTCATTTGTGTTAAAGTTACCTCTTTCCTTGCCAAGAAAATAAACAATTGACAACCCTAGTAGATCGGGTGAGTAAAACTTTTATTCCCAATAAACATTTTATTCCCGTGCTCAGAATAATGAATAAAATACATGGAATAAGCGTGTGCTTGGCGAATTATTGCGAACATAAAAACTAGACGGCTCATTAGAGACGCTCCGAGTATAACAAAAAGACGGGTACGGGTTTATATACACAGAGCAATATGGTCTTCTTTTTCTTATCAAAACTTGGTCTTTTACGTCTACTAACAGTTAAGCTAACGAGACGGCTTATTAGAGAGTCTAATCTGGTGATTATAAAGAAAATATCACCAAGCGTCACTAGTCTCTCTTATTATTCTCACTAAAGAAGATTTCCACTTCTTCATTATGATCTTCGTTATACCTACGAGTCTTACTGCCGAAAGTGTGAGCTTACGAGAAGCTATTTTTTGACGTGATAACGTTTAATTAATTGATGAACACCAGCAACGCACATAAAAAGTAGTAATTTTCCGCGTAACGTTCCGCGTAACGTTCCACCTGAGCCTGTGCGTGCAAGCGAGAGCGCGCAACAAGCGATAGAGTGGGACGATAAAACAAACGATAGAGAGATAGAGATTATGACGTTATCACGTAAATCTATCATCCGTAAACCGACTTTACAGACAACCAATTTTTTTAACCAAAAAATTGGGGATGTCCCAAAATTACTTTTTTTATCCCATGTATAGAATGTGCCAATTCTTCAAGTCCATAGTTCGAATTGTAGGTATCCTGCACTCCTCATTTTTCTGAGTTATTGGGACAACTTATTTGAACAGTCATTAAGGAAAACATGGTGAGAAATTATTATTGCTCTCAAAAGTGCGTTAAACCGGACTGCAAAAATTAGAACTAAGCTCTATTAAAAGAGATATGCTGTGCGCCACAGTGGGACATTAGATGGCTGTTGTAATAAACATGTACCTTGGACAGAACGGACGGCGCGAAAATATTATGTCGCTAGTTTGTCGGTGCCAAAAATGCAGTTTTTTGTCAAAAAAGCACAGAACACTAAATAGTACCAGAAGGTCCACTCCGCACTATTATTTAAAGAAATAGCGACTCTAGCGCTGACACAAAAAGTGCAATTCAGTTCGCAATAGGGCCTGGCCCCGCCCTCAAAATCGACACGCAACAAACGCAATGTTGTGGTCTCTTTCTATCGCCTAACTTTATCTCTTACGACGTACTAGGGCTGCCGTAGTCAGACGGCGCGTAAAATAGACCGTACAGAACTAGCGCGTGCAACTCGGCCCGCGAGCGGCAACCATCTGTAATATTGAGGTCCGGACCCGTACTTGTAGCCGGGACGGCCACGTGATAAGTAAGACTGGCCTGCCAACAGTAAGACCACGCTGTAGTTCGCTCAGCAGCCACGTAAAGAAGTACACAAGTAAAGAATTTTGACAGATAGCGCTAATGTTTGCTTGTACAAAAAGGTTTACGTAAATCGTTCGGACACCCATATCCTGAGGTTTCTTATCGACGGCTGCAGTGAAAAGAACGTTGCACAAGTGTGCGCTAACCCTTAATATAATTAGAAGCTTTGTCCAGACGGTGTGTGGAAATTAGAGCGGTAGCACGTTAGTGCACTTTTATACCGTTTCACACTGGAACTGGGTCACATATGAACACACAGGAAAATAACGCGGTGTACGAATAAAAATAATATCGGACACTTTGAGTGAAATTAAAAAAAAATGCACACGGAAAAACTGTGTATTATTTTTCTCTAATATATAAAATTCTCGTGACAATTTTTGCTACCATACTCCTCCGAATCGACTTGACCGATTGTTCTGAAATTTTCTGTGATGTTCTGTAGGTCGTAAACTATTTTATTGTATCCCGAACGGCAAATGAACGTTTGGCGGGTCAGCTAGTTTTTTTAATATAAAAATGCAAGCTATGTTTTCTATTTGCACTGTTAATAAGCGTGATTAATGTTCTAAGAGTTAATGCAATAAATGTTTTAATTACACGAAAATTCGCAACACCAGCTGACGCCTCTTCGAGAAAAGTTATACCCATTATACCCATGAATATCGTAGTGTTTGTTTCCAAGCTCAAAACTGTACAAAGATAAGTAAAATAATGTATCTTCAAAAAAAACATCACAAGTGAACTATGACGCAACTAATGTACAAAAACTAACCAACTAGTTTCCAGGCCGTAATATTTTTTTTTTATTTTTTTTATTTATAAACCACCTTACGTCTAGCATTACAGGGTTTCCTTATTCGCTAGAAGTAGCTAAATGTACCTTAAACAAATACTTACTTAAACTAAACAAACCTTTAACTAAAAATAACTAAACTACACTAAACTATCATAACAGATATTCCACAATGCTACTCTTGTGAATTCACTCAGATTTATATAAATATGTCTTTGACAGTTGCCTGGACCTGTCACAAATACAGTATTCATTAAAACCTGCCTGCAAAACCTTCTTTGTACATAAAAAATCGCTTGCAAATATTATTATGTACTACATTTATGTGTGTTCTTTATGACTTTACTTGGCCCATAACCCCGACATACCATGTCAAACCCTAAGCAAACAAGGGTGCGTTCACACTAAACCCCGCTCACTCGCGCCCTCTGCACGTAGATTCGCAGAGAACGATAGAGCACGAACTTGCCCCTCATTTAATTAGCCGGCCCCTAAATGGGAGGAAAAATTGCGGAGTGTGTACGTGACCTAATGGTGTGGCAAGCGAGTGTGTGAAGCGGTTTTTTCGTGCGCTTTTTCTTGTGTCGAAGTTTTTATTTCTGGGTGTGGATGAACTAATTTAGGCACTTATTTATGTTACTTATTTTCTGTGATCACACTATACAGGTTAGTACTGGACTGCGATCTCACCTGATGGTAAGTGATGATGCACCCGAAGATGTTGTTGTGCTAATTTGGAAAGCGTAAGTGAGCCACTCCTAACGGTATCTACACAGCATCGCGCTGGAACGCTAAATCGCTTGGCAGTGCGTCTTTCCTGCTAGGGTGGTAACTAGCCACGGCCAAAGCTTCCTACCAGACCAGACCAGACCAGAGTTCAGAGGTTATAAAATAGGAGGCTATAGCAGGCACGTGGCGAGAATCAAACCCGCGAACTTCCACTTGAATCAGAGCTCGCGTCTCTGCGCCTGCGAGATCGTAATTATAATATAAGCCAAAGCTGCCAATTTAAATTCGTTGCTTTATTACTCATGGATATGAAAAATATTTAGTTTGCGTCATATGCTTACTTACTATACCCAAAAAAATCATAAAAATCGGTCAAATCTTTTCGGAGGAGTTTCGAGGAGTTTATGATTTATTAGCTGACCCGACAAACGTTGTTTTGCCATTATGGATATATAAAAAAATAGCTTACGACCTCTTCAGACCTACATAACAATCGGTCGAGCTGTTACGGAGTTTGGTAACAAAAACTGGTAAGAGAATTTTATATATAATATAGATTAACAAGATGATTATTCGGAATAGATTACAATATCGCAGTCTACCACAAACTGAATACCGCGGGATGATGTCCATGCGGTCGCAAAGACCGCATACTGTTGTCCGAACGCTTAATTATTGTTGTCTTTAGCCGAATGGTATTGTGTACATGAGCCTTAAGGGGATTTATTGAATTTATTTTTGTCTTTTTCACTCTCACGGATACGCTGATAGGTGCGACATGCAGCGTCGCGGAAGAATATAACAGAAAAACGACCTTTTACCTAATTACTCAAAAACTAAGGCCATTATCAAAAATCGGTTTCCAAGCGTTTTTGGATATTGTTATTACCGACACATTAAAATTACAATAATTACATCCATTGTAGTTTCCGATAAAAAACCGGAAAACTCAGATTTTGGAGCAACTTTTGGGAGAACTTTCTGTCGAGAAAATTTAATCCAATCGTGTGTCTCCTTCTAAGCGATTTAAGAACCCATGACGTTTAAATTTGAAAGTAATTGTCATTATAGTTTTTACGTAAAACTTCATTCACGCCGTTTATACAGACTATCAGGCGAACACCAGTAAGCGGTTTGATTCCTCGTTCCTGATACGCACTGTAAATGCCTGGCCCAGGCACTGTCTTTCCTGCCACTTACAACCTAGGCGCCTTTAAATCAAGAATGAATAGGCATCTCCTAGGCAACCGCGTTTCACTAGACTGTATCATCACTTTCCATCAGGTGTGATCACAGTCAAGCACTAGTTAAAAAAACTATTCCAGAATGTTTCGCTTCTTGTGAACAGAAGCATTATGCATGCACTTAATGATTATGATATGTTAGGAAATAGATGATATGAAAAATAATTAATGGTTAGTTTTATATAGCTTAGGGTAGTTTTAATAAGGAGGGCATTCGTTAATAACTTAGCATAGGTACAGTGTCTAAGTTTCGTTGGCCGTTGAGAACCAAAGGGAATATATCTGTACCAAAGTGCAGGTCCGATTGCTTATCTAACAACCAGCCTAATATCTACTTTACTCTAGACGCACTGTCGTTTTTGACGTGATAACGTTTAATAAATTGATGAACACCAGCAACGCACATGAAAAATAGTAACGTTCCGCGTAACGTTCCACCTGAGCCTGTGCGTGCAAGCGAGAGCGCGCAACAAGCGATAGAGAGGCACGATAAAAATTACATAAAATAATGATTATGATTATGACTATGAGTATGATTACCTATATTAAAAAAAATCATAATCATACAAATTATGACTATGATTATGATTATATTTAAAAAAATCATAATCATACAAACATAAAATAATGATTATGACGTTATCACGTTAATCTATCGTCCGTAAACCGACTTTACAGACAACCAATTTTTTTTCTAGTACATAATCTATGAACACCCAAGTTGGGTTGTCATTTAGTTTACTCAGAAAATGTATGTTTTGAATTTGCATAATACATAGTATTGTTGCAGAATCGCCCATATACGTAGTCTAATGATCGATTCGGTTGAAAGCATCATTTCGCCCGAAGTTTTTCAATTGGGTATTACACTACTCTTGAATTTGTTGAAAATTATAACTTCATTATAAACTAGGATAAAAATTATGACGTAGGTTGAAATAACTATAAATAAATTAGTTAAAGCATTTAAATATCTGTAATTAGACAGAGATAGCGACTCTGAATTGTGACGTCACACCTTCAATTTGTGTACAACTACAATAGCTTCGTGCGGCTTCATACAAATTTTCATTTTGCGATAGGGTTTGTTCCCGGGAATTCTCGTCCCGGGAATTCCCGGGAAATCGGTCGGTCTCGTACCCGGGAAATTCAGCTCGAGAAAAGTCGAGACATCGAGAAGTTTATATAAACATTTTAACGCTTAGCTTTCTTTGTAAATGCGAGGTGGCAGCGGCATCCTTTGACAGCACGGCTCGTGTCTGTCGGTATCCTTTGTTTTTGCCGACAAACGCAAGCGCGACGCGGCCCCAGTTGTATTTTGTTCATTCGTGTTTCAACTCCCGCCGTGTTCGGATCGGTCGGATCATAAACCCAACCAAATGTTATGAAAAAATTTGGCAGAGAGAGCCCCTGTGAGATGGTCCTCTGTGTAAACCATGCCATCCATTTGGCTATTCTTGATACCTTTTGCAAAAAAAAAACAGTAACTACAGTTGCTAGAAGAAACACACCTGTTAGCGACGATGAACACAGCAGCTCTGATGAAGCCAGCACTGATAACGATGACGAAGAATCTGATGATGAATCTATATTGCAGCCTATTGACGACATAAACAAAGTGCTAAATGAGACCCGTTCGATCATAAGATTTTTCAGAAAGAGTCTTCTTAGAAATATCACACCACAAAAACATGTGAAGACTGAATTCGGGGCCGAACTAGTCTTATTACAGGATGTCAGAACTAGGTGGAATTCAATGCTAACAATGATTGAGCGTTTCTTGAAGTTAAAAAATTCCATTAAAAAAGCCTTGTTTGATTTAGATAGCTCATTTAAATGGAAGGAGGAAAATATTCCTATACTACAAAAATTGCGGTTGATATTGACGCCAACTAAACTTGCAGTTGAAGCATTGAGCAGACAAGATGCCAATTTACTAACTGCAGAGGCTATAACAGATGTGTTGCTAAAACAATTAGAAAGTATCGACGACCCTTTGGCTCTTCAGTTAGTAGAATCTCTTAAAATGAAAATATCAGATCGTCGGAATACACCTCTAATATCGCTGCTACGCTACCTAAACAGCCCCGATAATTTTATTCTCAAAAAGAGTGCTTATTTTACCGATAATAGCAAGACATTTTTAATTGGATACGCTGAAGACTTATTCAATCGTCTATACCCCACTGTTCCCACTACTACAGATACAGAACCTTCGACAGGAAATAATTCAGAAGTTGTCGAAGCAGGCGTAAGCGAATTAGAAACTGAACAAGACAGCTTTGCAGCTCAATTAGAGAGAGCAATAAAAGGTGTTTCGAGAAATTGTGAATCAACTAATGCTGTGGTGCTTTCCAAATCAATTATAAAAAAAGAGTTTTTACTATTTGAAAAAACAGGCAAGAGGACCCCTAATCTGGAAACACTATACAAAGCATTAATTTCAGTCAAGCCGACTTCAACAGAAAATGAAAGGGTATTTTCCATATCGGGAAATGTGGTCAGTAAGATTAGGAGCCGGCTGTCTGATAAATCTATTAATGCTTTGGTTTATCTTAAGGCATATTTCATAAGAATTAATAAGCAGGCTTAAAGACAGTTATATTTTTTGTATTAATAGTAGATACTAGATAGATATCTCTTATTTAATTACATTAAAACTGCCAAAAATTGTGATACCATACCACCCACATAGTGAGATTAGTGAGTGATCTTTAGTTATGATGAGAAAAATTATGATTGTTTTTAGTTAAGATGTTTGTTTTAAGCTGATTGTTAACAGAGATTTTGTTTTTTATTAAAGATTAGTGAGATTAGTTATAATAAGAAGAAGTATGATTGTTTTTAGTTAAGATGTTTGTTTTAAGCTGATTGTTAACAGAGATTTTGTTTTTTATTACAGATTAGTGAGATGAGATTAGTTATGTTAAGGAGAAGAAGTATGATTGTTTTTAGTTAGCAATTTTGTTTTGAGCTGATTTTTTATTGAGAACTTGTTTTTTTTGTTAAAAATTATGTTGATTTTTTTCATGTAAAATAAACACAGTTAAATTAAAGACTCTTTTTATTAATTAAACAAAAATTTAGACGTATTTTATTTTTTCTCGACAACCCGAGAAGACCCGAGAAATCAGGCTCGAGAAGTCTCGACACCCGAGAACTAAAAAACCTCGAGAAATCGGAAACCCTATTTTGCGAGGAAGGTATAAAAGACCCCCATTCCAAAATTAAAATGTATGTAACTTTGTAAATCTTTGTTGGATATAACATTTTTTTTCAGTTTACTTCCGTCATTATTTTTATCCCACTTTTTTTTTAATTGAAAGATACGACAATCATGCCTGATGAAAAGCAATGATGAGGTCTAGGTTGCAGCGCGCTTGCCAAGAAAATGCCTATTCACTCTTCTCTTGAAGGCAACCAAATTGTACTTGGCTGAAAATAATGGAAGGGCGGTATATGGTATAACACCTTAGCGGTTCGTAAACCACTTATAATAAAGTAATCAAATTCAATAGTAGTGTAATACCCAATTGCTCAAGACGTGTTCAAATGCATTGCTTGTATCTTATTGACGTACAATTTATTACGGACACCCACTCACAGTATGACTACATCGTCATTGTTTAAAAAACCATACTTTATGATAACATCTCGGCGTAATACTTAAGCAATCGTGGAGTTCACCTAGAAAAGGCAAAGGTTAATTTTGATTAATTATTTATAATTGTATTATTGGAGAATGGACATACAGTTTTGGAATCACCCAAAAGCTTTAAATTTTTTGGATTCCATATCCTAAAGAGATTAGTAGTAGTACTGTAGTAGGTAAACTTTACAATTTTTTTTATTTAGCTCATGTCGGGTCTGGTGGGAGGCTTCGGCCGTGGCCAATTACAACCCACAGCAAAGACGCAATGCCAGGCGATTTGGCTATCCGGCGCGTTGCTGTGTAGGAGCCTGTAGGGTTACTTACTCCTTCAAAGTTAGTTCCATGACATCTGCGGCTGCATCGTCACTTACCATGAGGTGAAATAGCAGTCAAGTATCAACTAGTAGTGTGAAAAAAACTATAAACTCTAATGTCATAAAATGAGTATTGCCGTTACCACAAGAAATATATTGAAAATAAAATTAAAGTAAAATTAAGGGGGGATATCTATGGATTTAACTTTATATGTAAGCGGTCTTTTAGTGCATTGTTTTTTGTTTGTAATTTGACAATTTTGGAGTTGGGTTTTTTAATTATCACACTTGTTAATTATTTTATCATGCATTTCAATATACGCGAATTAAACGGTAAACGCTTTAGGCCGCAGTATTAAATAGTTAGCGAATAAATGAGCGTACGAGGAAACAAATACAAAACAAATTACCTACCATCGATATTCCAGGCGATAATGCCCATGCTTTCACATAAAACATGGTACCGAACTGGAATTTACGGTTAAGGGCAGGCTCTGGGACTTACCTAGGTTATAAAGTAGCACTCAAGTTATCTTGTAGGTTTTTGAAACAAGGTTTCTTTTCGGATGGCAGTGACCAGGGAGGGAGGCGAAAGATAATTTTTTCCATCGCGAAAATCTTGTCATATTATATGCATTTCATTCTTTTTTAATTCAATTTGCAATTATTAAGAAATTTTGTTCCGCGGTGAGGTTTGAACGTAGACTTTTACCTAGATTTGCATGTACTTGGCGCTATTGCCATCTCAGTAACGTTTACCAGTATAAAGTATAACAACACACACACACACACATGCACACACACACACACATGCACACGCACACACATACACAGATACACACACACACGCACGCACACACCTATCATATAATCATATACCTAATTCTACAGAGTAAATGTAACAAAATCTAACTAGATTTTGAAAATGATCAAAATTAATTTCTGGATATTGGTTAATTGAGAACAGCCTGCCATTAAATAGCAACAAGGGATATAAGTTGTAAAGCGCTCGTTATCGGCGCGTGAATCGAACCCGGAACGCTTCGCTCTGGACCAGCCTGGACAACTTGGGAGCCGTTTCCTGTATCCCAACGTTTAGGGCCGGATTACATGTATTTTAGAATTTTTACTTTCGTGAGCAGAAAAATCGTAGGTACAGTAGGCAGCGTATAAGTTGAACCCAGCGCAGATAGATTTGCGGGTTTTAAGCAAAAAATTAAACTGGATAAGAGATATAAGTGTCGTGGCACACACGTAAGAAGAACAGAGGTTCCTCCATCCCTCGATATATGGCGGTGCCTTCAGTTATAGGTACATACATAGTGTTATTAACTCGCTGCAGACTCGGTCATAAATCATTCGAGTGTTTCGCTTTTGTTGTTCTGCAGTACTGCACAACTCAACAAAGAACAACAAAAGCGAAACACTCGAATGATTTATGACCGAGTCTGCAGCGAGATAATAACACTATAGCTCACGCTGACGAGTTATTAGTCTACGTGATTGCATGCGTGCTCATTCTGTTGTCTCATAAGATAAGATAAACTTTCATTCTAGATTTTTAAGGATTTCGTAGATTTTCTTTGTGACCGGATCGGCAAAACATCAATTTTTTTTCGCCTAGCCCCCTACGTGGTACCCTTCGAAAACAAACTTTGTTTCAAAAACTAGAGAGTAGTTATCTCTAATATATAAATACTCGTGTCACAGTGTTGGTAACGAAACCGAAACTCCTTGACCGATTTTTATGAAATTTTGTATGTCAGAGAATAGGTAAACCTGTTAGAATAGGAGAATAGGTAAAAGCTATATGACGAAACAACGTTTGCCTCGTCAGCTAGTAAAATATAACATTGAGTACAGTCTAGACTGAACCTGTCGAGTAATAGATAGCGAGGTATAGCGTAACAAGCTAATGGACAGACAGAAACATGTGTGATTAACGACAAGGATGCGAGATAACCGACCAGCTGCCCACAGCGCAGAAATTAATTTATGTGGTTTTATTTTTCCTTTTTTTTAGGTCTTACTATTCGCCAGCTGACTAAATTGAGAACGAGTCTTATCAAAGGGTGAGGTTTCGGACATAAGAAGACGAAGGTTTTGAAATGGGAAACACCATTGAACTCGCGACATTGTTACCATCCTTTTACCATTACCTAACTCTCGCTTTGGTATGGTTTGATAAATTCAAATTTTAATATTTACATAATTAAAAATTTTCATACTCGGCGGGACTTGAACCCACTTATTCTCGGCTATCGCGACCGGAGAGCAATAAAAATTGAATTATTTTCAAAAAAATAATTATCATTCTACCTAAGCCAAATCGTGTCTTGACTTCTTCAAAATTTTCTTTGATTTCTTTTTGTTTTCGAGTGCATGCAAATGCACTAGTCATTATAAAAAATGCACATATCGCTTCAAATGCACTTGTGAAATTTGAAGAGTTCCGTCGATTTCTCCTCAATCCCATAATCAGAACCTGTCTTGATGACGAGAGGACAAGTATACTCCTTCAAAATGTACCCAAATCGATTGAAATGTGCTTATAAAATTTGAAGATTTTTCTCTATTTCTCCAGGATACCATCATGAGAAATTTTCCAAATCGGTCCAGGCGTTTTGGAGTAATCCGGGAACCTATACCTATTACAAAAAATAAAAAAATATTCTGCAAATTGGGAACCTCTTCTTTTTTAAGTCGGTTTACAATATAAGTAATATTCATCGATAAAAATCATCGAGAATCACACAAGGCCTTTCAAGACATGCGTGATAAATGGCGCGAGTAGGCGTAGATGTCGTGATAAGTAGCCGGTCGGAGACTGTCGCTAGACCGTTTGACGTGACGATAAATTTTATTTCCGACGACATCTGTAATTGATTTTCCTATCGAATACACACCTCAAATGTAATTTTAATTCTATACGATTCCCAGAAAATTCATCGATTTGGTGCTTACTTTTATTAATTCTGTATAACTTCGTCTAGATGTCCCCGTATATGGTCCACTAGCCAAAAATGCCGCCATAGAATAGACGTAATACACAGGACCCGACGGAGCGAGTGGAAAAATGTCCAGTTTGCTGGTGTCAAAAATGATTGTTTTGACACCAACGGCGTCAGTAGGTAACCGACCGCAGTATTAATAAATAATAATAATAAATATATACGGGACATTTTTTACACATCGCAATCTAGCCCCAAAGTAAGCGATAGCTTGTGCTATGGGTAGGTACTAGATAACTGATAAATATACATACATACTAATATACATAAATAAAATATGTTGAAAAAACACCCAGACACTGGAAAACATTCATGCTCATCACACAAAAATTTACCAGTAGTGGGAATCGAACCCACGACCTCCGGCGCAGACGGCAGGTTCGCTACCACTACGCCATTTGGTTTCAAGTAGTATTGTCATTATTGTCAGTATCTACAATACTTTTGTTCTACGACTTTTTTACTCGATATTTTGAGAAATATAAAATGTTGTATATTTTACAGAGATGCTCTGCTTGTTCCTACTCTATAATGTAACATCGGCAAAAGGCAACGGCGCGGAGGCCAGCACACGAATTCGTGTTTTGCAATGTCACTTTACAAAAATAACATTTTTTTGTACGAAATAAATTAATACTGAATTTTGAAAAGTCGTAGAAGAAAAGTTGTTAGTGTCAATGTAGACAACTACAGGCCGAGAGCAATTTCGTATTTTTTATGTAACCCTGTATTATACTCGTAAGTATAACAGCAAAATTACAATCACTTATCACGCAATCTTTTCCGCCTTCCACAGAACATTCCCAAAGTCCAGTTAGATGAAGATTAATTGAGCTACCAGTGCGCTAGCCAGAGCAATGGCTAATGCTGTTATCTTGTTCCCAAAACAATGGCGATACCGTATTACCTGATGTAACTTTTATTTATTACCGGTGCTTGCCATCGATAGCGAGAAGCTATAATAGCTTTTAGCTCTTAGGATAGTACCGCTACTGCCCGCAGCGGCGTTAGTTGGCTCATTTTTTAAAGATCTTTGCAAGGATCTCTGTTTTTGTTCAAATAAGATTGAAATTTGAATGACAGAGAGTAGACTTCAATATGAAACAGATCAGCTTGTATCTGACAGACCTACTGGAGCAGACAGAATGACGGATAAATCCACCTCAAGATTTATAATCAAACTCATAGGTACCTATTATAAAGACGAAAGGTTTTAAATGTGTATATTTATTACACCTTCACGCCGTAACTACTGAACCGATTTAACTGAAATTTGGAATGGAGATAGTTTGTACTTTTGTTTAACACACAAGCTACTTTTGCGTCCGCTAGTAACAAAATGAAATAAACGAATGCTTTTATTATTGTTTTCACCCCCGACGCAAAAAAGGGGTGTAATATGTTTGACGTGGATGTCTGCCTGTGGTTGTGTTTCGGATGAACCAATTTCGATGCAGTTATTTTCATTTGAAAGCCAGTTTCCTTGCGGTGGTTTTTAGCTATTTTGTTTAATATCGATCCAGCAATGTAAAAAGTAAATTAGCTCTTTTCCAAAATGATGTAAATTAAATTGTAAGGCATTTTTGGCGTATGATTACTCGATTTAGCTTCACGCGTATAATCGTTAAAAATTACAAGCGTAGAGGCTTTTTTCAATTCTATTAGATTTATTTTCACTTAGTTTATTGAAGTGTTATTATCTCGCTGCAGACTTGGTCATAAATCATTCGAGTGTTTTATTGCACAACTAAACAAAGAACAACAAAAGCGAAACACTCAAATGATTTATGACCGAGTCTGCAGCGAGATAATAACACTAGTATAGTGTTAGGTTTTATTAGACATGACTGCTAAATCACCGTCACTCTTATTTGCAAATGTATAAATTAATCAAGACATTCATATTTTTATTAATTTGTCAACATTAAGTATCTAGAGTTAAAGCCTTTACTTGATTATAATTTGTTAATTTGACTTCCGTTGACGACGTCAACCAATGATAGCGATAGAAGCGTCGACCAATCACAGCCTACCTGTCGCTGGGGCATTCGGGAGGGGGCTCGGGAGCCGGTGGTGGTTGTTGTAAGATTAAATAAAAGGCGAGGATATATCAAGAATTGGGTAATCTAGTATTAAGCGGTATATTGGAAGGATATAAAAATTGTGTAAAAGTAATGTAACAAATGTGCTGAAAGTGAATAAATGTTACGAGTATATCGAGAGGAAGGCTATGTTTTTATTACGCGGGAACCTGACCCAATAGGTCAGAAGCGGGATTATCGAGAAAATATATTATTTTCTTGTCACGCCCACTGGATGAAAGAAAACGTACGTATCGTTGAAAATTTACGCATGATCTATTTTTCTTATGTTGACAATTTTTTTTTACTTTGATTGAGTACATTTAACTGCTATTTACTATGAATAATCAGACAATATTATTCTTTTTCTTGCTGTCAGAGAGAATATTTTTTTTTATTTATTACCAAAACCCCTAAGTATGGCAGTGCATTGCTGTAATCGTACTGATCATTCAGTTTAAGATTGTGAAAGTACGGTAGTATCACAAAATTAAGATCCGCTTGAGTTTTTTCTTTTTAGATCGATATGGTCAAATATTTTAGTGATTTTTCTCGAAAGGCAAACAAAGAAAATAAACAGATGTTGATGGTACCCTCGTTTTGAAAAACAAATCAAATTTTCCTGATTTTATTCTCTAAGTAATAATACAAATATCGTAGTAGTATATTTGCTCAAGATTTATTTATTCTGTTCCGGAATAGATGATTAATTTTTGTTGGCATTAGAAGGACAAAGTTGAATAACGTTTTCGTAATTTTATTTTGAACGGTCTGAAGGCTTAAACTTTAGGAACTGCTTTTAGCAGCAGTAATAATGCCGTACAGCAATCCGAAAAAAAAAAAGAGAAAACAAGGTTGATTTCGCTTTATTTACATCAGATTTCATTGTACTTAATTTGGTTATTAATTCGAGGTATTTCTCTTCAGTGGATTCATTTATCTGGGCAGTTATACAGTAATTTAGTAATTGGAATATGTGATGGGATATTTTTGTTCATTGCTTTAAAAAAAAAATAATGTAGCGTACAAACAGTCAGTAAATCGTATAGGCAAAAAAGAGCCCGATAATCAAACGACATAACCCCATCGAATTTAGGCTCGTCTGCCTAGTCTTGACGAGTACCTACGTTAGTAAGGGTCTGGTATTGGAAAGAAATTATCTTATTTTTAAAATGGATATTGATATATTTTTAACTATTACTCGTTTTGGCTATAAGACTCTTAAATTTTATAATTACGAAATACATTAGGGTCACAAATTATAATGGTATTGGGTAATAATAATACAGAATCAAGTATGATTGCGACATAGTTACTGTTATTATCTCTTTATTGACATTGTGCAGTAAATGAGGACAAATAATAATTTCTAATTTTCGAGATTAAAGTGAAGACAATGCGCCCGGTCGCCCTTTGGAGTGCAATGCGAGGGTACTACGTCAAAAATATGATACTAATGTATAGTTCGGCGGGTGCACACGTTATCCTCGGGCCGCGGTCGGAGGGAAGAATGTGTTGTGTGAGGGAAGGGGGTAATGGAACAGTTCATACGATCCGTATCTTTGGTACCAGTTATCTCTTAGAAATTCAAATGGAAAAGGATTAAGGTGCAGTTTACTGCTGATATAGAATTTCTCATAAAAGTTGGAGAATAAATTCAAGTACCTCCGGAAATTTTATTAGTCTATTTATGCAAAATTTACAAACCATGTCATCCTAAACCAAGGTCATTCAAGTATAGGTATGTCCCGACTGAACGATAAGAAAGGGGTGAAACCAAACTCTTCTCTGAAGGACTTAACTTAAGAAAATTTTAAAGTTTATGAAATAAACACACAATTACATAAAATTTCATGACTGACTTTGATGCCAAAGAAAAATCAAAGCAAAATAAAGGAGAATATGTCATCGGAAAATTTGGAGAAAGAAAAGGGTGCTGCTGACTCTAATGGGAATCTTGTCAAGGTTGGTCATTACTTTGGTCGTTAAGAAATGAAACTAAAGTTAAATATGTGGCTTGTTGCATTAGAAAACTTAAATGGACGTGGGCAAGTCATCAGATGAGAAGCAACAAAGGCAAATGGACCAAGAATGTGACAGAATGGTGTCCGAGACAAAACAAAGGAGAAAAGGTAGGCAGCGTCGCAGATGCGAGGACGAGATTCGCAAAACAGCAGGGATCACTTGGGGGAGAATAATATTCAACAGAAATGTATGGCAAGCGCTTGGGGAGGTCGTTGCGGGAAAAATAAATAAATAAATATTATATTTAGGATTATATATATATATTATATTTATAATATATTTAGAAAATAGATGAATTACTCATGTTTGGAAGGTTGTTGAATAAAAGCTAATGGCTTGTTATAAATTGATATATCAACGAAATTCCAGATCCATCTCCGCAAAGTACCAGGCGCTTAGCAACTTGAAGGAGATTTACTCGAACTTGTAGACCAGACGTAGCGATAGAAGCTGTTTCCGTAGCATTCGTAGCGGCCTACGCTACGCGAGATAAATAAGCGAGACGGAGGATGGGCGTTGATTCTTACAGGAAACTCCTTTTACTTTCTGTAGTCCTATTATTTTGAGTTAATTAAAATCGTCTAAGTATACTTTATTTAAAATTTAAAATAAAATTGGGGCACGTCAACTCGCTATCGAGGTCCAGCGGGAAGAGGAGAATACTCCTCCTGAGGAGCAGTATGTTTTTGGGTCATAATGTACATAACCTTACTGAAGTAAGCAAATCAGCGAGGATATCGGAAAAGATGGGAGAATTAAAAGACTGCAAATACTAGGAAAGCATATTGAAAATATAGGTGTTAAGAATGCAATTAAGGAATTGAAAGAAGTACACAATGAGGAACCTGAACCAAAGATAATCCCATGTGAAAAGTTACGGATATAGGCAAAATACCTAAATAGTGGAAAACATCGCATATTATCCTTATTTAAAAAAAAAAAAAAGGAAAAAAGAAGGACGAAAAGAAGACATTTGATAGTGATTACCACGGACCAATATGGAAGAGTCTAGTCTTGCATAACAGGGAACAACCTTCAAAATATATCAGAATTATCAAGAACATCTAATTAAATAACGAGGTTAGGATATAACGGGAAACCTTAAAGAAAGGTTCAACGTAGTCTTAACCATGCCTATACTGGTCAGTGAAGAAGATCATGACATCTAACAAGCTAAGGAGGAAAACTTCACAAAGAAAAGCTTGAACGCTGCCGGAGAGCCATGGAAAGAGGCATGACTGATGTAAATAAACAAAACAACTGGTGTACAACCATATCCCACTGGCACCCCAGAGATGAAAAGCACAGTAGACGACGTCGACAGGTGAAATGGGCAGATGGTCTGAAACATCATGGCTGGAATCTATTGGAAGAGTGTTGCGATGAGGCAGATCTCAACGGAAAATGCTGGAGGAGGCATATGTCAGGAGACGCATTGAAATGCGAGATATTTTCTGACGAATTTCTTAATTCAGGATAAAGGGGCTTTATTATCGTTTACTATTATATCTATGCAATTGTGGCCTTATCGTAAAAAAAATTTCTAATGCTGTACAAATACTGTATTAATTGGAGAAGTTCATCTGATATCCTTAAACGCAATTTAGCAGTTCTTATATATTTATATATATAATCTGAACCTCGAAAATGGTTCCAACTGATTTCATGAAATTTAGTACGGGGACGATAAATCCATCTAGCAAGGGTTCATTTTTTTTAAAATGTAGTTAACCAAAATAAAAATTAAAGTATTACTCCAGCGGGGTAGGCATGGGTAAGGGCTGGCCTTACAAGTAGGTACGTCATACTATCTAAGTTTAGTTTGTGATGTTAGTCTGCTCTTACGATTTGGGATTGGGCTAAGGGCACCTATATAATTATCGGCGGGAACACCAATGACTGCCAGTAGTTGTATTGACTAGCATTGATTTATTTTTATTATTATCATTAATTATCATTTGGATGGTTACGAATCACTTAAACGATAGCTGTTAGGACTTCGTGATCCCAAGTAAAGGTCAGGGTTTAAAAGATAGCCGGTAAAAGGTAGCGTTGGTAACGTTAAGGTAGAATGGAATTCTGAGTGTTTTAATGTAACGGTAATGGTTAATAAGGTTTTTATTAAAGGTAATTTTGAGGTGAGCTGTCAACATCTCTTTATATCGACACAGTTCATTCCTAAAATTATAATAATCTTATTTAGTAATTTTGTTTTCTTATTTAATCGACATTTTACCTTCAAACGGTTAAATAGTGTGGCTTTTGTGGCTTGATGATTGATTTAAAAAAAAAAAAAAAAAAAAAAACTCGTGTAAGGTTATGTTATCATTTTACTGACGGCCTCGGGCCGTCATGGAACTTTTGGCACGTTCAATGCACTGACATACGCTTACAACCTTAAGAGGGTAGGTCATGGGTGTGCTAAGTCCAGTTTAGTTTAGTATTAAAGTAACGCTGAGGTAGCAGACAGAACAATTCAATATTTCAATGTTATGTCAAATAATTTTGAAGGTTCTTAATGAGGGAATTAGTATGCATTAAAAAAAAAAAAAACATTGGTCGTCTGTAAAGTGTGTTTACGGACGATATATTTACGTGATAACGTCATCATCGTGCCTTTCTATCGCTTGTTGTCTCGCTTGCGCGCACAGGCTCAGGTGGAACGTTACGCGGAACGTTACTATTTTTCATGTGTGTTGCTGGTGTTCATCAATTTATAAAACGTTATCACGTCAAAATTGGCTTCTGTTTTGGATTCGTTAAGCTTTTGTTTCCACTTAGTAAGAAATTAATACTTGGTAATAATTATGATTTGGATACCGTATGGGAAGAAAATAGTAACTAAAAGTGTTATAAAATGAAATAGGTTTGGGGGTATTACTCTCAAAAGGGACACTAATGTTGTGATGTCTAAATGTCATGGTATTAAGCTGGTATCTGTCAGTTTCAGGAAAGCAGGCAATGGAAGGAAACCCTAGGTAAAGGGTGTAATCAAATTGAGGAAAACCCTAGGTAAAGGGTCTACTCAAAAGGAAAAAAAACCCTAGGTAAAGGGTCTTCTTAAAGGGAGGAAACCCGAGGTAAAGGGTCTAATGGAATTGAGGAAACCCTAGGTAAAGGGTCTACTCAAAGGGAAACCCTAGGTAAAGGGTCTAATGGAATTGAGGAAACCCTAGGAAAAGGGTCTACTCAAAGGGAAACCCTAGGTAAAGGGTCTAATCATTTTGAGGAAACCCTTGGCCGGTGGTGGCCAAGGGTCTACTCTAAGGAAAATTCTAGGTAACGGTTCTAACAAAAGGAAAGGATAAATCTGATCAGGACGAGGGTGTAACATGTTGAAGGCAAGGATATGCATAAGGTGATGTGAACATGAAACTGGAAAAGACTTTTAAGTTTTAAAGTTGCGGAGTATTCTCACTCAATTTTGTAGCTAAATGTAGAATAAGATAGTTTTAAGATAGCTTTAGTAAGAACAGAATAAGTGTTATAATATTCTTATTAATTTGAGGGATAGTGATCATGGATGTGTGGATCCCGTATCAGGCTGAATCAAATCCAAAACTTTATTTTTGTGGACTGCGGTCTCCCAAATTAACTTCTACAACTGTTACTTTTTTTTAATAACATCAGGATTCTGGGATTATGGGCAAGCAGGCAGGTCGTACTTCTTATTAACGGCCTACAAGCCGTATTTAGGTGATTTTGAATGAAGTTTTATGCAAAAACTATAAAGACAATTACTTTCAAATTTACACGTCATGTATTTTGGGTCTTTAATCTAGAATCGCTTAGAAGCAAATAAAATAAAATAAGCATATAAAATAAAATAAGATAAAATTTTCTCGATGGAAGGTTCTCCCAAGGGTTGCTCCGAAATCTCAGTTTTTCTATGTTTTATCGGAAACTACAATGGATGTAATTGTAATTTTTGTTTTGATGTATCGGTAATAATAATATCCTAAAACGCTTAGAACAGATTTTTGATAGCTGGCTTAGTTTTTGAGTAATTGGGTAAAACGTCGTTTTTCTGCTGTATTCTTCCGCGACGCTGCATGTCGCACCTACCAGATCTCCGTGAGAGTGAGAAGGACAAAAATAAATTCAATAAATCCCCGTTAACGTGGATTACTTGTGCCTATGGTTCTTAAAAAAATTGGTTGCCTGTAAAGTCGGTTTACTGACGATAGTTGAACGTGACAACGTCTTCTTTGTCGCTCGTTCCGCACTCGCGAGGTAACGCCGGTAACGCCGCATGAGCGAGGTAACGCCGGATGAGTCATGTTTTTTCGTGCGTGCAACCGGCGCTATCGATTTATAAGACGTTGTCACGTCAAAAAAAAAATTGGTTGCCTGTAAAGTCGGTTTACTGACGATAGTTGAACGTGACAACGTTTTCTTTGTCGCTCGTTCCGCGCTCGCGAGGTAACGCTGGTAACGCCGCATGAGCGAGGTAACGCCGGTAACGCCGGATGAGTCATGTTTTTTCGTGCGTGCAACCGGCTCTATCGATTTATAAAACGTTGTCACGTCAAAAAAGAGACACTATTTTGTTTTCCTGGAATGTTTTGGTTTTGGGTAATGAGAGGATTTGGTGCCGCCTTTGTTTTTTTTAATTGATAAAATGTATGTATAACAACTATTCGTTATATTTAGAAAACATTATAAATTATTTTGTTATAAGATGTATGTATGTAGGTGTAAAGTAATATTACTTTGAGAATAATTAATTATTCATGAAATTAAACTGCTTAATTTACTGGAACTTTGGTTTATTTAAAGAAAAACTTATTTTACAACGAGGAATACATTTCGAACTAACAAAAACGCGGTAAAAAGGAAATTGACACATGTTTGACATTTGACAGATTCCATTGATTATCAACAATTTTATCCACAGACAATAATTTCTATTTCAATACCCCCACTAAATTATTGCCTCTACTATTGCTTATACAAACAAAAGTTAAAAAATTACTTTACAAATGCCAATCCTATCTCTTAGGTATTTAAACCTATCCCTTGACAATCCTTTTGTAAACAAATCAGCAAGTTGTTCCTTTGTACATACATAATTTAAATCTATTTCCTGTTCCTGAAACTTCTCTTTCACAAATTTATACTTAATATCTATATGTTTACAGCGTTTATGGAAATCTACATTTTTAATAACAGAAATTGCACTTTGATTATCAATATTTAAACAGACAGATTCCTGATTAAATATATCTAAATCTAATAACAGTCTTTTTATCCACAACGCTTCTTTTGTAGCAGCACATGCAGCCATAAATTCAGCCTCTGTGGTAGATAGGGCAATACTTTGCTGTCGCTGACTCGCCCAGGTGATTGCTGCACCATTTTTAATGAAGACATACCCAGTCGTGGATTTCCTGGTTTCAGTGTCTTTTGCATAATCAGCATCACTGTAGCCCTCAACAATGTTTTTAGTTGCTGCTGAATAACAGAGACCATAGTCTTGAGTTTCCTTTAGATATTTAAGTATCTTCTTGACAGCATTCCAGTGAGTATTGTCAAAGTTATCCAAATACCGACTCACTAAGCTGACAGCATACATAATATCAGGTCTACTCACTATAGCCAAATGCATGAGAGACCCTACTGCTTCTCTGTATGGTATTCTGCGGTCAGGTTCTGACTTGCTCTTCTCCAGCGTAGTATAAGGATCGACGGGAATGCTACTGCTATTTGCGTTGCTCATGTTGAATTTAAATAGCAGCTTTTCAATATACTTTTGTTGATGAATAAATATATGATCATCATACCTTTCTATTTGTAAACCTACAAAATTCACTGGTTTGCAGGTTTTTATTTGAAAATTTTGTTTAAGATCCTGTATTATCTTTTCTAAAATAGATTCATCCTTTGAAATAACTAATCCATCATCAACATACAGTAATAAGTACACTTTAGTGTTATTAAATTGACCTGTATAAACACATTTATCAGAGTGACTATTTTCTAAGCCAAATTTCTTTAATACAGAGTCAAATTTCTGGTTCCAACATCGTGGCGCCTGTTTCAAACCATATAGGGATCTATTTAATTTACAAACAAAGTTTTCTGGTGCTTCTAGTCCTTCTGGAGGTGTCATATAAATATTCTCTGATATATCTCCATAGAGAAATGCAGTTTTCACATCAAATTGTACCATCTTTAGATTTTGTTGACATACTTCAGAAAGTAATATTCTAACTGAATCATATCTCACAGTTGGTGAAAATGTCTCATTGTAATCAATTTGATAACTTTGTGAACAGCCCTTAGCACATAGCCTAGACTTAAAAAGAGGACCCGATGGCTCGTCTTTAATACGGAAGACCCACTTACAGCCAATTATCTTCTTTCCTGGTGGTTTCTCCACTAACTGCCAAGTCTGGTTTTGTTCATGTGCTTTCAATTCTTCTCGAATCGACTGTTTCCATTTCTCTTTATCTGCCGAGGAGATTGCTTCATGATAGGTTTGCGGCAGGGCCAGATGTTCCAGATCTCTACCTTGACAAAGGTATGTATTAGTATTTTGTTTTATATTATTTTTATTTCTAGGTCTTAAGGTAATATTTTTATAACTTAATGATGAATCAACTTCTTTTTCAGGAATATACACAGACCCTTCATCGTCGGAATAAAAGGATTCATCAGTTGAGGTAGCCGTAGCATCTAACTCTTTAGGAGTTTGGTGACTCTCTGTCTGTGAGCTGGTAGTTACTGCCTGCTCATTGCTACTTTCCGTCAAGGGTACCATCACATAACTTCTTTTTATCGAATTTTCAAGAAAAACAACATCTCTACTGATTACTATTTTCTTAGTTTTAGGATCAATCAGTCTATATCCTTTTGTAGTATCACAGTATCCAATAAAAATCATTTTACTTGCCTTAGGATCCAGTTTCTGATGTTTCTGCTTGGGTGTGTGAACCATAGCTTCACAACCAAAAATTTTGATATGACTTAAATTAGGCTTCTTCCCGGACCATAGCTCCTCAGGCGTTGCATACGACAGTGCACGTGTGGGACATCTATTTGTTATGTAGGCTGCTGTAGCTACTGCCTCAGCCCAATACTGCTTCTGTAAGTTAGAATTGATTAGCATACAGCGAGCTCTCTCCATTAATGTGCGATTCATACGCTCAGCCAACCCGTTCTGTTGTGGAGTATATGGATTAGAAGTTTGATGAATAATTCCTGCATTTTTCAAATAAACTGAGAACTCATTGCTCAAATATTCTTTTGCATTATCTGTGCGGATGCATTTTATTTTTAAATTAAGTTGATTCTCTACCAGTGCTTTAAATTCTTTAAATTTAATAAATACATCTGACTTATTAGTTAAAAAATAAACATATACTTTCCTGGTATAATCATCCGTGAAAGTGAGGAAATAGCGAGCTCCGCCTAGTGATTTCATCTCCAGCGGCCCACAGACGTCAGAATGTATTAATTCCAGGGGTTGTTTTGCTCTGGAACCCTCAGTGGGAAACGGCAGCCGAGACTGTTTTCCCTTCTGGCAGCATTCACAGATAATACTGTCTTTATTTTTAAAAGCCTTCACACCTTCAGCGCAGTCTGTTAGTTTATTTAAATCTCCAAAATTTAAATGTGCCATTCTTTGATGCCATAGGTAACGATCAGACTCATTAGACTTACAGATGTATGCTGGAACACTGTGTGTATTCAGCCGGTACATGTTCTGAATGAGTTTAGCTGCTGCAACTTCAGTATTCTCTTTGTTGAATATTGTACAGCCGCCTTCGTTAAATTGAACAGAGCATCCATTACTAATCATCTGACTAACAGAAAGCAGGTTCGTTGCTAACTCGGGGACAAATAAGACGTTTTTAACCTGTATTGTTTGTACATTTCCCATTTTGTCGACAACATTCAAGTTAACTTTTCCAGAACTTTTCACTTCAAGCATTTTATCATTAGCAATTCTGATACTTGAGATTGGAGGTGCTGTTATGTCATAGAGCCAGTCATCTCTCATAGTTAAATGTGATGATGCTCCAGAATCGATATACCACCCACCATCGTTGCTTGTGCTTGCAGAAAATACAGCTACATAGCCAGACTCTTTGTTCTGACTGTGTTCCTTCTTCTTTGAATTGCAAAATTTACTTATGTGCCCATAGCGATTACAGGAGAAGCAACGCGGACCTCTTTGGCTTTTATTATTCTTCTGAGGCTGTTTAGACTTCAAGTTTCTGTTCACATACAAAGCTGTAGACTCGGAGCTCTTAACTTCTTGTAATAGCTTAGTCTTTACTGAGTCAGCTGTTACAGGCACACCGGAACTTTCCATAGCCATAATCATCGGCTTGTACATTTCAGGTAAACCTGCCAAGAGTAAAGTACCTAGCCATTCATCGTTTACTTCAAATGAAATATTTCTCAGTTTGTGTGCAGCTGACATAACTTTATTCACGTATTCCTCGATATTTTGACAACCCTCTAACGTCGTAGTGATCAGCTCTTTCAATAACCCAACTCGGCGTGATAATCCCTTGTCGTCAAAGGCCTTAGCGAGATTCAACCATACTTCTTTAGCAGTTTTGGCTTCTTGTATGTGCACATAGTTAATGGGATCTACTAATAATATAATTTTCGACTTAGCTTTGATGTCAAGTTTCGGGTTCACGGGGTCATCGTCCTCACGCTCAATGCAACTCCACAAGTCTTCATGTTGAAGATATGTTTGTACTGCAAATCTCCAAGTGCTGTAGTTGTCACGTCCACTGAGTTTTTCTATAAGCGTCATTGCGTTATTTGAAGACATTTTTCGTAACTTTTAATGTTCAAACCGGAGCAGAGTCCAAAGTTCACCGACACGATCTCGCGTTTGTTATAGCAGTTTTCTTCAGATATCTTTACTTATTTCAATCAGATTTGTGGTCTGGGCCATAACCTCATGAAATTAAACTGCTTAATTTACTGGAACTTTGGTTTATTTAAAGAAAAACTTATTTTACAACGAGGAATACATTTCGAACTAACAAAAACGCGGTAAAAAGGAAATTGACACATGTTTGACATTTGACAGATTCCATTGATTATCAACAATTTTATCCACAGACAATAATTTCTATTTCAATAATTATGTTACAATTTATTATATTATATATTTATTATGTTTGTATGTAGGTGTAAAGTAATATTACTTTGAGAATAATTTATTTCTTGTGAGTTAAAATGTTTTTAGTTGGATAATGAGTTAGGAGTAATTGTTTAGACAGAAATTATAATTTAATCGTTCAAATCAATGATGTAATTAATAATAAATTTATATAAAAGCGATGGGACTCGCTTAGGGTCGGATGGCCGAGCTGTTAGGTTTTATTAGACATGACTGCTAAATCACCGTCACTCTTATTTGCAAATGTATAAATTAATCAAGACATTCATATTTTTATTAATTTGTCAACATTAAGTATCTAGAGTTAAAGCCTTTACTTGATTATAATTTGTTAATTTGACTTCCGTTGACGACGTCAACCAATGATAGCGATAGAAGCGTCGACCAATCACAGCCTACCTGTCGCTGGGGCATTCGGGAGGGGGCTCGGGAGCCGGTGGTGGTTGTTGTAAGATTAAATAAAAGGCGAGGATATATCAAGAATTGGGTAATCTAGTATTAAGCGGTATATTGGAAGGATATAAAAATTGTGTAAAAGTAATGTAACAAATGTGCTGAAAGTGAATAAATGTTACGAGTATATCGAGAGGAAGGCTATGTTTTTATTACGCGGGAACCTGACCCAATAATAGGTACTCGGAAACTCAGTTCGCTCGGTCAGTTCTTTTTCAAAAGGAAACGTACAATCACAATTCCTACTCATTAAAATCGCGGTCGAGCGTTATCTTTGAAAAAAATGTGGGAAAGTAATAAGTACGGTTCCCATATAATTTTTTAAAGGAAAGATAAGTTGTTATCTTTCGGTGTGATGATGGGTTACGCTCTGAGAAATCCCTTTATCAGGGCTTTGACCTCTTTTTTACTCTATACAAGTTAGTACTTGACTGCGATCTCACCTGGTAAGTGATGATGCAGCCTAAGATGTTATCGTACTAACTTGGAAGGGTGAGTAAATTACCCCAACGGTTTCTACACAGCATCGCACCGGAACGCTAAATCGCTTGGCGCTGCGTCTTCGCTGGTACGGTGGTAACTAGCCACGGCCGATGCCTCTCACCAGACCAGACCTGAGCCGATTTAGAAATTATAAAATTCCAAAGTGGCCCGTGGCGGGAATCAAACCCGCGACCTCCCACTCGAATCCAAGCGCGCGCCACTGCGCCAGGGAGGTCGTAATCCCTTCATCAGGGTCTTTGACCTTTGTAGACTTGTGGAGGCAGGAAATTGTTATATTGAACTGATTTATAAGATTACTGGTGGTAACTACTTCTTAGCCAGAGATTTAAATCGCTAGATGAGCCCTTAGCCTCCAAAAACATCCACGTTTTTGTCTTGTGTGCGACACGTTGTCATCTTACACACCACAGACCAAGGAATAACTTTACATACACAGCGACAATCTGTCACACAATCGTCATTGTTCACAAGAATTTTGTCAACAATCAAATTTCATATATTATGTAGGTACTTACGAATGAAATGTAACACCAAAAGTTATTCCCTGGTGTGTGTGTAACACCTTTAGCTTTATTTTTATTTCTTGTATTGTTACCACACTTTCTAAACGAACAAG
The DNA here is from genome assembly GCA_036785405.1 of Coenonympha arcania. Classification (NCBI taxonomy): domain Eukaryota; kingdom Metazoa; phylum Arthropoda; class Insecta; order Lepidoptera; family Nymphalidae; genus Coenonympha; species Coenonympha arcania. Next base: position 2,927,628 of record CM072078.1, on the reverse strand, counting down.
AAGGCATTTTGATGTATGTTTACAGTGAAAAAACTAGCAAATAATTTGTAGACAACGTCCGTCACTCTCTCTGTCACAAGTGCAACTACAGCATGCTGAGATCACTCACTCAGCATGTTTGTGGACATTTTCGATGTGCGCAATGTAGGCTTTGGCTCATCTAGCGACTTGAATCTTTGGTGGTAACTACTTCTTAGCGGTATTTTACGGCCTTATGAAGTTGTGAGTGATGTGTTAGAAAGATAGGTTGAGTAATTTCTCTCGCTTGGTTTGGACGCATTGACTTACTATCTAAGGACCCCGGGTGTAATACAAAATTCACGAAAAAAGTATCACGAGAAAACCTTTACTCGTATATAAACGAGGGTATGTGTATTTTATAAACAAACTAAAACGTTGTAATTTATGTATTAAACCATTATTATACAGCCTAATTTTACTTGGAACTAGCTATAGTGCGACTGTTTCCCGTTTAGTGCGTGCGTTTTATCTCTATTTCGGTTCGGACACTTTTTAGCGCTGACCCGTCATCCTTAGTTTTATATATCTATGTTTGTACTAGTAATTTCGGCCGAAGTGAAGCCTATAGCCTCACTGTTTTTCTGTACCTCAAAATTCTTAAAAGAAAGCTGATCCTGCAAACGTTTATGACATGATAAACTATTTCTCACTTACAAGCAATTTCATAAAAATCTGTAAAGCCGTTTTGGAGCATAAATAAGCTTTGTGACGGTAATGGTTCGCCTAGTAGGTAATTGTTTTTCTATATCTAAAAATTCATAAGAGAATAAAAGTTATAGGATAACTAGCTGGCACGACAATCGTTGTTTTGCCATATAAATTATTTCTCAGTTATGAAAAATAATTTACGTCCTATTCTCAGATCTACCGAATACATAGGTATACAAACAATTTCATAAAAATCGGCCAAGCCGCTTTGGAGACTAAAAAAGTTTGGTGTCGGTTACGGTTACACCGTTGCGAATTCAATGGTCTTTTTCCATCTCTCTTTCACTTCAAAAACTACATTTCCGATGACCACAGACAAAAATACTAACCCCCTACACACAACGGCACAATAAAAGTTCCGTAATACCACAGAGCAAGGAATGACTGGTATTTTGATTTCTGTGCGTAATACAAAGTAATGACGTCACACCTTATGAGTCATCAGCCAGGAATCCTGATGACGAATGACAGGCGCGCGCCGCTCGGTGTTTTGTATCGATTGATTGATCAGTTGACCGACGGAAGATGACCATCTGTCATGATTTATGACACTTGAACCGTTATAATGCGATGCTCTACTTTTGTTCGTATACATATACATAGTAGTGACAGATAGGCCAGTGGTTAAAACCTTTTCGTGAGGTCCGAGCTACGATTCCCGGGAACGTAATTTGTGGGTATTCGATGGTGAAACAAAACATGGTGAAATAAAATAAAAATAACATCTCTAGTCTTCAGGCCTAACTTATAAGCACTTATGTACCTAATGTCAAACTCTACTGCCACGTTTTGCACCCAGAAGAGTGAGCAAGAAATTCGGCATGCGTATATGATTGAAAAAAAATTATAATTAAACGTATTTTGTGACGAAAACCTTCATGGCTCATGCGTCACCAAAGATTTCGTTACGTTGCCATTATTAAACCATTTAGAGGCCAACTCCTTGAAAAGAAAAAAATAATGCGTGGAATACTAAGTTGGAACGAAGTTCCTTTTATTGTAATTTGTAAAGTCGTTCATTGGATACAGATTGGAACTTCCTATCTGAGTTGGTGGAGCGATTCAAGCGTCAGGTACATATCTTTGAAGTCTTGATCCTAACTATCACTTTTTTCAATTTTTTTTTAAATAGTGACAAATAATTGTATTATTTTTGAATTGCAAATTGAATGTGCTTGTTACACAGAAAAGAATAAAATGGATTCTTCTTCGTACTGAATCCCTCAAGTGTACCACCCGAAAAGGAACTTCGTTCCAAAAATCATAGTTACAGGCGATAACGAATCACGTAACATCCTTTTGTTTTTGGAAGACATTTAAAAAAGGTTTTCTATTTTTGGCGCTTGTCTATGGCACCCCAAAATGGCTGTAATTTCCGTTCGTGTGCTAGTTAGGAAGTGCTCGGCGAAAACCACGTACCCACCTTGAGTCTCGTGCTTAACCTACTTCCCCGAAATCACCGACATGAACCTAAGGATAAGCCCATCTGAACATTCTACCGCAAATCTTCTTCATACAAGAAAAAAATAGCGCTATCTGAATAGACACATAGCCTGGACAGGGCGGACGGCGCGAAAAAATGTCGCCAGTTTATCGGTGCCAAAAATGCTTGTTTTGCCACCAACACTAAGTCCACACTGTAATTCGCTCATCAGCCACCTATAGAATTTTGAAAGATGGCGCTACTGTTTGCTTGTACGAAAAAGGGATACGTAAATCCTTCAGATGCCCATATCCTGAGGTTTCTTATCGGTGGTTATACGCCACGCGGCTACATATTATGGAAAAAAATCGTCCCTGTGGAAATACGCGTGCTGACCAATAACACAGTGATCTATAGCGTGGATCGCGGTCCATAAACTATAGGTACTGCGTTTGGCTTACTACTGACGCCGTTGGTGTCAAAACATACTTTTTTGACACCAGTAAAAATTTTCGCGCGGTAAGTACGCCGCGTCCTGAGTATACGTCTATTCCCGAAATACATAAAGTGCGCCTTTTAAGCCGATTCGATATTAAAAACCGAGCGTGCTTGAACTCGCAATTCGAAGTTGTTATATTGCGGTTTGACTGGCACACTTATTTCGAGGAGGCTTGTTTTTGTGACGTAAAGAGAAATTCTCAATGGGTCGATTTGGATTTTATAAGGGTAACATGTTTTCTGGTGTTTATACCTAACTAGATTACCCGGCAAACGTTGGTTTACCGAATAAATTATTTCTTTCAGGGTATGAACTATGAAGTAATTTACGTCATGTTTATAGACCAACAAAAAAATAAACATAAAAATCAGTCAAGCCGTTTCGGAGAAGTTTGTTACAAACACTGTCACACGAGAATTATTTATACATGTATATTAGCTAGCCCAGCAAACGTTGTTTTGCCGTTAGGGATACAAAAAATAGCTTACAACCTACTCCCAGATCTACAAAACATACACAGGAAATTTCATAACAATCAGTAGCGCCGTTTCGGAGGAGTTTGGTAACAAAAATTGAAACGAGAATTTTAAAAATGAGAAAGGAAAAGATTTTGTGGTGCCTATAAAATCGATATCGATATTTTTACGTGCTTTCTGAGACACGGGATTATAAGACATCACTACTCCTACTCCAGATCCGACTTAGAAATCGAATCCAATACCTTTTGTCCTTAGGTATTCCATAAAGATTTTTTTTACTCTATACAAGTTAGCACTTGACTGCGATCTCACCTGATGGTAAGTGATGATGCAGCCTAAGATGTTATCGTACTAACTTGGAAGGGTAAGTAAATTTACCCCAACGGTTTCTACAAGCATCGCACCGGAACGCTTAATCGCTTGGCGGTGCGTCTTTGCTGCTAGGGTAACTAGCCACGGCCAAAGCCTTCCACCAGACCAGACCTGAGTCAATTTAGAAATTATAAAATTCCAAAGTGGCCCGTGGCGGGAATCGAACCCGTGACCTCCGCGAATCCGAGCGCGCCGCCACTGCGCCAGGGAGGTCGTCAAAAAGTAGATCAAAACAATAAAGAACCCAAAACATTTAGATTAGTGGCCGCAAAGCACTATATTCTATCGTAACGAGCCCTCATAAAAATGTAGGTCTCATTGCAACCTAACCCTACGTGATTCCATTTAATAGATATACCATGAACCATCGGAATTGGAAAAGGAATTGGCTATCAGTTTTCCATTAAATCACAGGTTCTGGAATCCACTCTTGAGCGTTCGGGGCTCGGTGCGGGTATCAAATTTTCATTTACACATAATAAAATGCGTTAACGTGGCCGCGTGTTACACCGTACTGTAACAGTATGAAGTTAATTGGATTGAGGACGATGGACGTACGTAGAGAGTGGTGTCGTATGGTGGTGGCATTGATCGCTTGCGAGCTTGGCTTTCGTACCTGATTGGAAGACCGAGTGGTGACTAATCGTTTTAGGTGGCAGATTATAGCAAAATAATTTAATCTTTCTTGATAATTATGGACTTCCGCATAATAATGCAAGACAAACTTCGTATTTAGATTAAGGTTTTTAGACAAGGAAAACTCTTACGAGGTACATGTTCCGTACACCCAATTATGTTTCTTGTTCATAGACGAAAGAACATCTTAGTTATTCTACCTGTTAATAATAATTGAATAATTGTTCATCGATTTTTTTTTATATATTTTTTCTTTAAAACCAACATGAAATGGTGCAAATATACTGCCTGAATTTCCACGTTGAATAGCTAGGCTGGACGTACGTTGCACAAAAAATAAGTCCTTGTTTTCTGTCACTAGGAGGGTTAGTTTCTTCTGTTCTATTTTTTTTTATTTAAACAGTTATAAAGGTAGTTTAAATTAAGACGATATTATGATAAATGTACCTACATAGATCTTCGATTCTCATCCAAAACTTTCGACTTTTCTTGAAGTCGCTTATTACGCATCGGTGTGATATAGGTAGTAGGTAGGGCTCGAGGCGTCAAGCAATCTCTCGTCAATTTTACACGCATTTGAACGTAATGCTATCACTGGATGGAATCGCAACGAAACTGTATTTATTGGACGCTCCAACGTTTATTACAGAAAACGTTGACTAAGGGGGTTTTGACTCAGCCTGAACTTTCAACTTTTGACGTGACAACGTCTTATAAATCGATAGAGCCGGTTGCACGCACGAAAAAACATGACTCATCCGGCGTTACCTCGCTCATGCGGCGTTACCGGCGTTACCTCGCGAGCGCGGAACGAGCGACAAAGAAGACGTTATCACGTTGAACTATCGTCAGTAAACCGACTTTACAGGCAACCAATTTTTTCTTCAAAAAGATGCGTGTATGAATCAGATTTGATATTTTCTCTCACTTGAATGTAAGTATGCTATAAATATTTCGATGGGATCTTGGATAAAAAATTGTACTACCAGGAATCGAACCCACTTACATTTTCCTTATATTTCAATGGGAGCAGGCGTGATTTTGCGGAAATTCATAATTAGCAGGACAGATTTATTTGTTTTGCTATAGTACAATACGTCCCTGTGTCGGGACGAAACGCCACGATATGGCATGTTTTGTCCGGACACCGGGACAACCTTAGGAGATGTTGACTTCACAATGCGAAATCGTAGAACTCTACGATGCGTGAAACGTGCGTCGAAGAAAGTGTTGGAAGAATTGTACGTGGTGTTTCATGTGGGTGGTGTTCCTGCATTTTTTATATGGCATATGTTTCTTGTTCCTCAGATAGCTTATCTGGCGATTGAAAAATCGGCCCATAGAAGGAAAATTAGAAGCCTATTCATTGTACGTAGAATCCCATAACATCGAGATATTCTCGTATATGGGGTAGCCATAAATACGTTTTATTAGCCCTTCGAAAGGCCATGAGAGCGATGGGGCGGGCACGCGGGGATTCTGACGTTGATGGACCGATGGCGTCACAATAATGACGTCAGATAACATAATGTTCGGTTTATCATACTTGGCTTTGAGTAAGGATATTAATATTTATTTGGACTCCGACGCCATAGTGAATATTGTGGTGATTTGTAGAGGGAGGGTTTGGAATGTTTTTCTTAAATCTGTGTTTCCGGATTCGTACAACCCAGGTACCATTTAAAAGAGTAAATGGGTGAATCTTTGAGTAAGCGTACACCATCTTAGACTCTATCAATACATTCTATCAGATAAGATATATATTTTTTCAATCTGTTTTAAAAAACCCTTTTACATATTTTTTTTTTCAGGACATTACACACCTCGCAATCTAGTCCAAAGTAAGCGATAACTTGTGTCATGGTGTTGTGTGGTAACTAATAAATATAGCTACATAATACTATTAAAATAAAAACAATATATAGAGAAACACTTAGACACTGGAAACCATTCATGCTCATCACACAAACATTTTCCAGTTGTGGGAATCGAACCCACGACCTCCGATGCAAAGGGTAGAACTACTACCGCTGCGCCATTCGGCCGTCAAATACAATAGTCAAGCGTAAGCCTATAATAAATATTTAAAACATTAAACAGTGGTACCTACTCCGGAAGTGCCTACAGAACTGCAAACTTGAACAATTTAATTGTATAATGTCCAAAAATATCTAAAAAGCATCATCGTTTTTTGCAAAATGTCCAATGTGCCTAAAGCAGGACAACTTACTTTGGAAAATCCCCAGACCTAGAAAACAATAAGGACAGGCCCCGTCTACAAAATTAACGTGAATATTTTTAATCTGTAAAGTGGCGCATAAGATGGCGTCCGTCACCTAAGGCAGTAACTCAGTACACGAAGATCATGGCGCCGCATGTCACGCAAACCTAGGCTAGAATGAAGGAATAGGCACAAAACACTAAATAGTACCAGAAGGTTCGCTCCGCACGATAATTTAAAGAAAATAGCGACTCTAGCGCTGACACAAAAAGTGCAATTCAGTTCGCAATAGCGCCTGGCCCCGCCCTCAAAATCGACACGCAACAAACGCAATGTTGTGGTCTATTTCTATCGCCTAACTTTATCTCTTACGACGTACAAGGGCTGCCGTACAGACGGCGCGTAAAATAGACCGTACAGAACTAGCGCGTGCAACTCGGCTCGCGAGCGGCAACCATCAATATCGTGGTCCGGACCCGTAGCCGGGACGGTCACGTGATAAGTGAGACTAGCCTGGAATAGGGCACCTACAATCTACATAGTTCTGTTATCTGTATTGAAAAATCACACAATAGATTTTGTGCTTAGAATAGAAGATGAAATAGAGGCGGCATCAAGGGTCTTATTTTCCAAGTCCTATGTGAAAATCCCTTTGTTATACTTTACTGTACTCGCACCTTTTCAATCCGATTATTTCGTATAGAGTCCTTCTATAATTCCGACTATTGTAGTATCCTTTCAATTCTCTATCTGTGATACTTCACTCTTATATTAAAAAGCAAAAGTTTATGTGTGTTTTTACTATTAGGTAAGTATTTACTGTTCTTGTTAACGACACAACTGTAAACCGATTTGAAAATGGAACGACGTCGTTTGAGTCTGTAATGGATGACGCAGACTACCTATTTTTTATCCTGGAAAAATCCAGGAATCAACCATAAAAAATTGGAAATCTTGTTATGTTTAAAGAGCAAGTACCGAGTTTGTTGTCCGTTCTTTTCAGTGCACACAATCTTTCCGAACATGATGGCTCTTGGAGCTTTTACTTTCATAAGAGAATAGAAGTTTTTATCAACTATTAGTTTTAACGTGGTCTGGCGCAATTGCTCTTCAGTAGATTCGATTCCCGGCTTGGACCAATTTGACTTTAAAATTGTATTGTGGAATTCTATACTTACTTCGTTGGCACTTACCTACATACCGTGCTTATAATAAATAAATATTAAATTTTGGTAGATATGTAATTATTGCAGTTGCGTACAATACCTAATTTTAGTATCCAAATGTTGCCACATAACATCATACCTGAAACAAAAAAAACAACAATTTTTAACCATTGTACTTCACATAATATCACTAGGGAGGAATTATTAAAAAAAAAGATAAGTTGTGGAAAGGTCTATGAACCAAAATTATTGTTCGTAGGTAGGTATATGTAAATTTCCAAATTTTTATTAAGCTTTGAAATAAGCTATGGGATTTGGAAGAAACAAAAAATTTAAATAAGAATTTAGAGATCGTTGACATCTAGGCTGTACGATTTATCAGATTTTTATTGCTTTTTCATTTTTTTACACTATACTTATCTACTTATTATAAAAGAAAGTATACTATTTAAGACCTACACCTACTACATGATAATAAGTATTAGTGAAAAATTTAAGTTTTTTTTATCATACATACAACTATCGTTTTTCTGGTTTACTAGCTGATTTACTAGACATCGTATACCTACTATACCTACTTAAATACGTTTTTTGCCGTCAAAGAATACACAACGTAAAATTTTGTAGTTCACTCAGCAGCTACATTTTGACAAAATGGCGCTACTGTTTGCTTGTACAAAAAAGGTTTACGTGAATCGTTCGGATGCCCATATCCTGAGGTTTCTTTTCGGTGCGTCAACGTTGATAAACCTTGGTGTGATAAATATCATTATCAAATAAAGAACTTGAATTTCATGCAATTTTATATGTCCAAATCGTGCATTTAAAAGTCAGCTTAGAGTATCGTTCATATGCAGTTGTATGAAAGAAAAAGTATTGTGAAGAATGTTCTCAGGTTTCTTATCGGTGTGTTCTTCACATAATATGCGGGCATCCGAACGATTTATGGAAACCTTTTTCGTACAAGCAAATAGTGGTACCATTTGTCAAAATTCTATAGGTGGCTGTGGCTGCTGAGCGAACTACATCCCTTACTGCATCAAGCAATGCCTTACTGCAACAAGCAATTTTGGCACCGGTAAACTGGTGACATTTTTGCGCGCAGTACGCCCTGTCCAGACTATATTATGTCGATTGAAGAACGAGATAAGAATCTATAACTATAAAAGGCTTTGTCCTGAGTGACTGACTGACAGACAAGCTACAGCCCAAACGGTTGAACGTAAGAACTTGAAATTTTCAGAGAAGATTCTTTGTGAACCCAAACCGCTCGCTAAGAAAGGGTTTTTTGAAATTCTACCCCTAAGGTGGTTAAATAAGGGATTTAGGTTTGTATGAAAGTCCCTCATTTTTCAAGTTAGATTCATGAAATTGGTATATAGACTTTCGAATAAAAATAAGAGAATGGGTGTCCGAGGGATTTTGAAAATTTCACCCCTAACTCTCTAACAGCCTGGCCACGGGAAATTCGCCGATGCGAATATTCGCGCGGTGCGAACGGCGAAGCGTCTAGCGACTGAAATAAACGCATAGCAATGTACTAATCAAGCCACGCGCAACGGCGACCGGCGAAGCGACCGGCGAAATGTACCGAGCGAACCGCGCCGGCGACTTGCGGCGCGGCGGGCGAACGAAACAAAGGCATGAATAAGTACGGCGCGAGCCACGGAGTTGAGCGGTAGTCGCGGCGAATAGTGCAGTGAACAAACGAGTTTAGTTGTTTTCGCCGCGAAAAATGAACGCCGAGACTTTTATTGCTGAAATACTAGCTAGACCAGCTATTTGGAAGTCTGGCCATCCACAGCACAAGTTTAAACATGTAGTGAAGAGTATGTAGGAAGAATATTCATAAGTATATAATCAAGGGTTTCAATACTCATTCTGGTATACTCAACAAATTTTTCTGGATATATTCTGTATTTCTCATACTTCTTGTGGAACTCTTCATCTATACTCCGATTCTTATTCAAATCATGTATTTCACAATCTCTTCCAAATATTAGGTCTTGAAATATTGAGATAATTTCGATAAAGACATTTTGCTGTCGGACTTCCTTACTGGTCGCGGCGGCGAACGTGACTGTCCGTGGCCTGCAAACGGCGCCGCGCGAATGGTCGCCTCGCCACACGCTTCGACGTTCGCACCGCCGATCCCCGTGGCCAGGCCGTAAAAAGGGGGTTGAAACTAGAAAACGCTTGATCCCGGCTGTCTGGCTTTTGGACAAGCTACTGCCCAAACGGTTGAACGTAGAAACATGAAATTTTCAGGGAATATTCTTTTAACACCCTAGATGTGTACTAAGAAAGGAATTTTTGAAATTCTACCGCTAAGGGTGTTAAATAAGGAATTTTATTTTACATATATGGAAATCCGTCAATTTTCAAGTTGTGTTCATTAAAATCGGTAAGTAGGCTTTTGGATAAAAATAACAAAGTTCCTCGATTTTTTAATTCCACCCCTACTTATGAGACTACCACCTAGGGGGGTGAAACGGGGGTCCAAAGATATTACGCAGAAATGCTCCTTCACGCCGCAGTTACTGATCGGAATTGGCTGAAATTTGAAAAAGAGTTAAATCATATTCTGGTTTAATAAATAGACTACTTTTTATCCCACAAAAATTCATGGTTCCCGCGAAATTTGTAAAAAATAGAATTACGCGGGGGGAAATACTCCTTCACGTCGCAATTTCTGAATCGATTTGTCTAAAATTTAGAATAGAGGTAGATTATATCCCGGTTTAATACATAGGCTAATTTTTATCGCGAAAAAATCCATGGTTTCTGCAGGATGTGTGAAAAACCAAAATTCCTGCGGAAGAAAAACTTCTTTACGCCGCAACTACTGAAACGATCATAATGAAATTTGGATTAGAAGCAGATTAGATAATGGTCTAGAACTTAGGTTAATTTTTATCCCGGAAAATTACATGTTTTTACGGGATATTTGAAAAGTCGAATTCCACGCCGGAGTAAAATCGTTTACGCCACAATCACTGAACCGACTTGACTAAAATTTGGATTAGAGGTAGATTATATCCCGGGTTAATACATAGGCTACTTTTTTTTTTGACAAAATCCATGGTTTCCGCGATGTGAAAAACCAAATTTCACGCGGGAGGAAAACCCTTTTACGCCGTAACCACTGAAACGATTTGACAAAAATTTGGATGAGAGGTAAATTATGTAATGATTTAGAACTAAGGTTACTTTTCATCCCGGAAAAATCCATAGTTTTACGGGATTTTCGAAAAATCGATTTCCACGCAGGAGAAAAATCCTTTACGCTGCGATTACTGAACCGACTTGGCTGAAATTTGGAATGGAGATAGATTACATCGTGTATTACATAGGCTAATTTTTTCCCGGAAATATCCATGGATTTCGAGAAATATGTGAAAAACCGTAATTTTCGTGGTAGAAATACCTTTATGCTGAAACTACACAAATGATTTAGTTGAAATTTGGAGTTCTGGATTATCATACAGCTTATCTTTTATTCTGGAAATTCCGTGTTTACCGCAAAATTTATGTAAAAACAAAGTTCACGCGAGGTATACCGTCAGCTACTTTCTTGAAAGTAAATATAAAGGTTAAGTTTGATAAGGAAATTCAGGTTTTTGAAAAATCTGAATCTCTGGGTTTGTGAAAAATCAAAATTAACGCGGGCAAAGCCGCGCGCAAAAGCTAGTAAGCTATAGAGGGACTTACTTGTTAAAATTTCGTCAAAAACTTCGCTAGTCGTAACGGCATAGTGTGAACGCGGTATTCGGTTATTTTTCTAATTTAGTGGTTCGGCTCACACAGAATGATATACTGGGCGTCTGTTCACGCGCCAGTGCACAAGCGCCCAGATACAAAAATGATGATCGACAAGATTAATATGGTTTATGTGGAGTTTTGACTAGCTGCTTTTACTCTAGGGTTTTTATGAAGGACTTATTGAATTTATTTTTGTCTTTCTCACTCTCACGGATACGTTGGTACGAGTAGGTGTGACATGCAGCGTCGCGGTAGAATATACCTAACAGAAAAACGACCTTTTACTTAATTAAAAAAACTAATCTAGTTATCAAGAATCTGTTTCTAAAATACATGTCGTTTAAATTTGAAAGTAATAATTGTTTTTATAGTTTTTAAATAAAATTTCATTCAAAATCGCTTAAATACGGCTTCTACGCCGTTAAGTGTGTTCATCGATTTTGTTTTACAACGTTAATAATAACGAGTTCGATGGACCTATACGTTTTCCATCAGTAGAATAAATTCGAAACGAAATTCATCCAACTATAAGTACTATCCCCAATTTTGGGATAGACCTTACTACGACACTGTTTTTAAGAACTAAGAATTTTATTACTTTATTTATAACTATCAAGTGTCGTGATCTGTGTCGTTCATCGCCGTCCATAAACAATACAGCAATCGGCTTATGACGTCGTTGGTGCCAAAACAAACAGTGTTGACACCAGTAAACTGGCGATAATTTTCTCGGGTGGTTTGATGGGTCCTATTGCCCGTACTTAACATGATAGTCAAACATACTGAATCAAACCTAAGACTTTCAGTTTTAAGCCCTTGTGTGTGAAGATCATTAAACAATAATGAAGAATGAAGATGATAGTTAAAAAGCTTTTGCAGAGAATTTATGAAGTTGTGGCTTGATTTTCTCCCGATAACAGGGTATAAGTAGAAGTTTTAAGTTAATTTCGCTGCATGTTCGACATTAAAATAACAAACAAGTATTGACGGCGCATTACGGAGGTACTGTCTAAAATTCATAACATAATTCCTATCGCGAACTAGTTAAGTATTAAACCACTACTATTTGTTGTAGAAAAGGTAAAAACTCGATTGATTCTCGATTCATCTATCTACATTTATCAAATGGGTATCTAACACCCACTGTTTAACGTACAATGCACAGTTCAATGAAATGCACCGTAGTTATTTTTATAAAGCAAGGTGAATACGTGTTTTAATAATTCATCCCCTTACTGGGGTTGAAAGGGGATGAAAGTTAGTTTTTAACCTCTAAAAGTAGTTCATCGTAATCTCAATCTCCATTTCACTGTTTACTACATTGATTAACAATAACAGGATATAGTGGCTATCACGCGATATCGTGTGATGTTTTGTATAAATCCATGCGTGATCATACCTTGGGGACCATCCGTCATACCGCGAGATGGGCTTACATTCCTAGGTTTTTGGTAACACCACCAGTGCGCATAAAGCAGCTCGCTTTCTACACATTAAAGGGGTTGGATTGCTCTCCCGAAATCTGTTTTTCCCGATTCATACGACCGTTTAACTTTAAAAAAGGAATGAATTGGCATCTTCCAGGTAAGCGCGCTACATCTTCGACCACATCGTCACTTTTCATTATGAGAGATTGGGGTAAGAAAGCAGGAATTCGGCTTTGCCATGAAAATAATCCTTTCAATGAAGAAATCTTTAACCGTTTGGCTAGTTACATTGGGCGTAAAATCAAAAATTTATTCACTTTTCAGTACTCTGTAAGTTCTGTTAAATCAAAATTTGAAATCAGGAAAATGATTTTGGTGGGATACATTTTTCACTTTACGCCCATGTGACGGTAGCCAAACGGCCAAGACATTATTGTAACTAAAGTGTAGAGTTTGCGAAGTTAGAGCTTGTATTTAAGGGTGTATAAAGTCAGAAGTCTTGCCCTACAAGAGATCTGATGACTTTTTGACAGTGTGAGCCATATGCTCGTCTGCCAACATTTGACATGAAAATGTTTTTGTTGGGATTTAATTATTCTCCTACATTCTAAATAATCAACTAATAATTTTGTGAATAAAACGGTACAATGGTAGTGACTTTTTAGATCCGACCCGCACATGTTATGATGTTGAACAAAATTTCTAAAATGAATTTACCGCTAAGCGCTCTAAAGCAAGCCATACTATATTAAAATGCAATTTTCTACCTCTATTGTTATACGGGATTATCGAACTATACTACGCTGGGATAATAGGCTTAGGAAAATACATTTTTACAGGGTTTTTATTAACTTCACGTCTTTTTCGGAATACCCATATACTCAGTCAAGCCTTCAAAAAATTTAGACCTTATTTTGAGTGTTTGGAAGTTATTTATGTACTAAGATTTATGGCTCGCAGACTTATCTTTCGGAACCTGACTTTCAAAAGATAAAGTGACGAATATCTCCCCACTGGTTTAAATATGGTAAAGCTAAAGCTATGAAAAAAAAACAAAATACAGTGTTCAGTACAGTGAAAAAAAAAAAAAATCTGTGTTACAGAAGATCTTACGAATCATCAAAATAACTAAGGTGGTATAATTTTGGGGGGCTGGCCAAGCAACCTCCACGAGTGCCCGAGTGCTACGGTGCCTCTATGTAACCGACGGCTAATAGCTTGGCCCGGCAGAGGGCACAGTGTCGAAACGTCTACACCTACCCCGGAGGAGGAAGAAAACCTCATTAAAAAATTACAGGCGGGGGCGGAAACGCCCACAAGTCCCTTCGGGGCACTATGAGGAAGACAACCTCGTAAAAAAATAATAAAAAGAACTTAGATAAACTTTTATGATGCAAAGGTTTCCATAAATTACTCGTCGTTATACCTATATTCAGCTTACACCTTACAAGCTATATCATCAAAACTCCAATTTTAACACGTGTGTGAAAACACCAACTTTCCGAACACGTTACAAAAAGCTGTCACATGTACCTGTCCAAACGTCCGTGTATCGATCACCTGTGCTGAAAAACTGCACACTGCAGTAGACGTGTGGCAAATTGTTAGTTAAACCGCTTAATACTTTCACAAACACCGGTTAACTCTGCCGATCTTTTTTTTTAACATCTGCACAACCAATAAAAAAATATATAGTTTGCTGCAAATTGGACTGTCAGTAAATTTACCTCCCTGGCGCAGTGGCGGCGCGCTCGGATTCGAGTGTGAAGTGGCGGGTTCGATTCCCGCCACGGGCCACTTTGTAATTTTATAAATTCAAAATTGGCTCAGGTCTGGTCTGCTGGGAGGGTCCGGCCGTGGCTAGTTACCACCCTACCAGCAAAGACGCACCGCTAAGCGATTTAGCTAACCGTTGGGGTAAATTTACTTACCCTTCTAAGTTAGCATGTACAATCTGGGTACCAATCAATCATTTTCTTGGCAAGCGCGCTCCATCCAAGACCTCATCATTTCTGTCCATCAGACATAACTGCAGTCAAGCGCAAGCCTATCAATTATAAAAAAAAAACCGAGGCAGCGTTTTATCCCGTGACAACAAAAGGACGTATAAAAGTCGCGGGGACAGATAAAATTACGCACATTACTCAAGCGCGTAAAGCGAGCCGGGAGCCGGTACTTAGTTATAAAACTGTTGAGCCAGACTTTGTTATATTTACGTGGCAGTTAAGCACTAAACAGGGATCTCGCCGACTTAACAATGAAATAATAGTCGCTCCTGGGCCGCAACTGAAGTCTTTGTAGATGTCCTGCCCATTTCCATTTAGATTTAAGCAGAATCTTTTTTATATTCTTTGCTTGAGTGCGAAGTTTAACATTACCTATACTGTTTGCTAAAACTAAACATATAAGTATTAACTTTGTGCATGTTAGTCTTAAGCACCTAAATTAGAAATGTTTTGCTGATTGTGTATTACTTAAACAAAAATGTAAAAGCGAAATGTAACTGTAAGGAAACAATAAAAGCTATTTTATTTTATTTATTATATTTGAGACAAAACGAAACTCCAAAAGATAAGCTTGTACAATGTACTGTATAAGTGGTAACGCTGCCAGCATCTCGGGTACTATATACCCTTGCTGCCTCGGCTGCGATGAGCCTTTATTGTAAGTTTATATTTTATTATTGAAAATACGTAAAATTCATAAAATAAAGTAAAGAAAAACCAAATTATATTTTACTTGGAAAGAAAACCCCATATTTAGAAGAATTAGTTTTCGCTGTTATTATCCGAATAAAATAATATAAATAGTAAAATAGTACAGTCTTAGTTCGTGGTCTTAAGTGCATAATCATTATTTTGAAAATATAAATACGCAAATATTTTTCTACCTTTGGGTTTGGCTGAACCCTAAAAATCCTATGCAGGATGTTTCAGCAAAGCGAGCTTTCATTTGCGGTTGCAGACAGTTTTGATTTTTCCGCACAGGAACAGTAGGTGTAGGCATGAATTTCACAAAAAAAATGAGAAGTAGGATGACAGTATATTTTTAGTCTTTACAAGCTAGTTCGTTCGTTTCAGCCGACGGACGTCCACTGCTGGACAAAGGCCTCCTGCAATGCTTTCCAAGTCTCTTTTAATGTCGTCAGACCATCTGGTCGGAGGTCTGCCAACACTGCGCTTTCCCGTGCGGGGTCGCCATTCCATACAAGCTAGTATTTTACTGCAATCTCACCTGATGGTAAGTGAAGATGCAACCGAAGAAATTAACGTACTAACTTCATAGGGGTTAACAACGGTTGCTTTAGAGTCAGGTGGTACGTAGTCAACAGGGTGATAACAAGTTACGACCGAAGCCTCCTACCACACTTTATGAGGAAATTATTGGAACCTCCCCATTGAGTGTACTTGACGTCCGTCTACAATTTTATAATTTTGCGTACTAGTAGTTTTTGAGTCAGTAAAATGAGATACATTGATATCAATAACAGAACAAACAATTGGTCAAGCGAAGTCACTGAGGGTTTCGTACTATCAAGATAAATTCTCATTGAATTTATTTTTGTCTTTCTCACTCTCACGGAGATTTGGTAGGCGCGACATGCAGCGTCGCGGAAGAATATAACAGAAAAACGACCTTTTACCTAATTACTCAAAAACTAATCTGGTTATCAAAAATCTGTTTCTTAGCGTTTTTGGATATTATTATTACCGACACTTTAAAACAAAAATTACAATTACGTCCAATGTAATGTCCGATAAAAACTCGAAAAACTGAGGTTTTGGAGCAACTTTTGGGAGAACTTTATATCGAGAAAATTTTATCCAATCGTGTTTCTGCTTCTTAGCGATTTTAGATTAAAGACCGAAAATAGATGACGTGTAAATTTGAAAGTAATTGTCTTTATAGTTTTTGCATAAAACTTCATTCAAAATCGCTTAAATACGGCTTGTACGCCGTTAAAGTAAACTAAACGACTTTGCTCGCTAAATTCAACAAATGCGAGTTAAAAAGTCACATTTGTTGTATGGGAGCTCAATAAATATATATTTTATTCTGTTTTTTTTTCGTATTTTTATTACAGCGGCAATAAAAATACATCATCTGTGAAACTTTTAAGTGTCTAACTTTTACGGTTTATGAGATATAGACTAGTGACAGATAGACAGACAGACAGCGGAGTCTTATTAAGGGGATTTATTGAATTTATTTTTGTCTTTCTCACTCTCACGGAGATTTGGTAGGTGCGACATGCAGCGTCGCGGAAGAATATAACAGAAAAACGACCTTTTACCTAATTACTCAAAAACTAAGCTTGTTATCAAAAATAGCTTCTAAGCGTTTTTGGATATTATTATTACCGACACTTTAAAATAAAAATTACAATTACATCCAATGTAGTGTCCGATAAAAACTAGAAAAACTGAAATTTTGGAGCAACTTTTGGGAGAACTTTCTATCGAGAAAATTTTATCCAATCGTGTTTCTGCTTCTTAGCGATTTTAGATTAAAGACCCAAAATACATGACGTATAAATTTGAAAGTAATTGTCTTTATAGTTTTTGCATAAAACTTCATTCAAAATCACCTAAATACGGCTTGTAGGCCGTTAATACCCTTTGGGTAGAAAACTCTAAAACTCGGGAATTAAAACCTCTGTATATAGGTATTGAAAATTTCATCGTTGTAAAGCCCGTTTCAAATCAGGTTAGATAAGCAGAAATTAACCGGATTCCTGTGGAACGGCAATAATAATTTAGGGAGCCGCTATCGGGTTGCTATCACAGCGTGGCAAATGGGTATCGGATGATGCTGTGTCCCGCAGACAAATTGCTATGATTTACGAGCTCTTTGTAGTTTCCAGTGAAAGCCTCCTGCCGTACAGGCTGGTTCCGGAAAACAATCTGTTTAGCTTTGTATTAGGTAATTTAGGTTGGTACTTCCTATTCGTTCGTTTCAGCCGTTGGACGTCCGTTGCTGGATATAGGTCTAAAGTGCCCCGAAGACGATCATTCGTACTTATTTCTATCATCAGGATCATTCTATACAATTGAAAGTTCATTTTTTGTGTCGATTTGAAGCACCGCCTACGAAAGTCCATCAACATTTGTTGCTAGTGAACATAGTTTTGAATGTCATTTTATTTTAGTTCCATAGACGCTCACTCCAGGTTACGCCACAATCAGTGCCAAATTGGCGAAAATCGAGTGTCTTCTATTACTTTGACAGTATGTGATCCAGCATACTAGTCTAATCGAGATCAGCGATCAATCGTCATTCGTCAATTGTTACGTAATTGATCATTTTATTGAAGATGCGAATGATGGAGCTTCATTCGATGCGTTATTCAAACATTTGCCATGTTTCTCGACTAGTGAGCGATTCACCAAATCGCTACATGAGACATTCGCGATTGTCAATGGGCGTCAATCAACAGTTCCATCATTGGCCTTCAATCACGTAGTTGGGATTGACATATGTTTCAATTGCCTCTGTAGATCATTTGGTCCTTCAATCACGTAACAATTGACAATTGCTAATGATCGTCTCCGAGGCACTTAATTCAAAAGACCTCTTGCGATAATTTTCAACTTCCCGTGACTCTCTAATGTCGTCAGTCCATCTGTTCGTAGGTTTGCCAAAAAAGCGCACAGTGCTTTGAGTCACCAACGTCCGTCGTTCTTTGAACAATGTGCCTCGTCCTTTGCAGCTTTGCGATACGTTATACAGCGAATGTGGTCCGTCTATGGATCTCCTCATTTGTAATTTTATCAAATAGAGATATATTTTAATATTTTTGTTGTAGTTTTATCGTTGTTATATTTAGTATAAGTAATTTATTGTAAGTAGTTTATTATAATTATTTATTCTGGCACCACCTACCTCGTATCCAATGTAAAATATTCCTTCATGCCATTGGTTGCCTGGAATAAATCGCTATGTAGCGATAAGGCCGTCAAGTTGTACTCCTAAGTTTGTGTGTTCATTATTTCTTTTTTTTTATATTTTTATTCTGTGGTGTGCAATAAAGTGTTTATTTATCTATATATTTACCTAGTATCTACTATAGTTTTTATTATAGCTAGTGGCAGTTTCCAGCGCAAACTATAACGGCCGTGTTCGGCTTCAAACATTAACGAGTGAAATCGATTTACTGCCGCGATAAGCTGTGTAAGCAGCCGTTATATTTGCATAAAAACCCCGTGGATTCCTCGAACCACGTGGGCGGGTCGGTAGCGTCGGCAATACAGGTGTTAAGCACATACAACATTGAAGTTTAAACAATAATTGCTAGTAAAATATTTTGAGAATCAATTTTGTTTGTTTTTATATTTTTGCATACTGAACATAAAAAAGGTATCTAAAGGTAGGCAGAATTCTAGAATAAACAATTTTACTAGCTCTTTGGCAATTTTACGTAATATTTTGATTTCCACCAAACTAAAGCTTTATCTCCTCTATGCTATTTGTTAACATTGTGAGCTTAGCTGTAAAGTGTTTTGTAAAAAAGGAACCGCATAACTGTGGTGATTCACAATAATATTAAATACAGAAACCCCAGGATACGTACAGAAACAAAACCTTCACGATTTGTGATATAATTATAAAGTATTTTACCAATTTTATCGATTTACTCCTTTTCTAAAAATGAAGTCGAATTAGAGGCCTGGGTTCGTAGGTAAGTAGAGGTTAGGCCGAATTCTAACCTAACCGAGTAGAAACGAACGTTTGAGGTTAAAAAGAAAAGGTAAATGGTACTCTTAAAAACGCCAGCAAGTTTCATTATTTATTAAATTACATTAAAAGAATTAAACCTAAATATACATATATAAGAATTAAATTAATTGTTGAAATTAAAAATGTTATTACTTTTTTGCTGACACTACACTTAAAATGCTCCAATGTTTAATATATAGGATAAGCACAGCTTAGTTGCATCTCGGTGTACATAACATTTTATTAAAAACATCGACGTTGGAAGGAAATTAAAGAGTTTAAAGCACATTTTCTTGAGGTACATCATTGACGGTACATCGTGGTGACCGATACAAATGTAAACAGTAATGAAGTGTGCAAACGATAAGTATCGATAATGGTATCAATGAGTCATGTTTCTATGATGCAATAATGGAAATATGTAGTAACTATACAATTTGGTAACGTGAAGTCAACATCTCCTGAGGATGTATCGGTGTCGGGACGAAACGTGCGTCGAAAAAAGTTGCTGGAATGCTCCAAAGTTTAATAAATAGGATATAAGCATAGCTTAGTTGCATCTAGGAATACGTAACATTTTATCAATAACATTGATGTTGGAAGGGAATTCAAGAGTTTTTTAAGCAAATTTTCTTGCTGACGGTACCATCGTGGTGACCGATATGAGTGTAAACAGTAATGCAGTGTGCAAACGATAAGTATCGCTGCGTAGCCAATAACCATCGATAATGGTATCACTGAGTCATGTTTCTATGATGCAATAATGGAAAGAACTCACATACATACATGCATTACATTGACCCTAAAAACATTACACTCCTTTTTTGGGCAGTCGTATAATAATTATGTAGTAGGTAGCTCTATATGATTTCGCATTTTGAAGTCAACATCTCCTGAGGACGTCCCGGTGTCGGGACGAAACGTGCGTCGAAGAAATTGTTGAAAGTATTGTGTGTGGTGTTTCATGTGGGCAGTGTTCCTGTAGTTTGGACTATACAAGGTTCTTTACAAATAACGGATTACAGCAAAAAAAAAATTAATATGTCCTGCTAATAAAGTTCATAGATGTCTTTTACACTCTTGAAGTCAGTACTGGACTGCGATCTTACTTGATGTTTAGTGATAATGCAGCTGAAGATCTTATCGTACTAACTTAGAAGGTAAGTATTTCACCCCTAACGGTTATTACACTGCATCGCGCAGGAACGCTAAATCGCTTGGCGGTACTTTTTTGATGGTCACCAGCCACAGCTAAAGCCTCACTCATCTAAAACTAATCATGAAATTTTCATTTTTTTTTTCAATTATCATCAACTTAAGTGAATGCTTCATCTAAATCGGTCGAGCATTGTGTTTTTAACATTAAAAAAGTTTCAGTCGATTCCTTTCTTAGGACAAATCTAATTAAACAGTGCGAGTCTTCATATTGTGCACATATTGAAATGAGGGAAACTATGCTTAATTTTATCGACAGAAAACGTATTAAAAAAAATCTAAAATTTTGTTATATATTTTTTTGGAATTTTTAAAATTTTTGTTCGCTACTATGACCCTTGTGTAAACAAAACGGTGTAACTTAGTGCGTACCCGTGTCCTAGGCCTTTCTTTAACACTTGATAAGAAATGTTAGAATTGAGTTATAAGCACACTGTGGTTATAAGCATGCAATTTTTACCATTTGAGTTTGATTCATCGTGATAGATCATTTAGTTTAAAAGTTACACCGTTTTGTTTACACAAGGGTCATAGTAGCGAACAATAATTTAAAAAAATCCAAAAAAATATAAAAAAAATTTTTAGATTTTTTTTAATACGTTTTCCGTCGATAAAATTAAGCATAGTTTCCCTCATTTCAATATGTGCACATTATGAAGACTCACACTGTATAGATAGACCAAAGCTATCAAGTTAAAATCGACTCTGTAGCCGGTAGTCATAAAATAATTCAAGCCTCTAAGTAAATCAATCTCGACATTAGTGGCCGGAACCCTTAAACCCGACTCGCACTTGACTGTTTTTATACCTTTACATACATGACGATAAAATATATTGACCGCATTCGTAGAGCTGTGTTTGCGTTAAATATTTGTTATCGATAAGCGTCTATACGATATTGATAACGATGCGTCATCGATGTTTGTACGATGCAACGATGTGTGAGCATTTACTAGCAAACATCACGTTTGCTTGTGGATCTGTGAGCCAAGCTGATTGAAATCCAAATTTTGTTTTTTATCGACTACGGTCTCCACATATACTCCTATACAATGATGGTTTTTTAAGTTAACGTATTCCAAAGTTATAATTGCCAAATAAACAATAAACAAGTTGTATTTTTCAATAAATCTGTATTAAATGAAATGTGGTTTGGAAAGAAAGTAACTTTTTGTATTGTAGAGCCAATGGTTCTTAAAAAACACTATTTTATTTTCCTAGAACATTTTGGTATTGGTTCATGAGAAAACTTGACCTATGGTCAGTCTTCTATAGTAAGCCATCGTCTACTCTATGTTCTTTAATAAGTATATTTTGTATTTCTTGAAAGTATATTATTTTTTTTATATAAAATTGAAATGGGATTGTCATATTATAAAAATAGGGTGCAAAAAAAGATTCCGACGAATTGAGAACCTCCTCCTTTTTTTGAAGTCGGTTAAAGAAAGAGCCAAAGTTGAATTTTTCGATAGAACACGAATTCTCATATCTTGGAGCCTATTACGTAAGAAACACGTTTACATCGCTATCTTAGCGACCAAAATTTGTTTATACACATAACACAATGTAAAATTTTCTACATCATAAAACAAATTTATGAAAAAAAGTACATAAAAACTCTCCTAAACAAACATTTCACAGACCCCTTTGTACCAGATTTCCATATTTATTTGTAAACAGCGCGTTTTTCACCTTACGACACTTTTACACCATTTTTGCCCCTGCTTAGTTACAAAACAGTTCAGAAAGTGATCACTGCACAGCTGGCTTTAACACAATTCACAATATCTCGCTGTAGGTAAAGAAAAATCCAACCCAACCCAACCAACCAACCCAACCAACCAACCCAATCAACCAACCCAACCAATCAACCAACCAACCCAACCAACCAACCCAACCAACCAACCCAACCAACCAACCAACCCAACCAACCAATTCAACCAACCAACCCAACCAACCAACCCAACCAACCAACCAACGTAGACGGCATGCACAGTAAAATTACCTGTGTTACAACAATACAATATTATTTAAAGACTGACAGAACTCATTATTGTTCGCATTATTTATGGTGTTTTGCAGGTTTCCATTGGCAATGGCCAACGTGACTAAAATTAGCTTATGACAGAATATATTAATACTTAAAGCTTTTACAAACTATGCCTTTGCCATAACTCCACGAAATACTTGGTGTCCTGTACCAGCCATATGGCCTTTTTGCGAAAAGCACGCTAAAAAGATATAGATGGAACGAAATGCAAAAATGTATAAAAATGATTGCTAAATTATCAATAACACGTGCCTCGTGCACGTGCATTCTTATACATTTTTTTTTAATTTCGTTCGTAAGCGATGCAATAGCAATCTTAAAAAACGCATTGGGATACACGGCTAGAGCAGCTGTTTTTACGAAAAAAAAATCTCGCCTTGCAGTTGTTTGTCATCGAACTAAAAGCTTGTTGATCCGTGTTTTTACGCAAAAAAATCTCGGAATCATAAACAAAAGGGCGTGGAAATGGGAAGTGGTTTTGAACATAAACTTCGGGTGGAAATCGGCGAAACCGGGGGCGGTATTGGCGTTCAATTAAGCCTGTCAACGGATAGAATTCGGGCAACTTTCGGAATTGCGTCGGGAACGGGGAAAGTTTGGAAATCTTCGCGAATAATGGGGGAAAATCTGGCGACGAGTGGCGAAGAGTGGGTTTAGGTGGTTATTACTTTATTGCTTTAATTTTATATGAATTAAATATATAGAAACAACTGAAAAAAATATATGCGAGTAGTTATAAGTAATGCGTGCGTATATGATAATCTTTGAAACAGCAAAACATCACACTGAGAAAAATTTCCTCTGCCGCACTACGTAAAATAAGGACAAAAATCGACCACAATGACGTGTGTAACCCGCTCCATAACGCGTACGTAGTCAGTCGTAGGTAGTCGGCATACTGACGCTCATCATGGAGCGGGTTACGTATTTACTCGTGGTCGATTTTTGTACGTACGTACGTAACCCGACATCCGGCTACGTATACGTAGTGCGCAAGTCGCACTGAATACTCCTGAAACTACGACTGCAACACCCGTATGCTATTGTTGCGGGCACAGTAGAACACGGTAAACCATACGTGTGTACCACGGCGCCTTACGTACAATACTGTAGCGGACACAATAAATAATGGTGAGCTATACGTATGCACCGCAGCGGCTTACATACGATACTGTAGCGGGCACAGTAAATAATGGTGAGCTATACGTATGCACCGCAGCGGCTTACAAACGATACTGTAGCGGGCACAGTAAATAATGGTGAGCTATACGTATGCACCGCAGCGGCTTACACTAGATCCGAGTCATTATGGTACTTGAGCTGCATATCTACATACGTAGGAAACACCATGTTGTACTAGATCGGAGTCATTATGGTACTTGAGTTACTTATGAGCTATACGTATGCACCGCAGCGGCTTACACTAGATCCGAGTCATTATGGTACTTGAACTGCATATCTACATACGTAGGAAACACCATGTTGTACTAGATCGGAGTCATTATGGTACTTAAGTTACTTATCTACATACATAGGAAGCACCATGCTGCACTAGATCTCACCCATTATGGTACTTGAGCTACACATCTACGTTACGTAGGAAGCACCATGTTGTACTAGATCTCACCCATTATGGTACTTGAGCTAATTATCTATATACGTAGGAAGCACCATGCTGTACTAGATCCGAGTCATTATGGTACTTGAGCTGCATATGTACTTACGTAGGAAGCACCATGCTGTACTAGATCCCAGCCATTATAGTACTTGAGCTACTTACCTACATACGTAGGAAACACCGTGTTGACTAGATCCCAGTCACTCGAACCACTGAGCCAATCGTACATTACTTTTAACCGTGAAAAAATTGTATCGTATGCACCATTTGTATGTGGGTTCGAATCCTGGTTGGGTTATTGATTTTTTCTTTTTTTTAATTTATTATATTGTTTTATTTTTGTATTTTTTTTCTTTGCTTCGTCAGTTCGTTTCGTCGTCAGAATTAATGTTAAAAACTTTTTTTTAATAAGCAATGTGTGTATTTTGTTCGGGTCAGCATCTGTAATTTTTGTAAAAAAAATTGCTTTAATCACGGAAACTATTGAAGATGAACAAAACAATGTACAATATAAAGAAAATCATTGTTTTATAGTGTTTTATTTGCATGTGCAAAGTAGGTTAAATAATATGAACATATACAGTGCTCTGTTGCTTGCTTTCTACGTATGTACATATGCATCTCAAGTACCATAATGACGCGGTTCGAGTGCAGCATGGTGCTTCCTACGTATGTATACAGTGGCCAGGTATGTCCGGAAGGATAGTCAATAAGTACGTAAAATGACCCAGGATACGTATAGCTGATGAAGTAGGCGGAGACATTATTAATTAGCCAGTGTGCGTACGTAATGTATCGGCATATCCCCGACCTTGCTTGTACGTATGTACGTAACCGGGTACATTATTTAATGAGACGGAGTCAGTACGATGATTTGGAAAGCAAGCCTGGCAAGTTACTATTATAAATGTTAAGAATGCGCCACAGTAATTTAATGATGCGGCTGACGTCGTAAAGATGCTATGTACCGAACACAGTCTGTAAGTAAGCCGATTTCGTCTAATGTCCGAGGATACGTAAATGATTATGTAGGCGGAGACATTATTAACTATCCAGTGTCCGTAAAATGTTTCGGCATATCCCCGACCCTGCTCGTACATTATGTACGTAACCGGGTACATTATTTAATGAGACGGAGTCAGTACGATGATTTGGCAACCATTTACTGTTATAAAGAGCCTGGATACTGAAATAATGCGGCTGTATAACTTCGTACGTATAGCGCATACATATTTCATGTTACGGGTTAAATAAATTACGTAGCCTGCTCTGTTAATACATAAGCGGGATCATTAAACCGGATACGAAAATGTTACCAGTGCGGGCACAGCAATTTTTTGACGCGCTATACGTATTAAGGATACGGCCTAATTACAAGTAACTCGTTGACATTGTCTTTACAGAGCATTATGCCGCATACTTACCTAACATGGTGTCGTTCCATTATAAGGATGGCTCTTATAATTTACGTGTGAAAAGCACGTGCTACGTATCTGGCTGCCAGATCATTACAAATTTGCCCATCGTAAGTAGCCCGTTTTTCTCAGTGCAGCAATTAAAAAACATACTATACTTGTTGATTTAAAGAACCGGTAGGTACTATGTAATTGGCACCGTGGACTTTTAGTACATATATCAAGTTTGTGTTTTTATTTTACAATTTACAATAGTCGTAATAAAGATACGTGATAGAAAGACGTATTGTTTAAATTTCTCAGTAAAATAACCCACACAACTACTCTTAGCACGAGAAACGATACTAAAAAAATCTGCCCGAGAAATTAAAACCAATAAATTACGCTAGTTGACCCAGAAAACGTTCTTTTCCCTGTATTCCCTTGCGGGTGTGAAAAATAGTTTGCAACCTATTCTCAGACCTATAGATACCGGATATACACAAAAAAAAACCGTAAAATTCGGTAAGCTGTTTCGTGTAACAAAATTCCAGTGTAACTGCTTGACTGATTTTTATGATTTTTTTTGTGTATATTCGGTAGGCCTGCAAATAGAACTTAATTAATTATTTTCATACCCTTAGTTGAGAAATAATTTATATGATATATCAACGTCTGTCGAGTCAGCTGGTTAGTTTAGAAAAATAAATATAACCCCATTAAAATCCAATGTCCATTACCTAATTCATATCCCATCTGACAAATGGCAAACTCAATTATATCCACAATGCTCCTGTCCGATACAACACTATCCCGAGTAAATAGGGATCCCGAGGGAATAAAAGCAAAGGGTTCCAAGCAGAAAGGGTGCAATCTAATTTCCTAAAAAAGGCCACCTTCAGGACTCCACCCCTGGACTCACCGCCGTATAGGATGACGGACGTATCTGTACCCTTTCCCGGGGTAAATTGAAAAATTAATGACCTGAATATTATTAAAGATGAAAATATTGGATTTTGGGGCTCGGGTCTAATAAGTATGGACGGTTTGGTCCTTTTTCCCTTGTGATTTTGTAAAATCACTGCATTAATTTTTCGATAACATACGATATAATTAAGTATGTAGGTATTTGTAAGTATTTTGTAAGTTCTTCACATAGTTACGAGTATAATATTTTGTGTATGTAAATAACATATAATTTACATTATTGTCGAAGTTCAATGAAGTTTCATTTAGCATACATACCTTTATCATTTTTGGGTCACAGTTTTATTCTTCTGGCAAGTCTTTTTAGAGGGTTTTTTCCGCGAATGAATGCCCCTAGCTCACCGCGCAGGATCAGAGTGGGATAGTAAACCACGCAATTTTTTGGAAAAATTATGGAAAACTCTTAGGCATATAAGTTTTTTCACGAAGATTTCCTTTATAACTGGGTAAGTGTATAGTTGCAACAAACGCAAATAACTCAAGTCATCACTCTAATGTTGAAAATTCTCGAGTCACAGTGTTTGTAAGCAAACGCCTCCGAAACGGCTCGACCGATTCCTATGAAATTTTTTGTCTTCATTCGGTAGGTCTTACAAGTAGGTTTGACGGTATGTACCTAAGCCATTTTTCATACCCATAAATGGCACAACAACGTTTACCGGGTCAGCTATATTAATATGTGTTTTAACTTCATTATTGTAGTAACACATTTGTGTTAATTACGCGCGTACTAGGGAGTTTAATTTAAATAGAGGTATACAAAGTACACGGTGGACCGCGCGAAAAAATGTCGCCTGTTTACTGGTGCCAAAAATTGTTGTTTTCACACCAACAGCGTCAGTTGTAAGCCGACCGGAGTATTACCTATGGACAGCGGTCCACGCCACAGGTCACCATACTTGTTATTAGTCCGCACGCGAGTTTTCGCGGGGATGATTTCCGCTATAATGCAGCGTACTAGCGAAGATTTAGACAAATAGCGTTACTTTTTTCTTGTATGAAGAAGGTTGATGTATAATGTTCCGATGGGCTCATCTTTAGGTTCATATCGATTGGAGTTTATAAGCCTGACATATCAGGCCAGTCTCACTTATCACGTGACCGTCCCGGCTAGAAGTAGGGTTTCGGACCTCAATATTTCAGATGGTTGCCGCTCGCGGGCCGAGTTGTACGCGCTAGTTCTGTACGGTCTATTTTACGCGCCGTCTGACTACGGCAGGCCTAGTACGTCGTAAGAGATAAAGTTAGGCGATACAACATTGCGTTTGTTGCGTGTCGATTTTGAGGGCGAGGCCAGGGGCTATTGCGAAATGAATTGCACTTTTTGTGTCAGCGCCAGAGTCGCTATTTCTTTAAATCATCGTGCGGAGTGGACCTTCTGTACCTGTACTATTTAGTGTTCTGTGGCTATGTGCTCACGAAAACTTCCGTCTGTGTGTCACCCCCGAATTCTGTAGGCGACGAGCGGCCAACCGTGACACGTCGCACTGAATAGAGATCGATTGAGTTGCTTTTTTCAGAAAAACCGCTTGCTATGAATCCCTTTACGCTTTTTTCTCGCGATGTGAAAAAATTCTATTGGGGAAAATAATTCCCATTTGTGACCCTTTTATCCTATTTATTGAGAGCACTTCGCGGTTAAAATCCCTTTCAAATTGCTTGCATTAGCGCCTTTGAGGCGAACTGTATTTGATGTTTCTTACTTATTAAGTACGACTGTCGCTTCCCGGTCTGAAGAGAATGTCGGATATACTTTGCATAAATCAATAAGTCTGACTGACTGATCTATATGTATACGTGCAGCTTATAACTATTTAAATAAAAAATAATAAAAAAAAACCCTATACTTGTCATTTACAGTATAAAAATGGAGACTAAGTCACGGGACGGATTCTTAGATAGGTATAAGTTTGTATATTAGTTTAAGTCAAAATTAAGTTACTAATTAGATTTAAGACTAGATAGTATAGCTCTACTAAAGTATATTTAAGGGACTTTCGTGAAAAAAGCTTGTCATTAAAGATTTATTATACTGGCACGCTTGAAGCACTTAATCGAGTAATCATATCAAAACTGCCTTACATGATTTTCGAAAAGATATGATATAATGCTCTTACACTGCTGGACCGATAATAATCAAACATAGCTAATAACTGTCGCAAGGAAGTCTTTCAAAAGAAAGAAACCGCATCGAAATCGGTCTATCAATTCGAGAGCTACGATGCCACAGATACACGCAGACAGACAGACAGCGACGTCAAGCTTATAACACCCTTCTTCTTGCTTCGGAGGTTAAAAACATTGGAATAATCGGTTTGAAAGGCTATTATCACGTAGGCCTTCGCTTAGAAAGGACCACCTGCCAGGCCCAGAAAGCACTGCTGCCGATGGGCAAAATTTTTCACAATATTTAAAAAAAAAATTATACTTTTCATTTCCCAAAAAAATTAAAAAATATATTATGATGTGAAAATGCATTAGTGAGAGCAAAATATCACATTTCAAACGCTCGTGTTTTGGAAAAATCAAAAGTCTTTAAAATAGGAAATCATGTGTGGAAAATCAATGTCGCGAAAACAATACGCTGAAAATGGAAGGTATTTCGTAGGATGGTGTAAATTATTGTAAAAGGTTACATAGACACGCCTGGAGTTTCGAATTTCCATTGTTTTCAATGTATCTGACGCGCCTGTGGCTAGCGGCGTTTTCAGCCGTCTACAAGTGGAAAATTAAAAAATTTTAAAACACCCACGACTTTTACAGACTTGTAATTGAAAAAGGATTAAATAATTTTTTTGAAACTCCCCGACTAAAGGAAAGTAAGAACTAAGAACCCATCAGTATAATTACAAATCCAAGAAAATCCGTCGGAGCTGCTGTGTTTTGCCTATGACGGTGTTGATGGTGCTGTTTACCAGTTGATGACTAATTCAATTTCTTGATACGTCTCATACACCGGCAGTTTATCAATACTTACTAATTACATTAATTGATATTGGAAACGAAAATAGCAATGGCAGCTCCGACGGATTTTCTTGGATTTGTAATTATACTGATGGGTTCTTAGTTCTTACTTTCCTTTAGTCGGGGAGTTTCAAAAAAATTATTTAATCCTTTTTCAATTACAAGTCTGTAAAAGTCGTGGGTGTTTTAAAATTTTTTAATTTTCCACTTGTTTTATAGTTTTTCTATTAATATATTTATGTAATTTAAATTATATTATTATTAAAAAATGAAAATTAATCTTCAAACTAGCCATTAGCTCCTCTAGCAGCGTTTGAAGGCATCATCCCTTCCAAGTCATAAAGAGACGTTTATTGTGGCGCCCCCTGCTGTTCAATCACAAGAACAATTATCTACGAACCATTGCCAATGACTCACTAATATTTTATACAAAACTGTATCCAAATCGGTTCAGTCGTTTTTGTAATAATTGAGATCATTCGTTTGTACTGTAAATGTTTTTTATGGCGCCCCCTGGTGATCGATGTTCGTAACAACTATCTAAGAACCATCGCCAATAAATACAAAACATTATACAGGAAACTGCATCTAAATCGGTCAAGCCGTTTTTGAAATAAATGGGAACATTCGTTTGCAATATAAATGTATTTTATGGCGCCCCCTGTTGATCGATGTTCGTAACAACTATCTAAGAACCATTGCCGCTGAACACCAAACATTATACGGAAAACCGCATCTAAATCAGTCAAGCCGTTTTTGAAATAAATGGGAACATCGATGTGCACAAACAAACAAACAAAAATATTTTTGCATTATTGGTTTTTGTGAACAATTTAACATACAAACAAACATAAAATCTTTTTAATAGAGTAATGTACAAACGGTCTCTCACCCTAAACGCATATACCCGTACTCCGTTCCGTCGCGGGTAAAAAGGCGAACGAATATGGTATGTAACATTTTACATTTTTTTACAATGGATATTTAGTATGGATTTTAAATATTGGTACGTGATTTTTTTTTCACGCGACTACTGAGCCGATTCATTATAATATTAGCTGGTGTAGCACGGTTTTTTCAATTCAGTCATACATGATTTTTACGTAACTATAACTGTTGTTATAACGCAACGGAAGCTATCTAAAAGGAACAATTTGATTTTCCCGCTTTCCCAACATTTTTCACCATGTTGGCATAGATTCTGATAGTGTAATCTGGGTGCCTTCAAGAGAAGAGTGAATATAGGCATTTTCTAGGCAAGCGCGCTCCAACCTAGACTTCATCATTGCTGTCCATCAGGCATGATTGTAGGCAAGCGCAAGCTTATCAAACGCCTATGTTTGTTCCACTTTCACGTCGTAACTACAGAATCAATTTGGCTGAAATTTGTATTGAAAATAGATCTTACCCTGGGTTAGCACATAGATTATTCTTCATCTCGAAAAATTCCTAGATTCTCGAGGGATTTTTGTGGAAACTCGAAATACACACTGGTATTGCCGCAGGTAACAATTACTTACTTAATCGAGGCCAAAAACTTTCCTACAATTTAATTCCTACTTGTTTCTTCCTAAATGTTTCTGTATTTTGAATAGGTAGAGAAACCCATATCCCATCAAAACATAAAATATGTGAAAGGAGAGCCAAGTACATAAAACCATAGAATATTATGATAATATATGCCTTGTTGTTAACTTCAACTACAAAAGAAGTGATATCTTAATGGGTGCCAAGTTCAATGGTCAATCCTGAAATTTATTTATAACAACATAAAATATCATGTCTTCTTATAAATTAGGCTAATATATTGAAGCCTCAGGTCTGACTTGGCTAGTTCTCATATACGAATTATTATGTTCGATGGCTAGTTTCTACCAGCAGGCCAAATTTTCGGATTATTAAAATAAAAACCGACAAGTAACAGGTTTAAAACTTGCGAAGGCTATAATATAATTCGTATATGAAAACTAGCCAAGTCAGACCTGAGGCTTCAATATATTAGCCTAATTTATAAGAAGACATGATATTTTATGTTGTTATAAATAAATTTCAGGATTGACCATTGAACTTGGCACCCATTAAGATATCACTTCTTTTGTAGTTGAAGTTAACAACAAGGCATATATTATCATAATATTCTATGGTTTTATGTACTTGGCTCTCCTTTCACATATTTTATGTTTTGATGGGATATCATTACTTTTTGTACATAAATTATTAGGTAAGTACTTAATATCAGGATGCGCTTGTTTATAACGCCGATTAGCATCACGTCGTTGTTCCGCACGGGATTTCTCAGACGTTTTAGGTCGACCTGGTTTACGCTTTTGTGGACGGCCCCTTTGTGACGAAAGTTCATTTTCCTTCAAGGACTCGTTTTCTTGAATTGTATCGGGAGAAATAGACACATTATTGATGTCATGTTCCACTGAAATACACAAGTCATAATGGCCCGAAGAGAGATTTTCTGTAAAGAGCAAGCGCTTTGTAGGATATCCCTCTTCGCCGAACAAACCTAGCAGAACACCATCCTGATTATACACTTCGATCGTAATATTATACAAATTTACGGCAGCCTTTAATTCGGAAGCAGCTCCATAAGTTGTCGAACAAAGCATGCTTGATCTATACTCTTCTACAGAGCAGTAAGGATCCCCGTTTGGAGCGCTAGTGTACAGAATTAAATCATCCCAGTTACGACACACATACTCTACTTTAGTCTCACGCAACCTATTTGTTTGTTGTATATTACTATACTCAAACAAAGAATAGGCAATCGAATGGAATAGGCAGCATCCATCGGGAGGCATTGGAATAATTCGGTGTAAGGTAAGTGTGTCACCCACTCGTAATTCTATTGTACGACTCATTGTATAATAAACGTAATAAAAAAATAATTATTTAAGACAATTACGTAACAAATTACCAGTATTTTTTTGTAACTTTTACCAATATTACCAATAGTAATAATATAACCACAAATATATAGGTAAGTATTATTTAAGAAAACCTATTTCCTAAACCTATATTTATAACCTATAAGTACCTACTTAAAACAGTAATATAATTAAACTACAATTTTTCTCAATTTTTATTTCAACTATTGCCTATACCATACGTACTTACTATAAGAATTATAGCTAGTATAATATAACCACAAATATATGAGTATTATTTAAGAAAATCTATTGATTGAATGAAAGAAAAACCTGTGAATTTCGTGGCATAAATCGCAACCCTATAGGTCAGATATCGAGAGACAACCGGACAGCAAGACGCCGCTCGCGCTTATGAGCGCGGCTGCCTCTCGCTCGAACAGTTCGCGAATCGCGACTCGCGTCTATCGCATCGCTCCCACGACCCGCACCGCGCACCGCGCGCCGCGCGCCGTGTAGATACCGAAATCTTCGCCCGCAGGGCTTACAAATCTCGTGGACCCATGGATTTTCTGGGATAAAAGTAGCATATCACCCCATATGTGTACCTATCTTCCTTTTAAATTTGAGACCAATCGGCTATAAGTAGTTTTATGCCCTTCCCGCTCGCTTCAAGCCGTAGGTGTAGGTTAATCTACGGGGCTCAACTAAAACACACATTGTTGATAGCGAAAAAGTTGTAATACAGCGTTAATTTTTATCGAATTATTAAGTACCTTAAATACATTGTGTATTTAATATAAATCAATATGGCTCTTACAGCATATAATTTTAATAAATGTTTTTGAAGATATTACAGATTTAAAGTGCAGGGACATAGCGGTTGCGGTGGAATTTGAATAGCGTATCGAAGGTCGAAACTACTGAACCGATTTGGCAGAAATTAGGAATTGAGATAGATTATACCCTGGATTATATACACAGGCTACTATTTAAATCTATGGTTTCTGCGGAATTCACATTTGTGAAAAACCGGAATTCACGCGGGCGAAGCCGCGAGCGTCTGCTAGCGTAATATTTGGATGAAAAAAAAAACACGTGAAGGCCTTGAAATCCACATAAGGACCGGCTGTCATAAGTTTTGATTGCTTATTGCTGATTATTACCTACATTATAAAGTTACAGGCACTAAGTACTTATTATAAGTTAAGTGTTTTTAATGGAATCAATTAAGTGAAAAAGTATTATAAAATGATAAAAATTTACCAGTTTCTGATTTATTCCTTTGTATTCACGCAATTACCTACCTGCATGCCAAATTTGAACTTTCTAGGTCATCTGGAACTAGGTTATAGTTTTGATCTATAGGTCAGTGATAAAAATGACGATTTTTGGACGTTAATATCTAAATAACTGCTTGAGATGTGTTTATGAAATTTGGAGCATATATGTATCTTGCAAGTCTCAATATATGAGCCAAATTTGACACGTTTATGTCAAATAGTTTTTGAGATATGAGGGTGTCAAAAGTGGCTCCAAATGGTTCGTGTAAAATTACACACGGTGCGCTTGCCAGTACTGTATACTTTGTACTTGGCTTGACACGCTAACCGCGTGTCTTGATTTCTATAGATTCTATCTGACAGGATAGGCACAATTTAATCAGAGTACACATGTCTCAGCTAGAAACATGTTTAACATCCTAACTATAATTGGATTATTCACGGGCTATCGAACGCCTAATTCCTAGAGCGAATTTCAGTCAGACACGTCAACTTAAATCAACGGAGAGTAACCAACGAGGCAGGTGAAGCCAAGAATTTGCTAAAGCTATAAGTACCTACATAGTATCGGAGCTATACAGGTACAATTTTTTTTATGTATAAGTAAGTTGGCACATTTTGCTTCAACATCGGATCATTGTTGACTCATCATTATTGACTCGACAAAATGTACAGGATTTGTAAAAACAAGGAAATTTTGCTGCTAAATATTTCTTGAAAATTTATTCTAGCCCGAGTTTAAATCCGAGACATCGTGGTGAACAACCGATCAAGTTAACCACTGCACTATTTGATCCAAATGATTGGATTACTTACGGGCTGTTAAACTGGTACCTAATGTTCGCTTGAACGCTCAATAGGTCTCGCTATGGTCCATAGACTAGACATGATTTGTTATCTGTGACAAAACGTTTCCTTATCACAGTTCTTGCTCGACCGATTTGTCCCATTCAACGTAAGACATTTAGGGACGCCTTAATACTAATAACATAGATATTCCAATCCACGAAGACGCGCCTAACTCAGTCAAAATCGCTTATGTTACATTCGATTCGTATGGAGTTTAACAGAGAAAACTTTATTCCAGAAAGAAAACCTTTATTCCGAAAATGCCAAATGTAACAAAACAATACGCCTTACGTACTAAAACGATGCCTGAAGCTTCCCCCACTCGGGCAACAAAAACCAATAATTGCCCAAGTGACGGAAGCACCAGACACCGCCTGTCACATGTGGCACAACCCGGGAAAAGGCCCCAACTTAGAGTGGGGCGCGTCATCGTGAATTAAAATATCTATATCTTTGTAGGCATGACAAGAAAACATTTTCATAATGTATTAGTGAACAAACTACAAATGTGATTTTTTGCATATTTATTGCTCGATATTGATAAAGGTAAAACAGGTAGACGCTTTAAATATTCACGGAATATTTCATTCGTTCGTTCGTTTCAGTCGACGGACGTCCACAGCTGGACAAAGGCCTCCTGCAATGATTACAGCCCGCACGGTTCTGCGCCATTTGCATCAAGAGCCTTTCCGCGACTCTTTTAATGTCGTCAGTCCATCTGGTCGTAGGTCTGCCAACACTGTGCTTTCCTGTGCGGGGTCGCTTTTTCAGAATTTTGGGTCCCTGTCAATTCTACGAGCTATGTGCCGCCCCGCCCATCGCCAACTTCAGCTTCGCGATACCTAGAGCTATGTCGGTGACTCTGGTTCGTCTACGGATATCACAGTTAGTAATATATATTATATTCACTTTAAAAATAAATAGTTCATTTAAAATAAAATAAAAATATTTAGGGGATCTCCCATACAACAAACGTGATTTTATTGCTCGTTTTTGAATATGATAGGCAAGCGTGTTGAGTATACTTTAATACTATTGAGAATTGGTCTTGATAGTACGGAACCCCCTTGACCAATTTATTTAATAATGTTTTTTTTCACTCTACACAAGTTAGTACATGACTGCGATCTCACCTGATGGTAAGTGATGATGCAGCCTAAGATGTTATCGTACAAACTTGGAACGGTAAGTAAATTTACCCCGACGGTTTCTGCAAGCATCGCACCGGAACGCTAAATCGCTTGGCGGTGCGTTTTTGCTGGTAGGGTGGTAACTAGCCACGGCCGAACCCTCCCACCAGACCAGCCCCTGAGCCAATTTAGAAATTATAAAATTCCAAAGTGGCCCGTGGCGGTAATCGAACCCGCGACCTCCCACTCGAATCCGAGCGCTCCGCCACTGCGCCAGGGAGGTCGTAAATTCTAATCTAAAACTCAAGTATTCATTACGGCAGATCTAAAACTCAGATTCATCTAACATTGAGTGAGCTCGGGAGTCGGGACTAATGCCGAGCGCGGTTGCTGTGACTCGAATGGAAGCGTAATTAGTCTTCGTTAAAGATTTTAACCGGGAACCCGTAATTGGATGATTAATTAGCGACCGGCGGATAAGCCGCCGCGGCGTGATTTGTCTCGCTCAAAAACGTTAATTTGTCTGTCGCTTGCGCGTTATGCTGCCGTTCCATTGCGGCGCACGTTAAGAACAAGTCTTCTAGGGAGTCAAGAAGGCGCCCCAGGAACACGCCAAGAGCAAGTACCAAACGGGCGCCCTCCTGCGTTTCGGCCCCCATAACCGCGAGGTTGATTGGGCCATGGGTGGTGCAGGGTTGTCCCTAACCAAAATCATAAAATAGCACCAATCCACATTTGGACTTGGAAGTTGCGACTCAAAAAATAACTACAAAATAAGTCATTATTGATTTTGCTCGTCAACCATTGAGGCATATTAAACGTAGTTCAATGTTGAAAACACCACGTTACGTGAATTCTATTTGCTGCTAAAGGATCTTAGACTAAAAACTACATTTAATAAACGGAAACGATTTGTATAGGCAAGTACTTACCATGCGATATTAACGTGATATCCATTTTTTATGAATATTATTTACCCTGCAATATTATTTACCAATAGCTATGTCAAATATTTGACGTGCTACGTACCTTACTTGTGTGGATTGAGTTACATTGACTATTGACTTAATATCGAAATAGATTATATCAATAAACATTACCAGATGACCACATGATTGCATGCAGATTATTATTCATAGTCAAAATGCGTGTACAATACAGTCGTCAATTTTATACCTGTTACAAAAGCAAAGCCGTTATTGTTCGCAGCATCTTCGTTCGCAGAAGTGGAATGGCGTCTTAACAAGTCTGTGGATTTCGGGACACGGTGCACTTGGACGTGTGACCATTAGTCACGGCGATTATGAAAATTACACGGAAATAATATCTGTGTTTAAACTACATTTTCTCGACGATTACAAATTTAAGAGAGCCTTTAAAATTGTTGCCTGTCGTAATATTTATTCTCCGTACAAATATTAATTCCTACGTAGTACCTATATATTAACTCTACGTTAATTCCATTTTATATTAAAAATTGATACGAGTCAAATTCGCGCACCGAGGGTTCCCTACTACAAAAGAAGTGAAACTTAAAAATAATCACTTTTGTTCATTGAACTACAATGATGAAATGTACTCTTGATAACGAAGCGCAAATCTAACTTTGTTTTTAAAGATTAAAATATCAAAAAGTTGTATACTATATTATGTTTTTTTTTTGTAAACCTAACGATATTGAATATTGTTCATAATTATTTCAAATTTTTTCTATTGATAAACTTTAGAGATAAAATAATGGGGAACGACCAACCGACATTGTCTTTCAGGGAGTAAGGGGTTTCACTTTCAATCCTGGACTTTCTGACATTTCTGAGTTATGTGCTTACCGGATAAAGAAAACATGCTACTACAACTCAAATTAAATTACCTACTCATTTTTTCACATAGGCCCAACTTACTTGTTGGAAGCTGTTATGCATCAAGAAGACTGTCAAGAATCGGTACGTGAATATTTCTAAAAGTGTGTGAAGCCTGCAAACCCGCACTTGGCCAGCGGGTTGGGCTGTGCTATGGCCAACCCGCTCACATTCTAATACTATAATATCGTGCTGATTACATACAATTTTCCAAACATTAAACATATTAGTTTGGAAGTGTAGTCATTACATAAGATTTATGGTTACGTATGAACCGCCTCCGCAGTTCATAACAATGTAACTGAATTAGTATCAGAGAAGGCCATTATTCATGCCTCAGCGAGATAAAACGATCATGAGCGTCTAGCCTAGTTGCAGATATTATTCCAGACATTAGGAACTTTCACAAAGGTTGTGGTGTTAGTGGCTCGTTTATTTGAAGGCTGCAGGGGATTATCCCGATTTTAGGAGTTATACTGATACCTACCTTTTTAGATATACACTATCTGACCTGGCAAACGTTGTTTTGCCATTATAGATATTAAAAAATAGCTTAAGACCTAGTCGAAGACCTACCGAAGTCGAACATTGGCACTAGAATTTTATATATATTAGATTAAGCTTATTTTAGTACTGGCAGGACTCATCTTGCCTGGGTAAAAAATTTCATGTCGATAGCTTTAATATAGTTACTTAAATAGAGGATCGCGATAGACAGGCTAAAAAGCCGGACAACAAAGTGATTCTATAAGTATAAGGGTTTCGGTTTTTTCTTTTTGAGATAGCTAAAAATGAAAATTTTAAAGCAACTTTTGGGAATTTTTCCATCGAGATTTTTTTTCCAATCGTGTCTCCTGCTCCTAATCAAAAAATTCAGACCCGTAATACATGAAGTTTAAATTAAAGTAATTTTCCAGGACATACATGTACCTAATCCCGTATCAAGCTAATTCAAATCCAACGTTTATGTCTCCACGTTAACTCCTATTATTATTTTTTTAATTTACATCCGGATTCCAAAGTGGACATATTATGAACAAGTTGTACTTCTCAAAAACTGTGTGACAGGAAATGTGCATTGCAAAATTAAATTCCAGATATGAAAAACAAATTCCTCGTGCTAATGGTTCTTAATATTTTAATTTTGGTTCACGTGAAAATTTGATACCACTTTTGGGCATTCTTCTGTATACTACTCAATAATATGTAAACAACTGGCTCTTTTTACACGACTGCCCGAAAAAAGGAGTGTAATTTTTTTTAGGGTTCATGTAGGTAGGTTTGTGAGATTCTTTATTCCACCATAACTTTTGAACGGCTGAAGATATTTGGACATATGGGGTATCGTTAGAATCCTCACATCACTCCGAGTAACATAGGCTATATTGTTTTGTAAATCGCAGTACAACGGGGCAGTCGTGTTTTTAGTTTTTTAATTATTTACTTGTTTAAAACCAGAAGCATTGCTAGCACATGAGTATCGAAAAACATTCAGTAATGTTTTATTTGTACACGCACTTGCTTGCTCAATTTTAAACTTTTATACCAATTAATGTAACGATATATGCAGTTTAATTTAAAGTGACCGCAATTCGTACAATATTGACCGTTCATTATTACTCGCGGTCGACTTACAGCGATTGGGTCGTGTTTTAATTTTATTATTTATTAAAGTTTTAATTTTAATTGAGAATTCGCAGTACATTATTGCGTCAGTTTTTATTTTTTTTATTTATTTCTGCATTTTCAATTTTATCGATTTAAAATATCGAAGCCCTTATTGACAAACAATTGCCAAAAATTTCAACACTTAAGGTACTCATAGACGATCGAATTTGGTGCGGCCGGACCACGAACGCGGTCCGCCACCGGACCATATTCGATCGTGTGGCGCACGGTCCGCCGAACATTATTATTATTATTAACGGTTCGGCCGGTTCGGAGCGCTTGCACATCGAACGCGGTGCGGTGCGGTGCGTTCGCAAAACGATACGATCGTGTGGACGGCGCACCGAAACATTTGTTGGTTTAGTTGCTATTGTGCCACCATACGCGCAACACGTTGCAACGTGTTCGCATCAATTAAGATTCAGAGTGCCAAGAAGATCACATTGTGTCCTATATACGAAAATCTTCATCATCGAGATCTTTAATGAGACTCATATGACTATACTGTTATCTGTTTTTAAGATTAAACTTTGGCCATTCTTTTCTTCTTCTTTTTGTAGCTAATGAGGATGTAGCAACAACAGTTGCTACAACTAATGCGACTTTAGCCTGTTTTGATAGAACAGGCGGCATATTGAGACGTGTTCACGCACCAAATTCGATCGTCTATGAGTACCTTTAAAGTACTCATAGACGATCGAATTTGGTGCGGCCGGACCACCGGACCGTGCGGTGCGCTCTACAAAACAGACGACCGCACCGAACTCCGAACCGTTCAGTTGTCTTATCCTAGCAGTGCGTGAACACGTCTCAATATGCCGCCTGTTCTATTAAAACAGGCTAAAGTCGCATTAGTTGTAGCAACTGTTGTTGCTACATCCTCATTACCTACAAAAAGAAGAAGAAAAGAATGGGCAAAGTTTTATCTTAAAAACAGATAACAGTATAGTCATATGAGTCTCATTAAAGATCTCGATGATGAAGATTTTCGTATATAGGAGACAATGTGATCTTCTTGGCACTCCGAATCTTAATTGATGCGAACACGTTGCAACGTGTCGCGCGTATGGTGGCACAATAGCAACTAAACCAACAAATGTTTCGGTGCGCCGTGAGTGTTGCCAACTCAACTACTTCAAAATATGCTAGATTGGTGTAAAAAATATGCCAAAAATATGCTTACCTTCTCTAAAAAATGCCAAAAAAAAATGCCAACATAATTAAGTATCAGTATTTATTGTGTATTGAGAAATTAAATCAAGGGAATAGAATATCAAGGTCTTCATCTTCATCAACATCAGCTGATGTGGAAGGCTGAGAGCCGGAGTCGTAACACTCTTTGGTTCCGATACTGGTAATGTTGACTATACTTAGACGCCATAATAAATATATCAAATTATAAAAAAGGAACACGAATAAGACGAGACGACGATATGAGTGATCTGACAACAATAAACAAGCTTAA
The DNA here is from genome assembly GCA_036785405.1 of Coenonympha arcania. Lineage (NCBI taxonomy): Eukaryota > Metazoa > Arthropoda > Insecta > Lepidoptera > Nymphalidae > Coenonympha > Coenonympha arcania. The sequence goes on along the minus strand of CM072078.1, from coordinate 2,886,839 downwards.
CAAGTTTTTTGACCGAAAGCGACGTAGGCGCTGGGGAATGGATAATATTAAGGGAATCCCATTCCATAGACATCACCCTCACAAAACTGACCACTCTCTAGAAAGAGACAAAGTGAATACGCGGCCAATACATTTGTATTTTCTGCAAGGCGCAGGTAAGGCGCAGAAAGAGACAGTAACTGGCGACACATTCGCTTTGTCTCTCTTGTACTTCGTCCATATTTACTTTATACCTGAATAAGGGCTCAGTCCATTCTCTATGTCTAAGGGGAATCCCGTAGCACAGAGAATATTATATTCGCTTCAAAAAAGGGTTGCCATGCTAGTAAATCACTAGTAGTGAAGTGGGAAATTGATTGAGGCAGGTATCAATATCAAATTTTATTTCAAGAAAGATTGTAATTTACTTTATTTTCATGTTTTATAAGAATATGCTGAAATAATATGCTATATGCTAAAAGCAAAAGCAATATGCTAAACAAGAAGAAAATATGTCAAATTTAGCATATAATATGCTAAATTGGCAAGCCGCCGTCCACACGATCGTACGCGGTTCGGGACCGCACCGCACCGCACCGCGTTCGATGTGCAAGCGCTCCGAACCGGCCGAACCGTTAATAATAATAATAATGTTCGGCGGACCGTGCGCCACACGATCGAATATGGTCCGGTGGCGGACCGCGTTCGTGGTCCGGCCGCACCAAATTCGATCGTCTATGAGTACCTTAATGTTTGAATAATCAAAATAAGCGATTTTGACAAAGTGGGGCACGCCTTCGTTGATTGAAATATCTTCTCTAATAAAATTCTCTCGCTTTTCTTTGTTACTCATCCGAGACGGCTGGACCGATCGGTATAAAATTATCAGTGTATGATCTCTAGGTCTGGGAGCAGGTTTTTATCTATTTTTTATGTCCCTAAGTGAGAAAAAATTTATATGGCAAAACATCGTTTGCCGGTTCACCTACTATCTATATATTATGTGGTGAAAACTTGGATGAGTCTTTGTTTGTAATCGTATGTGTTTAGTATGTAATACACTTTCATAACAGTAATATATAAGCTTTTTTTACATCACGCCATTTTGAAAAATGCAAGATTCTTGTCAGCTCTTCTCAATGCAAACCTGCTTTCAGAACTTACTGATAGAGTTTTGACTAAGAGAGAGTCTATAAGCTATATATGCCTTTGTGATAAAATAAAGCTTTTCATTTTTGTCTGTGCAGTTTTAGGTAATGTGTATGTTTGTAACTCACGCCACAACTCCTGAACTTTGACTGAATCTTGGAATGGATGTGGATTTTACCTAGAGCCGTGACCTTATTATGTCTTAGCGTCGATCGCTGCAGAAACGTTGACGATCGCTCATTCTATAGCGTATGTAAAAAGAAACCAATAACTGTCTATGGTTAACGATAGCTAATGTCAATGTCAGATTGACTCACAAAGGTCCCGCGAGCGAGCCTTATTTATAATCTGTGCATCGACAATAATCGTTAACGCATGTCAAAATTGCATCTTGGCTACCATTTAGCAACTTTCGTGATAGATAGCTTTTTGAATTGTGTTCCATTTCTATACGTCGCGACGCAACGCATATGATCACTTGGCGCAGCCTGCAGGATTGACATAGGGATAAGTGGCTTGGATTAGCGTAAAATCAAAATTAATTTAATAAAAACAGAAACTTATACATTACGTAATGAAACACACGGTACAACAAATAAAGTCGACAAGTTTCGGCGAGTTCGGCCAGTTTTTCACTCGCCGCGTGTCGAAGTCGCCGAAACTTGTCCCGACGAGCGTCCCGGGTCCCGACACATCTGCTCCCGAACTGACGGGATCGGGAGTTGGGAGTTGCGAACTTTCTATTGCCTCTACAACATCGCGAAGACTTTGTTTTTGTGAACTTTACCAATATTGCGCGGTCTACAGTAATGGGTTTGCGGATTTTTGCGTCGTTGTCTTTCGTACTACCGAAATATGAGGGTGCTTTTTGATATCATATTATATAAGAATTATAAATGTTAAAGCTTGTACGTGTATGTGTGTGTACGTCTGTTACACCTTCACGCAGCATCTACAGAACCTATTATGATAGATTATATAATATTTATTATGTTATCTCAGGGACAGGCTGATCTTTGTCCCTTTTGTCCCTTTAAAATCCAAAACAGCCAAAAAAGTAATAAAGGACTTCCAGCCTCCATGAGTTGGCGAGTTGCCTGTGGGCGACGGACGTCGCGTCGCCCACAGGCTGGCAACTCGGGACGGACGGGAGCGCGGTGAATACGACAGTGAATCCCGTACTCCCGCCAGCAGTTTCACCGTTGAAACAGACAGTTTTTAGTGGGTGCAAGCCCCACATAACCCATCCGTTTCCCCTGACGGAGGGGTATGCGTTAGGCATTTTCTGTCTATAAAAAAAAATAGGCACCAACATTGAGATCGAGACAATTCAGACGTCCAAAATAACCCTCAGCTATTGTGTGTACTTATTTATCTCTAGAAAATAATATTATGTTTATCGTTAGTTTGCCGTCAAGCTCATGAGATACCCTAAAAATGAGTCCAGAATATCAAGTTGGGGCAACCTTCATCTGCCAAAAACGTTAAAGGCGATCCGATTAAGTTGGTTATAGAAGTATAATCGTAGCTACGGAGCGCGATCACTGAACTGAGAAATCGGTGTACGGTCGGCAAACAAAGCAAAACGATAAAAGATTTATTGCTGTTCCATTTTTAAGTGATTTAGTAATTCACTGATTTTTGAACAGCTTTTACATCTTTAACATTAAGTTTTAAACCCTCGCTTCATTTATAGTACGACTTATGAATTGATTTTGGCACAAAATTGAAAAAAATTAAAAGAATGACAGTTGTCTACGCAGACTTCATGTGATCAATTTACCGCTCCTTCTCATAAATTTTTTGAATTTCGAATCGGAATATATTGGCTGCAGGTTTTAGGTGATAGTTCAGACATATTCCCAGTCTCTCTCTGAACCTCATTGGCCAGTTTACCTCATTGGAAGGCTGCCGATAGCCGATAACTTATGATGATGATAATTATAGTAATTATTAACTTATTTATATTTATAGCTAATATCCATGTTTATATTTTGGTAGTAACGTGTAAGTTTGTACACATGTTTGTACGTATATTTGCTAATCTTCCATGCCAATATTTATTTGTTTGTTTTGTGTTGAAAATATGGTATTTTTGCATATTATATATTTCCACCGGTAGATAGTACGCCGACTCGAAATATAGTACGATAGTATATACTATAGTAAGGATGGAAACCCTAGACACGCCGTTCCTATTAGTCATAGCGTGAGGGTATACAGCCTATAGCCTTCCTCGATAAATCTGTAGTTCTTGAGATAAGAGCGTTCAAACAAACAAACTCTTCAGCTTTATAATATTTGCATACATTCAATCTACGAATTTGCACTCCTCACATTCACAATTGCTTAAGATTCATGGGATTCGTATAAAGAGTTAGGAAATAGTTAGCTTGCGTTTTCGTGGCTTGAACTGTCTACACAATTATTTCTCCCGGGAAAGTTCAGAGTTCTCGCGGAGTTTGTTAATACTCTTACGCGAGCGTCATTCGAAAAATGGGGGTAAAAAATGGTGCATAATTTTTTCCCCATTAATCTTTTCTGCTGTCTGTACATATGAAATGGAAACGCTTAAGGCCGAGCGGACGCGAACTCGGAAGATAAATCACATGAGAGGGTGACTTGGTCCTAATGCTTGTAGCTGAAACAGATCTCGAACCTCCCACACCGCCAACCAGCCTCCACTGACAAAGGATAACCATGGATGTATGGAACCCAGTACCAAGCTTTTTTTTTACTCTAATCAAGTTCGATCTCATCTGATGGTAAGTGATGATGCAGCCTATGATGTTATCGTACTAACCTGGAAGGGGTAAGTTAATTTACCCCAACGGTTTCTACAAGCATCGCACCGGAACGCTAAATCGCTTGGCGGTGCGTCTTTGCTGGTAGGGTGGTAACTAGCCACGGCCAAAGCCTCCCACCAGACCAGACCTGAGCCAATTTAGAAATTATAAAATTTCAAAGTGGCCCGTGGCGGGAATCGAACTCGCGACCTCCCACTCGAATCCGTGCGCGCCGCCACTGCGCCAGGGAGGTCGTCAAATCCAAACTTTATGTTTTACAGACTACGATCTCCACATTAAGTCCTAAAATTATCATTTTTTAAATAATAATCCATAAAATATGGATGACAGGAAATGTGCAATGAAAAGCAAGTAACTTTTTGTATGCAAAAATAAATTTCGGAAATGAAAAAACAAATTCCTAATGCCAAAACTTCTTATAAAACAAGATTTTATGTTCCTATCATATTTTGGTGGTGGTTCATGAGATAACTTGATACCACCTTTGGTCATTCTCCTTTCAAAACTACTGTTTTGAGGACATCCTAGGCATGGATGGAAGGTCCCGGGTTCAATTCCCGGTACAGCCCAGATTATTAAGACTCTCACAGTCTAATCTTCAATAAAAGGGACATGGAATTATGTGCACGGAAGTCTTTTGATAACATATAACCTAGTGAAAATCAAGAAAATGCAGACGTAATAAATGTAATCTAAACCCGCAATTTTCTCTGTCACAATAAAACAAACTACCAAATATTGAATAGAAACAAGCGTTACTTTGCGGAAATCTATAATTAGCAAAACAGATTTATTTGTTTTGTTACAATCCGACTTGAAAATAATCTGTATTTTACAATATGCAGAAGCATAGCCCACTTGCAAAACCACACACAATTCTTCTAACACTTTCTTCGACGCACCGACACCGGAACATCCTCAGGAGATGTTGACTTCATCCTGCTATTAGGCCAGATTACTCTTAGCAATAAGTACAATTCTGGCCAAATGACGCCTGTGCATTGAAGTTTGTGCGTATGTTATCCACAACTGGAAAGATTTTGTGTGATGAGCATAAATGTTTTCCTGGTCTGGGTGCCTTTCTACATATTGCATTTTAAATAATATGTACAATATTTATCAGTTCCCTAGTAACTAAAACACAAGCAATCGCGTACTTTGGGGCTAGATTGCGATGTGTGATTTCCTGGTGCCGTACCACCAACATTTAAAGCGGTAATGCAATAGTGTTTTAATATTTTCATACAAACATAGTATACTGAAAGCTACGGGAGTTCGCGCACGCGTGGCATAAGAGGCGAAGCGGCTTGGAGTGACAAAGAAAATTTTTTTGCTGCGGACAGCGACGGCGCGAGGCGAGTCCGTCATCGTATCGTCCTGCCCCAGAATGGGGAGAGTGAACCCATAGGGACAAGGAGCGGGAGGAAACAACTTGTAGGGAGTCAAGAAGGCGCCCCGGGAACACGCCAAGAGCAAGTACCGAACCGAAGAGCAAGCCCTCCCGCGTTTCGGCCCCCATAACCGCGAGGTTGATTGGGCCATGGGTGGTGGAGGGTTGTCCCTGCTAAATAAACATAGTATACTTGACCGTTTTAAATTAGACAATAGTATCACAGTTAAAAGAATATATTCTGTCCTATACTATAGACCTTTCAGGGTTGTCATTCGAAATTGTAATTACGAATTCAAAGAAGAAATAAACGTAAATAATTTATAGTAGAAACAGGTGGAAACAGGTTCGGTATTGTAATACAGTCTGGAAACTTGTCTGAACAAGTTCTCAAATGCGCAAACCATCCAAGGCTGAATAGCATGTTGAATGAACGCCTGAAACAGTAATACGCGGGTTATTGTTCACGAATCTTGTTAATTCATTAGATGGAAACTTGACAAGTTTCTGAACTTACGGCACTGCTATGTGCTACATTATAAATGGTAATCACTATATTGTTAAAACAAATACACCCGGCTGAGTTTGTTGTGGGCTTCTTCTCAGTGCAGGGCGCGTTGGAACCCTCGTAAACTTAGTTTTAAGTCGACTTGTAGTTATCACCGTACATAATATTATGTTACAAATATTGTTGACGTTTTACAAGTGCCTTGTAAGTTAGGCCTATGTGAAATAAATATATTTTGACTTTTGACACCACACAGCGATAAGTTTTTGACGGCCTCACACGGTCCGTCGGTCATTTGGTGTATCTCCGATCGTCTCAAAGCTGCTGTCCCATCGGACTACACGAGGAAAATAGAGGGAGCGAAAGGAAAAATAGACAGTTTTTGACCGTTAGGTCATAGTATTATATTATCTGTGGTTAGGTACAGCATTGGTCGTGATAATATTTTTATTTTTAATCAATTGACCACAATCTCACCTGAAATAATGGTGTGGTCGAAGATGGAGTGCGCTTACCTAGAAGATGCCTATTCACTTTTATCTTAAATGTACCGGGTTGTACGATACTGGAAACACAGATTTCGGGAGAGCATTCCAAACCCTCGCCATGCGTCTGACAGAGGACGAGGCAAACCGCTTTGTACGCACTGGTGGTATATCGATGACATCACAGAACACTAAATAGTACCAGAAGGCTTACTCCGCACGATAATTTAAAGAAATAGCGACTCTAGCGCTGACACAAAAAGTGCAATTCAGTTCGCAATAGCGCCTGGCCCCGCCCTCAAAATCGATACGCAACAAACGCATTGTTGTGGTCTCTTACTATCGCCTAACTTTATCTCTTACGACGTACTAGGGCTGCCGTAGTCAGACGGCGCGTAAAATAGACCGTACAGAACTAGCGCGTGCAACTCGGCCCGCGAGCAGCAACCGTCTGAAACATTGAGGTCCGGACCCCTTCTTTTAGCCAGGACGGTCACGTGATAAGTAAGGCTGGCCTGACGACATAGGGATTTAAGCCCGCCCGGTGTCTTGCGGAGCGGTGGTAAAATGGACATGGAAGACCCAAATCGAACAGCTCGATCTGAAAATCAACAGCTCGATATTGATGAAGAATATCGTAAAAATTCACCATAATATTCTCAATTGACTTCATCATTAGATACTCAAAACTAGGTTGATATATTCAAGTTACATAGTTAACACTAATACCACTTTATATGGGTATCACCATCAACTAAGTTAAAATGAGTTTAGTTCAGTTCCGTAAACTCATCAAGTGCGCGGTTTAATGTACAATTTTACGTAACCCTAAAGTATAATTAAGATTGGATTGCAAGTGTTTACTGCGAGCATTATACCCGAGCGATAAATCCGGCTCGAAGGACCAATAAAGTGTTGGCGGGAAAGCGCGGGAAATGCAAGCGGACCGTGCTATTAAAGCACGAAATTCTGTACAGACCAAAGATTAAAGGCAAAGCATAGACTCTGTTTACCATAGCACGTCAAGGTGCCGACAGCAGTGGCATCCTTATGTGGAGTGGACAATACTTGAAATGTAATAATCGCGCATAAATAAATACCAAGTGTTTTCAGCCAAATATAGACTGTAGGTTACCTTCATGAGTTGAGAAGTAAGAGTAAGAGATTCACTATTTAAGCAAGTGCGTTCAAACCCCACATCCCGATTTGTTACTTTTGACGCTACAATAATAATAAATAATTATAAATGTTTCAATTTTTACAGGTTTTGCTATAACTTGACCATAAAAATTCGATGCCAAAAAATGTCTGCCACCACCTCTATCTTTGGTTACAAATATTATTTTAGTTTTTTTTGTCTACAATCGATAACTCTACAATCTGGTTGAAAATATTATTTTTGATTTTTATAAATATTATTTTTGATTTTTGTTTACAATCGATGACTCTTCTAACTCTACTCTACGGTGTTTATTTTTTCCATTTTTAGTTCCCGTCTATTTTTTCCTTGACTCTGAGAAACAGACGCCGAGAAGAACTGAAGAAGTTTGGAAACTTTGTATTTCTTACGTCTGTATAATTAGAAAACTAATCTCAAAGTCTTTAATGGCGTGTTTTCAACGCTGCAATTGCGCGGATTGCAGCTATAAAATGCCAGGCAACAAACATGGGACATGCTTCGCGACAAAAAGTTGTGCAACCAACAACTAGTGAAAAGGTGCAGTTGTTGGCATTCATACAGTTATTGGCCATTCAAACTTTGGTTACAGAGATCTAGCCAAATTGTAGGTATTTAGGCTAAAAAAAAATTGTCAAAAGCCTCTACTTGAATTTCTCATATTGTGATATGACAATTTTGTTATTGTATTGATTTTATAAATAAAATCAAAATATAGGACAGAAGAATATAAATAAAACTTTAATTGTAAATCAAAATATAGAGTGGCCAATTCAATATTTCAAAATGGTATTTCGTTTATATTATGTCCAATGGACATCAAAAACTCCCAAAATTATTGAAAACCATATAAAAACCACATACCAACACCAAAAAGATTCATCAAAGTCAGTTAAGTTACCGAAGTTTTTGACGAAAACTGACCAATGCGACAGAATAAAGATTTTAAATTTAAAGTTTCCAAAACAAAAACTTGCAAGTTTATTTAACATTATGTTACATGTACGCTGCAATTTTCAGAATTTCGAGACCTCATGAATACACGAAACGGGCGTTTGTTCGTATCCAATTTAAATTCAGGGGGGCTATTCAGGTAAAACGTCGGCTACTTTTCGTGAAGTGAAATGTTTAAAAAAGTCATGACATTTGCGTATAATATAAGCAGACGATATTGAAATTGAAACATTTTTTTGCGAACACTGAAAAATTAATTTTACGACAGTTTATATCGACATAATTATGCCGAGTTGTACGAAACAAATTCAAAAATTTAAGTTTTAATCGCAATCAATGTCAAAAAATGTATGAAATTGTTATATTTCTCGCGATTATATTAGTTTAAGAAGCACTTAAATGTTTTAATTTATTTCGTGCTCCCCGGGGAGAGAGCGTGAAATTGAATGTAGTTTAACATGCATCAATCGGTCGGCAATCGATGAAATTAAATTTAATTTGCGCTATAAGGTTGAAAAATTGTATTTCCTTTGTTGATAATACATTAAACTTTGCACTCTCAACCAACAGATGCAAAGTTAATTTTTCTGTGTATCTTTTTTTCTTGATTACTTTTTTATTTTATTTCTTGATTCACATCACACTGCGTGAAACGTTACGTGAATAGCCTTACAGTTGATTTTTTCCCGTTGAAAGCTCTCCGCTCGGTTATGTATGTAAAGAAGCCTTTGATACGTTAAGGGTATCGCTTCGGAGTAAGACATTTATGGATTGTTACGTTTTTGTGTTGCCTCCAATTTCAATTGCAGGTATACGTTTCGAATAAATTTGTGAGGGTGATTGAGTGAAGAAAGAAATTCGGATTAAAGTATAATTTGTAAACGGATAAAGCTTTTATCCGTTTATTCGTATGAAAATGTTCATCCAATTATTTGGAACACCAAAAACTGCTGAACAAAAAAGAATAATCCTAGAAGAAAATCATTGGAGGAGCTTCGAAATACTCGTGTTAGTAATATTTTACTTGAAATGAAAGTCTTACCATCACAAATAATGGAAAAAAAATATTCGAAAGTTCATCCTTGGTCCTTTTGCTTAAATCATTTCACTCTGGCGTCTTTCTCTAGATAATTTCACTTTCCCTCTGCTTTCGCAGCATCTTCAAAACAAGTCTTTGTGCTTCCAAGGGAACAATGGGACAGCAAATGGATTTACAGAGCGCGCTAACGGAACTCTTAATGCATTTTCGATTAGCTACAATTGTTTGCCGCGCGACTTGTCCATTAAAAAGTCTAAAAGACTTGGCAAGCGAATCGAGCGCTGATTTTTACCCACGACGGAACGGAGTACGGGTATATGCGTTTAGGGTGAGAGACCGTTTGTACATTACTCTGTTAAAAAGATTTTATGTTTGTCTGTATGTTAAATTGTTCACAAAAACCAATAATGCAAAAATATTTTTGTTTGTTTGTTTGTTTGTTTGTTTGTTTGTGAGTGCACATCGATGTTCCCATTTATTTCAAAAACGGCTTGACCGATTTAGATGCGGTTTTCTGTATAATGTTTGGTTTTCAGCGGCAATGGTTCTTAGATAGTTGTTACGAACATCGATCACCAGGGGGCGCCATAAAATACATTTATATTGCAAACGAATGTTCCCATTTATTTCCAAAACGGCTTGACCGATTTAAATGCAGTTTTCTGTATAATGTTTGGTATTTATTGGCGATGGTTCTTAGATAGTTGTTACGAACATCGATTTCCAGGGGGCGCCATAAAAAACATTTACAGTGCAAACGAATGTTCTCAATTATTACAAAAACGACTGAACCGATTTGGATACAGTTTTGTATAAAATACTAGTGAGTCATTGGCAATGGTTCGAAGATAGTTGTTCTTGTGATTGAACAGCAGGGGGCGCCACAATAAACGTCTCTTTATGACTTGGAAGGGATCATGCCTTCAGACGCTGCTTAGAGGAGCTAATGGCTAGTTTGAAGATTAATTTTCATTTTTTAATAATAATATCATTGAAATTACATTAATATAGTAATCGAAAAACTATAAAACAAGTGGAAAATTAAAAAATTTTAAAACACCCACGACTTTTGCAGACTTGTAATTGAAAAAGGATAAAATAATTTTTTTGAAACTCCCCGACTAAAGGCAAGTAAGAACTAAGAATCTATCAGTATAAATACAAATCCAAGAAAATCCGTCGGAGCTGCTATTTTTGTTTCCAATATCAATTAATGTAATTAGTAAGTATTGATAAACTGCCGGTATATGAGAAGTATCAAGAAATTGAATTAGTCATCAACTGGTAAACAGCACCATCAAACCGTCATAGGCAAAACACAGCAGCTCCGGCGGATTTTCTTGGATTTGTAATTATACTGATAGGTTCTTAGTTCTTACTTGCCTTTAGTCGGGGAGTTTCAAAAAAATTATTTTATCCTTTTTCAATTACAAGTCTGCAAAAGTCGTGGGTGTTTTAAAATTTTTTAATTTTCCACTTGTTTTGTAAGTTTTTGATTGAATTGTACAACTTGGGTGTAAGTTTTTGCGTACAAACATTTTTAATGAAATGTATGGGACTTTTTACCTCCTTCTAAACAGGAGCTTATCAATATGTAGGCCATTCGTAATCGAATTTTAGTTTATTTACCTACACATTGCAAGTTAGTACCTGACTGCGATCTCACCCGATGGTTAGTGACAATAATCTGAATATATTATCGTACTCATTTGGCTGTATTTCGTAGAGAGTATGGGCCATATTATAGGGTAGTACCTATTTTTTTAATGAAGTATCTTTCAAATTATTGAACAGCGCAAGTGTTATCGTAAACGGCTCAGTGATTTGCAAGAAATTAATTAATATATGGACTATACTATCAGCAATAAAATTGATTATTTAGGTGATTGATTAACTTAGTTCTGAACTTGATTTTTAACCGACTTCAAAAAAAGGAGGAGGTTCTCAATTCGTCGGAATCTTTTTTACTCAACAAACTTGTTTACTTTGTAGAAGCATTTGGATTATGTTAAAATAGATTAACATTCATCGTTGTGTTAACGCTGCTACAGCGTTGATTCAGCGTTGACACAAAGATGTCGAGGTAGCTTATCTCAACCTCAATCAGTCCACTCTCCAAGCGATTCTATCACTCAATTCACTTACACGATAGCGAAGTCATTTGCTCAGCAAACAAAGGCAGCTAATCGAAAATGCATTATGTTTCCTTTAGCTTAGTAAATAGCCTATTGTTCTTGTACACGACAATTTCTGACGTATTTTTGACGTTAGGGTTGTCGACGGCTTTTTACTTATTACATAAAATAATTATGGCTATGGAATCTATACTGACATTATAAATCTGAAGAAATTGTTTGTTTGAACGCGCTAATCTCAGGAACTCTGGTACTAATTTAAAAAATATTTTTGCGTTGGATAGACCATTAATCGAGAAAGGCTATAAGCTATATATAATCACGCTACGATCCACAGAAGCGGAGCATCAAAGAAAAATGTTGAGAAAACGGGAAAAATTGATCTTGCATTTGCATTGCTTTGACCTTGTTGCTTGGGTATTGAAATATCGGCATACTTGAAACTTTTTTCTGATTACTTTATTACTTTTATCATTGCGTAAAAGTCGTGATAATTATTAATAATTAATCAACGATCATTACATTCGTCAATAGTACATTCGTCACTTCAACGGATAAATAAAATAATCAACAAATTACGATGACAATTTACATAAACGGTTAGCAACCCTACTGCAGTAGGTACCACTTGTTAGTGAATACAGCGGGAACGTAAATTCGTGTTTACGACTTATTTTCGAGTTTTTATTGTTGGGGCTTGATTGCTAATTGTGAAGTCTCTGGTTTCATGGCCCACGTCTTGGGTTTCATAGCGTATTTTGAAATCGCCCAGTAAAACTTTTTACGTAAGAAATAAATAATATTATATTGTAATAAATTATATCCCTCATTATATTCTAGATCATAAAAACAGACATAACATTATAGCAAGTATCTTATTATCATTCATTTTACATGTACTTCGATATGACTATGTTTATTACATTTAAATAATTTTTTTCTTAGTTTAAACTGCTTATGAGAGTTGGAACATAAATTTCGAAGTCAAATCAGATTGTAATTAGTTGAGACATGTTGCTGAATCTCAAATCGTCTTCAAACGAGTAACTTCTCAAGCACTTCATACATCAGACACGATATTTTTAGAAAACGTTCTTATACTTAAGTAAGTTTTTAAATTGGCTTCCATATTTATTTATTGTGTATACAGAAACCTAAAAATATACATAAACAAAGAAAAAATCGATCGATCCCAATCATGCGGAATCTCAATCTTTTAGAGTATCGTCTTTTCGAAATAGGTACCTAATCAGATTTAAATGTCTTAGCCAAACATTGCAACGCGTATTCCCAAAATCCACTTTGACGGTATTTAAACAACGAGAAATTCAGATAAAGCTCTTCCAATTGTAAAACCAAGCGCAAGCTAGTTCCGACTCGTACTAGTTTCATTCAAAGTCACACGATACGAGCGTGTCTCCGAAGTTAGAACAAACAAGTTTTCAGAGGAAACGTTCATGGGGATGGCATGTTCGAAAAGGGATAGCGATTTTGGGACATAAAAATAATCATCAAACATTATGGTATTATTAACAGACTCAGACAAACTCCGCAAGTAGGGTCCACTTAATGAGGCTAATGCCAGTCTACGTTCAGTAAATTACAACTTCGAATGGCCACCACGGATAACGTAAAAAGAGCGCCCGTGCCACCAGTAAAATTTTAATGGTGACGAAAACCAAACTGTCAAGAACAAAAACGAAATACAGTGCGGAATAGAGAGTTTTTCACGAGTCCCAGTTTGTTGACTCTAGCCATAGACGACAACAAACTGCGACAACAATATAGGGAATGGGCGGAAATGATAATCCCGCATGTGTATTGCTCGACGTTTTTTTTTTAATTTTTGACGAAAATATGAAACAACTTAAGGAAATTATTTTAAATAAATTTATGTTTACGTATATGATGTAAATTTAGTCTTTTCAAACAAAAATTTTGTAGAGATAACTTTTTGATTAAAAGCCTCTTCCTTGCTTTCGAATGTTAAATGTAGTAGGAAAAACAGAAAGCACTAAAGCACGGTCGCGGAGCACGAAGAATTTTTATTATTTTGACGCGGGAGTGAGAGAGACAGGTAGTAACAGTAACAGGTTAATGTATGAAATTCTTCGTGCTCCGCGACCGGACTTTAGTGTGAAAATAATAATTTTCCGCACCCCTAAACACACATGAAAAAGTCTAGTTTTTGAGCATACCTATTATCAAAAAAGTTCTGTTATGATTATTATCGACTTTCCCGCTGTTTTCCCTCAAACAAACCCTCTCACCGAAACAGCGCTGAGATCGTGCCCGTCATTTATCTCATTCAAATTCTAGTTTGCGACACCTAATGCGACACTACATCAGTTGGGGGGTGGGGCGGCATTTTTCACGAGGTCCTGCACCCCAAGTCTGCTATGACAATTTTATCTCGATTGTACAATAATTACACAATTATTACCGATTTTAGCGATTTTGGTAGTCTGCTAGGTCGATCGTTTATCAATTGCGTAAAAATTACACGACTGACCTACAATTTACAATCAATGGAACTTTTGCTAGTCTGTTACATAATGACATCTCAATTGTCGATTATTTTCGTAGTCTGCTAATATTTTGACAGTTCGAAATGACAATCGAGCTGCAATTTTAGATAATCGAACAGTAATAGCTAAATCAGTGACTTTCGGTCATTGCATGTGGATTATTAGTGATTTTTTTTCTAATCTAATGATGATTAGAGCAAGGTGGAACATTCTCCAGCTTGCTAACGCGGTTGACATTCAACGAAATAAGCGGTTGGAGTACAGAAAACGTCGTCGAACCCGCGCTCTAATGAGGAACAGCATAGAGGGACCCATTTAAGGATATTTCCGTGGCTGAATTTATAAAAACATTTCGCCTCGGAAAAGAAACTGTTAGGGGACTCACACCGTTCGTTCCCAGACGATGTCGAAGAGACGGAATATCGCCGGAGATGAAGGTAAACTCTTGCTGTATTACCTACTAATCATGAATAATTCATGATGATGGTTAGACCGTGCCTAATGCCATCATTTCTGTTGCAGATTCTGATAGCGTTAGCATTCTACACATAAGGATCCTACCAAACGTTGGTTCCGGTTCCGGCGCGCGAACAGTTCGGACGCAATCTGTGTCACTCTCGATATTTAAAACTATTTCGTGGAAATACGAGCTAAAAAAGACAACATAGTGCTCTAAATCAATAAAGGACGTTATAACAAAAGTGATTATAGTTGGAAAACTGTGAAAATAGTGATATTTAACAAAAATAAACGTTTAAAGTGCAAAACCGTTACGCTCGAAAAGTGTGAACATTCCACGGCAAAACAAAACGAAATACCAAATAATTATCAAACAACAGTGACTTCGTTAAAACTAACTTATAAATAAGTGAATTCGGCAAAAATAAGATAAAATATTGAAGAAAAGTTAACCTAAAAATTTATTATATCCTACTGTCAAGTTAAATGAAATTCCTACCAAATAAGTACCAAGTGCCAATAATTATTAACAAAATCATATGATATATCTACGTATCAAATAATAACAACAGTGCGCCGACGCGAAGTGTACCAAAGGTGTCATTCGGTAAAAATACGCGAAAGTGCTTTGCTTGGAAAGTAGCATTCCCGCTTAATAACTCGGACCAAAGTCGAAAAATAACAAACAACTATTCCACTTTTTGGCAGAACAATCGTGAAATAAGTGCTCACTGGTATAACTAAGCCAACATATCTACCTACAACACCCCAAAAGGCCAAAACCAGCAACAAAAGTGCTAGTGCCTCGACCAAATTTGTACCAATTATCAATTTCTACCAATCTCCCAATTGAAGTTGAAGTAGATACAAGGCGTGTTTTCAACCCCTGTAACAGTCTCCCATCTCTCGGTAGGTACCTACATAACAGGAAAACTCGCAACAATAGTGCAACCAAATCTTGATAAAACTACCAATATTTTCAATTTTTGCCATTCTCCAATTTCTTTTAAAATCAAGGGGATTTGGCTAGAATATTCACGTACGAGGACGCATAGGATTTGAATTGGATAACACTGCTGTAAAGAATGGATAGCCAGATGCAACTACTCCTTACTAATATAAAAGAAAAAATGGATAGTCAAACCATTGCCATTACAGAAGCAGTCACAACATCAGTTATGAAACAAATTGATGAAAAATTAAAACTTATCTTGGAAGAAAATAAGGGTTTGAAAGTTGAAGTTCAAAGGTTAAACGAAAAAATCAAAAACTTGGAATCCGAGAAGAAAGGTAATAATTTAGTAATATTTGGCCTCGAAGAGGACAGGGAAAATGGTTTGAACTTAATAGAAATGTTGGTGGACACAATGATGAAGACAGGATTTGATATAACAAAACAAGATATAAATAAGGCATTCAGGATTGGAGTATTTAAAGGTACCACACGCCCTGTGTTAATAAGCTTTGTGAATGCCTGGAAACGAAATGAAATCTTACGTAACAAGAAAAAGCTGCCTAAAAATATAAGTATTAAGGAAGACTTCACAAAGGAAGTTCTAGAAAAAAGAAAGGAATTGCTACCTATTTTAGAAGAGGAAAGGAAAAAGGGACGGATAGCCTTTATAAAACAAGATAAACTGATCGTAAAGGACAAGGGCGAACTCAGCCGAGACAAAAGAAAAAGGGAACCAACTTCATCACCCAAGGATGCAGATAACGCGACGGAGCAAATAAAGGCACCGCAAAAAATTAATAAAATAAATGCATTTCACCGCTTATATAGAGGGAGATCACAATCAAATTTGGAACATAAAAACGAATAGCAATCAATGATAGCCGTAGACCGGAAAACAAAACAAATAACAGTAAAAAATAAAACTAGTTTAGAATCAAAACAAACAAACATTTACCCCCCAAACCGGTTGGTCCCCGTGGGGGAGACAGACCTAAGCCTTCCAGCTAATTTTAAAAACACATACAATAGACAATTTGACAAGCTATATATCGCAACACTAAACTGTCTGTCACTGAGAACACAGGAAAAATTGACAGAATTAGAAACTGCCCTCTCATCTGTTAAATGGGACATACTAGGATTAAGTGAGGTTAGAAGACAAGGAGATGCTATAGAAGAACATAATGACTATATTTTCTTCTACAAAGGAATATTAAAAGGAAGACATGGAGTTGGTTTTATGGTTAAAAAGCATTTGGCTAAGCAGATAGAGGAATTCAAGGGCATCTCGGATAGAATTGCAGTTCTCAATATAAAATTACCAGGCTACGACAAAAATTGGTCAATAATTCAAATCTACGCACCCACTGAACAAGCTAACGAACAAGTCAAAGATACCTTCTATGACGAACTGTCACAGACCTTACAGAGCACACATAAAAACGTCATTGTAATGGGTGACTTCAATGGAAGAATTGGTGCAAAACAAAGCAAAGAAGAAAGGCCAATTGGAAATTTTGGATATGGCAAAAGAAGCAATAATGGAAAGAGAATGATCAACATGGCTCTTGAAGGAAACCTAAAATTTATGAACAGCCACTTTAAGAAAAAACCCAACAAAAAGTGGACTTGGATTGCACCTGATGGCGCATATAAGAATGAGATAGATTACATTGCAACAAATAATGAAAAAGCCTTCAGAGATGTAAGTGTTATCAATCAGTTCAATTTCAACACAAATCACCGCATGGTAAGGGGGACTATCCACACAGTTAAACAAAAGAAAGGCAGACCGAAAACCATAAAACGCAATATTGCTAGACTTAACGTAATTAATACACCTTTTATCAGCGAGCAGCAGAACAGAGTACAGGAACTGTACAACAAAAAAATTGATAAACTGTATAGGAAAACTCAAATCAAGAACCAGCAAAACGGTAAAAGAAACTTGAGTTTAGAGACAAAAACATTGATAGAGAAAAGAAAAGAACTATTAAAGGATAAAAAAGATAAATCAAAACTTATGGAGATCACACAGATAAGTAAAAAAATTAGCAACAACATCAAGAAGGACAGAATAAGACGAAGAGCAGAGGTTATAGAGCACCATATAAGAAAGACAGGGGGAGTTAAGAAAGCATTGAGTATGCTTGTTGAGAAAAAAGATTGGATACCAGAAATGAAGAACCAGTCAGGAAAACAGCAAACAACAAGACAAGGTATACTACAAGTAGCAACCGAATTTTACAGAAGTCTATACTCAGATTCTACACCATTAGAAGCTTTAAAACTAAAACTAGACCTGGAAGATAATAAAGAAGCTGAAGAGATCCCAAACTTCCTTACATCTGAAGTAGAACGAGCAATAAAAACTCAAAAAAATGGAAAAGCTCCTGGACCTGATGACATAACCAATGAAATGCTAAAGATGTTCATTGTAGAAAACTTTAACAATCTAAAGGAGCTGACTGAACTCTATAACATTGTCTTGTCTACAGAGTGTATCCCATGGCAATGGTTAAAAAGTGTCATTGTACTTATTCACAAGAAGGGAGACCGAAGTGCTATTGAAAATTATAGACCGATTAGTCTACTCTCCAATGTATACAAAGTTTTCTCCAAATTAATACTCTGCAGGATAACAAAAACCTTAGATGAAGAGCAGCCGATAGAACAAGCAGGATTCCGTGAAGGCTACTCCACCGTAGATCACATGCATGTACTAAAGCAATTAATTGAAAAAACTCAGGGGTATAGAAAACCTCTGTACATTGCATTTGTGGATTACACTAAAGCGTTCGACTCGCTAAAACACGACCAACTCTGGAAGATCCTGCTGGAGCAGGGAGTGCCAAAAAAGTACCTAAGGATCATGAGGAACATATATATGGAGAGTACGGCTCAAATCAAGATGGATCAATTAGGAGAAACCTTCCCAATATCTAAAGGAGTGAAGCAGGGCGATCCACTGTCTCCTAAACTCTTCTCGGCAGCTCTAGAAGGAATATTCAGAAAACTGCATTGGGAAGACTATGGGGTAAACATAAATGGTACAAAACTAAACCACCTAAGGTTTGCAGATGACCTAGTCCTCGTATCAAACAACAGTGGAATTCTCCAGAACATGCTTCAACAACTGTCTGAGAAAAGCAGAGAAATAGGACTGACAATGAACAAAACAAAAACAAAAATAATGACAAATATGGAGAAGTTAGATATAAACGTGGACAATGAAAGCATCGAGTATGTAGAACAATACATCTACTTAGGGCAAACTATCTCCTTCAGAGATCAAGCTGATTTTGAAATAGAAAGAAGAGTGACTTGTGCATGGAGGAGATACTGGTCCTTGAAAGAGGTCATGAAAAGCAAAGACTTCCCAATAGTTGTCAAAAAGAAAGTGTTCAACACCTGCATTCTCCCATGCCTAACATATGGATGTCAAACGTGGGCACTGTCGCAGAAAAACCTTTTGAAGCTCAGAACATGCCAAAGAGGAATGGAGAGAAGTATGTTAGGATTCACTCTGAAAGACCGCAAAAGAGCAAAGGATATTAGAGAAAGCACAAAAGTTGAGGATATTCTCCGAACAATCAAAAAGCTTAAGTGGCGATGGACCGGTCACATGACAAGAGAAAGTAAAGAAAAATGGACACAAAAGATTACAGAGTGGGTACCGAGAGATGGGCAAAGAAAAAGGGGAAAACAACACAGAAGATGGGAGGACGACATCAAAAAAGTAGGAGGAAACACATGGAAGAGGACAGCAAGGGATAGACTAAAATGGAAGATGCTGGAAGAGGCCTATGTGTCAGAAGGACACGCTGACAAATCTTAAACTCAGTGTTGTTGGACTTTAAAGAACTATAATAATAACAATAGTGAATAAATAAACTTATTAGTAAAATAAAAAAAAAAAAAAAAAAAAAAAAAAAAAAAAAAAAAAAAAAAAAAAAAGACTGCATACTTTGTCAGCAAGACGGCTAATAATAATAATAATAATAATAATAAACGTTGGTTGGGCAGGGTGCCCTCCACAATGTCTCACAGAAGACTGTTTAGAGACCTGTGAAGCAAGAAACAGAGGCACTCAACCGAATATACAATAACTATGTGAAATGGCCCAACCGACTTCATGGCCGGAATGCTATATAAGCCAAGTGAGAAATGTTATTATGTATCCTGATTTTAGGTTGCAGGCTATGAAAGTACTTTATTAATAAAAATGTTTTTACAGGTTCAATCAAAAATTTGGTATACCAAGTCTTGGGTTGCATAGATGGCACACATGTAGCAATAATTAAGCCAAACTGCCATGAAGAGCGTTTCAACAAGAAAGAAAGGGAAACAGAAAGGGATTCCATTCTCTGAATGTTATGATCGTATGTTTATTATTTTAATTAATCTTTCATTTAGGTAACATGATATACCAAGCTACCGAATAATATTTTACTAATTCTGTTCAATTTTCAGATATGCGACTCTGACCTAAATATTCTATGTGTTGATGCCAGCAACCCAGGGTCCGCTCACGACTCCAGTGTGTGGCAGAATCACCCACTCTGTCAGCACTTGACAGAGCATACAGAACATGGTTTTTTATTAGGTATTACTGTTAACTATTGAAAGTGATTTCATACTTATGGACTGGATATCCAAATATTTACTATGATATGTTATCTGGATTTTCAGGTGACAGTGGCTATCCACTCAGGAGGACAATGATGAACCCTATCTTAAATACCTCAGAGGGGACACCGCAGCACTTCTATTATTTGAGGCATGTGACTGTACCTTCCTTTTCCTGAAACATTACTTTTGAAAATAAAGTAAAAGTATGATTTATTTATGTGTTAAAATCTACATACATACTATTTGCTTTTTGGCATATAAATAGAGATATTCTATCGAACAACTAAGCTGACCTCAAAAATGTACAAACATAGTAACAAAAAGACTCAAATACAACTCAACACTAGGCCAAGCATTGAAATGTAGTGGTTTATTTAAATTTTAATTATTTTTTGCGATTTTAGGATGAACACAATTTGAGGACCGAGTTTGAAGATGTTATAGATGGGAATCTATCACAACGTCATCGAGGGAATCAGGCTTTGCTTGATGGTATAGCACTGCAGCAGGCTCTCGTCAACAGGCTGAAGGAAAACAATAGAAGCATAAATAATTAACAAATAAATATGTAAAATATCCACAGAAAAAGTGTGATTTTCACTAATTATGTATAATAATCACTATCCAGTACTATATTATTAGGTGATCATTATCAACTAGTAGATCTATAGTATAGCTATCACACAAAATAGTAGTTGACAACTAGTATTTTGTGTTATAGCTATACTAGATAGTTTGATTGATTGATTATTTTGTGTGGTAGCTATACTATAGATCTAGTACATAGATGCAACCATATTCCTAGGTATAATGTAAAGATGCAAAACTTTGATGGGCCCTCATATTGTGTATTTGTCAAACAGACTTAGTTCTGCTGCATACATGGTGAAAAAACACACGGCATCTGACCAAAATTTAAACTTTAGCTAGGACAGTCAGTTTTTAGATATAATCATTTAAAATTGCTGACCCTTTGTATTTCAAAAGAATAATAATTATAATTTTAAATTAAAAACTTGTATACTTGGCAAACGTTGTTATGCCATTAGGGATAAGTATAAAAAATTGATAAATTGAGGATTTAAGCTATACTATCTTTTAAGTTGCATCAAACTGCACACAGCATGCAAATTTGAATAAAAATCGGTTTGGTAGTTAAGGAGTCAATCAACGTGACACTTAATGTATATGATATAGGACACAAGTTAGTTGTAGTGTCACACCATTTGGGTAAGGAACAGAAGTCCATTGTGGAGTTGAGTATAGGCTTCTACAATATGATCTCTGTCTGTTTTGGACTTACCTTTATACAGGTTTAAAATCGCTGCCAAAAAACATCTAATAAATCAGGGTTAGGTACTTTACTATTGAGAAATTTTTCAAAGACAATTCTTGGAATGATATTCCCATCTCCTCACGAGATATCTTAACAATTATGTAATAATTTTTCATATTATGTAAGAAAAATTGTATATAATGACATTTTTGAAAAGAGTAAGTGCAGTTTCTTGCCAGTTCTTCTCGGTGAAAACCTGCTTTCTGAACCTGGCGGTAGTCTTTTGACTTTTCATAAGAGCTTATTGAACTGAAAATGAAAATCTTTATTTTTCACATAGGCCTAAATAGGCCTATGTGAAAAATAAAGATTTTCATTTTCAGTTCTTGATTTTGCTACTAAGTAATTTTATTAAGTTCTTAAAATATGCACCTGTACTATAAACATTGTATTTATGTAAAATATTGTTATACTCGTATATAAGACTAATTGATAAAGAAAAATAAACGATTTATTTAATTAATTATTTATTTATTATGTTGATTGAATCATACATAAATGTACTATTATAATATTATGTACTCAGAATACAGAAAAATGTTTATCGTTGTTGTTGTTGTTGTTGTTTTCGTTTATGGCTTTTGTTTGTGCCAAAGCAGCACTGAGCACTTCGCCAATGTCACGTGGGATGGAATAGCCACGGGGATTTGATTGAAATATTAAAATGTTTCGAGCTTCAAAGTTCCAATAGCCAGGGTTACGATGTTAGACGTTAGTATACCTAAAACAACACAGCACACAAACTTTGTTGATAAATATCTACGGATAAATATATAGGTATATATATTTACAGTTTAATTTTGTTAGAATAAATATATTTACGTACAAATTTTACATAAGGGCTAAAAACTAACATAAGGAAAAGTTTAACATTTATGGGACGGGGGATATCAGGAGGAAGGACATCGTAGAGTTTATGAAGAAGTTTAGGACAGGAGAATAGGATGTGTGTGACCGATCCCTCTTCTAGTCCACATTCACATATAGAGTGGTCTCGTATTCTTAATTGATTGAGGTGGACTGTAGTACAGGCGTGGCCAATTTTTAAACGGCATATGGTAGATGTCACCCAGCGACCTGAACCTCTGAATAAGAAGAACCATGGGCGAAATGGGATATCCGGTTGAATAGATCCGTAAAACTTGCCTTTAATTAGACTCATTCCACATCGCGTTCCAAGAGTCATTGAGGTGGGATTTCACGAGGGAGCGTATATCCTGGGGAAGGTTCTTAAAATGTTCTGAAGTACCCATTTCAGTAGCAAGTTTCGCACACCTATCCGCAGTCTCATTACCATTTATACCAGTGTGTCCTGGGATCCAAGCCAACGTGACAGATAAGCCTTTTTGTTCACAAGAATTGAGGACTTCTCTAATTTGAAAAATGACGAAAATAAGAGCTTTATTATGGAACGGGTTTGACTTAAGAGCTTGAAGGCAACTTAAGGAGTCAGTCAGTATGATACTTTGTCTAATGTTATGGACTTCAATAATAAAACGGACAGCTTCTAATATAGCAATGGACTCCCCAGTATAAACTGAGGATTCCGGGGGACATTTAAACTGTAAAGATATGTTAAATTTAGGAATCCAACAGGCAGCACCAACACAGTCATTTACAGAAAGTTTAGACGCATCTGTATATACTGCCAGGCAATCGGAGAAATTCTCATCCAAGATTTGTTTGAGACGTTGTTGAGCTGAGTTGAGCAGAGTGGCGCACTCAGCCCAACGCCGATTCCCCTCCATCCGCCCTTCCATGGATCGGCTTCTTTGCCCCAGCGCCAACTGAGGATGACTTTCCATGAAGTCAATTAACGCTGATATTTGCTCTTTAGCTTAGCACCATTCTAACCTAAACACAACTATAATAAATAAAGCAATCAAATTTCAATGACATAAACAAGAGAAGATGTCATATGTCAATTTCACTGCTAAGTACAGATGAAATATATTTTATTTGACGCTTATTTGACGTTGGTTGTGCCAACTCGTCATAAGTTGGACGTATAATTTTATTTCGGGAAACGCATTTTATGCTAATGGCAATACGGATTACGACCCAACTATAATTCAATAAGTTTCAATTGAGATCCAATTTTATGTTTAGTGGACTAGGTTATTTCGGAACTATTAAAATTGCATTACAGTTAAATCGTAGCTTATGTTAAATTAGCAGACTTGGGGCCCTGGGCTCGATGCGGCTGAGCGATTGAAGTGCCCGGGGCGCGCTTCCGTATCATTTGTCTTGTGATCTAGGAAATCATTTGGGTCGACAATATCGCGATATTGCCTTGTGGAAATTAATTCCTCGTGGCGAGGCTGCGGTCTTTTGTTCTCGTTTGTCTTAGACGATGTTTTCGGGAGGTAATGTTTAGGTATTAATAAAATTGATTAGATCACGCCACGATCACGCTTTTTCTGAAAAGTCTTCCAGGCAAATATTTAATAGTAGTTGAAACGGTTGCACAATGGGGGGTATTAAAACATGAGTGTGAGTTTAAAAAACGAGCCGCAGGCGAGTTTTTTTTAATAATATCACACAAGTGTTTTTTTACTCTATACAAGTTAGTACTTGACTGCGATCTCAACAGATGGTAAGTGATGATGCAGCCTAAGATGATATCGTACTAACGTGAAAGGGTAAGTAAATTTACCCCAACGGTTTCTACAAGCATCACGACGGAACGCTAAATCGCTTGTCTTAGCTGGTAGTATACCTAAGAATATTACCGAACGAAAGAAGCATTAAATGAAATATACCACCCGAAGCCATAATTATGGACGCCATTTCTCACCGATCGTAGAAATGGCCGAAACATGTGGATTGTCGGATGGAGTGTCCGATACATCTACGTCGAGAGGTCAATCTGGTAGAAATAATTCGGGGTCAACCCGTCCTGTTTTACGTTTCGTGCCCGATACGCCCCCGCTCTCCAGGTGAATCGGGTTATTTATGAATGTTACATTTCCATCGAATTTCCGCTGGTATCGCACATCGCACAGGTACTCTGTACAATGGTCATGAGACATTCGCTTGTAAGAGGATATACTAACTGAATTTATTTTTCTCCTTCTTACTCTTAAGAATACGTTGGTGGGTGCGACTGGCAGCGTTGCGGAAGAAAATAACAGAAAAACGACATCTTACCTACTTAATTATTAAGTGTTTTTGGACATTATTATTAACGACTCATTAAAACAAAAATTACAATTACATCCATTGTTGGTTCCGATAAATTTTAGATTTTCAGCGAATTTTGATACATAACGTTTAAATTGAAAAGAAGTTGTCTTTATCGTTTTTACATAATATTATATGTAGGTCACTAAAAATTGAATATTTCTAGCAATTATGGATTTTCTAAAAGTAACACCTGCTTTTATTCAAACAAAAAATACCTTCATATTATGTGAGAGAACTAGACCTTACTTGCGCAGTCCAAACAAAATTACATCTCCCTCCTTGTAGTAGGAATTCAGATGAAAAAATGTGTTGTTATTAGTTACAATCTACGTTTCCAATATTGTGTTGGTTGCTGTAAAATGAAAGCGCTGTTTCCTCGTTGGCTTTAATTGGTCTCCTTGGAAATTAATTGCTTCCAGAATGCTTCCAGAAGGCGGCATTGTTTCTACATATTGGAGGTAAGATTTTTAATAGCTTTAATTCTTCATTCAAAAATTAAAAATACAATAGCATTACATAATAATTAAAAAATAAGCTTAAAATAAAAATTAAAACTAGGTATAAAATTAAACTATATCTAAATTAAAAACTACATACTTATCTAAAATAAAAACTACAAATTAAACTAAAATGTTAAAACAAATTAATCTAGTAGACCGCTGTCAGAGGGAATTGT
This sequence comes from Coenonympha arcania, assembly GCA_036785405.1. Lineage (NCBI taxonomy): Eukaryota > Metazoa > Arthropoda > Insecta > Lepidoptera > Nymphalidae > Coenonympha > Coenonympha arcania. Next base: position 2,861,444 of record CM072078.1, on the reverse strand, counting down.
TCCCAAAATGCTAGCCCCATTGCCTCGTTGTATCGCGATACTAATTTGTTCCCGAAAAAAACTTTCTTTGCTCCCGGTCCCCACGGTCCCATAGTTTCGACCCCAATAGGCTCAAATATGTACCCACTGTCCAGGGATACATATTTGCGCCTTTTGAGGTTTTCAGCGGATTCCGCCGGTGCACCAGCCCTAATTTTGGTTCCAGGAAGATGGGACGGTGCAAGTGTGTCGACACAAGTCGCATCCCACACTAAAGGCCTTCCCATTTTCCATGGAATCAGGGTCATTCCGTCCGGTCTCTTACCATCGCTACGCACTAGACCGCTCGGTTCAAGAACGGCCGCACAGTTAGCGGTGGTAAGGGCACGGCGGATGATATCGTTAAGGCTGGCGTGTCGGGGAATCCTACCTGCGCTCCTCGCACAGGAAAGACCGTGGTGACCGAGTTGGTCGACGACAACACCACAGTGACAGCGGTGTGGTGCACAACAAGATGCGCCCAAACGAAGGGCGACGCCTATCCGAAAAGTGGACGAATCTAAGATTAAGAAGATTAATTAATCTAAGTAAGATTACATGTATACATGCACAGAAATTAGAGGTCGAGATAATATCTATAGGCAAGGATTGTCTTAACCCCAACTGCACCGTGGAATATTTAAATATAAAATAAATAAATAAAATGGGACATTTTACACATCGCAATCTAGCCCCAAAGTAAGCAGTAGCTTGAGGTATGGGTACTAGATAACTGATAAATATACATACATATTACATACATACAATATATTGAAAATGAAAATGAAAATGAAAATGAAAATGAAAATATTTATTTTTCACATAGGCCTAAATAACAGGCTCTTATGAAAAGTCAAAACTCTACCGCCAGGTTCGGAAAGCAGGTTTGCACCGAGAAGAACTGGCAAGAAACTCGGAAAAATACCCAGACACTGGAAAACATTCATGCTCATCACACAAACATTTACTAGCAGTGGGAATCTAACCCACGACCTCCAGCGCAGACAGCAGGTTCGCTACCACTACTCCATTCGGTCGTCATTTCGTAACAAGGGGCTAAACACCTTTAAGAAACCTCAGAGCTCAGGATATGGTCATTGGCCATCCGAACGATTTACGTAAACCTTTTTCGTACAAACAAACAGTATCTGTCAAAATTCTATAGGTTGCTGCTGAGCAAACTACGTCGTGGTGTCACTGTTGATGGCAAAACAAGCATTTTTGGCACCGATGAACTGGCGAAATTTTTTTGTCCGTCAGTCTGTCCAGATAACATGTCTATTGGGCCAAAGTAACATTATGTCTTTCGACTTTCGAGGGTGTTATTTTGAATTCAGATCGAAGCAAAGTAGAATCTTGAGTGTAGCGAGAAATTCAAATAAGGCACGCGAGTAAAATATTTTAGACCCGAGTTACACACTACTTTTCATCACTGCCCTCTCGTTAATGAATTAACAGTATTCCGTATTAAAATAAAAATAAATTATTTTTCCGTAACTATGGCTACCGGCCGTGTACAACTGTACACAGTTCACACAATTATTTTTAGGTACATAGACTATATATTATTATATTCATGTAAGATAAAATCTTCACAATGCTAAGTTGAATAAATATTGAGGATAAGTAGTAAAAAATCGATATTTTGAATCAATTCGATCTTATCGACAGAAGCTAAAACGGAGAATGTGGTAACTTGAAGCTTACCAATTCCATCTAAAATAAGTGTTTTGTTAGTCATTACAAACATTAACAAAGTCTGAGTTATCAAAGCGAAATTAGCTTAATATCAACTTGTGCACTTATTGTTTAAACTGTAACACCCGAATTTCTGCTTTCTTGTAACTGTTTAAAGTTTAAAATCGCTTAACTTCATTAAACAACAGTCTCAATGGACTTAGTACAGCCACAGATAATATAATACTATACTAGGTACAGCGTCTCCAATCGTACTCTACAAACGGAATGGATGTTTTCATTCAATTTTCTATCGTGGGAACTGTACTGCCCAGTCGTGACTGTATCTTTATAGGAAAATAACCTCTTACGTTGTCAACATATTAAGGTATAATTTCGCGTGTAAGTAGCACGTTGTATTGTTTTATAGGTGCTATCACACGAAGCAAATTTTAGTGCTTCGTCCGTCGAAAGCGACTGTAAAAATGTATGGATCATTTGAGACTCTATTATTGACATATAATACGGAATTACTGGATACGGAGAAACAATATGTTCTTTTATCTGTTTTGTTTATACTGTTCACGATATATTTAAGTAAATACTATAGTAGATAGTGTTATTATCTCGCTGCAGACTTGGTCATAAATCATTAGTGTTTCGCTTTTATTGTTCTGCAGTAATGCACAACTCAACAAAGAACAACAAGAGCGAAACACTCGAATGATTTATGACCGAGTCTGCAGCGAGATAATAACACTACTATAAATAGGTACCTACCTGCGACTGATGGAAATAAAGAAACATCTAAGGTTAGGTTGCTTGATTTGACTTTAACCGAAACGTTATGGTTAAATAATGATGGCCTGACTCTTATGTCTTTCGAAATAAGGGTCAGACCGCCATATTTAACTATGACGTTTCGGTTGAAGTCAAATCAAGCAACCGGGCCTAAATAAGAAAAGTAGAGAGTTGAGTGGTATGATTTTAATTATAAAAACGTACCGTGGCCAGCCGCCGCTATAGCCTTCACCGATCTTTTTTCGGGTATAGTTGGTAAGTCTGATAATAATAGAACGTAAGCTACTTTTCACACCCCTAAGTGAGAAACAACGTTTGCCGGGTCATCTCGTAAAATTAAAAACTGCTCAACAAAGCACACATTCAAAGTGAAAGTCAAAATATCTTTATTTCCTGGCCCAACGTACAGGCTCTTGTAACGTTTTTAATGTTATCTCGGATATTGTTTCACGAATTGTTCCAATTTGATGAATGCACGTTTGTACAGCGGCGTTATAAAGCAAGTGGGATAGTAAAGTGGGCCAACTGTGTGGAAACCATGAATCATTGTGGCATACCTTCACAGGCGTTTTACCTACATCACTTGGACGCATATAGGTAGGATGTTGGTCTTAGAAGACTAACTTTAAAGAATAGCTCTGTAGTTTGTACGAAAAAAATCGTTTTAGAAATTGACATCTATCCTGGATAGGGCGAAAGGTGGCAAATTTGTTATGTCACCAACAGTAAGGCCACGCTGTAGTTCAATGTATTTTTTTAAAAAAATATTTTACGACTATTGACATAGAGCGTAAAATTAAATGTAGTTCAAAACGCAATATGGTCAACAATTGTGAGATTAAATTTACTTAAGCATGTCAAAGTCGAGCATTGTATTTCCTATGATAATTAAATTTTAAACTCTTAACCAATACCTAGATGTAAAGTTGTTTTTTTTCTTTCTCTTTTTTCAGATCACTCAGTGTCTGAAAACGTTTCGTGAATAGCGCCTGATCAAAAAAGCGTAGGTAGACTCAGCCTAACGAAGAATTTCTGTAATATTAAAGAATCGTTAAGTATAGTTAAAAAATAGCAACTCTTATAATTTTCATGTAGGTAAGTAGTAGACATCTAGAGTAAATGAACCACGTTCATTCACACAGTCGTGAACGCATGTTTAAGTTTCGTGAAACAATAATTAGGAGGTGGGCATTACCAGAGCAGTCGTTTTGATTACTTCCGGTGTTTGTAAAAGTGCCGCCGCTGATGCGTACCGGGAATGTAATTTTAGGGTAGTGCTACATTGCAGCATATTATGAAATTACGCCGTATATTTTGCAGGTAATGCGCCTCCCCTGAACGAATGTAAAATTGGTATAAATTTACACTAAAAGGAAAATTGGTTTAACTTTACTTTCATTCGGGGGGAAAAGGCAGTGGGAAAAATATTTTTAAGAAATAGAATCCGACTTTATTCGAATATTATACATTTAAACAATAAACTTTCCATCGAAAATAAGGGTTCCATTTTTACCATTTTGGTATGGAACCCTAAAAATAATGATCATAATCCGAGATTTATATTATAAATAATCTATCTCCATTCCAATTTTGGTCAATAGTTGTGGTGTAAAGACCAGCCCCTATAGATTGTGTAAGAAAAACGTATATTCGTCGTTATCGTAATCGTTTACGAATTCAGCCCGCTGATTGGTCCCCTGATTTACGTCAGCCAATCGGGGAGCAGAATTTGCTAACCATTAGGTACGATAACAATGAATATGTTTTTCTTACGTAATCAGACCCGTGTACCAAATAACAATCATACATAGGTACACCATACACAGATACACACTTTTGCTTTCATAATATTATTGAATACAATAATATTATTATGAAAGTTTTGTGTTTATAGCAAATTGTAGCTGCACATTGCCAAGCCCAAAACGTGCAAAATGCGTAAACAGATCGCTCTCTTACACTGACAGGCTTTACTTTTCCCCTTTTTACTACCCGGCGGTCAGAAACTATTTGTTGCGGACATATAGTGAAACTTTGCTTACTACGCTTTATAAAAATGATACATTACAAAAGTGAGATGTAAAAAGAAAATCTTCAAGATTATCTTAATACAATGTAGTCCGTCCTTTAGATGTGATAAACAAACAGACACCTTCGGGTCCCGCACGTTTTGTGTATCAATCAACACTTGAAGCGAAGTGTAAACAAACAAACATGTACAAACACCGCTGCACTTTAAAGCCGGCGTCGGTTAAATTGAGTGGACGTCTGGTTTGTTTTGAAATTGTTGACGTGTTTGGGTAAACTTGTCTTACGGTACACGAATTTTAACCAGTAAATAATGTACTTTATATAGATCTTTAACCCTTTTTTGGTACTCGATAAGACATATTCAACTTGTGAGAATGAGGAAGTTGGTATTTTTGGGATTTTATCCACTAAAACCCCTTCGGGTGTCATACTCTATTATTCATAATTGTTTCAGAATTTCGGTAGGTAAACTTCGGGGACAAATAGCGTTGAAGACTATGCATATGGCATTTTCTTGGATTTTCTTCGTGTCGAGATTTTCGTGACTAAAGAAATACATTATTTATTATATATTTTATTATATATTTTCAGTAACTACTCAGCATTTCCAAACTTTATTTTTCCCACATTCAAGGGATCCTGGAAGAAATCTCTCCATTAGAGATAAGCTGTCCTTTGTGCACGTCTTTTCTTTGTATAATTTTAAGTTTAAGTTTCTGGTACATAAATAAATAAATAAATTATAATATTTCGCTTAACCCCGTTTCAAAAAAAATTTTATTGTTTAACCATGGAAATCAGGAACCTATACTTCTGTATTCATTTTTGTTTACTTTCTACATTTAGTAATAAGCCAGTAATTAGTGTAGTAGGCTGTAGGAGAACAGAACATTAAAAAAAGCGATAGTTTTGGACCAGTGATAGCGATCACTATATTAGTATAGTATAGTACCTAGTATGTTTCTTTTTTACTGCGAGGACTTTAATTTTCACTCAGACATTCATTTTCATACACCCCCTAGCAAAAAGGCGGCCATTTTCATTTCATTGTTACGTCACATAATGGTTTTACACTTCAAGGGCAGAAAGGGCGTCTTTCGCCCTAGGGTATAGACAGGCCAGGACTTCATTGTAGACTTTATTGTTTTATTTATATTGTCTGAAAAGTCAGAATCTAAACAGTTATCTTATAGCAAGTGTATTTGTGCACTTTGTATTATAATATAAATTGAGTGAGTCAACAGTACTTATTATAACATTGAGTGTATGATTATTTATCAGATGTCTTTTGGGAGCAGGTGGTAAGTTAAGACTTTTTCCATCCGGATAGGTACCACTGACATGACCAGGCATATCATTTAACATTAGGTGAACAGGTGAATTTTTTTCTGATTACATCATCTTTGTAACAGGGATCTTTGAATTTGGATGCTTACGGAATTGACAACGCGTTAAACCTTATATGTATTTCTGTTTATTGCGTTGTTATACTTCTATTAAAATAGCAAAAAATTGTATGATGTCATTTTGTATAACTTGCAGACGTATTGGTAACGGTATTTTTTTCTACATTTTGCCCAAAACTATCAGCCATCAAAATAAACAAAAATCAAGCAACGCCCTTTCATATGATACCCTACTCAATATTTTTATCTCATTTTGAAATCTGTACGACTCGGTTTCCCCCTTTTTAAATATAAATAAAAACAATTTTCATTTTTTAATGATTGCAATGGCGTCGAGCCATTATTTTATTACCTAAAACTCAAAATTTCAATTCGATATCTAGATACTGAAATTAAGGGTCATGACACCCAGACAGACAACAAAGTGATTTTATAAGGGCTCCGTATTTTTTTGAGGTACGGAACCCTAAAAATGTCCGATAGGAATCTATTATCGAGAGTAACATAGTAACAATATTACGTATTAATCAGGAAAAACAAACATTTCTACCGACGCAATGGAAATCAAAAACAAAATCTAGTCTGAAATACAATGAAAGGTTCTACTGAGACTAACAGACATACTACAATAGCGGAAACAAAAGCCGAGACACTAGGTAAAGCACTAAAGCACTAAACACTAAACACAACCCAGACAGCTTAGAACAATGTCAGGTATTAAACATTTCATCAGAGTCAGTCCTAGCGAGGAATCTCACTCACGACGAAACGTTTTGTTTCTAACTGGACTTAACTGTGAAACATTGTTTAGTTTAAAGAGGCAATGCATAGTGCACACAACATACTAAAACATTTGCCCGACTGCCAAGGAAAGGTTACGTTTTTCACTCGTATCTTGTATGTTTATAAATTACCACGTATCTATCACACAGACCAATTTTTTCAATTTGTTTTGCTATAATCCCCTACTTGAAAATAATCTGTATGGTCCAATACGCAGGAACACCGCACACATGTAACACCACACACAATTCTTCCAACAATTTCTTCGACGCACGTGTCGTCCCGACACCGGGACATCCTCAGGAGATGTTTACTTCACAATGCGAAATCTTAGAGTTACTACATATTTGCATTATTGCATCATAGAACATCACTATTATAGCGGCAAAACCGCTCTCATGAAGAACACAATGCGAACCTTGTGTGGTGTTTCATGTTGACTTTCCAATGCGAAATCGTAGAGTTTACGATTTTGTATTGTGAAGTCAACATATCCTGAGGATATCCCGGTGTGGGGACGAAATGTGCGTCAAAGAAAGTTTTAAGAAAATGTTGTGTTCCATGTAGGCGCTGTATCTACATATTGGACCATACAGATTTTTTTCAAGTAACAGGTTGTAGCAAAACATATTATTCTGTCCTGCTCATTTATTGATTTCCGCAAAATAACAAATAATCCTATCCTGATCTGTCTACTTATTAAATGTATAATAAATCACTTGATTTTGTCTCAATTTCAAAGACTTATTTCTATTTTAACTGTAGCGAGACAGTGCGTCTCGTCCGTCCATCCCGTTCTTGTAACAGTATCAATATACAAATCCGGCCAAATGTTCCGAACGCAGCTGACGTAACTTTGAACGATTTCATTTCCATGATATTCCCCGCCGAATCTGCATAACTTGAAGACGAACGATACCGCCACAGTTTACTCATCAAACAGATGTGATTGTCTTTCTGCATGGGACGAAAGTGTGGAAAATTCTCTCGTAATCTCTGTTTATTAATGTATACAGTCAAAGCGTCATCATCGTCAACTTTTACTGATTCATCTATATCCGACCTTCTATACCACCTAGCTACTATACGCTTTTGTAATAGTGTTTTAGGTTTTGTGTTACCAAACTCTATATTTTACAGATATCATTAGCTATTTTTTTAATCAAAATTAATAATGCAATCGTCACCTATGTTGGAGAATTATGTCTATGCTGTTTCCATCATTTCAATGACACTTTTTGTGTCTAAACTAAACCAGACTAAAGACTTGTCTCGTAGTACTAAACCTTCAACCTTTTATCCGCTAACAGCGAAAAACCTGAGTACTCCTACTCGCGTTATTTGAGTACCAAAGCACCAGTTTGCATTGCATTCTATCGTACAATTGATAAAGTATTATGTACAGCCTAATTTATTTATCTATTCAATGATCTCATTTCTGTAATTGTACCTATCTTGACTTATTTCATAATATTTAGAAAAACCCAGCCTCCCAACAAGTGCCATAAAACGCTTTCTGTTTTTGTAGCTAAATTGTACGATAGCTAAACGGTGTTACAGCTCACTTCGCCGGGCTTAACTACCGTTTTGCATTTAAATGATAGGGATATATAATAGCCGTTTGGTAGGATTACATCGCCGTTCCTTTCCGCGGACGTTAATGTGCTGCCGAGTGCCGCAAGGTGGAATGATGGGAACGGATTTATTTATACTCTCTAGAATTGATGGACAGGATAAAGATACCGAAATGAGAAGTGAATTGGAGGGTTTTTCAGTTTCCTCATGTAATATTACCTATATTACATAAACCTAGATAAAAAAGCTATATTCGCTGCAGCTGAACGTAATATGAGTAAGCAAATAATGTTTATAATAATGTCATTCAATCATATTTTAAGGGTTAGCTTGTAACGTTAATAAATTCATTACAAAATATAATAATACGAATAATATTATCAACAGCAATCAATACATTGCAATTATATAAAACTTAATGTTCAACATAGGTTACTTTAATGTTAAGTAAACATGCTATATTATCTGCAAGATATGTAATGAAATTCACTCAAAACTGAATCCAATGAATAAAAACTGATTAATTAATCGTTCATCTGATTATGTCGAAAATTTTGACAGAAATTTTATAGGTTGTTAAAATCAAATTTGGATCAAATAGGATGAAAAACCCGTAAAGAAAAGGGCAGAACAATCCAGGCAAGCTCTAGCTTACAAATAGGACATAACTAAGCTTTTCGCGAACAATTGACGTGCATTCGTAGCTATTGTATCGTAAGTGGTATCTACATAATCGTGACAACAAAATGCATGTCCCGCGCTTTAAATTTGAATAACTCGCAAATTATTTCCTCTACCAGTTCCTTGGTTCGGTTCATTGTGTTTTGTATTGTGCATTATTTACTGGTTAATTCTCTGATTCAAGTGTTACTCCAAGTTTTATGATTTTAGTTTGGTTTCTGACTAATATGTATGCAAATTATTCTGCAACAAATCATTCATTCTATTGATTGTCTTTTCAGTTCAAACTTTAATACACTTTTTAGTATTATTTTTTCATTATTTTATTATTCGTTAACATACTTTTAATCGCTCTCTTGAATGTCTTTTCATTTCAAACTATTGGTTTTCAGTTAGTCAATCATGATGTTTATAATAACATCTATAACTAAATATATTACATCTTAACTGAATAAAAATACAAGGACATTAACTTGATTTTCATATTTATTAAACCTAACTAACCTAACCATATTTTTAATAGTGTTTCATATGTGATCCTTGCAACCTCTATTTCATAATGTATTTTTCACAGATGTTTTTGTTTTGTGATCTTCTAGTCTCGTTTCATTACTTTTGTCTTCGTTTTCTCAGTTACGAGTTTTTCCATTGCAAGCGATCTGGTGAGTCACGCCGAACCAGGCAGCAACTTTGATGAGACTACGTGACTCTATTACTGGCTTAATGGAGGTTTACAGGTTTGCTGCATGGCTCCATATTAAATCATGTAACTTTACAAATTAATATTTTTCTCGAAATCATTGGAAAATATATATGAGCAATTGACTATATTTGAGGCCGTGAAAACTGACATAATTTTATCACGACATTTTGTCAAGCAAGAAAATCACGTTTGTTGTATGGAAGCCCCTTAAATATTTGTTTTAGTTTTTGTTGTTATAGCGGCAGTAGAAATACATTATCGGTGAAGATTTCAAGTGTCCTAGCTATCTCGGTTCTAAAGATACAACCTGGTGACAGACGGACGGCGAAGTCTTAGTAATAGTCCCTTTCTTACCCATTGGGTACGGACCTTAAAAAATTAAGAGTTATGTGAACGATGGGACCGAATCTATTTAGCAGATTCATTTACTGATTATATTGGCAGCGTGACTGATATGTAGCAAAATAAAGTGTCAGCGCTAGTAGATCAGCATGTTCCATCGCTGGGGATATTGCTTTTGTGGTTCAGGTCGGACCCTTCAAATTACTGGTAATTATTATTGGTAATGGTATAATTACCGCTCGCCCGGTCCGAGAGATTTGAGGTCGGAAGCAGGTGATACGTGTGCAAACAAACAGCTTTCCTCCCTCGTAGATGATGCCTCTGGATGACGTGTTTGGTTATCATTAAAAGCATATACTGATTTTATTTGTATCCTCCTCACTCTTACAAATACGTTGGTAGGTGCGACGAAGAGCGACGTGGCAGGATGTTACAGAAAAACGACACCTCTAAGTGCCTGAAGACTTCAAACTGTGTGAGTTGCCAGATTACGGATCCAAGACATGGTCGTTTACTATGGGCCTCATGACAAGGCTCAGAATCACTCAGAGGGCGATGGAGAGAGCTATCTATGCTCGGAATCCTCTACGTGATCAAATCAGGAATAAGATGATCTGTAGACGAACCAAAGTCACCGACGTAGCTCAACGTATCACAAAGCTGAAGTGTCAATGGGCGGGGCACATAGCTCGTAGAGCCGACAGACGTTGGGGACACAAGGTGATCGACTAGCGACTTCGCACAGGAAAGCGCAGTGTTGGCAGAGAGTCGCTGGATACAACTGGCACAGGAATTATTGCAGGAGTCCTTTGTCCAGTGGACATCCGTTAGCTGAAACGAATGATATCGCAGAAACCTTTGTAGGTTCGTATCAGAAACGTTTAAGAAAATCGGTCATGATTTTACGTACTCAGTAGCAAAGGGGTGAGTGTTGAGGCTTCAGATGATGATGATGATGATGACTTCTTTACCTACGGAGAGCAAATTAACGAGTAACCCTGCGCTCGTTCCAGCAGGAGCCTTTTTATCGCGAGACTGATTGCCCCGAATTAGTCAGCGATTTTTTCCCTACCCTCCTCTCTGAGCCATTTAGTACAGAACGTTGCTTTTAATGCGCAGTGATAAAGGAGATTCTCTTAAGTGGTAGAGCGGATAATATACTAGACAGATAGATAGAAAATAAAATACTTCATTGTACAAAAAATATCGGTAAAGAACGACCACATAAATTAAATATAACTTAACTACACTATACTGTTAACTATCTATACACTTGGGACAGTAAAGCTGGGAAACAGGAAGCTTATTGCGATCTCTGTCGCACTTACAGGGTCTATGGCAGGACTGCCGGGCAACACAGGACGGCGGGAGGCGTCCTATTTTTCCATTTCATAGCTCTACGGGCAGCGACTGTTTGCTACAGGAATAATGTGCTATAACAGCTTTATTTCAACACAGCAAATAACTATTAGCCACGGTGTAAGAGGATTCATTGGACATGAGGTAGGCATTGTATTATATGTACAAAATTCTTTAAAGATGAGATAAGGTTATTATTCCTATAAATTTAAATACGAATCAAAATTTTTCACTCGCAGCGGGATTTGAAGCCGCGTCTCCCATCTCTCGCGGCTGGGTGCTCTGACCGCTGAGCTATACGAGCATATCCAACTGCGGTGAAATTTCGATTCGTATTATTAGGTCTAAGGTTACTATTTTTAAGATAATTTTAATTACGTTAGCCTTTTCTTGTATTTAAAATGCTGCCTATTTTCGCTAGCTGATAAATAATCGATAATTACGAGTCTGATAAGTTTATTAAAAAAATAGGCTATCAATATTAAAACATTTGTAATATTAATTTCACTAAAATCTAAATGTGAACTTGAAAAGGGTTCGGATTTTTTCCTGGACCTGGGTCTACCTACTGACGTCTACATAGTTTAGCTTTTTATCCTATCTCACGCAGTACAAAGTTTAGATATCGTTGGCGTGCAGATAAAAATGTGATTGATGCCTTCCCGGTTAAATGGCTTGCTTAAATGAATTCAAGAATGGTTAAAAAAAATCTTAGACTTTTTTTAACTCGACCTGTCTATCTTTTGGGTGACGGTTTTTACTTTAGTTAGATACTTAATAATGGTGAAATCAAAAATAGCTTATCAAGTTACGTCAGGGCAGCTGATAATAAATAATTAATTCTAGTGATATTTGTAGTGTCTTTTCGTCAAGCTGCTAAGACAATGTTAATCTTTTATCTCTAATATAATACACAAAATTTTCGGATCAAAGTGTTTGTAACAAAACCAGAGAGAAACAAACGTGACGCTGTCTCTTTCTGGTCTCTCGCTATTGCTATATGTGTCTCATGTGTGAAAAATAAAATAAACGAAATGGACAGAGTATAGCTTAGCAGGATTTATACTCCGCTACTTGAAAAAAAATCTGAGGATGTCCCGGTGTCGGGACGAAACGTGCGTCGAAGAAAGCGTTGGAAAATTGTGTGAGGTGTTTCATGTGGGCAATGTTCCTGGATATAGTACCATACAGATTTTTTTTTTCAATTAGCGGTGTATCGCAAAACAATATAATCTGTCCTGCTAATTATGGATTTCCGAAAAATAACGCCTGCTTCCATTCAATAGATAATAGCTTGTTACAACTGACAACGAACTTCTCATTGACAAAGGAACACTAAAAATGCCTTGATGGATTTACATCAATGTATGTTTACATAAATGTGTATGTATATGTATATGTATGTTTAATAATATGTGTGTAGCGGTCTTCGATAGCTGAAGATAGATGGCGTAACCAGTACCCTAGCACACGCTGACGGAGCTTTCGACGAGCGTGCTATATATAGAAGTTCTGACGTCACACGCTCGGATCGCAAGCGGTCCCCAGGCACAACACCTGCCTGGAGGGAAATTTCCCTATTGCCACCAACGCCGGCAAATGTGTAAGTAAAGAATAAGAGAAAGCCTTACCTCCATCCTCAGGGATATTGAGCAGCTTCTTGGCTCCAGGACTGGGCCCGCGCACTGCCGATAGCGCCCTCTGCAGCGTGTCACTCATCTGCTTCGCGCACACACACTCACACAGCACCAGCACACACAACACTGCACACACTCTCCGCCAGCCGGAATCCTGTTTGCCCATCCCTTTCACACAGAGCTTCGCCATGATGAGCAAGAGCGGGATGGCGCTACATCTTACGTTGAACGCGGCATCTGGGAACAAATGAGAATTGTTTCAAATATAATGATTTTCAAAAAGCATGGCATAAAACCGTCCAAACGTAATATAAGTTCGTAACAGAGAGATGTAAATAAAGCATAGAATAATTAATTATGTACGTATTTTTTACGCTTTACAGTAAAAAATACGCATAATTAATTAATACCTACTTGACCGCGACCTCACCTGACGGTAAGAGATGATGCAGCCGAAGATGTTATCGTACTAACTTGGAACCCTAAGTTTCTACACCGCATCGTGCCGGAACCCTACATCGCTTGGCGGTGTGTCTTTGCTGTTAGGGTGGTACCTACCCACGGATGAAGCCTTCCAGACCAGACCTGAACCAATTTTGTAATTATAAAGTTCTAGAAGTTATATTATTAAACTTCACAATATAGGCATAGTTTATCAAAACTGAGCAATAAAGTAACTGCTCTCGAGAGTGGGCTGGTGATAAAAATACTATACCTCAATTATTATATCCCAGATAGGAGATAATATTATTTTCTCTACCAGCTAAAGCACGGAAAGAAGGAAACGGAGAGATCGTTTTGTTCACAGGACAGATTAATTTGTTTTGCTATAATACGCTACTTGAAGAGATTCTGTATGGTACAATATGCAGGAAGAGGACCACTACCCACATGAAACACCACACAAAATTTTCCAACACTTTCTTCGACACACGTTTCGTCCCGACACCGTGAAATCCTCAGGAGACGTTGACTTCACATACAGAATCTTTTCAAGTAGCGGATTATTATAGCAAAACAAATTAATCTGTCCTGCTAATTATGGATTTCCGCAAAATAACGCCCGTTTCCAATTCAATATATTTTTGTTCATTTTATCGGGGAATATTTTCTCCATCTGTTTTATCCTCTGGATAGATCAATAAAAAACTTTTTATCCTCTGGTAATGGGACTGGGATGTCAAATATTATTTATTTATCTCCATTGTAGGAAAAGTAGTAGGTGGGCTACAATTAATTATTAACTTTTAAGATTCCTCATTCCACCTAAATGTTTCGAGGGCCATTATCGAGGCACTCTTCTAATATTGTTGTTCAAGATCTTATTTGATAGGTATCAAAAACGAATAGGTATCAATAACAAACCCTTGAGAATTTCCTACAATATTTCCATAATAATTTTCCATATCAAGTATTATCAAGTTATTAGTTCTTAACTACTTAAAACATGCTTAGAACTATTTAGAATCTATTGGAAGACTAAGTATCTAACAACTCTTAACTCTATGCATCTTAAGTTTACTCTAATAACTTCATAAAGCTCAATGCAAGCTTGCAAAGCTGCTTTCAGCATTTTCAACATCACGTTATTATGTTTTCATAATATCTTTAAGCTTTTAAAATTAAACAGATAGGTATAGATAAAGAACGTACTAGATATCGTAAAGTCATATTAATAACTAGCTGACCCAACAAACCATATATATTTTGCCGTATAAATGATTTGATCAGTACCAATTACCATAAAAAACGTTGTCAAACATAGGCATGTGATGTTGTGGTATTTTTTTAAGAACTTTTTGAGGAAAACAATTCCGTCGTACATGATTTTTAACCGACTTCAAAAAAAAGGAGAAGGTTCTCAATTCGTTGGAATCTTTTTTTTAACTTTCCTTTAAACGCTCTCCTTAAGGAACAATGTTCCTGTCTTTGAAACATTTTCTTTAATGGTGCGCTCCTACTAGTTATAATATCATAAAATTATAAAGCCTAAAAAGCCTTCCTCGATAAATGTTCCATGAGCCATCCTACACATAAATAATAATTTACCAATTCGGTCAAATTACTCCTGAGATTTGCGCGTTCAAACAAACAAACTCTTCACCTTTATAATATGAGTAGATTTATTGTAAAAACATGACTTGAAATAACATGATACATTATCATAGGACTAGGTAGGTCCAAGTTAAAAATTTTCTCAGTTAAAATTTTTGATCGGTTCCCAAAAGTAATAATTTCTCTTGTTTTGGAAGGAGTCAAGTTCGCTAAATCAAGTCAAGTTCGTTAGTTCCCAAAACAAGCCTAGCAAGCTTAGACGTGTGTCAAAAAGGAGTTTGATACCTGATTATGATGATGATAACTTAAAAAATCACTCAAACGTCGATAGTAGAGTTCAAAGAGCCGAAATCGTATGAACTTAAGACTTATTACTTACATAGAGACAAACTATCGAAAATAACGGATAAGCTAAACTTCCGGACAACAACATAACCTAAAAGCTCAAACTTGACATTCCAAACAAGCGAGCCAAGGTCAAGGAACTAGACAAACCTACCGCATTCCGGTCGAGCAACTCCGAGACACAATCACCGCACCATCACAACACTAAAACACACTAGATCGCTAATTAATACACTAAAAACACCAGCAGCATGATCCCTTATCGCGTACGGAACGTAACTAACCTAAAACTTAAAACTATACGCGTAGCCATAAAAATTTGACCGCCAATAAGCGTTCATTTCAAAGCAACCCAGACTCGAAATGCTCTACCAACACCACGTACGACTTTACAATGGATATCCACACGAATAACTACCTTAGCTGTATCAATATACGGATGTAGAGCAAGTTTTTCAACGGAAGTAATAATTTTGTGGAACACGGTACAAACGAACGCATCTTTTGTATTCACTTTCCTACCTGGATCTTGTCCCTTTTTTCTTAAGACCACATGTTCTTTAATGCGATTGAATTTCTGTCTCTCTATGCCTGTAACATTAAAGTTCAATTTCGCATGTCCAACGTTTGATAAGACAGCGAAATAGTGGGTGATTGCAAACGCCCAGTTTTTTCTGTTATTGAAAAGCTCAATCAGAAGAAACGGGATTGTGGAATTGTCCATAACATTCGATCGGAATTTCTTAGAAATACACCGGTGACTGGACATGATTTCTCAGATGCAAGTTAGACTTGTAGGTTACATAATGTATACGAGATAAAAAGCTATACATAAAAGCTTTGATTAATAGAAAAATATCAAAATCTTATTAAAGCCAATATGAGTGGCAATTTACAAAACATGGTGGTGTCAGGACTAAAAGAAGTTTTAAAAGCACTAGATACTGAAATATCTCTAGATAGATAGGAGGATAGAAAGAATATCTATGGCATAAAAGAGAAAATAAATTGTAACAAAACAAATTAAAGGAAAAAAATGATCTAGATTCCAACCAACCTTTGAAAACAAAGCTTTTAAACTTATTGGAATGTAATTAATATATTAATTTGTGAACCTGTCTAGAAAAACATTTGAACCTATTGTGCAAATTTTATTATTTCGTTTGAAGTGTGCCCTTGATATTTTCTTGTTTTTTTTTTAATTCGTGGGTTTGTGTTTTGGATTATCTTCTCTTGCATACAAAATTCTCATGTCTTGTGTTCGTTACCTAACTCCTCTGAAACGGCTCGACCGATTGTTATGAAATTTTCAGCTCATGTTTCGTAGGTCTGAGAATAGGTCGTAAGCTGTTTTTATATTCCTAATGGCAAAACAACGTTTACTGAGTCAGTTAGTATACTTAATAATACGAATTTTAAATCTTAAATTTGTGCTAATATTACGATTTCTGACTGCCTTAAAGAAATAAAAGCTAATAGACCATCAATAAAGTCTGGATAGACCTTTATCAAGAAACTTTGCAAGCATGCGAAGCCACCATAATCGATATAAGGTAAGTATTTTTTCACTGATAAGAAAACTCGGGATATGGGCATCCGAACGATTTACGTAAACCTTTTCCGTACAAGCAAACTGTCAAAATTCTTTAGATGCCTGCTGAGCGAACTACAGCATGACCTTACTGTTGGTGGCTAAACAAGCACTTTTGGCACCGATAAACTGGTGACATTTTTTCACGCTGTCCGTCCGCCCTGTCCAGGATATAATAATGTCTATTGATTTTTTTGTATTCTATAGTCGGTGCCCCTGTTGAACATGCTTGCCATAAAGCACACATGTGCGAAAGAAAGCACAAGAGGCGGCATGTTTCATCTTATTGCACCGCAGGCAGCGAGTAAATGCGGCGACTATAAGAGCTTCTGTATATACCATTTTAAAACAAGCTTAATGCATGACAAAAATACTTACTAGTATTCCAAAACCTGGGGTACCTAGTTAATAAACAGTTTAGACAGACACCGACTAGCTTGATACTTAGACAACAGTATAACTACGAAGTGGATTAGTTTTAAGCTATTAAACTTGCCAGCCAGGATGCCTAGGTAAACTAGATAGGTGGTCGTACCGACAGCACAAATATTTAAAATTCTACAAATACTCTTGGTACATTTTTTAACCTGGTGAAACAGGCTGTCGTTAGTTAAGGTCTCTAAAAAAATGTTGTTCTTATGCCTAGGTGAATTACGAAAAATCAAGCCAAAACCTCACGTAGTGTAAAACATACTCCAACGCTAAGATAAAAAGTAGAAGTGAAAGAAGACAGCCCTGGCGTACTCCTGCTGTGAGCTTCGGAAGCTTATCGCGGTAAGACACTAATTGGTATGAGCATCCATCATAACGCCTTCATTAATATGATCTTTACTGGAATTCTTTTATTTACTAGACAGATCATCGATGGCGAAGATATAAGAGAAGTGTCAAATGCCTTTTTAAAATCCACAAACGTGAGGCTCACTACGCATTGATTTATGTGTATTAGGAATTTGGATTTACTCTATTTTTATTTGTAATCTGTGTAATTTTAAATGTGTCATTTCAGTTTTGTTGATCTATTCATTGCTTTTGTTTAAAGTTTTTTTTTTTTTAACAAAAAAAACTATTTCTAGGTATTTTGCTGACGCTACATTCCGAAATTCTACCCATTAAGACACATGCACGTTAAGCCCTCCTATACGCATGAACCATGAAGAGATAAAGTCTAATACGTAAAGTCTAGAGCTGAAACAAGGAAGATGTATACAGAGCTTTATAGAGCGAAGATTTCAGACTATAATGAATGTTCATTACTTCCTCTTTCTTAGGCCTATTTAAGTTGCTCACGTATTCTGTTCTATACAAGTTTTGAAGCTAGGTCTTTATTTTTACTCTTTGTATCTTGTATGTATGTATGTATAGTAAAGGAGATGTTTCATCAATGTATATAAGCCATGGGCTAGGTCTATGTACGGTATAGTTGGGTATAGCCCAGATAACAGATTTTTCTTAATTTTTTAAGGTGCCGTACAAGACCTAGCCCAATTTCAAATGTCTTTTTTCTTATTTATCAGGTATCTTTCAAACAACTGAATGGATTTTGAGAATTATACTATCGTTGGATTTGTCTCAGAAGCCCAAGTGTTTAAAATCTACACAGACCAAAATCATATCAAAATCCAAATCAAAATGTTCATAATATACCTTCACGTAGGCCTAACTTACAGGCTCTTATGAAGACTCTACCTACTACATTCGGAAAACTGTTTCGTAAGGAAAAGAACGGGTAAAAAACTCGGCACTTGTATATTAGCCCTTAGTCTGTGCACCTGACAAACTGTAATAAATAAACTTAAAACCTCACCAACATCACAGGGTCGTTATTTCATTAGTTCTGAGCTAGCGTCTAGTCTAGACTCTACACTATCCGGGTTCAGGCAGCTGACAAATTGGAACACTACCTTACACTCTTACCTTAATTTGTTGTAGCAGCTTCATAACATCGCTTTGTATGTTATCTTGTCTGAAAGGAACACATTTTTATAATAATCATGAAAACATCGGTAGGAAACCTACAACTTCATGCCCAAGATTTCTGCCATATGGGAAGCGGTTTGATTCCTCGTTCTTACGCACTGCAAAGGCCTGGAATACCCTCCCAGGCACTGTCTTTCCTGCCACTTACAACCCGGGCGCCTTCAAATCAAGAGCGAATAGGCATGTCCTAGGCAAGCGCGTTCCACCTTAGACTGTATCATCACTTCCCATCAGGTGTGATCATAGTCAAGTGCGAGCCTAAATAGTTTAAAAAAAAACCCCTTTTGAAAGGCGTATGAAGCCTGCGAACTACTCAACTGACCAGGACGCTAGTCTAGCTTTCAAAGGGTTTAAGTCATAAATTTAAAAATCCCAATTCAATTGAATTTTAATAACAAATACCATAAAATATTATATAGGGTTATTATTTTTAAATTATTACCGGCTTATCCGGTAAACTTGGTATTGTCCATATAAATTATTTTTCATATGAAAAAAGTTTACCTCAGACCTCAAAACTATTTAATACAAACAGACTCGAAAATGTTATAATATATTGGAGATTTAGGCATTATTAATAGTGTATAAAAGAAATATCACAAACTCGTCATGTCTATCGTGGGCGTATTACGAGACCTAATTATTCCCGATTACCTACGTCGATCCCATAAATTACTATGACCTACTAAATAATGACCGCGTTAGTCCGACTAAATCAGCCGGCTATATAACACATATTACCATTTTTACCTACCCAAATGACACTTATAGTGGCGTTAATGGACGATAAATCTAGATTTTCGTGTAAGAATAGCAATTTGGACCTCTTTGGCTGTTGCATATTTATGAGAGCGCTTGGCGCCCTACACGGGCGGCTTGGCAGGCTTAATAATCTGCGATTATAGGGCAGGAGGTGGCGAGCAATTAGTGGAAGATATTACCCTGTACAACGGGAAAACAAGAGGGTTTTTGATTCAAACGGTCCAAAGTGTATAGTTGGTTTGAACTTCGAAGAACGTATATTGGATATGTAAAATAAGGTTTCACGGTCAATAAACACCTCAAAAATGAATAGTTCTGATATAGGAACTCATAAAAAACGTACTCCACTGTTAAGGCTATCGTCTAGTGACTTAGCGCGACGTGAATAGATGTTTTCAAACATGATATCTATGCCAGTATCGAGAGCGTCGCAAGTCCAGAGCTTGGCTAACATTTTATTCTTGAAATATGGGCTTTGGATGATAACGTTTTTACCCCCCAGAACCCCCCCCCCCCCCAAACGTTTACTAAAGTGGTCAATTTTGGTCTCATTAGATTTACTACACCTAAATCTAGGCTCGTACGTTTTTTTTAGTATTTTAGTTTATTTACCTAAATTACAAAAAAATAGTCGAGCAAGTTATTAGGTTTTAATTATCCTTAAAAGGTTAAGTTCTCAATTATCCTTCATTAAAAATAACTGCGGTGACCAGGTAGTTTTTGTTTACTTTTGTTTGATTTCAACATAAGAAAAACAGTAATAGGATCTCCGTGTTTTCCGCTAAACCTTTGTGTACAGGAAATACAAAGGCTCTCTCATTCGCTAATGCACTCAAGATTATCAAGAAACACTAGCCTATGTTCAACAAAACAATAGCAGGCAAAGAAGCTTATCTCATAAACAGAGAAGAAAAATCCCGCTGTAATCTCCGGGATCTCCGAGATTTGCATACAACACCGATATTCAATTAGGGTTTAAAGTAATTGTTGGTTCAGTGTGAACTGCATCTATATCGATTATGTTAATCGATTTCTAATTAGCATAACTAATTCCGCGGTCTAAATATACCTTGTGGAGTAGTAAACATTTATGTTGGGCAGTCTAGCTAATTTTTTTTAAATTAATAAAAAAAAACATGAAATGATTTAATGTTTTTTTTTTTTAGTTTTCGATGATACGAGGTCATAGGCTCGATTCTATTCAGTTTGGTATTTAAATATTATAATTTCTTAAATTTTCTTTTGTATCCGATGTGTATAATTCTGCAACGCATGTTTTTAAGTTCTTCTAAAATGGTGTCAACTATAACAAAAGCAAACCTTTTAAGGCACATTGTTGCTTTTCCTTTATTTTGGAGCACAATTTAATAGAAAGAAAATCAAAAAGTATTAGGAATAATCACTGATAAGAAAATTCAGGATGTAGGCATCCGAACGATTTACGTAGGTAAACCTTTTTCGTACAAGCAAGTATCGTCTAAATTTTATAGGTAAGCTAAGCGAACTACAGCGTGGCCTTACCGTTGGTGGCAAAACAAGCATTTTTGGCACCATTTTTCGTGCCGCCCGCCCTGTCCAGGGTATATGTGAATTGGAATAATACAATATTGGTATTTTTATAGATTTGTGTAATCTTATTGAAAGCATGTGCTTACAATGTTGGGATAATCAAGTAATTTCGACACTTATTGAGAAATTCGATACTTGCGTTGAAAAAGACAATAAAATTAAGAGTCATTGTATAACAGGAGCTGCACTAACATCCGGCAATAATATTCGTAATAAAAACATTACGAACACCAGTCACGAAGTATCGCAGAACAATAAATCAAAACTCGGAGGCCGAAAATCAAAATTCGTCACATTACCGGAGACCCGGTCGCGTCCGGGGCTAATAAATATTCAGGGAGGGAGGACCGCGGAGGGCCCAAAAATTTGAATCTTGGGACACAGGCCGTATTAATTATACTGAATAACAGGGTTTCGATGGGACAAAATGTGAAAATTCTCAAATTATTTTAACTGAAATCGGTAGACGGTATACACGAAAGGCTTTTGCTGAATTGTTTTCATTCTCTTTTTTTTTAGCTTTGTTATTGAATTCGTTAATTAGGTTAAAATGCTCAATATAATGTGAAAATCTTTTCTTTTTTTATTTCCTTGCTGTTTCCTTCTTGTTTTTTTTTGTTTTCCACGTGCAAGTAATGTTATAGATATTTCAATTCACGACGTCGCGCCCTACTCTGTGAAATCACTTTTGTTTTATTCGATTAGTATGGAGTTTGACAGAGTGGGGCGCGCATTCATGGATTGAAATATCTGTATTTATAATTTGGTAACCATTACTAATTATAAGGCTTGTAATTTATGTTTCGCCAGTTCCAGTACAGGTGGATTTAGTAAATATTTGTAGTATAATTCGAATATAGTTTAATGAACTGAGGTTCTGTTTTGGACAACTCGCCATAGTTTTATTGCATTGGATGATAAAAGATAAAAATTGTAACTATATAAGACTTTTAGGTACACTTTTTAGTCCCTCTGTCTGTCACTTTTTAATCCATTTTTTTCAGAAACCGATAAAAGTATAAAATTGACTACCGTAATTAATCTTTGGCTGCACCGTCACTAACCATCAGGTGAGATTGGAGGATATTACTAACTTGTATAATAATTAAAGAAAAAGACGTGTGTAGTGAGTCTAAAGTTATGGCCTTATTTTACGAAACGCAAATAAAAAACCGGTTTTCTTTGGTAGTAAAGTGACGGGAAAACTCAATCACATTATCTATTTATAAAGAAGAGTAATTAGCAAAAGTTTACAAAGGACAAAATCCTATTAGCGACAGCCGGGAGTTTAGTAGAACTAAATCACGAACTTAATGCTCTTTAGCATCAGCTTGTAGTGTTGTAGTTTCTAGTAGTACGCCCAAGGGCACTGAACACGGCGAAGTTTGGGCAGGTTAAGAACCAACTTTGCCGTTACTTGCAAGTACAAGAACCGATTAAGTGTAGGAGGAAG
This sequence comes from Coenonympha arcania, assembly GCA_036785405.1. NCBI lineage: Eukaryota > Metazoa > Arthropoda > Insecta > Lepidoptera > Nymphalidae > Coenonympha > Coenonympha arcania. The sequence goes on along the minus strand of CM072078.1, from coordinate 2,838,676 downwards.
CTTGTGGGGGACCTTGTAAGATACTTGAAGTTTCAAATAATTTCTAAGTATTACTTTTTGTCTAGTGGGACGCTTCGGCAATGGCTAGTTAGCGCGCACCAGCAAATACGCATCGCCAAATCATTTAGCGTTTCGGGGCGATGCTGTGTAGAAACTAAGTTAGTTAATAAGAAGAAAAATAAGTACAGAGAGAGCTGATGATTGAGGATTTCGAAGACGAATGAAGAGCACAGCCAAGGGTATTGCAGATAGGTGTCAATGAGCAAAAACAAGTGGCAGTGAGCAAAAAAAAATCAAAATGGCGGATTCAAAATGGCCGCCATAAGAATTTCGTCGGTATCTCGGAAATTATATGGAAGAACGTTGTCTTGAGAAGAGGTGATTAGGCCCCGAAGGTTACTCGATGGATAGAAAAAAAAAATTCAAAATAGTGGAATTTTTCCTTAGAAAATGGACGGGGAATATTTTAAAAGTAGGGAACTTTCAAAGAATGATTCTGAGGGTTGTGATACTTTTATAGGTAGAGCGACCTACTAGTCACAATATACATACTCCTTACTAACTACACGAGTTGATACAAATCTTCGAGTTTCCATATATTTACCAACTGAAATAAAAAGAAGCATAGTTTTAACGAATAATCGCGACATAGCGTAGAATTCTGTCGACGTAATTTGCATGCCGCGTGCCAAATGCTCTTGGCCGTTCTCCAGTGCTGTGATGCCTTAAGCCTTAAGGCTAAAAACTCAATACGCGAATATTGTAAGAGACAATAAAATTGGGAGTTGCTCGAAAATATATTGGGCGAGATGCAGCTTCCCGATATATTTCTGCAAAATTCAGTTTTGTTATCCTGACGTTTTTGTACGGCTTTTGTTGTAGATAGGTACTTAAGTTCATATAATATATAGTACCTCATATTAAGTGATAATGCAGAAGAATGAGAAGAGAATGAGAGAGTTATAAATAAATAAATAAATAAATAAATTAAGCTTTATTTGATTCCTTACAATACATAACTCTAATATTAATCTAAGTTCTAATATTATTCTACTTAATAACATGTTTGCAACTAAACAAAATTGGTAAAAATTACTATACTATTTAATTAATTGCTCTAAGTTAGGTGTTAGTTGCTCTGATACAATTTTTTTTTTACTAATTTATGATAGAATGAACATCGAGTCTTTTACATTTATAATATAAGGCAAAATAATAAATAGTGAAGAAAATTTTTATATAGGGTCGTATATGCCTGACATTATATGGCTGCGAGTGTGTAAGGACCGCTATTTAGCGGTAAAAGCCTCTTCCATGCCTTGAATCATAATATAATTATGCTAGGAGAGAATGAGAGAGTTATCGTACTAAATTAGAAGGGCCAAGTTTGTACGATAACATCTTAACCTCTCATCTGTCATCAGTAAAGATCGAAGTCAAGTACCTAACAACGTGTAGTTTAAATAAAACCGGACAAGTGCGAGTCGGACTCGCGCACTGAGGGTTCCGTACCTACTACTACCGGAGGAATAAAACCATAAAAACCACTTTTCTTGAACCGCATAACCAACTTAGTTTTCTTAGGTAATGTAAATATCAAATAAGTGATGCGAGGAAATGAACAGAATTTCTCAAAACTTTTATTAGGTTGACGTTTTATAGTAAACGTATTTACGTAATAACTTCGGACAGTTTTGATATAAGATTTCAATACTAAACAACTTCACCGCGAGTTAAATACGTGCAACGCCATCTGTCGGCATCAAAGTTAAACAAAATATTAGACTTGTTGAATGTCAATTCAACACGTATTAAAAAAAAACTACTCACTAGATCTCGTTCAAACCAATTTTCGGTGGAAGTTTGCATGGTAATGTACATCATATATTTATTTTTGGTTTTATCATACTCTTATTTTAGAAGTTACAGGGGGGGACACACATTTTACCACTTTGGAAGTGTCTCTCGCGCAAGCTATTCATTTTAGAAAAAAATGATATTAGAAACCTTAGTATCATTTTGGAAGACCTATCCAAAGATAATGGTATATAACACATATGGGTTTGATGAAAAAAAAATTTTTGAGTTTCAGTTCTAAGTATGGGGCACCCCCAAAATTTATTACTTTTTTTTTAAATTTTGTGTGAAGAAAACCTTAATGCGGTTCACAGAATACATCTAATTACCAAGTTTCACAGTATAGCTCTTATAGTTTCGGAAAAAAGTGGCTGTGACATACGGACGGACAGACGGACAGACGGACAGACAGACATGACGAATTTATAAGGGTTCCGTTTTTTGCCATTCGGCTACGGAACCCTAAAAAGGAAACTGCGTTGATAGATCATCCAGTTTTTCCTCATATACAGGGTCCTATTAAAATACCAAATCGCTCATGGCCTGTACTTGTTTACATTAAAACTAACAACTTTTGTTCTACGACTACTCAAACTTCAGTACCTATTAAAATATTTCATACAAAAAAAAAATATTTCTGTAAAGTGACATAGGTACACTGTAGCGGTTTCGCGCCGCGATTTCGCGCGCCGGCCACCGCGCCGGCCGTTGTTACTTGCCGATGTTACATTACAGAATAGGAACAAGTAGAGTCTCTGTAAAATTTTGAATATTTCATTTTTCTCAAAATATCGAGTAAAAAAAAAAGTTTAATGTAAACAAATACAGGCCGAAAGCTATTTGGTATTTTTTATAAAACCCTGTACACATACTCTAGACTTCTAGAGATTATATTCAGTAATATGTAATAACCAATGAAATAATCCAATACACAAATCACACCGCATTACCTGTTCCCCGCCTGATTGAACAAACCCGATACTAGTTCTGACGTTGATTGATCAGTACCAGGTAATACCATATGCGGAGTTCGCTTTAACGTGCTGAGAGATAATAAGCTTTATGTCTGTTCCAATAAGAGCTAGAGATTATGTCCGTTGGAGTACAATGGCCTTGAATGATTTAAGTCCAAGATACTCATGTGTAAGTCAAGAGTTTTTTTTGTATGGGAAATGTATTGATGAGATCTAAGCTGCATTGAAGCTATCTAGATGCCAATATAGCTGTTATTAATCAGTAAGTACCTATAGATATTTCAATACACGATGACGCGCCCCACTCTGTCAAACTCCATACGAATCGAAAGAAACATAAGCGATTTTGACAGAGTGGGGCGCGTCTTCATGAATTGAAATGTCTACATATTATGTAAAGTAGGTACCTACAACTCGTGCGCGATAAGTTGAGACCCGAGCGTGTGACGTCACAGTGACGTATTTGCACCGCCAGCTAATGCCAACCCTACTATCCGGGCAGCATCAGAGAAGTACAGGGGAAGCGGGCGGGCAGTCCACATTCCACATGTCTCAACTTATCACGCACAAGTAGTAGTTCCTTCTCGTATAGTAGGATTACAATGTTAGTCAAATGTCAATAAATACGGTTTTTAATAAAACTATAACTCACATAAAAATCTGCAGTTCAGAGTTTTCAAAATAAGTCGGTAAATTTTTAACTTTTAGTTTAAGGGTTTATTTTCTCTATATCGCCTGTAGGCACTGAACAAGACAACTAACTTTGTAAGCACAAACTGGACTCCTGTGGAAGAACTTTCCAAATCAATTACATAAAATCATAAGTTGCGGCGGTAAGTACTGAACAAAGATGTAAGTATTTTGCTACTCCTAATAATGGAAGAGATCTGGGATAATTAATTATGTATGATCTAGAATCAAAATCTCTTTTACAATCTAACAAAGTCAGTATTTAAAATGTTTTCAACATGAAGTACGGGAAAAAACATAAATATCTATTTTTTTAAACGTAAGTCAAGATTTACAACCTAAGTACCTAATACATAATTCGTTATCAAGAATCTTTGAAAAGAGCAAGTGCCGAGTTTCTTGCCAGTTCTTCTCGGTGCAAATCTGCTTTCCGAACCTGGCGGTAGAGTTTTGTCTTTTCATAAGAGCCTATTATTTAGGCATATGTGAAAATTAATATTTTCATTTTCATTTTGAATAATATCTGTCTATAGTACATAAAATTCTCGTGTTTGTAAACACTCTTCCGAAACGGCTTGACCGATTTTTATCCAACTTTAGTCTACATTTGGTATGTCTGAGAATAGATGTCTATATAGCTATTTTTCATACCCATTTATGGCAAAACACGATGGACCGTTTTCAATTATTATGATTGTATGTAGGTAACACCAGAACGGTATGGCTTAGTAGAATTCCGGTGTTATAGTAATTTGCAATTTTCAGGCACATTTTCGGGCCATTTAACTTCCTGTAACTGACGGAATATTTAAGATAGTTTCCAGATTTTCTATATCTAGAAATAGTTTGCTTACGCCTGCGAGTTAGCGCTTAACCTGCTAGAACTTTGGCTGGGAACTGCGCCCTTGGGATTTGCAGTCGATGCACTTTTGCCCAAGTTCGGAATTAGGCGTTCAAACAACAAACTTCGGATGCTGAAACTTTCCTTTGAGTTTTGCTTTAGCGAAGTTATTTAGCGGGGAGCAATTCAATAATTAATATTTTCGTTACTGGTTTTTCATCATGCTTTCGTTTCATTCCTTGCGTCTCAAACTTTGTCATTCTGTATTAGAGTTCTGTATACCATCCAAAAACAAAAGATCAAAATCCAAATATTTATTCTTTCACGTAAATGATAATATTACTGCATACTGAAAATTAAATATCTGCGTCCCTAGTCATTTCGATCCCTCATGCCACTACTAAATTGAACGAAATATGTATGGGAATGACATAACCTATCGACAAATAGTTCACGTGATATAATCGAAGTCAACTGTCTTTCTCATACATTTGTTTGAATGTGGTTCCCTAGAGCGGTCGACAGGTTTTGATGATGATTATAGATAAGATGTGGCTAAGGCTACTGATGAAGACATAAGAAGGATGAAGAGCGCACTGCAGTGTAAGTAATGACATAGCAAGCTTTACATCAAGTAAAGTTAATTCTCCTCTCATAATTCTTTTAAACCATCTTCAAAAAAGGTCATCTTTTACTAGTAGTATTCATTTGAAACACCGACTGTCAAGCACCGATAAGAAACCTAAAGATATAGGCATACGAACGATTTGTGTAAACCTTTTTCATACAAGCAAACTGTATCGTCTGCATCTGTTAAAATTCTATAGGTGGCTGCTGACCGAACTACAACGTGGCCTTACAAGTGGCAAAACGAGCATTTTTGGCACCGACAAAACTGGCGACAATTTTTTCGCGCCGTACATCCTGTCCATTGTAAATGTTTATTCTTTCAAGCCAATTTTATATGAGATCCTGGGGATGCTTTTTCAATACACTCCAGACTGTCTAAATGTAGAGTCTAGAGTTAAGACGGTATCTCTAGATTTTATCTTAGACGATCCGAGCTGAAATCGTCGTCGTTTTCCGATGTTTACGGCTTAACAAACAGAAGGTACGTGTGCGGCGCGGTGCAAACTCTACATAATTTGGTTGCGCTGTGCCAAATATTCCTGGATCGTTTCCAATCCAGATGGGCGCACCTTGAGGCTGTAAAATACTCGTACGGTGATAAAGATCCTGCTAATATTCACCTAGGATCTCTTTCAACCCTTTTTAGAGTTCCGTATAAAGGGTAAAAACGGAACGCTGTTACTAAGACTTCGCTGTCCGTCCGTCCGTCTGTCACCAGCTGTATCTCTTGAACCGTGAGAGCTACAGACTTGAAATTTTCACTGATGATGTATATCGGTTGCTAAAATAAATAGTTAAATTAAAATTGACGTGATAACGTTTAATAAATTGATGAACACCAGCAACGCACATGAAAAATAGTAACGTTCCGCGTAACGTTCCACCTGAGCCTATGCGTGCAAGCGAGAGCGCGCAACAAGCGATAAAGAGGCACGATAAAACAAACGATAGAGAGGCCAATTATGACGTTATCACGTAAATCTATCGTCCGTAAACCGACTTTACAGACAACCAATTTTTTTTTATCTTCCATTACTGGGCGAGATTCCTCTCAGATTGAGAGGGATTTGGCCATAGTATCTTTCTTTTTTAGTCGTACCTGACGGTTGCTTCACAGCTTCGCAGCACAAAGCTAAATCACTTGGGTTGTGTCTTTGCTGTTAGGTCAGATGAAGTAGTGAAGAAAGTATTGACAAGTTATTATTGATTAAATGTTAAAAGCATCTTTTGTGCTGCCTTAAAATGTGGTTTGTTGTACCTATTGGCATTGAAAAAAGCTGGAGAAAGCTTCCTGAGTCAGGAAAGTTTTCTGTAATATTTCTTTAACATATACTTAGCAGCATTTCTTTGTAATGGAAATATCACTTTTTTTTAATCCTCATACAATATACATACGACATACGTATACACAATACTTATAAAATATTTTCCTTATGAATATAACACATACTTATTTCGAATTCAAATTAGTACCAGTACATTTCTCACATTAACACGTAGGTACAAGGAGAGAACTCAACAAGAATATTTTAATGATAACGTATCCTCGAAAAGTACGTAACAACTCGCTTCAGCGCTTCTGCTTAACAAGAAAACTTTCACAATACTTACATACTTTTAAAAGTCCAAAATGAAGATTTAGCAACATCTCCACGTTTGCAAGTACACGGCAAGTGTTCAACAAACATTGCGATGTAAATTGCTAGCGTTAATCTCGAGAGGGGGAGGGGGGGACAAAGGACCTACCTCCCCCCTCCCTTGTATTAAATTCCGGTAACGAAGAGATTGATGTGATAGACGGGCTTACTACCCCTGGTAACGAAGATCTATTAAAGACCAAGGGAAAGAATGGATAGAACAGTAGAACAGAATATAAAAATAACAGAAGCCCAGAAATAAGTAAGGTTTCAACTTTGAAATCGAATCATGTCGACAGTCAAGGCATGATTTGATTTTTATAAATAGGTCGTGAAAAAGACGGATTATATAAATAGGTCGTGGTGCCGATCTCAACCATTTCGCTTATATCATAGAAAACTATAATAGTGTGGTCGATTCTGTTGTGCAAAATCTCTAAACTAAACTAATTTAAAATAGCGCCATCCTTTTCCATCGGAAACAGTTTGAAAAGGATAGCGCTATTATAAATTAGTTTAGTTCAGAGATTTTGCACAACAGAATCGACCACAATACCTTATTTATTCAGAGAAGAAAGTGAAAAAATACTCATAAATATAATTTTTTGTGGCAATTATTCATTTTAATATAATACTCTGTGACTCTCTCTGTCCCATAATACAGACCTGCTTTCAGATTTGTTAAAATACAGTCCTAGTACCTAATCCTAGTAGAATCATTTTATGCCTTCTCTACAAGCAAATCATTTCTATTAAAATACACACCACCATTCATTTTTTTAGCAAGCGTCAAGGATAGTTGTCTCATTTCCTTAAGAATATTTTGTGGACTTATTTGATTTAAATTGCGTGGGGTCATCACGCAACGTATAAACGCGGAGATCTCGTCATCACCGACGACACTTTACTGCCAAGCTGTTTTATCAACTATATGTATATGTTGGCAATTTTTCACAGCAAGGTTGCATGAAAAAGGTGTCTACCTATAGCAGAGAATACCAGAATGCGACACATTTATAAAAAAACCTGAGAAGTTGTGAAGCCAAGTTGGTAAGTTAAGAGAGAGAACTACTCTCTCTTAACTTACCAACTTGGCCATTTTGTCCTATCTGTTACCAATAAATTGTGGAAATATCTACGTGTAGTAACGATAAAATCTAAATAGCTCGGAGACGATCGCATTGGCCGGTAGCCAAATGTGTTATTGTGTGATCATTGTTGAGGGAAACCTTCCTGTGATGGACAGGACTCGAATGGGTATACACCGGGCATTGTTATTTGTTATTTTTGACAGAGTTTTTTTACAAGATTTTCTTTAACTATTGTTTACTTGCTAACAAAAGTTCTTTTACACAAGTAAGAACTTTTATTTTTTCTCCCGATCAGTGCCAAAATATTGGCGACACAAGACCTTGGGAGTGATTGTGAATAGCTCTGTTGTTACTAGCCTGTTTAGTATTTATATTTATACACGGGTATATAAAAATACCATATTACTCTCGGCTTGTATTTATTCAAAGTAATACTAACAATTATTAATTAATTTGAAAAGTCATAGATCAAACGTTGTTAGTTTTAATATAAACAGATACTTACAGGCCGAGAGCGATATGGTATTTTTTTATATTATGACGCTGTAGGTATATTGTGGGCTTCTCAGTGGCAGGGCGCGTTTGTGGCAAATCCCGTGGGAACCATAGATTTTATCCAGGATTGATCATTGCTAAATTTCAGCCAAGTTATAGCAGTTTTAGCTTGAACGGTAATAAACATACTAATATTCTTTCAAACACAAGACATATTGATATCCACATAATTATTATATCAACAAGATAAGAGAGATTCATATTATATCAACAAGATAAGACATATTGATATCCACATAATTATTATATCAACAAGATAAGAGAGATTCATCATCATCATTGCGTGCCCTCTTCCTTAAATCGAAGTTTGGCGGTCAAAAAATTGAAAAACCTTCCTATTAAGTGCCGCTTTCTTTAAGTCTGGGTAAGTAAGTTCGGTCCACCCCTTTATATCGTCCAGCCATGTGCGTCTCTGGCGCCCTGGAGACCTCTTCCCAGCAATTTTTTTCCCTTTAACACCAGTCTCGGGAAGGAAAACTGCTTTCCTCTTTGCAGGTGACCAAAGAAAGCAACTTTTCTGCGCATAATGGTGGATATCAGTTCTCGGTCTTTTCCAACTCTCTCTAATACTTACTTTAATACGAGAGATTGCTTTAGCAATAAGGCCGCCTTTATGCTCATTGTGCTCTATCTGTCTCTCTATTTTCTGTATTTTCTGTACTGTGTGTGCAATAAAGTTGTATAAATTAAATGAATAATTAATGTTCTAAGTAAAGTCGCCCAGTAGGTACCTATCGCCCGCAGTAGGTGTTAAATCATTCCACCCTGTATATAGATACAGTGTGGAATGATTTAACACAAAAGCCTCCAATCCTATACCGGGTAACCATGGCAACGGGAGTACATTAGGCGTTATTAATCAGCCCGGTCGATTACTATCGCTCATTGCTGTGGAAATAATGACATAACGTGGTCCCTCAAATACTGTGCCTGTATAGATTTAATCGCATTATCGTGTATGCAGGTTTTCGTTCTTCGAGTAATACCTAATCTTCACCAAGGAAATGCCTAAAGCCAGGTTTTCACGGGCTCAATAACTACCTTACACTTAACGGCGTAGAAGGTCGTGTAAAGCGAATTTAGTGAGTTATAGTTTAAAACCATACTGACAATTACTTTCAAATTACAATGTCGGATTTTGGGCATTTAATCTAAATTTGCTATGAAGCCTAAACATAATTAAGTCGTGATAAAAAATTCTCCCAAAAGTTGCTCCAAAATTAAAAAATTTCTAATTTTTATCGGAAACTGCAAAGGATGTACCTAATTGTAATTTTTATTGTATTGTTTCGATAATAATAATATCCAATAAAAACGCTCAGAACGAATTTTTGAATATTTGCTACAGTTTTTCAGTAATAAGGTTAAGTATATTCTTCCGTAACTCAGCTTCTCGCACCCACCAACGTATTTGTAAGAGTGAGAAGGAAAAAAAATTAAAAGTTTTTTTTCCTTCTCCAAATAGTTTTTAACCTACAGGTCACTAAAACGTACTTAAATAGCTGTTAAGCCTGTTAAGTGGTAGCACTTACCCAATCCTTATGCTGATTTCATCACATTAATCCATACATTTTTGACAGTTCTAGTGACTTATTTAGCCGGCTTTATTTTTTTAACAATTTTTTTTTATTTCGAAAAACTCAGGGTTAGTTTTTAAGTGGAAAGCTACACCTTCATATGTTGATAACGGAATGCCTAACTTCGCAACTTCTCTCAGGCATTTGCACGGTGATCCACAAAAGGCTTAAAACTTTCGCCATATCTACGGATCAGAGTCGTCTGAGTTAGGAGCGGATTAATCTTATTATTTTGTGGTGGAAATATCTTTGGTATTTGGCCTCGTTATTGGATACACATACCAGTTTGGAACACCGAGCTTTAACCTTTCCCCCGTCAAACGCTTAGGGTTTGTGCCCCAGACTTTCGTAGCTCGCCGCGTCAAGCGCACAAACCCTGTGCTCGGGTAGTTTCTTGTCATTGGCCGATTAATACTTCAATGGCCGTTTTATATTTTTAGAGACGGCTATTGGTAGCTTGTGAGTGTATGATTTTTGAATGAAATGACGTTTAGAATGTTGGTACAAGTATCAGAACTATTTCACAATAAATTATTTTTGGAACGTTAGTCATGCGCGTTGCGGCGCAAAATGGCGGACGTGCGGTTACTTGTTGTTTGTAAAATGGTTTATTATAGTGAAACAAATGAGTTTTGAATCAAACAAATGAAGTTTATTGATAATGGTAGTATGTATTTAGTGTTTAGTGTGGCCTTGTTCGTAAATATTATCAAACAATTAGTGAAATGAGACGAAATATTTGCAGCCTACGAAATTTTTGCAGTCTTCATGTAAGTTTTACCTAAACTATATTTACATTTCGGAAATAACTTTTTTGGTGTTTTTACAGACATAAACAAATATATATTCAAGTAAATCATTTCGTAACGAACAAAACTGTAGAAGATCATGTCAAAACCTATAAGCATAATTGAGATATATAGAATTAACTAAATGCATGCGCAAATTTTTTTATTGTTTTTGCAAGTTGGACACTTGTGAGACGCGCAACGGAGATACGTTTTTAGACCCCCCCTAACGCTCGAAGGGTTAACGGCGTAGAAAGCGTATTTAAGCGATTTGTAGTGACCTTCACAAGTCACTAAAAATTGCTTCAATAGCTGTTTAGCCCGTGAAATGGTAGGTACTTAAACTTACACTGATTTCATCACATTAATCCATACATTTTTGACATTTCTAGTGTTTAATTTAGTTTCAGCGAACCTAAATTTTTAAAAAAAATTTTTTATTTCGAAAAAGTCAGTGTTAGACGATTTTTATTCCACTGAACCACTGAAAGTTCCTTTAAAGTGGAATGCTATACCTTCATATTATGTTTTCAGACGGTTCCAGCAGCGGCCAAGCTGCGGACAATAAATGGGACTTGCTGCTGAGGTGGCTGGTAGAGACCTGGCGGGAGCGCGGTGAATACGATAGTGAATCCCGTACTCCCGCCAGCAGGTTTGTCGAAGGAACAGACAGTTTTTAGTGGGTGCAAGCCCCACATAGCCCCATCGTTTCCCCTGTCGAAGGGGTATGCGGCATTTTCTGACTATAAAAAAATATACCTTCATAATATTATGTTGGTAACAGATGCTTAACTTCGCAGCTTCTCTCAGGCATTTGCACGGTGATCCACAAAAGGCTTAAAACTTTCGCCATATCTACGGATCAGAGACGTGTGAGTTAGGAGCTGTTCCGTCACGGCACGGAAAGGGATTCAGATCAAAACTCCCGCCATCCATAGGCGATTTCCGACACTTGCATTATGCATAGACAACACGCAGTTTCACCAGCTGTCATGCATTTCGTACTGTCCAAACCTCGAAGAAGTGTCAACGTCACCGATGAAAAAACGACCAACCGCCATTCAAGTCGTTAACGCGCGATCAACGATTAACGCGCGCGCGCCGTGTGTGAAAAAAACACCAAAAAAAACCCCCCTTTTTCAACGATAAAAACCCATAATTCCCTGCATCACCAAGGTGGAAATCATCGTGTGCAGCTTCAGGCAGTTCAAGGTACGTACGAGTGCATTGTAATTGTCGTGCATTTTCGAGTGAGAAAATCGTTCATCGGTCAGATCAGATCTGAATTCCCAATGTAGCATGGGCCTCTTATAGCGAATTGCTACATTTAATGGTGCCGAACCCGGGATTTTCCGCCTTTTTATCGAATAATTTGTGTATGGTATATCTGGTTAACCGCGTAATTTAGATTATTCAATTCAACGACCTTTTGTTCTTGCGATCTGAATTACTCCGTGTTAAGCCCATCCATCGTTAATACCTACATAGATTAAACACATCGGGCAGGGAAGTACACGTAAAACACAACAAATAATTACCACGTAAAAGTATTGAATTATTGAAAGATCAAATAAACAATCACATCAAATTATCGGTGTTTATTTCAAAGTCGGCTTGCAATAATTCAATCTTTTAAATCGTATTTCAATTTTCACATCATTCTACGAAAATTAACATCTGATAACGTATTCATCTTATTATTCCTAACTTTAAATACGTAATTTTAACACTAATTATCGAACTAAATACCTCGGTAGTCGGGTACCCACATTCGCGTGAATTTTTTCCGACCGCGCCGAGCCCTCCGCGTCGCACATCAACCTTTTTGTCTTACAAATAAAGTTTATAATTCTATATTCGCAATGCTAACATTCCATTAGCGTACGGTACGGTTCACCACAAAGTTTGTTAGCGACGTGAATTAGATTACTTATAAGTAGTGTACAACTTGAGTGGTGTACTGTACATAGATAAGAACTTGTATTAAGAATAGCTGAATACAGTTCACCGCACAAGTTTTGTTGAGTACGAGTATACACATTTCTTATACATCGTTGCGTAACTTGTGTGGTACTGTGTATATACGAACAATTTATAACTCTGTAACTTTATTTGTGTTTCTATTCCCTAATTCGAATTGGAGGCTATTCTATCGTTGTTTTTAAATATAGTCTGGCAAACAATAACTCGCAATAATGTCTCTCTTAAGACGACATTCAGCGCGAAAGGCAGGCCTTCTTAAGAAATCTCAATCAAGATCCGTGGACATTGAATATACGGTTAGAGATTTGCCTTCATTGCGTAGGCAACGTACGATCGCTTATAACCGGGCAAAAAAGGCTTTAGAGGTTGGTCTCACATCCGTAACAGACGAGTCTCAACGGGACATGTTTTACTCATATCATCAGGATATTAAAAAAATCGCTTCTCAGTTTGAAAACGCACATTTGGCCATCTTAGAACTTTTAGACGACCCGGATGATGACACGGAAGTTCAAGAACGCTTTGACGAAATGTTTTACAAAATAAATTCGATCTATCTTAGCTTAAACCATAGTGAACCCTCAATGACTTCGTGCAATTCATCACAGTGCAGTTCATCATCAAATGTACGTTTGCCAAAAATAGTACTGAAATCATTTTCCGGAGACATTAAACAATTTCCAGAATATCTCGATACATTTAACTCGTTAATAAATAATTCGAAGTCTCTGAGCGACACCGAGAAGTTTCATTATTTAATATCCTCTCTTAGTGGTGATGCTTTATCGGTAGTGAGAACGTTTCCTCTGACCAGCGAGTACTATCGTGATGCATATAACGCTCTCATCGCTCGCTACAAATGTAAACGCGACTTAGCCTTTACATGCTGGAGAGATCTTTTAGAGCTTAACTTTAATTTCAGAAATGCTCACGAGTTTCGGAAATCGCTCGACTTATTTGAAGAGAATCTCTGCATTCTCAAATCAGTCAATTTACCAGTTAATCATTGGGATTTCGTCCTAGTATATCACATCTTATCGAAATTAGAAACAACGATACGCCGTGACTTTGAGGAAAAATATTCGAATACCGAACTACCCTCCTATATACAGCTCAAAGAATTCTTACATGCTAAATGCGAGGCATTATTACGGGACACGCATTTTACCGAACAATCTAAGCATAACAAACTCACGCAGAAGGATTCGTTGTCTTCTGTAAAACATAAGCAAGGACCAACATTTCATACACTGATAGCATCGCATGAAAGGCTACCGGAAGGAGTTGTTGCTTCTTCACGGCCTACCAACTGTCCCTTCTGCAATGAACCTCACACCATATCTGCATGTTCAGAATTTCTCAACAAATCTGTCGATGAGCGTATGCAAATCGCAACAGATAAACGCTGGTGCTTTAATTGCTTAAAAAATTCTCATCAACTCCGAAATTGTAACAGCATCTTTTCTTGCCGTATTTGCAGAAGAAAACATCATTCTTTACTCCATCGAGAACCTCCCCCAGAATCCAATTCCTCTACGTCATCGTTGGTTTCACAGTCACAGTCAGATACAACCGTTTTACTAGCAACTTCCGTTGTACAAATTCAAGACGCATCAGGAAGAATGCACTCTTTTCGCGCGTTGTTTGACACAGGTAGTCAAAGCAATTTCATTACTGAGTCTGCCGTAAAACAGCTTAATCTAAAACAGTCACACACTAGTGCTTGTGTCAGTGGACTTGGACAAGCCGCAGCTTCCATTTCGGGGAATGTAACGTGTCACGTGGGAACTAACAACAAACCTTTATTCACGCTCGAATTACACGTTTTACCTAAGATATGTGGCGAGCAACCAACTGCACGTCTAAATACTTCTGGATGGTCACATATCAAGCCATTAAAACTAGCAGATCCTGATTTTGATGTTCCGGGTCCTATCGATATTTTATTCGCCGCTGACGTGTTTGCAGACTCTCTTCTCAACCAAAGAATCACGGGAAACCGAGATCAACCTGCAGCCCTTAATTCTATTTTCGGTTGGCTTCTTTTGGGTAGAACGCGACTAGCTTCGACTACTGTATTGGAACCTTCAGAAACAGAATTTAAATTAAACTCAAATATTGCACAATCATCACAACCATCACATCGTGTAATACATTCTAATTCTGCAACTGACCAGTGCATTCAGGTTTATGGCCCTCTTGAAGATTCCGACTCGCGGTTCCTAAGTGACAAACAGCTCATTCATACAAAACTGAAATCCAACATAACTACATTTTTGCCACGATTTCAAGCACACCACATCGGTTCTATGGCTGACGACAACATTTACCGACTGATTTCAATTTTATCAGATCATCGCGAGTATGAACGCATATTCTGGAAAGGTTCACATAACAATTCTCTGAAGGAATATTACCTGAATACGGTGATGCATGTGTTGGCTTCTCATGCTTGTTATTCGGACCAACTACGAGCTGAAAACGAAAAAATATTTAATTTTATCGCCAATCGGATATTCTCATCAGCCACCTGTAACGACGATGTGATAATGGAGTGTGATTCACCGGAGACCGCACAGGAGGAAAAATCACATTGAACAAGATCGTTTTGCAGTCAAGAAATGCGTCTGGAAGGATCGCGAACCTTTCTTTGACCTTTTAGAAGAGAAATGTCATATCGGTTCAATTAATGATTCGAACCTATCCGTTTTAAACGTACTCTGTCTTAACTGGGACTCACCTTCCGACTCGTTTAACTTCAAAATTAGATCAGCAAACTTGACTGAAATCAGTGCAATATTCAAACCGTTCATGTTTTTGTCGCCAGTGATTATTCAAGCGAAACATTTCTTGCAAAATATGTGGATACTGAATGTTGACTGGAAGCAAACTCGAGTTCATAACGACGAAAACGCATCGAAAACGCAACCAACTCCTCTCAACCGCCATCAACTTGTTCAGGATATTTACATTATCTGTATTCGCTTGAATCCAAAGGTCACTCTATTGTCGATTGAAAATTCAGTTATCCGTTCACGTAATTTAGTTCCAATTGCTACAGAAATCGTTCACAATTTATCATGGTGGGCGGGGCCTAAAAGTTTTTCCCAAATTCAAGACATCTGGCCTTCCAGCGTAAAGAGGAAATCTTCCGAGAATGTAGCATTCGTGGATGCAACAGCAAGGAAGTCCGTGTCAGCAACCATAAATCAAGCACTTGCCAGTGGAGGAAATGTATCGACCCTATTTACTATTCTCAATCAATTCTCATCGTTGCAAACGTTTTTAACTATCTTTATTTACATTCATCGGCTCTTCAACTGTTTTCATAATTCAAAATTCATGAATCCACATAATGGGTGCCATAATTCGCTAACACAAATCGTGCTTTTCGAAATAATATCTAATTCAAAAGATAAACTGACATTTTTGAAACATTATCACAACCTGAACTCTTTGGCGGATAAACCTAGTTTTCTCAGGGTGGGCGGTGAGGTTTTTCAATCACTATACAATCAAAGATGTCTTGCGATCCCACGTTTATCATCCATCAGTTTGGATCCACCCGACTTTTCTCTTCTTTTACCTAGACACAATCTAGCGTCGGATTTATCGACTGCTGTGCTCGATAAAGATTCTACATATTATCGAAATACAAATCGCCTTTATCGTTGGCATTCGTTTCATCAGAATTTCTGGTCTAAACGGAAACACGAATATCTTAATTCTTTAAGACAACGCGCAAAATGGACCAAAGATTCTAAACCATTGACAAATGGTTCCATGGTTGTTATTAAAGATGAAAACCGTACTCCCTTACACTGGCCATTCGCTCGACTTACAAATCTGATTCCTGGCCCTGATGGAGTAATTCGGATAGCAGAACTAAGAACGGCTTCGAGCAATCACATTCAACGCCCGCTAGTTAAACTGTGTCCTCGACCAATAGATACATAGTCAACATCATCGTAACTTATTATCATAGCTTAGTCGTACCGTAGATTAACTTTAGTTTAAGTAATTCTTTATTCATTAGTAAGCGAGTTACCGTAAACCATACTTCCGTATTTTGTTCTATTTCATTTTTTTGTTTGTCTTCTAACTCATATTCTTATTTCTTAACCAGAAAATACCATAGGCATTTTGGTGGGCGGTATGTTCCGTCACGGCACGGAAAGGGATTCAGATCAAAACTCCCGCCATCCATAGGCGATTTCCGACACTTGCATTATGCATAGACAACACGCAGTTTCACCAGCTGTCATGCATTTCGTACTGTCCAAACCTCGAAGAAGTGTCAACGTCACCGATGAAAAAACGACCAACCGCCATTCAAGTCGTTAACGCGCGATCAACGATTAACGCGCGCGCGCCGTGTGTGAAAAAAACACCAAAAAAAAAACCCCCCTTTTTCAACGATAAAAACCCATAATTCCCTGCATCACCAAGGTGGAAATCATCGTGTGCAGCTTCAGGCAGTTCAAGGTACGTACGAGTGCATTGTAATTGTCGTGCATTTTCGAGTGAGAAAATCGTTCATCGGTCAGATCAGATCTGAATTCCCAATGTAGCATGGGCCTCTTATAGCGAATTGCTACAGGAGCGGATTAATCATATTATTTCGTGGTGGAAATATCTTTGGTATTTGGCCTCGTTACTGGATACAGTTTGGAACACCGAGCTTTAACGGCGTATTTAAGCGATTTTAGTGACCTGCAGTTTAAAAACGATAATAATATTTACTTTCAAAGTTAATCGTTATGATGTATTTTGGGTCTTTAACTCTTTAATATAAATTACCTTAAAAGCAGAAACACGATTATAAGAAATTTTCTCTATAGAAAGTTGCTCCAAAATGTCATTTTTTCTAATTATTATCGGAAACTGCAATGGATTGAATTGTATTTTTTTTAATGTGTCGGTAATAATATTATCTGAAAACACTCTTAGACTTAGGTAGACGTCGTTTTTCTATTATATATTCTTCCGCAACGCTTTTTGCATCAAAGAACGTATTTCTAAGAGTAAGAAGGACAAAAATAAAATCAGTGTACCATCTTAAGCTAAGTAAAGTGCATGCGTTAATCTTTACTTCTTTTTAACCGACTTTAAACAAAAGGAGGAGGTTCTCAATTCGTCGGAATCTTATTTTATAACTCACTACTGAGCATGGTCCTCTCAGAAAAAAGGCAACCATTAAAAATTAATCATCGCACAACCAAATAAAAAGCCTTAAAAGGAAAAACGTTAAAAAAAACACTAAATAACAAATAGTCTCCCATGCCATGCAAATAAGGCATGATGGCATGCATTAAAGACACACCATACTAGGGTTGCCAACCGTTTGGAGTAAACAGAAAAAACCTTAGAAATTAATTTTCATCTCGCGGTATGTTCCGTTTTCAATTAAGTACAGGTTTTTTAACTGAACAGTAGCTGTCAGCATGTACATGATGATATTATGAAAATGACAAACAGAACTTTTGAACAAAAAATATCATTTTCATTCTTTTTAGAAATATTTATTTGCACCCACGTAATTTGAAATTGCATTATTTTTCAAGTGAACAGGACAGTAATTATAATTTAAATTAGTGTTGACGTTTGAAAACAGTACTAATCAAATGTCAACGTTTAATAACGCTAAGACAAGTATAAACTATTCTAAGTGCGACTGAAAACAGCATAATTGCATACTGGTACCGATTCTGTTGCGCAAAATCTCTAAACTAAACCAGTTTTGCACGTCTTAAAATAGTGCTATCCTTTTCAAAATGCTCCTAATAAAAAAGGAATTAGCACTATTCTAAAACGTATGAAATTAGTTTAGTTTAGAGATTTTGTACAACAGAATTACCTAGCACCATTGTAAGATTTATTGATCTTTTTAACACTGTTTTTGCATGAGTGCCTAAAAAAGGATTAATTATTTACTTGTTAACAGTATGGGTGTCAACCCTACACCATACGGATGCCTGACAGCCGTGCGCCGGCGCAGTGACAGACGGACAGGCTTGTCAATTAACCGCACTGAGTTATTATATCGGCGCACGCGATCCGGGATTCGATGCCCGGGCAGGGACATATGCAAATCGATTGTATGTTAAACAATTTTTTTTTTTGCAGATTTATTTTTGTAGCGATGCGATTTTGAGTGCACAATCGTGGAGGTTGCTAAAAATAAACAGAATAAACGTTTCTTTAACAGGTGAAAGAAGAAAAAGATACTCTATTAAATAAAGTTAACAAATCGTTACAAATATTGAGGGAGCGATAATTTTGTGAGTTCTTACGTAGAGGCAGGGATCCTTCATTAATGTAGTCTGAGGCAGAGATAATCTTTGAATTCCAAATTACCTCTTACATAATACTAAGGATGACGGGTCAGCGCTAAAAAGTGTCCGAACCGAAAGAGAGATAAAACGCGAAAAGGGAGACAATCGCACTATAGCTCCACAACCTTGTGCCTCCTTCACCTTTCTACCATAGAACCGCGAGACGTCGAGAGAAGTGGCATCCTTATGTGGTTGATGTCCAGCGTACTCGTACGAAACGCTTTTCTTCTACGTTTCTGATACGAACCGCTAAGGTGTGGAACACCCTTCCAGCTTCCGTGTTCCCAGCCAAATACAATCTGGGTGCCTTCAAAAGAAGAGTGAATAGGCATTTTCTAGGCAAGCGCGCTCCATCCTAGACCTCATCATTTCTGTTCATCAGACTTGATTGTAGTCAAGCGCAAGCATATCAATTATAAAAAAAAAAAAAAAAAAGCTAGTCGCAAGTAAAATTAGGCTGTATAATAATGGGACATAAATTACAATGTTTTAGTTTGTAATTTATGTCCCATTATATATATGTATATTAAATACACATACCCTCGTTTATAAATAGGTTATCTGCAGTTATGCACAACTCAACAAAGAACAACAACAGCGAAACACTCGAATGATTTATGACCGAGTCTGCAGCGAGATAATAACACTACTATTGCTAACTTGTGCAAAAATAATACAAAAATAGGATTGTCGCCTCCGTTTTCTTAGTAAATAACCCAGTGCGAGTTGCTAACTATATATATACAGAACCACTGAATTCGATAGAATTATACGTTTTCGGGTACTTACCTATCGAGAAACCAGATTCCTACAAACAACCTGTACGAACCCACTGTACGTATCATTCATCTAAATTCTAAATCCTTCCCGACGCGATTAACCTCAATCAAGACTGTGTAAATATTTATAAACGCTGAGATCGTTGGGAAAATCCGGGAGCCGCAGTTATATTAAGAAATTCGAATGATGTAGTGTTGTAACGATGTTGTGATGCGTGTTTTTGATTTGTTGTGAATCACACAAATATGAAGGCGAAAGTTTGTGTGTACGTGTGCGTGTGTGTGTATGTTTGTTACTCCTTCACGCCGCAACTATTGAACTGTTTTGGCTGAAATTTGGCATGGAGATAGATTATAGTCTGGATTGAAGCAAAAGCTAATTTTTATCCCAGAAAAGCTCCCGCGGGATAAGTGACAAACCGAATTTCACGCGGGAGAAGCCGCGGACAAAAGCTAGTTATTAATATATACAAGTATATGTATATAATACATAAGTACGTGGTGCTCTCTTTCTATTGCATTACTTTCGGTCTTGATAAAACCGCTGAGTGTGAGTGAAACCCAGTGTTACTAATTTTATATATAACTAAGTTCTATTCTTGATTTCCAACAAACGTAAATTATGTATCAGTGTTCCAACCGCGAGCTTCGCAGAGCACGTAAAGCCGTGAACACTGTGAAATACTGTGATTTACGGAATACACCCGAACCTTGAATAAGAGCATAGCACAAAGGCTTTTCACCGAATAACGGATTATTATTTTGAATACGTATTCGAATTTCGAAATCCTATTTCCGTGTTAACAACAACCGGGATTGGTTGATCACGACTGTACACGACTAATTACTGAGCCGAACAATGAGCACCGGTAGCTATCGTGAGCACGCCTTTGTAGTGTTGTCGGGTTACCAAGATATCGAATATCGATAGAAGTTTAATTAGATACTCCGCTTGCTATCGTAGCCACAGTAGAATACTCGTACGGAGATTCACAGTTGGCTTATAGTTGGCTTTTTTGTACCATTCTTAGAATTTTTTACAATGATTTAAAAAAAAAACAAAAAAAAGACAATTATTTTAATGCCCATTTAAAAATAATGACTGTCCGATTACATTATACGGTGTGGCAATAAATGACTCGGAAAAAAAGTCAGCACCCTGAGAGTGCCGACAAAACTGAATACATGAACAGAGGTGTCGGTTACGGTAACTCGCACAGTTCAATGGTTTTTTTCTATCTCAAAAATTCTCAACGCGTCAAACGAATTTTCTACTTCCAAATATTTCGATTCGAATCCAATCCAAGTAGCTCATTCTTTACTTTTTTTGCAAATCCGTAATAATATTTAACAACATTTTTAAAGCATTCACGGTAGAAATTAATACCTTATTTTCAACACCTATCTTTAAAGGGTCATAAAGATAAACCCATCATATGCAACAAACAATATAGAAAAATAACAAACAAGCACGTCATATCAAATGCAATTGATGAAAATAACTGTAAAAATTAAAGCAGTAAGTTTAGCATCCCTAATAATTTTAATTCCAGCCATAAATAATTGTTAAAAAATAGAGTCCTACAAGTGTCGATAAAACGTCACTAGAAGTAATATAAAAATTAAAATCTAGAATGTTATGGCGCACGATAATAAACGGGTAAAGGTGCATCACGGAGCGCTAGTGACGTGCATATTAAAACATCGATTATGAGCAGGAGTAGACAAAGGAAGCGGGGTAAAGAATCTTGAACGATTTGTTCGTGTCATGCACATGCCGCACGCTTTGATGTAGTTTTTAGAGATGTGCCTTGCTAATTTATCGATGTTTTTAATGAGCATCGATGCTTAATTATTATTATTTACGTTTCAAACACTAAAAGGTTCGGATTCTGATATCTAATCCATTTGTTCTGTTTTTGGAATCGTATTTAAGGAAGCGGATTCAAATTACCAAGAACAAAAAGTTCATAAGTGCATGCAGTTTTCCTCACAACTTTTCTTCAACGACATTAAATAAAGTGGTATTTAAATCCGAAAACTCAAGGTACATCTGAACTTTAATACAATTATAAATATTCGACGACGGATTTTAGTATTACATTTTTGTCTCGTTTGCTGTGGAAACACTAGGGCCATGGAGTCGTAGTGCCAAAAAAGTAATATGTCCCCATTTTTATACACTTAAGGCATACCTCTCCGTCAGGGGAAACCGAAGGGTTATGAGGAGTGCTTCCACTCACTAAAACCTGTCTGTGTTTACAACGGACCCGCTGGCGGGAGTACGGGATTCACTGTCGTGTTCAGATCTCGCCAAGCCACATCATCATCGGCAGCCTGCTATCTTGTTCCCTGCGGTATTAGCCTCATGTGACAATAATGCTGGCTCATTTTAGTAATATATTTCAATAAAAATACATTACTTGTAGCTTTAATATCGACACCGTATCGGCGCATCACTCCGGATGGTATAGTGAACACGAACAAAATAAAACTACCGTAGTTGCAACAGGCGGTCAGCGCTGTTGCTTTATTTTGAACTTCGCCAGGTATGGCACGATCTTAAGCTCCGTAAGCCCACAGATAATAAACATAGAGATTGGAAATATTTTTCTTTTTCCTTTTATAGGTTTTTCTCATTGTGGTGTTCTCGGTTGGCATCTAAAACTTTATTCTGCTGTCAACTTTTTCTGATCTTATTATGATGATTTAGGTATTACCTAGTGCCTATTTTTTTATTTTTTTTTACTAAAAGTTAGTTTCAATGTCACCTGAGAGTAAGTGAAGATGCTACCGAAAATGTTATAATTCTTATGGAGTAAATATAGCCTAAAAGAAAATCGCACTGTACCGTTGTGAAATACGCAAGTGAATCCCGTACTTCCGCCAACGTAAAGTGGGTGACAGCTCCTCATAACCCTTCTCATGTGTCTCCTGACGGAGGGATATGCGTAAGGCATTTCCTGTTATTAAAAAAAAGTTTGAATTTTCAAAAATGGTAGGTATCTACTCTCTCTAGCTAGAGTCTCTTTATATGTTACATTAGAAATAAAATCTATAATTATTGCAATTTTGTAAAAAACAGTGTATAACTCTTAACTTTTCTACAAAATAGGGAGTTTCGAGCCACAGACAAAAAAATTTAGAAATTCCACGTAGATTCGTCCCCGAGGCAATAATGAGCGGCGCAAAACTCGTATTTCTAATTAAAAGTTTTTAATTCAGTAAACATCGCCGAAAGGGAGCTGCGGAATAAAACGTATAAAGATAAAAGAAAAGAGTTAATTCTTCGAGGGTAACAAAAGAGCGAGTTTCTTGTACATTTCGAGTACATAAATCACCTTCGGGCGCGGGTGGTTCTAATTAAAATTCGCGCAGAGTTGCGAATCGATTAGACATGGACTAAAAAATCAGAATTATGCATTTCATTTATATCATTTTTATATCACATTTTTCAGATTATAGTAGATTTATTCTAATTCAGTAATATTTTAAAAATTTAAGACTTAGGTATATGGTTTTTTCATTGATACCATTATCATAACTGGACTAAATTGAAATGGTACCACACGGGAAGCGTCAGCTTACTAATAAAAAAAGAATCATCAAAATCAATTCACCCAGTTAAAAGTTATGAGGTGACAAACTTTAAAAATAACAGACAGTCGAATTGAAAACCTCCTCCTTTTTTGAAGTCGGTTGAAAATTACGATTACATCAATTGCAGTTAGCCATAAAAAATTACAAAAACTGAGATTTTTGACCAACTTTTGGGAGAACCAAAAATCGAGAAAATTTTATCCAATCGTGTTTCTGCTTCACAGCAATTTTAGATTAAAGTCCCAAAACATGACGTGTCATTTTGAAAGTCTTTATAGGTGTTTTTATAGTCTTTAAACCACAGGTAAAAATCGCTTGAATAGACCGTCTACGCCGTCAATATCAGATGAATGTCGTCCATCATTATTTATCATAAAAAAAATCGATAGCTGTCTACTGTCTAGTAGTCTCTCAGCTCTTCACCAGTGCGTGAGTTCTGAACGTTCGGAGATATCTCCTAAAGAGGGCTCCTGTAATTATTTTAGGCAGTTAATTTCACGGCCCTGAATCAATTACTTTAACTTTAATTGGTCATTGTGGAAATATATTAGCGCTTGTGACTTATCTTCGTGTTATCGTACAAATAGCGAACGCCCGCAATTTCACGCATGCATACTCTATTATCTATTACTTTCCTCCTGCCCGCTGGACTGATGATCTAAAGAAGGTCGCTGGTAGCGGGTGGATGAGGAAGGCGGAGGACCGTGTGTGATGGCGCGCTCTCGGAAAGGCGTATCCAGCAGTGGACGTCTATAGGCTGATTAACTTAACTTATTTATTACTCTATTATTCCACTCCGTTTTTATGAGCGAATTTATAAAAAAAAATTGCAAAATCATTCAATTCTATGTCATTTGCAGGATTCTGTACCACAAAAAAACTGAACCATTATGAGAAAAATAGTTGTTAGTTATTTGCCGAATTTCACGTAAAATTTTACACAAGAATTTAGCAGTCCTTCAGTAGCTAAACATTCTTGGTTAATATTAGCTAAATGAAAAGTTATGTAAAAAAGTAATGAACCAGTTGATTAAGCTAAACTTTAGGTGGCAACTACTAAAGTTTAGCTAAATGAAAAATACTAAACTGTTCAGTAAATTCATTTTTTTCAATAAAGTCACTTTGTTGTCCGTCTGTCCGTCACGATCCTTTATTTAAGTAACTATTAAACGTATCGATATGAAATTTGAAAAATTTGTAGAGAATAATGTCACTACATCAAAAAAGGAGGGAAAGCTAGAGGGTCGAAATTGAAAAAAAAAGAAGATTTATTTATTTTTATGCCTGATAGTTTTTGAAAAAACCGAAAATGTCGAAAAAAATACCGTTCCCTCCCCCTTATCTCTGAAGTTTACCAATCGAAAAATGAGAAATAATTGTGATTAACGTATATTTATTTTAAGAAAAAAAAAATCTAATCTGTATCTATTAAACTTTTTTTCGTATAAACAAAAACAAAGTTAAGTTTGCGGTTTGGTAAGATAAGTGATTCTTATGGTTTTACTTTTTCTAAAGTAGTACGGAACCCTCGGTGCGCGAGTTTGACTCGCACTTGGCAGGTTTTATTTACTTCTGAAACGATTGTAGAAACAGCTAGGCTATTGTGCAAGATTTGGCGGCGCGCTCGGATTCGAGTGGGAGGTCGCGGGTTCGATTCCCGCCACGGGCCACTTTGGGATTTTATAATTTCTAATTTGGCTCAGGTCTGGTCTGGTGTTCGG
Organism: Coenonympha arcania; assembly: GCA_036785405.1. Taxonomy (NCBI): domain Eukaryota; kingdom Metazoa; phylum Arthropoda; class Insecta; order Lepidoptera; family Nymphalidae; genus Coenonympha; species Coenonympha arcania. The sequence continues at coordinate 2,813,618 of CM072078.1, read as the reverse complement.
CCGTGGCTAGTTACCACCCTACCAGCAAAGACGCACCGCCAAGCGATTTAGCGTTCCGGTGCGATGCTGTGTAGAAACCGTTGGGGTAAATTTACTTCCCCTTCCAAGTTAATACGATAACATCTTAGACTACATCATCACTTACCATCAGGTGAGATCGCAGTCAAGTGCTAACTTGTACAGAATAAAAAAAAAATTACTTCTGAAACGATTGTAGAAACAGGGCGATTGTGCAAAAAAACGCATTCATCGCAATCCTAATCCTAAACAAATTCTACCCGCTGATTGGGTTGAAAGAATGTAAACACCGGATCCGCTCAATCAGCGGTCAGAATTTGTTTACGATTACGATTCAATAGTTATTCACACGGTTTTCTTACGCAATCGGTATTTGGTATACAGAATCAACAAGTTAAGAAATAATGAGTTAAGACTTATTTCGTGGTTAGAATACATATTGTTGTGTTTAGAGCACATAAAATCATCGTGTTATATCGTGGTATGTACCCGCTCTAAACACAACAATAAGTTAAGAAATAAAAATAATGAGCGGTGTTGGATTGTTTATTTTCTGGAAGTTAGATCTTAAAAACATTCTGCATAGAAAATAATTAATTTTAAAATTAATTCTATTTTATTTGCCCAGAGGCAAATAAAATAATTTTGGCAAGGCAAAATTGGCGTAAAATTTTCACACGCTGAGTGGAATCATAAAAAAAATAAAAACTAGCACTGAAAAATTACGTCGTTAAGAGAATGAAATTGTTTGTATTTCAACATAGTACAACCCTTGAAACTTATCGCGCTAAGTAAAAATATCATGATTTTCGACCATATTGCGTTTTGAACTACATTCAATTTTACGCTCTACCTATGTCAATTTAGTCGCCTACCACCTCAATGAGTGCCAGTTTTACCACAACGTCGGGAGATTTTATCACGTCGCTGTCCTCGCGATGTTTATTTCGGAAAACTCTTCTGCCTCGTAAGTCGTATTACCTAAAACAAAGAAAATAAGTCATATATAGGACATGTTATTTATTACCTTCAATGTTAACATGAACCCCTTTCTCTTGGACTAACAATTACAAATAGTTTAGTCAGCTCTCAATAAATTATGTACATTGCAGGTTACTCATTGGAAGTTTTCGAAGAGAGAAAATTCGATGTTGCTATGATGTTAACTTTTGTTAATATAATCATCTCGCAGTATCAACAAACTTTGTTTTTGCTAAAGATATGAAATTTTAGTGCCGCTGGAATCGTTTCCAAAGTGAATTTTTAATCTGTTGCTCAAAAAACTTTCCAATTTCCCATTAAAATTAAAACTAATCACCCCATTAAAATGTTTTAATTGAAAACGGTAGGTATATTGTACGAGCTTCTCTAAAATTTAAATTAATTGTTGTCCCAGGAAATTTATTGGAGCACCCGCCAGTAGTAGACAATTAGCAATTATTAGTACCAGATAATATAATACCCTAAGAGTTCGTAGATAACTTTGAGGGGGTGAATGATCCAACAAAACTGCCCGCATGAAGTAACGTGGAGGGTCTTCCCTCCGTTTCCGTTTTCTTTTAAGATTTCAGAAGGTAAAATAATAAAGGTAGGGAAGGTAAATAATTTTAATGAACTTTTGTATTTTTTTAAGTTAAACAAACTAAACATGTGATGTTTTTGATACTATGGATATCCCACACATGTTTGGTTCATAAAATGTAGTTTATAAAATATAAGTCCTTAACATTTTATGTATTTTCCGCCAACATAAAAAGCAACCTGCACTCAACAGTGTTATATTAGTAGTCTGATGAAATAGTACCAAATTATAGAGACTGTCAAGGTAGGAACTCCAATAGCATGGTTCATGAGATATGCGAATATAATAGGTATTAGATTTTTTTGCATATAAGATACTTGGGTAAATTTTGTTTTACATATTAATTAAAATACATGTAAGAATAACTTCATCGACTATAAATTTCAGCTCTAAACCAATCACCCCTTCATAAACATCCACGCCCTCTCGAGCTATTAATAGCAGATATTAATCATTCGTAAAACGAGCGTAATACGCTAATTTGATTGCGGTGCGCTAAAGCGATGTTTAGACCTCATTTCGTATTAATTGACCAATGCAATGCGTCGGATAAAGTCCAAGCTTGCAGTTTGTGACATGGAGTTAGGTAAATTACAATGTCCAGTAAAATATTTCTAACTATAGTAGTGTTATTATCTCGCTGCAGACTCGGCCATAAATCATTCGAGTGTTTCGCTTTTGTTGTTCACTAAAATACAAAAGCAGCAGTGAAGCTCAGCAGTGAAATACAAAAGCGAAACACTCGGGTGATTTATGACCGAGTCTGCAGCGAGATAATAACACTACTATAGCTGTTGCGCGCAGCTTCGCCCGCGTGAATCTCTTTTTTACGTATCCCGTATAATGAGTCAACCTTAAAAGATAGATATGTGGATGTCGCAGACTTTTTTTAGCCATGTACCTACTACATCGTTTTAGAAAAGGTGGCATAGAAACCTTATACATAAACTTCCAATATTCTTTAAATAATTCAGTGAAATTAAAGAATTAATTTACTGACTAATAATAAATAGTCATTTAAACTAGGTACATATAGGTTTATTTTTATTCACTCATGTTATAAAAACTAATTTTTTACTAAAACTACCAGTTATACACATGTTTTACTAAAACATCGATATCATGGAGTTGAATGACGTGTTAGGACTATGGGGGTTTAGGGTTACATTGAATATGGGGCTTCTTAAGGGGAAGTCTACGAACAATAATTGATCTACGTAGCGTTGAGTGGTATCTAACTGGGTATTCGACTATCTGCTACTAAATTAATTATCATTATTTCCACCTCTAACAAGAATTTTAATAAAAAATATGGCGACATAATGATTTTACTTCAATTACCCAATATTTTTAAATTAAATTGTTTGTCTCTCTCCTTATTAAACTTCTTAAGTTTGTGGCTCATGTACTCGTAGTTCAAAGTTGAAATGAAAGAATTGTTCCTAAAAACAAAAAAAAAGCAAACAGAAGATCAAAACGTATCCACTTACATTATTTTGGGGATACCAGAGTACGTCCATACAGAACCTGTATCCCACAGTGCATACACCGTACTGCAAAGCTCAGTAATTTTCTTTTAAACCATGCCTAACAATCCAAATCACAGTAAGCTTGAAAATTATCGCTTTACGATGTCTAAAACTGTTGTACCCATCCATAAAAAGAGTCCTACCATTGGTAACTCTAGCCACATTATAACATATTGCGATACGATAAAAAGGTGTAAACGGAAAGAAATCAAAATAAAATGTACGAAAATGATCGCTAAATCACTCACGTGGCTTCCGCTCATTATTTTACATGTTTTTGATTTTGTTCCATTTCCACCTTTTTATCGTATCTCAATATGCCATGATATGGTTAGAGTTTCTAGAGCTTCGCCTTAACTTGCAAGTTCCTTAATGACACATGTCAATGTGTCCGGTATTGTATCTAGTAATAACTCATAAACACAAACGCTCAGCGTTTTCTTTTTGTCCATTTTCCTCACAAAAGAAAGTGCTTTTTCTTTCATGCGTAACGTTAAACACACGGGAATATGACTCTTAAAATATGAATCCATAAGATTCAATTTCAAATGAAGGTTGTATTTGAACTATTGTCTATTGTCTTTTTTTGTGAAAAGGTCTGCAGTCAAAAAACTCTAGAGAGACAAGTGTGTAGTTTTGTTCAGTTTGTCGGGAGACTTGAGTTTAATGGTTTTTTCTGTATTAATTACGAATAGGTATCTTTTTGAGGTTAATAATAATAATAATAGAGACATGTGAGTCACTCAGACATGTGCTTTCGGGGTGTTTTGCGCTTGCCAACACTGAGTATTTGCACAGGCACAACCAAGCAGCCAAAATCCTACACCAAGAGCTTGCTCTGAAGTACGGACTCTTGGATGAGAGGGTGGCCTATTATAGGTACACACCGGTTCCTGTCCTCGAGCGCGGCGGCGTCCGACTCTATTGGGACCGGTCAATCATCACGGACAGGACTATCTTGGCTAACAAGCCTGATATCGTGGTGATGGACCGGGCACAGTCGCGGGTGTTTTTAGTGGACATCACGATCCCGTATGACGAGAACCTCGTGAGAGCTGAGACGGAGAAAAAACGAAAGTATCTGGATCTCGCTCACGAGGTTTCCGCCATGTGGCACGTGGAGTCCACTGAAATTATCCCAATCGTGATATCTGCCAACGGTTTAATACCAGTCAGCCTCGCTCACCATCTGCGGCGGCTGGGTTTCCGTGGCAGTTCACTTGCGGCCAAGATGCAGAGGGCGGTGGTGCTCGACTCGGCTAGGATAGTCCGTCGGTTTCTTAGCCTGTCGCCCTGACCCCCGGCCGTTTGGTCTCCCCTGCCGGGGTGTAGTCCTCCGCCCGGCACATATATGTATGTGTGTAACGTTTATGTAAGTTTATAAAATTTTTTGCGTATTTAAGTAAGTTTATTATATGTCTTTGGGTTTTATATATATTTATCATGTGCCGGGTGTGAGAGTTAAATTCAATATGTAAATAATAATAATAAATACACTTTATTTGCACCACACAAGAAATTGTACAAAACAGAAATACATAATAAACTAATTTAAGGCACAAAAGGCGGCCTTATCGCTTAGCAGTGATCTCTGCCAGGCAACCTTGAGAAAAGGAAAACAAAGGAACTAGATTTTGCAGGTGGTGTAGATTTATAAACTATATACATACAAATAGCTACAAACTAATACATAAACTAGGTTAAACAAATAAACAAAGATATTCAATACATAATCATCAAACTATAAACTAATATATACAATATAATAATATAATGTCCACTAATAAGGACAAGATAATATGAATAAATAACAGTCATCATTTGCATCAACTAGGTACTCAAATAGTGATCTTTGACCGCATTCTTGAAAATGTACAAAGATTTAGACTGTCGTATCTCGAGCGGGAGTGCATTCCATAAAAGAGTTGCCTGTACGGTGAAGGATTTTTGGAACATCTTTGTTTTATGGAATAGCATTTTAAGTGTCAAGGTACGACAGGTTCTGAGGTCTGAATGTTCCCCAAGAAATTTGAATTTCTCCTTGAGGTAAGGAGGGGTTCTAGGATCATATAATACACAGTACAGTAGAGAAAGAACATGCAGATCCCGGCGACGGCGGATAGGGAGCCAGTTGAGCTTTTGTCGAAATTCAGAGATATGGTCATACTTGCGTAGGCCAAATATAAACCGAATTGCAAGATTTTGGAGACGCTCAAGTTTATTAAGCTGGTCTTCATTCATATTGAGAAAGCTTGCGTCCGCGTAGTCAAGTATAGAGAGGAGGAGAGATTGTGCTAACATAACCTTGGTAGGAATTGGAAGAAAAGACTGCAACCGCCGCAACGAGCTCATAGCTGCAAAGGTTTTCCTGCTTAATTCTTTCAGGTGTGTGGCCCATGACAGCTCCCGATCTATATGTACGCCGAGGTCTTTAACAGAACCGCAGTATGCAATGGTAACCCCATTAAATGAAACTGGAGGAAGATTAGGCCAGTCAACTCTGGCGATCATCCCGGGGCTACCAATAATTATAGCTTGGGATTTAGCTGGGTTGACCTTCAGACCAAACTGAGTGCTCCAAACAGATATAGCAGCGAGGTCTCTGTTAACAGCAGCTACTGCAGAACTAAGCTCACCAATAGGTGCTGAGCGATAGATTTGGATATCATCTGCATACATGTGATAGAGAGAAGAGATGTTATTTGTGATAGAATTAATGAAGATTGCGAAAAGTAAAGGAGACAACACGCCACCCTGAGGGACCCCAGCCGTAACATCACACCAGGATGAAAAACTTTCATCTACCCGGATGCGCTGTCGGCGGCCTTTGAGGTAACTCCGAAACCAGTCTACCACCGATGGAGATATGTTAATAGAACGTAGCAGCCTCAGCAAGATATCATAGTCAACAGTGTTAAACGCATTACTAAAGTCAAGCAAAGTGAGAACTGTGAGCTGCTTATTGTCCATCGCCAATCGAATGTCATCAGTCACCTTTACAAGTGCAGTAACTGTGCTATGTCCTGACCGAAATCCAGACTGCAACGGACTCAGGAGTAGATGTTTATCAAGGAAAAGCCTCAGCTGATGATAAACAAGCTTTTCGAGGACTTTGGACAGGAAAGGTAAGATGGAGATGGGGCGGAAGTCAGAGACAGAAGTAGGTTTAGCCTTTTTTGGAAGAGGAATAATTTGTGCATTTTTCCAAGCATCAGGGAATTCGCCAGAGGAGATGGAATAATTGAGGATATGAGTCAAGACAGGAGAAACGATGTCAAGGATAGGTATGATCATGTTCCGGCTAATACAGTCAGAGCCAACAGCATTCGAAGCGATGGACAAAGTGGTCTTCTTAACATCACATTCAGTGAAAGACTCGAAGTTAAATGGGACGAAGTCAGGAGTGGAGCAAGAAGAAAGAATACTAAGGGTACGCTCTTTTTCGACACTATCAATTGTGTCACAGGTTGAGAAGTGTTTATTAAGAAGTTCAACATCAATATTGATAGGTGTCTTATGAGAACATTTGCCAACTCCAAGTGACTTTAGAAATTTCCAGGTTTTTGATATATCCCCATTTTCAACTGAGCTATGTATGTGGCGTCGTTGGGCATCCCTACACAATGTATTACAGCGATTCCGGGCTTTATGGTATTTTTGGCGCAAGGCATCAGTGTCATTAATTTTATATTTAGATTTCGCGGCGTTCTTTTTATTCATGGCGGATTTAATCTCGTCAGATAACCAAGGAGCTGGGAGATGCTTCATTTTAATTGGCCGTAATGGAGCATGAATATCATAAAGTTGTGTTATCAGCGAATTAAATACCTCAACTTTACGGTCAACAGTATCGGCACCAGCGACAACAGTCCAGTCTACCTGCCTGGCATCATCGCAGAGGCTATCTCTATCAATTCCACCAAAGTTACGATGCAGAAGAATGGTTGGTTTTACTTTGGGAGGACGAATTTTATAGGAAAGATAGACTAAATCATGATAAGAGAAAGCTTCAGCAGGGCATTGACCATGCTTAAACACTAGATCTTTGGAATTCACCATGATCAAATCTAGAAGAGAGGGAACACACCCAGGTGAGAAATGTGTGGCAGTGAGAGGAAGGATATGCATGCCACAGGAATCCACCAACGATTGCAGGTTCTTGCTACGCGAATCGTTTTTAATTAGGCACGTATTAAAATCACCCATAATAATAGTGTGGTCGTAAAGGGGAACTACTTTTTCTAACAGAGTTTCAAGGGAAAGGAAATAGTTAGGAACAGAAGGAGGGCAGTAAAATACTCCGAGTAATGTTTTTTTATGGGAGAGGGTAATTTCCAATAATAGGTGCTCGGCTGCGTCCGGTAGTGGAGGCTGAGGAGACGACCCAACGATTGAGAAAGGGATATGAGAACGTAGATAGATCGCTACTCCTCCGCCCCCCTTACCGACACGATCATTCCGGATTAATCTAAATCCAGGTAAGGAATACGAGGTGGAAGGTAAACTGGGTTTAAGCCACGATTCTGATACCAAGATTGCATGTAAATTACGAGAGTCGAAAGACGCAAGCAAATCGGGAAAGTGAGCCGGGATACTTTGTGCATTAATATGTACGACATTGAAGTTCTTCACGCAGTCTGAGAAGTGAGAATCGAGAGTTACATTAAGAGGAAGAAGAGATGTACTGTGAAAACTATCATTACTAGATGACGACAATGAAAGAAAAAGATCACTATCCATGTCCATACCGTTGCTACTTGACGACATAATATTATATTATTATAAAAAATGTTATATTAAAATAAAATATATATATTTATATATATATATATAATATATAGTCTATATCAATTATTTAACTCTAACTTATTCAATAAGGTGGATAAAACTAGAATCCAGTATTCCTAATCCGCCAGCTGATTGACAGAAGCAAATAAAACATTAATCACGCTTTACAGATAGAAATTTGTAGACTTTTAACGGCCTAAGAACAATATTTAAATACATTAACAATATAAAAATGAAATTAAAGAACAACAACGAAAAAGAAATTAATAATGCGCACTAAGCTTTATAAAAATCCATGTGTCCGCAACTCTGTCCACATTGTCCATTGTCTATGGTCAGCCGTATGTATTATTATGTCGTCGTGACTGACAGGTCTGTGCTCGGAGGGTCTGTGATCTGTGGTTGTCTATGTCAGTGGTGACAGGTGACACAATCTTAACATAAAAATAAACAAAAGAAAATCAAATTACCTACCTACCGCAAAGAAAAACATTAAATTACAGTAATAACTACCTACCTACGACATAATTAAAACATAGTGATCTATCTGCGACATATCTTCAGAACTTGAGTGAAAAACAAACTTCGGAAACAAGTACAGACAAGTCAGACACAACGAACGAATGAAAAACCAAAACACTAAACTAACGAACTTATTTCTTAGCCACTCTTTTAACTCTCTGGCTAGCTTTTGAGGCTTCAGGGGCAGCAGCAGCAACAGTACCAGTAGGCGCCTTTGAGGGCACCGGGGCCTCCTGAGTAGCGGCGGGGATTTTCTTCAGCTCTGCCATCGTAGCTACACGATGACGCTTACCCGAGGGGTCCAGCACCATGATATTGCCCTCTCTAGTCCAGCACCTAGCGACACCAAATCGCTCCCGAGCAGCCAGGAACACCTTGTGGCGACTTTTAATGAGGAACTCTGATAGTGTAGCCCCCGTACCCTTCAGTTTAGTTTTTGCAGACCAAACCGAGGCTCGTAATGAATAATCACTGAATTTTATTAAAATGGCACGGGGCTTTCCATCAGAAATACGGCCCAGTCTGTGGCAGCGACTAAAAGAGGCAGAATCAAGTTTTGGCATTTTAAGCCGCTCAGAAAGGAACTTGCTCACGGTCACTTCGGGGTCCTCGGCGTCTGTCTCCACAAGCCCGTGCACGAGAAGAATCTTACGTCTCGAACGCATTTCTAGCTCATCCTGCTGCCTCGCCAGCAGCTCCACTTGCCGCTGCAGGTTTTCAAGGGCTGTCAGCACGAATGACCGGAAGGCTCCAAACTGGGAGGTAATGTTGGAGGTCGGGCTTGTAGCAGGAATGGCACCTTTTAGCTGGTTTTGGAATTCTGCTAGTTGTGACTTAACAAGCTCTCCAAGATCAATAATGTTCTGCTGTAGGTTTTCCATAGTGCGGCGACTGAACAGTGATAGTGAAAGTGAGGTTAAGTGCACTCGGTATTAACAGTGAATTACAGTGACACAAACACTGGCCAGGAGACTGGCGGATTTAGGCAATTTACAGGTACATAATTTATTTACCTAAGTATATAATTGTAATTTAAAAAATAATAATAAAACGAGAGCTTTAAAATGTATGTGTACTTTTTACTTTGCCTACCCGCGGAAAGTTTACTATATTGCCCTTGCCATTAAAACTAACCAAATTTGTAAAATTTCTAATTGTTAACTAAGTTTTTTGAGCAAATTTGAAATGTTTTTAATTTAACGAATGGTACGGCACTGGCCCCTAAAATACAGGCTTACCTAGTTTAGGGGTCAGGAGTCCATAGTACTTTGTAAACTGAGTTATTTCAAATAAATGTTATTTATTTATTATTTATTTCTTGGATTGTGTAAGAAAAACGTATTCATCGCTATCGTAATCGTTTACGAATTCCGCCGGCTGATTTGTTCCCTGATTTACGTCAGCCAATCGGGGAGGCAGAAAATGCAATTTTTCATACATTTTGTCAAAATGTCTCGCTGCCCACGATGCAATAAAATGGGAAAACAGACCGCCTGTTCTCTCTGAAAAATGCATACAATCGCGTTTCTGCTTCACAGCGATTTTAGGACGTTAAGATACACGACGTTTAAATTTTAAATTACCTTATTGTCTTTCGGAAATTTGCAGGAATCGAAGCCCATACAGATACAAAACTATATACACTCAAACGATAACTCGATGCCAATACCACCAATATTGAAATCTGAAATAGAGCATGCTGTAAAAACACAGAAAAATGACAAGTCGCCGGGGGAAGATAAAGTCACGAACGAAGTGCTAAAGTCTTTACTAGAAATCTTACTGAGTCCCCTTGAAATACTATTCAATAACATTATGAAGGCACAAGATACACCTAAACAATGGTCTAAATCAACAATCACTTTGTTACACAAAAAAGGAGATAAAAATGACTTAAACAACTACCGTCCCATCAGCTTAATGTCAAACATTTACAAAATATTCTCAAAAATAATCCTAAACAGGATTAAAAAAACTTTGGAAGAAAACCAACCACCAGAACAGGCAGGTTTTCGGAAGACATTTTCAACCATCGACCACCTCCAGACGGTAACCCAAATCATGGAAAAAGCTAACGAATATGGAATAACCTTATACTTGTGTTTCATCGATTTCACAAAAGCATTCGACTCACTGAGCCATAACGCAATATGGGAAGCACTCCTTAACCAAGGTATTGCTATACAATATATTAGGCTTCTACATAGCATTTACTCTAAAGGTTCAGCAAAAGTCAAAATGGAAAGAGAAGGCGAAGAGTTCCCCGTAGAAAGAGGCGTGAGACAGGGAGACCCTATGTCCCCACAAATCTTTGCTGCAGTATTGGAATCAGTTTTCAGACAACTCCATTGGGAGGAACGGGGTGTCAAAATAGACGGAAAATACTTAAGCCATCTACGATTCGCAGATGACATTATCTTATTCGCTGAAAATGCTAATGACCTGGAAAACATGATAATTGAATTCGAATCCAAAAGTAGAAACGTCGGCTTAATGTTGAATGCCACCAAAACTAAGATTCTTACAAACGGACAAATCAAAGATGTCACTGTCGATAACAGAAAAATAGAGTTTGTTGAAGAATACATATACCTAGGACAGACAGTTTCATTTGGAAACCGAACTGAAAAGGAAATACATAGAAGAATTGCGTTAGCGTGGAAAAAGTACTGGAGCTTAAAAGAAATCATGAAAAACAAGCAATTTAGCACTAAGATTAAAAAGAAAGTTTACGAAAGCATAATTATGCCATCACTCACATATGGCTGTCAAACTTGGGCAAGCAGGAAAGAGGATGAAACTAAAATAGCAGTCTGTCAGAGAAAAATGGAACGAAGTATTCTAGGTATAAAGCTGAATGATAGAATTAGTAATACCAGCATACGAAATAAAACAAAATTTTACGACATATCAAGGAGATCAAGACTATTAAAATGGAAATGGGCAGGTCACGTATGCAGAATGGAGGACACAAGGTGGACAAAAAGACTGACTGAATGGATACCTAGAAACAAAAAAAGAGGTAAGGGACGACCAAAGAGAAGATGGTGTGACATTTTTAGACAAATATGCGGACCAAATTGGATGACTTTAGCAAGGAACCGCGAACTCTGGAGAGATTTGGGGGAGGCCTACGCCGACGAGGCGACTTCTACCGTGAACATAGGTACATAATACACTTAACAAAAAACTTGACAATACTAATACAAATTTAAAATACAATTTTTGTACACGATTGACTGCTGAAATTGAAATTGACATAAATCATGACTTGTGAGTATTGTGTTCTGACACCAGCACCAAAAATTGCATAACATATATAATATTTCAACAAGATTATGTGGAAAGTTACGAACTAAACGAACGAAGAATAATATTGTTTGTATTGTAAAATAATTAATTATAATATTATGTAAGTGAAATTGTAAAGGTAGTAGAATAAAAGGCTTTTTTATTTTTATTTTTTATTTTTATTTTATTTTATTTTATTGTCTTTATAGCTTTTAAATTGCAGGTCACCAAAAATCGCTAACATCGCCGTCTACGCCGTTAAAGACCCAAATAAAATCGGTGTAATACATAAATGGCCCGTGGCGGTTATCGAACCCGCGACCTGACACTCAATCCCGAGCGCGCGCCACTGCGCCATGGAGGTATTCAAATATCATTTCTATGTAACACATGGTAATCCTGTCCGAATATCCCGAATTCCCGGTCACACATTATGCGAAGTAAAGCCGCGGCGCGCTTTGAATTCAGCGATAATGCCGCCATTTACATTTATGGTTCCGCTAAGTGTTTTTGGGGGTGTTATTGGGAATTCGGGTTGCTTTCGTATTATTCAAAACCATAAAGACTTGGATGTTTGGGGTGCTGAGAAATCTACCAGCCGTTAGGGCAATGACCTTTTTAAGAAACACTTTTACACCATTATGTTTAATAATAATTATTATGATTTATTTGTATAAAACACTTACAAGGTTATTAGAGTTCAAAGCGTTAGGTCTCAGTATTTTGCCGATTTATAAATAGGAATGCAAATAGACTTTAGTCTAGTCACTGATAAAAAAAACTTAGGAAATGGGCATCCGAACGATTTTCGTAAACCTCTTCGGTACAAGCAAACAGTAGCGCTGTATAAGTATCTGTAAAAATTTTATAGGTGGCTGCTGGGCGAATTGCAGCGTGGTCTTACTGTTGGTGGCAAAACAAGCCTTTTTGGCACCGATAAACTGACGAAATTTTTTCGCGCCGTCCACCCTGTCCAGGGTATATTATATCAAGTACATAAATTGCAAAACTTGTGGCTATTATGTTTGACGACCGAATGGCTTAGCGGTAGCGATCCTACCGTCGCGTCAAGAGGTCGTGTGTTCGATTCCCACAACTGGAAAATATTGTGTGATGAGCATGCATGCTTTCAATTGTCTGGGTGTTATTCTAATTTCTATATTATATTATTTGGGTATATTAAATATTTTATTTATTAGTTATATAGTATAGATAGATATTTCAATCCACGACGGCGCGCCCCACTCTGTCAAACTCCATATAAACGTGGATCGTGGTCGTGGATTGAAAACACCGCCAATTTACAAAACTTCGGGCTAGTATCTATAAACTAAGAATTTCCTTCAAGAAAAACCCAATACATACTGAATTTATTCGAACCCGGGACCTCTGCAGTCCAACATGCTCACCACTATAGTAGTGTTATTATCTCGCTGCAGACTCGGTCATAAATCATTCAAGTGTTTCGCTTTTGTTGTTCTTTGTTGAGTTGTGCATTACTGCAGAACAACAAAAGCGAAACATTCGAATGATTTATGACCCAGTCTGCAGCGAGATAATAACACTACTATAGACCAACGAGGCAGTTATCCCGAGGGATATTAAGGCAATAAACACACAGAAAGCAAGGAGCCTCGCTTATCATTAAGGCACGGTTCGTGCTAGCGCTGCCTGTATCGCTGCAAATGAGCAAATATTGTGAACTAGCAAACACGCCGTTAGCTGCGGAGCTTGTGGGGGGATGAATTGGGTGAATTTCACCCAGAAACCTTCCAATAAAAAGAAAAACCTTCCGATAGAAAAGGCATTCGAAGCCGGTATATCGGTTCACACATACACCCACATACCCACATAATATAAACTTTAACGCACATAATATACAAAAAGCTCTTAACAACATCCTATAGTAGTGTTATTATCTCGCTGCAGACTCGATCATAAATCAATCGAGTGTTTCGCTTTTGTTGTTCTTTGTTGAGTTGTGCATAACACTACTATAATTCCAAGCAACTCATAGTAGGACAAAATTCGTGGGATATTTGAAGATTGTAAATAGAAAATTTAATAGAAAAGAAAGAAATGAATAGACTGTGATAAAAATAAATACACATAATATGAGAAGAACAAACATCAACGACAAGAATGCGTTTTGACAAGAACAAAGTGCAAATTATCGTATGCAAGGTAGATATAAACACAGATTAATATGGACGTAAGTATAACTAACCCGGAATAAAAGAAATCCTTCCGTATGCCTTGTCTATATCATAAAGGCATCTACTTAAGTGCAAAATTTTACCTTCCTAGGACCAAAGGCTGGGCGACAATTTACGTCATAATGAGTCAGAATATTTATGTGTAGGTACACTATAGTAGTGTTATTATCTCGCTACAGACTCTGTCATAAATCATTCGAGTGTTTCGCTTTTGTATTTCACTGCTGAGCTTCACTGCTGCTTTTGTATTTTAGTGAACAACAAAAGCGAAAGACTCGAATGATTTATGGCTGAGTCTGCAGCGAGATAATAACACTAATATAGCGGACGTCCGCGGCGCGGCGGAGTATTTCTCCATATAAATTTTGGACCCCCGTTCCATACCTTAGGGGACGAGTTTTGGAAAATCCTTCCGTTGTGTCAAATTTGGAATCCCTAGACCCAGCTATAGCATATCTATGCGTCGGTATGTCAGTCGATCAGTTTTTCTTTTATATTATTTAGAGATTTAGCAAAAAAAGGTATCCGTTAAGCTTTTTTGAAACCCAAAATCCAACGTAAGTCTGATTTTCTTCTGGAAGACTGTTTTGGGACAAATGTATCCGTCTTTCGTTAGACAATGGAGTTGACAGTTTATGTATCCTCACAAATCGCGTTGCTAGGGTAATAAGGTACGCTTTGCATCGCGCGTGTCTGTATTTCGTATTCCAAAGGTCTAGGTTTTGGAAGTTGTTTATGTAGGTAGGCGGAAGCGGGAGCTTAAAGGAGATTCGAAGAGAAACCAACCAGTATAATCTACGCTTGGCAAAAGCACGATAACTTTTTTTTAGGCTTTGATAGTCGACTATGGTGTATAAATAAAGATGAATAGACAGATTTCAAAAAAATTATGGGAAGTTACAAGTCTTAATTCATAATGTGTTTCATTACGTTATTTTGATAGTTCCAAATCCAATACTTAAATAACAAGTTAAATTTTTTTAAGTTTAGTTCCTTCTTGTTGGCATTCGGTGTACCAATGAAGACATCCAGATAAAATTGTCTAAGGAAAATTACTAAAACTTCCATATTTTCAATTATGTATTGATAATTATGTGTATTTATAATTATGGAATCTTTATAAAATAGCTGATGCCCGTGAATTGGTGTGGTCTTAGATAAAAAAAAAATCAAAATCCTCGGACTCTACAAGTTCCTTCATGTCTTCAGTTCAGTTTATTTCTCAATACAGATCTGGTTTTATCATAAGTCCGTTTAAGCTTGTTTTTCAGTCCATTAACTAACTGTCCTGCTGCTTAAAAAACGTCTGCAGTTACTACTTAAAAAATGAGAAACTCTGATACAATTTGAAACATGTTGAATTTTCGTCCCCTAAAGGGGATGATTTTTTTCCGCATCGCTCATGCAATATGCTGTAGTCCGACTCTTAGCGGATTTACACCACGCATAGAGCGTATGTCATCGCAGACCTGAGTCTGGCTTACGGGATTTGTTGGTATTCTTGTTGTGAACCGCAATTGTTGTTTCGTATTCATGCATTCACAACCGACTCTGTGTTACTGTATTACATGAGACACTTAGAGTTTACATGCTTGCTACGGAAGATATCACTGTTTGGGTACTAGAGTCATTTAACTTGACGCATGGCTATCGATATAAACCCGAGGATGAGCCAATTGGATCATTTTACGTCAACTTTCTTCACACAAGAAAAAAAAAGACGTGTGGCACTCGGAGACTGCCGCGGTAAAGCTATTGCGTAGCTGTTTTTATCAACTTATGCAATTATAGTTATACAACCAATGCCACCTATTGACGAGTTGCTGAACTAAAGAGACAAGCGTGATATTTCAAAAAGTCATTAAAAGTTCTGCTTTTCATCGATAGATGGCAAAACTAAAAAGTGTTAGGTTATTTTCGTTACGGAATTTCTGGATTCGGTCTCCGCGTTAGAAGCTATGCAATAGCTTTAAAAGTAGCGCCATCTGTCAAAATTTCCGCAAATACCTACACAGCAACATGGCGGAAAGCGTTCCTGTGGTAACTCGCGTGCGGACGATCTGTGGCGTGGACCGCGATCCATAGACATTACTGCGGTCGGATTACAATTGACGCTATTGGTGTCAAAACAAACATTTTTGACACCAGTAAATTGGCGACATTTTTTACTATCTACACGCGTCTTAAGTTTAATTAGTTAAGTTGCGAGATTTTGAACAACAAAATTGGCACCAATGTTTTCTGCTTTTAGTGGTATTTTAACAAAAAAAAATGTCAGACATTTTCGGTAGTTATCGAGGTTTTTGTAGTTTTCGCAATAAATAGACGCCGTTTTGCATAAATTATTTCTTTGTTCCATTATTAATATTTTTCAACTCAAAAAAAAACCTATTTTTTTTTTATAAAGAGTTCGAAAAATTGTTTAAAGACCTTTAGTGTATTCAACATACTACATTTATTAGTATAATTTGCCGTGAAATTCCCTGGGTTTCTCTTAAATACATTGTTTTATCGGGATTAAAGTTAAGACTATGTATTAATCTAGACTTAGAATATAAATACATAATTTTCATCCACTCGCCAAATAACTAGTTTATAATATTTATCAACGTTTATTGTCACGTATCTCAAACAAAGCTTGGACAGTGTTTTTAAAGCGTAATTTCCTTTGCGGAGCCAAAAAAGGGCAAAAAGGAAAATAACAAAAGAATATGTTCACAATTTCAAAAAATTACAAACTATTCCCGTTGGGCGAAAATAAAATTTTTCGCTACCTACCGCCATTTTGTATTCCGTATTTAATTGAATGCAATGCTGTGTCCCAGCAACAATTTCGCACATATGAAATATTTTTCGCTCGGGACTTTTTTCGTTTTTAGGGTTCCGTACCTCTCGGTTACTAAAACTAGTAATAATGCGGCTAAAAGTAAGACAACTATTTAAGTCGTTTCGTAATGAGACGATTATTATGTTGGACTCGGTATTTTAACGCAATTTTTAAACAGTTCCTGACATCCGATTGACCTGGAGTTAGTAACTTTCCGATGAAATTTTAAAAACAAACGAGTTTCTTGAGTCTTTACCATAACGTTTAAAAACTTGGGTCTTTGGCAGCCAATGTTCAACAGAAGTTGTGAGTAACAGTGCATTTAAAACCAGTTAAATTCATCGTTAAAGCCATCACCACTTTCCACCACCTTGATCAAATTGGTGGTTTTAAAAGAAAGAAAACTAAGAAAAAAAATATTAACACACTGAGTTTTCTATACTATCAAGACCAAGAAAGTAAAATACAACTCTACCCGCTTTCAAAAACGAGTTAAAAACGAGCTTAAACTACACTTGTTGCAGCCTGGTGACAGACAGACAGATATAGACAGACGGCCGGACAGCGGAATATCAGTAACTAGCAAACGCCCGCGGCTTCGCTCACGTTAACTTCTGAGTTAAGCTTTACTATGGTGGTTTAATTTCCAAAATTCCTGCATTACACACCATTTTGCCCACAAATTTTTCTCTTGCTTCCTGGTAATAGTCACATATATTGATTTTGAAAAATTCGATCGTCACAAAAAAGTTAAATATGGTGGCCATTTTTAGGGTTCCGTACCCAAAGGGTAAAAGCTCTTACTAAGACTCCACCGTCCGTTCGTCCATCCGGCCGTGGTTGCTTGCTACCATGGTAAGACATATAAGTACAAAATTGTGGCCAATTCTTTTAAATTTTTACCAAAAATTCCTTTTCTATGCTCGCTGCGATAATCAGATATCAATTTTGAAAACAATCGGCCCAGTAACAAAAAAGTTCAAAATGGTGGCCACTTTTTAAAATGTTGACTACAAATTCTTTCTCTATGCTTTCTGCCATTGTCAAAGATTTTCAAAGCAATCGGCCCAGTAACAAAAAAGTTCAAAATGGCGGCCAATTTTTTAAATTTTGACTACAAATTCCTTCTCGATGCTTGGTGAAATAATCAGATGTCGATTTTCAAAGCAATCGACCCAGTAACAAAAAATTTCAAAATGGCGGACACTTTTTTTAAATTTTGACCACAAATTTCTTCTCAATGCTTGCTGCCATAGTCAAATATCGATTTTCAAAGCAATCGGCCCAGTAACAAAAAAGTTCAAAATGGCGGCCACTTTTTTTAAATTTTGACCACAAATTCCTTCTCTATGCTTGCTGCCATAGTCAAATATCGATTTTCAAAGCAATCGGCCCGGTAACAAAAAAGTTCAAAATGGCGGCCACTTTTTTAAATTTTGACCACAAATTTCTTCTCTATGCTTGCTGCCATATAGTCAAATATCGATTTTCAAAGCAATCGGCCCAGTAACAAAAAAGTTCAAAATGGCGGCCACTTTTTTTAAATTTTGACCACAAATTCCTTCTCTATGCTTGCTGCCATAGTCAAATATCGATTTTCAAAGCAATCGGCCCGGTAACAAAAAAGTTCAAAATGGCGGCCACTTTTTTAAATTTTGACCACAAATTCCTTCTCTATGCTTGCTGCCATAGTCAAATATCGATTTTCAAAGCAATCGGCCCAGTAACAAAAAAGTTCAAAATGGCGGCCACTTTTTTAAATTTTGACCACAAATTCCTTCTCTATGCTTGCTGCCATAGTCAAATATCGATTTTCAAAGCAATCGGCCCAGTAACTAAAAAGTTCAAAATGGCGGCCACTTTTTTAAATATTGACCACAAATTCCTTCTCTATGCTTGCTGCCATAGTCAAATATCGATTTTCAAAGCAATCGGCCCAGTAACAAAAAAGTTCAAAATGGCGGCCTATTTTTTAAATTTTGACCACAAATTCCGTCTCTATGCTTGCTGCCATAGTCAAATATCGATTTTCAAAACAATCGGCCCAGTAACAAAAAAGTTCAAAATGGCGGCCAAAAAATTCAAAATTTTTCCTCTTCAAAATTTGAATCTCGAAAATCCCTTTCTGAATACGAATTCATGATATACCTAATACCAACCTAGGTACCAAATTTCAGATCTCTACGACTTTTAATTTCGCTGGAATCCCTGGAACAACGCAAAAATTACACTTTTGTATGGGAAAATCCCTTAAAAGTAGGATTTTTATCCCTTCCAATTTGAATTTCTGGAATCCCCGTCTTAGTACGAATTCATGACCTAATGTCAATGTAGGTACCAAATTTCAAATCTCTACGACTTGTAGTTTTTCGGGAATTCCTGGAACAACAAAAAAAATTACAATTTTGTATGGAGAAATCCCTTTAATGTACTATTTCTACCCCTTAAACATGGAATTTCTGGAATCCCCGTCTTAGTACGAATTTAAGACCTAATATCTACCTAGATACCAAATTTCAGATCTCTACAACTTTTAGTTTTTCTGGAATGCCTGGAACAACGAAAAAAATTACAATTTTGTATGGAGAAATCCCTTTAATGTACTATTTCTACCCCTTACACATGGAATTTCTGGAATCCCCGTCTTAGTACGAATTCATGACCTAATATCTACCTAGATACCAAATTTCAGATCTCTACGACTTTTAGTTTTTCTGGAATTCCTGGAACAACGAAAAAATTTTACTTTTGTATGGGAAATACCCTTAAATGTATGTTTTTTACCCCTTAAACATGGAATTTCTGGAATCCCCGTCTTAGTACGAATTCATGACCTAATATCTACCTAAGTACCAAATTTCAGATCTCTACGACCTATAGTTTTGGCGGAATCCGTGGAACAACCAAAATAGCTCATTCTTTTATATATATATAATATAATATAATACAAACATGTAAATACTACTTAGATTATTGGTATCTGAGTTATTTTATATTACAGTACATTAATTTCATCACTACTAATTACAGTAGATCTTTATGGTACAGATTGTCACTACAGAACCCTTTCTAGAAAAGTTCTCCTCGCACTTAACATTAGTTTTATTTTTTTACTCGTACGTCGACTAAAACGCTCCATATTAAATTTTGTGTGAGAAATACGAATTCGGGCTTTGAAATTAATTACTGAGGCGTACTTGACTCAGTTAAATAGTGAAATATAAACGCATGCGCACACTCAAAAGGCTGTTTCACGACTTGTGAGGTAGAGTTAAGTAGGTATTTTATTTTGAGTGTGCTCTTAACACGAATTTTGTGTACTTTCGATGCCCGGTGCTATTTGAGCACAGTATTTGAGCAGCTAGATTTTTTTTCCTTCACGTACCGATATAAAAGGGGAAGTTCTATTTTTAAATGCACTATATTTAGAGCGCTTAAACCTTCAGCAAACTGAATCGTCGATTTTTTTTCATCATTAGTTTTGTGAATCGCTTTCCATCATTGCTGCAAGTGCGTCGAAAAACTAATATTATTTCGCCAAACCATAATCTCACATTTAAAAACTAAATACATACAATTAGTTATCGACATCTGTGCCTACCCTCCTTTTCACAGCAAACCACAATGAAAAGAATTCGAAATTTAAAAATAAGCTGTTAAACAAACGATCCTATCAAATTTCTGCAAAATACTACACTGCTATTTACCAATAACATCACCTCTAATTTAACATAGTTAAGGACGATATTTGCTAAAGTGACGTGTATTTATAAGTTTGTAAGGGTCCCTAATGTAGTACAATGATTAATCAGAGGCCCCAAATTCGTCATAAAAATATGATATTCAATAGATTAGGGGCCGCCCCCGTGTATTGTAGCTTTGTACGATGAAAGCTCTATTGTAATTGCTCTGTAAGCCCGTAGGGTGAGCTCTCTATGTGTTGGCATTAAATTACTCTGTATAAGGAATTGAGTACTCTACAAACAGAAATAGAAATGACAAATCCTCATCTTTATCAATACGTATAAAACTAGCATTCATATCAGTCAGTAACAGAAAACTGTACTTGGTAACAGTTTTCTGCGTACGCGCTAGTGACTTCATCCCCTAAAATTTGCAGGATTCCTGTGAGTAAATAAGCCTTCCTGATAGAGTACTCAATGGTGAAAACTATTGATTTTCGCTAAGGGCTACCGAGTTTAGTCAAACCATGAACTTATAAGCTTTCTATACAGAACTATTGGTGGACATGCAACTTAATATTTTTTTACGTTCTACAAGTCAGTAGGTACTTGACTGCGATCTCATCTGATAGTAAGTGATAATGCAGTCGAAAATGTTTTTTAATAACTTTGAAGGGGATAAATAAACTCACTACTATCAGTTTCATTCAAACTAAACGTGTAGGTACTTATACAAAATTTCAGCTCAATCAGTTAAAGATATTTGCTTCATAATTGACTCGAAAGATTCCATTCAACAAACATAGGAAGTTAAAATAAAAGTTTGTAAAATATAAAACCAGCTAAGTGCGAGTCGGACTCGCGCACAAAGGGCCCCGTACCATTATCTATAAAAACTGCAAATTATCACGTATGTTGTATTGGTGCGTACGTACGTACATCACGTATGGCGTATGTAGTAAATTATTTATTTGATTTTATTATATTGACAAGGATGAAATTCCTCATCTAAGAAAGTTTCCAAGTACTTAAATATCACGGTTCAAAAGATACATCCTAATGACAGACGGACGGACAGACAAACGGCGCAATGTCTAGTATTTTTTTAATCCCATAATACACAGACTAACAAAAATTGTTTAGAAACCCTATTTCCCGAGGTTCCCTGACTTCACGGTTGACTCATATCAAAACGGTGTAAAGTTTGAAAAGCTCTCAGAATCCATGGAAAAAATGATGAATCATAATTTGAATTTAATTCACGATGAATTGGCGACATTCCCCGCCAATTACACGCCAATGAGTTATTTCAAGTGTTTTAAAATTTAAATTGTTCATCGTATTTTTTGTTCACGAAAATTCAAGCGCAAATGAGAACTATTATGTATGATTCATATTATTTTTTTGAAAACTCATTTAAGTTTACGAAAGTGAATAAGTGTTGTTTTAAAAACGCAATAAGGATTATGTAGTTTTGAAAATATTTCGCAGAAAATTGTTTAATTTCTAGACTCGATCAACGACAAGAAGACTTGGGAAGTACCTCCAAGGAGGAATTGGCAGCGGCCAGGCTCTCAGCAGCCGCCATGAGACACAAGTGAATCCCGTACTCCCGCCAAAGTAGTCCATGGTATAGCCAGGACATAAGCCACACATAACCGATATAAGCTCTCCGTTACCCCTGACCACCACCTAAGCTGTTATTGTTTGGGTACAAAAAAAACCCGACCATTTTGAACTTAATTTGCACACATACACACACACATACACTTACAGACCATACACAAACAACATAACACCAAACAGTCTGCGTCATGAGTCAGGACTTAAAAACTACTTAAACCGAGTAACGCAAACAGTTAAATTTCCGGTAGATTTGGCGTAATAAACGTGTAAAATTTCCGGTAGATTTCCGCTAGATACCCGATAACTGATTGGGTAGTTAATGGTGATTTACACACGCGCGGGCTGCGTTGAAAACTTGACTAACAAATGGGTATTGCACGTGGAACGCAACCGATACATTTAGCCCAGCTTAATGTATGGAATGGATCATTTTGTGCAACTTTTGCTATGGATATTATGAATAACTATTGGACGCCCGTGTCTCCACCAGTAAATAATAACTAATAATGAAAAATATTACACACATAATAAATAAATATTGCACACTGTCAATGACAGTCGATTGTGTTGGCGTAATTGCTTACTTTCATCTTGTTGTGTACCCACAATTTGGCAAATAAAGGATTATTTATTTATTTATTTATTTATCGTAATCTAGCCACAAAGTAAGCAAAAGCTTGTGTTCCGATCCGATCATTTGAACACACACACACACACACATACATACACATGGACACACATTTGCAGACACTCTCTGACAATACACAAACAATACCTATAACAAATACCCTTTGCAGTCTACGTCAGGACTTAAAAACTACTAAAACCGAGTAACTGCAATAGTTAAATTTCCGGCAGATTGGGCGTAATGTAATGTGTAAAATTTCCGGTAGATTTGGCGTAATATAACGTGTAAAATTTCCGGTAGATTTCCGCTAGATACCCGATAACTGATTGGGCAGTTAATGGTGATTTACACACGCGCGGGCTGCGTTGAAAACTTGACTAACAAATGGGCATTGCACGTGGAACGCAACCGATACATTTAGCCCAGCTTAATGTATGGGATGGATCATTTTGTGGAACTTTTGCTATGGATATGAGTAACTAGCGGACGCCCGTGTCTCCACCCGTAAATAATAACTAATAATAAAAAATATTACACACATCGTAATCTAGCCACAAAGTAAGCAAAAGCTTGTGTTCCGATCCGATCATTTGATCACACACACACACACACATACATACACATGGACACACATTTGCAGACACTCTCAGACAATACACAAACAATATAACAAACACCCTTTGCAGTTTGCGTCAGGACTTAAAAACTACTGAAACCGAGTAACTGCAATAGTTCCGGTAGATTGGGCGTAATGTAATTTGTAAAATTTCCAGTAGATTTGGCGTTATAGTGTAAAATTTCCGGTAGATTTCCGCTAGATACGCGATAACTGATTGGGCAGTTAATGGTGATTTACGCACGCGCGGGCTGCGTTGAAAACTTGACTAACAAATGGGTATTGCACGTGGAACGCAACCGATACATTTAGCCCAGCTTAATGTATGGGATGGATCATTTTGTGTAACTTTTGCTATGGATATGAGTAACTAGCGGACGCCCGTTGCTCCACCCGTAAATAACCACCGATATGAACCGGAGGATGAGCCCATCGGAATATTTTACACCAATCTTCTTCATACAGGAAAAAAGTAGCTCCATTTGTCAAAATTTCCGCTAATACTCCGTAACATGGCGGAAATCCTCGTGATCTGTGGCGTCGATTGCGGTCCATAGACCAATACTGCGGTTTGCTCAACTGACGCCGTTGGTGTCAAAACAAACATTTGTGACCCAGTATACTGGCGACATTTTTTCGCGCTGTCCACTGGGTCCTGTTCATACGTCTATTCAAATAATAAATAAGTATAATATCAGGACATTACACCTATACCGTGTAATTATGATCCCCAAAGTGCACCTGTGTTTACGCACACACTGTTGTTAACCGACTTCAAAAAAAGGAGGAGGTTCTCAATTCGTCGGAATCTTTTTTTTTTTTTTTTTTTATGTATGTTCCCCGATTACTCGAAGATGCGTGGACCGATTTCGAAAATTCTTTTTTTGTTTGAAAGGGTATAGTTTACAGATGGTCCCATAGTCATCAAATTAGGATCTGATGATGGAATCCTGGAGAAATCGAGGGAACTCTTCAAATTTTATAAGCACACTTGAAGTGATTTGGGTATAGTTTGAAAGAGTAATTTTTTCCAGGTAGTCTTATGGTCATCAAGTCGGGATCTGATGATGGGATCTTGGTAAAATCGAGGGAACTCTTCAAATTTTGCTAGTATACTTGAAGCGATTTAGGTATTTTTTATAGTTACTATTGCATTTCCTTGCAGTCATCAAGTAATGACTGTATTCATCAAGTCAGGATCTGATGATGGGATCTTGGAGAAATTGAGGGAACTCTTCAGATTTTAGAAGCATACTTCAAGCGATGTGGGCATTTTTTCCAATGCCTTTCGCATTAGTTGTTTTCAACTAAAAAGTATAAAATAAAATGGAAAATTCTTTCCAAAAAACCAACTTCAAATGCCACTACAAAGAATGAAATAATTTTTAATGTACACCAATTCGAAGTCGGGCAATGTTTCGTTCATTCACTAATAGTCCTTTGTATTGTCGATAATTTTGTCGTTTCTTTGCATATCAAGTTTAATAATAAGAAAGACTATTAATGATTGAACAAAACATTGCCCGACTTCGAATTGGTGTACATTAAAAATTATTTCATTCTTTGTAGTGGCATTTGAAGTTGGTTTTTTGGAAAGAATTTTCCATTTTATTTTCTTTAACAGTAATATCTCTAACGTACTTGCTGATGAAAAATCTCTGCAGAAATTGACCGTCGTCAATACCTTATCGATCAGAAATATTAAAGAAATCGCCATAATATTATAACAATAAAACTTTAGTAGGTAAGCAACTACTAATTAACGTAAGATGAAAACCTTCAATAAACCCCAGTTTACAAAGAAATCATTACCTCCCATCACACCGAATCGTATCATAATTACACGCTGCGTTATTAACTTTGATCGATATCCGACCAATTTCGTATACATCGTAGATCTTATCCCGGTCGTGAATTTTGAGGGAAAAGAGGGAATTTGCATTTTGCCGGCTAATCGATTTTCGATGCGTACCGATCGAGATTAAAGAATCGGTAGTTTCGCGTTCGGACGCGGGACGGGGCGTCTGTTACACCGTTACAAATAACAACACAGTATGAACAATTTTAGAAAAGAGTTTTTCTTAAAACAATACACACAGTGAAAAAAGTAGCTTGCATTTAATACGCATACTAATTTCAATAGAAAATTACAAAAGAAAACGGTAGAAGACTGGCTGCAATATGCTTCGTTTAATCTATGGAATTTTCACCAAAAGCTTTCCTAATAGTGTATACCTAACTATTTATGATAATGATCATTAACAGCTCTGATTTGCAACATGTTTATGTAATCTTTAGTTACAAGCGCATGTTATGTTTCTGCACGACAAATCTATGATTTCTTGTCATCTACTTCTTGCTATTGATAAGTTTGTTTACGTAGCTAATGTAGAAAAAATTTTTCAGTTAAAGTGATGAATAGAATAGAGGTACTCAAGGGTATGATAAAAATACTCAAAAAGTTAGTAAGTTTCTTTTAATACTCGTGTTAAATATGCTTGTTATAAACTACGGTGTAACAGTAAGATCTTAAAGAATCTCCCAAAGGACCCGGCTTTGCTGTTCTTTATTTGGGACAAGAAAATTTCCGAGAACTTTTTTCGTTCGCGAAATCGCCAATGGTCGTTTCTGTTGTTTTTACGGTATGAACCGAAAGTTTTCCAAGTTCTTCGCATACCTATCTCACTGGTCTCTTTAATGAATACCTTTGAAAACATCGATATGTTAAGTTTGGACTTACATTTGCGCAGGTAAATTAAAGTAACAATCAACAAACATCCAGAAAATCAGGGATATTATAGAATTGAAGACTTGATTCTTGGATATGCTTCCGTGTTATCGCAAGATATCATAAAATTCGTATAAATTCCTTTCATAATTATGGAAGAAAAATTATGTATATGTTTTTAAAGAGCAACATCCTAGCTCTTTTGCTAATTGTTTCTGGATTTGAATCACTGATTAGTGTTATTACTAAAATTCAAATATCAGACCTTCCAATCTCAATCGTGGCGTTTCGAATTGGTTTCATATACTCTACCCTTAAGTAAATAAAATAAATAAATAAATATCAGGACATTACACATATCGCAATCTAGCCCCAAAGTATGCGATAGCTTGTGTTATGGGTACTTGATAACTGATAAATATATATACATATTAGTACATATTAATATACATAAATATAATATATTGAAAAACATCCAGACACTGGAAAACATTCATGCTCATCACACAAACATTTACCAGTAATGAAAATCGAACCCACGACCTCCGACGCAGACGGCAGGTCGGCTACCGCTACGCCATTCGGAAAAAGCAGATCTTACAGAAGTATAATGTTCTACCATCAGACATCATATCTAATGATAAAGCTTTAAAAGTTGTTTTAAAGTTTAAACTATCCAGTTAAACACGTGGTTACTAAGACAAAAAATACAGACTTTACAAGCAATATCTCTGGCTTTAGGACAGGATGCAAATACCACAAATAACTTCCCGAAACCTAAACAATATGCGCATATTATTACGTGTACCTAACTTGTAAGCAGGTTTATTTATAGCACGTCATCAAATATGCGCCGCATGCATGCAGTGACGATGCAAATCGTGAACGTATCGTGTAATTTAATTAAGTGCATGCATAATATCGCATGCTTATGCTTATTGTTTCGATGTAAACTTTTCGCAGAATCTTTCTTAGGCACCTTCGATATGCTACTTGTGGTATATTGTTGTATTACGTTAGGCACAGTGAAAATGAAAATCTATATTTTTCACATAGGACTAACTAATAGGCTCATAAGATAAGTCAAAACTTTACCGCCAGTTTCGGAGGACAGGTTTGCAGTTTTGCACCGAGAAGAACTGGCAAGAAACTTGGCACTTGCTCTTTTCAAAAATGTCATTACGTACAAGTTTTCTTCTTATTCCAAGAATCCTTGTCATTTAGAAATTCTTCAGTGGTATTAGTAACCATGATTTATTAGACGTTTTTTGACAGTGACTTTAATTAAACCTGTACAAAGGTAGGTAAGTCCAATATTATAAAGGTGATCGGTTGAGTATAAGTATGCAAGTGTATGTATGTTTGGGACTCCTTCTCGATGCAACTTCTGAGCCGATTTGGATGTAGATAGGAGATAGATTGTACTCTAGAAGAAAACATAAACTACTTTTTATCCCCGGAAAAAGAACACGGTTTCCGCGGGATTTGGGGAAAACCAAAATTCCGGTAGTACCTAATTATTGAATATTCGATCCTACCTCTACATTTATATTCCCTAGAAGTTAAGATTTCGGCTTAGTTAAACAACAAGTCGTTGAATACATTTAATATTTTATTAGACTTCGTTCCCATATTTTTGAGCCTCGTAGTTGCCTAGGATATCTCTCTCTCTCTATCTAGGACACTGTTCGGTTTCTAGGCTGTAGAAAAAAAAATAGTCTTTGCTGAACCCGTCGTCGATGGATTATTAGGGTTCCATACCAAAATGGTAAAAATGAAGTCCTTATGTGGAGACTCTATCCGTCTGTATGTCTGTCTGTCTCACGATGTGCCACTATCAATTAGTTTATAGCACTCCAAGTAATCAATACCTGAACCACAGTCTTGCAATTTGCAAAACCACTTTTCGTTCCAATCCACGAATAAAATCATGGAACGGCAGAGGCAATGCAAAAAGTATTTCTTTAATACGGATGTCAAGTAGGTACTTGAAAAAGCTACAAATAAAAGTTTATAAATAACTCGGAATGACAATTTATAAATTGAATTATTGCAGGGCCGTATTCTGTTAACACTTTTTTTGCTATCGATTTCCACCTATACTTACTACCACCACCACCTATACTTTTTAAATTTTTTAAATTTATACTTTTATATTGGAATGGTGCAATATGCGATTTTAGTGGCTTAATTTTTCTTTCAAGTCTAAGGACACGTATTTTAGGCCTTAATAATCATCTAGAGAGAGAAACATATTTTGAAAAACATCTCGATAGATAGTTTTCCGAAACATTGCTTTATTTGCCGAATATTCTGTGAATAACTTTTTGATAATCTTATCAAGGTTTGGTTTTTTTAATAAATAGGAAAACCGTGTTTTTTGTAATTTTTCACGCGCAACGCACTCTGTCATATCCACGCAACGTATTCGTAAGAGTGAGGAGGAGAGAAACTACTCATAATTAATAAACTACGGTAATACTTGACTGACTATACTTTGTTCATCTTTGGTCACGTGAATTATAACAGTCTGTCAAAAAAGTCCTGAAAAAAAAGGGTTGGAAATTAAGTATAAAAATCACAACTTAGCAAATTAAATAATCTAATTTTAAATGTTTAGGCAAGGAAAAATTAATGTTTCCGTGAATTAACTTCAAGATTTTTTTGACGTTTTATAAGCGATAATTCTCATTTTATTCTTCCATTGTACCTACTCCCCGTATGGAACCGCAATTTTGCATATGGCCTAGAATTGTGGTTTTAAAATTAAAATCCACAAGTCCGTCCCTGTCTCTACACAAGAGACAACTCGCAATCGGCCGCGCAGGTCTCAGCCGGCACTATAAATAAGAGGAGACAAAACAAAGGCCCGCCCGATGAATGTGCGGTTCGATTCCCGGCCCATACAATGTACGACGCCGATGTATATTGATATACCCGTGACGTGAATTAAGCGATGCGATACCGTATTTTATGGATTTTAAGACTGTATTGCGCATTGAGATATTATGGTATGGATTGAGATCATCATCATTATACACATATAATAATCGTACAGACTACGATTTCGCATTGTGAAGTCAACATCTCCAGGGGATGTCCCGGTGTCGGGGCGAAACGTTCGTCGAAGAAAGTGTTGAAAATTGTGTGTGGTGTTTCATGTGGGCAGTGTTCCTGCTTGTATACCATACAGAATTTCATCAAGTAGGGGATTATAGCAAAACAAATTAATCTGTCCTGCTAATTATGGATTTCCGCAAAATAACGCCGGCTTCCATTCAATAAGAAAGAATTTGTTGAATTTCACCCAATCACCCAAGCAAAACAAAGGCCCGTTCGATGAATGTGCGGTTTGATTCCCGGCCCATACAATGTACGACGCCGATGTATAAGGATATACCCGTGACGTGAATTAAGCGATGCGATACCGTATTTTATGGATTTTAAGACTGTATTGCGCATTGAGATTTTATGGTACGGATTGAGATCATCATCATTATAAATAATAATCGTAGAGACTACGATTTCGCATTGTGAAGTCAACATCTCCTGGGGATGTCCCGGTGTCGGGACGAAACGTGCGTCGAAAAAAGTGTTGAAAATTGTGTGTGGTGTTTCATGTGGGCAGTGTTCCTGCATATTGTACCATACAGAGTCTCTTCAAGTAGCGGATTATAGCAAAACAAATT
The DNA here is from genome assembly GCA_036785405.1 of Coenonympha arcania. Taxonomy (NCBI): domain Eukaryota; kingdom Metazoa; phylum Arthropoda; class Insecta; order Lepidoptera; family Nymphalidae; genus Coenonympha; species Coenonympha arcania. The sequence goes on along the minus strand of CM072078.1, from coordinate 2,783,875 downwards.
AATGTGTCCTGCTAATTATGGATTTCCGCAAAATAACGCCTGCTTCCATTCAATAAGAAAGAATTTGATGAATTTCACTCGAGATTGTTATATTTTATTGTATAGATTGAGATCATCATGATCATAGTATATCTTTCCTAAAGATATTATGCTCATTGACTCAGCTGACAACATTTTTGGAATTAATAACTAAAATTTTTCACCGAGTTGCAAAACTACGTAATGTAGATAAGGGATAAGGAAGAATTTCTCTCGAAATCATCGAGAATAACAGGGATGGGTCGGTGACCTAGTAATAGCTACTGAATTTTTGTGGTTACAAATAATTTCAGAGGAAATAATTCCCTCGCAATCAAAATGAAAAGCAGAGTGTGTAACTCGGTCATAAAATGGATTGAAATGATCTTGTAGACAAATCTAATATTTCAATAGTATCACGGCCGAATATTTTTTATCAAAATCTGCCAAAAATTTAGTCAAAGTCAAAATATATTTATTTCACATAGGCCTAACTTACAAGGCACTTGTAAAACGTCAACAATATTTGTACATAATATTATGTACGGTGATAACTACAAGTCAACTCAAAACTAAGTTTACGAGGGTTTCAACGCGCCCTGCACTGAGAAGAAGCCCACAACAAACTCAGCCGAGTTTTGTTTTCGGTTATCACAACTTCACAAATGCTCTTAAAAACTAGTTGAGCTAAGAATCTTAAGTTAAGGAAGTTAAGAATCTTATTAACGCCAAGCCTATTTCTCTAACTCTCTAAATAAAAACCTCTTGGACCCAGAAAGCAGCAATTTAGCTACTTTTCATAATTAGACAGGGGAAAAGTGTGGATATCTCTAAATTTTCTTAGAAATAATACGAGTGAAGTAAGGACGATTGGGCTAGTGATACCATAACAGTTTTATCTTGGTTATTATGTTAGGTCTAGGTTTGATGGGCTCAAAAAATATTAAATAATTATTACTATTTGCATGTTTTTCCGTCTATCAGTCACAGCCGAGTTATATCTTCAACTTATTGATACAAAACGAGTAAGGCCCGTGGGCTTATCATAGAGTAATAAAGTGCTTGCTTATTTACAAAGGCGGCAGACATCTTGACGTAACTCAGACTTATAATAGAAGAGCTGTTCTCGATTTATGCGGTCTGATGTAAATGGCTTATTAAAATGCTCCATCTAGGCTGTTCCGTGAAAATTGTTAAAGGATTCTGCTTCTTTACTGGGTGTAGGTGAAGCGCTATTAAGCGATTTTGAATGAAGTTTTATTTACAAACTATAAAGACAATTACTTTCAAATTTAAACCTCATGTATTTTGGGTCTTTAATCTACAATCGCTTAGAAGAAGAAACTCGATTCAATAAAATTTTCTCCATAGAAAGTTCTCCGTAAAGTTGCTCCTCAGTTTTTATCATTTTTATAGGAAACTACAATGGATGTAATTGTAATTTTACTTTTAATGTGTCGATGATAATAATATCGTAAAACGCCTTAGAAACAGATTTTTGATAACTATCTTGTTTTTTGAGTAATTTGGTAATAGATCATTTTTCTGTTATATTCTTCCGCGACGCTGCATGTCGCACCTACCAACGTATCCGTGAGAGTGAGAAAGACAAAAATAAATTCAATAAATCGCCTAATTATCTTATTTATAACAATGGACAGAGCGGACGACGAGGAAAAATGTCGCCAGTTTATCGGTGCAAAAAATGCTTGTTGTACACAGTAAGGCCACGCCGTAGTTCGCTCAGCAGCCACCTATAGAATTTTGACAGTTGGCGCTACTGTTTGCGTGTATGACAAAGGTTTACCTACGTTAATCGTTCAGATGCCCATATCCTGAGTTTTCTTACTATAAGTGCATTTTACACAGAAAAGACGATAAAGGTATATAAGTAATGTATAGTTTTATTAAACCGATTCGTTTATTATACCAAACGAGCATTACTTGAAAGACATAAAAAATCATGATGGCGAGCGTAAAGTCGTCATAACTTGAGCTGCAGACAAAATATATTTTATTCATATTTTATTCTTTATTCTGTATATGTATTATATAAATAAAATGTGTCTGTCTGTATTCTGTGAGCTATGTCATGTAACTGTTAATATTCTGTACGTCAAAATGAATAAATTGTTTGCAAAAATATTTTTAAAAGACTTTTTTATGTATTTTGCTAATCTTGCAAGAGCAAAATATAGCAAAAAATACAGCAAAAATCCCTTGTCTTTAAGATCAAGAGGAGTCATTGATAAAGTAGCAAAATTGAAATTTCAATAAATTAATCCTGCCTAAAAGTTAAAACATATAATTGTCAAACGTAAAAGAAAAGGAAAAATTTAACATTTTTTGAAGTCAGTTTAAGCATTTATTCAAAAAATTAATGAATTATTAACTTTTCTTACAATAATAAATGCGAATTGTATACAGGTCAAATAAATAACCCCCAATTCTTCAAAAAAGTATATTTTTATTATACTGTATTTTTATTATGTTTGTATTTACCTTAGAATATTCGACAGGGTAAACCGATTTCGTGATTCTTTTTTTATTCGAAAGCTAGTGCTTTCCTTGTATCCTATTTCAATTTGGTAAAGTTCTGATAATGGCATTTCATGATGAATTTATATGTATCTTGAATGTGCATTTATTAACTAATTAATTATTAACTATTAATTATTTATTTATGTGCGTCACAAATGGATGATGATTCTTTTCTTATTGGAAAGGATGTAGGTACCTACTTCAAGGATAGTCTGATAAAACTTGAATTCGGTTTTTATGTCAAACAAGATATTACTATTGAAGTCGTTCAAAAATAGAATTCCCATTATCCGAAGCTTGATTCAAGACCGAACATCTATGCTCGACATACAGGATCAAACTTCTAAGCGAGTGGAGTTTTCGAACATGATCCTACCTCATTATATTTTACACCGCTCGTCGAAAGTGAAATTCGGTAGGTGAGCGATGAAAAGTGAGTTTATTAGATAAGTTAACCCTCAACTGCGAGCCCGGCTTACTTGAGACTCGGTGCTATGAATTTTAATACGCCTCAACGACTTTAAAGGGACGTCGCGTCGCGTCGGCACACCTACTTATTTATTTACTGTCCGTTTTAATTCGGGAAAGTTAATTTTGCATTAAAAATTAAATAAATAAAAAAGTACTCATTCATTCAAACATTTTTTTTTAAATTAAAAAGTCGGGAAAACCCGAAAGTCGAAAGGAGATGTTTCATCAATGTTTGAGCCCTGGGCTAGGTTTTTTTTATCGACAGGAAATGCCTAACGCATACCCCTCCGTGAGGGGAAACGGAGGGGTTATGTGGGGCTTGCACCCACTAAAACCTGTCCCTTGCCACGACGGACCTCGTTGGCGGGAGTACGGGATTCACTTGCGTAGTCACCGCGCTCCCGCCAGGCCCCGACCCGCCACCTGAGGTCCCGTCGCTGCTGCCGGCGGCCTGACCGCCGCCGACTCCTCTTAGGAGGCGCGTCCTGAACAGGGCACGCCACCTCCTGGCCTGTTCCTGGGCTCGGCGGGTAATCACAATATCCAAAATCGCTTAGAAAAACCGAATTTTTGTAACTGGCTTAGTTTTTGAGTAATTAGGTAAAAGGTCGTTTTCTGTTGACTTCTTCCGCGACGCTGCATGTCGCACCTACCAAGTACCAACGTATCCGTGAGAGTGAGAAAGACAAAAATAAATTCAATAAATCCCCTTAAAACTCAGCGATCTTTTAATCGAAATGCATCTCTCACTGGCTAGGTTCGTAACAAACATAAAACCGGTTTATTTTTATACTTCTTAGGTATATCTTACCTACAGCGAAGCTCCTTGGGTGTTTTGCATCCAAACCTTTAATTAACCAACATGGCTCCGTACATGCCAAGAAACATGGAAACAATTAGGCACGGACGGCGCATTGGCTTTATTCCTTGGTCAAGTTTAATGTAAAAAGTAGGTACATAATATATATTTTATATAGCAATTTCATGTCATGATGTTATTAAACTTCATCAGCAATTACAGTGTTTGATATAATAATATACATTAATTAATTAACATCCTTATATCTATCGAATACAAAAAAACAGAAACCGTTTTGAAGAAGTTTTGTCGCAAACACTATGACACAAAAATTTCATATATTACATTATAGTTAAATATCATTATAAGTATTTTTAGTTTATGAAACATTTTAACAGTATCGATTAAACATTGTTCAATTTAAAACACGTTCTAGCAACCATCTAAATTCACATTACGCGTATGTAAATCCAAAATGTAACAATTTGACAGTGACACCGATATCAGATTCCCCGAAAATGCGGGAAATATCTACCCACTTTTAAAACCTACCATTTTGTCAGTTTCCTCACGTTAAAATGGCAATATTGTCATTCAGAAGGCGTCCACCGTCGAGCACGTACGCCATAATCCGTTACACTTGTGATAAAACATCGATACGAAAGACATCCAGACACGAAATACGCGAGAATGCAGTCCATTTGACTAAGCCACTTTACATTAGATCGATACCAGTTTGGTGCAAGTCACAGGCTTATGTTGTAGTCGTTTTTCAGAAATCTCTATCATGCATGTGATAAAACATCGATACGAAAGACATCCAGACACGAAATACGCGAGAATGCAGTCCATTTGACTAAGCCACTTTACATTAGATCGATACCAGTTTGGTGCAAGTCACAGGCTTATGTTGTAGTCATTTTTCAGAAATCTCTATCATGCATGTGATAAAAAATCGATACGAAAGATATCCAGACACGAAACACGCGAGAATGTAGTCCATTTGACGAAGCCACTTTACATTAGATCGATACCAGTATGGTGCAAGTCACAGGCTTATGCTGTTATAATTTTTGATAAATCTCTACCATGCATGTGATAAAACATCGATACGAAAGACAATCAGACACGAAGTACGCGAGAATGCAGTCCATTTGACTAAGCCACTTTACATTAGATCGATACCAGTTTGGTGCAAGTCACAGGCTTATGCTGTTAAAGTTTTTCATAAATCTCTATCATGCATACCATAAAACATAAGACATTCAGACAGGAAATACTCGAGAATGCAGTCCATTTGACTAAGCCACTTTACATTAGATCGATACCAGTTTGGTGCGAGTCACAGGCTTATGCTGTTATAGTTTTTGACAAATCTCTACCATGCATGTGATAAAACATCGATACGAAAGACATCCAGACACGAAATACGCGAGAATGCAGTCCTTTGACTAAGCCACTTTACATCAGATCGATACCAGTTTGGAACAAGTCACAGGCTTATGCTGTGGTCGTTTTTCAGAAATCTCTATCACGCATGTGATAAAACATCGATACAAAAGACATTCAGACAGGAAATACTCGAGAATGCAGTCCATTTGACTAAGCCACTTTACATTAGATCGATACCAGTATGGTGCAAGTCACAGGCTTATGCTGTTATAATTTTTGATAAATCTCTACCATGCATGTGATAAAACATCGATACGAAAGACATCCAGACACGAAGTACGCGAGAATGCAGTCCATTTGACTAAGCCACTTTACATTAGATCGATACCAGTTTGGTGCAAGTCACAGGCTTATGCTGTTAAAGTTTTTCATAAATCTCTATCATGCATACCATAAAACATAAGACATTCAGACAGGAAATACTCGAGAATGCAGTCCATTTGACTAAGCCACTTTACATTAGATCGATACCAGTTTGGTGCGAGTCACAGGCTTATGCTGTTATAGTTTTTGACAAATCTCTACCATGCATGTGATAAAACATCGATACGAAAGACATCCAGACACGAAATACGCGAGAATGCAGTCCTTTGACTAAGCCACTTTACATCAGATCGATACCAGTTTGGAACAAGTCACAGGCTTATGCTGTGGTCGTTTTTCAGAAATCTCTATCACGCATGTGATAAAACATCGATACAAAAGACATTCAGACAGGAAATACTCGAGAATGCAGTCCATTTGACTAAGCCACTTTACATTAGATCGATACCAGTATGGTGCAAGTCACAGGCTTATGCTGTTATAATTTTTGATAAATCTCTACCATGCATGTGATAAAACATCGATACGAAAGACATCCAGACACGAAGTACGCGAGAATGCAGTCCATTTGACTAAGCCACTTTACATTAGATCGATACCAGTTTGGTGCAAGTCACAGGCTTATGCTGTTAAAGTTTTTCATAAATCTCTATCATGCATACCATAAAACATCGATACGAAAGACATCCAGACACGAAATACGCGAGAATGCAGTCCATTTGACTAAGCCACTTTACATTAGATCGATACCAGTTTGGTGCAAGTCAAAGGCTTATGCTGTAGTAGTTTTTCAGAAATCTCTACCATGCATGTGATAAAACATCGATACGAAAGACATCCAGAGAAGAAGTACGCGAGAATGCAGTCCATTTGACTAAGCCACTTTACATTAGATCGATACCAGTTTGGTGCAAGTCACGGGCTTATGCTGTTAAAGTTTTTCATAAATCTCTTATCATGCATACCATAAAACATCGATACGAAAGACATCCAGACACGAAATACGCGAGAATGAAGTCCATTTGACTAAGCCACTTTACATCAGATCGATACCAGTTTGGTGCAAGTCACAGGCTTATGCTATATGGTCGGTTTTCCGATATCCTTATCACGCATGAATAAAATATTTAGAAGAAACATTACATTTATGTCAGGTGAATTCCAATTTGATACGAGTCACAAACTTGTTTTTTATAGATTTACAGTTATCTCCATGTCGTTTTATCGATATATCATTGTAATAAAACATTGCTAAGATAGACCTCCATACCAGACATATAAAAGAAAATTCAATATATATTTTAATAATTACATACACCGTCCCATCTTCCTGGAACCCAAATTAGGGCTGGTGCAGCGGCTGAATCCGCTGAAAACCTCAAGAGGCGCAAATATGTATCCCTGGACAGTGGGTACATATTTGAGCCTATTGGGGTCGAAACTATGGGACCGTGGGGACCGGGAGCAAAGAAAGTTTTTAAAGAAATTTCTTTACGCCTGGTCGATGCAACGCGTGACCAAAATGCTGGCCTCTACTTTGCCCAGCGAATTAGTATCGCGATACAACGAGGCAATGGGGCTAGCATTTTGGGCACAATTCCCTCTGACAGCGGTCTACTAGATTAATTTGTTTTAACATTTTTTTAGTTTAATTTGTAGTTTTTATTTTAGATAAGTATGTAGTTTTTAATTTAGATATAGTTTAATTTTATACCTAGTTTTAATTTTTAATTTAAGCTTATTTTTTAATTATTATGTAATGCTATTGTATTTTTAATTTAATAAATCACGGTCAAATTATTATGGAATTGTGTAGTAATAAAAATAATTAGATTCTAATGTATATACACGAGTCACAAAGAAAAAAAAAAAAAAAAATTGCATACTCAATTACAATTTAATATCGATGCCAAGTTAGTTATAAATGATAATAAGTCACAACCATTTTAACTTATAAATGATCGATTTTCAAAGTTAGTAATAAAATATTGGTTGAAAGAAAAGCGGTAAAGGCTAAAATATGTCTTGATCATACTACCGGACGGCAGCATTGCCCGATTATATTTTAGTTTTTCACTAATCCCGCAAGAACCATAGAATTTTCCGGGATAAACAGTAACTTGTGATATAATCCAGGGTATAATCTATCTCCGTTCTAAATTTCAGCCAAATCGGTTCTGTACTTGCGGCGTAAAGGAGTAACAAACGAATGCACTTACAAACTTTCGCCTTTATAATATTTAACTCTGTCCGTGTTTTTTTTGACAGTTGAGACAGATATAGCAATAGCGAGGGAACAGAGAGAGACAAACGTGAAGTAGTATCTCTCTGGTGCCTTATACTATTACTATATCTGTTTCACCTGTCACAAAGAAAATAAACGTTTGGGCAGAGTATGGTGTGATGCGATATCGTTACTTCTATGACTTGGACCGTGGCAATACGTTTCACGTAAGACAAATATTGTCAGAGAATCGGTAATGTATACTTGATAGAACGATTCGGCTTTCGAGTGGGCAGTTCAATAACAAACGAACTACTCCCAGTGTGTGCTTTGGACACAACAATAATGTCAAAGCTTTGAAAATTCATGGGATCTTTAGTAATAAACAGAATAGAGTATTTGAAGAATTATTCCATGATATTATTTTGGATTAGCTAGTAAAATAAGGAATATGAGAATTATTTATTAGAATTAAGAATATTGGCTTTAATAAAGAGTAAAAAAGCTAATGTGGGGTAAAACAGTAAATAAATTAACCCTTGATACTGCAGGACATAGGCTCTTTATGGTACCGGCGATAGGTCTAGGAAACCACGCTAGAATTTAAAAATTCTTTAGGCTACTTCCCCCATACGTAAAGTGTATGATATAAGGTTGTATACCTACCATTTAAAAAAAATCGTATGAGAAAATCATTCACGGAGGCTAGTAAATAAATGTCTACTCAGTATGTATAATTAAAAACAAAAATTCTGACTTACATTAACTCTATCACCCAGACCCAAAACACTTGGCTAAAGAAAGCTGAAATTTTGTGAGATCGAGATAAGGGATAAGGATGTGTTTTACAAAATTTTCACAGGATATCAGCATCAGGTCACCTATAAGCACTAGTAGGTGTAAAATACTCCTGATATCATTATGAAGAATAAAAACAATTTGTACAATTTTCTATTAGGTAGTTTTATTGGCTATAACATTCGATATCCAATCAATAGCTGAACTAGTCATGGAAATAGCACCCGAAGCGTAGACTGGAGGTAGTGTACTTCCTTCCAATTTATAGCAATCTACCCAACCAACTGAAGTCACACCAACGATGCCTGTAGGATGAACAGTTGGGCCACCAGAATCGCCACTGCAAAGAGTGGCTTCTATATCACAAGATGCCACAACACATAACATGTTAGCAAGGCCATTTACAAAAGGTAAATATGCGCCACATTTGATTAATATGCCTTTAAAAACTTGCATTGGTTTTTCATTCATCGAAGCGTTGGTAAGACCGAAGCCTAACACAAACACTTCGTGTCCAATCAGAGACGTAAAGTCAATTGCGCTGATCCTTCCGTACCGACTAACTGTTATATTTTCAGTCTGAAAAAGAGCTATATCGTATTTCGCTCTTAAACTATATCTTAATTGATTCATCAATGCACCGGGATACGCTAATACTTTTGTGATAGGACTTATACTTCCTGAATCATTTGGAAGATGGCTATTAAATCTTGCGAATTTTCTTATCGGTTTACTTCTGATTGACTGAAAAAACTGTAGTTTATACACATCTGGGTCATCACAATGCGCTGCTGTTAGAATCCAGGATGGTGTGAGTGCTGCCCCTGTACAGAATGGGATATACTGAACCTGTGTTTCTCCATCGATAGTTTTTGTTATCTCATATTCCAAGCGTACAACATAAGGAAACTCTTCTTTGTTGGCGTTCCTACCTCCAATCATACGCAATCCAGCATCACAGATCTTCCTTTCCACTATTAATGTCACAAATATAAATAATGCACATAACATATTGAACGATGTTTTTGATTCAATATCGCCAGTCTATAGTTTACTGATATTAGATCTGTTATTATTCTAAATCTAACATATTATTAGAAAAGAGATGAGTGTGAAAGAGATGGTTGATTTTTAGAGACGCGAAATTTAGAGACTTTAAAACAGAATCGCTACCATCGTAGTATAAGCTTTTCATTGCTAACCAACACAGCTCTTAGTTGTTAAAGAAAATAAAAAATGTGTCGAATATCATAAACTTGATTTTATATTTTTCAATTTTGTGTTCACACATGAAAACTGTAATAAAATAAAATATTGTTTTTATTACACTAATATTATGAAAACGAAGGTTTTGTATGTTTATTACTCCTTAGTCCGTCACTTATGGCATTTCGTGCCTTCAGCACGTACTGCTAAAACGATTGAGCTGAATTTGGAAATGTAGATAGATACATTAACACCTAGACTATCCCGAAGTGGGATTAGCACCAGGATATTTACGCGGGTGGAGCCGAAAGCAAAGGCAAGTTTACAAAATAATGTTTACCATTTCTTTGGATTTGGTTTCCTGTTAATTCCGTGATATTTATGTAGATAGATATCCCTCGGATTAACACCTAGACTATCCCGAACTGGGATTGGCACTAGAGTATTTATGCGAGTGAACCCGTAAGCAAAAGCATGTTCACAAAACTTTTTTTATCATTTCCTTAGAACTTAAGATTTTGTTAATTCCATGATATTATTACAAGGAATTAATAAACATATTTTACATCTAAGTACTTGAGGAAATGGGATAAACTTATTCGTTCCCCTCTTGCCATGTTTAAGCCGGTGAAGTAGATAGTTCATTTTTTTTAACTTGTTTTTGACAAGCTTCCGCATGATTGCTGAAGCTTGAGGATGTATGTAATCGTTTTTCATTCATTTCATGTAATTCTTTCCATTTGGGGAGGGGGGGGAGAGGGTTTGACCATTCTCAAGGAGACATAAATCATAATATAACAATATAGTTTAATTAAACATACATACCCCATAAGTTATAACGTTATCCATAACAATAATGAATACATGCATAAACTACAACCGCAACTAACTAAGGAGAGATATCAATCAGCTGAGGTCAAGATCAATCATTTGATTACGGATCCCGGGAGTTTTGAAGTGCCTCGCTCACTTGAATGGTCCGATTGCATAGAGCAACGCGGACGATGATCACATAGAGGCGTTCAAATTCACGGCTATTTTACCTCTGACATGGAATATCTACTCGTAATAGTTGTTTACATTCACGGTAATTTTAGCTCTGACATGGAATATGTGATAAGTACAGGCAGACCTGAATTTGAGGTAGACTACAAGTGGCTAATAAGTACATGGTTAGTCAAATCACAGAATACCATAATAACACCTAATGCCCAAATGTAGTCGGTAGTGTTTCGAAAAATATAGATTTACATGATAGAAAAAGAGGCAAATTTTCGATTAAAATACTCGTGGGTGTAGTTTGATAAGCGCTGTTGCTAGCTAAATTGTACTTTAATGCGTCGTAGCCTAGAGTCGCTATTTACATAAATGATTTTTCTTTTGTAGTGAATCTTCTGTACCTGTAAGGTAGGTAGGTACTTTTGGTATATACTGTAGTGTAGACACTGACTGAAAGTAAAGAGACTGAATGTGTAAAATAAAAACCTTGGAACATTACATAATGATAAACAGAAAGATGAACTACCTTAAGCCACACAAGGAATCTTTCAAAATTAATAAACTAATTTCGATGAATTTTTAGCAGTTCGTTTAGAAACCTATATAAACTAAAAAACTACATAAATAAAATAAAAGTAAAACTCTTTGCTCTCGCGTTTTACTTTTATTTACTTTTTTTGACAAATTTACGACAAACTTGTCTGCCCAAGTGAGCCTGTACTTTGATAGGAAATAGCCTATAGAATCGTCTCCCTAGCGAAAAAGGATTTGCTAATGGTCCGATCTTACATTAAAATGTATCTCGGAACTAGTTCAGTTCATGTACTTATATGGTATAGCTAATAGCCGTATTGATAAGACAGTTAAGATTAAATGGTTAAACCGCGGGTTAACTTTGAATTACTTTGATTATACAGGAATAGAGAAGTGCAGCGTACGTTTAAGTATTAGATTAATGTCTTCGTTCTTCATTCGCTTTTTTATAGAATTCCTTTTTCTCTGCCTCTCTTATACGTCTATTAGCTTTAATTCTTTATAGATCTGTAATTGTTAATTAAGATATGTTATAGACAACACAAACAACATTTTCACTTATAAGACCTATATCATAGCCAAAATTATGTTTGTGTAGACCTATATAAGGCTCTGAAATAACAACCTTAATTAGTTAACAACTTTCAAGTAAAGATTACGTACAGTTCACCTGATGCTAGTTGGTTTATTTTTTTTGTAATGGTGGCTTAAGGGCTGATTTTTCAATCGCCAGATAAACGATAACTAAGAAATAAATATGACGTTTTGACAGATTTTGTATGGCATATATTTCAAATATTTCTCAGATAGTTTATCTGGCAATTGATAAATCAGCCCTAAATCACACATAGCTCGGAAAATTGGGATTTTCCGAAACCCAAATACAAGAATATCCTTGTTTGTGTTTCCATCATACATCTAGATTCTCCACAATACAGACAGCTTGTATAACGCTAAATTCGCAACAAACAGGCGTTCTAAAGCTACGTCCATCAGTGTAGGCACATGCAGCTGTGTAAACTACTTCAAACGGGCGTATTCGTTTGAATGACAATGAGAATGGATACAACTGTCTGTTAAACGCTACTTTTAGGTTCAAACCAGGGTATTTCAGGACCAAAATGGTGCTTATTCTGGTTAAACAAATGCTCTGAACTATATTTATGTATACATACATAATTATAGTTCAGAGCATTTGTTCTTTAAATTGACAGATCTTTATCAGACAGAGTTTTACGTATCTTAGTTCGTACTTCAAGTATCTTGTAAGTAAATATTATCAATCATATTAAGTAAGCAAGATGCAAATATAAATTTTTGATGACCTTCCTGCCTAACAAGACCATTTTTTTTTGTAGCAAAGCGGGCCGCTTTCGTAATTTTATTACGTAGAAAAGGCTCTATAGATAGATAGGCTCTATAGGTAGATATTTTGTCCTCTGCAGCTCTAGCCATTAGTTAGATAGTTTTTACATCGCTTTTGATGAAATGAAAACCAAAAAATGTATGAAAACTAATAGTACTTGTGAACGACGGGATAACGTAAAAACTAAAAAAACTAGCAAGCTCCAAATAAAAATAAAAACTTGCATAATAAAGTATGTATGCAAGAAAGGGTTAAATTAAAGGACTTTTGATTGATGAAAAGTGTTTATTTGCATTATTATATCACTTACTTAGTGGCGAAGAAAACATCAAGAGCAAACCTGCCAGAGAGATCCCAATGTTCTCAAAGGTCAAGGTAAAATATAACAACCTCAATAATTAGGTTCAAAAGATATACTTACTTCACAAAAGAAATGCCGATTAATTTCATTGAAACGGGCTGAAAGATAAATAAAAAGAAAGTAAAATGTCAAATCATCCAGAAAAGTGCTCAAACGGAGATAAGAAAACTGAAAGTTAAGGTTTGAATTATTTATCGCGGTACAATACCGTCAATCAATAGAATAAAATAATACTCTTACTTACGTATAAAGATTCTTTATTTTTGTTTTTTGTGTGGGAGGTTTCGCCCTTGACAGTTCACCTACTCTATTAACGGCCTACAAACCGTATTTAGGTGATTTTGAATGAAGTTTTATGCAAAAACTATAAAGAAAATTACTTTCAAATTTACACGACATGACGTGTCTTTTGACGACATTTTGGGTCTTTAATCTAAAATCGAAGAAGCAGAAACACGATTGGATAAAATTTTCTCGATAGAAAGTTCTCCCAAAAATTGCTCCAAAATCTCAGTTTTTCTATATTTTATCGGAAACTACAATGGATGTAATTGTAATTTTTGTTTTAATGTATCGGTAATAATAATATCCTAAAACGCTTAAAAAAGATTTTTGATAACTGGCTTAGTTTTTGAGTAATTAGGTAAAACGTCGTTTTTCTGCTATATTCTTCCGCGACGCTGCATGTCGCACCTACCAAATCTCCGTGAGAGTGAGAAAGACAAAAATAAATTCAATAAATCCCCTTAACGCAGATGTACCAATACCTAGCGATTTTGTTTTATGATAAACGCCGAGAGAAGTGGCCTGATTATTCGAACGAAACGTTTCTTTCAAGTTTCTGATACGAACGGCTAATGTGTGGAACACCCTACCAGCTTACTTCTAGCAAAGATAACGAAGACTAGTCTATGCTTCTACTGCCTTCAAGAGAAGTGTGAATATGCATTTTCTGAGCAAGCCCTCTTTACCCTACATTTCATCATTACTTTCCATCAGGCATGATTGTTGTCAAGCGCAAGTTTGTCGCTGATAAAAAATTTGTCAAGTGCCAGTCAGGCTCGTGCACTGAGGGTTCCGTATTATCAAGACCAATTCTCAAACACCTCTACCCGCCAAATTAAAAACGAGAAAAAAAAAACTTTTTTTTAGAATTTGTTGGTATATCGGGAACAAAAATACATCATTAGTGAAAAATTTTTGTGATAATTTCAACTGTGTAATTATTACTGTTTGGACAGACGAACGCACGGACAGACAGGCAGTCAGATAGACGGATGGACAGCGGAGTCTTACTAATAGGGTTTTTTACCCTGCACAGGAAATGCCTGACGCATACCCCTCCATCAGGGGACGGAGGAGTATGTGGGGCTTGCACCTACTAAAACCTGTGCTTTGCCACGACGGACCACGTTGTGGGAGTACGGGATCCACTTGCGTATTCACCGCGCTCCCGCCAGGCCTCGACCCGTCACCGAAGCGGCAGGTCCCGTCGGTGCTGCCGGCAGACTGGCCGCTGCCGACCCTCCTGGGAGGCTCGTCCCGAGCAGGTCGCGCCACCACCTCGGCCTGTCGGTGGAATTCGGGTGACGGACGCCAGAACCCCTTACGTACGTCACCCACAGGCCGGCACCGGCCGCCGAAGGAAGGTGTTCGCACCCCAGCAACCGGCGCCTCTCCTGCGAGAGGGATGTCACCTATCCGCCGGGCCAAGACGTCGGTTATTAACCGACGTTACCAGGGAGCACCGGCCCGTGCGCTACAGAGGGGCACCGTAGCACTCGGGTACTCGTGGAGGTTGCTTGGCCAGCCCCCCCACTAATAGGGTCCCCTTATACCCTTTTCGTGCGGAAGTTGAAATAAAAAATTGTGAAAATTTTAGAATGGTCTACATTTTTTAAAACTTTTTCCTTAACAGCTGATGATGATGATTATGCTACAGATCCCGCACTGTGTCACCGTCCCGCGTAAATATTGATGGGGGGTATTACACCGCAATAAATAATTCAACCGCGGTATAAGCCTGACCTTTGTGTGTTTTCTTACTTGCCTGGGACCCTCCTTCGGCTTACTCGAAATTCTATGTAAAGAATAGACATAAACCCTGGACGGTGAGAAAAAAAAATTGGTTGCCTGTAAAGTCGGTTTACTGACGATAGTTGAACGTGACAACGTCTTCTTTGTCACTCGTTCCGCGCTCGCGAGGTAATGCCGGTAACGCCGCATGAGCGAGGTAACGCCGGATGAGTCATGTTTTTTCGTGCGTGCAACCGGCTCTATCGATTTATAAGACGTTGTCTAGTCAAAAATTTCTCTAGTTTACTGGTGCCAAAAATGCTTGTTTTGCCGCCAACAGTAAGGCCACGCAGCACGCTGTAGTTCGCTCAGCAGCCACCTATAGAATTTTGACACGTGGCGCTACTGTTTGCTTGTACGAAAAAGGTTTACGTAAATCGTTTGGATGCCCATCATATCCTGAGGGATCTTATCGGTGATGTTAAGTATGTTTTTTAATCCCGAGAACTAAAATGACAGCTACAAATGTCAAAATCAAGTGTTTTCATGCTTTCAGTTCAGAACAAAATCGTTAATAAAATGAGATTTTGTGCATAAATAGTAAAATAAACATCTTAAATGTGTTTATACGGTACGGTAAGGTATATTTACTAAAAAGTCGCAATAATCACTAATTATATTCGAATTACTTTAGATAGCACCAGCAGTCAAGTGCATAACTTGTATTCAGTAGAAAAAAATATGTGAAATCTCATTCGAAATTAGAGGGTACCTACTTACTAAGATTATTAAAAAAAATACTGTAATTTGTTCAAACACAACTTCATTTCATCCATTAGCAGTTATAAACTCATGCATACTAATCTACGGATGGCCAAGTGTGAGTGACGCTCGCGCACCGAAGGTTCCGTATCATTTAAAGACAGCGGCTATCTGACTTAAATTCTGTTCGAGGTCTAAAATTAGGTAGGTACTTGTTGTATTATTAAAATAAGTTATTTTATTTGAATGTTTTATACCTTTTAATACATCTGCAGTCATAACATTCTGATCACAGATAATAAAATAAATTATTACTTATTTAAATAAGTATGGCATTTGTAGTAGAAATTCGGTAGGTAAATTACGGTTCTACACTAAATGATTGCAGAACAGTAATTTAGTAAAATCACCTCTAACGACTAAAAACACTAACGAGAAATCGAGGTAAATTTTGATATAGTGTGATACTTACTGTAGACATTACTAAAATCTCTGTGGTTTTTATAGACTAGGTAGGTACCACATTTAGAATGTTCTTTAATATAATATGTCTAATGCTTTACGCCAGTTTGGGTCATTAGGGTCAATAAAACATTAACACAAATAAGAAGACTACATATTTTCTTTCATACTTAACAATAAACACCTATTTGATGGTATGAATTAAATCCCAAAACAAAAACATATTCTAAGTTTGATTCTAGTTTGATCGCACATGAGCTCTTTCTTCCCATTTAGAATACAGACGGACAGATGATAGGGCAACTCTATAATAAGGTTCTGTTACCCCTTTACCCACGGAACCCTAAAATGCCTTCCCATCTCCACATCAAATGCAACCTGTCCGTTAATTAGCCACAATATCAAGCAACGCCGCGTCAAGTCGTTAGTAGCAATAAATTCAGGTCTATATCACTCCCACCAAAATAAACTATCAATGTATTATCATAAATCAAAATACACACAGACACAAAATATACACTTGAAAGGTGAGCGAGTTTGTGTGTGTGAAGCCGACCGGTTCGTATCTCGAAACGTCTGCTCGGATTATGTGAAAGGTCGTAGGGCCACGAGAAAAGCGGCTTAATGTAACCAATACTGAACATTCAGAGGGAAGTAATATGTTTTCACATTAGATTTTATCTTATTGTACAAAATGCCTTTTTTATGTAAAGCATGATATTACTATGCTAATTTTCGGTGTGTCAACTTTTGTGTAGTTCTCTTGTGTGAAGACGATTTTAGTGCAACACCATGCTGCTTTGCTTCACGTTGAGCTCCGTGCACCGCCCGTATGCCATAATTATGTGCAAGCTGCCTACTAATTATTGTCAATATTATAGGCGAGTATTAAGGGGATTTATTAAATTTATTTTTGTCTTTCTCACTCTCACGGATACGTTGGTAGGTGCGACATGACATGCAGCGTCGCGGAAGAAATATAACAGAAAAACGACCTTTTTCCGAGCCAGTTATCAAGAATCGGTTTCTAAGCGTTTTTGGATATTGTTATTACCGACACGTTAAAACAAAAATTACAATTAAGTACATCAATTGTAGTTTCCGATAAAAAACAGGAAAACTCAGATTTTAGAGCAACTTTTGGGAGAACTTTGTGTCGAGAAAATTTAATCCAATCGTGTGTCTGCTTCTAAGCGATTTCAGATTACAGACCCAAAATACATGACGTTTAATTTGAAAGTAATTGTCATTATAGTTTTTACGTAAAACTTCGTTCAAAATCACTAAAATACGCTTGTACGCCGTTAATACAGCTCGGCCCAATACCTCTAATTTTTTTCTATTGTAAGATCGTTGAAAAATACTTTTTTTTTAAATATGTAATCTTAGCTCAAAAATCCGTCTTGGTTGCGTAATCTTAGTTCGGTGCAAACCATTACTAACTTAAATCTGCCAAGGAGTTAACGCCGATTTGTATGGGATAACAATAGTTTACTGATAGTGTCAATAGATGTCGCTATAACAATTTTATACAATTTTACGTTAACTCTCTCGTTTCCAAAATTGAAAAATCAAGCAAAAATCTGTCCAAAATTCGGAAAAAGCACATGGATGATATTGCAATAATTAAAAAAAGCAACGTTATATATTACCCGCTACCGCTTGTGAACATAGCCTCTATGTAACGAAGGCGTGTCAGTGACACCGCGCCCGCGCAGGCTCGGCTCGCCGGCAGCTCACGAAGTTATTCCGAAAATCTTTCCGTAAAATATCCGAACGGTAAACGAAGATTGCTCTCATTATTTACGAATTACTTTCTAGAGCTAGACAGATACTGTACAAGGGAATTATGAGATATCACAGAGACAATTATTAACAACTCTGTAAATGATTATAATTGGTATTTTTTGGGTTGTATTCAATGAATATAATACTGAGCCTTCAATTAATGTAATATACAAATTTAATATAATTCTCCTGTCAAAGTAATTGTATAACAAAACTCCTCCGAATCGGCATTTTTTTATATTCAGTAGGTCTGAAAATTATTTCTCACTTTTAATTGCATATTTTTAATACCCAATAAAAAGTGAGAAATAATTTGTATGATTCATAACAACGATTATAGATATATAACAACGAACAAATTTATAATAACGTAGCGTATAATGACGTAGTATAATAATTATGTTATGATAGATACTACCTATGTCATACTCACCACCAGAATATTCGCTTTATTATATTTTTCATAGCCTACGAAAATAAGTAAATTAATATATTAATTATCAGGACATTACACATATCGCAATCTAGTCCCAAAGTAAGCGCTAGCTTATGTCATAACACAAGCTAGCGCAGGTACTTGATAACTGATAAATATACATAATAAGTGGAAAAACACCCAGACATTTGCTCATCACATGAACATTTTCCAGTTGCGGGAATAGAACCCAAGACCTCCTACGCAGATGGCAGGATCGCTACGCCATTCGGTCGTCAAAATGAAGCGGTTCTATTAGCACAAGTTTGGTGGACGAGCAACCTTAACATGAATAACGGTATTTGTACTAGTTCGTGCAACACTCGGACTAAATCTGACCGCAAATAATATTTACCAATCAGCAATCATGGAACCACCATTGTTTCAAGTGTCTAGTGGTACACGATGGTAACGGTAGGTACAATGAAATATCAGTAGTACACTTGCAATGGTATCGAAAATGTTTTTTAATGGTGAATTTGCTCTAAGCCCAGTATTTCATAATAGTTCCTTATAGACTATAGTACAGAAGATTCACTCCACGAAACCATTTTTGTCAAACAAGCTTGGAAATTTGAGCATTATTTTTGCAACTTTCTTAGGAATAAATCTAAATTTTTGTGCTAATCGAGCAGCGGTCGGCAAAAGTGGTATGAAAATCCATTTCTGTCTGTCAATGGTTTAGCGGACGAATAAATTACATACTAAACGCATATCTAATAACGTGTAATAAAATCTGACCAATGAGGTAACTTATCAAAAGTTTTTGTTTAAATTCCTAACTGGCTTGCAAATAGAAAGCTGTTTATTGAAAAAAATAACACAAAATTGGAAAAGGCCTACATCTATCAGGGGCCGTCCGTAGGCTAGGTCCGTAGATGATGGTGATGACTAATTAACTATAAAAAAGATAAAACTTCTCCCAAAACATAAGGTTAAACAAAATAGGTACAGTCAAATAAAAGTTGGAACAAAACTCGAAAGCAACTTTTTACTACGTGAATAAAGCTTTAACGTACAATGAAACAAAAATAGCTTTATGCAAAACCAAGCTGAGGTAATGATGATGATTTTTAATTAAAAAAATCAAAATAGTATATAAAAAAAGATACTACTCCCAAAAATCAGGTTAACAACATTAAACAAAATAGGTACAGTCAATTAAAAGTTGGAACAGAACTCGAAAGCAACTTTTTATTACGAGAATAAAGCTCTAGTGTACAATGAAACAAAAATGGCTTAGTGCAAAGCCACTAACGGTAATAAGAGCGCTAAAATGGCGCCCGACGGAACGTTTTAATTGTTGTTTTTGTGCGAGCCCTTGAGCGAACAGCCAACCGATCTAACCGCTGCGACCGAGTGGGTTTATTAAATTGTGAATGCTTTTACTGGAGCTAATATAACGAACTGCATTAAAAAGTTCAGTCCAGAATAAAATTATTATGTTTATAGTTGGTGTAGTATCTCGCTGCACGCGCGGTAATATAATGGGAAAACAAGATGGCGGCTGACGTCCGGCAGGCTTGCCCTAAAGCTGTAAGTGCGACAGAAAATGCAACAGGGTGCCTGTTAATAATTTTATTGTACCGCGAACAGCGAGATATTTGTTATAGTCCAACTATGGCATAGGTACCTACACATTTATTTTGAGTGTGAACTTGCTCGTATAGTTGTGTTGTTATCTCGCTGCAGACTCAGTCATAAATCATTCGAGTGTTTCGCCTTTGTTGTTCTTTGTTGACACACTCGAATGATTTATGTAAGCACAACTCAACAAAGAACAACAAAAGCGAAACACTCGAATGGTTTATGACCGAGTCTGCAGCGAGATAATAACTTTACTATAGTCTGATTGTCTCCTGTAGCGTACTGATAAAAATAGTGTGTAACGTGGAGCCAAAATATTTTCTTCTCGGGCATCGTAAATTGAATGCCTCGCTACGCTCAGAATTCTACTTCAGAATCCTTTACTTCGCTGTAAATTCAAAGTAACGCTCGCCAGAAACAAAATACCCAACAACAACAACAACAAAAAAGTTACGTTACGGTAACGAGTTCAATGGTTTTTACTCATCTCAAAATATCCCAAAGCGCCTCAAGAAGCTTTCTTCAGAAGTTACGCGTAATATGGGAAATGGTTCGTTACTACGGTAAGCAGTCGAGAATAGTGTTTTATGGACCATTTGAACCATCTAGAACAATGTAGTAGCAGACCAGTCTCACTTATCACGTGGCCGTCCCGGCTACAAGTACGGGTCCGGACCTCATGGTTGCCGCTCGCGGGCCGAGTTGCACGCGCTAGTTCTGTACGGTCTATTTTACGCGCCGTCTGACTACGGCAGCCCTAGTACGTCGTAAGAGATAAAATTAGGCGATAGAAAGAGACAACATTGCGTTTGTTGCGTGTCGATTTTGAGGGCGAGCCAGGCGCTATTGCGAACTGAATTGCCATTTTTGTGTCAGCGCTAGAGTCGCTATTTCTTTAAATAATCGTGCGGAGTGAACCTTCTGGTACTATTTAGTGTTCTGTGGTAGTAGCATGAGGAATGGTTCATTTTCTAAGGTAAGCAGGCAAGAATAATGTTGTATTGACCCTCCGCCACTAGAACGTTGTAATCCCAATAAACTACAGAACGCATTAGATGTTGCTGCATCGTTATACCAACCATAATCGTCATAAGCGTTCATCTTTGGCCTGTAACTGTTCGAGGCCTGTCTCTACACCGCCGACATCGGTATATTTACTTAAACAGACTATACTGAAATCCAAATATTTTTTGCGAACACTGAAAAAATAATTTTACGCGTATTGACATACAACGTAAAATTGAATGTAGTTCAAAACGTTTTATGGTCGACAATAGAGCAACTAAATTTACTTTGCACGATAAGGTTGTGGCATTGATTTTCCTATGTAGGTAATCATGTTTCTATTGGTTTAGAGTGTGAAATTAAATGTACTTCATTCAGTAAGTTTAATTTCTCGCTCTAAACCAATAGACGTAAAGTTTTACAGTGATAATTTTTAATTTATTTCTTGATTCACTTCACTCAGTATGGGCAGAAACGTTACGTGAATTGCCCTCCAGAACGCATTTTTATTAATAATAATAATAAAGTTTAGATGTTGCTACATCACAGAGCAAGGAATGACTTTATATTTGTCTTTTGTTTTCTGTGTGCTACATCGTTATACCAACCATAATCGTGACAAGCGTTCATCTTTGGCCTGTAACAGCTCTGAGGCCTGTCTCTACACTGCCGACACCGGTATATTATTTGCGCATGCATAATGAATTGCCTGCCTTGATGGGTTACATTGTTGTAAAATCTGTAGGATATTGCTTCGTGCGCTCAGATATAAACTACGTTTCCGCTTTAGTTTTTAATGTGGGAACTCCTGGGTCTAACTTATAAAAAAATTGTGAAAGTCTTGAGATTATTTATTGGAACGAAGTTTTTTTCGGACGGCAAGGCGCAGGGCGAAAGAAAATAGATTATTTCCGTCACGAATATCCCAACATGAAGAAAATCCACGAAAATCCACTGGGTTTTACTTCTTACTTTTTTCACAAATGTCTCTTAAGGGTAAATACTTCAGTTGAGCTACCATCTAGCCTAAAAGCTAATTAGTAACTTAATTTTAACTAATATTAAAACCTAAATATATTTAAGAATCTGTCCAGTGACTTATCTTAGTCTCTATTATAATGTTGTAGGCAATATTGTAATCATCAAGGACACAAGAACAATCTTGTGTCCTTGATGATACACCAGCACTAAGCATAGTTTGACGACCGAATGGCGTAGTGGTAGCGAACCTGCCGTCTGCGCCGGAGGTCGTGGGTTCGATTCCCACTACTGGTAAATGTTTGTGTGATGAGCATGAATTTTTTCCAGTGTCTGGGTCGGGGGTAATCTGTGGTCTGGGTGTTTTTCAATATAATATTATATTTATATATATTAGTATGTATGTATATTTATCAACCATCTAGCACCCAACACAATCTATCGCTTACTTTGGGGCTAGATTGCGATGTGTAAAATGTCCCGTATGTTTTTATTTTTCTAATTTATTTATAGTACTTCACTCTAACTCACATGATAATGTTAAATGAAATCAAATTTAACTATCATCTAATCACATGTTTTAGAGATACTTCTGAACAGGCAATAACTCCGATACCTCGAGTAGGTTGATCCGCGGTAACTTCAAAGGTCAACCGCCGGTCAACCCTGCGAGCTCAGTTAAGCTCCGTACAAAATAATTAATGCGCATCAATATCATCATTACGACCGCCTGGAGTATAGCTCGCTAAAAGCTATTTAAGGGTTAAACTTTGATCATGAACTTAGCGGGTTACTCCTTTTTTTAATGTACCTACTAGGTATTGTACATTACTGCAGCGGCCAGCAAAAGAGGACAAAAGAGGCATTGATGGACAGATGTATCAAGAATGTACGTAAGTCCGTCAATCATTATAATAACATACGTAAGTCCATCATTGCCTAGTTGCGGTCAAGGCTCGTATACAACAATTAATGTTATGTACAACCATTAATGCCGCGGCCAGCAAAAGATGCATTGATGGACAGACGTGTATTGGGGACGCTAAACCACGACAGATATGGATTTACAAACAACTTATGCCTGCCACTGCTTTGACAGTACAGCAATTTCAGTTTATCTCGAAGAAGGTTGTCAAAAAATTGCTCAAATTTCCAAGCATGTTCCTAGCTCCGCATTAACTTATTCCGTACTTAAGTAAGCCTTATTACGTTAACCTTCTTCATACCTTAAAAATGTCAAAAAGTCAACAATTAAGTTTCAAATCGTTCTGTGAATCAAAATTGGTGCATGTGTTTGGGCTTCTTTTTTACATGGGTGATCTAAGTTCATATAAAATTATTCTTCCTAGTCATTATATTATATACAAATAAATTAAGATTAAAGATATTTACAAAATGTACACAGCATCCAAATGCTCGCATAATGGCATGGTGCCCAAAACACTGGCGCTCTTGAATCGCTGTATAGCTAGGCTTAGCCGTTGGGCGAAGTAAGCGCCAGCTCTTTGGTCACCTGACGCGTGAACCAACTTTTTGGACACGATATTCACAATTTTTTTTGTATCTGATGACCATGGACCTAGAGTCTCAAATGCAAGCGCCGCAAAAACATAGTCCTTGCTGATTACCGAGTATATTATTATTATCATTATCCTAGTCATCAGAAAGGGCATTCATATAAATGTGTAAGGTATTGAACTCGTAAGCTAACTGAAGACAGCGCCATCTATCGAGCGATGGGTGAAATCACACATGAAAATATAGAATGGAGTTTTTTTAGGTGTTATTCTCTAAAAATTTTAACTCTACTGAATGTCCCACGACGCTCACGTCTTTTTATTCAAGAATAAACATATTGATTTTTTATTTTATCCGCTCTCGGCTAGTTACATGAACGCATTCTCCTTTGCGCCACGCGCGGGCGATAAATAATCCGCTCCTCCCATTACAGCGGCGCGCGCAGCATCTCTGAATTTATGCGGAACTTATAAGCCATTAAGCTGTTCTGGGTTTCATACTTTCAACTTTACATGTAGCAACAATAATATTATTTTTCAAACAACGTTTCTTTTCGGACGATATCGCGCAGGGGGGCAGGCGAAAAAAATGGATCTTTTGCGTGATGAAAATCCCGTCACGAAGAAAATTTACGAAAATCTAGAATGAAAGTTTCTTTTACTTCTCAACAGAATGGACATGTATGCAATCAAGTATAGAGATTTGTTTGACAAACTAAACTCACCGGTATATTTAGCGGAACATAAAAAAAAGGTCCATAATTAAAAAAAAATGGTTTCATTTTAAAATCTACTTACTACACTTCTTTTGTTATTTAAAGTTTAATTTTTTTTACTTAAAATGAGATCACATTAAGAACAGATTTTGCGAGTAAAGGCTATTTGTGAAAAATGGTACATTTTTGAACTTTTCATGTAACCTGGAAAAGTGAAATTTATTATTAAAATTACAATTAATTAAATTAGAAAAATGGTGATTAATATCGCGTATTTCCTCCACGTGCTCTTATTAAAGTTTCTACCCGTCTAGGCATACTGAGAATGATGTTATCGATGGTCTCCTGGGATAGTCTCCGCCATTCCTCAACTACGGCGATTCGCAGTTCTCCCACGTTGGCAGGAGCTGGAATTCTGGACTTAACTTTTCTTTTCAGCAAGTCCCAAACGTGCTCTATTGGGTTCATATCCGGTGATCTCGCCGGCCACTCCATAACAGTGATATTCATATCATTAAGATAAGCTTGAGTTACCCGAGCGGTATGCGGCAGAGCATTATCCTGCATAAAAACAAAATCGTCACCGATATATGGGGCAAACGGTACGACATTTTCTTCTAAAACTTCTCTGATATAGCGGTCTGCAGTCAGACTCCCTCTGTCAATCACTACCAAGTCTGTGCGAGCTCCCAAACAAATGCCCGCCCAAACCATTATTGATCCACCACCGTATGCAACTGTAGTTTCAAAATTTGTCTGAATGTATCGTTCTCCTTTGCGTCTGTTTATTCTTTGCCTGCCGCCAATTTGATTTAAGAGAATTCTGCACTCATCACTAAACAATACCTTACTCCATTGGTCCGCGTTCCAAAGTCGATGTTCCTGAGCAAAAGTTAACCTGTTTCTACGATGATTTACCTCGAGCCTTGAAGTCTTGGCGGGCACAAATGAACCCAAACCAGCTTCTTCGAGCCTTCCTCGTACCGTACGCTCACTTACGGTTACACCCCGCACTGCTTCTAACTCATGTCGGGCTTGGACGGCCGTCAAACGGGAGTTTCTACGTACACGAAGCCGAATGAAACGATCATCCCTACTCGAAGTGGGTCTTTTTCTGCCTTGTCCTGCTCTTCTCACATAAGTACCGGTCTCCCTGAACCGTTGGATACTACGATGGATCGTTGAAACTGGTCGACGAAGATCTCTGGATATCACTATGTAGGTTTGACCATTTCTTCGCATTTCGAGTGCCCTGGCAATCTCCGTTGGGGCTAAGTCAGGCATAATTCAGTCATCAACTCCAGAAAGATACGCGATTAAAAAAAACTAACAAAAAACAGTATTTCAATGAAATTTTAAATCAAACTCAGAAGGAAGAAATACTCGAAGTTCGCTCCAGATAAGGTGTATTTGAATAAAATTAAAACAATAGACATTTACACCTTTTTTTGAAAACTGTTTTAAATTAATCCTGTGATCGTAATAAACCAATAGAATTTTTATTTCAATTTTTCAAAACCAATAAAAGCCTTAAAAACGATTTTATAATTACGATTTTTAATTTTCGCGCGGAAACGGCTCGTGACGTCACTCCGTTAGTAACCATAGACTAGAGCTAGACAATCAACAGTAGTATAACCACAGATTAATGATACTGTATCTTGAGTAAAACCAAAGAGTAAAACAAATGTCAAACGTCGGATGGTGATGTTCAGAATCCAGTAATAAAATCTTTAAAGTGGACTGAAAAGAAAAAAATTAGATTTGTAGCAAACTCTGAACGAACGAACGAACACATAATCTATTTTATCTTTAGCGCAATCATAGATCGAACACAGACTTCTAACAGTACAAGAAACACTTGTTGATTAAAAGCTCCAAGTTTCGTGATCTGTGGCTCCAATACATTGGAAACAGGAAAAAAATAAAAATATTACAACTGTTAGAGCCCTGCAAAAGACGAAGTATAAAATGAGTTCTAAAGTTTATCATTGGTGTTTTGTGCCTGAATGCAAAAATACAAGTGTATAAACGCCACAAACCTTAAACATGCATTTTTATATTTTTTCTTACATGATGTAAAATACCCTATTGTGGTCTGTGATGTACTCTGTGGCGATAATCTAGGTTGTGTAATACCCATAGAGTAATTTGTATATGTGTACCACAGACCACAAAACTAGACGTGTACTGTCACGGTACTGTCGGTGTGACGTCACGTTATGGTGGATGGAGTTTTTGGACAGATAAAAAAAGATGATTTTTAAAATGGAATTATAAAATTCACATTGCAATTTTATGAATAAATAGTGACGTTTCCCGTTTACTTTTTTCAAAATCTATCTTAAACATGCATTTTTATATTTTTTCTAACATGATGTAAACTTGTCTATTGCATAAAATGTGATGTTCAGTTGTTTTCTTAATTTGAAAATATTTCTTTTTAAATTAAATAACGTATAAACCAGCCAGCAACTTTATATGATACAAACCTTTTTTTATGTTCCGCTAAATATGCCGGCGAGTTTATATAGCGCGAGCCAACTGAAAACTGCGACATCTATCGAGCGATGGGTGAAATCACACATGAAAATATAAAATGGAGTTTTGTTTTAGGTGTTATTCCAAACTTTGGTCCTACCGAGTGTTCCATGACATTCACGTCTTTTTTGTTTAATTTACTGAACAGAAAACAAAATATTCAATATGTTACCGAATTAACGCCTGTTCAATAATCATCAGGAATTAATTAACCAATCTAAAAAAAAACAAGTTTCTCGAAAAAATATTATTTTTACCTAGGTACTTGGATATTGATTTTTCTGTCCAGTTTATTGTTTACTCGTACCTACTTAATGCTAAAATATGTTCTATACTAATTAAAGTTGAAATGTTTTTTTTGTTGAAGTTGAAGAATATTATTAGGAAATGGAACTCGTATTTTTATACATATTTCACAAGCACTATCTCAGAAATAAGGTCGACAATAAATCCCAATAAGCCACAGTGACCTCTTCATTAAAAAAATCAACCCGCAATTCCTCCTGTGACATAATTCATGTTCGTAATTATATCGATAACATAAATACAATCATGGCACATCACTATCTACACAAAAACCATTGAAAAAACAACCTTACGACGTTAGCTTAAGAGTCAATGTCCACATTTATACAAGCATATTTGAATTTGGTGACAACATGCACACAAATTAAGATCTGCGGCTACCGTAGCCTTTGTTGCAATAGGAATAAAGTTAAATTTACGAGTCTCGGTATGCAATAGTAAGGTGATAAATATGAACCGTTTGAGTGGCTGTCAATGATGACAAGTAGTAGATAGGCCGAAACAATTGGTATTTCAGCTTTGGTAGTCAGTTTTTAAATTAAATTATTAATGTCATTAACTGGCAGGGCTCGAAGCTCGGACAATCCACTTTTTGGGTGGAGACTGGAGATACAATTTTGGTGTTTTAAAAGTACCAGTTTTAGGGTACCGTGTTAAAAGTACCATTTGTTTTGAGTTTTACCCAATGGTAAATTACTTTAAATTTTAATAAGAGTTTGGAATTTCATTGGGAATTCTGGCGAACTTCATGTTTTATAAATTTACTTTAAAAATAAATATGTAATTAAATTAACATAAAACAAGTAGCAGGACAGATTAGTTTGTTTTGCTATAATCTACTAATTGAAAAGAATCTGTATGATCCAATATACAGGAACAACGCTCACATGAAACACCACACAACACACAATTCTTCCAACACTTTCTAGGACGCATGTTACGTTCCGACACCGGGACATACTCAGGCGAGTTTGACTTCACAATGAAATGACTTCCTAATTGAAATCTTAGACTGATTACGATTTCGCACTGTGAAATGAATTGTATAGCAAAACAAATTAATCCGTCCTGCTAATTATGAAATAAAACAATAATATTTATCCCATGATTATTTGCGTTTTTTTTAAAGATACGGAACCCTTCGTGCACGAATGCGTCTCGCACTAAGCTGATTTTTAATAATACTATATAAGACACATATTATATAAGGCACTGTTGTACTCTAAATTAAGTTGTATTCGTAACCTGATTTTCTTGAGAAACATTTCTCGCTGCAAACTCAAATAAATTAAGTTAAAAGCTATTTTCTTTGGTATCCTGCACTTTAATTACTGCAATGCATGTTTACAGTAATACTCAAATGTGCTTTACAAGCTACGCTCTGGTATAATGGTGTGTACTGCACACTTGTTATAATATACCCTGTCCTACAGTTCTATTAGTACGGAGAATAACGTTGTAAATCTCAATTAAAATGAGAAAACAAGAACATATACTTACTTAGTAATAAACAAGTTTGTAGAACATTATACCTCATCTCTCATCTACGTTTCAAGTCCCTGGTAACTGCCCCGTTGGTCTAGTGGTAAGCATGTATGACTACAGACCGTCTCTGGCCAATAAAATGTAGTAAGTATTGGGTTTTCCCTTATGAAATTCTTTAACTACACTACCTCGGAGTTTGGAAATTTGTTTTATTTCACCCCCGTGACTCAGAGAGCGCGGTCCTGGGCCTAATATCACTCATACATTGGATAATGAGAGAGAGGGAATAGAGAGTACACTTGTAATATGTCCCGCGCCTGTGGAAAATCTGCAGAGGTCTAAAGGACATTTAGACTGGAGGATTGGCGCAATCAGGTATATGAACGACATCAAGTCTTCAGTTAGGTAGTAGCTGCAGTATTTTAATATTTGACGATCTAAAAAGGATTTTCATATTGGTGCTTATCTCAGTGCTTGAGAAAAAAACATTTGTAAACCTGGTGAGAATATAAGAAATTTCGCTTACAAAACGAATACTATTGGATAATGATTTAGTGTACTAAAATGAACTGTGTATCGGTGTAACATAATCATATTATTTAAGATCATTTCTTAAGAATATACTCAGAATATAAAAGTAAACATACCTAATACGTTTCCATCAATATCAGGTAATTCGGTGTATATTTATGTGTCTACTCCACATTTCTATGTCCCTGAGACACCAATACAAACTCCGTGTAATAGAATTTGATTGGTTATGAAACCAATATCGTAACTAGGGATGTGATTTATTATCGATAAACCCTTGATGGTCCATCAAAGGGGCAATAAACGATAAAATATTGTCGATACTTTATCTTTCAGTATTATTACTAGTCTTCCAGGGAAATATCATTTTCGGTATTATTTGCTAAGTTTATTATTTCATTTATTGCATTTATATACCTTCTTATTTAACGAAGTGAGCGTGTTTTTCTTCTTTTATTACACACTGAAACCATAAAGATCTGAGTATCATTGATAAAATATATCTATACTAATTTAGTTACTTAGCATCTGTTTGTACGATTATTTATAGATCCGTTTAAAAGTCTTAAGTCTATCGCAATGCAAAGTTTTTTTTTTACTCTATACAAGTAAGTGGCGATCTCATCTGATGTAAGTGATGATGCAGCCTAAGATGCTATCGTACTAACTTGGAAAGGTAAGTAAATTTACTCCAACGGTTTCTACAAGCATCGCACCGGAACGCTAAATCGCTGGGCGGTGCGTCTTTGCTGGTAGGGTGGAAAATTAAAAAAACAGGACGAATAAAAAGAAAATGTTCCGTATATGGGAATCTCCGAAAAACAAATATCTGATGGTAATACAGGCTCATTATTATGTAGAACTATATTCTATTAGAATATGTTACATTTCATGGCAACCCGCTAGCCGTAATATATTTGTACCAAATTTGTTATCATGACACTGCATAGGTACTCATAACTAAATTGATGAGCTTTATGCATAAAATGAATAAATTTTTAGTCCAGCAATAACGTTACAAAATTTATTCATCTCGCTAAAACATGGTAATGATATCCGCAAATGGGATATCCGCTATTTTTGGAGCGAACAGGAATTTTGAACGGCGAAATACTGAAATGCACGTTTTATAGTCTATTTCCTGTAGCTAAGATAAAAGGAAAACAGACTTATATAACTTTATACTGTGTAAAACATAATTATAAAACTTGTTACTGTGGTTGGTGGCAATTACCTAATAGCATTTTAGAAAATTCATTTAAATTCAAGAAAAATTACGCCTAAAACAAGATTGCATTCAAACATAATATATTCAACCATATAATAAATAAAGTAACTAGCTTTTGTCTCTGACTTCAAGGTCTTAACTTCGGTTATTTACTAAATATACCGCAGAATATTTTTTTACTTCGGAATATTAGTGATTTTAAATACATTCAAAATCTTCACATTAGACTAAAAAATTGCGTCAGAAATTGAGCTTTCTTGATGACTAACAGACACACATTTATTAATTTATTTTCTATTTTTTATGAAATACTTAATTGAAGACTTTTATTTATCGACAAAATTATTTCACATCCCTATTAATTTAATAAGACAACGAAATCCTACGAGTTGTGCTGATACGTATCTAATAACTTGTTATCAAATTCAATAACTCACCTACATTTCTGTTTTCGTAATATTATTATAGTACATTGCTTTTCCAAATAATTGATCATTACCGAAGACAAGAAAAAAACACGAACTTATTTTACCTACTAGCTTATTATGATATTACTTTTTTTATAAAAAATACCTTGTGTATTTGGGAATAAGCTTTATTTAGTTATTTGTATTGCTTCGTAATACAGAATAATGAAGATTACTGTAGCCTACGGGGTTGCTGGGCAAATAAAAAAACTCACGATGAAAAGCGCAAATTGTACTTTTTTCTGTCCATCGATTAGTAACCTCAAGATATGGCATCCGAACGATTTACGTAAACCTTTTTCGTACAAGCAAACTGTAGCGCCAACTGTCAGAATAATAGGTCTTCTCGGTACAAACCCGCCTTCCTAACCTGGCGGTGGGGTATTGACTTTACATAAAAGCCTATTATTAGGCCTATGTGAAAAATAAAGATTTTCATTTTTTTCATGCCATAAAACAATGCAACATTGCTCATCAATAACTCAAAATGTGTAAGTAAGTAAGCCTTCAGACTATTTCGCGTTTCTGAGATGCCGCGACTGGATGCACCGGCTTATGCACTTAGCTCGGTATTGCGGATTTGGCTTATGCATCCATATTGGATATTCCATTAAAACACAGAGCTGAGAGAGATTCACTTATAGAGATTAAACATTAGCTGAATGGCGGTAATAGGGGCGTGGGTTGTTTGCGGCAACGCGAATAAAATGAAAATGAAAATCTTTATTTTTCACATAGGCCTTAATAATAGGCTCTCATGACAGTCATAACTCTACCGCCAGGTTCGGAAGGCAGGTTTGCACCGAGAAGAACTGGCAAGAAACTCGACCATTAAAGGTTGGACATTTTTATTATAGGTAAAACTAGCTGAACCCGGCAAACTTTGTTTTTCCATAGAAATTATTTCTCAGAGCTAAGAAAAATAGTACAAGTTTAACGAACATACTACCGTATATACACAACAAATTTCATAAAAATCGATCAAGCCGTTTCAGTGGAGTTTTTTTACAAACACTGACACGAGATTTTGATATCTTTTTTCCCGTTGCGTGCCTGTGGTGTCCAAGTTTTTCCATAGTAGAAGTAGTAACAAACACACACACACGAACACACATACACACAAGCGCGATATATATATATATTTTTATGATATAATTAATTAATACACTTCAAAAACAAAGTTTTTTTTGCGGTTAGTTTACAAATTAATTTTTTCACGTTTTATAAACGTGGGTGGAATTCTGAAGTACGAATCCTTTGGTACGTGATTCGGACTCACACTTGGCCGTTCTTTCCATGAATACGTTGGCATGTGTCCATTACCCAATTAATAGAATATGATGAAGAATAATAATCCTTGTTGATTTTAATAAAATTAATTGAAGTATCCCTACTATTAAAAACCGAATATTTCCATTCCCGGAAAATACAACTTCATTATTATAATAATACCTACTGTGAAAGGAAAATTATAATGAATCACTTTTCGAGACTCCATTGAGGCTTAACCCAGATTTGAAAAACAGACGTTCATTATAAACCAGAGTTGATGTTTTTTAAATTCACAAACGAAGCAAAGCGAGCTAATTTGAAAATCAAGAGAGATAGTGGACAGCGGTGTCCTTTGTGAATGGATATTAAAATTATTGCAGCACTAGCTTTTAACCCGCGGTTTCGCCCGCGATACATTTTGAAAAATTAAACTATAAGGATTAGAAACGACAGACGTAAGAATTGTATGTACCTATTAGATGCAATTTGTAAATACATATTATATGCCAAGCAAACTAAGGTGTATGTAAGGTGTATGTTTGAGTGGTATGTATGGAAGCTAGGGTACAACATAAATTGTAAGTAAAGTTACGTACATGTAGTATGTACTATGTAGTGAAAAATTACATTTTTAATGCAATCTCACAGGAATAGGTTTCCTTCTCCGGGATGAAAAGTAGCTTATGTCTGGATGTAAAGTGCATGTAAAAGGTAGGTTTTTTGGCCTACTCTTCAAGGCTGTAGCGTTCTTCGATAGATGATGATAGATGGCGTAACAAGCGCAATAGCACACGCTGACGGAGATTTCGACGAGCGTTCTATAAATACAACTTCTGACGTCATACGCTCGGACCACCGGCGGTCCCCAGGCATAACACCTACCTGAAACAAAATTTTCCTAATGCCTTAAAAATCGACAAAAGGCATTTAAATTACTACACCAATATCCATGTGCGCTAAGTAGAGTATATAAATAAATAAATAAATAAATAAAGCCTTTATTACTGAAGAAAAGAAAATACATGAACAAAATAATTACTTATTCTAAGATTACTAATTTTTACAATAAATATTATATAAGTTTTATTTTTAGAGCCTTTTTGTTCCTCAGTACGCCCTTTAGACGAAGGCCTCCTCCAGTATTTTCCACACTTCTCTGTCACGTGCCATTCTTTGCCAGGTTGTGCCTAGCATTTTGACAAATTCGTCACTCCATCTCATTCTTTGTCTTCCTCGTGACCTCTTTCCATCTCTTGGGTACCATTCGTTAACAATTTTAGCCCATCTGTCTTGCCTGTGTCTGCATATGTGCCCTGCCCATTTCCACTTCAGTTTCCTAACTTTTACGGTGACATCTAATAGCTTTGTTTCTTTTCTCAGTGTTTCCTTTCTTATTTTATGTGATCTTTTAACATGTAACATACTACGTTCCATTGAGCGTTGGCAAATTGCTAGTTTTTCCTCTTGTTTTTGCGTCAAAGACCATGTCTGACATCCATATGTTAATATAGGTAATATGCAGGTATCGAAAAGTATTTGTTTACTCTTAATGGGCATCGTTTTCGATTTCATCACTTCTTTAAACATCCAGTATCTTTTCCATGCGTTTGTAGTTCGACGTTCTATTTTTTTGTTTGTTGCGTCTTCTGTTGATACAATTTCCCCAAGGTAAACATAATCCTTAACATATTCTATCTCTATATTGTTTGCTTTAATGCTTTTCTGAACACCATTGGTCATCGCCTTTGTTTTTTGTATATTCATATTAAGGCCAACTTTTCTGCTCTCGTGCAATAGCTCATTTAGCATTGATTGAAGTATGATATGATCCTCGGAGAACAGTACTAGATCATCTGCAAACCTTAAATTACTTAAATATTTACCATTTATTTTTATTCCTTTCTCTTCCCAATTTAACGAGCGAAACACGTTTTCAAGCACTGCATTAAATATTTTTGGTGATAAAGGATCACCTTGTTTTACTCCTTTTGATAGCTGAAACCATTTTCCTTCCTGTTCCATTTTTATTTTTGCTGTACTATTTATATATATATATATATTTTTTATTATGCGAATATATTTTGGGGATATTCCTTGCTCCAAAAGTGCCTTCCATATTGCGTTGAATTCTAAGTAGAGTATTTTACTTAAATAATTGATAATTGATTTATGTAACTCATTTTTGAAACAATAAATAATAAATGAATAAAAAAAATCGAGCAGATAACGAAAAAGTTATAAGCAATTTAATAACAAAAAAAGACAGAAATAGCTATATATCGGATAATGACGTCACTCATGCCATAGTAACTCCACGTTAATCTAATGTTGATTTCCTATTCGGAAAAAAAATTACTTCCCATAAATGTCATTAATTCTTACCTAGTTTACAACTATGATTTCCTCTTGGAAAAGAATTTTACTTTCAATGGATGCCATTATTTCTTACCTAGTTTACAATAAAGCATTAAAAAAATGGATTAAAATACTTTATCGCACGATTTCCTATCTAAACTTGGCGTTAAGCAAATAAAAACTCGCAGAACGAACCAACTAACTGTGTAGCAGTTAATTATGAACTATTTTTAACCCTTTCAGCGGGTGTCAAGCAGGGACAATGACGCTCGCGAGTGCAAATTGCACTAATTAAGAGCATTTGCGTGTTGAGAATAGTGATGTGTCACTTTACTCTGCCGCGCAGTTAATACGGGCTCTTAAAATAATGCACTACAACTTCTGAGGCGGTTCTTGTGTGCACTTAGTTTATTTTCAACAAAGTATTCGAGGTAAGTTATAGTTTTATAAGATTTCGTGCGTTATTATTTTGGAAGATTCTTGGAACTTAGTGCACATGCAGGACAGATTAATATGTTGTGATACAAGACCTACGATTTCGCATTGTGAAGTCAACATCTTGTGAGGATATCCCGGTGTCGGGACGAACGACGACCCCCGTCGAACACTACTGGGTATCACCATTGACACCCACATGAATTGGAAGAGCCACGTGGAAATCCTAAGCGCAAAGCTTTCGCGATTCATATATGCCCTTAGCATCCTTAAAGCCAGCACGAACTATGAGACCGCGCTCACCGCCTATTACGGTTACGCATACGCATGGCTCCGTTATGGCATCGTTTTATGGGGTGAAAGTACAAATGCGGAAGACATCTTTATCCTGCAAAAAAAATGCGTACGAATCTTAGCTAATATAAAACCCCGCGAAAGTTGTAGGCCGCACTTTTTAAGCAAAAAAATTTTAACCCTTCCGTGCATATATATTCTTGAAACGGCTCTATTCGTTAGGAAGCATAACCACCTTTACAACATCGCGAAAGATATTACTACACACGACAAAAATTTGCGCAACCAGGACAAACTACTGCTACCACACTACAAACTCGCCCTATCAAGCCGCGGTCCTTACTTCCGATCGATTATGATCTATAATAAACTCCCTCAAATAATAAAAGATGAGAAGCGGGACCATTTATTCAAAGACAAGCTCAAGAAATGGTTAATCCAAAAAAGCTTCTACGAAGTGAGAGAGCTATATAACTAGAGAGCAAGACCTCAATGTCGCGACACTCAGAAATAATAATAACTAAGGACTTAGTATTTGACATTGTTTAAAATTATTTTTGACATTTTATTATATTCTGTAATTAGCCGATATCAATAATTTATTATTAAATATTTTAATTCCAAATGTAATAAATAACATATTAAGGGGAAAATAATAATTATTATGTGAAATTGCAATGTCCTGACAGGGCGTCTGTGCACGCTTGTGCTATGTAAGTAGTTCTAGCAGAAATTGTAAGCATGTACATGAAGCAATTTAAATAAATAAAGAAATAAAGAAAGAAATTGTTGACAGAATGTGTGTGGTGTTTCATGTGGGCGGTGTTCTTGCATATTGGATCATACAGATTCTTTTCAATAGCGGATTATAGCAAAACAAATAATGCTGTCCTGTGATGTGACATAACTAGTATGGATTTCCGCAAAATAACGCCTGCTTCCATTCAATATAATATAGTAAATGCAAGCTAACAAGATGCTTTTATGATCTGTATTATTGAAAACTAAATTGTACACACAATAACTATTTTTTAAAATACCAAGTCTGAGTGTTTTACCCGTTCTTCTCGGTTCAATACTGCTTTCCAAATGAGGCTGCAGAGATTGAAATTTCATGTGCCTGTTACTTAGACCTATGTAAATCAATTTTGGGGTTTTGATTTTGATGAACTGAATGAATCAATGAACAAAATATGATGTTATTTCAGTATTAAATTGAATAATAAAAGTATCGTTAGACTAAAAAAATGTTTTGACACATCACTATTTCATCAACGCGTCGTCTGAGTTTAGTGTAGTAGATGCGGGCTTAGAAATTCGTAGCAATTGAGAAAAGCATTTGCAGCAATAAACGACGAAACTTATACTATAAGGAACGTATTCTGTAGGATTGGTTATTTAATATAAGTAAGTACTTAATGATGAGATGAGCAAGACGTTCACCTGATGTTAAGTGATACGCATGCCTATGTCCACCCCACCCCACAGTGCACCCCACAATTTTTGCATTGCAATATCATAACGACACACTGCACTGCGTTCATCATCCTGGGATATCAGCTTTGAGGTCTAATTTTGCGAGTAAAAAGTAATACATTACTAGGTACTTCACAGTAGAATAACTGACACTGCAGTGGTACTTATCCGGAAACAAACTCCATAAGAAGTGTCCTACCACATCCAGTTAATATAAACTTACTAAATAGGTATTAGTAGTAAGTAGGTATTAACTAGTATGGTACAAAAGTCCTTTGTGGGGTTGAGTGTACGCTTCTATAATATGCACAGGTATACCTTTGCACAGGTTTAAAGTCACTGTCAATAAACATCTTATAAATCAAACATAATATATAGGTAAATTACTATAGGTACCACTAAAGAATTTTTAAATGCAAGGATTATTGGAATGATAGGGATATGCGTCCATCTCCGCATGACAAATCTTCAAATATGTAATAATTATTTATACTTTAGAGTTTAGAGAAAACTTGTGTGTAATCTCAGATCACTCAATGATCTGAGTGTGTAATGATATTTTTGAAAAAAACAAGTGCCGAATTTCTTGCCAGTTTTTCTCGGTGCAAACCTGCCTTCCGAATATGGCAGTAGAGTTTTGACTTTTCATAAAAGCCTTCATTTTCAGTAGGTACTAATACTTGAATACAAATAGGTATTAGTACACTCTTTAACTGCAGCGTCGAATGAACAGCAACAAAAAAATTACCGCACCGTTTCAGTGACGTGCAAAGAAAAAGAAAAGAAGTATAAAAATCGCATTACCACCGCGTTTGTATCGGCCGCTCCCGGGCCCGCCGCCTCATAATTCAGCCCCATGAATTTTGTTTTTATTAACGGAATCCCCGGACAATTTATGGCACTCAAGGACGCACTAATTTATGTTCCGGGAAAGTAGGCGTGGGATGGGGTAATTTTTTTATGCCCCAACGGAGAAGTTTTAAAGAATCAGACATTTGGAGAAACGACATCGACGATTGTTATAGTCCTTTCAACTTAGCTTGATCGCTGCGAAAGCTGTCATCGAAATAACGCCAATCAAGTTCTAAATTTTGTAACGGTATTTATGACCTGTGGGCTGTGGCAACGTCTTATGACCTGTGCCAACTTGCCTTCAAGTTTGTAAAGACCACAGAAGACCATAATAGTATATTTTCAACATAGTCCCATCCCTAATCGTGTCACTTTGACAGCTGTCGCAGTGATCAAGCTAAGTTTTAAGGACCATACTGTAGGTCATGCTAATATTAGTAGCATTAGAGTATAATGAGACGTAGGAACTATTGTCTAAGGATGACGAGCGCAGTGCAGTGCGTCCTATATGACTGTCCCATGCGATATTCTTGACGCATTCAATCTGACATGGAATCTGGACTTGCAACTCTCTCTATACGGGCATGGATATCATTTTTGAAAATATCTTCTCGCGTTAAGCTTCATCACTAGACGATACTCTTAAGCTAGCCACGAACTGTTGAACCACGAATTTTTAAAGGAGTATTGTTTGTTTTAAGGAGCATGGCTACTTATAACTAGGTATCATTTGATTAACGGTGAAGGAAAATATTGAAAACCTGAATTGCAGAGTGCTTTCTATAGTATATTCAAGGGTGTGTGCAGTGTGTGTTAAGGGTGGTGTAAAGGCTATGACCAGAACCCTTATTATTTCAAGAACAGACCCAAAAGACAGTAGCGTTTAGTGTTATATAGTAGTAATTATAGCTATTCAGAAAATAATGTTATTATTGCATGTAATTCTTTTTATTTAGAAAAGATTTAAGTACTCCGAAACTTCCAAAAACATAAACATTATTATTATTAATAAGCAGCTGTTCTGTGTTCACCCTTCTTTTGTGTAAAAGGATAATATTTTCATTAGCAAAAGAATACAAAGTATTATACCTTTCGGGCAAAAGAAAATTAAATGTACACAAACTTTTAAATATTATAAGTACTTATGTTGTATTAAGTCCCACACAGTATTTCTCGTGAGGTAAAATATTATTTTTTAATTTATTATTTAAATAACTACTTTTGTGGTAAAGTACATTTTTATCATCTTTATACGTTTTTAGTTTTTGTTTGGTGAAACCCTGCGACTGAGTTTGCTTTGCTTTGAGAAGTTGATTAAAAATGAAATTGCGATTAAAATTTTAAACCACCTAAAATACTATTTCGACCTCTGAATATTAAAAATGCACAGTTTCCATGAAAACCAGGATAAATTAAAAACAATAAAAAGCTCTCTTTCAAGTAGTAATTTCAACTAAAACTAAGTAGAACATTGAGTAAAAAGTGTGAATTTTTTTTCACAAGAATTTTAGAGCATCCCCAATGTATTATATATGGAAATTCCAGTCTTTGTTATTGGTGTGTGAAAATATTCCGAGGATAGATTTTATTCCACTTTTGATGAAGTTTATTTTATTTTATTTATTTATCTTACATACTACAGTCTATTTTTCACTAATACATATTTTAACAACTTTACATATTTCTTGATGAGTGAAAAGACTACTTTATAAGTAAACACTGCATGCAAAATAATAACACATACAAAATGCGAGCATTAATTACAAATAATAAGTAATTACTTAAAAAAACCTACTAATGGGCACTTAATAGTTAATTCTTATGATAATATGGTTACAGTAAAAGTGAGAACATATCTTTACATTTACATTTTTGTATATAGAAACTAGAGTTTGAATAAGTAAACATACTTGGTAATTTATGACATTAATTTCTAATATTGGTCTCAAAGTGGAGTGGATGTTAATATTTTTTCCGAAACTTATATAAAAGGAATCTGAGTAAACGTCTACGACAGTGCTGGTACGGTTAAGGGTTTTACATAATCTTTAAACAGGTTAATTGGCACCAAGGACTGTCCTTCGCAGCGGTGGGTAGAGTGGCGTTAGGTATAGGATTGCGGGGTCAATTAAAAGAAACTCTAATTCTCAAGTTATTTAACAATTGAGCGCAGTCAATTTTACCATGTTACCATAGTCAATGTTACCATGAATGTTTCAAGTTTGTATTGTACCATTCTTCAAAAAAAAAATTTAAGGCTCAGAATCTATTTCATTTCTTAGGATAGTTATTAAATGCCAAAAATGGGATTAAATAAGATCGAAATAATAGCTGTAGGTCGACGATCAGTTGAAGATTTGATCCCTAGCTTAAACACCTGCTCACTTCACCCCTCTTTAGTAGCGGTTAAAAGTTTGAAAGCTTTTCTTTTACAACAATTTTATTCATCCACGTTTCAACGTGAAAGTTGGTGTTTGTTGTTGGGAGTGAAATCGCTTAATATCAGAAGATTCTGAGCTGAGAACATTCTCCGCTTCGCAAGTTTTTGTTTGGCTAGGATACATTGTTTGAAAAGTGCTGATTCAGTTTAGCCGTTCCAAAGAATGCTTACTTACACATATTTTAAAAACTGGGCCCATATTTTTATAGGATGTGTCAATCTCGTAAAAGAGCTTTAAGTCGACTTGTAGTTATCACTATATGACGTTTTACATGAGCTTGAACGTTAGGCCTATGTAAAATAAATATATTTTGAGTTTGAGTGTCTCTTTTCTATACTATATTTTGGAAGAGATTTTACTTTAAAGCTAACTCTTCAAGATATTAGACAATCTATTTTTGTAGGTTAATAATAATAATTTTATAGATGCCAATCATTTACACCATTTTATACGCCGAATAAAATAATACAATTCAGCGATTTGTCGATTTATATGCGAGCCATGTGTGGAAAGTTTGGAAGAAAGAATATGACAACGTTCATACTGATGTACTAGAATGATGCCTGATGCGAACCTGGCTTTCATGTAGTATTCATACCACTAATAATATTATTAGTTTTACAGTTTTTCCGGTGCGTTCAATGACAGCAGATTTGCGATCACCTTTATAGACTTATAGTAAGTAGTCTTTGGAGCTTTCTACTTGGCAGCTTCATACCTGCAAAGAAAAAAACAGTCTCATTAGTTATAATAAAACTGGCCAAGTGCGAGTTGGACTGGCGCAATTTAGGGTTCCGTACTACGTTATAAAACGTAAAACCATAAGAATCACTTTTTACCGAAACGCAAACTTAACTTTGGTTTTTTTGGTTAATTGTCAATATTTTAAAAAAACTATAACAGATACAGAGTTGATTTCATTTTTCACGTTTAATATAAATTAATCCCTATTAATAACAATGTATTCAGATTTTTCGATTGGTAAACTTCGGACATAAGAGGGAGAACAGTATTTTTTGCGATATTTTTGCTCAATAAATCAAAAACTATCCATGTCTCTAGATTAACTCCTACAATTATATATATTTTTATTTTCATCCGGATTTCAAAGTTATAGGCAAATAAATAAGTTGTACTTCTCAATAAAATCTGTATGACTACATTACAGGAAAAGAATGTATCTTTGGCTCAATCGCAAAATACCAGATTCGCAAAATACGCAAAATTAAAATCCGGATATTGAAAACAAATTCCAAGTGCTCTTAGGTTGTAAACTTAATGCTTAAATTTTGATTCGTATTTTATAGGAATTATATACTAGGTGTGTAAAACACAAATCAAAAAGATAATTAGTTAAAACGGCAATGTGTCATCTCTTGTTCGAAGCTTGCTTCATATGAAATTATGAGCCTTCGGAAGCTTAGTTTGAAACTGTAACGTTTCACAAATAGATGGCGCTGGTTCTGCCTAAGGACCTAATATTACGAATCTTACACCCGTATTCACAAACGTTACTATGAGGTCTCATAGTGAGCTCGAACGCACAGCGTACAGAAAACCTATTCATAAACAACAATTGAGGGTCGAGCGACACTATGCGTTCACCAAAACAAACGCACAGGTAAAGTAGCTCGCGAGGTACTTTTCGCGACGCATAGTGCTGGTTTATAGTTTGTTATCTATGGCATGTTTACATTTTTAGGTTGTGTTAACTTGTCGATTGCAACTTTCCAGTGATTTTTCGTATTTTATTGCTTTTAATACAATGGATTACAATGATGAAGAAGATTTTGATAATTATATTCGTGAGAGATTGTACTTCCGAAGATCTATAACCACTAGAAAAGTGATACGGGATTTCCAAAATCCTTTTGAATATTACAGTGCCGAGGAATTCAAAAGACGATATAGATTTCCCAAAGATATAGTTATAAATGTTATTTTGCCTTTAATAAATATTACTTGTAAAATATTAAAAAACCGACTGCCAAAAACACTAAAAAGTAGAAAATAATCTTAATTTCATTATTATCTATTTGTGTTGGTTTATTTGTTTGTTTGTAGTTTGGCGAGTATAGGCGAGTTCCTTTTAGTATGCTCGCCCGACTTCATACATACACAAAACAAACAAACCAAAACACAAATACAGGTGTAGAATTAAAAATTTGAAATAGAAATATTTTAAAAGTATTACAGAAAGATTATAGACGTCTAAAAAAGTAAACGATCTATTTGTTAAATGGTGGTAGTAAAGACGAATGATTTATTAATATAGGGACCTAAAAGATTTTCTCTTACAAATTATGTATTAAATGTGTGAATAGGTACACTATCATATATGCTTTTGAGCCTCGATCCAAGTAATCTATCCTGTCAGTCGACTCGAGTGAAGTCGAAACGCAACGGCAACCAATCACAGCGCTCCATTTAACCCTATGCGTCCTCACAGCAAAAAGTTCTTTATGTATTGTTTATGAAATGAAAGGCTTGACATACCGGACGCACTGCAAAACATCGTACTTAGCATAGTGTAGCTGCTATACCCAAGGAAGTAATGTTTGTGAATACGGGTGTAAATTTCATCGCAAAGGGATATAGCTCGTATAGCTCAGTGGTTAGAGCACCCAGCCGCTACAGCTGAGGGACGCGGGTTTCAAATCCCGCTGCGAGTGAAATTTTGATTCGTATTTAAATTTATTGGAATTATATCCTAAGTGTGTAAAACATAAATCAAAAAGAAAAATTAGTTAATGCTTAAAAAATATAAAGCCTGGAGATAACTTAAACCGGGTCACGTTTCTTAACTAAGTTGGAGTATAGGCATAATCTCGAGTCACAAATTAAGCTCTCCCATAAAACTGATCCCGAAATCCAACACCCCTTGGGGATTCCTTCGCAAACTAATTTACTGCTGCGTAACGAAGAATTTTGGGTTTTATGGCTAATTGAAAAATGATGAAAGTTTGCTTTTAACACAAAACAATTAGTCATTGTCTGTTATTGTTATTGTTTTATGCAAGAACCATCATGTATATCTTGTTTGAGGCATTTTATGTAGCTTCAATACGGATGCACTTATTTAATTTGTTTGTGAAGCATAATTAATTTAAATGCCCCCTTATTTTGAAAGAAAAACGTAGGTAATTACATGTAATGTAATTTGCCACCTTTTCATCATTATTACGGTGAATCTATTTTTTTTATCAACCCCCTGTTTTTGAGATACTAAGCAAAAAATATACCATTATATTTTTAGAGATTTTAATTAAGTAGTAAGATAATATAATGTAAGATAATTATAATGCAACTTTAAAGACACAGTTATATTAATTCTTGTTTTTAACTGTATATAAAAAGTGATAAAACATTTCGCCTTTTAGCAAACAAATTCTATGCAGCAAAATTCCTAATTCATTCTATGTATGCCGTCGCATAAATCTCCTCAAAATTACGACCGTTTTCGGTTTAACGCTTTAAACCCATATCATCAAGAGCTCGTAGATCACGCTAGATGGCGTTAGCAATCAAAACACACAAATCACGGCAGTCTGCCGATGACCTCGCTACCAAGCCCAAGCGGACGTTATTTATGTTTCGCTAGTCTTTTAATAGAAACATTTAGAAAGCATGTATAAAAAAAGACATGTGACACTCGGTAGAAACAAA
This sequence comes from Coenonympha arcania, assembly GCA_036785405.1. NCBI lineage: Eukaryota > Metazoa > Arthropoda > Insecta > Lepidoptera > Nymphalidae > Coenonympha > Coenonympha arcania. The sequence goes on along the minus strand of CM072078.1, from coordinate 2,740,127 downwards.
GATTGGAATAACACCTAAAACAAACTCCATTTTATATTTTCATGTGTGATTTCACCCATCGCTCGATAAATGGCGTTGTTTTCAGTTAGCTCGCTTACGAGTTCGTTATCGCAAATCTATATACGTGATTGCATGCGTGCTAATTCTCTTGACAAATAAGAGAAACTTTCATTCAAGATTTTCGTAGATTTTCTTCGTGACAAGATTTTCGTCACAACGTTTCCCTTTTCACCGTTATTTAAGTAAAATTTAGTTTCCACAAACTTATAGGTGCGTGCCTAAAAGCAGAAGTCAATCAGCAACTAATTTTATCTACGCCTTTTCACCACAACGTCAACGTTTTCTACTTAAAAATAAAATAGCGATTTTTCCCTCCAGGCAGGTAGACTCTGATTGGTTAATGTTTGCAGCAGTTGTTATGGTCACCGGCGATGTTCTTGCGATGTACAATTTTATTTAGGTCAATCAGACCACATCTTTGGTCAGCATACGTGTTCTGTAATTTTTTACCCATTGCAGGTTTTCTACGAAAAAGTTATCTTTATTTCATAGCAAACTTTCATTGGATAAAAAATATATGCCAGTGGCTATCATTATGATAGGCACCGAGTTACAGAATTCTTGTTCTTAAAGGCATAACTAGCCATACACTTAATATATTGCCGACTTTACTTTTGCCAATAAACACTATCTCAGACGTAATCCCTCAATAAAAATTCCTCGTAATAAATAACATTGTTTAGAATATACGTAAATGCGATGGAGTTCGATGACTTTATCTTGGGTCTTAATCAAAACAGATAATAAAATGGGAGGGATAAATTCGAAACGGTTATTCTAGAGTGCATTTACCATAATGTACTGAATGTTAGACAGGCAACTTTATAAGCAGGCGTGTAGTTAAGTCTGCCTGTATACGGAGCGTTATTCAGATAATAATCTTATTTAAGCGACTGGCAGTTATGTATTTCGAGTGTAAGTATGAGGTTTTTTTTTACGACCTTTACCGGTAATGGATTCTGACTATTGAGAGTTGAGACGTCATTTGAAATAACTCAAAAATTAAAGTGAAACAGATTTCAGAAAAAAATATTATATAATAACTATTATTATGGAACCATTAACCATAATTATTCAATCGGGCTCACGACATAGATTCCAATAATTTATCACAGCCATGTAATATGTATTTAGTGACTACATGAAGCGATTTCCAAGTACACAAGAACTGTATGTTGGCGCTCCTCAAGTTCAAAGTTGCCGCCACCGCATGAAGCCGCCGTGGTCCGAAAGATGGCGCAACGCAGGGGGGCGAGCGGCGCGGGGTGTTCCTAAACACAGTATATTCACACACACACACAGACACACACACAGACACACACACACACACAGACCTTACTCCTCCCTATTTTAGATTATGCTGACGCAAGCATTGTTGACTTAACCGAAGACCAATTGAATAAGCTTGAGAGACTTCAAAATGCAATGATTCGGTTCATATTTGGGTTACGTAAATATGACCACATCTCACATTTTCGTTCTCGTCTTAATTGGTTACCCATTCGACTTCGCCGGAATATGCACATCCTTTCTGTTCTGTTCTGTGTTCTTTTTCATCCTTCTGCGCCCCCATACTTAAAAGAAAAGTTCAACTTCGTGGGACAGCCTGACGAAGTACTTCGTTCTGCAAGAAAACTAACTCTAAGGGTAAAACCCACCCATAGTTCGACTTTCTTTGGTAAGTCTTTTGCGGTAAAGGCCATAAAGCTCTGGAACGTCCTTCCGCTTGATATCAGGGAGGCCAATTCTGTTAATATCTTCATGAAACGTTTAAAGGATCACTTTTTGTCTCAACTTCCTGGAGTCAGTGGAAGCTGATCTCTATGTTACTTATATTATATATGTTGTATTTTGTCACTCATTAAGTATTTTTGTAAGTATTTATTTTAATTTGAAACATTTATTATTCTATTTGAGGGTTTTGTAATTATTTATTAGAATTTATTATATACATATATATTTATATATTATATTATTATTATGATCATATACGTATCATATACGTATCACATACGTAAAAATCGCTAGACGTGTCTTACACTCAAAGGATGAAAGATCGTTTGTAGTGAGCCTTAACCCTATCGCCCTGTGTGGTTCATCGCTAGACTAGCATTACGGCGTTAAGCTGTGAGCATGAAGAATGTCTAATGAAGCAGGGTGAAGGACACTCTTATTGAGAATGTGCAATGTGCATTTCGTCTGAGAGACCATGCGCTGTAAACAGTTTTATTTTCTTGGCCACTCTCGGGAGCTATAAATAAATTATAGTTATTACCTATTCCATCTCTTATATTAACGCTTTCTTCAATACAAAAATGGAGGGGATCAGACGGGCTTAAAGTAGTTGAATACAGTATTGACATCGATAAATCGCGTGATCAATCTGTCAGATAATATTATGTCATTCCCAATAATTTTTTTTGGGTTCCGTACCCAAAGGTTAAAAGGAGATCCTATTACTAAGAATTCGCTGTCTGTCTGTCTGTCCGTCCGTCGGTCTGTCACTAGGCTGTATCTCTTGAACTATGGCAGACTTTATAAAGCATTATACCCTTATGTAAGTATTCACCGTTGTAATTATCGCTAATATACCACTATAAGAAACAAATTCCATTCCCCAAAACAACTATCATTAATATTCATTACTCACAAAAACTACAATGTAAATCACTTAATACACTAAACTAATTAAAAAGTGACACAGGTTTTTGCTTTCCCCGGGCATCGAACCGGCACCCCAGCCCCTAACCCTCAAATGCATGCACGGGTCATTACCTTTATGGTTTAATTTTTTAAATGGCTTCAGTTACCCTCGGCTCAGTCGTTATAAAATGTTACTAAGCCTGACGTTAGAAATTGCATTTTCTAGTAAGCCCATTGGTTTAATAGGTAACATGTTATTACTGACTACAAAGACCTGGGTTTGATTCAAGAGTTGAACCAAAGGTTTTTCTTCAGGCAAAAATTTTTTTGCACCAAATTGAGGTCAGTAAATTCGCGGTGTCTCAAATCCGCACTTCGAAGATTTTTTTGTCGCGAAAATTCCGACAAAAAGAAATCCATGAAAATTCCATCACTTATGCATTTTATTCTTTTCTGTGCTCGCAAATAGCGCAATTTGCAAACACAGCAATTGTTATAACATTTAATTGTTATTTTAACTAAATTAAAATAAAATTTAAAAAAATAATTTTTTGTTCAAAGATGTGTACCTGGCTCTCGAATTTTTGCCCATCTATGTGTAATCATTGTAATGTCATGAATAAATTAATTTATGTCAAAGTAAAATATCATCCACTTGTCATATAATGTAGTATGTATATTATATTATGTAGTGGATTCCTATAAAAATAAAACTTCGATAATACTGTATATTACATTATACGAACTTTGTTCCAACCGCGTGTACCACAACCCTCACGCAATATTTAACACTGTTGTGTACAGTAATTAACGTCGTACGTATGTCATAAGTTAGGTTACTGAACAATTCCATTCATTTGATTATTTAGTAGAAACGTCGTAACATAAACACGAACTAACAGCTTGCCCCATTATACCCGCGCCCGTAAAACGCCACGGATCATTGGACCTGGCAATGTTCAATTTATGCCGAATAAAATATTTCATTTCTACAACGGTCGACACTGATATAGATAACAAAGATATACACTAAACCGAAGAAATACTTATTATCCTGCAACAGACAATCCACAAAGACAACATCTCTATCAGATCCACCTCACTGTCCCAATGTGTGTTAGTAGGCTTTACACATATGTATTTGATGAGAATGTAATAAAATTGTCAGGCTTGGTTGTTTCCCCTGTATTTTTTCCACTCACAAATAATTTTAATTCCCGTGAATACATGATAATGAGAGGCAATTCATAAAACTCATGATAAGAAAATCGGGGGATACAGTTTAGGATTTTAGTACCATATTATTCTCTAATTACACGTCAATCATGCAATTAATAAATATTAGGTGCTTACATATGAAATTGGCGTTTTGTCGTACTGGCCACTTTGATCTCAAATATCTCTTCTTTGGTTAGAAATTCCAATTTCAAATTTATACAGCTATTTACTCATGCTTTTGTGTTTTGAAAATCGTAATTCATTTGTTTTTTTCTCTTTTGGTTTTTTTTTTGCGCCACTCTGTTTACAAAATGGAAAACTTGAAATATCGCGTTATTTACGAGTACGAGTTCCATCGTGGCACCAGTGCTGCAGAAACGGCTCGAAGGATTAATGATGTGTACGGCGAGGGTGTCGCAAAAGAAAACACAGTGCGTTTTTGGTTCCAACGTTTTCGTTCTGGAAATTTCGACCTGCAGAACAAGCCCCGTGGACGGCCGGAGACCAAAGTTGACAATGAAGAATTGAAGGTTATTGTGGAAGCGGATCCATCGCAAACCACGTCCGAGCTAGCTGCAGGCTGCGGTGTTAGTGATAAAACTGTTTTAGTTCACTTGAAGCAAATTGGGAAGGCGAAAAAGCTTGAAAGGTGGGTACCTCATGAATTGAGTGCAGCAAACCGACAAATGCGCGTAGACTGCTGTGTTACATTACTCAACCGGCACATTAATGAAGGGATTTTAAATCGAATCATTACCTGTGATGAAAAATGGATCCTGTATGATAATCGGAAACGCTCATCGCAATGGTTGAACCCTGGCGAACCAGCCAAATCCTGCCCCAAACGAAAATTGACTCAAAAAAAATTACTTGTGAGCGTTTGGTGGACTAGCGCCGGCGTCGTTCACTACAGCTTTCTTAAATCTGGCCAGACGATTACGGCGAATATCTATTGTCAGCAACTGCAATCGATGATGGAAAAGCTAGCTGCTAAACAACCGAGGCTGGTCAATCGTTCTAGGCCACTGCTGCTTCAGGACAACGCTAGACCATACACTGCACAACAGACGGCTACCAAATTAGAGGAGCTTCAATTGGAATGCCTAAGACATCCACCTTACTCCCCGGACCTTGCTCCAACAGATTACCATTTTTTTCGAAATTTGGATAACTTCTTACAAGGAAAAAAAATTAACTCCGATGAGGCAGTCCAAAGCGCTTTCAAAGATTTTATTGATTCCCGTCCGAATGGCTTTTTTAGTAAAGGGATCAATGAACTACCTATAAAGTGACAAAAGTGCATAGATAGCAATGGTACATACTTTGATTAAATATATATATTATAGTTAAAAAAAATTGACTTTATGTTCCTCCCGTACAAAACGCCAATTTCATATGTAAGGACCTAATACATCTGAACAGTGCAGAGTGTTAGATAGCTGCAAAGAATTCATTACAGCTGTGTAAATTTGGTGTGGCCAAGACGCTATGGTTCTTATTATTGCACTTACTAGCTCACTTCCCTCTCATGCTTCGCACGCGAGATTTCATGGACATAAAAATAATCATTAATTATCTCATGTCTTCAACTTAAAAGGAATCTTTGTGCAACATTTAACCATCCTAAATCTTAAAAGTTTGGGCTGAGCGATGATTACCGATGAGTCAGATATAAGATAATTTTTTTTAGCTATTGCATAGCTTCTATCTCGGGCCTTGAGCGTGGAGACCGAATCCAGAAATTCCGTAACGAAAATAACCTAACACTTTTTAGTTTTGCCATCTATCGATGAATAGCAGAACTTTTAATGACTTTTTGAAATATCACGCTTGTTTCTTTAGTTCGGCAAGTCGGCAACTCATCTCTAGGTTGTATACCTTATTATAATTGCATAAGTTGATAAAAACAGTTATGCAATAGCTTTACCGCGGCAGTCTCCGAGTGCCACACGTCTTTGTTTTATTGAAGATAGGCTTGCGCTTCACGACGATCATGGCTGATGGAAAGCAATGATGAGGTCTTGGTTGGAGCGCGCTTGCCTAGGAAATTAGAACTATTCATGAAAAATATAGAACTATTCATGAATCTCTTATTTCGTGTCGTGTTTTTGGTGTATCTATGGTATAATGTATCAATATTCCGCAGCGCCCATTTCGTTAATGAGCGCCGAAGTATCGAGGAGTGGTTTGGTCTTCAAGGTGGGTCAGGTCAGGGGTCGCTAGTACCCCACCCCGGTAGGGGAGGGTTAAGTATCCTGTTACCTATTAATTACTGGTTTTGGCTTATAAAGTAAAATCATTTCTGTTTCCATAATTCCTCCCGTTTAAGATAAACTACGCTGGTACTTAATTATGCCACTCTAAAGCTAAACTTGAAGATGCTGGGGCTTCACTCGCGCAACCTCTATTTTACCCCTTAAGGCCTGATTTCCACCAAAGCAAAGCGGAGCTGTGTTTTAGTTACCAGTCAGATTTCGTCATTTTGACATCTCCGTAACTGAGGGTAGAGGAGATGTCAAAATGACGACATCTGATTGGTTACTCAAACACAGCTCTGCTCCGCTCCGCTTTGGTGGAAACCGGGCCTTAGAGATAAAATTTTCAAAAATGAAATAATTTTTGAAAAATACTTTTTTTACTAATAATGTCATATAGATGACTTTCTTGAATCTGCGTGCACAAAAAACGAGTGAGACAGACATACAGACAGATTCGGATTACGGACGGAGGATTTCTCACCATAAGAAATTATATCCGCCATCTTGTGCCATCCACCATATTGGTTTTGAATGACGTAAGTAAATTACCTAAGTACGAATTGTCATAATACTGAACGGGTATACAAATTTAATCTCAACCGGTTCAGTATAAATCTTGTCATCATTCTTGTTTTAAAAAAAGAAAGGTAAATAAAAGCTTGCAAAAAGAAAGATTTTTAAAACTTTCCAAGTATTACGTGTATTAGCAGATTCTGGCCAAGCGCTAGTTTGCAATGGAAGTCGTCCAAAGTACGCGGCGCCGCGTGCCAAACTAGTTTAATCTGGCCACTGGACATAAGCCGTAAGGAGCCAAATTCATTCAACCCACTACTAACCAATTCAAAATCAAAATGGAGCTCCACTGTAAAACAACTCTTATTTTTACAATTTTTTTATCGGGTGGTGTGGTATATTTTGCATTCTTCAAGGATGGATACCACTGCAGGGTCAGGTATTCTGACGCGAAAAATAATTGGGAAGCTTTATAGTCTATTCACTTAGAATTTGTCGTTTAAGAACACCGACGACATCAAACAACGCCGACCATGCGCATGTATAACGACAAATTCTAAGCAATAGACTATACAGTGTACAAGTGTGGTTTAAACCGACTTCAAAAAAGAGTCTTTCTCTTCTCTCAATTCGTCGGAATTGTTCTAATGTCTTTGAAGGAAACTGTAGCTGGCATATTTAATAGGCAAAATAATTAATAAGACATATCAAGAACTGATGTCTAAGGGTATATCGTTAGACATTCCAATGCAATATCCTGGGATGCATTGTAATGTTATGGACATATTGTGTACCACCTAGTGTGTGGTGATTGAATAAAACTTAGATTTTTCCTGATTAATGTTCAGAATTTTGACCATTCATCTACTCATAAATTCAATTATAATAATATATTCGGACCTCCGATTTCTAAGTTTCCCCAATAGTGTCAATTTGACACGCAGCGTGGTCTTCTCCGAAGGGAACGAGTCTCTTCGGGGGTACGGGCCTCGAGGCTTGCCTCCTTACCCGGGCGATGTGTCGCGGAGGCGCTTTTGACACTTAGTCGGTGCAATATATCTCGCTGCCAGCGGTGCAATAAAATACAAACCATAGTGTCAGTAAAGAAGAACATTTATAACTGTAGGGTTAGTACATTTTGTTAGCAAGTGTCCATAGAGGGCGCTGGAAGTAAATGTATGGAGGAATCGATTCGCTTGTGCTATGCGAGTCAACTTGAGTTGAATCGAGTCAAGCGAGTCAATTCGTACAAAAACCTTTACCAACCACTCTGGTCTAGATAACAAGCCATCAGCAAGACTACACAGCGTTTACCCGACACAGGTTTAATGGGTCAAGGTGTGGTCGCACCGATGCAGCCCGCTCCAGCCGATTTGGGTCAACGATGTTTACGAAATTCCGTTTTCTTTCAAATTGGATCAAACTTGCTTTATTTCGGTGGTCGTAAAAGTTCTACGTAGTTTAAACTATTTCAGTTTGGAACTGCTGAATGATGTTTGGTGTATTTTTATTTTATTACCAGAGCTGAATTGGCAAACCTTGTTTTGCCGAGTTAATTGTTTCTCATTGGCTATGAAAAATAGTTTACGTCTCAGACCTATATAAATCGGTCGAGCCATTTTGGAGGACTTTTCTTACAAAAACACTGTGACACGAGATTTTTATTTACTATCAGCTAGTATCTAGGTATACTAATATTTATTATAAAGCTGAAGTGTTTGTTTGTTAGTTTGTTTGAACGCGCTAATCTCAGAAAGTAGCTTCTGACCTGATCTGTAGGGACCTTAGAGGTCCAAATTGAAAAAATATTTTTGTGTTTGATAGTCCAACTATCGAGAAAGGCTAAAATAAAACATCACATTACCAATAGGAGTGGAGTATCAATGAAAAAAGTTGCAAAAACGGGAAAAATTGTTCTTTTCGGAAAGCTTCTTTCGGTGAATAAACGGTTAAAGTTACGCAAAAATGACGAAATTGTTCTCCTTTAAAATTGCTAAAACATGCTCTACGACACATGTCCATCTTTTAAGGTTAACTCATTATAAAGAGACATACAAAAACCGAAATTAACAACAGCTATAGTATTAGAGATAATTGAAACTTATAAACACACACTGTTAGCCCCTTTGAATAACAACTGAAGCCAACAAGCAGAAGCAGAAGGGGCGTCAACTCCTATAATAATCACAGCAGGTTCATTGCATGGGGGATTAAAAGTGGCTCCTGTTGGGAAACAATTTACCCTTATCGAGGATTGGAGGCCCTTAAGATCTCAGCTTGATACATAATTTAGTCCCTGCACTCTTACGCTACTTACAGTGTGATTGAATCACAAATCAAGCTTATCAAAAATCAATAAAGTTATTAAAATTATGTTTTAAAATATAGAGTTTTATTTAAAAACGAATGTGTAACAAATACTGCTAAAAATTTGCGATATGACTGTAAACTGTAAACTTGTTTAAAAATTGACTGATTCTTTAACAAGGAGGGGACTATTTACGATGTACCTAATGTAAGTACTAGCGGATAATAAATATGAGTGGATACGTCACCAAATTCTTGTTATTATTAGTCTTTTGCAAGGAAGATTCTTTTAGGACGGCACAACAGGGTTTAGGCGAAAGAAAATTGATTTTTCCGTAAATCCACAAACATGACAATCGTAAGACCTGCTAATCCACGAGCGGACAGCGTAGTGAAGTACAGTAATAATATCCTCTATTTTAGAAACAATATCCATGCACAGCTGTGACGAAGCAAAAAAAAAAGAACTTGGAGCAATATTCGCTCGTCAAACAACACGTCCTTGTGTCCAATCAATCAAGGGCTGCGTAATTACAAGTCGTGTCTTTGAGATTGTCAGTCAGTGGTGCATAGAGATTCATTTTCATACGTCAGATGCACAACCCTAGCTTTTCAAGGGACTTTGATACGAGCAAAATAGGGTAATGGGAAAATAATTATGACCCGCCCACTTTGAGTCTTTGAAATAGTCATTGTAATAAATAATGTTCTGCAGACTGAACTGGCCACGACGGTCAATCTCTGCAGAGATTCTCCATCAACGCGGGATATATTATAGTGTACACAAGTGTGTACGCAAACATAAGTGCACTCTCTATTCCCTCTTTCTCATAATCCGATGAGGCGACAGCTCCGACACGACCAGAGAAAAATCAGGCGCAGGATTGACAGCTTAACGTGATCTCCGAAGCACGTGAGTGAAACGTTGTCTGGTGGGAGGCTTCGGGCGTTCCTAGTTAGTTTTTCTTAGGTACACTTTAAGTAAGTACTTGATTGCAATCTCACCTGATAGAAATGTGATGAAGCAGCCGAAGATATTATCGCACTAACTTGGAAGGGCTAAGTAACTCACCGCTTAAAGGTTTCTACACTGAATCGCGTCGGAACGCTAAATCGTTTGGCGGTGCGTCTTTGCTGGTAGAGTGGTAATAAAAAGAAAGAGCCACGGCCTAAGTCACCTAACCAGATCTGAGCCAAAGCAGAAATTAGGAAGTTCTAAAATGGTCCGTTTCGGGAATTAAGCCAGGGAATTCGTCAAAAAAAAGGGTGTGAGGCCTGCAAATCCGCACTTTATTCTGTGAAAAGACCCGACCAATGGATCTTAAAAAGGCGTTGAGACAGCAAATTGAGTATCCCCACTTTTCAGTAGGATAAAGAGCTATTAAGTTAATACAAATCAAACATTTCCCATCAGGATGGAGCGAGGCTTCGGAGTGGGGAAAGCTTTTAAGGAAGCTTTTATTCTTGGCAAGCGGTAACCTATTCATTGACGAGGCGAAGACGGCAGACTTGAATTGATGGCTTTGAACAAAAGAATTGTAATTGCAGTCTGTGGCCTAGCCTTGTCTCTATGCTCTATTAGTTAGCTGTTAGACCAAAGAAAACGTTTTTTTTAGGGTTCCGTACCAAAATGGTAAAATGGAACCCTTATGGTGCGACTTTCTCCGTCTGTCTGTCCGTCTGTCCGTCTGTCCGTCTGTCTGTCTGTCCGTCACACTCGATTATTTCAGTAACTACCGGAGCTATCGATATGAAATTTGGAATAGTTGTGTATATTAGTGGCCCAATGACAATGGAATAAAAAAAAATGGAAATTATTTTTGTTCTTATTTAAAAAGGGGGGAAAATCGGAGGGTTGAAATTTAAAAGTGAGATAACTGTACTGTGTGGGGTATCATATGAAAGGGTTTACTTTGTACATTCCAAAACCGATTTTTAATTATTTTTAGTTATGATAGTTTTTGATTTATCGGGGAAAATGTCTAAAAAAATACCGTTCCCCCCCCCTTATCTCCGGAGTTTACCAATCGAAAAATCTCAAATAATTATGGTCAATAGTAATTTACGTATATTTTACAGGAAAACTATAGCCAATGCTCTAACTAGCATAGTTTTTTTGATATTAACAATAAACCTCTACAAACAAAGTTAGTTTTGCGGTTCATAAACAAAGGTAATTATTACTGTTTTACATCTTTGGTCGTTACAGTTTTGGTCGTGTTACATCTACATTAGTATGCCTGATTGTTTTGCTTCAGTACTTCTTGAGTACGGAACCCTCGGTGCGCGAGTCCGACTCGCACTTGGCCGGTTTTTTTTATATACTATATAGGCTAGCGCTTGACTGTGATCACACCTGATGGAAAGTGATGATACAGTCTAAGGTGGAACGCGCTTGCCTAGAAGATGCCTATTCACTCTTGATTTGAAGGCACCCGGGTTGTAAGTGCCAGGAAAAGCACTGCCTGGGAGTGTAATCCAGGCCTTTGCAGTGCTTTGTATTTAGTCGAATTTAAAAATTCTCGTGCCAATTTTTGTTACGAAAATCCTCCGAAACGGCTCGTCCGATTGTCATGAAATTTTCCGTTATGTGCGGTAGGTCTTAGTACTCTAAGCCCAACAACAATAAAATATAAGCAAAACAACGTTTGCTGGGTCAGGTAGTCTAATATAAAAATCCTCGGGTCGATTGTGTTAAAACATTACTCCTCCGGAACGGCATTTGTATGATCTTTTTCTACGTTAGGTAAGTAGATCTGAGAATAGATCGTTAACTATTCTCATATCCCTAAATGGCAAAACAAAGTTTGCCCAGTCAGTGACTCTAATATTGAAAATTCTTAAGACATAATGTCTGTAACCAAATTCCTCCAAAACGGCTTGACCGATATTTATGATTTTTTTTTGTATTTATTCTGTAAGTCTGAAAATAGCTAGTTGGCAACTATTTTTCATACCCCTGAATAGTAAAACAATACTCAAATGATAAAAGTTTGCGTATTTGTTATATAATATTCAATCACGCCATGACTAAACTGACTGTATTCGCTATTTACGGAAATCTATTGTTTTGCGGGACTACCCAGAAACAATAGATTTTTACGAAAAAAAATTCTAACTTGTGTTAATTTAAGGTACCTATGATCTATATTCATTTCCAATTTCAGCCGAATCATTTTAATGGTTTTGGCATGAAAGAGTAACAAACATACACACCCTCATAAAGACTTCGGCTTTTATGGACATTTTGCAATTTCCAAGATCAAAGTGAACAATTCTAATATTATTTCAATGTAAGGACTGTACTTCGGATTCAATCAAATCTGATCAAATGGCAATCAATCAAATGAACCGTCATCGATGATTTGGGTTGAATTGTTTAGGATATGCTACAACGTGGGGTCCCATTATAGTTTTGTTGGGTCACCATACGTTTGGATATTTTTGAGACTTGCCCTGGGCCCTTATTCTATATCTCAGTGATCTGACTTCTTTTATCTATTGAAGTTGTGCCCACAGAATCTTATTTTCATTTCACTTAATAAAGCAGCAATGTAGGTATAACAAACCATAGACAACAGTGATTACCAATACAAGCATCAATTTGACAGAATATTGGTCCTACTACTATCTCTTAAAGCAGTATTATTGTAATATTGTTTTAAAATTTCCATACTGACATTGTATGAAAATATTATAACAATATTACTGCTATGAGAGACCACTGAGTGTATTTTGACATTTTTTATCTATTAAAAGTTTTCTAGGAAATGTTTTTGTTGTTCTAATTTGTTGTTTATGTGTTAACTTAGCGGTGATTTTACTTTGATACAGTGTACTTAATTTTGAATGCAATTTTGCAGCCAATTACTGAAGCAGTCTTTATTTATTTTGTGTTGAAAAATCTAGTTATTAGAGACGCTTCATCTATATTATTGATCCGCTAAAAATATCGGTCAAGATGTGTAGGTGTTGTGTGTGCAGTATTATAACGATCAATCGAAAGTGAATCCCGTACTCCAGCCATCGGGTCCATAGCAAAAAAAAGAAATATTTTTAGTGGGTGCAAGCCCCATAAATAACCCCATTATTTTCCCTGACAGAAAGGGTATGCGGATACGTATTTTCTGTCTTAACAATATGTATAAATAATAAAAAAAGTCAAAGTCAGCTAAGCAGCGTCAAAAAATTCTAAAAAGATCGAGGATTTGGTGGATTAACAGAGTGAAGAATTTTTGAACTTTAAAAGTCGAATTTAGAAGAAGATAGATACCTACTAGTGTTTTGCTTAGGTACAATAATAAATTATCATAATTCACGTAAAATATAGACAATACGCTCCATACAAAAACAAGAATAGTCCCAAATTTATGCTCGTTGTTGGCAACCCTAATCATGAAACTTGTGTTTAGTTAATGTATCTACAACTACACAATTCTACGCTCTGTATAGGTTGTTATAAAACTCAAAATCGCAGGTTTATCTTCTAAACAGGCACATACCAAAAGAGCAAGAGAAGTAAGTCATTAATAGAAAATAACATATCAGTTAGGGGGATCAGACTCAAGATGACTGTTCAGATAAGGGGAGGGATAGGGAGGGGGGAGGGGGGGTTAGAATAGAATTGTATTTCATTCCCCTATTGTTAAGTACACACTTCGAGCATTAAAGAACTTGGGAGTGGCTGAGATATGTTAATAGGATAATTTTCAAATGTTATGTTATGTTGGGGAAAATGAAAATTAAATTATTTTTTTACATACCTAGGCCTAATTTAAAGGGTTTTATGAAAAGTCTACCGCCAAGTTCGGAAAGCAGTTTTGCACCGGGAAGAACTAGCAAGAAACTCGTCACTTGCTATATTGAAGAATGTCAATGTATACAACTTTTCTTACAAATTGTTACATAATTTCTACGATAATATCTCGTGATTTCAAGAATCCTTGTAATTTAAAAATTCTTCAATGGTAAGGTAACCCTGATTTTTTACATGTTTTTTGACAGTGACTTTAGATCTGTGCAAAATCGAGTCCACTCCAGTGCTGTTTCTTGTAGTTGTAATATTTTCTTTTGGGAACTAATTTTTTGAGCTGTTATTTAAATATTCGAGATGTTATTATGATCAGTTGGAAAACATATTGAGCAGTTATTTAATTTAATGGCGGTTGATTAATTATTGCGACAGTAAAACATGAACAGTAATAAAGAATCAATTAGTCGGTTATTTTATCATACAATATCAATTCTAAAAATGATTTAGCAGTCCAATAACTGAATGAGCGGTAAAAATGATGGAATGAGCGGTTCGATAAATAGTTCGGCAGATCATAGCGAGCGGTGATCCATTTATGAAATTAATCAACGTTGTGAAACATGTTTACAATATTCAATAAATAATTAATTAAATATTTGTTGTATTATTTTACTATCTCAGAACCAACCAACAATGTACACCTATAGGTAATTAGGTTAAGGTTATTTTCCTTTTTTGACCACCCAGAAATAGGAGCCCCGCGAAGCGGGGCTCCGTCGACATGCTCTTGGAGGGGAAGAGGGTGACGGCTAAGGAGTTTTCCTAGGTCCCCCCACTTTTTCTTAGGCTATAGTCGTAAATACTTATATAAAGTTAAGAGATCCATTTATGAAATTAATCAACGTTGTGAAACATGTTTACAATATTCAATAAATAATTACTTAAATATTTGTTGTATTATTTTACTATCTCAGAACCAACCAACAATGTACACCTATAGGTAATTAGGTTAAGGTTATTTTCCTTTTTTGACCACCCAGAAATAGGAGCCCCGCGAAGCGGGGCTCCGTCGACATGCTCTTGGAGGGGAAGAGGGTGACGGCTAAGGAGTTTTCCTAGGCCCCCCACTTTTTCTTAGGCTATAGTCGTAAATTCTTATATAAAGTTAACATATAACCTCAAAAAAAAAAAAAAAAAAAAAAAAATTATAGGTTTCCGCGCCGCGGGGGATGGTGGGGAGGGTTCCTACCCTCCCCCCTCACCCCCCCTCCAACCCCCACCCCATAAATCCAGATGCGTATTTCAAATGCAACCCCCAATTAAACAAATTCCGATTTCTTACTGCCCACACGTAACCGCTCGTTCAATTTTTTTTACCACCCATTTAATTATTTTCCTGCTCAATTATATATTCACTGATCCAGTT
Source organism: Coenonympha arcania (assembly GCA_036785405.1). NCBI lineage: Eukaryota > Metazoa > Arthropoda > Insecta > Lepidoptera > Nymphalidae > Coenonympha > Coenonympha arcania. The sequence goes on along the minus strand of CM072078.1, from coordinate 2,724,949 downwards.
CATTATTTTTTATTACTCATTTTTGTTTACTTTACTGCTTAGTTTTAACTGCTGAACTAGGTTATTAAACATGCCATTTTTAATTTTTATCTTATCAAAACTGCTATTTAGAACTGCCTCTTTAAATCAGTGCCTTTTCTTTTTTACTTATTCCAATACTTAGAAGTTACTAATTTCGTAAGTAACTCCTCTGAGTTTAAATGTCGATGCAGCCGAAGATATTATCGTACTAACTTGGAAGGAGTTAACAGCCCCTAACTTGCTTGCTACACAGCATCGCACCGGAAAGCTAAATTGCTTGGTGGTTTGTCTTTGCTGCCAGAGTGGTAGCGAGCTACTCCCACCAGACCAGAGCAAATTTAGAAATTATAAATTTCTAATGGGAGTCGAACCCGCGACTTCCCTGCACACGAACCGGGGCGCGTGCCACTGTACCATGAAGTTCATCAAAACCCTACTTAATAGAACGTCCCTACAAAATCATACTTAACAGCCATAATATAAGAAGACCAACCACAGAAAGCTCGGCTCATTTTTTCTAAAACTTCCGAAGTAACCCACCGCCGAGTTGACAAGTTTAATCTAAAGTTCGCGGGTCGAAAGGACCCCCGGCCGACTTGCAGCGATTACAACTTGGAAGTGTTATTTTTAATGAGTTCCCGCGGATTTAAATATTAATACGCGTACTTCGGATTTGCAGGCGACAGAGCTCGCGTAATAAAGGGTGTCATTATATTTACACACCATAAACTCGACAACTGAGAGTGGGGGAATTCAGTGATCATTAGGTTTAATCCTCTACTGCTGAACTCTCGAGTAAATATTTCTTGAGATTCTTACGTAAGATTGCTGAGAAAATTTCCTGTAGATTATTATGTTTACGCATTGTTTCTTATTGTTTTCATATGATATTATATATCATACTAGGTACGGCATTAATTTCGAATATCTCTTTCTTAACAAGTAATTTATAATAATCTGTATTAATATATATCAATATATTATATGCGGACATTACATCGCAATCATAGCTCCAAAGTAAGCGATAGTTTTCTTATGGGTACTAGATAACTGATAAATATACATACATAATATATATAAACATAATATATTGAAAAACACCCGACACTGGAAAACATTCATGCTCATCACACAAACATTTACCAGTAGTGGGAATCGAACCCACAACCTCCTACACAGGCAGGTTTGCTACCGCTACGCCATTCGGTCGTCAAAATCTCTATGTATCACTTACTTGATTTTAAAACTACATACGGTATAGATTTCAAAGGCTTCATACTAATTTCCAAGTAAAACATTATATTTAAAAATTTATAAAAGCGTTTAATCATTGTATTGTAGAAATAAAAGACAATGTGTCCACTTTTGGTCTTAAGAAGGAATTATAGGGTTAGGGTCAGATTTAATATTTTCTTAATATTTATTTCAATTGTCAAGTAATAAAGACAAAACTTACCAGAAGGTGATAAAATAAGAAAACCTTTACCTAAAGACTTTTAATAGGTGACTACTAACTGCAGAACCTTATCCCCAAGAATTTTTAAAAAGAAAATCTTAATGACTCACCGAAGGGAAATATTATGAGCGTATTACAATAAAAGTGGAAATTAAGATAACAGCCAAGAGACTTGAGACCGTATTGTGAGATCTCTTTACAATCGTTTGGAACTGTAAAATAGCCTTTTGTACACTTTTGTCTTTAATCCGCCAGTTTGCGGGTGGAACTGCCGTTTTAACTTTTACAATACTTACTTGCCCGCTTTTTGTTTGCTGCTAAACATTTTAACTCTTCGTCTCGGTGTAAAGGCTAGCGCGCACTGTGTTTTAACTTTTAACCCCCAACGCAAAAAAGGTTGTTATAATTTCGACGTCGATGTGTGTCTGTCTGTGGCAACATATCTCTCATTCTTTTCTCAGTTTTCTTCATTTGGAAGTCAGTTTCCTTGCAGTGGCTCTTAGCTATGTTTGGTAAATATTTTTACAGCAGTGTAACAGTATCAGTTCTTTTTCATAAGGATTTAAGGCTTTTTGGTGTATGATTACTCGATCAAGTGCTTCACGCGTGCCTGTATAATCATAAAATGTAGAAATTTTACTTTGAATTAATAAATATTGGCTACAGTTTGTGTCTTTCAATCGATATCTAAATGACTTACGTAAGCTAGATAATAACTGCAACAGAGCAGATAAATAACTGCAAAAGAGCAGATTGTAAATTTAAAGATTTTACTGTCACTTGTTAATAATGAATATCTGATATTTCCGGGTGTGAAGATTGTAAAATTTTGAGGCTGTCAGTTGAATTCCTTGGTTGATCATCTAATTTAAAAATGAACGCCCTTCACTACATTATTCTATCATCGTGTAAGCGTAAATACGTGGAGAAGCGTTCTTTTCAACCAACTTCAGAAGAGAAGGAAGTTCTCAATTCGATTGTATGTTTTTTGATTGATTTTGATGATTCATTTTTTTTAATTCAAAAGCTGATACTCCCAGTGGTCCTATTTCAATTTAGTCCAGTTCTGATAATGGTATCCATAGATATAAGAAAACCATATGTCATAAATTAGGGTTCCGTACCAAAATGGTAAAATGGAACCCTTATGGTGCGACTTTCTCCGTCTGTCTGTCTGTCTGTCTGTCCGTCACACTCGATTATTTCAGTAACTACCAGAGCTATCGATATGAAATTTGAAATAGTTGTGTATATTAGTGGCCCAATGACACTGGAATAAAAAAAAATGGAAATTATTTTTGTTCTTATTTAAAAAGGGGGGAAAATCGGAGGGTTGAAATTTAAAAGTGAGATAACTGTACTGTGTGGGGTATCATATGAAAGGGTTTACTCTGTTCATTCTAAAACCGATTTTTAATTATTTTTAGTCATGATAGTTTTTGATTTATCGGGGAAAATGTCTAAAAAAATACCGTTCCCCCCCCCCCCCTTATCTCCGGAGTTTACCAATCGAAAAATCTCAAATAATTATGGTCAATAGGAATTTACGTATATTTTACAGGAAAACTATAGCCAATGCTCTAACTAGCATAGTTTTTTTGATATTAACAATAAACCTCTACAAACAAAGTTAGTTTTGCGGTTCATTAACAAAGGTAATTATTACCGTTTTACATCTTTGGTCGTTACAGTTTTGGTCGTGTTACATCTACATTAGTACGAACGAATCTTAAAAGTACCTAGCTATAACTACCTAAGCTTATTTTGCTTCAGTACTTCTTGAGTATTTTTAATTAGAAAGGATTTATTCTACAGTAGTTTGATGAGATTTGAGTCGGTTTTTTTTGTTAATTTATTAACGTAGGTTATTCAGATTAGAGATCTAAACTACAGTGCGCGTTCAGCTTAACCGTGAAACTGGGAGATTTCTGTTGGCACTTGGCGGTTTTATTCCAGTAGGATCTTTGTATTATTTGCGTCTTATTTCACCGTACGTGTGCCAAGTAGGACAAAGTTTCTTTGTTTCAACCTTATACTGTTTTGAAATGTAAATAAGCGTTGCTTCTGTTTTCGGGAAGTTCGTGATTTTATGTTGTTACGAAACTTATTAAAAGCACTTTTAAATAAGTTTTGTTTATTGCTTACGTTTGGTTAAGAGAATGTATATGTATAAATTCCTATATAGTAAGGTAGTTTTAATATTGTTTTTCAGGTGCCGATGTAATGAGTAGAATGATGAAAGCTGACTCCAGGCCTATTTCTTCGTCACACAACAAGCGGTGTCTGGTGTTTCCATCATTTGGAAAAAACGTTTTCCATTTTAATTTTTTCTTAAGAAATTTCCAATCATAATTAATCTAATGTTGTGATAATGGAATAAAAAACAGTGGCACTTATTTAGTGCTGACAGAAGAAAACTTTTACAAGTATAAAGAGGTGTCGGTAACGGTAACAGTTCCGTGAATCGTGATTTCAATTATTTTTTCCCATGTCAAAAATACCTAATATGCTGAAATAAGTTTGCACTCCACCAGTACCTTGAGATAGTCTATCACTTTCCAAACATACACTATTAAAGGGGTGTTAAATATTTAGACGCGCTTTATATAGATAGAGACTCTTAAACAGAAACTGCTCTACTCTATAGGTATATTACAAACAAATACAAACAGCTACTATATACCGGTGTTCTCCTAGAAAAAGTAGCTAAACAAACACTTCTAGTGACCCGAATACGATTTTTTACTTGATAAAATTTTAATATTCCTACCAAACAAGAGCTGCACATACGTAACAAACGGCAGATGGCTAGCGGAACTTTCTGCCAGTTGTTACATACACTAGCTGTAAATCTTATCACTTAGGAAATAGAGATGAAAATCCCTTGGCGGAAATCGCCGTAAAAAACATCCCCCAATGGCAGTAGGTCAAAATATCATTCAAGTGTATGACGATATTACATTCAAAATGTATGATAAATCCCTTCTTGAAGTGTTTGAGGATTATTAAATGTATTTTCTCTGTCGCAGATGTTACGTTTTTTAGGGTTCTGTACCCAAAGGGTAAAAATGGGACCCTATTACTGACACTTCGCTATCCGTCCGTCCGTCTGTCACCAGGCCATATCTCTTGAACCGTGATAGTTACTTACACACTTGAAATTTTCACAGTGATGTAGTTATTGCCGTTGCCGCTATAACTAGATATACAAAAAAAAATAGAAAAAAATGAAATTGTAAAGGTGTATCCAACAGTAGTTTGATGAGTGGGTGATGCAACCTGCGTTTGCTGCATCCTTCTTACCGAGCACGTCCCAAAGGGCCGGTGGAGCTGCAGTATCCGCACAAATGTATTGCTCGTTTTTGGTCGTTGATCCAGTAGACCCAATAATACTCTACTTGTATAATAGTAGTAAATGGGCTGCATTCTAACTTCTGCATCATCTCACTACCTTATAAAGATAAGTACGGAACCTCTCGTGTGCGAGTCCAACTTGCACTTGGCCAGTTTTTTTGTATACCTACTTGAAAAGGGGTGCGATGGGAGAAATTTATTTTTCGAGTGCGTATTTCAGCATCGGTACAAAACTGGTTTACTTTGATTATTTATAAATATTTCCTGAGTCATGTAGTATTTCACGTGAAAATTCGCAGTGCATGTGAAATCATTTTTCAATACTTTGATGTCATAAATATTGCATAAGTTAGTGATAAAAAAAGAGTAGACTCTCATCAGAAGGTTGGGGGTTTGAATCCCACACATTTAATTATGACGTTAAACTCACTTCTTTGCCTTTAGAGATCCGGCCAATTCAGAGCTTGAGATCCATACTTTTAACTAGTACAAGTAGGTACAAGTTAATACCTTTATGACTGCGATCTTACCTGATGGTAAGGGACCGAAGCCTCCCACCACACCTGAACTGAGTAAAATAAGAAATTATACAATTCAAAAGTGGCCCATGGCGGGAATCGAACTCGCGACCTCTCACTCGAATCTGAACGCGCGCCACTGCGCCAGGGAGGTCGTCGACTTAGAGAATCTGACCTAGAATTCAATATTCACCGAAAACACACCGCAAACGACAAAACAATGGTCGAACAAGCTCCAAAATTCGGGATCTCCTCAAATGCCAGTTTAATTTTGCCCGAACTCAAGTGTCCCCGTCCCTTGGATCCCCTAACTCCAAAGTGTTGTTAGGGACATTTTTACGTCGCGGAAATTCTGATGGCGAGTCAAATGTTGAATTAATTATGAATTACGTCACTTCTTTGGAACAAGCACGTTTTTTGGGTTCCGTATCCATAGGGTGTAAAACGGGACCTATAAGACTCCCTTGTTCGTCCGGCTGTCACCAGGATGTATCTCTTGAACCATGATAGTTAGATAGGTGATATTACATATTTCTGTTTCCGCTTTAACGACAAATACCAAAAAATAATAATATAAATGTTTGTTCCGTGTTGTTAAACATCGAATTTGGCGGGCAGAAGTGTTTAATTTCCTTTAATACTATTGAAATTTGGTCTTGATAGTACAGTATACTCAATGCGAACCCGAGGTTAAAATTTACTTACACTTGGTAAAATTTTCTTTACGAGGAAACTTAGGGAATTTTCTTGACGATTTCATTTTATTAGTTTGTTAGGTACTTAAAAGCTTTTTGGATGGTATTTCGTTAAAGCAGGAGATAATTAAAGAAACGGACTTGACTTTTTGATATTATTTTTTTATACTTAACAAGTTAGTAGTACTAGTAAGTGACTTTGAGCTCATCTGATGGTAAGTGACCCTAAAGGTTTCTACACAGCATCGCGCCTGAATGCTTACGCTGAGTTGTTTGACTTGACATTAACCGAAACGTTATAGTTAAATATGGCGGCTTGACTCCTTTTTCTTTCGAAATAAGTTTCAGACCAGTAGGAAAGACTAATTTGTTTTGCTATAATCCGCTTCTTGAAAAGATTCTGTATGGTACAATATGCAGGAACACTGCCCACATGAAACACCACACACAATTTTCCAAAACTTTCTTCGACGTACGTTTTGTCACGACACCGGGACATCCTCAGGAGATGTTGACTTCACAATGCGAAATCGTAGAGTCAAGTTTCAAACCGCCATATTTAAGTATAACGTTACGGTTAAAGTCAAGTCAAGCTACCAGCAATACGTCTTTGCTGGTAGGTTGGTAACTAGCTATGACCTGAGTTACATAAATCTATAATTCTTAATTAGCCAGTGGCGGGAATCGATCCCGCCACTATGCCAGGGAATTCTTTGGAGGTAGTAATTTTTAATGTAATAATTTTTGATTTTTGTTCAAATATTTTTAGACCTACAATTTCTCGGAGCTTCAAGGTCCGGAAGTCAGTTGTCTCTCAGTTGATTTTCCCCTGTCTCTCTCCACATTTAATTTTATCGCGCTAGTGTGTCTCTCAAGTGTTTTGATTTTAGAAATACTTCAGCAAACTAGACTCTCACACGGTCTAGGAAATTGCACGCGAATACTAGAAGTTTTCTGAAACACTAGAAATTTTATAAAATTTATGAGACACGCTTTGATACAATATTTACTTCATTTTCAATGGTATTTGGAAATAAAATAAACTTTAAATCAAAATTTGACTCAATTCAGACTGTAACTTAATAAGTTATGTTTACTAAGCGCCTCCGGGAAAGAGGGAGGTTGAAAGAATTTTATCCTTTTATCCTTATTCTTTCTAATATTATAAACGCGAAAATTTGTAAGATTTTATGTACTTATATAGGGATGGATGTTTGTTACTCTTTCATACAAAAACTACTAAACTGAAATTAAGCTGAAATTTGGAATGGAGATAGATTATATTACCAAATATACTGCTTATATAAAAAAATTCCCGTTTGTTTAGAAATTTATTAAAAAAAACTGGCATTAGCTTTAACAACCTCCCCCTGAATAAACTATACTTGGCTAGACAAAACTGTCTTAAAAACGGATTGTAGCACAAATGAGAACGGGAACAAAAATGGAATAATCAATCAATGGAGCAATCCCACGGGACTTATAGAAATCGTATTTGACGCAAGCGAAGACGCGACAAACATTTTATTAATTTTTTTTTCGGACATTACACACATCGCAATCGATCCCCAAAGTAAGTGATAGCTTGTTTTATGGGTACGAGATAAGTGACAAACATACATACATACTAATATACACAAATGTAGTATATTGAAAAAACACCCAGACGCTGGAAAACATTCATGCTCTTCACACAAACATTTACCAGTAGTGGGAATCGAACCCACGACCTCCGACGCAGACGGCAGGTCTGCGTCGGTCTGCGTCGTACCGCTACGCCATTCGGTCGTCGAATTAGTAAGAAGATAATTTTAGCTTTAACCAGAAATTGAATCCAGGACTTAAGATCAGCTACTGAACAACCAGACCAATGACGCAGATCACTACACTTTAGCACCTCATCAAATGTAAAACTGAATCTCTATCGAGTTTGAGTTTAAATCGAGTTTTAAATTAAACTGCCATACATCTTTCCGGCAAAGCTATTCCATCTTAGACTGCATCATCAATTACTATCGAGTGATATCGAAATCGAGTGTTCATTTAATCGACGTGATAAATATTCAGATCGAAAAAAAGGACGATGAAATTGGTGAAGAATTTTACGATTTTGCCACTTTTTCCTACTCGTATTTAGATATACGATTGAGTATTATGACAGCTTGTGAGGGGATAAAAGGGTTTAAGGGGATTTATTGAATTTATTTTTGTCTTTATCACTCTCACGGATACGTAGGTAGGTGCGACATGCAGCGTCGCGGAAGAATGTAACAGAAAAACGATATTTTACCTAATTACTCAAAAACTAAGCCATTTAACAAAAATCTGTTTCTAAGCGTTTTACGACATTATTATTACCATCACGTTAAAACAAAAAGCTTAGTTTTTTCAGTAAATAGGTAAAACGTCGTTGTACTGTTATATAATTTGCTGCTTTTTGATTGAAAACCTCCTTCACTTATTTGGAAACTATATGCAGGGGGAAAACAAAAAGGTCTAATGCGTAAAACTGAACTTTCCGCACGCTAAACATACAGAAACTTTTTGAGAAAATGTACCTATTAAAAAAAACAAAATATTGATTTTCATTTTAGTTATCTCTCTATCAAATTGTTTAAAATGTCAAAATGTTCTATGATAGACGTTAACTCTAGGTTTAAATCTAAACACTTAACCCATTATTTGGCGCAAATAGGCCTTAAAAAAATATAATTAGCAATCTCTCTTTTAGGAATTGACTGCCTTTCTTTCAAAAAACCTCTCTTAGCAATTATTTATTTAAGACTATTGAAGTGCCTATTGTTGTTTTATAGACACTTTTATAAAATACTAAGTACAAATAAGAGGACTAAACACCAAATTTAGGTATGGAAATAAGTCAACTATTTACTACAACAGCGTGAAGAAAACTTACTTTGTCTCACCTTGTCTCTTCATTTAATTTTATCGCCCTCACGCGGAACTGAGTGTTTTGTTTTTAGAATGACGCTCTCAAGTCGAGCGTTCTTTAGACTTTAGAGCATCTTCTAACTAAGCGCTGGAATATTTGAGAAGTGGGCACACAAACTTAATTCTAGGTTATGTTTTAAAGTCTAGGTCAAGATAGTGACTGCAGTCTTCTGTCTTACATGATGTTAGGTGACGATGCAGGCAGACATGTTTTACTAAGTTGAAAAGGGTTAGAAACCCCTAAGGCTGCTACACAGCATCACCCCGGAACGCTAAATCGCTTGACAGCGCGGTTTGCCGATAGGGTTACTATAACCAACTGCAGCCGAACCTTACCTGCACCTATATTTAGTTTTTTTTTTATTAAATTGATTAACCTTGCACTTATTGCACAGTCACAGTTCATGTTATGAAGAAGGAGTGTAGAAAATAAAATCAATAAATTAATGACCGTCAAAATTTCACCAACGGTTGCCAGTATTTCAATGCAATTACCTATCTTTGTTTGAAAGTGGAACATCCTGTAGGTATGTTATATCTGGTCCCCTTACACCCTGTATATATCTATCGCAGCGCACGGATGCCGGCCGCTTTCTCAAGATATAATGAAAATACGTACAAGTGTTGCTGCAAACATAAATGTTGTGTGGCAAAGTTCATAAGCGCATAGAGGGGTTGCAAAATCTGCTACTTTGGCTGCCAAAATTTCGGATACAAACGAATTTCCAAACTTTATTTTTCCCACATTCAAGGGCTCCTGGAAGAAATCTCTCCAGTAGAGACAAGCTGTCCTTTGTGCACGTCTTTTCTTTGTATAATTTTAAGTTAAGTTTCTGGTACATAAATAAATAAATAAAATAAATAAATAAATGTGTACGTTTAGATAGTTTTCACAGTAAAAAGATTATACTTATTCTATCTTTCTCTCTCGCACGCAAATCCCATCTAATCACATTTTTAAATATCGATAGTAATAGCGAATGTCCTCCGCTTCGCTTACAAGACTCTTCTTTCTTTTCTTCTCTTTAGTGGTTGATTTATAAAAATCCTTTCTTTGCAGAGGGTAACAAGATTTGCTTACCCTCAAGCTATCTGAATGCCAAATTTCAGCCCGTTTAGGGGTTGTAGCTGTCTGTAGATCTGGGGGCCTACCACCAACGCTTAAAGTAATATTATAGTAATACTAGCTGACCGAGCAAACTTCGTTTTGCCGTTTAGGGCCATCAAATATAGTTAACAACCCGCTCCCACACCCAGAGAATATACCCTGAAAGTTGCATAACCATCGGTCCAGGCGTTTCGGAGGAGTTTGGTTACAAAGAAATCGAGATAATTTTATATATTAGAGATTGTTTTGACATTTTCATCAATGTCAGTATGAAAATTTTAAAACAATATTACAATATGGTGGTAGGCCCCCAGGTGTCGATAGTCAGTCAATCATCATTTTTTAAATGGACTCTTAAAGACTAGAGCTTGGCATCTAAGTAGTGATACTGCCTTCGATGGAGTGTTCTTGTCTAGAACATACAGACTCACTCTTGTTTTAAAGATACCCACATTGTAGTTGGTGAGAAATGGAATGTTTCTACCCCATCATAAATACAGATAAGGTCAAGAAACCTCCAATGCTCTTCCTTTGCACCACATTCGAAGGTCTCAAGCCTCGAGGCCTGGCCGGGCGGCGTGTAATTCGATTTGGATAGATGTTACAAAGACTGGCTAACCTCACTCGGGTCACAAAGGACCCGCAACTAGTTTACTATTAACTATTAAGTACTCCGAACAAGAGGCGACGGTAGCGTAACGTCTCGGCGTCTCGTACGTAATTTAGAGCAGAGCGTCTAAAAATGGTTAATGGTCTATGTCTTTACAATGGTTGGAGGAATAAATCAATACTTCTAAAGTCTATACGTGTGTGCATACAGTCGCTACCCAAGGGGCAATGAAATGCAATAATAACAGAACATCGCTTGTTGCCCGTAGGCCTGCCGTAATACAAATGAGAGCGACGAAGATCGCAATAGGTCTGTTTCCACCTTTTTTACTACCCCATATGTAGCGTTTGCAATAAGTCGTATAGTGCTATTCTATTTTCTTTACTGTTGTGAAAGTGGTAGTTGATTTTTAGACGCGCTAAATTTTTAGACTCTATAACCGAATTGCTACCATGTCGAACACGAATTTTTTGACAAGGAATTTGTCTTGATCTGACGGTTTTCAGTCACTTAAAACAATCACAGTCTTTTTAGGGTTCCATACGAAAATAGTAAAAATGGAACCCTTATTTATAAGTGAGAATGACGAGATAAGCTAAACCTTCACCTAATGATAAGTGATAGGCATGCCCATTGCTCATGTCAGATACAGTAAGTACCAGGAATTTGAACTGGAATGGCATGTCGTTACATGTCATGTCGTTACATACTGTACCACGATTGTCATTCTGAGACAGCAGTTGTTAAGTCTCTTTAAACCTAGATATTTCATCGGTTATAGTAACCTTTAAACTGAAAAACAATAATGCTTCTTCAATAAAATATCTGAAACTCCAGTAGTAACCATCCGAACAGAATCTTCTAAAAGAGACCAACTACCAACCAACCAACTGGATGACTGCCAGTTTTTCAATGTACTTTTCCACTCCTATAATTCGAATATTTAATGCAATTAACTCACTGAAAAATTAACGAATGAACTAGTTACACGGAAGTTGGTAACTTTACTTCTATTATGACTAAGTTGGGAGCTCGGGGGAAATTGTATTTTTTACTTACTTAGCTGTTTCGAAAGTGAGTAAGATTTTAAATAGTGTTTTAAGTATTTCATGATTCATTAACTTCTCGCTCTTAAAGTTTGACTTTGAGAGTTAACAGCTTAACGGTCTAAGGTTGGCTGGATTGATCTGGAGTAAAGAATCTACTGTAAATAAATTAAGAGGCGCCTTCCAGCCTACGTGTTCTCAGCGAAGTACAATCTGGTTGCCTTCAAATGAAGAGTGAAAAGGCATTTTCTTCGCAAGAGCGCTCCAACCTAGACCTTGATTGATTGTCGTCAAGCACAAGCCTATATACATACAACGTGTAACGAATAGTTAAAATAATAATGAATGGTACATAAGTGTACTTGATAACGAACCTACCCTGTAAATATGAAATAAGCATATTTATTTTTCTATAATGTATGAAAAATAAAATAAGCATATCCATTTTTCCATACATTATGGAAAAATAAAATATGCTTATTTCTATTTATGTACACTTCGTTGATAAAAAAGAGATAGTATGTACTCGTACATTAAACTAGTCAGTAGGTTTCATCTATGGTAATTATAGCTGATACCTCCTTTGAAATTAGGATTACTAATACGTAATTTTGTCTGGTGGGGGGCTTCGGCCGTAGCTAGTTACCACCCTACCATAATAAAATTACATAAATTATAGGAAAGGCTCTGACTCATTCATTCTATTCATTCACTTACTGACTCAACATCGCCCAACCCAACCACTTAGATCTAGATATCCTATATAATGTAGACAAGGGATAAGGAAACATAAACATAAACTATTCTCAAGAAACTCCATTCACCTTATATTGATTCCCAAACAATCATTTTATGTAGTTACCCAGATTTGAAAAATTGTGACAGAAAACTTCACAAATTCAAAAGTGTATGAGTATGACAGATTGTCTTCTATAAGTCACGTGATTAATTTGTCGGTTCACAAACTCACTACTATCATTGCTCATCATTTTAACAAAACAAGATTTCCGGACAACGAAAGATTACGTAAACGTTCCGTAAATAATGCGAGCGTCCGTAACTCGCGTAAATAAACGCCGGAATTAGCTGACCTCTCTGACGTAACCCACATCCTCAATCGCCCGATTGTCTCAATCAGTGTGTTTATGAAATCGTACGCAATCTACTTTTACGACTGAACTAGTACTCGCGAGGCGTTTGGCCCACACACAATGTAATCTGGGAGCCGGTGGAAAGATTTATACCGTGAGGAAATCGGTCGAAAAAGTGAGAAACGAAGAAGTCGAGTAAGTGAAAACATATAAGTGAGATAATATTGTTAGCGCAATTATCACTGCCATATGAAAATGAAAATGAAAATGAAAATGAAAATGAAAATGAAAATGAAAATGAAAATGAAAATGAAAATGAAAATGAAAATGAAAATGAAAATGAAAATGAAAATGAAAATGAAAATGAAAATGAAAATGAAAATGAAAATGAAAATGAAAATGAAAATGAAAATGAAAATGAAAATGAAAATGAAAATGAAAATGAAAATGAAAATGAAAATGAAAATGAAAATGAAAATGAAAATGAAAATGAAAATGAAAATGAAAATGAAAATGAAAATGAAAATGAAAATGAAAATGAAATTGAAAATGAAAATGAAAATGAAAATGAAAATGAAAATGAAAATGAAAATGAAAATGAAAATGAAAATGAAAATGAAAATGAAAATGAAAATGAAAATGAAAATGAAAATGAAAATGAAAAATATTTATTTTCACATAGGCCCATTTAATAGGCTCTTATGAAAAGTCAAAACTCTACCGCCAGGTTCGGAAAGCAGGTTTGCACCGAGAAGAACTGGCAAGAAACTCGGCACTTGCTCTTTTCAAAAAAATGTTATTATACAATACCTTAAATAATATCAAAAATTATTGCATAATTTTTAAGATATCTTGTGAGGAGATGGAAATATATCCCTATAATTGCTAAAATGTGTCGTTAGTCTATATTTGCGAAAAAACTAAATAAAATTTGAATGTGCCGGGCTAATTTAACCCAACTACCTTAGTAACAAGGCAGTCCCGAGTATCATAATGGTGCATTGATATTCTACAATCGACATCATTATTGCTAATACCAGGCTATAACACTCAGCACTTCAGTTAATTGATACATTAGACTTAATGCGTCAGTAATTAACCCGGAATGGTTGTCGGAGGCGGCGGCCGCACGGTTTAGCACCCAAGTCGCTGATCGGTGGTGGAGATATCGACAATTATGCACGTACCTTTGTAATTGACATTCGGGTAGTAAGGGGAGAAACATATTTTGAATACACGCCGAAAATAAACACAAGTTGTTTTTTTTTATGTAAGATAGGCTTGCGCTTGACGACAATCATGCCTGATGGAAAGCAATGATGAGGTCTAGGATGGAGCGCGCTTGCCGAGAAAATGCCTATTCACTCTTCTCTTGAAGGCACCTAAATTGTACTTGGCTGGCTCTTGGCTGGAAACACAGAGGCTGGAAGGGCGTTCCACACCTTAGCGGTACGTATCAGATGGTTTTAATTAACAGTGACAGATTCAATGTTTTACAATGATCCGCTACTTGAAAAGAATCTATATGGTCCAATACGCAGGAACAAGGCCCACATGGAACACCACACTCAATTCTTCCAACACTTTCTACGACGCACGTTTCGTTACAACACCGGGACATCCTCAAGAGATGTTGACTTCACAATGCGAAATTGTAGAGCGTAATGAGATTTTAATCAAACCAAATAATCACTAACTTCATCGACTACAGTCCTCATCAGAAGGCTCAGAGTCACACAGCGGGCGATGGAGAGAGCAGAGAATAAAGACATCTGTAGATGGACCGGGTCACCAACAAAGCTGAGCGTATCGCAAAATAACCAATGGTTTGTTAGTTTGAATACGCTTATCCCTGGAACTACAGGTCAGAATTGAAGATAGTTGTTGAGTTGATAATTGATAACTTGTTGAGTTGAAGATACACGCAATAGTTACGTTTATGCCAGCGAAACCGCGCACAACATTTTTACTATGTTACTACTAAATAGGGGGTTATCAAAAGGGGTAAAAATGATTATAGTCAACTGACTCTTATAACCATAACTTTGTGTAGACGACGGAAAAGCTAGAAGCTTTACTGACAGAGACGTTTCACATAAAACACAGTTAGCCGTAGCAGAGACCCATCCGACATTTTTTTTGCATTCATTCTCAAAGTAACCCAGCATAAACATACAAGATCAATACGACATACACAGAGCTATCGCAGCCTCTATCCACGTCTGTATCCGCTTCGCTGTTATTTACAGCGCGGATGGACGTTGTATACGGTGGATCCTAGCTTTTTTTCCCTCCATAAACATTGACCGGGACAGTTTATACACGGCCCAATTTGTAAGCCTTTAGCGTGACAAGACTGTGTCCGATCACAATAACGTGTAAAGTGCCGCAAGCTTAAATGTTCGGGTGGTAAAAATTGGAACTAAATCAACGCTAGGAATTATGGATAGATTATGACAATAGCTATAAAAAATGGTGAAAGTGAAAACAGTTTATAACATTACTAGAATAATGTAGGTGATATAAAGCGACTAAAAATTGGAACTAAAGCAACGCTAGGAATTATGGATAGATTAGGACAATAGCTATAAAAATGGTGAAAGTGAAAACAGTTTACATTACTAGAATAATGTAGGTGATATAAAGCAACCTCTGTACAGGTTTTTCGTATGTAAAAATTTTGTAAAACTTTTCAAGCATGTTTTGTGTACAGATGAATTTTAAGCACAGTTAGAGACTTGGGCACAATATTAAGTAAGTATACGCGTAGAAGGATCATGTAACGGAGACTTTCAGGCATGATAGTTATTCACATTTCACAGTTACACACCCCAAACGGAGAAGGATAGCAGAAATCTTTGTATACTTTCTGAAGCATATTTCGTTCAAAGCGCTCTGGGTGGCATAATATGTGGCGAAGGACTGCAGAAAGGTAATAATCAATAAATATTATTCAAACACTTATAATCACAGTGAAAAAATGTATGCAGAGGAACTGCATATTGAGAAAATAAACAATTTCTAAAAAATAAAAAGTTTACGATTTGTTTTTACTTTAAATAGCCATTATATAAAGCAGTTACAAAGTAGACCACGTTTACACATAGTAAATTGCACCATAGAGTAATCAAGTATTATCCATTATCTTTGATTACACTAAAGAAACGACATTGAAAAACTAAGATATATGATGATACTAGAAAACTTACTTCATCTTGAAAGTTAGACCACAAAACCGTCGTATTAGAAAGGGAAGTAGAAAAATATCGGAAGAACCATCGGTAGGGCGAATACAAATTTAAGTATAGCGTTTTTTTTTTCGTATTTTCATCTCCTTTTCTAGAACAGATCTTAGGTCAGGTCGCAACAATCGTCGTAAACAACAATAGTATCACAATTTCTGTGAAAATGAATTTTCTTTTGTGTAAAAGAAAATGTTTCGCTGATTTTCTTCCCCATCCGAATCTGTTAAAATATTTTTGCGGAAATGCCTACCTGAGTATATATGTATAATATAATAGTAACGAGTCTTAAGTTTAATGTGTAAGTTAAATGGAATGATAGCCTTTATTTTCCACATAGGTATGACTTACCTATACAGTCTCGTATGAAAAGTCTACCGTCAAGTTCGGAAAGCAATAAGAACTGGCAATAAACTCGGCACTTTCGGCAAACTTTTCTCACATACTAGTTATTATGAGGGTACAGATACACATGATTATAAAAAGCATGGTATTAGAGCATGCTCGAAATTCATGCTAGTTAGTAGAAAATGCTCGAAACTAGCATGCTTATATACGTGCTAGGTACTACGTAGCATGTGTATGTATGTGTAGACGAAAGCATATCCCTATTATTCCAAGAATCATGGGCATTAAGAAATTCTTCAATATTATATATTTCTGTTACTATAATTTACTGTGATAATTTACAAAATATTTTTTCGACAGTCACTTTAAACCTGTGCAAAGGTAAGTCCAAAACAGTCTTCGGGATCACATTGTAGAAGCGTACACTCAACCCCACAAAGGACTTCCGTAACTTATGCAAAAGGCGAGGCAATATAACTACTTAGGTACTTATGTACTCCATTTATAATTGGTCGCTTACTTATGTTTTTTTTTTTTTTTTTTAATGCTTTATAGGCTAGCGCTTGACTGTGATCACACCTGATGGAAAGTGATGATACAGTCTAAGGTGGAACGCGCTTGCCTAGAAGATGCCTATTCACTCTTGATTTGAAGGCACCCGGGTTGTAAGTGGCAGGAAAGACACTGCCTGGGAGTGTATTCCAGGCCTTTGCAGTGCGTATCAGGAACGAGGAACCAAACCGCTTCGTACGCGTCGTTGGCACGTCAACTATGTATGGGTGGAAGCCTTTACGATGCCTTGCCGTTCTTTGATAGAAAGGTGACGGGGGAACCAAGTTAAAAAGTTCCTGTGCACACTCTCCGAAATATATTCTATAGAACACCGACAGACAGGCAACCTTACGACGATGTTCAAGGCTTTGAAGTTTTTTGCAGACCAGTGTCGGGTTGCCAATGAGTCTTCTAGCACGGCGATCCACCGAGTCTCACCGAGTCGATGTTTTTCGGTCATAAGTACTAAAATTTGAATAATTATTATGAAACTCTCCGCAGGAGAACTAAAGTCACTGACATAGCCAAAACTATTAGCAAGCTGAAGTGGCAGTGGGCAGGTAACGCTTGTTGTAAGGGCGATAGCCGTTGAAGCTACAAGTAAACATAGCGTTTGGACCGACGATATAAAGCGGGTGTCGGGAAGCGGCTGGATGAGGAAGGCTGAGAACAGGGTGTGGTGGCGCGCACTTGTGAAGGCTTATATGTTCGCAAGCTGATGATAATGAAACGCTATTTCCTGATCACGTTTGAAAGCAGACCGTCTGTCCGTCGCACGCATAAATCCTATTGGATTAGGAATACTCACGTCGCGTATTATCCAGGACATCTGTCTAGGTGTCGAATGTAGATTCTATCTGGATTCGGTTAACACACCTACCTAATAGTTCGGTTACCTCCTAGCTGACCCAGCAAGCGTTGTTTTGCCATAAGGGATAAAAATAATAGCTTACAACCTACTCTTAGACCTACTGAAAACACACAGAAAATTTCGGAACGAGAATTTTAAACATTAGATTGACGACCTCCCTGGCACAGTGGCGCGCGCATGGATTTGAGTGAGAGGTCGCAGATTCGATTCCCGTCCCAGACTTCTTTAGAATTTTATAATTTGTAAATTAGATTTTAATAATAATACCTACATTACTTTTCAATACATTTCAATATCTACACATTTATTTTTTCAATTTGAACACAAACGCAGTGTTACGTACCCTGTTACCAATATAGAAGCCGTACGAAATGTTAAATTGAACGCGGATGAGTCAGCGTTTTGTAGCGCCCTCCTCAGTGAGGTCGTGAGGAGTGAGGACTGACAGACATTGTTTAATGAGGCTGTTACGTACGAGTACCTAAAATGTACCGATCGCCATGTCGGTTGTGGCTAGCTTATTTACCTCCGAAGCATGAGAAATCCTTGTAGTGTTTAAAATGAAGATTACTATAAACTAATTTAACTTTTTACTACAGTGCTTCAAATGCAATTACAAAAAAAAAAAATGGTCAAGTGCGAGGCAGACTCGCGCACCGCGAGTTCGTACAAACTAATACTACAAATAAAGTAAAACATTTTTTTAAGAATTACTTTAACGAACGGCAAACCTAGGCTTTGTAATCAGAGGTTTGTTGCTTAAGTGATTTTAAGTGTCCACAGGCAATAAAGACAATTACTTGCTAATTGGAACGTCATATATTTTGAGTCTATAAATTCGCTCTGAAGCAGAAATACGATTGTTTTTTTTTTCATTTTTTAAGTCGAAAAACTAATTTTTTTTTTAATTTTATCGGAAATTAAAATAGAATTTTATGTTATTTTTTTAAATTCTCTCGTTAGTAATCAAAATATTATATACAAAAGAAAAAACTGACTGATTTACTGATTTATGGTTACTGACATATCAATGCACAGCCCAAACAGAACTATCTAGAGACTTCAAATTTGACAGATGCTTTATGAGGTTTAGTGGTGCACTAAGAAAGGATTTTTCAAAAATCATCCCTTAAGGAGCTGAAACCAATCCAGGGGTCCGAAGTTACGGACTTAGAAGAAATTTTATAAATACATTGTTTTTTATTATATTTGAATATCGAGTACTTGTGTCTATGCAATTTTCCGCTCCCACAGGGTTTCTGTTACCCATTGTACAAAATAAACCATTCACTTTCACGATTACCTATAAACTAAACAGTAACTGTTAACTTGTAACATAATATAGCATTGGATTTTACAAGCTACGGCATTCTCAGTTCGGTACAAGCAACGCCTAGTCCGTGTTCCCGTTATCAGCAACTGTGATTAGGCAATCCGATAAGACGCTGCCTACATCTAACAAGCCGGAGGATTAGTGGGATGCTGGGCACCTTGAGAAACAGTGACTGCTCTGTCGAGGAACCCTAATCTCTGACTCTACACAGAATGTCCGCATCCTAGATTACTGGATATGTAACGTATCTGTTAGTATATTGTGACGTAAGGAACGCTAAATAGGCACGAAAAACGATTGTTATTGTAGCGCGCCAGGATTTGGGCGAAATGCCCGTGGTTCACGCACGCTAGGATTCGAGCGAGATGCCGTGGTTCCACGCGCGTTAGGATTTGAGCGAAATGCCCGTGATTCACGCGCTAGGATTTGAGCGATATGCCCGTAGTTCACGCGGGATAGGATTTGAGCGAAATGCCCGTGGTTCACGCGCGCTATAGGATTCGAGCGAGATGCCGTGGTTCCACGCGCGTTAGGATTTGAGCGAAATGCCCGTGATTCACGCGCTAGGATTTGAGCGATATGCCCGTAGTTCACGCGGGATAGGATTTGAGCGAAATGCCCGTGGTTCACGCGCACTATAGAATTCGAGTGTCCATGCGCACCTAACCTAAATCCTAAAACCTGATTTGCGCATCCTAATTTGAGCGAGATGCCCGTGGTTCGATTCAGGTGGAGTCAAGTGTAATTACATCTAATCTACCCGAAAAGATGTACCGCCAAGTACTTTTACCATCTATTTCTAAATAGAGGCTATACTTTTTATAACCCCCTTCGAAATTAATACGATATCTTCGGCTACTTCTTCGCTTACCATCAGGTGAGATTGCAGTCAAGTTATAATGAGTAAAAAAAAATCGTAGGTGTTCGGCAGCATATTGTGTCCCCTAATCGGTCAAAGAATGCCAGGTTTTATTTTCATCTAAGTTTATAAAACTGTGCTGTAATATCAAATAGCCAATTCTGAGCCAAATAAACAAATGCGTGCAAAGACGCGGATAACCACTAAAGTAGCTGATGTAAGATAACACCGTAGACTTTGATTTAGGACAACAATAACATGATTCGGCCGGACCAGTTCTGGGCAGTGACTCAGCACGCGAATTATTTGAAACAAAACCATCATTACGGTACTGGGCAGCGTTGGACGGAGAGGGAAATGTTTACAGATACTCCGTATTGACACAGAACACTAAATAGGTACAGAAGGCCTACTCCGCACGATGATTTAAAGAAATAGCGACTCTAGTGCTGACACAAAAAGTGCAATTCAGTTCGCAATAGCGCCTGGCCCCGCCCTCAAAATCGACACGCAACAAACGCAATGTTGTGGTCTCTTTCTATCGCCTAACTTTATCTCTTACGACGTACTAGGGCTGCCGTAGTCAGACTACTAGCGCGTGCAACTCGGCCCGCGAGCGGCAACCATCTGAAATATTGAGGCCCGGACCCCTACTTGTAGCCCGTGCACGTGCTTGTGGCACGTGATAAGTGAGACTGGCCGGAATTGATACGGATTTCATCATAATCATCATCCTACGGGCCATTGGCCTCTCGTAGTAGTGAGAGCTTTCGAAATCAAAGACTAGCCATATCATCATATTATGAGTTTTCAACGATCGTCATAGACTCTTTAGATCGCTCATTTCACATCAAAGAAAAAATCCCAGTGAACTAACTAGTTGTTTCACAAAAAACGATACCGATCGATAGACAAGAATGACCAACGGTGGTATCAAAATTTTCTCATAGACCAAAATCAAAATATTCTAAGAAAATAAAATAGTGTTTTAAGAACTTGTTTATTTATCTATAAGAGCCCGCCTCTGAACGAGAAAAAATAACGCTTTGAAAACACTCCAAATCGTCAATTCTTAAGGTAAATGAAACCATTATTATAATAATTTAATTAATTAATAAACCTAATCTTTTTGCAATGACACTCCACAAGCCATTTGGTACCTATACTTATTTTTTTTCAGTAAAAGATTTAAGCTTACATTACTGAAAGAAAGAAAGTTTAATTTTTTTTTATTTTACAAGACTTTCGGCAATGTACATTACGCAGGTGTGTTCCAACACTTATAAGAAGTATCAAGAACGTTATCTCTGGCTCACTACCTCGCTTTTCTGTTGGCTAAAAATAAACCGTTTTCGGTACATTTTTCTAAATTATCTTCAACATTTCTTTCCTCACTTTGTAAGCGAAACTTTGATTTTCTGATAAATCTTAGCGTAGGCGTTACAAATTAAATCGTAGATATGAAACTCTTCAAATGAATACAGTCTCTATATTTATTAAAATAAGAGTGTAAATACGTTGCATACGTACGTCTACCTTGTATTTCGCAAGTACAGAGTTGACAGTAAAAAACACGTCAAATTCCTGGTAAGTGTAATAAAGTTGGCATAAACGTCTTTACGAGTTACCGCGACTCTCTACCGAGGATTACTTAGAGATAACTTGTAGTGAAGTAAGCACACTATAACTTACTTATCGTATGTAGCGCCGTTAACTTAGTTTCACTGTAAGATATCGGATTTTCATGTCACTTTATCTTTTTAACACCCGATGTAAAAAGAGGGATGTTATAAGTTTGACGTCGGTGTGTTTGTGTGTTTGTCTGTAGCATCGTAGCTCTCAAATGGATGGACCGATGTTGATGCGGTTTTTTCATTTGAAAGCCTGTTTCTTTGCGGTAGTTCTTCGACCAAGAGTATCAGCTGTTAGCCAAAATGATGTAGTAAGTAAGTATTTTTGGCGTATGATTACTACCTACTAGTACTGCTTCTTTATTTTTTATTTTTTTCTAAAAATAAAAATCAAGATGTTGTCCGCGGCTGAGCCCAAGGGAATTTCGGGTTTCACTAATTCTTTGGGAACTATAATTTTTGTGAGCCAATGTGCTTTGAACGGTCTTCTTTGTAATTTTATAATTTCTACGAGAAATTGGATCCATTCTGTATTACTGTAGTCTTTGGCCGCGGCTAGCCGCGGTAGTTAAGGTAGTAACTAGTTACTACCTTACCGCCAGGAGATGCATCGCCAAGCAATCAAGCGTTCCAGCGCGATACTGTGTAGTAAATTAGAAATCATTTACTTAATTCATTTTAATGTTACCTACTGTTTCCAAGTTAGTTCAATAACATCTTTAGCTGCATAGTCACTTACCATCAGGTGAGATGGCAGTCAAGTATACGGTCTACTAATTTTTATTATACCTAATTACCTACCTAGTGTAAAAAACTATTAGTATCTATTTTGAATTCTACTCAATGCTATTCAGTAGTTATGGAGTAAAGGAGTAATAAACACACAAATTTTCTCATTTAGAATGTTAATGCGATTAATATAGAAATTATATTAATTAAATAAAGCACCTGCAATTCAAACAACAATAGCTCCAAATTATAGTTCGACCCTCGATGTTATATTAGTTGCCAGTTGGAGTGGCAATAAATTCCTTTTCAATCAAGCCCGCTGTCCGTATAAGCTAATGGACTAAGAGCCAAAGCCGAAACTGTGTGCCAGACAAACCTGATTTTCATAAGAAATAATTAAGTAAGTAAAGTTAGTTAATCATTATCGATAGATATTAAACATGCCTGAACAGAGAAATAAGTAGTGACTGAACAGAGAAATAAGTAGGCAAACTTTTAAACAATCTTTACAATTTATTAGCGTCTCTTAGTAAGGTTAGTAGGTACGTTAGACGAAAATTTAATTAATTTTAAATTATGATGAACCTAGAGATTCATCATCACCTAAAGATGCTCTCAACTGTTACGCTCTTGTATTAGATACTTAACTTAAAGATGAATGTATTAATGGATTTTTGGAAACTAAACATCACTTGCTTTTCGGTTAAGGAAAATATCGTAAAAAACCTGCACGCCTCTGAATTCAGTGATGTTTTCAAAGGTGTGCGATTCCCACCAACCCACCCTTGCCTAGTGAAGTGCAAAATCGACCTTATTGTGATACTGTACCTATCAGTGGGACAGACGATGATATACATGAATATTTACTGCTTATTAAAAGCGCAGTAATAAACTTTTGCTTTACATAATTATTTATCATTTATATTAGCAGTAACTTAACTTAACGTAGGTCTGGCATACAGTGCTTAGTTATAGAATCTCTCAAGGCGTCGTGTAACGAATTCCGTGGCTACCATAAAAACCCGTACTGCGGTCAACAATGGAGATTAGGAGAATAAAAACTGTTAGAATCTAATCAAAGCCTGCGTTGGATCGACGCCTCCAACATCTAGAGCGCGTTAAGACACGCCTACGTAGAATATTCGGTACGCTTTGAGCGTGGCACAATTCATAAAAGAAGGCGATAATATCCTAGCAGAAAAACGCCTCAGAGGATACACTGAACACACACGTTGGTTGGTGTGACTGCAGCGTCGCTGAAGAATATAACAGTATAGGTGTGTCTGAAAGATTTGAAAATTAAAAACGTGGATCTTGAAAAAGAATGAACGTAGGTATATTGTTTCTAACTCGTAAACAAGTACGAAGTTGGGGTGAGCGGCGAGCGACGTGAATGTAGCCGCGGCGACGACAGCGCCATATGCGCGTACGCGGCCTGCAAGCGGCGGCCGCGGGTAACTACTCGCTACTCATTCACGTCGCCCAGCGCTCACTCGCCGTAGGTACAAATTGAAGTTTATGACCAACCGGTATTACCCGGTTTTTCTTGTGTGATTTTGTAAGTGATGTTTGTATGTTGAAATTATGTAATTGCTGGTTTTGTGTCGGGTGGCCCACAACAGAAAAAACACGTTTGACCTTATTACTAAATAACTAAGCCAGTTATCAAAAATCCGTTCCTGAGCATTTAATTAAAAACAAAGTTACAATTAAATCCATTTTAGCTTCCGATAAAAGTGGAGATTTAGGAGCAACATTTGGGAGAACTTTCTATCAAGAAATTTGTATCCAATTCTTTTTCTGCTTCACAGCTAATTCAGATTACAAACCGATTAACCGACGACCAAAATACATGAGTTTTAAATTTTAGAGTAATTTTCCACATAGTTTTTAAACTGAAGGTCACAAAATATATAACAGCATCTATCATTCTCATATATTGTTGAATTTCGTTCCTTTAGAAATTGTAGAAACGGGATAAACAAGGTAACATGACTACAGCTGCAGGTTTAATTATTGCATTTACAGATTTCACATGTCGTATGTTATTAAATTTAATATCGCTAGTCGCTACATCCTTTAACTTGATACAATACCGTGATCTCTGTACCATAAAATATGGTCGAAAACTATAACCAACGGTAATTACAGCCGACACATGTGAACCCATTATATATAGATTAGGGATGGGTAACTTATTAACGGTAAAATGCGGTAAGATGACGTTAAGAAGATAAATACGGTAAATGGTACGAGTACAAAAATAATATGTGTGATTTTGAGCTCTGTAGATGGGCTGATTCTGTATCGTTCATTGCGTTACTTAAGGGGATTCATTGAATTTATTTTTGTCTTTCTTACTCTCACGGATACGTTGGTAGGTGCGACATGCGGCGTCGCGGAAGAATATAACAGAAAAACGACCTTTTACCTAATTACTCAAAAACTAAGCCAGTTATCAAAAATCGGTTCTCAGCGTTTTTGAATATTGTTATTACCGACACAATAAAACAAAAATTACAATTACATCAATTGCAGTTTCCGATATATAACAGGAAAACTGAGATTTTGGAGCAACTTTTGGGAGAACTTTCTATCGAGAAAATTTTATCCAATCGTGTTTCTGCTTCTTAGCGATTTTAGATTAAAGACCCAAAATACATGACGTTTAAATTTGAGAGTAATTCTCTTTATAGTTTTTACGTAAAACTTCACTCAAAATCACCTACATATGGCTTGTAGGCCGTTAAGGTCATATAATGATTTTATTTTTGGCATTCTCACTCTTACGAATACGGTGGGTGCGACATGCAGCATTGCGAGAGAATGTTTTTTTTTTTATAATCTCTAGAATCAAGCTTACTACAATCAAGTCTGATGAACAGAAATGATGAGGTCTAGGATGGAGCGCGCTTGCCTAGAAAATGCCTATTCACTCTTCTCTTGAAGGCACCCAGATTGTATTTGGCTGGGAACACGGAAGCTGGAAGGGTGTTCCACACCTTAGCGGTTCGTATCAGAAACGTAGAAGAAAAGCGTTTCGTCCGAGTACGCTGGACATCAACTACATAAGAATGTGAGAGAAAAACGATGTTTTACCTAATAACTAAAAATTTAAGCCAGTTATCAAGTGTTATGGATATAATTATGAGACGACCGAATGGCGTAGCGGCAGCGAACCTGCCATCTGCGTTGGAGGTCGTGTGTTCGATTCCCACTACTGGTAAATATTTGTGTGATGAGCATGAATGTTTTCCAGTGTCTGGGTGTTTATCAATATATAATATTTAAGTATATTAGTATGTATATATATTTCTCAGTTATCTGGTACCCATAACACAAGCAATCGCTTACTTTGGAGCTAGATTGCGATGTGTGTAATGTCCTGATATATATTTATATTTATTATTATTTATTTAAAAAAAATATAACTTATCAAAACATTAAAACAAAAATAACAATTTCATCCATTGTAGTTTTCGTTAAAAATATTAATTAAAAAAAGGAGATTGTGGAGCAACTTTTGGTAAAATTTTCGATCGACAAAATTTATTCTAATTGTGTTTCTGCTTCTAAGCTAATTTAGATTAAGACCCATATATATTATGACGTTTAAATTTGAAAGTAATTGTCTATTACACCTAGTTTTAATCTGATGGTCGCATAAAATGTCTTTAATAACCGCATAAAACATAAAACGTACCTACCCACATTTTCCGTCTAAAAACGTGCCCCCTTTGACCTTAATAACCACTGTATTTGACCTCAGCTTTGACATGCAGATAGATCGGATAAATTAAGCACACTCAACTCTCAGGGTTGCACTAAACCGATAGTCGTAATGCCTTTGGGAGATTTAAAAATCAAGAATCTCTTGACCTACTTGTATCCATTCAAAAATAGATTCTTACTTAAAGAGTTACTTAGACTTTTTACGTTTTTGTGTGACAGTTTTTCACACGCTAGAATACAAACTTATGCCGTAATGCAAAAGTGCTGAGTTTTTTTATCTCTTCACAGTAGGCTTAAGGTACCTGTAGTCAGCCTTTTAACTAACCGTATATTCATCTTCATGTATAAAAGCTAATATAGAGTAAAATAACAAAAACTGATGCAATTTTATATTACAACAACTCTAAAACTTTTTTTTACAAAATAACTTGACTGACAATTAAATATTGACAATAAAATTTTACAAAATCGCAATTAAAACAAAACATAGCACTTCAGTGAGAGTCGAGACTCGAGTTATGTGAATCAAGAAATAAATAAAAAATTAACACTGAAAAATTCTTTTAATCGTCTATGACATTAAATTTAATCACTAAAGTAAAAGAACACAATATATCAATACAAAGACCATATTTATTAGCCTAACAAAACAAACTGTTAGACGATACAGTAGTCACTTAAAAAGATTTACAATCGCAACCAGACATTATGTTTCGCTGCCAAATTCCAAATTGGTTTTTCTTTATTCGTTATGTTGTTAATATAGTTAGAAAAAGGGGGTATTGACTGAAATTTAGTGTTTTTATTAGTATCTGAAACTAAAAATATCCTAAAAAATGTACATGCAATATTTATTTTTCTGTATAATAGGCGTAGGTAGGTCGACTTTTCTGCATATCTTTCTGAACATGACTTCTAAAGAATTTCGAGAAAATGTACCTGGAACAAAGAAAAATTTATTTTTAGTAGAATATAGCTTTGCAATACAAAAATTAAAAAGTTCCTTGGAATGGGTTTTAAAGACCATAGATATGATGTACGTGAATTAAGCAGATCAGCGGGGCGATCGGCTAAAAATGTAAATAAAAATAAAAAAGCCATTTATTTCCATTACGTTACAAATAAATATTCCATACAATTCAAGAAGATTCGAATATTTTAAAGTCATAACGCCGTAGAGGCTAAAAATATGTCATAATCATTAAAGAACTGTATCAATGTCAAACCATGGGTTTAGAGTTTAGACCAATCACAGCACTTGAAAAGCACGTTTTGACATTGATACAGCTCTTTAATGATTAATACATTTTTAGCCGATTGACCCTCAGGTCGGAGAGTTTTCTTCGCATGCAGCTGAGTTCTAGAGTTACTGATACTTTTTAAAGACAATTCTTGCCATTTTATTAAA
The DNA here is from genome assembly GCA_036785405.1 of Coenonympha arcania. Classification (NCBI taxonomy): domain Eukaryota; kingdom Metazoa; phylum Arthropoda; class Insecta; order Lepidoptera; family Nymphalidae; genus Coenonympha; species Coenonympha arcania. Next base: position 2,697,396 of record CM072078.1, on the reverse strand, counting down.
TAAAACAATGCAGGTGATACGTTATATCTCCGTAGTAGATCATTTTCTAGGAGAATAATATAAAAAGAGAGTTCGCAAAGCATATAGCTTGACTTTATGTATAGTTCCCGTCATTGTACTAAAAAGTAAAGTCTATAATAATAGGATTTAGGTTGTTTAGTTCCAATCATAACAGCACAATTGCAGTGTTTCTCTAATGGATATTCTCTAGTAGGCTGTCGATTTGACACGGACGGCCAGCCTCGTTCTATTTCCGAATATTAACTAATGCGAATAAACAAAGCGACGGACACTAGAATACTACAGTGAGCAGAGATTGTGATTCAGCGATCGGAATCGGAATGGTTAATAAGAAATTTTGAATAAGAAACCTCAGGATATGGGCATCCGAACGATTGATGTAAACGTTTTTCTTACAACCAAACACGCGCCATCTCTAAAATTGGCTACTAAGCGAACTACAACGTGGCCATACTGTTGGGGACAAAACAAGGATTTTTGGCACCGATGAACTGGCAACAATTTTTTCGCGTCGTCCGCCCTATCCAGGGTATTTCTCTTGTGGTTGTTTCACGATTATAGGCCTTATTTTATGGGCACTTATGAAATGGAGACTCTACCGCCACGTTCGAAAAACTATTTTGCACCGAGAAGAACGGACACGAAACTCTGCACTTGTTACGTACGTATTGTGAAAATCAAAGGGAAGGTGGTAGAGATCGCCTTACCAGGGCCGATAATTTTTAAAACATAAAAAAATAATAGTAGGATGAAACCCATTATAAAAGGAGGAGAATATTATAAAAATTAAAGGAAAAATAATTTACGGGCGATCTGAGGTCGGGAAGGGGGTGGGGGTGAGTTTTTAACCCTGGTCTATTATTAATTTAAAAAATCAACGACCCTCCACTGCATTATAATTTTCCTTTAACACGTAGGGGGGCGTTCTTTTTTATACTGACAATCTATAATACCCTTACTTTCAAGTGGCCAGAGGCGGGAATTGAACCTGCAACACTCCATTCGAATCCGAGACGCGATAACTTCTAATGTTACTGAATGGAACCGTACCACAGATAATACCAATCGCATCCAAAGCGATCCCGATCGACCAATCACAATACCTCGCCCATTCCCCATTTCTCGGTCTCCTTTAATATTCGTCAGAGAACAAAAATAGGACTGAACCTGACACGAATTGCGTTTACTCTGTTTCGTATTATTGTGTTGGATATTTTATTGATACGGGTAGGCGTAATTTAATATTACAATTTACTAGTAGTAAACCATTGTTTTGGTTCCTCTTTATCGATTTATTATTATTAATTTTCAACCCCTTCCACAAAATAGACATCCTAAAATTTTCGAAAATCTTTGAATGCAGTTTTCTTTGTATTCAAAAATGGAGGAATGTTTTCTTTGACTACATTTTTCTTTCTACAGCATTACAAAATTTCAGCCTGTATATATATTTGTTGTAACTAAACTCCTCCGTAATGGTTTGACCGATCTTTATGTTTGTCTACATTCGGTAGGTCTGAGAACAGATGGTAAGCTATTTTAATGTAAAAAAGTGAGAAATAATTTATATGGTAAAACAAAGTTTGCTGGGTCAGCTAGTAAAGTGTGGATTCTTTGGGCGTTCCACCCATTGGCACTTCAACATTGCCGTATAGTTAGCTATGTCAGTGACTTTGGTTCGTCCACTAATCTCCTCAAGTTCTCATGATCACGTTACTTCGAGCATATCTCTCTTCATTGAAAGAACAGTTACTAATTAGCTTCCTTAGACTCATATTATATGGTATGGTGAATGCTAAGTACGGGAACATTTTTATTTGCATTCATTGCTGATACTAAATATACCTAATACAATTTAACATGGTATCAATAAACACCAAGTAAAAATATATATAAATAAGTATAAAATCTAGCATATCGAGTTTTCCTTTGCCGTCAGCGTCTCTTGTATCACATAAGCCTCCAGTTGCTTCCATTCTTGTCTGTTATTCGCTTTTCTTGTCCAAATATGTCCTCCAATAGCCTTAATATCACCTGTCCATCATTACACTTGTCTTCCTCTTTTCCTTTTGCCATAGTTTGGTTGCCATTCTGTCACGACTTTCCATTTTATCCTCCTTGTCATGTGTCCTGTCCATCTCCATTTCAACAGTCTTATCTTCTTTATTATGTTGTAGATCTAATGTCTTCTGCTCTTTCGTCACCCCCAACATAGGTACTTCTTTCAATGTCCCTTTAACACGTTCTTGGTTTAAGAACATGCTTCTGAAGACTGTATCGTCCAAGTATTGGGACACTAAAAGACAAAAAAATGACAATAATTATGATGGACTCATTTATCAAGTCAACTGTCTCGCTGTCGCACGACACCATCAAAGTTGTAGTTAACAATTTTTCACGGTATCTGCCAAGTGCGACCGGCCATTTGTAAAACCACACAAACTCTAATTATTCAGACAAGTCATATTTCTCACAATTTGCCTCCATTTGAGGACGACCTGACGTTGCGTTTTGTAATTTTATCTCTGTCCAAGAAAAAATAAGGTTTTGTTTCCTTTGTGCAGGGAATGATTTTAATATCAACAATGGACATTTAATAATTGCAGGAGGACTTATACACGGGCCACGAGTTTTATATTTACCCGACTGTTAAATAAAAGTAATGTTTATGGAGTTTATTTCCTTGGTACCTATACGCTGTGATGAAGTATTGTTGGCTTGAACCTCGAGATTCATCTAATGGAAGTGACAGAATTCATCTCTCAATCAAATCTTAGTTGGTCAACTAACTAATAATGGCCCCATGCCTGTAAAAGCTTTGCTATAAAATCATAGAAGTTACGTCTTTCCTGTCTTTCTCATTTTTCAACAGATATTTTTGAAGAGGAAGTGCGGAGTGCCGAGTTTCTTACCCGTTCTTCTCGGTGTAAAACGGCTTTCCGAACGTAGAGAACCGAACGCATTTAAAAGTGTTAGGTTGGCACTACCGATATATTAATTATTGTTTTCGAATACTTCGGTGGGATGGTTTAAAAAAGGACGTAGTCTTTGTTTTTACGAACAATATTTGTTAATTTGTTACAAAATATTTCGCGAAAAATACTTATAATATGTAATTGTGAATTGCATACCCAATAAAATGCATACGTGGCCCATGTCTAAATAGTCTTAGCTCCTGACAGTGACAGATTCGTCATGTTAATCGCTGTGACTAGTTTTTGTTCGGGTAGCAATTTTATTTACATGCCTAATGGGATTTCATTGTTCCAAGACTAATAACTTATGACTGTTTTTGCTGTCTCAAGTTATTAAGATACCTAAAAATTGTAAGGTCATGTTGTTAGGAAACGTTATCATTACGAAAATATTTTTAATTTCCTGTTAAATTTTTTGTGCACTAATGTTCCTTTAATAACTACCTCGGTAGTGTAATGGTTAGGATTTTCGACATTTTGTCTTGGTTTCGATTTTCAAGTTTAAAATTATAGGTATTTACGCGTAACAGTCTAACAGAGTGTTGAGGAAAAACCCTTTAGTTTAGACCTCTCCATTTGGTAGGGTCGTTAAAATTATATTAAAGAAAAAAGAAACTAAAATCCATCGAGGATAGATTTGTTCGAACAGAATAGACCGAGCCATAGTATATAGAAACTAGCTGACCCGGCAAACGTTGTTTTGCCATATAAATTATTTCTCACAAAGGTGTATGAAAAATATTTAGTGTACGCCCTATTCTCAGACCTACCGAATTCAAGCCGGTTTCGGAGGAGTTTTGTTACAAATACGAGAATTTTGGATTATGTAGTTCCACGTCATACATTCACACGTACAGCTACTAGGGCATCATAAAAATGCCAGTGTAAATAATTGGAGCTGCAGTAAAACAAATTCCAGTGAATCGCTTTTAAAACTCATTTCCGCCGGCGCATTTCACTGGGTCGGTCGCGTGTGTAGTGAATTATCACAATGATCGCTTTACCGTTGGATTTAAATCAGTGCAATTGGTTTTTTGTCGAATGCAAATAATGGCGGCGCGGGTAAATAAGGAAGCGCGGCGGTAATCGATTTTTCGAGTTGCGTAATGCACTTTGTATTGAATAACACGACAATTACGTTACGCTTTGCCTTTAGCAAACAGTCGCTGCACGCGGGGCTATAAAATGGGGAACAAGACGGCATTTTTTGCTTTGTATGAGCCCGTAAGTGTAACAGAGATTGCAATTGCAGAGTTTTTCTTGCCATTATGCAGCCAATGCGCCAATTGTGATGGCTGCATTACTATGGTTACCGGTGATGGTTGTAAAAACTTGGCGGTACACCACGCTGGCCAAGTATGGGTAGGGTTGGCAAGCTTCGCACAACGTGTGTGGCCTTATTTTGGCACTAAGATAATGTATCTAATAATCTAATAATAAACCATAGAGATTAAGCGGGAGCTCTCGACTTCAAAAGTGCGGCAAAAAATACTTTGCCCAAATTAACAAACCCGAGCCGTCGCTAGTCGCTACACAATTTTTCACGCACACTAGCATCTGCACACTACAAATTTCAAATTGACACACTCACACTACAAGAAGAAAAGTTGCCGCACTCAAAGAGCTATCGTTGTTAGGTTGGGCTCTATCTAATCGGAGCGCAAGCGACGACCTGTTATAAACTTATGGTAAGAACCATTTCTATGAATTACAAACAAATCCTAAATAAATAAATCTGAGAACGTAGATTCATAACGGAAAAACATCATCATACATATTCGAAGCTGTCAGAAAGTACCAGGGTATCATACGAGACGAGAAAGTACAATTCCATTAAAGGCACTTAAACGGTCGCTTGTCAGCCAACGCTCACGCGCCTCGCTCGTAAAGACGCCAAGTCGCTCTTTATTACCAATTTGACGCTTCTTTACAACCAGTTAAAATGTCACTTTTCACTCGGTGTTATATCTACTGAAATACTTAGTAATATATGGTATTTACTCACTCTGAATGGTTTAAACTATATAATGTGTATGACTTTAATTTATCTCTATTTTTAGTTTTTACCAGTCAACAAATATCATACCTACCAGTAAAACAATGAGGTTGCCAAAATATGTTTGAGGTTCTATAGTTATGTTCAAATATATTTTGAAAATATATGCATACTATTCAACGTCTTGCGCTAAATGCGGGTTAAATATTAACATTTTTAAACCAAAGTTACAATTGTCTACAATTTGTCTATTCTGTTTGGACACTTTTGACAGTTTCAAGCCGGATTTGCGTGTTTACTCTAAATTAACGCACGCTAAATCGTTTGGAGGTGCGTCTTTACTGGCAGGGTGGTAGCTAGCCACGGCCGAAGCATCCCACCAGACCAGAACCAATAAGGAAAAGATCTAAAGAGCTGTGTCCGTGCCAGGAATCGAAGTCACGACATGATCCCACTTGAATTTGAGCATTCTTCACTGCGCTAGTGAAACAATATAATAATTAGGAAAACTACGTCTGTGTTAAACTTGAGTAAGTAAACCGACCAAAAGCTCCAAAGTCAGTAAAAGTACTCAATTCAGCCTACGTCAATTTATTCAGAATTTCGTACAAAATTGACGTCGCGTCGCGCCGACTACAAAATCGGATCGCCTCCAATTATCCCTTGATTAAATCCAAAACCTAATGGATTCTAACCTTTCACAAATTAAATTCTCTTCGACCTCCGTTATAAATCCATTTTATTGATGGCTGGGGCCTCCCATGTATGGACTATGTAGAGTGAACGAGGTTTTTGAAAATTACTTTGCGTTAACTTTTGATTGATAATAATCTTAATTTCATTTTAGCTCGTATTGATTTAAACAAGACTTGCTTTCGGCAATGTTTTTTTAACCAACTTACAAAGCCGAAAGAATTCAGGAGGTTATAAATTCTAGATTACTATATCTATTTCGTATTACTAATTTTTATCAATTCTGGTTTGCTTTACTAAAATAGGCCTTCCTTCTAGTTTCTTTACATTTATGTATTACGCTCTCTGATATGAAAACTTAGGATATGGGCATCCACACAATTTACGTAAACATTTTCGTACAAGCAAACAGTAGCGCCATCTATCAAAATTCTATAGGTGGCTGCTGAGCAAACTATACAGTGTGGCTTAACTGTTGGTATTCTTCGCACCGATAAACTGGCGACGTAGATGTAGAGAAGAAGCCCTTAATGCTACGCAGCATCGCACCGGAACGCTAAATCACTTAGCGGTGCGTCTTTTGCTGCTAGGGTCCATATCTGAGCCAAATTAGAAATGATAAAATTATAAGGAGTCGTTGTATGTCTATATAATAGATCCTTTCAGTATAGACGGGACATTAAGTCGCTTCATTGGTCTGTACTACTCAAGCATGTGGAATAGTGCTTGAATGCTCAGCGCCAGTCAAGTGTGCGGTGGGCCTTACTGTTGCAATATACACCTTTGTCACTGTAAGCTTTACACTACGCGGCCTGGCAAATGTAGTCTTGATCTTTCTAATAAGTGTGTAATTCAATAGCTTGGTCCTAATAATTATTTTAGTACTTACTACTTTTTTCAGTTCAAATATTTTAGGCAAAACGTAATCGTGATAAATTCGTACTTATTTAATAAAAAAATACAAAAATAATTACCCAATTTTTGTGTTAAAAATTCTCAAAGCAAAAGTAGAGTTATATAGAGATTAGAAAGAAAAATAATGCGCATAAAAATATAGGCTAGATTTTTGCCTTTGTGTTTGGTTTGCGAGTTACGAGTATCCCCTTAGTTACAAAAAAAAAAACACACACACACCTATGTACGAAAACGATGTCTGAAGTTTCCCTCACCAGGGAACTGCTCACTGGCAACTTAATCACTCACTGACAACCTAAATCACTCACTGGCAACTCACGGGGAGTCACTGGCGGCAGGCGGTGCTAAAAAGTGGTGTTTGGCGGTCATTTCAGCAGGCATATGTCCAGCAGTGGACGTCCATCGGCTGAAACGACAACAGCAACTGCACGTTTGCCCAATAAGTTTCCAGTTACCATATTTCTCCTTAACTAGTAACATATTATATGAAAATATATTCATTAGGAGTACTAACTCCGCCAATAAAATAAAGAATTCATTCAACCAAAGAGACAGCCGAACACAGCTATCTAACAATAATCGCGGAGGATAAAACAAATTGCCGACTCGAAAATTCTCAGCGCCATCTAGTCATGAATAAATACGGTCTGAATAATTTTGCAGTTTTAAAGAATAAAATTCCGGCGAAACGCCCGGCTGACCGTCGTAAAACTTTGGATTTACATCGGTCCGCATTACCATATGCCGTGGCCGGCGAAAATATTCACAATTACCGTATCATCGTATTGTGAAAGTTATGCGGGCGGTTTAATATGGGGTAAGTAATTTGATATTTTCAGAGATAACGCACCTGAGTACTGGTGTTTTCAAACTAGGGATTGCAATTCGGTGTCTTTTTCAATCCGGCCGGATCCGGTAGACGTGAGATGACGCCGGATCCGCCGAATTACGTAAAGGCTTCCACCCATACATAGTCGACGTACCAAAGACGCGTACGAAGCGGTTTGATTCCTCGTTCCTGATACGCACTGCAAAGGCCTGGAATACACTCTCAGGCAGTGTCTTTCCTGCCACTTACAACCCGGGTGCCTTCAAATCAAGAGTGAATAGGCATCTTCTAGGCAAGCGCGTTCCACCTTAGACTGTATCATCACTTTCCATCAGGTGTGATCACAGTCAAGCGCTAGCCCATATTATAGTATAAAAAAAAATTACATAATTCATGTTGAAGTTCTCATGAAAGAAATGAGAGTAGAGGTTATGCCAAATCCTCTTCACTCTCAAGTCTGCATTGTATGTGATATGTTGAAATACGCCTGCAGTAAAATGGTATGTCGAAAAAATCCGTGAAACAGGGTCTCGCTTTATTCCGAACGCGCGTTGAATTGTTAAAAACCGATCAGAAGAGCCTTTTATTGTTAAATCGGAATCGATGCTTTTAGTTGGCAACTCATATAAAATTTCTTTTCCTATTTTAAGCAATTTCAAAACATTCCCCGAAATTGGCCCATCGTCCTTCATCAACGAAACTTATTATTAGGGTGGCTGTTTAATTCAATTAATTAACTTTCTCGGAAACCTACCTAGTATACATATATTGATTTTAGTATACCTACTGCGATTTGTTACGTAGAATTTAAATCAATGAAACATTTCGTATTCTGTGGTATCATTGGGACGTACGGGACCTATTGATTTTACGTCGCTGTTCATATCGTTTGTTTCATAAGTGGTCTCTAGTGAGTTGGTTTAATTGTTTTCATTCAAGATAATATCTTTTCAAGTAAGTAGTCCTCCTGTAGTATTATTATTATATTTTAATATTCAATAAGTAAATTATACAGTTAACCCATTGCCAACTGCGAACATTTCTGTTTAATCCTATACCTTTAAACGAGCAATTCTTGTATATATATATATTTCTATATAATCTGAATCTCGAAAACGGCTCGAACGATTTTCATGAAATTTTGTATACAGGGGGTTTTGAGGGCGATAAATCGATCTAGCTAGGATTCACTTTTAGAAAATGTCGAATTTACTAAAAAAAATGAACCCTGCTGCCATCTATTGGCAACCGAGCAAAGCTCGGTCACCCAGATATTATCTTAGTTATATTATATTTATCATACGTATGTCTCTGTAAATAATAAGACAAATATCATGTGTTATGAATATTATCGTTTACTATAACGCAGTACACCTACTGGGCGTAAAATTGGGCGTGGTAGATAATGGGTACGAGCGATATAGCCCCGGAACGATAACTGTCACCCACAGTGTAACATTGTACGATATGCTTTACAAACTCACAGTCCTTGTGATTTTGTTGATGATATATTAGCTTGTGTGCTTTGAGGGAAATAAGGCTTTGCTGCAACGGCGTAAACTAATTAAATATTACATACAGCTAATACTACGTATCAAACGATTTGTCTCAAGAAATAATATAGCAAATATAGCATGTTTCAGTAAACAAAGTTTACTATAAAGCGCTGCACTGGGCGTGGACATGGGTTCGAGCGATACTGTCCCGGAAAAATAAGTGTAACGTTATACGATTTACAGATTCTACAGCCCATAGGAAGTTCCGTCAAGGGACGGATACCTTGCTCGAAGCAAGAAATGACTGTTACCAACAACAGCACGGCCCAATGTCCAACGATGACAGATTGCCGGGATACAGATTTGAAAAAGGAGAAAAAAAAAGTTATACGATATAACCAGCAAATACCTACGCTACGCCAAGCGATTTAGCGTTCCGGTGCGATACTTGTAGATACTTGTTGTGTTGTTGTACGTGTTGTGTTGAGCGATTGGGGTAAATTAACTTACCCTTCCAAGGCACCCAGATTGTGCTTGGCTGGCAAGAAGGGCGTTCCAGACCTTAGCGGTTTGTATCAGAAGCGTGGAAGAAAAACGTTTGTGGAAAATAATAATAATAACAAGTATAGTGATCTGTGACGTAGACCACAGTCATAGATACGCGGTTGGCTTACAACTGACGCTGTTGGTGTCAAAACAAACATTATTGACACCAGTAAACTGGCAACATGGTGTGTATACGTCTATTCACGAGGATGAATCACGGAAAATTTCCTAGAACTCAGGACCTCATGATCTGCAATCAAGTACGTTCACCACTAGACCAACGGGGTAACTCTATTCTCTAACATAACAAACACACTGAAATAAACCGACAAATAACATTCATGAGAACAATAACCCTTACAATTACAACAAAGTGTAAATTAGTTCACACCACCAAATGTACGAAAATACGAGCGAACTACCCGCAACCGAAATAAAACTTTAACCGTTATAGATAAGATTCAAATTCTAATAACTCTTGATTGTATTATTGGAAAGCAAATTCTGACTAATTACTCGAAGGCAATCGTTTTCTCGAAAGCCTTGTGGTGCTATAAGCAATGAGTTAGGGTTATTATAAGCACATTTGCATGAAGTAATTAGTTTTACTGGAAAACTGGAACTCAATTCCCTATGACATTTTACATCGAAGCTTGATGTGTAATACACTCGACGACCTCTCTGTCGCAGTGGCGGTGCGCTCGGATTCGAGTGGGAGGTCACGGGTTCGATTCCCGCCACTGGGTCTACTAAATTGGGTCAGGTCTGGTCTGGTGGGAAGCTTCGGCCGTGGCTAGTTACCACTCTACCAGCAAAGACACGCCGCCAAGCGATTTAGCGTTCCGGTGCGATGCTGTGTAGAAACCGTTGGGGGTAAATTTACTACCCTTCCAAGTTAGTACGATAACATCTTGGGCTGCATCATCTCTTACCATCAGGTGAGATCGGAGTCAAATACTATATCTTGTATAGAATAAAAAAAATTAATCGTATATCGATTTATTTAATCGATTTTTAAGTTAATTTTTGTCGATTGTCGGGATAATTGCATCTGCGTTTTGTGAACAAGCTCTTTTATACAATACGAGTGAGTAACTTGGAAGGGGTTAGTAACAGTTGCTACACAGCATCGCACCAGAACGCTAGATCGCTTGGCTTGCCATTTAAGCTGTTGTTTTCCAGGCTAGCCTTGGCAAGTGAACATTTTATGATGATGCGGCGGCGTAGGGGTAAAAAGTGAGGATGCACACACGCGCAACTGGTGGCCTGTTTTTCCATTTTATTGCACCGCGGGTAGCGAGATATTCCCGACTATAGTGTGATGTATTTGAGATTCGAATGTAGTAGGTATGTTAATCAAACTATCCGAGCAAATTGTCAAATAGTTTACCTATAAACACAAACAAATTTTATCGAGGGATGTAATATTTGCGTGGTTTTGTTTATCTATCTGCGTTCCCTAAAAGTTGATTTAACAATTTCATGGATGAATCTTCTCTACCCACAAATCTCTAGGGAATTTCAAAAACTTTGTAAAGGTAAAAAATTCTTCATTCATCTTATATTGGATCCCAATAGCTTCAAAGCTCCAAATCTAAAGTATATAAAATGATCGTTTGGGAACTTGTATGAGATGAATGAAGATTTTTGGGACACTTAAATCAATGTGCATGTATTATTTATTGTATAACATATACATAATGTATTATTTTCGCCTACAAATGGGTATGTAGTTATTATTGTCACGACTTTTGGCTAGGTCGGAAACGATTGTGTGTCCCTAGCTTAATGATAGAAATTGACAGTTTACAGTTTAGTGATAAGAGCTTTCGACTACTCGATAATAGATGGCAATAGTGTATAATTAGAAAGAGAAGAATGAAAATTCCGATGTGTTAGAACAAGATGCAAACCTTTCAGTGAATAGATGAACCTCAGACCAATAATCCTGAACACAGAGCAATAAGTTTTAGGGATGATTTAAATTTAGAACTAGTTATTTGAAATTTGAAATGTTCTGGAATTCGAATTATTGACGAGTATATAAGGGGAAGTTTTCAGGATCATACAGTCAGTCAAGTAATTCAGTTCGATAGATTCAAGTCCACGATACAAAAGCGACACGAAGTGAGTGAAGAAGAAGTAAATGTACTAGTTATGGTGTAGTACTGGTGGTGGAGTCTTCGGTTAGTCAGTGGTGTTCGTGCTCCTAGGCGCACCGAAGTTCGCGCGGTGCGGCCTTAGGAGCTGAAGAGGGACCAGGGACTGTCTTTGTGTTGCTGGTCACGGCGCTACGGCCTGTGAGCCAGGTATCGGACTTTGAATAAAAGCACATAAACAACGACATCGACTTGTTCTTCCAATCCCGAACCCCGGTTCGCAACATTGGTGTCAGAAGTGGGATTGGAAGATGTCGTTGGTGCCAGGGAACGAGAATCAAGACATGACTCGCGTGCAGGGGAGGCCTTCGGAGGGTGACACTACGGTGAAGCAGGTGATTGACGTGAATGCCCTGCTACAACGGATGGAGTCTATAATGCAAGAACAGTCACGTGCGCTTGTGGAAAAATTCAGCCGCCGGGAAGAAAGAATCAAGACACGTCTGGAAAGCTTCTATGAGGAAATGGTTGGTCTACTACCAAAGAAGAAAGAGGCATGCGACAGAGCGGCTGAGAAGGAAGTGGACAGAAGTAACGACTCACTCGAGAAACAAGTCTTTGGGGAAGAGACTAGTGACGTGGAGGTGGAAGATACGGTCTATTTGAAGCCACAAACCAACTTTGCGGAACCTGAAGCTCTTGTGCCGGTATTAGAGGATGTCATTTGTCAAGATTCAAGAGATTTGGAGACGTTGGAGTTGGCTACGACAGAGATCATTGAGACGGAGACTAGTGACGTGGAGATGGTTGTTGGACTAGTGGTGGAAGATGCGGTCTGTTTGAAGCCACAAACCAACTTTGTGGAACCTGAGGCTCATGTGCTGGTATTAGAGGATGTCATTTGTCAAGATTCAAGAGATTTAGAGACGTTGGAGTTGGCTACGACAGAGTTTATTGAGACGGTAAAGAAAACTGAGGAACAAGTTGACATTCGCTGCCAAGAGGGTGGCAGACGACGCGGAATGATGACGGAGAGCATTAAGAGGAAGTTGAAGGGTGATCTGAAGTTGAAGATTGAGGTGCGTCATACTTACAGTCACGCTGGAGGATTGGTTGGTGCACGCATGGTAAAAGGGAAGATGGGGCTTTGCTTCAGCGCAACTACAGAGGTCAGACTGAAGAGGAGAGTGCACCCTAGATGTGGTGGCGCAAAACGGTCGGCTGCAGCAAGCTTGGTGAGGAGGAAGGTACGGCCTGGTAGCAACATCGCAAGTATCCCGATTGCTGTACGGCGTAATTGCATCAACGCCAGACGATCTACATTATACAAGAAGAACCGAAAAGTATTACATGGTTGTGACAGCGATAAACGATTCGTTGCAAGAGTCAAGATGAAGAAGGAAGACCAAACTGGGTGCGACAGGGTAAATCGAATGACGACAAAGGTAAAGATGAAAAGAGAAATATGGCCCAGCCATGACATGGTGATGTTCATGCTCGGGACGAGCATGTCTTAGGTGGGGGCAGTGTCACGACTTTTGGCTAGGTCGGAAACGATTGTGTGTCCCTAGCTTAATGATAGAAATTGACAGTTTACAGTTTAGTGATAAGAGCTTTCGACTACTCGATAATAGATGGCAATAGTGTATAATTAGAAAGAGAAGAATGAAAATTCCGATGTGTTAGAACAAGATGCAAACCTTTCAGTGAATAGATGAACCTCAGACCAATAATCCTGAACACAGAGCAATAAGTTTTAGGGATGATTTAAATTTAGAACTAGTTATTTGAAATTTGAAATGTTCTGGAATTCGAATTATTGACGAGTATATAAGGGGAAGTTTTCAGGATCATACAGTCAGTCAAGTAATTCAGTTCGATAGATTCAAGTCCACGATACAAAAGCGACACGAAGTGAGTGAAGAAGAAGTAAATGTACTAGTTATGGTGTAGTACTGGTGGTGGAGTCTTCGGTTAGTCAGTGGTGTTCGTGCTCCTAGGCGCACCGAAGTTCGCGCGGTGCGGCCTTAGGAGCTGAAGAGGGACCAGGGACTGTCTTTGTGTTGCTGGTCACGGCGCTACGGCCTGTGAGCCAGGTATCGGACTTTGAATAAAAGCACATAAACAACGACATCGACTTGTTCTTCCAATCCCGAACCCCGGTTCGCAACATTATATTAAATGTAGATTAAGAAATCTAGTTACATAATTATACTTTAGGTAGAGAAGAGGAAAGAGCGAGACCTTCAGATATGAGGTCTTGAAACCTAAATGAAGGTCTCTGCATTGCGTTTTTTAATTGTAACTCAGTTAATAATAAATAAATTTTCATTTTCATTTCAAATTTTTATATTCATACTATTTGCGAAAAACTAACTTTCTTTCTTCCTTGCCTTTTCCCACTTTATGTGGGGTCGGCACAACATGTCTTCTCCTTCCATTCGCTCCTATCAGCCGTCAACTCACAATCCACTCCTTTCACACGCACATCTTCTTTCATGCAATCCATCCATCTCTTCTTCGGTCTTCCTCGACTTTTTCGTCCCTGCACATGCATACTCATCGTTCTTTTAGTGACATGACTTTCATCCCTCCGCATAACATGTCCATACCACGCTAACCTTTTACTCCTCATCTTCATCATAGAAAAACTAACTAAAATATGAATTTCGCGGGCTAATTTTGTCGAACCACCTTAATTTACGGGACCCAAGAAACATTATCAAAAGGACTTAGGGTTCCGTCGACAAAAGCTCCGTCAGATAAACTTCTCAAGCAAGACCCGCGGTTTCTATCAAAAGAGAACAATGACTTCTTTATACGGCGGTCTGGCGGTGAGATGTATTATCAAAACTGTTTGTTCGGGCTTACGGCCAGAAGGGGGGTAATTGAATAGGGGGTCCTGTATCAAATTTTCATAGACCTGTACTAGTTGCGGAGGTGGTGGCGAATTTTTCAAAGACATTTTAAAATTATATTTTTTTACACTCGTATAGTCGAGAAATGAAATGGTTCGTCACCTTAGTGTCGGTTTTCGCTTGCACTATAGTACTGCAAGAGTCAAACCGAATCACTTTGAAAATCGACGAGCAATTTCATTCCGCGACTGTAGGTACAAGTTAGTACTTGACTGCGATCTCTTGACGCAGGCGAAGATGCTGCTGTACTAATTTGGTAAGTAATCTAACCCCCTGACAGTTTCTACACAGGATCACACCGGAACGCTAAATGACTTGGCGGTGCAACTCTGCTGGTAGCCTCCCACCAGACCAGACCTGAGTTAATTTAGAAATTGTAAAATTCTAAAGAGGTCCGTGGCGGGAATCGAAACCACGACCTCGCTCGAATCTGAGCGCGCGCTATTGTGCCATGGAGGTCATCAATAAGCAGTAGGTATATTATTTTTTGCTGATTGACCGATTGCTGCGGGATTTCTGAAACAGAAGTTCATGCCGACGGAGCCACGGGCAAAATTTAGTTAACTAATTAATGTACATAATACATAATAAACAGCAGTTATGATTAGGGGTTTATGGGAAATAATTATGTACATATTATACTTTTTTGGTAATTGTTATAACCAAACTCACTAAACTGAAAAAAAAATTGGTTGTCTGTAAAGACGGTTTACGGACGATAGATTTACGTGATAACGTCATAATCATTATTTTACCGTGCCTCTCTATCGCTTGTTGCGCGCTCGCTTGCACGCACAGGCTCAGGTGGAACGTTACGCGGAACTTACTATTTTTCATGTGTGTTGCTGGTGTTCATCAATTTATAAGACGTTATCACGTCAAAAACAAAGTTTAGTTTGCGGTTCGCTAAGAATAGTGATTCTTAAGGTTTCGGGATTGCTGTTGGGATAGAATGAAATTCAAAAACTGTGTAAGAATGCGTGAAGGAGACGTGACCAATTTAGCGATTGAATTTTTTAATTTTTTTTTTTCGTTCCACTTCTATCTTTTTAGCGTATTGCAAAAAGACATATGACTAGATGTGCTGTAAACCCAACTTTTTTCATACAAGACATCTAGAAAAAAATAACATGTTCTTCAAAGTTGACTACTGGCTCTTCAACTACCTATGTGTAAAGGGTAGGTAGTGGTAGTAGGTATGATTTAATATTTATTGCGCCTTTCCTGCCGAGATAATACCGCTGCGGCTGAGTTTCAGCGCGGGCTCACCGTGCTCTTTTAAGGAAAATTGAAATTCAACCCCCTTCAAGACCGGGATTAGTATAGTAATAATTTAAACAGTTCGTATGTCCCCCGCCAAGTATGGTCATAAAGTTTTCAATGATTCCTTGAAACTTTCTCGGAGTTACCCTTTGGGAAGTCACGTAGAATATGGTCTCAATTATATTTAGGCTGTTTATAAGTAGCATTTTAAAACCCTTTTTTTCATCTCGGTTGTAACTTAAACCACCAATTAGTGGAAAATTTTGTTTTGCTATCGCTAAACTTTGCATCCGCTTCCTACTTGAAAAGAATCTGTATGGTCCAATATGCAGGAACACTGCCCACATAAAACACCACACACAAATCTTCCAACACTTTCTTCAATAGAATGTTGATCATCAACCAAACAAAATTAATGAATTGTATATTTAAATCCCAAAAAGGTGATTTTCTGCAGTTTCCCAGATTTGGTCCTATTGAGAAAAAATCATACTTTCACAATATTTTCATTAGAAATGACGTTATTGAAAATGACCTTTTCAACCTCAAGCTGTTTTTGTTTTTAATACAACCCCTAGTTTTATTTATCGCACACAAGTATTTTAAGTAGAACAATTTTCGCTATATAGAGCGAATTATAAATGAAAATACCGCTAAAACAACTAAAGCTTTGTGAAAGCGTGCTTGGTATATGAAAAATTTCCATTTCGAAAAATCAACACGGCAATAAAGAAAGCGCTTTAATTCCCACACATGCATACGGAACACTCTAGTTTAACAGTTGATATTAAAAATAACCGTGTGCAGTTTGTGCGCGCAGACATGAGACAAGACACCCGCAAAGTAATATACTAGGTGACTAATAAATCAGCATTCGAAAAAATCGGAACTTAACATCTTTCCAGTTACCGTCAATTACTTACAGTTTATTGAACTATTATAGTTTATACAATTTTATGTTAAGTAGTTTGTTAAAAACCACATTAAATTCGAATTAAGTGAGTTGGACCATGCTTTCAGCGTTAGAGATTTTTTTATAGTAAGTGCGAGCAATCGAGCGGGTCACCTGATGTTAACTGTTAAGCAATCACCGCCATTTGTAACACCAGAGTAATTTGTAATTGCAAACCTGTTGCCGGCTGGCAATGTTGCTAGTAGCTGGTAGTTTGTACGTGCGCGGAAAGAAGGATCTGGCATACTAGGTGTTCCTGTTCGTGGTTTTCCAGTCATCCAGCTGAAAGGGGTGGAACATATTTCGAAGTGTACAGAGAAAGCGGATGATGGAATCACCTCAAACAGCTCCTTAGAGGTCTCCCCATTGAAAAAAACCGGCCAAGTGCGAGTTGTACTCGCGCACCGAGGGTTCCGTACTATATTAAATAAGCTTAGGTAGTTATAGCTAGGTACTTTTAAGATTCGTTCGTACTAATGTAGATGTAACACGACCAAAACTGTAACGACCAAAGATGTAAAACGGTAATAATTACCTTTGTTAATGAACCGCAAAACTAACTTTGTTTGTAGAGGTTTATTGTTAATATCAAAAAAACTATGCTAGTTAGAGCATTGGCTATAGTTTTCCTGTAAAATATACGTAAATTCCTATTGACCATAATTATTTGAGATTTTTCGATTGGTAAACTCCGGAGATAAGGGGGGGAACGGTATTTTTTTAGACATTTTCCCCGATAAATCAAAAACTATCATGACTAAAAATAATTAAAAATCGGTTTTAGAATAAACAAAGTAAACCCTTTCATATGATACCCCACACAGTACAGTTATTTCACTTTTAAATTTCAACCCTCCGATTTTCCCCCCTTTTTAAATAAGAACAAAAATAATTTCCATTTTTTTTTAATTCCAGTGTCATTGGGCCACTAATATACACAACTATTCCAAATTTCATATCGATAGCTCCGGTAGTTACTGAAATAATCGAGTGTGACGGACAGACAGACAGACAGACGGACAGACAGACGGACAGACAGACGGAGAAAGTCGCACCATAAGGGTTCCATTTTACCATTTTGGTACGGAACCCTAAAAACGATAGATAACACACATAAAGAGCTATCGAAAGAGAAATTTATTGTGTTGAAGATAAAAACTTAAACCGCGTCTTGTCTAGAGCCTGCACCGCACCCATATTACCCATTTAAACGTTGAAGGCTGCACTCCGCTAATTCCACGATTCACAGGCGAAGTGAATTAATTTCTGAACTCTGAAATTCGAAACACGTTTCAGCGCCGCCCGGTGGATTTTTAAAGCGCTAAGTGCTGCCTTTTCCGAAAATAGGCTCCGGATCAACGTGAGCTTAACGGGTGGTGGGAGGTAATTCAAAAATAAGCTGTTTTTTAAGCTACGGTAATTGCGAGTTTTTTTGGGACATTTTACACATCGCAATCTAGCCCCAAGGTAAGCGATAGCTTGTGTTATGGGTACTAGATAACTGATAAATATACATACATACTAATATACATAAATATAATATATTGAAAAACACCCAGACACTGGAAAACATTCATGCTCAACACACAAACATTTACCAGTAGTGGGAATGGAACCCACGACCTCCGGCGCAGACGGCAGGTTCGCTACCACTACGCCATTCGGTCGTCAAAAATGTTCCGATGGGCTCATTTTCAGGTTCATATACAGAAGAGATCTATGCCCAGTATTTATTGTTGCATTTCCTATATTATAAACTGTGATAAAGGCATCTTTTTGCCGACTTGTCACAGATTCTATCGTGGCTAATACCGACAAAACCGCAAACAAAACCCACAGTCTGAACTCAGTGCCTGCGATTAATGTCGCAACTTCGGACGTTAGGTTTTTCAGCTACAAATTCAATTTCGTACAACTTCCTCATTCGGTTGAAGGCAAAACTTACTAAACAAGAAATCTAACTCCAGAACTTTCTTCAGAATCTCTTTATTATTAGCATTAAAAAACTACAAGATATTAAATCGGTCTTTCCGTCAGTGACCTACAATACAACAGACACAGATAGAGTAGTGTATTATAGTTGAGGAATATATGCACCGAAAAGCTTAGGAGCTGAAATACAAGAGAAAGAGAGGCAGAGAAAGGCATTACACGTCATTTTTCGGCTTTTGGGCTGAAAAGGCTTTCAGTGATAGAATGTCAAAAGAAATACGTCAGAACTATTTACATCATGTATCATATTAAATATGCACTGAAAAACTTGGGAGCTCGTAATTCACATCGTGTAATTAACGAATATGCATCGAAAAACTTGTGAGCTACAATACAAGAGAAAGAAAGACACATGCAGAGACAGGCATTACACACCACTTTACGGCTTTCAGTAAAGCAATGTCAAAAGAAATACGTCAGAACAATTCACATTTTGTATTATAATAATAAACAAATGTGCACCGAAATCTTGTGCTCTATACATACGAGAAAGACAGACACAGGTAGAGAAAGGCATTAAACACTCAGAACTCGGAACATACACATCGATAAACGAATATGCACCAAAAACTTGTGATCTACAATGAAAGTGAAAGACAGACCACAGGCAGACAAAGGCATTACACACCCCTTTATGGCTCTTGGCTTGAAAAGGCTTTCAGTGAAATAATGTCAAAAGAAATACGTCAGAACCATTCACATCATGTATCATAATAAACGAATATGCACCGAAAAACGTTTTTAGAGTTCCGTAGCCGAATGGCAAAAAACGGAACCCTTATAAATTCGTCATGTCTGTCTGTCCGTCTGTCCGTCTGTCCGTCTGTCCGTCCGTATGTCACAGCCACTTTTTTCCGAAACTATAAGAGCTATACTGTTGAAACTTGGTAAGTAGATGTATTCTGTGAACCGCATTAAGGTTTTCACACAAAATTTAAAAAAAAGTAATAAATTTTGGGGGTGCCCCATACTTAGAACTGAAACTCAAAAAATTTTTTTTCATCAAACCCATATGTGTGGGGTATCTATGGATAGGTCTTCAAAAATGATACTAAGGTTTCTAATATCATTTTTTTCTAAAATGAATAGCTTGCGCGAGAGACACTTCCAAAGTGGTAAAATGTGTGTCCCCCCCCCCCTGTAACTTCTAAAATAAGAGTATGATAAAACTAAAAAAAATATATGATGTACAATTACCATGCAAACTTCCACCGAAAATTGGTTTGAACGAGATCTAATAAGTAGTTTTTTGATATTTACAATAAAACCTCTAAAAACAAAGATTAGTTTTGCGGTTCGATAAGAAAAGTGGTTTTTATGGTTTTATTCCTCTGGTTGAAGTACGGAACCCCTTAGTGCGCGAGTCCGACTCGCACTTGACAGGTTTTACATAATCCTCGCGACGCGACGAGCTGAAATGAAATGTAGCCAGCGCGTCCCGCGGCTGAGCATTCTGCGCCTCTCATGTTAATTTGATATGCGACGCGTTCATTTGCTTATCGTAAAACATCTAGGTTGATATGCGACGCGTACTCGCTGCAGACTCGGTCATAAATCATTCGAGTGTTTCGCTTTTCTTGTTCTGCAGTAGTGCACAACTCAACAAAGAACAACAAAAGCGAAACATTCGAATGATTTATGACCGAGTCTGCAGCGAGATAATAACACTACTATAGGTACATCTATACTCAAAATGATAAGTATAGAAATAGTAGATTTTGCTACAAGACCATAAAACTATACATTTTGCTAATTTTTTATGAAATATAATGAGACTTTGAATTGGATTGAATTTTAATGTTTATTATAATTAAATGTTCTAATAGCCGTATTATGTTGGTCTTTTAAGTGCTTTTATGCAGATTTTTTCCGTACCTATTTATTTTATGAAGTCTTATTCACGCAAACCGTTTGTAGTTGTTGGTAGTTGTTGTTGGAAGTTGAGTTAAAAGTTAATACAAAGTTTACTGTTGTTACCTCCAAGTATTTTAAAACTTTTGAAGTATTGGTCTTCTGTCTCTGTCTTGCAAAATAGAGCTACCATTATTTAGGTGATACGTCACAATTCAATATATAAAAATGCTTTAACATTATTTTTTCTTGATTCATTTGATAAGTTTTTGCTTAATTTTATTTGTTACTAATCTAGTTTCAAAATTAAATTTAATTTATCAAATAAATTTAAATTATTCTGATTTCAGTCAACTACCAAATTTTCAAACATTTCTAAATATTACCAACATTAAACACACCAATCGCATCACTAAACACAAATTTATTCGCTCGTATTAGATAATAATTTATGCAAATACTCATCCATCCATATTATTCAATTCAATGGTTGTTTTCCGCATCATCTGGTTTGTTAGCTATTTGTATTATTTTATTATTTGTATTAGTTATCTAGTCTACCTCTAAATTTCGTATAGTCCTGTTAATGGGGACAGCAGTACTTGAAAAATGTGTTTAATAACTTGTCTCTTTGTCTCCTTTGGCGTATTAATTTTAATGATAATATTTTTTTTTCTTTTTGTTTTATTAAAGTTATATAATTTATTATTCTCTTTATATATTTCTTCTTCTCAGTGCAGGGCGCGTTTGATCCCTCGTAAATTTAACTTTAAGTCGACTTGTAGTTATCACCATATTTTTGTTACAAATATCATATTGACGTTTCACAAGAGTCTGTTGGTTAGGCCTATGTGAAATAAATGTATGTTGAGTTTGAGCTTGATTATAGTTATAATATAAGTGTGCTCTATTAAAGTTTAATAGGAACACCATTCCTCATGATTATATTACTTAAAAAACAATGACCATGGATAGAAGCAATCCGGTACCAGGCTGAATCAAATCCAAACTTAATTTTTAGGGTTCCGTACCCAAAAGGGTAAAAACGGGACCCTATTACTAAAACTTCGCTGTCCGTCCGTCCGTCCGTCTACAACAACCATCGATATACCAATGACAACAACAACAAAAAGGCTTTGCTCTCCGCTCGAAGGTTTTTCACAATTTCTACGAATGTCTATATGAAAGGAGAAGTTTCAGTTGCAATTAACGTAACGGTATAGATATTTCAATCACGATGACGCGCCCCACTCTGTCAAACTCCATTAAAAACGAAAGAAACATAAGCGATTTTGAAAGAGTGGGGTGCGTCTTCGCGGATCGAAATGTCTATAATTAATCGAATAGAAAAATAATCAAACACCTAATTTAAACACCTATAGGTACTATCTTAGTTGATACAAACTCCGGTATGTCAAAGTGCCTATGGCTTGCAAGCATCGCTGACCATAAAGAACACCTAGTTAAATTACTCCACCATACAAAACCATTCAAATCCATGAATGACGTCATAAAAAGTATTCCGTCATAAATTTTAATCGCTGCCGTGATCAGTAAATCATGTTCAACATTCAAGTGTCACGCTTCAACCCTCCCTTGATTATTACAACACGGGTACAGGCATTAGTTAAGCGTAAAGGACGCTCGCACACCCACGACAAAATTGCAGTCAATCAAGCTTTCTGTGAGCCGATTCTGTATCGTTCAATGTGTTAGATAATGTCTCAGAAGCCGTATTTAAGCGATTTTGAATAAAGTTTTATTTAAAAACTATAAAGACAAGGACTGTCAAATTTAAACGTCATGTGTTTTGGGTCTGTACTCTGTAATCTAAAATCGCTTAGAAGCAGAAACACGATTGGATAAAAAATTCTCGATAGAAAGTTCTCCCAAAAGTTGCTCTAAAATCTCAGTTTTTTCTAGTTTTTATCGGAAACTGGATGTAATTTTAATTTTTGTTTTAATGTGTCGGCAGTAACAATATCCAAAAAAGCTGAGAAACAGATTTTTGATAACTGGCTTAGTTTTTGAGTAATTAGGTTAAAGGTCATTTTTCTGTTATAATCTTCCGCGATGCTGCATGTCGCGCACCTACCAACGTATCTTTGAGAGTGAGAAAGACAAAAATAAATTCAATAAATCCTCTTAATAGCCCAGTGACTAAAAAACGGAAATCAAATAGAGAAAATATTCAAATAGAGTCCTTCTAAATTAACATCAAATCATTTTCTGACTGTAGATTAAAACAGAGTATAATTTGACGACTGTCGCAAGTTAGTAGTGTCCCTGTGGGTTAGTCAAATTGACGTGATAACACAATGTAGGTGTGGGCACATGCCTTGGGGAATAGGGAGCAGGGACTAAGACATGACATAATGTCGCCTTAATAAACTTGTAGATACTGTCTACTCTAAATACTACCGTATAATTGTATATAGTACATTGTACGTACTCCCTGGCTGTAGATGTAAGGAGGAATTTGATTCGCTTATTCGAATTGAGTTGACTAAAAATGTATATATTCTTCTTCTTTTTCTTTCTCACATTATTAACATAGCAAATGTTTTTTAAAGTGAAACTTTTATTATCGTCCCAAGCAAGGCCGGGCGCCGCGTGTCAAATCAATGCGGTATTTTACTCCATTTTTAGGGTGTCGTAGCCAAATAGCAAAATACGGAACCCTTATAGATTCGTCATGTCTGTCCATCTGTCTGTCCGTATGTCAAAGCCACATTTTTTTTTCTTAATTGTAAACTATGTTAAAAATAATGACGTAAGTAAAATAAAATTCTTATCCATCAAGGAAATAAGAAGATACAAACATTTGAATTTTTCTTCTGTCCCTTTCTCGGAAAACGAAAATTTGTTACTTACGAGGAGTTACTATGGCTTGAGTGATAGTGACGTCACTATCCGTTATAGCTATCTCTGTCTAATCAGCGGGGCTAGACAAAGTCACAGTCGTTTGGCGTTAACGCTAGTCGACAAAAATGTATGGGACAAAACAAATGACGGTAGAAAAAACACGATAATAATAGTACTAAACACGCTGTTTTTGATAATTAACTACGACAACTTGAACGCTCCCTGGCGTTCTCGCGGACCTTGTAGATAACTTTAGCGTACTTCGCTTGACAATTGACAGCCGACAGTATCAAACACAGCGTGTTTAGTAATTATTATCGTGGTTTTTCTACAGTCATTTGTTTTGTCCCATACATTTTTGTCGACTAGCGTTAACGCCAAACGACTGTGACTTTGTCTAGCCCCGCAGGTATATTAAATTGCAACTTTTCCGTTATTTGCTCGGTAAAAGTTGTTTAAAAAAATTGAATCATTAACAAGATCCTTAAGAGGATTTATTGAATTTATTTTTGTCTTTCTCACTCTCACGGATACGTTGTTAGACGCGACATGCAGCGTCGCGGAAGAATATAACAGAAAAACGACCTTTTACCTTATTACTCAAAAACTAAGCCAGTTATAAAATAGTAGTTTATGTAACGGTTACATAATGGGGGGTATTAAAATACGAGTGTGAGTTTAAAAAACGAGCCGCAGGCGAGTTTTTTAATAGTATCACACGAGTGTTTTAATACCTAATTATGTAGAGTTTCATACACTACTTTATCTACGCTCATATTATTATCATAAATCCAAATCATAAAATCTTGCTAACTTTTGTCGTAAATCATTGCAACTACTAAGATGTCAGGTGGAGTGAAATTTTCTTTAGTAGGTTTCACTACTAGACATTTTTTAGCGCAAAGTTTTGACTAAGTAACAAAAAAAATTAGTTGTCTGTAAAGTCGGTTTACGGACGATAGATTTACGAGATAACGTCATAATCGTAATCGTTATCGTAATCGTTATCGTAATCGTTATTGTAATCGTTATCGTAATCGTTATCGTAATCGTAATCGTAATCGTAATCATAATCATAATCGCAGGCCCAGGTGGAACGTTACGCGGAACGTTAGACATTGTGTTGTTGTCTATGGTCAATCATGGCCCATCTATACTCTCGGCAATGACTACCAACTATATGTTGTCTGTGGATTCACTTAAAAAAAAATTACATAAAAATATTACCTACCCCAGATAATAATTGTAACGGTTAACCATTGTATTGCCGATAGCGGTACTGTAATCAATTCCTTCAAAACCCCAGATACAAATACAGGAGTCCAGAGCCGTGTATCGTTATGGATATTATACAACTTTCTTTAAATATTTCCATAGTAGAGCGATGTTATTATGAATAACTTTTTAATAATTATAGAAGTCTGTGAATAAAGTAGGTAATTATTTGACACATTTCGATTTTATAATTCGAACTTTAAGCAATGAGCGTAGATAAAAGCGTTTTTGGATATTGTTATTACCGACATATTAAAACAAAAATTACAATTAAATCCATTGTAGTGTCCGATAAAAATGGGAAAAATTGAGATTTCGGAGCAACTTTCGGGAGAACATTCTATGGCGAAATTTTTATCCAATCGTGTTTCTGCTTCTAAGCGATTTTAGATTAAAGGCCCAAAAAAGACCCAAAATACGTGACGTTTAAATTTGACAGTCATAAGGACAACTGTCTTTAAAGTTTTTAAATGAAACTTCATTCACGGCTTCTACGCCGTGAAGTATCTTGTTATTTAGTTCATATACATACGCTATCAGAAAGCTTCATCAAAATCGTTAACTATACCAGTTATGTACCTAATAAAACAAATAGGGCATTAATCAACATTGTTGTCGCGACAATAAAGTCTTAATTATGTCGTTACTGCTCGTAAAGCTCCATCTATATGATTGTTTTCGTGATTCTATCCCCGAATGGTAATAAAAAGACCTGGTTTGAGGTTTTATCCGCTTTTATATTGCACCCCTGTTACAGTATGAATTGAGATTTTTAAATAGGTATCTTTTGAATGGACAATTAGGTCTATGATGGTCTTTGTGTATGATGGGACTTGCTGCTGAGGTGGCTGGTCGAGACGGCGGGAGCGCGGTGAATAGTGAATCCCGTACTCCCGCCAGTAGGTTTGTCGAAGGAACAGACAGTTTTTTAGTGGGTGCAAGCCCCACATAACCAATTCGTTAGGCATTTTCTGTCTATAAAAAATTTTTAAAATTTTCATTGCTATAGCTATATAGTTTCTTATTCATATGGAGAAGAAGTGCAGAAAGACAAAGGACAAAGAAAAACGTCCGTCGGCTGAAACTAACGATAAGTTTTAACCGAATGTTAAAATAATTAATAATCTTTTGTTGACATAAATTACCTAAGTAGGAGCGGGGTAACGTACGCACTTTTAATTAAGAATAATTTAATTTTCACGCGAACGTTTGTGGAAATGATAAAAGCCCTTCGTGGCGCCCTAATGCGATGGAAAAATGTGATATCCCTTGAAATATCGTCATTTATATGAGCGTGATACAGTAACGTGAAGATATTATGGTACGAGTGAAATAATAATGTGTTTAGGAACTCCACAACCTCGTGCTTTCTTCGCCTTTGTATCATAAAACGGCAAGACGCCGAGAGCAGTAGAATCTTTATTTTCTTTGGCGGGAGCGCGGTGAATACGCAAGTGAATCCCGTACTCCCGCCAACTTGGTCCGTCGTGGCAAAGCACAGGTCTTAGTGGGTGGGTAGAATCTTTATGTGGTTGACATCCAACAAACTCGCATAACACGTTTTTCTTCCACGTTTCCGATACGACCCTATTGTTTCCTATTTTTATAAATTTTCAGGCTTTGATGGTGTGAAATTCGAGTTTTTACAAATCCCATGGGAACCGTGGATTTTGTGGGATAAAAAGTAGCTTATGTGTTAACCTATCTTCGTTTTAAATGTCATGGTCAAATCAGCAGGACAGATTAATTTGTTTTGCTATAATCCGCTTCTTGAAAAGATTCTGTATGGTACAATATGCAGGAACACCGCCCACATGAAACACCACACACAATTTTCCAACACTTTCTTCGACGCACGTTTCGTCCCGACACCGGGACATCCTCAGGAGATGTTGACTTCACAATGCGAAATCGTAGAGAAATCTCTACGAAGAAACGTGCGTCGAAGAAAGTGTTGGAAAATTGTGTGTGGTGTTTCATGTGGGCGGTGTTCCTGCATATTGTACCAAACAGAATCTTTTCAAGAAGCGGATTATAGCAAGACAAATTAATCTGTCCTGCTAATTATGGATTACCGCAAAGTAACGCCTGCTTCCGTTCAATAGTCAGTCAAATCGTCTCATTAGTTTTATAGTCATTCCCACTCCATTCCACAATCTGTGTAGGTCTAAAAGCTCAATTATAAAACACACGCTATTATTAGCGAAACAGTTGTGAGTTCAACTAAAACACACTTTGTTATTAGCGAAACAGTTGTAAAAAAACATCACACCGTCACGTCAATATAGAAAGGAATTACGCCCAAAATACTGTTTCTTTCTGCCACGTTTATGCAAAACAGACGCAACGCAACGATGTTAAAAGTGACGCCCTTTTTCACGCCTATATTACGCCTGTGTAACGCTACGCCACGTCACGTTACGCGGTACGCCACGCCACGCTGCGCCAGCAACGCGTTTGACGCCTAATTTTATAATTTCATTGCGACAATTGAGTTTCACGACGGCGAGTTTTGGACGCAATTCCATTAAATTCTTTTCCGTGGACTTTTAATTCGATTGCCTTAATTTTTCGCCCCACATTTTTTGATGCGCTAATTGTTCATTTTGTTATTGTGCTGTCTTATGTTTATCTTTTTAATTTTGTACCTAATAAATAGTTAAATGTTGTCCGTTTTTGAAAATCGGTGACGTTGTTTTGAAAGTAAGTTATAAATTTTTCCAAAAAGCCGAGACAAAAAGCCGGTGAGGTCAGGCTTTTAGAGACTCTAAAACAGAATCGTTACTAGAAGCTTAACATCAGGTGAATATTTTGCTTGTCTAGCTTAGCTTTTAAAACGGGAAATCTGGTTTTATGAAATCACTAAGCAAGTGAATCTTTTAGTAAGGTAATTGTAACAGCGTCATCTCTTGACACAACAGTTTATTAGTTGTGTCAGTAAAAGTAACAAAAATTTATTTTTTAGTTGTGACAAAAATTGTCAGTCAAGTACCACATAAATACAAGAGATGGCGCGTTGTAATTACTAAACAATTGACATGACACCCAGCTCTGTACATTCGATATACTTGGGACGATTCAGGAAAAGTTTAACTATAAATGAAAAACTACTAAACTAAAACTAAAAACTATAAATGAAGAATACTGAGCGATGCAGATACCTAATAATATTTTGTAAACTGATAATTTTATTTGTTTTTTCTTTGTATAAATTTGCATGCCAATAATATGGTATGATATAGCGAGAACTTGTATTGTATTGTTTTATTGTAATAATATGTACCTATATCAGCAAATAAATAAATTGAATTGAATTGAATTGAATTGAAAATGTTTGCACTAACAAAAACCATAGTGGTATAGAGCTCATCTAAGCAGCGGCTATGCTAGTTGGGTTACTCTACGAAACGACAATTGCAGAAGATAATTCTGCGAGTCCCGCGTTGGGGGTTGTTTATTCTCATAATAACTCAGCTTCTAAACAGCGGGTATTAACATTCTGAGCGCCCGCGGAAGGAATGTCTGAGAGTATATCTCCGTGACATCTTGATTTACATTGCATTACCCGCTGCCAACGACGACCGCGTGTATTTGCTTTAAACATAGCCGCAATGAATATGCGTCTTGTTGTCATATACATATCTTGGATATAATGTAGTTATTTCTAGTACAACGGGTCAAAGTGACATTTTGTCTTCTCTCAGACCGAATGGCGTAGTGGTAGCGAACCTGCCGTCTGCGCCGGAGGTCGTGGGTCCGATTCCCATACTACTGGTAATGTTTGTGTGATGAGCATGAATGTTTCCACTGTCTGGGTGTTTTTCAATATATTACTCGTCTATTTATGTATATAAGTAAGTATGCATATTATCACTTACCTAGTACCCATATTTAACACAAGCTATCGTTTACTTTTGGGCTAGATTGCGATGTGTAAAATGTCCCGTATATTTAAAAAAAAGACCTACCGAACATACACAGAACATTTCATAACAATCGGTCGAGACTCGAGCCGTTTCGGAGGAGTTTGGTACCAAAAATTGGCACAAGAATTTTATGAGAAGGTATAGAAAGATTTTATTATTTCGTTCAAATTTATTTTTAAATTACAAAGGTAAAGAACAACGGGACTCAAAATAAATCTAAACTTAACATACATGATTAAATAATAATAATATAGTATCCCAAAATTTGGTCGAAGCGTCTGTTGACCCGAGAGCTGGCGCTTATTTAGCTCAACAGCTAAGTTTAGCCATACAAACAGGTAACAGCGCCAGCGTCTTGGGCACTATGCCCTTATATGATCAGTTGGATAGTGTATATATTTTGTAAATATTATAATTTATCGTTCAAATAAAAAAATTGGTCGTCTGTAAAGTCGGTTTACGGACGATAGATTTACGTGATAACGTCATAATCATTATCATTATGATAATCATAATCATAATCATTATTTTATGTAATTTTTATCGTGCCTCTCTATCGCTTGTTGCGCGCTCTCGCTTGCACGCACAGGCTCAAGTGGAACGTTACGCGGAACGTTACTATTTTTCATGAGTGCTGCTGGTGTTCATCAATTTATAAGACGGTAGAACGTCAAAAATAGGTCTACAAAATTAAATTTCGTAGCTGCAACAGTCGCTCTGGTAGATAGCGTCCAAAAGTCTATTTTTCTAATCTAATATTATATAAAATTCTCGAACATTTTTAATGGAATTTTTTGTCTACATTCGATCGGCCGAGATATTTTTTATACCCCTTAATTGACAAAACAACATTTCGTAGCTGAAACAGACGCTCTAGGAGACTACTTCTGTCAAGTCCTCAAGTTAGACAAGTGTTTCGTACTCCAATTACTCTAGCTCTGCGAGTCCAGAGCCCTTGGCAGCTGATTATAATTTACTAGCTGACCCGGCAAACGTAGTTTTGGCTTATAAATTATTTCTCTAGTATGTAAAAAAACAATCCGTCTCGGAGAGTTTTGTTACAAACACTGTGACACGAAAATTTTGTTATTTAAACAGCTTTATTGCACACACATACAGATAAACACAGATAGAGAAACAAAATACAACGGAACACAGTGAGCGCATAGGCGGCCTTATTGCTAGAGCAATCTCTTCAAGGCAACCTTTAGTAAGAGGATTTGTAGAATGAAACTCGGGACGGTGCAATATAATTTAAAAATCAAAATAAAAAATGTTATTTAGGTAAAATAAGATTTTATTAACTGTAACTATAAGAAACATTAGTTAAATAGACTTTTTTTACTACAAAACCTCATTTCTTGGCACATCGCCGGCTTACGCTAAGTGAGACGGCGCATTTGATTTTTTTTACTCTTTTCTCACAACATTGTCCGATTCGGTAGCGATACAATATCGTACAGTGTATTTAATGCGGTGAATTTTATATATTAGATTAGAGATTAGAGAAAATAAAGTTTCAATGTTTCCAGCAAATAAATTTCATTCCCTTCATTTAGTTAGCAAATAGTTTTCAGAAGCTCTAAACAGATGGCGCTGCTTGGATTTACATCGCGCTATTGAAGCACGTGAAGTATTTTGATATCCTAGTATAATACTAATTTACCAACAAAGTTGAATAATATAACAAAGTTTTAAGTATTAATTTTTGAAAAGGCGCCCTTTCTGGCGTCCTTTAAATAAGAAAACTGTAAGTAAGTCTCTCTAAAGGCCGTTTTTTAATCGCCAGATAAGCTATCTGAGGAATAAATGTGAAACATAATCCATACAAAAGCTGTCAAATCGTCATATTTTATCCCTCAGTTAACGTTTAACTGGCGCTTGAGAAATCGGCCCTAAGTTGTGTAATAATACTTAAGTCCTGAACGAACCTAATTCAAGATCTAACTGAAAAGTTACAACATTTTGCTAAGTAGCGTAGAGGTCCAAAATAGTACATTTCAATACAAGTGCGGAAAGTATGTTATTTCTTTACGAGTCTCGGTTTGTTGACACAAGCCGTAGGCGCGTGTCAACAATAGAGACGAATGGAAATGACAATTCCGCACGTGCATTGAACGACATTTTTTAACACATTTGCGAAAATACACAAAGTTGCCCGAAAATAAAAATATTAAAATAGTAGTTTAAGGTATGTAATTTACCATGAACTCAGACCACTCACGCACAAAAAAAAAATAACAAAAAGAGAACAAGAATTGTCTATGGTCAACTGATGCACTCTGTGACCTGGGGTCAGTATCCGGCAGACAAAAAACTCCTTTTATTTTACAAAAAAGTAACTCAGAAACAAATAACAATGAAACTTTGTTGAAAAATTATATTTTTATTTTAGATTTAGCAATTTAAAAAGTTAAGTCCTTTAATTCAAGTATTAATAGTGTTTACGCTATAA
Organism: Coenonympha arcania; assembly: GCA_036785405.1. NCBI lineage: Eukaryota > Metazoa > Arthropoda > Insecta > Lepidoptera > Nymphalidae > Coenonympha > Coenonympha arcania. The sequence goes on along the minus strand of CM072078.1, from coordinate 2,666,329 downwards.
AATAGTCATTTAATACAAACATTCTGTACTACAACCTTTTTGAATAAAACCTCCGTGCAGAAGGAAAACAAAAAGTACTAGTGCGGAAAAGAAGTACTTTGCGCACGCTAAACATACATGGAAAAGTCCTCTTTTTGAGCTAATGTGTTAAAAAGTTTATTTTCTGTAATCTAACGTATAAAATTCTCGACCAATTTTTATGGAATTTTTTGTCTACATTCGATCGGCCGAGATATTTTTCATACCCCTAATTGGCAAAACATCGTTTGCCGCGTCAGGTAGTATATGTATAGGTATAGCTCAGAACGTTGATGGTTTTTTTTAATAACTAGCTCTTGCCCATGGGTCCGCCCGCATGAATTTCAGTTTTCATATATCCCGTGGAAACCATGGATTTTTTCGGCATAAAAACTCGCGTATGTGATAATTCTATCTCGAACTACAATTCTCAAGTTTCAGGGGACAAATCGCACGCGGTTCACACGGCAAGTGTGCACCTACCTTAATATCTAGATTTTATGATCCGACAAATAGCTCGGTCTGCCTGTAAACGGTGCTAGAATCCAAGCCAGATAGTAAAACGAGTTTCATTGCTGTATTAAGGTAAAAGCTGTTTAGTTATGGGTAATACCTAGTTTTATGGGGGATAGTTTGAGTAATAGATTTTTAATAGAGCTTTTATAGTAACCTACGCACCTTAGAAAAACTACAAGTAAATAAATAAAAACTGATTTGAACTTCAAGTTACAGATGATATAAAACACTCAAATTACGGATTGATAATAATCCAGAAGAAATTTACGGTAACTACCTACTACACGAAAACTTTTGAATTAGTTATACAGGGTTAAAATAAAATAAAATATATACAGGTTTAAATAAATGTAAATAGCAACTTTTGTTCTACCAAAACTACAAGCAAATAAATAAATTCCAATTTGAACTATACATATATATTTCCAATATTTTAATGTTAATTTGAAATTCAATTTACGAATGATAATATATAAAACAACCAATTATAGATTGTAAAATTTTTCGGTAAACCTTTTATATTAGCTAAATAATCAAAACTGAGCCTCAATTTACTTGGATATTGTAATCAATTTAATACACTATTACATTCTGCTTATTCATTATTATTAGAGTAGGTAACTTAACACCTTTACGTAATCGCTGATTAGGATATTACGCCAAACAGTTATTTTATAATATTGGTGATGGTTGGAACAACCATTCAAACTTACAAACCTACTAATAATGTAGGTAACTACCATCCAAATGACCCCATAAATTATTTTAAAAATAAAAATCATCATCAAAATAGCTCAAGCCGTTATAATACAAGAGCTCGGAGCTCCCAGACATTAAAATGTCAGATGGGCTGAAATCTGAATGTTTTTGGTGTCATGTCTTGTCCTTCAGTAGGCTGATTCAGGTATTCAGTAGGTTCAGTTTGGTAGTTAGCCAACCTCACTGGGTTGTTAACTAAGGAAATGGAGGAAAAAATCCTGTTTTTGCATTCTTTTTTGCACAAGTTACCGTCCTACATTGGCATGGTATCATGTCGACATACCACGCTAGTTACTAGAAGTACACAAAAATAGGATTTTTAAATCCGTTTTCTTGGTTAATAACCTAGAGACTATAGAATGTTCATGAAGTAACAATACTTACAAGTGGAAAATTAAAAAATTTTAAAACACCCACGACTTTTGCAGACTTGTAATTGAAAAAGGATTAAATAATTTTTTTGAAACTCCCCGACTAAAGGAAAGTAAGAACTAAGAACCTATCAGTATAATTACAAATCCAAGAAAATCCGCCGGAGCTGCTTTGTTTTGCCCAAGTTTTGCCTATGACGGTGTTGATTGTGCTGTTTACCAGTTGATGACTAATTCAATTTCTTGATACTTCTCATATACCGGCAGTTTATCAATACTTACTAATTACATTAATTGATATTGGAAACAAAATAGCAATGGCAGCTCCGACGGATTTTCTTGGATTTGTAATTATACTGATAGGTTCTTAGTTCTTACTTTCCTTTAGTCGGGGAGTTTCAAAAAAATTATTTAATCCTTTTTCAATTACAAGTCTGCAAAAGTCGTGGGTGTTTTAAAATTTTTTAATTTTCCACTTGTTTTATAGTTTTTCGATTAATATATTAATGTAATTTAAATTATATTATTATTAAAAAATAAAAATTAATCTTCAAACTAGCCATTAGCTCCTCTAGCAGCGTTTGAACTTTGAAGGCATCATCCCTTCCAAGTCATAAAGAGACGTTTATTGTGGCGCCCCCTGCTGTTCAATCACAAGAACAGTTATCTACGAACCATCGCCAATGACTCACTAATATTTTATACAAAACTGTATCCAAATCGGTTCAGTCGTTTTTGTAATAATTGAGAACATTCGTTTGCACTGTAAATGTTTTTTATGGCGCCCCCTGGTGATCGATGTTCATAACAACTATCAAAGAACCATCGCCAATGAATACCAAACATTATACAGGAAACTGCATCTAAATCGGTCAAGCCGTTTTTGAAATAAATGGGAACATTCGTTTGCAATATAAATGTATTTTATGGCGCCCCCTGGTGATCGATGTTCGTAACAACTATCTAAGAACCATTGCCGCTGAACACCAAACATTATACAGAAAACTGCATCTAAATCGGTCAAGCCGTTTTTTAAATAAATGGGAACATCGATGTGCACAAACGAACACACAAACAAACAAACAAACAAACAAACAAAAATATTTTTGCATTATTGGTTTTTGTGAACAATTTAACATACAAACAAACATAAAATCTTTTTAATAGAGTAATGTACAAACGGTCTCTCACCCTAAACGCATATACCCGTACTCCGTTCCGTCGTGGGTAAAAAAAGAGAATTTGGGAGCTTTATTGCATTGAAGTTATGGCCGACGGAAAGTGTCTGGAAGCGTTCAATATTATTTTGTAATGATATTTTATGGAAAATGTGGAAAATTCAACCCTTATAATTTAAGTAAAAAAAAATTGGTTGTCAAGTCGGTTTACGGACGATATATTTACGTAATAACGTCATAATCATTATTTTATATAATACAATTTGTTTTATCGTGCCTCTCTATCGCTTGTTGCGCGCTCTCGCTTGCACGCACAGGCTCAGGTGGAACCTTACGCGGAACGTTACAATTTTTCATGCGTGTTGCTGGTGTTCATCAATTTATAAGACGTTATCACGTCAATAACCCTATATTTATTTACCTTTCTCACCTATGAATTATTTTTCTATGAATTGGCGAACTCACTACATTTTGTTATCTAAAAAATAAGTTATGTCTGGGGGCTCCAGGCTCTCAACTGAATGTCTGCGCATCATCATTTCGTATTTCTCTTACGTCACACATTACTTTCACTTTTTATACAGTTCTTTCATAGCGAATATTTAATTTACATACATCTTCAACAGCATCGGTGGTTCAGTGGTAGAATGCTCGCCTGCCACGCGGGCGGCCCGGGTTCGATTCCCGGCCGATGCAATCAATTTTTGATTTTTCTCTTGACATTACTTTCACTTTTTACAGAGTTATTGCATACTAAATATATAACTTAAATATACCTTCAACAGCATCGGTGGTTCAGTGGTAGAATGCTCGCCTACCACGCGGGCGGCCCGGGTTCGATTCCCGGCCGATGCAATCAATTTTTAATTTTTCTCTTGACATTACTTTCACTTTTTATAGAGTTATTGCATACTAAATATATATTTTAAATTTACCTTCACAGCATCGGTGGTTCAGTGGTAGAATGCTCGCCTGCCACGCGGGCGGCCCGGGTTCGATTCCCGGCCGATGCAATTAATTTTTTAATTTTTTCTCTAAAAGTTACTTTCACTTTTTATAGTCATTGCATACTAAATATATAATTTAAATATACCTTCAACAGCATCGGTGGTTCAGTGGTAGAATGCTCGCCTGCCACGCGGGCGGCCCGGGTTCGATTCCCGGCCGATGCAATCAATTTTTATTTTTTCTCTTGACATTACTTTCATTTTTTATAGAGTTATTGCTTACTAAATATGTAATTTAAATATACCTTCAACAGCATCGGTGGTTCAGTGGTAGAATGCTCGCCTGCCACGCGGGCGGCCCGGGTTCGATTCCCGGCCGATGCAATTAATTTTTAATTTTTCTCTTGACATTTCTTTCACTTTTTATAGAGTTATTGCATACTAAATATATAATTTAATTAAATATACCTTCAACAGCATCGGTGGTTCAGTGGTAGAATGCTCGCCTGCCACGCGGGCGGCCCGGGTTCGATTCCCGGCCGATGCAGCCTTCTTTTTTCTTTATTTCCTCTTATTTTTTTGTATCGATCCTCAATTAAAACTAAATTATTTAAGCTCAGCAAAAAAGGTCCTATATTTTGGTGACTTTAGTACTTTAAAATGAGACATAAAAACTGATGTCTCAGAATAATTATGAGCTCAGTACAATTTCTCGTATGATATTGCAAGGAAAAAAAAATGGAACGCACTGCACCTGAAACGTGCATACGTATCACAGATCACTTAACATCAGGTGAACGTATTTTTCATCTTATCATTCTTTATAATTAAAAAAAGGTCGCGACGAACGTAGATATAAGGTAGTAAAATGGACTACAAATTGACAGGTTTTTATTATGCAAAAAAACGATAATAAGGTCGGAGTTGCCAGCCCTTACCTTTTTACCTGCCTCTCTGCTATTACCCCAGAATAATATACCGTTTCAGACTTGTAATTTGTGCGCCGATACTGATATTAAGCTGTCATTTAACGCCTTTGAACCGCAGTTAATGCACGCCATTATACTTGCATATGCACAAAATGTGTGTCGATACACATTTCATTCATAAGTGAATTCCCACAGGATTTCATGTACAAAAGAAGCCTCTCATGCGAAACTTTTGTATGGGAAATGTACAAAACGTGACGATGAGAATATATTATATAATAAGTGTGAGGAACTAAAACTGCGTTCACGCGTATTTTACATATGAAAAAAATTAAAATGCAAATATTTATTTTCACATAGGCCTAAATAATAGGCTCTTATGAAAAGTCAAAACTCTACCGCCAGGTTCGGAAAGCAGGTTTGCACCGAGAAGAACTGGCAAGAAACTCGGCACTTGCTCTTTTCAAAAATGTCGTTGTTATAATACGAGATTTCTATGTATGAAAAATGAAAAATTATAACATATTTTTATAACATGATATCTCGTGAGGAGATGGAAGCAAATTTCTATCATTCCAAGAATCTTTGTCGTTAAGAAATTCTTCAATGGTATAGTAACCATGATTTATTAAACGTTTTTTGACAGCGTCTTTAAACCTGTGCAAAGGTAAGTCCAAACAATTCGGAAATCTGATGATACTACTCGTATTATTAAATTTACTAAATGTGAAAGTTTATGAGTTTGTATGTTTTTTACACAACCACGCCACAGCTACTGAATTGATTTGGTTATAATTTAAAACTAAGATAGTTTAAGGCCTACTTTAATTTAAAGACTACTTTTTATCCCGAAAAATCTCATGGTTTCCAAGGGATTTGTTCGAAAACCCGAAATTTACTATAGCATTCTATTAGTAAAGCTAATGCTAAGGAAGGTCAACAGCGGCGAAAGTGAATCCCGTACTCCCGCCAACGTGCTCCAGCGACACAGGTTTTAGTGAGTGCACGCTCCGCATAACTCTTCGTTTTCCCTGACGTTTGCGTTATGCATTTTCTGTGTATAGAAAAAATTACTTAAAAGCCGACAATATACTACTTAGGTATATCTCAAAAATCAAACCTATGGAACATGTTATACCTATACAAAAAGAATCATTAAAATTAGTGAAGCATTTCGGAGGAGTCTTTTGATAAACACTGTGATATGAGAATTTTATATTTATTATATTTATGGCACAGACTAGCTTATACCCGCGGCTTCGCCTGCGTCATTTATGGAAAAGATAAATATTGAAAAAATAAACTGCGCTGGATTAAAAAAAAACAGATGTAAGAATTGTTTAAGACCCTGGCAATTTATAAGTACCATATTATATGGCAAGCAACCTGTGAACGCAAAATTAAAAGGATTGGTCTTTTACAGATACAGAATACTTGCTAATAATCTGTCACAAAATATGAGCATTTTATGACCCCTTTACAGAACTGAGTATTTCTGTCCAAATTGTCTAAAAACATTCATTCAGGCGAAAACAGTGTGAGTATTAGAACTTATTTTTATGACCTCTTTACACTTTTCAGTGTCGATTACACTTTTCAGTGTTGATAAAGTCTCGAGTATTTATGAACTATTTACAGATTACACTTTTCAGTGTCGATAGAGTCTCGAGTATTTATGAACTATTTACAGATTTACAGATTACAGATTACAGATTACAGATTTACAGATTACAAATTTACAGATTACAGATTACAGATTGACGGTTTAAGAGCTATGTATGAAGTTTTGAGTATTTACAACCTAATTCGGTTTTGAGTGTCGGTATTGACCTTCTATTGAGCCTTAAGTATTTATGACCTATTTACGGTTTTGAGAGCTATATATGCAGTTTTGAATATTTATAACCTATTATCGTTTCGAGTGTATGGAGTCTGGGGTTCAACATATATTGTGAGTATAGTTACGTATACGTATGTCGTGAAACCGTGAAAAATTTCAATTTAATGCAATCCCACAGGAATAGGGTTGTTTTTCGGGGATAAAAAGTAGCCTATGTCACTCTCCGGGTCTTGAACTATATCTTTGCAAAAAAATCAGATCGATCCGTTGCGTGGCTGCGACGTGATTGAGGGACAAACAAACCAACAAACCAGCAAACCAACAAACCAACAAACCAACAAACTCACATTCACATTTATATATTAGTAGGGATTATCGTTTCGAGTGTATGGAGTCTGGGGTTCAACATATATTGTGAGTATAGTTACGTATACGTATGTTGTGAAACCGTGAAAAATTTCAATTTAATGCAATCCAACAGGAATAGGGTTGTTTTTCGGGGATAAAAAGTAGCCTATGTCACTCTCCGGGTCTTGAACTATATCTTTGCAAAAAAATCAGATCGATCCGTTGCGTGGCTGCGACGTGATTGAGGGACAAACAAACCAACAAACCAGCAAACCAACAAACCAACAAACCAACAAACTCACATTCACATTTATATATTAGTAGGGATAGGGATTATCGTTTCGAGTGTATGGAGTCTGGGGTTCAACATATATTGTGAGTATAGTTACGTATACGTATGTCGTGAAACCGTGAAAAATTTCAATTTAATGCAATCCCACAGGAATAGGGTTGTTTTTCGGGGATAAAAAGTAGCCTATGTCACTCTCCGGGTCTTGAACTATATCTTTGCAAAAAAATCAGATCGATCCGTTGCGTGGCTGCGACGTGATTGAGGGACAAACAAACCAACAAACCAGCAAACCAACAAACCAACAAACCAACAAACTCACATTCACATTTATATATTAGTAGGGATAGGGATTTACGGTTTTGAGAGCTATATATGCAGTTTTGAATATTTATAACCTATTATCGTTTCGAGTGTATGGAGTCTGGGGTTCAACATATATTGTGAGTATAGTTACGTATACGTATGTCGTGAAACCGTGAAAAATTTCAATTTAATGCAATCCAACAGGAATAGGGTTGTTTTTCGGGGATAAAAAGTAGCCTATGTCACTCTCCGGGTCTTGAACTATATCTTTGCAAAAAAATCAGATCGATCCGTTGCGTGGCTGCGACGTGATTGAGGGACAAACAAACCAACAAACCAGCAAACCAACAAACCAACAAACCAACAAACCAACAAACTCACATTCACATTTATATATTAGTAGGGATTATCGTTTCGAGTGTATGGAGTCTGGGGTTCAACATATATTGTGAGTATAGTTACGTATACGTATGTCGTGAAACCGTGAAAAATTTCAATTTAATGCAATCCAACAGGAATAGGGTTGTTTTTCGGGGATAAAAAGTAGCCTATGTCACTCTCCGGGTCTTGAACTATATCTTTGCAAAAAAATCAGATCGATCCGTTGCGTGGCTGCGACGTGATTGAGGGACAAACAAACCAACAAACCAGCAAACCAACAAACCAACAAACCAACAAACCAACAAACTCACATTCACATTTATATATTAGTAGGGATTAAATAGAATCTTAATAATCAGAAAATACAAAAACGCAGCGTTCCCGTCCGCAAATCACACCCGTATATCCCCATTTTCGTCTTAACTATTAACTAAAGTTGACTCGATTCGTATTCATAAAGCGGGAAGCCAGAAAACTAATATAAAACCTAAGCGGAGCTTATTACTTAAAACTTGTGAACATTTCAAACGGTAAATAAATTGCTCACTCCGTAATGTAGTCTGTATGTCGTGCCACGGATTAGCTAGCATACAGATCCGCAAGGCTTATCGAGTTTAACGGTTTCCAGTGACGAAATATAAACTTGAAATATGTTGAAAATCCGGCGCTTCTATATATAGCAATATTATGACATTTTGCGTTACCCTTGTAGGTGTTTATGAAAGATTTGAAAATTAAAAACTTGGTTGTTGAAAAAGAATGGACGTATCTAAGTACGATCGTTTCTAAGTACGAAGTTGGGGTAAGCGGCGAGCGACGTGAATGTAGCCGCGGCGACGACAGCGCTCTATGCGCGTACGCGGCCTGCAAGTGGCAGCCGCGGGTAACTACTCGCTACTCATTCACGTTGCCCGGTGCTCACTCACCGTAGGTACAAATTGAAGTTTATGACCAACCGGTATCACTCGGTTTTGTTTGTGTGATTTTGTAAGTGATGTTTCTATGTTGGTGTGCGAATGCCTGTTTTTGTGTCGGGTGGCCCACACGCTAAAAAGATAGAAATGGAACGAAATTCAAAAATGTATGAAAATGTTCGCTAAGTTGATCACATGATCTCTGCGCATTTTAATAAGTACATTTTTTTAATTTCGTTCGAAAGCGATGCAATTATTACATGGATCGACCATTTAGAGCTGCTGCTTTCAGTAGAATTATGTCAGTTAATTCGCTACAACCTTCCCATGACGTCATTTTAGCATAATTGTAAATCAAACAAATGTAATTAATCTCTTACCACGCGCCACGTACTTATTTGCTACTCGTAGTTTCATACCTAAAATTTTAAAACCGCCTAGCCTGACTAAACTACGGTAGTTTCAAACTGTAAGCTTGCTAATCTACGGTGCTTCCTCTACTTTGCCAAGACACTTTGCAGTCATTCAAGGCGGTTTGCGCGATGAAAGAGAATTGTATACGTTTGTAATTGAATTTTAAAACACTACAAATTGATAAGGGTTGTTTGTTCATACATTTCAAAATTCTTATATAAAGGCCTTATCCATATTATGACTTATTGCGATGGTCGCATAAGTTTATTGATCGCTTGAATTGAGCGAAATTAAAAAATGTATGAAAATGACAGTTGTATTCGACAAGCCACGTGATCAATTAATCGATCGGATATGTCATTCCAAACAAAATTGCGGCTGCAGGGCCGAATGATTAAGTTATAAAATAAAGTTACTAGTAGCAAATAAATACACCCAAATGAATTGGTAGAGATCTTCTAATTTAAAAATGAACGACCCTCCACAACATAATTCTTTCAACGTGTAAGCGTAAACACGTGGTATGACGTACAGTTTTAGAATATACGATCTATACTAAGTTAGCAGTGCTGAAAGAGATAGAGTTACGAGAAAGGGAGGTCTAAACTACACCAATAACCCTACTTGGTAGCTTGTTAGGCTATTAGACCGGGCGCTGGATCAATCGTATTCATCGTATAATTTGCATACTTTTCTGAGCTCAAACCCATACACCGAATGCGGTCCTCACATTTTGCATACCTTTGGTGCCTGGACTATATAATGATCAAAATCCTTATTCCAGAAGGAAACCACAGCCCACTTATGGGCAGTATAAGTTGAATATAACATATCCCAACAAAAACATTTTCATGTAAAATGTTGCCAGACGAGCATAATATGGCTCACAATGTCAAAAAGTTATCAGATCTCATGGAGGGCAAGACTTCTGACTTTATACACCCTTAAATACAAGCTCTAACTTCACGAACTCTACACTTTAGTTACAATAATGTCTTGGCCGTTTGGCTACCGTCACATGGGCGTAAAGTGAAATATTTATCCTACCAAAATCATTTTCCTGATTTCAAATTTTGATTTAACAGAACTTACAGAGTACTGAAAAGTGAATAAATTTTTGATTTTACGCCCAATGTAACGGTAGCCAAACGGTCAAGACATTATTGTAACTAAAGTGTAGAGTTTGTGAAGTTAGAGCTTGTATTTAAGGGTGTATAAAGTCAGAAGTCTTGCCCTCCATGAGATCTGATAACTTTTTGACATTGTGAGCCATATTATGCTCGTCTGGCAACATTTTACATGAAAATGTTTTTGTTGGGATTTCATTTCTTTTTGTAAGTTTTTTAAATTAATGTTTTTTATGAACTTAATTTTTCTTTTTTTTTGTGTATATTCTTGCACTTCAGGTGCGCCTCTTTTCACAGCCCACTATCTAGTATGTTTGTATTACGAGTAGATACTTTGCTTAGAAGTATATTCTGAAAATTTAAAAAACTTATAGTGGATTTAAAGTTAGTAGTTTTGGCCTACCGAAAGTGAAACTAATTTTACATTTATCAAGATAAAATGATAATCAAACGTAATGTATAGATCCAAATTTCAATTTTTAACTTCAAATTTTACCTGTAAAAACACAAAGTCACATACAAATGAAAGTTTGGATGTTTGTTACTCAATCACAACACAACCACTGAACTGATTTGGCTGAAATTTAAAATGTAGACTGATTATATCCTGGACTAACACATACTACTTGTTATCCATTAAAAATCTACAAAAGGTATCGGTGAGATTTGTGTGTTTATTAGTTTTTTAACTATTGTTTTATTTATAGTCTTTATTTTCGTTGGGCGCTGAGGCGCTCTTGAAATTCAGCTTGACACGCTTGACAACTCATTTTGGTCACAGAGCACTGGACTCTGGGCAATGAACACGCGGAGCTCGGTACGGGAATTTGGGCTTGCCGCGTGCACTATGGTACTGGGCACACTGACGTTGGGGCACTGTTAAAATCCATATAATTTTCGCTTGGCATGCCCGACGGCTAACTGTGGGTACTGGGCACTGGGCCTTGGGCACTCATCTCACCCTGGGCACTGGGAACTGAGAGCTGGGCTCGTTGTACGGGGCCTGTATGTAACTAGGGCTTGACGCGTCCGTTTGGGCACTGAGCAGGTATTTATGCGCTATAACGCTCTTCAAAATCAGAGAGATTTGAAGCTTGGCACGTTCGACAGCTCAAACTGGGCACTTGGCACTCGGCTCAATGTGGGTTCTTGTCAGTGAGTCCTGGTGCTCGACATGCAGTGAAACTCGGCTTGTTAAACATGACATGCATGGAACTTGGGCTTGAAACGTGCGATATTACTGGGCACGGCGCACTGGTCACTTGGGCGCTTGGCCACTTGGGCACTGGAATCGCGCATATAATTATAAAAAAGTACGTGTTTTTCCAGATGTATACTAGCAGATATCTAACATGAAATTAAGTTTGTACCTATATACGTATGGGAAACCCCATACGAACTTCCAACCCCCTAATTTGATGGATGTGGGGTGATTTACTAAAAATCCTGAAACACGTATTTAATTGTTTATTACAAAGAGTTCCTGTATCAATTTTGAGACCTCTAGCATCAATATTTGCCGTAGTTTCATACAAACTTCCATCCCCCCATACGAACTTCCAACCCCCTAATTTGATTAATGTGGGGTGATTTACTAAAAATCCTGAAACACGTATTTAATTGTTTATTACGAAGAGTCCCTATATCAATTTTGAGACCTCTAGCATCAATATTTGCCGTAGTTTCATACAAACTTCCATCCCCTATTTTAAGGGGTTGGGGGGTTAAAATTCCAACTTTTGGAATTTTTTTGTTGGTTGTGTACTAATTCTAGCTAACATACCGAATTTCAGCTTTCTAGGACTTCTGGAAGTACCTAGGAATTTTGATGATCATCAGTGAGTCAGTCAGTCAGTCAGTGACGAAATCTGGGTTTTTCAGATGTCAATAAAATCTAAAGTATAAGACCTGTGATATTGAAACTTTATACGTTTAATAAGTTCACCGGCGACATTATTTCCCAAGAATTTTGATCATCTGGAATAATTCTGGCCTAAGTTATAAGGGTTTAAAAATACGGCGAAACACTTCGAGAAAAGATAGGTAGTGCCCTCGCGCTTCGCTTGACTCGTCTGGCGGGGACACTACCGTGTCCCCAGATTCTGTAAATCAAAGTAGTAAATAACAAGGCGCACTATAACAATTTCTGTAGATAAAAGCAAAGAAACATAAACGCATTTTACAAAGATAAAATAACATATGAGTCATTTAACACCTACATTCTTTGTCAATAAAACCTCAGTTTATCTTAAGTATTATTTATTTTTAGATAACACAGAGGTTCGCTGTGTTTGCATAAAGCAGAGAGTAATGGTAAAAACATAGATAGCGAACTTACGAGCAAATTAAGAAGTCCGCGATATGGGAAGAATTTTTGTAGTGGTTTGACAGAGAGGTAGATAGTTAGAGACAATTTTTAAACTCGCAACACTGGCATTAAGTTTGCGTTTTTGAAGAATTAAATTTCCTTAATATATTCTCCCTTACTGATTTATTTTAATTTACATTTAAAATAATAATCTTTAGGTACGTTTTCCACCAATCTTTTGTATATCATTAAATATTTCTAATCTCTAAAATTTAAGTAAATTGATGAATAGTCAGTTTGAATTTTATATTCATCAAGTCCAGCCATTAAAACGTCCCACTGTAGTGTATAAATAAATATGAACCTTCTACCGTAAATGAATGAAAGATACAGATAGTAGGTACTACACAGATTGGAGGGTTGTTCCATACATTTAAAACAATGAATCTACTCATAACCTGCGGAGCTAGACAAAGTAACAGTCGTTTAGCGTTGACGACAGTAGATAAAAATGTATGGACAAAACAAGTGACTGTAGAAAATCCACGTGACCGTATATAGAGTTAAACACGCTTTTTTTTTTAAAATCGACTACGACAATTTGAACGCTCCCTGGCGTTCTCGCGCACGTTGTAGATAACCTTTTGCGTACTTCGCATGGCAATTGACAGTCGACAGTGAACATAGCTAAGCATAAAGTAGATTCTACTTTCATTTGTTTTCATTCGGTCACGTGGTTTTTCTACAGTCACCTGTTTTGTCCATACATTTTTATCTACTGTCGTGAGCGCTAAACGACTGTTACTTTGTCTAGCCCCGCTGTACGTGTTCTCGACAATGATGAATTTTTTGTATTCTGTCTACCCTTTGATTTTAGTCTGTGGCTCACAGATAAAATAAAGCTCGTTCTGTCATTTCTACGTCCAATAAAAGATTGCGTTATGAGTTTACTGAGTGACCATTTGAAGGTAAATACTCGTATAGATAAAAGGATGAGTTTTAAGAATTCCTCTTAGTTCTACGCTCCTTAGACAATTACCTTTTTAGGTACCTAATGGTTATATCATGTAGCTTTCTTCGTTATGTTAAATTCTTTTGTTCAGCTTAAAAAGTAACAAAAACTTTTGTTTATAAGCTTTAAAATTTGTCAAATAAGCAAAAAGTAACAAGCAATTAAATATTTCTGATAAGACAGAAATAGATCTTATATATAACACGAGACACGAAACGAAACGGCTCGACCGATTGTTATGAAAATTTCTGTACATTTCCAGTAGGTTTGAGTTAATGAAATTAGGTCGTAAGCTATTTTTATATACGTAATGACAAAACAACGTTTGCCGGGTCAGTTAGTGTCTCCTTATACAAATATAAGATTGTGAAGTGTGACTTTAGGTACACTTTGCTATTTAAAAACTTTGCTACTATCGAACCTTATGACATAGTCCCTACCCACATCTATGGTCCCTACATATAGGTACTGCTTTTACTAATTTGGACAAATAGGTAGTATCGGTATTTACTTGCCTGGTAGTTTTCTTCCTGTCTTAAGCTACTTTTCTGTACCCAACAACGAAAGAGCTTTATTCTTTTCTTTGGAACTATGCTGGCACTGTTTCAGTTTTTAAGAATCTGTTATCTGACACAATTATAAATAGCTACCTAGTTACCATAGATCACTTTCTACACAAAAACACAAGAAACAAGGTATCATTTCAAAACAAACGTTACATATTCCGAACCGAGCCATGACACTCCAAAACCGACTCCAAAAAAAACATTACCGAGTTTCAACCAAAAACATTCCCACAAATAAACATCACCTGTCCCAGATAGTGTTGTGAAAGCGAAAAATCGAAACGTCCCGATTATTTTTTTTTTTGAGTTTTTTTATTCATAAATTCTGAATGGGATTGCATGCATGTTAGGATTTGATTGCAATATGCCTTTGGAATACATAAAGTATACACTAGATTTTAACGATGTAATCGAGGAACGATATTGCCAACCTTTTGGGAAAATCATGGACGAGAATAGCCCAACACTGCAAGAAAAAAAGAATTACGAGAAGGCCTATGTCCAACAATGGACGAACGAAGACTCCTAAAGAAGAAGAAATGTGGGAATTTTTGGTTTACGGTTGCTCTCGCTTCCTTTCACAAGATAAAAATACAGCGTCTTGATCTTAGTGTTCATAATCTATTGAGGGCCCAAGTTGACATATTAACATAATTTTAAAAACATTCCAATGGAAGAAACCGTAACTACCGCAGAGGTCTTTATTGTTTCTGAACTATCTCATAATTTCCCTTACATTACCTATTGTCAAAGGCTAAAAAGGGGTTCTGTGCAATTTTTAGTGACAAGGTTAAAACTATAAAGGCAATTAAATAAAAAATAAAATAAAATAGCCTTTATTGAACTGAAATCATAAGAAGTATTACAATTTACAATTTTTGCATTTAGTTTGTTTTAAATTTAATTTAGAATAAATTTGTAATAACAATAATTCAGTAACTTAAGTAGTATCAAATATCAATCTATTATGTGAAATACGCTAAAAATATAAAAACAGTATTACTAACCCACTAATAAAGCTATTACATTTTCAAGTTTGTTACATATAATCAATGACAATTTAATAAATAAAGGCAATTAATTGCTTTCAAATTGATTAGTATGTGTTAACCATTTATTATTTGACTAAATTTAATGTGGCTCAGCAAGGTTGAATTACGGTTTTCCATAAATCCTGAGAGAACCATGTATTTCTCGTTCCCGTTCTCTCCCCTTATTATACTTTCAAGTAACTTTGCAATAGTAATCTTCCTATTAGCTGTAGCCATAGACTGCTATAGCAATCTATAGCTGTGTATTGTCATAGATTGCTATTACCAATTTAATTTCTTCCAAAATTCCGCAGGTTCTTTGAATTTTTCTGGCACAAGTAGTAGCTTAATATATTTTATGGTTAATCCAGGTTAAAATCTATATTATGTTCTAAATTTCACCTTAATCGAATTAGTAGTTATGGCGGGATTAGGTAGCAAATATCCAAACTCAAATTTAATCAATAAAATTTGTGACTGTATTTATGCGTCCCGATTTTTCTCACCTCATCTCACGCTTAATGTAACGTCACTAGTAACTGGAGACAGAGTGCTATATTTAGAAGCCCCTCGCGCTTCTCAAATCAGATATTTTAATGGAAGAACTACATTATTTAGCGATACGTAAAGCGTGTCAGAGATGCGATTAGAAATGTAAAATACGCTTCTTCTTGAAGATTTAACTTCCCGTTTCCTAACCTAATGGTTTATTTAATGAATCGTCTCATTTTCAGGCGATGTCTTGATTTTCAAATGGAAAGAAAAATTGTTTCTTGTTCATAGACCAGAAAAATTAAAGCATTTTGGGACATATCTATTTTATCTATTCCTTACATGTCAGTAAGACTTCTGCTAAAAGAATTTTCGGTATAAACTTGTTGAGAAATTCTCAAAATGATGGATTGAATAAAAGACGAAGTTTGTACAAAAACTTGATAATATCAAGTTGACGGTTCATAGCAATAAATGAAACAAAAAGGTGTGTTTTAATGTGGGAAAAAGGCTATGAAGAAGAAACAGAAGAGTACTACTTGATGATAAGTGATGAT
Source organism: Coenonympha arcania (assembly GCA_036785405.1). Taxonomy (NCBI): domain Eukaryota; kingdom Metazoa; phylum Arthropoda; class Insecta; order Lepidoptera; family Nymphalidae; genus Coenonympha; species Coenonympha arcania. The sequence continues at coordinate 2,650,026 of CM072078.1, read as the reverse complement.
GCAACCGAAGATATTTTCGCTATAACTTGTATTAAGAGTAAGTAGGTATAGGTAATCCATCCCATATGGTTTCTACACAGCTTCGCTGAACGCTTGGCTTATTTGCTGGTAAGGTGGTAACTAGCCAAGGCTGAAACCTTCTACCTGAGGTAATTTAGAAATTCTAATAATCTAAAGTGGCCCGTGTCGGGAATCAAACCCGCTATCTCCCACTCGAACCGAAGCCAAAGTACCTTAATAACAGCTGACAGTTGCTACACAGCATCGTAACGGAACGCGTTGAGCGGAAGAAAGGTAACCAGTTGCGACTGAAACTTTCCACATGACCAATTTAGAAATTAAAAAATTTCAAACTGGTTCTTGCTGGGAAATTGAACCTGGGACCTTCCACTATAATCCAAGGCCTGGAAAACTGTGGTTTGTTGTAAAATCAAGTTTAAAAAAATCAAGTAAGAAATTAAATCTAAGCCAATAACATTTGGTGTAACACACCAAATTTATAGTGGCAAATAAATTAGGGATCAGCATCTGCATTTTCATAATCTTGTGTCCCGGGCGCGGGTTCGGTAGCTGTTGCAATAAATATTGCATGCCGGGGTGTGTTTGCTCACTCCACCCCCTGCCGACCTAATAGGGTGTTTTTAGGGTTGTCACCGCGTGTTTACTTTCATTTTTGGTTATTATTACAAGCTTTTTACCATCGCAGCCAGTACATAATTATAAACACACTTAGGTACACACATATTATACTACATAATATGTGTGTACCTAAGTACACACATACTATGTAGACAATCTCTACATAATAATATGTGTGACAATCTCTATATGAAAGTGCGTGACTGATCTATTTGACACAAATAAACTCGATTGTCTCCATCAAAACACCTAGAAATAAAACCAACAACTTACTTCTGTGTTTACCATAAGTATTCATGTTCTATGTTTTTTTTGTTTTGGGATCAGTAGGAAAATTCTGCTTTCTGCACATACATGTTGGCTTACATAGACACGTAGGTAATATTATGTGTAGTCACTGGCCATTGACCAATTGGTACTTTATTTGTGTGTACTACACACAGGCCCGAACTCAAAGAATTTTATGCAGTATCATTAAAGCATTTGCTGTTCAATAACTAACTATTTCACATACTAAATCATTGCAAATAAGAATATTTTTTCATTAATAACACTATAAAAACAATAATTCAAAATTAGAATAATCTGACAGGAAACTAGATTAAAACAGTGACATACAATATATCAGAACACTATATCGTGGTGATCTAACATATTCATGATTATATCATGACAACTCGTAAATCTAAAAGTTGACAACCCTAGAGCCAAACTTATTCACAAAACACCCTGTCCTTAAGGACAATTAGTGATTACATTTCATACCTTACGCTTCAATATTTACAGTCCATTTTAGTTTTTCTTCACTTAAATAGCACCCTAGATTCGCATAGCTTATTACATTTTATACGCGTGAAATGAACGAACGGTGAATAGCAAACGGTATTTTGTAATTCTGACGTTCAATAACGTCCCAAAAAACCCTTCTCGATCGATGTTTGTTGATGCATCTATAGCTTATTTACTTTAAAAGTTAGCCTTTACTAATGCGTTTCCATATAATATGCTCCTTTTTGTAACTCTGGTTATATTTGTAACTCTGTCGTTCTTCTTTTACACACTACTAGAAGCAAAAATTAAGTAAATTGCCGGGAAAAAATCTCCAGGTGACCAGCGACGTAAATGGCTGGATAACATAAGAGGGTGGACAGCACAGTTGGACGGTTCTTAAGCTACCCACAATTGAAAGAGGTGGCAAAAAATAGAGGGGCTTTTCGAATGTTGACCGCCAAACTCCGATTTGAAGATGGTACTAGATGATGATGAGAAGGCAGCAATCTCATCTGATGTTAAGCGACAATGCAGCCAAAGTTACTGTACTAACTTGCCTACTCCCTAAAGTTTCCTACACAGCATCGCACCGGAACGGTAAATTGCTTGGTAACCAGTGGCTGAAGCCTCCCAGAGACAAGAGTAGTTTAGAAGTTATAATATAGAAATTATAAAAATTCAAAAGTTGCCCGTGCGGGGAATCAAACCATCGAATGTAATTGACATCCCACTTAAAATTGAGTGCATGTCTACTGCGCCAGAGCGCAGTACTTAGTCCACTTCTACTGTGAGGATATTAGTGCACAATCATATTTTAAATAATTTGTATGTCTGACGCTTTCAGATTCGGCTGAAAGCGTCGGACTTACAAATATTTCGGTCAGACACTAGCGAAGTTGCATGTAATTTCTACGTATTGTTACCATTTGAACAGCTCTAATGACCTAACAGCCGCCTTTGTCAGAGAACTCCATAGCCATCTACATCCCAACCTCCTAATTTCCTGCACCCCTTTTCCAACAAATCATAAATTATCTACTTAGGTTAGCATTCGGCGATAAATTGGCTCCAATTCTTTGTTCGTGCGCACAAAAAACGTGTCAACACGCTTTATATTGACGCAGTGATATTAAAAACCAGTGGAACGAATACCCTTGGCAATGTGTTGCGCGTATTTTAGGGTACCGTCGTCGAATAATCATCATGGATGCCGACGTTTCGTATAAATTGTATTTCAAAAATGATACCAATATATATTTTTTACACTCCTATAAGTTAGCACTTGACTTCGATTCACGCAGTGGGTAAGCTACGTGGATCTACCAAGTAAAGTATAACAAGTTTCCTTGACCAAATGGACCGTTAATTGAATCATATTTGAATGCAGTTAAATTTTAATGGCGAATATACTACGATCGATGCTTTAGTGTTTAGATGGGTACCATTTTTAAAGTTATTGAGAACGCTACACTATAAACACTGGTCGATGTCACAGATTAATATTACAGTTACTAGATTTGTTAGCGTTTAACTTTGAATATCATAAAATTTTATGAGTCTTATCGAGTGATCACGAGGTGATCAAGAGACAGCTTCCTTATATCTTTACCCGAAATATCTTTACGTGAATTTTTGTTTTTGTTACTTAGCACAGTTGGTTAGTGCGTATGTGTAAGAACTGCATTCGAAAGCCGCTCGACATTATTTTTTTTTTGTTTTAAAATATAAATATATACGGGACATGACATGCTTATGGATAAGTTATACTATACAGTTAGTGATTTTATTAATGACAAACCGGCGTAATTTATTTACATATACACAGTTCTTTTTTAATAGTAGGTAAGTATAGTTAGGTATTTGACATTATTATGAAAATTTTTGTTAGGTTTGACATTTCATTGTATTGGGCGATACTGACATTATTATAACAATTTTTATTATGTTCGACATTTATTGTAATGTTTGAGGCAATTTTTAATTTTTTAGTACTGATGATTTTTTTTTCCTAGAATACTGAGCGATGCAGATACCTAATCATATTTTGTAAACTGATAATTTTATTTGTTTTTTCTTTGTATAAATTTGCATGCCAATAATATGGTATGATATAGCGAGAACTTGTATTGTATTGTGTACCATCATTGTAATAATGTACCTATATCAGCAAATAAATAAATTGAATTGAATTGAATTGAATTGACATTGGACACATCGCAATCTAGCCCCAAAGTAAGCGATAGCTTGTGTTATGGGTACTAGATGACTGACAATATACATACATACTAATATACATAAATATAATAAATTGAAAAACACCCAGACACTGGAAAATATTCATGCTCATCACACAAACATTTACCAGTAGTGGGAATCGAATCCACGACCTCCGGCGCAGACGGCAGGTTCGCTACCATTACGCCATTCGGTCGTCGTTTGATACAGAACCATTCAGTGCCAATCCCATTCACACTTGTGACTGGGCCTGTGTTTGAATTAGTCGGTTTCGCTCGTTGATTTTTCTAGACGGATTGTCGGATTGTACAGCGCACGCAAAAATCACTCTCTCGTATCAAAATATTCGTTTCCAAGCTTTTAATCGTTTATGTCTCTCGTTGCAACAGCTTTCATACAATATCAGATCGAGTTTTGGGAGGGAAATTCCAAAAATGAGCAGCTTTTTTGACGACCTCCCTGGCGCAGTGGCGGCGCGCTCGGATTCGAGTGGGAGGTCGCGGGCTCGATTCCCGCCACGGGCCACTTTGGGGCCATAATTTCTAAATTGGCTCAGGTCTGGTCTGGTGGGAGGCTTCGGCCGTGGCTAGTTACCACCCTACCAGCAAAGACGCACCGCCGAGCGATTTAGCGTTCCGGTGTGATGCTGTGTAGAAACCATTGGGGTAAATTCACTTACCTTCCAAATTAGTACGATAACATCTAAGACTGCAGGCCCCGTACCATCAGGTGAGATCGCAGTCAAGTACTAACTTATATAGAATAAAAAAAAGCTTTTCAACTCATTCTACCATTTTCTGATGATCATAGAGAGTCATGCTTCTAAGACCTTAATTTTGTATTATTCCTTGTTGGGAGTCCCGTATACGCTATTTCGGTAGTTACGGAACCCTAAGAATCATACAATCTTCCAGAATTTTAAGAGTTTTTGAGAGTTTCATAAACTTTCGAAACTCATCCACAATTCTCTTCAACAGAGTATAATTATATAAAGTACAGTGTTCTTTCAGGTCAAGTACTTACTCCTAACTTAGTTAAGTTAAGTTAACTTCAGTTGAAGATAAGTTCATAAGTTAATTAACAATTTTTGTTGAAGTAGTAAATAATAAATTCACAAAAGCTTGTTTTTAAGCTTTATTAAGTAGGTAGTAGGTACATACCGAATGTAATCATCTTACAAAAACACTGAGGTGACAAGTAACTTTGTGAACTTCACAAGAACTTTTAAATCTTTTGTTGAACTTTTGTATTTTTTTATACACCAACGAAAATGAAAATGAAAATCTTTATTTTCACATAGGCCCAATTAATAGGCTCTTATGAAAAGTCAAAACTCTACCGCCAGGTTAGGAAAGCAGGTTTGCACCGAGAAGAACTGGCAAGAAACTCGGCACTTGCTCTTTTCAAAAAAATGTTATTATATACAATTTCTTAAATAATAACAAAAATTATTACATAATTTTTAAGATATCTCGTGAGGAGATGGAAATATATCCCTATCATTCCAAGAATTCTTGTCATTGAAAAATTCTTCAATAGTATAGTAACCCCGATTTATTAGATGTTTTTTGACAGTGACTTTAAACCTGTGTAAAGGTAAGTCCAAAACAGACTTCGGGATCACATGAATGTCGAGACATGGTCGCTAACTATGGGCCTCATAATGGCTCAGCGAAAGATGAAGAGAGTTATGCTCGGAATATCTTTGCGCGATCGAATCAGAAATGAGGAGATCAGCAAAAAACCAAAGTCACCGCGGACATTATGATAGCTCAACGTGTCGCAAAACTGAAGTGGCAATGGGCGGGGCACATAGCTCGTAGGACCGATGGACGTTTGGGACCCAAGGTGCTGGAATGGCGGCAACGCACCGGGAAGCGCAGTGTCGGTCGATCCCCCACCAGGTGGACGGACGACATAAAGAAAATCGCGAGGATTCGCTGGAGCCAGGTGGCGCAAGATCTTGGATGCTTGGCAGTCGTTTCAGGAGGCCTATGTTAAGCAGTGGACGACCATGAGCAGAAACAAATGAATAAGGCGTTCACCTGATGTTAAGTGATACTCTTGCCCATGTTAAATGCATTAAGTATATCTCAAGGCTTCACTGGAGTGTCTGAGCGTAGCCGTAGATTTCATAAGTAGTGATCGTCAAATGCAAAAATGAATGCCCCTCCACTACATTATGCTTTCAACGTGTAAGCGTAAACACGAGGAGGGAAGTTCATTTTTAAATTATACGGCCTATATGCCTATAACTTAATAAATATTTTAATTTGGTTTGAAAGCTAAAGCCTAAAATCTGGAGGATTATTATTATTATTATTTATCTAAGTTCCCTAAGTTCAATAACTAAGGTCTCTAACTTTGGTCATAGACTAAAGGAAACTAGTAGAATGTACACGTATGAAGCCACTTCTTTATTTCTTTATTGGTGTTATCTCCCGAACCAGCTTACATTATTGTATCGAATGGTGCCAAGAATACTGGCTGCATTTCCGTGTAGAATAGCTAGGCTGATTCGTTGCATAAAATGAGCCAGCCCTTCTTTTACTAGATAATATTAAAGTAGTTATTTAAATTAAGTTAAGATAGTTAAGTAGGCTATTCGCGGGAGAATGTCTCGTTTCTGCCACATTCTTTATTTTTCACTTAGGTCTAACGTATACGCTCTCATAAAAAGTCAAAACTACCATCAAGTTTGAAAAGCAAATTTGCAACGAGAAGAACTGACAAGTAACTCGGCAACCCTTTTGTCATCGGACACAATTTTTCTTGCATAATATGATTTTAAAATATCTCGTAAACAGGCGGAAACGTATCCTTAGCCGTATCATTCCAAGAATCTCTGTCATTTATGAATTCTTCAATGATTACTTAAAACGTTTAAGGCACTGTGATCAGTCAACTTTGGCAAATTTCGTTCGTATAGCATCGTTTTATGTAAAATCTACAGATCTTATTACTGTTAAAAAAATATGTGGATACAATTGAAAGTATTTCTGACATGGTGGCTGATGCCGAAACACGATTTCGCAAACTTCACTCGATAGAAAAAATGCCAAAGTTGCCTCGGCAAATACATAAATCTACATTTTTCTCAGAAATGGTTACATGAATTTTTGTGAAATTAAATTAGGTTGTGTGTTTTATTGTGACAGATATAATGGCCATTTTAGATTTTTTATATTACGTCTGCATTGTCATTAATTTCACATTTTCTTGTTTTTTCGAACAAAAACTGCGGTGCGACATCCTTGTCTCTCGTATTAAATTAGACAGTGACCGCGAATCCACTGTTCCCCGCGCCTTAACGTTTAAATATCTATTCGTTACTTATAAGTACTACTATTATTTTAAAAATATACTCAATGACTCCAGTGTGTCCATGACGATTTATTTAAGTACCATATCCATTTTTCAATCTATATTCCACATTAGTCTATGGCCGATTCTACACTGATGCAAATGCTTGGCCTTTGCCACACGGATGGCAATTGCGTCTATCTTTGTTCTATTGCGACTCTATGGGCGGGATGCAGTTGTTATTTATCTGTGAGAAATGTTTAAACAGTCTGTACCTATTGTGCATATCAAATGCAACTATTTACTGACTGATAAAATATCATGTTACTTAGATATGTCTACCTACGCTTCACTCTCGAATTCGATGTAGACATAATTTGATGGTAAGATAAGGTACAAAAGCTGAAAATGAAAATGAAAATGAAAATATTTATTTTCACATATGGCTTAATAATAGGCTCTTTCTTATGAAAAGTCAAAACTCTACCGCCAGGTTCGGAAAGCAGGTTTGCACCGAGAAGAACTGTCAAGAAACTCGGCACTTGCTCTTTTTTTGCTAATACTACTTTATTACTTTTAATTCAGTTGCGTTAACTTATTCGTTTCTAACATATTATGAATATTCAAAAATATTCAAAGAGACTGACAAACAAACTGCTTGTAAAAATGTGTCATAGCAGAGCTTAAGAAGAGGATATTTTTTGAAAAATCCGAAAAGAGACTTATTTTGAATAATTCATATAGACACTGTTTCTTGGAAAACAAATACGAACCAAAAAAAGGAGTTAAAGAAAACAATCAAAAAAACCTCTTTGAGTTTGTCAGAGTTGAGAACTAAAAACCCTCACAGTAACTAACTATAACATGTATAAATAAGTTATATATTCAGCGTTAATTCAGAAAAAGTGAAATTATGTATACTTTAGACGATAAAAACTTAACATAATAATCTCAGCAGATAAATCAACGAAAACAAAATCATTATAGAAGCAGAACCGGAAATCTTTAACGTCAGTTTAATGATGCGCCGGAATAACAAACAACCGTAAGCGACAAATAAAACTTGCTATTTATCGCGCGGGGAACGACAAAGTTCTCCTGACATGATCTCCTTTACATTTAACGACTAACGACACGACTTTCTTCTCGGTCACGGCCGAGGACGTCACGACTTTTTGAAGATTGTCCAAGTATACACATAATATGAAATTGACGACGAATGGCGTAGCGGTAGCGAACCTGCCGCTTGCGTCGGAGGTCGTGGGTTCGATTCCCACTACTGGTAAATGTTTGTGTGATGAGCATGAATATTTTCCAGTGTCTGGGTGTTTCTCAATATATTATATTTATGGATATTAGTATGTACCTATGTATATTTATCAGTTATCTAGTACCCATAACACAAGCTATCGCTCACTTTGGGGCTAGATTGCGATGTGTGTAATGTCGTGATATATATTTATAAAAAAACAAGCAAAAAGAAACAAAAAATAATTATAAGTATATATATTATTTTAAGTACGCCCTGCTAAGTGTGATAGGATATTATTAGATTGTCATCAGTGTCTCCAGTTACTCTCATTAAAGCAGGAAATTATGCTTAGGTCATCTACACTCATATTGCTTTAATGCATTCATTGTAAATCAATTACAAATAGTGACGACTTCCCTGGCGCAGTGGCGGCGCGCTCGGTTTCGAGTGGGAGGTCGCGGGTTCGATTCCCGCCACGGGCCACTTTGGAATTCTATAATTTCTACATTATCTCAGGTCTGGTCTGGTGGGAGGCTTAGCCGTGGCTATATAGTTACCACCCTAGCAGCAAAGACGCACCACCAAGCGATTTAACGTTCCGGTGCGATGCTTGTAGAAACCGTTAGGGTAAATTTACTTAACCTTCCAAGTTAGTACGATAACATCTTAGGCTGCATCATCACTTACCATCAGGTGAGATCGCAGTCAATTAACTACTAACTTGTATAGAGTAAAAAAATTGTAAAAAATACGAAAAAAACAACCCTTCACCCTTGTAACACATAATACCATGATGATTTTGTAACCAGAATATGGATGTAAACATATTACAGTTTATTTTCAAATAGAAATTCAGTACAATTCGAACACAATACGGGAACATATTATTTTCCTTTGGGGAATTCAATGCCACTGCGCATTGCGCAATCAGGGATCCCTTTTAATCGTATCGTATCGTATCGCATCGTACTCGTTGTCGTACAGTCTAAAGGTAACCAATAAAACATCATCTTTCCGCTTCCCCGTCGTCACATTCATAACTTACGAACTTAGAAAATAACTAGTCGAGTTAAAAAAACCTCCTTTCAATAACTCGGAAATGATTTTCGCAGGAAAATGAGCGCGTTTTCATCGAGACGGAGAGAAGTAGAGAGGAAATGAGCGGAGAGAGAAAATTTTCTCAATATTGCATCATCTCAATTTCTTGAAGCAATTAGCATCTACCCTGGGCAGGGCGGACCGCGCGAAAAAATGTCGCCAGTTTATCGGTGCCAATAATACCAACAGTAAGGCCACGCTGTAGTTCGCTCAGCGGCCGCGTATAGAATTTTGACAATTGGCGCTACTGTTTGCTTGTATGAAAAAGGTTTACGCAAATCGTTCGGATGCCCAATCCTGAGGTTAATAGTGGTTAGTAATCTTAAACTGAAATTTTGTGTACACGTTTGGATGACAATGCATGGTTACATGTATGACATTCTAAATCCAATATGGCGGAACACCCAAGATACTACTACTTTCTTTCTTTCTTCCTTGTCTTTTCCCACTTTATGTGGGGTCGGCACAACATGTCTTCTCCTTCCATTCGCTCCTATCAGCCGTCAACTCGCAATCCACTCCTTTCACACGCATATCTTCGTTCACGCAATCCATCCATCTCTTCTGCGGTCTTCCTCGACTTTTTCGTCCCTGCACATGCATTTTCATCGTTCTTTTAGTGACATGACTTTCATCCCTCCGCATAACATGTCCATACCACGCTTACCTTTTACTCCTCATCTTTTCTGTTATTGGCGCAACTTTTAAACTTCCCCTTATGTACTCGTTCCTTATCCTATCCATTCTCGTCACACCACGCATCCATCTCAACATTCGCATTTCGGTCGCATGCACTCTTCTTTCATCTGTCCCTTTTACCGCCCAACACTCTGATCCATACAACCCAAGATACTACTACTAGTTACTTTTAATGTACTCCTAAAAAATATGCTTCAAATGAAATGGTTTACAGAGAAGAACACGTTTAAAACGTATAAAAGCTTGTTTTTTTTTAATAATCTTTTTAAAGGATTATTCCATAAGAATAGATGTTATAAGAATACTCATTCGCTAATGGAGCTGACTATAAACAAATGTGTTTGTCAGTAGTCCAACTATGCTGTAAATGGGCTCAACTCATCTTCAACCCGCCTGTTATCTCTGTCCACATAACATGGCTAAGCTTTAACAGCCACCGCGGCACAACAATTATACAGTTAGGTAGTAGGTACCATCTGTACCGTGCATAAGAACAAGTATACCTCTCGAGCAGAAGACCAATTCCGTAAAGTTGAGTGTGTACGTAAACATAACACTGTCTTATAACTCTCTCTATGAGAGAGAGGGATCAATCCTCTCTCTCATAATCCGATGGGATGACAGCTCCGACACTACCGGAGAAAGAGCAAACGCATGCGACGATTTCACGTGATCGAGGCACGGGATTGGAACATCTGTATAAAACAATGCACATGCAGCCAACAAGCTGGTTTGCCAAGCAAACAAAGTGTAAATATTTATTTTTATTTGATTAAATAAATAAATAAGTAAATAAATAAATAAGCTGGTAGATGTTTGAGTATGTGGTTGGATATGGTGCATAGTAAGTGGCGATGTTGCGGAAAATGTTATCGTCTTAACTTAGTAGGAGTAAGCAACCTCTATCGATTTCTACACAGCATCGCACCGAAACGCTAGATTCACGCATCGTCGTCGAATTACGGCCGACCAGACCAGACCCGACCCAAATTAGAAATTATGAAATTCTAAAGTGGCTCGTTGCGGAAATCGAACCGGCGCGTCGACTTCCCACCCGAATTCGAGCGCGCGCCACTGCGCTATAGGGAAATCGTCAACACTTACCGTGCTTACTTATCCTTAACCATACTACTAAGCCTACTACATACTGCATACTTGCTAAACCGTGTAATGCTAAGTACAACACAAAGAGTGCAGGGTGCATTCCGCACGGAATGACGACCGCAATGTTGACAGAGAGCCCGCAGAGCACCGCCGCGCTGCTCTACACTTCGTTACACGCCCGAGCTGGTCGCACACCGCCGCGAGAATCGCACCAACGCCAACGACGTCCAAAATCCATCACCTACTCTCTACAGGTTGAGTCCTATCGCAGTGGAAGCGTGCTGGGCCCATAACCTAAAATAAAAATAAATGAAACGCAGTGTTGAACCGAACAGAAGCTTTAATTCCGAACTACTAGACACAATATGGCCGCAGTGTTGCCAATACAAATTTATTTTGGAGTGTCACAGATAACACTCTTCTTGCGTAATTTGTCCGCGTAGGTACCGCAGTGTCTGTTATTCTACCGTGAAACAGTAATAACTATGTGTCAGTTTGAAGGACACTGTACGCCGACATTATAACAGCACAAATTGAGACGTAACAACTGATGTCTCTGGATGATGAGCGCAGTGCAGTGTGTTTTATCGTATTCATTCGTATCACTTAACATCAGGTAAACGTCTTGCTGGTCTCATAATTACTTAATATAAAAAGAGCACGAGAGAGAGACTAAGTCGGAATTTAGTCCAAGTAGCAAATTCCGATTCGTATACCTTGTGTTGTGTCCCACAGTTTATTTGTAACACGGTTCCCTACATTCTAGGGCTAGACGATACAATGACGGACTCGCCTCGCGTCGTTTCGCCTGTTTATGCCTATTGCCCGTGAATTTTCGTAATTTTTCGAATGAGATCTTGGCAATTCAACGAGATCCTGACAATAAATGTACTCAGAAACTTTGTGAACGATACCATTCAGTATCGGAGGATCCAACGCTCCTGAGTGCAGCCGTGAACGCAGTGTGCGACAAACTTCACTGTTCATTTTCCCAGGCATTCGTTGATTGCCGTGATTTAAAAGCGTTTCTCTTAATTGCGATGGCTACCTACTGGCAGGCTTGTTAGGAGCTAACTCACGTGGAAAAGAGAAAAATCATTACTAGGCCTACTTACGTAAATTAATGTAAAGCTATGGCCGACGATTTAAAGTAATTTGTAAATTAACTACGCATAAAATATTTTAACACGTTCACTGCGTAAGAAAAAACAGTGACTTCCAGCTGGTGCGGTGGCAGTCCAAAACAGCCCCCACTTGACTTTCTTATTGTGCATAGCGGGCCTTTTCGACCCGACAACTCTGAGGGGTATTAAAGCTCTATTATCTCAGCCAATCCCTATAGAATATTTAATTTTTTTATGGTTTTGGAATTGTCATGAATTACTTGTCTTAACATTGTCCCCGCCCCTGGATCCTCCAAACAGAAAATGAGAAATTAGCAATCGAAAATGTCAGGTCCGACAAGGCCCGATACCGCACCTAAGTGTAATTTTTGTAGTGATGGGGTAGTGAAGAAAACAAAATATCGAGTTATTAAAATTAAATTAAAATAGATACCTAGTTAAAATCTATGCACTAAACATAGTAATTAAAAAGACAAAGTCAAGATTAAACTTTCTTTAACGAGTTCTCACTACGATATTATTGGTAACCGAGTCTATACACATTACAAAGTGTTTATCGAAATATCAGGAACACTAAACCCATAAAACATAATGGCGCCTTTTAATGGCGGTTTTGTGGTAATTGTGCGCATGCGTAGTATTTGTTTTTTGTGTATGAAAATATCTGGCAAAGAATTCAAACAAGTATTCAGCCTTCTTATTTTTCTCGGTTAATTTCTTTTTACGATGCGACATTGTAATGAATTAAACTTGTACGAACCTATCGAGCGCGAGCACTTCCTCCGCCCGTGACTGCACAACACTACTGACGGCTCAACGCGTACGCATCTGCACAGTGCGGCAACAGGTCGCCATCGGTCATCCATCGAAATAGGCCCGCTACCGCACTGAGATAACTTTTTTTAAGTCCTATGCGGCGGAGGTCGAAAATGGCCCGATGCGTAAGTAAACTGCCTATATTTTTACATTTTAAGTCACAAATCGAAAACTATATTTGTCTCTGTCATACTCGTAAAAATGCCCAAGAAACAGGTTCCGCACCAGCGAGAGAAACCTATTTTTCCTGCGCGCACAGAGATTTGACACAGCGTCGGGCCGATTATAGGTGATCCGCAGTGAACGTGTTAAACAATACAATGCGTGTTGTGTTGTGATATTTCGTAAGTGTGGATTGGTAGACTCCACACACTTTTGGGAATCTTCAGGCAAGTATAGATTTCCTCTAGTGAGGTCAGGTTATGCTCTACCTCGCCGTAAAGCAAAGGATATTTCGAAATATCACAAGGAGGTGTTTGAAAAATATAAAGATTTTCATATTTTTCATTTTTATGGGTAAATCTATTCCGTTTATTCGAAGCGAGTCGATTCGAAAGTTGTACAAAAACCTGTACTAACTCTACTGGTCTGATGGGAAGTCTAACCCACTTCATTCCACCCCTAGATGCTATTGAGGGATGCATTGTTTATAAAACCAAATTCTATGAAGCCTCAAACGTTATCTAATACTTGTAACAAAAACCCGGGTATCGACAAAATAACTCAGTTGACTCCTATTATATTTCGGCTTCTTCCTAGCCACGTCGAGTATTTCCTTACCATTTTCCGGCCCGTCGCATCCGGTTGTCCGAACAATTAGCTTCTTCTTGAGGGGCTTCAGATTGAAGGCGGTTAAACGACGTCCTAAGCAGTCCTTTATTTTCAACCGATTTCAATTTTCAACCGGTTCTCAATTATTCGACTGCAATTTTTTTTATGTTTGCAACCTCATAACTTTTGACTGAGCGAATCGATTTCGATGATTCTTTTTTTATTAGAAAGCTGACGCCTTCCGTGTGGTCCCATTTCAATTTAGTTCAGTCAGGCCAGTCACTTATCACGTGACCGTCCCGGCTACAAGTAGGGGTCCGGACCTCAATATTTCAGATGGTTGCCTCTCGCGGGCCGAGTTGCACGCGCTAGTTCTGAACAGTCTATTTTACGCGCCGTCTGACTATGGCAGCCCTAGTACGTCGTAAAAGATAAAGTTAGGCGATAGAAAGAGACCACAACATTGCACACTATTTTCTGCGTCGTGGTCGGCAAGCAGATTGTCATTGAGAAGAACCGGCGATGACACTTTGCACAATAAATTGTTGTTTACAACTCAGTCAAAAATATTACTTTTTTACGAGCTTTCACTATCCCGATGTTTTTATCCTGGTGTTTGTCATAGGAACTTTATCGGTAGTTAAACGATACAATCCTATCAAGTTCCGTATGAATCGTTTTGGCGAGTTTGGTGCTAGATTTTAACAAAGATCTGGTGCTGAGAACAATACGGCTAAAACGTATTAAAATATTGAATGCCTGTTTTTTAAAAATAATTTTCTAAAGCTAAGTAGCTTGTTGTCTCAATTACTTTACACGGCATAAAATGTGTGCTGGTTTCTTTTCCAAGTGTGGAAGGCGAAGTGCAGTCACATAACACTAAATAGTACAACAGAAGGTCCACTCCGCACGATGATTTAAAGAAATAGCGACTCTAGCGCTGCCACAAAAAGTGCAATTCAGTTCGCAATAACGCCTGGCCCCGCCCTCAAAATCAACACGCAACAAACGCAATGTTGTGGTCTCTTTCTATCGCCTAACTTTATCTCTTACGACGTACTAGGGCTGCCGTAGTCAGACGTTGCGTAAAATAGACCGTACAGAACTAGCGCGTAGGTATAACTCGGCCCGCGAGCGGCAACCATCTGAAATATTGAGGTCCGAAACCCTACTTGTAGCCGGGACGGTCACGTGATAAGTGAGACTGGCCTGGTGCAGTGTGAAACGCCCTTACGTCTTTGTGCGCCTTTGCATAATATCCTCCCGGCGTATTCCGACTTAATTTTTGTAAGGGCTATTTTTTGTACGGCCATTAGGATAAAATTAAAAACGGAATCGCTCCCTTTTGTTGGCCTTTCGTGTAAAAGTCGTATTGGAAGTTGAATAGCGGGAAACACTAGGGCTTTATTAGGAAATGTTGCGCCATTTTACGACTTCTAAATTAGCTCCACTTCGATTTTGAGCCGTAGTTATGTGTTATTATCTCGCTGCAGACTCGGTCATAAATCATTCGAGTGTTTCGCTTTTGATGTTCTTTGTTGAGTTGTGCAACAACAAAAGCGAAACACACGAATGATTTATGACCGATAATAACACTACTATAATAGTCGCTGCCCGCGAGGACATATAATGGAGAATGGAGAGCGGTGATGGTTGCCAGAAATGCGACATAATGCAGCCTGCCTATGTTTTATGCAGTGCGTCCTGCTACTTTGCATTGCAAGATCCGACGACGCACTGCACTGCGCTCATCATCCTGAAACTTTAGTTATAAGTTAAGAGATATTTAAGAATCTTCTAGTAAACTCCACGGTGAAAATTATAAAGACATTTAATTTCAAATTTAAACGTCATAATATATTTTTGGTTTTTAAACTAAATCCGCTCCGAAGCAGAGACGCTATTAATTTGATAAAATTTTCCCAATAGAAAATACTCCCAAAAGTTGCTCCAAAATCTACATTTTTCTAAATTTTATCGGTAAATAGATGTAGGTAATTGTAATTTTTACTACTTATTAACTTTAGCAAATAAACAATTTGCTCAAGTTAATAAGTAGTACATAAATATGTACTACGTTCAGCAAACAGTATGTCTTGGTAGTAAATATTGACGCTGTCACCGCAAACCTGCCTTGGGAGCTTTTACCACAGTCGGGTTTCCGTTTACTTTTAATTTAATTTTTATAGCAAAGAGAATAGCAAACTCAGCGTTAATAAAAAGGATATATTCACGGAATTCCTACTGAATAGTAAATACTACAGGACATGCTTTGAGGAATAAAATCCTTACATTAAGTGAGTATATATTTAGTATTTACTACTGCGACCGAGCTTTACAGGGACTCTACTTTTGTAATGAAAAGTTGCGTTTTTATAAAAAAAATGTAACTGCATCGGTAAACACAAAGCAAAACATTATCTACATACAAAATTTCATCAAAATCATCAATTTCGTAAAAAAAATATTGTTGACTACTTGAAGATGCAGCCGAAGGCGTTGTCGTACTGACTTGAAAGGGTTTAATGCAATCGCTATCAGTTGCTACACAGCATTGCATCAGAATGCTTAGTCTTTTGGTGCTTCGTCTGTGCTGGTATGGTGTTAATCAACCGCAACCGAAGCCTATAACACTAAATTACACCTGAACTAATTGAAAAACTAAAAAAAGCCCTATGTGGCCTGTGCCGCCAACAACGATTACAAGCTAGTGATACACATATGACCAGCGACGTAAAATCAATAGGCCTCCGTTACGCCCTAGCTAATGACGCGATAAGTACCACAGAACGCGAAAAGATTTTCAATAGTAGTGTGCATTATGCACAACTCAACAAAGAACAACAAAAGCGAAACACTCGAATGATTTATGACCGAGTCTGCAGCGAGATAATAACACTACTATAATTGATTTAATTATATGCAAGAAATCGCAGTATACCAATTAACAAACTATGTGGGAGGTCCAAAAGTAATTAAATTAATTGAATTAAACAGCCACCATAATGACAGATAGGATGATAAAGGACGATGGACGAAAGTTCCAGAATATTTTTTATGGGATAATAAAAATTATTTATCGTTCGGTCGCGTGTCTGGTGAAATGTTAGCCGCTTCCGACGAAATGTAGCGTCGAGTGTTTCCGACACTGTAAATTATTTAATATCGATATTGTATGTAGGAGGATTTCATTAATCATAACTGCAGACACTTATTACCGTAGTTACACGAATTTCGTCTAACAGTTGTGTAATAACATCTTACAAAATATATCACAAATAAAACTAACTTAAATTAAAAATTAAAACTAGGTAGTACCTAGCTATGAAAATGAAAATATTTATTTTTTCATATAGGCCTAAATAACAGGCTCTTATGAAAAGTCAAAACTCTACCGCCAGGTTCGGTAAGCAGGTTTGCACCGAGAAGAACTGGCAAGAAACTCGGCACTTGCTTTTTTCAAAATTGTCATTGTTATAATACAAGATTTCTTATAAAGTATGAAAGATTATAACATATTTTTAAGATATCTCGTGAAGAGATGGAAGCATATTCTATCATTCCAAGCATCATTGTCGTTAAGAAATTCTTCAATGGTATAATAACCATGATTAATTAAATGTTTTTTTTTGACAGTGTCTTTAAACCTGTGCAAAGGTAAGTCCAAAACAGACTTCGGGATCATATTGTAGAAGCGTACACTCAACCCCACACATGACCTCTGTACCTTACGCAAACGGTGTGGCACTATAACCAATAACGGTGTGACACTATACTTAATATAATTAAACTATATCTAAATTAAAAACTACATATAAAATGAAATGTAAAATTAAATTAATCTAGTAGAACACTGTCAGAGGGAATTGTTGCCAAAATGCTGGCCCATTTACCTCGTTGTATATTAGTTATACCCAGATAGACTATTTAAAAACGTTGAACATTAGTAGTGAGTAGGGTTTCCAAAATATTAATTGCCAACGCCGGACAAAGACACTCCAAACTAACTTAGAACCAAAATGTAACATATTCAGCAAATAATCAATTTAGTAAATAATTTCATTTTATTTAAAAAATCTAATAAGTACATTTGGTTTTGGTTGCGGCGAGGGACATTCATACATCGGCCGTCATCGCCTATTTTGCAGCGCCGGAGTTAGCTTGGAAGCGGTTATCAACTGGGTAAAACATAATGTATATATATATCTAGTTTATTATTTATAGTCTTGTTATTTTTATATATATCTTATATTTTATCAATAGTAATATCTATTTTCACTTTTCAGTACCTACTCAGCATTTCCAAACTTTATTTTTCACACATTCAAGGGCTCCTGGAAGAAATCTCTCCAGTAGAGATAATATGTCCTTTGTGCACGTCTTTTCTTTGTATAATTTTAGTTTAAGTTTCTGGTTCATAAATAAATAAATAAATAAATAAAAGTAGTGCACTACGTTATAATCACACTAACAGAATTTTGATTGTTTAATTAATTCTTAAAACTAGAATAAAATTTATGATTTTATTAAACAACAAAAACTATATATTCATTTAAATCACTCCAAAATTTAAATATGTAGGTAACTCTATAAATCTTTACCGGATTTTTATATTTTTTCATTGTATGTGATATTTTATCTTCGTATAGCAATGTTTTTTCCAAAGTCAAGTAGTGTAATTTTTAATTACAATTTGTTTAATTTTTTATCTTATCACTCAATTAAGGATGCCCTCTACACTAGGACAAATCTACAGAAAACTGGACGGATGACAGACCTAATAGTGAGGCCTCAACAACCGATTTGCAATAGCGTTATTTTCGAAAATGCCTCTACCTTATACCTAGATTGATAAGTAAGAGCTGAATACCGATAACACTGATAAGTAAAGTAGGTACCTAGTTAGTAAATAAACCAGAAACTACTAACTACATGTTAGTTACAGATTTTATGAATAAACCAAACCAATTTCACTGTTGAGCGCCAAAAGTCAAAACCGACTAAATATAGATCATGACGCTTGACTGTGAATAGAATTGTATTAGGTACAATGGAATAGATTCTTCTCGTCGGGTCACGTAGTGTAGTTAATTCAGTAACTCAGTTGGTGTACAAAAAAATAGCCAAGTGCGAGTCGGATTCGATTAAGGTTACAGAAGGCTCATTGACGTACTAAATGAAGACTATTTAATAGATATAATTACAAAATACTTTTCTGAATTTTCTCTGCACTTAACTATGTTTTTTTTTGCATAAGACGATAGGTACTAATTTTATAGTTCTAGGTCAACGGAAAGTACCCTAAAAAGGATTCCATTGAGTATCGAAATATACGTTTTTTACGGTATAAACCGTTGTATCTTTTTCCGGGTTCTGCAAGCCCCAAAAGAAAAAACGGAACTCTCGCGCTGTGTTCTTGTCCGTCTGTCTGTCTGTCTGTCATATAATATTAAGTGGGGTATCATATGAAAGGGCGTTACCTACTTGTGTAACTATTCTAAAATCGATTTATTTTTATGCCTGATATCTAAAAAAATACTATTCTTCCTCCTTATAATTTATTTTTATTTTTATTATTATTTCCAAAGTTTATCAATCGAAAAATCTGAAATACATATGATTCATAGGGATTAATTTAAAATTGCTTAAATATTCCTCTTATAACTTAGACATCATTTCCTACTAGGGTAATGTAAAAACCATATCACACATCTGTAAACAAAATAAAACTCGTATTTGACACACAAACTAATTCTGTCCGAGTCTGCGAATAAAAACGCAAGAGCTTCGTCAATTATTTATTTATGGAATATGGATCCGACGAGGGGATGATGCCTGTACGAACACGGCTTTTAATAATTCACATGCATTAACTATTATTACTGGCAAAAAATATATAAAAAATTGGGAGATGCATTGAGTTGAATAGTCTTGTTTATGACCCTTGCGTAATAAAACAGATTTCACACTAGAATATTACTAAAATTTAAGGCGAAAGAGTACGTGTCTGTGTATAATTCTTAGGTACTTCTATACCTTCTCTACAAGTATCTATCCACCTACGTAATCAGATTAGGTAGGTATACCCTTGATTCAAGGTAGACTAAGTACCTACCAAGATGACAAAAAGGTGGTTTTTGGTTGGTTGTTTACGCAGGTGGAAAAGCAGGCAAAATCTAGAGTGTTATAAAAATTCGGACCTCTATTAAAATATCCATTATATTTAATTAAGAACGAGTGCAAAAAGTAGCGCCAGAGCAAAAGAAACAGCCAGATATAATATAACACACTTTAATACGCAAATAAATTTACAATTATTTTCTTAAAGAATAAACGTATTTAAAATACTGCAATAACTCCATCTTCTAATAAAATATAAATTTAATTTATAAAGTACTTAAATATTTTTAAATAAATAAATAAAAGAATAAATTATTAGTTAGCTTGTAATTATTACGATTTAAAAATAGTGTGTCCACATTTTTCCATTTTTAAAAACAATACCTTAATTAAAGTTGTACATTAATTTCACTATAAAGTCTGTTATTGATACCTAGTTATTATGTTTATAAGAATGCAACAAATAAGCCTGTATACAGCAAGATCACGAAACTGGTTGAATGACCGTGAATAAAAAAAAAACAATAACTACTAGATATTGTACAGTACGCAATCACTTTATTCAATAGGTATCTAATTCTAGAGTACATATAAAACTTTTTTACAAGAGTCTTGTTGTCAGTCACCATGAACAGGACGGAATAATAATATAATGAGTAATATCGATCCAATGCTAAGTTACAAGCGACTCTACATTTATTTACGTTTCAATGATACGCGCAAAAGTATCATTATTTATGATTTCATAGTATTTTTAGCCTTATATCATACTTAACAACGAAGTAATCGTTGTTAAGTATGAAAGCAGTAAATCTTACAGGATTTACTCATACAAAGTTCAAAAGTCACCGCGTGAATAAATAAAACTTTATCATCAAATGGACATGCGCGACTTAGACGAGACGTAAACAAACTTAGAACTTTCTAAAAGTTCACCACATTTTATAACAAACATGACAGAGGCATACCTTTTAGAATAAATGCAGCCGATCCCGGTCGAAACTTTGCCCTCAAACTCACAACACACTCGACTTTATCACAACATTCCTCTATAAAATCACTTTTAGAAAACTGGTCGCTTCACTAGCACTCGAGTTGCCGCACTTTTTGAGAGAAAAACTTCGTGAAACACTATGAAAAATCACAAAACACACGCGTATTATGTTATTGGACAACTTTATTCGGTAGCTCGCTGTTATAAAGCCGGGTTTATAAGGTAAAAACTTTTTAAATCGTAATAAACAATCGGAGCAACAAGCAACACGCGACGGCCATCTTCCGCCGGAGCGACGTTTGAACTTGCGTTCGCTAGAGGGAGTTAGATGAGCCGGCTCCTAAAAAATGTAATACAAAAGTGTGGACACAACAACGCTATAAACTTACAATTAACGATAAGTTACTTTCAAATAATTATACTTACTTTTATAATTTATTTGTTATTGTGGTATTATTCGTATTTATATTTTCTTTACTCTATCCAACTCTACATTTTTTTTATTATAGATTTATAGAGCTGCTTACTTTTAATTAATAACTTAAACCGTAAAAATAAATATAAATTGAATTTTAAATTTTTAGTCTTCTTTTATTTAATAGATACACCATACCTAGTATGTTATAGCAATTTCTTATAAGAATATGATTTTAATTTGATATTATTCTAGGCTAAGTTAGTAATCCTATGTTATGAAATTTACACTAAGTTACTAACATGATATTAAAAAACTTCTGTACTGCAGCATACCCCCTGGGGTTTTGTTTGTTTATTTTACAACTTTTTAGTTTTAATAAAGTTCTAAATTACATGAACTTGTACTTACTGTAAATAACTTAATTAAATTTATAAAAGCTAGATACAGTATGTAAGTACCTATCTAGCATTTATAAATTCTTACCAACGCTTTGTTTTTGGTCCAACCACTTCAGTGTTTTAGAAGATCTCATTCTGATAATTCTGTAATTTCCCTGGTAGAGTTTGCGGAAATGATAGGCAACGATGTAGATAAGAGAGATTTGTAAATAACTATTTATAAAAAAAGTCCATGCCTATTGGCTGTTTTGACTTTCAAAACTTTGAGAAGACGTAAAAAAGTGCTCTATTTTTGAGCACACTAATAAAATTAAGGCAACTTAAAGCGATGGTTGCGCCTAAGTTTTAAGTCAAGCAAAGTTTTTTACTGCCTCGTAAAATTGATTCGCTGAGGGCGAGTTATAGCATATAAAAGAATTGGTTGTTAAATACGAGTAAGTATGTTTTAATGATTTCTTTATAGTACCTAAACTTATATAGACAGACATCACGAAGACAATTAGGGATTTCAGAGAAAACCCGTACGTACCTACATTGAATAAGTAATACATTGAAAAGTAGAATAAGTAATCCCAACAAAAACATTTTCATGTAAAATGTTGCCAGACGAGCATATGGCTCACACTGTCAAAAAGGTATCAGATCTCATGTAGGGCAAGACTTCTAACTCTATACACCCTAAAATACAAGCTCTAACTTCATAAACTCTACACTTTAGTTAAGAATAATGTCTTGGCCGTTTCGCTACCGTCACATGGGCGTAAAGTGAAAAATTTATACCAAAAACATCATTTTTCTGTTTATGCATGTATATATATGTTTTTTATATACTAAACTTTGCTCAAGAATATTTACTTCATATTTGTTACCACTTACCATTTACCAATACCCATAAGTCAATAAGTCTGGAAAACTGTAGAAATGTTATCTTTCGGGAAGCCGTGAATTTTGTGGATTAATTTGGCCGAACCATCTATAAGTATTTTTTATAGAATAGACATAATATACCCTAGACAGGTGGTATACCATGTACAGCCGACAGCGCGAAAAAGGGTCGCCTATTTACCGGTGTCAAAAATGCTGTTTTTATCACCAGCAGTAAGGCCACGATATAGTTCGCTCAGCAGCCACCTATAGAATTTTGACAGACGGCGCTGCTGTTAGCTTGTACGAAAAAGGTTTACGTAAATCGTTCCGATGCCCATATCCTCATGTTTCTTATCGGTCATTAATAGCCAAGTTATCAGTAATCGTGGCATGAATTCTATATTTTGAAAAATTGGACGTGTAGCGCTGCGAATTGCAATGCATTAACGGCCTACAAGCCGTATTTAGGTGATTTTGAATGAAGTTTTATGCAAAAACTATTAAGACAATTACTTTCATAAATATTTACACGTCATATATTTTGGGTTTTTAATCTAAAATCGCTAAGAAGCAGAAACACGATTGGATACAATTTTCTCGATAGAAAGTTCTCCCAAAAGTTGCTCCAAAATCTCAGTTTTCCTGTTATATATCGGAAACTGCAATTGATGTAATTGTAATTTTTGTTTTAATGTATCGGTAATAATAATATCCTAAAACGCTTAGAACAGATTTTTGATAACTGGCTTAGTTTTTGAGTAATTAGGTAAAACGTCGTTTTTCTGCTATATTCTTCCGCGACGCTGCATGTCGCACCTACCAAATCTCCGTGAGAGTGAGAAAGACAAAAATAAATTCAATAAATCCCCTTAATAGCCAAGTTATCACTTATCAGTATAAATTCTAAAATTTGAAAAATTGGACGTGTAGCGCTGCGAATTGCAATGCATTAATGCAATGCTGAGTTCCTAATTTGTATAACTGTCCCGTCCGCGGGGAGTTAAATCTTAATTCGCTTATGCCAGTTTTCTCCACTCGTCCGCATTGCACCGAATGGAGAACTATTTCCTCGCATTCATTTGAGTATGTTGTGCGGTACAAGTTTTAAGATGAAGCGGGTAATGCTTGACAACCCGCCAATATGCTTAAGTTTTGATGTGATAACGTTTAATAAATTGATGAACACCAGCAACGCACATGAAAAATAGTAACGTTCCGCGTAACGTTCCACCTGAGCCTGTGCGTGCTAGCGAGAGCGCGCAACAAGCGATAGAGAGGCACGATAAAACAAACGATAGAGAGGCCAATTATGACGTTATCACGTAAATCTATCGTCCGTAAACCGACTTTACAGACAAACCAATTTTTTGAAGTGAGAACTTTTTTAGGCGCGTAGAGCATTTGGATAAACCAATGAACTCGTTAGATACACACTGTCTGTTGTGTTATGTTACCTTGAAGTTAAAACTTGTTTCAGCGCGGTTGGCATATTTAGATATGGGTAAAAATCATTGAACTCGTTACCGTAACGTAACCGACACCTCTGTATTTGGCGTTCCACAGATTAACAATATGACGCAAGAGAGCAAGACGACGGCTGGCACTTGCTTGACGACTGGCTGGCTTGACGGAGTTGCGCGGCACGCACTGCTTTTGACATCAAAAGCAGTGCGTGCCGCGCAACTCTGCACTGCAATATCAAACGACCATATATACCACCGAATAAGTATATAATATTACTATGGTAATAATTTGGAGAATATCTTTAAAATGTGGTATACCTACCTAAATTGCTACTTCTCAGGCCGTGTGGGACCGGCAAAATGAAATGGTGTCACCCCTATTACCCAGTGGGTATCGTAAGAGGCGACTGAGGCTGGGTTGATTGACTTCTGCGACTACTACTTACTTCACTATACTTCACTACTATTACTGACGACTATGGCGGTCTGATCCTTATTTCGAAAGTCATAAGAGTCAGGCCGCGTTAACTATAACGTTTCTATTAAAGTCATGTCAAGCAACCGAGCCTAAGGGACATATGGGGAGAAGCTGGCTCACAGAAATTAAGACAGCCCCCTCACCACTCATCGACAAAATATGGCGTGGTAGCCATTTCGTAAGTGGCCAGACTGGACAAAAACACTGGCTGTTATCAGGCAGCAGTGACACCGGTGCGACCAGTTGAACCCGGCGTTGACCAACCTGCATGAGCAACGTGGTCACTTTGGGCATATCTTTCGATGAGTGATGAGCTAGGGTGTAGAACAACCTTCCAGCTTGTATGTTCCCAGCCAGTAAAATCTGGGTGCCTTCAAGAGAAGAGTAAATAGGCATTTTTAGACAAGCGCTATACCCTAGACCTCATCATTTCTGTCCATCAGACATGATTGTAGTCAAGCGTCTCAATAATAAAAAAAAGAGTAGGGCCAAGATACAATGGCCCTCAGTTACGCCTTGCTATTCCCGACCTTGGTAGGTATAACCTACCTGAAAAAGGTCGCTGGTAGCGGGTGGATGAGGAAGGCGGAGGACCGTGTGTGGTGGCGCGCTCTCGGAAAATCTTAGCCTAAAAATATCGAACTATGAATTCAATCACTTCTAATAAGAAAAAGCGATCAATATTTTTGGCGACATCTATTGCGATAAGACGGTACTGAGTATATCGTCGATGTTCGATGTAAGTATAACTTACATCGAACATCGACGATATCATCATAGATGGCAGTGTTGGGATGGGATATCTATGCCATGTTTTAGTTAGATATTGGTGCTAATTCTGTTGTAGAAACTCTCTAGAAGAAACTAATTTAAAATACTGCTATCCTTTTCGAACTGTTCCCTATGGAAAAGGATAGCGCTATTTTAAATTAGTTTAGTTTAGAGATTTTGCTCAACAGAATCGACCACTTTGTCGAAGATTACCATTATAACATACTCAGAAAACTCAGGATAACATCCGAAAAATTTACTTAAACCTTTTTCGTACAAGCAAACAGTAGCGCCATGTGTCAACTTTTTAAAATAGGTGGCTGCTGAGCGAACTACAGCGTGGCCTTACTGTTGGTATCATTGACACCGACAAACTGGCGACATTTTTTCACGTCGTCCAGGTCACGCTGTCTAAGGTGTACCTATGTCTATTTCGTCATTCTAATTATTTTTACCCGACTGCAGAAAGGCTTATGTTTGTCGTGCGTATCTTGTATGTACCTATGGTTTGTTGTTTGCAAGGGCGGATCCAGGGGGGGGTCATGGGGGTCATGACCCCCCCCCCTGAGCTGGTTCCAGGACTTAGGTGGACCACTAATGGAACATAATGATTTTATTTGTATATTTGTTACCATACAGATTTAATGTAACAACAATATTTAATTAATTTGATATAATGTTATAATAACTTTGTATGATGGCATGGATAGATAGATAGATAGATAGAAAATTCTTTATTGTACACCAATAAAACATGAGAAAACATTGATAAATACATAAAAGTTATACTAATGTACATATGGCGGCCTTATCGCTACACAGCGATCTCTTCCAGGCAACCATCGGGGTATGAAGCGGTGATTGGAATATAATGAGGTAGGTGGTACAATAAAAACAATTAAAACTGAAGAAAATATCACATATCACTATATAAATAAATACGTATGTATATATATAATATATTTACATAATCATAGTAATAATATAATATATAAATATATATGTATATAATGAATTCTAATAAATAATTATAAAACTCACAAATAGAATAATAAATGTTTCAAATTAAAATAAATACTTACAAAAATACTTAATGAGTGACAAAATATAACATATATAATATAAGTAACATAGAGATCAGCTGCCACTGACTCCAGGAAGTTGAGACAAAAAGTGATCCTTTAAACGTTTCTTGAAGATGTTTACAGAATTGGCCTCCCTGATATCAAGCGGAAGGACGTTCCAGAGCTTTATGGCCTTTACCGTAAAAGACTTACCAAAGAAAGTCGAACTATGTGTGGGCACCCTTAGAGTTAGTTTTCTTGCAGAACGAAGTACCTCGTCAGGCTGTCCCACGAAGTTGAACTTTTCTTTTAAGTATGGGGGCGCAGAAGGATGAAAAAGAACACAGTACAGAACAGAAAGGATGTGCATATTCCGGCGAAGTCGAATGGGTAACCAATTAAGACGAGAACGAAAATGTGAGATGTGGTGTGTGGTACGTAACCCAAATATGAACCGAATCATTGCATTTTGAAGTCTCTCAAGCTTATTCAATTGGTCTTCGGTTAATTCAACAATGCTTGCGTCAGCATAATCTAAAATAGGGAGGAGTAAGGTCTGTGCGAGCATAATTTTGGTAGGAATTGGAAGAAAATTTCGAAGGCGACGCAACGAACCCAAAGCTGCAAACACTCTCCTGCTGATTTCGCTAACATGTCTAGTCCAACTGAGTGTACTATCTAAGTAAATTCCCAAGTTTTTAACATCATCACAGTAAGGAATCACAATGTTATCAAATAAAATAGGCGGTAAGGATAATCCGTCAACTTTACACATCTGTCTCCGACTGCCAATGATAATCGCTTGAGATTTTCTTGGGTTGACACTGAGGCCAAATGTTTTACTCCACACAAGGATTTTATCCAAGTCGTCATTCATTTTAGCAATAGCTGCCGGAAGATTCTCCAGTTGATTGCACATAAATCTGGACATCGTCTGCATACATATGATAGAGAGAAGAAAGGTTTTGAGAGATTGAATTAATGAAAATAGTAAAGAGTAATGGTGACAACACGCCTCCCTGAGGAACGCCAGCAGCAATATCGCACCATGATGAATAAGTATCATCAGCGCGAATGCGCTGCCGGCGACCCTGAAGGTAACTACGAAACAAGTCAATAACTGCTGGAGATATGTTGAGAGAACGCAGCTGGCCAAGTAGGATGTCAAAATCGACAGTATTAAAAGCGTTGCTGAAATCCAATAAGGTCATAATGGTTAGCTGTTTATTGTCCATGCCAAGCCGGATGTCATCAGTCACTTTGATCAAAGCAGTGACAGTACTATGTCCAGGACGAAAGCCGGATTGAAAAGGATTAAACAAGTTGTTTCTGTTAAGGAAAAGGTTCAGCTGATGGTGAATTAACTTTTCAAGAACTTTGGACAGGAAAGGCAAGATAGAAATAGGTCGGAAGTCAGAGAAGGAAACAGGGTTAGCTTTTTTCGGCAGTGGTAGGACATGAGCACTTTTCCAAGCTAAAGGGAACTCACTCGCTGCTACACATTCATTTAAAATGTATGTGATGACAGGAGCGATAACATTAAGGAGGGGAATGATCATAGCCCGACTAATCTGATCGCTACCAGTGGCATTGGATGATATGGACAACACGTTCTTCTTCACATCACAGACAGTAAACGGACTTAACTCGAACGGAGGATAAGTATGAGTCGGGGTTACAGAAAGTGACTGAAGTGTACGAGATTTAGCTGAACTATCAAACAAGTTCGAGGGTGAAGAGAAGTATTGATTTAACTTTTCAATATCAACACTCGGTGACGATGAAGTCTGAGATGATTTACCAACCCCAACAGTTTCCAGAAACCTCCACACTCTAGAGGAGTCGCCGTTCTCGACTGATGTGTGAATATGGCGTCGTTGTGCGTCTCTACATAGTGTATTGCAGCGATTCCTGGCTTTATGATATTTACGGAGATTTTCGTCAGAATTCTTACATTTATATTTGAATTTTGCTATATTTTTCTTATGAATAATAGATTTCAACTCATCAGTCAGCCAGGGAGCAGGCAAGTGTTTCAACTTCACTGGGTGAATCGGCGCATGCACATCATAAAGTTGAGTGAGCAATGAACAGAAAATGTCAACTTTACGATCAACGCAAGACGCGGACTCTATTACTGACCAGTCGATACTGCGAGCATCCACACACAACTGATCATAATAACTGATGGCATGGACATAAAGGAACTCCGAGCATAGCTCTCTCCATCGCTCGCTGAGTGACCCTGAGCCTTCTTATGAGGCCCATAGTTAGCGACCATGTCTCGGATCCGTAAGTGATCACCGGCAACAAGCACTGTTCGAAGACTTTGGTCTTCAGGCACTGAGGGATGTTGGACGAGAAGGCATCGCGGAGTTTCCCAAACGCTGCTCAGCCGAGTTGGATTCGGCGGTTCACCTCTTTTTTGAAATTGGACCTACCTAATGGTATTGTATTTTCAAGGTATGCGTACTCGTCTACAATTTCGAGTGCAGATTTTTCAACCACCACTGGATGGAGCGAAACATGAGTGTTTGACATAACCTTCGTCTTACTCATGTTCATTTTAAATCCAACCTGTTGAGAAACTCTGCTGAGGTCATTGACCATTGTGTTGACATCCTCCAGGGCTCCAGGGTCTCTGTCATAACGACTAGGTATATCGTCAGCGAATCGCTAGTGTGTGATGTACTCGCCGCTGACGTTGATGCCACATCCGTTCCAATCCTCCGCCGTAAACAACTTTGGAGAGATGACATTCCCCTGTCGCACTTCTCGCTGCAGTTGGATTGGTCTCGTAGCTTGGTCTTGGATACGGACTGACATAGTGGCGTTTTCATACAAACACTTTAGCACTTGGATATACCGGTTATAGTCGATTCGGCATCTCTGCAGAGATCTCAACACAACCCACGTCTCCACCAAATCGAAGGCCTTCTCATAGTCCACAAACGCTAAGCAAAGTGGCTGGTTATACTCTTCAGTCTTCTGTATAACCTGCCGCAGCGTATGGATGTGGTCTATGGTGCTAAAGCCTTTTCGGAATCCGGCTTGTTCGGGAGGCTGGAAGTCGTCAAACCTATTAGCGAGACGATTTGTAATGACCCTCGAGAACAGTTTGTAGACGTGGCTCATGGGTCTGTAGTTCTTCAGCAAAGTGTTGTCACTTATTTTGAAAAAGAGAACCACTACGCTCCTGTTCTACGCCTTGGGCGTTATTCCTTCGTAAATGACGGCATTGAACATTCGCTGAAAGACTTTCAAAATCGGTTTTCCACCCGCTTTCAGCAGTTCAGCTGTGATTGCGTCAACAGGCCCTTTTGTTGCTTCAACTGCTTGAGAGCCATTCTAATCTCGTATAGGCTGACGTCCGGAATATCTGCGGCTTAGTGCCGGGTTAGTTTGGCTCTAGGGTCTCCAGCCAAATCTTGGACAGGCTTCTGGACTGAGGTGTATAAGCGACCGTATTCGACCTCCCTCAAGATATCAGGTTTCGAGGAGATAAGACTGCCATTGCCGTGCCGTTGTCGGTCTTCAGACGGGTCAGCTAACTCTTCCCGGTAGACAGATCCCTGGCGAACACTTCCGAGCCCCTGTTCCGCTCTATATCCCGGCGCCAACATTTAGTACCATCTCTCGTCTCACACGAGACACTAGCGCGACGTCTTCGCTCCCAATTCTGTAAACTGTGTAACTTGTATAACACATTATTGGAATTAAATATTTGTTCGCGCAGTATTTTATTAGGATCAACCCAAACAATCTTAAAGTGATGCGCTCGGTGTTATAAGCGCGTAGGTCGCGCGTTTGTAATTTTGAGATCTGTCTATTGATCCGCTGGTATTCTGATACGTCTGCAGAAGACTGGATATGGACGTGATAGTGCTTCTCTGGATGTCTTCAAGAGAAGATGGCAATATGTACGTGTATATGTACAAGTTATTATGTGTTAAGTTTTTCAAGTGTACAAGAATAAATATTTTAAGTAGGTACAGTACTTACGTACATTAATAAAATACCTACTTTTTACTTTTTATCTATTGTTATCAAAATTAAATTATAAGTTTTTGTCTTGACCACGATTATGTGACCCCCTCCTGGCACCAAAGCTGGATCCGCCCTTGGTTGTTTGTTGGTAAATTTCTTTATTAACTCGTTACGTAGTCGTTTTCTTAACTATAAAGTGAATATTGCTAGCATATTCTTGCACCAAACGCTTAATCTAATTGAGTGCAGTGAGGAGCGGTCAGAGAGACACAA
The DNA here is from genome assembly GCA_036785405.1 of Coenonympha arcania. Taxonomy (NCBI): domain Eukaryota; kingdom Metazoa; phylum Arthropoda; class Insecta; order Lepidoptera; family Nymphalidae; genus Coenonympha; species Coenonympha arcania. The sequence goes on along the minus strand of CM072078.1, from coordinate 2,619,381 downwards.
ATGAGATTTATCTATCTGTTGAGTCCCTCAGCCTCTGTTTACTGGCATGGCTGACTCGTGCGAGGCTTCCTGGCTGAGTTGCTCACACGTGGAACTATTTGCATTATAATAATTGAATAATATGAAAAGATCTATACTCCGACTTTTAATTCGAGGATATATTGCATTTATTTTTATTATTAATACGCTTTTATTAGCTTCACCTGTATGTTTGTATGTTTGTAACCGACACCTTTGAGCTCGATTTTGTCCTACTTTGAACGATCAGATTTAATTCAAACTTTGCACACCCGTCAAAGACCGATGACAATGCAATAATTCGATTGAAATATCCAATCTTAATTAGATTCGCCACGATTAATTAATTTTTTTCCGCATCCTTTGCATGCGAGTAAGAGAGATAGAGCGTGTTTTTTTTAGTTTTCTAAACTATTATTATTATTATTGTCTTTCTCTCTCTCTCACGTGACATACGGGGTTTCGGAAGAATTTAACAGAAAAACAATGGTTCACCTAATTACTATAAAACTTGTTTAAATTTGAAAGTATTTTTTTTTTGTTTTTACCCTGCAGGTAAAAATCGCTTAAATACGCCGCCTACGCCGTTAACGATCACAAAATCTTCTTTTGATTTCCACATTACATTATATCTTTACTTTAGCACTCGGGAGTGTTAAAAAGTTGAATAAAACATTAATAAAAACTCAAAAAAATAAATTTAAGTATCCAACTAATTTATATCCAATCCCGCCATTCCAAATGTAGGTTAAAGGGAGAAAGAACTCTTTGACTGCAGAGAATGAAGACATGTTTTTTTCTGAGTCTGTCTGGTTTCCTGGTAATTAGAAATACTGAACATTTTATGGATTCCGTTTTACCTTTGGGTACCTTAAAATCCTGCAACATTATAAGAATCGATATGACTCGAATTTAAATTAATAACCTCCTATTTTGTAGTCAGTCATAACAAAGCAGACATACTATAAACGGAACGCGAAAAACAAATAAAAATATGAAAAGTGCAAAAACGCAATAACTCGAAAAGAATCGGATCGCAGCTGCATTGTTAGATTGTTTGTGTATCCGACTTTGAATGGGTTTTAATAAACGGCCGGCTTGCTTTGTTGGGGATTTCCAATAACTGCCGAAATATCAAATTGTACGAGTCCATAGAGTATATCCCTAAAATCTATATAACTACATACCGAAATATCATATACATAATATTGTACACGAGTATCTATTGTCACGACCTATGCCTAGGTCGGAAACAATGATCGTGTGTCCTTGGCTTAGTGTTGAAATTTGACAGTTTAGAGAGACCTTTCCGCTCGATATCAAAGTAATAAAAAAAGAAATTAGATATTTGAAATTTAAAAAGACATGTTCGGTTTGGTTGTCATAGTGTTATGTGGACAACAGTCAGAGTGAAAAATGCGATACTAAAAAGAGAAGTGAAGAAAGGACTAGTAGTGAACGCGAGTGCTATAGCTAGGCCAATGACAGCGTGTTCGTGGAATGAGTAGTCCTCGCGTGCTCGGAGGCACTCGGAGGTGTGTACGGTACGCTTAATCTACCGTCAAATAAAGGCCTCAATCCATCGACTCGTGTATTCTTCCAATCCCGACCCCAGGCTCGTAACATTGGTGTCAGAAGTGGGATTGGAAGATGTCGTTGGTGCCAGGGAACGAGAATCAAGACATGACTCGCGTGCAGGAGAGGAGTAATTCCGATACAAGACCTTGGGAAGGTGACACTACGATGAAGCAGGTGATTGACGTGAATGCCCTGCTACAACGGATGGAGTCTATAATGCAAGAAAAGTCACGTGCGCTTCTGGAGAAATTCAGCCGTCGGGAAGAAAGGGTCAAGACACGTCTGGAAAGTTTCTATGAGGAAATGGTTGGTCTACTACCAAAGAAGAAAGAGGCATGCGACAGAGCGGCTGAGAAGGAAGTGGGCAGAAGTAACGACTCACTCGAGAAACAAGTCTTTGGGGAAGAGACTAGTGACGTGGAGGTGGAAGATGCGGTCTGTTTGAAGCCACAATCCAACTTTGGGGAACGTGAAGCTCAAGTGCCGGTATTTATTTGTCAAGACTCAGGAGATTCGGAGACGTTGGAGTTGGCTACGACAGAGATCATTGAGACGGAGACTAGTGACGTGGAGATGGTTGTTGGACTAATGGTGGAAGATGCGGTCTGTTCGAAGCTACAAACCAACTTTGTGGAACCTGAGGCTCAGGTGCTGGTATTAGAGGATGTCATTTGTCAAGATTCAGGAGATTTGGAGACGTTGGAGTTGGCTGCGACAGAAATTGTGGAGACGATAACGAAAACTGAGGAACAAGTTGATATTCGTTGCAAAGAGAGTGGCGCACGACGCGGAATGACGACGGACAGAATTAAGAAGAAGTTGAAGGGTGATTCGAAGTTGAAGATTGAGGTGCGCCGTACGTACAGTCACGCTGGAGGATTGGTTGATGCACGCATGGTGAAAGGGAAGATGGGGCTTTGCTTCAGCGCAATACGCACTACAGAGACCAGACTGAAGAGGAGAGTGCGCCCTAGATGTGGTGGCACAAAACGGTCAGCTGCAGCAAGTATGGTGAGGAGGAAGGTACGGCCTGGTAGCATCAACGTACGACGCTCGATTACATTATTCAAGATGGAGCGAAATGTATTACATGGTTGTGACAGCGGTAAACGATTCGTTGCAAGAGTCAAGATGAAGAAAGAAGATCAACCTGGGTACGACAGGGTAAATCGAATGACGACAAAGGTAAAGATGAAAAGAGGAATATGGCCCAGCCATGACATGGTGATGATCATGCTCGGGACGAGCATGTCTTAGGTGGGGGCAGTGTCACGACCTATGCCTAGGTCGGAAACAATGATCGTGTGTCCTTGGCTTAGTGTTGAAATTTGACAGTTTAGAGAGACCTTTCCGCTCGATATCAAAGTAATAAAAAAAGAAATTAGATATTTGAAATTTAAAAAGACATGTTCGGTTTGGTTGTCATGGTGTTGTGTGGACAACAGTCAGAGTGAAAAATGCGATACTAAAAAGAGAAGTGAAGAAAGGACTAGTAGTGAACGCGAGTGCTATAGCTAGGCCAATGACAGCGTGTTCGTGGAATGAGTAGTCCTCGCGTGCTCGGAGGCACTCGGAGGTTTGTACGGTACGCTTAATCTACCGTCAAATAAAGGCCTCAATCCATCGACTCGTGTATTCTTCCAATCCCGACCCCAGGCTCGTAACACTATAAACTTTTTCGTCACTCTACGGTTAGCATAGTCACGGATTGATATACGGACGTAACGGACACTTGCACTAGTACTGCAAGAGTCCGTTACGTCAACATACCAGTGCAATCGAAACTATTTGAAATTCTACGAACCTTTTCATCCCGTGACTGTACTAGTGGTCAATTGGTATACTCTTATTCGTAATTAAGAGACGTGGGTTCAAATTCAGACAATTTTTATGTTTCCAAAACTTTATAGAACAAATACGAGCTGATGCAAACTATGTTTTGTCATATAAATTATTAATCACTGGGGTACGAAAAATAGTTTACCTCCTATTCTCAGACCTACCGAATTTTACAAAAAACATCTAGTAACTACTTAGAATAAAAATAGGTTAGTAGTAACATTTTCAATAAAAAAAATAGAAATAAAAAATATATCTTCCTATTATTAACTTATCTTGAAAATTACAGCTCCATCTATAATTTAATTTTATCGTCAATTTCTTACAATTTGATATCCAAGTTCGTTGTAGAGAATATTATTATATTTTAGTAAATTAATATTCTCGTCGTTCTGTCTAGCTTAAAATTCAGGTCAAATCTGTATCAAATCTGCGAAGACTTAAAATCGACGTAGCCTAAATTACGATTCGAGGAATAAGAAAATCCCATTGTAAGAAAATAAGGTTATTATTTTTTTTAATGTATGTCATTGTCCACTAACTATCCTCCAACATGGTGGTCGGAGACCTTTTGTAGCTGACACGGCTCATATCTTTTTTTTTTGCCTTGCTCTGTTGGACTGGAATGAGCTTGCTTATTTTTATTTTTTTTTGCATGTCATTCAATGTTATTTGTGCTGTTATTTAATTAAAAATAAGATTTATGTGTAACAAGAAGTTACCCGCGGCTTTGTTTCTTCTAAGTCGAAAAGTAATATATTTTTAAAAACTAACCTCAATCGTGGCCCGACGTCATTGGAATCACAAAAAATTGGAAATCGTTTTTTAAGCTATTGCATAGCTTCTATCGCGGGCCTTGAGCGTGGAGACCGAATCCAGAAATTCCGTAACGAAAATAACCTGACACCCCCCGACCGGCACAGCGGCGATACTTTTTAGTTTTGCCATCTATCGATGAATAGCAGAACTTTTAATGACTTTTTGAAATATGTATCACGCTTGGCTTTTTAGTTCAGCAACACGTCTCTAGGTGGCATTGGTTGTATAATTATAATTGAATAAGTTGTTAAAAACAGTGCAATAGCTTTACCGCGGCAGTCTCCGAGTGCCACACGTCTTTTTTAATTTTATTTCAAATTTGGGTAAAACCGGAGTGTTGAAATTTCAAAATGAGATAACAATATTGAGTGGGATATTATTATTTTTATGACTGATAGTTTTTAATTTATTAGGAAAACTGTCGAAAATAACCTGTCAAGTGCGAGTCGGACTCGCGCACTGAGGGTTCCGTACTACAACCGGAGGAATAAAACCATAAAAACCACTTTTCTTATCGAACCGCAAAACTAACTTTGTTTTTAGAGGTTTTATTGTAAATATCAAAAAAACTACTTATTAGATCTCGTTCAAACCAATTTTCGGTGGAAGTTTGCATGGTAATGTACATCATATATTTTTTTAGTTTTATCATACTCTTATTTTAGAAGTTACAGGGGGGGGGGACGGGGGACACACATTTAACCACTTTGGAAGTGTCTCTCGCGCAAGCTATTCATTTTAGAAAAAAATGATAATAGAAACCTTAGTATCATTTTTGAAGACCTATCCATAGATACCCCACACATATGGGTTTGATGAAAAAAAAATTTTTGCGTTTCAGTTCTAAGTATGGGGCACCCCCAAAATTAATTACTTTTTTTTAAATTTTGTGTGAAAACCTTAATGCGGTTCACAGAATACATCTACTTACCAAGTTTCAACAGTATAGCTCTTATAGTTTCGGAAAAAAGTGGCTGTGACATACGGACGGACAGACGGACAGACGGACAGACGGACAGACAGACATGACGAATTTATAAGGGTTCCGTTTTTTGCCATTCGGCTACGGAACCCTAAAAATACCGAACTTGAGGTTCGTTATTTAACAAAAGTACCTGTACGTATGTCGTATAGTTCAATGAACAAAAGTGATTCTTGTAAAGTTTCACTTCTTTTTTAGTATGGAACCCTCGGTACACGATTTTGACTCGCACTTGGCCGTTTTTTTTTTGGATTAACGGAAGCCTAAAATAAAAAAGCAGAGTTCTGTGTTATGCAAATTCTGCGCTAACTTTGTTGTCGCCCCCGGAAATAGCTTGATTGCTCGTCTAGACAGACGGGCGAATCGTTTTTGACTGTATTTATTGAAATAAATAAGTATTTAACACGTTACTATAATTAATAGGTACGACAATAGAGTCATACAAACATGACGAATAAGTGATTTGATAACTATATTATGCCGTTGTGTCCGACAAATCACGTGGTCCATTTGTCAAATGGTAATGTCATTTCCAAACATGTAGTATTAAATTCGTTCCATTAGTTACGGAAGGAATGAGTCGAGTAGTGGAAGGAATGAGTCGAATAGATGACTTGTGATAAGAAATGAGTCCATAGGTGGTGCCTTTGATGACCTTTGATAAGAAATGAGTCCATAGGTGGTGCCGTTGATGACCTTTGATAAGAAATGAGTCCATAGGTGGTGCCTTTGATGACCTTTGATAAGAAATGAGTCCATAGGTGGTGCCTTTGATGACCTTTGATAAGAAATGAGTCCATAGGTGGTGCCTTATTGATGACCTTTGATAAGAAATGAGTCCATAGGTGGTGCCTTTGATGATCTTTGATAAGAAATGAGTCCATAGGTGGTGCCTTTGATGACCTTTGATAAGAAATGAGTCCATAGGTGGTGCCTTTGATGACCTTTGATAAGAAATGAGTCCATAGGTGGTGCCTTTGATGATCTTTGATAAGAAATGAGTCCATAGGTGGTGCCTTTGATGATCTTTGATAAGAAATGAGTCCATAGGTGGTGCCTTTGATGATCTTTGATAAGAAATGAGTCCATAGGTGGTGCCTTTGATGACCTTTGATAAGAAATGTGTCCATAGGTGGTGCCTTTGATGACCTTTGATAAGAAATGAGTCCATAGGTGAAGCCTAAAATGATCTTTGATAAGTCATAAGGGCTAAGAGGACAGTATTGCCTCAGAAAATTCCATATTTTTTGTTACATTAAGAGTAACCATCTAAGCTACAATAGAAATCTCTATTTACTACTATTTTAGATTGTCCGTCCGCCTGTCAGCAATTAAGCAATCCTGGGACGAGCAAATCGAGTTATCGCGCAGTTTGACGTGTGACATTTATACACAGCAATGCACTCAAACTTAACGTTTTATAGATGGCAACAATTCTGTTTTAGATAGTTCTAAATTTAGCGTGTGTAAAATGTAACTATCGTTTCCACAACGTAACGGTTGGAAAGAAATAGCATAGTTGCGAAAAATAGAGAAGATTTTTAGACGCGCTAAATTGAAATATTTAAAAACCCGGCCAAGTCGACGTGACTAAAAAAGAGGGGACAGTTATACAAACAAAAAAGTTAAGCTAAAAGAGTTCCTTCATGCATTTGAGGCGCAGAAAAAAGTATCAACGGCCAAATACGTTTGTCTTTTGCTTTCAGTCATCAAAGTTCAATACAGAATTTCATCCCTTATTTTTCATTTGCCAATCGTTATTTTATGACTGTGTACCTACGTCTGAGAATAATAATATGCTTGATAGCTTGATATATTTCAATAATGGGGCATCGGACTATGAAATAGAGAAATTGTTAATGTAACTTTTAGAATACAGAAAAAACGTACCTATTGTGATCATTTTAAATAAAGTTAAACAGTACTTCACCTCGGAACAGCTCCTAACCTTATACCAGGCACAGGTTCGCTCATGCATGGAGTACTGTACCACTTGTGGGATGGCTCTGCCAAGTACCAGCTTGATGCTTTGCATTCGGTGGATCGCCGTGCTAGAAGACTCATCGGCAACCCGACACTGGTCCACAAAAAACTTCAAAGCCTTGAACATCGTCGTAAGGTTGCCTGTCTGTCGGTATTCTATACAATATATTTCGGAGAGTGTGCACAGGAACTTTTTAATTTTGTTCCCCCGTCACCTTTCTACCATAGGACGGCAAGGCATCGTAAAGGCTTCCACCCATACATAGTTGACGTACCAAAGACGCGTACGAAGCGGTTTGGTTCCTCGTTCCTGATACGCACTGCAAAGGCCTGGAATGCACTCCCAGGCAGTGTCTTTCCTGCCACTTACGACCCGGGTACCTTCAAATCAAGAGTGAATAGGCATCTTCTAGGCAAGCGCGTTCCACCTTAGACTGTATCATCACTTTTCATCAGGTGTGATCACAGTCAAGTTTTAGCCTATATAGTATAAAAAAAATCTAATGTCATCCTTTTTTGTGATATTTTCCAGCAATGCTACCTGTCACACCCACCAACGTTAGAGTGACGAGGACAAAAACAAATCCTCTTGGGCCTCAATTATTACTGATGAAGTGTCCAACCCAAACGCATAGACCTAAAATATGAGAACTTACTTTTACACACATCACGTACTGTCCCACGATAGTCACAACTCACACCTACATTATCCCACTAAAATACGCCTTAGAGATGGTTTCCCCCGGCTTTCCCCCCTAATTAATGTTCACCCATTATTCCCCATTTCTCCTCCCGGGCTTCCCTGAAAAATTGTAGCAAAAAATAAAGGACAAGATAAGAAAAAACAAGATACAGTCGTTTGCTGATTTAATTTACTTGGAATTGCATTTTAAATTCTTGCGTCTTTATCACAGGAATACAGGCACTTGCTGATAAATTGGACGTGATTTTTGTACGTTCTTTTCAAATTTTTATAGAAGACTAACTGTTTCCTGCAACTTTTAGTTTTTCACAAAAACGTCGTGGATTTTCACGGGAGAAAAAGTAGCATATAAATATTAGGCATATCTACTCTCCGCGCTTTCCAGGTTGTAACATATAAAAAAATCTTTGATCCGTATATCCGTTGCAATTGAAGGATAAAGAAACAAACCGACAAACTCACATTCTAGTAAATATGGATTTCTCAGTTCTGTTTAGTTAAATCGTTTATAGTATAACTGGTAATATCCACGCCCGGAGAATCTTTTTACGTACTGAAGCGATCTTCCTCTGTAAAGACCCTCATGTAGTTTCAGTTCTTTTTCTATATCCTGGCGTTTTGCTTCTGTTTTCGATTACACCAAACAAGATTTTGAATATCAAATATCACAATTAACAGACTATAAAAAGCTCTAAGATTTTTTTTTAAGTACGTTTGAACGTTTTATAAAAAAAAAAAAAGCTTTGTAAAATATAACAATAGCAGAACTTAAACGCGGCGGCAAAGGAAAGAAACACTTTTGGTTGTATGGGGAGATATAATTAAAAATTAGAACACGAAACTGTTTACTCTTTATGATGTCTTAATTGGAAACGCACTTTTCTTGGACACTTGGACCGTCGTAATGATCGATCGCTAACATAAAACTGATAACAATTTACGATATTATTAATAAGCAGTAATTTGCAGGCCTCATAATCTTTAGAAGGCTCAGAGTCACTCAGCGAGCGATGGAGAGAGCTATGCTCGGAGTATTTCTACAGATCAAATCAGGAATGTGGAGATCCGTAGACGAACCAGAGTCACCGACATAGCTCAACGTATCGCGAAGCTGAAGTGGCAATGGGCGGGGCACAGAGCTCGTAGAACCGACGGACGTTGGGGATCCAAAGAGCTGGAATGGCGACACCGCACGGTAAAGCGCAGTGTTGGCAGACCTCCGACCAGATAATATAGGCTGACGACAATAAAAGAGTTGTGGGAAGGCGCTAGATACAGGTGGCGCAGGACCGTGCGGGCTGGAAATCTGTCCGATGTCCGTCGGCTGAAATTAACGCAGGCCCTCAAAGTGCCGTGTATGATTTCTCCCTTTTGAAGGGCGGTCTCGCTTTTCGTTCTACAACTCATAAAATTTGAATTTTCGACTTGGCATCAAAAATTATTTCGCTGAAAATGTGACGAGATTATGAAATGGGCGAATGGATAAATGAGCCGTATTTTGTTGGTAAAAAGGTGTATATCGTTATCGCTAAATTAACTTGGGGCGGACAATTCGCAGGTATTTGTTAATGTGTAGAAAATTATGAGTTTGTTGGGTCGTCAAAAATTTATGGTAATAGGTTGAACTCCAAACTGTACAATTACTATTCATGACTACAATACAAATTCGTTTAACCGGACTGATTATTGTCGTTAGGCATTCGGATAGTCGAAAATCCGGATAATCGATGTGTGAACAAAATCGGGTATTGGCATATCATAGTGTGTTTAATAAAAACAACGAAAACTACACACGAAGAGATCGATTGCCCATGTGTAATTTTTTCATTTTCGACTCACTACTCCTGTAGAATTAAACATATCGATTCCTTTTGTAGTCACCACTACATACAGACCAGACCAGACTAGTAATTTGACCACTAACGGGAATTGAACTCGACATATTCTACCCCTTCACAATAAATAAGTATCATAGTACTGCTGTATTTACTGTCAAGGACTACGCAAGGGTGTCTTCACACTACCTACCTACTTAATCTATGTCAACAAAAAAAGGTTAACCAGCCTCTCGTACTACCTACCGCTAAGGGCGTGCCGTGACGGGGTAAGAAGGTAACAAATGTCCCGCTGTTTTTGTCCCACCTGAGCCGACACGTCGCCGCCTGTCACGGCAGACACTTGACTAATGGTTCCCGCGAAAAATGACCGCGGTCATTCCACTTGACCTAGTTTGTGCTATAGGTAATCCGCTATACACTTGACCCTCCTGATGGTTTGCGGGACGAGGGGCGGGAGCCGTTCAACCAATCAGCAAGTCTGTCGCTGTCCACCAGCAGCGCTGACGTATCGCTATAGCCAGTCGCATCACCCACCCCGCGTCCCGACAGAAAAACATGATGAAGACAAAATAGCCGGGCGCCGCGAGGTTGCCATGGCGGGGTGGGAGCTAGACAGCTTCAGGTTACTATAAGCTGTACGTGTGACAGAGATGGCACCATTACATGGACTGCTGCGAGTTATATTATAGTAATTATTGTCTTCGGTTGCAATCACGAAATACAATTATAATGTAAGTAGGTAAGTACTTATAGAAGTCATTGTTAGTATTCTCTTAGTATTAGTAAGTCTAAGCTCTAATTACTTGTAGTAAGGCCCTGTATTACGCAACTCTGCACATTATTGAGGTTGCACTGTACTTATCAAAAAACCTGCCAAGTGCGTGTCAGACGAACACAGATGGTTCCGTTGAAACCTATCCTATTAAAAAAACATTGACATAACAGTGAAATATAATGACATCACCCAAAACTAATTATTATTTACCAATTTTAGGTAAGTAATTTTATTTTAATTTTTCACCGGATGATTTATGTACACGTAAACCTTTTTCGTACAAGCAAACAGTAGCGCCATAAGTTAAAATTCTATAGGTGGCTGTTGAGCGAACTACAGCGTCGCCCTGTTGGTATTATTGGCACCGATAAACTGGCGCCAGTCTATTCCTAATAATTGTACAATTGCAGTTCTGAGGTTGTGGAGTTCTGAGAGAACGCACTACTTACGCTACGTACGTAGGTACGTACTTTTACGCTTTTTAGATATTAGTATATTACCTCAATGTTTCTAGCAGACTACTTACATAGGAAGTTATACCTTCCTATGTAGTAGACCATATATCTGGAACTTCTTAATTCGCCTATCCGAGAATTTGACATTCGTTTCATACAAGTTACATATAACTTTAAACTTCTGTCTCGGATAGGGCGAATCTGGATTGGATATTATATTGGCCTCGAAGGAGGCTGCGATTCGTTACTACCCGTTCGCAGAAGCTTTGCCGATGACTTCCCCTCCCACTTCATACTACCGCAACCCGCGCTGGTCCGTTATTAGACGAATGCGGGCTGCGTAGTGTTAAGTAGGAGGGGAAGTCACAGGCAAAGTGTCTGCGAAAACTCAACAGATGTCGCTGCTTGGTTTTACATCGCTTTAACACATAGCACTTACTTTGATACTTCTTCATGATGTATTTAGACCTCATAATTATGTAGTTACGGTCTAAATTACAGGCACTTTTGAAATTTTTGGGAAGATGCCTTCAGCCCTGATTAATTATTATTGGTCTGAGCCTGATTAGCACCTGATTAGCACCTAAGACAAAGAGAAAAAAAAATATACAAATGTGTCCTTTTTAAACATATTCCGTGAAATGCCATGAATTTGCATGGCAATTGACTAAAAAAGTTTCAATGTTTCCAGCAAATCATTTAGTTTGCAAATAGTTTTCAGAAGCTCTAAACAGATGGCGCTGCTTGGATTTACATCGCGCTATTGAAGCACGTGAAGTATTTTGATATTCTTGTACTAATTTACAAACATCATAAGTTTTTTAAAACATGATTGGCTTCTAGCTAACGAATTTTTGAAAAGGCGCCCTTTTATGGCGTCCTTTAAATAAGAAAACTGTAAGTCTCTCTACGGGCCGATTTTTCAATCGCCAGATAAGCTATCTGAGTAATAAATGTGTAACATATACAAAGCTGTCAAATCGTCATATTTATTCCTCAGGTAACGTTTATCTGGCGCTTGAAAAATCGGCCCTTAGTTGTGTGATAATACTTGAGTCCTGAATGAACCTTTCAAGATCTAACTAAAAAGTTACAGCATTTTGCTAAGTAGCATGAGGTCCAAAAGTCCGCCGGCGACTTCGAAAGTGCGGCAATAAATACTGGTACCCCTATATTCAATATACTCTACTAGCGACCCGCCCCGGCTTCGCACGGGTGCAATGCTGATACTAAATTAAATACACTACAGAAAAACTATGAACGTTGTATATAAAAACATAGCGGCCCGCTCCGACTTTGCACGGGCATAAAATATATATGCCTATGTCACTCAATGAAAACATGATTAAAATCGATCCAGTATTTTTGATTCATTCATTACTGCCTTTGGCCTGCACGCATTAAATTTGGAGTAAAACAATTCTTCTTTCCCTATACTTACTATGAAGATTTCCTGCTATCTTTGGAATATCTAAATTCATACAATTTTTATTACATTACACATTTTTACTTATTTACTTTTTACATTTTTACCTAGGTATTTATTTTATTTTTACAACAATTAATATATTACAGGATGTCTTTATACACAACGTTCACAGCTTTCTTGTCATTAGACAGTTGGCCATGTGACCATGTACCACATCCTGTGAGTATTGTGCACTCTATTATGAAAGTTTTCAGTGATTTTATCAGCAAACGCGTGCCATTGCAAAGTTTAGGTGGATTCAGGTTTCTTAATAAAATAACAGGACAACCCCTTTCAACACCATTTGTGAGGAGGGAGTCCAGACGGGTTCAAAGAGTTTAGAAACTCTGTAGGAAAATGAACAGCTTCTTCCAAATCGAGAACAGTATCCACCGAGTACCTAGTATATTTTCGTCGGCGCATCAATCTTTGAAAGAATCAAGTTATTTACCTTATCTACTTGTTCATTAGTTGACAGAATCGCTCTTTCTTTAAACCAAGATATTGTCTTGTAACTTATGTCATCAATGTCAGGATAGACTTTGTTGACTAACTCTTGGATGTTGTATAGGCATGCCTCCCCGCACTGCCCCGTCCGACCGGTACCGCCCGCCGCAAACGCAAATTAAATTTGTAATATCTCCGAAAATATTTGTTTAATTTACATGCTGTAAGGAACCATATTGATCTATATTAATTGCACACTGTATTTAAGGTACTTAATTCGATAAGGATTAATGCCGTATTGCTTAAAATAGCTTCGTAAATAAGCCATTTTTTCACGTAAAAAGTAAACAATAAAAATGGTTAATGTGGGTTATCCCTAAAATATAAACATATACCATCGCGGACTTTTTTGTAGATCTTTTTATGATGTACAATACTGTAGTACATTAATTTGATCTAACTCGTAGGGTTTAGGCAGCGTTTTTGCTAAATTGCTAAATAAGCCCAAAAAAATAGGTTAATTTACGACATCACGTTAGAAACCTCTAAAATAAGCAATGTTGCCTTAGTATATGATGCATGTATTATACATATAAACCTTCCTCTTGAATCACTCTATCTATTGGAAAAAACTGCATCAAAATCCGTTGCGTAGTTTTAAAGATTTAAGCGCACATAGGGATATAGGGACAGAAAAGGCGACTTTGTTTTATACTATGTAGTGATGATGACTGGCAATAACCGAATGCGAAACGTACTGTCACGTTGTGTTTTTCCGGCGATATTATGGAAATTCGCGCCCTCTGACGGCGAATGAAAATATCGGTTTAAACGTCGATGCCGGTATGAAAATGTCAAAACTATTAAAATAATCTTCTTAATATATATAAATCTCGTGTCACGATGTTTGTCCGCGATGGACTCCTAAACTACTGAATCGATTATATAATAAAATTCGCACACCATGTGCAGTTCGATCCAACTTGAGAGATAGGATAGTTTCAATCTCAAATTATAGTCGCAATTTTAATTTATTAATATAACAAAAACTTTAGCCACAGCAATGCGTGGCCGGGTCAGCTAGTACTGCTCTATGGATTGGTGGTAGGACCCCGGTCGCAGTAAGCGTCGAGAGCTGCGTTTCGATTTTGTCGCTGTGTTGTCGTTGCGCAAGGCGACGACGCTAGATGGCGGGGTATGTTTTTCCTTTTATACAATCAAGCATGAAGGTGACCTTGAGACTGTTTCATTACCTAAAAAGGAGCCATATGACCCTTTCGCAGAAGCTTTGCCGATGACTTCCCCTGGCTCCCACTTCTCCGTGGTCCGTTATAAGTCCACATCTATGGTTATAAGATGAATGCGGGCTGCGTAGTAGAGGAAGTCACAGGCAAAGTGTCTGCGGAAACTCAACAGATGTCGCTGCTTGGTTTTACATCGCTTTATTAAAACACATAGCACTTACTTTGATACTTCTTCATGATGTATTAGACATCATATAGTTACGGTCTAAATTACAGGCACTTTTGAAATTTTTGGGAAAGAGCCTTCAGCCCTGATTAGCACCTAAGACAAAGAGAAAAAAATTTATACAAATGTGTCATTTTTAAACATATTCTGTGAAATGCCATGAATTTGCATGGCATAATTTCACTAAAAAAAAATGTTTCCAGCAAATAAATTTAATTTCATTCATTTAGTTGGCAAATAATTTTCAGAAGCTACAAACAGATGGCGCTGCTTGGATTTACATCGCGCTATTGAAGCACGTGAAGTATTTTGATATACTAGTACTTTACAAACACAAAGATTGGAATTTTTATGACCCTAATTTTTAATAACCTAATTTTTGAAAAGGTGCCCGTTAAGGCGTCCTATAAATAAGAAACTAAGGGCAGATTTTTTTTATCGCCAGATAATCTATCTGAGGAATAAATGTGAAACATATTATTATTATACCATTCAAAAGCTGTCAAAACGTCATATTTAATTCTCAGTTAACGTTTATCTTGAGAAATCGGCCCTAAGTTGTGTAATAACACTTGAGTCCTGATTGAACCTACTAGATCGTTCAATAAGTCCCGATACTAGAAATGGCGCATATATTAAAAACTCTTTTCATTTTTAGAAAGTACTGGCTATCAATACAAGAATGTGTCAAGTTTTTAAAAATGGAACAATAAAATTATTGATTTTGAAACATTTAAGTGACGCTACGGTTGTAATTTCGATACAATGGAAAAAAAACGAGTTTCGCTTGTTGATAAAACATTGTTTTTTAATGGAAAAAAATACCGTTGAAGCACAGCAATGGCTTATAAAATGTTATGCAGGATCAGCTCCCTCTAAAGCAACCATTTGTCGGTGGTATGCCGACTTCAAACGCGGTCGCATGGACACCAATGATGGGGAACGCTCAGGTCGTCCAAATGAAGCAGTGACTCAACAAATTATTAACCAAGTCCTCAAAATCGTATTGGAAGATCGGAAGGTAAAAGTGCGAGAGATAGCCGAGATAGTGAAGATTTCAGCTGGTAGTGTTTTCACTATTTTACATAAAAATTTGGCCATGAAAAAGCTTTTGTCTAAGTGGGTGCCGCGTTTGGCGCTGATGAATCATAATAAAAAGGATTTTTACGTCGGTATGTAACAATGGATGAAACCTGGATACACCATTTCACTCCGGAATCCAATCGGCAGGCAGCGGAGTGGAGAGCGGCTGGTGAAAGCCGCCCGAAGCGTCCAAAGACTCAGAAATCGGCCGGTAAGGTTATGGCGTCTATATTTTGGGATGCGCATGGAATACTTTTCATCGACTACCTTAAAAGGGGCAAAATATAAATAGGGACTATTACATCCCAACAAAAACATTTTCATGTAAAATGTTGCCAGACGAGTATATGGCTCACACTATCGAAAAGTTATCAGATCTCATGTAGGGCAAGACTTCTGACTTTATACACCCTTAAATACAAGCTCTAACTTCACAAACTCTACACTTTAGTTAAAATAATGTCTTGGCCGTTTGGCTACCGTCACATGGGCGTAAAGTGAAAAATTTAGCCCACCAAAATCATTAATTTCCTGATTTCAAATTTTGATTTAACAGAACTTACAGAGTACTGAAAAGTGAATAAATTTTTGATTTTACGCCCAATGTAACGGTAGCCAAACGGTCAAGACATGTAACTAAAGTGTAGAGTTTGTGAAGTTAGAGCTTGTATTTAAGGGTGTATAAAGTCAGAAGTCTTGCCCTACATGAGATCTGATAACTTTTTGATAGTGTGAGCCATATTATACTCGTCTGGCAACATTTTACATGAAAATGTTTTTGTTGGGATTTAATTTCTTTTTGTAAGTTTTTTTAAACAATGTTTTTTATTAACTTAATTTTTCTTTTTTTTGTGTATTTCTTGCACTTCTGGTGCGCCTCTTTTCAAAGCCCACTCTCTAATATGTTTGTATTACGAGTAGATACGTACTTTGTTTAGAAATATATTCTGAAAATTTAAAAAACTTATAGTGGATTTAAAGTTTTACATTACAAATACAAAGATTTAAATTTTACATTTATCAAGATAAAATGATAATCAAACGTAAAATATAGATCCAAATTTCAATTTCTAACTTCAAATTTTACCTATTAAAACACAAAGTCAGATACAAATGAAAGTTTGGATGTTTGTTACTCAATCACAACACAACCACTGAATGTAGACTGATTATATCCTGGACTAACACAGACTACTTGTTATCCATTAAAAATCTACGGAAGGTATCGGTGAGTTTTGTGTGCTTATTAGTTTTTTAACTATTGTTTTATTTATAGTCTTTATTTTCGTTGGGCGCTGAGGCAATTCTCTCTTGAAATTCAAATGTGACGCTTGACACGCTTGACAACTAATTTTGGTCACAGAGCACTGGACTCTAGGCAATGAACACGCGGAGCTCGGTACGGGAATTCGGGCTTGCCGCGTGCACTATGGTACTGGGCACACTGACGTTGGGGCGCTGTTAAAATCCATATAATTAACGCCTGGCATGCCCGACGGCTAACTGTGGGTACTGAGCACTGGGCCTTGGGCACTCATCTCACCCTGGGCACTGGGAACTGAGAGCTGGGCTCGTTGGACGGGGCCTGTATGTAACTTGGGCTTGACGCGTCCGTTTGGGCACTGAGCAGGTATTTATGCACACACTGGGCACTCGGCTCAATGTGGGTTCTTGTCATTGAGCGCTGGTGCGACATTACTGGGCACGGGGCACTGGGCACTTGGACGCTTGGCCACTTGGGCACTGGAATCGCGCTTATAATAAAAAAAAAATACGTGTTTTTCCAGACGTATACTAGCAGATATTATATGAAATTAAGTTTGTACCTATATACGTATGGGAAACACCACTCGAACTTCCAACCCCCTAACTTGATGGATGTGGGGTGATTTAGGTACTAAAAATCCTGAAATACGTATTTAATTGTTTATTACAAAGAGTCCCTATATCAATTTTGAGACCTCTAGTATCAATATTTGCCATAGTTTCATACAAACTTCCATCCCCCCATACGAACTTCCAACCCCCTAATTTGATGGATGTGGGGTGATTTACAAAAAATCCTGAAACACGTATTTAATTGTTCATTACAAAGAGTTCCTATGTCACTTTTGAGACCTCTAGCATCAATATTTGCCGCAGTTTCATACAAACTTCCATCCCCTATTTTAAGGGGTTGGGGGGTTAAATTTCCAACTTTTGGAATTTTTTTGTTGGTTGTGTACTAATTCTAGCTTACATACCAAATTTCAGCTTTTTAGGACTTCAGGAAGTACCTAGGAATTTTGATGATCATCAGTGAGTCAGTCAGTCAGTCAGTAACGAAATCTGGGTTTTTCAGATGTCAATAAAATCTAAAGTATAAGACCTGTGATATTGAAACTTTGTACGTTTAATAAGTTCACCGGCGACATCATTTCCCGAGAATTTTGATTATCTGGAATAATTCTAGCCTAAGTTATAAGGGTCTAAAAATACGGCGAAACACTTCGAGAAAAGATAGGTAGTGCCCTCGCGCTTCGCTTGACTCGTCTGGCGGGGACACTCCCGTGTCCCCAGATGTGCTTATTGGAGCGATTGAAGTACGAAATTGCGGATAAACGGCCTCACATGAACAAAAAGAAAGTGGTGTTTCACCAGGACAACGCGCCTTTTCACAAGTCCGTGAGAACGATGGGCAAAATTAACGAATTGGGCTTCGAATTGCTTCCTCATCCCCCTTATTCGCCAGACTTGGCTCCCAGCGATTACTGGCTGTTTGCAGACCTCAAAAAAATGCTAAAATGCTTCAGGGTAAGAAATTTGACTCAAATAGTGAAGTTATCGCAGCAACGGAGGCTTATTTTGAAGCCAAAGACAAATCGTTCTACACACATGAGAAAAGTTAGAAAAGCGTTGGAGGGACTGTATCGCTCTTGGAGGAGACTATGTTGATGAATAAAAATTAATTTTTTAAAAAAGCCCTTTTAGGGTTCCGTAGCCGAATGGCAAAAAACGGAACCCTTATAAATTCGTCATGTCTGTCTGTCCGTCTGTCCGTCCGTATGTCACAGCCACTTTTTTCCGAAACTATAAGAGCTATACTGTTGAAACTTGGTGATTAGATGTATTCTGTGAACCGCATTAAGGTTTTCACACAAAATTTAAAAAAAGTAATAAATTTTGGGGGTGCCCCATACTTAGAACTGAAACTCAAAATTTTTTTTTCATCAAACCCATATGTGTGGGGTATCTATGGATAGGTCTTCAAAAATGATACTAAGGTTTCTAATATCATTTTTTTCTAAAATGAATAGCTTGCGCGAGAGACACTTCCAAAGAGAGACACTTTCAAAATAACGAAAATCTTAGAACGTGTCGGAAGAACAAAATACGTGTACCGCCAATGAAACTAAATATCTATTCTAAAAGCGCATATTGCACCGCAATAACTCTATTTAATAAATTACCTGATAGTATACGCGATAAGCCATTGACAATATTTAAAAATAAAATTTTTGATCTGTTGACGAACAAACTCTACTATGACATTAAGGATTATATTATGGACGATAACATTTTAAATTTTTAATAATTGTAATTAATCTGATTGATAACATTATGCTTTAATTTTGCTATTTTATGTTTATGTTCTCGCTGTCTTTATTGTTTTTAAGAATTTAATATTCATACACCAATATTATTGGTAAAATGTAATCGGTTGTAAGCACTTAGTTAAGATCTTATTGTAACGTACATTTTCATGAATAAAATATCATTCATTCATTCATTCATTCATTCATTCAAAGTGGTATAATGTGTGTCCCCCCCCCCTGTAACTTCTAAATTAAGAGTATGATAAAACTAAAAAAAATACATGATGTACATTACCATGCAAACTTCTACCAAAAATTGGTTTGAACGAGATCTAATAAGTAGTTTTTTGATATTTACAATAAAACCTCTAAAAACAAAGTTAGTTTTGCGGTTCGATAAGAAAAGTGGTTTTTTATGGTTTTATTCCTCCGGTTGTAGTACGGAACCCTCAGTGCGCGAGTCCGACTCGCACTTGACAGGTTTTTTTAGTACCTACTTAGTCTCGGGACTTATTGAACCACGTGTTAATTCAAGATCTAACTAAAAGGTTTTAACTGGTTAAAACATTTTGCTAAGTAGCATAGAGGTTAAAAAGTCCGCCGGCGACTTCGAAAGTGCGACAATAAATACTGGGAATAACCGAGTGCGAAACGTACCATTAAAAAAAACATACAGGCGTATTATTAAACTTAATGTGCAAAGAAACGAAAAAATTATCGTCAATACGGAGGACTATTAGTGAATGAAAAAAGTTATTTCACTCTTTGTAGTGGCATTTGAAGTTGGTTTTTTGGAAATAATTTTTCATTTTATTTTTTACTTTTTAGTGGAAAACAAGTAATGCGCAAGGTATTGGAAAAAATGCCCAAATCGCTGGAAGTATGCTTCTAAAATCTGAAGAGTTCCCTCAATTTCTCCAAGATCCCATCATCAGATTCTGACTTGATGAATACAGTCATTACTTGATGACTGCTAGGAAATGCAATAGTAACTATAAAAAAAAAAAAAATCGCTTCAAGTATACTAGCAAAGTTTGAAGAGTTCCCTCGATTTTACCAAGATCCCATCATCAGATCCCGACCTGATGACCATAATACAACCTGGAAAAAATTACTCTTTTAAACAATACCCAAATCACTTCAAGTGTGCTTATAAAATTTGAAGAGTTCCCTCGATTTCTCCAGGATCCCATCATCAGATCCTGACTTGGTGACAATGGGACCATCTGTGAACTATACCCTTTCAAACAAAAAAAGAATTTTCTAAATTGGTCCACGCATCTTCGAGTAATCGGGGAACATACATAAAAAAAAAATAAAAAAAAAAAAGATTCCGACGAATTGAGAACCTCCTCCTTTTTTTTGAAAGAGACCGCTTTACCTTTACCCCTCTCTGTTCCCACGCTATTTTTATACCTGTTTCATGTGTCAAGGAGAAAATAAACGAATAGAAAGAGTATAATATATCCGTACTCCAAAGCTACAGAGGAAACTCGCAGGATTGTGTCATATTATACGACTACGGGAACCCAAATTGTGTAAAGTTAGAATATTTTCCAATTAAAAGTTAGCTACCGATGTGACAGACCCTCGGGCGGGCTTCAACAATGCGGAACTTTTGCGCCAATCAAAATATTTTTAGCGAGTTAGAGAATTATAACGGCTATAAAACGACCACCCTGGTAAAGTATAGCGCTCAAATTTGAGTGGGACGTCTAGGCTTCGATTCCCAGTGAGGGTCTGGAATTTTATGATTTCTCTATCATTTCTAAAAACTTTTATTAATGAAATGTTACCTATAATGTAACTTATCGTTAGCTTATTCTAATTATTACTATACTCAAAGATATTCTATATAAAAAAGATGTAGAGACCACCGCACATAAGCGGTGTTTGCTGCCGACAAATTACCCTAATCAGTGTGATTTTCGTTCAGTCCGCGAGCAACGGAGAATGAGGTTACGCGTGTCTGGCGTGTGTCAGTACGCAACAGAACTGTACGTCGCTTAGTATGAACGTAACGTATCTTTAGAAGCTTAGAATATCATACGCGTCCCGCGTGGAATGTTACCAAGAATGCTGGCTGCATTTTCGCGTCGAACAGCTAGGCTGATTCGTTGCACAAAAATGAGGCAGCCCTTCTGTCACAGGATGAGGCTATAAACCGTAGGGAAAGCTCATGAAGGAATTTATTGGCATTACGACTCCATGGCCCCAGGGTCTCCACGGCAAACGGGACAAAATTTTTTTCAAGGGGTACTTACTTACTGCTTACACATTCCAAGTTTGTACCAGTTATTAGTTATTATCTTCGGCTGCACCATCACTTACCATCGGGTGGCATCGCAGTCAAGTACCTATCTACCACAGCTATCTACTAACTTGTGAGCATAAAAAAAATATTTCGCAGGGTATAGCAAAAAAAAAATTCAAACTCAGTATGATTTTTTGCAGACATATTTAATCATTACATACTTATACTAATGGGCTATGGAGATAAATAATAAATTGTAATCCATTATTAGTAAACGATAATAAAATTGCTTTGGCACGATTTAATCCTGTCGGGATATAATTTGTTTGGATTTATATTATTTCAGAGTACCTACACTTATTGTTAATAGATGTTATGAATAAAAACTAATTAAGTAGGTAGTACATTTTTAGGATTTATCCTACAGAAACGATTTCCGCAAGGTATTTTCGAGCGATTCTCGAATACCCTCTCTGGGTATTTATGAGTTTTTATCATCTGCCAGTTTCAAATTGTTTGGAACAGGGGACTGTTTGAATGTCAGATTTGTCACGAAGTTTTAATTGGATCCACCGCACCGAACACATAATCATAATAATTATTTTTAGAAGCGTTTTATAACGTATTGCGTTTACTTGGATTTTCTGTTTATATTAATATTTACATTTTAGTATTAATATTAGTATTTTTTTATCATTACTAATAAAGGAAATAAATAATAATATAACATCTTGTACCTACTATGTACCTACTTGTATTCATATTTCAATGATAACACAAACTGATATTATGGATATTTCAATCCACGATGACGAACCCACTCTGTCAAACTCCATACGAATGGAATGTAACATAGCGATTTTGACAGAGTGGGGCGCGTCTTCGTGGATTGAAATATCTTTACATAATATTAACCACTACTTAGAATGCTCTACTTAAAACTATTGTTTCAGGGTTGATGAAAAATTTAAAATACCTGCGGTATAGGTATTTCAATCCACGACGACGCGCCCCACTCTGTCAAAATCGCTTATGTTTCTTTCGATTCGTACGGAGTTTGACAGAGTGGGGCGCGTCGTCGTGGACTGAAATACCTTTAACTATTAACACTCCCAATACAGGGTTCAGTGGTATACCAAAGCACACAAACTATAGAAAACAAAATAAAAAAAATATTTGAATTATGACGGTTCGATAAGAGGATTTTCTTTTAAATAATATTCATCAAAATCAGGGTGTTTGACGCCTTTGATATCTCTTTCTATTTCTTGTAAAGTTTTGTCCTTAGTCTCGTTTAGTATAAAATATAAAATCGATGAACAGACTAGTATAAGGAGTGCATATATACCAAACGTGCCTTCAACCCCGGTCCTCTCCATCATTATGGGAGTGCACTTCATTGAGAGTGCATACAAAACAGTGAAAATAATACCCGTACCGCTAGTACCAATACCTTTGTGCTCTAACGGAAAAATCTCTCCCATTATCGCATAACATGTTGGTATGATACCCATGTTGGCGACGAATACTATGGACAGGATTATTAAAGGAGACAACCACCAGTACACGGAGATTCCAAAATTGTACCGAGATTTCAAAACTGTAAGTAAACTGATCATACCCATTAAAATCACACATGTTATTCCGGATATAAACAATAAAGTGCGCCGTCTCCAGTATCGAATGACGAAACTTGATGATAAAAAAGCTATCAAAGTTAATATATCTGAACCGATTGTACAATACGCAGTCATTGATTCATCTTTGGTGAGCCCTTTCAAAATTTCTATAACATAAGCCGGCATGTACATTCTGCCGCTAGCGTTTGTCAATATCATCAATAGAGAAGAAATGATGAATGGTTTCATAAAATCTTTTTTCAGAAAACATCGCAGTAAAGTTTTCAAGTTTCTTTTTCTCTTTACCCGTTCTTTATATTCCATTTGAGTTGATAATAAATCGTCCAATAATCTCTTACTCTTTGGAGTGTCTCCAAACAGCCACTTATGTGACTTTTCACATTCGGCATATTTCCCAGTTAACGCAAAAAACGACGGACTTTCAGGCCATAAGAAAGTTAAAAATAATGTAATTGCATGTGATACTGCTCCAGCAGTAGCTATCTGGTTCCAATTCCATGATATAGCAAAGCAATGACAGAGTAGTGATCCGTTAACAAAGGAACTTTTTGAAATACTTATAAAATAACCACGTCTGGTTGGATTTGAATACTCTCCCAAGATTACGGTAGATACTATAATAATACACATCGGTATTCCTTGCAGGGTTCTCGCCGCAAATAACCAATTCACACTGTTAGCTAGTGCAACGATAACAAAACCAATGACAGCAAAACATTGCAGTCCAATGTAAACGAATTTCCGACCATAAGCTTGCATGATGTATGGCGCCACGCAGAATCCAAAGATGGCTGATATTCCATTGATGCTAGCTGAAAGTTATAAACATTATGAGTATATGATCTCTTCCAAATATTATGTACGTATAGTTTATTATTATACCGAAGATAACATTGAAAGTGTTGGAAGAATTGTGTGTGGTGTTTTCAAGTAGCGGATAATAGCAAAACAAATTAATCTGTCCTGCTAATAATACTTTGCACATATCAATGTCATACATGAATATTATTCGTTCTTACCTAACCAAGAAGCTTGGTCTGAAGTTGCATGTATTCCAGTAGTGCTGTTCTGAGACAGTATATCTGGATTCAGCACCGAAGGAAACGATATCATGAAACCAGTGCCGACGGAATGCATACAGTTAGCCAGCAACACGATAAACTAAAAATAAGTAAAATAATTATTAATTACCTTAGAAAAAGAAACGCAAACATTATGTAGTTGTGTTCAAAAATTATATATAAGAAATTATTTTGAGGCTCTATATTATATTAATTGTTTCAATACTCGACTTTAAAAACTATAACCTATTAACAAAATTACAAAAATATAAATTAAGTAAACTAAAACAAAAACTTATCCTAAAGACTCATCGAAGCCGAGGCAGCGAGGCACCAAGTACCATAAATGTTGGCAGCGTTACCCCTTTGGATGGTATGTATGTATATATAGTTATAATGTAGCTGCCAGCTCTTGGATTCCCGGTAGACTCAATTACCCTTTTCGATATTTCAGCGAAAAGGGAACGAGCCCACGGGCCCCAAATTATGAATAAAAAAAAGAAAATTATTTTTATTCATAATTTGTAATTTAAAAATTAAATTAAATTTAACTTACCTGTCTCCAAAAGTAAACATCACTACAAACTCCCATTTCATTAACATGAACTTATCAGTGAATTCAACGTTTAAATGTTTCTGTCGTCATTTAAAAAGTGAAACTACTTTTTTAGGGTTCCGTACTCAAAGGGTAAAAACGGGACCCTGTTGCTAAGACTTCGCTGTCCGTCCGTCCGTCCGTCTGTCACCGGGCTGAATCTCTTGAACCGCGATAGCTAGATATTTGAAATTTTCACAGGTGATGTATTTCTGTTGCAGCTATAACAACAAATTGAATACGACAAATGTGAATTTTTGCTTGCTTTTGCTATATTGACAGGTAGACACATAAAATATTCAAAAATATTTAGTTACGTATATATTCACTGTATTAAAAAAAATAGTTAAATTAAAATAAAAAGAAATGTTTAATGTTGTTTCCCAAACAACAAACGTGATTTTTTGCTCGTTTGAATTTGATGAGTACCTAGATGTGTTTTGATTGAAATTAGAAGTATGAAAAGTATGGAACCCTCAGTACGCGAGCCCGACTCGCGCTTGATCAATTTTTTATAGTAAGTATATTTGAAAAATGTTTATCCTTGTGATAATAAGAAGGTTATATGTATATTGCGCAAGCCATATGCAACATATTAATGGGTAATTAATTAGGCTGTGTAAAACTAAGGTATTTTTTGAAATTAAAACTTCTTTGAACGAGTTGAGTTTTGAGATATAAAAAAACCATTGAACTTGTGACAGCGTTACTGTAACCGACTGTTATCATAATTATTGCTAAGGGGCTACCGTAGACTAAAAGTTTTGATTAATTTCATTGTTTTGGAAACAAATTTTCAGACAAATGCACATAAAATTCCTAAAACTGTTATTTATGACTAAGCATCGATAGTCTTTAATCTTTATGTTCCGAGTGACTGTTAATTTAAATTAGTTAAACGATACAGGATTTAATATTACACAAAAAATAAAAGTAAATAAAATATCCGAAAGTATTTGAGAAAAAATATTTTTTATTTTATTCTATGAGCGGTTTCTCTCTAAACTTCGATTGTTTAACACCTTTGATATCTCTCTCTATTTCTTGTAGAGTTTTGTCCTTAGTCTCATTTAATATAAAGAATAATATCGACAATCCGACAAATATAACTAGTGCATAAATACCAAACGTACCGACAACCCCAGTTTTCTCTATCATAATGGGAGTACATTTCATTACGATTGTATACAAAACAGTGAAGGCGATACCAGTTGCAGTAGTACCTGTGCCTTTGTGCTCTAGGGGAAAAATCTCACCCATTATCGCAAAACATGTCGGTATAATGCCTATATTGGCAACAAAAATGATTAACAGGATAACCAAAGGAGTCAGCCACCAATACACGGAGTTTCCAATGTCATAATGAGTTTTCAAAAATATCATTAATATTGCCAAACACATTAAAATCACACATGTTATTCCAGATGTAAATAATAAAGTACGTCGTTTACAATATCGAATAATGAAACACGATAATAATAATGCTACAAAAGTTAATATATCGGAAATTATAGTAAAATACGAAGCCATGGATTCATCTTTTGTGACTGCACTTAGAATTAGTAATACGTATGTTGGAAAATAGTATTTTCCACTCGCATCTATAAGCATTGATAACAGAAAACAAATTATCAACGGTTTCACAAAGTCTCTTTTTATCAGACTTTTAAAAAATGTTGTGAAGCTCTTTTTACTCTTGTTATGTTCCTTATATTCCATCTGAGTTGTTATTAGATCTTCTAGATGTCTCCTACTCTTTCGGTTGTCTGCAAAAAGCCACTTATATGATTTTTCACATTCGACATATTGTCCAATAAATGCTAAATAGGAAGGACTTTCAGGACATAAGAGAGTTAAAATAATTGCCATGGTATTTGGTATTACTGCAACAACAGCTATTTGTTTCCAAGTCCACTTCAAACCCAATGAATGACAGAGTAGAAAACCGATTGCAGCTGAGCTTTTCTTGATTGTCAAAAAGTACCCACGTCTTTTTGGATCAGAATACTCTCCCAAGATCACAGCTGATACAAGAATTCCACAAATAGGAATCCCTTGCATGATTCGCGCCGCGAACAAGCAAGGAATGTTGGTTGCTAGTGCAAAGATAAGAAATCCGAGAGCAGAAATAAAATTTAATCCGATAGACACGTATTTCCGGCCATAAACTTGCATCATGTATGGGATCACACAGAATCCGAAAAAGCCTGATATTCCATTGCTACTAGCTGAAAGTGATAAACATATATGAAACACATTGTGAAACAAAATATATTGAATGTATTAAAAAACTTCAGACAAAACACAGCCATTGAAATGAAAGGGTCGGCTCTATACATCGATTGCGTAAGTTATGAAACTTTGGCAGGAGAAATGGTCTTTTAACATAACCTAGGACTTACCAATCCATGAAGCTTGGTCTGACGTTGCATGTATTCCAGTAGTGCCGTTTGGAGACAGGATGTCTGAATTTAGCACCGAAGGAAACGACATCATGAAACCAATGCCAACTGAACTTATACAGTTGGCCAATAATACGATGAACTACAAGGAAAACACGACAATAAATAATCACACTAATATTATAAAGGCGAATGTTTGTGTGTAAATGTGTGTGTAAGTGTATGTTTGTTACTCCTTCACTCCGCAACTACTGGCTGGAATTTGAGACATACATAGCTCGTATCCTGGATTAAAACATAGGCTACTTTTTATCCCGTAAAAAGCCATATAGTTCTTATATAATTATCAACAGTAATCTGTAGCTACACCTGTTCTAGCTTCCTAGAAAGTAGACACAGGTTAGTCGGGATTTGTAAAAAATTGCAAGAGCAAGATTTAAGCCAATTTACAATCCGGAAAAACCCATAATTCCCACGGGATTTCTGAAAAACCAATGAAAAACCGATATTCACACGGGCGGAGCTGTGGGCAAAAGCTAGTTAAAATACAAAATGTATCTATTGTAGAGTTTAATTAAGTAAGTAGAAAGTGCATGACTGCATGAATTTAATTTAGATAATTTTTTTTTATTATTATTGATAAGTAAATACGTCCTCTGCAGGTGTTTTCACAGAATTAATAATACCTAAATACAATTACAAACATTAATGTATCTAAAATAAATTATTAAAGTCTTACCTGTCTCCAAAAATAAATATCAGTAAAAACCCCCATATTTTTTACATGAACAAAATAAGTTTAATTTTTATCGTTAAATATTAAACTACGTACTGAAATGAAGGTTTTGTATTCAAATTTTTTATACTGGAAAATAAATATTTAGTGCACAACACTCGTGCACCTTTTATTGCAATTTTATTTACTTTGCGATGGTAAAAAGTAATTATGTAAGTGATGTAAGCTCAATAAGCGATAAAAACTTTTCAAAACGTAGGAAAAATTAATAGTGATAGGTTAGGAAAGAAAATTAACTGACAACTTGTCAAAGGAACTAAAGTTTATCAAATGAAAAACCGATAAATTATATGATTATTTGTATTTTAATGAAATGAAAATAAAGTACCAAGTTAAACAATAAGAACCATAATTTATTTGCATGTTATCATTGTTTAATTAATTATAATTTATTACTATACTTTTATAACTTTGCATTAATATTAACATAACATCAACACTTTTACAGGGTTATATATAAAAATACCAAATCTCTCTCGGCCTTTACATTAAAATTAATAACTTTTCTTGTAAGACTTTTAAAAATTCGGTATTAATTTATTTCATACAAAAAATGTTATTTCTGTAAAGTCACATTACACTGTTGCGGTTTCGCGCCTCGAGTTCGCGCGCCAGCCGCCGAGCCGCTGCCACTTGCTGATGTTATATTACAGAGTAGGAACAAGTTGAGTATCTCTGTAAAATGTTGAATATTTGAGATTTCTCAAAATATCGGGTTAAAAAGTTGTAGAACAAAAGTTGATAATTTTATATAACCCTGTATAAATAAATAAATATTTTTCACTAATATTATCATTATGACGGTCCAATAAGTGGCTGCTCTTTCAAATAATTCTCCTCGAACTTAGTTTGTTTGACACCTTTGATATCCCTCTCTATTTCTTGTAGAGATTTGTCCTTAGTTTCATTTAATATAAAATATAATATTGATAAAACGACAATTGTAAGAAAGGCATATATGCCAAATGTGCCTTCAACCCCAGTCTTTTCCATCATTATGGGAGTGCACTTCATAACGACTGAATACAAAACAGTGAAGACTATACCCGCCGCACATATACCTGTACCTTTGTGCTCTAAAGGAAAAATCTCGCACTTTATCGCGTAACATGTCGGTAAAACACCCATACTGACGATAAAAATGTTTAACAGGATAACTATAGGAGTCAGCCACATAAATATGGACACTCCAATATTGTAACGAGAACTCAAAAATGATGTTAAACTTGCCAAACACATAAGAATCACACAAGTCGCTCCGGATGTAAACAATAAAGTGCGTCGTTTACAGCATCGAATTACGAAACATGATGATACCAATGCTGCGAAGGTTAATATATCTGAACCAATAGAACAGTATGCAGCGATAGATTTATTTTTCGTGACCGCAATCAAAATTTGTACCACATATGCGGGCATGTAGTATTTCCCAGTGGTCTCTATGATTATTGCCAAAAAAAACGAAATTATGGACGGTTTCATAAAATCTTTCTTCATCATACTTCTGAGCCAAGTTTTCAAGTTTTTTTTTCTCTTCATCTGTTCTTTATATTCCATCTGAGTTGTAATTAAATCTTTTAACTCTCTTTTACTCTTTGGATTTTTTCCAAACAGCCACGTATGTGATTTTTCACATTCGACATATTTTCCAGTTAACGCTAAAAAAGGCGGACTTTCAGGACATAAGAGAGTTAAAATTATTGCAATTATATATGGTAGTACTGCGACGGCAGCTATCTGTTTCCAATTCCATATCAAAGCCAACGAATGGCAGAGCAGACCACCAATTGCGGTAAAGCTTTTCTTAATCGTCAAAAAGTAACCACGTCTTTTTGGATGTGAATACTCTCCCAAGATAACGGCTAATAAAAAAATTCCACAAACGGAAAATCCTTGCACAATTCGTGCTACAAATAAACAAGGGACGTTGGTCGCCAGAGCAAATATAAGAAAGCCGATGGCAGAAAAAAAATTTAATCCAATGGCCACGCGTTTCCGGCCATAAATTTGCATAATGTATGGGACCACGCAGAAACCAAATACTCCTGACATTCCATTGCTGCCAGCTGAAATTAATAAATATACGATTATAACTTAAAATGCGAAACTAAATGTAGGTATTTATTGAATTCTTGACACTGATGTGTTTTCAAATATATTGAAGAGAGTCAGTCCTCTAAAATACGTTAATATTTTGAGATAAAAATATGGAAGGCTATGAACATTATTATTAGGGTTAAGATGATATTAATCGAATTTTATAACGACATGTACGCAAATAAAGAATCGATTGATTGATTGATTGAATTTACCAATCCAAGAAGCTTGGTCTGACGTTGCATGTATTCCAGTAGTGCCGTTCGGAGACTGTATATCTGGGTTTAGCACCGAGGGAAACGATATCATAAAACCATTGCCAACTGAATTCATACAGCTGGCCAGTAAAACCATCAACTGAAACAGGAATACAATTGAAACGAATTAATTAAACTGCAAAAATATTCTTTGTGACAAGTGTATTATAAGTACTATTTTGAATTCTGGTCTCATTCTAACATAAATTTTATATATATTGTATCTGTCTCACTGACAATCTATCAGTCTTCAAACCAGAGAAAGGGTAGTGTTAACTGAATATGAATTAAAACAAAGAATATGAAAAAATGAATTAATTACCTGCCTCCAAAAATGGATATCATTAAAAACACCCATATCCTTAGGATGAACAGATCAGATTAATTTGATTTCATTTTAGATGAATACAACGTGCTAAAGTTTCTATTTCCATTTAAAAGTGAAACAGAATTTTCGAAATTTACTATTAAGAATAAATAAAGAATAAAAAGATAATACGCGTGGCTCCTTTTGTTTTTGCGATAATACGAAGGTTATTTATGACATATTTAAATACGCTCAATGAACCATAAACTCAAATATTTATAGCCCACGAGTGAAAATTACTCAAGAAAGCGATAGCATAATTTATGTAAATTTACATGTATCTATTATGTATTCAATGTATATCGTTGGTAGTATGAACTCTTTTTGCCGTACCTGGTATGTACCACCACAGTGGCAGATACCTATTCTGTCGTAAGAAGGTATGAAAAGTAATATATGTAATAAACAAAATAAAACAAATTAAAGTAAAACAACAATAGTTTCATATAAATTATTATTACCGTTATATTGACTCAATAATACACATTTTACTTCACTATGCTGTAGCCTATATACTCTGATATAATGAGGAGGATGCATAATACTAAGTAAAGAGCGAACAGATATAACTTCAGTAGCAAATCTGATTTCCGACTTAGTACTACAGGCTTGGTAAGATATGACTAAAGCAAGGAACTATTAAAAATAAATAAATATAAGATATTACGCCCGACGCCGAAGCTGGCGATGGACACAATGAGACTTAAAGATCTAATACGATTGATTGATTGACGACGATTTATGAAGAGTTAGAAGTTTACCGATTAGACATTGAATTTACTTATCACCTAATAGTTTTATTTTTTTGAGGTCGGAGTCAGTCATGACAAGGTATCGAATAATTTTCCACTTGACTGAATTTAAATAATTGCAAAGTTTGCGTCTTGATCTGCGATTATCGAAATCCGTTTGTGCATATTGGCGATCTTTTCTTTGTTAGCTAGAGCGATAGTGTAACTTTCGTACTCAGTTCCAATAATTTATTTACCTCTCCAATAACATACAAACACAAAAAGAAACAATTTTTAACTGTCCAGAATTTTTGTAATATTTTTTGGCTAATTTTAGAATTGAACATTTTAAAATTTGGACGACATTCTATTCGTGAATTAACAGCTACAGAAACAAACACAAAACATATATTAGTGCTGCTCAATAAGTGGTTTCTCTTTTAAATTATTCTCCTCATATTTAGGCTGCTTAATACCTTTGATTTCTCTCTCTATTTCTTGTAGTGATTTGTCCTTTGTTTCATTTAAAATAAAATATAATATCGTTAAACCGGCAACTATATCAAGTGCATATATAAATAATGTGCCTTCAACCCCAGTTTTCTCCATCATAATAGGAGTACATTTCATTACGATTGAGTACATTACAGAGAAGACAACACCCGTTGCACAAATACCCATGCCTTTGTGCTCTAGCGGAAAAATCTCGCTCAATATCGTGTAAGATGTCGGTATAACTCCAATGTTGACAACAAAAACGTTTAATAGAATAACTATAGGAATCGTCCACAAAAATATTGATGCTCCAATATCGTAACGAGAACTCAGAAATGTCATTAAACTTGCCAAACACATTAGGATCACAGATGTTATACCGGCTGTAAACAATAAAGTGCGTCGTTTACAAGACCTTATCACGAAACATGACAGTGAAAATGCTGCAAAAGTTAATACATCAGGGGCCCTACCACCAAGGCTTATAGCAGTATTATTTTAATATTGTTTTGACATTCTCATACAATATCAGTATGAAAATTTTAAAACAATATTACAATAATACTGCTATAAGCCTTGGTGGTAGGGCCCCTGAACCTATTGTACAATACGCAGCAATGGTTTCGTCTTTTGTGACAGATATCAAAATTTGTACTACATATGCAGCCATATATAATTTCCCGCTTGCATTTATAAGCACTGTCAATAGAAAAGAAATTATGAACGGTTTCACAAAATCTTTTTTTGTCAGACTTCTAAGTAAATTTTTCAAGTTCCTTTTTCTATTCTGTTCTTTACGTTCCATCTGAGTTGTTATTAAATCTTCTAACTCTCTCTTGCTCTTTGGATTGTCTCCAAACAGCCACGTGTGTGATTTTTCACATTCGATATATTTTCCAGTTAATGCATAAAATGATGGACTTTCAGGACCTAAGAAAGTTAAAATTATTGCAATAACATATGGCAGTATCGCAATAGCAGCTATCTGTTTCCAACTACACTTTAAAGCCAAGGAATGGCAGAGCAGAGCACCGATTGGCACTAAACCTTTTTTGATTGTCATAAAGTATCCGCGCCGTTTTGGATGTGAGTACTCTCCCAGAGCCATAGGCAGTACCACAACTGTACACATGGAAACTCCTTGTACGATTCTTCCAACAAATAAGCAAGGAACGTTGTTCGCCAGTGCAATGATAAGAAAGCCGATGGCAGGACAGAAGTTTAGCGCAATCGACACGTATTTCCGACCGTAAGTCTGCATAAAATAGGGAACCACGAAGTTACTGAGAATGCCTGATACTCCGTTGCTGCCAGCTGAAATTGATAAACATAATAATATGTAATTGCACGATTGACTATGAAAATAAATATATATAATAACATTCGATAGCAAAATATCAAACGATTTGTTTTGGTTTTGAATGATGAGATACGCATTTTCATGTCCACTGCGCCTCTGAGACATCGGTTGCAAGTGGAGAAAATATTGCAAGTCTCTTCAATCTTTGCTACAAATATAGATTACTCTATATTATTATCTAGTAGTCCATGCTCTTAATGTCTCTCTGATAGGAGAGAAAATACGTGAGCATTTTCTAAAACCCTTTTAGTTACACTTCTGGACACGGGTTCAGAATGAATAAAGTTTGACCTAAGCTTTTTATCCTGGCCACGTGCTACAGACAGCCTTAAAATTCCTATGAGAACATTATGGGGAATTCTCTAGCATGGGACTTTCCGTGATGTTTTCATTCACAGTGGTGAAGTGGTGGTGAAGGTTAGTGAACCTTATGATAGTTAGTAGGTATCGTTTGCTCGTTTCAGCCGACGGACGTCCACAGCTGGACAAAGGCCTCCTCTAAATATTTCCAGCCCACACGATCCTGCGCTACTTGTATCCAGCGTCTTTCCGCTGTTTCGTTTTAACTTCGTCAGTTCATCTGGTCGGACGTATGCCAACACTGCAGTTTCCGGTGCGGGGTCACCATTCCAGCACTTTGGGTCCCCAATGTCAACGTTCTTCGAGGTAAGTGCCCGCCCTTTGTTACTCCAGCTTCGCGATACGTTGAGCTATGCCGGTGACTCTGGTTCGTCTACGAATTTCCTCATTTGATTACGCAGAGAAACTCCAAGCATAGCTCTCTAAGCCTTCTTATGAGGCTCATATAAATCATACACTGCAATACGTGTGCAGTACAATAACGCCTTCCGCGCCCTCATGGGCCTGCCACGCTATTGCAGTGCTTCCACCATGTTTGCCGAGTCGAGGGTGGTCGATTTCTATGGCATAGTTAGAGCTCGCATAGCGTCCTTTTGGGAAAGGCTTCGCAGTTCTAACAATGCTATACTTAGGGTCGTATGCGAGGGGATGCCCAGTCAGATCTTTGACTATTGGCTGTCTGTTCATCAGGCCAAAAATAGAAAGTAGTTCCAACCCGTATCCTTGACATCTGAAATGAGTCTTTTGACCATTTCAGTTAGGTGTAAGTATATTTACTATTTAAGTTTTAAGTATTTAATTGTAGATTCTTTTTATTAGTGTGCCTACCCGTAAGACTGTATTTAGTTTCTATGATTATTTATTTGCAACTTATTGTACAATTGGGTGTTTTACCTTTAATGAAGAAACATTATTATTATTATAGTAATCGACCATGTCTCCGATCCGTAAGTCATCACTGGCAACACGGACTGTTTGAAAACCCGAGTCTTATATTTAGTATAGTTTAGCAAATATACTCATGCTTACCGATGGAAGATGCTTGGTCTGACGTTGCATGTATTCCAGTAGTGCTGTTCTGAGACAGTATGTCTGGATTCAGCACCGAGGGAAACGATATCATGAAACCAGTGCCGACAGAATGCATACAGTTAGCCAGCAACACGATTGACTAAAACGAATGTTTTTACTAAATAATAATTAATTAGAATACTAAAAAAATACATAACTTCATGTAGGTATGTTCACAAAATTTACTAAATTATTTTGTTATCCGATTTTTGACAGATATGACGTTTGGACAGATTTTGTATGGCATAGGTATGTTTCAAATTTATTCCTCAGATAGTTTATCTGGCGATTGAAAAATCGGCCCTTATTATGCTTATAATATGAATTGATATATAGAATTCCTCGTAATTACCTGTCTCCAAAAATACACATCATTAAAAACAACCATTACACTGCCTTCTGTTATAAAATAAATGCCACGTCCTAATGTTTCTGTCTACTTTAAATAATGAAGCTACCTACGTTTTCAAATCATTTAAATAAAAGGTATATTTTATGTCGATTTTATCAGCGTGTTTATTTATGAGACGCAGTTGCCAGTATGTCCCGTACTAAAAAGCTGCGCTGATTCGTTGCGCATATAATAAGCCAAGTCCATCTCCATATGAAACTCTATTGAAACTAAAGAAAATAAATATGAACTATTAAATTAATCAATTTTATAAAAATAAATTACCTTTGGATGAATGAAAAAAATGACAAGCCTGAGTAAGGATCTCGTACCGAAAGTTCCGTATCTACATTATTATACTGAAATTGG
This sequence comes from Coenonympha arcania, assembly GCA_036785405.1. Lineage (NCBI taxonomy): Eukaryota > Metazoa > Arthropoda > Insecta > Lepidoptera > Nymphalidae > Coenonympha > Coenonympha arcania. The sequence goes on along the minus strand of CM072078.1, from coordinate 2,584,102 downwards.
AACAAGACTCAAACTTATTCTATTCATATTTTTAACATGTTGCTTCATTTAGTTTATTATGTGTACTAAAGTTTCCAGGCATTCATTAGGTAATGTTGAATAGAAGCAGGCGTTACTTTGCGGAAGTTCATGATTAACAAGAAAAGGAAAAAAAAAATATTTGCTATAATCCGCCAACAGAGAAATATGGGTTAATCCTATGGGGAAACTCAACTGACATAGATAGAGTTTTTAAGACCCAAAAAAGATGTATAAGAGCGCTTTGCGGAGCAGACTTTCTTGACAGCTGTAGACCACTGTTCAAGAAAAAGAAAATATTGCCTTTGCCTGCCTTATATGTTTATGAAATGTGCTTATTTATAAAGAATAATCTAAATATATTTCCACTAAAAGATCGCGCTAAAAGACATAAATATAAGATAGAAGTACCAATGCAAAGATTAAATATGTATTCAAAGAATATATACTGTATGGCAGTTAGAATTTATAATCACCTTCCGGACCATGTTAAAGAATTACCATGCAATAAATTTAAGAATTATATTTTTAATAAATTACTTAATGATGAAATATATGACATTAAAGATTATTTTAATAGGAAATGGATATGACAATGTATTAATTATTATTAACTATTGACGATTATAAGTAAAATTTGTATTAATTATTGACGATTATGTAAAATTTGCACGCCTTGAGAAGGCAAATACACTGCTACCATATTTAGTCTTTAAGATCACATTATAACGTGTATTATATGCAAATAAATAAATTATTATTATTATTATTCTTTACATTTATTATGCATTCTTATTTTCTACATTTTTAAATATTTCATTATAAAAAAAAAAAAAAACATTTAAAAATATAAAAAATAGCGGTCCACCGGCCTCGGGAACAGGGTCCAAGCAACCGGTGGTCAGGGCCCCAGAGAGAGGAACCTCCTGACGATGCGAGCCGTGTCCAGGAGTACAGCCTTCTGGATCTGGCCCTTGACCCAGCTACCCAACGAGAGCCTCGAAAGATGTTGGTCGAGGCTCTTGGCTATAAGACCATTAGCAGAAATTACTATCGGTACAATGATTGCTGAGTCTACATTCCACATAGCGACAACCTCGTGCGCCAAGTCGAGATACTTGGTGAGTTTCTCTTTCTCAGCTTTCACGAGGTTCTCGTCATGCGGAACAGCAACATCAACAATCATTGCACGGCGCTCTGATCGATCTATCACCACTATATCAGGTTTATTGGCTACAATAGTCCTGTCTGTAATGATAGACCGATCCCAGTACAGTGTGATATGACCATTTTCAAGAACTGGGTCGGGCACATACCTGTAGTACGGTACCTCCGATTCCACAAGATTGTATTTCAAGGCAAGTTGTTGGTGGATAATCCTGGCCACTTGGTTATGTCTGTGTAAGTATTCGCCGTTAGCTAGATGAGAACAACCAGAAACAATGTGACGGATAGTTTCTCCAGGGCGGCGACATGCCCGACATATGTCTACCGTTCCATCCTTCACAATGTATTTTCTGTAATTGTTCGTCATCATGACCTCGTCCATAATTGCACATACAAACCCTTCGGCTTCCCCAAAGAGGTCACCAAAGCGCAGCCAGGCCACGGACGCTTCAAAGTCAACATCAGGCCCGTGGAGGGCCCGATAAAAGCGTCCGTGAAGCTCCTTACCTTGCCATACAACCCTGCGGTCATTGGTACTGAGCACCACAGGTATGCGCCAGTTCTCATTAGCCAAGGAGAGCGGTGTCAGACCCCTGTCCACTGCGACCACATCGCGGTGCATCTCCGTCTCGGCGTGGAGAAAGTACTCCCTGAGACTGCACACCTCGCGGTTGTGGAGGGTTTTGGCATTCAAAAGGCCTCTTCCCCCACACTTCCGCGGAATGTACAGCCTCATCACCGAGGAGCGCGGGTGATGCATCCGATATGCGGTCAGCAGCGCACGAACTTGTCTGTCCAGGGCGTCAAGCTCAGTCTGAGTCCACCTGATTATGCCGAAGGAATACATTAAGACCGGCATGACCCAACCGTTGAAGGCGCGCACCTTATTACCGCCCGACAAAAGGCTTTTCAGTACTTTCTTCAGACGGCCAAGGAAACGCTCCCTCACCGATTGCCTCATGTCGGCCTCTCTGATACCTAACGCCTCCGCCATGCCCAGGTATTTGTAGGTTTCAGTTGAGGAGAGCGATCTAAGGTATATGGAATCCGAGAGCTCAACCCCCTCAGATTCCACAATCCTCCCTCGCTTTACATGCATGACCGCACATTTGTCCACACCAAATTCCATCCTAATGGAATCACTAAAGGCTTTAGTTACCTTTAGTAACTCTAGTAGATGTGATCTGCTGGTGGCAATGAGTTTTAGGTCATCCATGTAAAGGAGGTGTGATATAACCTGACCTCCTCTCCTCAACCGGTAACCTAGCCCTGAATTCTCCAAGAGAGTACTCAGAGGATTCAGAGCCAGGCAAAACCACAAAGGACTCAGACTATCGCCCTGGAATATGCCTTATTATTATTATTATTATTATATTCTGTATGGTCAAACATGCAGGTACAAGCTAAGCACCGCTTACCTTCCCACCAAAGCAAGAAAGCCAAGTTACCCAGCAAGCAATGCCACCACCACCACTCACATGCACACAAAACTTTTATATAACTCTCGGCGCACGTTTCTTGAATTGTGAAGTCGTAATCTCCTGATGATGCTCCGGTTTCGGGGCGAAACGTGCGTCGAGAGTTATATAAAAGTTTTGTGTGGTGGTGCATGTGAGTGGTGGTGGTGGCATTGCTTGCTGGGTAACTTGGCTTTCTTGCTTTGGTGGGAAGGTAAGCGGTGCTTAGCTTGTACCTGCATGTTTGACCATACAGAATTTTCTCTGTTGGCGGATTATAGCGAATATTTTTTTTTTCTTTTCCCATTAGGTAATGATTAAAAACCATGGATGAATGAACTCCCGTACAAAGCTGATTCAAATCCAAATTTGATTTTTATGGACTCTTTGTTTAAACAAGTGAACATATTTCATTAACCTCAAATGCATTGTAACATGAAGTATGTAACAATGTTATGGTTTAACCCCTTTTAAATTTTTAACTTAAATCGTCGCCTCGTACCAATCGAAATACTAAACACCAGGAATAGGATTTTAATAGGGTCATATTTAAGTGGGGGATATCCATGCATTAGAATTTCGATGATCGTACCCTTTTAACCCTATTAAATCGGATCTTGCTTCACATTCGTACTGTGCATAACATATACATAAATCGAACAATCACTTCCAATATAATTACCACTATCTCTACTATTACCGTTAAAGCTTGTAAATAAAAAATACCAATATCATTTTTCGAGCAACGGTTTAATGCCTCTAATTTCGTTTTCTATTTCTTGTAAAGTTTTGTCCTTAGTTTCGTTCAACACGAAATACAATATAAATAAACCGATGATAACAAACACAGCGAATATACCGAAGGTACCTTCGACCCCAGTAGTCGCCATTAGCAGTGGTGTAAACTTCATAACAAGAGCATATAAAATACTGAACACTACACCCGTTGCGAAGGATCCTGTGCCTCTGTGCTCCAAAGGGAAGATTTCACTAATAATTGCAAAGCATACTGGTACAATACCTGCGTTAACAATAAAAACATTCAATAATACAATTGCAGGCGTCACCCAATGCCCGTATAATCCTATAGCACGATGAGATTCCAAAACCGTTAATAAACTTATCAAAAGCATCAAGAAGACAGATGCTACCCCAGAAACAAAAAGCAAGGTACGCCTTTTAAATAATCGGATTACATAGCAGGACATCAATAGTGCCGTTATAGTTAACAAATCAGCACCCATAGTACAATATTGAGCAATGGACTTATCTCCTGTGATTTCAATCAAGATTTGCACAACATACGCCAGCATATAGTATCTCCCGCATGCATCTATTATCAATGTTAGTAATGAAGCTATTAGAAAAGGCTTCAGGAAATCTTTTTTCAAAATATTCCTAATCACAGTTTTTAAATTCTTGTCCTTGGCCTTTTCTCGTCTCTCCATTTGGATGGCTATTAAATCCTCCAACTCTCTCTTGTGTTGTGGACTGTCTCCATGCAGCCATGTGTGGGATCTGTCGCAGTCATCATACCTTCCATTCAAGGCTAAGAACGCCGGGCTTTCAGGCCACATGCACGTCACGATTATGGCAGCTACGTTGGGAAGTATCGCAAAAACAGCAATTTGCTTCCACGTCCAGCAAAAAGCCATCGTGTGGCACATCAAGGAGCCAATTCCTACGGAGCACTTCTTTAATGTTATGAAGTAGCCTCTTCGTTTTGGATGCGAGTACTCGCTTATCATTATCGGGGTTACGTATACTCCGCATACCGTCAGGCCCTGAATGATCCTAGCTGCGTATAATGCGGGGATGTCTGTTGCTAGGGCGAAGACGAGAAAACCTAGCCCTGTGAGGATGCTGAGACCGATGTGCACTGCTTTCCGGCCGACAGTCTGCATCAATTGCGGGACCATGAAGAATCCGATAGCTCCTGATATACCATGGCTGGCAGCTAAAACACAGTAATTAACTTTACTTAATTAACTTTACTTATTATATTTTTCAACAAAGCACTAAAAGTTTGAGTAGGCATCAACTTCTAAGTATCTCTTTAGTTAATTACCAACTAAGTATCAAAAACTTTTTTACATTAAAGCAAAGCGTTCATCTGATGTTAATTGACATAATATTTTGCTTTAAAATATCTTAAGAATACTCTTCACCCTGAGACATCATTTCTTAGGTCTCATTTTGCCCAGTAATCACGCTACCAGTTTTATTTACACCAGGTTTACTTGTGTTCAGAGCTCTGTTAAAAATTTTAGCTTAACGTAAAGAAAAACGTGGTGAGGAAACCTGCACGCCTGAGTGCACACCGCAATGTTCTTATTGGTGTGTAAAGCTTGCCAATCTTTGGGATTTGGGGAATTTTGACTCTCATAATAATTTTACTTAAAAGAAAGGAAATCAATCAACAAAATAGATGAGCAATTTCATTTTTGTTCGGCGTTTTTGCAAAATTAAAAAGATCTTTCAAATATATCCCAATACATTTTAAGTAGTTGAAATATTAATTATTTAAATCTCTTTTTTTTTGAGACCAACTAATAACGATCAAACCTAAGATGTCTAATTTCTGTTTACTTACCGATTAAAGAAGCCTGATCGGAGGTTGTGTGTATCCCGGTGGTTTTCGGAGACAGGATCGCAGGGTTCAGTACAGCAGGGAACGACAGCATGAAACCACTGCCGATTGAGTGCAAGCAATCAGCCAATAAGATGATACTCTGGAAAGTTTAGGTTAATTGGGGTTATAATTACATCTTCCTGAATTAAGACGACTGACCCCGAATTCTTCGAAACAAAATAATTTAAGTAATCTTAAGAAATGTAATTACTTACTAAAAAACTAAGACTGTCATCATAAATATGTTCTGAGCGTTTTTTGTTTGATATTATTATTACCTACACATTAAAACAAAAATAATTACAATCATATCCAGTTCCTGGTAAAAATAAAAATAAAATGGAGGTTTTGGAGCACTTTTTGGGAGGACTTTCTATCGAGAAAATTTTATCCAATCGTGTTTCTGCTTCACAGCGATTTTAGATCCAAAACATAACGTTTAAATAACATGACTTTTGAATTTTAAAGTAATAGTATTTAAACTGCAGGTAACTAAATGTCTACGCCGTTAATGTTCACAGAGATGTACCAACTACCCAGTATACGCAGAAGATAATATAGATAACTCTAAGTTGGTATTCAGATTTTCTTGATAGAAATGTCAAAACTATTGTGTTTTACACATTGACATATCAGTACAGTTAATATTTTTTAAAGTAAATATAATAATTATTATATTTATTGTATTAATACATATATTTATTGTTTGTATTGATATTAAGTAATAATGTACTTACAGAATAAAAAAATCCTGTTAGATATCATGAACAAAAAAATAGTTATCTATATAATACCTACTTAAAAATTAAAGTTATTATGCCGACAAAATACACCTAGGTACAGGTTTATCAATATAAATAATGAAATTCACTCACAACATCACCCAGGATGATAAAAAACGAGTTATATAATTACATAAATTGAAACATTCAAGTTTTTCAAATTCCAAAATAATTATGTATTCAGTAGGTATCTAGTACTTATAGTTTAATTTACCTATATCATTTTGTGTTTTTATGATTTTAATAATTAAATATAAATATTAAGTGAAAGTAAGAAATCAGACTGATCGAAAGTAATGCTTACAATATTTATTTTTCACTTACTTGTCTCCAAAAGAAAACATCTCTCGCCCAAACCATTTCCGAAATTGAAAGGTGAAAGTATCTCAACTAAACCTTAAGTGGACTGCAACCATAGAGTTAACAAAATTATATGAACCTGCATAGTACTCTACGTACAAGGAAAATACATCCTATTAACATTAAAAAAAGAATATGTTTGTATGTTTGGACGTTTGTTACTGCTTCACGTCACAACTATACTGAGGTATTTGGACGAAAGGATATCACATTGATTGTAAAAATTCAGAGTTACGTACATTTTTCGTGGATAGTCAAGTAATCAAAAATTATACTCATAATTCTTTTTAATATTCTGTATTTACATATACTTTTGAATCAGTATAATATGACAGGCAGAAAAAAATTATTGTTTCCGTGAATTATTTTTTGACGGACTATAATTCAACACAGAGGTAAAATAAAATTTTGAAAAGTAATTATTTTAAAAGTACCTTGCCTACATGCAAAGCGGGGTTGATTTTTTTTCTTGTCTATCCCATGGTGTGGGGTACTGTAGTACTTATTGGTCTTTCAAAAAATAATGGGTGTGGGATGGTGTGAACACCCATTTTTGTTCTCAGTCACTCAAGTGAGGTTTTCTTTTGGATATTAGTAGGTATAGTATTATATAATGAAGTTAAAAATTGATACAAGTTAACGAGTCTTATAATTAAAATTTATAAAATGTATTTGGAAAAAGTAACCAACCATTTCGTACCTAATAATGCCATAGAAAACTACTTATATGGTGTTTATCGAGCACATGGATTAATATTGTAATGCGGGTAACTAGGGAATCCGTGCCTGCGTGCTGCGTGGCCTGACACGCACTTGATCAATTTTAGTTTAGATAAAACGAAATTCCATGCGAACAAAGTCTCGGGACAAACCTATTCGAATAGTAAAACCTGAAAAAAGTCATGTTACGAGTATATGCAAATATTAACACGTTTGCACAAAATATGTATGTTAGCCGAATGTAATTAAATTCTTACGGATTATCTCTATACACAAATTACCATACACTTATAGTAAGGCATGGTTTCCACGGATACCTAGCGAGCTATACTATAGTAATAGGGTATTTTACTCGTATCAAAATATCGATTTATTTAACACATTTTTGAAACAATAACTAATCATAAACAACATTTAAAAAAAAACAAATTAAATCTAACAAATAACGAAAAAGTGATAAGCAATTTACTAATTCTAGACAGAGATAGCAACATCTGATAGAGACGTCACTATCTCTCATGTCATAGTAACTCTGAGTAACTCCCTAAGGTAACTCCATACAAATTTTTGTTTTGCGAGAAAGAGAAAGAAGAAAAATTCAAATGCTTGTAACTTTAGATTTCCTTGTCGGATAAGAATTTTACTTTTAATGGATATCATTATTTGTAACCTAGTTTACAGTTATGCAATTAAAAAAAAATGGAACAAAATACCGCATTCCACAGACAAATCGGTTAAGTAGTTGCGGCATGAAATAGTAACAAACAATCCAAACATTTGACGACCAAATGGCGCAGAGGTCCTGCCCTTCTGCGTCGGCGGTCGTGGGTTCGATTCACACAACTGGAAAGTATTTGTATGTTAAGCATGAATATTTTCCAGTGAAATTCTTCTTTTTCCCAATCATTATACCTACTTTCACGTAGGCTTACAATCACAATTTATTGCTTCCTTCGATGTCTTATATTCTGACTTTATAATTGTGTAAAAATTCGATAGTAATGAACGTTAATCGATAGGGGTTAAAATTTATGAAACCTTTTTTATCACCTCTTTTTTGGCGGTGCTAATGATTAATTATTAAATGTTGTTTCAAATAAAATTACCTATTGATTATTGTATCAAAAATGAGTAAAATAAATCAATATTATGATTTGAGTAAAATACCCTATTCCAGAGCCAAATCGGTTCAATAGTTGTGGCATTAAAGAATAACAAACAACCCAAACATTAGACGATAGGTTGGCGACCGATTTGCTACGACCTTTTTTATAAACTCTTTTTTGTCGGTACTAATATAATATAGTTTATAGACTAATAACAATTGGTTTGGGGAAACATGATCTACTGAATTCAAACAGCTAGGCTTACAATAAAACAATATTAAAAAGAAAAAAAAATTTAATTTTATTAGTTAAATCATCTTTTTTAATTATTTGTTTATCTTAAACAATTTAATAATATAATTACATACTAATGTTTGAAATATAATACGTCTTGTTTAAGTTTACCTATCTTTTTACATTTCTGACATTAATCTAAAGCAATAAAGATTAAGTATTACAAATTAAAAAAGCTTAATTCGCATTCATATGAATAAAGATTAGGGTTTTAATGATGAGAAAGGAAAGTCATTATAAAAATTAATGCCAGGAGTACACTTATAACACGCCACATAGTGATTTTTTGACACCTAGCCTTAGTCAAAAATGTAAAAATAAAAAAAAAAATATGTGTTCGATTTAATGTTTATTTAATGCAACATTAAAATAAAAAATTCGGATCCGCCGTTTGGAGAAAATAATCAAAAGTGTACGTCATTTATTTATTATTTGGTAAATGCTGGCATTTTTGAAAATTAAATGCATAATTTGAACCTATATCAGTCTACCGGAGTAGAGACGACAGCTGTTATCGACGTAAGTTAATGTAATCGAGTACTGCACAGCAAAATCTTATTTTATTTAAGACCTAGGAAACAAGATATCTTATAGAATTTCATCAATGCACTCACACAATTGGGATACCCATCATTACTTTAGAATTTGATAAAAACTTACTTTATTATAAACTATGATAAAAATAATGATTTAGGTACACTGAAACAAATTTTAAAATCCAACAAATAGATCGACATCCTAATATTTTTTATCAAATTCAAAAGTAGTGTAATACGGAATACCCAATTCATCAGTTACACAGAAATAGAGTGGCGTGTTACTAGTGTGTTGCTAGTACCCCATTTTAAACATTATACATTATTTACACATGGATGTTTGTCATCTCCAGTTCGCGAGGTCTTTGACCTTACACGTGCAGGTTACTTGCCATAATTAGCCGAAAGCCTTAAGTAGGGGACGATGAATAGATGCATGAAAAAATATCACAAAAAGTCTAGCTTATATACTGAGGGAACTACTTACAGGGAGCTCAAAAGTGTACCATACATTTTAAGTGGCATCCCTAAAAACAGCTCATTCAATATGAATGAACTGGGAATAATGAAAAGTGTATTACGCTTTGTTGACATCACAGTTAGGGTTGCTGGGTTAAAAATATTTTTTAATACATTTGCTCAAAAAGTGCATTTCCAAGTTGCATTTCCATGTGTGTTTGCGTGCGGCAAGTTATTCTTTTTCGCACTAGTGCTTTTTTGTTTTCCGGAGAGGGCGCACAGCGCGCACGAACACGAGCACTGCACGAAAACACGGAGCAGACAAACACGTAAAACCAATGTTTTTTATCGCAAACGTCGTTCAATGCACGTGCGGAATTGTCATTTCTACTCGTCCCTATAGTTTACCCGCGCCTTCGGCTTGTGTCAACAAACCGGGACTCGTAAAGAAATGATGAACTTACCGCACTCATATTGAAATGTATTATTTCTATATTATACTTATAATATGTTTTGTATTGAAAATAAAACAAAATAATTGGGTCTTCTTATCTCCATTAATGTATTTCTAGGATCAAGTAAAAAAGGTTAGCTGCCGGCACACTATACGAATTTAACCCACACCTTGTATTACTCTTTACGCAAATTGAACCTGCACATCAACCGAACTTCAATGCCCTAAGTCTGCTAATTTAACATTTTTTGACAGTAAGCTACGATCCAATAATAATGCAATTATCAGTTCCGAAATGACCTACAGTAGTGTTATTATCTCGGTGTATTATTGTGTCATAAATCATTCGAGTGTTTCGTCTTTGTTGAGTTGTGCAAAAAACAACAAAAGCGAAACACTCGGATGATGTATGACCGAGTCTGCAGCGAGATAATAACACTACTATAGTGTACAAAACTTCACTTGTCACTAAGCGACAGACTAGCAAATCTCAGTAAATGTTCCATGGAGCTGTAAATTATAGATCACTTGTGCGATTATGACGCCATTAACTTGCCATTGATCGAAATAGTAGACTAGCAAAATCTGTAAATTATTGGTAGATTATTATAACAATAAAGGAGCAATTTAGTGACTATTGAGATACAAATGTTGTTGACTTAAGGCCCTGATCATGAATTGTTCTTATAGCATCGTTATTATGTTATTTTCATATCTCCACGTAGGTAGCCATGTTCGCTACACCGCAAACGTTGAAACCTCGACGAAGTCTGTGACAAAAATAAAAGAAAGCAATTAAATAATTAAGGTTAGTGCAGTAAGACGTTGAAATAAAATTGTAATAGTTTATGTCGTTTTTAGGTTTCAATATCCAAAGGGTAAAAAAGAAACCCTATTACGGAGACATCGCTATCCGCCCGTCAGTCCATCTGTCTGTCACCAGGCTGTATCTCTAGAACCGTGATAGCTACAGACTTGAAATTTTCACAGATGATGTATTTCTTTTGCCGCTATAAAAACAAATACTAAAAATTAGAACAAAATTAATATTCCCATACAACAAACGTGAATTTTTGCTCGTTTTTGAATTTGGGGTGTTCAGTTTAGTTTAATACTATAGACTATAGAGTATAGAGATTGGGTCTTGATAGTACGGAACCCTCAGTGCGCGAGCCCGACTCGCACTTGATAATTTTTTTTACATTTCACGCAAACACACACTCTCTAATTTCGTTGGCTACAGTGCCTTACAAAAAGGCAGAATATCCGCACCTGACCTGGGCCGTGTTTGTTTTCGTGAAATGAAAGTGTCAAATCAATACTGCAGCATTACTGCTTTAAGAGATTGTGGTACGGCCCCTGATACCGTAGAACTCTGAAGGATATTCCTACCATCTGGTAAACTATCAGTGATTTAGTTGTTTACCTCATATAGCCGTCTTCCCCCCACTGCCTGCCCCACCAGTTCAACAAGATCCAGTACTCTGGGGTATATCCCACCAGCAGCATCGCGTGGTTGAGTTTCCAGGGGACGCAGAACGGGTCGTTGTAGATCCCACTCCTGAAAAAGTATTTAGCCAAGTTAAATAACTGCTAGAAACCAGCCAAGGCACCGATTGGCTGTGATGGTTTCGTGGCTGGTTACCGTCGATGTTTAAGCGATGAACCTTATTAGTAGTACCTTTATTGCAGCGATCGGTAGGATCTACTAAGGATCAAAACTCTCTAAGATTATTTTAATTACTTACAAAAAATTGTAAACTAACTAATTGCTCGAAATGGGCTCCGTTTTCTAGGATACACAAATGTATTCCACCCTGTATAGTTGACGTACCAAGGACACCGTACGGAGCGCTTTTTCTCGTCGCTGAAGGCACCGCTAAGGTTTGGAATACCCTCCCGGTCTAGGTCTACAGTCTACACTTACAAGGTGTCTTCAAATCTACTATCTATCTATCTATCTATTGCCTAACAACTGACAAATCGTCTGCATAAACGAGTTAGGTAGTCACAGAGCTCCTCTATCATAATGGGTGTTCCTCAGGGTTCAATTCTGGGTCCTTTTCTTTTCTTAGTGTATAATATTTAATATCATGACTCACCATTCCATGTTAGTGGTACTTTCGATAAAATAATGTTTGCTGACGATACTTCTCTAATTTTTAAAACTGACAATTTCTTTTTAAACTAACAAGAGCGAATACGCATCTCGCAGGCACGCTCCAACTAAGCTGTACCACCACTTTCTATCAGGTTTTATTATTGATGGGTTTGCGCTTGACTACAATCATGCCTGATGGGAAGCAGTGATGAGGTTTAATTTGGAACACGCTTTTCTAGTCAATCTCTGTAATATCTTCTTTTGAAGGCCAAGTTTTACTTGGCACTTGAAAGCTGGAAGGGTGTTCCACACCTTAGCGCTTCGTATCATAAGCGTGGGAGAAAGCGCTTCGTATCAGAAGCGTGGGAGAAAGCGCTTCGTATCAGAAGCGTGGGAGAAAGCGCTTCGTATCAGAAGCGTGCGAGAAAGCGCTTCGTATCAGAAGCGTGGGAGAAAGCGCTTCGTATCAGAAGCGTGGGAGAAAGAGCTTCGTATCAGAAGCGTGGGAGAAAGCGCTTCGTATCAGAAGCGTGGGAGAAAGAGCTTCGTATCAGAAGCGTGGGAGAAAGCGCTTCGTATCAGAAGCGTGGAAGAAAGCGCTTCGTATCAAAAGCGTGGAAGAAAACGCTTCGTTCGAGTTCGCTGGACATCAATCAGCATGCCACTTCTCACGGTATCTAGAGATTCTGTGGTATAAACGCGAATGAGGATGTACCTGTAAAGTTGGAAGGTGAAAGGAGAGGCGTTGACCGCCACGGCCAACGGTCCGATGGTGGCCACCGCTCGTTCCATGGCCCCCTCGTCCCCCGCGGGTAGCGTGGCCCAACGCCGCGCCCTGGCCCTGACGGTACCACTGTTGAAGTGGCAACGCCCTTTCTGAAAGATTGTGAGAGAACCTGTTAAAAATATTTGGCTTACCACTTAATAACCAGGGGTCGTGCCACCATGCAAAAGCAGTAATGTTGCAGTATAGTTTTGATATTTTCATACTATGTTTGTATGAAACAGTATAGTTGTGTCATTTTCATACTATGTTTATGTTATGGACCGGGTGATTAATGCGGGCATTATTTATAATGCACGCATTAATCACCTGCGGGGCTAGACAAAGTCACAAGCGTTTGGCGTTAACGCTAGTCGACAAAAATGTATGGACAAAACAAATGACTGTAGAAAAACCACGATAACAATTACTAAACACGCTGTGTTTGATACTGTCGGCTGTCAATTGTCAAGCGAAGTACGCTAAAGTTATCTACAAGGTCCGCGAGAACGCCAGCGAGCGTTCAAGTTAGCGTAGTTAATTATTCAAACACAGCGTGTTTAGTAATTATTATCGTGGTTTTTCTACAGTCATTTGTTTTGTCCATACATTTTTGTCGACTAGCGTTAACGCCAAACGTTTGTGACTTTGTCTAGCCCCGCATGGTCCATAACATAAACCTCCCCGCCCTCACCTCCCCGCCCTCGCACTGCGTTAAATATAGCTTTATTATCAAATTGCCCAATTGTCATGTAGCAATATAATAATGACCGTGCAATGTGATAAATAATGAAGTTAAGATAGTAATTAATCACTTAGCCCGATAAAGCTAGACAATTTGTATTACTCTGCCCAAAAGGTGATGGTCAATATGTATAATGCCCGGTCAATTTGATTATTTGAATAATGATTATCAAATTGCACTCTCATATTGGGCATTTTTCATAATGACCGGGCATTATGTAGGTATACTGCCCAATTTATCACTTGGTCCATAACATTTATATGAAAATATTAAAATAATACTGCAGTATGGTACGGCCCCAGTAATAGGCTGATAGCCTTTTCGATTAACTTCAAAAAAGGAAGAGATTCTCAATTCGACACAACAAAAAAGTGACAAACCTACGCCAACCAACACCTTTCTATGTCAGTTATTTTTGTTTTTATTTTTTGCGTTTTCAACCGACTTCAAAAAAGGAGGAGGTTCTCAATTCGACTGCATTTTTTTAATGTTTGTTACCTCATAACTTTTTGACTGGGTGAATCGATTTTGATGATTATTTTTTTTATTAGAAAGATGACGCTTCCCGTGTGGTCCCATTTCAATTTAGTCCAGTTCCGATAATGGTATCCATGAGTAACCATACAAGTCTTAAATTTTCAATTGGAAAGGATGTACTTATCAACAGTAGTTTGATGACAGTTGAAGTTGGTTTTTTGTTAATTAATTAACGTATATTATTATCTAGTAAAATCATTACCTTCCCAATGTAAGGATAATGCGTCTCTGTGGTCAGCCCAGCGCGCGTTGCGTACCGGAGAGCGGCCTGCAACGACCCTCCTTCGCATCCTAAATTACCGTCCCTGGTGCTACAGTCCACGATCTGTTGCGGACTGAAAATAAATTATGAAGTTTTTTAGAGAATAATCCACACACGGCGTTAAGCGTAAGCGTATCGTTACGATGCTACGAAGGCCCGTCGCACACGGCTCGTAAGCGTAAGAGTAGCGTAATACTTACGTACGACCAGGCCAGTCTCACTTATCACGTGACCGTCCCGGCTACAAGTAGGGGTCCGGATCTCAATATTTCAGACGGTTGCTGCTCGCGGGCCGAGTTGCACGCGCTAGTTCTGTACGGTCTATTTTACGCGCCATCTGACTACGGCAGCCCTAGTACGTCGTAAGAGACAAAGTCAGGCGATAGAAAGAGACCACAACATTGCGTTTGTTGCGTGTCGATTTTGAGGGCGGGGCCAGGCGCTATTGCGAACTGAATTGCACTTTTGTGTCAGCGCTGGAGTCGCTATTTCTTTAAATCATCGTGCGGGGTAAGCCTTCTGTACTTGTACTATTTAGTGTACTGTAGTACGACGAGAGCTGTTGAGAGATAATGTTCAAGATCATTCACCCTGAATTGAACCTATTCCGATGTTTGATAATAATAACCGACCCACAGTGCACAGTCATATGGCTAAAGGCATTGAAAACATCTGCCTCAAGGTTCTGCGGTATAAAAGAAACTACGTAAGGTAAGTAAGAGATGGCGAAGTTGATAGGCTCCTAACCCAAGCGCTGAGCGGGCACGGAGTCTTCAACACCTACCTGCACGGAATTGGCAAGGCAGATAATGAGGACTGCTTCTACTGTGGTGAAGAAGGTACTCCGAATCATGCTATCTTCGAATGCCAGTAGTTCAAAAACGTGCGGAACAAGGCACAAGGGAGTGGAGAACCTATCACGAAAGAAAACTTGGTGCCACTAATGCTTAGCAGCAAAAAGGGCTGGGACAAGGGGGCTAACATGCTACGTACAATCATGGAAAGGAGAGTAAAGTATGAAATGGACAGGCAAAGAGCAACCAAGAGTAGCACTGCCAGACAGCCCTCTTGCTGAAGTAATGCTTCGTGCGGTTCCAGGAAGGGTGGCCAGAGAGCGTAGGAGGTTTTTAGTCCGTAGGTCGCTGGGTATACCACCTCTCTCAGCGAAGTCGGGCATGTCGTATGGCATGCATGAGATTTTCCTCTTACAGGAAAAAAAAAGAGGAGGTCAGCTCACCTCAGCTCCCTCCAATTTTTATGCCTCTTATAGAGTTGCGCCTGCAGCGCATGCGCGACCGCGAACGCGTAGCAAGCGCCGCAGTGCCACTGCTCTTCTCGCTTAGGAGTATAGCCTTCCTCGCGCCAATCCACCTGGAAATAATTATTTATCACACTAATATTATAAAGGCGAAAGTTTGTGTGTAAGTGTGTGTGTGTGTGTGTGTGTGTGTGTGTAAGTGTGTATGTTTGTTACTCCTTCACGCCGTAACTACTGAACCGATTTGGCTGAAATTTGGAACATACATAGCTTATAACCCGGATTAAAACATAGGCTACTTTTTGTCCCGGAAAAATCCATAGTTCCCGTGGGATATTTAAAAAACCCTAATTTTCAACAGTAATCTATAGCTACAGCTATAGGTAGATTACTTTGACAATCTGTCCTGAAGTAGGTGTAAAGGTCATTAAAAAGGAAATTCATTTTTTTCTCAAGATTAGTAAAAAATCGAATTTAACGCGGGCGGAGCCGCGGGCAAAAGCTAGTTGTATAATAATAAATATTTATTGTTTCCAGCTTTAGTAATAACATCAATCTAAGCAATTTTTTGTTTGATTAGTGTTTTACACACTTAGGAAAATAATCCTATAATCAAAATTTTCACTCGCAGCGAGATTTAAACCCGCGTCCCCCCAGCTTTCGCGGCTGGGTGCTCTGACCGCTGAGCTATACGAGCCATATCCCCCTGCGATGAAACTTCGATTGGTATTATTAGGTCCTTAGGCAGGACTAGCGTCATCTATTTGTGAAACGTAACAGTTTCAAACTAATTTCGAAGGCTCATAATTTCATATGAAGCAAGCTTCGAACGAGAGATGACACATTGCCGTTTTAAACTAATTATCTTTTTTGAATAGTGTTTTACACACTTAGGAAAATAATTCATATAAATTTAAATACGAATCAAAATTTTCACTCGCAGCGGGATTTGAACCCGCGTCCCCCCAGCTTTCGCGATTGGGTGCTCTGACCCATGTTATAATTTTGAGGGAACAATGCTGCTAGCAGCTGGTTCCATCAGGAAAGAAAGATAGTTTTAAATAAATAGCATTAAATAAATAGCATTTATTTGAAAAAAACTCAGTTTACAAAATACTATGGACTCCTGACCCCTAAACTAGGTAAGCCTGTATTTTAGGGGCCAGTGCCTTCCCTTTCGTTACATTAAAACATTTCAATTTTGCTCCAAAAACATTACAAATTTTAAACAATTAGAAATTTTACAAACTTAATATTATTTTGGTTAGTTTATCAGTTTTACAAAATAAAGATCAAACGTGTGTGTGTGTGTGTGTGTGTGTGTGTGTGTGTGTGTGTATGTATGTTGTGTGTGTGATATATACATAAATTCTTCCTATTTTTGCATGTTTATTAGATCCTCGGTTTCCTCATAATTCTTACTCAACAGAAAATAAGTTATTTCTTTTTTACATTTAAAGTTGTTGTACTTAATAAGGGGTATAAATTTACTAATTTTATTCATCAAAAATGGGCCTAAATAACAATGCTGTCTTTGTGCATGTGTCGTGGAAAACTTTTCTAAACTTAAGACTCTGTCTTGACGTCTTTGGTTTCGGATGCCATTGAGTTTGTCATGAAACATACAGACTACAGTTATAGTACATGAAACTCACCTTCCTGGGTATCCTACGATGCAGATTACTCCGGTAGGCTGTCTTCTTGTGATCTTCCGCGGGATCGAAGAGCGGTATAGTTGTGATAAGCTTCAGCAACTGGCTGATGTACGCTACTATAGGCTGGAATCGCAGATTATTATTCATTATTGCAACTTGTAAGATAATACCTTAGCCTTAGTAGAAGGCTCATCTATAAGACTAGGGCCCTATTCATCAAAAGTTACAAGCCTTGTATTACAAGCGATTCTCTTGTAAATTTACACACATTTTCTCTTGTAATACAAGGCTTGTAAGTTTTGATGAATATAGGGCCTAGGTACCTGAAGCAAACAATCGCTGCCCGTGAAGCAATCAATTCAAATCAAAACGCATTCTGAGACCTACGGAATAATAAACTATTCTTAATTCTAAATTCTAATTAAAAAAATTTTAAAAAACGGTCTAGCCGTTTCGGAGTTGTTGTTTTGTTGTGAGAAACACTGTGACATGAGAATTTTATGTTTAACTAGCTGACCCGAAACGTTGTTTTGCTATAATATAGTGGTATGAAAAATAACATGACACCCTTTTCTCTGAACCATTACCATAAAATCGGTTCAGCCGTTTCGTTGGAGTTTGGTTACAAACACTGTACGAGAATTATATATATTACGAGCTGACCGAGCAAACTTTGTTAAGCCATTAGGAAAATTATAAATTGCTTACGACCTACTCTCAGACCCACTAAACATACATAGAATTTCATGACAATTAGTCGAGCCGTTTTGGAGGACTTTGATAACAAACATGAGACACGAGAATTTTATATATTAGAGTAGATTCTATTAGTTAGTTCTCTACATAATTACAATGTATGTAATGTCAAAAAGTTTGTTAGGTAAGTAGTAAGAGGATATAGAAATGCATTTGAGATACCAACCCAGTCTCCAAAATGGTTGAGATGTAGCGAGTAGGTTTCTTCTCCAGCTAGATAAAGCTGGTTATGCCTCGCAACTCGCCTCAGGTTGTCTCTCCATGTAGATAAGGCTGACTTCTCGTGATGGTGGCTCAAATACTCCTTGTTGAAAGCTGCCTTTGGATGAGAATTAAACTAGTTAATAAGCAAACACCAGCTTTATTGTGCCATGCTTTACATAATTTTACTGTAAATATTACGTTTTTTTCGTTTTTTACAAAGCATAATGATAGGCCAGATATTTCCGTTTGATTAAGATATCAAGATTAATTAAGTTATCATTCAGAAATAATTTTGTAAATTTACATTAATTGATATTATTCATAAAGTAATCGCTGTTTCGGAAATAAAGGCTTTTTTTTATTTATTTTTTTATATGTTATAATGTAGCTAGTACTCTACCTTGGATGTTCCGACATATTGTATTAGGTCCTTACATATGAAATTGGCGTTTTGTCGTACTGGCCACTTTGATCTCAAATATCTCTTCTTTGGCTAGAAATTTCGATTTCAAATTTATATAGCTATTTACTCATGCTTTTGTGTTTTGAAAATCGTAGTTCATTTGTTTTTTTCTCTTTTGGTTTTTTTTTTGCGCCACTCTGTTTACAAAATGAAAAACTTGAAATATCGCGTTATTTACGAATACGAGTTCCATCGTGGCACCAGTGCTGCAGAAACGGCTCGAATTAATGATGTGTACGGCGAGGGTGTCGCAAAAGAAAACACAGTGCGTTTTTGGTTCCAACGTTTTCGTTCTGGAAATTTCGACCTGCAGAACAAGCCCCGTGGACGGCCGGAAACCAAAGTTGACAATGAAGAATTGAAGGTTATTGTGGAAGCGGATCCATCGCAAACCACGTCCGAGCTAGCTGCATGCTGCGGTGTTAGTGATAAAACTGTTTTAGTTCACTTGAAGCAAATTGGGAAGGTAAAAAAGCTTGAAAGGTGGGTACCTCATGAATTGAGTGCAGCAAACCGACAAACGCGCGTAGACTGGTGTGTTACATTACTCAACCGGCACAGTAATGAAGGGATTTTAAATCGAATCATTACCTGTGATGAAAAATGGATCCTGTATGATAATCGGAAACGCTCATCGCAATGGTTGAACCCTGGCAAACCAGCCAAATGCTGCCCCAAACGAAAATTGACTCAAAAAAATTACTTGTGAGCGTTTGGTGGACTAGCGCCGGCGTCGTTCACTACAGCTTTCTTAAATCTGGCCAGACGATTACGGCGGATATCTATTGTCAGCAACTGCAATCCATGATGGAAAAGCTAGCTGCTAAACCACCGAGGCTGGTCAATCGTTCTAGGCCACTGCTGCTCCAGGACAACGCTAGACCACACACTGCACAACAGACGGCTACCAAATCAGAGGAGCTTCAATTGGAATGCCTAAGACATCCACCTTACTCCCCGGACCTTGCTCCAACAGATTACCATTTTTTTCGAAATTTGGATAACTTCTTACAAGGGAAAAAATTTAACTCCGATGAGGCAGTCCAAAGCGCTTTCAAAGATTTTATTGATTCCCGTCCGAATGGCTTTTGTAGTAAAGGGATCAATGAACTACCTATAAGGTGGCAAAAGTGCATAGATAGCAATGGTACATACTTTGATTAAATATATATATTATATTAAAAAAAAATCGACTTTATGTTCCTCCCATACAAAACGCCAATTTCATATGTAAGGACCTAATATTTAGAATGGCATGCCCGATTTCCATAATATCAGTTTCGAGTAATTTCTATTAGAGCAGTCAAAAAATAACCTACCTTATATTCTTCCCAGTGTGTTTCAGGAACATCTTCATGAATTAACAATCCATTTAAAATATGTTGCGTCTTATAAGCAATGTCACTCGCACCAACATTACAGTCACTTACATTAACATACTTCAAATATTCACCAAACCTCTCGGTTTTCTTCAAAAACCTTAAAGTATTCTCCGCGAAATTATTAACCTTCAGATATTCATCACTTCCTGTACTGACACACCGCTTCGTCTTCAACGATCTGTATTTATTTAAAATGTATTTTATTTTGTCTGTTGTACTGTTCGTGTATTTGTCAGAATTAATTTCAGCTAAAAATAATTGAATAACTAATAGGAATAACAACATCGTGAATTTGAATAATTATTCATGAACTAATACTATTCAATGAATAACTTTGGAATTAATAAAAACGTCATTTACTTTAAGGGAAACACTGAAGGAACTTAATTAATTACAAAAGAGAAAAGTGTAGAGTGTAGTTAGTGTCTGTTTTATTTCGACTGCTTTTCAATAAACCAATTTAACTAAATGACGAATCTACAACCTACATTTAAAATGCAAGCAAGGTAGGTATATTTTAATTTTGCTTAGTTTCAAAATTTATGTACCTACTAACACAAAATTGTCCACTTTCTAGTTAAGAACTAACAGTTATAACGTACTTATCAATGTAAATACTAATTACTGACTTAGATTCCAGAACTTATTTAAAAATTGTCGTTTTGACCAAATGATTTGTAAAATAATATTTTAAAGTTAACATAATTAAGGAATAACTAAATAAAATTCGCTCGTTAAATACATCTAAATATTTATTGATATTTTCTATAATTTTTGTCGAACGACATTTTAATACATTAATACAATGGCATTATACAAAATATATATAAATAAATACATGAAACAAATTAACTACCTAACAAAAAATATGATTTGCTAATTCAACTAAAATGTCATTTTAACGTCATTAGACGAAACTAAACTAAAATAGATAAAAATTAGTGCCGCCCTTTTCACTACGTTCTCTGAAGAACAGGACAACATAATTTTTTAGTTTTGTAGTAACTTGATCAGTTTTAGTGTACGTCAGACGATATGACATACATTATTATCCAAAATAATATGAATCACACTTCCATCAATAAATGCAAGCAAAAAAATTACATAATGATAAACAAAAAGTATTTACACCACGATAAAAGAAAACAGAAAATTGTCTACTTAAAACTAATATTATCAACTACACTAATAATACTCTGGGTTATTATTCATTAAAAACATCTATTACAATCTTCAACAGATTGACTTTGTTCCGTAATTTATTGCAAAAACAATGAAGATCAGAGTAAAACCCGAAATTATCTCCTAATAAGCGACTAAAATGTAGAATTTACTCATTGTAACCATCGAAAAATTTGTTTACATTAAAACTAACAACTTTTTTTCTACGACTTCTTTTTTTACTCGATATTTTGAGAAATATCAATATTCAATATTGTATAGAGATACTCTACTTGTTCCTACTCTGTAATGTAACGTCGGCAAGTGGCAACGGCGTGTCGGCTGGCGCGCAAACTCGCGGCGCGAAACCGCAACAGTGTAATGTAACTTTGCAGAAATAACATTTTTTTCTGTATGAAATAGTTTAAAAAGTCGTAGAACAAAAGTTGTTAGTGTCAATGTAAACAACTACAGGCCGAGAGCGTTTTGGTATTTTTTATATAACCCTGTATAGTAATGAAAAGATTATAATAAGAATCAGTGTATCTAGGTTTTGCTTTAACTAAGTGTGAAGCCAAAGCGGCAATGGATGGGCACCTAGCTCGGAGAAACCATGGACATAAATATAGAACCAAGATGTGGAAACCTGACATCAAATAGTATTTGAAATACTAGTATTTATGGACCATGGTGGCTATTCTCTAAGACAGCCTACTTCTAGCAATAGACATGAATCAGTTAGACCCAAAACGGTGACACAGGGTGTCTACGTGTGTTCTAGGAGCACAGAAATATTAACATCTCATAAATCATTAAGATTCCTGTCAGCAACTAGGTTTAGCAACTATACTTATTCCCTACAATATAACAAAAGTCAATATTTGAGATTCCTAAACCTTAACTGAAACTTAGCTAAATCAATTCACTATTTAAAACGTATATAAGAAATCACATACAATAGTCTAATCATAATTTTCGCATCGTATACAAAAATATAATTTTATTTTAGTCATACTTTAGTCGTAAAATGACTTGATTCCATGATTTTTTATCAATGAGTGAAATATCAAAATAAAATATGTAATAAAATAATATTCTGAATAAGTAAATATAATATAAATAAAATAATACATACTAGCAATACAGATAAATAATATAACTACAACTATTTACATCTATGACTATAGGTCTATAGGTCACAGCACTTGAGATAAAACAAACTTCATTTAAAAAATCGATTCAGATCCAGCTAAATCGATTTACCTAATCACATAATGTAATTAAATAAATGTTCCCTGTCGGAAAATACTGACAGTTGTCCCTTACTATTTGTTTCGTTCATTAATAGAACATAGGAACGAACTAGAAAGAAAGTCGAATTTGATATGATTTCTTAGTAATTAGTATACACTTCAATGAGCGTTTTAAGCGTCATGAGCAAAATTTCGATTGATTTTAATAATTATGTATTGTGTTTTTGACATAAATACAATTGTTACGCATTTTTTTTAAATTATAATTTTTTTCATAAAGTTTCAATTATAATTTTTTGAAACACATACATTTTTCTCAATCTTCAAAAGTTTGTCCGTAGTAAATCCTATCTAAGCATGTTTTTTACAATTAAATATTGCTCTTCTATTATAATAAGTTACAGTTAGTGTCATATTTATTTCATTACCCAAATTACAATCTATATTTGGCATACAAATATAATATTTGCGTATAATAATTTTACTAGGGTGTATGTCAAAATTGTCTCTCTCGACAAGTATTCTACCGATGGCCTTAGATACCTAAGGTGATCGAATATAAAGGTGACCCTACGCCAGAAAGCATTGTGTGTCATACTCATAGACATACTAAACCATAGAAACCATAGTTTCTTACAAATTGTCTTACAAAAGTAGTTCCAACGTCAAGAATAATTAAAATAGCCAAAACCCTCACGATTGGTCCGCTCGGGGTGTCATGCCAGCCGTGATTGGCCGATTTATGCAGTCTGTCAGCCTCGCGGACCAATCAACCAATTGGATCACGGTAAAATAAATAAAGTTGATTTTTAATTGAGGTTTAATTGAGTAGAAGATCCATGATTCAATATTTCAATGGTCAAATCGACTCGGAACGTTAACTCAACTTTTTGGTCATCTTAGTCTACTTATTATTATGACAAAATAATAGAATTAGAAACTGCACGCTGAAATCACTTTAACTAAGAGCCGGTTCGGTAAAAGGACGATGACGGTGGAAAGCATACCTACTCAAAATATGATTATTATTGCTTTTCGAGTGTCTAAGATCGTCTAATCTAAAAATAAGCACCCCTTCGTTACGCCTACACATTAAAAGAATAATGTTTTTGAGGGGCATTAATTTCTAAATTACAGGATCTTCACATAGTTATTCGATTTTTTTATAAGAAACCTAATGTCCAATCATGTCCCAGCATCAAACGGCCATCGGTCGATACGCCGTAGACAATTCACTAGTTTCTCCAATTATTCAAATCTTCTTCAAAACTTCACAGTAACATTGGTAGCGGTGAGAGCAGAGAGATAATTTTTATTATTCATAAATTCACCACACTATCGTTTTTTCGACACCCCATTCAGGCTCTTGAGTTCCGTATACGGTTTATTCCGATTGAGAAGCGGATCTTCATTGCTTGTTAGCGGCGCGTAGTCTTTACGTTTTCTGTACACCATGAGTCTGAAATTAAAAAAAAAATGTTAGGAAAAAAACAAAAAAAAATTTTTCGACTACAAGTTAGTACCTACTAACAGCATCTTCGTTTGCACCGTCACTTACCATAAGGTGAGATCGCAGCCAAGTACCTACTAACTTGTAGAGGGGATGAAAATAAAATTGATGGACATTGAGACTTGTTAATTTCGTATAAACTCATAACTAAATTAACAAGTATTTTTAATAATTACACTAAACTTTAGATATCAGGAATATACAGAAATATATACCTATTTCTGTTATGTATAACAGAATTCCCTAATTTCATCTACTGGTAACCCTATGAACTAAATATTACAAGGTAACCAACGGTCGACAAAAAGATTTTATATAAAATAAGATAGGTACCCAAGATAGGTAACCTAGTATTATAACTTAGCGAACACAATAATGAATACATAACATTTGATTTGATTGAATTTAGTCAGTAATTAGTCTATCTAGATTCTAAGTACATAGTTCTAAGACCTAAGCAGATAATAGACAACACGTATTCTATAACATTTATCGCAACACATCGTTTTATGGTCGTCATAAACTTCATTATTACGATCAAATGAAATGCTCATGTACTTTTGTTTATGTACCACGAATTATGTACTTTACGATTGTATACTGCACGTGCATATACATAATATAATATATATTATAATCAGGGGAACCAATGGGCTGATTCTGTTTTCTTCACTTTGTTAATTACTAACCCTCACTGGGTTTTTAATTAAGGAAACGGAGGCAAAAATCCTACTTCTGTATTCTTTTTGCACAAGTTAGCAACTAGCATGGTATGTTAACATGAAACCATACCAACCTAAGTTGGTAACTTGTGCAAAAAGAATGAAAAAAATAGAATTTTTGCCTCAGTTTTTAACCGACTTCAAAAAAAAGGAGGAGGTTCTCAATTCGACGCGTATGTTTTTTTTTTCTTAATTAATAACCCAGTGAGACTAAAGTAACTGAACGATACGGAATCAGCTCATAATTAGCTATGTGTGTGAAAAATCCTATATTTGATTAACTCCTACATCAAAGATAGGCCTTTTAAAACTGTTATAGCAGCCGTAGACATTTTTTTAGCAGAAAATTACTCATATCGCAATCTAACCCCAAAGTGAGCGATAGCTTGTATTATCTAGGCACTAGATAACTGATAATTTACATAATATTTTAATATACATAAATAAATATGTAGAAAAACACCCAGACACTGGAAAACACGCTCATCACCCAAATATTTTCCAGCTGTGGAAATCGAACCCACGACCTCCGACGCAGAGGGCAGGACCACTACCGCTGCGCCATTCGGTCGTCAACATCCGCAACATCCGCACTGACAGTTGGATCTGGATATAGTTATTTCAATCCACGAAGACGCGCCCCACTCTGTCAAAATCGGTTATGTCTCATTCGATTCAATATGGAGTTAGACAGATTGGGGCGCATCAACGTGGTTTCAACGATTTTATGTGAAATATCTACCTACTCGTATGTAGGTACAATGTAGATACATGAAACATTCCTATAGCCCGCATGTTATGATCAACATAATGATCTTACAAAATATTTAAACGAAACAATAAAATTAAGTTACTTAGTTTTTTAAAAAACGTTATTTACAAAATACCGCAGAATTTACCATTTTCATAAAATAAAGAAAATGGCAAAAAAACTACGAAAAGAGAAGAAACCCACGACGCACTAGAAATCTTCAAGTAACAATTTTATCCATAACTTGCGGAAAGGTTGCTTATAAAATAATGTAAATGAGGAAAACAAAAAAATTACTTGAAAATGAATTGAAGTGCAGTACTATCTCTAGGCTCACAAGAATTACTCGTATAATAAAATTTTTGCATGGTTCGTCTGCATTTTAATGTAACATTTCGAAATTATGACTCCTTCTTTGATAAATAATACTCGAGTGAAGAATACCTATCTCTGTTCTCTACCCATAAAATGTTTATAAAAAAACAGCGTCTCTGTGGGTGTGTCGACGACACTCGACAAAAGTGAAAACGCAAAGAAACAAACGACAAATCATATTGACGTTTTACAAGAGCCTGAACGTTAGGCATATGTGAAATAAAGATATTGTGAGTTTGACTATGAAAAAAATAAATAAAGAAATATACAGATGTTACGTTACGATTACAAGTTCAATTGTTTTTTTTTTTACTTTTTATCCATCTCAAAAATGTCCATTGCGCCTAAAAAAGTTTTTACTTCAAAATAAAACAGTACATACATATTTTCACTTCAAGTAAATAACACCCTGTAACTACAGGTGATATAATTCCATTATTTATCATCGCTGTGCGCATACGCAACTAGGACAGGCTTCTCCGCTCTATAGTCAGTTTCATTCTTTTCAGTCGTCACCTGACTGCCGACCTTGACGCACGTATTCAGTGTTATTATTTAAATAAGAATTATTGTTTCATGTTTATATAAGGAAAAAAATATTTGTTTGTTTGTACTTCTAATCACAATTGCTATATCGGTCAAGGTGAGTGAATTAAATATTTATATCAATTTTATTTTGAGTCGAGTAAATATATTCCGATTTAATTTACTTTATTGAAACTAGCTTCAGCTTCCTTCTTAGCTACATCAGAAAGAATAGTACTGTGCCATATTTCAACATTTCTAGGACCAAGAGATTTTAGTTGGACTATGATGAGACATTTTTTCTACTTAATTGTATTTTATACATATTATATAACATTTATACCAAACATTTATTAGCTATTTTCCAAAACAGTATCGAATATAAATTGGTAAAATACGTGACACTCTGGGAGTGTTGACAGAAGTGAAAACTAGAACAATTACGTGAAGTGTCGGTTACGGTAACGGTATCGCTAGTTCAATGGTCTTTTCCCATATCAAAAAACAAAAGTTTCATTTCAAAGAAAAGTTTGTGGATTTAAAATAATCAGTAGTGTAAAGAATCTATGTCTCTAGAATATCTATCTTTGTGAGTAATTTTTCCAAGATATGCGATTGACAAAAATACAAACTATATTCGGCTCGATTTATCAATTGCCCAATTTTATTACTTCGCGGACAGCAAGCTACTGCACCGACTATAACGCCTGCACTATCAATATTAATATCATTAAAGGTAACTGGTATATTTTTGTTTCAGGAATAAGATAACAATCATAGCAGGCAGGATCATAAAACGATCACGACGAACGATTATAACGAGATATAAACCTCTTCAAAACAAGTTGTCGTAAAACTTAAAAGATAAACATTCCATATAAGGTTTTCATTGCAATGATATTGCTTCACGGCCTCGATTTGGAATTAAATATAGCAAAGCTAGCTTTTGTACAATTTCAAATAAATATTTGAACATTTTTGAGTTTCATTTAACACCCTCTTATATATATCATTTGAATTTTGTTCAGTTTCTCGCAAATAGTGGACTAATTATATTATTTATACTTACATCGTAACTTTATAGCAATGAGTTTTGCGAGTATAACGTTTTTGTATCTACATGTTTTTCAATAAAACTTTGGTCAAAAATACTCATTTACTTCATATTGTTTCTCGATAGCTTCAAATCTGGGAAACTGCAGAAAATAATCTATCGGTAACCAATATGAGGCGAATGGTTATTTTTGAGCAAAGTTTTTATTAATAAAAACATAGAATGCATAAGTCTGGAAGTATAATTAGTCTACTATTAGCGAAAACTAAATAAAATTTGAATTTCGTGGGCTACTTGAACCAAAACTTTAAGGTTAGGTTGCTTGACTTGCCGCCATATTTAACAATAATATTTCGGTTAAAGTCAAGTCAAGCAACCCAGCCTAAGTCAAGATTTTATTTACAATGCCAAACAATCGTTTTGAACTGCGTAAAACAATTGATTTTCCGAACCCAAAACGAAAATTTATACATTTTTTTTTTTTTTTTGGACCTAAGACAGAAGGAGAAAAATAAACCGCTGCACCACAGCGGTCGCTGGGAAGTGCAACGAGCAATTACCTCACACAATGGGCGGCGATGCAATGATGCTGTAATAATGGGAGAATATCTCGCAGATTGCCGTTGACGTCAAAGTGAAAAATTGCTCGCCTTTAACACTATAGTAGTGTTATTATCTCGCTGCAGACTCGGTCAGAAATCATTCGAGTGTTTCGCTTTTGTTGTTCTTTGTTGAGTTGTGCATTACTGCAGAACAACAAAAGCGAAACACTCGAGTGATTTATGACCGAGTCTGCAGCGAGATAATAACACTACTATAGAACGTCTAGCATGTACGTACAGTGTAACCACTGCACATGCTAGACGTGACTGCCGCCCACAAGGATAGTAGGATCGGGGGTCTGATTGCGTAAGAAAAACGTATTCAATCGTAATCGTAATCGTTAGCGAATTCTGCTCCCTATTGGCTGACGTAAATCAGCAAACCAATCAGCGGGAAAAAATTGTTCCCTATTACGATTACGATGAAAACGTTTTCCTTACACAATCTAGGGGCTAATTCCGGGTCATACTTCATTAGGGTTCCTCGAAAAAAAAACAGAACCCTTATAAGATCACTTTGTTGTCCGTTCGTCTGTCTGTCTGTCACGACTCTATAATTCAGTAATTTTTAAAATAGTAGTAGTGTAAAATCTACTACCTATTCCATTCACTACGGTACGAAGAGGTACAATATAGAAATAGAACTATAAGATAGAACTATAGTTTTAGACGCGCTAAGTTTAGATACTCTAAAACACAACAACTGCTACTGGTGCCAATTCTGTTGCGCAAAATCCCTAAATGAAACTTATCTGACTGTGTCAAAAAATAGAGCTCTCCTTTCCCATAGAGAGCATTTTGAAAAGGATATTATCATTATTTAAGGACGCGTTAAAGTAGTTTATTATCTCGCTGCAGACTCGGTCATAAATCATTCGAGTGTTTCGCTTTTCGAACAACAAAAGCGAAACACTCGAATGATTTATGACCGAGTCTGCAGCGAGATAATAACACTACTAGTTTAGATATTTCGCGCCACAGAATTGTTCATTGTTCGTTACACGTTGAATAACTTTTAACAAGCAATATAATTAAATAGCCGCCGCTATCTTTGAATCTGTTTGTGATTATTATGACAATGCAGATGTGAGATAACAACGACCTTGTCACCTGCGTCCGTTTCCACGGCGCTTGTTTGAAAGGAATTAATGTTGTTATTTTTATACTTGGGCCGATTTTTCAATCACCAGATAATCGTTAACTAAGGAATAAATAGGACGTTTTGACTGGTTTTGTAGGGCATATGTTTCAAATATATTCCTAAGATAGTTTATCTGACGATTGATAGAGATTTTATTTCGTAAGATAAAATTAGGTACAGCAATTTCACAAATAATAATAGAAGTCATAGTTACGTTCATAATAAGCATATTTTTTTGCCGTCACGCCTTGTTACTTATTCAAACCTCACTTAGCCTTGTTCGTCATTTTAAAGTTCTGAATTTTCTGGCAAAATTCTATAGGTTACGCTGCTGAGCGAACTACAACGATGCCTTGTTGGTGGCAAAACAAGCACCGATAAACTGGCGACATTATTTCGGGCAAGGATTGAGGCGTATTTATCGTAACAGGTAAAAACATAGAACAACAGGTATAATAAAAAACCTGTCAAGTGCGAGTCAGACTCGCGCATTGAGGGTTCCGTACTACAACCGGAGGAATAAAACCATAAAAACCACTTTTCTTATCGAACCGCTAAACTAACTTTGTTTTTAGAGGTTTATTGTAAATATCACAAAAACTACTTATTAGATCTCGTTCAAACCAATTTTCGGTGGAAGTTTGCATAGTAATGTACATCATATATTTTTTTTAGTTTTATCATACTCTTATTTTAGAAGTTACAGGGGGGGGACACACATTTTACCACTTTGGAAGTGTCTCTCGCGCAAGCTATTCATTTTAGAAAAAAATGATATTAGAAACCCTAGTATCATTTTTGAAGACCTATCCATAGATACCCCACATATGGGTTTGATGAAAAAAAATTTTTGAGTTTCAGTTCTAAGTATGGGGCACCCCCAAAATTTATTACTTTTTTTAAATTTTGTGTGAAAACCTTAATGCGGTTCACAGAATACATCTACTTACCAAGTTTCAACAGTATAGCTCTTATAGTTTCGGAAAAAAGTGGCTGTGACATACGGACGGACAGACGGACAGACAGACATGACGAATTTATAAGGGTTCCGTTTTTTGCCATTCGGCTACGGAACCCTAAAAAGCATTCTGTAACTGTGACTAGTTAACTGAAAAAACAGTTCCTGTTACAAGCGATAACAAAATGCCTATTAATCACAGTCACAAGATTTTCTTTATTCATGCTTAAGACAGTAACCATTGTTAGAATTAGATTTAAAAAACTGTTATTTGTTATATTGTGACACCCTGTTATATTTGTCACAAGCTCTTTCCTTTTCTCGCAAACTATGTTCAATACATAAGCTAGAAAGAGAAGTACCACCGCGTTTGGCGGACCCTGTTAATGTTCTCACAAGCTCTTTCCTATTCTAGCAAAGGTTTAATACATAAGCTAGATAGAGAAGTACCAATATGGCAAAATGGGCTGTTACTACGATCGGATACACATACATCTTTATAAAGACGATGTGACAACATATTTATTAGAGGATAGTTAATTAAATCTGCCTCATTTACTGCGAATAAAAGAAAGATGTTTTGATTCTGTATGTGGGATCAGCTAATATGAACTAAAATTACGTTTATCTAATCATTGCGTAGATATTACTATTGCTAAACTTGCTACCGGCACAGATAATATAATACTATACTACCGGTATGAAATAACAGACTGTTATTTTGTAACAGGTATTTGGAACTGTTATTTATGTATAACAGGAACAGACGTAACAGATACGCGATTTTACCTGTTACGACCCCCACTCCTATTTCGGGCCGTCCGCCCTGTCCAGGGTATATTATAACTAACGCTAGATTGCTTACTGCTAAATGTTTAGCAGCAGAGGCAGTTCCAAAAATTGACATATATTGTTGCAAAAAAATTATAGACGTTGATGTTTACTCAACCCTGGTGCTTTAGTTTAGACATAACATTAGGGAACTCGTTTTGGATAGCGAGATGTAAAATGGAGCAGCGCCATCTAGGTGCACCTAGTGAAAAATAATTTTAAAGATGAACCGTCATGGTTACGTGCGACAAGGCTATCTTGGCGCGTGACCAAAATCGGAACTAACGCCGTAACCTAGTGATACTGTTTGATAGTTCACTCTGTCGGCACATTATTCTGTCTTTATGTTGCAAGTATTTTGCCTTATTTTCGCTTCTTATTAACGGCGTATAGAAGCCGTATTTAAGCGATTTTGAATGAAGTGTTATTTAAAAATTATAAAGATAAATTACTTTCAAATTTCAAACGTCATGTATGTACATGTAAAGACCCAATCTTTAATCTTAAATCGCTTAGAAGCAGAAAAATGATTGAATAAAATTTTCTTACAAAAGCAACTTTTGGGAAAACTTTAAATCGAGAAAATATTTTCCAATCGTATTTCTGCTTCTAAGCGATTTTAGATTAAAGACCCAAAGTACATGACGTTTAAATTTGAAAGTAATTGTCTTTATAATTAAAAAAAAACTTAATTTAAAGTCGCTTAAATACGGCTTCTACGCCATTAAGTATGATCACAGGCTAGATCACAGAAAACAAAAGACATTCCTTGCTCTGGGGGCTAGATCCTAACAAATGTAGAGTTAGACACCTACTGCACATGCGCTAACCGCCATTAAAGACTCAAGGCAAGGTTACGCAGGTTAAATATAACCCGGACGTACCAACGGCTAGACGTGTCCGGAGATTACGCGGTACATAAGGATATAGCATCGGATTTATCCCGAGGATAATTTTATGTAATTGATTTATATGAAGCGGAAAGTGGCGCATGGTTTGTATATTATGATGACAGTTACTCCGTTCAATTTGGATTCAGGAAAGCGATTTTCGTAACGTTTTAACACACTGAGCGATGGGAATCAAGAAAAAATAAATAATAAAAAAGAACACCATAAAATTAACTTTACGTCTATTGATTTAATGCAAAATTGAATTTACTTGAATTTGATGTAGAAAGATATCACGTTTATTAATATTTTTGTAAAACGCGCGATTTCTAAACCGAAAAGCGGCGTGTAGTGTAAGAAAATTTCCAAAAAAAAAATTTAAGATTCTTTTTAGGCACTGAAAAGTACACGTGACTTGGGGAGGAATTGACTGAAATTTGGGAGTGGAGATTGATTAGCTAGTTTTTATAGACGAAGGATAGAACAGGAATAGGTACATGAATGCGTGCGAAGGCGGTCTTGTTAAAAAAAAAATCTATTTTGAATGGAAGCAGGCGTTATTTTGCGGAAATCCATAATCAGCAGGACAGAACTCTACGATTTCACATTGTTAAGTCAACAACTCCTAAGGATGTCCCTGTATCGAGACGGAACGTGCTCGAAGAAATTGTTGGAAGAATTGTGTGTGGTGTGTCATGTGAGCGGCGTTCGTACTTAATGCACCATACAGATTCTTCAAGTAGCGGATTATAGCAAAACAAAAAATCTGTCCCGCTAAAATATTTTCTTCCAGACATCTTTACGTCAAAAGAGTTCTAAGTCAAGAAGTTATTTTACAAGTAGAAACCTTTACATTAGAGAAGGAAAAATTCTGACTTTTTTGTACAAATATTTGAAAATATAAAATTATGAACAATGGATACATATTATAATAGGTATTGCTTTATTAATGTCCTTTATTGTGCGTAATTTCTTAATCTTTCTATAGTTGAATCTGAGTCTTAGAATGAAGTCCTTTCTTTATAGAGAATAAAATCGATCGAATCGTTGAAGTAAGAAAAATCGCATTTTTATATAAATGAATTACTCGAATAATGGCATTATAATTTTTCTGGAAGCCTTATCGCTTTAAATCGCTAGATTTATCTTGGCTCGAAATTAAAAATTATACTTGTTTTCAAAGTTTAGACCCTTAAACCTTTAGAAAATCAGAATTCAAAAGCAACTTCGAGCACAATTAATATCTATACAAGCTATTAAATAAATATAAAAAAGAAAACTAGTGGTAAATATAAGTATAATGCTATGTTCAAGTTATCATAAACACAAATAAATAAAGTTAATAAAAATAAGTGAAGAAACAGAATATAACTAAAATAAATGTTCACAACCTTCTATTTATTTAGCAATACATAATATAACATTTAACTTATAATACTTTATAAGTAAGAGACAAAAAGTGAAGAATATACAAAATAAATAGGAATAGATTTAATAATAATGTAATTAAAAGAATAGTTGATCACTTATTATTTACATAATTTATTATATTTAATAAAAACCAGTTTTCTTAAATCTTAACTTACGAACTATTTTAATCTATTAATTTATGTACTGTATTTTGTTTAAGAAAGTTTTTTTTCCTATTTTATACTACAGCTTTCATTTGGGACTACAGCAATGAAAGTATATATAAGAACAACTACTTTCGTGCAAAAAAAATTAAGACATTGCTCTGAAAATCTATAAAAGAAGGATCTATGATTGTTTTCAAAAGAAAGACGATATGCTATTTCATCAGTGACTAAAAATGACAGCTATAACAGAGCTATTTGACTTTTTTTCTATATTAATAATGTTTACTACTAAAGTAATAGAATTTTTTCTGTATAATTTATTTAAGAAAGCTAATGAAAAATAAATCGGTAGTATCAATAAATCCTCCATTTATTAAAGTCATAGGAATACAGTAGACATTAGACATGTCACCAATATAATTACATCTAATTATTCATCAATGATTTACTAGCTAATACCTACCTTGTAATATTTCATATAAAAAAATATACTTTCAAAGTTTTTAATCTTCTGTTTAATATTGATTACCTTGTAATATTCAGTGGAAATGTGTTTTTATTAAAAATGGTGATATCTCAACACTATTACTAGGAAATATTGGAAAGATCTTACTTTTATCCGGCCTCGTCTGTAATATGTAACACCAAAAAGAATCTGCAACAAAAGAATAAACTATTATGAAACTATCTGAATAGACATATACCCTGGACAACGTCGCCCATTTATCGGTGCCAAAATGCTTGTTTTGTCACCAGGTTGTACGATAACATTTTCTGCACTGTCATTTACCATCAGAAGAGATTGCGATACTTTTGGTGTGTATAAAAAACATTACCATCCATATCATCATCAGGCTATTAAATTCCCGCCGTGATGTCCTCTTACTCATAGAAAAGAAACGTATAGACTAAATTAAGTTTCACTAATTCCTTGATCCCTTTTGGCTAAAATTTGTAATCGACATAGATTATATTCTGTATTGACGAATATGCTACTTTTTATCCCGGAAAAAAATCCTTGGGCATCGTTATTATCCTATACCTTTAAACGAGCAATTCTTGTATGTTTTAGTTATATATATATATATATATATATATATATATTTCTATATAACATGAATCTCGGAAACGGCTCGTACGATTTTCATGAAATTTAGTATACAAGGGGTTTAGAGGCGATAAATTAATAGGATTTATTTTTAGAAAATGTCGTATTTACCAAAAAAAATATAATTAATCTATACCTGACATCTACCTATACTGGCGATAAAGTATTACAGTAAACTCCTGCTGCTATCTATTGGTGAGTAGCTGTAATACTACCGAGCACCTAGGTCCTTAATATTAATAGTGTTGGTAATATAGATGAAAGATACTTCCACTCACCTCACCCCAAAGCGCCCGCTGCCACAGATGCAAGAACCACTAGAACCGCGGTGAATATTCCTCCCGCGCCGACATGCGCGCCGTACACCGCTCCTGATTGGCCGGCCGCGTCGCCGAACGCGTCCGCTGCGTACAACGTGTCTGTCAAAATGCACACCGGTCACAATATGACACGGTGGGCACTTCTATACGGGGCATAGCTCTATAGTTGAACACAACCTTCATAGTTCAAGTTATTGACGTGACAACGTCTTATAAATCGATAGAGCCGGCTGCACGCACAAAAAACATGACTCATCCGGCGTTACCTCGCTCATGCGGCGTTACCTCGCTCTGAGGCGTTCCATGTAAGGCTTGAAGTGCAAGCGAGAGTTGTCACGTTCCACTATTGTCAGTAAACCCACTTTACATACAACCAATTTTTTTATACACAAAAGTACTTGAGTATAGCAGTATTATTTAAATGGCGATTCTTATTCATATTAATAATTAAAATTTTTAACAATAAAACCGACTTCAACTATCATCAATCTACTTTTAAAGTACTATTCAATAAAAAAAAGGATCATCGAAATCGGTTTGCGTGATATTGGGTTATTCATCCATTTGTCGCGCACATACTTAATGAATAATTAAAATTAAGAGAATTAAAAAAATATATATCTTCTACGTGCACCTTAAGTCTATGACCATTTACCAAAGACTAACTACATAATATTTAGCCCATATTGGAGTGCCCACCGCATGCTATAAATATAAAAATACGATATAATATAATACTTTCTGCAAAAAAAACCAAACATTATGACTTATAAATATAAGTAAATAATACATAATATTATTTATACCTCAACACCATATATTTTAATTATAACATGTAAAATCCAATAATTCCAAGTAATAGTAAGCGTGAAATACTTAAAGCTGGAGCTTATATTATTACGTTCGATAGTGCAATACAATAAAAATACCACTACCAAAACATGCCTCAATAATGGGTTTGCTCAAATTCACAATTAGGGTAGTTGATGGCCGGACCGGCCTTGATAAAATTTGGCACAGATAGGCATTCTAACTGTGCCAAATTTTAAGAAAGAAAAAGAAAATCACATAAATTAAGATAAATCCTATTACGTAAAACAAACAGTTTTCTAACTACTATAGTAGTGCTATTATCTCGCTGCAGACTCGGCCATAAATCATTCGAGTGTTTCGCTTTTGTTGTTCACTAAAATACAAAAGCAGCAGTAAAGCTCAGCAGTGAAATACAAAAGTGAAAGCCTCGGATGATTTATGACCGATTCTGCAGCGAGATAATAACACTACTAAAATGACAATTATGAGGTCCGATTTGCATACAAAGTCAAGTGAGTACGTCTCAATTTGTAGGAATAAGATTATTCACTCTAACTTTTTTTAAGCGAAGCGAAGAATCGTAAGACAAGTTTTTTTAAATAGCTTACGAGCTCACGAAATTGGGGCCGATTTTCAGGTGCCATTTCTGGAGTTTCTTTGTCTGTAGCATGTCAATTGGCAAGTTGTATTTATTTCATATTTATATTTATTTCACATCTTTATTATTTTGTATATTTTTTATTTCCGTTATGTCTGTTCTAAGCATGTTTTCTACAGTAGCACAAAAGTAGAAAAATCTACTTTTTTGCCTAACTGTATTCACACTTGACAGATGTAAATCGGACTGTAGGTACAGACAGAAACAAAATAATGACTGTTACATACCAATCTCACCAACTTCATCGACGAGCGGATGGACGAACAAAAAAAGTTGTAATGAAATGGTAGATACAATCTGGTACCGCGTACGCAATTTTTGCAATTTTATTACAAGGTATATCAAAGGACTTCAAACACTTCAATATCGATTCGCTTTTGGAGTCTCTAAAAGCACGTCTAAACTAACTAACGTTTTGAAAACGGTACCTGTGAAAAGGGGTACCACTACTTTTAAAGTCTAGTTTCATCCCTCCACAGACATCTTTGAGAAAGGGACAATATTATTTATAGACGAGCGAAATTTAGACAATCTAAAACCTACCTTTTACGAGACGGTCTCATCAATATAAAAGGTCCTAAATCAGACTCTTTTCATTTAATACGTGTAACTGTATACGTACCAATTATGGGTTCAAATCCAGAGCAAAAATGCTGTTATTTTTTCCATTTGGGTATAATTGAGAGAAATTAACATTACAACAATTAGGTGGCAGGATTTTTTAACGAGTCCTCCTGATGGATAACACGCAGTGTTAGATATTCTGCCCTGAAGTAATCATTGCAAAGCGTTATTGTGTTTTATTTTGAAGATCACTATGGCGGCATAACTGTGCATAATAAGCGCACTGCAATGCATTGTATAGTTAGCGACTATGGGCCTCATAAGAAGGCTCAGGGTCACTCAGCGAGCGATGGAGAGAGCTATGCTCGGAGTATCTTTGCGCGATCGAATCAGAAATGAGGAGATCCGCAAAAGAACCAAAGTAACCGACATAGCTCAACGTGTCGCAAAGCTGAAGTGGCAATGGGCGGGGCACATAGCTCGCAGGACCGATGGACGTTGGGGACCCAAGGTGCTGGAATGGCGGCCACGCACCGGGAAGCGCAGTGTCGGTCGACCCCCCACCAGGTGGACGGACGACATTAAGAGGGTCGCGGGGAGTCGCTGGCGCCAGGCGGCACAAGATCGTGGTGTTTGGCGGTCATTTCAGGAGGCCTATGTCCAGCAGTGGACGTCCATCGGCTGAAACGACGACGACGACGACGAATGCATTGTATGACATTGCAATGCAAAGCTCTGTGACGCACTGCATCTTTATTGGGCAGGACTCTAAACATCAGTTGCCATGCTTGTCTCGTCAATCTTTTCTATAATAAAATTCGTTGCATTCATTGCGTACGTGGAACCAGTCTATGATAACCTTAGCCTCTATTGTAAGCAATTGTATTAAGTTACCTACAATGATTGCTTATGAAAAATGGAATAGTTTTTATTTAAAACTAATAAAGATGATTAATACATGGCAGATACAGAAAAAGAAGGCGATAGATTAATAACTTAGCTCATTTAAATGACAGTATATTCATAACAAACCAAAAAGCACAATTTCTGATTATTCGATTTTTCAAACTGTCTGCAGCATTTTGTTTAAAAAATTATAATTACTTGACAATGAAAAAATAATCGAATGAAATATTTATTTTTATTATTCTTACGTATACATAACAACAATATACCTATGTAGTTTTTTTTAAATTCTTAGTCTATGCTTGGATCCCTTCTTTTCCTGTACCCTTCATATTTTAATGACACCTAAGATATAGTTTTGATGACAGTTAAAATATTCTTATTGTTTAATCAGTCATCTTCGCACCTTTTCCACCTAACACTCATAATGGGGTTTTTTATTATTATTTTATTATAAAATGTGATAAAAATAATGACGTACACTGATAAAGCATTATTTAAATACTTCTGATTAGACCGAGATAGCGACATTGAATTGTGACATCACATCTTACTAATGTCATAGTAGCTTTGTGCGGCTTCATACATATTTTGTTTTGCGAGAAAGGGATAGAAGACCCTCCCACTCCAAAATTAAAATGCCTGTAACTTTGTAAATCTTTGTTTGATTTTAATATTGTTTTCAGAGTTTTTTTTTTACTCTATACAAGTTAGTATTTGACTGCGATTTCACCTGATGGTAATTGGTAAGTGATGATGCAGCGTAAGATGTTATCGTACTAACTTGGAAGGGTAAGTAAATTTACCCCAACGGTTTCTACAAGCATCGCACCGGAACGCTAAATCGCTTGGCGGTGCGTCTTTGCTGGTAGGGTGGTAACTAGCCACGGTCAGGGCCTGCCACCAGTATGTCATTATTTGTATCCTATTTTATAATAAAGTAATAACTTTTAGAAATTTCAAAAGTTGTGTGACGTCACCATTTCCCAATGATAAAAACCACTTCCTCTTACCTCCATATAAGTCGAGGAGCGCCATTACAACTCCGTTGGTCCAGCCGAACCCTTTCTGCACTTCATATTCGCCACCACCGCCGAAGCCACCGAATATCGTTGCATCATACTGTCAAAAAAATAATACGTTAGGGTCGTGGAACACTCGGTTGTAACGAAGTTCATCAACCGCTCGATAGATGGCGCTGTTTCGACTTTCTCATACCAAATGATATCAGTGATTGCATGCTTGCAACGGCGGTTTGTTTTTGTATGTGGACATAATCAAGGTCAGCCATGACATTCTCGTAACGTTTTCACACACTCAGTGATGTGATACAAGATAAAGAAAAAAATATTAGCACTGAAAAATGAACTTTACGTCTATTGACTTAGAGTGTAAAATTGAATGTATTTCATCATAGGAAATACAATGCTTTGACGCGCTTAACTAATTTCAATTTCGAAACTGGCGTATTCCATTTTACGCTGTATGCCAATTATATTAAAATTAATTTTTCAGTATTCGCAAAAAATGATTTGAATTCAATATCGTCTGCTTATGTACGTAAATAGCATCACCTTTTCAAACATATCACATCACGAAATGTAGCCGACACGTAACGTGAATAGCCCCCCAGTTCTTACAAGTGAGTGAATCTTTTTTTATTTGAAACAAATGAAACAAATGAAACAAATTTATTGGACACACGAGAAAAAGAAATATTACATTATTCGAACACTCCCTGACTCCCAAACTAGGCAGAAACCCGTGTCTTGGGAGTCAGTTTACACAAATAGTTTAGGTTAGGTCCAAATATGGCAAACAAGAGAGTTGTAGTTCTAATACAAAAAAGAAACATGCAAGGATAAATTTTTTGCATTTGAGAGTTTTGTTTAGTAAAAATAGTAAAGACTATGCGATTTTCGTGGATTTTCATCATGTTGGAATTTTCGTGACGGAAAGAATCCACCGTGAACACTTTGAAAAAGATTGTGTGATGGGTTAAATATAGGTGTTACAAGTATTCGGGTATACAAGGCTTTGTGTGGATGGTCGTACCTTTCAAGTATAACCTTCTGCTACTTTAAGACTTTGAAATTAAAGTGCACCCGCGAGGGGGGGTGAGTGGGGGGGGAGGTGATGGTGTCAGGCAAAGAGAGGGATAGGGTGATTCGGGTATTTGACTTTATCTGACCGGCTTGTGTTTGTTTGGTGCAGGAGGGAAAGGGGGAGGGGGTTTAAGATATTTTTGGTGCTATGAAAAAGTCATTAAAGAACAAAGTACCTTTTCCAGCATAGCCTTCTTCTACTTCCAGACTTCGAAGTTGGACCGCACCCACTTGGTGGCCATCTCGTTGGCGAGCCTCATGGCCTCCTTGTTCTTGGTGTTGTCGAACCCCATCACCACCATGTACTGCAGGGGGTGTGAGGAAGAGGAGAGGGGAAAGTGAGTGGGAGGTGGTGGTGTGAAGGGCCGAGAGAGGATTGCGTGGAGGGAGTGAGAAGGTGAGAGAGGGATGAGGGTGGTTCAGGTATTAACATAAGGGGAAGGTAGTATTAGGGGGAGGAAGGATAGTGTGAGGGTCAGGGCGGTGGATAATGCGGGTGAATGAGAAGAGGGGGTGAAGGGGGGGGGGAGAAAGAGGGGGATAAGGGGGGGGGGGGGTGTTTAAGCTTTTTTGGTGCTATGAAAAAGTCGTTAAAGAACAAAGTACCTTTTCCAGCATGGCCTTCTTCTGCTTCCAGACTTCGAAATTGGAGCGCACCCATTTCGTGGCCATCTCGTTGGCGAGCCTCATGGCCTCCTTGTTCTTGGTGTTGTCGAGCCCCATCACCACCATGTACTGTAGGGGGGGCCACGCGTTGGGGTAGTCCCACTGCTCGCCCGAGTGCTCGAATGTGGTGGGGATGCCCCCTTCGAAGATGTCCACCTGAAATAAAAAAAAATTAAAGATTCTCGTGCTGGACCAGTTTTGAAACCCGCGTCTTTTCAGCTAACGCGAATGAGGTGTCCAACCGGCGGTGGAGGGGGATCAATTCAGCATTTTACTCATTTGTTGTAGAAAATGCGATTCATGCGATTCTTCACGAAGGAGTGGGGCGCGTCTTCGTTTATTGAACAGCAACATATTGAAATAAAATTCTGTTCCGACAAGGAAATACGAAGTTCAAGCACTTGAATTTTTCGTGTAAGTGCCATGTTCTATTATTTTACAAACTTTACAGGCTCGCATCGGCCTCTAGCACAGCATTAACCGTAGTTTTGAATGTCATTTTATTTTACTTCCATGGACGTTCACGCCAACTTACGCAACAATCAGCGCCAAAATGGCTAAAATCGTTAACAGTCTGAGGTCCAGTGTACTCGTATGATGATGCAGGTCAGTGCTGCGAGGGTATTCCAGACCTTTGCAGTGCGTATCAGGGACGAGGAGTCAAACCGCTTCGTACGTCATCGGTTGATATTTTAACTTTGGTTAGACTTGAGGTCTACAATGTTTTTTTTTTATGCTATATAGGCTAGCGCTTGACTGTGATCACACCTGATGGAAAGTGATGATACAGTCTAAGGTGGAACGCGCTTGCCTAGAAGATGCCTATTCACTCTTGATTTGAAGGCACCCGGGTTGTAAGTGGCAAGAAAGACACTGCCTGGGAGTGTATTCCAGGCCTTTGCAGTGCGTATCAGGAACGAGGAACCAAACCGCTTCGTACGCGTCGTTGGTACGTCAACTATGTATGGGTGGAAGCCTTTAGGATGCCTTGCCGTTCTATGGTAGAAAGGTGACGGGGGAACCAAGTTAAAAAGTTCCTGTGCACCCTCTCCGAAATATATTCTATAGAACACCGACAGACAGGCAAACTTACGACGATGTTCAAGGCTTTGAAGTTGAATGTTAAGTCATTTTGGGTTTAGCACATCCACTAATGCAGCATCCCATCAATGAAAAAGTCTTATACTATGTTGGCCAGTCAACTCCTTTTAGGCGAAATGTATATTCTCTGGTGTCGAGAAGTTTGACAGCCAGGCTGTTTTTATGTCCTTCTAGTCTCCTTTTGTAGGATTCAAGTGCTCTCCCTATTTCTTCCTTGACGGTTGGCATGGCGAGGTAGTGATGCACTTCAGATATTTTGGTGAACCATGGAGCATTGCATATGACTTTCAGTACATTATTTTGAAAGCGCTGTAATATTTCTATATTGGAGTGACTTGCAGAACCCCAGAGTTGGATGCCGTACGTCCATATAGGTTTGATTATACATTTGTAAATTATGAGCTTGTTTTCAAGGCTCAGCGATGAGCCTTGAAAACAATTTCTTCCTATTAGCCAATACAATTCCCTGAATTTCCAGTTAGCTTGTTCTCTTTTAACTTTTATGTGATCTTCCTAGGTCAATGTATTCCCAAATATTTTACAGTCGTATGGTGTGGTGTACGCTTGAAAACCTACCTTAACTTTCTCCAAGTAATTGATAACCCGATTGACGTAGTAGTCGGTCCGCTCGGCGTCGTAGCAGCCGGTCCAGAGCGGCGCGATGTTCGTAGGGTAGAAGTAGTCCCTCCGCCTGCCGGACTCCAGGTTGAAATCCAGCCAGGCACCCACGTCTTCGTGCCATAGGACCTGAAACAATACGATATCTTCTTTAATATATATATAAATCTCGTGTCACAATGTTTGTCCGCGATGGACTCCTAAACTACTGAACCGATTTAGTTCAAACTTCGTGAATATCTGTCATTTGGTCCAACTTAAAAGATAGAATAGTTTTTATCCCACGTGGACGAAGTGGACGAAGTCGCGGGCGTCAGCTAGTTTTACTATGTTTTTTTTTTCTTTATTGTAAACTAGGCTAGAAATAATGACATAAGTTGAAAATAAAATTCTTGTCCAACAATGAAATCAAAAGTTACAAGGATTTGTTTTTTCTTCTGTCCCTTTCTCGCAAAACGAAAATTTGTATGGAGTTATGTGGCATGAATGAAATATTAAAAAAATATTGATTTGTTAAACTCATTTTTTGAACAATATACAATAATAAATAAAATTTTGAAAAACAAATGAAATCAAACGAATAACGGAAAAGACTATCAGCAATTTGACCATCCTGATTAGACAGACATTGGATAGTATAGTCACTATCACTCGTGCCATAGTAACCTCGTGGTAAGTCTTTACAAATTTTCGCTTGGCGAGAAAAAGACAGAAGAAAAGTATTTATTTTTGGCTTTATAGTAATTTTCCAGCAGTTTGTGGAACTCGGTCATCAGCTCCGCGTTCCAGCACATGCGTTTACCATCCCTGCAGCTGAGACCGCCTAGAGTTTGCATGTGAAAGGGTTAAACTCACATGATCGATAGCTTCCTTGAACTTGGCGTGCATCATCTTGTAATACTTGGCCTTGTCGTAGTTTTCCAGCAGCTCGTGGAACTCGGTCATCAGCTAAGCGTTCCAGCACATGCGTTTACCATCCCTGCAGCTGAGACCATTCGCCCAGAGTTGCTATGAAAGGGTCAAACTCACACGATCGATAGCTTCCTTGAACTTGGCGTGCATCATCTTGTAATACTTGGCCTTGTCGTAGTTTTCCAGCAGCTCGTGGAAAACAGTCAACAGCTGCGCGTTCCAGCACATGCATTTACCATTCCAGCAGCTGAGACTCCTCAGAGTTTGCGTATGAAAGGGTTAAACTCACATGATCGATAGCTTCCTTGAACTTGGCGTGCATCATCTTGTAATACTTGGCCTTGTCGTAATTTTCCAGCAGCTCGTGGAACTCTGTCATCAGCTGCGCGTTCCAGCACATGAACGCGTTTAGATCCACCGGGATGATGGAGCGGGTCTTCAGGTTCGTGAGATTCCCTGGGAATTAAATTAAGATGGGTACCATCTAATTTCGCTAATATTGGGATAGTTTTGCGAGCATAAAAACTGCATGTTTTTAATAAAAACTTTGCTCAAAATTACGCACTTAGTTCATATTGGTTCCCTATAGCTCCAAAAAAATAAAAAAAGACGTGTGGCACTCGGAGACTGCCGCGGTAAAGCTATTGCATAGCTGTTTTTATCAACCTATGCAATTATAACCAATGCCACCCAGAGACGAGTTGCTGAACTAAAGAGACAAGCGTGATATTTCAAAAAGTCATTAAAAGTACTGCTATTCATCGATAGATGGCAAAACTAAAAAGTATCACCGCTGTGCTGGTCGGAGTGGGGGGGTGTTAGGTTATTTTCGTTACGGAATTTCTAGATTCGGTCTCCACGCTAAAGGCCCGCGACAGAAGCTATGCAACAGCTTAATAAAAAAAAATTGGGAACTGCAAAAAAAATAAATCTTTCGGGAACCAATATGAGGTGAATGGGAAGTTCAGAACAATGTTTTGTCAAAACCATGTAGATGTATAAATATTAAGTACCTTTGTTCGTGCCATTAAGTATGAACCACCTAGAGG
The DNA here is from genome assembly GCA_036785405.1 of Coenonympha arcania. Taxonomy (NCBI): domain Eukaryota; kingdom Metazoa; phylum Arthropoda; class Insecta; order Lepidoptera; family Nymphalidae; genus Coenonympha; species Coenonympha arcania. Next base: position 2,539,821 of record CM072078.1, on the reverse strand, counting down.
AGAAATCCCAACCGGATTCGGCCGCCGTCTTCAGTTCTGCGTACAGCTCTTCTTTTTTGTCCATTGTATTAAAATGTCTGCAAAAATAAAACTTTTAATAACTATATGGCTTGGACCTTGTACCCCTGATTTAATAGGCTAAAATGATAATCGATTTAATCGATTTTTAGTGGATACTTAAAATCGATTAAAAATCGTTTTACTGTATAGTTACAGTACAGGTTAAAAGGAGATTGAAAGCTATAAAGACAATTACTTTCAAATATAGCAATTTGGCCTATAATCTAAGTCAGCTTCGAGACAGAAACACAATTAGAAAAAAATAAAAGACGTGTGGCACTCGGAGACTGCCGCGGTAAAGCTATTGCATAGCTGTTTTTATCAACTTATGCAATTATTATTGCCATCTATCGATGCAGAACTTTTAATGACTTTTTGAAATATCACGCTTGTCTCTTTAGTTCAGCAACTCGTCTCTAGGTGCATTTGTTGTATAATTATAATTATACAACCAATGCCATCTAGAGACGAGTTCTACTATTCATCGATAGATGGCAATAATAATTGCATGAGTTGATAAAAACTAAAAAGTATTAGGTTTTTTCGTTACGAAATTTCTGGATTCGGTCTCCACGCTCAAGGCCCGCGATAGAAGCTACGCAATAACTTAAAAATCTCCAAATTCTACCTTGGACCCTGTACTTAAATTATATTAATCAGCATGATTATTTTAACCCTAAAATGCGGGAACTTAGCTTTACCTGGCAACATCGATGTCTTCTTTGTAGCTCTCTGGTCGGGGGCCTTGCGATTGCTCCATGTACCGCGTCATCTGATAACTGTAATGAAAAATAAGTCTTCGTTCAAAAAATATTGTTTAAAAACAAACTTTTAGGTCAATTTTCTTCCCAGCAATCCCTTTCACTTGAAACCAATTTTGCAAGAGTGCATTAAAAATAACTAGTCCGCCATTTTGTGTGTTCTGCCATATTGGATTTAAAATAACATGCATCATCCACAATTTTTTTTTCATCAAGACCTTACACACATCGGAATCTAGCCCTTTTGTCTATCTAGTTATAGGTATATTATATACATAAGTACTATATACAGGAAAACGCCCAACATTCATGCATGTATAAAGTCCGGTCGCGGAGCACGAAGAATTTCGTACATTTACCTTTTACTAACTGTCTCTGTCACTCCCGCGTCAAAATAATGCGGTCACGCTTGCACAGGACGGGGTCATTGCATCTGTGCGAGCGTGACCGCATTATTTAGACGCGGGAGTGACAGAGACAGGTAGTAACAGGTTAATGTACGAAATTCTTCGTGTTCCGCGAGCGTGCTTTAGAAAGTAAGATTTTGAACGAAAGCAGGTGTTATTTTGCGGAAATCTATAATTAGCAGGACAAATTAATTTGTTTTGTTACTATCCGCTACTTGAAAAGAATATGTATGATCCAATATGCAAGAACCGCCCACATGAAACACCACACACAATTCTACCAACACTCTCTGCGACGCACGTTTCGTCCCTACACCGGGACATCCTCAAGAGATGCAGTTGACTTCAAGGCAAAATCGTAGTTTTTTTTATACTATATAGGCTAGCGCTTGACTGTGATCACACCTGATGGAAAGTGATGATACAGTCTAAGGTGGAACGCGCTTGCCTAGAAGATGCCTATTCACTCTTGATTTGAAGGCACCCGGGTTGTAAGTGGCAGGAAAGACACTGCCTGGGAGATTATTCCAGGCCTTTATATGATTAGTAGTTATATGATTACTTACTTCCTTCCATTATATTCCACTTCCACGGTGTGGTTCCTGATCCAGAAGTCAAACTCCTTGTCCATGGTGCCGATGTGGGTCTTGAGGAAGTCGATGTCTCCGATGTCATCCATCAGCAGCTTTACCATGGGGATGAGGAGGGGAGGTTGGGACCTGGTGACATCAATTCAGATATTAATAATGGTGGTTTTTAGAACTCTTCATGCAGAATTCATCAATTAATCGTAAGTCGATGAAATGTAACAAAATTCAATTAAACAGTACCGTCCAAGTGCGTTTTTAGGGTTCAGTACCCGAATGGTAAAAATGGGACCCTATTGCTAAAACTTTGCTGTCTATCCGTCCGTCTGTCACCAGGCTGTATCTCTTGTACCGTGAGAGCTAGACACAAGTGATATTTTCACAGATGATGTAGGTATTTCTGTTGCCGCTATAACGACTAATACTAAAAACATAATAAAATATGTATAATGGGGCCTCTCATACAACAAACGTGATATTTGTGCTCGTTTTAGCTCGATATTGATAATGGCAACTGGTAGGTTGAAATATTCACGGAGTAAAATTAAAATTAAACAAATATTTAAGGGGGCTCCCATACAACAAACTTTTTTATTGCCGTTTTTATAGATCGAAATATCGAATAGTACGGAACACTTCGTGCACGAATTGGACTCATTGACCGATTTTATATTATTCCACATTACAAGTTGCTACATGACTGCGATCTCACCTGATGGTAAGTCATGATGAACCCGAAGATGGATCGTACCAACTTGGGAGGAGTAAGTATCCTCAAACGGTTTCTACACCGCTAAGCGATTTAGCTTGACAGCGGTCTTTGGTGGTGGCTATGGTAGGTAACTAACAACTGCCGAAGCCTCCCACCAGATCAGGCCTGAGCCAATATTGAAATTATAAAGTCTAGTGGACCGTGGCGGGAATCGAACCCTCGATATCCCATTCAAATCCAAGTGCGCTCCAGTGCGCCATAGCCAGGGAGGTTGTCAAAAAATCTTATTTTAGTTAGTCTTGACAATAATGCCTAATGGAAAGCAATGATAAGGACTAAGTTATTTTTAAGTGAGCTAATCACTTGAAAATGCCTATTCACTCATCTCAAGAACGCACCCAGTTTGCACTTGGCTAAGAAAAGTATGAAGAATTAGTTTGATGCCATACTGTGACATCTATAATAAAAGTACGCTGGACTAAATATTCTATACAACTGACCGGTACTAAAACTGACATTTATAATTGAAATTTGCAAATGACCGCAGTCCGACTGTCATTTTATTTTAGTTCCATGGAAGCTCACGCCAGCTAATGCAACAATAAGCGCCAAAATGGCCAAAATCAAGTGTCTTTTTTAAGTTGACAGTCTGAAGTCCATTTTTACGTTGAAAGTCTGAAGTCTAGCGTACCTACTTGTATTATAGGGTCAATGTTTGATGCTCACCTCATCAAGTAATAAATTCTTCCGCCATTAGGAATGAAGCCATATCGGTCCACTATGTTGAGGAAATTGGTGACCATCCCAGTTGCTGTCGCGTGCATTTCGGAAAGCAGCAGTCCTTTTATGATCCAGTATGAATCCCAGTAGTAGAACTCTCTGAAACGACCACCTGGAAAGTTAAACAGTTTATCCTTATTATATTAAGCTCATTAATAAAGCTTACGAGAGTGTTAAGGATTATTTTTAATACATTTGCTCAAAAAGTTGACATTTCCATGTGTGTTTAGCGTGCGCAAATTTATTCTTTTCCGCACTAGTGCTTTTGTGTTTTCCTCCTACGCGGCACCGGAGCGGGCGCACCAGGAGCGCATGAACACGAACACGGCATGCAAACACGGAGCAGGCAAACACGTAAAACCAATATTTTTTTTTCGCAAATGTATTAAAAAACGTCGCTCAATGCACGTGCGGAATTGTAATTTTTACTCGTCCTTATAGTTGACCCTCGCCTTCGGGTTAGGTTAACAAACCGGGACTCGTAAAGAAATGACAAACTTTCCGCACTTATATTGAAATGTACTATTACATGAATCAAATCTTTGGGAGTGATAATGAACTGCTGTAGCTATCCACCTCATTCTTTGGTATAGTAAAGCGACAGGTATGAGGTATTCATTCTGACGACCGAATGGCGTAGTGATAGCGAACCTGCCGTCTGCGCCGGAGGTCGTGGGTTCGATTCCTACTACTGGTAAATGTTTGTGTGATGAGCATGAATATTTTCCAGTGTCTGGGTGTTTTTCAATATATTATATTTATGTATATTAGTATGTATGTATATTATCAGTCATCTAGTACCCATAACACAAGCTATCGCTTAGTTTGGGGCTAGATTGCGATGTGTCAAATGTCCTGTATATATTTATTTATTTATTCTGTAAAGGATCCTAAAAATTATAGGTATAATACTAATATTAGTGGACGCCCGAGACCCACCCTCATGCATTCCGGTTTTTCAAAAATCCCGCGGGAAACATGGATTATTCCAGAATAAAATGTAGCCTATGTCGTAATCCAGGATACAATCATCTCCATACTAAAGGATAATAATGGCCAATGGATGTTTAATCCCGTACCAAGCTGATTCAAATCCGATTAAATCCTACAAATATTATTTATTTAATCAACATCCGGATTCCAAAGTTAAAGGCAAACAAATAAACAAGTTGTACTTTTTATGAAATCAGGATATGAGCATTGAAACGAAAGTAACTTTTTGTATGCAAAATTAAAATCCGGATATAATAAACAAATTCCTAGTGCCAATCAAAGGTTCTTAAAAACACTATTTTACTTTTGAAAAGTCGGAGAACAAAAGTTTTTAGTTTTAATGTACTCAACTTCAGGCCGAGAGCGATATGGTATTTTTATGTAATCCTGTATATTTAGATTGCAGTGAAAAAATGAAAAATGAAAAATCTTTATTTTCACATAGGCCCAATTAATAGGCTCTTATGAAAAGTCAAAACTCTACCGCCAGGTTCGGAAAGCAGGTTTGCACCGAGAAGAACTGGCAAGAAACTCGGCACTTGCTGTTTTCAAAAAAAATGTCATTATATACAATTTCTTAAATAATATCAATAATTATTACATAATTTTTAAGATATCTCGTGAAGAGATGGAAATATTCACAAAGGACTTCTGTACTTTACGTAAACGGTGTGGTACTACAACTAACTTGTGTCCGCCATTTCTAATTGGACGGTTACTTACATCTATACGTTGCTTATAATTATTAATGTTTTGACGTACAAATAGTAAGCAATTATAAATGTATTGCCTGAAAACTAAAATTTTCAACCAGTGCGTTCTTCCCGTCCTCACGTATGGCGCGGAAACGTGGACACTCACACACGGCCTGATCCACAAATTCAAAGTCGCGCAGCGGGCCATGGAGAGGGCTATGTTAGGAGTTTCCCTGAGGGATAGAATCCGAAATGAGGAGATCCGCAGGAGAACCAAGGTCACTGACATAGCCCAAACCATTAGCAAGCTGAAATGGCAGTGGGCAGGTCACGCGTGTCGCAGGGGCGATGGCCGGTGGAGCCGAAAAGTCCTGGAGTGGAGACCGCGTACAAGTAAGCGTAGCGTGGGGCGTCCTCCAGCTCGTTGGACCGACGACATTAAGCGGGTGGCGGGAAGCGGCTGGATGAGGAAGGCTGAGGACAGGGTGTGGTGGCGCTCACTTGGGAAGGCCTATGTTCAACAGTGGACGTCCGCAGGCTGAAATGATGATGATGATGATGATGATAAATGTATTGAGATGCCACTGTAAGACCACCTATTTCTTCAAATTTTTGGCGAAGAGATTCGCGTGGCTTCATTTTGTATATAGTATTTCTCTCACCGGGCACAATGACAGGATGGTCGACGTATATGATGGAGTACAGGTCCTGGTTCTCCCTGACCTCGTCCTTCATCTTCCTGCCCAGCATCAGCCACAACTCGTTCAGGCTCTTCGCCCACTCCAGCAACAGCGGGTCCTTTATTCTTTGCAAGAACGCTGGGAACAAGGGTGGGAAACATGCCGTTATATCACCGAGTTGTACACACTGCTCTCCTTTTCAATTGGAAATAAAATAAAACCCTACTATAGAAAAAGTAAAACCATAAGAATCCACGAACCGCAAACTCAACTTTAATTTTTGAAATTAAAAAAATATAATGGATACAGTTACTTTTATTTTTCCTGTAAAGTGGGAACGGTATTTTTTTTCAACATTTTGTCCCATAAATCCATTGGGCATAAAAATAAATGAAATTGGTTTTAGAATACACAAGTATTGTTATCTCATTCGGTTTTCCCCCGTTTTAAAAAAAAATAAAAACAATTTTATTTTTTTATAATTGCAATGACATTGAGCAATCATTAATTACAACTTACTGTTCTAATATCTTTAATAGTTACTAAAATAAGGGGTCGTGACAGACAGACAGACGGTCAACAAAATGATTTTTTACGGAATTCTAAAAATCGGTCATCTTGTGGTCTTCGGTTCGAGTCCCGGTTCAGACTAAAACACAACATGGATAACATAAATACTTTATATAGGTCAATAAACAACAAGTATTTCCTACAATAACAAACCAGTGATATCAGAAACCTAGCAACAATGAAAACAAAAGTTCAAAAGTTCACTTTATTTTCCTTTCTATTAATTGCAGGTTAAATACACATTATTTCACTGATATACTAATAAATTATCGTACTATTCGTAATGTCAATACAAACAAAAATACAAACAATACAATGTCACAGTTTACTTTCCCAAAAGGGCCTTTATCTGTATTGATTATTAACGTATATTAAATGCAACATGCATGTTTTCCAGTGTCTGGGTGTTTTTCAATATATTATATTTATGTATATTAGTATGTATGTATATGTATTTTTCAGTTATCTAGAACCCATAACACAAGCTATCGCTTATTTTGGGGCTAGATTGCGATGTGTATAATGTCCCGTATTTAATAATAATATAATAATAATTCATCATTACCAGGATTATGTTTCCAATCAAGCGGCTGCCATTCCTCGAATTCGGATCCTTCCACGTCGAAATTGTCATCCACAAACGTTCGGATCTGCTCCTTGGTGGGTCGGTAATCTGTCCTGGAACCAGCGTGAACATGGGTTAGACATTAATTAATAATAATTAAATTTAAGTATTTTAAGTTTATTATTTTGTCGTGTCATATTTTAATAATATTTATCTTTCAATCATCGTTACAGTACCTATTCTCCTTTTCCCTTTCACCTCTCCCACTAGCTAGGGTCACTGGCAGAGATCTCTTATAGAGATAAGTGCATCCTTGTACACAACCATCTTTTCTAATTCTTTAAGTAACATATATATTACAACCCGGGTCCCTTCAAATCAAGAGTGAATAGGCATCTTCTAGGCAAGCGCGTTCCACCTTAGACTGTATCATCACTTTCCATCAGGTGTGATCACAGTCAAGCGCTAGCTTATATAGTATAAAAAAAAAAATATATTGCGGTACTAAATAAATAAATAAAACATTTGGACTTTGGACCGCCAATAAGAAACCTCAGGATATGCAGGATATGGGCATCCGAACGATTTACGTACCTAAACCTTTTTCGTACAAGAAAACAGTAGCGCCATCTGTGAAAATTCTATAGGTGACTGCTGAGCGAACTACAGCGTGGACTTACTGTGGCAGAACAAGCATTTTTGGTACCGATAAACTGGCGAAATTTTTCGCGCTGTCCGCCCTGTCATGTAGGTACAGGTCTCGGCCTCGGCCATAAATCATTCGAGTGTTTCGCTTTTGTTGTTCACTAAAATACATAAGCAGCAATGAAGCTCAGCAGTGAAATACAAAAGCGAAACACTCGGATGATTTATGACCGAGTCTGCAGCGAGATAATAACACTACTATAATTTTTTCACCCTCTACAGGTTAGTACTTGATCGCAATCTCACCTGATGGTAAGTGATGATGCAGCTGAAGATATTATCGTACTAACTTGGAAGGGACAAGAAACTTACCCCTAATGGTTTCTTCTCAGCATTGAGCCGGAACGCTATATCACTTTTCGCTGAGCCAATTTAGAAATTATGAACCTCTTAAGTGGTCCGTGGCGGGAATTGAACCCGCGACCTAGCCCACTACGAACGCGCTTCAATGCATCAAGAAGGTCGTCAGAGAGGTGTGCCAAGGTCTGACCTCAGACAAGGTCGACCTTGCAACCTTTCCATGACCTATGCCTCAAGGACTTATGGGACGGGCGCCCGTTCGGCACTACCTAATTGTGTATAACATTACTATACACTACTTAGGAATTTGATAAAAAATATTACTTTTTAACACATTTGCTCAAATAGTGGACTTTTCCATGTATGTTTAGCGTGCGCAAAGTACTTCTTTTCCGCACTAGTACTTTTTGTTTTCCTTCTGCATGGAGGTTTTAATCAAAAAGGTTGTAGTAGGTACAGAATGTTTGTATTAAATGACTATTTTGTAGAGTAAATAACTTTTTAAATTGTTAAATCTGAAATAAAAATATAATTTTTCAACAAAGTTTCATTGTTATTTGTTTCAGAGTTACTTTTTTGTAAAATAAAAGGACTTTCTTAACTGCCGAATACTGACCCCAGGTCACAGAGAGTTCATGGTAAATTACATACCTTAAACTACTATTATTATATTTTTATTTTTGGCCCCAACTTTATGTATTTTCGCAAATGTGTTAAAAATGTCGTTCACGTGCGAATTTCCACTCGTCTCTATTGTTGACACGCGCGGCTTGCCGCTTGTGTCAACAAACCGAGACTCGTAAAGAAATGACATACTTTCCGCACTTATATTGAAATGTACTATTATTATAAACTAGGCTAAAAATAATGGCGTACACTGAAATATTAAAATCCAAAACGTTTTGCCAAAGTGACGCCTGTAACTTTGCCAAAATTTTTAATTTTGGAGTGGAAGGGTCTTCCATCCCTGTCTCGCAAAACCAAAATTTGTACTTGCTACTATGGCAGTAGTAAAGTGTGACGTCACAATTCAATGTCGCTATCTCTGTCCAATCAGAAATATTTATTTTATATAGTTTATCAACGATATTTAGGCTCGGTTGCTTGACTTGACTTTAACCGAAAAGTTGTAGTTAAATTTGGTGGTCTTTCCCTTATTCCAAAAGACATCCAGTCAGTCCACCATATTTAACGATAACGTTTCGGTCAAAGGCAAGTCAAGCAACCGAGCTTTAGAAAGCTTATAATAAAGCAATAAAAAAATTGGAGCACTTTAAGTACCTATATGCAATGATAAGTTTTATAATCACCTGTTCATCATGAGCTGGAAGTTGTCCATGATGACGTTGGCGGGGGACTTCATCTTCTTATCCACGAAGGTCTTGGAGTCGTTGTAGAGGCCGGCCATCTGCACCGTGTGGAGAAGAGGCCCATGGCAGTAGATCATGCTGGAGAAGAAATTATTGCAGTCAGTTACTAGGTCCATCCTCATTTAAATAATAATATAAATATATTTCAAGACATTACCACGGAATACATAATAGTATCTACGGCACAGAAGGTTCACTCTGCAAGATGATTTAAAGAAATAGCGACTCTAACGCTGACACAAAAAGTGCAATTCAGTTCGCAATAGCGGCTGGCTCTGCCTCCGCAAACAACACGCAACAAACATAGGTTGTGAGTTGTGACTTGTGGCCTATTTATTTATACATGTGTGGGAAAATAAATATGCTTATTTCTATTAAATATTTTTACAGGGTAATTCTTTATCATGTACACTTATGTATCTTTCAATATTATTTCAACTTTCACGTTGTATATAAAAGATATGATATTTTTTGGGATCTATATTAATACATAATCATCTCAATCAAAGGAAATATCCTCAGGTGATAAATGCAACGCACAAGAAGACAAACATGCGGAAAAGCCCGGCTCAAACCAGATTGCGTTGTATAGGTCACATGTTTGCAACCGCCTGGTACACTCGCCGACGTAACTCTATGCACATATTTAATTGAAACTCATAAATATTGATGCATACGAGTGTACGCCATGTGCTACACAGACGGACTTTTAGTGTTTACCTATACTCTGTGCAATTAATCTCGTGCTATTACGAGTTGTAAAGTAATCAATCGGAAGGTAAAATTTATTTGTGTATTTCTTTTAATAATGTTAATTAACAATAGGTCAAGTGCCAGTCGGGCTTGCACACTGAGGGTTCCGCACCATCAAGACCAATTCCAACCAAAACAGCTATCACTCTGCCCACGAAATTATAAAACGAGCAAAAATCACGTTTGGTGTATGGAAGCCCCCTCAAATATTGATTTAATTCTATTTTTTAGTAAGTATTTATTGTTATAGCGGCAACGGAAATACATCATCTGTGAAAAGTCTAACTATCACGATTTAAGAGATACTGCCTGGTGACAGACGGACAGACGGCGAAGTCTTTGCGTTTTTACCCTTTGGATACGAAACCCTAAAAATAGGCCCGAAATTAGGAAATTGTAGAGGCCGCCAGGATAGGTACCACCAAATTAAAGCATTACGTTTGTGTTTGGTACTTAAAACCGGTGAAATTACAGGGTTATTGTAAGACAAGAACTAAAATGTCTCAGGAGGACAAGTGCAGTGCGTCGCATGATATTGCTTTAAAGAGCCTTGGGACGCACTGTACTTGACATGAATATTTTGCTCGTTTCGACATTTTATGTAATGATCATATTAAATATTAAAAAGTAAACTCTACTTTACACAAATCAGTTCTGAGCTGGTAAAACATCGTTCATATAAGTTAGGTTATACTCATTAGTTAAAATTTATAAAATGACTTATTATTTCAATATTTATTTCAGATTACAAGTTTTTGTGGCTGATTGTACATTTTGCTATTGTTATTAAAATTATGTAATTAAAGCATTGTTTGATGGTTCCCTTATTCGTGGCATCGTCTCTTGGGAAGCATCCAAAAATAGTTTATTTTAATAATACCTATTTGTAATTTATTATTTAACTACCTAACTCCTATCTAATTTAAACCATCTTGTTGCGGTCGGGTATTTCGAAAAATCTTTCCTTATTCTATTATATTATAGCTTATTCTATTATATTATATTATAGCTTATTCTATTATAGCTTTCTAGACCATTTTAGGTTTACATAGTAATTCCATCAACATCGAGATTCGGGATCCAAACATCTCCATCATCTTTATTTTATAAGTTTTACTATAGTAATAACAAAAACTGCAACAGTAGAAATAAAATAATTTCAATAAAAAGATTCCGACGAATTGAAAACCTACTTCTTTTTTTTGAAGTCGATTAAAACAGTTTACAATAAAGATGCTAGATTTCTATGCAAGTATTTTATTCGTAATCGAAATAGATATTATCAAAGTAAACCAGCCAGCACGGATTGTACGCGATGAAATGAATCCGGAAGTGGCGTGGCCTTGTCTGTTTGTTTGTTTATTTGTTCGAGAGTGAATGAATGAATGACGGATGAATGCATTATCCCTCACACCTACATTATATTACATTACAAACTTGAATAGTATCTATTATGTATGTAAATGCAGCTATAGTAGTGTTATTATCTCGCTGCAGACTCGGTCATAAATCATTCGAGTGTTTCGCTTTTGGTGTTCTTTGTTGAGTTGTGCATTACTGCAGAACAACAAAAGCGAAAAACTCGAATGATTTATGACCGAGTCTGCAGCGAGATAATAACACTACTATAGTTCCAATATCAGTTTATCCCATGACATTTAAGACTACACGTATTTGTAACTTGGTGTCTATCATAGAATAGCCACTGGCATAATTATATTTTTTAATCCATTGAAGGTTTGCTATGAAATAAAAATAACATTTTCGTAGTAAATCTATCTATAGTAAGGCTATCATTTTTTGATAGGCACTGAGTTACAGAATAATTGTACTGAGACACCCACAGCATCTGACCTATTGCTCAGCATCTCATATAAAATACATCTTAATATATTATATTCATGTATATGTATGTATGTATATTTATCAGTCATCTAGCACCCATAACACAAGCTATCGCTTACTTTGGGGCTAGATTGCGATGTGTAAAAATGTCCCGTATATATTTATTTATTCATTTATAATTAAATAAATAGACCAATCTCTCACCTTTCGCACGGCGCTGGCAGCTTCGACCTATCCGCCACGACTCCCAAAGCCAGCAGTAGCACACTTATCACAATCATTGTCCACTTATGGCACTAACTTGCACTAAACTTACACTAGCTATACTAAACTACACTAATATCACTCGTAGTTTGCTTTATTAAAACAAACGAAGGAACTTATTCTATCACTGATAGTTTTGACTTTGGTGTACAGTCTATGTGTTTAGAAATGTGCTCAGGACCTTGAAGGGCTTCCTTCTGAAGGGTTGGATTGTCATTGTGGGTGGTATGGTTGCGGTGATGAACTCTGAAGGGCACACGAGTGCCCACTTCTGGAACAAAGAAAGAGGAAAATTATTCATCATTATCAGAATAATTACGTTCCACTTTTAAAAGCAATTTTTATTTCGAAGTTGCTAAATACGCTACTGTTATTTAATCCCGAGTAATGCAAACATATGGGTCTCAAACTTGGGCATTAACAAAGAAAGCTGCACTAAGAATAAAAATCGCGCAAAGGAAAATGGAACGTTCAATTCTGAACATACATCTAATTGACAAATACTCAAAACAAGAAATAAAACAAAAACTCCATACAACAGATGCAGTGACGATGGCCATGACCAACAAATGGAACTGGGCTGGTCATGTTATGAGAAGAAAAGACAACAGATGGACCACAGAAATAACCACTTGGTGCCCGAACTACAATATCAGAAAGAGAGGAAGACCAGTCTACAGGTGGAGAGACGACATTGTAGAGTTCGCAGGCCCTTTGTGGCACAGAAATACCAACAACATCAAAACCTGGAAGAGACTAGGGGAGGCCTTTGCCCGAAAATGGGACGAGTTGTAGTTATTCCACACTACAACTGGGCTAATAATAAATAATAAATAAATAAATAAATGCAAACATTTATTATGGGACGCGAACAAACCATTTCGACGATCAATGCTCGATAGGCATAGTTTCCACTTTCGCCACTTTGCAAGTGATCGAGGCTTGACATAGTTTCCACTTTCGGCACTTTACAAAAGATAAGAGGCTTAATATAATTTCCACTTTCAGTACTTGTGATCGAGGCTTAATATAGTTTCCACTCTCGGCACTCGCTTATTGGCTATTAATTCAAGGAAAACTTAAAAATCAAGTCAAGTGGACTGAAAAAGTCTACGTGTCAGGCTGTTAGCTGCAACTGATATACTGTATGTCTAACTGAAAATCTTTATTTTTCACATAGGCCCAATATACAGGCTCCCATAAAAAGTCAAAACTCTACCGCCAAGTTCGGAAAGCAGGTTTGCACCGACAAGAACTGGCCAGAAACTCGGCATTTTCAAAAATGTCATAGGTGTATACAACTTTTCATACATAGTAATTAAAGTTTATTAGGTACATGAATTGTATATGACATCTCATGAGGTCTTGGAAGCATATAATCTATCATTACAGGAATCCTTATCATTAAGATATTATACAATGGTATAGAACTTATTTATTAGGTGTTCTCTAATATTGAAGCGTCAGACGATTTATTTTTAAACTGCACTCAGTAACAAACGGCATAGCATATCAGAGTATCACATTACGTCTATACTCAGCAATCAGTATCAAGTGACAATAATTAAATGATGTCATTATGCCACACCTACTAACTGGATAGTAATTGAATAATAAGCAAGTTTGATTCTTTCTGTAGAAACGTTTTTTTTAAATATCAAGACATCGTTTAATTTAAAAATGAACGCTCCTCCACAACATTTTTCTTACATCGTGTGAACGTAAACAAGTGGAGGGACGATGATTTTTTGATTAGATACCTATTCGTTATATGATGTACCTACCTACTGTATTTTAAGTTTACTCGATTAATAATTATGTACTGAGTAACATTATTTAAAGTCAGTATGACCTGTTGTGACGAGAGACACAGAACGAACGAACAGTATTTTTACTGTAAGTAAAAAAATTTAAAAGAAAAGCGTCTTCATACATCGACTACAAGTAATCAAAATAAGTTCAGAATAGTTATAGACAAAGTTTCGAACGAACACCAAGGAGTAACTTATTTTTATACTCTGTGGGATAGGCCTATGATATACATATTTCAACCCCACTTTGTCAAAGTTCAAAATAAATCGCTTATATTTCATTCGATTCGTACGGAGTTTGACAGAGTGGGGCGCGTCATCCTGGATTGAAATACCAATACTCAGTCAAGTTTTGCGTGACCTAGTGATGATGCAGCCGATCCAAGTAAGATAAGAATCTTACGTGGAAGCGGGAAGTATTCTCACCGGTTTCTACACAACATCGCCTTGGATCGCTAAATGGCTTGGTAGGGTGGACACTAGCCACGGCCGAAGCCATCAGATCACACCTGAGCCAATTTAGATATTTCAAAATTCTATAAAGGCCCGCGGCGGGGCTCACACCTGCGACTTCACATTCGAATCTGTGCGCAAGGGAGGTCGACACTTTCTCTCCTTCTCTGTCTCTTTTTGACAGATGACGTATAAATGCGATTTTAAAAAAGGAGAGATACTTAGAGATGATTACTGAAGTTAGATATTTATAGCTTTAAAAGATATGGAAAATGAACTTACTAGTTACAACTACATAGTTATATAACGAATTGGATGAATTACAAATGGGGGGACTAAGTGGGATGACGTGCATAGTGCAACCTGCATCCGCTGATGATCCAGACTCGATAGCCAGATGAAATAATAGGTTCCCATAATAGGGCTGTTCATTTTCAGATACCGAGCTACATACGAGCGAATACTTATATTATAATTTTATTTCTTACTTGCAGTGGGGTTATTCTCGTAAATAAAATTAAACATCGCCGCCGTAAGTAAAGCATAGCATAACCTATGCAAACATTAACCAATCAGAAATACAGACATAACCCACAATCTATAAACAAAAATGTCTATTAAGATTTAATGATTTGAATTTAATTATTTGACCACCTCCCTGGCGCAGTGGCGGCGCGCTCTGATTCGAGTGGGAGGTCGCGGGTTCGATTCCCGCCACGGGCCACTTTGGAATTTTATAATTTCTAACCTGGCTCAGGTCTGGTCTGGTGGGAGGCTTTGGCCGTGGCTAGTTACCACCCTACAAGCAAAGACGCACCGCCAAGCGATTTAGCGTTCCGGTGCGATGCTTGTAGAAACCGTTGGAGTAAATTTACTTACCCTCCCAAGGTAGTACGATAACATCTTAGGCTGCATCATCACTTACCACCAGGTGAGATCGCAGTCAAGTACTAACTTGTAAAGAGTAAAAAAAAAAAAAATTTAAGGTTAAAAATACCTACTCATAATGTAGTAAAGTAAGGGTTAAATACCCCCACTATGCAATCGTTTCATAAGCTACTATTGCAGAATCACTTCGCCGAAGAGGATACGTGTAAAAATTTTCATGAGGTAAACGGTATTTGAAATTGGTAGACTTTCTAGCCACGATCGCTGAGGACGCATGTTTAAATCCCGCCGATTACGTAACTGTTTAAAAGCATACAAAAACAAGTATCATTTTAAAATATTTTAACAACAAGCTTTTACACGTTTAATCCGTACCGTAGTCTTCTCAGCACCATACCAAATGCCTAGTACCAAACTACTCGTCAAGACGAATTAAACGAGTCCTAACTTGATGCGGTTATGTCGTTAAATCACTGAGTTCTTATGGCCATCATCCAGTTCCATCATCTATCCCTGGTAACCATCTAGCCCCAAATTAGTCGTCAAAACGAATCAAACGAGCCCAAGCTTGATGCGGTTATGTCGTTAAATCACTGAGTTCTTATGGCCATCATCCAGTTCCATCATCTATCCCTGGTAACCATCTAGCCCCAAATTAGTCGTCAAAACGAATCAAACGAGTCCTAACTTGATGCGGTTATGTCGTTAAATCACTGAGTTCTTATGGCCATCATCCAGTTCCATCATCTATCCCTGGTAACCATCTAGCCCCAAACTACTCGTCAAGACGAATCAAACGAGCCCTAACTTGATGCGGTTATGTCGTTAAATCACTGAGTTCTTATGGCCATCATCCAGTTCCATCATCTATCCCTGGTAACCATCTAGCCCCAAATTAGTCGTCAAAACGAATCAAACGAGCCCTAACTTGATGCGGTTATGTCGTTAAATCACTGAGTTCTTATGGCCATCATCCAGTTCCATCATCTATCCCTGGTAACCATCTAGCCCCAAATTAGTCGTCAAAACGAATCAAACGAGCCCTAACTTGATGCGGTTATGTCGTTAAATCACTGAGTTCTTATGGCCATCATCCAGTTCCATCATCTATCCCTGGTAACCATCTAGCCCCAAATTAGTCGTCAAAACGAATCAAACGAGCCCTAACTTGATGCGGTTATGTCGTTAAATCACTGAGTTCTTATGGCCATCATCCAGTTCCATCATCTATCCCTGGTAACCATCTAGCCCCAAATTAGTCGTCAAAACGAATCAAACGAGCCCTAACTTGATGCGGTTATGTCGTTAAATCACTGAGTTCTTATGGCTATCATCCAGTTCCATCATCTATCCCTGGTAACCATCTAGCCCCAAATTAGTCGTCAAAACGAATCAAACGAGCCCTAACTTGATGCGGTTATGTCGTTAAATCACTGAGTTCTTATGGCCATCATCCAGTTCCATCATCTATCCCTGGTAACCATCTAGCCCCAAATTAGTCGTCAAAACGAATCAAACGAGCCCTAACTTGATGCGGTTATGTCGTTAAATCACTGAGTTCTTATGGCCATCATCCAGTTCCATCATCTATCCCTGGTAACCATCTAGCCCCAAATTAGTCGTCAAAACGAATCAAACGAGCCCTAACAGCCTAACTTGATGCGGTTATGTCGTTAAATCACTGAGTTCTTATGGCCATCATCCAGTTCCATCATCTATCCCTGGTAACCATCTAGCCCCAAATTAGTCGTCAAAACGAATCAAACGAGCCCTAACTTGATGCGGTTATGTCGTTAAATCACTGAGTTCTTATGGCCATCATCCAGTTCCATCATCTATCCCTGGTAACCATCTAGCCCCAAACTACTCGTCAAGACGAATCAAACGAGCCCTAACTTGATGCGGTTATGTCGTTAAATCACTGAGTTCTTATGGCCATCATCCAGTTCCATCATCTATCCCTGGTAACCATCTAGCCCCAAATTAGTCGTCAAAACGAATCAAACGAGCCCAAGCTTGATGCGGTTATGTCGTTAAATCACTGAGTTCTTATGGCCATCATCCAGTTCCATCATCTATCCCTGGTAACCATCTAGCCCCAAACTACTCGTCAAGACGAATCAAACGAGCCCTAACTTGATGCAGTTATGTCGTTAAATCACTGAGTTCTTATGGCCATCATCCAGTTCCATCATCTATCCCTGGTAACCATCTAGCCCCAAACTACTCGTCAAGACGAATCAAACGAGCCCTAACTTGATGCGGTTATGTCGTTAAATCACTGAGTTCTTATGGCCATCATCCAGTTCCATCATCTATCCCTGGTAACCATCTAGCCCCAAATTAGTCGTCAAAACGAATCAAACGAGCCCAAGCTTGATGCGGTTATGTCGTTAAATCACTGAGTTCTTATGGCCATCATCCAGTTCCATCATCTATCCCTGGTAACCATCTAGCCCCAAATTAGTCGTCAAAACGAATCAAACGAGCCCAAGCTTGATGCGGTTATGTCATTTATTTACTGAGTTCCTATTCCTATGGTCATATTCCAGCTCCATCATCAGACCCTTGTTACCAACTAGGACGAAATTACTCGTCAAATCAAATCAAACGAGCCCAAACTCAATGGGGTTGTGTCGGGTAATTACTCTGAGTTCATACGACTACCTTACGGTTCCCTTATCAGATGCAGATCAGCTCCACGTCATAATAATATTGCATTGTCATCCAATTTACACATGCATACAAAATTTCAGCTCAGGGACAGATGAAACCTCAGGTGAACCTAAATAAAAGTTGGCAATAGAAACGTCCATAGAATTCTGGAAGGTTCGCGTGCTATTTAGAGATCGAACCTCATATTTGTTCGCAAAACAGCTTTTCAGCGGTAATCAGGCGATGAACACGGAACCGCAAAGTGTCGTCTTCCGCCGCTCGAGTTACGGCCAGCCAATTGGACGGCATGTAGCAATTGGAAGATTACCAACTGCTTACCTTTGGCCAACCTTGGAGCCAGTCTGTCTAGTGACTTCCAAATATTGGCCAAAATATCTATTCTTTCCAACTCTCCTCCTTTTTCTTTCTCAAATCCCCATAACTGAGGGTTGTGGCTCTATCAATAATTCTAATTGTTTTGGTCATGGCTCAAGACTCGCCATCACCGCGTTTCTACATAATTTAATAATTAGGTAATTGTTACGTTTTTGCCCATGATTCGCAACGATCTTTATAATTTCTTCCAAACATTGGCCTTTGGACTGGATAATCATAGGTTAACATGTATTTACTTTGGTAAATAAATTGGAAGATGGCTTTAATATTGATCAAAGGTTACCTTATTTTTCCCGATCCGTCTAGCTGCTGCTTCCAAATGTTTATTTTAGGAGTTAAGATATATCACAACAGGATTTTTCCATAGATCATGGGCAAAGCGTAAAATGTGGTGGTGTAGACCACCACATTTTCGCTATTTCATACATACTAAACGAAATGATGATACCATAAAAATCTCGTCCAAGTTTTCTCGGTTAAAATAAACAAGAAAAATATTTCAAAATATCATAAGAAAAAATGCATTTATACCATGAAGCGTATACAACGAATGCTAGCAAATAGCAATCCGGAACGCTAAACAGAAGCAAACATCTTTACGTCCCATTAAAATCACGTGAGTTTCCATCTATTTATTGTGCGCAGATTGTATGCAAGTTGTACTAATGGGCGATGATCCAAAGCAGTCACACCCTCTAATATGTGACGTCGGATACTTGGAAACTGCTCGTGGAAACTGCCTCAATTGGCCACAAATTTGCCAACCTGCAGGGCTATTTACGTTCCCGTACCCACATTGTCGCTCCGTAATATCACATTTCTAATTCGCATCGCATTTTCTAATTTCGATTCAAGGAGCAACGAATTCATGAATTTTAAAAGAAATAACGTGAATACGAACATGTTTCACTTCGAATTCACCTGTGAAATTACAATCGAATTAATACAATTTCTACTGATGGAAAAATACTCTAACTCTGTAATGTCACATTGCGATTCCAGATTCGATTCACGGATGTATGAATTCTTTAGCGAAATCAATCGTTCTTGCTGATTTAAAACTAAATAACGTGAATGCGGATTAGTTTCACTTCGAATTCACCTGTAAATTTATTACCAAATTCATCTCTGTCCATTCGTTTATTTTCTTTTTGAAACTTGAGACAAATATTAGCAATAGCGAGAGACCAGAGAGAGGCCACTTTACGTTTGTCTAAACGTAAAGTGGTCTCTACTTGGTCTATTTCTACAGATGGAAAGATACACATTTATTACTGCTAAAAAATATATTTTTTGTAATTTCAGATCCTTAAACTCAATCTTATAGTCACATGTTTCGCCACACCTACAAACGCATCGCATGATCATGTTTACCTCATACTATAAACAGTTTCTTGTACTGCAGCCAACAGTAACGACGGAAATCTGTCATGTAGCACATAACTATGTATTTCGATGACAAAAGTGACTGAAAGCATCAATGTAAACGCATATAAATAATTAGAATGAAAATGTGATAGAAAACCCACTTAATTAAAAAGAGATACAGATTTGTCCAAATAGTTAGCATATTCAATTTAAAAGAATCTGATAATAAGAATAAGGGAGATGTAAACGTGATGAATAATTAAAAGAACATAATGAAAGATATGATGGAAAACAATTAAAAGTTAAAATTCAATTCAATAAGAAATGAAAAAGCGAAAACTAATATCCCTTGCAAACATTCAACACACCAGCAGCTTTTAGCAATATGGCTTATAACGACATAAAACCTTTTAATCGCTCATTAGGGAACAAAATTTAAAAAAAATTATGAGAAATAACTGTTGACATCGATAATTCAAATGATCAATTTGTCGTTCGGATAATATATCATCATCCCCATACATTTTTTTTATTTCGTACCATATATTTATGGAATGATCAATCGATATGTGTCTATGACGTAAATAAGCTATCGCTGAAGGCTTCCTAAGAATTCCACACTATGTCAGATCTGTAAGAAGTGTATCCAGTACAGAGTACATTCACAGTTCATTAGATCAAGAAAATGCACGTAAGACCCACCTACAAATTCTTGCATATATAAAGATCGGGCACACCCCCAAAAGGTATGACGTTCGAGTCTATATTGGAGACAGAATCGGATGATCTCAGGAATGTTATCCAAGTACTTTTAGTTGCATACTCGTATTTTGAATTACCGCCAAGAATCGAGGATAAATTTGAAACTCCTTGACAATTAACTAACGAACAAACATTGGATAATACATGAATAAATAATTTACTTTTTTCTAGCAGCTTATTCTTTTTATTGAGGCGCTTTAGGAAATTTCAAAAAATTTTTACCACTGTTAAGATTTTTTGAACCTTGAATATAATTATTAATATTGATTTCTTTGGAACTTTACAATCTTGGTTAATTTTGTAATCCTGGGTTTGGCATCCAGTCAGCGTTCTATTTCCTCCCTATTTTAAAAGACGTTAACATTCTAATCATCAACACCTATTGGAACGTACAGAACGTACGTATCAGATAGATATAAAGTTACAACTATCTTCTTTTATACACAAAACTATCACAATATGTATAACAATTATTGTTATAGTAAGATTTGCAACAATTAGCATAGTTATGCAACACTCCGGTATCGCGCCGCGTCTGTAATGCACGTGGACTTTACAAAACCTGTGCGGTTTATGTGTTTGTAAGGCTTAACTCTACCTGTGATACGTGGATTAAGTGCTTTTCTCGGGTTTCTTGTTTTATTGCTATCAGGCTCACGCTTAACTACGATCTCATTGGAATTTCAAAGACATCTTATTTTCGCCTTTCGTGTCGCTAAGCAACTAAATTAGTAGTTTATGTAACGGTTACATAATACCTAATTATGTAGAGTTTCATACACTACTTTATCTACGCTCATATTATTATCATAAATCCAAATCATAAAATCTTGCTAACATTTGTCGTAAATCATTCACTTTGTTTCATTTTTGTTGCAACTACTAAAATGTCAGGTGGAGTTAAATTTTCTTTAGTAGGTTTCACTGCTAGACATTTTTCAGCGCAAAATTTT
The DNA here is from genome assembly GCA_036785405.1 of Coenonympha arcania. Classification (NCBI taxonomy): domain Eukaryota; kingdom Metazoa; phylum Arthropoda; class Insecta; order Lepidoptera; family Nymphalidae; genus Coenonympha; species Coenonympha arcania. Next base: position 2,518,488 of record CM072078.1, on the reverse strand, counting down.
GACTAAGTAACAAAAATAACACATTAAAATGTAAAAAAATTGTATGTATGGCACCAAAATTCTGCAAATATGGCGCAGAACCATAGACAATAGACATTGTTGTTGTTGTCTATGGTCAATCATGGCCCATCCATACTCTCGGCAATGACTACCAACTATATGTTGTCTGTGGATTCACTTAAAAAAATATTACATAAAAAATATTACCCCAGATACAAATACAGGAATCCAGAGCCGTGTATCGTTATGGATATTAAACAACTTTCTTTAAATATTTCCATAGTAGAGCGATGTTATTATGAATAACTTTTTAATAATTATAGAAGTCTGTGAATAAAGTAGGTAATTATTTGACACATTTCGATTTCATAATTCGAACTTTAAGCAATGAGCGTAGATAAAAATAGTTATCTCATACGTTTTAATTAAATTAAGCAAAAAATAAAAGCTGTTTATGGTAAAAATGGTAATCACGTTTGGTCCCTAGATTATTTTCTTTGACTTTTGTTACACGTAAAGGTTAGGTTAATTGAGTTTAATAATATTATATTATGTACTTGTAAACTTAGTTCCTCAAGGTCAAAATGTCGTGAACTCTTTCATGCTTCTTCTAATATGCTTTACCATTCATATAGAGTCATTGAACCTTTCCCCAAATGTTTGATAGCTGATATTATTGTACAGGTGAATAAACTTCGTCATTTCAATGATGAATGCAAAGCATATTTATAGGAAATAAAACTTGATTACAATATGTGCAGTATGTTGTTTCGAGTTTGTGAGAATTGTTGTTCATATTCTCTAATTCCTTTAACATGTACAGACCGATTCTGATAAAGTTTTTCGTTAAAATGCCTAAGACAGTTTTTGCTTCAGAAATGTCTACGATATATTATCTGGTACATTCCACTGCATGCTATATTTAGTGACAATTGATGCATGCGTAGGCGAGAATAAGAGGAAAATAAGCTCAAATTAGAGCAATTGGCAGTGAGAAATCATATAGGTATGAATAGAGACTGCTCTAGTGCAATTACTTGATTTATGAGCAAGAGATCTCATGTTTTCTTCGCAGATCCGTTGCCTTGTTCTCAAGTCTCTTAAGTCTCAACTAGAGAATTATAGAGCTGTCTAGTGTCTACAGCCAGATATAATTATACTGAACTCTTCAAAGGATAGCCAACCACAAGACTTTCGCACGACTTGATCAATGAAAGTCAACGATTTCGTATACTTGAGGTACATCTCCAATAGGCATTCGCAAGTTTCGCATCAATCAAAAGATTCATTAGAAACAGGTAACATAAGTTTCAGTAAAAGTACGTACTAAAACTAAATAAAAAATGTACTCTACACATCGATTCTACGACAAATTAATTTGACTGAAGACTTCTTAACTTAGACAAATTGATCTTTCAGTCAAGTTGAGTTTCAGTCAATTTCATTCACGAGGTTTCATTTTAAATCGAAACAGAAAAACAATGTATATCGAATCTCAGTTTCCAATTGAATGAAGCCATTTTTTTCTGATATCACGATCCTGCTAAAAACCGTGAAAATCAGTAATTTATTTTATAGCGTTAAATAAAACGAAAATAAAGACGTCGGCCTAATGGAGAATTATTATTAAACCAAAATTCAAGGAGAATCTATAAACGTTAAAATCTTAAACTTATTAATTAGAATCCATTTGTCCTTCGGAATCTTTTATTCCCTTTTTAGTCTATCCCATGAAAAAGGATATTAGTTCTAAAACCAGATGAAATCTATCAGCGTAACTCCAGAGATTTAGTTAAAATGGTTTGAATTGTTCTCTAAATAAATTGAATTGTATTGAATTGAATTTCTATACGAAAACGTCAAATAGATTTAGGTAGTTTGCCTACTGGAGATGGGGTAAAAATTAAAATTGAAAAAGTAAAAGTAATACGAACATGTATAATTGTATAATATGTACAATCATAATTCGCGGGCTTCGAGCCAGAGGCGCGTACAAGCAATTGCCCCTGCTTTTCAGGAGACAAAAAAACTTAATAAGTTTATTCAATGGATCTCTTTAACTGAAATTATTTGCAAGTGTCTATAGACATGTGCATTTCATGAAGCACGCACAAATTTTCAGTTAAGTAAAGTGATCCATTGAATAAGAACTTATTAAGTTTTCTTGTCTTCTGATAATTAAGGGTATTGCTTATACGCCCTTCTAGCTTTAAGACCGCGATATATTTAAGTCTTACTTCGAAGTAGTTTTTATTATGTTAATTAGGATAAAAACCTGTCATTATGACAGAGTGAACGGCATTTCAAAGGACACTTGTTGTTTGACCTTCAATTTAGTATTGCGAATCTGGTATAGGTATATATTTTTTTATTATTCGCTCAGCTATTCATTTATATATAAATATTTGTGAATACATAATTAAAACACAGATGACAGTTAAATGTTAATGTTGATAACAATACTAAATTGTTGAATTCTTAGTGACTTCTTAAAAGAATATAGAGTTCAGCTAATTACGTATCTGCAAAAGTGCTTAAATTAAGTAGTTTATCGTTTGCTTATTTGATATAAGATCGGGTGAAAGAGATCACGGGTATTTTCCAGTATAAAACTCCGTTGCTGGCAAAGTTATCATTGAAACCATGCAAAAAAGCTAAGAATGATAACCCTAGAGCAAAATAACACGAATTTATCTTATATATATTTGTTATAGTAACGAACTCAAATTAAATTTAATAAAAGATAAGGTAAGTACTCAAAACTTGGTCAAGTGCGAGTCGGGCTCGCGCACTGAGGATAAGTCCGTACTAACAAGACAAATTCTCAATAGTATTAAAGCAAACTAAACAACCCTGCCAATCAATTTAAAAATATAAATAGAATAAAACCATAAAAACCACTTTTCTTATCGAACCGCAAAACTAACTTTGTTTTTAGAGGTTTTATTGTAAATATCAAAAAACTACTTATTAGATCTCGTTCAAACCAATTTTCGGTGGAAGTTTGCATGGTAATGTACATCATGTATTTTTTTTAGTTTTAACATACTCTTATTTTAGAAGTTACAGGGGGGGGGGACACACATTTTACCACTTTGGAAGTGTCTCTCGCGCAAGCTATTCATTTTAGAAAAAAATTATATTAGAAACCTTAGTATCATTTTTGAAGACCTATCCATAGATACCCCACACATATGGGTTTGATGAAAAAAAAATTTTTGAGTTTCAGTTCTAAGTATGGGGCACCCCCAAAATTTATTACTTTTTTTTTAATTTTGTGTGAAAACCTTAATGCGGTTCACAGAATACATCTACTTACCAAGTTTCAACAGTATAGCTCTTATAGTTTCGGAAAAAAGTGGCTCTGACATACGGACGGACAGACGGACAGACGGACAGACGGACAGACGGACAGACGGACAGACGGACAGACGGACAGACGGACAGACGGACAGACGGACAGACGGACAGACAGACATGACGAATCTATAAGGGTTCCGTTTTTTGCCATTCGGCTACGGAACCCTAAAAACGATCAAAAATCACGTTTGCTGTATGGGAGACCCTCTTAAATATTTGTTTTATTTTAAGTAAACTATTTTTTTAAAGTGAATATATATTACTAAATATTCTGTGAATATTTGAAGAATCTACTTACTATCGTTACCAATATCGAGCAAAAACAAGCAAAAAGGCACGTTTGTTGTATGGGAGATTTTGTGTTATAGCGGCGGCGGATTGGATTTGTTGTTATAGAAGCAACAAAAATACATCATCTGTGAAAATTCCATGTGTCTAACTATCACGGTTCAAGAGATACAGCCTGGTGACCGACGGACGGATGAACAGCGAAGCCTCAGTAAAAGGGGCCCGATTTTACCCTTTGCGTACGGAACCCTAAAAAACCGTTGCTGGAAACAAGCACTGTTATTAAAACCATCCGAAAAAAGCTAAGAATGATAACCCTAGAGCAAAGTGACACGAAATTTATATTATATGTAATATATTTTATTATATTTGTCATACAAAGTTATTAACTTTTAATATGCAATTTTTAATTAGGTACTCAAAAAAAATACCGAATTCGATGTATTTCATAATGAATCACATTAATTTTCACGTTTTCGCTCGAAATTCATCACTGAAAAATATGATTGGAATCAATTTTAGTGCAAAAAAAAAAAAACTTTATTATAGATTTTAAAAAATCACATTATCACATTACAGTTAAATTGCACTCACACTAACATCTTAAATGTAAAATGGCTCATTATAATTTTGTATGGTGTATGGAACACCATGCAAAATTATAAATTTAATCGGTTTTGGCAAATTTTAAGAGCCTTACACGCTACTTTTTCCCTTGAAAATTAAGAGAATCGAAACCACGTGTAAAATGTCACAAGCAACATCGAGTTCGATAAGTGAATAATAAAGATATATTACGAATTGCAATTATTGCTGCTTTCAATTATTTTTTAATTGCTACGGAAAGGACTGAGGACTATAAAAATGTAAAAGACGTTGTCTGTACCGTGAGAATCGTAACACTTATCAAGTATAGAGAAGTAGCCTTTATAGTAAAAGAAATAAAATTGTAGTCTCGGAATGAAACGTCAGTGAAACGACAAGACCAGAATAATTTGAAATTCCAACTGAATATAAAAGTATGCAAGGTTTCAAGGTTATTTATTTCTTTTAGGCTATAATCAAAACGGAAACATTAATGATACGGGACCTTCCAATGATTATAGTGGTCCCAAAAATAAACGTTCCTTGTGCAAAAACCGACTTGACCGTGTCCAATTCAAGGGTGCGGAGTAGTGCCAAAAAGTTTATTTCTGAACATCCAATGTTCAGTATCAAGATCAAAGCGAACTAGCAAACAAGACGGCTTGACAATACAACTCACCGAGTTATACGTTTGATTTAATCCCAACAATACACAACACAGATACAAAATTACGTGAAGTAACGATTCGAAGAGAAACACGGCCGGCTCTGTCGACACTCCGGTATCAACTGACTGAAAAATGATTGTTTCGAAGTGTGTAGTATAGACTGTATAGATATATGACACACACACACGAACGACTTACTATTCCACTGCAAGTTTGTGACGTCTGCTTACTACTACAAACATGCAAACGATTCAATTCTTTACCTGTGTGTCTAACAATGATAGCTCTATAATGACGCATTGTGGGTTGCATCCGCTGTCAAATAAAGTGGTTTTAAGAAAGATGATAAAGGACCTTTGCAATACTGCGATGATCAACCAGGCATTTCAACTAAATTCATCAGAAATATTTCAGAATATACGAATACAGTTACGTAATTAACAAATTCTCTGCACAAGCATGAGTTTGTAGAGATACCTTGTTTACCTAAACAGATCCACAAAAAATTGGAGTTTAAGTTATCTCTTATCATTTAATCATGTTTCTAAACAAAGGAAAAGTTTTGTTGCACAATCTTGGTGGATGCTCATAATCTTCCTATTAGATTAGTCGATAAGTCAATCATAGAAATCATCTAAATCTTCTAAATTAACACGTTTATTTTCATATCTCACAATTAAATATTAAAATATTCCAATGAAATGCACGTACTACGTATCTACTTTAAAAAAAAAAAACGTATTCTGAGAATGTTGCGCAATATTTATCTATGCACAATACTTTCAGCTTGCCAGCCCGCATAGTAATTGCGTAAAGAATTTAAACATTTGATAGCAAACCTTCAATAGATACAAAATTGTATGTACTTATGTCAAATGAACATGTCAAATGAATGTCAGTGTTTCGTGGGTCCATTTAAAGGTCCAACACAAAAAATCTTATAGGATCACTTTCAAACCTTTCAAAACTTTCCAGGAAACTAGTGCTCAGGCTATGTCTACAGCCTTTCTGCTCGAATTGTGTGCGCTTTCTTTCCGAAGAGATTTGTGTATATTTTGTTCAAGTAGTAAGTACTTACTTGCTTTTCCAATTTCCAGTTTTTTAATTCTTGTTTTTATGTTACGTGTTGTTCTTTCTTTGAGTTTCGAATATAACATTTAGTATCTTCCTTCCACTTTATTTGATAATCAATGAGCAAATTGGGCAAGGGCTCAGAACGGGACTTGCATACACTGACGTATGAGAATGATATTAATGATAAAGATTGATAGTCGTCCCATGATTTAAAACAGGCGCAATAAGTCATTTATCATCATTATCAGAGATTAGAGCAATCACGGCGCCGTCTTCAATCAGTCTCACTTCAAACAATTAGAACACGAATTGCATATTCCTGGAAGTTGCATTTTCAACGGCATGTGTTTCAGTGTTTCATCACTAAGCGCTTCGGCTTTATCAAGGTCTAAACTTAACACATCATCGAATGCTGCATTAAATTCTGCAGCGATGAATCTGTCATGTGCAACATCTTGTAGGTGCGCCTGCGATCTTGTATCTGGTTGGTGGAATTACTTGTTTGCGATCGTACGATGCTTGGTAGTATCTCAAGCCTTGGTAATTACCAATTAAAATTGTTGATGTCAGACTTTTTGCATTTTTGCCATCTGTTCTTTACTCAACGCGTTCAATATACCTACTGACACAAATTACAACAAATACGTAATTTGTGTCAGTAGAGGAATGACGAGCATTGTTCATTCCATTATGTTTGCAATTTACTTTATTTAATTATTTATTTCTTATACATCATTACAGTATAAATCATAATCGATTATTTGTTTTAATAATTTCCATTTGCGCAAATGTTTATAATTTATACTTGATCTAAACATTATTCCAATTGTTTAATTTTGACCTGCGATATGTGAATTTATACCTGTTAAGTTACCGTCTCAATGTAATCGTTTCAAACGAATAACAGTTATAATTTCGTTTGTCACACGAAGTCAGGTAGAAACTCAGTTTCACAAAAAAGAGTTTCATCACCGACTATAACATCGTAGATAGAGTCAGAAAGATTCACCCCTTTTGGCTAGTTTCATATATAGAGCCGTTTTAAATGCATGAGTAACACCATATAAATGTACTTTCCCGCGTGCAGCGAGACATTGTGCCGACTATAGCATCGTAGGCAGAGTCAACGAAGATTCATGAACATTAAACCCGTATAAATGAAATGTGCCTTTATGTGCTTGAAATCACGTAGAGACTTCGGCTGGCACTTGGCAAAATGTCATCTCTACTTCTATAAGGCCATGGATATGCATTAAAATTATTTGAGGTTATTATGGTATAGTATCTTTTAGGTTTCGAACCGTGCCAAAAAGACGTAAAGAAAGTTTGTGGGTTTGGACGTTGTTTCAATTACGCCGCAAAATTTGGAACATAGATATAACCTAGAATAACATTTACTACTTTTTGTCCCGGAAAAATCATTAAAAAAAAACACACAAAAGGTGGTTTGCTATAGCTTCTTTTTGGTCTTTCCCTTTACCGTTATTTGGGATCGGGTTTACTCATTTTTTTGCGCCAAGTCGTGCGGTCATGGGTTATCGGTTCAGGCGATTGGCCTCGCTTTATTTGACCACCAGGACGAAGGCTGGCGGTCCTTTCCTCTTGTCTCTTCAGGCAGGTTTAGCGCGATTCATTAAAAGTAATTAAACTGGTTATATATAAATTTAAGTAGTCTTTGGGCGCAAAATTAATATTTTTTTATATATCACGACTTAATTTCGTGTGAATTGGTTATTTACGAGATCGTGGGCACGACAAGCCGTACTTATAAATTCTTATTACATTCACATTATAGTTCTTCATGCAATATGTACGAACTTTATGATCCTGCCATTCCTCATTTAGGTATACTTAATATTGCATATTGTTGACACAATGCGTTAACTGCTTACAATCTCCGAAAAACTAAATATTAATGCCAGCAGACCCTTGCATTGAGCTTTAAGGCGAGTCTCTTCCGCGCGAAGCAAGATTTTAGGAGGTGAGGTGTGGGGTGCCCCCCGCGCGTCTCACACTTCGTACGTAAGATGCAACGACTCTCGTTTCGTGCGTCACGATGTTAGCGCTGTGGCATAGAATAAAATATTTCAGAACTTCAAGTAGGTATGATCAACTTTTTGTAAACGATAGATTATTTTTAATGCGGATGTTTTTGGTTTGATCTTAAATATAAAAAAAAAAACAAATACAGTAATTAATTATTATTTTTTAATTATTTTTTTTATTTAAATTTAAAGCTCCATTTTTCACCAATCAGCTGATAATACCCAGTTTTGCAGTCAAATAAATAGCAATGGTGGGATTTTTCCTGCAATTGGAGCATAAGAAAATTTATATCCACTATTCGTCGTTGAATGTATTTCAACACAGGAAATATAATGCTCTACTTTGACGCGATTAAGTAATTTCATTCTCAGAACTGTCGACCAACATAACATTTGAAATACATTCAATTTTACGCTGTATGTCAATTGTCTTAAAATTAATTTTCCAGTATTCGCAAAATATGTTTTGATTTTAATATCGTCTGCTTATTTACGTATATGCCATCAGCTTTTTAAACATTTCACATCGAACGACGAAGTGTAGCCGACACGTAACGTGAATAGCCCCCAGACCGTAATTTATCTCATACGAATCTGGGGATACGGTAGTGTCCCCGCCAAGACGAGCCAAGCGAAGCGCGAGGGCACTACCTTTTCTCGAAGTATTTCGCCGTATTTTTTAACCCTTATAACTAAGGCCAGAATTCGACTGTCGACATCATGTCCCGATAATTTTGATCCAGATAATGAAAGCAATCGGCCCAGTAACAAAAAAAGTTCAAAATGGCGGCCACTCTGTCAAATTTTGACCACAAATTTCTTCTCTATGCTTGCTGCCAAGGTCAGAAGTCAATTTTAAAAGGAATCGGCCCAGTAACAAAAAAGTTAAAAATGGTGGCCACTTTTTAAAATTTTGACCACAAATTCCCTTTTTATGCTTGCTGCTTAGGTCAGATGTCGATTTCTTAAGTAATCGGCCCAGTAACAAAAAAGTTCAAAATGGCGGCCATTTTTTTAAATTTTGACCACAAATTTCTTCTCTATGCTTGCTGCCAAGGTCAGATGTCGATTTTGAAAGCAATCGGCCCAGTTACAAAAAAGTTCAAAATGGCGGCCATTGTGCTTTCATGATTTTCAGTATTAGACACGAAGTAGCAGCACCTGTAAAATCAAAATTTTAAATCAGGAACATGTTCATACGAATCTGGGGACACGGTAGTGTCCTCGCTAAGACGAGCCAAGCGAAGCGCGAGGGCACTACTTTTTCTCGAAGTGTTTCGCCGTATTTTTTAACCCTTATAACTTAGGCCAGAATTCGACTGTCGACATCATGTCCCGAGAAATTTGACTACTGTTCCAGATAATAAAAGCAATCGGCTCAGTAATAAAAAAGTTGAAAATTTTGACCACACATTTCTTCTCTATGCTTGCTGCCATAGTCAGACATCGATTTTCAAAGTAATCGACCCAGTAACAAAAAAGTTCAAAATGGCGGCCACTTTTTAAATTTTGACTACAAATTCCTTCTCTATGCTTGCTGCCAAGATCAGATGTCCATTTTGAAAGCAATCGGCCCAGTACTTTGAAAGTAGCGGCCATAGTATTAGGTCCTTACATATGAAATTGGCGTTTTGTATGGGAGGAACATAAAGTCGATTTTTTTTAAATATAATATATATATTTAATCAAAGTATGTACCATTGCTATCTATGCACTTTTGCCACCTTATAGGTAGTTCACTGATCCCTTTACTACAAAAGCCATTCGGACGGGAATCAATAAAATCTTTGAAAGCGCTTTGGACTGCCTCATCGGAGTTAAATTTTTTCCCTTGTAAGAAGTTATCCAAATTTCGAAAAAAATGGTAATCTGTTGGAGCAAGCTCTGGGGAGTAAGGTGGATGTCTTAGGCATTCCAATTGAAGCTCCTCTAATTTGGTAGCCGTCTGTTGTGCAGTGTGTGGTCTAGCGTTGTCCTGGAGCAGCAGTGGCCTAGAACGATTGACCAGCCTCGGTTGTTTAGCAGCTAGCTTTTCCATCATGGATTGCAGTTGCTGACAATAGATATCCGCTGTAATCGTCTGGCCAGATTTAAGAAAGCTGTAGTGAACGACGCCGGCGCTAGTCCACCAAACGCTCACAAGTAATTTTTTTTGAGTCAATTTTCGTTTGGGGCAGCATTTGGCTGGTTTGCCAGGGTTCAACCATTGCGATGAGCGTTTCCGATTATCATACAGGATCCATTTTTCATCACAGGTAATGATTCGATTTAAAATCCCTTCATTACTGTGCCGGTTGAGTAATGTAACACACCAGTCTACGCGCGTTTGTCGGTTTGCTGCACTCAATTCATGAGGTACCCACCTTTCAAGCTTTTTTACCTTCCCAATTTGCTTCAAGTGAACTAAAACAGTTTTATCACTAACACCGCAGCATGCAGCTAGCTCGGACGTGGTTTGCGATGGATCCGCTTCCACAATAACCTTCAATTCTTCATTGTCAACTTTGGTTTCCGGCCGTCCACGGGGCTTGTTCTGCAGGTCGAAATTTCCAGAACGAAAACGTTGGAACCAAAAACGCACTGTGTTTTCTTTTGCGACACCCTCGCCGTACACATCATTAATTCGAGCCGTTTCTGCAGCACTGGTGCCACGATGGAACTCGTATTCGTAAATAACGCGATATTTCAAGTTTTCCATTTTGTAAACAGAGTGGCGCAAAAAAAAAACCAATAGAGAAAAAAACAAATGAACTACGATTTTCAAAACACAAAAGCATGAGTAAATAGCTGTATAAATTTGAAATCGAAATTTCTAACCAAAGAAGAGATATTTGAGATCAAAGTGGCCAGTACGACAAAACGCCAATTTCATATGTAAGGACCTAATACTTTAATGATTTTCAACATAAGACACGAAGTAGCAGCACCTGCAATACTAATTCTCGTACTTATAGATTTAGCTGTTTAGTCATTCTGTACAAATTTAATTTTCTAATCTGTGTTCTATATGTCATAACGTAATAACGAAATCAAATCAACATAACTTTACCAAGAGAGTAATTTACATACCTTTTCTTATAGTTCTCTTTTCCTGTACTTCTCTTGGATTTTAAGACTGATTTGTTCCTTATTTTATTATTTTATCCCCCATTTTTAATTATTTAACCGTTGCGCGAACGAAAGATCAGGCGTACAAAATTTGACACACGCCCGACGTTGGCAAGCGCCGAATTGATACTGGCGGGGTAGCGGGCGGCGCGGCATGTCCTGAAAACGCTGGTTATTATTCCAGTTTTGGGATAAATTTGAATTTGCTGGATTCAGGACTTCAATTGAACACCAAAATTTAGCAGGTTCTCTGTAGTACTTCAAGACAAATATTTCTATATAAAAATTATGTGCATATTTAGAAATTTTCTTATGAAATCATTCGTTTAAAAATTTTATTTAATTCAATTTCAAGATTTTATATGATCGAGTAAAGTAAATCCTATCGTGTTACAAATTAGCACATTCTTTAGATGATATCTTCATGTGTATTGTGTATTTTTTGTAAGATCGGGAATGACGATTAAACACCTAAATTATTCGTTCAAAAAAACTGTTTTCCCCGCTTTATGCGCGATGACTCGCCTTAAGGGGATTTATTGAATTTATTTTTGTCTTTCTCACTCTGACGGATACGTTGGTAGGTGCGACATGCAGCGTCGCGGAAGAATATAACTGAAAAACAACCTTTTACCTAATTACTCAAAAGCTAAGCCAGTTATCACTTATCAAACCCGGTTTCTCAGCGTTTTTGGATATTGTTATTACCGACACATTAAAACAAAAATTACAATTACATCAATAGTAGTTTCCGATAAAAAACAGGAAAACTGAGATTTGGAGCAACTGTTGGGAGAACTTTCTATCGAGAAAATTTTATCCAATCGTGTTTCTGCTTCTAAGCGATTTTAGATTAAATACCCAAAATACATGACGTTTAAATTTGAAAGTAACTGTCTTTATAGTTTTTACGTAAAACTTCATTCAAAATCATTTAAATACGGCTTGTACGCCGTTAAGGGCTACCGCATGTCAGGACCAATATCCGGTAGCCTTAAATCATCTTTGCCGAAGAAGGCAGTGTAGAGACTAGAGTCTAAGATAACAATAGGACCTAGCTAGTTATAGATAATCCTCTGAATTATCTATTTTGTTAGCAATTACTATCTAATCTGTGATTCAAAGCTTATCTAATAAAACTTGATTACAAAGCTTTTAAAATCTTAAAAACTTGTTAACACCACTCGAATGTAATCGGTGCTATCATATCGACTTTATCAAGCGAAACTATCGCCCGATCACGTTCGATGCATTCAAACCAGCATTTGGTAGGACTTAGAAACAAGACACGACGCACACATGCACACGCGGCGGCCATGTTTGCATTGCGGCGAGCCTCTCGAACCTCGGCCGCTGATTGGCCAAATCCAACGCGCCTCCGTGACGTCATCCACTCAGGCGCATACATATAACAGCAGGAATGCTTGAGTCTTGACTCTTGAACATTACGCGGAAAACAGCGGTTTTACTGTATTATTTAATATTTATTCGGTAACGATGTTATTATTAGTGTATTGTTTTCAAAGGGAAATCCATTATGTTAGGTAATTTTATCGAACGTATAAGTACTTTGAGGGTATTCTAACAATAATTTGACGTAAGGAGCCTAGTTATTATTACAAGATTTTATATAATAACTTGCAATTTAGGTATGTTTGTTCAGGTGGAATCTTAAAAGACAATTTTTCAACCGATTGAGCTGAAATTTTGTGCACATTTTACGTTAGATGACAAAGCTCCGTTAGCTGTGTGACGTCATTCTTAATTCCAACATGGCGGAATAACCAAGATGGCGGACTAGTTAATGCAAATCTACAATATGGGTATCAAAAGAAAGGGTTTGCGGAGAAGAATACCTACCTACGAATAAATTGACGCATGAAAGCTTGTTTTTAAAAATATTTAATGCCCTTGATTTAAAATCCAAACAAGATTTCCTTATAAGTACTTAATTAGTATTTTATTTGTTTCAAGCTACAAAAAGTTGAGAGTAATAAATTTTCCATTACCACCTGCGAAACATTTGCGAACTATAAACTAACAACATCTACCTATCGAAGGCCAGACAATTCCGCATTCTTATATAGTAACCGTGTAATAAAATTATCACCTTGGAAAAAACTGGTTAAGTGTCTCATTTACATTTAATTAGTATGTATGTGTAATGAAAATTAGATAAAAAATAATGTGCTATGCAAAACTTTGCAAAGGTAAGATTTCTCGAAGCCATTGCTTGTTTTAAAATTTCCGTGAAAGTACAAAACAGCTTTTCGAACGTGGTGGTAGAGTAATACTGGTGTTAGGACTTAGGACTCTAGAGTAGGTAGGTACTATAGTAGTGTTATTATCTCGCTGCAGACTCGGTCATAAATCATTCGAATGTTTCTTTTTTTTTGTTTCGCTTTTGTTGTTCTGCAGTAATGCACAACTCAACAAAGAACAACAAAAGCGAAACACTCGAATGATTTATGACCGAGTCTGCAGCGAGATAATAACTATAGGTACCACCGCAGTGTCAGTTATTCTACCGTGAAGCAGTAGTGTATTACTGTATTTCGGTTTGAAGGGCACTACAGACGACGTGATTACTGGACAAAATGAGACCGAAGAACTGTTGTCTCAGGGTGATGAGCGCAGTGCAGTGTTTCGTATGATATTGCTATGCAAAATTATGGGACATACTGCATCTGACATGGGATGTAGGCGTGCGTATCACAGATCACTTAACATCAGGTTTCACTCATCATCTCATCGAAAGAGACATTTTATTAGTGCCTGTAAGTTAAGCCTCTGTGATAGAAATAAACGAAATGTACGAGTATATTTTTGTTTTTTTTTTCAGTGGTGACTGGACTTAAGACTGGATGCTGGAGATGCGTCACAGTGTGACCCTGTACAAGGACACGCAGTGTAGTTAGACCTCCAACCAGGTGGACGGATGACATCAAAAGAGTCGCGACTCGCGGAGAGCCGTTGGATCCAAGCGATACAAAACCTTGCAGATTTGAGATCTTTACAGAAGGCAAAGCAGAGGACGACCGCTAAAGGCCACTTTAAAACTTTACAATTTCTAAATTGGATGTCTGGTCTGGTGCGAGGCTTCGGCCGTTGCTAGCTACCACCCTATACCAGCGTCGCACCGCCAAGTGATTTAGTTTCCAGTCGCAATGCTGTGTAGACACCGTTAGGAATTGCAGCTTACCCCCTTCCAAGTTAGTATACTATGATAACATCTTCGACTGTATCGTCACTTACTACCAGGTGAGACCTTAGTCAAATACTAACTTGTACTGCAAATATCGCTTTCGCTTATACACTATGGCCTGAAAGCTATAGAAAGTCGTAGACCTTGGTACGGTTTCAGTGTTTAGCAACACAACCAGTTAGAAAGGTTAACGCGAAATAAATTATACCTTGATAAGTTAGTGCCATTTTTTTTATATAGGTACTCATTTGATAATATAAGTAAGGGGACTAATGAGCTAAACTCCAGGGTCGCAGCAAACGCTGAGTGGACTCCATTTTGGAATCACACAATATTCATTCAAATGTATTTTGTCAGTTGGACTATAATAAGTGTATTGGGATTTCGAATAAACGTTATTTCTTTATTTAACATCGTAGAAGCTGTGTTTAGGCGATTGAAGTTTCATCTAAAAACTATAAAGACAACTACTTTCAAATTTAAACGTAATGTATATCAATTCAACAAATTCCCTTTAACCAGCAGTGTCCATCACTGAAGCATATTTCTATGATGTTTTGGTGGCAATTTTTATGAAATTAACTTCGTGTAATAATATCATATTTTGACATTCATTTATAGCGCGGATATTTTAGAATACAACACACAATCCCAAAAATAGAAATAAATTATTATTGACCCGAGTGGTCTCATAAAAAGTGTTACAATCAGGGTACTTCCAAGAAACTTTTCGAAGAGGTTAAGTTCCCTGTATTATACGAAAAATTTAATTTTGTGACCAGTAAATCAACGTTGCCAGACGTCCCGATTTTTTAATCAAAATTAGATGTCTCGTGCGGGCTCAGTCCCGCTTATTGGGGATAACTCGTAAGTAATTTGTAAACCGGGAACGTTCCCGGCATTCCAGATCTATTCAGTTGTAGTAGTGTTATTATCTCGTTGCAGACTCGGTCATAAATCATTCGAGTGTTTCGCTTTTGTTGTTCTGCAGTAATGCACAACTCAACAAAGAACAACAAAAGCGAAACACCCGAATGATTTATGACCGAGTCTGCAGCGAGATAATAACACTACTATAATACGTGATAACGTGCAATTCACCGTTAGATTGCGTCAGGCATGCGCAGGCGCCGCGCCCCTGCGTTTCTTGCCACTGATTGGTCACACGCGACCTTTATCACGTACGCGAAATGGTGGATATTAAGAATTATTCTCTATATTTATTATATGTAATTTATTGTAAGTAGTTTATTATATTTATTTATTCTGGCACCACCTACCTCGTATCCAATGTAAAATAAAATTCTTCATGCCATTGGTTGCCTGGAAAAAATCGCTATGTAGCGATAAGGCCGCCAAGTTGTACTCCTAAGTTTGTGTTTTGATTATTTCTTTTTTTTATATTTTTATTCTGTGGTGTGCAATAAAGTGTTTATCTATCTATCTATTTTTGGGTGTATTTTCTTTATAATTGATAGTCTTGCGCTTGACGACAATCATATACGATGGACAGAAAAGATGAGGTCTAGGCTAGGATGGAGCGCGCTAGCCTAGAAAATTCACTCTTCTCTTGAAGGCACCCAGAGAGCAAGTGCCGAGTTTCTTGCCAGTTCTTCTCGGTGCAAAGGCAAACCTGCTTTCCGAACCTGGCGGTAGAGTTTTGACTTTTCATAAGAGCCTATTAATTGGGCCTATGTGAAAATAAAGATTTTGATTTGATTTGATTTTCGTCTGAGTACGCTGGACATCAACCACATAAGAATGCCACTTTTCTCGTCGCCTCGCGGTTCTATGGCCTCAACAAGCTTTTACCGAGAACAACAGAGTGTGAGGTTAGAAGCAGAACCCAGACCAGCTAGGAACCAAGGGATTCGAACATAGAGAGAATTTCCAGACATATAAGCCGATGGAAGCACTGGAGACTCGAGGCTGCAACCAGGCCATGATCATTTTAATGGGAGTATTAAGGAGAATCATGAGTTACGACTCGATATGCTGACTTATTTCTTAAAATGGACTCTTTTACTTCTAGCAACGAATAGATACAAATAACCAAGAAATGGAGGGCATATTTAATAGCTATTAATGCAACTGCATCGTAAGGAGTCATTTTAATTCGAGTGCTCATTTCTGAGGAAATCAAAATAGGATAGCACGTGAAATAAAATGACTAAATACGAAGTTGCATACGAGATTTTATCTACGACAAGGAAAATAAAAATTTATTACACTCACGTTTTGAGTAGGTTCAAAACAATCAAACATTATGGTTCAAACCTTTTTTTTTATACGAAAAAAAATTATTTAAATTAATTTTTGTTAAAGTTGTTTTTTGTTAATTAAACTTTAACTCTGCCTAACATCAGGTGCAATGTCAGTAACAAAGACAACGTGTTTGTGTACTTTGGAGTGTGCAATGTGTACACATGAACTCATTTGTCAAGATGTTTACCGATTGCGAAGCGGAAAGTACCGCTGTATATTAACCATATCGATCCACGTATCTGTTCTGTTAACAATCTGCAGCCTTAGCCATATGACTTATCTACGATCGACAGAGAAACTTGTCGATTTTAATTTTTCATCATCTGTGAAATTTTTAAGTGTCTAACTGTCACGGTTCAAGGGATACAGCCTGGTGACAGACGGATGGACGGACGATGAAGACTTAGTTTAATATGGTCCCGTTTTTACCCTTTGGGTACGAAACTCTAAGACATGTACACAAATTACAGCTTTGTCTTCGATAAGTCAAGTTTTTTTTTTCATCACACCCGACGGAAAGTGATGATACAGTCTAAGGTGGAGCGCGCTTGCATAGATAGGAGATGCCTATTCACTCTTGATCTGAAGGCACTTAAGTTGTAGGTGATGGCAAAGTCCGTGGTTGTGAGGGTATTCCAGACCTTTGCAGTGCGTATCAGGAACGAGGAATATTGGTCCAGGTATCGCTGATAATGTTGATGATGATGACGGTGCGTGATTGTGCTAAGTAAACATGTCGTGTCGTGTCGCGTAGGACCAATGAAAGTCAGTCGATACAGAGTCCTACAATGAAAGTCAGAGATACGTCAGCGTCGCGTCGCTGACATAAGTAGGACGCATGACGCAAAGTGGTAAAATAAGATGATCTATAAATTCAAATTATTATGTGTGTGTAATTTTTGCCTTTTTGGCACAAAAACCCTTGGAGTTTGCACTGTGTTTATTATTATCTGCAGGTGTTAATTAGTAATGTTTAGCTCTATTGTTGATTATGATTGATTAAACAAATAAGGTTTTAAACCTACTTATATTCAAAATATTTATTTACTTAACACTTCTACGTAATCTTACAGTAAGTAAGTAAATCAGATCACTACTGATAGCCTAAGATCCCGATATACAACGACCTTCACCGAGATGCTTATTTGATGAAACATATTTTATATTTAATTTAGTATATCAATAAGTATATTGCATATGGGTTGTCAAACAAATTTCAGTCCAGGATATGATTAATTAATAATAAAAAAAAATTTTTTTTTTCAACATTTCACCGGTTTGATTATTAGACAAATTCTATACCAATCGAAAGTCTGAAGCCCATAGAATATGAAAACGTTGGGTTGTTTATTGATTATTCTTTTCCGGTCACAACTCTCGGGTAGCCAGGTATAAACAGGTGAATCGATTCAGCATTTTGCACCGGTCTGATTATTGAATTAAAATTAAATTAAAATGAAGATTATTTCATTCTGAACACGATGGTATAAAGCTGCCTGCGAAAAATCAGTCCAGAATTCCGGTTGTCGAATTTTGAAAAGTGAAATATAGTCCATTGAAATGTTACATTTTTAGGCCTAATAACCTTGCGTTTTTTAGAGGACGCAATTTTATTTTTTTGATGTGTAGTGGGGGTCAGTGTAAAGCTAAAACCAAGTTTGTGGGGTCGCCACCCTTGTCCACCACGGCCGCCATCTTGAAAATAGGGGTTGAAATGGTTTTTACGATATATCTATTTGTTTGATAAAAAAAAATTGTTAACATTTTTTGTTACAAATTAAATTCTCTACAACTTTGGCCAAGTAACTTTTGGTCCAGTAACTATAAATAAAAAAGTTATAAGTGAAAATGTTCAGAAATTCGAGATTTTTTTTTAATAACTTTTTTTAATCATTTTACGAAAAAATCATATCGGACCATTTTTGTAGATCGTTTTTTGAGGAACAACTTATATTCACAACATTTTTTCATTAAGTCAATAGCTAAGGTTTTACAGCGCTCCGAAGTGAGTACTATTTTCAGTACTCTTAACTATACGTATATTATACGTGTACGTGCTAATAATGTGTCATCAGTTGTTTTTTTTGTTATTATAATTTTTTTAATCACAAATTTTGCAATATTATTAATATTATTGATAATAAATACTTATTGACTTTACCACTCCATTACAGGATTTTACATTTATTGATTTTTAAAATAATTTTAAATCTGATGGTTACCGAGAATCCAGTTCAGGTAGAAAATACCAAGTGACCATGAGGGAACAAAAGAACAGCTCCCTGCTATTTATATTAATAATATTGCAAAATTTGTGTTTAAAAAAATTATAATAACAAAAAAAAACAACTGATGACACATTATTAGTACGTACACGTATAATAATATACGTATAGTTAAGAGTACTGAAAAATAGTACTCACTTTGGAGCGCTGTAAAACCTTAGCTATTGACTTAATAAAAAAAATGTTGTGAATATAAGTTGTTCCTCAAAAAACGATCTACAAAAATGGTCTGATATGATTTTTTCGTAAAATGATTAAAATTAGTTATATAAAAAAAATCTCGAATTTCTGAACATTTTCACTTATAACTTTTTTATTTATAGTTACTGGACCAAAAGTTACTTGGCCAAAGTTGTAGAGAATTTAATTTGTAACAAAAAATGATAACAATTTTTTTTTATCAAACAAATAGATATATCGTAAAAACCATTTCAACCCCTATTTTCAAGATGGCGGCCGTGGTGGACAAGGGTGGCGACCCCACAAACTTGGTTTTAGCTTTACACTGACCCCCACTACACATCAAAAAAATAAAATTGCGTCCTCTAAAAAACGCAAGGTTATTAGGCCTAAAAATGTAACATTTCAATGGACTATATTTCACTTTTCAAAATTCGACAACCGGAATTCTGGACTGATTTTTCGCAGGCAGCTTTATACCATCGTGTTCAGAATGAAATAATCTTCATTTTAATTTAATTTTAATTCAATAATCAGACCGGTGCAAAATGCTGAATCGATTCACCTGTTTATACCTGGCTACCCGAGAGTTGTGACCGGAAAAGAATAATCAATAAACAACCCAACGTTTTCATATTCTATGGGCTTCAGACTTTCGATTGGTATAGAATTTGTCTAATAATCAAACCGGTGAAATGTTGAAAAAAAAAATTTTTTTTTATTATTAATTAATCATATCCTGGACTGAAATTTGTTTGACAACCCATATGCAATATACTTATTGATATACTAAATTAAATATAAAATATGTTTCATCAAATAAGCATCTCGGTGAAGGTCGTTGTATATCGGGATCTTAGGCTATCAGTAGTGATCTGATTTACTTACTTACTGTAAGATTACGTAGAAGTGTTAAGTAAATAAATATTTTGAATATAAGTAGGTTTAAAACCTTATTTGTTTAATCAATCATAATCAACAATAGAGCTAAACATTACTAATTAACACCTGCAGATAATAATAAACACAGTGCAAACTCCAAGGGTTTTTGTGCCAAAAAGGCAAAAATTACACACACATAATAATTTGAATTTATAGATCATCTTATTTTACCACTTTGCGTCATGCGTCCTACTTATGTCAGCGACGCGACGCTGACGTATCTCTGACTTTCATTGTAGGACTCTGTATCGACTGACTTTCATTGGTCCTACGCGACACGACACGACATGTTTACTTAGCACAATCACGCACCGTCATCATCATCAACATTATCAGCGATACCTGGACCAATATTCCTCGTTCCTGATACGCACTGCAAAGGTCTGGAATACCCTCACAACCACGGACTTTGCCATCACCTACAACTTAAGTGCCTTCAGATCAAGAGTGAATAGGCATCTCCTATCTATGCAAGCGCGCTCCACCTTAGACTGTATCATCACTTTCCGTCGGGTGTGATGAAAAAAAAAACTTGACTTATCGAAGACAAAGCTGTAATTTGTGTACATGTCTTAGAGTTTCGTACCCAAAGGGTAAAAACGGGACCATATTAAACTAAGTCTTCATCGTCCGTCCATCCGTCTGTCACCAGGCTGTATCCCTTGAACCGTGACAGTTAGACACTTAAAAATTTCACAGATGATGAAAAATTAAAATCGACAAGTTTCTCTGTCGATCGTAGATAAGTCATATGGCTAAGGCTGCAGATTGTTAACAGAACAGATACGTGGATCGATATGGTTAATATACAGCGGTACTTTCCGCTTCGCAATCGGTAAACATCTTGACAAATGAGTTCATGTGTACACATTGCACACTCCAAAGTACACAAACACGTTGTCTTTGTTACTGACATTGCACCTGATGTTAGGCAGAGTTAAAGTTTAATTAACAAAAAACAACTTTAACAAAAATTAATTTAAATAATTTTTTTTCGTATAAAAAAAAAGGTTTGAACCATAATGTTTGATTGTTTTGAACCTACTCAAAACGTGAGTGTAATAAATTTTTATTTTCCTTGTCGTAGATAAAATCTCGTATGCAACTTCGTATTTAGTCATTTTATTTCACGTGCTATCCTATTTTGATTTCCTCAGAAATGAGCACTCGAATTAAAATGACTCCTTACGATGCAGTTGCATTAATAGCTATTAAATATGCCCTCCATTTCTTGGTTATTTGTATCTATTCGTTGCTAGAAGTAAAAGAGTCCATTTTAAGAAATAAGTCAGCATATCGAGTCGTAACTCATGATTCTCCTTAATACTCCCATTAAAATGATCATGGCCTGGTTGCAGCCTCGAGTCTCCAGTGCTTCCATCGGCTTATATGTCTGGAAATTCTCTCTATGTTCGAATCCCTTGGTTCCTAGCTGGTCTGGGTTCTGCTTCTAACCTCACACTCTGTTGTTCTCGGTAAAAGCTTGTTGAGGCCATAGAACCGCGAGGCGACGAGAAAAGTGGCATTCTTATGTGGTTGATGTCCAGCGTACTCAGACGAAAATCAAATCAAATCAAAATCTTTATTTTCACATAGGCCCAATTAATAGGCTCTTATGAAAAGTCAAAACTCTACCGCCAGGTTCGGAAAGCAGGTTTGCCTTTGCACCGAGAAGAACTGGCAAGAAACTCGGCACTTGCTCTCTGGGTGCCTTCAAGAGAAGAGTGAATTTTCTAGGCTAGCGCGCTCCATCCTAGCCTAGACCTCATCTTTTCTGTCCATCGTATATGATTGTCGTCAAGCGCAAGACTATCAATTATAAAGAAAATACACCCAAAAATAGATAGATAGATAAACACTTTATTGCACACCACAGAATAAAAATATAAAAAAAAGAAATAATCAAAACACAAACTTAGGAGTACAACTTGGCGGCCTTATCGCTACATAGCGATTTTTTCCAGGCAACCAATGGCATGAAGAATTTTATTTTACATTGGATACGAGGTAGGTGGTGCCAGAATAAATAAATATAATAAACTACTTACAATAAATTACATATAATAAATATAGAGAATAATTCTTAATATCCACCATTTCGCGTACGTGATAAAGGTCGCGTGTGACCAATCAGTGGCAAGAAACGCAGGGGCGCGGCGCCTGCGCATGCCTGACGCAATCTAACGGTGAATTGCACGTTATCACGTATTATAGTAGTGTTATTATCTCGCTGCAGACTCGGTCATAAATCATTCGGGTGTTTCGCTTTTGTTGTTCTTTGTTGAGTTGTGCATTACTGCAGAACAACAAAAGCGAAACACTCGAATGATTTATGACCGAGTCTGCAACGAGATAATAACACTACTACAACTGAATAGATCTGGAATGCCGGGAACGTTCCCGGTTTACAAATTACTTACGAGTTATCCCCAATAAGCGGGACTGAGCCCGCACGAGACATCTAATTTTGATTAAAAAATCGGGACGTCTGGCAACGTTGATTTACTGGTCACAAAATTAAATTTTTCGTATAATACAGGGAACTTAACCTCTTCGAAAAGTTTCTTGGAAGTACCCTGATTGTAACACTTTTTATGAGACCACTCGGGTCAATAATAATTTATTTCTATTTTTGGGATTGTGTGTTGTATTCTAAAATATCCGCGCTATAAATGAATGTCAAAATATGATATTATTACACGAAGTTAATTTCATAAAAATTGCCACCAAAACATCATAGAAATATGCTTCAGTGATGGACACTGCTGGTTAAAGGGAATTTGTTGAATTGATATACATTACGTTTAAATTTGAAAGTAGTTGTCTTTATAGTTTTTAGATGAAACTTCAATCGCCTAAACACAGCTTCTACGATGTTAAATAAAGAAATAACGTTTATTCGAAATCCCAATACACTTATTATAGTCCAACTGACAAAATACATTTGAATGAATATTGTGTGATTCCAAAATGGAGTCCACTCAGCGTTTGCTGCGACCCTGGAGTTTAGCTCATTAGTCCCCTTACTTATATTATCAAATGAGTACCTATATAAAAAAAATGGCACTAACTTATCAAGGTATAATTTATTTCGCGTTAACCTTTCTAACTGGTTGTGTTGCTAAACACTGAAACCGTACCAAGGTCTACGACTTTCTATAGCTTTCAGGCCATAGTGTATAAGCGAAAGCGATATTTGCAGTACAAGTTAGTATTTGACTAAGGTCTCACCTGGTAGTAAGTGACGATACAGTCGAAGATGTTATCATAGTATACTAACTTGGAAGGGGGTAAGCTGCAATTCCTAACGGTGTCTACACAGCATTGCGACTGGAAACTAAATCACTTGGCGGTGCGACGCTGGTATAGGGTGGTAGCTAGCAACGGCCGAAGCCTCGCACCAGACCAGACATCCAATTTAGAAATTGTAAAGTTTTAAAGTGGCCTTTAGCGGTCGTCCTCTGCTTTGCCTTCTGTAAAGATCTCAAATCTGCAAGGTTTTGTATCGCTTGGATCCAACGGCTCTCCGCGAGTCGCGACTCTTTTGATGTCATCCGTCCACCTGGTTGGAGGTCTAACTACACTGCGTGTCCTTGTACAGGGTCACCCCCACTACACATCAAAAAAATAAAATTGCGTCCTCTAAAAAACGCAAGGTTATTAGGCCTAAAAATGTAACATTTCAATGGACTATATTTCTCTTTTCAAAATTCGACAACCGGAATTCTGGACTGATTTTTCGCAGGCAGCTTTATACCATCGTGTTCAGAATGAAATAATCTTTATTTTCATTTAATTTTAATTCAATAATCAGACCGGTGCAAAATGCTGAATCGATTCACCTGTTTATACCTGGCTACCCGAGAGTTGTGACCGGAAAATAAATAATAAATAAATAAATAAATAAATAAATAAATAATAAATAAATATCAGGACATTACACACATCACAATCTAGCCCCAAAGTAAGCGATAGCTTGTGTTATGGGTACTAGATGACTGAAAAAAGAATAAACAACCTAACGTTTTCATATTCTATGGGCTTCAGACTTTCGATTGGTATAGAATTTGTCTAATATTCAAACTGGTGAACTGTTGAAAAAAAAATTTTTTTTAATTATTAATTAATCATATCCTGGACTGAAATTTGTTTGACAACCCATATGCAATATACTTATTGATATACTAAATTAAATATAAAATATGTTTCATCAAATAAGCATCTCGGTGAAGGTCGTTGTATATCGGGATCCTATACTATGAATGGAAGCAGGAAAACGAAAAGTCATAATTTTGATTTTAAAGAATATTTAAAGTATTGAAGTCAACATCTGAGGATGTTCTCTGTCGGTGTCGGGACGTAACGTGCGTCGAAGAAAGTGTTCATTCTCATTCAGCTTTAAAAAGTTCACCCTGTGTCTATAATATTTATTACCGTTGTTGGTAATTACTAACAGCTGAAAACACCTGAATTTAATTGTAACGCCTGATGGAAATATAATAGCAAATGAATTTCATGTGAATATAACAATATAACAACAGTGAGTTATAATTGGTATTTTGCTTCTGAATATTATTTAACCTTTTGAAAGAAATCCTATAGACAGAATCTATAGCTTAAGACTGGGTAAAATAAATAAATAAATATATATTACATCAGGACATTACACATATCGCAATCTAGCTGCAAAGTAAGCTTGTGTTATGGGTACAGGAGAACTGATAAATATACATACATACTAATATACATAAATATTACATATTAAAAAACACCCAGACACTGGAAAACATTCATGCTCATCACAAACATTTACCAGTAGTGGGAATCAAACCCACGACCTCCGACGCAGACGGCAGGTTCGCTACCGCTTCGCCATTCGGTCATATGCCATAAGTAAACAAAAGCGTCGAACTATTTATAGTCTATCAAAATTCAAAATTATTGCTGCCAATGGGACTTGAACCCGTATCCCCCAGCTATTGCGGCTGGGTGCTATGCTAATTGAGCTATGGGAGCAACTACCGCTGACATGATAATTTTGATACACATTGTTTCCAGCCTTAGGCAGACTGCGGAGTTCTCTATTGGGAAACTACTACTACTAAAATATAAATGAGTAAAAAGTGCAAGGTGGGTCCTCTCTTGGATTTTTAAATAGAGGAAAAACGAATTTTTACAAACCATTAGCACTTGGAATTTATTTTTTATATCCAGAATTTAATTTTGCATACAAAAAGTTAATTTCTTTTCAATGCACATTTCCTGCCATACACATCTGTCGAGAAGTACAACTTGTTAATTTTCCTATAACTTTGGCATCAAGAGGTTTTTTTTTCTCTAGTTTTATCTTTCTATCTGAGATCAGTCTTTTAACCATAATCAGATTTGAGGTCTATAATGTTAAGTCATTTTGGGTTTTGCACATCCACTAATGCAGCATCCCTTATATGAAAGTCTTATACTTACTATGTTGGCCAGTCAACTCCTTTTAGGCGAAATGTGTATTCTGTGGCGTCGAGAAGTTTGACAGCCAGACTGTTTGTGTGTCCTTCTAGTCTCTTTTTGTAGGATTCAAGTGCTCTCTCTTGAATCTGAAGTGGAATCAAGATGTTAATTTAAAAAAAAATTTGAAGGAGTTAGGAAAAAATGTGGAGACAGTAGTCTATAAAAATAAAGTTTGGATTTGATTCAGCTTGGTATGGGATTCCACACATCCAGGGTTGTTATCTTTTTTCATACTTCTTTGAATGGGTTCCATTGGTGAATCTCTTTAATGACCGCCCTGACGCAGTGGAGAGACGAAGTTGTGGGTTTGAGGTCCATCACAGACCACTATAGAACTTTATAATTTCTAAACTTTTGGTTTAGTGGGAGTTTATTAGGCTATGACTACCAATTACCACTACCAGCCAAAGATGCACAACCAAGTTATGTAGTGTTCCAGCCCAATGCTGTGTATAACCTGTTAGGGGTGAGTTAACACTTTGCCTGCAGTGCTAATATTAGCACTAAGTAGGTAAGCGCATAGGTTGTGGTTTGCTTTACATCTGTGTCTTACGACTCGCCAAGCATGGGATAACAGTATAATGAGATAGGAAATTTGGAAACACAAACATCTATTGTCTATTCCAGCCGGTTTTGTGTTAATAACTTAGCTCTTCCAAGTTGGTATAATAACATCTTCGGCTGCATCGTTATTTACTATCAAGTGAGATCACAGTCAAGTACTGGTTGGCAGGTTTCAAAAAACTTTAAGTACAGAAGATATTATGTACATCAACAATAATGGCCTATATTTTGATTCTTAAATTCATCATTTGTTTCCTTGTTTTTGTAGTCATAACAACTGGGATAGCATGTAGACATGCTGTACTAATGTTAAAAGTTTGTCTGTATTATGAACAAAGTTATTAATTAATTACTTAATAACATTAAATACCTACTATTCACTATGAAACTTTCCACGAGGCACGTACTAAGTTCCGTGCTACAACTAGGTATAGTTAGTTATACATATTATGTATATTAGTCGGCATTTTGGCATTTGGTATTAATTATAAAATATATGTGTCTGATCCTTGTTCCTTGCTGAATTTAAAAACCATGCTGTAGCCTGTAAGTACAGCCAAAGTTACACACGAAAGCTACTTACAAATCACGCTGCAGAATTCAAAAATCGAATTGGATACGACCACTTTTGCTTGCACGGATTCGGTTTTTAAAATTTCACAAAAAGCAGATCACATTCACTACATTTAGTTCTTTACACCGAACTACTTCATGGGTTCGACACAGTATTTAATTCTCCCGATAAATCGATACAAAATCGATTTTTCTGTGTTTTTAAAATCAAAAAATGCTGAGCAAGCACAATTTAAACATCGATGCCGAAATCAGCCGAAATTACTTTGACATTGACAGTTGGTGATTTTGACAAACAGCTGATTTTAGATGATCAGTATTGCCAGAGTAAGTTTTAAAACTCCTTTTGTTTTTTTATTAACACTACGACGATGGCAAATTGTATCAAGAAAACTTAAATTAGTTTTTATTCTGTCTATAAATTAAATTTAGATACTTGTTCAGAACTAAGACTTGTGCATGTTCTCTCTTTGTTTGTGTGTAGTTGCAACTTTCTGTGAACTAAATAAATAAATAAGACTTACCATCCTTGAGATATATTATAATAGTATACCTACCTACTGCTACAATGTCTGCTGTCAAATGCTGTCAAGCTACAATGTCGATTTCGTCACGAAAGAAGGGGCTTCCACCTTTTGATATTCAGTGACTTTAACAATGAACCCATTTGACAATCGATGGCATTTAAATCTATTGAAGGCTTGGTATGAAATGATATGTTTGCTTTACATAGTGAAACAGCAATGTATATAATAATGAGGAAAATAAATATAATTATGTATGATCACTGACTTAGACGACAAGCCAAGCTACCACTACTAATGAAGTAGTTGAGGAGGTAGTAATTTTCAAAAACTATTGTAGTTCCGTTTGACGGACACTGGATAATATTAATGACGGAAACTGCATTTAATTTAAAGAAATAGGTATTCTTACAGTGAAATCTCAATACATTTTTATAATTGCTTACTATCTGTTCGTCAAAATATTCATAATTAGAAGCAACGGATAGATTTAAGTAATCGTCCAATTAGAAATAGAAGGCACGTCCCGTTGGTTATAGTGCCACACCGTTTGCGTAAGGTACAAAAGTCATTTGTGGGGTTGAGTGTACGTTATACAATATGATCCCAAAGTCTGTTTTGGACTTACCTTTGCACAGGTTTAAAGACACTGTCAAAAAACATATTTTAATTAATCATGGTATATTTTAATTCTTCAATGGTATAGTAACTATAGGTACCATTGAAGAATTTCTTTACGACAAAGATTCTTGGAATGATAGAAATATGCTTCCATCTCCTCACGAGATATCTTAAAAATATGTTATAATTTTTCATACTTTATAAGAAATCTTGTATTATTTTTGAAAAGAGCAAGTGTCGAGTTTCTTGCCACATCTTGAATGAATGAATGAATGAAGAATACTTTATTGCACATTACAAGAAAGAAAAACATAACAAACAAGAAATCATACAAAAACTTAATGCGCAAAAGGCGGTCTTATTGCCATAGGCAATCTCTTCCAGACAACCTTCTCGGTGCCTTCCGAAACCTGCTTTCCGAACCTGGCGGTAGAGTTTTGCCTTTTCATAAGAGCCTATTATTTAGGGCCATGTGAAAATAAATATTTTCTTTTTCATTTTCACTGTAACCGGGGAAATATTGATTATTGGGTAATGCCTTACTTGCTAGCAACATTGCGAGAAATGTCAAAGTCATTACCTATGTCAGCTGATTGTCATCTGCCTAGCCTGAGAATATAAAAATTTAGCATAAATTTAGACATTACATTAAAAAAATACTTTGGGAGAGTTTCTAGGAATAAAAATATAAGGTCTTATACGGTCTGATTAGTATGATGTATTTAGAATGTATAGTAAAATGAAAACAAAATGGTGTAATTATATTGTATTTTAATTTTATTAAAATTAATTTTTTTTGTATTTTTCATAACTTGCTTCATAAGTATGTAATATCTAACCGTATAATAAATAATACTATATGTAATTATCAAAAATAAACAGATACATAAATAAATACATAACATAAAAATACAAACAATAATATAGAATTTTCATACATAAATACGATACCGTCAAAAGTTTTCATATAGATAATATACAGATATTATAAAAATATATCTACAAAATTCATAAATCCATTATAACAAGCCAGTTCGCAAGACTTACCATTAGGCACTAAAAATATGAGTATCTACATAATATTAAAATTATTCTCTACGTATTTTTAAGCTGCGCATGAGCTAGGCACTCTGTATTGTATGCTTTTTTGCACCCCAGTCACTCTCGGGCTTTCTCCTTGGCGGATAAGGTCCTTGTAAGAGCGGAACTTCTCATCCAGTTTGGGTTTACAGACCACTTCGGCGACTTGAACCCTGAACTCCTCACCAGTGCAGTGGCTCTGGCAAGCGGGCAACGGCGTCGTGGTGATGCAGATCTCGCCATGGTTCTCGTAATACTGGACTTGGGGTTTCAAAGCGCAACGCTCCTTCGTCTTCAAATAGTTCCTCGCCTTGAAAATGATTTCAGGTCCCCAGTTCTCTTCGACGGCTGAACGCATTTGTTTGATCCATTCCTCGTCAGACTTCAGGATCGCCGTGTACTTGTTTTGCGGTTGGTAAGCTAATCGCTTCGCTCGCTCCTGCAATTCCTTGTCTTTAGGGTCCGATTCACCGTCGATGAGGGCATATGAAGCGCCGTAGTACTCAGGCTTGTCGATCACACCGACAGGGGTCAGGTAGTCATCTAGAGGTTCCCCACTCATGTAGCCACAGATTCCTCTGTTGTAATTGCGTCTCTGATCAGACAGGAGATTGAATCTTGCTCCGTCATACATCACACGGAGACGGTTTTCGCGTATCTTCATTATCAGTACATCTCCTTCCTTGTAGTACTCAAGGATGGGGATTTGGTCAACGTCATCCCAGTATGTAGTGAGTGGTCCTTCAGACACCTTCTTGCCGTTGGTGTTTACTTTTATTGTGTAATCGTTCTGGCCTTCTTGTGCTGGTTTCACCTCGACCTCAACGTGTTTACCGGTGTGAGACCTGTGAAAGTAAAACGATAATCACTAATATTTACTCTTCAATGATGTTGAATTTGTCTTCTTCAAATCAAGTCAAGTCAACATTTGTAAATATTTGCATTTGTAAAGTCAATAATGCGTGATATAAATAGCTGAAAATGAAGATAAAATACCTGTAAGAGATGTAGATATCCTGTCTCTTTTCGTTGGGCCTCCTGGCCAGTACGACCAAGTCTTCGTTGTTGTCAGACCTGGCATCGAGCAAGACGACGTGCCATGAGCGAGAAAGTTTGTAGTCGTAGTCTCGGTCGCTGAAAGTCCTCACTTTGGAGTCGTCGACACTGCAAAGTGCTGTAAAAAAGAGAATTAATTAATTAATTTACCATTAAAGAATCACAAGACTCTCCATCTTATGATACGCAGTCTAATTGTTTTTCTTCCGAAATTTATAAAAGTTTTTTTTTTCAGATTAAAACGAATTGGTAAGTCAATGCACGTCTCTGATTGAAATGAAACCAGTGGATCCCCCCACCAGTAGATAGAATATTTTGATTTAAGCGCCAAAGAAACTGTATAGAAATTATTATCTATTTAAGTTGCTACTTACGTAGGAACTGGTGTTTGCTGTAATAATTAAAGACGCGTTCATAAGGTCTGATTGGCCAGTATGTAGCTAAGGCGACAGGCGCTACTCCTGGAATAGGAACGTTCTTGATGGACATACGTCCATAGAATGAATGGAACAAGTCGAGGTTCAACGTGTTGGTCAAATACGAAGCATCGACGTTGATGTCGAGTTTGCCGTCGCGGGGCATTTTCAGTGGAGCATCTTCCAATTTCCATAGCCCGATAGTCTCAGCGATTTTGAATCCTTGGTAAATGCCATTGTTGATTAAAGGACTAACGTCTTTGAAGAAAATGCCGAATTTGAAGTTGTCTGGGGCATGCGCCATCACGATTGCTTGGTGACAAGCACGCTGGTAGAAGTTGCCGCTAGCAATTTCCTCTAAGCATTGTTTGGCCCAAGGTTGTTTTTGGAGTTCTTCTACGTATTTCTTCGTACGCTCTGTGGAGCCATGGATGTGAATATTTTCTTTCTTGTTGTAATGGATGTCAGCTTCGAATTCCATTTTCAACTCCTTTTGGAGGGCTTCTTGGAAGTTCATTACAGAAATTTTTTCAGGCTTCTTGAGTGTACCCACTACGTTTAATTGATTCGGTTGTTCCGAATTCCGGCCAGCGAATAATGCAAACTGAACTTTAGGGTCGATAAGGCTGTCACCCAGGGCAGCTGTGAGAACATATTCCTCTGTCTGAGGAACATCAAATTTGGCACTCAAGTCCAAAACATGAGCTCTTGCTGTATTTATTCCTGTAATAACGCGTTTGATCATTTCTGCTCTTCGTGCAGGGCTGTTGGGAGTTACATCACCAATTTCAGAGGCCACTTCTGGCATTTTGCCTTCATTCTTTTGGTTGAACAGAGCATCTGTAAAATACAAAATTTAAGTATTAATTGGGTGATCAGGTAGTTATTTAACTATACAATTTTTATTTTTATACTTACCATAAACACCCGTTAGCCAAACACCTTTGCTCTTAGCCTGTTTTCCTAAATATCTCAAGTTGAAATGAGTTTGAGCAACATCTCCTTGTTTGAAAACAGCAATTAAATCAGACAGTATATCCTTCGATTTAACAATGTTGAAAATGTTTCTGAAATTTTCAGAATAGGAATATCCTTGAACCTGGAATGGTGCACCGATCTGCTGTCCGAACTTGTAATCAATGGAAACTACTTTGTTGGGCCTTGCGATAACTTTTGTGGTAGGATCCAGGGAGACAGGTACCAAGGAATCCTTTTTCTGGTTTGAAGTATAAGGCCAAACACTGTAGTGTGCAAATGTAGTATCTTGTTCAGGTTCCACGGGCTTGATGTTAGTCTTGATCTCTCCTGGCTTCATTTCCAAGCTTATCTTCAGAGGAATGTAAACTTGGAACTTCCTAACGAGACCAGCTACTGCGTATTGGTTGCCAAGAGGATCAAGGAAACCAACACTTCCATCATGATTTTCAGCATAGGTAAGACGAATATCCTTGTCCAATGTTATCGCTGTTTTGAATTCTTCTCTGTCCAAGAAGTCCACTTTAGCTTTAACTTTGCCTTGAACGTGGATGAGCGTTGGTTCCTTGTATTTGTATATGAAAGGCATACCGTTTGCGAGTGGGAACATAACAGATACTTCATTTCTGTTAATGACCTTTGTGTAATGGACGTCGATGCCGTTAGTTAATTTTCCCAAGTATTCGACCCATCGCGTGGTCAGATCTTTGAGATCATTTTCTCCAAAGGCAAATAGGCGTTGCTCATTCATGAAGTTCATGTAAAGGGAAGCTTCCAAAGATTCCTTGTCGTCAAGATTGATGTTGAGCATCTCGGAAATCTTCTTAGCAGAGAACTTGTGGTTGAATTCAGTGCTTCGATCTTCATTTTTCTCTCCAAACACGTTGTTTATAATGTAGTCGACAACTTTGCGCCCACTTGAAGCAGCCCATGAGAACTGTAAATAAATAAACTGATTTAGATACACTACTTTTGATTTTCAAAATATTTCTGTGGAACACACAGAAGAATGTGGTAAAACACATTATTTTGTAATATTAAGCTTCGAAAATTTTCTTACCGAAGTTTCATCGCCCCAGCCTCCGATCCTGTTCTTCCAGGTGTATTTGAACCATTTGGGATAGAAGCTATCCTTGCTTCCGATGCTTGAAACATAATTGGTGATTCCTAATTCCTCGTCTCCCTCGAATAATTCCATGACGTTCTTGCTTGAATATTGTACACCAAAGTGCTCCTTTGTAAGCATATCTTTAACTGCTGATGCGGTCTGAGACCTGAAAGAACCAGGAATTTAGGAATAATTTCCGAACACTTGTAAGATTGCTATATAAAAATTGAAAGGAGTACACAATATGATTATGAACTTACAGGTGGTAATAACGTGGATTTTTGAGTTCAGAAACTTTCTCAATCACATTCTTAAGGACAGCTCGGACATGAATGCTGGGATCTTCCTTTGTCATCTCAGCCATCGCTTGCATCATCGCGGTGGTGGGGCGAGACATGAAGATGCTGTGAACAGCTGCTACTCTCACTTCATAAGGCTCAGCGGTGTTCTTGAGAATGCTGTAGAGGACCGCACGTACGTGATGGTCACCTTGATAAGCAGCAGTGCGGAGGTTTTCTACCATTCTAGTTCTAAGGTAAGTAGATACTGGGATTTTGCCTTCGAGGTACGGCGCATAAACATTTAAGATGGCCCGGTGACCGAGGTTACCAATAGCCGTTACGTATACCTGAGCTTTGTGGCTATCTTCCTGTTCAATAGCTTGTTTCAGTTCTTGGCTAAGACGGGGAAGGATCTCATCTACGACAAAACGATCTCGTTTGCTCGAAAGTCGGCCGTACATATGAGTGGGGTAGAAACGGTGAGCAGTTTCATTGTTGACCTGACCCATGTTGATGAATTTTGTTGCGGCAATCAACGCAGAGCTATTGAGGTACAACTGCTCAACGACCACAGGGCTTATGGCCAGTTCGAAGAATTGCTTCATAGCACTTGTGGTAGGGTAACGTAGAGTTTTGGATAGGACAGCAACTACTTCCGCTGCCTCTTCGCCTTCAATCTTCCTCTTTTCGATCCAGGTTCTGATCTGTTGGAACGCTGGAAGAGTACCGGCCTGGGCGACGGCATCTCTGTAGATCTTCCACATATCCGTCTTCACAATATCGTTGCTTGTCTTGGCGATTTCTAAGCTGCGGCTGGTTTGACTGAGTTGGCCATAGCTCATAGAAGCAATAACGCGGACGAGGATGTTGAATTTAGTCAGGAAGTCAGCTTTGGGCATGTTGTTAGGGTTCTGCAGTTGATGCGAAAGTTCCTGGACAAGTTTTTGAGCGTTCATTGGGTTTTGTTTTTTATCGCCATTGGGCTGTGGGTTCATGTACAAAGCAGCGTATGCTGGTTCATTGTCCTTAGGAATATCATCGTTGACGTAGGCAGACGCAGATTCACTGGAACTCGATGAGCTATCCTCATTGCTGACGCGGTTCTTCATGATCACTTTATCGATGGAGAAAACCGCCTTAGGTTTTGCTGAGCGGCGTTCGCGCTGGTACTTTTCAATATGAATGTCCTTTTCAAACGACTCGGACGATGCTGACCAGGAGCCGTCGTCGATTTCAACTTGCTTTGGTGTCAAAGAGTACAGGAGGTTTAGGACTTCGCGAGGTGCGACAATCTTAGGCCATTCAGGCTCGGAATCCTGTTCGTATGATACCAAACGGAAGCTGACTTTGCTGTGGACTTGAGTTCGTTGTTTGCCGTATACGTGAGGGTTGACGTTAATGGTGCTGGTCGTCTCAGCTTTGTAGATAGGACCGTCTTTGCCGACAAGGATTCTGGAGACCGTCGCGCGGTTTATGAACTGTTCCTTTTTCGTGCTGTGCGCGGTGCCAGTCCATTCAGCACCTTCGGGGACACCGAAGTGGTAGTCGACTCTGTGGTGGCAGTGGCCGTAGTTCTTGCTCTTTGTTATTTCGATTGGTTCCGCCTCGGTGACGAACTCTGGGAGTTCTCGCCTCCAGTCAGACGCAACAGGGGACACAGAGTACAGTACCTCACAGTCACCGGTGACGTCGGTCTCCATCTTCCTGAACAAGCCCTGTTTGGTAGCCCTGTCGAACGTGTCATGAGAACTGTGTACATTACGGTAGGTAGACAGGTCGACTTGAAGAGCGCCAATGAGACCCTTGATTAAGTTCTCCTGGGCTAGAGGCACTGCTGAAGCTAGGCGTAGAGACTTGACTCTACCTCCGACCAGTAGAATCTCGAAAGATTTGTCGAGTTTCGGGGCTGGTTTGTACTCCAGATCCTGAGGCATGGGCTCGTGATGTTTGAGCTCCTGATGAACTTGAGCATTCTCAGGGTTTTCAAGCCTTGCTTCGAGAAGACCAGGGGCTTTGACCCGGACAGTCATGCGAGCTCTGTAGGAGTTGCCCGTGCTAGCTCCCTCTTGGTGGTACGCCAGGGTGTGGGTCTCAACATCGTAACGGTACAGTGTGCCGACTTTCCAGGGCCATTGAGTAACTTCTTCGATATCCTTGTTAATGCCGGAACGGGCAAGTGCAACGGCCACTAAAATAAATGAAATTATATTTTACGTTAAAAGTTGTATTTATGTTCAAAATTACTCTCTTCCCAAAATTACTAGACAGTTAGCTACGTTAACCAAGTGCGGGCTTTACACACTTTTCAAAACATTTTAAACTCCAGGTTTCTATACGGGATATTACTTCATAGGTCATAGCTAAACAAATATTATGTAGTAGCGCAAACGCATGTTGATATTAAACCTAGATTTAAAAAATCAGAGGTCCTAGGATTCGAATCCCTGATTTTATTAAAAAGCCGACTATACCAGCTACCAGTTTTATAAAAATTAAAACGAAGATTTTTTTTATATAATTACATATGGGTTTGTTTGTAATGGATTATTTCAAAGACTACCATGAACCCATAAATATAAATTCATCCATAGAAAGCTACTTTAACCGCAAATAAAATAGGCTAAGTATTTAAACAAAAGAAAACAAAAAGTTTACGAAAAAATCACGAATAACAGCTTATTTTGCATATGCATCCAATTTCGCCACAAAGAGAGCATAGAAAAACACTAGATTTAAATTAATTTTCGATCAAGAATAAATAATTTCAAAGTTAATAATGAAAAAACTTACCTAAGGCCGCAAGCACTAAACTCTTCATGTTCTTATGCACCCGTCGCTACCAATTTTCTAGATGTGGTCAGTTCTCAGAGAAGAAAACTTCTGCCTTCCGGCCGACTCCCCGGCCCTTTTATACTTAGATCTAATAAATATTCCACACGTGTATCATTGACCTTATATTCGGTCTTTGGCGATAACTACAATGTAACCATCTCTGTGTCATAGGGTATAGATAACAATTTGCAGCGCTAGAGAAAGATTTGCTATGCGATTCAGTCTCCTGAGTTCAAATGAGAATATAAATATATCGATCTGTAATAATGTTCCTCAGACTGATTTCGGCCACGGTGGTTTATTTCCATTGAGATTTGCCAGGTGCAGTATAATTGTGGACAACCACAGATGAACTCTATATTCCTTCACACTCATAATTCAACGTTGGGAGCTTGACATGACCGTAGAACGATCAGAAACACCGCCAATTTCCAAACGCTGCGTTAGTAGGTCCTGATAGAAAAACTTAATAATATTTATTGGCCCGACTTACAGATCGGACCTGGGACCTGTGCTGTGCTGTCGAACAGGCTTACCACTGTGCCACTAGCCCAACACGGCAATTTTCTTCATAATAATAGCTCTGACTGACTGACTCAACGCACACCATAGTACTATGAAAGAATTGTTGAAAATTCAACGGCTAAGGTAGTCAAATATAACAACTGAATGGCGCAGCGGTAGTGGTCCTGCAATCTGCGTGGTCGTGGGTTCGATTCCCACAGCTGAAAAGTTTTGTGTGATGAGCATAAATTATAAGTGTTTTCCAGTGTCTGGGTGTTTTTCCATATCTTCTAATATATAAAATTCTCTCGCTTTTCTTTGTTACCAAACTCCTCCGAAACGGCTGGACCGATTGTTATGAAATTTTCAGTATGTATTCTCGGGGTCTTTGAGCGGGTTGTTATCTATTTTTTATGTCCCTAAGTGAGAAAAAAATAATAATATGGCAAAACAACGTTTGCCGGATCAGCTAGTATTATATAAAATATTATGAATCACTTATCTCGTAGGTTGTACCCATAACACACGCTAGCGCTTACTTTGGGGTTAGATTACAATGTGAGTTATCTCAGAAAAAAAGAAAAAATATGGTTTCAAGTGAGCGAAACCGCTGGCGTCGTTTCAGAAAATCAATTAAGGACAAAAAGGAAAGGTGGTTTGGAATAGATAAAAATCATCATAAAAATATTTATTTAAAGAAATGAGCAATATCTTTGACAGCAGCTGTCTTAAGTCTAACTTAGAATACAAAATTCTCAAATGAGCAAAAAGAGAGATCTCAAATGGAAAAAATCTTAAAAATTACTAAACAAAGGAGATTCTTTGGAAAGCATCCAACGTTTATACATTCTTCAAAATTCTTACAAATATCTAACAATTATTAATATTTGCATTTATTATTAAGTACTAAACGCAAGTTTTAATACGTATTCGTGAAGTAAAAAAGTTAAAAACGTAGGAAAAGGAATTTTTGAGGTTTGAAGTGGCAAATTCAAAAGACCACTATAGATAGGCAAATAGCACCTAGGTATTTAAGAAATTATAATACAAATGAAATACCGTTGATCGTTGTGAATTTCAAAATTAGAAAAAAAAATATAGGGAAAATACAAATCTAATTACTAAACAATAAATTAGAAAAATAACTTA
Organism: Coenonympha arcania; assembly: GCA_036785405.1. Lineage (NCBI taxonomy): Eukaryota > Metazoa > Arthropoda > Insecta > Lepidoptera > Nymphalidae > Coenonympha > Coenonympha arcania. The sequence goes on along the minus strand of CM072078.1, from coordinate 2,481,295 downwards.
ATTACCTAATTAGGTACTATTCAATACTTAGAACAATATCTTCAATTAGGTACATGATTAAAAACATGGAAAAACAAATACATAATTATTATACCTATGTCTAATTTCAGTGTAATAAAAAAGACATAAAAATTAACTTAATTGAGCAATTGTAGGTGTCATTCTAACTTCTGTGCTTTCTCTTAAACACATGAAAGTACGTAATTACAAAATTATTATTTATATAAAAATGAAACTATCAGCAGTTGCTGTCTGTACAAGCTAGAGAGGAAGCGTTTTATTTTATGTGCCTGCGCTAACTTGTGAACTGTTGCTACACATACTACACAACACAATTAATCATGTCGTATCTATTTGTATGTATATCTTTAGACTCTATCATATGTAATACTTCGTACATAATAATATAATATTTAATACCTAGTTATATATTTTTACAACAATCTCCGATTATTACTAAAGTAACAATGGATAATTTCATTGGTCCCAAAACCCGACAGAGATTATGTTTTTAACACAACCTCTTTCTATAATATTTACAGCAAAACTTAAAGATAATAATTGAGCCTGTTGCTACGACAGTCTTTCATTGAGCTCTTATCTTATATTTAAACCTATTTAGGTATACTAGACCGAACTTACTTGGTAATTGGACAAAATAATGTCCTTTTATAATATGTCCTTGACCTATATTATCTTTAATTATAATAGTATGAAACGCCAAGACAGGGAAACTTAAATGGAAGATTTTGGTATTGGAAGTTTATTACACAGTTTTATTTTGGAATGATTTTACGCCGTACATTTGGCAGTCACTAAGTGTTGACACTTGACGAATAGTGTTCAATCAAACCAAAAACTATCCATGTAATTTCTTTGGCATGTCTAAATTATTTATTGGTCTATTAATCCCAACTGTGTTGCCATGCTAAAATTGTTTACACGCCTTAAACTTTTGTTTGGAAAATCCGTTGTATACCTAATCATTGCCGGTGATATAAATTAGTTATAACCACAAAGCTATTTGAGTTCCTAGAATATTTTTTGCTCAATTAATTACCTATCACGGAATTAGCTCCGTAGTCCCTACCCTACAGTCTTTAGCTATTCCAGCTTCCTTACATTTTCTGCAGCTTGGGAACTGTTAACTTGTCTCGAATACACCTGAGGGTAGTGAGCTTTGCTGGTGAACTGGGGACCAGTTGCTCCTCTGTCCTTCTCATTGGCCTGGTGGGGGGGAGGCTCGGCCGAGGAGCCTGCGCCACGTGGGGGTGGGACTTGACGTGCTTCCGAAGAGAGGAGGGGTCGGTGTAGCGTTTGCCGCAGCCGATGGCACCGCAGGCGTATGGTCTCTGAAACAATAACAGTAACGTCAACAGAGATGCTCAAAAGCTCATCCAATCTAAGTGCAATCGTAACTTCAAGCTTCATACTGAGTCCAAGTCTTCTCAGAGAGGTTTTGACCCTTTTCTCTTTAGACGACCTTCCTCTCTGGGTCATTCAACACGCGCGCGGTGTTAAGTGGCATATCTTTTCGGTTCGAATCTCTGCAAAAGCCACTTTGGGACTTTATAACTATATCGAATCAGGCCTGGTTTAATTGCATCATATTGGTTTCCAATAGTTCCAAACCTGGGAAACTGCAGATTTTTCGGGAACTCATATGAAGTGAATTGAAATTTTTGAGCAATATTTTTATGAAAGTACCAAATGTAGCTGTGGCATGTGATAAACATGACGTATCGATAACTTCGGAACTCACAGCGTTGAAATGCGTCCTCTGATGCTTGGCGCGATCTGAGGAGTTGGAGAAGGCCTTGCGGCAGTGGGGGGCGGGACACGCGTAGGGTCGCTCCCCGGTGTGCGAGCGGACGTGGATCTTGAGGTTCTCCAGACGGGAAAACGCTTTGCCGCAACCTGGGTGCTGTGGAAGATCAATATAAAATGAGCATGGCATACATAGGTAAAGGCAAACGATTCACGTAGCGTATCATCGCGATTAACGTCGCGGCATTCGCGTCTGCGCAGACTACACGTGAACGCACCCCTCCATTTACGTCATGCCTACGTGAAGTTTGTTGTGAAGTGAAGTGAATCATCATTATGCGAATTTCCAGGCTGATACTTCTTGCGGAGTTCGTCTGGATTTGTACCACCGCGGTGTCTGTTATTCTACAGTGACGTAGGTACCGTGTTTCGGTATGAAGAGATCTAACAACTGATGTCTCAGGATGATGAGCGCAGTGCAGTGTGTCGTAGTCGTATGATATTGGAATGCCTATTTACTATTTGCAATGAAAAAAGTATGTATGAGAATTAACGCTAAATTGATCACTTTTGAGATGTCTACGTCTGCAGTTCTCGTCAGTTTAAGGGTTGAATTAGTGTGTCCAACTCACATGGCACCTGTTGGGCTTGTGTCCGGAGTGGACCCGCATGTGTATGAGCAGCTTGTAGCGCGCGTTGAAGGGCCGGCGCGCGCGCAGGCACTCGCGCCACAGGCAGCTGAATTCATCCCCTGAAACACAGATCATTATGATCTCTTTCTTGGATGTCGTATGCAACTTTGTGAGGCAGTGTGCCGGTATACAATTTAACAAAGCACAAACGGTGGGAGGCGTAACACACCACATAACATTCTAATGAGTAGCAGGAGAGATTAATAAGTTCTGTTATATCCGCTAAGTACTTGAAAAGAATATGTACAAAAAGCAGGAACACCGCCTATATGAAACACCACACACAATTCTTCCAACACTTTCACGAAAAATAGGGTTATACGTGAAGCTAGTATGAACACCCGTAGTAAGTAGGTACCTAAGTAACTAAAGTTATAATAAGGTTCACAATATTCTATTGATTTTATAGTCTCGTCCTTCTTTGGTAGGTATAAAAAAATGTGAGCATCCGTGCCATCATACAGAATTCCTCATACAGTAAATCAGTCATCTTCTCACGAATTCCGCATCGAACCATTCAAGAATTGCATTCGAAGTTATCTGATTCATAGTTCCCGGAACTTGCTAAAAAACAATTCAGTTTAAGGACTTAATCACTAAACCTATATTTAGGGATCAGCACATATTGTTTCTAATGACTCCAGCGCATTAAATATAGAAATTCCTGAAGGCTATGACATCCTGATGACTCAATCTTGACGTGATAATAGGTAAGTTTTAAAGCTAGCGGACTAACGTTTTTCTTTGCTTTTTCATGAGTAAATTCAATCTGCCCTTAAGAGAAATTTACTCGTACAACCCATCAAACGATATATGAAACTTAGCTACTTAGTGCAAATTTTGAAATATGTAAGTACCAATATTTACAAAAACAAAATTGTAAAGATAGAGAACCAAAGACGAGTGAAAAAATTATGATTTTCACGGGTACATTATTTTATGATTTACACGGGAATTTTTTTGGATGGATGAACGACAGTCCCACCGCGACCATGGTAAATATCCATCCTAAAATTTTTTGGTATAGGTACGTATCTGTGTAAAGTCATAAAATATGTAAACCACGAAAAAGTCTTAAATTATTTTAATGTAAAATATTAAGAGGTGTTTGTACATGATTAAATTAAAATAATATAGTCCTGCACCCCAGGCTACTTGTTCCCAATCTTCTTCAAGTATAGTCTTCTTTTATCTATTGTTGTCTACATACTTATAAGCACGGCTTCCTTTTCGCGATGTTGGTCTACTCTCATCCACCCATTTCCCATTGAACTGGGACACCTTACCAATCGCTGAATTTTTATGCTTTTATAGTTAAAAGACGATATAGTTTAGTTTCTTGGATTCTAATATTTCCAAGAAACTAAACTATAAAAAACAAAATAAAGAAAACAAACTACCACCTACCTTTATAAGTGTTCACATGCGCCCTCTCGATGTGCTCGACCAGGCTGTTTTGATTCGGATATCTCTCCAGACACTGCTCCCAGAGGCATACCCTTTCACCTAACATGTAAACATAGTTCAATTACTGATTTATTGTTATGCCCAAACTTAAACAATGCGGTGAGTCTCAAAGATAATACCGAATCTCAAAGATAATAACGAAAATCTGTTTAATATTTAAATCACTGGTGGTACAAATCTTCTTGTGGAGTTTGTCTGGGTAGGAACCACCACAGTATCAATTATATCCTACCCAGGAGCAGTAGATAAAATCTGTGTTTCGGTCTGAAAGGCACTGTACGCCGACGTGATTACTGGACAATATGAGACCTAAGAACTGATGTCTCTGGATGAAGGGCGCAGTGCAGTGTGTCGTATGATATTGCAATGCAAAATTATGGGACATACTGCATCTGACATGGGCATGCGTATTACTTAACATCAGGTGAACGTCTTGCTCATCTCATCATTTTTCGTTAAGCGTCTCCCCTTTTCTTGGATAAAATAAATCAATTTTTGGACTGTCCGCCTGGATAGTTACAAAGACAGCATTGGATAAATTCTCTGCCGTGAGTTATAATTGCGATGCGCTGTTACTGGAGAAATAACTAGATATTATAATATGGTAATGGCCTCCTGGCGAGAGGCTTCGGCCGCGACGGGTTACCACCCTACCAGCAAAGACGTCTTCTTAGGTTGCGTCGTTACTATTTACCGTTATTTAAATATTTATATTGCGTAATAATTAGTGAAATCTCAGGATGGAAAACAATTGACAATGCGATCATCATAAAGATACTGCTACATAAAGTCATATGAACAGGCTCCGACAAACCCCTCTTCGATTATATAGAAACTGAATCTTAAATTAAAGCAAAATGCATTTACTGAAATGCATTCCCAAAATCATCGTTAGTTTGAAATATAAGTATTAATTCTGTTATAAAATCTAAAGTGTATATATGAAACATACCGGGTGATTTGTCTTTTTCATTCCTTCCATTCTTTTGTCCAACATTATCGCTATTATTGCCTTCGTTGTCCCTTTCAAATACCAATCCGAAGTCATCCAAATTAATGAACAGTTCATCTTCATCGAAATTTTCTGAATTCTCATCGTAATATCTACTATGTACGTCGCTTTCTATGGAATCTGAGATGGAAACTGTTCTAGAATTTCTATCAAAGTTGAATTCTGTGCAACTGGTTGGAGTATCAGGTAGAGTATATTTTTTCTCACTGTCTATATTGTACAATATATTGTTTGGATAGCTGTAGTGTTCTAAACTGCTTATAGCTTGAGAATTCACTGCAGCTTGATTTGTGTTAACATCGTATACATTTGATGACAAATTGTTCTGATAGTCTTCAGAGTTATTGTAATTGCAGTATCGTTTTGAAAACGCAGTTTCAATCGACGGAAGTAAGTTCTCATTGGGCATCGTTTTCAAATAATCTTCATTGAAAGCTTCAGGCGTCATTCGTGATTCGCCATCTTCTCTACAAAGCTCGTCAATCAACGATTCATCATCAATATAATCGTTATTATAATTACAGTCATAATTTCTATTACTGTCGTCAGATTTGAAGCTGTTATCATCAAAGTCAATGCTATCCAAATCTAAAAGCACTTCTTTTATATTTTGATCGTTAACATTACTTTCTAAAACTTCATCAATCATTTCAAAATCTGTTCTGTTATTCTCTGTACTGTTCCATCCATCTATAACTTCAAAATCAAAACTTTCTTCAACACCAAATTTAAAGCTATCGTTTTTGGGTTCTACGTTGTATCTCAGACTGGGTTCAGGGTTTTTCGGTTTCGATTTACCGTTCTCTAGTTCTAGATTGAACTGTGACATGTAATACGCGTGTAGATCTGTGACGTTGTCGTTTTTTTCTTGAAATAGTTCATCGTCTTCGTAAGATATGAGATCATAATCAGCCATGGCTACAACACTAAGTTCGTTAGCCTAATAAAGTTCAGTAATCCCAATATTGAGGTGCTTGGAACATGTATTTGACATGTGGTGTACTTTACATCGCCGCATATGGACGGACGGTACGGTTTTGCTATTATTATAAAAATAAACTTTCTCCGAGGGCGATCTCGCGTGGCTTGAGCATCTGCGAATTATAAAATTAATTACTATTGTTATTCTTGATGTACACATTTCGCAACACGTGTTGCTTTATGGCCACCTTAACAATATTGCCAGGAAGTGGATTTTTTAAACGATTTTTCATTTGTTAAAAACTTTATATGTATAAGCGTTACTTGTTGATGTTTAGGATGAGCAAATTTCATTGTACTACCTGAAGTAGATAGAGGGATATAATCGCTTATTTAGGTACAATTTTACACTATGATTTCGAAGTCTGTTTTGGGCATACCTTTGCACAAGTTTAAAGACATTGTCGAAAATTCCTAATAATATAATATCAGGGTTATTATACCATTGAAGAACAAAAATCACAAGAATTCTTGGAATAATAGGGATATGCTTCCATCTCCGTTACGAGTTATCATAAAAAATATATAATAATTTTTCATATTATGTAAGAAGAAATTTTTGAAAAGAGCCTAGTTTCTGCCAGTATCGGTGCAAACTTACTTTCCGAACTTAGCGGTAGAGTTTTGAATTTTCATTAGATTAAACTAGGCTTATGTGAAAATAAAATATTTTCATTTTGAATAAATCAAATTAATTTTCATGAGAAACCACAGGAGAAAAGTACTCAAATAAATCTACGTTTCTTAAAAAAAATTGAAAATATTATTTGTAAATTTTACACTTTTAAAGTTAATATTTACTTGTATTCTATATATTCAAGACAATAGAAGCTATTTTATTTTGCAGAAGTTCATGATATTAAAACACTTGTCTTTCTGAACGTGTCGGTAGAGTCCAACATTTCTTAATTAGTGTCTGTCAGTTAGGCCTATGTGAGAGAATTAAAATTTTGTTTTTCAATCGCCATTCGCCAGATAAGCTATCTGAGAAATAAATTTGAAAGTTTTTTTTATACTATATAGGCTAGCGCTTGGCTGTGATCACGCGTGATGGAAAGTGATGATACAGTCCAAGGTGGAACGCGCTTGCCTAGAAGATGCCTATTCACTCTTGATTTGAAGGCACCCGGGTTGTAAGTGGCAGGAAAGACACTGCCAGGGTATTACAGTCATCTGCAGTGCGTATCAGGAACGAGGAATCAAACCGTTTCGTACGCGTCATTGGTACGTCGACTATGTATGGGACATATGCCATACAAAATCTGTCAAAACGTCATATTTATTCCTCAGTTTACGTTTATCTGGCGATTGAAAAATCGGCAAAAAAAAACCTAAATTTATTGATTTCACCTGTACTAAATTCACCAACGTCAAAAGAAATGTTTGAAAAGGATTTTTTGAAAGATTTTTAAGGTATTGCCAGGTGTCATACAGATTAAAATGCAATAGTGGGGGATACAGCAAAATAATTTTGTGATTCATTGTAGGAATATAAATTGGGGGATATTATGGGATACAGCAAAATAAATTTGTGATTCATTGTTTAGATAATTGTATTGCAAAAAATCAGATAAAAGTTGATTACTTGATTCTTGTTTGATTCATTGATTGTACCTAAATGAATCTTTTATAAATTAAAATTTCAGAAAAAACGGAAACTGATTATTTTATGATTACAAAAAATTACCGGCATAATTTTTTTTTACAAATAAAATACTAAATATATTTTCTAATAAATAATTAAATAAAAATAACTCACCGTTTCACGGGAAAATTGAGGAAACTGACAACACTCCAAAATTCACAAAACCGCGCGCTGTCAAAGTGACACTTGATTCTATTAGGTAACTATTACTCGCGGTTAAAAGGGTTAACTGACGGTTAAGTGTTAACCGCGACCGCACTGATTGGGATATCAATCGGGAATAACACGGGAGCTGTCGGGATAGCGAAAAAAACTGAAAACTCCTTACACATGTGTTAAAAACTACCAACGTCTTTCTTTCAACTGTGAAACAATAGACAAACTGTTTTACCTCCTTCACCCATTGAGATAAAGTTCATAATAGAGTAGATCAAAAAGTTTTTGGCCGCAAATCAAATAGTCTAACAAGATTACTGTCTTTTGGCGCCTTATTTATACTGTTTTGTTAATTCATTAGTCATTTAATTGGTTTTTGTTTTTTTCGTTATAAGCTTATCTTTTGATTTTTTTTAAACTGATCATTTTACGAAAGTGTTGAAATGTACTATACAGTCCCTTATGACTGAAATGGTCAAGTCTTCGAAATCTGTCCGTCTGTCACCAGCCTGTACCTATCTCTAAAAACGTGATAGTTAGACGCTTGAAATTTTCCTATTTGCCTTTTTTGAATCGTGTAAAATTAAAAAAATTATATACACGAAAACACGTGTAAAAGGCAGTGATAACTCAGTAAAAAGCATTCGCGGGTTCGAATCCTGGGCACATTTGCACATTTGCACATTTTTCTTTTGCCTTTTAACCTATTTATTATTTGTATTTCTGTTGCCGCTCAAAAGATACAGCCTAATGACAGACGGACGGGCGGACAAGTCCCGTCTCAGTAATAGGGTCTCGTTTTTTATCCTTTTGGGTAATCCTAAAAATTAAGAAATTATAGAATTCTTAAGTGCTCGATGGCGGGAATCGAACCCATGATCATCATGACATTGCATTTGAACCCATTGTGCCAGGGATGTCGCATGTTATCTTCATTGTAAGCAATAGAGACACCCAAAATCGTATGCAGTATGAACTATCGGTGATCTCACAGACCAAGGAATAACTTTTTATATTGGCGATCTAAAGTCACGCAGGTGTGTCGCGACACTTAAAGCAAACGTCATAAGTGTTCGTATAAGTCTATACTTTTTTCATAATGTAGCTTCTGCGTCAAAATGACTATAATAAAATCTTTTTTTACTCTTTTTTCCTAACATTAACTTTTACGACGGATCCTCCAAATTCATTACCATTTGGGAGTAGTAACGTAAACACGTGGCTAAGAAAAAACACTGTTCTATTAAAATGTTTTTTTTTTCTTTCTTTATTTTTCTGCTGTCGCTACAAACGCCTTCGCCCTGAACCTGATGTCAGTTTAACGAAGTTTTTGTTAGTTTTATTTTCTTTAAATGTTTTTAACAGAATACTTTAACTAAATTGTAATATTGATGGTCTTTACAGGCTACTTTATTTTTTCTCTCTCCTTTCAGAAAGAGGGGTTTGGTGATATTCTAACACATTGGCCAAGTGCGGGTTTGCAGGATTTGCACACGTTTAGAATTAATGAAAAAGTGGCCCGTGACGGGAATCGAACCCGTGACATCCCACTCGAAACCGAGCGCGTGCCGCTGTGCTAAGATGACATTACTTTGCAAATTACGAATACCATTAAAAATTACAGCCTAAAATTTTCGGAAAGTATAGGAGTCATTAAATTTTAAACATTTATTTAACGGTGATAACTAAGTATTTCACAATTTACTAGCGCCTCGCTTATAAAATATAGGTCTGTTAACCATGATCGAGAGATCTTTGATCTGTTCTATCATTGTACTAATTACACGTGTATCTTAGTATCAGATCGCTCGTTGCGACTTAGAGGCTGTTCACCCGAGTGAGGGTCGCCAGATTGCAACAATGTGCATGTAACTCTGACCTCAGGCCACTTATTTATTTATTTTATTTATTTAAAAGTAAAAATACATATTTACACATTGTTTGCTTGGCACCCTTAAGCCTCGACGGCTTGTCGGGGCGCTGCACATTCCTCCTTAAAATGTTACACTTTTTTTTTATACTATATAGGTATAGGCTAGCGCTTGACTGTGATCACACCTGATGGAAAGTGATGATACAGTCTAAGGTGGAACGCGCTTGCCTAGAAGATGCCTATTCACTTTTGATTTGAAGGCACCCGGGTTGTAAGTGGCAGGAAAGACACTGCCTGGGAGTTTATTCCAGGCGTACTAATATACATATTAAGTAGACTGTGACAGTGAACTTCAATGTTCACACCAAGTCTATACCTATACATGAATAGCTGACCCGGCAAACGTTGTTTTTGCATGCACATTTTTTGTACATTAGACACGCCATCTAGCCAGAAAGTAAGCGTTAGCTAGGTACCAAATAAGCGTTCCCAAATAAGTAATAAATATACATAAATACAATTTACTAAAAACACCCAGACACTTGAAAACATTCATGCTCATCACACAAACATTTTCCAGTTGTGGGAATCGAACCCACGACCACCGACGCAGACGGCAGGATCGCTACCCTATTCTGTGGTCTATTCTCTACTGTCTGTAAAAAAAAAGAAAATAAATGTGTCCAAATAAAGTTATACATCGTCTATGCTTATACGTCACGCGTCATTTTATTCTTTTTTTCCTTCATCTATCTCAACTTCTAGCTTTAAATTATACGTCATGTATAATTTTATTTCGATAATTTTCGGTAATTAGAATTATACCTACATTTTTTTTTACAATAAAAGTCAATGCATGCTCATAAGTCGTTCATGCCATCTGAACGATGGAACGATAAACATTGAAGACAACTGTCATTCTTATATATTCTTTGGGTTCCGTACCTGCAAGAAAAAAAACTTGAGAGGTGTCAAGGGACACGCGGATGGAACGAAGTATATCTGGCTTGCTTTCTAGAGAGAGAAACATGCGCACGCCGCACGGCTTACAATAGCTTACTATAGCAAAAAGTGTCGTTACAACTTTTCGTATGAATTTTTTCCGTCTAGCCCGCTTTCACAACGCGCGATAAGGAACTTCGTTCCAAAAAAAACGGAACCATTATAAATTGCCTAAATCCACTCATAAATCATATTTCAAGAAAATTTCGAGTGTCTAACCTGTATGACTAACTATCGTGTTTCAATACATACAGACGGACCGCTCAAACTTATTAACAGGGCGCCGTTTTTTACCCTTTGGGTACGGAACCCTAAAAAAGGTTGCAGATAAAGTATTATTAGTTACTGTATTTTCCTTTTTTTTTACTCTACACAAGTTAGTACTTGACAGCGATCTCAACTGATGGTAGGTAAGTGATGATGCAGCCTAAGATGTTATAACTTGGAAGGGTAAGTAAGTTTACCCCAACGGTTTCTACAAACATTGCACCGGAACGCTAAATCGTTTGGCGGTGCGTCTTTGCTGGTAGGGTGGTAACTAGCCACGGCCAAAGCCTCCCACCAGACCAGACCTGAGCCAATTTAGAAATTATAAAATTCCAAAGTGGCCCTTGGCGGGAATCGAACACGCGACTTCCCACTCGAATCCCAGCGCGCCGTCACTGCGCCAAGGAGGTCGTCAAAATGTATGTATTACACAACAATTAGTAAATGTATGTATTACCTAACAATTAGTGCATGCAATTACACCGTATGAATTGCAATAATGTCACAATAGGTATAGGAGGTTCTTGGTATAGCAGTCCGTTAAATCTTGGTATAGATCTATGTGGGCACAGTGCACACGTGTCACGCATAAGTGCAGCGTGATGAAAAAACGACCACGCGCCCCCTTCATATACCAGGGGCTTCATCATCATCAACGGCGCTACAGCCCTTTGTGGACGGGGGCCTTTTTTTATAATTGATAGGCTTGCGCTTGACTACAATCAAGTCTGATGCACAGAAATGATGAGGTCTAGGATGGAGCACGCTTGCCTAGAAAATGCCTATTCACTCTTCTCTTGAAGGCACCCAGATTGTATTTGGCTGGAAACACGGAAGATGGAAGGGTTAAGTTCCACACCTTAGCGGTTCCTGCTCCAACAAATTCCTCCATCGGTCTCTGTCCATTGCTTTCGTTTCCCATTTTTTTATTCCTACGGCTTTTACATCCTGCTTCACTCCGTCCAGCCAACAAAGCTTTGGCCGACCAACATTTCGACGGCTGTCTGGGTGTGATCAGTAGTTTTTTTGGTGGCCTCTGGTCACTCATGCGCTGTACATGTCCAGCCCACTGCAATCTTGCGATCTTTATGTGCTGGACAATGTTTGACTCACCAAAGATATCGTACAATTCGTGGTTATAACGGATACGCCACAGACCAGAGGCTTAGCATAAACATTTTCTGGTCTCAACTCTAAAGACCCTGAGCCAAGTGACAAATAGCGATACTACGCGTAGGTACTATAGATATTTCAATCCTCGAAGACGCACCCCACTCTGTCAAAATCGCGACGACACTTAGCGTCAAAATAGCGATAGTTCGCATACATTTTTTGAATTTAGTTCCATTTTTATACCACGCGTGTTATTGCTATTTCGCCCTTGGCTTTTTGGCATTTATTTGGGCTATTTACTGCTGCGTGGTCTTCTCCATGGGGAGCAAGTCCCCACGGGGGTACGGGCCTCGAGGCTTGCCTCCTTACCCGGGCGATGTGTTGCGGGGGAGCCGCGCTCCCTCGGTGTTGTTCTTCTAGCCCCGGTAAGGGGCTAAGGCCTCGCCTTCATGGCTTGAGGCCTGCTGGTTTGACGGGTCTGGTCGCCCCGCGCGGTCAGCGATCATGTCGCTGCCCTGCGCGGGGATGCTGGGGTCCGGTAGCATGAATCCCGCGTCGTCGTCTTCGTCTCCGTCACTGTCCACGCGCGCGCACACGGGGGAGGGAGACCGCAAGAGCTCGCGAGGTAGCGGACGCCCCGTTGGTGGTCGATCTTGTTGTGGTGCGATCCCGTGGAGGTGTTCGTATGGCCCGTTGTCCGCGCGAGCGAACAGGTTCCGTGCAAGACCACGGACGAACTCCTCCACGGTGGGCGTCCTGGTGTCCCGATGTATGACGTCATTTCTGACGTACCTTACCGTATTTGGGCTATAAATGCATCAGTTTAGATAACTTTATATCAAAGACGTCACAGCACATAGAGGGCGCCACGGGCGCGATGGTGCTGTAACGGTAGTGTACGGTAGTTTGGTATAAACAAAGATATTATAAAGATACGTTATGTTCGTACTAAGCGACGCGACGTTCAGTTTGTTGCGCGCTGACACACGCCAGACACGCGTGCCCTCATTCTCCGTTGCTCGCGGACTGAACGAAAATTACACTGATTAGGGTAATTTGTCGGCAACAAATACCGCGCGTATGTGCGATATCTACCTCTTTTTAACCGACTTCAAAAAAAGGAGGAGGTTCTCAATTCATCGGAATCTTTTTTATTTAAATAGATTATCTTTGGGTATAAATCATTTGCAGACGCTTTTCGATGATTAGGTACCTCTGTCGTCTGACTTGTCGAGACGAGAGCTGGACACGGTTGTCTGAGGTGGGTGAGAAAACTCATCGGCAAAGCTTCTGCGATCGGCTTATTGTCTACATGGATTAGTGTCTCATTTATTTCTCATCCGAAAATACTCGCATCAATATTTACCTACATACGTAATATGAATTTGTTAATATACCTATATCTTTACTCTTAGTTTCACTAAGGAGATACCTTCCAATATTTTTACGCTACTAGCTCGTAATTTCCTTTATTTCGAATGAGGCATGTTTATCGAAGTTCCCCTTTATGTGACAACACCCTAACGCCTCTACGTCGACGCAGCACTTTCGTGCTGTTTTATTAACTTTTGTTTTATTGACGGCGCGATATTGATATTAAAAATGTTATCCTTTCTTTAATTACATCTGGCTTCGATCGCGTGGAGAAATCTCTTTATTTAGGGTGTTCGTCCACTAGAGATGTTGCCACTAAAGTGAAAGAAACGCTTGATTTTCATTTGATTTCAGCTCATAAATAAATATAAATAGGTACATATCAGGACCTCATTACACACTTCGCAATCTAGCCCCAAAAAAAGCGAGAGCTTGTGTTATGGGTACTAGATAATGATAACTGATAATTATACATAAAAAAACACCCAGACACTGGAAAACATTCATGCTCATCACACAAACATTTACCAGTAGTGGGAATCGATCCCACGACCTCGAACGCAGACGACAGGTTCGCTACCGCTACGCCATTCGATTGTCATATTAATAATATACAAATTCTTCGTGTCACAGTGTTTGGCTAGACTGATTTTAATGAATTTGTGTAGGTATATTTGATAGCATTTTTCATACGTGAGAAAAAATTTATATGACAAAACAACGGTTAACGTGTCATCTAGTAGGTTATAAAAGTTGGATTCTTGGCTCGGCCGCCGTCTCGAGCGGTCGCGTCCGGAGAATACGCAGAGCTGCTATCGGTGTACGCGCCCCGCCTCCCCGCGCCCCGCCGACGCGTGTTCGTCGCGGCTCGAGGTGAACCGGTCGACGCGGATCGCGAGCATATTATTATCTACCTGCCGGAAACACGTCGTTCGGAACTCGGATTCCCATCGAGTTTACCGCTAAACCCCTATTTCACCAGTGGGTGCGGTTTGTGTTCTCGCTCGCGGGCGCTTAGCTGGGCCTTCCTTCGGGATCTCACCTGGCTGGGTTGCACGCGCCGAGGGAATAACAGGCCGTACCTACAGTAGGGGTGGTGGTCACGATAAGGGACTCCTGCGAGCTGTTGTTCGTACCGCTGTGAATCTTGTCGGGCGTTTTTCGAGTGGCACTTGCAAGCATTAGTTTGTTGTCCGTTTAGGCGATGACATGAGTGTCTAACCTTTTGGTTAGATAGTTCGAGTCTAGGCGGGCAGCAGTATGAGTGACGGACAAGCGGCCACCAAAGGCAGAGACGATGTACCTGTTGTGCGTAGATCGTCACGGCAGCAAACGCTGAAGTCTAAGGCGAACCCTAGATCGCGAAGCCCGATTTTCTTCTCGCGGCGGCAGGACTCTGTCTCGCCGAGCTCAGGGGAGTCAACGCCGCGGTGGTCATCGGCGTCGAGACCGACAACACCTCTTCCCGGGAGTGGCACTGGACTGGCGGAAGCGCGGGCGGAGTTAAAAGCTGCTCGGGAAGAGACTAGGGAGGCGGCGTTCAATCAATTCCTGAAAGATCGAATTGCGAGACCGGAAGTATTCGAAGCGGTTTTGGACCCAGAGGCTGGTGTCACAAGCGAAAATTCCTGTCGGGAAGACCCACTCAACCTAAGCGCCCAAGAGCTTCGTGCTTCGGCGGGGAAGAATGCTGCTGCTATAATACAAATGGCCAGCAAATCGAGTAACTTGAAGGGCACGCATATAAAGCAGTTTAAAGCGGCGGCGACTGAACTACAGTCGATAGTGGAGGCCCTAGCTTCAAGAACGGAGACAGAGGAAGTGCGCCGGCTGCGGGCAGATAACGCCCGCCTTCGATCAGAGGTAAAGAATCTCAAGGCGGAGCTTATAGCCCACCGGCGTGAATTCGCTGAAATGAAGACGACAATGGCGGCGGCCACTAAATCTCCGTCAAGAGATGCGCCAGCTCCCACTCTGAGTGCTAGCATATTGGACGAACTCAAAGCTTCAATCGTATCCTCGGTCGGGGTGATGTTGGATGCCCGCTTTGCAGGGATTGAGGAGCGCCTTCTCCCAGAGAAGGTGCACCGCCCACCTCTATCGGCAAACAAAAGGAGGCTGGGTACAACGCCTCGGGCTCCAGATACTTCAGCGCCTACAGTCGGTGGTAAAAGAACGTCGGAGGCAGCCTCTAACAATCCTCCGGAGGCAGTAGCTGGGACGAGTGGGGCTTCGCAAACTGCGACAAGCTGGGCCACTGTTGCCGGAAAAAAGGCGAATAAAGCCTCTCACCCAGCAGCACCCGCTGCCACCCCACCAGCGCCACCAAAGGCTTCTCCCGTGACTGTCACTAAGCAGCAGACCAAGCCGAGCCTGGTTTCCCCCAAAAATGCTGCGGTGATTATAACGCTGGCTCCAGACGCAGTTAAGAAGGGGGTAACCTATGCTGAGGTGCTGGAACAGGCGGAGCGCGAGATCGATCTGAAAGAGCTCGGCATAGGGGGAGGTATGAAGATTCGTCGTACTGTGACTGGAGCCAGGCTTCTGGAGATGCCAAAGCTGCCATTGGAGCAGTCCAGAGAGAAAGCGGATCTGTTAGCTGGTCGGTTACGGACGGCGTTGGGCGGAGTCGCAGAGGTCACCTGCCCTACCAAAACGGTGTCTCTCCGGGTCTCTGGCCTAGACGACTCTGCCACACCAGAAAAAGTGGCAATGGCGGTGGTCCGTGCCAGTGGTTGCCTCCTTTCTTCCGTTAAAGTGGGAGCCATCCAGTCGGGTCCGAGAGGGGTCGGCTCGACCACAGTCCACTGCCCAGTGGACGCAGCGAAGAAAGTAATCGATGCTGGACGGTTGCTAGTAGGATGGAGCTCCGTGGCGGTCCAGGCCCTTGAGCAGCGCCCCCTGCGTTGCTACCGGTGCTTAGGCATGGGACACACGAGTGCCTTGTGTCCCGCTAAGGAGGACCGTAGCAAACTTTGCTACAGATGTGGCGTGGAGGGACATCTGGCAGCGGGGTGCAATGGCAGTCTGTGCTGACGCAGGGATTCCTTCAGATCACATCATGGGTGGAAAGAGCTGCCGCCCTACCCCCACTAGAAGCGGGACTGATCCTCAAACGCAGGCCAATGGCAGGCATAGTCCTGCACGGGAGGATGCTGATATGACTTCATGAACCGGACACAATATATGAGCATCCTCCAGACGAACTTGAACCACTCTGCGGGGGCCCAAGACCTCCTACTGCAGTCTCTCGCGGAGTGGCAAATAGATTTGGCGGTGGCATGTGAGCCATATTATGTCTCTTCTCAGTCACATTGGGTCGGGGATACAGAGGATTTGGTGGCTATAGTTTCCGCGGGCTCCGGTCCCCCTCTATATGCCGTCGAGAGGGGTACAGGGTATGCGGTGGCGAGATGGGGAGAATATACGGTCGTTGGGGTGTATTTCTCGCCTAATCGTACACTGGCGGAGTACGAGGATTTTCTTGATTCTGTCAGTGCGGCTTTTCGCCGGCATAATGTAGGGCGCACCTTGGTTCTTGGGGACTTCAACGCTAAGAGCCAGGCGTGGGGAAGTCCCAATACGAACAGCAGGGGCAGGGCTGTACAGGTGTGGGCTGTGCACCTAGGACTGTCACTTCTTAACAGGGGAACAGCCCTTACTTGTGTTCGAAACCGCGGAGGATCCATAGTGGACCTGTCATTCGCCACAACTTCGGTTGCCGATAGGGTAACTGACTGGAGGGTAGTTGACGGGGTGGAGACCTTGTCGGACCACAATTATATTCGGTTTGAGATCTCTGCCCTCACCGCCGTATCTCCTCGCGGGAGTCAGAATTGTTTCCCACGTTGGTGCCTGAGTCAAATCGATCGCGAGTTGCTGATAGAGGCATCAGTTGTCCAGAGATGGTCGTCACCACGCCGAGAAATGAACGCCAGTACTGAGGAGACGGCAGATCGTCTGCGCGAGGCCCTGACTGAAGTGTGCGATTCCTGCATGCCAAGGCATCGCGGTTGTCGTCGTCGTAGGTCTGTGTATTGGTGGTCGGGAGAAATCGCAGATCTCCGTACTACCTGTCACAGAGCCCGGAGAGCGTATGTTCGATGTCGTAGGAGGAATGGCCTGGACTCAGTCCTAGAAGGGCAATTGAGGGAGACTTATCGCGAGGCCAAAAAGGGCCTTCAACTCGCGATAAGCCACGCTAAAGAGCGAGCCCGAGAGGAGATGCTGGAAGATCTGAACCGAGATCCTTGGGGACGTCCCTATCGCGTTGCAAGAAGGAAGCTCCGTAACCAGGGGCCTCCGACGACTCAGAGCCTCGAGCCGGAGTTCTTGCGTCGAGTAGTCGAGGAACTCTTCCCGGACTCCCGGGGTCATATCCCTCCGAGGATGTCTGCCTCAGTAAGCGAAGGAGACAGAGGCTCTGCTCCGCTAGTTACTGAGGAAGAAATGGATGTGGCGCTGGACCGACTTCGGTCAAGGAAGACGGCCCCGGGACCTGACGGCATTCCGGGACGGGTCATTTACATGACCCGAGAGTTCCTCTCGGGGCAGCTCAAGGAACTGTTTGATCAATGCCTGCGAACCGGGCAGTTCCCTGGGAATTGGAAGGAAGGCTTGCTGTGCCTCATCCGAAAAGAAGGCCGTCCGTTGGACGCTCCGTCAGCGTATAGACCGATAGTCTTACTCAATGAGACCGGGAAGCTGTTTGAAAAGATTTTAGCTGACCGGCTCGTTGGCCACCTTGAATCTGTCGGTCCAGGATTGTCGACGGCGCAATACGGCTTTAGGGCGGGGCGCTCAACTATAGATGCTCTGGAGTCTCTGAAGGCTCTAACGGATGAGGCAGTGGCCACAGGGGATGTCGTCCTCGCCGTCTCTCTGGACGTCACGAATGCCTTCAATAGTCTCCCCTTTGAGACTATATTAGAGGCACTCAGATATCACGAAGTGCCCCTGTATCTTAGGAGATTGCTGGAGGCATACTTACAGGATAGATGGGTGGCGTGGATAGGGCGCGACGGACAAACAGTACGACGGCAGGTGCTCAACGGGGTTCCGCAGGGGTCTGTCCTGGGGCCGGTGCTTTGGAACATCGGCTTTGACTGGCTCCTGCGGGCACCTTTGCTCCCTGGGATGAGGGTAATATGTTACGCAGATGACACCCTTGTCACGGCTCGTGGGAGCACATTTAGGGAGGCATCCCTTCTGGCCACGGTCGGCACGTCGTTGATAGTGAGGAGAATCCGTATGTTGGGCCTGAGGATCTCACCTGCCAAAACGGAGGTTCTCCTTTTTCATGGTCCACGTAGGGGTCCTCCTCGGGGTGCTTCCATTACCGTCCAGCGTGTAGATATCCAGGTTAAGCCCCAGATGAAATATCTGGGCCTAATCCTGGACGGTAGATGGACATTTAGGAGGCATTTTGAGCTGCTTGCTCCGAGGCTAGTCGGGGCAGCTGCCGCTCTCGGGAGGCTTTTGCCAAATATCGGGGGGCCGGCATCAGCTTGCAGGCGACTTTATACGGGTGTCATCAGGAGCATGGCACTTTATGGAGCTCCCATATGGATACATGCACTGTCTCCGCAGAATGTGTCTCTCCTGCGGAGACCACAACGGGTCATCTCAGTGCGTGCTATTCGAGGGTACCGTACGGTGTCGTGGACGGCGGCCACTCTCCTATCAGGTGACCCGCCTTGGGAATTGCAGGCCGAAGTACTCGCCCAGGTGTACCAGTACCGGTCGAGCATGAGAGCTCAAGGTGAAAGACCAGGGCCGGAGGAGATAGGTCGGCTGCGATCCTGTGGAAATGAGGCCCTGGTACAAAGGTGGAAAGAGGACCTCGAGTCTCCGGCGGCTGGTACCTGGACTGTCGAAGGAGTCCGGCCCCATTTAGAGCGGTGGCTGAATCGGCGTCATGGCATGCTGACGTATCGTCTCGTGCAGGTCCTCACCGGACACGGATGCTTCGGTGGGTACTTGCACGGTATTGCTAGAAGGGAGGCGTCTCCAGCCTGCCATGAATGCGGTGCGCCACAAGACACGGCGCGCCACACCCTCGCAGAATGCGCGTCATGGGCGCCACAAAGACACTCGCTGGTGTCGAGACTTAACGGGGATCTCTCGCTGTCAAGCGTTATCAACTACATGCTCGACAGCGAGGACGGATGGTCACACGTCACCTCCTACTGCGAGGAGGTGATGAACATTAAGGAGGCTTTGGAGCGGGAGAGAGAGCAGGCGGCTGATGCTCTCCCGCTCCGCAGAAGAAGACCAGGCAGAAGGAGGCGCCGATATGCGCACCTTCTGCAACCCCCGTAGAAACCAGTGACCAGTGGTACGGTGAGCGCGTCGGGGCGTCAAAGTGCATGCTTTCGCGATCCTTTGGTGCCCCATCTGGGACGCAGGCGGCTCCGCTGGGTTTTAGTGGGTATTCTGACTCAGTCAGCGAGTCCCACATACCTGCCCGGGGACTGCGCGGTTTTGACCCGCTCAGTCTACGGACGGGATGCGTAAACGCATTTCCCAGCGACAAAAAAAAAAAAAAAAAAAAAAAAAAAAAAGGTTATAAAAGTTGAGCGAAATCAGCCTGCGAAAATCTTATACTTATAGTAGTCTTATTATCTCGCTGCAGACTCGGTCATAAATCATCCGAGTGTTTCGCTTTTGTATTTCCCTGCTGAGCTTCACTGCTGCTTTTGTATTTTAGTGAACAACAAAAGCGAAACACTCGAATGATTTATGGCCGAGTCTGCAGCAGATAATAACACTAATATAGTTTTTCGTAAAAGTAGAACGACTATTTTTGACGACTTTGAATACTTACTGAAATAATTGCGTGTTACAGACGGACGGAGAAATTCTCGTTTAGGTATAGAATCCTAAAATATTTTTTAGCTAAGAAGAAAAACATCGTGAGAAAAACAGCGTGCCTGAGAATTTTCCATAATGCTCCCAAAGTAACGTGAAGCCTGCGATTCCACTTGTTATAGTCCACGTTGTCTATGACCATAAAAGCCTTTCATTATGAGAGAAGTTTTAACGTGCTTAATATTTATTTATTTAATTTTTATTGCACACAATATACACGGTACAAAAGCAGCGCTTAATCCAAATGGATTTTCTTCCAGCACGGCTTTAGATTAAGATTAGGACTAGGACAGTATTTTAGGACAGTAGTAGAACTTGAATATTCAAGTTCAAATTCATATTTCACATAGGCCTAACGTACAGGCTCTTGTAAAACGTCAATATGATATCTGTCGCATAATATGTGATAAAGATGTTGAAAGAACCACAATTAGTATAAACTCAAGGCTGAAGCTATATCGTATGATAAATGAGCTTATAAAATTAACTATTGTTTCTCTTCGTATCTAGGACATCTCTCTGGAAATGCTTACACTTGTTGCGTGCAGTCGCCCTCAAAGTTCGGCTATTTTTAACTTAGGGCTCTCTGTATAGTAAAAAATTGTTTCCTGCAAATAAAATGCAATTTGTGTATAAGGAATGTAAGAGAAAACGGATTTAAATGTAAAAACCACTTTTTACTCTATTATTTATTATTACACTTTTTATATATTTTAACTGGAATAGGTTGTTTTTAGATTCGAATCAACATTTTAACACAATATTCTATGATAGTGGGGATAGGACCCGTACAAAACCCCTTGTCTTCTTTCTTATCTACTTAGTTTCTTATTGACGAGTCTTTTACTCCCATTTACTGAATTTCTCGCTCACTCTCTAATATAGGTATTAAGTGATAAATTAAATGTACTGTTATTATTTTCAATTTTCTATAAAAAATATATCTTACATTCGAGATAATTAGTTATTCGGGTAGGAATTTGTTATTGTACCTATTACGTAAAACTTCACTCATTACTAAAGCTCCATTGTAATATTAAAAATCACATAAAATTATTCATACTAAAATACCATGATGAGTTTTCATACTGAGTTCATGGGAATTTCTACAAATAATCAAAATTACATACAACAAAATAATAATAGTAACAATGGTTTAATACCATCACCATCTGCGGCGACTGGGTTTCCGTGGCAGTTCACTTGCGGCCAAGATGCAGAGGGCGGTGGTGCTCGACTCGGCTAGGATAGTCCGTCGGTTTCTTAGCCTGTCGCCCTGACCCCCGGCCGTTTGACTGCACCCCTGCCGGGGTGCAGTCCTCCGCCCGGCACATATATGTTTGTGTGTAACGTTTATTTATATAAGTTTATTTAAATTTTGCGTATTTAAGTAAGTTTATTAAATGTCTTTGGATTTTATATATATTTATCGTGTGCCAGGTGTGAGAGTTAAATTTAATATGGAAAATAATAATAACAACAATGAGTGAAAGCTATAAAGTTTGGGCAGCTATGATCGTCGCGGTGGTAAACCGAATTAACACAGTCTCGCGCAGCGCCGGTGCTCAAGTCGGGCCCGCATTAAATATTAAATAAATAAATGTTTATTTGTTCGAATGATAATAACATGTAATATCTTTCCTGCCACTTACAACCCGGGTGCCTTCAAATCAAGAGTGAATAGGCATCTCCTAGGCAAGCGCGTTCCACCTTAGACTGTATCATCACTTTCCATCAGGTGTGATCACAGTCAAGCGCTAGCCTATATAGTATAAAAAAATGTAATGAACTTACGGTGAACTTAACGCTCGCTTAATTCAATTTTAATTTGGTTTTTCATAATTTGTTAACTAAATACAGGGATAAGGGGGTGAATAAACGTTATCACTCAAAGCAATATTTCAAAAATAAAATGTAGGACTAGCCCTGGACTTGCAACTCACTCTATTCGGCATAGATAGCATTTTAAATCCAACATGGTGGCCCGTGGCACACACAAAGTTATTTTTAAATCAATCCTGCAATAATGGTTTGAAATCAAAGGGTTTGCTTAGAAAAGCAATGTTTACTGACCTATAAGAGTTTTTTTGCAAAAATATTTTTATTTCAGAATTAAGTATTACTGCAGAAGGGTTTAGTTTATCGCGCCTATTTTGTATGGATTTTGAAAGTTAAGGTATCGTTAGTAAACCCAAGTGTTCTTAGATAGGGTTTTTTTAAAAAAAAAGACCAAATTGGGAGTTTTTGCGCTAAAGGTAAGTTGTTATAAAAAAATTAACCAAATATCGAGTGAGGTACCAAATTGAAGGAAAGTAAAAGGAGATTATAACAATATATATATTTTTATATGCTATAATTATACTTCATAATATTATCTCCTATTATGATTTCCGTGATACATTATAACTTTATAAGTTGATATTTTTGCAGTCGGGTGTTTTAATTTTTTGTTTCAATTAATATTGTTTTCTTTAGTTTAGAAAAAATATTATAAACAACCGTAAGTGTGATGTGGACTAAAATAAATCTAAACTTATTATACATGTTTAAAAAAGAATAAATTATAATATTTACAAAATATATAGGTACACCATCCAACTGATCATTTATGGGCATAGTGCCCAAGACGCTTTTTATTTGATATACTGTTTTCTTTTATGTGACTGGACTATTATGAGACAAGTTAATTAAAGTTTAGTAAAGCGACCCCCTTCCCTCTCATCATATAGGTAAAAGAAAGCAAGGGCGACAACGAACCAGGTGGGATGATGAAATTGTACAGATAGCAGGAAGAGCGTGGGTGAGGTTGGCAAGGGAAAGAGATCTGTGGAAAGGTTTAGAGGAGGCCTTTGCCAGAGGGCAAGCAGACACGTGCTGATACTGTTCTGTTACTTGTTCGTACGGACTTTTAATTTTTAATTTTAAACTGTTAATGGAAAAATGTATTTATCCGTCTTTGATGTGTGAAATTTGTTATGTAAAAGTGTCTGAATAAAGGCTTGATTATTAAAGCGACCCCCGGCTGATGAGCGCGCGACTTGCCCACGCGCACATGTGCGTGCGCTTGCACAGAAATAAATACACAGCGAGTAATTGCGCCGCGCGCCGCACATGGAAAAAACTTATTATAAATAAACTTTCCTTTCAAAGCTAGATATGATTGTTTTTTTTTCATCGCTTTTTATCTGCCTCGATTGCCCGATTGACTTTTTTTTATTGTGTGTGTGTAGGTTGCCTGTCTGTCGGTATTCTATAGAATATATTTCGGAGAGTGTGCACAGGAACTTTTTAATTTGGTTCCCCCGTCACCTTTCTACCATAGAACGGCAAGGCATCATAAAGGCTTCCACCCATACATAGTCGACGTACCAAAGACGCGTACGAAGCGGTTTGATTCCTCGTTCTTGAACGCACTGCAAAGGTTTGGAATACCCTCCCAGGCAGTGTCTTTCCTGCCACTTACAACCCGGGTGCCTTCAAATCAAGAGTGAATAGGCATCTTCTAGGCAAGCGCGTTCCACCTTAGACTGTATCATCACTTTCCATCAGGTGTGATCACAGTCAAGCGCTTGCCTATAGGTATAGTATATAAAAAAAAGTGTACGCTCGTTATTTATATACTTAACTTTAGATGTGGATTTTGGTGGAAAGGTTTGAATTGAGTTAGAACCTATGTATTTTTTTATTTGGAGTTGGCTTTATTTTGAATCAAGATTTTCTATCAGGGCGGGAAATAATATTTATACCTATTGCACAGGTATAAATGCGCAAACACAAGTGCAATCTCTATTCCCTCTAACTCATAACGTGTTCTACGGGGCACGGAGGTGATTTTACCTATTTAGATAATAAGCAGATTCCGCAATATTGTTGCCATGAGTCTTTTTAGATTAATTACGATTTATAGTTTTCAAAACTGTCATCCTTTCCTAGTCTCTATATAATTATTAAATTCATTGTTAATAAAATTTATTTAAGTTTAAATAACAAAACTCCTCCGGAACGACTTTACCGATTTTTATGATTTTTGTTTGTGTATGTTCGGTATGGTCTGAGTAAAGGATTAATGTTATTTTTTTTATGAATTACTGAAAAATAATTTATCTATATGGCAAAACAATGTTTGCTGGGTCAGTTAGTTGTTAATAATTTATTCATGAAATAAATAAGAGGAAGAAAGTTTAATAATAACATGCGGTTTTTCAATAAGAAATATAATTTCATCAATACACCGTACACTTGCGCGCGCTTGATTTATGTTACGAACAAGTGCACGGTAGAGATGGGAACGGAGAAATATCGACATAATGTAACTACGATAACGATCAATATAAATATAAAATTAAAAATGTATTTGGTAACGCCCTAGGCTCCATCTCAACTGTTAGGTAAGTTTCAATTGAAATTATTATAAATGTGAACGATATTGTCGTGAGTTTCTAAAGGATAATTACTATGTATGAAATCCCGTACAAAGCTGATTCAAATCCAAACTATATTCTTTTCTTAAAGACTACTTACATTCGCTCCTACAATTTTTTTAATTAGCATCCGGATTGCAAACTTATGGGCAAATAAAGAAGTTGTACTTCTCATTAAAATCTTAATGACAGGAAATGCTTTGAAAAGAAAGTACCTAACTTTTTGTATGCAAAATTAAATTCCGGATTTGGTTTTAGTTCATAAGAAAATTTGATACCACCTTTGGTCATTTTCCTTGTATATTTATAAATTTCAATAAAAATACTATGTATTTGTATAAATAACTAGACGGGCAAGGCATTCCATGTCACATGCAGTGTCTCTGCATTTGCGAGTGACTGCATAACGATATCAGACGAAGCACTACACTGCGTCTATCACCCTGACACATCAGTTCTTAGGTCTCATTTGCCTAGTTATCTCGTCAGCCCACAGTACCTTTCAAACCAAAATGACTAACATTTTTACTGCTTCACGTTATAATAAGTAACACCGCAAGTGGTATCTACCACTCCGGATTATGTCCGTACTAAAAAAATAGTAAGTAATAGTAGTGTAGTGTCCGTAGTAAAATAATAGCGAAGTGAAACAATAAGTATCGATAATAATAAGCTATAAATTCGACACACACTCAACCCTACAACGCTGACATGTGGCACTTAATCATATCTGCGATCGCGAGCAACTACAAAACCATTGAACCGACAAAAAACTCTAAAATAACTGTGTTGTGTGTGTGTGTGTTTTTAATCCCGATCTGGTTACTGAACTCTATAAAAAACAACGCTTCTAGGGATCCGTAGATCACCACAAAAACGCGCCTGTCACGTATTTCTTTGCGAAGAAGCTCCCTACTTCGCAAATAATAAAGTTAATATTTGATAACGCTGACATTTGCTTGGTTTGATCCCTAAACTTTTTCTTTAATTTTGTCTTGCCTTTAATTTTGATTTTAGTTTTGTGAATTTTAAAGATAAAAAATTCATTTCGTTTTTTTATGTTACCATCAAAATCATTAATCATTTTTACATTCATTCTACTAATTTAATCATTTTTTATTGAATGTAGTTTTTTATTATTTATTTATTTATTTATATCTTAAATGTATGGTCTTCCGTCCCTGTCTGCTTAAGTCTACTCATGCGATTGTTTAACATAATATTACCTACAATGATGACATTTTGAAAAGAGCATATGCCGAGTTTCTTGCCAGATCTTCTCGGTGTTAACCTGCTTTCCGAACTCGACGGTAGAATTTTGAATTTCATGTTATGTAAGTTAGGCCGACGTAAAATATACTTAGAAATTTTCATTTTCACATATCCTAGTTCCTAACTTTTCAAAATTAGGGATTTTTAACCATATACGTACAGTTCCACACCTGCGGAACCCTGAGAAACGGCTCTCGACTCTCACTTTATACGTCAACTTTTCACCCACATGTCGACGAATGGGTTAAATTTTAATTTTTTTCCTCCAAAAATGTCATTTCGATTCGAAATGGAAAGTTAGGGGTTAATTTAGTGCACACGAACGTGTTTTAGTAGTTTTAGTGGTGATTTTTTCCTGAAGATGAGTAATGTAGCATATGGCAGTGATTATGTAAAACGAAACACGTGAGAACAGTTTTTTTTGTGATACCTAATTCATAGTTTTTTTTGTCTACTTGGGTTGTTAAATTATTTTATTGAAGAACTAACTTTTTTTTCAGGACACATCACGATCTAGCCCCAAAGGAAGCGATAATACCTAATCACTTGTACCTACATCCATTTTCGCCAATACGACGTATCTAGATCTAATATCTACTAAAATTAAAGTTACTAAAAAAAATAAGGAAAGAGAGTTGGTGACAACCAACTCTCTTTCCTTATTTTTTGTTCACCTGTTGTTAACTCCATAACCTCTGCTTCCACTCTTTGCAGAAGTTCTTGCACGTTTTCCAATAAAATGGTAAGAATAACAGTGTGATCTGCATACCTTAGGTTGCATATCAGTTTTCCACCTAACGTTAATCCTCCGACATCCTCCAGACGTTAATCCTCCAGACCTTTGCGGAATATGAATTTTGTGTATTGTTAAATAGCATTGAAGAAAGGATGCAGCCCTGCGGGGCTAGACAAAGTCACAAGCGTTTGGCGTTAACGCTAGTCGACAAAAATTTATGGACAAAACAAATGACTGTAAAAAACCACGACAATAATTACTAAACGCGCTGTGTTTGATACTGTCGGCTGTCAATTGTCAAGCGAAGTACGCTAAAGTTATCTACAAGGTCCGCGAGAACGCCAGCGAGCGTTCAAGTTAGCGTAGTTAATTATTCAAACACAGCGTGTTTATTAATTATTATCGTGGTTTTTCTACAGTCATTTGTTTTGTCCATACATTTTTGTCGACTAGCGTTAACGCCAAACGCTTGTGACTTTGTCTAGCCCCGCTGACATACGCCTTAAACCACTAGTCTATTTGTAACCTAGGTAAGTATGAAAAGATAAGTCTTAATTTATCCGATCACACACTGACTCACCAACCGTCATAGCTTTTTCTTATCTCGAACTAATTAGTACTTGACTGCACTTTCACCTGACGGTAAGTGATGAACGATGATGCAGCCAAAGATGTTATGTAATCATACCACTTGAGTTACTTAAACTCACTCTTAACGTTTTCTATACAGCATCGCGCCGGAACGCTTTATCGCTTTTCCCTAAAATTCTAAAGAGCCCCGTAACGGGAATCGAACCCGCGATGTTACGCCAGGGAGGTCGTCAAAATATGCCATTTTACCCCATTTTATATTGTTTTATTATGCTAGTTTAGAAATTACGTCATCCATCAAAAGTTACAAGCATTTCAATTTTTCTCGCAAAATTAAAATTTGTATGGAGGTACTAGTACGATACACGAAAGATGACCACAAATGGCGGGCCTATTTTAGGTCTCTTTGGACTTATCTAACTAATATTATGGTCTTATTTATTTTAACTAATATATATGGTCTTATTTAACAAATATATGGTAATTACTTTGGCTTAAGTCTTTTCTTCATGAGTGTACATGAAGAAAAGACCCGCCATTTGTGGTCATCTTTCGTGAATCGTACTATACTAGGTATGGCATGAGTGATTGATTGATGGTGTCGTCACTATCCGACACTCTAATCATGATTATTAAATTACATTTGTTTTTTTTTTAATTCTATTAATTATTGAATATGATTTCAAAAATGATTCAAAAATCAATATTTTGATTAGATTGAAATACTCAATTGTTATATGTCCAGTCATAACAAGGGTACATATATTTAAATCCACGATGACGCACCCCACCCTGACAAACTCCATACGAATCGAATGAAACATAAGCGAATTTTACAGAGTGGGGCGCATCTTCATGGATTGAAATATCTATAAAATAAAACGAACCTGTATTTGTAATGATTTGGTTTAATACAACACTAATTAAGTATAATTTACAATGATCATCAATAAATACTAGTAACTTCGTATTTCATGACGTCATCCAAAAGGTTTTTGGTGACAATTTGGATGCAATACAGACTTCTATATTATATTGATACATACAATTATATTAGATGCGTTTAAATGCTTTTAAAAATTATTTTATTGCACACTGCTGCCAGAGCCGCAATTGTGTTGCGTTTCACAGGTTTCTGAAGTCTATTGGAATATTTAATACTAGGTAGAGAAATAAATGTCACATTTCTCCCCGGCTATTGGAGCAATCTGCAATAAATGTTTTAAACTCCACCCACTATATTATCATTTTCTAGTCATAGCTATCTTGTTTATCTAGCTTTTTAAGCACAGTTTTAGTTGTCTCTGAGAAGCTTTAGCAAATTTTTCAACTTTTTATATATAAAAAATTCCATTAGGTACTTATATAATTTTTTTTTAATTATGACATGTCATGTAATAATTAAAAAAATATTACATGACATATCATAATTAAAAAAATTGGACTGTGTCGTAAACACAAGGCGTATGTTTTAACAAAATACTTGTAATTCCAAAAAAAAACATTAAATCTTAATTCATTAATTGTGTTTCAGTACAAGATCGACTTCTATAATAGTTCCTACGTAGTTGGCTGCTACTGTTGAAATTGATTGAGCACTCTTTGGGAGAATGGTTATTCGGTTTTAGATTGTCTTAGCTAGATTCTTAGGTTTAACAAAATTAAACAAATTAAAATAGAGAATTGAAGTATTCGAAAATATACCATTTTATAATGGAGGACCTAAATCTGTATTTTTTTCTTAATCGATATGCGACAAAGACAGTATAATAAATTAGAAATAATAGATATAATGAGTGGAGTTTAGTCATAGTAGTGCAAGAACAAGATGTGGCTTTCATTGACGATTGCAAAAAAAAATATTACGTCATTCTAATATTTAAAACGTAATACGTAACGTTTTGTTAAAAAATAATATTTTAAAGTTAAAATCATGTACATTAAAAAAATTGTGATTGCGTAGGTCCTATTAAAATACAAGAAGCTTAACGTACCAATACAAATTCAAAGTTGAAAATAGAATAACAGTAAGTAATGTTTAAGTACAATTAATTATGTGCAGCATAAGAAAAACATTTTTTAAAGAAAAATATACCAAAAAATATCCGTTAACTTATTTTTCTCTTTAAAACAATAAAAAAATATTATTACAAAATAAATTTTGTACATACTCGGATGAATTTAAAAAAATAAAACTGTCTGTTATATGTAGTGTAGGGTAACGTAATATAATATAATTATTGTTATTTCTACCAATATTATTTATAAATGCTGTGAATATTATCCAGAAATTCATCAAAGTTACAGAACTATTTATTTTCTATAAATACATTATTATTGTGATATGATTATTTCCACCCTTTCTTTATTATTATTTAGTAATTTTATTCGGAATTACACGATCAAATTCTATTGACGACTATTTTAATAAATGCTTACAAGAATATGTGTAAATATGAATCACTAAAAATTCTGAACGAATTCAAATTTTTTTTGTTGAAAAAAAACAATTTTTTTTCTCAGAATCGGTTACCCACTACAGTGAAAATTTTACTACTAATTATTTTTTTCGTCTAAATTTCCTACAACATGAACGATTTAATATATGCATCATTTATATTATACGTAAACGTTTACACAGGCCTAAAATTTAAATTTCTTAAACAATTTACATTTGAAAATCGTGATAAATATTTACAGCCTAAAACAATTCCATTCAATCACAATTCAAGCGAAAATACCATTGATAAAAATCTATGGCACGCCATGTGAAACATTAAAAAAGAAAAATTAAAAAATAACTAATCAGATCATACACAAAAATCAATTCCGTATACATTAGTACTTAATTATTAAAAGCAACTCTGGTTGGTTTAAAAAAAACTTGAGATCTTCGTAAATTTTCTATCCTTGTCAGATTTTAAGTAGATTTCCAAAAGGTTGATAATATAATTTTAACAACACTAAAGCAAAGCAAAAACTTAGCGTGATAACTAACAAGGAATGGATTTCGAACCAAAACGCTATGCGTATTCAGAACTCTATGTACCATAAATATATTCTACGACAGACCAATAACGCTACTTATTGTTCTTATTTGTTTATTATAAATAATGATTATAATATTTTAAATATTGATATGGACCTTTTAAGGTTGTCTATCGTTGACTGTCCGATTATTCATCCAACTTTATACCTAACACTTACACCGAAAATAACTTCTAACAATTCGAAATATTTAACTTTAGCTATGTATCTTACCTTAAAAAACAGTAATATTAAAAAATAAAATAAAAAATAGAACGTTTAATCTAAATAATACTTCAAAATGTCCCGTTAAAACCGGGAAATTAATAAAAATAAAACTGAACAAAAAATATTTGGTTACTCCTAAATCGATTCATTTATACTTCAATTATAAAAATCCAACAGTGAACACATTAAAACACCGTTCTCTAACTTGAAATAGATCTAAACCCGTAAATATAAATCGTATTACATACTGTGGTATTAATAACTACACTACTCTAGAGAATACGCGAAAACGTCCATAGAATAATAACCACAAAATCACTTCGTATTGCTATATAAATTCAGTTCATAATTTCACTTGTGTAATGTTCAGAATTTCGATCTCGACGCGATTATAGATAAATTCATATAATTTGTTGATTATACAGTATTTGGAATTCGCTAAATTACCAACACAATTTTCAGCCTCTTGTTAAAACTTTCGTGTTTTATTGAGTTGTTATTAGCCATGCTTTAGACTTTGATGAGCCTTTTCTTAATTTCTACATTTTATTTCTCAGATCTCTGTTCGTTGAGCGACAGATTTTCAGCTTCGTCTTTGATGTGGGATATTGAAGCACGATATCTGTCCTCGGAACGTGGATAGTCGTCGTACGGACTAGTTTCGCTGGAGCGAGTGCTCGAAGATTCTTTATTGGAATTTTGATAATCTGGAAAAAAACAAAATGTCATACAATATTCGTAATCATTACTAATACGGGACAGTAGATATTTTGAAATAGTTAATTACTAAGTTGAATATCAGTGGACCGTGAAAATTTGCGGCGAAAAATTATTATACACTGAAAATGTAGCTGCCACCGAGGCTACATATGCTACTGTTTTTGGTGCACATATAGTAAAATTACCTTTGTTGGAATAATCTGATGCCTGCATTTCGTTTTTCAGAGCATACAGGTTTGGTTTAACGTCCTGCACGTCGTTTCCACTCAAATCTTCAGCCTTCACCTCATGAGAAGAACTGCCGCTCCCGTATCCATTCATAATAGGCGGCCGACTGAAAAACAACAGATAATAAATAACGAATAATAATCATATAAAAGTAGAAATTTTCACATCAAAAATTTTCAAAATTCGGATTTTTACAAGAAAAAATTAAAAATACAAATAAAGAAATTGAGTCTGTAGTTAGTTGTTATAGATTATAATAGATACGAAACATGCGAACTTTATTTCTGATATTTATAGGTAAAGATTTTGTTTTAATAAGTTACTAAATTTAATTTTATATTGTTAACTTGCAATCTGACGACTGACGAAATGTTTATAATATTTTTATGAATATAAATTGCGTGTTAATTATTTTGTTATATAAACCACTATTATTACCTGTAATCATCATGAGCTGATGGGTAATCTTCACTTTGCATCATGTGGTCGTCTCCAGACATATACGATAGATTACAGTCTTCCATCATACCCTGAAATTTAAATAGCATCAAATATTCAAATTAATTTTAAAAGCTTCAATAAAATCTGACGTTATAATAATAAAATTTATTAAATACCTGAAGATTCCGTTTAAGAGCTTCTGAATAACCGTGGGGGCTTGTCATCATTGGTGGACTCTGTGCTCCCATGAACCTGCATATTTAACAATGTTTTAATTGAGTAATAACACAAAAACTAAAAAAAAAGTTGTGTAAAAATTATAATTGTCATATAAATATTAATAATTAAGTAGAAATAAATTAAGTTCTTTGACTTTTAAATTAATTTTTACTTTCCCAGATATTTACAAATTAATTCAAATTCTTTTAAAAACAAAAACAAAGTAGTAGTAAAATAAAAATCCATACCCGGCCATCTCAGACCTCTTCAAAATTTTAAAACTTCTATAAAATCGACAGTATTGTCTGTTCAGGTGTAAACTGTAAAGTGTCGAATTTGGAATGAATGAATGACCAATCCATCTGTATGATGTGATGTTCGTAAGTGTTGATAATTGGTGAGTGTACTCGTAGATGTCAAAAGTGAAAAAGATAATAAATAGAATAATAAAAAATAGACAAAAGGCAAGCTTATAAAGTAGTAATTAATATAAGAAAAATCGACGACTAGCATGCGACAAAAATGCAACGTGCAAAGCCTTCCAAGCGAAACACTTACCTTAGATTGTATAAGGAAACATGCAATAAAAGAGGGGATTAAGTAATCAAGAATTTTAAAGATCTCGACATTATCTTACTTGGGTATCCAACGACGATCCTTCTTTACATTTCATAATTAATGCTATATACATGCACGTTATTACTATAGATATCCAATTAAATAAACACGGTCATAAACTTCATGGTAATTCTTCCTTGACAATAGTTAACGTATAAATCAAACTAGAATCAGTGGTAGGGTACAATAGCAACATATGATGATTAAAGCTAATTATAATATTGTATAAGTTATACTGAAATGGGATGTTAAAATCTATTGCAAAACAATGAAGTTATAGCTTCGCATTCTAATTCTATTTAAGTTTTGTGTGTTTAAATATCTAGTTTATCTTATAAAAAAAATGTTTTCATTTTGATACAATTGAAAATAGCAATTGAAAGTGAAATTCTTGCGAAAAAAACTAATAGTGAAAATTGTAAAGATATATGAACACACAAAATAATTGACTATATAATTTTGGGATAAACATGTGGCTCTAATTACAAACTAACATGACATATTGATTGTATCTAAGCTTACACATTGATACACCGTACATTATGGTCAGAAACACCGATCTAAGTGATGTAATCTAAATATTATCATTGCTCATGATAATTTTAGATTCATTCCAAATATATTCACATACGAAAAAACTCTAAATTTGGACGCGAGCGTCCAACGACTCAGGTCAGAAATTTTAATTTTTTTTTTTAAATATTTTAATCCACTATTGCTAATTAAAGTATTTTAACTGCTGTCTCAGATGATCCCAAGACTTATTCTTCTTTGTGTTTATTTAATGTTATTTGTTATTCAGCATATTATATGCATTCATCGAATAATTTTTGAATTAATGTGCCTGAAATTCTCTATGCTGAATAACAAAATTTTTACGAAGCTCATGTGAGTTAAGGTTCGTTGGACGGTCGCAGCTTGAGATGCGCAGCGCCCTTACTGTGGAGGAGCGGCGTTGGGTCCGGGCGACGGTTCATACTTCCTGGGCCGGCCGCGGCTGAGGTGCCTCCTCTTGACAAACTCTGCGTCATCCACCATCCAGAATGAACCGAAGTCGTCCTCATAGCGCACGAAACATTTGTGGAGAGACAGGTTGGTCCGGATCGCATTCTATAATTCATCTCTTTTTAGCACATACAAAAGAAAATATAATTATTTCCTCTGTATACCAGTTTCTGTTAACATTTAATTAGTAATGTACTCCAATCGCCATTGAAAAGTAGTTTATTTTATACCTTATTTATATTAATAAGTGGCAGCGATTGGAGTACATTAAGATCGTCGTGGAAATGAAGGCGTAAAGTCATGCAGGAACGGCCCGAGAAAAGTGACACCAGGACGGGAACCAATGACGGGAGACAGGTTAATAGGCAAGCGAGATAAATGTTATGTTGCGCTGAAATCCACGAACACACACAAATAACGAACCCTAAATACAAAATGTTACAATCACATTTTGTGACGTCACAAACGATTCTGTAACACTCGGTTACGACGTCACTTACAAATAAATTCAAAATTACACTACACAAATAATTACAAATTCAAAATCTGAAACCAGAAAAACGTTTATTTACACGATAAAAGTTAGTTAAAACTATGTTAGATAGAAAATATTAAGAAGAGACTGGTTTGTTCCGTGTAAGAATTGATGAGTAAATTCTTGTTGAGTGTAAAATAATATACTTTTGGTAGTATTATGAAGCTATTCAACTTATAAGGCTTTATTTTTACTTTTGTAATTTTCATAATTTACTAAACCTTAAATAATAATTACATCAGTGAACAATAATTATATTATTGTAGGTACATGATAATATAATCATATAATATTTTAATTATGAGTTTATTTTTTTTTTAGTGGAAAGTTATCAGTTTATTTACCCATTGACTTTAAATTAAAGTTAAGATTACCAATCTATTCTATGAAATATGAGTACCGAATCAAATATTTTATGAACTAGTACAAATCTGAGTGACTGTGAAAACGAATTTTGAACTTTGCATGTAAAATTGTACGTACAGTGATAAAATATGTCAATTGCAATATAAGAAATTGATAAATGCAACATAATTATGTAGGTATCTGTTAATTTTCTAGTGTTTTGTAAAATGATAATACTATGTCATTTTAATTAAAATATTGTACTCTGTATGCAAGCTAGACCTATTTGCTCAGTGTAGGCGTAGAGAGAATGAATAAGTGCAGTGTCAAAGTGTAAAATAAATACTAAATCCGTGTATTGTTGTAAACCTGTAGAGTGGTTCTTTGAAAGTGATAATATTATGTTAAATATGGGTAAGGTCTGCTGATTGTAAGTATTTAGGTAGTAAGGAACCATAGCAACGATTATATCCAGGTACATTGTGCGTTTTTGCAAATATATCGATTATGTCAGTAATACGAGTATTATTATGATTGAGATAA
Organism: Coenonympha arcania; assembly: GCA_036785405.1. Taxonomy (NCBI): domain Eukaryota; kingdom Metazoa; phylum Arthropoda; class Insecta; order Lepidoptera; family Nymphalidae; genus Coenonympha; species Coenonympha arcania. The sequence goes on along the minus strand of CM072078.1, from coordinate 2,446,147 downwards.
TTATGTATGTATGAAGATTTCGTCATTTTCATACATAATGAAAATGACGAAATTCCAAACTTACTTAGTATGTGCAAAAAGTAAATTGAACCTTATGCAAATTAATCATCATAATAACAAATATTATTATGAATAAGTAATATTAACTATGATATTTAAGGTGTAGTGATAGCACTGGATAGAAGTTTAAAGTGTTCATGAGAGTGGTAAGATACGAAAACGTGAAGTGTATATGTGTAATAGGAATACATGTGCAAAGATGTAAGTTGTAAACTTAGAGTGTTCTATGAAAGTAATAATATTATAAAAATATATATACCTTGTATAAACAAGCTAATTGTTATTATATTAATTTATTAACAAGCTAATTTATGTTCTTTTAGATGTAATAGGAGTACATGATGTGTAAAGTGTAAGTTGTAGGTAGAGTATTCTATGAAAGCGATAGAGTATTCATTCTTATCAAAATACCTTGTGTAAACAAGCTAATTGTATAATTATGTTCTTGTAGGTGTAATAGGATCCCATGTATAAAATGTAAGTTGTAGGAAAGTGTTCATACCTATTCAAATACCTTATATAAAAAAGGTGATTGTAATGTAGGTGTATTAGGGAGTACAAGTGTGAGTTGTAGGTAGAGTGTGTTTTCACACCAATCCAAATAACTTGTATAAACAAGCCAATTGTATAATTATGTTCTTGTAGAATGTAGGTGTAAACGAAGTACATGAGGAAAGTGCAAGTTGTAGGTAGAGTGTTATATGAAAGTGATAAAGTATATTACCTATCCAAATACCTTGTATAAACAAGCTAATTGTATTTGGAGTACATGTGTAAAGTGTGAGTTGTAGGTAGGGTGCCGCATGTGTAAAGTGTGAGTTGTAGGTAGAGTGTCGCATGTGTAAAGTGTGAGTTGTAGGTAGATTGTCGCATGTATAAAGTGTGAGTTGTAGGTAGAGTGTCGCATGTGTAAAGTGTGAGTTGTAGGTAGAGTGTCGCATGTGTAAAGTGTGAGTTGTAGGTAGATTGTCGCATGTGTAAAGTGTGAGTTGTAGGTAGAGTGTCGCATGTGTAAAGTGTGAGTTGTAGGTAGAGTGCCGTATGAAAGTGATAAAATAGTCTATGGAGCGGTCTGCGAGGCTGGGCGCCAGTACCCGGCGTGCATCTGCGGCGGAGGCGCATGCGCGGCGCGCTGCGGCCGGCGCTTGTAGAACTCCACCTCGTCGACGGTCCAGACGGCCCCCTTGACGTTTTCCACGCGCATGAAGCACTTGTGCAGTGACAGGTTGTGACGGACCGCGTTCTGTTTGTACTTGGCCGATTGTTATACGTTCTCGGTTTATACACGCCGGTTTTTATACAATATGTATAATATTAGCTTACTCTTGTAAAGTGAATTTTCTTTGCTTACATTCAAAAATGATTTCCATGCCCGTATAAAGAGAGAGTTGCAAGTCCAGAGTTAGGCCTAAATTTTGTTCTTGAAATATCGCTTTTGGTGATAAGGTTTTTACCCCCAACAATTTTAGTCTCATTAGATACAATACACCTTAGTCAAGGCTCGTACGTTTTATTTTTTTGTATTGTTAAATAAAATAAAAAATACTCGAGGAAATGAATGACAATGCAATAAAATCTGAATATTCGCTTAAATTACGCAGCATGTGTGTTCCCGAGTTCCCGAGTTCCGACACAAAATTTTCAAGACTTTCAAAATTAAATTTTCTTTATACAATATTAAGACGCTGCAAAGAAATTTCACTTTTAAACATTTTTTTCAATATTAAAATAGGGCTAAGCGTCAATATTTCAACTAAAAGTGACAGTAATAAATAATAATAATTATTATATTGCGTTATTATTTAATTTTTCTGACCTTCCTGACTATATTATTATGATATAATCATTTGGTATATATAGGATGAATGCTCTATACAAACATTTATTTTACGCATGCTTTGTGAAAGGCGATAGAATACTCAAAATCGTTGTATTCATTTTTATAGTGACATTAGAATCTGCGTCACAGGAGGGAATTTAATTAAAGATTTAAGAGCATCATCTCTATTTTTCTCTATTACTTTGTATATTTTTAACAACCTATTTTATACAGAAGGTATTAAATACATTTTTATTTATTCAATATATATGTCACAGGAAATGTATGAAATCAGGAATTCTATATAACTCCTAGGAAATCTATAGAAATCCTTAAATCGGTCGGCAATGTATGAAAAAAAAATTAAGAAATTTCCGGAAAAATATATATTAATTAAAAATCCTGATGACGAGATGTGATGTTTAGAAATATTTTATGGTTTTGATGTTTTATCCATCACGTCACCAGAAAAAAGAATTTCTTGCCATTTTGGTTTCGTGATGCAAAATAATAAAAAAAACTAAATATAAATTACAGGTGCTAACACTAACTACAGATTACCTTATAACTCGACTGCAGCGATGTACAATTTATTTTTAAACATTTTAGTAACATCCTGAATTTGACTCTGAATTTGAATGTCTGTCAAATGTGAAACCTCTTTCGATTCGTTTTTAAATTTTTACGAAAAACTGCAAAATTAACTTAATTTGGAGATAACATGGCTGCTGAATATTGTTGTGCTTTTGCTAAGGTTTACTTTTTTTTCAACTAGCATTTATATAAAATCGTTAAAATGCTGATTTCTTTTTAGCTAAGGCATTTTCAAAGTGGCATGATTTTAAGAGTAGGTACCTATATATTATATTGTAACAAATACATTTAATGAAAAATGTTTTGAAAAGGGAAGTTTGATGGTTTTTTTTTACATTAAATTACATTTTATTCAATAGCTACAGACAATTTACTGAGCTATTATATTATTCCAAGATATTTTAAGTACTACTTAGATAAATCAAATAAGTTATTTTTTTGAATCGTGAATGTGACTTGAATAAATCGAAAAGAGGTTTCACTTGATTAATTTTTTATGTTTTAGGAAATATAAATTATCTCCTCTTTAGCTATCGTAGATCGGAATATTGAGTCTTTTGATTAAACTTGCAACTGAGTACAAAACGTCTAAACTAAAAATGAACAACCCTCCGCGTGTTTACGCGTTGAAAGTTGCGGAAAAAATGTGGTGGAGGGTGGTTCATTTTTAAATTAGACAATCTGTACTAACTTATGTTATAGATGGCGCTAGTGGACTTACCTTCCAAGTGGCCGCGTTGCGCCTGAAGTAGCAGAAAGTAGACTGGAACCAGTTGTAGATCTCATTCAGCGTGAGTTGTTTGTCCGGAGATTCGATTATGGCCTGAAACAAACGCATTTTATACTAAAAATATATCCGGAATGTACTAATAAAGCCGATAGCCTTAAGTAGGGGACTATGTATAGATGCATTATAAAGTATCACAAAAAACCTAGCTCATATCCTGAGGGAACTATAGGAGTTCAAAAACGTACCATAAATTTTAAGTGACATCCCTAAAAACAGCTCATTCAATATGAATGGACTGGGAATAATGAAAAGTGTATTACGCTTTGTTGACATCTCACAATTAGGGTTGCTAAGTTTTACATAGTAGCTCTAAAAATTTTCATTTTGCGAGAAAGGGACAGAAGTAAAATTCAAATGCTTGACCCCTTTATTTCCTTGTCGGATAAGAATATTAATTTCTATGGGTGTCATTATTTTTAACCTAGTTTACAATAAAGCAATAATAACGTATTATCATCGAGAGTCTAGATAGGTAATCTTGTTATACCTGTCGTATAAGTGATGCGTATGTGAAAGGAGGTCTGACATCGGCCGTTTTGTAGAACTCACGGTTGCGCTGGATTTCTGGAAATAATCATAAATACAAGTTATTTAACGTTAGATTAAAACATTTACTGTAGATTTAAGTACAATTTGTTTTGATTTTTTACTCCTTTTTGACCAACTTCCGCTGTCAGAGTTTTTATCTTCCGATACAAAGAAATGTTCCTTGCATGAAACCGAGTCGATATGCAACAAAAAAAAATTACTAAATTCTATTAATTTCCAGGGATAATTCACGATTGACCAAAAAAAATAAATATGCCAAAATCGTTTTTTACAAAAATGGTTTCTAATAGAGTTTTCCTGTATCTTTTATGGTTTATGATTTCTCCATACAGTTCCAGTATAAAAAAACACCCTAAATAAACGGAACAAAAGGCCTTAGAAAATATTTTACCTTGCTGAACATCTAATCCAGCTCTTTCGAGCATGTAAGGCAGACCTTGGCAGAAAAAAATTGGAATCAACGAAGTACTTGCAAGTTAGTAGCACCTGATTTAAAGTTGTTCTTTAAATCAGATACTACTAACTTGTACGAAGATGTATAAACTGATGAAGATGCACCCGAAGTTGATATGGTACTAACTTGGTAAAAACCCACTTGTTTCTGATCTATGAATTTATCCCTAACGGCATAGCACCTTACTGAATGCCATATTTCGTGCTGTGATTTCGTGGCTGTAGCCGAAGTCTCGAAGCAAGTTTTAAGGCATCTAGTACCTTGGAACGAACCTCAAAAAATTATAACAATTTACATTGCTCCAAATTCATCAAATAAGTAAATCTTTCTTTCTCCTTCTCCAGTCGTTTTTTTCATTTTTGAAGATCGTTCAATCGATTCCTGAAGATTCTTCCACCGGATTTTATCAGAGGCCAGTCTTGTAATTGTGTGGAATTTACACTTGGAGTCCCTCAGCTTTTTTGACCATCTGGTTAGTGAGCGATCATTATAATGCTGTCTTTTTTAGCAGATGACGTATGGAACATGCGATTTTGCTAAAAGGTGATGGTTTTCAAAAACTGCTTTTAGTTAAACAGTTAGTATTCGAGCATCGAAAGAGCTTTAAAAAGACCAGGCAAAACCGCAAGTCAGCGTATATAAACGTACCTCCAGCGATGGCCACTCCAGATTTGTCGGACACACGACGCCTCACCGGCCCCGGGGACGCGCCTTCACTAGGAGCACCTGAAAAAGTCAATAAAACCATGAAGTATCTACTTTCCTTACCCCTTGATTAGAAGAAAAGAAGGATAAGCACTTCGGAACATCATCTATACCAAATACCTGGATGGATGGCAATCCACGACCTACCGGTTTATGAGATCCTTCTTTCTGTTACGTGCACGCAAAAACCGGCTATTAGCAGTAGTGTTTACTCAAAGCTATTTACAAGGTGTTATTCGAGGGACGGAAACTCCTTTAGAGCCGGCAACGCATTGTCGCGCATTGTCGCAACGCACGGTGCTGCAAATGTCCATTGGCGGCGGTGACCGTATCAGGTGACCCGCCTAGGCTGTTCGTTTACGGACTTTCATTATTTCTTGACAGCTGCAGCTCCAGTTGTGCCACCACCTGCATCTGGACAGGCGTCCCTCATGCGAAGTGAAGGCTTGTTCTTGGTCTCACCATGCGGGAGCTTGGCGTGGTGGTTGTCCCGCGCGGCGTGCAGGTGTCGCATCATGGCCGCCAGGCGGTCGCACTCCCGTCGCAGCTGCAGCTCCAGCTGTGCCACCACCTGCATCTGGACAGGCGTCTGTCATGCGAAGTGAAGGCTTGTTCTCACCATGCGGCAGCTTGGCGTGGTGGTAGTCCCGCGCGGCGTGCAGGTGTCGCATCATGGCCGCCAGGCGGTCGCACTCCCGTCGCAGCTGCAGCTCCAGCTGTGCCACCACCTGCATCTGGACAGGCGTCTGTCATGCGAAGTGAAGGCTTGTTCTCACCATGCGGCAGCTTGGCGTGGTGGTAGTCCCGCGCGGCGTGCAGGTGTCGCATCATGGCCGCCAGGCGGTCGCACTCCCGTCGCAGCTGCAGCTCCAGCTGTGCCACCACCTGCATCTGGACAGGCGTCTGTCATGCGAAGTGAAGGCTTGTTCTCACCATGCGGCAGCTTGGCGTGGTGGTAGTCCCGCGCGGCGTGCAGGTGTCGCATCATGGCCGCCAGGCGGTCGCACTCCCGTCGCAGCTGCAGCTCCAGCTGTGCCACCACCTGCATCTGGACAGGCGTCTGTCATGCGAAGTGAAGGCTTGTTCTCACCATGCGGCAGCTTGGCGTGGTGGTAGTCCCGCGCGGCGTGCAGGTGTCGCATCATGGCCGCCAGGCGGTCGCACTCCCGTCGCAGCTGCAGCTCCAGCTGTGCCACCACCTGCATCTGGACAGGCGTCTGTCATGCGAAGTGAAGGCTTGTTCTCACCATGCGGCAGCTTGGCGTGGTGGTAGTCCCGCGCGGCGTGCAGGTGTCGCATCATGGCCGCCAGGCGGTCGCACTCCCGTCGCAGCTGCAGCTCCAGCTGTGCCACCACCTGCATCTGGACAGGCGTCTGTCATGCGAAGTGAAGGCTTGTTCTCACCATGCGGCAGCTTGGCGTGGTGGTAGTCCCGCGCGGCGTGCAGGTGTCGCATCATGGCCGCCAGGCGGTCGCACTCCCGTCGCAGCTGCAGCTCCAGCTGTGCCACCACCTGCATCTGGACAGGCGTCTGTCATGCGAAGTGAAGGCTTGTTCTCACCATGCGGCAGCTTGGCGTGGTGGTTGTCCCGCGCGGCGTGGAGGTGTCGCATCATGGCTGCCAGGCGGTCGCGCTCCCGTCGCAGCTGCAGTTCCAGCTGTGCCACCACCTGCATCTGGACACGCGTCTGTCATGCGAAGTGAAGGCTTGTTCTCACCATGCGGCAGCTTAGCGTGGTGGTTGTCCCGCGCAGCATGGAGGTGTCGCATCATGGCCGCCAAGCGGTCGCGCTCCCGTCGCAGCTGCAGCTCCAGCTGTGCCACCACCTGCATCTGGACACGCGCCTGCGCCGCTGACCGGTCGTCCAGCGTGTGCGCACCTTCTAAATGCCTGCAGATAACGCACAGGATCAATGATGATCGATGAAGCCCAAGAAGGGAATTCATGGTTCAATCTTTATGGAAATTTTTAATATTAAGTCATACGTAGTAACTAGTAAAAGAACGGTTATAGATAAAGAGGCTACACTGAGGAAAAACGGCAGAAAATTGAACGAAATGAATTCAAACATGTTAGACACGTCTTCAAGGAATAGATTCACTAAATCAAGACATAAAGGTAATTATTGCAATGCAAAATTGATACACTTGTGCAAAGTTAGCAAAATTGGAAACTAATACCTATTTGAAAGAAGCTTTAAAATTGATGCAGACATTTCGGTCAAATCCACTTACTCAACTCTCTTAATTCTTAGGTCGTAATTATATTGGCGAATGCCAATTAGATCGCCATAATGCGCCTGAGTGTTGCCTAAGACGTCTATTCTTTAGTTACAGTTAGATTTATAACATACACTAAAGGAGATTGCTCAAACATGGTTTCAATTTGTATCAGATTGAAACTGGTATCAAAAATTAAGATTTATTTTTTTACAAAATCTGTTAAAATACTAAATTCCAACTTCGCCGGATTAAAATGTTGCAAAATAAAAAGAAAGTGATTTTATTATTTCCTTTATTTTTTAATAAATATGCATTGTTTCAAAGTGTTGCCAGTATCCAAATACAGATTCGAAATATTATTACGAGTAAATAATCGATACATTAATCGACATGCATCAACGAACCTTCATTAAAATACTGACAAACAGAAAACTATCACCACACTTTAGATCTTATCCATACTTCGGACTGTCAGAGTTAAAATAACTGTGAACGCACAATAAGCTCATGAGTGATTACCACGCGCAGATGGATAACGCTGAGAACAAATATTTCAACTGCGTACAGTCGCAACTGCCATTTTAGTCTCTGGGATAAAAAAAAGACTAACCATAGCGAGCTGTCATTTTAACTTCTGGGATCAAAACAGACTTTAACCTATTGATCTCTATTCTATGGATCGCTAACAGCTGTCAACGTAAAATGAAGACACTAGATTTTCGCCATTTTGGCGCTGATTGTTGCGAAACCTGGCGTGAGCGTCTATGGAACTAAAATAAAATGTCATTCAAAACGACGGTCACTACCAGAAAATGTCAATTTAGTACCGTGGACGTTCGAGGGTGGCGCTTCAACTCAGCACAAAAAAGGAACTGTCAGATGTATAGAATGATATATCCATGGATATAATGGAAACAGTGCTTTAACCATAGGGATGAGAGAAATAAGGAGGGGCCCATTCATTCATTCTAGCCTAGCTTTGCTTGACATGCGGCGCGGCGCCATATTGAGCGCCAAGATTTGCTACTTACTTACTGATTATTTAGACACACACAGGGCCCCATCCATAATATTGCTTCCTAGATTAATTAATTGTTTATTAGATTGAGCTTTACCATAAAGGACAGCACTAAGTCACCATCATTGCATCAAATCGATTATTATAACCTAAAAACGATTTTTCGATAAATCGATCTCAGGCAATCGCTCTCTGTCAATATTCACATTGACATTTTTCACTTTCCTTTGACGTTGACGAAATCTCTACGATTTCGCATTGTGAAGTCAACATCTCCTGAGGATGTCCCGGTTCGGGACGAAACGTGCGTCGAAGAAAGTGTTGGAAAATTGTGTGTGGTGTTTCATGTGGGCAGTGTTCCTGCCATATATGTGGGTTCCTGCATATTGTACCATACAGAATCTTTTCAAGTAGCGGATTACAGCAAAACAAATTAATCTGTCCTGCTAATTATGGATTTCCGCAAAATAACGCCTGCTTCTATTCAATATAATATATACTAGTATTTGTGTTGCAAAAAAAACAGTACTTAGGTACCTATTTCTGGGTGCGCCACACATGACAAGCGGTGTCTGGTGCTTCCGTCCCTTGGGTAATATTATTGGTTTCAATTTGCCCAGGTGGGGGAAGCTTCAGGCATCGTTCTAGTACATAAGTGTGTACGTTGTGTGGTGTGTGGCATACTAAGAAATAAATACTTTCTTTCTTTCTTTCTTTCTTTCTTTCTTTACCTACCTATGAGAATCAATACCTATATTATGGTATTTATTTGAATATTATACCTATTAAATAATGAATGAGATGTGGTTTATTGGTGACCTGAGAAGGTATTTTGTGATTAAAATAAATAGGCTTTATTTGTAAGTAAAATAGGTACCTACCTACAATAAATCAAAAATATTTAGATTTTATCGTGTTTAAAATATAACCTCAATTCGTGAACATTTGTAAGCTGTTTCTCGGAAATCCGGCGAAGTACAGATTCCATATTTTGAGGATATATTGCTATTATTTTACCGTATAAGTATTGTAAGTTTCATAAATGTACAACGTGTTACAATGTGAAACCAAAGCCCATACTTCGATGATCAATCTCCTTTGGAGTTAGATTTATAACTTACTTGAGGAAAGCTGTGAAGTCGTCAGCTAGCGCATCACAGCCGGGCCACTTGCACACTCCTCTTCCAAATAACGGGTGCTCTTCTATTTCACCACCCCACAGCATTAACCCTAAAAAATTTCAAAATACTTGATATGTTTGAACTGAAAATTTGCATGCATTTGTAAATCGGATGACTGTCAATTCATAATTAACTTGACACGGATCTGATGATGGAACTGGACGATGGGTATAGGAACTCGAGATAAAAACAACACAACAACCTTGTTTTGATATTTCATGCGTCTTAACTTGTAGTTTGATGCTAGATCAGAGACCAGGGTCTCGTGCTGAGAAGAATATGGATAAAACTTATTAAACTTCTTTACAAAAATAATTTTTAAATGATACCTTGTTTTTATAGACTACTGAACTGTAGGAATTAAGAAGTTTATCTGTTAAGTTAGAAGCTGATTAGTGAAAGTAACGTATAACTAACCTGCAGGGGCGTTCGGTGGTACAGACATAGGCGCATGCATCAAGTACTGCCGCTGCACCGCCTGCAACTGCTGCACGAGCTGTTGCTGCTGGGCGCCGAGTTGCTGCTGGAGAGAGCCTGGAGGAAGTAAGCACAAGTGTCAATTGGTTATCCGTTCAAGTATTATATGCAGAGGCGGAGGAAACTCCCGTGCACATACTGTCTGGTGCCCAACCCTAGTATCTACACACAAGGAGCCGACTGTTAGGTAAGCATTTTCTTTGCGCTCAGAAGATCAAGTAGTATACTCCTGTTAAGAGCGTTCATGCAAAACGACGTGCATCGCGTTTCTTGCCATAATAATCTTTTGTTGGCGCTGATGCAATTTTGCGCTGATAATGCTATTACAAAAAAAATTATAGTAAAATAAATATACTACTTATTAAAATAGTAAATAACCAGTGACATTGAATATTAATTGAATTAAATTACTATAATTCAGAAATAACAAAATATCTTGGATTTATCCTAAAATAATACGTTTAATTTATCGAAAAAAGCTAAAAATGACTCTTTTCGGTTTATGGTTTTTGAATGAAAATCTAGGAAAATCGTGTTTTTTTTTTTGAGACACTTTTTAGTAAATGTTATTAATTTTCTAAATATGTCATTGTTATAAGTTTGTGTTAAGAAACATGGCAAATATCTTGCATCTGCGTAGAGCGTCGACCGCTATTTTAGCAAACAGCCTATACAAAAACTGTTCTAGTGAGAAAGTTATACACATATTTTAAAATATTTTTGAGACAAGTTCTAGATTATGAAATGCCAAATAATATGAATTCAATTATCTAATCTATAATTGAACACATAACTATTTTATGTTCCTTCGGAAATCGTAAATTTTGACTCAAGCATAATACTAACGCATGAAGCGCCTTAAGGAGGTGCTGTTGTTCCTTGCGGCAACCGGACTTGGTGGAGAGATATAGACAGCGGCCAGCACAATAGATCAGACACGGTCAACGTGCTACGGGGGACATGAGGTGGCCTGTACAGCCACGTCCTCAAGAAGATGATGATGATATGCAGTGATCGATCATCACTATTGATAAACTGCTTTATGATAGTGGTATTGGCGACCATGCTCGCCTTTAGCTCACGTGTTCTTGTGTTCGATTCCCAGGAAGGTCAGAAGAACAGGTTTTTGTACAAATTTCGAGTAGCCACCGCCGAAACCTTAGTTCACAATTTTTCCGCTTGGGACGCTGGATGTGGATGTATGGAGAAATCCGTTCCGTTTATTCGAAGTGACTCGACTCAAAAGTTGTACAATAACCTGTATCTACCCTGCAGGTCGGGCAAATTTTCTTTGGAAATTGTCGGTGGTGATTCCAGAGAGTTTTTCAAGCTGTGGGACCTGCGCCTAAACTCTCTCCACTTGGGTCTGCGTACCATCACTTTGAAACTGAGGAATAGCCAGTGCATCTTTGCACACATGCTTGCACAAATATGCACAGCACAATATCTCCAGATGATCCTGCAAGATACAAATAACCAAGAAAATGATATGTCTCAACTTACTAGGCGAACTATCGGGAGGTGGTAAATGCGACTGTGAAAGCAGATTCAGATTGATCTGCTCTTGTAATCGCGACTGCTCCAACTGCCGTTTGGCTGCCTCCGATGACATGTGCTGCACAAACAAACCAGATAAGTATTTAAATAACTCCCTTCTTGAAAACTGTACAAATCTGTCCTTTCTATAAAACCCTTCTTGAGATTGGCTGACATTTTTGCTCGCGTTATTCCACTCTTGTGACTAGAGGGAGGAAAGACTGTTAAATAATGAGAGCTTCTGCAGCCACCTGGTGCGTCGGATGATGGGCTCGGTTGATACCAGATTTTGCATCTGACCTTGATGAAAGACCAATGTTTCTTTGAGACCACTAAAACTGTGTTTGCTACTGTAACAAATTGGTATTAACTGGCAATTTTGTTCGTTTTATTCCACTCTTGCGACCTGGTGAGTTGGGTGATGCAGATTCGTAGATAGCTCTACATGCGGCTTTGGTGAAAAACCAAAGTTTCATCGATGCTTGCATCAGCGAATGCTGGTATAGGTTGTTCAGTCCACGAAGACGCGCACCACTCCTTCACAATCACTTATGCTTCATGTGATTCCCAGGTAGTTGGAAGGATTAGGGCGCGTCTTTGAACTACCTACAGCAGCTACATGGTTATTAGTTCTGGTGAAACTAAGGCTGTTGGGTCAAGAGCTGGACTCGTTTGCTACCTGCTTCTGCATGTGGTGCTGGTGGAAGAGCCGCTGCTTCATCAGCGCCTGCAGTTGCGAGTGCTGGTCCAACAGCTGCATGGCTAGCAAGTCTGGTGCGACTAAGGGGAGGGGCGAACGGGGGGGAGCACTGCTGCTGCCGGCTGGCGATACGGGCGCTGGGCTTGACTGCGCTGATCCACCGGTTGGAGACGTTGGTGCTGATGCCTGGATTGAAGACGTAATACTTCTGAGATATTTTAACTTGGTATCGAGTAAAATACTGGTCGAGATTAATAATTGAAATAATAATCTGAAGAATATCATCAAATAGTTTATTATTATGTCTAGCAGCTATCTTTAGAATTCTTGGGACAACCCTGAAAATTCGAAAGAGGAAAGTCATTGGGAAATAAGATTTAAGGATACCGTATACTGGTCACGGCATGGCAAGGGATTTAAAATTTTTGGCAATTAACATTCCAACGTGTTAACGAATAGACCCTGGATTAAGAGGGTTTATGCAGCGCGGCATGCCTAGCGTTTCGGTCCATACAAAACAGGAATTCGTCCCCACAGACGCAATTTTGCGCGGAAAATGGTATTACAAAAAAATTTATAGTAAAATAAATATACAACTTATTAAAATAGTAAATAACCAGTGACATTGAATATTAATTGAATTAAATTACTATAATTCAGAAATAACAAAATATCTTGGATTTTATCCTAAAATAATACGTTTAATTTATCGAAAAATGCTAAAAATGTCACTTTTCGGTTTATGGTTTTTGAATGAAAATCTAGGAAAATCGTGTTTTTTTTGAGACATTTTTTAGTAAATGTTATTAATTTTCTAAATATGTCATTGTTATAAGTTTGTGTTATGAAACATGGCAAATATCTTGCATCAAAATAGAGCTTCCACCGCTAAGTCAGTAATTAGCCTTTATCTTAAACTTTCTAATGAGAAAGTTATACACATATTTTCAAATAATTTGGAGACAAAAACTAGATTATGAAATGGCAAATAATATGATAGCAATTATCTAATCAATAATTGAACACATGACACTCGAAAATTGACAATTTTGACTCAAGCATAATTCCAACGCATGAATGGTCTCAACACAAAGGTTAATTCCGGAAAATCCATCGTTCCAGCGGGATTAGTGAAAAATCCTGTCTCATGAATTATTTTGACGTCTATAAAGTCACGTCTGCTTCGAGCGAGTACCAGATGGCAACTGACCCTGGTGAGCGAGATGGGCTCATTGCTCGACGGCGGCGGGGAGCGTCGCGGCGGAGAGCTGCGCCTGCGACGCCGCGCCGCCTCGCCGCCCCACCTGCCGGACTCCTCTCTGAAACACCGGCACACCATTGTCACCTCGTCCGTCAGTCTCAACCGCTATTGTACTAGTACGCTGGACCTCAGACTGTCAATGTAAAAATGAAATGAAATAAAATGAAATGAACCCTGCATCATACGAATGTGGATCTAACCCATGGAATTTTCAGCGTCAGTTTTAAAAAAAGCTTTTTTCAATGCTAGGACCCTTTAGTCAGAATCCGGAGAGGATCTGCAAGAAGCTTACCTGTTCAAACAGCGGTCCAGCTCGAAAGAATTGAGAGGCGGCGGCTTGGCGGCCCCACCCGGGGTAGAGTTCAGTACCGACTCCGGACCCTGCGGACAGTCGTGAGCTTACCTGTCCAAACAGCGGTCCAGCTCGAAAGAATTGAGAGGCGACGGCTTGGCGGCCCCACCCGGGGTAGAGTTCAGTGCCGACTCCGGACCCTGGGGACAAACGTGGGCTTCAGCTAAGTCAATTTATAAATGTAATCAACCGCCTTTGAACTACATACAGTAGAAACTCTATTAAAGTGTACTAATTTTATTTAGTTTTTCGCAATTATTAGAACAACTTCACATTGTAGGTTAATGGCAATGAGTTTTGTGAGCATAATATTTATAAAACTACATATTTCTTTTCTTGTTTTAATTGTTTCCACATCCAGGGCATCTGGAAGAGATCCTCATTTGTAGCGATAAGATGTCCTTGTGCATGTCCTCTCTATGTTTGTGTGTTTTTATGTTTTTATATATATGTACAGAATAAATAAATAAATTTTAGTTAAAACTTTGCTCGAAAATTTCAATTCACTACATATTGGTTCTCGAAAGTAGTTTTTTGCAGTTTCCCAGATATTGATCTATATACAATTACAGTGTATTAGCCCAATATTAACGAAAAAGTAAATACTTATTTGAATTTTTGCGCCCGGATGGTACCCATCCCCCTTAACCGGACTAATTGTTGTCGTAAGGCATCCGGACGATCAAATACGAGTATATGAAGAAAGCCGGGTTTTGTTCATAATTATGTACGTCTGAGGTTTTTTTGTAAATCCTTGTAAATAGTTAGTTTAACATTTACCTAGTATTTTATACAGCAAAGGCATACTTATTATGTCATTGCCTGTCGGTTTATAATTAAGATGGCTAGCCAAGCTCACTCAAGTCATCGATAAATAAACACAAATATTTTTATTACACTTCAACTAAGCTATTTGGAATGTGTAAATCGCTTTATTAAACAAAAATTAGTCGTATTTACTTGTTTTTATGACATCTACAACTATTGACTGGCCATATCCGTAATCCGGTCCGGTCATTTTCTGAGAAGATTTACTATAGTTACATTTTTTTTCACCATCGGAAAGTAGAGATTTCAACGAACAGAAAACATACCAACTTTTTGAAAAAAGCTGATATTTTGACGTCAGAATTTTCGATTGAAAATTAGGGTGCTTTTTCGATATTAATTCAAAATAAGGTGAAAAAAATCAATATTTTAAATTAAATAAATTACAGTGTATTTGGGACATAATAAGGTAAGTTTTCACCAAATTTCGTAGAAAAAATTTTTTTTTTGAAAACGATATAAATAAAAAACCAAAAACTTGGTTTTTTGAATTTTTTACTTAAATTTTGAGGTTATGTGAAAAAATTGCAAATACAAAAGTTGTAGATCTTTTTATTACCTACAACTTTGCCATTTAACTTTTTTCCATAGGACTTGTAGTTTTGCCGGAAATCAAGGAAAACCATTTTTTACACTTAAACCCCCCCTCCCCCCCTGTTCCCGAACTCGGATCGACCGTAATTTATTTTTCCTTCCATTTTGATCATATTCCCCTCCTTTTCTAATGGGTTTCATCCTACTGTAATTTTTTTTTGTTTCAAAAATTATCGACCCTGGTCTATTATTTGAAAAGAGAAATATAATGTTCAACGTAAAAAGACGACTTTGTTAAATGTGTAGGTAATTGGTACCATGATACGCAAATACAGGTTCACTCACTATTGTTGAGTTTGAGTGAGGACTCACAATATACCTATGTTAAAGAACGTCTAATCTAAAACTGAATGCATCTCCACATTGAAAGAAAAATGTAGTAGAGGGACGAGTCTCAGACCTTTAAGGTACCTCAATGCTGTAACTCAATGATCATCACTGGTTTCCACTGAAGGTTTGCCACAAAATACTTTTTTTTTCATTTTAAAACATATTCAAGCAGCACCGGCAATATGTAACGAACCATAAACAATTTCATTAGTGCAAGAGTCAAAATTATAGACCAAGGATTTGTCCCTTAGCAAAGATCAATTTAATTACCTATTATCTACTCGTAAAGCAGTACAAGTAAAACGAAAAGTTCTGACACCAAACTCTCTGATAGAAGTTATTTGGTTTACAATTTGCAAAAAACCGAATAAAAAAATTCAAATTTTCCAGACAGGATCGCTCAATTTTAATAATAAATAAGTAGTTCATGTTAAACACCTTATTATAGACACTGATTAAAAAACTAGGTAAGATGAAATAAACGGGTCTACCCGCCAAATTTTATTCTCGAAAGCAGTTTTTTTTTATAAAATCCACGGTTTCCACGGAATTTAGGAAAACCCGAAATTCACGCTGGCGGAGTAACGGGCACTAGCAATATTACAATATTAGTATTATAATTAAGTAGCTGACCCGGCAAATGTTATTCTGCCATTAGGGACAAAAAAAAATAGCTTACGAGTTACGACCTACTCTCAGACCTAAGCACCGAAACATACTCAGAAATTTTCATAACAATCGGTCGAGCTATGTCGGAAGTATTTGGTAACAAAAATTGGCACGAGTATTTTATATAATTAATTTATAGCCTTTTTGCTAGGGGTTCGATACAATCACACGTTTTGTTTTAAAGCAATTAATAAACAATTAAACCCAACACCATGTTTAGGTTCGCGTCACGTAGGAAAACAATTTTTGTTACGTGACAAGCATCACACTACCGTGGAGTTGACCTCACATTGCCCCAAGAATCGCGTACATAGAAGTCTTTCTAATATTATAAAAATATAAATTCTCGTGCCAATTCTTGTTACCAAATTCTTCCGAAACGGCTCGACCGATTGTAATGAAATTTTGTGTGTATATTCGATAGGTCTGAGAGTAGATCGTATGCTATTTTTTTAATATCCCTAATGGAAAAATGACGATTGCCGGGTCAGCTAGTATTTCTATATATATATATGTGGCGCGCGGCTTCACCCACATGAATTTCATTTTTGAAAATTCCCGATACCTATAACGAGTCAAGCTTAAAAAATAGACATGTGGTGTCACGGACTTTTGTAGAACTTATAAATGAGAACGATTCCGTCATATTTAAACATTTACGCAGCGCACGCAACGGAAGATCAATTTTTCCCGATTTTCCAACATTTTTCAAGGAAGCTGCTCCGCTCCTATTAATCATTGCGTGACGTTATATATTTATATATTTGAGTAGCCCATAGCTTTCTTCCATAAATGGGCTATGTAACAAAAAATAATTTTTCAATTTTGGTCATTAGTTCCTAAGGTTACCACGTTCAAACAAACAAACTCTTCTTGAGTGAATTTCTTAAAATTGACAATCACATAAAGCGCAAATAAAAAGAACCTTATTTTATTTGAATTTAATTGACCGGCCGAGTTTTGTGGATTTCCCGTTAGTTTGTAAATTTTTGTTTGCCTTAAAAATAATATCTAGCTTAGCAAGCTAACAGTTCTCAGACCTAGACCGGAAACAATCTAGACATAAGACATCGATGTTTATCAAAGCAGATCCAATATTTACATTTCTAGCCAATACCTACAGAGTAGTATAGTATAGCCTAATAAATAACAAATCGAAAGTAGGCTGTGGTACATAGATGAAAAAAACTATGGAGGTGCCCACAGAGCAAGGAATGACTTTATATTGGCTAAGGTGCCAAATTCATTGTAGCCTTCATTGTAGCATTGTAGCCTTGAGTGACATGCGGTGTCATAATAAGCGCCAAGATTTGTTGTTAAATTTGTTGTCATGTACTGAACACAGGCCTATAGGGAACAAATATGGTCATGCCCCGTCTACAAAATTTGCGTGACTATTTTTAATCCGTCAAGTGGCGCATAAGATGGTCACTCAGTACATGAAAATGATCTCAGCCTGCGGACGTCCACTGTTGCACATAGGCCTTCCCAAGCGCGCGCCACCACACCCTGTCCTCCGCCTTCCTCTTCCAGCCGCTTCCCGCTTTATATCGTCGGTCCAGCGGGCTGGAGGTCGCTACACACTACGCTTACTCGTACGCGGTCTCCACTCCAGGACTTTCCGGCTCCAACGGCCATCGCCCCTGCGACAAGCATGACCTGCCCATTGCCACTTCAGCTTGCTAATGGTTTTGGCTATGTCGGTGACTTTAGTTCTCCTGCGGATCTCCCCATTTCTGTTTCTATCAGGCAGGGAAACCCCTAACATAGCCCTCTCCATAGCAGGCTGAGCGACCTTGAATTTGTGGATCACGCCCCTTGGAAGTGTCCACGTTTCAGCACCATAGGTGAGGACCGGCAGGACGCACTGGTTAAACACTTTATACTGGTTAAACACAGTACTTACATGAACATTTGACAACAAAATATCTAGGCGCTCTTGGCGATATGGCACCGCATGTCACGCAAGGCTAGGTTATAACTAATGAACGGGGCATTTTTTTTACTTTATACAACTTAGTTCTTGACTGCGATCTCACTTGATGGTAAGTGATGATGCAGCCTAGGTGTTGAGCCTAACTTGGAAGGGTAAGTTTTACTTTAACGGTTTCTACAAGCATCGCATCGGAACGCTAAATCGCTTGCCGGTGCGTCTTTGCTGGTAGGGTGGTAACAAGCCACGGCCAAAGCCTTTCACCAGACTAGACCGGAGCCAATTTAGAAATTATAAAATTGCAAAGTGGCTCGTGGCGGGAATCGAACCCGCGAACTCCCACTCGGATCCGAGCGGGCCGCCACTGCGCCAGGGAGGTCATCGAATCCCCTAGTTTTGTTATCTCTGTGGTAATGAATTACAACCCTAGGGGCTATAGTAGTGTTATTATCTCGCTGCAGACTCGGTCATAAATGATTCGAGTGTTTCGTTTTTGTTGTTCTGCAGTAATGCACAACTCAACAAAGAACAACAAAAGCGAAACACTCGAATGATTTATGACCGAGTCTGCAGCGAGATAATAACACTACTATAGGTGGCACCATCATATACGCCACTTGGCAGATAAAACATAGTTACGCTAATTTTTTAGTTGGGGCCAGTCCATACGTTTTCCTAGGTCTGTGTGGCTTGTTATAAAAAGAATTATAAAATAGCACATTATAGTTTACACAGCACACCCGTTGGTCGCCGGTCGGGTCCCATGTTTACATAGCACACCTAAACATCTCTCGGCTGAGCTCATTCTACAAATATGTTTATGTCTAGGTACCTAGTGCCTACTGCGGACTGCCCACTGTACTTGCCACAGTAGCAATTACAATAACATAATATGGTTCAAAGCAAGGGAAAATTTGTAGGAATGGCAGTAGGTGTCATCTTTACATATTTTTTTTTATTAAAATCTTTCATGACAAGTGACCAATTTAAGGTGGATGGGTATCATCCGGGCAAGATAATTCAAATTTGATCTAATTTTTCACAAATAGTGGACTAATTATGCATCGTTGGCTTATGACAATGAGTTTTGCGAGCATAACGATTATGAATTTATATGTTAATTCATGATAACTTATGTATAATTAGCATACTATTTGCGAAAAACTTAGTAAAATTTTAATTTCGCTGGCTACTTGGGCCCCGGAACCCCTAAAGAATTAGTTCGCGTATCAAATTCGACGTAAGTAACTCACAAGAGTAGTAGATTCTCGGACTATTCTTCAAAAGAAATTAAATTTCCTAGATAGCAAGCTTCCAAAAAGTTTCTCTGAAATCTCAATTTTTTTAATGTTTATCGAACACTACAAACGGATGTACCTGCTTATGTATTTTTTTGCGCAGATTTTTTGTTGACAGTAATTTCTAAAAACCCTCACATTTTGTTTTATATCTGGCTTAGTTTTAAAATACCTAATTAGGTAAAGCGTTTTTCTGTGATATTTTCTCGCAACGCTGCCTGTCACACCCACCAACGTATTCGTAAGAGCGAGGAGGACATAAAAACCGTCTTGGACCTTAACTACATGTCGCGAAGTTGAACTAGGAATATGCAGTGCACATATTTCATAGAGCTTGGGAATCTACGGTGCTGGAATCGCGGCCATCACCAGAAGGCGCAGTGCTAGCACAACCAGGTGGACAGACGACATTAATAGAGTCGCGGCCAGCCTATACAGGCAAAGAGAGATAAGAGTCAGAGTCACACAGCGAGCGATAGAGAAAGGTCTCGATATATCGTAGGGCGATGATTGAGAAATGAGGAGATACGTAAAAGTACTGCACAGAAGCATTATTCAAGATACTCTGTTGATATTATATTTATCCTTCTTCACAGTATAACCGTTAGTAATATGTACCTATTATAATATATTCGGTGGTATTAGGTTAGCTGACATTTCTTCTGAGAAAGATATACGATATAATGTCACGTAGCGATTTGTTTACGAAACGTGATGTTGTGGTAAATACATACAGCCTGGCCTGTTGTACCTACCTTAAGCCTTAGCCATACTATACTTACCAACGGTCATAATACAGACCTGTTGTTCACTTATTCCGCTATAATAAGAAATGAAATTCAAAAAATGTATGCGAATGAGACATAATATTGTCATTCTCCTATTTTTCATATCTATTTATATTTTATTTATTACAGAAATAATTATCTAGTGAACAAATAGAAGGAAAATTATCAATTGAAAAATAATTATATAAAATTACCATTGACTACGTAAATTCACTAAATTTGACCCTTATTGTTATTTAAAAGGAAACTTGACTATATTATTTAATGGAAAAATGTTTATTATTAATGTTATTATGATTTCATGTAGGTAGGTAATTAGCGATATAGTTTGATGGTGCTTTTAATAATTTAATTTTTAATGTTTACTATGATTTTAATTCAATTGTTTTTCGTAATGTACTTAACATTTGTAATTTGCATGCCTTTTAAAAAGATACAGATATTTCAATCCACGATAGCGCGCCCCACTCTGACAAACTCCATACGATTCAAATGAAATATAAGTGATTTTGACAGAGTGGGGCGCGTTTCGTGGATTAAAATTTCTATAGAAAAACATTGATACCAATGCTTGTATGCTTGCTTAACATCTGTAATTGATATATAATATAATTATATTTATTCAAATTATAAATTGATTAAAAAAGTTACTTATCTACCTATACACATGTCGACTTTTCTTATCGAAATGCAATCATTTTCACGATAAATTTTTTGAAGTCGGTTTATAAGTGAGTAACGTGTTTAGTTATCGAGTTGCATGTTTTGTTTTTTGTTCAAAAACAACCGCATTAACCCTAACAATAACACCTTGTACTTACGTTGTTTTGGTTGTGAACGATGCTTGGGGTTATTCATTGAATAAAGCCAGTTAAGTGTATAGAGAGTATGTAATCTTTAGTCTGAGTCAGTTAACTTTTACTTACTTATAACTGTTTATTTCACATAGGTCTTATTTACATGCACTTATGTCAGTAACTTGTCTATAGTTTTAAATATCAAATGGTGGTAACTATACTCGGCGCGGCGAACCATGATCCCTATGACAGTTCGTGTTAGTGATGGGTCGTGTCTTTGGTCGTGTCGATAATTTTTTTTTTAGACAAAGGCGTGGCTTGCATTTAGCCACGTTGGTAAACATGTTTTAAAAAATATTATAATGTGCATTTTTAATGTCCATTTTGTTGTTGTTGTATTAATTTAAGATTTTTGGCATAGATTAAGTAGGTAAGTAAAACGAAAGTTTCCAACCTTGTTATTTTCTAATAATGTTTAAC
Source organism: Coenonympha arcania (assembly GCA_036785405.1). NCBI lineage: Eukaryota > Metazoa > Arthropoda > Insecta > Lepidoptera > Nymphalidae > Coenonympha > Coenonympha arcania. The sequence goes on along the minus strand of CM072078.1, from coordinate 2,424,711 downwards.
CCGGTAAACACGTTTTTGCTATATAAGTATATATTTTATCATGAAAATGAATGCTCCCCATTTATTTATTTTGTCTGAAAAATTGTGCACTCGTTTCCATCACCGACATTTTTTTATCGATACTTGCCGCCCTAGTCGATAAACGTCACATGACGTAAGTTTTGCAGGACGTAAACATAAATTCAGATTGACATAACTTCTTGTAAATGTTAAGAATTGTTTAAAATATCAACGGAATATCATTACTAATGGTATAAAGCTACGTAAAATTTATAAATGGCATTTTTAGACGCCCCCAATATGATCCGAATTTAATGGTGACGCCACTACAATGTTATATGGTGACATTAGCTGTCAGTGTCATAGGGATCAAGGTTCGCCGCGCCGAGTATACTTCACGAATTACAGCAGATAGTAGAGCGTCGATTATCCGAACTATTTAGGGAGACATGGATGTTCGAAAACCGATTTTTTCGGATAAGTAACCGAACTAATTCAACCATAGATAGGTATTTAATTATTTATTGAGCGAAAAACTGACCGTTTATATTTTACCAAGCTTTATAAACAAGTAAACGCTTCAATTGGAGGCTGGGGCGGAATCCGGATAACCGGTCGTTCGGTTGATCGACGTTCGGATAATCGATGCTCCACTGTAAAATTAAGTTTATGAGAACTCTTAACTTGCAACATGTTTTGTCAGTTGTCACAGAGAAAAGCCCACAATAAACTCAGTCGTGTATAGATATTTCAATTCACGAAGACGCGCCCCACTCTGTAAAAATCGCTGACGTTTGATTCGATTCGTATGGAGTTTGACGGAGTGGGGCGCGTCATTGTGGACTGAAATAGTCTTTTTGTAATTCTGTACAAGTTAGTACTTGACTGCGATCTCACCTGATGGTAAGTAATGATGCAGTCTAAGATGTTATCGTACTAACTTGGAAGGGTAAGTAAATTTACCCCAACGGTTTCTACACAGCATCGCACCGGAACGCTAAATCACTTGGCGTGTTTGCTGGTCTTTGTCTACGAGATTGTAAAGGTTATTTAAAAAAACTCACCTGTCTGACTGCATACAACATCTTGAGATCCTCTTCCAGACTTATTAATTCACTATTAACTATAACACGGATCACGTCTTGTTTATTAATAAATAACAATTAAACCTACTGCACCGAGATCCTATCAGTCGTATCAGACGATTTGTAGTTTATTGGAATAATTACTGTGTTTATTCCCATATTATTATTTGTTATTATTATATTACTAATATTGATTTATTATCGTCATGATAACAACACGATGATTCTGTAAGATTATGTGTGTTTCAATATTGTTTGCGTCGCTGTTCAGTGTTGTCAACATTAAGTAATTAAAAACAATAAAAGTTACATTACTATAAGAATAGTTAAGAAATAGCCCGAATAATCTTAAAGAAAATATGTTAATTGTATGAGATCGCAAAATGATCGATTGGAAATTAAAATTTTGAGGTAACGTTAGAGCAAAGGTTTTATCAAAACCTACCTACTCGTAACTATCCTATTATATTTATGTGTATGAATTATCCTTGCCATAAATATACAATTGTGAATACGATTTACTTAAAACTAAATAAATGTTTAATTTGACGGTATTATTTCTTTCCAATAACCTTAAATTCTTTCGTAGCTATTTTCGTAGACCCTACGCCCTACAGCCTCTATGCTTTATGCCGTAGACATGTGCTACGACAAGGTTTGTAAATACAATAAGTATAGAAATTGAAAAAATACGAAAACTAAAACTAAAAATAAATTTCAAATGAATAGGTAACTTCGTTTATGTAGATGATATTATGTAGGTATACTAACGTAGATACCTCACAAAAAGCTTAAAAATTTCAACAATTCGCGACAGAAAAGTAAAAAGCGTCGAAAACACCGTTTTACCGCATATAAAACATGATTGAGTGGACAGCGAAGCGAAAACAATGTGGCTCTGTTACGCTCTGTTAGAATAAAAAAATAGAAAAATAAGTGAAATAAGTTATTTCTCTACGATTTCGCATTGTGAAGTCAACATCTCCTGAAGATGACCGGAAGAAAGTGTTGGAAGAAATGTGTGGCGGTGTTTCTGCATATTGGACCATACAGTTTCAGATACAGGTATATATCTTCATTCTTAATTTCAGCCAAATCTGTTAAGTAGTTGCCAAGTGAAAGAGTAACAAACATACACACATACTTACAAACTTTCGCCTTACCTTTACAACTTGGTGTATACGAATCAAGACGTGAACGCTAGCTAGTATAACAATACATTAAAATGTTTTGAGTATAATATATAGATAGGTATTAGGTACCCAGCACAAAGCCTGAAAATTCCAACAATTCTCCTCAAATAAATCACGCCTGTAGCCTGAAAATGGGACGTTACCCCCTGAAAAGCTTCACACCCACCCCCTGAAAAGCGCCGTTCCCACCCCCTGAAAAGAACCGTACACACCCTCTGAAAAGCGCTTTTCCCACCCCCTGAAAAGCGCTGGAAAAGAGAGGTGGGAGGCGCTCCAAAGTTACACGCCCCGCCGCTACAACGCCTATAGTAGAACGCTATATTACTGAAACTTGCAAGTTGGAACTAATAATGAAATGTGTGCCGGCTTTTTATGTTCTTTTTAGAGGAAACTGTAATGAGATAACTAATAAGTAAGTTAATAGCTATATTTATGCAACTATTTGTGTGTAATGAGGGGTATTTTCACATGAGCGTTAATTTTCTATTACAAAATGGTTTACTTTATAATATTCTGAATATTAAGAGTTATGGGGTTTTGACCCTGATCTAATAGGCCCGGTTACTCAATATTTTTGACTTGATAACGTCTTATAAATTGATGAACACCAGCAACACACATGAAAAAAAGTAACGTTCCGCGTAACGTTCCACCTGAGCCTGTGCATGTAAGCGAGAGCGCGCAACAAGCGATAGAGAGGCACGATAAAACAAACGATAGAGAGATAGAGATTATGACGTAATCACGTAAATCTATCGTCCGTAAACCGACTTTACAGACAACCAATTTTTTTTTACGTTCAAGAATGATGACACGAGCTAGACTTTCACCTGATGTTAAGTAATACGCAAACCCATGTCAGAAGCAGTGCGTCATTTGTTGCATTGCAATATCAAACGACACACTGCACTGTGCTCATCATCCTATGAGACATAAGTGCCTAATTGCTAAGTCTCACTTTGCCCCAGTTATCAAGTCGTCGGCGTACATTACTGCTTAACGGTAGAATAACTGACACTGCGGTGGTACCTACACGGATGAACTCCGCAACAAGAGTCCTACCACTTGTAAATCAACTAACTAACTGTAACAGCAACGTTCACGTTAAATATGGCGGTTGAACCGTTTTTCCGATATTTTTAAATACAGCTGAGACTTAAACCCTAAGATCAGGCATGTCAAAATTATGGCCCGAGGACCGCGTCCGGGCCTCAAGCCTTTTAAATTCGGCCCCGCTGCCCGCGCCATCAGAATCTATTCAGATCAATCCACGATGACGCGCCCCACTCTAACAAACTCCATACGAATCGAATGAAACATAAGCGATTTGACAGAGTAGGGCGCGTCTTCGTGAATTGAAATATCTATTGTAGATTGTAGATATATTATATAGATTTTGAAAATAGTTGTGACTTGTGGCCGTATTCTTTAACTCGGTGCCTATCAAAGTATGATAGCCACTGGCTTATATTTTTTATCCATTGAAGGTTTGCTCTGAAACAAAATAACATTTTCGTAGCAAGCCCTATGGATAAAAATATAGTGGCTATCATTTTTTGATAACCACACTGAGTTACAGAATACGTGTGCTGATTTTTTTTTACTCTAATACAAGTTAGTACTTGACTGCGATCTCACCTGATGGTAAGTGATGATGCAGCCTAAGATGTTATCGTACTAACTTGGAAGAGTAAGTAAATGTACCCCAACGGTTTCTACCAGCATCGCACCGGAACGTCCGGAACGCTAAATCGCTTGGCGGTGCGTCTTTGGCGGTAGGGTGGTAACTAGCCACGGCCGAAGCCTCCCACCAGACCAGACCTAAGCCAATATAGAAATTATAAAATTCCAAAGTGGCCCGTGGCGGGAATCGAACCCGCGACCTCCCACTCGAATTCCGAGCGCGCCGCCACTGCGCCAGGGAGGTCGTCAATGAGCTTACCAAAGCGAGATGATGATGCAGAAGCCAGAAGGCCCTATTACCTACTAATACTACTATACAAGTAATAAAATATCTTTATTTCACATAGGCCTAACGTACAGGCTCTTGTAAGACGTCAATATATATTTTGTCGCATATGTATGATGATAACTACCAGTCGACTATTACGAGGGTTCGAACGCGCCCTGCACTGAGAAGAAGCCCACAACAAACTCAACCGGGTTTTGTTTTCTGTTATCACCACTTCACAAATGCTCTTAAAAACTAAATGAGCTAGTATAATTACAGTAGTTCATTCACTCCCAAGGATTTGATTCATGTAAATAATCCTTAATACTATAGTAAGCTGTATTCATGAGCTTTCGTTTTACAGCCACTTTGAACTTATTGAGATATAAGTTTAATATTTCATTGGGTCTACTGGATCATCGATCAAGAACAAATAAAAAATCACGTTTGTTTTATGCGAGCTTCCTTTTATCCTCATTTTACTCTATTTTTTATTTAGTATTTGTTGTTATAGCGGCAGTGGAAATACATCTTCTGTGAAAATTCCAAGTGTGTAGGTTACTAATTAACTATTATGGCTCAAGAGATAAATAAGATGGTACGGAAACCTGTGTGTTCGTTACTCCATTACGCCATAACTACAAATCTTATTTGACTGAACCTTGGAATCGAGATTGATATTAACCTGGATTAGCACTTTTGATACCGAAAAAACTCGCATTTCCTACGGGATTTATAAAAACTGAAACACGCGGGGGAAACTGCGTGCAAACGCTTCTTAGTCATATTAGACTGAAGAGATATTCTCCCTTTCTCCAAAAACTTCATGTTTAGCGTGTTACAGTAGTGTTATTATCTCGCTGCAGCCTCGGTCATAAATCATCCGAGTGTTTCGCTTTTGTATTCCACTGCTGAGCTTCACTGCTGCTTTTGAATTTTAGTGAACAACAAGAATGAGTTATGGCCGAGTCTGCAGCGAGATAATAACACTAGCTATAGAGTAGGGACGATAATATACCCTAGCGGATGGGGTTTGAACTTAGGACCTCTCGGATTTTATTCCAAACCTTTTAAATAGTTGGTGCAATCTGTGTTTGTGCATGTCACATGGCGCATCACGCAATATTATCATTACCAAAAAGTGTTTATTTGAAAACTAAACCTAAGTACCTGTCTAAGTAGGTTTATTATTAAACATACGAATCTGAAAATCCTATGCGAAAAATCAATGAAAATTAGACTATTAAGACTTTAAGAAGGCCTAATGACAGTTTACACGGGGACGGAGCAGCCGCGTTCACACTGATTCACTTAAATTTCGGGGAAATTATTACTTTAAAGTTTACACGATTGTTAGAAGCCCTAAAAATAAAACTCTCAATCAAAGTTATTGTAGGTAATTTTTATGTACTTTTTGTCTTATAAATTGATGAACACCAGCAACACACATGAAAAATAGTAACGTTCCACCTGAGCCTGTGCGTGCAAGCGAGAGCGCGCAACAAGCGATAGAGAGGCACGATAAAACAAACCATAGAGAGATAGAGATTATGACGTTATCACGTAAATCTATCGTCCGTAAACCGACTTTACCGACAACCAATTTTTTTGTGTGCAAGAATTCATTAAAAAGCTTGCGCCGTTTTGCAGACAATTTTGAAAGTATGACAAAATTAGATGCTTTTTAGTAATTTTTTTCTGAAAGAGGGTTTGAGAAAATTCATTTTCTTGTCAATAACGATTGTTCATTAAACCCTTATTTTCCATTACATATTTTTTCTGTAAGGATTCGATGATCAGTTATTTAAACAATTTGACTTAAACATCATAAAAAAGAGCCAGTTTGCCATCTCTTCAAATCTTAGTAAAGTTCAATAGATTTATCTATAGTTGTCAAAAAAATGATCTTTAAGGGGATTTATTGAATTTATTTTTGTCTTTCTCACTCTTGGTAGGTGTAGGTGCGAAATGCAGCGTCGCGGAAGAATAATAGCAGAAAAAAGACGTTTTACCTAATTACTCAAAAACTAAGCCAGTTATCAAAAATCTGTTCTAAGCGCTTTAGGATATTATTATTACCGATACATTGAAACAAAAATTACAATTACATCCATTGTAGTTTCCGATAAAACATAGAAAAACTGAGATTTTGGAGCAACTTTTGGGAGAACTTTCTATCGAGAAAATTTTATCCAATCGTGTTTCTGCTTCTAAGCGATTTTAGATTAAAGACCCAAAATACATGACGTGTAAATTTGAAAGTAATTGTCTTTATAGTTTTTGCATAAAACTTCATTCAAAATCACCTAAATACGGCTTGTAGGCCGTTAAGTAGTATCCTACCTATGCATAAGTTCTGCAACCCATGTTTTTGAAGTGAACTGATGTGTAGCCAAAACTATTACGGAATATGGGTATTTTTCCTTTGTTTTGAATAATATGAATATAAAAATAATATAATAACGACACTATTAATAATAAGGACAATTAAAAACGCGCGTTCGAACGCGCCATGCACAAAGAAGAAGCTTAAGTATAGCCCTTTTTCTTAATTATACCAAAAATACAAGGCCATAGCCGAAGAAGGTGTAATAAGTTATTATTAAACCATCAAAATCAATTCATCAAAAGCTTCTACAGTTTATCTCTCTAGTAGATCTATCAAAAGTTATAGGGTACTTTTCTTAGACCTAAAATGTAATCTAGAAGCAGTGTCTTAGAGCACAAGAAAGGACCTACTTTATTATTTTATTTTATTTTACTTATATAGGACCTACTCGTATTTTAGATTAAATAGACATTGATGTCAATTCTTTTTTGCAAAATCTATAAATTAAACTAAGGCTAAGGTATAGATGACGTACCGTTACGGAGGGGGGTGGGAGGGGGAGGGAGGGGGAGGGGGGTAACCCTCCCCCTAAGCCATATTTGTAGGAACGTAATAGTTACCGAGAAATAAATTTTTTAAATTTAAAAATTTCGAGGTTATTTTTACTATGAAAGGGCGACGTATTGTTACGGAGGGGGGTGGGAGGGGGGGGAGGGGGAGGGGGGGAGGGCGGTAACCCTCTCCCCAAGTCATATTTGTTGGAATGTAATAGTTGCTGAGAAATAAATTTTTTAAATTTAAAAATTTCGAAGTTATTTTTACTATGAAAGGGCTGGTCGACGGAGCCCCGCTTCGCGGGGCTCCTAATTTCTGAGTGGTCATAAAAGAAAATAACCACTCAGAAGGATCACGAAGAGGATGGCGGGGCCTTGCAGGCCCCGCCATCCTCTTCGTCACCTAAATTATCCGAGTCGGGGCGCCCTATAGTCCCGAGCTCGCTTCGCTCGCTCTTGGACCCTAAATAGTTGCTGAGAAATACATTTTTTAAATTTAAAAATTTCGAAGTTATTTTTACTACAAAAGGGCTGGTCGACGGAGCCCCGCTTCGCGGGGCTCCTAATTTCTGCGTGGTCATAAAAGAAAATAACCACTCAGAGGATGGCGGGGCCTTGCAGGCCCCGCCATCCTCTTCGTCACCTAAATTATCCAAGTCGGGGCGCCCTATAGTCCTGAGCTCGCTTCGCTCGCTCTTGAACCCTAAATAGTTACCGAGAAATAAATTTTTTAAATTTAAAAATTTTGAAGTTATTTTTACTATGAAAGGGCTGGTCGACGGAGCCCCGCTTCGCGGGGCTCCTAATTTCTGGGTGGTCATAAAAGAAAATAACCACTCAGAGGATGGCGGGGCCTTGCAGGCCCCGCCATCCTCTTCGTCACCTAAATTATCCAAGTCGGGGCGCCCTATAGTCCTGAGCTCGCTTCGCTCGCTCTTGAACCCTAAATAGTTACCGAGAAATAAATTTTTTAATTTAAAGTTTTGAAGTTATTTTTACTATGAAAGGGCTGGTCGACGGAGCCCCGCTTCGCGGGGCTCCTAATTTCTGGGTGGTCATAAAAGAAAATAACCACTCAGAGGATGGCGGGGCCTTGCAGGCCCCGCCATCCTCTTCGTCACCTAAATTATCCGAGTCGGGGCGCCCTATAGTCCCGAGCTCGCTGCGCTCGCTCTTGGACCTTAAACTCGTTTAACAGTAGCAATATACGTTTTGGAAAGAAAAATAACGACCATAGACAACGACAGCAGAGAGACCACTTTTTTTTTATGTCAAACGTTTCGTTTTCGTTTCAATATTTCAAGTGAAATATATTTTACTAAATTATAATTATTTACTTTAACATAACTCAAATATTAATACATAATAATAAAGTACTTATACTTTTGTGGGAAAACTAACCAAATGCTAATTAAATGTATTTATTTTTAACTATTAATGTTTTTCTATCGTTTGTATTTCATAGTATAAACAAATCGTAACGTAAGACGAAACATTTTGACGAAACAAATAGGTATGTCAAATTGCGTAATGACATATGAAACGTCATTTTTCTCGTTGTCAGATGCCATAGACTACTGTCAGATGCTATGGTCAGATGCATTTTATGAATTTTACTCCGATGTTGTGAATATTCAGTAATAATTTTTTCTTAAAATTTTCGTCTAATTTAAGTGATAATACGAAAGTTAGAAGCAGTATAAAAGGTTACGTGATAAAACTTTGGTGAAAATGTGAATAGATTGTCCGGAAAACAACGGTACGTCATCTATACCTGAGCCGCACAATATTTAGACTCGTCAAATTAGTTTAGTTTAGAAATTTTGCATTACAAAATTGACACCAGTGGTGCCAAATTGAAAATGAAAATGAAAATGAAAAATCTTTATTTTCACATAGGCCCAATTAATAGGCTCTTATGAAAAGTCAAAACTCTACCGCCAGGTTCGGAAAGCAGGTTTGCACCGAGAAGAACTGGCAAGAAACTCGGCAATTTGTTTTGGATACTTTTCTTTGACCTAGAATGTTACCTAGAGGTCTTATAGAATGTCTTATAGAACAAGTAGGTACCTATTTAATGTAAGGGATAATTTTAGGTGTCTCTAATTATGATTTATTATTGTGTAAGTAATAGCTGGTAAATAAATATTAAAAGTGTGCATATAAGGTAACTAATTTAAGAATTATATTAACTAGATAAAATTAAAATCATAATTGTTTTGTTTAGATTAACTGTTTTGAATAAAATATTATATTATCTTACTTTTATGTAAAGGAATAAATACAATTAAGTTTATTAGATATTATAACCTATTTACGCAAAAAACTTACACTAAGAGCCATCCGAGTAAACACGCGCTTGAAATGCGTTCATTCAAGAGATTTATGAATCGAAACGTAAAGACCGCGCGGAAAAGCTCCCTTATCAGCTGTCAGTAACAGCGCTGAAAAGCGGCCGCGCGCCATTGGCCACCCGCTTATGAGCGACGACGCGATTGGCCCGCGCAGCGCACATGAGCGACAGACCACGTGCTGATAAGTTCCGAGTTCTAAATTCAAACTTTTTACGCGAGCTCGGAATAGCGATATCACATTTTTCGTTTGCGATGTTATTTTGTTTACTTTTGAGTTTAAATAAGCCCCTATTTTAGTGTGAACGTTTACTCGAAAAATTTACGTAAAAATGCTTTTAATCAAATATAGCGAAATTATTAGGTATTCAACAATTTTTAACGAAACTAATTATTTTGTTTTAGTACTTACGAAACGTTGCCCACACCACATTTTGATTACAAACAACATCAAAACGAATTATGAATATGTTAAGGAAATAAAAAAATATTCATAAATAAAATTCATATCAATCGGCATTGACGCGATAAGATAAACCCCAAGACCTAAAGAAACCTAACGCGCAAAAGTCACACTTGACCCCGAGGTCGGTTAAATTAAAATAAATACAAAAGCAATTAAACAAAAACACACGAAATTGTAAGAAAATACATTAACACTGAACAGCGACGAAAGTTACCACTCATAAGTCCCGAATGCAGGCCGATGCAAATTATTTACACTGCACCCGAGTGCATACAAAACTCGAAATAAACTGTAACGTTCCATTCACTTATTGTTTTAAAAAATCATCACGTATCAACTGCGTTGCAAAAAAAGTGTACTATATTTGCTTATGAACGCGCCTCTAAACAATACACAACAGCCTTCGCCGCGGCGGCATCAACAATGCTAGGTCGAAATAAGCAAGAAATATTTAACTACCGAAGCGGGGGAGGGGCGGCACTGGCCCTCAGTATTGGCGCTACGGCTGTGGTAGTTATAGTTTACGTGATACACAGCTCAAATACAAATAATATAAACATTACAACCGGGCATGCGCGGTAGATGCAGAATGAGATGACGCTAGTCGCTGCAAACGCGACGCGCTTCGCATCAACGCGTGAAACAATGCAACTTACGCCAAAAAATCAACAAACCCATCAGTACATCAACAAAACTCATCACACGAACTAGAGATGTTATAGTTGATACCCTAAATCGCTTTTTTATAGATTAATTTGCATATTTCTGACGTGCGAAACGATGGCGTCGCCGCACGCATGCGCGGGGACGAGAGAGCGAAATGTTATTGACGATGCAAAATATTTATTTTTTGGCGCAACACCGACGCAGCTCCTGGGTGTAACGGAAACGCTGCCATTTTGAATCTGGGCGACAGAAAATTTAACCGTTGAAGCTCCGAACGAAAATTTAAATTTGGAACTATCTAAAACCCCTATACTTATGTATACTATTCGAAAAAAATTATAAGTTAAAGTTAATATAGTATTTAACTGAATAAAGTAAGGGAAATAAGTCTGTAAGTCAAAAGTCCGAGGTAAAGACAAGATATCATAGAAGGCATTATCTTAACAAGTCCGCGGGGAGTTTGAATGGATTTATATCAATTATTACCGATATGAGGCTACTACGCATGCGTCAGTCCTCATTTACACGGACATTGAAATTTTTTATTTTTTTATTAATTTCATCTAAAAATTCCAAGCAATCTAAACTTCAGCTTTAGCCGTGTTACCTTATCTATTATATTTCTACGACATATAATAATAATAATAACATATGCGTTCGCCAAATCGATCACGTGGCTTATCGATAGCAACTGTCATTCTCATACATTCTTTGAACTTCATAGCAATAGGAATCGTAGATATAGAATAGATAAAGTTATATGGTTACTTTCATACATGTCCACACAAAAACCTCACTTGGTTATTTTGCGACAATACGTGACATGAGCGAAATAGCTGTTAAACCTATACAATTTGTTAACTTGCGTTTGCCTTTTGGCACGCACCAAAGTCATAATATAAATAAAACAACAGATCAAGCAATAGAAAAGAAAACAATAATTAAATTATAAACCAATATTTATGACTACTTTAAACAAAATACACTATAATACTTACTAAACTACTATAATATTTAATAACTAAAACTTGAAAAAAAAACTGAGAGATTTTTTTTATTTTTACAATTATTTAAAAAAGTTGAATTAGTGTAAAGTACAAAAAATGTGTAGCACTTTCTACAGCACGAGTAGGCGACAAACTCTATTATCGAATTGGCAAGCAGATTGTTGAAGAAATAAAAAATAATGTAGCATAGCTTCTGCTTTATTCTTTCTTAATTTAGTTAGTAAGTATTAAACTAAATGAATGATACATTATTTGGATTTCGTCTATATATTTATATTTAATATTGTATTAGTTATGGAACGAGCGATCGTCAGGTTTCTAGCCGATGATCATTAATAAGTCTAAAGTCATACACTGTGTCCCGCGATGAAGAGCAACTTCGAAAGTAGACCACAAATTATCGACAAAAAATATTTTTTTGACGTGACAACGTCTTATAAATCGATGGAGCCGGTTGCACGCACGAAAAAACATGACTCATCCGGCGTTACCTCGCTCATGCGGCGTTACCGGCGTTACCTCGCGAGCGCGGAACGAGCGACAAAGAAGACGTTGTCACGTTCAACTATCGTCAGTAAACCGACTTTACAGGCAACCAATTTTTTTATTGACGAATTAAAATTTTTGTATCTTAGGTAGACTCTATGCACAAAAAATAATATGCCACGTACTTGGTGGTAAGAATAAAATAACAATTAACTCACAAAAAACTGGCATTATGACTTTAAGGGGATTTATTGAATTTATTTTTGTCTTTCTCACTCTCACGGAGATTTGGTAAGTGCGACATGCAGCGTCGCGGAAAAATATAGCAGAAAAACGACGTTTTACCTAATTACTCCAAAACTAAGCCAGTTATCAAAAATCTGTTCTAAGCGTTTTAGGATATTATTATTACCAATACATTAAAACAAAAATTACAATTACATCCATTGTAGTTTCTGATAAAATATAGAAAAACTGAGATTTTAGAGCAACTTTTGGCAGAACTTTCTATCGAGAAAATTTTATCCAATCGTGTTTCTGCTTCTTAGCGATTTTAGATTAAAGACCCAAAATACATGACGTTTAACTTTGAAAGTAATTGTCTTCATAGTTTTTGCATAAAACTTCATTCAAAACCACCTAAATACGGCTTGTAGGCCATTAACTTTGCTTTTTTATATTAAAAAAAATTGCATTGATTTATTCTCTACTATATTGATTCTCTACCATATTGCCTTTCAAATAAAAAAATCTATCCTGTAGCCCAAAAACACGCAAGACCGTGTGTCCATTATCCGACATCCTACAACCGAAAAGTGTTTTGTCCGCTGAATGACGTTTTAAAAAAACAATAGGAAAATTTTACTAAAATCTTCGTTTTGCGAGAAAGGGACAATATAAAAAATTCATATGCTTGTAACTTTGATTTCCTAGTCGGATAATAATTTTATTTTTAATGTATGTCATTCTTTCTAATCTAGTTTGCGATAAAGGAATAAAAAATGGAGTATAAGTATTTCAAGAGCACGTTTTCGGTGTAACAGGTGGCCGACTCGCAGTAGGCCATTGACATTTTTATTGGGCGATGATTTAAGGCTATCGATTGCGTCGCCACCACTCATCCGGAAGTCGATTTGAATTTAGGGCCCTGAGCTACTGACGTCGCGTCTAGACCTGATGGATGTCCTACTCCTGATGTTCATGTATTTTTTTAATGTTGTTTTTTCTAAGTACCCCTCAATTTTTTTTTCTCATTGCAGTTTAGTATGTGCTTAAACTTCATTAATTAATGTCTCATCTTTTTATAATGTGTGAAATACAAAAAAAATTTTGCAATAAAAAAAATAGATACTTTACTGAATTTATGCGATTTATTTTTGGTTAATATTTTTTGTGAATATTAAAGTAGGTAGATACTTACTTACTCAGTACAAAGTACTTACTTACATTATTAACAAAGCTCTGAGAAATATGCAATTTATACAGTTAAAAATTTGTATTTATTTAAGTACTTGATGATGATATATTTATCTATATGAATTTCTTTTTCAACGTTAGCATTAGCGTTAAAAATATCTTTTCCTCTATTCTTTTCAAATCTAATACAACATCACATTTTATTGAATAGATATATATTTTTTATTTTATAAAAAAATACGACTTAAATTAAACTACGAAATACTAATCTGTTACGCATAAATATTGTGTAATAAATTATTTATTCAGGAGTTTTCGCGTCAAAAACCACAGGCAAACTGAAAACAATTTACAAAAACTATCGGAATTCGTTCAAACAACTTATGTACATCAACAAAAAATACAACTATACGCCTAGCATAAAAGTTTCATAGTGGCGTCCACAAAAAATGTCTTGCCAGAAAAAAAATTAATTACTCATGAAGCGGGCTATTATATCCGACATAGTACAGATATAGTATCGAGTAGCTTATAAGCGGGTAGGCGGGGCCTCGCCTTTTGAGTGACGCCCTGCCCGCTGTACAGTGACCGCCTACCCGCGCTTCAGTTCTCTGTGACGAGAGATGGGTACTGGCTTTTATATTCTAGATTTTATACACTTTGAAGACATACTGCAGTTATTTTTGTCTTTCTCACTCTTATGAACACGTTGGTGCGTGCGACAGACAGCGTTGAAGATGAATGTGACAAAAAAACGACCTTTTACCTAATTATTCAAAAACTAAGTCAGTTATCAAAAATCTACTTCTAAGTGTTTTTGGATATTATTATTACCGACACATTAAAACGAAAATTACAATTACATGATACATCCATTTTTGGAGCAACTTTTGGGAGAAATTTCCATAAAGAAAGTTTATGCAATCTTGTTTTTGGGTCTAAGCGAAGCCCTAAAATACAAGACGTGTGAAAGTAATTGTCTTTAATTCATTATAGTTTTTATCCTGCAAGTCACTACATATCGCTTAAATAACCGTTTCCAGAATACTTAGGACCTATTTAGAGAATTAATTTATAAGTAACTCAAAATAGGCAATTTAGAATAAGATAAAGAAAGAAACTCGCTAACTCTCTTAGTTGGGTTTATCTCTTGCATACATCACCTACAAGAAAGGCGGCCTGTATGTAATAAACAGACAATTATTACAAGGATACGTAGAAAAAATTGCTTCCGTATGAATTTTTATCTATTTAATATTAAAGCATCGTTAGCTGTCTCCACCGTCTCCTAAACTACACTCGTTAATGGCGGAATAGCAATCGCTTGAAGAGCAATAAAAGCGGAGACGCGGCAATTTGTAGACACAGCTACAGCTACATCTAGATCCAGACTTACACGTACCCGTCTGGTTTATAGACCTGCATAATGTGCTAACCTGCCGTCTACTTCCTAGCAGATGTACTTATTTACATATCTATATTTATCTATCGTAGTTTAGCGGCCAAATAAATCACATAGTGAACTCATATCTGTCGTGTGATTTAAAAAATGGAACATCATTTAGGTACTTACTTCGAAATGTGCCATTGTAGGAGATAACTTATTAAAGGTTTTATTTTTTAAATTACGAATTGGTTTGCAAATAGAAAGCTATTTATTGAAAAAAAAAACAACACTAACGCCATTTTGCCATTTTTAAACCAATTAGACGGTAGTAAAGTGGATAAAGAAACATAGGTAGAAAGTTCATATAGAGTCAATTCTCAGACTTAATTTTCTCGTATTAATTTGTGTTAAAAAATGACTCCCGCAATTTATATACCACCATAAGCCTAATATTATGTCTTATTAGCTAACAAATTACAAAACCTTGGAGATCCTTGTATTAGAATTGTACAGGTACTGCCTTACAAGTTTTAGTTAGTAAATAAGAAAATACTTGGTAATAAAAATTTGTTTTCTGGTCGTAAAAAGCTAGCTGCTTAGTCGCGGCCATTTTGTCAAACCGTTGGAATTTAGTGGCAATAAACGATAGATTTTATTGACACACTAAAGATTGGATGATGCAAAGTTTGGATTAATCCTTTGATAGCTGTTGTTAGCTAAAATGTTATAGAAAAACATCATAATCAGTGTCATAATCAATCAGTGTTCGTAACCAAACTCCTCCAAAACGGCTTGACCGATTTTTATGAAATTTTTGTCTAAATTCGGTAGGTCTGAGAATAGGTCGTAACTCGTAATCTATTTTTCATATCCTTTAACGGCAAAACAACGTTTTATTTCCTGGGTAAGCTAAGGTGGTTTGTATGTTTACCAGTCAGTCACTCAGTTAGTCACCTTTTCTTTTTGACTTGAATTGAAGTTTCTACCGAATGTAGACAAATAATTTCATGGCAATCGGTCAAGTCGTTTCGGAAAAGTTTGGTAACAAAAATTGTCACGAGAATTTTATATATTAAAGGGACTAGCTGATCCGACAGACGTTGTTTTGTCATTTAGGGGTATGAAAAATAGCTTACGACCTACTCTCAGACCTATACTAAACATACTACACAGTCATAACATCCGGTCGTGCCGTTTCGGAGGAGTTTGGTAACAACTACGATACATGAGATTTTTTTAATTAGACTAGCTGACCCGGCAAACGTTGTTCTGCCATTAGGGATATTAAAAAAAAAAAAAAAAACTTACGATCTATACTCTGAGATCTACCGAACACACACAAAAAATTTCATAACAATCGGTCGAGCCTTTTTGGATACTTTTGATAACAAACACGAGACTTTTTATTATTGTAACAATCGGTCGCGCCTTTTTGGTTTGGTAACAAACACGAGACTTAATGTAAAGCTTGGGTAGTAAGTAATATATGAAGCACCTATCATTAAGAAGATTACATTGCAAATCTGCATAAAATAAAAATCTCTAAGCATGTACTCGAATTCTTAATGCCAAAATAAGAGAGTGAGCCCTTCCACAAACAGGGGCAGGGTTAAGATGTTACGTCAATATACTGGCATGATTGGTAAGCTCTTGGCATTTTGATACAAATGAAGCATTCTGTAGCACTTAAGGGATTTCTGTCCCAATAGCCCAAGAAATTCAAATTTTATTGAATGGAAGCAGGCGTTATTTTGCGGAAATCCATAATTAGCAGGACAGATTAATTTGTTTTGCTTTATTCCGCTATACTTGAAAAGATTCTGTATGGTACAATGCAGGAACACAGCCCACATGAAACACCTCACATAATTTTCCAACAGTCTCTATTCAATCTCTACGATTTCGCATTGTGAAGTCAATATCTCCTGAGGATGTCCCGGTGTCGAGACGAAACGTGCGTCGAAAAAAGTGTTGGAAAACTGTGTGTGGTGTTTCATGTGGGCAGTGTTCCTGCTTATTGTACCACACAAAATCTTTTCAAGAAGCGGATTATAGCAAAACAAATTAGTCTTTCCTACTACTTATGGATTCCCGCAAAATAACGCCTGCTTCCTTTCAACAAGTTTTATTTATTTTTTCGCAAATAGCAGATTAATTATACATCGTAGGCTTATGGCAATAATTATGTTTTGCGAGCATAACGTTTATACATCGGTTATTATACGTTTTATTCAAAACTTATTGCTCAAAAATTCTTACTCATCACATATTGGTACCCAAAAGATTATTTTCTGTAGTTTTTAGGGCTCCGTACCCGAAGGGTAAAAAAGGAACCCTGTTACCGAGAGTTCGCTGTCCGTTCAGACAGACAGACGTTACAGATGATGTATTTCTGTTGCCGCTATAACAACAAATTTCAAGTGAAAATTTCAAGTCTGTAGCTATCACGGTTCAAAAGATATAGCCTGGTGACAGACGGACGGACGGACGGACAGCGAAGACTTAGTAATAGGGTCCCGTTTTTACCCTTTGGGTACGGAGCCTTAAAAAGTCACTACAGCCTTGTTATATTAGAATTTAGAAAGGTATGCATTGTATTAGACAAAGAAACCACTTACCAGTATTGGTAGCTGCACCATTGGACTCTGAAAAAAAAATAACAAACAAAATGACTTAAACTAAAAGTTAACCGATCTTTATTTAACACAGTTCAAAAGTCCATAGTAAGTACTATTATTACATTACACCGATTTTGATGAATTTTGCCCTGTTCATTGGTGAAACATCGAAGGAAAAAGGGAATGACCGAAGGTGGTATCAAGTTTTCTCATAAAGAAAAACTAAAATAGTTCTAGGAAAATAAAATAGTGTTTTTAAGAACCATAGGCACTAGGCATTTGTTTTTCATATCCGGAATTTGATATTGCATACAAAAAGTCACTTTGTTTTCAATGCATATTTCGTGTTAAACTACCTACTGATTTTAATATAAGAAGTACAACTTGTTTGTTTGCCTATAACTTTAGAAACCGGATATAAATTAAAAATGTAATAATTGTAGAAGTTAATGTGGAGACCGTAGTCTATAAAAAATAAAGTTTGGGTTTGATTCACCTTGATACGGGATTCGATACATACATGACATTATCCTTTATTGCAATTAGACTTCTAGATCCTGCACGAGATACAAACAATTCATAGATAGTAGATATCTATAAATGTAAAAAAATATCGCCAAAATCTTTGAACCCACCATTCCCTTGACCGGCTGAGTGTCTGCGTTCCTACCCACTGATAAGTGATAACAGGCCTCTTATCATTACCATAGTTGTTTTCATAACAAAATAGGATCGAACCATTTAAAAAAATCAAGACGTGTGAATATCAATATCAAAAAATGTATTCTACAACGTCTAACGAAAAGTTTTAGTTTTTCCATGCATTATTTTCCATACAATAAGGAAAAATAAATATGCTTATTTCTATTTATTTTTAAGGGAGATTTGCTATCAGTAACAGTTATGTAGTTATGTGTATCAATATTATTTCAAATTTTCGTTACACTTTGTATATAGAGAGTTGATTTTATTTTTCCTGTACACCTATATCCCTATTAATTGTAATTAATTCAAATTTTTTGATTGGTAAACGACGATAAGGGGGGAACGGTATTTTTTCAACAATTTTCCCAATAAAATCAAAACAATCAGGCGTGAAAATAAATAAAATTCTGTTTTAGAATATACAACGCCCTTTCATAGTCTAAAATCACATTCGATATTGTTATTTATTTATTAGCTGACCCGGCAAACGTTGTTTTGCCCTGTAAATTGGAACACTGTCGAACGGAATTTAAATAGTATCCTATGTCCGTCTCCTGGCTCTAAGCTACCTCCTCACCAATTTTCAGCCATATCAGTAAAGCCGTTCTTGAGTTATAAATAGTGTAACTAACGACTTTCTTTTATATAGGTATACTAGCTGACCGAGCAAACTTCGTTTTGCCGTTTAGGGACATCAAATATAGATAACAACCCGCTCCCGGACCCAGAGATCATACTCTAAAAATTTCACAACGATCGGTCCAGCCGTCTCGGAGGAGTTTGGTAACAAAGAAAATCGAGAGAATTTTATATATTAGAGATACCTAGATAGATTTGTTGATGCTTTGGTGATCCTATAAGGGTTCCTTTATTTTCTTTTGAGGTACGGTACCCTAAAAATTGGAATCGATCCCGGGGCTCGACAGTACGTCAATAATTATTGCACTTGTGTGATATGATTTGTTTTGAATCGATTTTCTCTTTGTTTATAAAACCATACGAGGCGCACGAAAAACTGTTTAGTTTCGTGATCGGTGTATCGCGGCGTGACGAGTTTACGTTATGTTCCAGTAGTTATTTGCAAAACATTTGATGTTCTCCCAAACACTGGAGATTAAAATGTTTTTTATTTCGTATTATGTAACTAAAAGCAATGAGAAAAATATATTGAATCAGCTGCAAATGTTCAAAATTTTACAGTATTTGACGACCGAATGGCGTAGTGGTAGCGAACCTGCCGTCTGCGCCGGAGGTCGTGGGTTCGATTCCCACTACTGGTAAATGTTTGTGTGATGAGCATGAATATTTTCCAGTGTCTGGGTGTTTTTCAATAATATTATATTTATGTATATTATGTATGTATATTGTCAGTTATCTAGTACCCATAACACCAGCTATCGCTTACTTTGGGGCTAGATTGCGATGTGTCAAAATATGTCCTGTATAATATATGTATTTATTTATTAAAAAAAAAAATTAGATTTGTACTTTTTTAGGGTTCCGTACCCAAAGGGGAAAAATCGGGACACTATTACTAAGACTTCGCCGTCTGTCCATCCGTCCGTCTGTCACAAGGCTGTATCTCTTCAACCGTGATAGTTAGACACTTGAAATTCTCACAGATGATACAGTATTTCTGTTGTCGCTATACAACAAATACTAAAAAAAAATTGAATATAATAAATATTCAATTTTTAATAAATATTAATATCTTGTATTTAAATTAATCTATTGATATAATAATATTGAATGCGATTCTGACGACTTATTATGTGGAAATATATTTCAAAATATTTTTATTATGTATACCTCATAGTCGAAAAAAAAATGTTTGAATGATTATAAATTGGTAAGTAAACTAAATAAAATATAGGTGAAATTGTATTATTTTAGGTTTCATGTTAGAGAATGTTATAATCTTTGGTGTTACTGAATGAATTGTGTTAATAAAATATTTTGAAAAGTACTGTAAATTATAAACGTTAATCGATTAACAAAAAAAAACCGACTTCTCTCATCAAACTACTGTTGAATAAAAATAAAAGACTTACATGGTTTTCTCATGGATACATGGATAGAAATGGGACTACACGGGAAGCGTCAATTTTCTAATAAAAAATCGATCACCCAGTCAAAAGTTATGAGGTAACAAACATAAAAACAGATACACCCAGTCAAAAGGTAACAAACATAAATAAAGTCGAATTGAGAACCTCCTCCTTTTTTGAAGTCGGTTAAAAGTAACGCTTCGACTTCATCCCTACGTCTGTCTGTCTTTCACTGTCATATTATACTTTAGTTACTATTTAAGCTGTATGAAATTTGACTATTTATTTAAATTATAACAAGTGGAAAATTAAAAAAATTTAAAACACCCACGATTTTTGCAGACTTGTAATTGAAAAAGGATTAAATAATTTTTTTTAAACTCCCCGACTAAAGGAAAGTAAGAACTAAGAACCTATCAGTATAATTACAAATCCAAGAAAATCCGCCGGAGCTGCCGTGTTTTGCCTATGACTGTGTTGATGGTCCTGTTTACCAGATGACTAATTCAATTTCTTGATACGTCTCATATACCGGCAGTTTTTTAATACTTACTAATTACATTAATTGATATTGGAAACGAAAATAGCAATGGCAGCTCCGACGGATTTTCTTGGATTTGTAATTATACTGATAGGTTCTTAGTTCTTACTTTCCTTTAGTCGGGGAGTTTAAAAAAAATTATTTAATCCTTTTTCAATTACAAGTCTGCAAAAGTCGTGGGTGTTTTAAATTTTTTTAATTTTCCACTTGTTTTATAGTTTTTCGATTAATATATTAATGTAATTTAAATTATATTATTATTAAAAAATTAAAATTAATCTTCAAACTAGCCATTAGCTCCTCTATAGCAGCGTTTGAAGGCATCATCCCAAAGTCATAAAGAGACGTTTATTGTGGCGCCCCCTGCTGTTCAATCACAAAAACAATTATCTACGAACCATTGCCAATGACTCACTAATATTTTATACAAAACTGTATCCAAATCGGTTCAGTCGTTTTTGTAATAATTGAGAACATTCGTTTGCACTGTAAATGTTTTTATGGCGCCCCCTGGTGATCGATGTTCGTAACAACTACCTAAGAACCATCGCCAATGAATACCAAACATTATACAGAAAACTGCATCTTAATCGGTCAAGCCATTTTTGAAATAAATGGGAACATTCGTTTGCAATATAAATGTACTTTATGGCGCCCCCTGGTGATCGATGTTCGTAACAACTATCTAAGAACCATTGCCGCTGAACACCAAACATTAAACAGAAAACCGCATCTAAATCAGTCAAGCCGTTTTTGAAATAAATGGGAACATCGATGTGCACACACAAACAAACCAACAAACAAACAAACAAACAAACAAAAATATTTTTGCATTATTGGTTTTTGTGAACAATTTAACATACAAACAAACATAAAATCTTTTTAACAGAGTAATGTACAAACGGCCTCTCACCCTAAACGCATATACCCGTACTCCGTTCCGTCGTGGGTAAAAAGGTACTAAATAAAAAAAAAACAAGTAAAATATCTACAATTTTGACGGATGGACAGACGGTCGAAGAAAGACACACCCACAAAGTATAAGGGTTCTATTTTACTAAACTCGCCGGCATATTTAGCGGAACATAAAAAAATGGTTTGATATCAGTATCATATAAAGTTGCTGGCTGGTTTATACGTTATTTAATTTAAAAAGAAATATTTTCAAATTAAGAAAACAACTGAACATCACATTTTATGCAATTGTTTTAATTTTATTCAAATACACCTTATCTGGAGCGAACTTCGAGAATTTTATTCTTTCTGAGTTTGATTTAAAATTTCATTGAAATACTGTTTTTTGTTAGTTTTTTTTAATCGTGTATCTTTCTGGAGTTGATGACTGAATTATGCCTGACTTAGCCCCAACGGAGATTGCCAGGGCACTCGAAATGCGAAGAAATAGTCAAACCTACAGAGTGATATCCAGAGATCTTCGTCGACCAGTTTCAACGATCCATCGCAGTATCCAACGGTTCAGGGAGACCGGTACTTATGTGAGAAAAGCAGGACAAGGCAGAAAAAGATGCACTTCGAGTAGGGATGATCGTTTCATTCGGCTTCGTGTACGTAGGAACCCCCGTTTGACGGCCGTCCAAGCCCGACATGAGTTAGAAGCATTGATCATTACTAAGGATAGGCCTGTTCGAACATTTTGCCAAAGCCTTTTTCATACAAGGAAATTTAGCGCCATCTATCAAACATCCTGCGAAATACTTGTTTTTTTTATGTAATATTTCTTGATGTTACTTACCGATGATACGTTATCCCATGCTTCTTTTTAAATTTCTTGGTGTAATTTTTGCAGTCTTTTATCGCACAATTAGGCATTTTTATCTTTTAGAGTTAAATTTTCCACTATTCTCTCGCTACTAAGCGTACTTACTAAAATGGCGGGAACCGTCTCCATGGAAACGTGCGTGCGGAGCGTCGTGAGCTGAGGCGGGGACCGCGGCATAGACAATAGTGCGCGTACAATGGGGACATTTCCCCATTGAACTGGCGACATTTTTTTGCGCGGTTCGCCCTGTCTCTATATAGAGGTCAATAATTAGAAGCAGTGCGGGGTGTAACCGTAAGTGAGCGTACGGTACGAAGAAGGCTCGAAGAAGCTGGTTTGGGTTCATTTGTGCCCGCCAAGGCTCCAAGGCTCGAGGTAAATCATCGTAGAAACAGGTTAACTTTTGCTCAGGAACATCGACTTTGGAACGCGGACCAATGGAGTAAGGTATTGTTTAGTGATGAGTGCAGAATTCTCTTAAATCAAATTGACGGCAGGCAAAGAATATACAGACGCAAAGGAGAACGATACATTCAGACAAATTTTGAAACTACAGTTGCATACGGTGGTGGATCAATAATGGTTTGGGCGGGCATTTGTTTGGGAGCTCGCACAGACTTGGTAGTGATTAACAGAGGAAGTCTGACTGCAGCCGCTATATCAGAGAAGTTTTAGAAGAAAATGTCGTACCGTTTGCCCCATATATCGGTGACGATTTTGTTTTTATGCAGGATAATGCTCTGCCGCATACCGCTCGGGTAACTCAAGCTTATCTTAATGATATGAATATCACTGTTATGGAGTGGCCGGCGAGATCACCGGATATGAACCCAATAGAACACGTTTGGGACTTGCTGAAAAGAAAAGTTAAGTCCAGAATTCCAGCTCCTGCCAACGTGGGAGAACTGCGAATCGCCGTAGTTGAGGAATGGCGGAGACTATCCCAGGAGACCATCGATAACATCATTCTCAGTATGTCTAGACGGGTAGAAACTTTAATAAGAGCACGTGGAGGAAATACGCGATATTAATCACCATTTTTCTAATTTAATTAATTGTAATTTTAATATTAAATTTCACTTTTCCAGGTTACATGAAAAGTTCAAAAATGTACCATTTTTCACAAATAGCCTTTACTCGCAAAATCTGTTCTTAATGTGATCTCATTTTAAGTAAAAACAAATGAAACTTTAAATAACAAAAGAAGTGTAGTAAGTAGATTTTAAAATAAAACCATATTTTTTTTAATTATGGACCTTTTTTTTATGTTCCGCTAAATATGCCGGCGAGTTTATTTTATACGGAACCCTACAAAGGGCGGAATGCTTCAACAGAACCTAAAAAGGCATTCAAAAATATTTCAACACCATTCATAAAGATATGAAAAAGATGGATTCCATGACGAAACGATTTTGATCCTTTAGTGACGCGGCGATTTTTATCGAGAAAAACATATTTTTATCGCCCCTGCAGGGACTAAGATCCGATGCAAAAACAAGATGTCTATAGCGTATAGATACTTAGATTTCATAATTCTTTTTCAAACCCTTCACGAAAACAGGGGGTTATACCTACTAATAATAGACATATTATACCCTGGACACTCCGGAAAATGTCGCCAGTTTATCGGTGCCAAAATGCTTTTTTTGCCACCAACAGTAAGGCCACGCAGTAGTTCGCTCAGCGGCCACCTATAGAATTTTGACAGATGGCGCTACTGTTTGCATGTACGAAAAAGGTTTACGTAAATCGTTCGGATGCCCATATCCTGAGTTTTCTTATCAGTGAGATTATAGGTAGATACTAATTGATATTGTTCCTAAAATACAGATCTTAGAACAGTATGACGTTTTTTTATTTTATTGAAGATAGGCTTGAGCTTGACGACAATCATGCCTGATGGAAAGCAATGATGAGGTCTAGGATGGAGCGCGCTTGCCTAGAAAATGCCTATTCACTCCTCTTGAAGGCACCTAGATTGTACTTGGCTGGAAACACGGAGGCTGGAAGGGCGTTCCACACCTTAGCGGTTCGTATCAGTATACGTAAAATTTAAAACATCGTACTGTTGTACAATAAATGTACCAAGGTAAAAATGTCACCAGTTTATTGGTGCCAATAATACCAACAATAAGGCCATGCTGTAGTTCGCTCAGCGGCCACCTATAGAATTTTGACAGCTTGCGCTACTGTTTGCTTGTATGAAATAGGTTTACGTAAATCGTTCGGATGCCCATATCCTTAGAAATCGGTGACCAAGGTAAATGAAATGGAAATGAAAATGAAAATGAACATCTTTATTCTTCACATAGGCCCAAATAATAGGCTCTTATGAAAAGTCAAAACTCTACCGCCAGGTTCGGAAAGCAGGTTTGCACCGAGAAGAACTGGCAAGAAACTCGGCACTTGCTCTTTTCAAAAAATGTCATAATATACAATTTCTAAAATAATATCATAAAAATTATTACATATTTTTAAGATATCTCGTGAGGAGATGGAAATATATCCCTATCATTCCAAAAATTCTTGTCATTGAAAAATTCTTTAATAGTATAGTAACCCCGATTTGTTAGATGTTTTTTGACAGTGACTTTAAACCTGTGTAAAGGTAAGTCCAAAACATTTAAATTAAACAGGTAGATTTCCGTGGTCTAGGTTGCTTTGCTTTGCCCTTCATTCAGATTTTAGTTTACTAAAATCTGAATGAATTAAGATTGTTAACTAAATACATGGCAATAGTCATTGCGGAAATGACTGTATCGTATTCACATGTTTATGTTAAACTCTTTGCATAATAATAAGCCAAGTACAAGGCGGAAAAATGGAAAAAATAATTACGTTTGTTGTATGGGATGTGTTTTCGGTAATTTGTCACTTATACCCGGTATTTGACTATACCTATTGGATGTGTATTATTTCTGACTTAGTTTTTCTTTATAAAGAACGAGGCAGGCATAAAAAGGAAAATTTTCCGATTCCCGGGAATTCCGGGAAATTCGACAATTTTTTCTCGGGTCTTGGGAATGATAAAAGGCTGGGAATCCTGAAAACCTAATAGTCAGACTTCTTTTGGGGTTTTGTAACCCTAAAACAAACAGAACTCACCATCACCAAAGCCAAAATATAGGAAAGCCCGTACCAGACCAGTTGCCGTCATTAACTCACAAACATTCATAAAATATAGATACTTTTTTATCACGTCGAGTTTTCTATTATAATTAAGTATTATTTACAATTCATAATCTGTAGGTGGACGTGGTTAGTTTATTCAAATTACAAAAAAACGGCCAAGAACGATGTGATAGTCCGACATGAAGGGTTCCGTAACATCGTGAAAAAAGAAAAATGTATTGTACCTATGTATTTTCATAGTATCTACTAATATGTATAGCTCCTGTGGCAATAATTTTTTTCTCATATATGTTACACCTAAAAATTCCTATTTTTTCGACAGTTGTGGTGCGTTTATGATTCCAGGCTAACGGAGAAAATCCTATAGGTACCTAGGTTTTGAGATTTCCACATACAGAACCGCAAAAAAAACTACATTTTAAATGGCCGAACTTTTGACTGGATCAAAGTGGGCATAGACTTCAGTATATGTTGATGTCGATTTCATCTAACTTTCACTCTTTACTGAGAAAAAGCAGACAGACTTATTACAACATAGTGATCCTATAAGTGTTGTTTTTACACGACTGCCCACAAAAGGAGTGTAATGTTTTTAGGTTCATGTATGTATTTATGTATGTATGTGAGTTTATTTATTCTTCCACAACTTCTGAACGACGGAAGAGATTTGGACATAATATTGGGTATCGTTAGAATTCTTACATCATTTCGGGTAACATAGGCTAAATTTTTTTGGAAAAGTAATTTAACCTCAGGGCAGTTGTGTTTAATAATTTTTAATTATTGTAACTTTTGTTACTTTATCATTTGAGATACGGACTACAGAACTCTAAAAAAGCAATTAAAATAAATAAACTTATTATAATATTAATAAAATAATTAAAAATAATTTAAGTAAGTACGTTTAAATTAAATGATTAAAGAATTCACTAAACTTAAAAAAACGTAAGGAAATAAATATTGTCGAGTAAGAACTAAGAACAGTAGGCATTGTCTGATTATGCGTATCCACGATTCTAAAGCAAAACACGTGTATTGCCAAAACTAGTCTCAAGGCCGCCCGGTCGCGCTAAATATTATAATTCTACTTTACATGTATAATGTATAAACACTCAGGAAGTTGCTTTATTTATTTATAAAAACAGACCGCTTCATATTTTATTATAATCATTTATTTGTATTTTACCACTAGGTTTTGGACGCGGCTTCGCTTCTGCCCAAAATACCTGTAATTTCGGGTATTCACGAATCCCGTGAAAACCGTAATTTTTTCGGAATAAAAAGTTGCCTATGTGTTAATTTAGGGTATAATCTATCTCCAATCCAAATTTCAGTCATATCGGTTCAGTAGTTGTGGCGTGAAGAAGTAGCAAATGTATACACATACCTTATTACAAACCTTCGCCTTATAAAATTGCGGGTTTCACAAATCAAGGAGGGAGCAAGGATTTTTCCGGAATAAAAAGAAGCGTAGGTAATGACGTGATAATCTAGGAAATGTATAATCTGTGCTTCATTCGCAATTTCAGCCAAATCGGTTCAGTAGTTGCGGCGTGAAAGAATAACAAAATATATTATATACACACATACAAACTTCCGCATTTATAATATTAGCGTGGTAAGCGAATAAGAATAACAAATAAGAATATTTATTTGCTAGAATGTAGGTACTTCGTTACATAATGGTATTACTTATTAAGTAACTCCTAAAACATTAGATTAGATTAATTGTGCAGTGCTAGATGAGATACATTGTGCTAAATGGAAAAAAATCTTATTTAGAGTTTGGAAATTATTATTTAGTTTTTATTTGTGTATTTCTAGCTATTCATCTGTACAGAGAAATATGTGCACGGGAAATATGTGCATAAGCCTGTGCGCTATGGTGTCTGGTGTACCGTCTATTCCCTCACTTTCATAGTCCAGTAATACTCAAGGGCAGGGCGAAGGCTTCACATCTCAGGCTCTCCAAATCCCGGTTTTAAAACTCTGACATACTGTTACACTGGTAATCCAAAGATAAAACTATAGTAACTGACTCACCGCTTCATCTATGAGGTCACCATTGTCTTCGTCCCGTTGGAGACACATCCAGGAGTCACAGATTATATCAGTCCTTGACACCACTTCACTTTTCTCTTTGACATACAAAGTCAGAAGTGCAGGCCCCAACACACCGCCCTGAGGCACTCCTCTCGGAGCCGCGCGTATGACTGAAGTGAAGTATGGATACGGCTTATGTTTTGGATACAATCTGTAACAGTACAGAAAAACAATAATAAACTTTGCGGCTTGAGGTGTTCGTGTCACGGGAAAAGAGTGCGGAAATTCGCAGGGAACAATTAATCATCTCTTTAAAAAAAAAATTAAAAAGAGAGTCCTGTGTTCCTGACTCACTTGGAAAACGGAAAGAAAGAAAGAAAGAAAACTTTATTTCGCAAGAAAATTATGCCACGTGTAACAAAACAATACACCTTACGTACTAAAACGATGCCTGAAGATTCCCCCACTTGGGCAACAAAAACCAATAATTGCCCAAGTGAGGGAAGCACTAGACACCGCCTGTGTCACAACCCGGAAAAAGGCCCCAACTCAGCATGGTGCTGTATGCCCCTATAAGCATGGGAGCACACAGCGCTGATTTTCAGCCAAGGGATCACGCGGGCGGAGTAGAGGCGGATAAGTACAATATTATGTGAATGAGTCATTATATTCATCATCATCATATGATCAAGTCGGAATAATGTTCCACGACTGAGCACAGGCTTTCTCTTATAGAGAGAGATTCAAAGCTTCAATAACATTGCTACAATGTGAGTCGAGTTTCATGACTCCAAGCGCAGTTGGCGCGCATCAGATTTGAGCAAGAACTCACGGGTTTGACTCCCGGGCCCGGCACGGGTCACTTTGGAGTTTTATAATTTGTACAAATGGGTTTGTTTAATGTGCGGCCTGATCAGACCTGACCCAATAGCCATCTATACAGCATTTTGTTTGACGTTTGCAAGCATATTCCTCAATTTTTTATGCAAATCAAGGCAATTGAGGCTTTAGTATATTTTAACAAGCAAGCTAACAAAGTCAGATTTACTGGTTGCCCTATCTCGCTGCACGTGGGGCAATAAAACTACTCTCACTAATGAGTCTTATCATCTCATTGCAACGCGTAGTTAAAAGTACGGCACTTGTATCGATAAAATATGTACGTAATAATATTACGGATAAAAGTATATAATATAAAAATTGTCCTTGTAAGTTCTCCATTCTCCTGTCTGATCAAATAGTAGGTACCACATACAAATCCAAAAACTACTCGTGTAAACTCAAAACTTGAAGCGCTCTTTTTACGTGTCACCTCTAACAACAGTGGCTTTAAGACTTAAGTACTCTAAGTTAAGGATGTATAATAATGACTTATGCCGTCGAACGCTATTGTAAAATCACTCATATTCGTATCAGCTATACAGTTAGTTTCAGACTGAACATTTTGAAGCAGATGGTCTTGCTGTATGTTTTATGGAGTCGGTAGTTTTTTTATGTTTGTGTAAACATAGTTTTTAGAGGTATCATAATAATGGTAGTGAACTTTTTATTGTCAGAAGCAGACACTCAAAACTCTTAATGGAATTACCATAACTCTGACTGAAAAATAAACAATACAGTCAAGTGCGTGCTGTCTTAGCCACCAAGTTCTGTTAATTCTGTTGAAAACTTCAAACAATGTATAAAAAATGATATAATATTTAAGGAGGTCCCATACAACAAACGTGATTTTTAGCCCTTTTTAGGACATATTATTTTTCCTTACATAAAGGGTAAAAACTTGACCCTACCGTCTGTCCATACTAACTATCATCAGGCTGTATCTCTTAAATCGTGATAGACGCTTGAAAGTTACGCAGATGATGTATTGTTCTGTTGCCACTATAACAACCAATACTAAAAAATTGAATATAATAAATAGATCCTATTCAAAAAACGCTTTTTTATTCGTTTTTTAGTTTGGTTGGTAGAGTGAGAGGTATTTGGTTGGAATTGGTTTTGATGGTACGGAACCCTCAGTGCGCGAGCCCGACTCGCACTTGACCAATTATTATAACTATCTGTGTCGATTGCAATTAATATTAATAATGTTCATACTAAGGTATTTAGAGCTATTACTGTTAGCTATGTATCTACAGCTGCAAGAATTTCTTCTCAATAAATTTCTCATCCCCCTCCTCAATCAATTGCTAAAGATAAAAGTCATCAACGTCTGCGTCTTACCGGTGATGACATATGGAGCAGAAACGTGGACACTCACGGTAGGCCTTGTCCACAAATTGCTATGGAGAGGGCTATGCTGGGTGTTTCTCTGAGGAATTGAATCTGCAACGAGGACATCCGTAAGAGAACCAAGGTAACCGACAAAGCCCAACAGATTAGCAAGCTGAAGTGGCAGTGGGCGGGCCATATCTGACGCAGGACCGACGGCCGTTGGGGCAGACGTGTTCTGAAGTGGAGACCGCGTACCGGTAAGCGCAGCGTAAGTCGATCTCCTGCCAAGCACTTCTATGTAGGCTATGCTGGGTGTTTCTCTGAGGAGTAGAATCCGCAACGAGGACATCCGTAAGAGAACCAAGGTAACCGGACAAAGCCCAAAAGATTAGCAAGCTGAAGACGTGGCAGTGCAGGGCAGGCTATACATATATGTCGCAGAACCGACTGCCGTTGGAGCAGACGTGTTCTAAAGTGGAGACCGCGTACCGGTAAGCGCAGCGTAGGACGTCCTCCTGCACGCTGGACTGACGTCTTGAAAAGGTCGCTGGTAGCGGGTGGATGAGGAAGGCGGAGGACCGTGTGTGGTGGCGCGCTCTCGGAAAGGCCTATGTCCATTAGTGGACGTCCATAGGCTGATTAAGAAACTACGCCGTTAAAGTTATGTTCATACTTAAGTATAGCTATGTACCTAGAGCTGCAAGAATTTCTTCTCAATAAACTAGGTTATCAAGTACCTAAACAATCGTTCTCTATTTCGCGCTCGGTATCTAGACTACATAATATTAAGTTACGTTTTGTTTTGAATGCCAGGTAGTGTTTGGAAACGCGGGCGCAGTGCGCGGTGTCGGGTGTCGCGCCCAAACAACGCGTATTGTTTAGGAAATGTGACTTTATTAGGTCACCTATTTTAATTTAGAAACTAAGAGTAATGCAGCAACAACATATACCTGGGACATACAATACATTTAGGTAGGTCCAATTTCGAGAAAGAGGTGAACCCCCGAATCCAACTCGGCTGGGCGGCGTTCGGGAAACTCTGCGATGTCTTCTCGTCCAACACCCCTCAGTGCCTGAAGACCAAAGTCTTCGAACAGTGCGTGTTGCCAGTGATGACTTATGGATCCGAAAAATGGTCGCTATCTCAGCGAGCGTCTCTCAGCGAGCGATGGAGAGAGCAGCTATGCTCGGAGTATCTTTGTTCGATCAAATCAGTAATGAGGAGATCCGCAAAAGAACCAAAGTAACTGACATAGCTCAACGTGTCGCAAAACTGAACTGGCAATGGACGGGGTACATAGCTCGTAGGACCTATGGACGTTGGGGACCCAAGGTGCTGGAATGGCGGCCACGCACCGGGAAGCGCAGTGTCGGTCGACCCCGCACCAGGTAGTCGGACAAAATTCAGCCCCAGTCCAATCCCACATGCCTATCAATATTGAATACACAAATATGATTTTGCCAAATCTTCACTAGACATTATTTGAATGAACAGCTGGTGGTTGTGGTGATTTTCTCCACGGCCGTTGTTTTGGTCAGCCCTGCAAAGATTTGTCGGATTACCGGGGGTCCACGGTACTAGATGTCGGTTTAAAGGAAGCTGTAGCATCCGACGTGATTACCGGGGAAAATTACTACTACGGATTGTATGAATTATTACTACGGAAATTACTAGTACGGATTGAAAAACAGGGAAAACTCTTTTACAATTTTCCAAACAACGCCATCTATTACCACCACTAAGCACTACAACGCAAATCACCCCAACTTTTCCCAAACAAAGAAACACCACCACTTAACAGCGCCATCTATGCAAAGTAACCTGTACTTAGCATTTTTTCACCGTCACGCATTGCCTGTTGCTCGGTCGGGCCATTCAATTGTTTACACAACACAAAAGACCCCTGTTTGTTTTTCGCTAGACGTTTCCTGGTTTATTTTGTGTGAACGTGTTTGCATGTGTGTGTGTTTTCACAGCTGTACGTACACGATATACGTGGTTCGTTTGTACACAAGTGTTGTTGTTTGCTCAGTTCAGGCTGTTATAAATTCTGTGTGAACTCAGAACTGTTGAGCATGTAGTATTATGTCGGAAGATTATATATTATTACGGACCATATAATTTTGGCGAACGAATGGTAGGTACAAACATTTTTCCAGTTGTGAGAATCGAACCTACTACCACCGACTCAGAACTTCAGAAGACCACTACTTTCTGGCGTCAATAGATCGGCGATAAAATATTAATGAAAGTGCACATGAAAGTGTATCTCGATCTCTTAAAATTGGGATACCTATACGCCCACGATTTAGCCCACGCGAACTCTATTTTAGCCCCTTAGGGGTTGAAATTAACACTGGGATATACACGCCCGCCAATTAGCCCACGTGACCTCCATCTTAACCTTATAGGGGTTGAAATTACAAAAATCTTTCATTAGCGGATAGAGCCTACGTCATAGTGCTATCGGTATACCTACTTACCTATCAGCCTTTTCATTCATGGTTTGAACTATGCATTTTTAGATCAATTGTCAGTCAGTCAGTAATAACAATTCGATTCTCAATATTCTATCTACTTTGTTAATTAATCAGTC
Source organism: Coenonympha arcania (assembly GCA_036785405.1). NCBI lineage: Eukaryota > Metazoa > Arthropoda > Insecta > Lepidoptera > Nymphalidae > Coenonympha > Coenonympha arcania. The sequence continues at coordinate 2,392,142 of CM072078.1, read as the reverse complement.
AGTAAGCCAGTTAGCCTCTATAATATTTAGGTAAATATAGGTACAGATTATTCTACCCATACTTAGTCCATTAATTGCGAGAGATCCCAGATTTAGAGGGGTTTGCGCTTGACCCATTGTGTAACTAGGTTTATTCAATGGTTTGACCACATATTTTGACCATATGGGATTCAACTTTTGGGAGAACTTTCTATAGAAAGAAAGAAAAGAAAGAAAGAAAGAAAAAAACTTTATTTCATGAAAATGCCACATGTAACAAAAACATACATCTTACGTACTAAAACGATGCCTGGAGGTTCCCCCACTCGTAATAAATGTAGAGAAAATTGTATCCAAAAGTAACAACCAAAGTAGGTAGGTACATAGACTTGGTAAGTAATTTTCTTTATAGTTCTCAACCTGCAGGTCACTGAAAATTGCTCAAAAACTCCTTTAAAACACCACGATATTTTCTTTAAACTTCAAGCAAATCCCAACAAAAACATTTTCATGTAAAATGTTGCCAGACGAATATATGGCTCCCACTGTCAAAAAGTTATCAGATCTCATGTAGGGCAAGACTTCTGACTTTATACACCCTAAAATACAAGCTCTAACTTCACAAACTCTACACTTTAGTTACAATAATGTCTTGGCCGTTTCGCTACCGTCACATGGGCGAAAGTGAAAAATTTATCTCACCAAAAACATTTTCCTGATTTCAAATTTTGATTTTACAGAACTTACAGAGTACTGAAAAGTGAATAAATTTTTGATTTTACGCCCAATGTAACGGTAGCCAAACGACCAAGACATTATTGTAACTACAGTGTAGAGTTCGTGAAGTTAGAGCTTGTATTTTAGGGTGTATAAAGTCAGAAGTCTTGCCCTACATGAGATCTGATAACTTTTTGACAGTGGGAGCCATATGTTCGTCTGGCAACATTTTACATGAAAATGTTTTTGTTGGGATTTCATTTCTTTTTGTAAGTTGTTTAAAACAATGTTCTTTATTTACTTAATTTTTCTTTTTTTTAGTGTATTTCTTGCACTTTAGGTGCGCCTCTTTCCACAGCCCACTCTCTAATATGTTTGTATTACGAGTAGATACGTACTTTACTTAGAAGTATATTCTGAAAATTTTAAAAACTTATAGTGGATTTAAAGTTAGTAGTTTTGGCCTACCGAAAGTGAAACTAATTTTGCATTTATCAAGATAAAATGATATTCAAACGTAACGTATAGATCCAAATTTCAATTTCTTACTTCAAATTTTAACACAAATGAAAGTTTAGATGTTTGTTACTCAATCACAACATAACCACTGAACTGATTTGGCTGAAATTTAAAATGTAGACTGATTATATCCTGGACTAAAACAGACTACTTTTTATCCATTAAATATCTACGGAAGGTATCGGTGGGATTTGTGTGTTTATTAGTTTTTTAACTATTGTTTTATTTATAGTCTTTATTTTCGTTGGGCGCTCAGGCGCTCTTGAAATTCAAATTTGACGCTTGACGTGCTTGACAACTCATTTTGGTCACAGAGCACGGGACTCTGGGCAATGAACACGCGGAGCTCGGTACGGGAATTCGGGCTTGCCGCGTGCACTATGGTACTGGGCACATTGACGTTGGGGCGTTGTTAAAATCCATATAATTGACACTTGGCATGCCCGACGGCTAACTGTGGGTACTGGGCACTGGGCCTTGGGCACTCATCTCACCCTGGGCACTGGTAACTGAGAGCTGGGCTCGTTGGACGGGGCCTTGACGCCTGACGCGTCCGTTTGGGCAATGAGCAGGTATTTAAGCGCTATAACGCTCTTCAAAATTAGAGAGATTTGACGCTTGGCACGTTCGACAGCTCAAGCTGGGCACTGGGCACTCGGCTCAATGTGGATTCTTGTCATTGAGCGCTGGATCCTGGTCACTCGACATGCAGTGAAACTCGGCTTGTTAAACATGACATGCATGGAACTTGGGCTTGAAACGTGCGATATTACTGGGCACGGGGCACTGGGCACTTGGGCGCTTGGCCACTTGGGCACTGGAATTGCGCTTATAATTACCAAGAAAAAATTACGTGGTTTTCCAGATTTTTACTAGCAGATATCTAACATGAAATTAAGTTTGTACCTATATACGTATACGAAACCCCATATGAACTTCCAACCCCCTAATTTGATGGATGTGGGGTGATTTACTTAAAATCCTGAAATACGTATTTAATTGTTTATTATAAAGAGTCCCTATATCCATTTTGAGACCTCTAGCATCAATATTTTCCGTAGTTTCATACATACTTCCATCCCCCTATACGAACTTCCAACCCCCTAATTTGATGGATGTGGGGTGATTTACTAAAAATCCTGAAACACTTATTTAATTGTTTATTACAAAGAGTCCCTATATCAATTTTGAGACCTCTAGCATCAATATTTGCCGTATTTTCATACAAACTTCCATCCCCTATTTTAAGGGGTTGGGGGGTTAAATTTCCAACTTTTGGAATTTTCTGGTTGGTTGTGTACTAATTCTAGCTTACATACCAAATTTCAGCTTTCTAGGACTTCCGGAAGTACCTAGGAGGTTTTGATGATCATCAGTGAGTCAGTGACGAAATCTGGGTTTTTCAGATGTCAATAAAATCTAAAGTATAAGACCTGTGATATTGAAACTTTATACTTTTAATAAGTTCACCGGCGACATCATTTCCCGAGAATTTTGATTATCTGGAATAATTCTGGCCTAAGTTATAAGGATTTAAAAATACGGCGAAACACTTCGAGAAAAGATAGGTAGTGCCCTCGCGCTTCGCTTGACTCGTCTGGCGGGGACACTACCGTGTCCCCAGATGTATTTAGTTAGGTTAGTAGTTTAGTACCTAATATTGGGCTTATTATTGCAAAAATACTTAGTAACCTACATCATTCACAAATAATGACTTTCCAGATTACTTACACGAGCAAAGCATAGAGATAAGATTATGTTTTTTTTTTAAATAAACAATTATTGTATATAGTATTGAATATAGTACGATATATTTTGATGTGTAGGTATGTAAGTAGTTAGTTTGTGTACTAAAATGTATGTCAAAGATACGAATTTGGAGGACAAATTAGATAACATTCGGCTTTCTTTTAAGGTTGTCTCATGTCTGCGAATGGAATTGGGGCGAATGATTTGAACTTTTGTCTTTTTGGGGTTTCGTACCTAACGAGTAAAACGGGATTTCGACGTCCGTATGTGTCTGTCCGTCCGTCACCTCAGTAACCGTGATCGTTAGACAGTTGAAATTTTCATAAATGAGCTCGTTAGACCGTCAATTCTACGCCCCCCCCCCCCCCTCTCCGGTCGTATCGGAGATGTCATCCCATCGGATTATATGAGTAAGAGTAAAGAGAGTACACACGTCTTGTGCTCTATAATATCTCCCACGCAGATGGAAAAATTCTGCAGAGATTGACTGGTACTTAAGAGGATCGTCTCGCTGTAAGCTTTTATACAAAAAGTGATAACGTTTTCCTACCCGTAAATGTAGTCCGATTTTCATAATTTTTAGAAATGTTGCAGATACAATGAAGTACTATGCTCGATATGGGTCGAGGCCTGGCGGGAGCGCGGTGAATACGCAAGTGAATCCCGTACTCCCGCCAACGAGGTCCGTCGTGGCAAAGCACAGGTTTTAGTGGGTGCAAGCCCCACATAACCCCTCCGTGTCCCCTGACGGAGGGGTATGCGTCAGGCATTTCCGGTGGGTAAAAAAAAAAAGCTCGTAAGTTTTATTAGTCTAAATATCCATATTTTTTACCTAAAATCTTGCTCGTGTATTTGTATTTTTTTAATTTAAATAAAGTTAAATACTAAAAAGTAAACTAGAGTTCTAGTACTAGTACTAGATAAAAATTTACTGAATCTAATGAGACCATAAAATTGGCCAATTTGGAGGGTAAAAACCTTATCAACCAAAGCCATATTTCTAAAATAAAATGTAGACCTAGCTCTGGACTTGCAACTCTCTCCATACGGGCATAGATAGTATTTTTGAAAACACCTATTCCCGTCGCGCTAAGTCACTAGACGATAGCCTTAATAATTCAAAGTAAATGCAGAATACCTATCTAACGTCTACAGGAAGTCCGTTATGAAAGTGGCTAAACCCAAGTAGGTGTATAAAAGTAACGTTTCTTGAGCAAATAATTTAGAAATACACAACAAATACACAAAGTCAACACTTACGATAGATCGTGAATATTCATAGACAAGCTCAGACGGGCTCACTTACCAATGCACCGTTAACTTAGCACATAAGTTACTTTTAAGTTTTTCACTTTGATATAAGTGTATGTATAACATCTTATAACACATGAAACATTTTTGTCTCGCATTGACCGATTTTTTTTTATATAAGTGTAGGTAAGGTTATACATCTTATAATACTTACATGAAAATCTCGCATTAACCGATTTTTATGGTGTTTTTTTTGTGTTTATTTGGTAAGGTCTGAGAATAGGAAGTAAATTATTTCTCACACCCCAAAGTGAGAAATAATTTACAAGACAAAACAGTGTTTGATTGATCAGCTAGTATAAAATGTGATGTATAGGTAACGTCTTAGGTATCCCAGGAAGTTTGCCACATTCATAAGTATGGCAGGCTGTGGAAGTAACGCAGTCCATTTAGATTTTCGACACAAGTGCAGAAATAATGTTATTTCGACGATTTTCGTTGTTATTAGAACGATATGGAAGAGTCGGCTGTGGTAATGACAATGCCGCACCTGCATTGAACAACAAAAGAGCAATAATTGAAAACAATAATTAGAAATTGATGATTATTAGTTTAAAGATTCAAAGATTCTTTGAATCTCTGTAATGTATCTAAACTGTAAAAAAGTAACTTCATACAAAAAAAATGTACAGAAAACTTCCTTCATGCATTTTCAAGGCACGATAGAACCTTAGATTAGCTATCGATAAGTCATTATATTTAACTGACTATTCAGAAGAGCCTGTGAGTTGCTAACTATCAAACTGAACGATACAGAATCAGTCCACTGAAGTGTTAATCAAGTTTGTAAGTTAGTATTAACGGCGTAGAAGCCGTATTTTAGCGATTTTGAATAAAGGCTTATTTAAAAACTATAAAGACAATTACTTTCAAATTTAAACGTCATGTGTTTTGGGTCTTTAATCTAAAATCGCTTTGAAGCAGAAACAAGAATGGATAAAATTTTCTTGATGGAAAGTTCTTCCAAAAGTAGCTCCAAAATCTCAGTTTTTCTATTTTTGATCGGAAACTACAATGGATGTAATTGGAATTTTTGTTTTAATGTGTCGGTAATAATAATATCGTAAAACGCTTAGAAACAGATTTTTGATAACTGGCTTAGTTTTTGAGTAATTAGGTAAAAGGTCGTTTTTCTGTTATATTCCTCCGTCGCTGCATGTCGCACCTACCAACGTATCCGTGAGAGTGAGAAGGACTGAAACAAATTCAATAAATCCCCTTAACAGTTAAAGTCACACGATATCTTGAAGAAAGCCGAGGGTTTTTATAAGCAATTTTTGCTAAAATAAACAAGTTGAAGATCACGCAACCATACAACATTGTGCGATGCGAAATCTCAGGTGGCGGTTTACTCAGTTTACGCAATGTTTGTTTGTTGAGCGAAGCCGCGGGAAAACAATGAGCTATGGGAAAATGGACGCCTTTTTAACACTACTGTGCGCTGTTACACAAATATCACTTACATCCACAGTATACTGGTATGGTGACTATTTTAAGGCGTATTCATAATGTACCTACGTTCGGTTTACTTTTAAGAAAGTAACTTTGTAAACTGGCAGACGATTCACGCAACGCGTCGGCTACATTTCGTGAAGTGAAATGTTTCAAAATGGCATGGCATATAGTATTACGTTTATAAGCAGTTGATATTGATACCAAAACATTTTTTGCGACCACTGAAAAATTAATTTTATGACTATTGACGTAGAGTCATAGAGCGTTAAATTGACTGTATTTAACTAGTTCAAAACGCATCATGGTCGGGAATCCTAAAATTAAAGTTACTTCGCGCGATAAGTTTGAAGAATATTATTTCCTATACTTATTAAATAAAATTCAATTTTACACTCCAATACCAATAGACGTAAGTGAGACGTAAGTACAGTTATTAAATAATATTTATATGCTATGTCAAAATAAAAGTTTTTGGCAAAGAAAAAATATCCCATTAGTCCCTTGTGTATTTTATAATGAAATTAAAGAAGAAAAGTAATATTGGCGGGGGCACTGCCGTGCCCCCTGATTCATCTGCCCTCTACCGATTTTCACCTTAAATAATAAACGTACCTACAGTTATTTTTTCAGTATTAATTTTTTTTATTATTTCTTGATACACATCACTCAGTGTGTGAAATGAAACCGTTACATGAATCGCCCCCATGCTTACTCAAACTACCGAATAGTAAATAAACTAGTAATTATATTGAAGACCAAATAAGATTTAAGTAAATAAGTTCAGTACCACCACCTTATAGTATAGCAGTATTATTGTAATATTGTTTTAAAATTTTCATACTGTACGAAAACGTCAAATCAATATTACAATAATACTGCGACCCCAGTATGAAGTAACCCTTAGCCATACAAACACGAGGGCTCGGTTGGCAGTGTTTCGCAAGTGCGCTGTGCGAGCCAGTTTATCTGCTAACCAAACGTAAACAAAGCATATTATCTTGATTTCCGACCACAGTATATGCAGTACACTTAGTATTACTAATTCTAGCTCAGTCAATTTTAATCCCCGACGCAAAAAGAGGGGTGTTATAAGATTGAAGTCGATGTTTGTCTGTGGCATCGTAGCTCTCAGATTTCGATGCTGTTTTTTCATTTGAAAACCTGGAGTCTGATTGCCTAAGAAAAACGTATTCATCGTTATCGTATTCGTTACCAAATTCTGCCCTCCGATTGGCTGACATAAGGGAATCAATCAGCGGGCAGGATTTTTAAACGATTACGATAACGATGAATAGTACGTTTTCTTACACAATCAAGGGGCTGTATTTTTGGTAGTATTGTACCAAGAACTTTTACATGTACTTGGTAGTCACAGACCACGGAAGCTCTTTCCCTGATCTGTGTTGGTAGTATTGTACGATTTTTATTTTTTTTTATTCTATATAGGCTAGCGCTTGACTATGATCACACCTGATGGAAAGTGATGATACAGTCTAAGCTGGAACGCGCTTGCCTAGAAGATGCCTATTCACTCTTGATTTGAAGGCACCCGGGTTGTAAGTGGCAGGAAAGACACTGCCTGGGAGGGTATTCCAGGCCTTTGCAGTTGCGTATCAGGAACGCGGAATCAAACCGCTTCGTACGCGTCTTTGGTACGTCAACTAAATATGTATGGGTGGAAGCCTTTACGATGCCTTGCCGTTCTATGGTAGAAAGGTGACGGGGGAACCAAATTAAAAAGTTCCTGTGCACACTCTATGACCTAACCACGGGGATTTATCTCCACCACCGAGCACTAAACCAATTAATGGTCTGTAACCTCCACCCATGCTCTAAAAACTGTAAGGATACATTTTATCCATTTTCCGTGAAGAAAATTGCCTTGTCCATGCTAGCTAGCACTGCAAGAAAGTCGTAAACGTGAAAATGCGAGATTTTATCATGCTCATGTTCATTTTGAACCTGTAAAGATCGTAGATGTTTTCTTTTGTCGATCTACAATACGACAGTTAGCATTTTGGGAGAATATGTCAGAAAAACGACATTTAAAAAAAAATCTGACCATTTTTGGAACTTATTACTTAAAAAAAAATATGTACATGTACAAGTACATACATACTTAGGTGATTTTTTTTAAGTAATAAGTTCCAAAAATGGTCAGATTTTTTTTTAAATAACTGGCTCAGTGTTATTTTAGTAATTAGTTACATTGTAGTTATCAACAATAAAAAATAAAATTTTGGGAAAACTTCTAGTGAGAAATTATCTTCCTAATCGTGTACCTAACCTGGTTCATGGCCAGTTTAGATTTTTGATTGAAGACCCAAAATATTGAACGTAATAATTTTCAACCTGCAGTCACTAAAAATCTCGTAATTAATCCTTTAAACCATTGAGAGATTCTGCTGAGATGATTAAGCATCGTCTTTTGGTCCTCTGTTTCTAAGGTCCTCCAAAGAGGTCAGTTTACAACAGTCAAGTGTATACATTTTAGGCAAGTTAGCAACACGACACACGTGTGTGTGTGCGTGTGCGTGTAGGCGTGACGAGTGATAACGTTATCGGCCCGAGCCTTGCAAAAATATACAACAAACATACAACGCATGCGAGATTCTCAGATGAAACACAGGTATTTTGAAATAAAATAAAACCGGCCAAGAGCGAGTCGAACTCGCTCATACATACATACATACCCTAAAAACATTACACTCATTTTTTGGGCAATCGTGTAAAAAGATTACAAAAATTGGATTTTTGCTTCCGTTTTGTCAAACAAACTGAACGATACAGAATCAGCCTACAAGACATTTCCAGCCCCCTCTAATTTGACTGTAGATAAACTTGTACTAAGTGCAATGTGATAAATCCAAGCTACTTCTGTAGTCTGTACGTATATATTTGGTACAAATGTATCAAATGGTCTGTTTCAAATGAATCAAGACGTTCCTGATAAGTAATGCTATAAGCGACGGATAAATAGAGATTTTAAAGTGGTCCGTTTCGTTTTGGACGTGATAACGTCTTATAAATTGATGAACACCAGCAACACTCTTGAAAAATAGTAACGTTCCGCGTAACGTTCCACCTGAGCCTGTGCGTGCAAGCGAGAGCGCGCAACAAGCGATAGAGAGGCATGATAAAAATTACATGAAATAATGATTATGACTATGATTATAATTATGATTATCATAATGATTATGATTATGACGTTATTACGTAAATCTATCGTCCGTAAACCGACTTTACAGGCAACCAATTTTTTTTCTTAAGTAGTATAAAATATTAAAAGTATTATTACTTTTCGTGTATGTGTGTATAATTTATATGAGAATTTGATACAAACTCGTCTATAGAATTAATCTAACTATTGATAATAGCTAATGTTTACATAATCGATATATTTACAATGTATTCCCATTAAATATTTACGCACTGATTTAAATAAATATACCTACATCGATAAAAATAACATTACCAATAAAATCAATACTACATTTACATAATAACTTATCTATAATCTATTCAGCAAATTTTTATTACGTAATACATATCAATGAATTAATATATGTTTTATTCGGTAATGTGAGATTTTTCTTGAAAATTTTACGTATTATTCAAACCTTTTATCAGAATAATCCCGAATTTTAGGTCTTAAAAAATCCGGATTTTATAAGTAAGTATTACTTACAACACTTTCATTAGGGTTCCGTAGCCAAATGGCAAAAAACGGAACGCTTATAGATTCGTTATGTCTGTCTGTCCGTCCGTATGTCACAGCGACTTTTTTCCGAAACTATAAGAACTGTTGAAACTTGGTAAGCAGATGTGTTATGTGAACCACATTAAGATTTTCACACGAAAATAGAAAAAAAATTTAGAGGTTCCCCATACTTAGAACTGAAACTCAAAATTTTCCTTTTTTCGGTACCTTGAGCTCTCAATTAACCAGGTTTGACATTCTACTTGAAAAGAAATAATCGCACTTACGTCGTTCTTGTGCCCACGCATCAGCGCCTAACAACCAACTCGTTTTATCTTAAATGTTTGCATATACCGAGTTTTAGCACGAAATTGCGCCTTGGTAAACTGATAAAACAAAACAACCTAAATAATAGAGCGACCTCGAATTCTAAATAAATGACTATCAAAATGTACTTCCGACCTCGTTCGCGTATCCCAGTTGCGACTCGCGACACGTGCGAGAGGGGGATGTGCCCATCACCATTCACCAACCCATTGTCATGACCAGTGTGCTCAATAACTACATAACCTTGTACCTCCTTCACCTTTCTATCATAGGAGTAGGACTGCAAGATGCCGAGAGCGGTGACATCTTTATGTGGTTGACGTCCAACAAACTCGCACGAAACGTTTTTCTTCCACGTTTCTAATACGAACCGGGTGTGGAACGCCCTTCCAACCTCCGTGTTTCCAGCCAAGTACAATCTGGGTGCCTTCAAGAGCAGAGTGAATAGGCAATTTCTAGACAAGCACGCTCGAACCTAGACCTCATCATTGCTTTCCATCAGGCATGATTGTCGTCAAGCGCAAGCCTATCTTCGATAAAAAAAATACCACCGTCATCATCATCATCACCACCATGTCCCACTGCTATAAACACACGTGTGAAGATGAGATAGGACCATCACCATTCACCATTCCACTGTCATCACCAATACCACCGTCATCATCATCACCATGTCCCACTGCTATACACAGTTAAGTCACGAAACTTGCGAGAGGTGGAATGGGTCCATTTCATAACCATTCACCACCCACTGTCATCACCAATACCACTGTCATCATCATCATCACCACCATGTTTCACTGCTATGAACACACGTGCGAGGGTGAGATAGGACCATCACCATATACCACCACCCGCCATCACAAATACCATTTCATCATCATCACCATGTCCCACTGCTATACACTGTTAAGTCGCGACACGTTCGAGAGGGGGATGTGTCCATCACTATTCACCATCCCACTGTCATCACCAATACCACCGTAATCATCATCATCACCACTATTTAATTCTGCTACACTCACACAAGTCGCGACACGCGCATACGGGGTATGGAATTATGGATTCATCACCACCCGCTGTCATCACCAATACCATATCATCATCAGTCATCACCATGTCCCACTGCTGTACAGTCACAACAGCGAAGAGATTTATACATTATATTATTATGTAGAGTAGGTAAAATATTTGGTTTACTAAAATGGTAATAACGATAACTATTTCACGGCGTAAACTAAGTTTCCGAGGTTTCGATCGCTCGGTCATTTAGAATTCTAATAATTGGTCAAGTGCGAGTCGGGCTCGCGCACTGAGGGTTCTGTTTTGTCAAGACCAATTCCAATCAAAACGCCTCTACTCACCAAATTAAAAACACGCAAAAATTACGTTTGTTGCATGGGAGCCCTCCTTAAATTTTTTATTTTACCTATTTATTTTTAAGGAGAATTTATGTACATAACTAAATATTTTGTGAATATTTTAAGTGTCTACCTGTAGCCCTTATCAATATCTAGCAAAACAAGCAAATATAATATATTACGTTTGTTGTTGTATGGGAGCCAATTTTTTTAGTATTTTTTGTAATAGTAATATAGCGGCATCAGAAACACATCATCTGTGATAATTTCAAGTGTCAAGCTATCACGGTTCATGAGATACAGGCGACAGAAAGACGGACGAACAGCGAAGTCTTAGTAATAGGGTCCTGTTTTTACCATTTAAGTACGGAACCCTAAAAAGAAATATGAAAAATGTTTCAGATAGTTAAGTTATTTATCGATTAAAAATAATGATAAACTTACAGAAAATTATGTATATTAAAAAACGAACAATAACCCTTATCGCCTTGTTTAATTTAATCAAAATATGTTTAGATTTCTTGATACCTACGGCTATCTAATGTTTAATTATTTTCTAATGTAGATATTCCTCTACATTGTAAGTTTTTAATGTGAATATAGTTTGTAGGGTTCCAAGACCTTATTGCAATAAAAATTAAAGGAAATGCAAAATTAAGCTGGCAGTTGAGACTAGTTTCAAAAAAAGTGGCTGTGACGTACGGACGGACAGACAGACAGACAGACATAACGAATCTATAAGGGTTCCGTTTTTTGCCATTTGGCTAAGGAACCCTAAAACATTAGGGTTGTAGAAATTACCACACGTAGTTTTCAGATGTTCTTTAAAGTTATGGACTCTTTCATGGGGTGGGTAACTTAGTATAGAATAATAGAACCCTAATGATCGAAGTAAAGAAGCACAATTCATGTATTATATGCAAATTTGTATGCGTCTGTTTTTTTTTATTATTGAAGATATAGGCTGTCGGCAATCATGCCTGATGGAAAGCAATGATGAGGTCTATGTTGGACCGCGCTTGCCTAGAAAATGCCTATTCACTCTTCTCAAGGCACCCAGATTGCACTTGGCTGGAAACACGGAGGCTGGAAGGGCGTTCCACACCTTAGCGGTTATTATCAGAATCGTGGAAGAAAAACGTTTCGTGCGAGTTTGTTGGACGTCTACCACATAAGAATGCTACTTCTCTCGACGTCTCGCGGTTCTATGGTAGAAAAGTGAAGGAGGCACAAGGTTATGTAGTTCCTGAGCTCACTCGCCAAAGTATATCCTATAAAAAACCGCTAAACAGGCAACATTGCGTCAGTGTTGTAAGCTGAGCAGTTTTGCCCGCGTTAACGATTCCTTGCCGATTATTCTGCGAGCGCGGCGATCAACCGAGTCCAATGCATCGAGCTGTTACTTGGCAGAGCCATCCCAAAGGTGACTGATCTCCATGCGATTTCGTGATGTGATATGTTTAAAAAGGGGATGGTATTTACGTACATAAGCAGACGATATTGACTTAAAAACATTTTTTGCTAACACTGAAAAATTAATTTTAATACAATTGACGTAGAGCGTAAAATTGAATGTAGTTCAAAACGCCATATTGGTCGACAGTTCCGAGATTGAAATTACTTAAGCGCGTCAAAGTAGAGCATTGTATTTCCTATGATGAAATAGGTACATTCAATTTTACACTCCAAGCCAATAGGTGTAAAGTTCATTTTTCAGTGTTAATATTTTTTTCTTTTTCTTGTATCACATCACAGTGTGTGAAAAAGTTACGAGAATGTCATAGCTGGGCCTCATATAGCGTCAGGATCTTTTCGTTGTTAGGTGTATTGTTACATCTTATCGATGTACGACTTTTAAACTTTTTAACCACAGATTAAACAGGATGCTTGCAGGTATGACTTCGTAGAATTGTTTGTTTTGGGTTTTAAACATTTTTGTTCATTTGTAGTTTCGTACCAACAATATGCAGATATGGATATGATACGAATCTAAAATAAACTTCAAACTCAAACTCAAAACTCAAAATATCTTTATTACACATAGACCTGACGTACAGGCTCTTGTAAAACGTCAATACGATATTTGTGGCTATGGTGATAACTACAAGTCGACTGAAATAAGTTTACGAGGGTTCAAACGCGCCCCGCACTGAGAAGAAGCCCACAACAAACTCAGCCGGGTTTTGTTTTCTGTTATCACCACTTCACAAAGGCTCTTAAAAACTTCCTTTTACACGAAGTAGGTGATTCTATACCAAAGTATTATGAGTAAGAAATAGGTGATGTTGATAATTATTATGTTTTGTAGGTAAATGGGTAAGAATCATTATACATATTGTATGAGTAATATAATAACCACAATGATAATTGAAGTTACAGTTAAGCTATAGTCAAATAAGGCTTTTACAAGCTCTTTGAGTCATGTATTAATAGGTGACGCCGCATTTTACTTCAGTTGGAATTGTAAAATCAGTAAATAATATATTTAAGGGTATAAAAACGCATTACATATAGGCAAATTAATTATATATCAACAATAAATTATAAAATTTACAGTAAAACATCGATCTTTCAGGAGCAATATCATCAGCATGAAAGTTTTCCAGTGTCTGGGTGTTTTTCAATACATTATATTTATGTATATTACTATGTATGTATAGTTATCAGTTATCTAGTACCCATAACACAAGCTATCGCTTACTTTGGGGCTAGATTGCGAAAATGTAAAATGTCCCGTACTTATATATTTATATTTATTTATTTATTTATTTATTTATTATAAATGATAATGCAAGTTAATCGCAGACGCAATCAGAGATCTTATGACAGCTGAAAATACTTTTTCATACAGAATTACTTACATAATCCCTTCATATTTTTGTTGTTTTTATTTTGCAGCTCCAAGATGCGTTCAAGCTTATGGTGCCCTTGTTTTTGTAGCAACCCTTATTTACCTTTCTCAGCCGTGTTTGCCTTTACGTTTCCTATGGGCTTTTTTGGTGTTTATTTATTTATTAGTCACACTGCACGTAGCACAAGAATTATTATCTTTTATGCTGCTAATTCGTCTGCAATAACTACTTATAGTATGAAGAAGAGGTGTGATCTAGACTCTATAGTAGTGTTATTATCTCGCTGCAGACTCGGTCATAAATCATCCCAGTGTTTCGCTTTTGTATTTCACTACTGAGCTTCACTGCTGCTTTTGTATTTTAGTGAACAACAAAAACGAAACACTCGAATGATTTATGGCCGAGTCTGCAGCGAGATAATAACACTAAGTATTAAAGTATACCTATAGAGATCACAAATCAAACCTCAATCTTAATGAAAATTTAATCCCGCCCAAATCAGGACCTCCTACTTCAAAAATTATTTAAAACAGTCGTGGTAAATTGCTTACTGTTGTATTGCAACTAATTAGGGGCACGGAAGTGCTTTACCACCAAGACGAGTCAAAAAAAGGCGCTAACTAATGTCATAGAATAAAGTAAGTTATCATTGCTAACAGCGCCGTTTCATAGTAGAGGCGACACGATAAGTCTCAATATTGCAGCCACAATTACCTATAATTCTGATTATACTTACTGCATGTTGAATTAGAACAATATAGCAAAAAATACATTATGTTGTGGGATATAAGTAACTGATTACAAAAACATGAGTTTATTTACAAACTTCAATGAAAAAACATCCCAAGCACACCTCTCGAAATCATTTCCGTAATTACTCCCACACCTAAAAGTATTAACTACTACGAAAAACTTAAACACACAAATACTTTGTAGGTAAACAATTGGCCTAGCCAGTTTTTTGAGAAAACGATTATAATCTTTATTGCAAAAATATCTTCGCTATTAATTTTCTACAAGTACAAGTGTCTGAGCAACATTCAACGCTACTGTTTGGCCAAGGAATTGTAGAGTTTGTTCTTCTAGGGAGATAGAGTCTTCATAGGATCTGGGAACAATTCACGTAATGTTTTCACACACTGAGTGATGTGTATCAAGAAATAAAATAAACACATAGGAAATACAATCCCTCAATCTTATCGCGAAAAGTAAATTCAATTTTACGATTCTGGATCAAGTTGCGTTTTGAACTACATTAAATTTACGCTCTATGTCTACGGTCATAAAATTAATTGTCTGCTTATAAACCTATATTATAGGTACGTAAATGCACCTTTAGGCGCTCTGCCCACTGCACCGCGCCCCGTCGCGTAGCGCGGGATGACAGATTTTCCATTGTATGCAAGTATATCAATTTGTATAGAAATCACGCCTAGCATAACACACTGGCGACGCGAAAACGCGCGGGAAGGCGGTCGCGCGCAGTTTCTGCCAATCTGCGCGGGGGCGCGGGGCGTGCCGCGGGGTATGACACACAGGCTCCGCAGTCCCGGGCGTGATTTGATACTGTCCAAAATCTTCTATGGACGCAGTGTCTTTTAATTATTTTATACAAAAACCTTAAAATGACAATATAACTGCAACATCTTGAAATTGAATAAGTTCGTCCATTCTCCACGACGATCGACAACACAGTGAACATATGAGTTTATTTAGCGCGAGGCCGTCGTAATCTGCATCACCGCGCGGGGGAGCAGATTACACCGTACAAGTACAAGTAAGGCAGATCTGCGCCTCCGTCACCGCGCGCGTTATCTGTCGCTACGCGCACCGCGGCGGGACGCGTCTTCAGTGGGTAGAGCGCCCTTTACCTTTTTAAACATTTCACTTCACAAAATGTAGCCGACGCGTTACGTGAATAGCCCTAATAACTTTTTGACAATGCAGACAGCATTGTCAAAAAGTTATTAGGGCTATTCACGTAACGCGTCGGAAAAATTTTACATGTATATGTTTTTGCTGGAATTAGATATTCTGTTCACAAGTTACCCCTGAGAAGGCGCCAAAACGTGTTGCGACATAATATTATGAACGCAATTCTTTGGGGAATCACTTAGTTTTAACTAAATATTAATAAATCATTCAAAAAATTAATTATGTGATAAATGAATAATTTTAAGTCGTACATAAATTAACTAGCTGACGACACGGTTCAGTCGGTAGAAAAATAACGGTTAGTTTCTAAGCAAATATTAATTTTGAGGATATTTTAATTAGTATACATTGGAGTACTTTAGCCTACGAGTACGACTATGCTGAGCGTCCACATGTCGGCATCGGACGCATCGCATAAAAAAAATATGAACTCAATAAAACGTTTTTAAGAAATATTAGTTACCTTGGTATAGTTATTTCAATCCACGACGACGCTCCCCACTCTGACAGACGTAAATCGCTTACGTTTCATTCGATTCGTATGGAGTTTATTCGATTCGTATGGAGTTTAAATATCTATAATTAACGGCGTAGAAGCCGTATTTAAGCGATTTTGAATGAAGTTATAACTAAGAACTATAAAGACAATCACTTTAAAATTTAAACGTCATGTACTTTGGGTATTTAATCTAAAATTGCTTAGAAGCAGTAACGCGATTGGATAAAAGTTTCTCGATAGAAAGTTTCCCTAAAGATGCTCCAAAATCTCAGTTTTTCTATTTTTGATCGGAAACTGCAATGGATGTAATTGTAATTTTTGTTAATAATGCTTATAATAGAAACAGATTATTGATAACTGTCTAAGTTTATGAGTGATTAGGTAAAAGGTAGTTTTTCTGTTATATTCTTCCGCGACGCTGCATGTCGCACCTACCAACGTATCCGTGAGAGTGAGAAAGACAAAAATAAATTCAATAAATCCCCTTAACACATGCCTGTAAAATCAATGTAAAATGCCATAGTAACTTCGTGCGTCTTCATACAAATTTTCGTTTTGCGAGAAAGGGATAGAAAAACACTTCAAAATTAAATACCTGTTACTCTGTAAATTTTCATTGGATTTTAATTATTTTTTCAATGTAGGTACGTCATTATTTTTGTCCTAGTTAATAAATAGAGTAGGTAATAATTTTTATGAAATTTAAAGTGGCGTAATGCCCAATTTTTATTTTTGAGTTACCTAGCCCACTGACTGACAAACGGACAGACAGGAGGCTTTGTGAGATAGGGTCTTATTATAGCCCATTTTATGTAAAGATTTAAAGAATATAAAATCCACGTGTAACTATTTATACCACGTTTTTTCTATGCAAAACCTGTTGGGCTTATTTGTTTGTGAATATAAAATATATTCTAATTGTTTGTGTGGATGTCGTAGCCAGACGTTAGAATTGATCAGTTCATGAAATGGCTACAGTTGTTTTTTTTTTCAGGAAAACCTGAAGTGGTTTCTTTTGCAGAAATGCTGCAGAAATTTTAACATAATATCGAACAATGATCTTGATTCTGTTTTGGAGTTTCTAAGGTTAGAATGTCTAAAAATCTACAATTCGTTTCACTGTGTCATGGTTTATAGAAAAAAAGTACCACTATTTCTAAAGACTTTCCAATCGTGCTTACTGATATGAAAGGTATAGAAGACGCGCTAAATTTAGAGACTCTAAAACAGAATCGCTACTAATAACTTAATCTAACATTGGTTTTGAAAAAATGGACAAAATTCGGTATTTTACATGTATAAATAAGCTACCAAAGCAGGTTACTTCATGTAATATAACCATTTCAAAAAGTAATCAAGTCTAACGTCTCATCACAACGCGACGTAACATAGGTAGTCGGCAATATTATGATGAAATTATCAATTCTAACATCTGACCGCAACATGTATATATTTTTGCCAGTTACTGATTTTTCCTTGATTGCGATGATTTTTAAAATTCTACGACTTTAAAATGATGATTAAAAGATTTATAATAATATATCTTTGTGGTACTAATAACAGAATAAAATAAATATTAAAGGGGGCTCCCATTCCACGATCGTGATTTTTAGGGTTCCGTAGCCGAATGGCAAAAAACGGAACCCTTATAAATTCGTCATGTCTGTCTGTCCGTCTGTCCGTCTGTCCGTCCGTATGTCACAGCCACTTTTTTCCGAAACTATAAGAGCTATACTGTTGAAACTTGGTAACTAGATGTATTCTGTGAACCGCATTAAGGTTTTCACACAAAATTTAAAAAAAAGTAATAAATTATGGGGGTGCCCCATACTTAACTGAAACTCAAAAATTTTTTTTTCATCAAACCCATATGTGTGGGGTATCTATGGATAGGTCTTCAAAAATGATACTAAGGTTTCTAATATCATTTTTTTCTAAAATGAATAGCTTGCGCGAGAGACACTTCCAAAGTGGTAAAATGTGTGTCCCCCCCCCCTGTAACTTCTAAAATAAGAGTATGATAAAACTAAAAAAAATATATGATGTACATTACCATGCAAACTTCCACCGAAAATTGGTTTGAACGAGATCTAGTGAGTAGTTTTTTTTAATACGTGTTGAATTGATATTCAGTGGGGGTCTTCTCCGACAACCGAAGTCCGTCGGCGGTACGGGCCTCGAGGCTTGGCCTCCTTGCCCGGGCATGTCCTCACAGGCAGCTCTACTGCCTGGATATCCTTGTTTCAGCCCTTCTAAACCGGGCTGGGGCCGCGTCTGTCTGGCGTCGGCCTTTGAGGTATGGGTGTCGGGTTTGGTTGCTGGGGCATCACATCGCACGCGTCGTCCTCTTCGTCATCAGCGTAGAAGCCACTTTTGGGAGGCACCGTTGATTGAGGGAGTAGGAGCTCGCGTGGCAAGGGACGCCCGTTGGATTAATTCAACAAGTCTAATATTTTGTTTAACTTTGATGACGACAGATGGCGTTGCACGTCCGACTCGCACTTGTCCGGTTTTTAAATTCTATGGGCAGGGGTGTTTAGTTTACTTTATACGTACTATTGAGAATAAGTCTTGATAGTACGGAACCCTCAGTGCGCGAGCCCGACTCGCACTTGACCAATTTTTTTAGCTCGTACACGTATACCTTTTTCGTACAAGCAAACAGTAGCGCCTTCTGTCAAAATTCTATAGGTGGCTGCTGAGCGAACTACAGCGTGGCCTTACTACTGTTGGTAAGTATTGAGAAAAATAAGTATTGGAACAATAAAGGAAATCATAAAAATATAGGAGAATTTTAAAAGAAATGTTTTAAGATTTCGTTTGTCTACAAATACGTAATTTATAATTATATTTATAAGGAGGTACATTAATTGAACGTATAATTATTAGCTACTTCCTTAGCTCTAATTTTTAGTTTGTTCATAGTTTTGCATGTTTAATAGTGATGATTGATGATATCCGACGTTTAAATCTACAATCTAAGTATTAGTATAATATAAATATGTACTCTGTGTTAATACCTAAGTTTTAAGGAAAATCATGACTGAATTAAATTACTTATAGTGAAAAATAATGCTAATTACAATGTGGGTACCTAAATGGCAGTACTAAGTATTTAGTAAACCCATTAACTGAACTAATTAATTCACAACTCACAAGGAACTAACTATATTAAATAACTTAGCAACAACTTTGAAATTATAACGAATGTATATATTTTCGACCTAGTTATCCTTATTTTTACCAGATATAGATATTTTTGGCAAATTTATTCGTAAATTATCTTTGTTTATACGCGTACAAAAACGAGATATCGCTTGACTGATTTCAAACTGGGAAAATAGAAACAATAAATACAACCTTACAACCTGAATAAGTTCAGAGCCAAGAGGTTTATATTTTTGTCCTTCTCGCTCTTAAGGGGATTTATTGAATTTATTTTTGTCTTTTTCACTCTCACGGATACGTTGGTAGGTGCGACATACAGCGTCGCGGAAGAATATAACAAAAAAACGACGTTTTACCTAAGTACTCAAAAACTAAGCCAATCATAAGTTATCAAAAATCTGTTTCTAAGGGTTTTTGGATATTAAGGTACTCATAGACGATTATGATTACCGACACATTAAAACAAAAATTACATTTACGTTCAATGTAGTTTCCGATGAAAATGAGAAAAACTGAGATATTGGAGCAACTTTTGGGAGAACTTTCTAACGATGGTCTGATCCAATCGTGTGTCTGCTTCTAAGCGATTTTAGATTAAAGACCCAACCATACATGACGTTTAAATTTGAAAGTCTTTATAGTTTTCAATAAAACTTCATTCAAAATCGCTTAAATACGGCTTCTACGCCGTTAATAATACGTTGTTGAGTGCGACAAACAGCTTTAACGACGACGCGACGTTAGACGACGACGACGTTATTGGAAAACGACGTTTTACCAAATTACTCAAAAACTAAGTACAATTCCTAGAAAGTAGAAACTCCAGTAGAGGGTACTCCAGGCCCTTGCAGTGCGTATCAGGAACGAGGAATCAAATCACTTCTTCCGCGTTTTGTCATAAGCTTACAAATTGCGAAGAATTAAATACAATTTGAATATGGCGGGCGCACCGTTGTAAGGTGACTGGGCTGGTCCCGCCATTTTGACGTGACAACGTCTTATAAATCGATGGAGCCGGCTGCACTCACAAAAAAATTGGTTGTCTGTAAAGTCGGTTTACTGTCGATAGTTGAACGTGACAACGTCTTCTTTGTCGCTCGTTCCGCGCTCGCGAGGTAACGCCGCATGAGCGAGGTAACGCCGGTAACGCCGGATGAGTCATGTTTTTTCGTTCGTGCAACCGGCTCTATCGATTTATAAGACGTTGTCACGTCAAAAAACATGACTCATCCGGCGTTACCTCGCTCATGCGGCGTTACCTCGCTCGCGTTACCTCGCTCTGAGGCGTTCCATGTAAGGCTTGAAGTGCAAGCGAGAGTTGTCACGTTCAACTATCGTCAGTAAACCGACTTTACAGACAACCAATTTTTTTGACGTGACAACGTCTTATAAATCGATAGAGCCGGTTGCACGCACGAAAAAACATGACTCATCCGGCGTTACCGGCGTTACCTCGCTCATGCGGCGTTACCGGCGTTACCTCGCGAGCGCGGAACGAGCGACAAAGAAGACGTTGTCACGTTCAACTATCGTCAGTAAACCGACTTTACAGGCAACCAATTTTTTAGTTTAAAAAAACTTCATACCTACCTCGACAAAATAACCGCGACTAGTTTAATAAATAAATCAAACATAACAAAAGTAAACAAAATAATATATTATAGGATATATCTCGGTGCGAAAATCGTAAAAGCCCGTAGGTGGGTTATTTGTGTTGATAATAAAAAATTGGTCAAGTGCGAGTCGGGCTCGCGCACTGAGGGTTCCGTAACATCAAGACCAATTTTTATTAGTATTAAAAATTCAAAAACGAGCAAAAATCACGTTTGTTGTATGGGAGACTGTTTTATTTGAAATGAACTATTTATTTTTAAAATGAATATAACTATGTAGGTATAACTAAATATTGTTAATATCGAGCAAAAACATGCAAAAAAATCACGTTTGTTGTATGGTAGCCCTCTAAAATACATATGATATTAGGTCCTTACATATGAAATTGGCGTTTTGTATGGGAGGAACATAAAGTCGATTTTTTTTAAATATAATATATATATTTAATCAAAGTATGTACCATTGCTATCTATGCACTTTTGCCACCTTATAGGTAGTTCATTGATCCCTTTACTAAAAAAGCCATTCGGACGGGAATCAATAAAATCTTTGAAAGCGCTTTGGACTGCCTCATCGGAGTTAAATTTTTTCCCTTGTAAGAAGTTATCCAAATTTCGAAAAAAATGGTAATCTGTTGGAGCAAGGTCCGGGGAGTAAGGTGGATGTCTTAGGCATTCCAATTGAAGCTCCTCTAATTTGGTAGCCGTCTGTTGTGCAGTGTGTGGTCTAGCGTTGTCCTGAAGCAGCAGTGGCCTAGAACGATTGACCAGCCTCGGTTGTTTAGCAGCTAACTTTTCCATCATGGATTGCAGTTGCTGACAATAGATATCCGCCGTAATCGTCTGGCCAGATTTAAGAAAGCTGTAGTGAACGACGCCGGCGCTAGTCCACCAAACGCTCACAAGTAATTTCTTTTGAGTCAATTTTCGTTTGGGGCAGGATTTGGCTGGTTCGCCAGGGTTCAACCATTGCGATGAGCGTTTCCGATTATCATACAGGATCCATTTTTCATCACAGGTAATGATTTTTTGATTTAAAATCCCTTCATTACTGTGCCGGTTGAGTAATGTAACACAGCAGTTTACGCGCGTTTGTCGGTTTGCTGCACTCAATTCATGAGGTACCCACCTTTCAAGCTTTTTCATCTTCCCAATTTGCTTCAAGTGAACTAAAACAGTTTTATCACTAACACCGCAGCCTGCAGCTAGCTCGGACGTGGTTTGCGATGGATCTGCTTCCACAATAACCTTCAATTCTTCATTGTCAACTTTGGTCTCCAGCCGTCCACGGGGCTTGTTCTGCAGGTCGAAATTTCCAGAACGAAAACGTTGGAACCAAAAACGCACTGTGTTTTCTTTTGCGACACCCTCGCCGTACACATCATTAATCCTTCGAGCCGTTTCTGCAGCACTGGTGACACGATGGAACTCGTACTCGTAAATAACGCGATATTTCAAGTTTTCCATTTTGTAAACAGAGTGGCGCAAAAAAAAAACCAAAAGAGAAAAAAAACAAATGAATTACGATTTTCAAAACACAAAAGCATGAGTAAATAGCTGTATAAATTTGAAATTGGAATTTCTAACCAAAGAAGAGATATATATGAGATCAAAATGGCCAGTACGACAAAACGCCAATTTCATATGTAAGGACCTAATATTTTAGTGTTTGTTCTTTTAGCGGCATCAGAAATAGATCACCTGTGAAAATTTCAAGTCCGTAACTATCACGGTTCAATAGATACAGCCTGGTGAGTGGTGACGGACGGACAGCGAAGTCTCAAAAAAAATCAAAAGTCAAAATATCTTTATTTCACATAGGCCTAACGTACAGGGTCTTGTAAAACGGGCAATATAATTGTCGCATACGTTCCAACGCGCCCTGCACTGACACTGAGAGCGATTTTGACGACCTTCCTGGCGCAGTGGCGGCGCGCTCGGATTCGAGTCGGAGGTCGCGGGTTCGATTCCCGCCATGGGCCACTTTGGAATTTTATAATTTCTAAGTTGGCTCAAGTCTGGTCTGGTGGAAGGCTTTGGCCGCGGCTATTTACCACCCTACGAGCAAAGACGCACCGCCAAGCGATTTAGCGTTCCGGTGCGATGCTGGTAGAAACCGTTGGGGTAAAACTTACCCTTCCAAGTTAGTACGATAACATCTTAGGCTGCAACATCACTTCCCATCAGGTGAGATCGCAGTCAAGTACTAACTTGTATAGAGTAAAAAAAAGAAGAAAAACTCGGCCGGGTTTTGTTTTCTGTTATCACCACTTTACAATGGCGGTCTTAGTAATAGGGCCCCGTTTTTACCCTTTGGGTACGGAACCCTAAAAAGCCTTAATTACTTATCATTTACATAGCACATTTGGTGCGGCCGCGACACCGAAATGTCAATATGTTTTGGACGTATTAGGATATTGGGAAACGTCTACGTGGACAAACAGTCTTTTCCAATGGCTTTTAACGGCGTACAAGCCGTATTTAAGCGATTTTGAATGAAGTTTTACATAAAAACTATACAGACAATTACTTTCAAATTTAAACGTCATGACGTGTTTGGGTCTATAATCTAAAATCTTAGAAGCAGAAACACGATTGGATAAAATTTTCTCGATAGAAAGTTCTCCCAAAAGTTGCTCCAAAATCTCAGTTTTCCTGTTTTTTATCGGACACTACAATGGATGTAATTGTAATTTTTGTTTTAATGTGTCGGTAATAAAAATATCCAAAAACGCTGAGAAACCGATTTTCGATAACTGGATTAGTTTTTGAGTAATTAGGTAAAAGGCCGTTTTTCTGTTATATTCTTTCGCGACGCTGCATGTCGCACCTAGCCACGTATCTGTGAGAGTGAGAAAGACAAAAATAAATTCAATAAATCCCCTTAAGGTGGTTGGCCAAAATTTGCCCGCCGAATTATAATAAGAGCCTATTATTTAGGCCTATATAATAAGACTTAAGAGCCTATTATTTAGGCCTACGTGTAAAATGAAAATAAATATTTTCATTTTCATACTGTATGCGCACGGTCGGCGTCGTTTGATGTCCTTTGACAATACCGACGCCGACGCCGCAACCGGACAAAATGAAAGCGAACGAAATATACAAAAAAAAGTTCTCTAGGAAGGAATAAGGAATTTCTCGACACAATGGGTTGGTGAAAACTAAAATAAAGTCTCTTTAGCTTTCTTATAAATAAAGCTACAGGTGCAAAAGATAGTGGAATTGGAGTACGTATAGATCTAGGATTCCAACCCCGGACTAAACAAACAGGAGTCGAAAAACTTAACCACTGAACTATCACCGCTAATACTAAATAATATAGCTACGTACGTATACTAGGAACAAAGAAATACTTCTCAAACCCTTTTTACGTTTTTATGTTTTCACAACTTTCCTGGCACAGCGGCGCGCGTTCAAATTCAAGCGGGAGTTCCCAGGTTCGATTCCCGCTACAGGCCACTTTGGAATTTTTTAATATCTATGGTATCTGCGCTACAGCATGGCGCGGGTGACAGAGGTCTGTTCTGGTGGAAGGCTTCGGCCAAGGCTAGTTACCTACCACTTTACTGGCTGACACGCACCAAGCATTTTTATTCTCTAATCGTTACGGCACGATGCTGTTTATAAATGGGAATGGGAGAGGTTAGGCCATAACCAACCACGTTGCCAAGCGCGGATTGGCAGGCTTTACACACCAGTGGAAACATAATGGGCATCAATGGACATCTCAGGCGTGCTGAGTGCTGGACTTCCTCAGGAGTCACGAATTTTCCTTTACCGCCAAACAAACGATATTTAGTTATATCACAAAAGCCTGCCTGGGATTCGAACCTCCGACCTGTTTACAAGAGCCTGTACGTTAGGCCTATGTAAAATAAAGATATTTCGATTAGTTATGTATGTGATAAAAAATTAAAAAGTCAACTCATCAAACGTCTTCGCCTAAATACATGACAAGTATCTCCCTCCTTATTCCCCCTCTTACATAAAGTGACAATAAGTCCGTACAGTGTCGTACAGTGTACACTGCAGTACACACACGGCCTCATTGTTTGCACACACACACGCAAGGAACCGGCTAGGTATTCGGTTTCCCGCCGCGAAGCGACGCACACAAAACACGCCGGACGAACAATACAAACACAAACACAAGTAAATTTAAACTCACCTCAAAATAAATCCATTAGAAAACACACTTGTTCAAACATCTAGCGCAAGCTTAGCCTCGAAAACGCGTTGAAAAAACACTTCGCGCCGCTTCCGATGTGTACTAAACACTTTTCAAAACTTTCGGTCTATCTCACTTCGAAACTCGAAAGTACGATCCTTCCAGTTAGCACCTCCCGACCGTTCGACTTCGAAGTTCAGAATTCCCGCCAAATTTCAAATTTCGAACGACAAACTTTTCCAAAACCGATCAGTGTTTAGTTCTAAAATAAAACGCGAATACCGGTCCCAAACGTGTCGCTAACTCAGTCGAAATAATCTTAATTACGTTGATAAATTATTCGCGAATCAACTTCCGCAACGCGATTCGAACGAGAACAGAGTAAATAAAATAAAAATGTAGCGAAAAAAAACACGAGGCCCCAACCAACAACTATTAGCACACGTAGTTGTAGCGCGTTAAAAATAAACTATGATTAACCGCTATTAAGATCTGCGGAGACAACGCGCGAAAAAAAAAATTATTTATCATTGTCTATGAAAAAAAAAATTGCGAGTTTTATTGTTGTTTACGCGCTCGCTATTTCGGTCGCCAGCGCGGTATGTTTAGTGAATTAATTACGAGGTTTTATCGGCATCGACACATCGGTTGTCGTTTCACA
Source organism: Coenonympha arcania (assembly GCA_036785405.1). Taxonomy (NCBI): domain Eukaryota; kingdom Metazoa; phylum Arthropoda; class Insecta; order Lepidoptera; family Nymphalidae; genus Coenonympha; species Coenonympha arcania. The sequence continues at coordinate 2,366,125 of CM072078.1, read as the reverse complement.
AAACGTGCGCGCTATAACTGAGTGGAAAGGCTCGCCCGTGGTAGAGCATAGCGCCGAATAAAATAAACAACAATATACCTAAATAAGCAGCACGACGGGCGCGGCCATGTGTGCGTGGGTTTACTTGTGTGCGTGTGTAAACAAGGGGCGACGCGGCATGACGTCGTCACCTCCTGACACTCGCGAATCTTTGCTTCCTTTTTAATTGTCCGTGACCGGTGACTCCACGTTATCAATTCACTCCCGAAACGAATAGCATTTCGTACATGGAGCCGGAGGACTGCGCGAAAATGTCGTCAGTTTACTGGTGCCAAAATGTTTGTTTTGACACCAACAGCGTCAGCTGTAAGCCACAGTACTACCTACTGACTGCGGTCCACGTCACAAAGCACTTATTCTAGTAATTAGTCCGCACACGAGTTTACAGAAGGACAATTTCCGCCATGTTGCGCCGTATTAGCGGAAATTTTGACAAATGGCGCTACTTTTTTCGTTGTATGAAGAAGGTTGACGTGAATTGTTCAGATTGGCTCATCCTCAGGTTCATATCGGTGTACAAGGACAGGCTTTGGGATTTGGTAATACGGGCGATATTTTGCACAAGCGTACGCGCATTCACATGTTCACTCTACGTCCTCTCACTTTCATACTCCAATGGGGACGAAGCAGCTGACACGACCGGAAGAGATTGGACGTAGTACGGCTTAACATGCTATTCGAGACATCATATCTGACGGACCAAAACGAATTGTTGTTAGCAGAGACCAATCATTAAAGGTCCAGGTTCATTCATTAAAAAAACAGCAATGCCCTTACAGGGTTTCATGTTTAATATATTGTGCATGACTGCTGATAATAATAAATGAAATTAAATTAAATGGTAGATGCACATAATATGTAATAGGACTGTACCTACCACCCTACCTAAGTTTAGCCAACCCATGTAAAAATATTTTGAATTGGAGGCAATTGCATAAGAAAACCTTTACATCGCTATCGTAATCGTAAACTAATTCAGCCCGCTGATTGGCAGAATCCCTTGTCCACATTTTTTCCATCCAATCATGTGGCAGAATTTGTTTACGAAATTCGATCCCACAATTATCTTACACAGTCGTCTAGCAGAACTCCATAGTACCATAGTACCTTTAGTTTATTAGCCGATAGACTAATTTTAAAGATTATATAAGTGAGGAACCTGTCTGTACCTTAGTTAATTATATGTCTATTTCATGTCATGTATTATGTTTTGTCGCAATAAAGCCTTTTACTTTTACGTGCTGTTCCTTCTACTCTTACCCATAACAAAATCAAGAAATAAAACCGCAAAAAACTGTACCCGCCTAACGCGAGCCTCCCCGCGAGAATAAACATATGACGTCACCGCCGGGTAAACAAACAAACAAACACATGCGCCGCGCTCATGTTTCCTTAATACAATTATTATTTCGAATGTGGAACGCTCGCGGGGCAGACGCGGCGGGCATAGGCGACGGCGATTTATTTTTAATTTCGCGACCATTGATGTAACGGCCTGGCCACGGGGATCGGCGGTGCGAACGGCGAAGCGAGGGGCGAGGCGACCATTCGCGCGGCACCGTTTGCAGGCCACGGGCAGTCACGTTCGCCGCCGCGACCAGTAAGGAAGTCCGACAGCAAAATGTCTTTATCGAAATTATCTCAATATTTCAAGACCTAATATTAGGAAGAGATTGTGAAATACATGATTTGAATAAGAATCGGAGTATAGATGGAGAGTTCCACAAGAAGTATGAGAAATACAGAATATATCCAGAAAAATTTGTTGAGTATACCAGAATGAGTATTGATTGATTTGATTGATTGATTTTTAAAGGTCTTTATTATGAAAAAAATAATTTACAATATGTTAAGCAACAGTTAGTAGACACGTATTGCTAACAACAATAATTAACTTACGTTACCCAGGCTTATACGCCTTTATAAACACATACATTGATTACCAAAAAAATTAACAACATAATGAGAATGAGTAGCATAAGAATGAGTATTGAAACCCTCGATTATGTACTTATGAATATTCTTCCTACATACTCTTCACTACATGTTTAAACTAGTGCTGTGGATGGCCAGACTTCCAAATAGCTGGTCTAGCTAGTATTTCAGCAATAAAAGTCTCGGCGTTCATTTTTCGCGGCGAAGACAACTAAACTCGTTTGTTCACTGCACTACTCGCCGCGACTACCGCTCAACTCCGTGGCTCACGCCGTACTTATTCATGCCTTTGTTTCGTTCGCCCGCCGCGCCGCAAGTCGCCGGCACGGTTCGCTCGGTACATTTCGCCGGTCGCTTCGCCGGTCGCCGTTGCGCGTGGCTTGATTAGTACATTGCTATGCGTTTATTTCAGTCGCTAGACGCTTCGCCGTTCGCACCGCGCGAATATTCGCATCGGCGAATTTCCCGTGGCCAGGCTGTAACATACAGTGTACACATCACACATAGAGATAACAAAACTATGGAGATGCCCCATCATTAATTCCAGCCTGGACTTGTGTAACATGCGGCTTCGATGCACGTTTCTTCCCGACACCGGGACATCCTCAGGAGATACTACATAATGCGAAATCGTAGAGTTAATTTTTTTTTTTAATTTCGTTCGAAAGCGATCCTATAGCAACCTAAGAAAAAAAAACATGGCTAGAGTTGCAGGGTAGACCGCAGTCAAGTACCAACTAACTTATAGTTATTACTTTTCAAATAAAAATAAAATAACTAGCCAAAAGGAACAAACAAACAAAGAGTTCCGCACTAAAAGATCTAGGTTTTATTTCTTTTTTTTAGTTTTATTTGTTTGTCGCAAAAAATCGTAACACGAGAGTCGGAGTCATTCCACTTTACAAGGTTTTTAGAGATACGCGGAGAAATGGGTTCTGCCATTTGATTTTTACACTCTTCAAGTTTTTACTTGACTGCGATCTCACCTGATGGTAAAGTGATGATGCAGCCGAAGTTGTTATCGTACCTACTTGGAAAGGATAAGTAAACTCGCCTCTAACAGTTTCTACAGAGGATCGCGTCGGAATGCAAATTTGATTTGCGGTGCGTTTTGCTGGTGTCGGTAATGGTAACTATCGTAGTGTTATTATCTCGCTGCAGACTCGGTCATAAATCATTCGAGTGTTTCGCTTTTGTTGTTCTGCAGTAATGTACAACTCAACAAAGAACAACAAAAGCGAAACACTCGAATGATTTATAACCGAGTCTGCAGCGAGATAATTACACTACTATAGCTACGGGCGAAGCCTCCCACCACACCAGACAGAGGCCCGTGGCAGGAATCGAACCCGCGACTTCCCACTCGAATCCAAGCGCACGCCACTGCGCCATGGGAAGTCGTCAGCCTATTATACCTACCAAGTACAAGCCGAATTTAATACGTGGAGTTCCGTAAGAAAGTGATTTTTTAATCTTATTCGCTTTTTACACGACTGCGCAAAAAAGGAGTGTAATGTTTTAGGGTTCATGTATGTAATAAGTATGTATGTGAGTTTCTTTATTCCACCATAAGTTCTGAACGACTGAAGAGATTTGGACATATGGGAACTTAGAATCCTTACATCGTCGTTCCGATTTCCGAGTAACATGTAAGGCTATATTTTCTGGAAAAAGTCGTTATACCACATGGCAGTCGTGTTTTATATATATTTTTAAATTATTTACTTGTTAGTAAAATTTTAGCGAGTTTTAAAACGTGAAAACTCAGAATTTCTGTATTCTTTTTTGTTGCATATTTAGACAGACGTATCTACGAAGCACGGCACGGATTCGAATCCCGGTCACTGTCTTATCAAGTACATATTATCAACTATCAACCACTGGCAACACACTCATAGTGCGAACGATAAAATTATATCAGTGTATTTTTGGTAGTGTAGTTTCGTACCTAAAACGAATACTTACCTAAGTATATTATACATTATTAAGGCCGTAGACGGTTTAATATTGGTTTTCTTCCGCCTCGCTCTTTCGAATTCAAAGTTGGTGATACGACAGGCAGTGTTGCAGGAGAATATGACAGGAAAACGACGTTTTACCTAATTACTAAAAAACTAAGCCAGTTAGGTATAAAAAAGTATACAATATACATCCATTGTAGTTTCCGATAAAATTAAAAAAGGAGATGTTGGAGCAACTTTGGGAAAATTATTTCCTAAAAGCTTTCGTGAAAATTTCTTCCAATTGTGTTTCTACTTCTGAGCCTGAGTTCTGAGTGACCCAAATACTTACTGTATGTCGTTTAAATTTGACATAGTGTCAAAAACAAAACCCAGAAATCGTCGCTCCTGGTAAAATGAAGTCGGTAGTCCAATCGGGCTCGAAAATGATGAGTCAGAAGATTTTTAACAAATATGTAAATAGATCACGCATGACCCAAAAAAGTGTAAGCAAAAAAACACACCTGTTAACCCAGTAGATAACATTCGCTACAGTAACCTTGCCGATGAATAAATATTTGGTGTACTGCGATCCGATACCGAGATAACACTAAAATACATTGATAACACTAACAATGAAACTAAATGTACATACCTTACTTACAAGTTACATTAGGCACATCCAGTGTAATCTTTATTGACGCAAATACGCCTTCAAAGCTTCCTGCATTTCAGAAAACTGATAACTCAAGATTTAATAAATCAATTCTGACTCTATCATCAGATCAGCTCAGTATTCTAAATTATTGCATAGCTAATTGTTCGCTATAATTTATTACTAGTTGAGTGACCGGTAGTATTAAAGCTACTTACCAATAGATGGCAGCAGGAGTTTACTGTAATAGTTTTACTTTAGCGCCAATAGATGTCAGGTATAGATTTAAATATATTTTTTTTGGTAAATACGACATTTTCTTAAAATGAATCCTAGCTAGATCAATTTATCGCCCCCAAAACCCCTTGTATACTAAATTTCATGAAAATCGTTCGAGCCGTTTCCGAGATTCAGATTATATAGAAATATATATACCTACATATTTATATATATACATACATATATATATATGTGTGTATATATATATAAGAATTGCTTGTTTAAAAGTATAGGATTTGTTTAGGTTGTTATACTTAGTGCTAAACTCTCTGTAAGTATGCAAAACTTCAGTTCGATTGAAAATCAGGAAGAGCGACAAAATTGACTTCAAGATTTTATTAAACTGTTAGTTAGTTCTTTATCCTCACTAAAACGGAAGCAAAAATCCTATTTTTAGGGTTCCGTAGCCGAATGGCAAAAAACGGAACCCTTATAAATTCGTCATGTCTGTCTGTCCGTCTGTCCGTCTGTCCGTCTGTCCGTCCGTATGTCACAGCCACTTTTTTCCGAAACTATAAGAGCTATACTGTTGAAACTTGGTAAGTAGATGTATTATGTGAACCGCATTAAGGTTTTTATACAAAATTTTAAAAAAAGTAATAAATTTTGGGGGTGCCCCATACTTAGAACTGAAAGTCAAAAATTTTTTTTTCATCAAACCCATATGTGTGGGGTATCTATGGATAGGTCTTCAAAAATGATACTAAGGTTTCTTATATCATTTTTTTCTAAAATGAATAGCTTGCGCGAGAGACACTTCCAAAGTGCTAAAATGTGTGCCACCCCCCTGTAACTTCTAAAATAAGAGTATGATAAAACTAAAAAAAATATATGATGTACATTACCATGCAAACTTCCAACGATAATTGGTTTGAACGAGATCTAATAAGTAGTTTTTTTTATATTTACATTAAACCTCTAAAAACAAAGTTAGTTTTGCGGTTCGATAAGAAAAGTGGTTTTTATGGTTTTATTCCTCCGGTTGTAGTACGGAACCCTCAGTGCGCGAGTCCGACTCGCACTTGACAGGTTATTTTGTATTATTTTTGCACAAGCATGCAATTTACACGATATATTGTCATAAGTGCCTATGAGCTATGCACTTAGCCCTATATGAAATAAAGCATATTATTTTGATTTGATACAGAATTCCACAGATCTTGACTTGATGATAATGGGACGGGGGACCACCTCGAAAGTATCCATATTTTTTTTTTGCACATTTAGGAACTTAAACTTCCTTAACTAAATCAGGAACGAAAATGAAGAAAAAACATTTTTAACATCTTTAAAGGACTATCTTATAAAAAAAGTTATTACTCGATTGATGACTAGGTATATGTATGTATATGAAAGACGACAAAATCGGTCCCCCGACCATTCATTAAAAAACAGCAACGCCCTAACAGGGTCTCATGTACCTTTTATAATAGTAAGAACCAAATATTGTACATGAAAGCGTGATGAAAGCTGAAATAAATGAAATGAAATGAAAAAAAAAAGGTTTTTAACGGTTGACAATAATTGGCGAAAATATCAATAAACCTAGTGCCTCTGTAGACTTAAGTGCCTATAGAACGTTACTCGAACGTTACGTATTACGTCAGAGTACGCAAAATCGTAAAGTCACAGCTCATTGATACGCCACCCGCGTGCTCTACGCTAGCATAGCCGGTAGCGGACGTTTTAGCACTTTTGACTTTTGACCGTGAATTCCAGATCGTACCTACCTATATATATAATGTTTTTATAGAAACAGATTATAATTCGCTGACTATTGGTCTGAGGCTGACTCCTAAAAATAAATAAATAATTACCCAACGTGTCGAAATGTTGAATTTTTATTTGCGCGACCGTTAGGGATGTCTCGTTTGACTTTTTTAACTTCCTGGTAGAGATAGAAGTATAGGTAGGTATTCCGTATTAGGTACCTACCTACTTAATTATTACTTAATGTGGATGAGTGAAAGTGTATGTTTGGGTGTTTATTAGTAGGTAGAGGTACTTCACACCATGTTCACTACAACTACGAACTCTACGATGGTAAATGTCGATGCGGCCGAAGATTGTATGGTATCTACTAACTTTGAAAGCGTATAATGTATAAGCGTAATGTAAAGCGGTTTCTATACAGCACCGCACTGAACCTCTAAATCGCTTAGTGGTAAGCTCACAGATCAGCCCCCTTATTCCGTATCTCAGTGAAGATCACTCAGTGTCCTTCAATGACATTTATTTTTTATCCATTGAAGGTTTGCCACAAAATATTTAATAAGTTAAGTATTAGTAATATTTTCTTTCCACTTAATAAAGCAGCAATGTATAGTAATCGATAGACAACAGACTGATTATCCCTGAGATACAGAATCAGTGGGCAGCACATGTATTCTGAAACTCGGTGCCTATCATACAATGATAGCCACTGGCATATATTATATTTTATCCATTGAATGTTTGCTATGAAAAAACATCATTTTTGTAGCAAATCTTCAATAGATAAAAAATATATGCCGAATTACAGAATACGCGTGCTGACGAGCCAATTTAGAAATTAGGTATGTATGAAATTTCAAAGAACCTAAGAAAAAGACCTAAGTGGCAGCCCTAACATGTTTATGTTTAAACTTTTATAGCAAATAAGCAAAATGACACTCACGTTTTACTAATTTGACATGTCTGTTGTTTATTTAAATACCTACCTACCTACGTGGCGGTCTTTATAAAGGAACACGTGAAATAAGCGCTATGGAGAACCTGTTTAAAATATTTTAAGACTTTTTTTTAAATATAATTTTGAGTCACTGAAGTAGGTAACTCGAAATAGTAGCAATAGTAGGTAGACTGGCCAAGTAGGTAGGTACACCTACCTATTGGCTATAGCTGTAAGTGTACACTGTACAGTGTATAATATTACATAATTAGGTATTATTGCAGGCGTTATCTTGCGGAAATCCATAAAATTAGCATTTTGCTACCGAAAAGAGAGCGTAAGTAAGAGGTCCTGGGTTCGATTTCCGGGTCGGACCAAAAGTTAGTGTCCAGGATAAAATAGGTTCGTGTAAGTTAGTATTTCAGTTCTATTACAAGAAAATTTTGTCATTCGGTTCCCCGTTGTTGCACCCAAAAATTACTGAATTTCGAGGAAAGCTCGAGTTCTATAATATTCTGAGTGCAAACTTCGAAGTGCGAATACACACAGCAAGGATAAACAGAAAGGATACCACGAAATCCACAGCAAGGATACCACGGAAAGAGCAACTGCTTTTCGAATTTCGAAAAATCAAAGAATAGACGCCTTCAAACCACAGTTTTTATTTTGTTTCGATAGAGTTCAAATAACAACGCCATCTATTATTACTTATCAGCACTATGACGTTGTGGACGGCAACTTGTGCTTTGCTTTGCTTGCATCCTACGCTTGCATCACAGCATAGAATCAATGTGCTATCGGTAGATGGCAGTAAAACTTTCGTCAAAAAATAAAAATAATATGTTTTATTAAATTTTATGATTTCTCATATTTACTTTATTTAAGTATTAACTTCAAATGCAATACAGCAAGATAATTATTAACTAATCATAATTCCATCAGTTTCAACGTGCCTATTTCTAAACGTTCCGTTGCTTTGCTTTCGTGATCCGATGTTGGCAACAAAAAAAAGTCGACCGAAAAAAACCCAACAAAAAAGTGCAAGGCAGCAAAGTAAATGGCGTCTGAAGTTGTTTTTTTATTCGAAATCAATGTGTTTCTAATCCCGCTGTGACATTTTAGATATTTCCGCGTCAGTAATATCAATTTATTATCTACTAACGATGTTTCATTGACGATAAGTGCTTGAACAGTCATCGTTTCACTTTTTGCCGTGAAACAATGGCGTCTAATGATTCCAAGGAATCCCACGTAAAAGTTGGTGAAAATGGTAATTTCGTGGACGATATCGGCAACGCGTGCGACACCGACGCCGGCGAGAGCACCAAGCGGCGTCGGGTGACGCACGATTATCGAAAACTTTCGAAACTGGGATACGGTCCAAGTATGCCAACTAATATGAAACACGCATCATCTGGGGATTCCAAAGGTAAGAAATAATAAGTACCCCAATCGTAATGTTGTTAACAACCTTCTAATTATCTTTTCTTACAAACATTTCGTAAATCGAGCGTAGTGTAACTGACTTGTTTTGGGGGGAATGTGTTAACCTATCACATTTTCATTACATCATTATGGAGGTCATTTATGTTGATAAACATTTCCTGCACATTTCTGGTGTTTCATACCACCATTTTGTGTTATGTCCACATAGGGTGTCAGGTGTGGTGTTTTTGTGTTGTTCCCCCATCACCTTTGGATGCTGGGGTCTTGCATCAGTAAATGACCTGTGACCTTGCTTAGGATTCAAGTCAACTTTCTAGTAATCAATTCAAGCATTTTTGCTGAAACAAAAAGTTGAATAACTTGGTCTGATGTGTCAGATTGTCATTGTAATGTGCTAAGCTTGTTCTCAACTTTATTTCTTATTCTAATAACTTGGTGTTGGTACCATAATGTTGGAAACTCTGTTTTTTATATCTTTGCATTTTCAACATGTTTCATGATGTTTCTTCAGTGGATTCTTTTAGATTAGAGATATGTCTCTCTACTTTTGTCGCTCTCTTTTCTCTGTCTATCAATATAGATCAGAAAGAGAAAAAAGTGAGAAAAGTAGAGACACACGTGCATGCTAGCCCTGCTGACATCTTGCGCAGCAATGTTTTACTTTTATTTGCAAGCACTTCAAACCAAAAGTTAGTGAAGAAGAAAAGAAGAAGTTTTAAAATGTTCTTTAAAGACTTATAACTTACCGCAAGTCTTGAAAGTTACAAAACTTGTCAAAGTGAGTTTGACATGATTGTTTAGATGGAATAGATATTTCAATCCATGAAGATGCACCCCACTCTGTCAAAACTTCCCACTCTTTCAGCCGGAACTAGTTACCACCCTACCAGCAAAGACACACCACCAAGCGATTTAGCATTCCGGTGCGATGCTTATAGAAGCAGGTAGGGTAAGTTTCTTCTTCTTCTTCCTGATTGCGGCTTCAGGTCTTCATGGTCCTGGTGTCACGTTGACCGTCCCCGATCTATTGTGACGCCGCCATCTACAGTTCCCAGCCAATGTTTGTTGCCGCCAGGAACAGCAGCAACTTCTTGGCTGAAAGAAGCTTAGCATCAATTGGGTCAAGTATGAATTTCCCCAGAAGATTGCTGCGCTTGTGCATTAGTGCTGGGCAGGAACAGATCATGTGCATCGGTGTTTCCGCCGCCTCATTGCAGAGTCTGCACATGTCTGTATCCCTCAGTTTCAGGTTGTTCATGTGTCGATTTAGTCCACAGTGCCCTGTTAGTGCCCGCACTAGTATGCACAAGTTTTTCCTATTGAGGTCCAGAGCCTCAGAGGCTGCTTTCCCATTGAAAGGTTTTATGAGAGCCTTTGAATGGTTCATTCCTGTCAATTTCCTCCAAAGCATTGCCAGATCGAATCGACAGTAGATTGTCAGGGTTAGTTGCGCCAGGCTTTTAGGTATGCCGCAGACAGGTTCAGGTCTTATCTGCTTGCCTTTTGCACCTGTTTTTGCAAGTTCATCGGCCTTTTCGTTGCCGATGATCCCTGTGTGACCAGGAACCCATCGTAGAATTACCTTGTTGCTTGCGGCCAGGGCATTCAGTGTAGGGTAAATTTACTTTCCCTTCCAAGTTAGTACAGTAACATCTTAGGCTGCATTATCACTTACCATCAGGTGAGATCGCAGTCAAGTACTAACTTGTATAGAGTATATAAAAATCGCTTATGTTTCATTAAATTCGCATGGAGTTTGACAGAGTAGGGTGCTTCATGGTGGATTAAAATATCTATACCTGTACATTTTCATGTAGCTATCTTTCCAGAACTATTAACTCTATGTATTATTGGAAGATGTAAGAAAAGTACCCAACAATCAGCCTCTCAATAGAAAAACCCTTTTGGGGTAAATTAGCCATTATTTTTATTTGCAGGATTATAGTTCTGTGTACTTGTCAACTGTACTTGATTGACAAAAATCGGACTTGTATGTTTGCTCTCTTACTTACTTACTTTACTGCATGATTTGTTCGTGCAAAGTTGCTAAATAAATAGATAGGGCAACATCACCTTCTTCACAAGGGTTTGCCTTGAAGAGATCGCTCTATAGTCTAAGCAACAAAACTATTTTTGCAAAGCAAATGTTTCATGTCATGTCTAAATATAGAGATGGCTCTTGCAGAAGAAGAGAAAAATTAAAAAAGAAGAGTAGGCATAAAAAAATCAGGTCATGTCAAATGATTTATTTAAAATCTGGGCCGAATACAGGCTCTTATGAATATACCATTTCCATTCCTTTATTTTCTCTTTGACACATGAAAATAAAGAAATGGAAAGAGTTAACTTAGCTTAAAAACTAAGTAAACAACCTGAACTGAGAACAAGCCCAAAACAAACTCAGCCGGTTTTTTTGGGCATGTGGAATTATGTGCAGTTTGGCGGCTTATTTAGAAGATTATTATAAGCAATAAAATCCAAATCCAGTCATGCATCCAATCTGCTAATAGTCAAAGGACTGATCGCATAAAAATAAAAAAAACAATAAAAGCACCTTATATTTCTATGGAGTATAGATGATTGCTTAAACAACAATAAAACCACTTTTGCAAAATAAAATTTTGTAAATGTGGATAGTAGAATAAAAAATTACATTTATTAATTCTTGCACTAAAACAGATAAATAGAAAACCAATGCACGTTCAAATTTAAATTTCCTTCTTACATTGATGATTCATGTAATTTCCATAAATTCATCAATGGTCATTGATAGAGAGGAAAATTGTATGGGCTGACGGCTGACCTATTATCTAATAGGGACCTTTTACCAGGTATTCATCATATCAGTCTGTAGACGTCTACTGTTGGAAATAAGCTTTCCCAAGTGTGTACCAAATCACACTTCTCCCAGCCTTTTTCAGCTGCTTTCCGCCACCTCTTTTCACTAAACTAGCTGTTGCCTAAGGCTTCGCCTGCATGAATTTCGGTTTTTCACAAATCCCAGAGGAAGCATATAGTTTTCCGGGGTATAAAGTAGTGTGTGTGTTAATCTAGGGTATAATCTATTCAAATCGCCGAATCGGTTCTGTAGTTGCGGCGTGGAGGAGTAACAAACATACACAATTACACTTTACAAACCTTTGCCTTTATAATATTAGTGTGAAATAGACAGTTGAACATGTTGGTGCAACCCGACTACTGCCCAAAGTATAAACCACTAGGTTTGAATTGGTTTAGATTTCATGGGAATTGTAATTATTACCTTTACATGGCAATCTTACCTGGAAACATTCCTAAAAACAACAGAAATGTAAATTAATAAATTGCCACAAACATAGTATATTCCTCAAAGAGTCAAATGTTATTTATCAAGAGGACTAACAAGTAGGGTCTGAGAGTTGTTTGTACACTTGTTCATGAAAGTATTATGGTACTTTTATGAACAAGTGCATAAAATACAGTTTTATGCAGCTTAGGAGAAGTAATTTTAACTGCTACTATTATAAAAAATGTAAACCTCAACTTTTGAAGTTCATTCAGAAAATTTTATGGTACTTTTTCTTAGAAATGGGTAGAAGTTTTTGTTTCAAACAGTGTAATCGCTGGAATAGTGGTGAAATTGTTAAGTTTTGTCCCCGTCTCTGTCATGAGTTATTTAAAATTGAGAGGAAGAAGACAAAATGGAGTATGGCTATTCCACTGCTATTCCTTATTATTAGTGAGGGAGTTAAGGTTTAAATTAAGCGATCCTATGGAGGTGTAAAAAGTTCAAGCCCATTCAAAAGTTAAGGCTGTTTTTGATCTCAAACCATAAATGGAAATACAACCAAGGCTCATATCACAACTTAAGGAAAGATAGAAATCTGAAAGTTGCGAATTTCTATGTTTCTGTATCTCTAAGTTACACTTATAAACCATAAAGGCTCTAAAACTGTAGGCCCTATGTACCAAGTTTTACTGGTTGTGGTGGTACAGTCGCGGAATGAAAAGTTTCGCCACCTTAGTGTCGATTTTCCCTTGCACTAGTACTGCAAGAGTCCATAATGTCAACATATTAAAACAATCGACTAGTGCAAGCGAATCAGTTTGAAAATTGACGAACCTTTTCGTTCCGCGACTATACATACACCCTATGCATCTCATGAACTGTGACAGTAAGATTGTTGAAATTTTCACAAATTATGAATTTCTGGCCACTTCAACAACAAATCCTAAAAAACAATATTTAAGGGGGCTCCCATACAACAAACATGATTTTTTTGCTGGTTGTTAAATTTGGCGAGCAGAGGTGTTAAGCTTACTATTAAGAATTGGTCTTGACGGTACGGATTGGTCTGGAGTTATCAGTGCGCGACCCGACTCGCACTTGACCAATTTTATTAAATTATAATTGTTTCTTTACAGGAAAGAAGCGTAAACGCAGCAGCGGCAGCGAATCCAAAGAGCTTTGCGTGTGGGGAGAAAACTCGCGACCAGCCAAGTACAGCAAGATATGGCCCGTGTTCGACTCAGGAGGGTTCGGAGACAAAGCTGTGTTGACTCTACACATACACCACAAATCACCAGCAATGAGGAACCCCTTGCTGTTCAAACAAGACGATTTCACCATCAACGATCCATACATAGACTGGTTCGGTGGTATCAACACATCGTGGAAGCAGACACAACTGTCAAACACAATACCACATGATGATCTCACGAAGCGGATCTACTCATCTGTGTCAAGACAGCTGAGGATAATAAACACACACTTCCAAAGGGCCATGTTCAAATACAAGTATCCGAAAGTCACACGAGCAAATGTACTTTTGGAGTCAAACTCAAGAAGGCTGTCCACACATTTTAGCATGTCCCTAAAAGCTATCAAATTCCATTCGACTCCACGAAGGGAACTGCCTTGCTATGGCAACTTGGAGTTGCCATTGAAAATTAAACAAGAGAATGTCTCCACTCAGTATTATCCAGCTATTAGGAGTGTTAAGAGTGAACCAGAGAAAGAGAATGATGTTAAAGTGAAGGTGGAAAGAGAAGTGGTGAAATACGAAGGTGAGAAAGAGAGGAGTAAGGATAAAGACAGGGAAAGGGAGAGAGAAAGGGATAGGTGAGTTGATTCTTACAGTTTTTTAACTTTATTAGGTAGTAGTTTAATGACATGGACAGTCCTGAGCCAACTTAGAAGTTGTAATGAAGGTTCCTTAAAATTCTCACAACCAGGGGGGGCTTTTCACATATCATTTTAACACTCTGAGTGATGGGAATTAAGATATAAATTAAAAAATGAACACCGTAAAATTGAATGTATTTCAACATAGTAAATACAATTTTTCAATCTTATCATCCGAAGTAAATTTAATTTCACGATTGTCGACCATGTTGCGTTTTGAACTACATTTAATTTTACGCTCTATATCAATACTCGAAAAATAAATTTTTCATTGTTTGTAAAAATTGTTTTGATTACAATATCGTCTGCTTAATAATACACGTTTTTAAACATTTCACTTCACGAAATCTAGCGGACGCGTTATGTGAATATCTCCCCTGTTGACCATAGATTAGAGTAATATTGTCCCTGGATAGAGAGACCTCTTTAGGATATTTTTAACAAACTACATTAACGGCGTACAAGCCGTATTTCAGTGATTTTGAATGCAGTTTTACGTAAAAACTATAAAGACAATTACTTTCAAAATTGAACGACATATATTTTGGGTCTTTACTCTTTAATCTAAAATCGATAAGAAGCAGAAACAGGATTGGATAAAAATTTCTGGATAGAAAGTTCTCTTAAAAGTTGCTCCAAAAACTCAGTTTTCCTGTTTTTTATCAGAAACTACAATGGATGTAATTGTAATTTTTGTTTTAATGTGTCGGTAATAACAATATCCAAAAACGCTGAGAAACCGATTTTCGATAACTGGCTTAGTTTGTGAGTAATTAGGTAAAAGATCGTTTTTCTGTTATATTCTTCCGCGACGCTGCATTACTTACCAACGTATCCGTGAGAGTGACAAAGACAAAAATAAATTCAATAAATCCCCTTAACGCCATCTGTAAATCTTGTCTCTACACTTACCACTACACATCCAATTGGATGACACCAAAAATTGAGACAATCTACCTTACTAGCTACTAGCTAGTAGAAGTACTAGCTATTTAAATGTATCTTTCCCATCAGGTCATCCCATTCGTCCCGTCACTCGTCTTGCCAGCAGTGCCGACGAAGAGCGAGGATCAAGAGATGCTCCATCGGGGTGCAGTGTCGGAGGGAGAAGGAGAAAACTGGCCCCGTGTGGGGTACCGTTGGACACAGTATTGACTTCAAGGGACTCAAGTACCACAGGTGAGGTTTTGTCTCTGCAGCGAGGATAGACGATTGCAAGCGAGTACGATGGTGTAGTGGCGTTCCACTCCCTATCAATCGCCAATGATCGTCTAGAATCGTCAGTGATAGTGGACTGTTTTATAGTAGACTACCTGACCCGGCGAACGTCGTTTTGCCATTAGTGATATAAAAAAAAAAATACCACACGACCTACTTGCAGGCATGCCAAACATTCACAGAAAACTTCATAACAATCGGTCTTGCCGTTTCGGAGGAGTTTTGTAAAATAAATTAGCACAAGGATTTTATTATATTAGTCTGGCTGACCCGGTAAACGTTGTTTTGCCATTTAAGGTTATAAAATAGCTTGAGACGTACTAGAAGCCATACCGAACATGCACAGAAAATTTCATAACAATCGGTCCAGCCGTTTCGCAGGAGTTTGATAGCAAACACTGATACGTTAATTTCATATGTTAGAAACATGGTACGGAACTCTTCGTTCGCGATTCCGACTCGCTCTTGGCGATTTTTTTTTACTATTAATTTATTTGCGTCCCATTTTCAACTAGGTGACTTGTTGCGGATTGTTGATTGTATACTTATAATTTATTTTGTATCCCATTTTCAAGTGGCTTGTTGTGGACAGGTTAATGCGCGTAGAGACCCATCCCAACGGCGGAGCCAGCGTGCTGTACCTGTACCAGCACGACATCGACATGCTGACTGCCACCCAGAGGGATTCCCTCGCCAAGGAGTTCCTAAAGGTCGGTCTAGTTGTAGTAAATCGCTTGGCGGTACGTCTTTGCTGGTAAGGTTACCTGCCATGCCCATAGCCTCCCATCTTATAGTTCTATTCAGAATTAGAATCAGAATAATCACATCGGCCTAGCTTATATTATGACAAGTCACTGACAAGTCATATTTATGACTTGTCGTAATATATGCTAGCCCGGTGTTGATGTCAGCAGCATTACCCCATAATATATAAATTTTACTGTGCCCAACTGCTCAGTCACCTTGCTTTACAGTGTCCTTCAACCTTAGACACAGAATACCGTAATAGTACCTTATGATACAGAAGATTCACTCCGCAAATTGATTTAAATAAATAGCGACTCTAGCTCTAACACAATAAAGTTCAATTCAGTTTGCAACAGCAGCTTATGTATCTACAACTTTATTAACTTTATCTGTTATGGCAGCTGGTGTTCTCGGAGGACAGCGAGGGCTGGGCTCACTTCGTGTGCGGGGTTGGTGCTCGGCGCCGCTCCGCACAATAATTTAAATAAATAGCGACTCTAGCGCTGACACAATAAAGTTCAATTCAGTTTGCAACAACACCTTATATCTACGGCTTTATTAACTTTATTTGTTGTGTCAGCTGGTATTCTCGGAGGACAGCGAGGGCTGGGCTCACTTCGTGTGCGGGGTTGGTGCTCGGCGCCGCTCCGCACAATAATTTAAATAAATAGCGACTCTAGCGCTGACACAATAATTTTCAATTCATATCTACGACTATTGACTTTATCTGTTGTGGCAGCTGGTATTTTCGGAGGACAGCGAGGGCTGGGCTCACTTCGTGTGCGGGGTGGTGCGCGGTGCCGCTCCGCAAAATAATTTAAATAATAGCGACTCTAGCTCTAACACAATAAAGTTCAATTCAGTTTGCAACAACACCTTATATCTACGACTTTATTAACTTTGTTGTGGCAGCTGGTGTTCTCGGAGGACAGCGAGGGCTGGGCTCACTTCGTGTGCGGGGTGGTGCGCGGTGCCGCTCCGCACAATAATTTAAATAAATAGCGACTCTAGCGCTGACACAATAAAGTTCAATTCAGTTTGCAACAACACCTTATATCTACGGCTTTATTAACTTTATTTGTTGTGTCAGCTGGTATTCTCGGAGGACAGCGAGGGCTGGGCTCACTTCGTGTGCGGGGTTGGTGCTCGGCGCCGCTCCGCACAATAATTTAAATAAATAGCGACTCTAGCGCTGACACAATAAAGTTCAATTCAGTTTGCAACAACACCTTATATCTACGGCTTTATTAACTTTATTTGTTGTGTCAGCTGGTATTCTCGGAGGACAGCGAGGGCTGGGCTCACTTCGTGTGCGTAGTTGGTGCTCGGCGCCGCTCCGCACAATAATTTAAATAAATAGCGACTCTAGCCCTGACACAATAAAGTTCAATTCAGTTTGCAACAACACCTTATATCTACGGCTTTATTAACTTTATTTGTTGTGTCAGCTGGTATTCTCGGAGGACAGCGAGGGCTGGGCTCACTTCGTGTGCGGGGTTGGTGCTCGGCGCCGCTCCGCACAATAATTTAAATAAATAGCGACTCTAGCGCTGACACAATAAAGTTCAATTCAGTTTGCAACAACACCTTATATCTACGGCTTTATTAACTTTATTTGTTGTGTCAGCTGGTATTCTCGGAGGACAGCGAGGGCTGGGCTCACTTCGTGTGAGGGGTGGTGCTCGGCGCCGCTCCGCACAATAATTTAAA
Source organism: Coenonympha arcania (assembly GCA_036785405.1). Taxonomy (NCBI): domain Eukaryota; kingdom Metazoa; phylum Arthropoda; class Insecta; order Lepidoptera; family Nymphalidae; genus Coenonympha; species Coenonympha arcania. The sequence goes on along the minus strand of CM072078.1, from coordinate 2,348,342 downwards.
TAAATAGCGACTCTAGCGCTGACACAATAATGTTCAATTCATATCTACGACTATTGACTTTATCTGTTGTGGCAGCTGGTATTTTCGGAGGACAGCGAGGGCTGGGCTCACTTCGTGTGCGGGGTGGTGCGCGGTGCCGCTCCGCAAAATAATTTAAATAATAGCGACTCTAGCTCTAACACAATAAAGTTCAATTCAGTTTGCAACAACACCTTATATCTACGACTTTATTAACTTTGTTGTGGCAGCTGGTGTTCTCGGAGGACAGCGAGGGCTGGGCTCACTTCGTGTGCGGGGTGGTGCGCGGTGCCGCTCCGCAAAATAATTTAAATAAATAGCGACTCTAGCTCTGACACAATAAAGTTCAATTCAGTTTGCAACAACACCTTATATCTACGGCTTTATTAACTTTATTTGTTGTGTCAGCTGGTATTCTCGGAGGACAGCGAGGGCTGGGCTCACTTCGTGTGCGGGGTTGGTGCTCGGCGCCGCTCCGCACAATAATTTAAATAAATAGCGACTCTAGCCCTGACACAATAAAGTTCAATTCAGTTTGCAACAACACCTTATATCTACGGCTTTATTAACTTTATTTGTTGTGTCAGCTGGTATTCTCGGAGGACAGCGAGGGCTGGGCTCACTTCGTGTGCGGGGTTGGTGCTCGGCGCCGCTCCGCACAATAATTTAAATAAATAACGACTCCGCTGACACAATAAAGTTCAATTCAGTTTGCAACAACACCTTATATCTACGGCTTTATTAACTTTATTTGTTGTGTCAGCTGGTATTCTCGGAGGACAGCGAGGGCTGGGCTCACTTCGTGTGCGGGGTTGGTGCTCGGCGCCGCTCCGCACAATAATTTAAATAAATAGCGACTCTAGCGCTGACACAATAATGTTCAATTCATATCTACGACTATTGACTTTATCTGTTGTGGCAGCTGGTATTTTCGGAGGACAGCGAGGGCTGGGCTCACTTCGTGTGCGGGGTTGGTGCTCGGCGCCGCTCCGCACAATAATTTAAATAAATAGCGACTCTAGCGCTGACACAATAAAGTTCAATTCAGTTTGCAACAACACCTTATATCTACGGCTTTATTAACTTTATTTGTTGTGTCAGCTGGTATTCTCGGAGGACAGCGAGGGCTGGGCTCACTTCGTGTGCGGGGTTGGTGCTCGGCGCCGCTCCGCACAATAATTTAAATAAATAGCGACTCTAGCGCTGACACAATAAAGTTCAATTCAGTTTGCAACAACACCTTATATCTACGGCTTTATTAACTTTATTTGTTGTGTCAGCTGGTATTCTCGGAGGACAGCGAGGGCTGGGCTCACTTCGTGTGCGGGGTTGGTGCTCGGCGCCGCTCCGCACAATAATTTAAATAAATAGCGACTCTAGCGCTGACACAATAATTTTTAATTCATATCTACGACTATTGACTTTATCTGTTGTGGCAGCTGGTATTTTCGGAGGACAGCGAGGGCTGGGCTCACTTCGTGTGCGGGGTGGTGCGCGGTGCCGCTCCGCAAAATAATTTAAATAATAGCGACTCTAGCTCTAACACAATAAAGTTCAATTCAGTTTGCAACAACACCTTATATCTACGACTTTATTAACTTTGTTGTGGCAGCTGGTGTTCTCGGAGGACAGCGAGGGCTGGGCTCACTTCGTGTGCGGGGTGGTGCGCGGTGCCGCTCCGCAAAATAATTTAAATAAATAGCGACTCTAGCCCTGACACAATAAAGTTCAATTCAGTTTGCAACAACACCTTATATCTACGGCTTTATTAACTTTATTTGTTGTGTCAGCTGGTATTCTCGGAGGACAGCGAGGGCTGGGCTCACTTCGTGTGCGGGGTTGGTGCTCGGCGCCGCTCCGCACAATAATTTAAATAAATAGCGACTCTAGCCCTGACACAATAAAGTTCAATTCAGTTTGCAACAACACCTTATATCTACGGCTTTATTAACTTTATTTGTTGTGTCAGCTGGTATTCTCGGAGGACAGCGAGGGCTGGGCTCACTTCGTGTGCGGGGTTGGTGCTCGGCGCCGCTCCGCACAATAATTTAAATAAATAGCGACTCTAGCGCTGACACAATAAAGTTCAATTCAGTTTGCAACAACACCTTATATCTACGGCTTTATTAACTTTATTTGTTGTGTCAGCTGGTATTCTCGGAGGACAGCGAGGGCTGGGCTCACTTCGTGTGCGGGGTTGGTGCTCGGCGCCGCTCCGCACAATAATTTAAATAAATAGCGACTCTAGCGCTGACACAATAATGTTCAATTCATATCTACGACTATTGACTTTATCTGTTGTGGCAGCTGGTATTTTCGGAGGACAGCGAGGGCTGGGCTCACTTCGTGTGCGGGGTTGGTGCTCGGCGCCGCTCCGCACAATAATTTAAATAAATAGCGACTCTAGCGCTGACACAATAAAGTTCAATTCAGTTTGCAACAACACCTTATATCTACGGCTTTATTAACTTTATTTGTTGTGTCAGCTGGTATTCTCGGAGGACAGCGAGGGCTGGGCTCACTTCGTGTGCGGGGTTGGTGCTCGGCGCCGCTCCGCACAATAATTTAAATAAATAGCGACTCTAGCGCTGACACAATAAAGTTCAATTCAGTTTGCAACAACACCTTATATCTACGGCTTTATTAACTTTATTTGTTGTGTCAGCTGGTATTCTCGGAGGACAGCGAGGGCTGGGCTCACTTCGTGTGCGGGGTTGGTGCTCGGCGCCGCTCCGCACAATAATTTAAATAAATAGCGACTCTAGCGCTGACACAATAATGTTCAATTCATATCTACGACTATTGACTTTATCTGTTGTGGCAGCTGGTATTTTCGGAGGACAGCGAGGGCTGGGCTCACTTCGTGTGCGGGGTTGGTGCTCGGCGCCGCTCCGCACAATAATTTAAATAAATAGCGACTCTAGCGCTGACACAATAAAGTTCAATTCAGTTTGCAACAACACCTTATATCTACGGCTTTATTAACTTTATTTGTTGTGTCAGCTGGTATTCTCGGAGGACAGCGAGGGCTGGGCTCACTTCGTGTGCGGGGTTGGTGCTCGGCGCCGCTCCGCACAATAATTTAAATAAATAGCGACTCTAGCGCTGACACAATAATGTTCAATTCATATCTACGACTATTGACTTTATCTGTTGTGGCAGCTGGTATTTTCGGAGGACAGCGAGGGCTGGGCTCACTTCGTGTGCGGGGTTGGTGCTCGGCGCCGCTCCGCACAATAATTTAAATAAATAGCGACTAGCGCTGACACAATAAAGTTCAATTCAGTTTGCAACAACACCTTATATCTACGACTTTATTAACTTTGTTGTGGCAGCTGGTGTTCTCGGAGGACAGCGAGGGCTGGGCTCACTTCGTGTGCGGGGTGGTGCGCGGCGCGGCTCCGCAAAATAATTTAAATAAATAGCGACTCTAGCGCTGACACAATAAAGTTCAATTCAGTTTGCAACAACACCTTATATCTACGACTTTATTAACTTTGTTGTGGCAGCTGGTGTTCTCGGAGGACAGCGAGGGCTGGGCTCACTTCGTGTGCGGGGTGGTGCGCGGCGCCGCTCCGCAAAATAATTTAAATAAATAGCGACTCTAGCGCTGACACAATAATGTTCAATTCATATCTACGACTATTGACTTTATCTGTTGTTTCAGCTGGTGTTCTCGGAGGACAGCGAGGGCTGGGCTCACTTCGTGTGCGGGGTGGTGCGCGGCGCGGCGGCGAGGCTGCCCTGCCTGCTGCAGTACCTGTCGGAGCAGCACCCCGCGCTGACGGTGAAGGCGGGCGTGCTGGCGCGCGCCTCGGACATCGAGACCACCACCATCAGCAGATACTACCAGCAGGTTTGTTGGTGTTCCATATCGTTATGGATACAAAAACAACAAGAAAGAAAAAATAGTACATTTCAATATAAGTGCGGAAAGTTTGTCATTTCTTTACGAGTCCCGGTTTTTTGACCCAAGCCGAAGGCGAGGGTCAACTATAAGGACGAGTAAAAATGACAATTCCGCACGTGCATTGAACGACGTTTTTTAATACATTTGCGAAAAAAAAATATTGGTTTTTCGTGTTTGCCTGCTCCGTGTTTGCATGCCGTGTTCGTGTTCATGCGCTCCTGGTGCGCCCGCTCCGGTGCCGCGTAGGAGTAAACACAAAAGCACTAGTGCGGAAAAGAATTACTTTGCGCACGCTAAACACACATGGAAATGTCAACTTTTTGAGCAAATGTATTAAAAATGTATTTTCTATAATCCGCCAACAGAAAAAAATTCTGTGTGGTCAAACATGTAGCTACAAGCTAAGCACCTCTTACCTTCAGGAAATCTCCTGATGATGCTCCGGTGTCGGGGCGAAACGTGCGTTGAGAGTTATATGAAAAATAAATTCTTTTGTGGTGTTGCATGTGAGTGGTGGTGGTGGCATTGCTTGCTTTCATGCTTTGGTGGGAAGGTAAGCAGTGCTTAGCTTGTACCTGCATGTTTGACCATACAGAAATCTTTTCTGTTGGCGGATTATAGCAAATAATTTTTTCCTTTCTTGTTAATCATGAACTTCCGCAAAGTAACGCCTGCTTCTATCCAATATACAAAAACAACAGGTTATGGGCCTAGAAATTTGAAAAGTTGTCTTTGAGGAGGAAGTTACAGTGATTTCACGCCCGTATCCCCTTCAAATTTATATCGCAATAGAGGGGATTCATTTCTTTTAAGGGGATTTATTGAATTTTTTTTTTGTCTTTCTCACTCTTACGGATACGTTGGTAGGTCCGACATGCCGCGTCGCGGAAGAATATAACAGAAAAACGACCGTTTACCTAATTACTCAACAACTAAGCCAGTTATCAAAAATCTGTTTCTTAGCGTTTTTGGATATTGTTATTACTGACACATTTAAACAAAAAATTACAATTACATCCATTGTAGTTTCCGATAAAAAACAGGAAAACTGAGATTTTGGAGCAACTTTTGGGAGAACTTTATATCGAGAAAATTTTATCCAATCGTGTTTCTGCTTCTTAGCGATTTTAGATCACAGACCCAAAATACATGACGTTTAAATTTGAAAGTAAACGTCTTTGTAGTTTTTAATAAAACTTCATTCAAAATCGCTTGAATACCGCTTTTACGTCGTTAATTTAAAAACCTTTTCTGAGCGAATACTTACATCATAATCGCTATATGTATGCCAAGTTTAAGTTTGATCCGTTAAATGGTTTGAGTTGTAAACTGTTATTGATCAATCAGTTATCTTTTCTTTTATAATTTTAACCCTTGAAGGCTCTGTCTCTCGAGTGACACAACCGGTAGTTTATTTATTTATTCAAAGAACACTAACCAACCACATAACCACCAACAGAAACATATTATGTAATACATTGACATATAAATAAAACTTAGGTACTACATTCACATATGATTCGACATATAGGTAATTGATGAATGAAATGCTTAGTAATTGGTAAAGTCGACGCTAAATAACGATGGAAGCTATATTAGGTATGCTAAAGTTGTCTAATAATACAAAAAAAAATAAGAAATAAAACAAAAAGCTAATTACATAAACTTATACAAAAAAAAAAAAATTAAAAATCGTTCACTATACAAATTTAACAAAAAGGGAAATTAAAGAATAAAATATATACCTACTATGTAAAATATGTATCTACTATGAAAATGTATTGTTATGTTTAAATAAAATAAATAAATATAAACAAAATCAGACTAGGCAGGTATTTTTAGTAGCTTGTTTTTGAAATTGGGCAGTTTTTTGCCATAACCGTGATACGTCCTTTATTGCAGGTTCAACAGTCGTACGCGGCGGGCACTTTCCGCTGCGGCCCCCTCCACCAGATCTCCCTGGTAGGCACGGTGCACGAGGAGGTCGGTGGCTACTTCCCCGACATGCTGGACATGCTCTCTGAGTGCCCGTTCCTCAATCTGGTGAGTCTCTAGTCCCTACCCCTTTTACAATGCACTGAAATCAGAGTTCACCACCCCATGTTTGAAAAATCCAATTTTGTTTACTTACGCAAATAGTAGGGTTGAGTACATGGTAGGCTTATGGCAATGAATTTTACTCATCCACCTTACACAGAGTAGCTGATAATGTGAACTATAAATTATTACATTCACCTTCAAATATATAGCTTAAAAAATAGACATAAACCCTGGACAGGGCAGACGGCGCGAATAAATTTCGCCAGGTTATTAGGTGTCCAAAATGCTTGTTTTGTCACCAGCAATAAGGCCACGCTGTAGTTCGCTCAGCAGCCACCTATAGAATATTGACAGATCGCGCTACTGTTTGCTTGAACGAAAAAGGTTCACGTAAATCGTTCGCATGCCTATATCCTCAGCTTTCTTATTGGTGGCTTAAAAGCTAAAACAATGAGCAAGTACCATAAACTGTTAACAATATCATCCTTAAGACAACAGCATTAGGGTCAAAATATTTCATATGCATGCTACATTGATTAACCATATATGAAGAATCAGCACTTAGTGACCTAGTCTAAAAATATGCGTGACGCATGTATTTTTAGACGTGGCTCCGTCCTGAAGCTTCATTTTTAATTTGTCAAAACTGTAATATGGCGTTAATGTAAGCGACAACACCATGTGCTGTCAGCGATACCGAAATGTTGCGGGCGGTGACGACGCCATATTTGAGAAATTTTTGGCTTCAACATACGTCACATATTTCCCGTCCTCTTAGCGTAGCGTATTTCGTCACTGGCATGCAAGGGTTCTTGTCGCAAATTCTGTATCGACTATTGACGCTGAGGTCCACTTGCGCGAAACGCGGATTCAATATTTACATTTTTAACCCTAGAGTCATTGGTCAATTTTGACGTTTCACTCTGGGTGAGCGTGTTAATTCTGAGTTAATACACTAACCCGGGTTGGCGCAAGTGGGCCTGACAGTATATAATATATAATGTCTGTTATTTGTTTGCGTCTCAGACTATGCCCTGGGGACCGATGTCGGCGGTAGAGATGGACCCGCGGGAGTCCAACGACGGCCCCATCCTGTGGATCCGGCCGGGCGAGCAGCTCGTGCCCACCGCGGAGCTCGGGAAGAGCCCTATCAAGAAGAGAAGGTATTTTATACACCATCTATGCCCTGGGGACCGATGTCGGCGGTAGAGATGGACCCGCGGGAGTCCAACGACGGCCCCATCCTGTGGATCCGGCCGGGCGAGCAGCTCGTGCCCACCGCGGAGCTCGGGAAGAGCCCTATCAAGAAGAGAAGGTATTTTATACACCATCTATGCCCTGGGGACCGATGTCGGCGGTAGAGATGGACCCGCGGGAGTCCAACGACGGCCCCATCCTGTGGATCCGGCCGGGCGAGCAGCTCGTGCCCACCGCGGAGCTCGGGAAGAGCCCTATCAAGAAGAGAAGGTATTTTATACACCATCTATGCCCTGGGGACCGATGTCGGCGGTAGAGATGGACCCGCGGGAGTCCAACGACGGCCCCATCCTGTGGATCCGGCCGGGCGAGCAGCTCGTGCCCACCGCGGAGCTCGGGAAGAGCCCTATCAAGAAGAGAAGGTATTTTATACACCATCTATGCCCTGGGGACCGATGTCGGCGGTAGAGATGGACCCGCGGGAGTCCAATGACGGCCCCATCCTGTGGATCCGGCCGGGCGAGCAGCTCGTGCCCACCGCGGAGCTCGGGAAGAGCCCTATCAAGAAGAGAAGGTATTTTATCCACTATCTTTATAAATCTTTCTCCTGACCTAGTTTATTTTCTCTGAGTCCACTCAGTCTTCCACTGGTAGAGTTACCGTCCTGTCATCTCTTATACAACTGCCTAGGAATTTAAGAGAGTATAGATGTGATTACTTACTTCATCTTCTCTTTGAGTCCACTTAATTTTCCACTTTTGGCCGTGGTTCAGTCCTTTCATTCCAGATTTTAACCGTGTAAAAATACAAGATGACATCGGCTGCTTTAGCCCTTTATTTAAACCCCTTTGATGTCCAGGACGGGCATGAACGAGCTGCGCAACCTGCAGTACCTGCCGCGCTGGAGCGAGGCGCGCGAGTTCCTGTTCGAGGACCGGACGCGCGCGCACGCCGACCACGTGGGGCACGGGCTCGACAGGATCACCACCGCGGCTGTTGGTGAGATGCTCCGACGTGATACAGGACGGGCATGAACGAGCTGCGCAACCTGCAGTACCTGCCGCGCTGGAGCGAGGCGCGCGAGTTCCTGTTCGAGGACCGGACGCGCGCGCACGCCGACCACGTGGGGCACGGGCTCGACAGGATCACCACCGCGGCTGTTGGTGAGATGCTCCGACGTGATACAGGACGGGCATGAACGAGCTGCGCAACCTGCAGTACCTGCCGCGCTGGAGCGAGGCGCGCGAGTTCCTGTTCGAGGACCGGACGCGCGCGCACGCCGACCACGTGGGGCACGGGCTCGACAGGATCACCACCGCGGCTGTTGGTGAGATGCTCCGACGTGATACAGGACGGGCATGAACGAGCTGCGCAACCTGCAGTACCTGCCGCGCTGGAGCGAGGCGCGCGAGTTCCTGTTCGAGGACCGGACGCGCGCGCACGCCGACCACGTGGGGCACGGGCTCGACAGGATCACCACCGCGGCTGTTGGTGAGATGCTCCGACGTGATACAGGACGGGCATGAACGAGCTGCGCAACCTGCAGTACCTGCCGCGCTGGAGCGAGGCGCGCGAGTTCCTGTTCGAGGACCGGACGCGCGCGCACGCCGACCACGTGGGGCACGGGCTCGACAGGATCACCACCGCGGCTGTTGGTGAGATGCTCCGACGTGATACAGGACGGGCATGAACGAGCTGCGCAACCTGCAGTACCTGCCGCGCTGGAGCGAGGCGCGCGAGTTCCTGTTCGAGGACCGGACGCGCGCGCACGCCGACCACGTGGGGCACGGGCTCGACAGGATCACCACCGCGGCTGTTGGTGAGATGCTCCGACGTGATACAGGACGGGCATGAACGAGCTGCGCAACCTGCAGTACCTGCCGCGCTGGAGCGAGGCGCGCGAGTTCCTGTTCGAGGACCGGACGCGCGCGCACGCCGACCACGTGGGGCACGGGCTCGACAGGATCACCACCGCGGCTGTTGGTGAGATGCTCCGACGTGATACAGGACGGGCATGAACGAGCTGCGCAACCTGCAGTACCTGCCGCGCTGGAGCGAGGCGCGCGAGTTCCTGTTCGAGGACCGGACGCGCGCGCACGCCGACCACGTGGGGCACGGGCTCGACAGGATCACCACCGCGGCTGTTGGTGAGATGCTCCGACGTGATACAGGACGGGCATGAACGAGCTGCGCAACCTGCAGTACCTGCCGCGCTGGAGCGAGGCGCGCGAGTTCCTGTTCGAGGACCGGACGCGCGCGCACGCCGACCACGTGGGGCACGGGCTCGACAGGATCACCACCGCGGCTGTTGGTGAGATGCTCCGACGTGATACAGGACGGGCATGAACGAGCTGCGCAACCTGCAGTACCTGCCGCGCTGGAGCGAGGCGCGCGAGTTCCTGTTCGAGGACCGGACGCGCGCGCACGCCGACCACGTGGGGCACGGGCTCGACAGGATCACCACCGCGGCTGTTGGTGAGATGCTCCGACGTGATACAGGACGGGCATGAACGAGCTGCGCAACCTGCAGTACCTGCCGCGCTGGAGCGAGGCGCGCGAGTTCCTTTTCGAGGACCGGACGCGCGCGCACGCCGACCACGTGGGGCACGGGCTCGACAGGATCACCACCGCGGCTGTTGGTGAGATGCTCCGACGTGATACAGGACGGGCATGAACGAGCTGCGCAACCTGCAGTACCTGCCGCGCTGGAGCGAGGCGCGCGAGTTCCTGTTCGAGGACCGGACGCGCGCGCACGCCGACCACGTGGGGCACGGGCTCGACAGGATCACCACCGCGGCTGTTGGTGAGATGCTCCGACGTGATACAGGACGGGCATGAACGAGCTGCGCAACCTGCAGTACCTGCCACGCTGGAGCGAGGCGCGCGAGTTCCTGTTCGAGGACCGGACGCGCGCGCACGCCGACCACGTGGGGCACGGGCTCGACAGGATCACCACCGCGGCTGTTGGTGAGATGCTCCGACGTGATACAGGACGGGCATGAACGAGCTGCGCAACCTGCAGTACCTGCCGCGCTGGAGCGAGGCGCGCGAGTTCCTGTTCGAGGACCGGACGCGCGCGCACGCCGACCACGTGGGGCACGGGCTCGACAGGATCACCACCGCGGCTGTTGGTGAGATGCTCCGACGTGATACAGGACGGGCATGAACGAGCTGCGCAACCTGCAGTACCTGCCGCGCTGGAGCGAGGCGCGCGAGTTCCTGTTCGAGGACCGGACGCGCGCGCACGCCGACCACGTGGGGCACGGGCTCGACAGGATCACCACCGCGGCTGTTGGTGAGATGCTCCGACGTGATACAGGACGGGCATGAACGAGCTGCGCAACCTGCAGTACCTGCCGCGCTGGAGCGAGGCGCGCGAGTTCCTGTTCGAGGACCGGACGCGCGCGCACGCCGACCACGTGGGGCACGGGCTCGACAGGATCACCACCGCGGCTGTTGGTGAGATGCTCCGACGTGATAGCACAGCATACCATCAGAATAGCGACTCTAGCCAGGCCAGTCTGACTTATCACGTGACCGTCCCGGCTACAAGTAGGGGTCCGGACCTCAATATTTCAGATGGTTGCTGCTCGCGGGCTGAGTTGCACGCGCTAGTTCTGTACGGTCTATTTTACGCGCCGTCTGACTACGGCAGCCCTAGTATGTCGTAAGAGATAAAGTTAGGCGATAGAAAGAGACCACAACATTGCGTTTGTTGCGTGTCGATTTTGAGAGCGGCGCCAGGCGCTATTGCGTACTGAATTGCACTTTTTGTGTCGGCGCTAGAGTCGCTATTTCTTTAAATCATTGTGCGGAGTGGGCGTGTTCCGTGCTCTAGCGCTTACATAATAAAGTGCAATTCAGTTCGCAACAGCGCCTTATATCGACCTACTCTACGACTTTACAAACCTAAACGTTGTGCATTATTTTTGTCGCGTTATTTTATGTCCCCATTACCTCTTTCTGCCTCACTAAAGGGGTCCTGATAAAACCCGCTGAGCGGTCGGAGCTTTGTTTGCAAGTGAAACCCCCTGTCCTAGTTGACATGCCTGTAACAATTTAATACGGTATATTGTGAAAAAAACTAGCAAGAGACCTATACGTTTTGCAAGCCATTAGCTAATTGTGTAACTTATATTCGAAACATTTTTTTTTTCAGGAGTCTTAAAGGCGATCCACTGTGGGGACGAGTCAGACCGGGGCAGGATCACCAAAGACGTGGTCGCCTTCCACGCGGGGGACTTTAACAAACTCGTGCAGCTGCTGCAGCTGGATCTGTACGAGCCGCCCATCTCGCAGTGTGTCACTTGGTGAGTGTGTTACAGTACACAGTGATCCACTGTGGGGACGAGTCACACCGGGGTGGGATCACCAAATACGTGGTCGCCTTCCACGCGGGGGACTTCAACAAACTCGTGCAGCTGCTGCAACTGGATCTGTACGAGCCGCCCATCTCGCAGTGTGTCACTTGGTGAGTGTGTTACAACTTACAGCATACAGCGATCCACTGTGGGGACGAGTCACACCGGGGTGGGATCACCAAAGACGTGGTCGCCTTCCACGCGGGAGACTTCAACAAACTCGTGCAGCTGCTGCAGCTGGATCTGTACGAGCCGCCCATCTCGCAGTGTGTCACTTGGTGAGTGTGTCACAACTTACAGCATACAGCGATCCACTGTGGGGACGAGTCACACCGGGGTGGGATCACCAAAGACGTGGTCGCCTTCCACGCGGGAGACTTCAACAAACTCGTGCAGCTGCTGCAGCTGGATCTGTACGAGCCGCCCATCTCGCAGTGTGTCACTTGGTGAGTGTGTCACAACTTACAGCATACAGCGATCCACTGTGGGGACGAGTCACACCGGGGTGGGATCACCAAAGACGTGGTCGCCTTCCATGCGGGGGACTTCAACAAACTCGTGCAGCTGCTGCAGCTGGATCTGTACGAGCCGCCCATCTCGCAGTGTGTCACTTGGTGAGTGTGTCACAATTAATAGCATACAGCGATCCACTGTGGGGACGAGTCAGACCGGGGAGGGATCACCAAAGACGTGGTCGCCTTCCACTCGGGGGACTTCAACAAACTCGTGCAGCTGCTGCAGCTGGATCTGTACGAGCCGCCCATCTCGCAGTGTGTTACTTGGTGAGTGTGTCACAACTTACAGTACACAGCGATCCACTGTGGGGACGAGTCACACCGGGGTGGGATCACCAAAGACGTGGTCGCCTTCCACGCGGGGGACTTTAACAAACTCGTGCAGCTGCTGTAGCTAGATCTGACTGGGGCATGATCACCAAAGACACATAGGACCCGGCGGACTGTGCGAAAAAATGTCGTCAGTTTATTGGTGTCAAAAATGTATGTTTTGACACCAACGGCGTCAGTTGTAGGCCGACCATATTATTATCTATGCACCGCAGACCACGCCACAGATCACTGTACTTGGTATTAGTCCGAACGCGAGTTTCAACAGGAACGATTTTGACCGTCATGCCGCACCGTATTAGCGGTCATTTTGACAAATAGCGCTTCTTTTTTTCTTGTACGAAGAAGGTTTATGTAAAATGTTCAGATGGGCTCATCTTGAAGCTCATATCAGTGGTCACAGTACACAATGATCCACTGTGGGGACCGGGGCGGGATCACCAAAGACGTGGTCGACTTGACGAAGTATGGTGGAATGGAAGTTAACAATTATTATGGTAGGTTATTATCTCGCTGCAGACTCGATCATAAATCATTCGAGTTTCACAACAAAAGCGAAACACTCGAATGATTGTAACTGTAAGTTGCTCTTCCCCCCGGACCGCTGAGGAGTTCAGACGTATTTTCGGAGTATCTTTATATATTTTTGGTTTTAATCTCATAAAATAAATAAATAAGAATGTAAATAATAGCCAAAATTGTGATTCGATATACTAGGAGTACATAAACACGGTAAAGTGCTACTTAAGCCGGCCATCAGCTGCAATGGGAGTGACCAAACAAGCTACGTCACAGCGACCAGTGCAGGGTGAGTAAGATAGTGCACTCTTCACACACCGGAACGGGACGGATAGCTACGGCAACACACCCACATTGGCAAAGACCTTTGTGTGCAAAACTTGAATGGTATTTACCTACGCGGATACTAGGCGAACAGAATAGCAAGACGCATATCGTATTCCTGCATTACATTATAGCTGCGCGCGTTCAAAACTGCTAATATGCATCGCACACCACCCTCAAAAGCTATCTCATCCTCCGAAGAAAACTTAATATCATGTAAAGTGGACGAAACTCCGGTATTAAGAAATCAGCAGTGCAGGAAACGTCGTTGTTTATCAATCGGGGATGACGACGACCTCTCAAAATTTAAGAACGAGTTAAAATCAATGATGGAAAACTTTATTACTACACAAAATATTCGGTTTGAAAAGCTAGAAAAACACATAATGGAAGTCAAAAGGCAAAACAGTGAAATAAAATCTACAAATAGCGAAATAGAGAAGTGCACAAAATTTATGTCTGATCAAATACAATCAATTGAAACGAAAATAAATGATTTAGAAACCGACCGCAAAAAAATATCATTACATATAACAGATCTGGAAGACAAAATAGATATTATCCAAAAGAAAAGTATTATTACGTGCGTAGAAATCCGAAATATTCCTAAAAAAAGTGACGAAACCAAGGAAGATCTTTATGAGTACATTAATAAGCTCTCTTCTAGACTGAAGCTTCCAGAATGCCAAGGTAACTTACGCGATGTCTATAGAATCCCAAATAAGTCGGAAAAAAGCAACTCGACATTGGTCGTTGAATTCTCAAACACGCTGTTGAAATATAAATTTTTGCAAGCAAATAAAAAAATCTATGCAAGTAGCTCAATCCGGTTATATAATACAGATATGGGAATAAACCAGGGAGGTACGAAGATGCCTATATATATTGGTGAACACTTAACCCCGAAAACCAGACGATTATTCTTCCTGGCTCGAGACCTAAAAAGGACCCTTAAATATGCCCACTGTTGGACTTCAAACGGAAACATCTATTTACGAAAAAGTGATGGGGCAAAGTATGTTATGATTAAAAACGAATCACAATTAAATGAACTTCGTGCATCAAGTGAGAAAAAATGACTTTAATCAGTGAACTATATTTTAAATTATTCATTATAGCATGCTTCGATAAATATATCACAAGTAGCTTCTCTTCTTTTGTTATGGAATTATTCTTAAGTTATTATTTTGAAATAGATTATATTATATTAATCAAACATAAACACACAAACAAACTATACTTTACACAGAAATTACATTTTTATATACAATATATTATTACACTATTGGGTAAAATCTGTCTTATCAATACGTTAATACAGGTCCTTTGCTCAATACTCTATTATATCAAGAATTATTATTTACAATTATCATACAAATTTAAACCGCGGGCAGTTGTTTATAAATCATTAAATTATTTTGTATACGAAATATTGATGGTAAAAGCAAGCTGTAAATATTGTGTAGAAGTATTTTTGCTGGAATGTACATTTTATTGTTTTAGAAATGGGTATAGAAGAAACTATTGACTACTTAGATAACATAAATTTACTTAAGTCCATACTATGTACCCCCGAGGAGTGTGCCTCGCACATAAAATCGAATAGGAAAACCATCAATATTGCCGTTCAAAATATTCGTAGCGTGTCACGCAACTTATCTGGGTTTCAAGCGCTTCTGGCAAGAGCAAGCATAGAACCAGACATAATTGTGCTCACAGAATGCTGGCTCCAATGTAACAAAATAATCCCACACCTCGATAACTATATACATTATCATTCAGAACAATGTAACAATCAAAATGATGGGGTAATTACATATACAAAGCAATTCATAAATTGTAACACATACGAGCCACAGTTTTTTGATGCTAATTGCCTGGTCACTACCTTAAACAAACATAATTTAACACTGATTTCGATATACAGATCACCGTCGAAAAGAGACATTAGTATATTTCTACAGTCACTACGTACCCTATTAAATACAATTAAAACAAAAAATATAATTATTGTAGGTGACATAAACATAGATATTAAAGTCAACTCGTTAGACCCCCGTGCTTCCAATTATCTAGATTTAATGTCATCTTTTGGACTCCTACCTGTACACACTCTAGCGACGAGAGTTGGAAACTGCCTAGATCACGTATTCGTCAAAACTGCTTTTCCATCGACTGCCTTAATTATTGAAAACTCTCTAACTGATCATAATACGATATTTCTCTCGATAGAATTGAAAAACTCACTTAGTTTATCCGGTCCAACCTACGTAACAAAGCATGATTTTGTAGAGATCCAAAATGAAATAAAAAATCATGATTTTGGAGACATCCTTAACTCTAAAAATCCTAACGAAGCAGCATTAAGCCTTGTAAATAAAGTAAACACCATCATAGACAAAAATTGCAAACATATAAGACTATCCCGACGTAAAACACCATTAAAACCTTGGTTGACCCCTGGTCTCTTACGCTGCCTCAGGCACAGGGATAAACTTCATGCAAAAGTAAAAAAATACCCGGATAATGAAATTTTAAATAAAACATATAAAAGGTACCGCAACCACTGTAATAAAATTCTAAGACAATTAAAAAACCAACATATTAAACTAGAACTTAAAAATGCAAATAATATCAAGAAAACCTGGGACATTATAAATTCAGTCACTCATCTCAAGAATAAAAAGACAGTTCCTCATAACCTTCTTAACATCTCAAACACCCCAATCGATTCAGTTAATAAAGTAAATGAACATTTCGTAACTACCGGTCAAATGTTAGCGGACCAAATAGCCGTAACTGCAATAAATGACTCTCTTATAAATTTTACTTATTATCCCTCATATTCCCCTCCAAATTCCTTTGTACTTTTAAATACGGATATACAAGAAACAATTTTAATTATAAACTCGCTCAAAAATACCAATTCTGTAGGCATTGATAGTATTTCAGCTAAGATAATAAAACAAAACAAAGAGTCGCTAGCAGGACTTCTAGTGTATATATGTAATTTATCTTTCGAAACTGGTACTTTCCCAGATATCTTTAAAAAGTCGGTTATCACCCCTATTTTTAAGCAAGGAGACAAGAATATAATATCTAATTACCGCCCAATATCAATATTACCCACCATGTCAAAGATTCTTGAGAAGATTATAAATAAGCAATTGGTAAATTATCTGGAATCCCATAACTTACTGGCAAAGAATCAATATGGCTTCCGCAAAAAAAGATCAGCGACGGACGCGGTATACGATCTTGTCGACTGTATTGTCAGACAGTTGGATGACGGTAAAAAGTGCATCACTATCTTTTTAGATCTTGCTAAAGCATTTGATACCGTGTCCACGCATATACTGTTACGCAAGCTAGAACAGATGGGGATAAGAGGTTTACCACTGCAACTTCTGAAAAGTTACCTGTCAAATCGATACCAGTCCGTTAAAATTGGAAATGTTATCAGCAGCTCACTCCCAATCACCCATGGCGTCCCGCAAGGAAGTATTCTGGCCCCAACCCTTTTCCTAATTTATATGAACCAACTCTGCAATCTCAAAATGACAAATGGAAGTATCATGAGTTTTGCGGATGATACAGCATTAATAGTATGGGGAGAGAATTGGGATGAGGTATTTTATAAGGCACAAAAGAATTTTGATTGTGTATGTCAGTGGCTAAGACAGAATAGACTGAGCTTAAACGCAAATAAAACCAAATACCTTACATTTTCTATAACAAATAAAACACAGCCATCCCTGAATACATTTAATATTTACGCCCATTCTTTATCATGTCAAAATCCAACATGCTCATGTCCAATATTGGAAAGAGTTCCTTACATTAAATACCTAGGTGTACAAATAGACAAAAACTTAAACTTTGAACAGCATATTAAAACAATAACCAATAGAGTCAGAAAATTGATAGCGATTTTTAGGAACGTTAGGGAAGTTGCAGATCCTAAATTACTAAAAACAATATACCTAACATTATGTCAATCCCTGCTAACGTATGGCATTGATACCTGGGGGGGAGCAGCTAAATCTCATATGATTCCGCTGGAAAGAGCACAGAGATTACTCTTAAAAGTGAGCCACTCCTTACCCTACCACTACCCCACAGTATCACTGTACCGTGATTGCAAGGTCTTAACAGTAAGACAATTACTCATACACAGACTTATAATGAAATACCATGCTCAAACAAAAGGCAAAGCGAATAATTCAGGAAAGAGACGTCATTATCAAATATTCACAACAAAAAAATTTAACAATTCATTCACGCAAAATTTTCCATGTTTTCTTGGCAGTTACCTCTACAATAAGGTTAACAAAAATTTGAATATCGATAAGCTATTAAATATACGCGATTTTAAAATACGACTATTTGATTGGCTATCTAAGTTAAACTACGAAGAAACGGAGAACTTGATTAAAATCTTAAAGTAAACCAAACCTTAAAAATGCAAACACTGAATATATTAGTATTAAACATATACATATATATATATATATATATATATATATAAACATACACACAGAAACACACACACAACTACACTACACTTAAATTTACAAACACACAAACTCTTATTATATATACATATAGGTATAAGGTATTAAATTATCACAAAGGATCTAAGTAATAATTTATGCATTATAAAGAAACAAATGTAACTTACGTCTATTATAATAATAATATCGATCGATAATGTTACCATATAAAAGTTTAATGTAAAATAATTTAGTTAATGTTACTTTAAAATTCGTCTTAAATACATGTATTACAATATTTGTATTACGGGGATAGGGCCTGGTGACTTGAAACACAGGCATTTGCTTAGCTCAAGCACCAGACCCCACATTAATATGTCATAGTATAATAGTAAATTACCTGTAAGTACTTATGTAAAGTAATGTGGACAAATAAATAAATTCATTCATTCATTCATTCATATTATAACATAATATGTATATATATTTAACACTAAAATCAATGTTTTGATCTATTTGCAAAAAATGTTTGTGTTCCTTGTGTGGTTATACTTTTATCTTCCTTTTGTTATTTTGTCATTTCTACCTAAAACTAGAGGAGAGAAGGCACTGAAGCTGAAATACGGGCTTGCCTAGTTCAGCCTCAGTAGCACGATTCTTTGTAAAAATGGGAAAAGCTAAGTAGAAGGGGTCCCCACCCTTGTAAAAAAATATTAAAATGTTAAATTTAGTTTAAAGATTAGCTTTAAGTTTTGACATATTTAGTATCTAATATTCGTCGTCGTCGTCGTTTCAGCCGATGGACGTCCACTGCTGGACATAGGCCTCCTGAAATGACCGCCAAACACCACGATCTTGCGCCGCCTGGCGCCAGCGACTCCCCGCGACCCTCTTAATGTCGTCCGTCCACCTGGTGGGGGGTCGACCGACACTGCGCTTTCCGGTGCGTGGCCGCCATTCCAGCACCTTGGGTCCCCAACGTCCATCGGTCCTGCGAGCTATGTGCCCCGCCCATTGCCACTTCAGTTTTGCGACACGTTGAGCTATGTCGGTTACTTTGGTTCTTTTGCGGATCTCTTCATTTCTGATTCGATCGCGCAAAGATACTCCGAGCATAGCTCTCTCCATCGCTCGCTGAGTGACCCTGAGCCTTCTTATGAGGCCCATAGTTAGCGACCAAGTCTCTGATCCATAGGTTATCACTGGCAACACGCACTGTTCGAAGACTTTGGTGTTCAGGCACTGAGATACTGTTTTCTGTATAACCTGCCGCAGCGTATGAATGTGGTCTATGGTACTAAAGCCTTTTCGGAATCCTGCTTGTTCGGGAGGCTGGAAGTCGTCAAACCTATTAGCGAGACGATTCGTAATGACCCTCGAGAACAGTTTGTAGACATGGCTCAGCAGCGAGATGGGTCTATAGTTCTTCAGCAAAGTGTTGTCACCTTTTTTGAAGAACAGAACCACCACGCTCCTGTTCCACGCCTTGGGCGTTACTCCTTCGTGAATGACGGAATTGAACATTCGCTGAAAGACCTTCAAAATCGGTTTTCCACCCGCTTTCAGCAGTTCAGCTGTGATTCCGTCATCTCCCGGCGCCTTGTTGTTCTTCAACAGCTTGAGAGTAATTCTAATCTCGTATAGGCTGACGTCCGGAATATCTTCGGTATAGTGCCGGGTTAGTTTGGCTCTAGGGTCTCTAGCCAAATCTTGGACAGGCTTCTGGACTGAGGTGTATAAGCTTCCGTAGAAATTTTCGACCTCCCTCAAGATCTCAGGTTTCGAGGAGATAAGACTGCCGTTATCGGTCTTCAGACGCGTTAGCTGACTCTTCCCGATAGACAGATCTCTGGCGAACACTTTCGAGCCCCTGTTCTGCTCTATGGTGTCTTTGATGCGCTCGGTATTGTGAGCACGTAGGTCGCGCGTTTGTAATTTCGAGATCTGTCTATTGATTCGCTGGTATTCAGATACGTCTACAGAAGACTGGAGTCTCATCTCGTTCCTCTCGTTCATGAGTTTGAGGGTCTGGTCTGAAAACTTTTTGGGTCTCTTAGGGCAGTAAGTTTTACAAAACTTAGACTGCCGGTGAGGCGCCTTCCTGAAGAAGGAGTTCATCATGAAGAGGCCCTCCCTCTCCATGAAGTCCGCCAACAACTGCCCCTGATGGTTCCGCTGCCCATACCCAAAATTACCCACTCTCACTTCACCAACGCTTCGCTTGCCCAGTTTTGCGTTAAAATCCCCCATCACAACACTGTAGTGGGTATTCGAGGCATGCATGGCTCTTGAGATGTCCTCATACATAGCCTCGATCTCCTCATCGGGATGTGCCGACGTCGGTGCATACACCTGTATGACCTTCAACGAATACCTTTTGGAAATTCTGAGTATCAGGTACGCTACCCTACTCGACACACTTTCGATTTGGACAATGTTGTTTACGAGAGATTTGTGGACGATAAACCCGACACCACCTTGGGACTGCTGGTCGCCCTCCCGGTAGTAGAGCAAGTTGCCGGATTGGAGAATAACAGAGTCCTCCCCCTCTCTTCGGACTTCTGATAATCCTATGATATCCCACCGTAGCTTGCTCACAGCTTCTTCCAGCTCGATTATCTTCTCGTCGGTCCTCAAAGTGCGTGCGTTATAAGTTGCCAGGTCCAGTCGTCGGGGTTGGCAGCGGAATCTCTGCTGGAGATTCTTAGCACCCCCTGCCCCGCCGTTACCCGTACCGCTGCCAGAGCCGGGGCTAGCGGGGCTGCCAGGGACTGGGGGCCGTGGACAATTTCGGCTAATCATTAAGGGTTTATGCCCAATAGACGACCACGCTGGGCAGACGGGTTGGTCGTCCGCAGGGCCAGACTGGTCGCGCCGGTGTCGCTGCTGCCCGACACCGACCTGCTCCATTTTTCAGCCTAGCCAGTTGAAAAAACGGTTATCCCGCCGTTTATCGGTTCGCCATTTCCTCGTTCGTCGATCAGCAGGGGCACCACGGGCAGGTGAGGCTGGCAGTTGGGGTGCCGAGATGGAAGTGCACCCCCTTACCCCCTAATCTACGTATCTAATATTGATAAGTTTTAATTTTATTTTTGGATTAATAAAACAAAAACATTAATAAACAAAACTTTAACAACATCACTGCTTCCAGGCTAGAAGAGGCGAAGCTGAACCAGCTCCGTCGCGAGGGGGTGCGCTACTCGCGCCTGCCGCTGTGCTCTGACGACATCTACTTCCTGCCGAGGAACATCATCCATCAGTTCAGGACTGTGTCCGCTGTCACGTCGATAGGTGAATACTTAACACTGCTCTACCATTTAGTTGGGAGGTCAGCGTGGCTAGACAAAGTAACAGTCGTTTAGCGTTGACGACAGTAGATAAAAATGTATGGACAAAACAAGTGACTGTATAAAAACCACGTGACCGAATGGAGGAAAACACGCTTTTTTTGAAAATCGACTACGACAATTTGAAACCTGGCGTCCTCGCAGACCTTGTAGATAAGCTTTAGCGTACCTCGCATGACAATTGATAGCCGATAGTGAACAACGCTAAGCATAAAGTAGATTCTGCTTGTTGTTTTCATTCGTCACGTGGTTTATCCATACATTTTTATCTACTGTCGTGAACGCTACACGAGTGTTACTTTGTCTAGCCCCGCTGAGATTTGATGTCGATGTTGCAGCAATTTTTTTTTATAAATTTTTCGCAGTTTGTGAGTTAATAGACACACTGTACGCTTATGGACAGTAAAATTTAAGCTATTGAAAGTCTTTAATGTAAAACTTTGCTTGAAAGGCCAGTAAAAGAGTAAAGGAATTTGTGAATGCCGTAAAACACTCTGTATAAAACACTCGGTAGTTATATTAAGTATAATTTAATTTATTCTGGCACCACCTACCTCGTATCTAATGTAAAATATTCCTTCATGCTCGAATACATAGCGATTTCTTCCAGGCAACCAATGGGTTGCCTGTAAGAAATCGCTACGTAGCGATAAGGCCGCCAAGTTGTACTCCTAAGTTTGTGTTCTGATTATTTCTTCTTTTTTAAATGTTTTTATTCTGTGGTGTGCAATAAAGTGTTTATCAATCTATCTATAAACAAAATTTGGAATAACACCTGAAATAAAATTCCATTTTATAAAAATCGCTTCGATCGCCTTGCTCCCTGCGCGATGCTGCCCGTAAAGTTCCAATACCTATAAGTATTACACCGTTTTTTGCTCGGCGGCAAGTTTTCACATTTATTTGCTCGGCGGCAAGTTTTCTGTCTTTTCTTTTTTAAACCTTTTGCAGGCCAGTCTCACTTATCAAGTGGCCGTCCTGGCTCCAGGTACGGGTCCGGACCTCAATATTTCATGTTGTGATGGCCTATAATAGGTTGAGCATTTACCATGAATTTTTGTGAATTGTAATATCTATTGTATGAAATGTAATGTATCAACTGTTGGCTATCCTAATGATAAATAAAATAAAATAAAATAAAATAAAAAATATTTCAGATGGTTGCCGCTCGCGGGCCTAGTTGCACGCGCTAGTTCTGTACGGTCTATTTTACGCGCCGTCTGACTACGGTAGCCCTAGTACGTCGTAAGAGATAAAGTTAGGCGATAGAAAGAGACCACAACATTGCGTTTGTTGCGTGTCGATTTTGAGGGCGGGGCCAGGCGCTATTGCGAACTGAATTGCACTTTTTGTGTCAGCGCTAGAGTCGCTATTTCTTTAAATAATCGTGCGGAGTGGAACTTCTGGTACTATTTAGTGTTCTGTGCCTTTTGTCAAGTCTTATCGTACCATTTTTCCGCAGCGTGGCATTTACGACTGAAGCAGTATTACCCGTCATCCGAGGCGTCGTCCCCGGCGGACGAGCGGCCCCCGCCCGACCAGCCGCAGGTCATCACCAACCACACAGGTATACCATCCTTTAGTCACGAATGCAATTGGCGCCGTCCTTGGAATTAAGCCAAAGGTCCGGGGCCAGTTTTCTCAGGTTTGGTCTAGTGGGAGGCTCAGCCGTGGTTGGTTATAGATAGTTCTATCCACGAAGACACGCTGCACTCCTTGAAAATCGTTTTATGTCTCATGCGATTCTGCAGGAGTAAGCAGTATAGCAGCATTGTTTTTAAGTTGGAGTGGGGCACGTCCTCGTGGATTGAACTACCACTGTCCTAGTGGCAAAGACGCACCGCAAAGCTATATAACGTTCCGGTATGAATTTGTTTAGCCGGTCCCTATTAGGGCTACCTGTGTGGAATAACACGAAAAAATTATCGCCTGATTCCGATGTTGGTTTGGCTAGTTCTTGAACGTTTTAAAAAAAAATAATGAAAAGTCTTTTCCCGACTACCATTATAATCACATGCTATGACTAAACATGCTCTCCGAAACCTGAACCCGACCGAGTTTCAGGCCTAACTTGGGCATCGGACCTAGGACACAATTTACATATATGTAGTCAAATGTAGAGAACTACCAAACAATGTAATATTATTGGGAAGTCATTTTTTGAACAAAAACATCTTTTTCTAGAAACAAAGAAATCTTCAAAACACAAGACCGGAGTCATAGAGATGAGAGCATTGAGCGCCAAATTCAAAGAGAAGGCGGCGCTCAAGATATCAGACACCAGGAAAAGTGTGGACGTCCAGACGAAAGACAAAGCCGACGAAAAGAAGGACAAACGGACAGACAAACACGACAGAACGGACAAGGAGAAGCACAGGCATCGGGACGACAAACACAGAACCGACAAATCCGACAGCCGGACAGACAAATCGGAAATTAAATCATCTGATAAGGAAAACAAGGACAAAACCGAACGATCGGACAAAGAGAGGCATATCGACAGTCGGACTGATAAATCAGACGCTAAAGCCAGTGACAAAACAGACAGGTCTTCGGAGAAATCCGACAAAAGTGACAGTCGATCGGAGAAATCCGACAAAAGTGACAGTCGAGCGGAGAAAAGCGATCATAAATCTGAGAGCAGAACTGAGAAAGAGAACAGAACCGATAAGTCGGATCGGTCGTCCGATAAATCGCACGACAGTCACAGACGACATTCGTCGTCGTCGCGACACAGGTAAGAGATTCTTGCCAATTTTTTTCTCGGTGTTTTTCGATCTCTTCCACCAATATAGATATTTCAATCCACTAAGACGCGCCCCACTCTGCCAAAATCGCTTATGTTTCATTCGATTCGCATTGAGTTTGACAGAGTGGGGCGCGTCATCGTGGATTGAAATATCAATAACAAACCTGAGGATATGGGCAATCTAAACGATTTACGTTGAACCTTTTTCGTACAAGTAAACAGTTGCCACCTGTCATAATTCTATAGGTGGCTGCTGAAGACAAAACAAGTATTTTTGGCACCGGTAAACTGGCGTCATTTTTTCGCGCCGTCCGGTATATGTCTTTTATCTCGTCTGATTTTTTATGGAGAGCCTGTAAGTTGGGCCTATGTGAAAAATTTTAAACTATTTACTTAGACATGTCATTGCAATATGCCGTTTTTTAACGACCTAGAACTGAGATAAGCGTCGCAACCGTGATTGGGTAGAGAAAAGTTAAATAGTCTGACCAATCAGGTGACCCTAAACATTTGACTGACCATTGTTTACTCTATTTTTGTTCTCATAAGTATGGAATTTCCAATATTAGCTACACAAAACAAAACAGGGTGTAGTTAATTGTCCTCCATTTAATTGCACCGTGGACAGCGAGATAACATTTACTGTAAATATTTAAACACAATACGTTGTACTGAAAATGTCGAAGAAATTCTACCAAAATGTTTTGATTTTTTTTTACATTAAATTTCTTTAATTCCAGATCGCATCACAAATCAGATCGATCCAGGGATCGCAAAGATTACAAAAAGGACCACAAGGGGTCCGACGAGAAGAAATACGAGCGGAACCGCGACAAGGAAGCGAAGGAAGTGACAGCTGTCAAGGATCTGACAGCTGTCAAAGCCCTGACAGCTGTCAAGGACGTGACAGGCGTCACGGAATCCAAAGTGCAAAGTGACAAGTTACCGCAAGTGGTGCACCGGTCTCCGGATTAGGTGTGCGTTTACAGACCTTAGTTTTGTGCTAGTGTGCGTTTTTTTCGGAAAACCTTTGGACCTTGTGACGGCAGTTGAAAAAAATTGTTTTTTTTTTGCATCACATATTTATGATGAGTATGGATATATGATTATACGATAAGCATTTTTTTTATCTTTATTTGTTATTTGTATCCTTGTTAATCACGTGAAATGGGGCTATGTCTGTTGGTCTGTTTCAAACATAATTTCTAGTTTCTATTGAAGGATATAGGATAACGGATAACAATATTGGTTTTGAAGCGAAAAAATATGAATGACTCACATCGTGTCTTACGTCTCTCTTTCGGGTAATCGTTTGTGTGTACGAAAGAGATAAGAGGTATCAGCAGTCTTCAGTGCCATAGATATTTAAAAAAATTTGCTACCAACACAGAATATCAATATATACAGAAGAATGACTCCGCAAAATGATTTAAATCAAAAGCGACCCTAGCAATGACACAATATAGCACGATTCAGTTCGCAACAACGCCTTATACCTACGCCATTATTAACCTAATCAGTTGAACTTCTAAAGAGTCATTAAGGGTAAATTTACACCGCGGCGGAATGGAATGGAAGCGACATTTTTTTTTACATAGCATAATGAACTTTATGTCAATTCTATAAGATCTAAATAAGAGCCAAAAAAGGTCGGACTTTATGTCAATTCTATAAGATCTAAATAAGAGCTAAAAAAGGTCGCGCGTCTTCCGTGGAATCCTCGCGAATTCTCAAGAATTATTTTTTGTGTTATTTAATTGACATAAAGTTCAGTATGCAATGTACAAAAAAGTCTATTCCATTCCATTCCGCCGCGCTGTAAATTTACCCTAAGGGTATTAAAATTATATCAGTAACTAATTGACGGGCAAGTGTGAAAATAGGGCAATAAAAAGTTCACTAGTATAGTTTAATAACTAAGCCACAAATACCCATATTAATGAGTATTTATTTATTTTAGTTAAAAGTACTATAAAAATTGATCTCTATAATCTACGTCATAAGGTCCAAAACGTTTTGAAAGGCGCACCAAGTATCAAATTAGTAGTAGAAGTAAATTTCCCCTGTAAATACTAGACGTAAGCGTCTCGTGGAGGCTAAGAGAAGATGTTTGTACGCGCAGTTTTAGATTCTATTATAACCCTTTCGCAGAAGCTTTGCCGATGACTTCCTCCCACTTCATGCTACTGCGGCCCGCGTTCGTCTGATAACGGACGAGCGCCGGTCGCGGTTGTATGAAGTGGGAGTGAAGTAATTGGCAAAACTTCTGCGAACGGGTAGTATATGTACTAGTGTTATTATCTCGCTGCAGACTCGGTCATAAATCATCCGAGTGTTTCGCTTTTGTATTTCACTGCTGAGCTTCACTGCTGCTTTTGTATTTTAGTGAACAACAAAAG
This sequence comes from Coenonympha arcania, assembly GCA_036785405.1. NCBI lineage: Eukaryota > Metazoa > Arthropoda > Insecta > Lepidoptera > Nymphalidae > Coenonympha > Coenonympha arcania. The sequence continues at coordinate 2,322,140 of CM072078.1, read as the reverse complement.
CGAAACACTCGAATGATTTATGGCTGAGTCTGCAGCGAGATAATAACACTACTATAGCTGAGTATTTGACAAAATCTACTAAAATTGAGGATGTGTAATATCCGGGCGCGAAAATTCAAATTTTATTTAGTTTTTCGCAAATAGACCAATTATACATCAAAGGCTATGAGTTTTGCGAGCATAACATTTATGCATCTTTATTACGGACGGCGCGAAAAATGTCGCCAGTTTATTGGTGCCAAAAATGCTTGTTTTGCCACCAGTAGTAAGGTCACAGTGTAGTTCGTCCAGCAGCCACCTATAGAATTTTGACAGATAGCGCTACTGTTTCCTTAATACTTATTGGTTCCCTATAGCTCCAAACTGCAAAAATAATCTTTCGGGAGCCTTTATTAAAAGCTTTTATTTAAATCATATTATGCACAAACGTTATGCATGCAAAAATCATTTGCATAAACCTATGATGTATAATTAGCCTTTTGTTTGCGAAAAACTAAATACAATTTGAATTTCGCGGGCTACTTCATATGTGCGGGATAGTTCTTAAAATAGTGCTATCCTTTTGGAAATATTCCTTTTAGAAAGGGACAGCACTTTTTCGGAAGTTCCTGATTAACAAGAAAGGAAAAAACTTATTTGCTATAATCCACCAACAGAAAAAATTCTGTATGGTCAATATAACAAGCTAAGCACCGCTTACCTTCCCACCAAAGCAAGGAAGCCAAGTTACCCAGCAAGCAATGCCACCACCACCACTCACATGCACCACCACACAAAAGATTTTTATTTTTACTCTCGACGCACATTTCGCCCCGAAACCGGAGCATCATCAGGAGATTTCGACTTCACAATTCAAGATTGTCGACAATCATACAGAATTTTTTCTGTTGGCGGATTATAGCAAATAATTTTTTCTTTTCTCTTGTTACAGCACTTTTTTTCAAAAAGGAGGTCGCAATTTCTGCCACGGGCCACTTTAGAATTTTATAATTTATAAATTGGCTCAGGTCCTACCAGTAAAGACGAACCGCCAAGCGATTTAGCGTGCCGGTGCGATGCTGTGTAGGAACCGATAGGCGTTATGGTTGAGTTGTTCTAAGTTGGTACGATAACATTTTCAGCTGCATTATCACTTACCATCAAATGAGGCCGCAGTCAAATCATTTTAGTCTATTCTATAAGCCGAATAGGTCAATCCATTTTGTTATAAACCAGTGATTTTAGCGTAAGGTTTTCACTTTTTATTTTTCGTGCACCATTTTAACAATTTCAGTATTAATAAACTTATATAGGATGAAATGTTACTTTGTTTGCTTTAAAGTTATTTTTTTACTATCTGTGTCACTTAGTTTTTTCTTATAATCTAAAGTAATAATTTTGGGTTACTTACATCATAATATAATATAATTTAAAAACGTCTGGACCAATTTTTATAATCTTCGATTTGTCGGATTAGAAGGAATATAGTTGTCATGAAAAATATATTTACTCCTACATTTTTGTATGGAGCCTTTTTTTAAAAACAGAAGACTAGGTTTTCTAGCCTCTAAATATAGCCCAAATGGCTAGCTGTTATATGGTATATTTAATTAAGTTTTGAGATTGTGAAGAAAAATCACTTTTTTTAATATTATCTTACACATCTAAAACTGCGCTTTGAATGTGATGTAAAAGTTTTAATGAAGTCGAAGTTTATAATTAAATAGTAATTATTATATTAAATAAATTTTAAGAGGAAATAATAAATTTATAGTAACCCACACATATTTCTAATGAACATGCACGAGAAACGTCATTACATCATCCGATTCGATATCGTAACGATCAAAAATCTCCCTAACTTGAAACTTAGCTAATGATGTGATCCGATTTACAGTGTACACCTATCAAATACAAGTAGGTAAGAATTTACCTTTTAGTGGCCTTATTGTGTGAAAAAGACATATTTGTCCTAATCTGCAACAATTCAGCCGCCCTGAATGGCTATAAAAAAATATGTGAACAGCGCATTCAACTCAGAGTTTTTAAATGATTATTATGAATACGTTTTTCTAACATAATCAGGCGACAGACTCGCTTTAACACTTGCATAAGTAAAAAGTTTTAAATACTGCAAGAATTCGGCGCATAACGAAGCATAGTAATTTTAACTGAGTTAAATAAAAGCAAGCGTTAAGGTGTAAATAATTGTGCCGATTCTGTATTAGAGTCTCTTAAATTAGTGTGTTTAAAAATATATGCATCTCTAACACTACAATATGGTTACATTGGAGTATTCCTTAAGACTTAGTAGATAGTAGATAGATGCTAAATTTAGAGACTAGAACAGAATTGCTAGCTACCATTTTCAGGCTGAGTAAAATAAAGTAAGGCAGCTGTTGGCGCTAAGTTTCTATTCGAGCAGGTAGCAACCTAACATCGATCTCGGCTTCGTTAACGATATCGTATCGTATGATGTGAAAACGTTATAAGAGTAAAAAGATAAATTAATAGTTTAGTTAAGGAGTTAGAGTAATTTTTGTGATTTTCTTTTTAATTAATTGTAATTATTATTAAATTATTATTTATTACGTCCCAGTTGATGTTGAGCGGTCGACGAATTTCCGAAACTGAAACACGTATCAGCTATTAATTTAGGGTTCCGCAACATTAGAACTAAACGTCATTGTAGCTGGTTTCAGCCAATTAGCCCGCCAAATTTAAATTGAGTATAATGAAAATAGACCTTGAAATTTTTTTGGTATAGAATTAAAAAAGAACTGAAATTTGCACTTATTTACAGTTTACGACTTATCGTATGTTTTGATTTCTGCTGTCCAAGCATATTTATTCTCATATCAAGTTCTTAGTGATTGCGAGCCCTCAAATGACGAAGAATATTAAAAAAACAAGAAATATTAATTTTGTAAGAGACGTCTGTATATTTCAACCGGCTATGCGATTGTGAAAAATCTTATTCATCGCTATTGTAATCAAACTCTGCCTCCTGATTGGCTGCAAATAATGTAAACAAAAGATTCTGCCAATCATATCGCAGAATTAGTTTACGAAAGCCAAAATTAAGGGGCATGCGAGGAATGTGCCCGCGTAAATCAAATATTTTTGTTTTTTTTTGCAATTTTTAAACTAATAATACTTACATAATAATAGGCTTATATAAATAAATAGCCTTATAGCAGTAAAATGTCTTATTAGTTTAAAAATGCAAAAAACCAAAAAAAAAATTAATTCCGCGTGCAGACTCTTTTATTTTGCCTTAACGATGGTTTAGTGAAACATTCTTTGTTCATTTTTAAAAATGGCATAACATCGTGAGCATGACACAGCATTACGATGTTTAACTAAACTGCTGTTAAATACTTGGTGAACTCTAGTAATGATAAAATTAACATGAAAACAACTTGCCTGTAAAATTTTCTTACGAACGCCAATCATTATTTATTCGGTTGACATACATTTTACTCAATAAACTTATTTTTTTTTTATTGTAAATTGATTTGGTTTTTCATTTTTACCCTTATCATAAAAAAAAACATGTCAAAACCCGGGTGTAACCATGGTTTTCGATGTTACTAAAGGACCAGACCTAGGAATAAGGAAACCAGGGTGTCCACGGACCTGGAAGGTCAGGGAAAAGTCACGGAAGCTATTGTGGGTCAGGGAAAGTCAGGGAAATGACTTCTCTACCTGGAAAAGTCAGGGAAAACCAGGACTTTTTGATGATTGATCTTTAAAATTAATGTAAAAGTCTAAAAATGTATAGAATAAATAAAAATAATATTATCTTATCAGTCATCAGTACTTATTATATACATATTTATACTATGATTATATATTATGGTTATAGTGTGGCAATCTACCTGTGTTGAAAATTGTCACCTTGATAGTTGGACACCTTGGGAAGCCAATAACATAAATCTCTGAGTGTTTGTGAAGACTTAATTTTTGTCTCTTACAATCATTCGCAAGAGAAACATTTTTACTTTGAAAAATTACAGCTAAAAAGGTCAGGGAAAATTTTAGAAATGGTCAGGAAAAGTCAGGGAAATGTTTTGACGATTTAGAGTGGACACCCTGGAAACAATATGGGTTGCTCTCATTAATAAGAAAACTTAGAGTATGGGCATCCAAACGATTTACGTAAACCTTTTTAGTACAATCAAACAGTAGCGCCATCTGTCAAAATTTAGGTGGCTGCTGAGCGAACAACAGCGTGGCCTTACTGTTAGTGGCAAAATAAGCATTTTTGGCACCTATAAACTGGCGTCATTTTTTTGCGCCGTCCGCTCTGTCCTGTGTAAATGTCTATTGTTGCGCAAGTGACTGCTTATTGATCATGGAAACAAAACAGTATAAAATAACTCTCCGGTCTCCCAGAGAGACCAGTGGACTGATTCTGTATCTTATAAAAATACGAATCAAAATTTCCCTCGCAGCGGTATTTGAACCCGCGTCCCCCAAACTTTCGCGGCTGGGTGCTCTGACCGCTGAGCTATACGAGCCATATCCATCTGCGATGAAATTTCGATTCGCATTATTAGATCCTTATCTGTATCGTTCAGTTTGTTACTTTACAACCGTTTCTGGGTTGTGCTTGTGACTTGTGAGTGAATTAATAGTACATTGTTACCCTAGGGATGAAAGTAACTTATTTAGTCCCGAGACGGGGTTTGGCGCCCGAACGTAGCGAGGGGGCCTATAGTTCGAGGGACTAAATAAGTCTTTATCCCGAGGTAAACACTGTGCTTTTCATTACGAATATAAGGAAAGTCAAAATAAAAATAGAAATTATAGCTAAAGAAAATTGAATAATTGTGTCAATAAAAATCACTGTTAAACAGAAGCCTAAACAAAACTCTACAACTCGAAAAACAAATGAAGATCGGATAGCCGCTTGCCACTTTCCCGCCTTTTTTTTTTCTTTGGCCTAGCCGGCGGGCTATGCATTTAGCTTTTTAATAGTCAAGTATTGTCTATGATTGTCTAGGAATGTCTATGAATCAGTTGTCTTTACTTTAAAAGTCTATCTTTCTTCTTGTCTATGGTTGCACTCGGGTATGTCGTGTTTCATTTGAACTCCAATAAAAATGTGACAACTAGTTTTTTTAATTATTTGACAGCTGTCAGTTGAAAACGATTCTCCCTAGGGCTGCAAAGTATTACTTGTATGAGTGATGAAAAATTAAGTACATACTAGCCCACTAGCAGCGTGGTCTTCTCCGTCGGGAGTGATATCCCTCCGGGGGTACGGGCCTCGAGGTAAAACCCGGGCGAAATGACGCGAGGTCGCTGTGCGCCCTCGGTGTCGATCTCTACTAGTATAGTATTATATTATCTGTGCCCGAGTTGCACGAAATAAATTAAAAAATTTAAGTGCTACTATAACTAATTTAATCGCGAGAAATGTCAAAATTTCATACATTTTTTGCGATTAAATTAGTTTAAGGACCACTTAAATTTTTGAATTTGTTTCGTGCAACTGGGCATAAGCCTCTTAGTTAGGGCCCTAGGGGGCTAATTCCTCGCCATCGTGGCTTGTGGCCTGAGGGTGTGGTTGTGTTGTAGATATCCTACCAGCGTCATTATTGTAGTGTGCTGAAGGGAGGTGAAGGTTGTGTCCGGTTTATACTAGCCTCGACGTTATTTCCAGTTTTGGCCACCAGACCCATACCTATCTTTGACAATATGCATATAACCCGTTCGCAGAAGCTTTGCCGATGACTTCTCGTCCCACTTCATACTACCGCGACCCGCGCTCGTCCGTTATCAGACAAATGCGAATGGCGCATGAAGTGGCAAGGAAAGTTATCGGCAAAGCTTCTGCGAACGGGTAATACTTTGTTAATGTAGGTATATGTTAAGGCTAAAGGTGGGTGTGAACATAAACTTAAGATTAGCCGGCTAAACTTAAGAATAACTGCAGGCCCTTGGCTAAAAATGTAGAAAGAAATGAAAAAGGAAACAATGTAATAATGTTTACTATTTTGACACGAAATTTTTATTAAAATGCCGGCTACAACTAGGTCCAGATAAAACTAGGTCTATCCGATATCATTCCGGCTAGAACTAGGTCCAGACAATCCCTGTTGGATAAATCAACATGCAAGTTTCCTCGCGATGTCTTCCTAACTTATTATTAACTTTTGCTAACTATGCAGATTATAGCAGAAAAACAATACTTGCTTTTTGAACCAATGAGGACCAAAAATGTTAAAGGAAAATAACAAAATAATACAAAAAATAAAGTTGAAATAATTTTCTTTATTATTTTTATCAGTATCGCATCTTCAGAAACAAACCTACGTCCGTAGATTATTTTAAATGAAAACGAATAATACAGACAACACAGTTTTTAAGTACAAACGGGTACCAAGGTATTGCTCAGTCAAAATAAATACAAAATATCAATAACAATACAATAATCAACCATGAAATAAGATACGCTATTTTTAAATATTTAATAGGTAAATAAATATTGTCATAACTTGTACCTCAAACAATCTTTTTTATACTTAGTTGTTTTCTAATAAGAAATTGTATACGGCAGCTTTTAATAAAAAATATCTAGGCATACATTTCAGAAAAAACATACAATTGATAAACACGTATTTTGTGCATTAGATAAGGTACATGTAAATGGCACCTTTTAAAAATTGTAACATTCTGTGTTATACAATTACAACTGTCATAGTATAAAAATTGGCACCTTTGAAATCTGCAAAATATAAGTTTTTTTAATAAATAGATTTTTTATAATTATTATAATTAATATGTAACTTTTGTATATCTACTAATATTACTGAAAAGTACAGAGCATTTATTTTGAGAACATCCATAAATTATAATAAACATAAATTCAAAAACTTTACGTTTAAATTAAAATAACACCATGGGTAGGTTTAACTTTACAAGATAACGCTTAAAAATTTGAAAATAAGTTATGTATAATATAATTTATGGATCTAATTTATCTAATAATTGCACATTTAAGGCACCGTTATTCAAAATGCAACTATAGTCAGTCCCATAAATACAAATACATATAATTTATTTTATTATATAATAATTGTAGCTATAATAATGCAAAACTTTGTATTATAATAATCAAATGTCAATGAATTTTTAGTTGAAGGCAAATTCTCATATTCTTAAACATTGAAAACTACAAGGATGTATAAAAAAATACTAGAATAATCTCAAATAAAACAAATTTTTTCTAGGACTTATACTATAAGTTAATGTTTTTCGCAGTACCTATTGCATAATATTTCGCAGTATTACATGAATAATATTCATCATAGATGTACGCGATATTCATTATCCTGTACAGCCTGCCGCCATCTTGAATAATGAAAGGTCACTGACCCTGCGCTGACACGTATTTGGCACAGGGTAACGCCATATTAGAGACATCATTTTTTTTATGAATGAAAAAGTCTTTGCATAAAAGTTTTTACTTACATTACTACACGCTGAGGGAATTTTGGTATTTTTTATTTATATGCAACATTTTGTGCGAATTCGCCTTGAATAAAAATAATTATATATACTGGTGCCTACTGCTCTATTATACAGAAATCTCCAAACAAAATTCGCAAGTCTATCGAAGTTTCACGAAAGTTTTACACAATGTAAACGAATTTATTACTTGTGAAAAAAAATATTTTTTCGCGAAAATTCGATTTTATAAACTCTATTTTTATTGAAAGTTGTTTAAAAGCTGTATAACTTAGGTATAAGTAGGTGATAGTTTAGTGATGTCTGTATAACATATTTGGAACCTCTTTTAGACTAGATTTCTTAAACTAAAGATTAACTGCTTATGCACGAAAATGATAAATAATTACAATAATTATTAATTAAAAACGATTCAGATCGAAACATTGGGTGTTGAGATTCTTTTAGTCGAGTGGCAAGAACTGAGATGTCATAACGATTGAATATTGATGATAAATTAATGCTTTGGTAAATTTGTAGACGCCTCCACGACACGATGGTTACTGTAAAAAAAAATACTAATTATACTAATACTTTTCATCAAAATGTATTATTATAGGTATTTCGAGGTAATGTGCCGCTAGGTGGCGGCACTGAATGGGGTAATGTGCCGCTAGGTGGCAGCACTGAGCGGGGGTAATTTGCCACTAGATGGCAGCACTGAGTGAGGACATGTGCTAGGTCGCAGTACTGAGTAAGGAAATGTGCCGCTAGGTGGCAGCACTAAGTGGGGTAACGTGCTACTAGATGGCAGCACTGAGTGAGGTGTTGTGATAGGTGGCAGCACTGAGTAAGGCAATGTGCCGCTAGGTGGCAGCACTGAGTGGGGTAATGTGCCACTAGATGGCAGCACTGAGTGAGGAAATGTGCTAGGTCGCAGTACTGAGTAAGGTAATGTGCCGCTAGGTGGCAGCACTAAGTGAGGGCTAATCTTAGATGAAGTATCCCATAGATTGGACATGGTAATAATAATACCAGCAACGAACGAGATAAATAATACAAAGTTTTCGTAAGAGCGATAGAGACGAACATAATGTTTTTTGTCTTTGTCTCCGTACCATGCTTTTTTGTCTGCCACTTGAATCATAAGTGGCAAACAGTGAAACAGTGAATTTATTGATGGCGTTAAAACTTGCATTTTGGACTAAAGATAGAGCTTAAATTAGAAATATTATGTGTAGTACATGCCCTAAACTTTATATACAATGGTAAATTGTTGTGTTATTGGCTGTAAGAGTCGTAGTGAACGAAAAATCGAAAACATAAGCTTTCACACGTAAGTTTAAAATAACCCTTTTTATTTAAGTGTAGAAGTATTGAATACGGTTAGTTATATTGACAAGTGTTCTGAATAGCACGGAAATTATGTAAAATATTAAATTATGTAAAATATTGATAAAACAGCATATTTTAAATGTTGTATTAACCGACTAATAAAGTATGTCATCTAGCGTAATCGTGGGAGCCTGGGCGACCGACCATTATACGTATTCTTAATTTAGCCAGGTTATAAGCATTTCAGGGTTATCATGTACAGACTAAATACCCATTTTTGTGGGAAAATATATTTTTATAAAAAAATTCAGGTTTCCTAAAGATGAGGAAGTGCGTGACGTGGGGATAAAAGCTACTGGAAGGCGATATTTTAAGCCCTCTGGAAACACGCGTATATGTTCTAAGCATTTTGAGAGTCGATCGTTTCGTAGAACTCGGCACAGGGTGTTTTTAGATCAGTTGGCTCTTCCAAAATTATTTTTACATGTAAGTATAAAATCTAGTAAATGTTCAACAGTTTATATTCATTAAATGTTTAATATTTGTTTAAATTTTCATTTTATGTTATTTTACGTTCAGGATTCTGTCTGTCTTCGAAGTCGTCGACAATAAAGCTCAAACTGTTCAACAAGATGACAATGTGATGATTGTGGTAAATACAACACAATACAGTTTCAACTTTCAGTATTGTTAGAAATTAATATCTCTACTATATTACTTATTTTTATTTCAGAGTACTCATATATAACTGATGAGACCAACAAAGACTTAAAAAGAAGTTCAGGTGTTGTAGAATCTGTAAGTATTCACTGAAAAAACGATGACATAGTTATTATTTTTTTCTGCTTTGTCTTGCAGTTTTACAGAGAGTAAAAAAGAAATAAAAAACAAACTTGATACTGACGAAATATAATTTAAAATATCTTATTAATCAAGATTATTTTGTTTGTGTGTTCTAGTGTTCACAACAGCAAGATGATAAGGTTCCAAGCACTTCCCAACTGTCAGAGATTATAACACCCCGTAAAAAGAAGCTTATAACCCAGTTGAAAAAAAAATCATTACATGCTGATTCGAGAAAAAAGAAAATAGCTATACTGAAATCAAGAACTAGGAGACTGCAAAAGAAAAATTCAAAATTATGTGATATTATCAGTAACTTACAGTCAATATTTTTATAAATAAGTAAAAACAAGTTATTTTATTTCATCTGCTTAGTAAGAAATTGAAAAGTGTGATAAATTCATATGGCAGTCTAGGGACCTCTTAGCCACCTACTTAAGTGTGTCAATTATGAATGAATAAACGAATTAGCAATTATGGTAATTATGTTTTACTTCTACCCCATTTCCACATAAATAATTCTTTACTAGAACTATACGGGATGTGAGTACACAAAAGAATTTTTAGTACCTATTTCAGTGGAAAAAGTTGTTATATGGTAACACTGTTTTTGCACGTACTTATATTGCTGTCCCTTACGGGTGTACGCACATGTCAAATCTATGGGATACTTCATCTAAGGGGCTAATGAGTGAGGTAATCTGCTAGATGGCAGCACTGAGTAAGCAAATGTGCTAGGTCGCAGCACTGAGTAAGGTAATGTGCCGCTAGGTGGCAGCACTAAGTGAGGGCTAATAGATGGCAGCACTGAGTGCGGTAATCTGCTAGATGGCAGCACTGAGTGAGGTGTTGTGCTAGGTGGCAGCACTGAGTAAAGGTAATGTGCCGCTAGGTGGCAGCACTGTGAGGTAACGTGCTACTAGATGGCAGCACTGAGTGAGGTGTGCTAGGTGGCAGCACTGAGTAAAGGTAATGTGCCGCTAGGTGGCAGCACTGTGAGGTAACGTGCTACTAGATGGCAGCACTGAGTGAGGTGTGCTAGGTGGCAGCACTGAGTAAGGCAAAGTGCCGCTAGGCAGCAGCTGCTTTGCAACTTTGGATCCACTTCCCAAACAGGGCTCCCTTTTAGTACTAATGCTAGGTTCTCAGAGAAGTATGAAGCTTTCAAACATTTTGAGAGGAAACCTGTGCTTAGTTGTGGTCGAAAAAGGTTCATAATTAAGACGAAAAAAAATTATATTGTACAATTGAACTCACCACAAATCGATGCACTCTTGTCGTAACAGTTTTATTGACGGTTGACGTCTGAACTTTCATATTTTCAAACTTTTCACGCAAACTGTAACAGAAAATTTTCGATTTTTATATCAAGTAGGAATTAAAAAAAATGATGGAGGTAAAATATGAAAAATTTCCTCTTGTGGCCTTGTTCATAACTCGTATGTATAAAACGTGCGTCGTGAACTTCGTAACTAAAAACCAATGTACTGATGACGCCATCTATCGAAGCTATATAACTATAATACATTTAAAAGGGCCTAGACCGCAGTTGGCGCGTTGTGTGAGAGGTCCCGGGGTTGATTATCGGTACCATTCCTGCAGGAATATGGCACTGAGGAAAATGGCCATCACAATCATCATTAATGAACATGTTGGCTTGTGGCGCCATCTGTTGGTGACAGATCACATCTGGTCGCTCTTGTACACTCTTGATTGTTTTTTTTGTATGTCCACTAACTACTGATTGTTGCCTGTTGTTATGACAGAGACCGCGCCAGAAAAGAAGTCCCGCGGCAAAAACTGACATCAGTTTCCGAGTAACCAATGCAGTGAGAGAGCTTTTTCGAGTGGCGAGTGCGAGTGAGAGGGCAATATCTATCGGCGGCAGCTCACCTCTTAGCGGTCTCGAGCTGCGACTCGCCGTCCTCCTCGCACTGGCGGTCGATGACGGCGGAGGGAGGGCGCGGCTCGTTCTCCCTCTCGCTCTCCGACCAGTGCTCGAAGCGGTCGCAGTTATATGAGTAACTCTAGTGGCGCCATCTATCGACGGCACCTCACCTCTTAGCGGTCTCGAGCTGCGACTCGCCGTCCTCCTCGCACTGGCGGTCGATGACGGCGGAGGGAGGGCGCGGCTCGTTCTCCCTCTCGCTCTCCGACCAGTGCTCGAAGCGGTCGCAGTTATATGAGTAACTCTAGTGGCGCCATCTATCGACGGCACCTCACCTCTTAGCGGTCTCGAGCTGCGACTCGCCGTCCTCATCGCACTGGCGGTCGATGACGGCGGAGGGAGCGCGCGGTTCGTTCTCCCTCTCGCTCTCCGACCAGCGCTCGAAGCGGTCGCAGCTATATGAGTAACTCTAGTGGCGCCATCCGTCGTCAGCTCACCTCTTAGCGGTCTCCAGCTGCGACTCGCCGTCCTCCTCGCACTGGCGGTCGATGACGGCGGAGGGAGGGCGCGGCTCGTTCTCCCTCTCGCTCTCCGACCAGTGCTCGAAGCGGTCGCAGCTATATGAGTAACTCTAGTGGCGCCATCCGTCGGCGGCAGCTCACCTCTTAGCGGTCTCGAGCTGCGACTCGCCGTCCTCCTCGCACTGGCGGTCGATGACGGCGGAGGGAGGGCGCGGCTCGTTCTCCCTCTCGCTCTCCGACCAGTGCTCGAAGCGGTCGCAGCTATATGAGTAACTCTAGTGGCGCCATCCGTCGGCGGCAGCTCACCTCTTAGCGGTCTCCAGCTGCGACTCGCCGTCCTCCTCGCACTGGCGGTCGATGACGGCGGAGGGAGGGCGCGGCTCGTTCTCCCTCTCGCTCTCCGACCAGTGCTCGAAGCGGTCGCAGCTATATGAGTAACTCTAGTGGCGCCATCCGTCGGCGGCAGCTCACCTCTTAGCGGTCTCGAGCTGCGACTCGCCGTCCTCCTCGCACTGGCGGTCGATGACGGCGGAGGGAGGGCGCGGCTCGTTCTCCCTCTCGCTCTCCGACCAGTGCTCGAAGCGGTCGCAGCTATATGAGTAACTCTAGTGGCGCCATCCGTCGGCGGCAGCTCACCTCTTAGCGGTCTCCAGCTGCGACTCGCCGTCCTCCTCGCACTGGCGGTCTATGACGGCGGAGGGAGGGCGCGGCTCGTTCTCCCTCTCGCTCTCCGACCAGTGCTCGAAGCGGTCGCAGCTATATGAGTAACTCTAGTGGCGCCATCCGTCGGCGGCAGCTCACCTCTTAGCGGTCTCCAGCTGCGACTCGCCGTCCTCCTCGCACTGGCGGTCGATGACGGCGGAGGGAGGGCGCGGCTCGTTCTCCCTCTCGCTCTCCGACCAGTGCTCGAAGCGGTCGCGGAAACTCTTGGTGCGGGCCAGTTGCTGAGCCTGAAGAGAATGTTGCATTATTATCATATAATTTTAAATATTATAAAAAAAATTGGTTGTCTGTAAAGTCGGTTTACGGACGATAGATTTACGTGATAACGTCATAATCATTATTTTATGTTTGTATGATTATGATTTTTTTTAATAATAATCATAATCATAGTCATAATCATAATCATAATCATTATTGTTTATATATGTATATATATATATATATATATATCTTATATTTTATCAATAGTAATATACCTACAATTTTCAGTACCTACTCAGCATTTCCAAACTTTATTTTTCCCACATTCAAGGGCTCCTGGAAGAAATCTCTCCAGTAGAGATAAGCTGTCCTTTGTGCACGTCTTTTCTTTGTATAATTATTTTTAGTTAAGTTTCTGGTACATAAATAAATAAAATAAAATAAAAAAAATTATTTTATGTAATTTTTATCGTGCCTCTCTATCGCTTGTTGCGCGCTTTCGCTTGCACGCACAGGCTCAGGTGGAACGTTACGCGGAACGTTACTATTTTTCATGTGTGCTGCTGGTGTTCATCAATATTATAAAACGTTATCACGTCAAGAATCATAACCTAGTAGCTTACAACATAGTACCTTACTGAAGATTCACTCCGCAAAATGATTAAAATAAATACCGACTCTAGCGCTCCCACAATAAAGTGCAATTTAGTTCGCATCATCGCCTCATACATACGACTTTATTACGCTAAACATTGTGCTCTCTTTCTGCCTCGTTACTTTATCTGCTACTCGTCTCTTTCCTGCTCGCTCTTCATTGGGGTCATAATAAAACCTCAGAGCGGTCGGCTTTATCTCCTTGCAGCTTTTGTGCCTACAGTGCGAGTGAAACCCCTGCCACAGAACACTAAATAGTAGGTACAGAAGGTCCACTCCGCACGATTATTTAAAGAAATAGCGATTCTAGCGCTGACACAAAAAGTGCAATTCAGTTCGCAATAGCGCCTCGCCCCGCCCTCAAAATCGATACGCAACAAACGCAATGTTGTGGTCTCTTTCTATCGCCTTACTTTATCTCTTACGACGTACTAAGGCTGCCGTAGCCAGACGGCGCGTAAAATAGATCGTACAGAACTAGCGCGTGCAACTCGGCCCGCGAGCGGCAACCATCTGAAATATTGAGGTCCGGACCCCTACTTGTAGCCGGGACGTCACGTGATAAGTGAGACTGGCTGCCCCTGCCTGTACTGCCGGTAGGTTCACTGACCTGTCTGAGCGCCTCGTCCCTCTGCACAGCCTCCTCGTATCTGCGGCGGTGCTCCTCCTCGCTGTCCTCCTCGCCCTCGGAGCTGTACTCCGACGACGAGTCCAGGTGGCGGTTCTCCTCCCCGGGCGGTGGGGGGGTGAAGCGCTTCAGTGGGTTCACTGACCTGTCTGAGCGCCTCGTCCCTCTGCACAGCCTCCTCGTATCTGCGGCGGTGCTCCTCCTCGCTGTCCTCCTCGCCCTCGGAGCTGTACTCCGACGACGAGTCCAGGTGGCGGTTCTCCTCCCCGGGCGGTGGGGGGGTGAAGCGCTTCAGTGGGTTCACTGACCTGTCTGAGCGCCTCGTCCCTCTGCACAGCCTCCTCGTATCTGCGGCGGTGCTCCTCCTCGCTGTCCTCCTCGCCCTCGGAGCTGTACTCCGACGACGAGTCCAGGTGGCGGTTCTCCTCCCCGGGCGGTGGGGGGGTGAAGCGCTTCAGTGGGTTCACTGACCTGTCTGAGCGCCTCGTCCCTCTGCACAGCCTCCTCGTATCTGCGGCGGTGCTCCTCCTCGCTGTCCTCCTCGCCCTCGGAGCTGTACTCCGACGACGAGTCCAGGTGGCGGTTCTCCTCCCCGGGCGGTGGGGGGGTGAAGCGCTTCAGTGGGTTCACTGACCTGTCTGAGCGCCTCGTCCCTCTGCACAGCCTCCTCGTATCTGCGGCGGTGCTCCTCCTCGCTGTCCTCCTCGCCCTCGGAGCTGTACTCCGACGACGAGTCCAGGTGGCGGTTCTCCTCCCCGGGCGGTGGGGGGGTGAAGCGCTTCAGTGGGTTCACTGACCTGTCTGAGCGCCTCGTCCCTCTGCACAGCCTCCTCGTATCTGCGGCGGTGCTCCTCCTCGCTGTCCTCCTCGCCCTCGGAGCTGTACTCCGACGACGAGTCCAGGTGGCGGTTCTCCTCCCCGGGCGGTGGGGGGGTGAAGCGCTTCAGTGGGTTCACTGACCTGTCTGAGCGCCTCGTCCCTCTGCACAGCCTCCTCGTATCTGCGGCGGTGCTCCTCCTCGCTGTCCTCCTCGCCCTCGGAGCTGTACTCCGACGACGAGTCCAGGTGGCGGTTCTCCTCCCCGGGCGGTGGGGGGGTGAAGCGCTTCAGTGGGTTCACTGACCTGTCTGAGCGCCTCGTCCCTCTGCACAGCCTCCTCGTATCTGCGGCGGTGCTCCTCCTCGCTGTCCTCCTCGCCCTCGGAGCTGTACTCCGACGACGAGTCCAGGTGGCGGTTCTCCTCCCCGGGCGGTGGGGGGGTGAAGCGCTTCAGTGGGTTCACTGACCTGTCTGAGCGCCTCGTCCCTCTGCACAGCCTCCTCGTATCTGCGGCGGTGCTCCTCCTCGCTGTCCTCCTCGCCCTCGGAGCTGTACTCCGACGACGAGTCCAGGTGGCGGTTCTCCTCCCCGGGCGGTGGGGGGGTGAAGCGCTTCAGTGGGTTCACTGACCTGTCTGAGCGCCTCGTCCCTCTGCACAGCCTCCTCGTATCTGCGGCGGTGCTCCTCCTCGCTGTCCTCCTCGCCCTCGGAGCTGTACTCCGACGACGAGTCCAGGTGGCGGTTCTCCTCCCCGGGCGGTGGGGGGGTGAAGCGCTTCAGTGGGTTCACTGACCTGTCTGAGCGCCTCGTCCCTCTGCACAGCCTCCTCGTATCTGCGGCGGTGCTCCTCCTCGCTGTCCTCCTCGCCCTCGGAGCTGTACTCCGACGACGAGTCCAGGTGGCGGTTCTCCTCCCCGGGCGGTGGGGGGGTGAAGCGCTTCAGGGGTTTCGGACCTGCAGGGAGAACAATCATTGGATATGTAATCTAGAATCTTCAGGATGCAGAATGGTTTATTAGCCCTGAGCTTTCCCTTAGTGGTCGCAAACAAATTATCATGAGACTATTAGGCTAAGTAAATTAAAGTCTTTATGTTTCCAAATGGTTTATAAGTCCTGGTTTTCCACTTAGTGGTTACATTTTCAAGTTTCTTATTAAGGGGATTTATTGAATTTATTTTTGTCTTTCTCACTCTCACGGAGATGCGACATGCAGCGTCGCGGAAGAATATAACAGAAAAACGACCTTTTACCTAATTACTCAAAAACTAAGCTGGTTATCAAAAATCTGTTTCTTAGCGTTTTTGGATTTGAAACTAAGCTGATTGGATTTTTGGACACTTTAAAACCAAAATTACAATTGCATCCAATGTAGTGTCCGATAAAAACTCGAAAAACTGATATTTTGGAGCAACTTTTGGGAGAACTTTCTATCGAGAAAATTTTATCCAATTGTGTTTCTGCTTCTTAGCGATTTTAGATTAAAGACCCAAAATACATGACGTTTAAATTTGAGAGTAATTGTCTTTATAGTTTTTACGTAAAACTTCACTCAAAATCAAAATATCAAACAAACTTCACTCAAAATCACTCAAAAAAAAATACGGCTTGTAGGCCGTTAAAGACCTACAATTAAATACATGACGTGTAAATTTGAACGTAATTGTCTTTATAGTTTTTTCATAAAACTTCATTCAAAATCGCATAAATACGGCTTCCAAAGGACGCGTCCTGTGCGAGCGTGACCGCAATATTTTGACGCGGGAGTGACAGAGAGTTAGTAACAGGTTAATGTACGAAATTCTTCGTGCTCCGCGACCGTACTTTACACCGTTAACGGCCTACAAGCCGTATTTAGGTGATTTTGAGTGAAGTTTTACGTAAAAACTATAAAGACAATTACTCTCAAATTTAAACGTCATGTATTTTGGGTCTTTAATCTAAAATCGCTAAGAAGCAGAAACACGATTGGATAAAATTTTCTCGATAGAAAGTTCTCCCAAAAGTTGCTCCAAAATCTCAGTTTTCCTGTTATATATTGGAAACTGCAATTGATGTAATTGTAATTTTTGTTTTATTGTGTCGGTAATAACAATATTCAAAAACGCTGGGAACCGATTTTTGATAACTGGCTTAGTTTTTGAGTAATTAGGTAAAAGGTCGTTTTTCTGTTACATTCTTCCGCGACGCTGCATGTCGCACCTACCAACGTATCCGTGAGAGTGAGAAAGACAAAAATAAATTCAATGAATCCCCTTAAGCCGACTGCCAAAAAAGGGAAAATTCTTCCATCACAATCACCAACCTTGCTGGTCGTCAGGTCTGTTCCGCTGCTCCTCCATCTGTCGGAAGACGTTGATCATCCTGGAGGCGGTCTGTCGGCTGGCGGCCAGCCCCGCGTCGGGCGCGGGCTCGTCGCTGCGCACCACGCTCGGCTCGTGGTACACTTCAGGAGACGGAGACTTGGGACGCTGCACCAACAATACATCATCAGTTGGATTCATCACTTTCTAGGTCACAATCACATCCGGCCTGCGGGTGATGGACGCTAGGGGCCGCCGATGAACTAGCACGACGCGCTGCAACTACGATGGTAATGGGACCTGAACCCATCGTCCCAATACCGTTTAGCGAATACAAATCCTGGCTACATAAAAGCACATACCAGGCATACTCACAAATATGGGAATGCACTACAGACTGTAGACAAGCAAAAACAGCAATAACATATTTTTACAAACGCCTAACAGCAAAACTCTTACGACTCAGTAAAGACAAACTAAGAATAGTTGTAGGCATGATAACAGGACGTTGCCCACTAAATAAACACTTTTTTAATACATTTGCTCAAAAAGTTGACATTTCCATGTATGTTTAGCGTGCGCAAAATTATTCTTTTCCGCACTAGTGCTTTTGTGTTTTCCTCCTACGCGGCACCGGAGCGGGCGCACCAGGAGCGCATGAACACGAACACGGCATGCAAACACGGAGCAGGCAAACATGTAAAACCAATATTTTTTTTTTCGCAAATGTATTAAAAAACGTCGTTCAATGCACGTGCGGAATTGTCATTTTTACTCGTCCTTATAGTTGACCCTCTCCTTCGGCTTGGGTCAACAAACCGGGACTCGTAAAGAAATGACAAACTTTCCGCACTTATATTGAAATGTACTATTCCACTCTAGGAATCACGGACAGCCCTCTGTGCAGAGCCTGCATGAAGGAGGACGAAACGCCGGCACACGTGCTACTACGGTGCACCGAAGTGTCGGATCAACGCGAGACCTACTTGGGCTCCTCAGCAACACTCCAAGATATCCTGTGCGACCTGGGAGGCCTCTTCGGATTCTGGAGTGAGCTCGGCTGGCTGGAGTGATCCGGCGAGGACCCGCATCGACGACTCCACGCGCAGCGGACGAAGAGATTTCGGCCAATCGCGGAAAAGTCCCAGGAGCAGAAAGAAAGAAAGAAAGGGGCCGTCAGTCACTCAAATATAGACAGGCCAAGAGGTGGCGAGCAAAAAAAAAAAATTACATGCGTTCCCATCAGACGGTTCGAGCAGGTGCCAGGCTGCCGACAATGATGGGACTTGCTGCTGAGGTGGCTGGTCGAGACCTGGCGGGAGCGCGGTAAATACGATTGTGAATCCCGTACTCCCGCCAGCAGGTTTGTCGTAGGAACAGACAGTTTTTAGTGGGTGCAAGTCGTTTCCCCTGTCGAAGGGGTATGCGTAAGGCATTTTCTGTCTATATCAAAAAAAAGGTCACAATCACATTTTTTTTTGTACTATATAGGCTAGCGCTTGACTGTGATCATGCCTGATGGAAAGTGATAATACAGTCAAAGGTGGAACGCGCTTGCCTAGAAGATGCCTATTCACTCTTGATTTGAGCACCCGGGTTGTAAGTGGCAGGAAAGACACTGCCTGGGAGTGTATCCAGGCCTTTGCAGTGCGTATCAGGAACGAGGAATCAAACCGCTTCGTACGCGTCTTTGGTACGTCGACCATGTATGGGTGGAAGCCTTTACGATGCCTTGCCGTTCTATGGTAGAAGGGTGACGGGGGACCCAAATTAAAACATAGTAGACTCTAAGTAACATAGAAAAAACTAAGGACAGTTGTTGGACTGCAACTTGATCTAAGAAAATAATTATAAGTAGGAAGTTATTACTAATTAGCTCATAAGCTAGATCGTAGTACATGGGCCATAACCATTTGGCAATGCTACTTTATGAGGAAAAAAAAATATGGATTCAGGACTTCAGGAATAGATGAAGTGATTGATGGAAATGATAGCATCCGGAAATGCTTGCTATCAGGTTTAAGTGTGACAAAAGAGGCAAACAAGGATTGAAAAACGAACCGGATACCACCGACAAAACCAAAAAGGGACGACTTCATCCAACCACCATTCTGACCTGGAAATAATCGGAGACATCCTGCAAGACGTCTCCGTAAATCTAGGTCAAATGAGACATCCCAAAACCTTGCGTGTCTTAAGTAGAGCTGATTGGTATAAAACGATATTCAGACATCAGCTGTCGCTCATTCATTTCATATCTAAAATCTAAATGGGCCGAAATTAAAAAATATAATACGTGAATAACATATTGTATCGACAATTTGATCATGTCACTTGTGAAAGACATCTGTTTCCGGAATGTTTCGTCTCCAACTTCGTCAAGGATATTCCCCAAAAATTTTCTCACCCCATATCCCTGATCCCTAAAGATTTAAAGAGTAATGACTATACCTGTGTGTGCCTGGGCGGCGTCATCCGGAACTCCTTGCGCTTGGTCTCGGGCCTGTAGGTCTCGAAGAACTTGAAGCGGTCTGAAATGTCCGCGGTCTCAATCTTGACGTCTTCTAATTTGTCCACTGCACGGACCACGTCTTTTGGCACGAAAGGCTGCAAATAAAATATAAGGTTGGGCAACATTTGTTTAAAGAATTCGCAAATGGCTAGCTTCCGTCTAGGTCTAAAAAATGAAGACCTAATGGGACTCGCGAATGGGACTTTAATTTTAAAATAAGAAAAAGTGACTATTCAAAATTATTGGCACTAAGACAAGGGAGACAGAAAAATATTTTAATGTGTTTTAAAAGGCCACATTGAGTTCGCTTTGTTCGATGGGATACTGGGCACTGGCCTTGGCATATAAGGGCTTGGGATTTATCAGCAGTTCCAATTACCGCTAAGGTGTGGAACGCCCTTCCAGCCTCAGTGTTTCCAGCCAACTACAATCTAGGTGCCTTCAAGAGAAGAGTGAATAGGCATTTTCTAGTCAAGCGCGCTCCAACCTAGACCTCATCATTGCTTTCCAGCAGGCATGATTGTCGTCAAGCGCAAAACTATTTTCAATAAAATAAAATAAATTACATCACTGGCTCTGGTTGGTGTGAGGTACCCGGAATTTCACGTAAAAGAGATGATCTATTAATCGCGGTTACTGACACTAATATGAACCATAAATAAACGTGGAATTGTTCTGAGACTTGGAGATACTTTATTGGCTCTCATGGTACGGTGTTCGGATCTTAAGGCGCTTCATGCGTTAGTATTATGCTTGAGTCAAAATTTACGATTTCCGAAGGAACATAAAATAGTTATGTGTTCAATTATAAATTAGATAATTGAATTCATATTATTTGGCATTTCATAATCTAGAACTTGTCTCGAAAATATTTTAAAATATGTGTATAACTTTCTCACTAGAACAGTTTTTGTATAGGCTGTTTGCTAAAATAGCGGTCGACGCTCTAGTATTTGCCATGTTTCTTAACACAAACTTATAACAATGACATATTTAGAAAATTAATAACATTTACTAAAAAGTGTCTCAAAAAAAACACGATTTTCCTAGATTTTTATTCAAAAACCATAAACCGAAAAGTGCCATTTTTAGCATTTTTCGATAAATTAAACGTATTATTTTAGGATAAAAATCTAAGATATTTTGTTATTTCTGAATTATAGTAATTTAATTCAAATAATATTCAATGTCACTGGTTATTTACTATTTTCATAAGTAGTATATTTATTTTATTATATTTTTTTTTGTAATAGCATTATCAGCGCAAAATTGCGTCAGTGCCAACGAAAACCAATTTAGTATGGCAAGAAACGCGATGCGCGCCGTTTTGCATGAACGCTCTTAAGTGTACACTATATATCTGGATCTTGAGTGTATAACTTTTGATACTTACGATTTCCTTCCTCTTGGGCGGTTCCTGCGCGGGCGGCGACAGTGGCGCCATATGCTTTGCGTTCGCGTCCAGTTCCAGGAATATCGACCTGGACTTTTTAGCTATACCTGTGTGTGTAAAAATTGCGTGTAAAATAACTGCCATCTTGACTTCATGTCTAGGGCCGATTTTTGCGCTAACAATGTATGATGTTTTAGCTAGGTAGAGCTATCTGTATCATAAAAAACTGGGCGTCCAAATGCGGCCTTCAAAAATAAGCTGAAATCTTGGCTTGTCGAGAGAGCTTTCTATAGCTACAAAGAATTCTTGGAATGTAAAATAGAATATTTTCTTTATTTTATGAATAATTTTATAATTTAATTGTATAAATGCAAAGAATGAAGTGCTATGCAATATTTTGTGTAGATTATTAAATATTATGTTATGACTTGTATGATTTGATACCAATAAATTGACTATTGACTATTGACTATTGGCTGTAAAGGTTCTGAGGTGCAATTAGATGGATTTCACCCATCTGGTGTAAGAAACCCACCTCGCTGCTTAGTATAGGGTCCGTGGAAGCAGCATTGACATCCTTGCATGGTTGCCGGCAAAATGTATATTGTCCTTTGATGAAATACATAATTCTTCAGAGCTAAATCTACTAATACTAGCTGACCCGGCAAACGTTGTTTTGCCATTAGGGATATAAAAAAAAAAAAAATAATAACTTACAACGTAACTCTAATCCCACTATCAAACAAAAACGCACTTTTGTCCAGCAATGGGACACGAATTAAGGATGGATAAAGGACAACACACTAACCTTCATTAAAGAGCGAAGTGTCTTCAAGTTCCCTGTTCTTGGGAGGCTGGTTTTCATCGTTGAAGATTTCTCCGTTCTCGAACTTCTGCTTGATAGCTCTAGCCTTTTCTGCGTCTAAGTCCAGCTCTTTTGCGATTTTATCTGCTGACGTTACACCTTTGGAAGACAAACAAGATGTATGTGAGATATGTAAAGATACTAGAGAGCGCTTGTGTGACTTCTATTTTATCGCCTTAGGGGAAGAATTTTGAAAAATCTTTTCGTAAAGGTCACCGTTAGCTGACTACCTGCTACATATCTCTAAAACCTAACCTAACCTTGCTTTAAAAAGAGCAAGTGCCGAGTTTCTTGCCAGTTCTTGGTGCCAACCTGCTTTCCGAACCTGGCGGTAGAGTTCATAAGAGCCGATTATTTAGGCTATGTGAAAATAAATATTTTCATTTTCATTTTCTATAAACTAGTGGTTTTGACGTGTGTTTAGCTGTGCTTTGCCACACTTTTTTACACTCTACTGTATAGTTACTTGACTGCGATCTCACCTAGTGTAAAGAGTAACTGATGGTATGCAACAATCATGGACAATTGCCATTATTGTTGTGGTAAATCTTAAATGGAGTTTACGGGTTCAAATCAATATCCGCGCGGTAAAATCTCTTAAAAATATAGGTCAAATATTAGTATCCTTACAAATCGTCTAGTAATAATAGAACTCACTTTGTTCGCACTGCATTACTGACTGTTCGTACATCTCCTTGATTTTCGCTTGCTTTCCCTGAAACAAATCACGTTCAATTAGGAAGGAGTTTAGGGTATATTTATCATGGCACTAAGCCCGGATGGATTACCCTGCAGTGTCAGAATTGAACAGTAATTGTGACGTACTGTTTTTCAGTATAAAAGACACCTAAGCCAGAGAAATTACTGCACATAATGAGACGCAATGTGGGCAATTGATGTCTACGGAGGACAAGCTGTGCAAGTGCAATGCGTCGTAACTCGTATTACATTGCAATGCAAGGTTCCGGATAGTACTGTATCTGACATGCACTTATGTAAAAGGGTCTCAACGTCTGTCGCGTGAGAGGGTCTCACGGTATGTGCGACCTCGCCAGCCGCCACCGACTCACCAGGAACAGGCGGCTGCGTATGTTCTGTATCTCCTGCTTGCGCTGGTTGTGCCGGGACTCGTTGAGCGGGCCGCGCTCGAAGCGGCCCACCAGCTCGTTCATGTCGCACAGAGACGTCTGTCGCGTGAGAGGGTCTCACGGTATGTGCGACCTCGCCAGCCGCCACCGACTCACCAGGAACAGGCGGCTGCGTATGTTCTGTATCTCCTGCTTGCGCTGGTTGTGCCGGGACTCGTTGAGCGGGCCGCGCTCGAAGCGGCCCACCAGCTCGTTCATGTCGCACAGAGACGTCTGTCGCGTGAGAGGGTCTCACGGTATGTGCGACCTCGCCAGCCGCCACCGACTCACCAGGAACAGGCGGCTGCGTATGTTCTGTATCTCCTGCTTGCGCTGGTTGTGCCGGGACTCGTTGAGCGGGCCGCGCTCGAAGCGGCCCACCAGCTCGTTCATGTCGCACAGAGACGTCTGTCGCGTGAGAGGGTCTCACGGTATGTGCGACCTCGCCAGCCGCCACCGACTCACCAGGAACAGGCGGCTGCGTATGTTCTGTATCTCCTGCTTGCGCTGGTTGTGCCGGGACTCGTTGAGCGGGCCGCGCTCGAAGCGGCCCACCAGCTCGTTCATGTCGCACAGAGACGTCTGTCGCGTGAGAGGGTCTCACGGTATGTGCGACCTCGCCAGCCGCCACCG
Source organism: Coenonympha arcania (assembly GCA_036785405.1). Taxonomy (NCBI): domain Eukaryota; kingdom Metazoa; phylum Arthropoda; class Insecta; order Lepidoptera; family Nymphalidae; genus Coenonympha; species Coenonympha arcania. Next base: position 2,298,261 of record CM072078.1, on the reverse strand, counting down.
ACTCACCAGGAACAGGCGGCTGCGTATGTTCTGTATCTCCTGCTTGCGCTGGTTGTGCCGGGACTCGTTGAGCGGGCCGCGCTCGAAGCGGCCCACCAGCTCGTTCATGTCGCACAGAGACGTCTGTCGCGTGAGAGGGTCTCACGGTATGTGCGACCTCGCCAGCCGCCACCGACTCACCAGGAACAGGCGGCTGCGTATGTTCTGTATCTCCTGCTTGCGCTGGTTGTGCCGGGACTCGTTGAGCGGGCCGCGCTCGAAGCGGCCCACCAGCTCGTTCATGTCGCACAGAGACGTCTGTCGCGTGAGAGGGTCTCACGGTATGTGCGACCTCGCCAGCCGCCACCGACTCACCAGGAACAGGCGGCTGCGTATGTTCTGTATCTCCTGCTTGCGCTGGTTGTGCCGGGACTCGTTGAGCGGGCCGCGCTCGAAGCGGCCCACCAGCTCGTTCATGTCGCACAGAGACGTCTGTCGCGTGAGAGGGTCTCACGGTATGTGCGACCTCGCCAGCCGCCACCGACTCACCAGGAACAGGCGGCTGCGTATGTTCTGTATCTCCTGCTTGCGCTGGTTGTGCCGGGACTCGTTGAGCGGGCCGCGCTCGAAGCGGCCCACCAGCTCGTTCATGTCGCACAGAGACGTCTGTCGCGTGAGAGGGTCTCACGGTATGTGCGACCTCGCCAGCCGCCACCGACTCACCAGGAACAGGCGGCTGCGTATGTTCTGTATCTCCTGCTTGCGCTGGTTGTGCCGGGACTCGTTGAGCGGGCCGCGCTCGAAGCGGCCCACCAGCTCGTTCATGTCGCACAGAGACGTCTGTCGCGTGAGAGGGTCTCACGGTATGTGCGACCTCGCCAGCCGCCACCGACTCACCAGGAACAGGCGGCTGCGTATGTTCTGTATCTCCTGCTTGCGCTGGTTGTGCCGGGACTCGTTGAGCGGGCCGCGCTCGAAGCGGCCCACCAGCTTGTTCATGTCGCACAGAGACGTCTGTCGCGTGAGAGGGTCTCACGGTATGTGCGACCTCGCCAGCCGCCACCGACTCACCAGGAACAGGCGGCTGCGTATGTTCTGTATCTCCTGCTTGCGCTGGTTGTGCCGGGACTCGTTGAGCGGGCCGCGCTCGAAGCGGCCCACCAGCTCGTTCATGTCGCACAGAGACGTCTGTCGCGTGAGAGGGTCTCACGGTATGTGCGACCTCGCCAGCCGCCACCGACTCACCAGGAACAGGCGGCTGCGTATGTTCTGTATCTCCTGCTTGCGCTGGTTGTGCCGGGACTCGTTGAGCGGGCCGCGCTCGAAGCGGCCCACCAGCTCGTTCATGTCGCACAGAGACGTCTGTCGCGTGAGAGGGTCTCACGGTATGTGCGACCTCGCCAGCCGCCACCGACTCACCAGGAACAGGCGGCTGCGTATGTTCTGTATCTCCTGCTTGCGCTGGTTGTGCCGGGACTCGTTGAGCGGGCCGCGCTCGAAGCGGCCCACCAGCTCGTTCATGTCGCACAGAGACGTCTGTCGCGTGAGAGGGTCTCACGGTATGTGCGACCTCGCCAGCCGCCACCGACTCACCAGGAACAGGCGGCTGCGTATGTTCTGTATCTCCTGCTTGCGCTGGTTGTGCCGGGACTCGTTGAGCGGGCCGCGCTCGAAGCGGCCCACCAGCTCGTTCATGTCGCACAGAGACGTCTGTCGCGTGAGAGGGTCTCACGGTATGTGCGACCTCGCCAGCCGCCACCGACTCACCAGGAACAGGCGGCTGCGTATGTTCTGTATCTCCTGCTTGCGCTGGTTGTGCCGGGACTCGTTGAGCGGGCCGCGCTCGAAGCGGCCCACCAGCTCGTTCATGTCGCACAGAGACGTCTGTCGCGTGAGAGGGTCTCACGGTATGTGCGACCTCGCCAGCCGCCACCGACTCACCAGGAACAGGCGGCTGCGTATGTTCTGTATCTCCTGCTTGCGCTGGTTGTGCCGGGACTCGTTGAGCGGGCCGCGCTCGAAGCGGCCCACCAGCTCGTTCATGTCGCACAGAGACGTCTGTCGCGTGAGAGGGTCTCACGGTATGTGCGACCTCGCCAGCCGCCACCGACTCACCAGGAACAGGCGGCTGCGTATGTTCTGTATCTCCTGCTTGCGCTGGTTGTGCCGGGACTCGTTGAGCGGGCCGCGCTCGAAGCGGCCCACCAGCTCGTTCATGTCGCACAGAGACGTCTGTCGCGTGAGAGGGTCTCACGGTATGTGCGACCTCGCCAGCCGCCACCGACTCACCAGGAACAGGCGGCTGCGTATGTTCTGTATCTCCTGCTTGCGCTGGTTGTGCCGGGACTCGTTGAGCGGGCCGCGCTCGAAGCGGCCCACCAGCTCGTTCATGTCGCACAGAGACGTCTGTCGCGTGAGAGGGTCTCACGGTATGTGCGACCTCGCCAGCCGCCACCGACTCACCAGGAACAGGCGGCTGCGTATGTTCTGTATCTCCTGCTTGCGCTGGTTGTGCCGGGACTCGTTGAGCGGGCCGCGCTCGAAGCGGCCCACCAGCTCGTTCATGTCGCACAGAGACGTCTGTCGCGTGAGAGGGTCTCACGGTATGTGCGACCTCGCCAGCCGCCACCGACTCACCAGGAACAGGCGGCTGCGTATGTTCTGTATCTCCTGCTTGCGCTGGTTGTGCCGGGACTCGTTGAGCGGGCCGCGCTCGAAGCGGCCCACCAGCTCGTTCATGTCGCACAGAGACGTCTGTCGCGTGAGAGGGTCTCACGGTATGTGCGACCTCGCCAGCCGCCACCGACTCACCAGGAACAGGCGGCTGCGTATGTTCTGTATCTCCTGCTTGCGCTGGTTGTGCCGGGACTCGTTGAGCGGGCCGCGCTCGAAGCGGCCCACCAGCTCGTTCATGTCGCACAGAGACGTCTGTCGCGTGAGAGGGTCTCACGGTATGTGCGACCTCGCCAGCCGCCACCGACTCACCAGGAACAGGCGGCTGCGTATGTTCTGTATCTCCTGCTTGCGCTGGTTGTGCCGGGACTCGTTGAGCGGGCCGCGCTCGAAGCGGCCCACCAGCTCGTTCATGTCGCACAGAGACGTCTGTCGCGTGAGAGGGTCTCACGGTATGTGCGACCTCGCCAGCCGCCACCGACTCACCAGGAACAGGCGGCTGCGTATGTTCTGTATCTCCTGCTTGCGCTGGTTGTGCCGGGACTCGTTGAGCGGGCCGCGCTCGAAGCGGCCCACCAGCTCGTTCATGTCGCACAGAGACGTCTGTCGCGTGAGAGGGTCTCACGGTATGTGCGACCTCGCCAGCCGCCACCGACTCACCAGGAACAGGCGGCTGCGTATGTTCTGTATCTCCTGCTTGCGCTGGTTGTGCCGGGACTCGTTGAGCGGGCCGCGCTCGAAGCGGCCCACCAGCTCGTTCATGTCGCACAGAGACGTCTGTCGCGTGAGAGGGTCTCACGGTATGTGCGACCTCGCCAGCCGCCACCGACTCACCAGGAACAGGCGGCTGCGTATGTTCTGTATCTCCTGCTTGCGCTGGTTGTGCCGGGACTCGTTGAGCGGGCCGCGCTCGAAGCGGCCCACCAGCTCGTTCATGTCGCACAGAGACGTCTGTCGCGTGAGAGGGTCTCACGGTATGTGCGACCTCGCCAGCCGCCACCGACTCACCAGGAACAGGCGGCTGCGTATGTTCTGTATCTCCTGCTTGCGCTGGTTGTGCCGGGACTCGTTGAGCGGGCCGCGCTCGAAGCGGCCCACCAGCTCGTTCATGTCGCACAGAGACGTCTGTCGCGTGAGAGGGTCTCACGGTATGTGCGACCTCGCCAGCCGCCACCGACTCACCAGGAACAGGCGGCTGCGTATGTTCTGTATCTCCTGCTTGCGCTGGTTGTGCCGGGACTCGTTGAGCGGGCCGCGCTCGAAGCGGCCCACCAGCTCGTTCATGTCGCACAGAGACGTCTGTCGCGTGAGAGGGTCTCACGGTATGTGCGACCTCGCCAGCCGCCACCGACTCACCAGGAACAGGCGGCTGCGTATGTTCTGTATCTCCTGCTTGCGCTGGTTGTGCCGGGACTCGTTGAGCGGGCCGCGCTCGAAGCGGCCCACCAGCTCGTTCATGTCGCACAGAGACGTCTGTCGCGTGAGAGGGTCTCACGGTATGTGCGACCTCGCCAGCCGCCACCGACTCACCAGGAACAGGCGGCTGCGTATGTTCTGTATCTCCTGCTTGCGCTGGTTGTGCCGGGACTCGTTGAGCGGGCCGCGCTCGAAGCGGCCCACCAGCTCGTTCATGTCGCACAGAGACGTCTGTCGCGTGAGAGGGTCTCACGGTATGTGCGACCTCGCCAGCCGCCACCGACTCACCAGGAACAGGCGGCTGCGTATGTTCTGTATCTCCTGCTTGCGCTGGTTGTGCCGGGACTCGTTGAGCGGGCCGCGCTCGAAGCGGCCCACCAGCTCGTTCATGTCGCACAGAGACGTCTGTCGCGTGAGAGGGTCTCACGGTATGTGCGACCTCGCCAGCCGCCACCGACTCACCAGGAACAGGCGGCTGCGTATGTTCTGTATCTCCTGCTTGCGCTGGTTGTGCCGGGACTCGTTGAGCGGGCCGCGCTCGAAGCGGCCCACCAGCTCGTTCATGTCGCACAGAGACGTCTGTCGCGTGAGAGGGTCTCACGGTATGTGCGACCTCGCCAGCCGCCACCGACTCACCAGGAACAGGCGGCTGCGTATGTTCTGTATCTCCTGCTTGCGCTGGTTGTGCCGGGACTCGTTGAGCGGGCCGCGCTCGAAGCGGCCCACCAGCTCGTTCATGTCGCACAGAGACGTCTGTCGCGTGAGAGGGTCTCACGGTATGTGCGACCTCGCCAGCCGCCACCGACTCACCAGGAACAGGCGGCTGCGTATGTTCTGTATCTCCTGCTTGCGCTGGTTGTGCCGGGACTCGTTGAGCGGGCCGCGCTCGAAGCGGCCCACCAGCTCGTTCATGTCGCACAGAGACGTCTGTCGCGTGAGAGGGTCTCACGGTATGTGCGACCTCGCCAGCCGCCACCGACTCACCAGGAACAGGCGGCTGCGTATGTTCTGTATCTCCTGCTTGCGCTGGTTGTGCCGGGACTCGTTGAGCGGGCCGCGCTCGAAGCGGCCCACCAGCTCGTTCATGTCGCACAGAGACGTCTGTCGCGTGAGAGGGTCTCACGGTATGTGCGACCTCGCCAGCCGCCACCGACTCACCAGGAACAGGCGGCTGCGTATGTTCTGTATCTCCTGCTTGCGCTGGTTGTGCCGGGACTCGTTGAGCGGGCCGCGCTCGAAGCGGCCCACCAGCTCGTTCATGTCGCACAGAGACGTCTGTCGCGTGAGAGGGTCTCACGGTATGTGCGACCTCGCCAGCCGCCACCGACTCACCAGGAACAGGCGGCTGCGTATGTTCTGTATCTCCTGCTTGCGCTGGTTGTGCCGGGACTCGTTGAGCGGGCCGCGCTCGAAGCGGCCCACCAGCTCGTTCATGTCGCACAGAGACGTCTGTCGCGTGAGAGGGTCTCACGGTATGTGCGACCTCGCCAGCCGCCACCGACTCACCAGGAACAGGCGGCTGCGTATGTTCTGTATCTCCTGCTTGCGCTGGTTGTGCCGGGACTCGTTGAGCGGGCCGCGCTCGAAGCGGCCCACCAGCTCGTTCATGTCGCACAGAGACGTCTGTCGCGTGAGAGGGTCTCACGGTATGTGCGACCTCGCCAGCCGCCACCGACTCACCAGGAACAGGCGGCTGCGTATGTTCTGTATCTCCTGCTTGCGCTGGTTGTGCCGGGACTCGTTGAGCGGGCCGCGCTCGAAGCGGCCCACCAGCTCGTTCATGTCGCACAGAGACGTCTGTCGCGTGAGAGGGTCTCACGGTATGTGCGACCTCGCCAGCCGCCACCGACTCACCAGGAACAGGCGGCTGCGTATGTTCTGTATCTCCTGCTTGCGCTGGTTGTGCCGGGACTCGTTGAGCGGGCCGCGCTCGAAGCGGCCCACCAGCTCGTTCATGTCGCACAGAGACGTCTGCTCCCGCACCGAGTTGTGGGCGTAGGAGTTCTTTAGCACCGAGTCCTCGTCTGCAAACAATGGAATGACGATAGATGGCGTAACCAGTACCCTAGCACACGCTGACGGAGCTTTCGACGAGCGTGCTATATATTATAGAAGTTCTGACGGCACACGCTCGGATCACAAGCGGTCCCCAGGCATAACATCTACCTGGCGCCATACCACCAAGGCTTATAGTAGTATTATTGCAATATTGTTTTGACATTTTCATACAATGTCAGTATGAAAATTTTAAAACAATATTACAATAATACTGCTATAGTGGTCGTGGCGCCACTGTCATCATATCAACATCAGCTCCGTAATTTAAAATACAAAATAAATTCAAAATAGTGCTTTACACCCAAACAAAAGTGTTATTACGGAAGATAATAGTGTAAATATGGGATGGAAGTGTTTTCTCAACTAAAAACGCGCAAATAAAGAAAATAGTTTGTGAAAGTGTCAAGTTTAAAAACGTTCGAAATTCAAAATTAGCGCAGAATAAAATTAGTGTCTGCATAATATTATCAACAAGGGCATAAAACGAAAGTGAAATCCTCATTCGATATCTGTGAAATCAAGAAAGAAGAAAAGAATCAATACAAAATTTTACTTTTGAATATCAACGGCTTGTTTTGGAACAGTGTTGTGACAGTGAAGTGACGTGAGTCGTGACACCTGTCTACAGACACAAACCCTACAAATATTATCAGAAAGAGCGCCATCTGTGAATAACATCAAGAACTAATAAGCATACATACTCACATCGCTAAACCAAGCTGTTGACATTGCATCATATCGATCCAGCATCGTAGCTACCAAAACCACCAAGAGGTGGCGCTACTAGCCAAATCTGGCAACAAATTGAAATTGAACTTTGCTGTAGACATTATTTCAAAAGGAAAAAGACAGCTGCCCGTGTAATATGGCTGCAGATCTAAGCAAAATGATACATGAACTTCGACTTCAAATCAGAAGCGATATAAACATCTCCTTGACCGAGCAAGAACAAAGAATAACAACAAAAATAATTGAAAATATTGATCAAAAATTCACTCATATCCAAAACAAAATTGAAAAAATTATCCAAACGAATGAAAATCAGGAAAAAAGGATATCTTTTCTCGAAAGACAAATAAGATTTAAAAACTTGATCTTCTTTGGAGTGGAAGAAGGAGAAATATCCTATAAAGGTCTAGAAGAAAAAATGCTTAGTATCATCAACGCCATGGGAGTGGAATGCACAAACAGCGAATTAGAAATAGTCAGAAGAATTGGAAAGGCACAGGAACATAAGATAAGACCAGTACGAGTTACACTTACAACTTATGGGAAGAAATTATCAATTCTTAAGGATAAAAACAAAATTCAAAATATTAAAGTATATATCACAGAAGATTATCCACCTCAGGTATTGGAAACCCGTAAATTACTACAGGAGCAACTGACAAAGGAGAGAAGCGAAGGCAAAGTGGCATACCTAAAGTACGATAAATTAATAGTCAATGAATGCAAGTATGTTAAAAAAGGGGAGAGCTCTACACAGAACCAAAATTCAAAGAAGCGAGAGCTGGAAAATTCCCCACCGCAGGCGGAAGGGAACTCCAATTCAAAGTATGATCATACCACCAAGCATCAAACTGCCAAGAAAAATAAAATCAAACGCAGCGGCCAGGGATCGATTATTAAATTCGTCCAAAAAAAAGATCCACCAAATCCACCTTCGATCGCCTCAGAAGAGGACACTGAAGATTAGCGACTAACAGGCTCTCCTTCGACCATATTACCCACGACTCTATCATTAAATATTAATAACCACTAAACACTAACCTACTATCGAACAGATCATAAAACAAACTTCCCCAGTATGGCTGGCCCCCACGGGGATAGTATGGCTAAAACCCTCTCAAAAACTCTATACATAGAGCTGGGAGGAGGCTTTCACCGCAAAAAAGCGGTCCCTCTATTAAAAAAGAATCAACATAGTACTACTACTTATATACTTACATTGGTCAAGGATTTTAAACTAAAGTGAACTGAATGAAAACGAAACAATGTTTGTGTTGGTATACAAAAATAACAATTTTACAATATAATAAATGTACTTAAGTCAACAAATATTAAAAAAAAAAAAAAACTAACCTACTCTAGAAATATAAATAAGTTATAAATATAAAATCTAAATTATAGAATAATACCTAGAATAAGAAAACACTGTAGAAGGAAATTGAAGCTATTTTTATTTTTATTTTATTTTATTTTATTTTTTACTGCTATAAGTCTCGGTGGTAGGGCCCCTGGAGGGAAATTTCCCTATTGCCCTAACAACCGGCAAAGAGCAAAGAACATTATGAAAAGTCCAAGACGTAGTCCAAATGTTATGGTGTTATACGTGTTTTTAAATTCCGAAATGATGTTTTAAATATATTTGAGTTACCCTATTTACTATCCCTGCGACCCATATTTGAAACCGAATCCCTAATAATTTTTTAGTTCACTACTGCCATAGTTTGAGGGACATAGAAAGGGTTTAGTACCGTCCTCCTCGTGTTCGCTGGAACTGGAGGGCTGCGCTCCGTTCAGGTACTCGTCCGAGATGCCGATGTCCATGCCCTTCGCCTTGAACCTGCCACATAATAGTACATTTCAATATAAAGGTACTCATAGACGATCGAATTTGGTGCGGCCGGACCACGAACGCGGTCCGCCCTCGGACTATATTCGATCGTGTGGCGCACGGTCCGCCGAACATTATTATTATTATTAACGGTACGGCCGGTTCGGAGCGCTTGCACATCGAACGCGGTGCGGTGCGGTGCGTTCCCGAACCGATACGATCGTGTGGACGGCGCACCGAACCATTTGTTGTTTTAGTTGCTATTGTGCCACCATACGCGCAACACGTTGCAACGTGTTTGTCATTTCTTTACGAGTCCCGGTTTGTTGACCCAAGCCGAAGGCGAGGGTCAACTATAAGGACGAGTAAAAATGACAATTCCGCACGTGCATTGAACGACGTTTTTAACACATTTGCGAAAAAAAAAATATTAGTTTTACGTGTTTGCATGCCGTGTTCGTGTTCATGCGCTCCTGGTGCGCCCGCTCCGGTGCCGCGTAGGAGGAAAACACAAAAGCACTAGTGCGGAAAAGAATAACTTTGCGCACGCTAAACATACATGGAAATGTCAATTTTTTGAGCAAATGTATTAAAAAACATCATGTTGGCATTTTTTCAACCGATTTCAAAAAAGGTCTCAATTCGACTGTATGTTTTTTTTTTATGTTTGTTACGTCTCATAAATTTTGACTGGGTGAATCGATTTTGATACTTATTTTTTTTAATATAAAAGCTGACGCTTACCGTATGGTCACATTTAAATTTAGTCAGTTCTAATTAAATGGTATTCAAGAAAACCATATAAGTCTTAAATTTTTGATTGGAAAGGATGTATTAAACAGTACTTTGATGAGAGTTGAAGTCGGGTTTTTTGTTAATAATTTAACGTATATTATTAATAGGCTTATGATAATTAGACTCAACAAAAATTTGTAATTTTTTATTTCCTTGTAAAAGTTTGTAAATTTTTATTTCCTTGTCGTATTAGAATTTTATATTCAATGGATGTAATCCAATTTATAATTTATTATTTATAATTTATTATTATTAATTTATTGCTATATTATGTAAGTAATCCAATTTATAATAAAGCAATAAAAAAATGGAGTAAATTACCTTATTTTTGCCCTCGGAAAAACAATTGTAGGAATCAATGGGGCATAAAGTTGATAATAATATGAAAATCACATAGATAACTGATGATTGTTGCGTCAAAAAATAACGTTTTGAGAATCACCCTGAGGATGCTACAGTGTCGGAGCGCATCAAAAGACTTGTACTGTTCGACTATCCTAAGACGCGTTTAGTTAAGAAAATATTTACATAAAACCATTAATTACTTTCTTTATTTCAAAAACTTACCCGTTCATTTTCTTGTATTTAAACAATAAAAACTGCGGAAGTAGTAAAAAGTTAATAAAAATAACTAATACACTTTCACTTCGAAACTGAATATTAACTTTAACGAACGCTGAAACAGTACTGGAGCGATTCGAAATGATCTTATACTTTCTTTTTTTAACAACGCAAACTTTTGATCTACATACCACTAATTTTTAACAGCCTTTGTTTATATGTAAAATAAAGTTCAAAATTGAATTTACTTATCAAAAGTAACTGCATATATAAAGTTGTTATAACCACCAAGTGTAGTCACGGATGTGTTTAAAAATTGAACCTTATTTATTTGTGTGTAACATCCATTGAGTTTTTTGTTTCACTTGCATTATTATTACTCGAAGCATAACCAGTAATGAGTTTGTTCCGATGAAAGATAATCTTTATTTCAGTTCACATGTTTGTTGGATTAAAAATAGTTTGATGACGTCAAATCTCTAGTAGGTAGAGTGAATTATTGTTACTGTATAGTGTATATCTAACATATTATTATATATTTTTTTTGATGTCGCGAGTTGATTTAAATATTAGAAAACTTGAAGAATATAGGAAAAATACTTCGTTCGCGTGAATATCGTTAGGTAGTTTTCCGGGTTGAAAATTACTGTATAGTATATCACTCGGTAGGCATAGGTATGTACCTAAAGATAAATTAAAAAAACTTTTCGAGTTCCTGTATTACAAACTAACAATCAAATCTTTCTTCTTTATAACATTGCTAACTTTTTTTCGCGATTTGTGTAAAATTCAATTTTTCATTAATCCCCCGGAAAGCATAAATTTTTCCGGAAACAAAGTAGCCTATATATTAATTCACAGAGCATCCACAGATTTTATCTATCTCCATAACAAGTTCAACCAAATCGATTCAGTAGTTGTGGCGTGAAGAAGTAACAAATATGATCTCACATTCATTATACATAAATAGCTTTTTGAAGTATAGATAAAAGAACCAAGTCTTTATTATGTAAATAAGATTTAAGCTTGGCTTTGCGCTCCAAAATCTGGAGAAACTTGACGTCCAGGCTCCAGCGGTGCTGGCTCTTCCTCAGGCTTGGACTTCCGCTCGAACACCTGGAACCTGGACTTGACGTCCGGGGACGCTGGTTCTTCAAGACCTGGAGCTGGTACCTACTTGGCCAGTTTCGGCAGCACGGTGGAGCTCTTCTCCCGTGGAGCGCGTGGCTCCAGCGGTGCTGGCTCTTCCTCAGGCTTGGACTTCCGCTCGAACACCTGGAACCTGGACTTGGAATCCAGGGACGCTGGTTCTTCAAGACCTGGAGCTGATACCTACTTGGCTAGCTTCGACAGCACGGTGGAGCTCTTCTCCCGCGGAGCACGTGGCTCCAGCGGTGCTGGCTCTTCCTCAGGCTTGGACTTCCGCTCGAACACCTGGAACCTGGATTTGACGTCCAGGGACGCTAGCTCCTCCAGGCCTAAGTCCGGTTTATCTGAAGCTGAAGTAGACAAAAGAACGATCAGACAAAACATTTCAGGATTCCTTACTCTTACTTCTGCTACGAATTTCGTGCCCTTATACTATTTGAGGACAAGGGAAAGTACTTACCCTATATTTGAGTTTTCGAAAACGATATAAATACAATTAGTAACACTTGATTTAGTGGCTTGAATTTTTTACACCTCCAAGGGACCATAGACTAGTATTTATTATTAGTTTCAACTAGATTTCGTCTCTGAGAATATGGACTCTGTATGGTGAACAGATAAAGAAAAAAGTGATCCTATAAGGATCCGTAAAAAATGGATAAGAGAACCCTAAAATATACAATGATGGCATGATATGATTCTTACCTCTTACGACATCTGGTGGCAACTCGACGGGTTGGCTTTCACAAATGATCATTTGATGCTTTTTAGGTGCAGCTGAAACAAATCAATAATTGAAAATGGTCAACTTATTTCTTAAAAAAATAGTATCGGTCAGCATGGCAGATATTTAGCCGCAGAACCTCCAGTGTTTTAAATTACGCAGATGTGTCCCAGTGCAGCCCGGATTAATAAATTTCAAATTTCATGTCGGATGAAGTCGCACATTTGTATGGGTTAAATAAGAAGAAATGAAGAAGTCTTATGCCCGTTTTCACCAACCATACCTAAATCATTCCTTATGTAGGAGTCTCTTAGCGTAGGTAATCCCTAAATACCAACCCTTACCTAAATTCATTTTCACCAAGCTAAGTGACCCCTTACTGTGAATTCCCTATGTTTTAGAGCTGCACTTTTATCGACTTTTTTTTGATAGTGTTTTTACAACTTTATGCAATATTTTAATAGATATTGAATAAAAATTAAAGATTAAATTTAATGTCTGGCTTAATAAAATAGATTCCGATTTTTATTGAAGTTTTTTGGCTGTTTCAGTTTTATTCTATGGTCTATTCTCGGCGCAGCGAACTGTGATCCCTATGACACTGACAGCTAATGTCACCATATAACATTGTAGTGGCGTCACCATTAAATCGGGATCATATTGGGGGCGTCTAAAATGCCATTTATAAATTTTACGTAGCTTTATACCATTAGTAATGATATTCCGTTGATATTTTTAACAATTCTTAATATTTACAAGAAGTTATGTCAATCTGAATGTATGTTTACGTCCTGCAAAACTTACGTCGTGTGACGTTTATCGACTAGGGCGGCAAGTATCGATAAAAAATGTCGGTAATGGAAACGAGTGCACAATTTTTCAGACAAAATAAAAAAAAAGGGGAGCATTCATTTTCATGATAAAATATATACTTATATAGCAAAAACGTGTTTACCGGCTTAAGCATTATTAGAAAATAACAAGGTTGGAAACTTTCGTTTTACTTACCTACTTAATCTATGCCAAAAATCTTAAATTAATACAACAACAACAAAATGGACATTAAAAATGCACATTGTAATATTTTTTAAAACATGTTTACCAACGTGGCTTAAGTGCAAGCCACGCCTTTGTCTAAAAAAAAACTATCGACACGACCAAAGACACGACCCATCACTAAACGAACTGTCATAGGGATCATGGTTCGCCGCGCGGAGTATAAAATAGATGATGTGTCAATCTGTGAACTGTCAAATAGCTGTCAGAAGCGTCAGATAGTCAAAAATACACGGAGTCGGGACTCGCTCGAGACGAAACTTTATTTTGTTAGTTTTCATTTTTTGCTTTAGTTGCCTTCGTTTTGTGCTTTTTTAACTGTGGAAATAAGTTATATTTTCTGTTTCGATTACTTCTTCGTATTATCGAAAATGGCGGAAAAAAGAAACCGAGGCCAAAAATTTACCGCAGAAGAAAAGGATAAACTCGTAAAATTATTAAAGGAACATAAAAAAGTCCGGTCCGATTTTGTAAAAAAGTCCGGTCTTTCACGGTAAATTCGCGGTCTATGAAATATTCTAGGATAGCAGTATGACTCGGGCGTCCCGCGCGTGTACTATGCCCCTGAAGAAGGACCCCTGATGGGTCTGAAACTGGTCGGGCGATCCAGACCAAGAGAGAGTGAGTTAAAGCCGTTGTTCTAGTATTCTAGGATTAGCCACTAACTCTAAAGATTTAATAGCGTCAATATTTTCTAAAAGATCGCTCAATTCTCCTTCCATTTCAGCAATTTAAACTAAATTGCTTCACGTTGGCGATCCGTTACTTAGTTAGGGGCAAGATGGGGAATGCATATTCGGGATCCTAAAGTTAAGGGGTCACCTAAGCGTTAAGGTGTTTCCTAAAGGTTGGTGAAACCGAAATTGTCATTAAGGGTTACTTAATTCAGATTAGGTAGTCCTTAAAATTTAGGGAACGTTGGTGAAAACGGGCATTAAACTGCTAACTCACCGTCGGTCTGGTCGTCTCCATCCACCGGCTTGGGCTCGAACAGGTGCTTGAAATGCGGCTTGCAGTACAGCGTCGTGTGGTCGCTCTGATAAGTCTCCACTCTGTGACAAAGACAAGCACTTTATGAAACTGTTACGTAATAAGGGGCCAACGGGGTTTCATTCCTACAGATACAAGCCTACAATTACATGCGCCGACCGCTCAGCGGTTTTATTAGGACCCCTGTAGCCGGTAAGAGATAGAGGGGAGATCAAGTAACGCGAGAGTAACGCAAAGTAGAACGTTTAGTTAGTCAAAGTTTGCACTGCACGCAGCGGAAGCACTCCTTGTGCCACGCGCGCCGCTCGGCCTTGATCCGCTCCATGGCGTACACGGGTCTGCAGCACTTCGCGCACGACGGGTTCTCGTCCGCCGCCGCTATTTGTCACTCGGCTCAGGGGGCAGTGTACTCACGTGAGCTGCTTGTTGCACTGCACGCAGCGGAAGCACTCCTTGTGCCACGCGCGCCGCTCGGCCTTGATCCGCTCCATGGCGTACACGGGTCTGCAGCACTTCGCGCACGACGGGTTCTCGTCCGCCGCCGCTATTTGTCACTCGGCTCAGGGGGCAGTGTACTCACGTGAGCTGCTTGTTGCACTGCACGCAGCGGAAGCACTCCTTGTGCCACGCGCGCCGCTCGGCCTTGATCCGCTCCATGGCGTACACGGGTCTGCAGCACTTCGCGCACGACGGGTTCTCGTCCGCCGCCGCTATTTGTCACTCGGCTCAGGGGGCAGTGTACTCACGTGAGCTGCTTGTTGCACTGCACGCAGCGGAAGCACTCCTTGTGCCACGCGCGCCGCTCGGCCTTGATCCGCTCCATGGCGTACACGGGTCTGCAGCACTTCGCGCACGACGGGTTCTCGTCCGCCGCCGCTATTTGTCACTCGGCTCAGGGGGCAGTGTACTCACGTGAGCTGCTTGTTGCACTGCACGCAGCGGAAGCACTCCTTGTGCCACGCGCGCCGCTCGGCCTTGATCCGCTCCATGGCGTACACGGGTCTGCAGCACTTCGCGCACGACGGGTTCTCGTCCGCCGCCGCTATTTGTCACTCGGCTCAGGGGGCAGTGTACTCACGTGAGCTGCTTGTTGCACTGCACGCAGCGGAAGCACTCCTTGTGCCACGCGCGCCGCTCGGCCTTGATCCGCTCCATGGCGTACACGGGTCTGCAGCACTTCGCGCACGACGGGTTCTCGTCCGCCGCCGCTATTTGTCACTCGGCTCAGGGGGCAGTGTACTCACGTGAGCTGCTTGTTGCACTGCACGCAGCGGAAGCACTCCTTGTGCCACGCGCGCCGCTCGGCCTTGATCCGCTCCATGGCGTACACGGGTCTGCAGCACTTCGCGCACGACGGGTTCTCGTCCGCCGCCGCTATTTGTCACTCGGCTCAGGGGGCAGTGTACTCACGTGAGCTGCTTGTTGCACTGCACGCAGCGGAAGCACTCCTTGTGCCACGCGCGCCGCTCGGCCTTGATCCGCTCCATGGCGTACACGGGTCTGCAGCACTTCGCGCACGACGGGTTCTCGTCCGCCGCCGCTATTTGTCACTCGGCTCAGGGGGCAGTGTACTCACGTGAGCTGCTTGTTGCACTGCACGCAGCGGAAGCACTCCTTGTGCCACGCGCGCCGCTCGGCCTTGATCCGCTCCATGGCGTACACGGGTCTGCAGCACTTCGCGCACGACGGGTTCTCGTCCGCCGCCGCTATTTGTCACTCGGCTCAGGGGGCAGTGTACTCACGTGAGCTGCTTGTTGCACTGCACGCAGCGGAAGCACTCCTTGTGCCACGCGCGCCGCTCGGCCTTGATCCGCTCCATGGCGTACACGGGTCTGCAGCACTTCGCGCACGACGGGTTCTCGTCCGCCGCCGCTATTTGTCACTCGGCTCAGGGGGCAGTGTACTCACGTGAGCTGCTTGTTGCACTGCACGCAGCGGAAGCACTCCTTGTGCCACGCGCGCCGCTCGGCCTTGATCCGCTCCATGGCGTACACGGGTCTGCAGCACTTCGCGCACGACGGGTTCTCGTCCGCCGCCGCTATTTGTCACTCGGCTCAGGGGGCAGTGTACTCACGTGAGCTGCTTGTTGCACTGCACGCAGCGGAAGCACTCCTTGTGCCACGCGCGCCGCTCGGCCTTGATCCGCTCCATGGCGTACACGGGTCTGCAGCACTTCGCGCACGACGGGTTCTCGTCCGCCGCCGCTATTTGTCACTCGGCTCAGGGGGCAGTGTACTCACGTGAGCTGCTTGTTGCACTGCACGCAGCGGAAGCACTCCTTGTGCCACGCGCGCCGCTCGGCCTTGATCCGCTCCATGGCGTACACGGGTCTGCAGCACTTCGCGCACGACGGGTTCTCGTCCGCCGCCGCTATTTGTCACTCGGCTCAGGGGGCAGTGTACTCACGTGAGCTGCTTGTTGCACTGCACGCAGCGGAAGCACTCCTTGTGCCACGCGCGCCGCTCGGCCTTGATCCGCTCCATGGCGTACACGGGTCTGCAGCACTTCGCGCACGACGGGTTCTCGTCCGCCGCCGCTATTTGTCACTCGGCTCAGGGGGCAGTGTACTCACGTGAGCTGCTTGTTGCACTGCACGCAGCGGAAGCACTCCTTGTGCCACGCGCGCCGCTCGGCCTTGATCCGCTCCATGGCGTACACGGGTCTGCAGCACTTCGCGCACGACGGGTTCTCGTCCGCCGCCGCTATTTGTCACTCGGCTCAGGGGGCAGTGTACTCACGTGAGCTGCTTGTTGCACTGCACGCAGCGGAAGCACTCCTTGTGCCACGCGCGCCGCTCGGCCTTGATCCGCTCCATGGCGTACACGGGTCTGCAGCACTTCGCGCACGACGGGTTCTCGTCCGCCGCCGCTATTTGTCACTCGGCTCAGGGGGCAGTGTACTCACGTGAGCTGCTTGTTGCACTGCACGCAGCGGAAGCACTCCTTGTGCCACGCGCGCCGCTCGGCCTTGATCCGCTCCATGGCGTACACGGGTCTGCAGCACTTCGCGCACGACGGGTTCTCGTCCGCCGCCGCTATTTGTCACTCGGCTCAGGGGGCAGTGTACTCACGTGAGCTGCTTGTTGCACTGCACGCAGCGGAAGCACTCCTTGTGCCACGCGCGCCGCTCGGCCTTGATCCGCTCCATGGCGTACACGGGTCTGCAGCACTTCGCGCACGACGGGTTCTCGTCCGCCGCCGCTATTTGTCACTCGGCTCAGGGGGCAGTGTACTCACGTGAGCTGCTTGTTGCACTGCACGCAGCGGAAGCACTCCTTGTGCCACGCGCGCCGCTCGGCCTTGATCCGCTCCATGGCGTACACGGGTCTGCAGCACTTCGCGCACGACGGGTTCTCGTCCGCCGCCGCTATTTGTCACTCGGCTCAGGGGGCAGTGTACTCACGTGAGCTGCTTGTTGCACTGCACGCAGCGGAAGCACTCCTTGTGCCACGCGCGCCGCTCGGCCTTGATCCGCTCCATGGCGTACACGGGTCTGCAGCACTTCGCGCACGACGGGTTCTCGTCCGCCGCCGCTATTTGTCACTCGGCTCAGGGGGCAGTGTACTCACGTGAGCTGCTTGTTGCACTGCACGCAGCGGAAGCACTCCTTGTGCCACGCGCGCCGCTCGGCCTTGATCCGCTCCATGGCGTACACGGGTCTGCAGCACTTCGCGCACGACGGGTTCTCGTCCGCCGCCGCTATTTGTCACTCGGCTCAGGGGGCAGTGTACTCACGTGAGCTGCTTGTTGCACTGCACGCAGCGGAAGCACTCCTTGTGCCACGCGCGCCGCTCGGCCTTGATCCGCTCCATGGCGTACACGGGTCTGCAGCACTTCGCGCACGACGGGTTCTCGTCCGCCGCCGCTATTTGTCACTCGGCTCAGGGGGCAGTGTACTCACGTGAGCTGCTTGTTGCACTGCACGCAGCGGAAGCACTCCTTGTGCCACGCGCGCCGCTCGGCCTTGATCCGCTCCATGGCGTACACGGGTCTGCAGCACTTCGCGCACGACGGGTTCTCGTCCGCCGCCGCTATTTGTCACTCGGCTCAGGGGGCAGTGTACTCACGTGAGCTGCTTGTTGCACTGCACGCAGCGGAAGCACTCCTTGTGCCACGCGCGCCGCTCGGCCTTGATCCGCTCCATGGCGTACACGGGTCTGCAGCACTTCGCGCACGACGGGTTCTCGTCCGCCGCCGCTATTTGTCACTCGGCTCAGGGGGCAGTGTACTCACGTGAGCTGCTTGTTGCACTGCACGCAGCGGAAGCACTCCTTGTGCCACGCGCGCCGCTCGGCCTTGATCCGCTCCATGGCGTACACGGGTCTGCAGCACTTCGCGCACGACGGGTTCTCGTCCGCCGCCGCTATTTGTCACTCGGCTCAGGGGGCAGTGTACTCACGTGAGCTGCTTGTTGCACTGCACGCAGCGGAAGCACTCCTTGTGCCACGCGCGCCGCTCGGCCTTGATCCGCTCCATGGCGTACACGGGTCTGCAGCACTTCGCGCACGACGGGTTCTCGTCCGCCGCCGCTATTTGTCACTCGGCTCAGGGGGCAGTGTACTCACGTGAGCTGCTTGTTGCACTGCACGCAGCGGAAGCACTCCTTGTGCCACGCGCGCCGCTCGGCCTTGATCCGCTCCATGGCGTACACGGGTCTGCAGCACTTCGCGCACGACGGGTTCTCGTCCGCCGCTTTCATCTTCTTATATAGCTTCTCCGAGCTCTTGGACTGTAGAGAATTATTAACAAGGTTAATGAAGAACATGAATATATATGAACATCACATCACTCGTGAGGATTTCGATTTATTTTTTCTTATCCCTTTCTCTACAGTCGTGTCAGAGCTATTAGATTATGAGATCCCAAAATGACGAGACGAGTTGAAATGACAGTTCCGCAATTGAACGACGTTTTTTGCGAAAAAAATAAATTTACGAAAAAACTAAAATAAGGAATGGAAATCATTGAATATATTTTAATTTTACAATAAATCAATGTATTTATCGTTTTCACCATGTTTTCAGGCTGTAAAATAGTCATTTTATGCATATAAATTATACAGGAAACTTTTTGACTAATAACCTTGATGCATTTGTATGAGGAAAACAAAAACGATCTAGTTCCAGGAAAAGAAGAACTTTCCGCACGCGAAACAAACATGGAAACTTTTTGAGAAAATGTTAAAAAAATAAAAAGAAAACCGACGAGGATGGGATTCGAACCCACGCGTGCAGAGCACATTGGATTAGCAGTCCAACGCCTTAACCTCTCGGCCACCTCGTCACGTGCGTCCCGCGCGAAATACGCCATTTTACTTTCAAGGTTATTTATTCTATAGTGTATAACTAGAATCCTATGAAGATGAACAATACAGTAATTAGTAACGTACTACAGTATTATGACGTAATAAATATTCGCATTCGCAAAGACATTCGCAATAATAAAACAAAAAGTACCAATAAATATTGATCCGGCAAATGCAGTTTTAACCGACTTCTAAAAAAAGGAGGTTCTGTATTCAACCCGTAAGTTTGTATGTATGTATGTATGTATCTATGTTTGTCCGCGATTATTCCATATAAATTATTTCTCACTAACGTACGCTGAGCGTGCGGGTATGAAATAGTTTACGACTTGTTCTGAGAGTTCAGAGTCAGAATTCAGAGTGTTGTTTTGACATTTTCATACTATGTTTGTATGAAAATGTCAAGACAATATCACAGCATTACTGCTATAAGAGATGGTGGTTCACCGTTCAGCTCCACTACTTAGTATCAAATTTCAATCGACATTCTTTCTTGTAAAACTATATGTATTTGCATCCTAGAGATGTCAAAACTATTACTTCCCATTAACCAATTTAAAACCAAATTATTTCAATGGCTGAATCTTTATAATTTTTATGACATGAAAGAATTCTATGAATGTAAAAATGATAAGGTTGATCTATAGTTTAAGCACTGTGTTTAAGTTTTCGCTGTTTTCAATATTACTTTATACATTGCACGCCATAGAATGGCAATACACTGTTAGTTACCACTTTAGCTAAGTATACTTAACACCTCAATGTAAGTGTTTTATGCGAATAAAACACTTTTTAGACTAGCCTAAGCGTGACATACAGCGCTATGATGAGCGCCAATTTTGTTGTCAAATGTTCATGTAAGTACCTACTTACTGAGTGAAGTACCCTATAGGTGACGCCATCTTATGCACCACTTGACAGATTAAAAATAGTCACACTTTTGCAGAAGTGGCCTGTCCTTATTTATTTCCTAGGTCTGTGATTTGCATAGACATTCGTGAATGTGTAAAATTCTACATTCGTTACATTGTGCGTTACATCACTATTTTCTATCCATCCATATCCATCCATAATCCACATAATTCTACTTCCCTCCAGTTCATCACTCACCACAGATATGGAGCCCTCATCCTTATGCCGCCGAGACTTGGTCTTCTTCACCTTGCGCGTCTCCGACACCACCTCCTGGTAGTGAACCCTGGACTCCGACTGGATGAGCGACTGGGACGCCTCCACGGTGGCAGCCATTGCTCTGAAAAATAAAATTTTTTAATACATTTGCTCAAAAAACAGACATTTCCATGTGTGTTTTGCGTGCGGAAAGTTGTTCTTTTCCGCATTAGTGCTTTTTTGTTTTCCTCCTGCACGGCACCGGAGCACGGTACGCAAAGACGGAGGAGATAATTTTTCTTTGGTAAGTAAATGTATTAAAAAAATCGTATGTAATAAATTACGTCATATTAACTTCATGATTTTTTCCTGACAAATTTAGATTTTGGTTATAATAAAAATGTGAAGTCACCGAATTTGGAACCCTCCCACCCCCTTGTCACACAATGTCACACTTCGTCGACCCCCTCCCTCACCCTTAACGTGTGACGTAATTTATGGAGGGCCCCTCAGCGTCCTTAGGGCTAGCATGCGCGCGTAGAGATATGCCTCTCTACTTTTGTCGCTCTCTTTTCTCTTTCTGATCCATATTGATAGACGAAGAAAAGAGAGCGACAAAAGTAGAGAGACATATCTCTACGTGCGCATGCTGCATGGGCTGATTCTGCAAAAAACTTAGCATAAACATAACTCGCAGTCGCATTAGTACATCCTCTGAGAAATGCCCGGTCATCAGACGTTGATGCCAATTTACGTTGCATACAAGGGATAAGTTCGCACACCGATCTCGAGTCGTCTGCGTCGTCTCGATTGTGTAAGCTTACCAATCCACACTGAGCTTGTGGGCTTAGGCCAAAATATTACATATTGTGTATACCTAATGCCATCTAAATGGTTCATGGCACAGAACAAATCTAAATTTATCCGCCCCAATTAAACGAGTATAACGCCAACTCCCTATTTTTCCACCAACAAATGAAAACACGTAGGTAAAAGAAAATGGAAGCAAAGGTTTGAACGCACTGTGGGGAATGCGTTTGTAGCAGTCTTCGATGCATACTGATAGATGTCGTGACCAGTCCAATAGCATACACTGACGGATTTTTTGTAGAGGATTCGATAAATACAACTTTTGACGTCATATACGCTTGTAGTTCGTACCACCAGCGATCCCAAGGCATACCAGTACCTTCCTGGAGGGAAACCCTATTGCCGGCAAAATACTGTTGAGAATAATAATTGGCCTTGATAGTTAGTACGGAACCCTCAGTGCACGTGCGCGACTCGAACGTGATATTTTTTTTATTTAAACTAGCTATCGACTCTATCACTGAAGCATGGTTCTTCATGTCATATAATGATTGGCTTTTTACTATTGTAATATTACTCTTTATAAAACTGGGAAATGTATCGGACAGATGCGTTACGCGACAGCCGGACTAACGCAAGACGGGACGGCAAGGGATTTTATTTTCTTACTAAAGTAGAGTTATTATCTCGCTGCAGACTCGGTCATTAATCATTCGAGTGTTTTTGAGCTTTGTTGAGTTGTGCATAATGCAAAGAATAACAAAAGCGAAACACTCGAATGATTTATGACCGAGTCTGCAGCGAGATAATAACACTACTATAATGGACATTCAAACTTCTCGAAAAAGAAATTCGACATAAAATGCTTTGATTTAAAATTATGCTGCGGGACTCCTTTCGGATCCGCAGCATTGACGCATAGCAATTTAAGACGTATTTATATAATGTATACGGTTGCGAATTGCGATGCCGCGGCCGTCCCGAGTAGCCAGGACTAGTGGACGCCCGCGGATCTGTCCGCGTGAATTTGTTGTTCATAACTCCCGCGGGAACCGTGGAATTTTTCGGGATATCTTTATGCCAAATTGCCAGTCTGTCCCGGTCCTATTTTATCCTTTGGGTACGAAACCCTAAATATGGGTTAAGCTAGTGATGAAAACCTAGTGAATATTGATGCCAGTGCCCAGTAGTGCGATTGGAGAGTATTTCGGCTGCTTCGCTGGCCAGTTGACTTTTCAGAGTGTATTTATAGCCGCCATTGCGAGTCGTATCAAATGCGGCACCTCTACCTGACGCGATATAATACCACTATAGTAGTGTTATTATCTCGCTGCAGACTCGGTCATAAATCATTCGAGTGTTTCGCTTTTCTTGTTCTTTGTCGAGTTGTGCATTACTGCAGAACAACAAAAGCGAAATACTCGAATGATTTATGACCGAGTCTGCAGCGAGATAATAACACTAGTATAGCAATACTATTTAGATCAAATTATTTCATTTAATTATTTAAATATAACTATATGTATTTGAGTGGTTTAAGATCGTAGACGGTTTTTTTGTCCTTCTTGCTCTTACGGATACGTCGGCGAGTGCGATAGGCAGCATTGCGGAAGACTATGACAGAAAACGACGTTTTTAGAATTCACAATGCGAAATCGTAGAGTAGAATCTAGAGAAGACTCTACGATTTCCCATTGGGAAGTCAACATCTCCTGAGGATGTCCCGGTGTCGGGACGAAACGTACATTGAAGAAAGTGTTTAAAAATTATGTGTGGTGTTTCACGTGGGCAGTGTTCCTGCATATTGTACCATACAGTATCTTTTCAAGTAGCCGATTATATCAAAACAAAATAAAGCCTGCTTCCATTCAATAACTACTTAATCAAGAAAAAGTTCTGAGAGTTTTTGGAACTTATTACTACCATCATAAATTATTATTGATATTTCAATAAAATTTTTAGAAAAACTTTCTATCGAGAAATTTTCATCCAATCGTGCTTCTGCTTCGGAGCGAATTTATAGGTACCTACATTATATTATAGTAAAGACCCAAAATACATGACATTTGAAAGTACGTGAGAGTTTTTATTAAAAAAAAATTGCCATAAACGTACAAAACATTGTTGTATTGTAAATATTATATAGTGCTGTAGTAATTTGTGAAAAACTAAACAAAAAATGAATTTCGCGGGCTAGTAGAGCCGAAACAACTTTAATGGATGTATTGAACCCAGTGTGCGGTTAAGAATTTTCGCACTCGGCCACGTGTTAATTTTAGCACAATATAAACGTCGGTAGGTATCCAGTATCCACTGTCCAGCGTCGGTCGGTCGGTCGGCGCTTCCAAAATTATAAATTTCGTTGTTTACTTGCATGTGGATCGAGCGGGTGGGCGGAAAATGGCCGCCGGATTTTCACCGCGTTACGACTTTTCACGCTGTTTCATTTATTGGTTTAGGGTGTAAAATTGAATGTAAACAAAATTCAATAAATAAAACATTGCTTCAGCGGTCAGCAAAAGAGACGATGTGTAAATGTGGCCCGAGGCAGCGCCGAGGCAGACATCCCACGCCCACTCCACCCACTTTCCCAGTTGTGGGAATCGAATTGGAAAAGTCCACAACTGGAAAATGTTGGTTTCCACCAATTGTTGGTTGTAGGAATCGAACCCCCGAACTCCGACGCAGAGAGCATGACCGCACTACCGCAGCGCCATTCGGTCTGCAAAGTCGTCGGCTTGAAGTAGGGCAAATCGTGAAGATAGGTAACTCATACCCACCCAAGCAGTGTCTTTCTTGCCACTTACGATCCGGCCGCCTTCAAATCAAGAGTGAATAGGCATCTTCTAGGCAAGCGCGTTCCACCTTAGACTGTATCATCACTTTCCATCAGGTGTGATCATCGTCAAGTGCTAGCCTATATAGTATTAAAAAACCTCATATTACTTTCCGCCGTAGATCATTCGCTAACGATACTAGCACCATGCAACTGCCCAATAAGGGAATCCAGCATACCAGTCGCTAGTGAAAACTAGGTTATCACGCGCAGGTAAACATACGAGTAGTTAAGTAGCTCTTGCACGCGGCTTCAACCGCGTGAATTTCGTTTTATCACAAATCCCGTGGGAATCATTAATTTTTCCGGGATGAAATGTAGCCTGTGATACTTCCTGACCGCGTTTTCAAGTCTTTTCTCTCTTTTTTGAATACCTATATAAACTTATGGTGCCAATTTTTGATACCAAATTCCTCCGAAACGGCTCGACTGATTGTTACAAAATTTTCTGTGGCATTTATTCCTAATGGCAAAACAACGTTTACAATAAAAACAACGGGTCAGCTAGTATTTATAAGCAAAAAATCACGCTGTGCCGTGGTTAAAGGACAAACAAATAAATAAATAACAAAGTCATGTTCAAAATTGACATACTAATTGTTACGTATATTAAATTATGATAGTACTAATAACTGACCCGGCGAACGTTGTTTTGCTATATAATTATTATTTCTCACTTAGAGGAATAAAAAATTGTTTACGTCCTATTAACACAGGTCCCAGACCTACCGAACGTAGACAAAAAATTTCATAAAAATCGGTGAAGCCGTTTCGGGAGAGTTTGTTACAAACACTGTGACACGAGAATTTTATATAATTATTAAGATGAGAGATAGATACCCCACATGTGCAGTCTTAGGAAAGCTAGCGATAGTGAGACGAGATGCGCAAAAAAAACTAGAATGCAAAGCAAGTCTACCGTCTGCACGCTTTCGCGTAAATTACTTTTGATTGACAATAATAATCGGAAAAGATTTGACATAGAAATATTACATCGAAATAAAAAGAAATTGCGCGACGAATCAACCTGGCTGTCCTGGACTATAATGCGCCTAGTATTGAATGGAAGCATGCGTTATTTTGCGGAGATCCATGATTAACAGGACTGATTCAATTGTTATGCTATATTTTTTTTTTATTTATTTACCACCTTACATCTAGCATTACAGGATTTCATAATTCGCTAGAAGTAGCTAAAGGTACCTTAAACATATAGGTACTTACAAACTAAACAGACCTTTAACCTAAATTAAACTAAAAATAACTAAACTAAACTATCCGCTACTTAAAAAACTATTTATTATAATCCGCTACTTGAAATGAATCTGTATGGTCCAATATGCAGGAACATCGCCCACATGAAACACCACACAATTCTTCCAACAATTTCTTCGACGCACGTTTCGTTCCTACACCGGGAAATCTTCAGGAGATGTTGACTTCACATCGTAGAGTCACTCTACTATTATATGTACACGTACAACGTGTAAGGAAAAGTTAAAAAAGACTCCGACGAATTGAAAACCTTTTTTTTTAAGTCGGTTGAAAAAAATGTTGAAGGGTACATAAGTGTACTTGATAAGGAATAAATAGAAATAAGCATATCCTTTTTTCCATACATTATGGGAAAATTATGCTTATTTTCTATTTAATATTTTTATAGGGTGAATCGATTCCCGCCACGGCATCGCACCGGAACGCTAAATCGCTTGGTTGTGCGTCTTTGCTGGTAGGGTGGTAACTAGCCACGGCCGAAGCCTCCCACCAGACCAGACCTGAGCCAATTTAGAAATAATAAAATTCAAAAGTCTCGAACCCGCAACCTTCCACTCGAATCTTCGAGTGTTTCGCTTTTGTTGTTCTTTGTTGAGTTGTGCAACTGCAGAACAACAAAAGTGAAACACTCGAACGATTTATGACCGAGTCTGCAGCGAGATAATTACACTACTATAGTAAAGCCAATATGAATGGAAAGAATGAACTGACAAAGGAACGAAAGCCTTCCATTCAAACCTCCGTTGTTAAATCGACCGGTAAACTCTGTCACGAACGTAAATCGAGTTAGTTAATTATTACTGACCAAATAATGGCAACATGTTACAATGCGAATTAACTTTTTTGCCGTTGTCACTTTCCCGGTAGGTAACTAGGTATTGAATTTATGAATTTAGTTCCGCTTGTTTAAAGAATAGTTATACCTGCATCCACCGATAAGAAACCCCAGGATATGGGCATCCGAACGATTTACGTAAACCTTTTTCGTACAAGCAAACAGTAGCGCCATCTTTCAAAATTCTATAGGTGGCTGCTGAGCGAACTACAGCGTGGCCTTACTGTTGGAGACAAAACAAGCATTTTTGGCACCGGTAAACTGGCGACATTTTTTTTGCACCGTCCGCCCTGTCCAGGATAGATGTCAATTCCTGCATCTCTAGCCATATGACATTTCACCTACGTTTATGCTAACAAAATGAAATTGGAACGAAACTCAAAAATGTATGGAAACTATCGCTAAATTGGTCACGTGACTCCATGCATTTCTATGTACATTTTTTGATTTTTTTAACTAGGTGGAACGCGGTTGCCTAGGAGATGCCTATTCAGTCTCGATTTCAAGGCACCCGGGTTGTAAGTGGCAGGAAAGACAATGCCTGGGAGGGTGTTCCAGGCCTTTGCAGTGCGTATCAGGAACGAGGAATCAAACCGCTTCGTACGCGTCTTTGGTTCAAAAAGTATTCGTCCGAAAGCAATGAAAAAGATCTCTTAAATAAAACCGGCCAAGTGCGAGTCGGATTTGCGCGCCGAGGGCCCCGTAGGTACTACGTTGTCCGCTAGGGGTTTATTTCAAGCGAATCGACTCGAATTTTGTACAAAAACTTATACTAACCCTACTGGTGTCTGTAACAAACAGTCGCTGCACGTGGGGCAATAAAATATGGGGGAAAATACCGCCAGTTGCGATGTCAGTAGCTCTGTAGCTCTTTCTGTCTTTTCGGCAGGTCTACTGGGCAACATGCGCCATCCTGTTTTCCAATTGTATTGCCCCTGGGGCAGCGACTGACTGTTTGCTACAGGTATAACTAAAAGGTACAACTTCTGCCAGGCCAGGTAGCGTGCGACCATAAAACAGCTAAGCCAAACTTAACAGTAATAAATTTGTCACATCTAACCGACCCAGTTACAGCATACTCGTGACTGTGAGTTCAAAGAGAAATAGGTAATCTAAATCAAGTATGCCGGAATGGTATCCCAGGTGGTTGGCACGGCGCCCCGGGCATTCGCGGGTAAAATTAACCCAGTGTGAAGGGTAAAGGGTAACGAGCGCATAACGATGCTAGGCAAATATCATAAGAAAATCACCATCTTAGAGAGTTATCATTTTCGCAAAGAAAGAGAAATAATTTAGGTATATCAAGTATGCCGGAATTGTATCCCAGGTGGTTGGCACGGCGCCCCGGGCATCGTGGGTAAAATTAAACTTGTGTGAAGGGTAAAGGGTAACGAGCGCATAACGATGCTAGGCAAATATCATAAGAAAATTATCATCTTTGAGAGTTATCCATCATTTTCGCAAAGAAAGAGAAATAATTTAGGTATATCACGTATGCCGGAATGGTATCCCAGGTGGTTGGCACGGCGCCCCGGGCATTCGCGGGTAAAATTAACCCAGTGTGAAGGGTAAAGGGTAACGAGTACATAACGATGCGAGGAAAATATCGTGTGGAAACCCGCATTTTTGACTTTGAGAGTTTTCTATAATTTTCTCAAAAGAATCAATAATTGTCAACAATCGAGTAGGTACCTACGCGCTGGTAAATTTAAACAAATATTAAATAACGATGCTCTTGTGAGTAGAGGGTAATGATGCTTTAACATGAAAATGTGAGAAAAGCAGGATGCCTCTGAGAGTCATCTATTCAGTCATCTCCTCACAATATCTTTATTTTCTTTTCTATATGGTATTACATAATAATTAAAAAATAAGCTTAAATTAAAAATTAAAACTAGGTATAAAATTAAACTATAAGTACCTATCTAAATTAAAAACTACATACTTATCTAAAATAAAAACTACAAATTAAACTAAAAAAAAATGTTAAAACAAATTAATCTAGTAGACCGCTGTCAGAGGGAATTGTTCCCAAAATGCTAGCCCCATTGCCTCGTTGTATCGCGATACTAATTCGCTGGGCAAAGTAGAGGCCAGCATTTTGGTCACGCGTTGCATCGACCAGGCGTAAAGAAATTTCTTTAAAAACTTTCTTTGCTCCCGGTCCCCACGGTCCCATAGTTTCGACCCCAATAGGCTCAAATATGTACCCACTGTCCAGGGATACATATTTGCGCCTCTTGAGGTTTTCAGCGGATTCAGCCGCTGCACCAGCCCTAATTTGGGTTCCAGGAAGATGGGACGGTGCAAGTGTGTCAACACAAGTCGCATCCCACACTAAAGGCCTTCCCATCTTCCATGGAATCAGGGTCATTCCGTCCGGTCTCTTACCATCGCTACGCACTAGACCGCTCGGTTCAAGAACGGCCGCACAGTTAGCGGTGGTAAGGGCACGGCGGATGATATCGTTAAGGCTGGCGTGTCGGGGAATCCTACCTGCGCTCCTCGCACAGGAAAGACCGTGGTGACCGAGTTGGTCGACGACAACACCACAGTGACAGCGGTGTGGTGCACAACAAGATGCGCCCAAACGAAGGGCGACGCCTATCCGAATATATATATATATATATATATATATATATATATATATATATATATATATATATATATATATATCCTATCTATACATATCTCCTCACAATATTTTCGTGTAATTTAAATCTAGTACCTATGCCGGAATGATATACCAGGGGGGAAGGCACGGCGCCCCGGGCCACCAGTATGAAGGGTAAAGGGTCATGAACACATTTATTATGTATTTACATATTTTAGCAGGAAAATATATTTTCTCAAAAGGGTGTAACGTCTGCAAATTCCATACGACTCTGGTCGTACGAAAATATAAATAACTTTCAGGCCAAATCGTTAAACCACTTTGGCGCCGAGATAAACAAACAATCATACACTCCGCATCAAAGACCAACGAACAACTCATTTCGATTTCAGCACTCGCTTAACGGCCTACAATGCGTATTTAGGTGATTTTAAATGAAGTTTTATGCAAAAACACGTCATGTATTTTGGGTCTTTAATCTAAAATCGCTAAGAAGAAGAAGAGATAGAAAGTTCTCCCAAAAGTTGATCCAAAATCTGTTTTTCTATATTTTATCGGAAACTACAATGGATGTAATTGTAATTGGTAATAATAATATCCTAAAACGCTTAGAACGGATTTTTGAAAACCAGCTTAGTTTTTGAGTAATTAGGTAAAACGTCGCTTTTCTGCTATATTCTTCCGCGACGCTGCATTTCGCACCTACCAAATCTCCGTGAGAGTGAGCAAGACAAAAATAAATTCAATCAATCCCCTTAAGGTGCAAATGCCGAAGATGTCTGTTATAGAAGATGAAATTGTAATATGACATCAAAGAGTTCTGGCTTTAAATAATAAATATAGATGCGACGACACGCGAAAAAATGTCACCAATTTACTGGTGTCAAAAATGTTTGTTTTGACACTAATTATTCGCTCAGCTGCAGTAGCTTTCGAAGAATTTCGTCGAATGACGCAAATATTTGCTTGTATAAAAAAATTTCGAAAAAAGTTCAGGAGGTTTAAACTTCACTGTAAATAATTATTATTTATTATAAATAATATAGGGAGCAGAACAGAAAATAAATAAGAATTTAACAGGTTATGGGCCCAGCACACATGAAAGTGTTGATATTTGACATAATTTAACGCTATATTTCTTCCAGGGGTTACGCAATACCACTATGTATACTAAAGGATTTTTGATAAATAATAATAATAATTCGCAAAAACTTATCATCGTTAAACCGGCGCATTATACTTAACTGGGTTCAACACCCTAAATCCGGGGTAATTATTCGTTTATCCGCGAGACGGCAACACCGACGCACCTGCGAGATGCGCCGGCGCAGCTAATTTTACCCGCTGTTATGTCACGACAATGCAAAGCTCCGGTATGCTATATAGTTTACGAGTATACGTGTAATATGGTGTTTATTTCCGTGTTGCATTTAGGTTTATGTCTTCACCCAATTAGTTCTCGTGGAATTTTAACAGTCCAATAGCGACCGTTTCTTATTCGTCATATCTAACGTGACCAACCAAATTACTTTACGTGGCAAAGCGGGGCGCTTTCGGAATATTGTACCTTTATAAATATAAAAAGATATCTAATATTAAAAATTAAAAAAAAATTGGTTGCCTGTAAAGTCGGTTTACTGACGATAGTTGAACGTGACAACGTCTTCTTTGTCGCTCGTTCCGCGCTCGCGAGGTAACGCCGGTAACGCCGCATGAGCGAGGTAACGCCGGTAACGCCGAATGAGTCATGTTTTTTCGTGCGTGCAGCTGGCTCTATCGATTTATAAGACGTTGTCACGTCAAAAAAATAGCTTATTAATTTCTCCACAAATTTACCTATTTCTAAACATACATAATTATCTTATCTAGTGTCACAGTATTTATAACCCAAAGTCCTCCGAAACGGCTTGACCGATTTTTATGAAATTTTTGGTCTTCATTTCGGTAAATGATGTCTGAGAATAAGTCGTAGGCATTCGTAAAGAATGTTTGCCGATCGATTGTAATATAATAGAAATAGATCGATTATCGATACTATTTCTATTATAGAAATCGAAATATAAAAAAATATATGGGAATGATTAAACTTTTGTATCGATAAGTCACGTATTCAACGATCGACCGCATTCATGCTTGATACCCATACATTTTTAAATTTCCAAGTGATATCATATTCTATAATTGAAATAGAATAGATAAGATAACATGGCTACGGGGACGGACCACCTTCAGTGTGTTAACGGATTTGGCAACATGAGGCGTCACTTAAAATTGCTGACACCTTTATATCAATGCTATGTGACCTACATCCACAGATCGCATGTAAGCAAATTGTAATACGTATGTAGGTATGAGTATGGGAATGTTTTAGCTGACGATTGATTTGCTTACTTTGGACTTTCGATCTAATGCCAGCAGTGGATTGTGAACGGCCTAGTTCTAAATAGCGATTGGTTAACTGAAATAGCCATGCGATTAGTAATAACGAATCGCTAAGTGGTTCAGATTTCTACCTTTTACCAGAGGATTTCTACCTTTTACCAGAGGGTCAGGGATTAAAGTCCCACTTAGGTAGGTTACTGTTCGAACTTAATGTGCGTTTGTGGAAACGACTATAGTAGTGTTATTATCTCGCTGCAGACTCGGCCATAAACCATTCGAGTGTTTCGCTTTTGTTGTTCACTAAAATACAAAAGCAGCAGTGAAACTCAGCAGTGAAATACAAAAGCGAAACACTCGGATGATTCCGATTGATGATTGGTGATGGAACAGTATATGAGTTATTTACGTTAAACTATGTAATGCTAAAAATTTTATATCGACATTACACATGACAATATGCATAGTGTATTACCCTCATTACCACTGCCATTCCACAATTTTACCGCCACGACCTGACAATGACAAAGTCTTACAAATTTTTAAAAAGTAAAAACAAAGTCCCGAATGGCGTAGCGGCAGCGAACCTGCTGTCTGCGTGATGCGTCGGAGGTCGTGGGTTCGATTCCCACTACTGGTAAATATTTGTGTGATGAGCATGAATGTTTTCCACAGTCTGGGTGTTTTTCAATAAGTACTCGTATATTATATTAATTATGTATATTAGTATGTATATTTATCAGTTATCTAGTACCCATAACACAAGCTATCGCTTACTTTGGGGCTAGATTGCGATGTGTGTAATGTCCTGATATATATCTATTATTATTTATATTTAATTACGAAAAGTCATATAAAATTTGTTAAGGCGGGCTGGAGCGTTCATTCAACCTTAAATACCTACAACATTGTCTTACAGTCAAGTTTATAACTTGTGAGTCACTTTTGTCCCGTCATCCGTCACACAATGTTATTGATAACAAAAACCTTTTAGTCAGCTTAACAAAACAATCACTGCAATTATTATCATTACCAAGTTGAACCATATTCCTTTATGGTGCAGTTGCCATAATCTAATAAAGTAGAGCACCTTTTAACTCATAGTGTGTGTGTATGTCTGTGTGTGTGAATGAGTTATGTGTGACATCATCGTCATCAATTCAAGTAACGTTCTCAAACACTGAGTGATGTTAATCACTACATAGTATAAAACAAAGTCGCCTTTTCTGTCCCTATATCCCTATGTGCGCTTAAATCTTTAAAACTACGCAACGGATTTTGATGCGGTTTTTTCCAATAGATAGAGTGATTCAAGAGGAAGGTTTATATGTATAATACATGCATCATATACTAAGGCAACATTGCTAATTTTAGAGCTTTCTAACGTGATGTCGTAAATTAACCTATTTTTCTTGGGCTTATTTAGCAATTTAGCAAAAACGCTGCCTAAACCCTACGAGTTAGATCAAATTAATGTACATACTACAGTATTGTACACCATAAAAAGGTCTACAAAAAAGTCCGCGATGGTATATGTTTATATTTTAGGGATAACCCACATTAACCATTTTTATTGTTTACTTTTTACGTGAAAAAATGGCTTATTTACGAAGCTATTTTAAGCAATACGGCATTAATCCTTATCGAATTAAGTACCTTAAATACAGTGTGCAATTAATATAGATCAATATGGTTCCTTACAGCATGTAAATTAAACAAATATTTTCGGAGATATTACAAATTTAAAATTTGCGTTTGCGGCGGGCGGTACCGGTCGGACGGACGTTGCAGGCTTAAATTTGAGCGTTGACTGTTTTTCACATGGCCAACTGTATGTCGCTCTTTAAAGAGTAACCTCAAGAGAAAACATGTTTGTATTGTCTAATGACAAGAAAGCTGTGAACGTTGTGTATAAAGAGTAAAGACATCCTGTAATATATTAATTGTTGTAAAAATAAAATAAATACCTAGGTAAAAATGTAAAAAGTAAATAAGTAAAAATGTGTAATGTAATAAAAATTGTATGAATTTAGATATTCCAAAGATAGCAGGAAATCTTCATAGTAAGTATAGGGAAAGAGGAATTGTTTTACTCCAAATTTAATGCGTGCAGGCCAAGGGCAGTAATGAATGAATCAAAAATACTGGATCGATTTTAATCATGTTTTCATTGAGTGACATAGGCATGTATATTTTATGCCCGTGCAAAGTCGGAGCGGGCCGCTATGTTTTTATACAGTTCATAGTTTTTCTGTAGTGTATTTAATTTAGTATCAGCATTGCACCCGTGCGAAGCCGGGGCGGGTCGCTAGTCAAGAAATAAAAATAAAATAACTTTACATCTATTGGTTTAGCTTTAGAGTCTAAAATTGAATGTTTTTCATTTACATAGGAGATACAATCTTTCAACACTATCACGCAAAGTTTTAATTTCTCGATTCTCGACCATGTTGGGTTTTGATTTTTGAACACACTCAATTTGACGCTCTATGTCAATAGTCTTAAAAGTGTTCGCAAAGTTTTCAGTGTTCGCTAAAAATGTTTTGGTTTCAATATAGTCTACTTATATTCCTAAATGTAACCTTTTTAAACATTTGAATCCACGAAATGTAGCCGACGCGAAATTTTACCAGGGGGGCTATTCACGTTACGTGTTGCTACATTTCGTGATGTGATATGTTTAAAAAGGTGATGGTATTTACGTACACAAGCAGACGATATTGTATTCAAAACATTTTTCGCGAACACTGAAAAATTAATTTTAATACAATTGACATAGAGCGTAAAATTGAATGTAGTTCAAAACGCCATATTGGTCGACAGTTCCGAGATTGAATTACTTGCGCGTCAAAGTTGAACATTGTGTTTCCTATGATGAAATACATTCAATTCTACACTCGAAGCCAATACGTGTAAAGTTCATTTTTCAGTGTTAATATTTTTTTCTTTTTCTTGTATCACATCACCGAGTGTGTGAAAACGTTACGAGAATGTCATAGCTGAAGTGGTAGTATACACTGCTCGAAGGACCCAAAGTGCTAGAAGAGCCACTGGTTGAAAGATGCCAAAAAGTGGGCCATAAACGCAAAAAAGTTCATTAGAGCAAAACTGAAAACACAAAATACCCAAAAAAGTTATTTTTAAAATAACGCTGCAAGCTATGACAAAGATGCAAATAGTTGCTTGCTTTTTATTGACGTTTCAACATTTGCACCAAGTTTTTTCAACAAATAATCCCCTATTAAAGCTACGGTTAGTGATATGTTATCTAAGGCTTACAAAGGCCGATCCTTTATAGAATTAGACTGCCTTAGCAACTGTTTATGTGTAATGAAGGTGAGTGGATGTTATGATTTGGCACACGTTCCTAAATAATCGCTGTGAGTTGTGACTCAATGTGACTGACTGATCATAATAACATAGTTGTTCATAGAAGATCTGAAAAGTCGTATCGGTATCAAAGTATATCTCGAGGCATGGGCGAAAACTGAGGAAATAATTGCGACGTTTTCAAGCAATCTTTCACTTAAAACTCTTGAAGTCTTGCAAAGAGTAAGCCACATACACTTACATGTATTAAACAATAGTTCTTTTAGTAAAGAAACTTCTGAATGCCTTCTCTTGAGAAGTGTGCATAGGCGTTTCTAGGCAAGCTCCATCCTAGACCTCATCATTGCTGTCCATCAGACAAGATTGTAGTCAAGCGCAAGCCTATCAATTATAAGAAAAATAAACGGCCAAGCGACACAATATTTTTGACCAAAGTGTAGACTTTGTGAAATTAGGACGCGTAGAGTTTTAGAAGCTTGGCTCTACAGCGGGGCTAGACAAAGTAACAGACATTTAGCGTTCACGACAGCAGATAAAAATGTATGGACAAAACAAGTGACTGTAGAAAAACCACGTGACCGTATAGAGGAAAACGCTTTTTTTGAAAATCGACGACAATTTGAACGCTCCCTGGCGTTCTCGCAGACGTTGTAGATAACTTTAGCGTACTTCGCATGACAATTGACAGCCGACAGTGAACAACGCTTAGCATAAAGTAGATTCTGCTTTCATTTGTTTTCATTCGTCACGTGGTTTGTCCATACAATTTTATCTACTGTCGACGACTGTTACTTTGTCTAGTCCCGCTGAAGATCTTATATCGTTTTGTCAGTGATATCGTCTTGGTCTCGACAACATTTAACACGAAAATGTTTTTCTGTAGTCTTGCAAAAATTGTAGTAAAGAAACGGCCAAGCGACATAATATTTTGACCAATGAATGTGTAGAGTTTGTGAAGTAGGCGCGAGATTTAGAAGCTTGGCTCTAAATGAGATCTAATAACGTTTTGTCAGGGATCTCTTCTCGTCTTAACAACATTTTACATGACAATTGATTTTCTTTGTTGTCTTACAAAAATTAAGACACCCGGACATTTTTGTGTTCTGTTCTTGTAGTAACGAAACGGCCAAGCGAGATAATATTTTGACCAATGAATATGTAGAGTTTGTGAAGTTAGGGCGCAAGATTTAGAAGCTTGACTCTACAGGAGATCTAAGAACGTTTTGTCTTGGTCTTGGCAACATTTTACATGAAAATGTTTTTGGTGGGGTAGGTAGTTTACCTTAAACAATTTGAGACTTGTTCCAGAACTATTTAAGAACCGAAATAAACCTATGAGTAGGAATATAAAGTGGCAATAATAATGCGTAATAGGCACGACAATTTTGTTCATTGACATTATAATGCGGTAGCGTGATGGAAAATTGTAATTACGGTGAAAGTGTCGTTCAATTCACTTCTGAGTTTCCTCAGGATTTTTCCTTCGAATAGCAATATTTTGAGTTTGCGTAATAAAAGCTATAGTAAAAGGATATTTTTTTATTCGGAAAGGATAAAATGTTAAAAGATGGATGGGTAATGAGTACACCCAGCCAAATTAATTTTTTTCGCAAAATATAGGAGACCAATAATTACATATACCTAATACTTAGGCTTATGGTAATGATAATAGTTGAAACAGTTAGACATCGACATGTTTTTAATAAAAGCTTTGCTCAAACATCCTCCCTTTTGATTCCCAATTATTGTTTCTAATCGTACGGAACTGCAAAAATCATCGTTCGGGAACCAATATGGGGATTTTTGAAATGTTTTTATGAAAACATGTACCTACTTGTTTGTAGAAAATTGCATCCTTTTTCTAGTTAGTCTACTATTTGCGAAAACTCAATTAAAATTTTAATTTGGCGCGCTACTTGTTCCCATATACCTTAAATAGATTAATTGAATAAGATAAGTAGGTATATTGCAAGTCCTAGACGATATGATTGTTTACGAAGTAATAACTAATAACAGACAATTATCGATTATATGATGTATATATGTTTGTTAAATGCATAAGTAATTGAATCGCGGTCAATCGAGCCAATTGCCATGCAGACGACAATAACTACCGAAATAAATGCATTGTATGTCTGTATGTAGGTACCTACGTATAATCGTAACACTTAACGGTGTAGAAGCCGTATTTAAGCGATTTTGAATGAAGTTTTATGCAAAAACTATAAAGACAATTACTTTCAAATTTACACGTCATGTATTTTGGGTCTTTAATCTAAAATCGCTAAGCAGAAACACGATTGGATAAAATTTTCTCGATAGAAAGTTCTCCCAAAAGTTCCTCCAAAATCTCAGTTTTTCGAGTTTTTATCGGTAAAGTGTCGTTAATAATAATATCCGAGAACGCTAAGAAACAGATTTTTGATAACCAGCTTAGTTTTTGAGTAATTAGGTAAAACGTCGTTTTTCTGTTATATTCTTCCGCGACGCTGCATGTCGCACCTACCAAATCTCCGTGAGAGTGAGAAAGACAAAAATAAATTCAATAAATCCCCTTAAGATGGTTCGATACATCTGAGCCCGTATTCTGTAAAATTGACACTTCCAGTGATAATAATCACTGTTGTCTGTGATTCGTTCTACCTACATTGCTGCTTTATTAAGTGATACGAAAATAATATTTTGTAGCAAACCTTTAGTGGATTAAAAATAAATGTCAAAAAAGCTTGTTGAAAGCCTGCACTGAGTGATCATCACTGGGATACAGAATAAGGACCCTGGTCACTAAAGTAAAATTTTGATTTAGTTGGCAATGAGTTTTGCGGGCACCACATTTATGCTGCTCATGCTGCTACATGTTTTTTTCAAAAATACTTACATATAGGTCCAAGAGGCCGCACCCGACTTCAAAAGTGCGGCAATAAATACTCTGTCAAAGTTCGCATTCCCGAGCCGTCGCTACACAAGTTTTCACACACCATACAAATTTCAAATATATTTACTTAAAAATGTAATTAAATTTTAAATATTACAGTAAAAGATTAAAAATTAATAAAATTGATATAAAAATTTAAGCTAAAGCCTCATCAATTTTTAAAATTTCAAATTGACACACACTACAAGAAAAAGTTGCCGCACTCACAGAGCTGTCGTTGTTAGGTTAGGCCACAGATCATAATAATCTATGGGTCTCTATCTAGTCGGAGCGCGAGCGACAACCTATTACAAATCTATAAATACTCATTTACTTCATATCTGTACCGAGAGCTCTAAATCTTTATACTTTTTTCGAAAAACTAAATAAAATAGGAATTTTCGCGGTCAGATGTATCGAACCACCTTAAAAGGTTAAATACAAGGGTCTGCCTTAACACAATTATAATATTAATTTTAACCACAATTATTATTTTTAAAAGAGCAAGTGCCGAGTTTCTTTCCCGTTCTTCTCGGTGCGGTGCGGCAGAGTTTGACATTTCATAAGTGCCCACAATTTCAAATTTGGGCCTATGTGAAAGAATAAATATTTTGAATTTTGAATTAGTTCCGTTATTGCGATATTGCGATATAGAGCAAAATAATAATCACAATTGTAGTAGACAAAAACAACTGATGTTTTTGTTTTCTGTCTGTGACATACAGACATGCAATTCTATATGTGATCCAATCACGTAGAAAAACCTCAAAATTGTGCTTTCCCAAGCAAGAATACACGAATCAGCAGAAACGCGCAATTACTAAATATAAACATGACTTCAAAAGTTCTGAAAATTCACTCAACATAAACAGATTCACAACTGGAGTTTCACTTTTTGAATCCCTTCCAAATTGGTACCCATTAATTTTGCTGCCAACTTATTTACGTATTTATTTTATTTGATGTATTTCAAACAGTCCTTAGGTAATGATATACCTATCAGGTACTAAGGATATACAGAATAGGATAGTCATGGCACAGATAATATAATACTATACTAGGTCATGGTTAATAATTCGTTGTATTTCTAATATTCATAATGTACTTAACTACATAAAATTTTCTACAAATAATAATTTAAAGGATCCCTGTCAGAATAAGAGTAAGTTTTGTCATAGCCAAGTACAAATTGGTAGGCTTTACACACCTCCAACAAAAGTAAAAAAAAACATCTAATAAATCAGGGCTACCACTTGAAGAATTTTTAAATGACAAGAATTCTTAGAACAATAGGGATATGTTTCCTTCCCCTCACAAGACATAAAAATATGTAAGTAATATTGTTTCATACTATATTATTATACTTGTATAGTATTAGGACATTTTTGAAAAGAGCAAGTACCGAATTTCATGCCAGTTCTCGGTGCAAACCTGCTTTCCAAACCTGGAGGTAGAGTTTTGACTTTTCATAAGAGCTTATATTTAGGCCTATGTGAAAACTGCCATTTTCATTTTTAAAATTACTCTGAGAATATAGTAGAGAACTTGCATGCAGATTTCATAATATTTTCCTTGGCTGTAAAGCATAATTTTTACCACAAACTTTAAACTATAGTAGTGTTATTATCTCGCTGCAGATTCGGTCATAAATCATTCGAGTGTTTCGCTTTTGTTGTTCTGCAGTAATGCACAACTCAACAAAGAACAACAAAAGCGAAACACTCGAATGATTTATGACCGAGTCTGCAGCGAGATAATAACACTACTTTAAACATTAACCACCTTAAGCCATTATCTACCAACTTAGAAGTACTGCAGGAATGTTGTCATTTACTTGTTATTTACTTGGCTCCAGTCATGATTACTTATCTGTCACTTAAGTGCAACTGTCATAGCTCTGATACACTAATTATCCTTTTTGACCAACTTTGGAATAGTCACAATTTACAAGGGATGTAATTATTGCTTTTTAACAAGAGGTAGAATTTTGATAGTGCCAACCTATAGATGAACTAAAAGTATAATTAATTTAAAATATATACAATTACGTAATCTATAACAAAGATATTTTTAAATTCATAGTGTTACAGGATATAGAACATACAATAGTGCAATATAATAAGTATTATGTTCAAACTCCTTTGTTACCACTAGTGATGTGCCAGAACATTAAAAATTACTATCCATGGATACATATCTGAATACGGATATTTGGTATTAAGATCCGCCAATATGGATACAGATAAGTATGGGTCTTTCTTTTGTCTTTCATATCTGGATCATCACTTATAAGTTATAACCATACTGTGATTATTAACCAATTTGCAAAAAGTATAGTGCTTATGCAATATTATATTTATTTATATTAGGATTCCAAAATGCTTAAACACACAATTTTCTAGACACATTTTACTTATTCTTTTCAATATGTTTTATACTCTACTTACAATAGAGACTGTGCAATATTTAAGAAAGAAGTTTCTTTTATTTAAAAAAAGTTAAATCAATCATGAAAAAAAATACGTCATTTCAAAATGCAAATAACTTTTTCAGAAGGCAGGTATCTATGATGTAATTTAAATTTAGAACACATTCCAACTTTGAAAAATATTTAGGCTAAGGTGAAACAAAAAAGCTATTTTTCAGGTACACGCTAATTATTGTTAACCCTCACCTACTAACACGGATGTATCGTCATTTTTCAATGTCCATCAGTCAAGAGGATCCTCGGATTTCAGCTAAAGAATCCCAGCGCGCAAGCGGTTCGAAACACAAATATTATTCGCGCCAAATCCGAGACGACGGTATTAAAGAACCTACTTACGAACAAGACAAGAACACGCAATGCACAAGGAATGCCACAGATGAGCTCAAAGCTCTTTCTTTTTAATTTTTTTTCAGTCCTACAACAGGCATTTCCGGGAAGGCATGCACTCGCTGCACTTCTAAACAGATCCATTCACTGAACTGTGTTTACGAACTTATAATCTAATAAGAAAATTGTTATGTTTATGTCAAAAACTTACATTTCTCTCACGAAGAACCACTACATAAAATTAAAAAACTATTTGATACAACATACACGTTCACTTTGCACACCACTGAACCGCGATCTGTCAAACTTGAAACTTTCGTATTCGGTGTTGCAAGGTTTTGAACTGATTTTCCCGAGACGAAATGCAATTTACGCATTTGAATTTTATAAAAAGTTATAAATAAGATAAGACAAACGCGTAAAGAAAGATAATATGTAGGTAAAAAATATTAATAGCTATCTAAATGCACATTGTATGAATCGTATTACGAAATGGTAGAAGCTTTATTGACTAATGTTGCCATTGCACATATTTGTGTTCCCCCGATTCGCAGTACGCACTCAGGAATTACGATTTCTTCGCCAGCTGACTAGTTCACGAGCACGACTCACGTTACGTACCTTTTATTATTATTAGCAGGGACTAAAAATAGGTCAAACATTTAAAAACGCTCGTTGGCACATATTGCGGTCCAGCGGTTTTAATCGCATTCGCGATGGACCAATTTCTTTTTTTATTGGGTGAAAGTTGCTACTTTGCGTTGGGTATTTTCGGCCAAAATCTTTTATAATAATATCATTGCCAAAATCCAAATCATTGAAGTGAAATAGCACATTTCGATACGAGTGTGGAAAGTATGTCATTTCCTTACGAATTTGGTATTTGACTCCAATTTTTTTAATACTTTATTATAAACTAGGGTTGCACTATTTAGTGTTCTGTGACTAGGGTAAAAATAATAACGATACACGTACCTTTATAGGTACGTGTCATGCGTGCATTGAATGATGTTTTATATGTAATACATTTGTTTGATGAAAAGGATTTCTGTAAAGGGCCAATAAGTCTTGGCCCATGCCTACTTACTCCTTGAGCGATCTTTTATAGAGTTTTTATGTAGGTACCTAGTTATTTGGTTTCAGTCTCTGAAATTAGCGTCATAATTCGCAATGGTGCTTATGGAAACGGGATCAGGACTTGGACTAATTTTCCATATAGGTACTCTACTATGGACTGGACTCGAAAAAATATACTATAGGGTTGAAATGAAAATGAAAATGAAAAAATATTTATTTCAGAATCAGAGTTACATACTTAAACATATTATAGTGGTTTGGGGCCAACCCAATAAGTACCTACCTAGTTAAAACTAGAACTTGTGACAGGCAGCCCCGCTCTTCCATAGCATATTAAAACAAACGCGTAGGTATAATTTAAGTAAAGAAAACTATGTAATAAATCTTTTTTTTGAACACTTCACTCTCAGAATTTTATTCTGTATTCTGAGACTTCACTATAAAAAAATCTGAAACATTGAAATTGGAAAATGTTGCCCCTGCCAAACATGCTTATCTTGACACCAGCAGTAAGGAGTAAGGACTAAGGACACGATGTAGTTAGCTCCGCTACCTATAGAAGGTTAACAGAATATGGCGCTCTTTGCTAGTACCCCGAAAACACTAATTAAATCGATCAAATAACAAAAAAGTTATAAGCACTTAAATATTTCTAATTAGACAGAGATAGCGACATTAAATTATGACGTCACACCTCACGATTGTAATAGTAGCTTCGTGCGACTTCATACAAATTTTCGTTTTGCGAGAAAAAGATAGAAGAATCTCCCACTCCAAAATTAAAATGCCTGTAACTTTGTAAAATATATTTGTTGGATTTTAATATTTCTTTCAGTGTAGGTTTTATCCTAGTTTATAATAAAGTCTTTGATTAGGTATCTATTACGATCTATGTAATAAAGTAATGTTTTTTATCAAATTCAAAACTAGAGTAATACCCTTATTACCAACCTACTCTATGGTAATACCCAATTATGTCTACGAATATCCTTAGGTTTCATAACGGTGGAAACAATTGAACAGCAGAAAGGCCATCTAGTTTAATGTCCCTGCGATAGATGTCAGCTCAAACCAACCTTTCCCACAACGCCAGTGTGTCTAGCCATGTATTACAGATCTGAGGCCACAGATGGCGCTACTAATGTAAAAGATTAAAAAAGTTCAAAGTTTTTTTACGACTCACAAGTCACAAAGAGTAGCCTGCCACGATTGACAAGTACGGATAAGCTGGCTTTAGACATCTTCCCGAATCATAAGGAGAACTCGGAACTTGCACCTACGTGATACGTCTGGTTATCGCAAGTTTCCTCAAGATCTTTGCTTCAGCTTTCAGCAAGCGATATTTAATACTAATTCAGTTGCCATAAATAAAAGCAGATTCTATAAAGTCAGATTCGGAAGAGGACCATGTGAAAATCAGTATCCAAAGTCTTTATTTAATCGCTTGGCGTTGCGTCTTTGCCAGTAGAGTGGTAACCAGCCGCCGCCGAAGCCTCCTACCAATTACGTATGGCTATGAAATTATATTAGATATTTTAATTATAATTATATTAAGAGCTATAGAATTCCAAACCAAGCCTTTTTGGTAATTTCTTTATATTTTATACGAATAACTAGCAAACGTTGTTTTGCCATAACGGATATAAAAAAATAGATAACAACCTACTCTCAGACCCAGTGATGGTACAATGAAAATTTTGTAACAATCGGTCGAGCCATTT
Source organism: Coenonympha arcania (assembly GCA_036785405.1). NCBI lineage: Eukaryota > Metazoa > Arthropoda > Insecta > Lepidoptera > Nymphalidae > Coenonympha > Coenonympha arcania. The sequence goes on along the minus strand of CM072078.1, from coordinate 2,255,283 downwards.
CGGAGAGTTTAGTAACACCAAGCAACCTCCACCAGTGTCCGAGTGCTACGGTGCCTCTCTGTTCTGTAGTGCACGGGCCGGTGCTCCCTGGTAACGTCGGTTGATAACCGACGGCGAATAGCTTGGCCCGGTAAAAAAAAACCGGCCAAGTGCGAGTCGGACTCGCGCACCGAGGGTTCCGTACTCAAGAAGTACTGAAGCAAAACAATCAGGCAAAAACCAATATGTTTATTTGACGACGAGTACTTAAAAGAAAGGGGATTTATCGAATTTATTTTTGTCTTTCTCACTCTCACGGAGATTTGGTAGGTGCGACATGCAGCGTCGCGGAAGAATATAGCAGAAAAACGACGTTTTACCTAATTACTCAAAAACTAAGCCAGTTATCAAAAATCTGTTCTAAGCGTTTCAGGATATTATTATTACCGATACATTAAAACAAAAATTACAATTACATCTAATGTAGTTTCCGATAAAACATAGAAAAACTGAGATTTTGGAGCAACTTTTGGGAGAACTTTCTATCGAGAAAATTTTATCCAATCGTGTTTCTGCTTCTAAGCGATTTTAGATTAAAGACCCAAAATACATGACGTGTAAATTTGAAAGTAATTGTCTTTATAGTTTTTGCATAAAACTTCATTCAAAATCACCTAAATACGGCTTGTAGGCCGTTAATTACCACTAACTTTGTTTGTAGAGGTTTATTGTTAATATCAAAAAAACTATGCTAGTTAGAGCATTGGCTATAGTTTTCCTGTAAAATATACGTAAATTCCTATTGACCATAATTATTAATTATTTGAGATTTTTCGATTGGTAAACTCCGGAGATAAGGGGGGGAAAGGTATTTTTTTAGACATTTTCCCCGATAAATCAAAAACTATCATGACTAAAAATAATTAAAAATCGGTTTTAGAATGTACAGTCGCGGAACGAAAAGGTTCGTCAATTTTCAAATTGATTCGTTCAACGTATCACGAGCACATATTACGTTTTGAAACTATGTTACAGAATAGACTCGAGTTAGAGAAAATAAAGTTTAACTGTTAGTTAGTAAAGTTCAAAATTGTTCAGATCAAGGTAGTTTGACTATTTATCTTGTCAACAAGATTATTATGGATAAACTGCAACCTTCTTGTTAATTCAACCTGACATTATTATTTCTGTTAAAACCTCAGAACTATTGTCAATCGGTCAATGTCATAACTTCAAAATATCATAATTTCTCCTAAATAACTAAGGTTTTAATGAGGTTTTAATGTTTTGGTAACACATTGATGGGATAGAAAAAACAAGCAAAACCTTATACGATAGCAAACGTCATATTATTTATTCAAATGTTAGCAGCGCTGTTTCTTGCACTGGAATGTTGGCATAATGGACTCTTGCAGTACTAGAGTACTAGTGCAAACGAATATCGACACTAAGGTGACGAACCTTTTCATTCCGCGACTGTACAAAGTAAACGCTTTCATAATAATGATACCCCACACAGTACAGTTATCTCACTTTTAAATTTCAACCCTCCGATTTTCCCCCCTTTTTAAATAAGAACAAAAATAATTTCCATTTTTTTTTATTCCAGTGTCATTGGGCCACTAATATACACAACTATTCCAAATTTCATATCGATAGCTCCGGTAGTTACTGAAATAATCGAGTGTGACGGACAGACGGACAGACAGACGGAGAAAGTCGCACCATAAGGGTTCCATTTTACCATTTTGGTACGGAACCCTAATTACAGGCAGGGGCGCAAACGCCCACAAGTCCCTTCGAGGCATTAAGCGCGACCTCGTAAAAAAAAAAACACTGAAGTGGGCGGGAAAGCTCGTCGAGAGAGACAATTACGTCACATCCCTCTCGCAGGAGACGCACCGGTTGCTGGAGGACGAACATCTTTCTTCCTCCCAGGAGGAGTCGGCGGCGGTCAGGCTGCCGGCAGCAGCGACGGGACCTGCCCCTCAGGTGGCGGGTCGGGCCTGGCGGGAGCGCGGTGAATACGCAAGTGAATCCCGTACTCCCGTCAACGAGATCCGTCGTGGCAAGGGACAGGTTTCTGTGGGTGCAAGCCCCACATAACCCCTCCGTTTCCCCTGAGTATGCGTTAGGCATTTCCTGTCGATAAAAAAAAAAGTTGGCACGAGAAATAGGTACTTATACCTACGCGTAAGTACCTACAAATATGCAAACACTCATCATTTTTCAGTAGATCGTTAAGTAGCGTTTACACAATGGCGTATGCTGGCCCACTGCAGGCCATCGCCATTGTGTACACGGGGAAATGGTATGCAATGGCGGGCAATGGTCGACGATGGCGTGCGATCGGGAAGTTGTCGGTTTTTGGCGCACACTTCAAAGGAATCGTGGCGTTGCGTGGTCTGTAGTGTTCACACAATGGCCCATTGCTCAGTTCGCCACCGACCGCTGAACAGTGTATTCTTTTGTTGCGACTACTTCCAACAACATTAAATTACTAAATTCAAATTAATAATTATTAAATTATTGATAAATTCGAATTATCGAATTCTCCTGATGGTTCTGCAAGCATTTCGCTCAGCAGATTGTTCATGGTTTGCCTAAAAATGATAAAAAATTACTTAGTCATGTACGTAAGGAGCATGCCACGGGTGTGCCCGCGAAATTCAAATTTTTTGTGGTTTTCGCAATTTTTAAGGTAATAAGACATAGTAGGCTCATGGCAGTAAAATTGCGGGAATTCCAGTCGTCTTCACGTGTTTACATATTTATATAAAAATCTCTGCTTGTAACTAGCATACAAATTGCAAAAAACCACGAAAATTTTGAATTTCGCGCGCAGAGTCGTTAATTTCGCCTTAAACTACTTCCACGTCCATCGCAAGTGCCTCACCGGGCAGCAATGAGCCATGCGCCATTGTGTACACACCAAGTGATCGTGGCCTACAGTTGTGCAATGGCCTGCAGTGGGCCAGCATACGCCATTGTGTAAACGTAGCTTTAGATATAGGTATATGCCAGAGTTTATGCAGTAAATGTTATGACTAATTTTATAATGTTACAAATTATATGAGTAGGTATACCTACTATGGACACCGATAATTCCAAAAAGCTTCACTTCCCGTGATAACTCATATGTCCTGTTACATTATCTGGTAAATCCATGGCTCGTAAGTAGTTAGATATTTTTGCTCTTGGCCGTCAGTTTGATCTCGCATACATTTAGAATTCCCTAGTAAAATATTTGAACAAAAACTCTACATCTGTGAAACCATATTCGGAACTAAGTAAGCGCTTTAGATTTTAGGTAAAAATCAACTATGAAGTATCTACGCAGCGCGACTAAAATAATGGCATAGGAAATATCGATTTTATTGATCAGTGATTTAATTCCCCACCATAATTATTGTTCTTTCGAGTGTCAACCTTTTATAAATGGTTATTTACATTTTTAGAGACCTGCAGGCGCTTATGCCAATCCTCAAGTACTTACATAAGTTTACATAAATTTACATAAATGTAAACTTTTTCATACAAGCAAACAGCAAACAGTAGCGCCATTAATTGTCAAAATTCTATAGGTGGCTGCTGAGTGAACTACATAGGTAGTGTTGTTGCTGGTCGCGTCAAAACAAACATTTTTGAGCTAGTAAACTGGCAATATGGATGAGAGTAGTTTAGCCAAGTTGCGAGTTAATAATATAAATAATATACTTAATAATAATATTATATGCGGGACATTTTACACATCGCAATCTAGCCCCAAAGTAAGCGACAGCTTGTGTTATGGGTACTAGATAACTAATAAATATACATACATACTAATATACATAACTATAATATAGGTATTGAAAAACACCCAGACACTGGAAAACATTCATGCTCATCACACAAACATTGACTAGTAGTGGGAATCGAACCCACGACCTCCGGCGCAGTCGGCAGGTTCGCTACCACTACGTCATTCGGTTGTCAAAGTCGTCGAGTTGGGTTTGGCTTTGCGAACTTATACTGCGATGTGGGTACTACTTAGGTATTACGTAATAAGGAACCCTCGGTGCACGTGTCCGACTCGCACTTGACCGTTTTTTACGAAGTCTTGTCAACCCAAATTAATATGAAGATGTTTTGGTAGGATTTCTTAAGTAAGTTCTCTTTAGGGCGTTAAACATTTGAGATGGGCAAAAACCATTGAAGTCTTGACACTGTTACCAGCTCACACTGTTACCGTTACCGACACCTCTTTAAATATAAATAAATAAATAAAATTTTATTTCAGAGCAAAACTCCATAGAATTTTGTTAGTAACAGTAATCTTAAACCTATGTTAGTTCCTAATCTTAAAAAACTAAACTCTATTGTTAGAATACACATGCTCTTAAACCTATGTTAGTTCCTAATGATAAAAACTAAGTTTATTCTGTATTCTGAGACTAAACTATAATTTGTTAGTATTTATTATTATTAGCCCAGTTGTAGTGTGGAATAACTACAACTCGTCCCATTTTCGGGCAAAGGCCTCCCCTAGTCTCTTCCAGGTTTTGATGTTGTTGGTATTTCTGTGCCACAAAGGGCCTGCGAACTCTACAATGTCGTCTCTCCACCTGTAGACTGGTCTTCCTCTCTTTCTGATATTGTAGTTCGGGCACCAAGTGGTTATTTCTGTGGTCCATCTGTTGTCTTTTCTTCTCATAACATGACCAGCCCAGTTCCATTTGTTGGTCATGGCCATCGTCACTGCATCTGTTGTATGGAGTTTTTGTTTTAATTCTTGTTTTGAGTATTTGTCAATCAGACGTATGTTCAGAATTGAACGTTCCATTTTCCTTTGCGCGATTTTTATTCTTAGTGCAGCTTTCTTTGTTAATGCCCAAGTTTGAGACCCATAGGTTAGTATTGGTATAATACACGAGTTGAACATTTTTCCTTTCCATTCTAATCCAATTTTTTTATTTTTAAAAATGTATTTTAATGACCAAAATCTCCTCCAAGCGTTTTCTATTCTTTTATCTATTTCTTGTTGCATATTACTATTACTTCCTAGGGTAAGTATTTGTCCTAAGTATGTAAAGCTTTGTACAGTTTCTATTTTTTTATTGTTGACCGTTATGTTAATGTCTCTACCTTTACTTGACATAACTTTCGTTTTCATTTCATTAATTTCTAGCCCAACTATACTGCACTGTTTGTTTAGGTCGTTAACCATTTGTTGTAACTGTATTTCTGATGAACTAATTAAGATGATGTCGTCTGCAAATCTGAGATTTGTTAGATATCTACCGTTAATTTTGATGCCGTAATTTTCCCAGTCAATATGCTTAAATACTTCTTCCAAAATGCAGTTGAACAGCTTGGGCGATGCGGGATCGCCTTGTTTTATACCTCTACATATGTTGAAATATTCTCCTGGTTTTTCCAATACCACTCTGGCTTTAGAGCTTTTATAGATGGTCTGTAATAGTTTTACGTACTTTGGTTGCACGCCTTGATTTATAAGAGCCTCCCATAAGAAATGAAATTCAATAGAATCAAATGCTTTGTTAAAATCTATAAATTTGTTAGTATACACATGCATAAATAAATAAATAAATAAGTGTCTATCTGTCTATAGTGTAGTTATAGTATGGAAATACAAAAAATACACAGGTTTTTTTCTGACATTACATACCTAGGTACATAGGACTCCCGTAGGCCGTAATGCCACATTTTTTTTTAATTTTTCTTCAAAATTAAGTATACCTGTATGGGGGGCTCGCCAAGCAACCTTCACGAGTGCCCGAGTGCTACGGTGCCCCTCTGTAGCGCACGGGCCGGTGCTCCCTGGTATAACGTCGGTTGATAATAATCGACGGCGAATAGCTTGTCCCGGCGGATAGGTGACGTTTCTTCGCGTGTCCCTCTGAGTCCCAGCAGAGGGCACAGTGTCGAAACGTCTACACCTACCCAGGAGGAGGAAGACAACCTCATAAAAAATTACAGGCGGGGGCGGAAACGCCCACAAGTCCCTTCGGGGTACTACGAGGAAGACAACCTCGTAAAAAAATCACCGAAGTGGGCGAGAACGCTGGTAGAGAGGGATATTTACGGCGGCACATCCCTCTCGCAGGAGACGCGCCGGTTGCTGGGGTGCGAACACCTTCCTTCGGCGACCGGTGCCGGCCTGCGGGTGACGTACGTAAGGGGTTCTGGCGTCCGTCACCCGAATTCCACCGACAGGCCGAGGTGGTGGCGCGACCTGTTCGGGACGCGCCTCCCAGGAGGGTCGGCAGCGGCCAGGCTGCCGGCAGCAGCGACGGGACCTGCCGCTTCGGTGGCGGGTCGAGGCCTGGCGGGAGCGCGGTGAATACGCAAGTGAATCCCGTACTCCCGCCAACGTGGTCCGTCGTGGCAAAGCACAGGTTTTAGTGGGTGCAAGCCCCACATAACCCCTCTGTGTCCCCTGACGGAGGGGTACCTATGCGTCAGGCATTTCTTGTGGGTAAAAAAAAGTATATCTGTATAACATCTCCTTAGGGTTAGAATATATTGACGATACGGAACCCTCGTTTTGTGAGTTAGCTCGCAATTGTCCAATTATTTTATCAGTTTTTTAATTCAATAGCTTAGTACAAAACATTACACTAGGGCACTTGATACGAAGTGCCCGCTAAAATATCATCAAATAAAATTAAAAATATTTATAATATTTTTAAAACAAAAATACGTCATAATTAATATTTAGAAAAATTGTGGAAAGATGTTTGTAAAGTGTTCGTTATTTTTTTTCATGTTTTTGTTCAAATTCGGATCGCTTGATGGTGAGTCTGCTTTAAAAATACTTAATTATCACCCGTAATGTGTATTGGCAGGATTCATATACCTTTGAGAATATTATGGACAAAAACCATACGAATTTTATGTGGGTGGGTGTGTACTGTGTACCTGCATATTGGACCATAGAGATTATTTTCAAGTACTTAGCGGGTTATAGCAAAACAAATTAATCTGTCCTGCTAATTATAGATTTAATTCAATAAGTATTATGAAAAACTCGCCGGCAAGCATGATGCAGATTTCTTTACGATGCTTTCTGCAAGTTTTACTTATTTAGTTGACAAAAAATCCTTAAGCCGATTTAAATACCGAGCTTGGCGAGAACTATACAGTCAGACCTGGTTAAGTGAGAGCTCAAAGGACCATGGTCTCTTTTTGACGTGATAACGTCTTATAAAGTGAACACCAGCAACACACATGAAAAATAGTAACGTTCCGCGTAACTTTCCACCTGAGCCTGCAAGCGAGAGCGCGCAACAAGCGATAGAGAGGCACGATAATGACGTTATCACGTAAATCTATCGTCCGTAAACCACAAGACTGTATGTGTTGCACTCAAAGATCGAAAACGCTCATTGAGCGGAAAAATTTAATTTTTTCATTCCACCATTTTTACGAAAAAATTACACACGCAACTGCTATGTTTCCCGCGCTACAAAAATTTATAATAAAGAATTCCATGATCTGGACTTGATGTGTAGCTCTCTGGTTAAAATAAAAAAAGCATGTTTTAAAATATGCCTACGTTAACAATAAGAATTGTAATATTATAAAAGTCTCAATAAGAGTCGTAATATCATAGTTTTAAGCGTACCTACATTGTTACTATTATTCATATTAAGTATGACTACTCATAAACTTATTTATTTTGATATGTAGATACTTTTTCGGCAATGTTTAGTCTATAACCTGTATTTCATTTTGTATTATACTCATAAGTTAATTGACTGTTATTGCCAGAATAAAATAAAATAAAATAAAATAAAATAAAATAAAAATAGCTCACAACGCGATGTGGTCACAGTAAAATATCCACATAGCGAAATTCATGTTATGGCTCTAATGAAAACGCGCACGACGCGTTGTGGCAATCAAAGAAAGACCAAATAGCGAAATTCGTGTCGTGGCGTAAGCCACAACGCGTTGAGATCGAATAGCATGTAAATGCTATTCGATCTCAACGCGTTGTGGCATACGCAACGCGTTGACGCGTATGGAATACTATTTGATTACAACGCACACTACTTTCCGAAATAGATCCTACTAAAAATCGGAGTTTGGTACTCGAGGGCACCCCGACTCGGATAACGGGTAGGTGACGAAGACCAATGGTATCCATGAGAAAACCATATTAATTGGGAAGCATGTATTCAACAGTAGTTAGAGGAGAGTTGAAGTAAACAATAAAACTGTTATTGTTAATTTAAGTAACGTTTATTATTACAGAATATTCAGAATACGATCCTGAGTCTTACGATTGGTATAAATTCGACGAGATTACGCTTCCAACAACAGTGCGGCCTTCCACAACAACAACAAATCGACCCCCAACAACACCAGATCATTACAAAACACATACCTACGATGATCTGTGGATTACGAAAAAAATTATTATTACGGATAATGAGAGACCAAGTAAATTTTCAACATTATTTTCAATGATACGACCACGATACGATACCACAACTATTGAAAACAGCGAATGAACACTACACGACAATGGTAATCGTGAAATATAAATAATATAACTCATTTTGTCGTGTGTACAAAAGAAGGAAGTTCCAACAAGGCTCTCGAAAGGTAGATCGATAGATATCGGTTATCCGAATCAAAAAAAAATATAATTTTATATTAGTCATTTGACCTGTCTTTTAAGAGGATTAAGCTAAAGATCACCTTAGAAGAGGTGAAGATTTTACAACCTGTCCGTCCACAATGAATGCTCCGAACGCGTCATGGCTTATTCTTTATTGCCACAACGCGTTGAGATCGAATAGCATGTACCTAAGCCACGACACGAATTTCGCTATTTGGTCTTTCTTTGATTGCCACAACGCGTCGTGCGCGTTTTCATTAGAGCCATAACACGAATTTCGCTATGTGGATATTTTACTGTGACCACATCGCGTTGTGGGCTATTTTCCCGCTCAATGAGCGTTTTTGATCTTTGAGCGTAACATAAATATGTATTGCACAATTACTAAAACATAGTACCGAGTACCTACTTAGACTGTTAGCTGGTATTACTAATTATAAATATTTTTGGTTTTCGTATCTCTTATACATAGATAGCTGTGCAGGACAGATTAATTTGTATTGTTATAATCCGCTACTTGAAAAGATTCTGTATAGTACAATATGCAGGAACACTGCCCACATAAAATACCACACACAATTTTCCAACACTTTCTTCGACGCACGTTTTGTACCGACACTGGGACATCCTCAGGAGTGTTGACTTCGCGATGCGAAATCGTAGGGTCAAACATTGTGAAGTCAACATCTACTGATTACATTATGGATTTCCGCAAAATAACGTCTGCTTCCATTCAATATCCCTCATAGATGTTAACCCCATTTTTTTCAACCGACTTAAAAAAAAGGAGGATTTCGACTGTTTGTTTTCTATGTTTGTTACCTCATAACTTTTGACTGGGTGAATCGATTTTGATGATTCTTTTTTTATTACAAAGCTAACGCTTCCCGTGTGGTCCCATTTCAATTTAGTCCAGTTCAGGGGTGTGATTCTTGAAAATATAAAATTTTACAGCGGCCAACCATCGAAGGTAACCATAGCAACGCAGCCATCAGCAGCCAATTGTCGCCTTGGCTGCATAACTGACGCAAACATTAACCAATCAGCGCATAGATGTCAGCTCGTCGCTGTTTTAGGTATTTTTGCAGAATAGCACGGCTGATAATGGTATCCATGAGAAAACCATATTAATTGGGAAGGATGTATTCAACAGTAGTTAGAGGAGAGTTGAAGTAAACAATAAAACTGTTATTCTTAATTTAACTAACGTTTATTATTACAGAATATCCAGAATACGATCCTGAGTCTTACGATTGGTATGAATACAACGGGATTACCCATCCAACAACAGCGCGGCCTTCCACAACAACAACAAACCGACCCCCAACAACACCAGATCATTACAAAACACATACCTACGATGATCTGTGGATTACGAAAAAAATTATTATTACGGATAATGAGAGACCAACTGAATGGTCAACTTTATTTTCAACGATACGACCACGATACGATACCACAACTATTGAAAGCAGCGAACGAACACTACACGACAATGGTAATCGTGAAATATAACTAATATACCTAACTCATTTTGTCGTGTGTACAAAAGAAGGAAGTTCCAACAAGGCACTCGAAAGGTAGAATATCGGTTATCCGAATCAAAAAAAAAATATAATTTTATATTAGTCATTTAAACAAAATAGTACTAACTTATGCCTATTTTTTAATCGGTTATTTTAATCGCGAGGAATGAGTCCATAGATAATCGAATATTCGGATAATCGAAATCTACTGTATCTAGAAAACGGTCATGTCCATAAACCTACATATTATATATAGAAAGATATATAAATAAAATAAATAAATATATATGAGGACATTACACACATCGCAATCGAGCCCCAAAGTAAGCGATAGCTAGTGTTATGGGTACTTGATAACTGATAAATATACCTACATATTAATATACATAAATATAATGTATTGAAAAACACCAAGACACTGGAAAACATTCATGCTCATCACATAAACATTTACCAGTAGTGGGAATCGAACCCATGACCTCCGACGCAGACAGCAGGTTCGCTACCGCTGTGCCATTCGGTCGTCAAAATAAGTATATTTTAGTAAAATGCGCAAATTGTAAACTACCTGAAGTTAAAGTAGAAGTAACGCAAATACTTATGAGTTACTATATAATGTAGTTATTTTAAGATAATCTAAGTTTATTTTATTTTTATAATTTTAGGTGACCATCTAACTAATAATAATACAGCGGGGATTGTGATTGCAATACTAAGTGTAATGTTGATAATCTCTATCTGCATCATTGCTGTTTTGACTACTAAATATGGCAGAAAAGAGAATTTAAATACACTGTGGGAGAACACTTTAGCAACAATCACTTGCAGGAATAGTACTGATCGCAATGAGCAAGCTGCTATTCAAATAAAAAATGAAACAGCACACCAAAATGAAGAAGCTTCGAAAACCGATGGGGTCATCGAAATAAACGATGAAACAGCACACCAAAATGAAGAAGCTTCGAAAACCCATGGGGTCATTGAAATAAACGATGAAACAGCACACCAAAATGAAAAAGCTTCGAAAACCGATGGGGTCATCGAAATAAACGATGAAACAGCACACCAAAATGAACAAGCTTCGAAAACCGATGGGGTCATCGAAATAAACGATGAAACAGCACACCAAAATGAACAAGCTTCGAAAACCGATGGGGTCATCGAAATAAACGATGAAACAGTACACCAAAATGAACAAGCTTCGAAAACCGATGGGGTCATCGAAATAAACGATGAAACAGCATACCAAATGAACAAGCTGTACTATCAGATAGCGTACCTATCGAAATAAACAATGACACAGTACACCAAAATGACTAAGCTTCGAAATCATCTGAAGCGACCACCGAAATCAAGAATAAAACAGCAAACCAAAATGAACAAGCTTCGGGATCATTTGAAGCGAAATAAACAGTTAAACAGCATACCAAAATGAACAAACTTCGAAATTCTCTGAAGAGGCCATTGAAATAAATAATGAAAAATCACAATGAGACATACAACATTTACTGAATTAAGTTGCGAAGGCTGATACGTCATAGAAAGTAACAATGAAACAGTACACCAAAATAAACAAGCAAATGAAGCAGCCATTGAAATAAATAATGAAAAAAATTACTGAAACAAGTTGCGGAGATAGATGAAGCGAAACAGAAAAAATAACAAAACACCGACAGAAAAAATAAATATTTGAATTCGCACGAAATAGCTTTAGAGCATGATAATTAAAAAAATCTTAAGTAAAAATATATATTTATTGTGAAAGTTTGCTTGTTCATAAGTAACTAGCAATTGTTCGTAAGTAGAGTAGCCTAGGTTAGATCGTCCAAGGAGTAGCCAGAACGTATTATATTTTTTTGCTAGGGCAACACAGCTCCACAACTGGCAACACTGGAACCGGAAACGCGGGTTAATACAAAAACTGTGACCTCGATTCCTAAACATTACCCCGTTTCCACAATGTCACCTAGCATGTGGGCACAACGATGATATCAGAATTCAAAGACAAGCTTCAGATTTGTTAGTAAATGTATATTCCGTTAAAAAAGAAATAAAAATAAATGAAAACAAATTATCTCGTTTAATTTTAATTTTTCACTTGTTTATTTCCAGACTAGGTTTACCTTTTTCGAAGGCAATAACTTGTATGGCTTAGATAAAACTATGTTAAGCTATTAGAAGAAGCGATTTCCGAATTCTGCAAATACTAGATTCACCACTTTTTTATGTACGCTTCTACAATAATGATACCGACTTACACATCAGGGCTACTAACTGATTTAAGAATTTTGAATGGCAAAGATTCTTGGAGTGATAGGGATATGCTTCCATGTCCTCACGAGATGTCGTAAAAATAGATGTTGTAAATCAGCGGGGTTAGACAAAGTAACAGTCGTTTGGCGTTAACGACAGTAGACAAAAATGTATGGACAAACCAAGTGACTGAAAAAAAAACCATGACCGAATAGAGGAAAACACGCCGTGTTTGATAATCGACTACGACAATTTGAACGCTCCCTGGCGTTCTCGCAGACCTTGTAGATAACTTTAGCGTACTTCGCATGACAATTGACAGCCGACAGTGAACAACGCTAAGCATAAAGTAGATTCTGCTTCCATTTGTTTTCATTCGTCACGTGGTTTGTCCATACATTTTTGTCTACTGTCTATTACTTTGTCTAGCCCCGCTGGGCAGTGTAAAAAAATAAAGATTTTCATTTTGAGTTTTTAAAAGTTTTGTCAGCAAAATCCATGTTATGAGTATCTAGGCCGCTAGGTGAGGTATATCATCGGCGCACAGCCTTCGCTGCCTTATCATACGGCACTATCGACCCGGCGGGGCGCAGCGCGCATGCGTGGCATATATGCGGACAGTATGACGTTTGCCGGGCGGCCAGCCAGTGCCTTCGCGAGCCTGCGTATTTATACATACAGCATATTTCAAAAATCGAACACTTCCAAAGCCATTTTGCTATGTACCCAAAAGTTTAACCTTTAACATTGAAGGGGATATAGGTAAGTGGAAACCATAGATTAAATAGCGCAGAAGTTTGAGTTTTCTTTATTCAAAAAATACAAAAGAAAGTTAAGCCAATTATTTTTGCTTATATCTACAAGTACATGTCTCTCTACTTATATAAGTTAGCATTTGCTACTGTTACCTTAAAGATTAACCTTCTACTTTAAACGGGACATAGGCAAGTGTAAAATTAATCGAATTTAATTAGTTTTGGAAAGTATTTACTTATAATTTTTTTCTTTATTTACTTAATATTAAGAGCGTATATTTTACATGTCAATATTATTTCACCCTATATAGTGTGTAAGTTTAGCCATGTTCATACTTCATACCTGAATTAATAGAAAAATTTAATATAAACGAAACATAATTTTCGGTTCAGTAATCTTTTCATCTGAAGAAGGCCTACGTCGGGTCTACGCAAGTTCTACGAAAGGCCAACGAAAATCTTCATAGCTCTTTCTACAATTCAAATAACCTTCATTAAAATTAATATTATATTAGCAAATATACAAACATTATTTACTTTAGTATTGAAATATTTATTTTTGAGGTTTCCGCATTAATTAATTAGCTAGCTTATTGAAGCCTCCTCGAAACTATAATTGGTACGAACGCGTATCATACCAACGTAGTTATTAAACGATGTTATTCGTAGAAGTATTACGTCATGGTTTTTATTTTCGTTCATGACTTATCTATGTACCTACTTACATATTAAAATCTACATAAAATTATAATAGCTACATAAATTACTTACTTATATTTGACGACCGAATGGCGTAGTGGTAGCGAACCTGCCGTCTGCACCGGAGGTCGTGGGTTCGATTCCCACTACTGGTAAATGTTTGTGTGATGAGCATGAATGTTTTCCAGTGTCCGGGTGTTTTTCAATATAATATTATATTTATGTATATTTATCAGTTATCTAGTACCCATAACACAAGCTATCGCTTACTTTGGGACTAGAATGCGAAAATATATAAATATAAAAATTACTTACCTACTTATTACCTACTTTTATTTATTTATTCTTTGAGCTTTTATTTTCTGGTCTCCAGAAACAGCTGACCTGCAAACGTTATTCTTTCTAATCTTATATAGCCTAGGAGGGACAGCCATCTAGCTGATCCCATAAAAACTGGTCAAGTGCGAGCTGGACTCACGCTAAAAGTTGCCCACATTAACAAATTTGATAATTCCTATTACCTTTTTTTTTAATTGACAGAAAATGCCTAACGCATACCCCTCCGTCAGGGGAAACGGATGGGTTATGTGGGGCTTGCACCCACTAAAAACTGTCTGTTTCCACGGCGAACCTGCTGGCGGGAGTACGGGATTCACTGTCGTATTCACCGCGCTCCCGCCAGATAATTCCTATTACCTGCTCCAACACAATAACAATACAATTTTCTTATTCTACGGACAGCTGTGGGGACAACAAAATTACGCATTTAGGGTTAGGCTTTTTGTATAGATACGGAACGCAAAACTAAGTAGGTACGTGATTTAGGTTAGTTATTAGGTATTACAATTAGTTACGAGTACGAGTATATAGGCGATTCTATAAAAACAACATTGTCACGATACACGATAAGAAGTGTAGGGAAAGAAGAATTAGGAACACACAAATTTAAAGCGAAAAAACCTTTACGTGAATTGCCCAACAGTGGGGCAAATGAAGCACGCCTACCTGCGTTGGGGCGTGGAGGCTAGGTGGGCGGTGACCTTATCCCTGAATCTTGCTCTTGTATAAGACACGCCTTTGAGTGGGATATCAACCGGCAAAATGTCAAAAGTCAAGTTTAATTCAAAGTGGTAATAAAAATAACTTTTTTGGCTCATTAAAAGGATTATCATAATGGTGATAATTTATATAAATTAACTAAGTGTTGATGACAGATCCCAATCACTCTGTACTGTACTGTACTGAGAAGACCCTTCAATAAACTCAGACGGATAGGTACCTATTCTCCGAAAGGGAACAGCAATTTAAATTAAAAATAAGTTCGGGTTTTCCCAAATTAGCTCAGTTAGTTTCGGTAGTTTTAGCCCGAAGGATAAACAAACACACACACACACACACATAATAACTTTGACGTTTATAATATTATAAACGCGAAAGTTTGTAAGTATCTATGGATGGATCTTTTTTACTCTTTTACATCGCAACTACTGAACCGATTTGGCTGAAATTTAGAACATAGATAGTTCATTACCCGGACTAACATATAGGCTACTTTTTATCCCGGAAAAATCCATAGTTCCCACGGGATTAGCGAAAAACCGAAATTCACGCGGGTGGAGGATTTCGAAAAACCTAAATTCGATAGGAATTCTTTCGATTACTAAACCCGAATTCTGAAATACGCCACGATTCGTGTAATTTCTCATTTAAGCTAAGAACCTTTTTCTAGTCTAGACTCTAGACACAAGAATAGATGGCCTTGCCTACGGTTTTCCGACAAGTAAGTACCTAACTGGATAGCCACGTGGATGTTTTATTTTTAATTTTTTTAAGTACTAAAGTTTTATAGTTAAAAACTGACTTCGACGCATATCGTAAGTACTTCTTGACAATTCCTGAACTTATTATGATGAAACTTTCAATCTTCCCTAGTTCTGGAAACCCTCTCTCTGAAAACTCCTCGGAAAGAGCTTGACCGATTTTTATGAAATATTCGGAAGGGTTGAGGCTTAGAACTATTTCTAATATCCCCAAGTAAAAAATATCCGTGTATATTATATTGCCGTCTGCGTCGGAGGTCGTGGGTTCGATTCCCACTACTGGTAAATGTTTGTGTGATGAGCATGAATGTTTTCCAGTGTCTGGGTGTTTTTAAATATGTTATATTTATGTATATTAGTATGTATGTATATTTATCAGTTATACAGTACCCATAACACAAGCTATTGCTTACTTTGGGGCTAGATTGCGATGTGTAAAATGTTCCGTATTTGTTTATATTTATTTATCTAATTGATTAATTGAAATGGTAAAACAACACTGCGGGGTCTTTAAAGTAAGTTTAAGTTCTCTACCGCAAGTCGGACTCTATTCAAACGTAAATTTTGACATTTCATAAGTGACTTGGTTAGGCTATGTAAAGAATAAACTTTTAAATCTTAACATTCGCAATAGACATTATAATATGGCGCACAATGCGAAAAAATTTCGCCAGTTTACCGGTGCAAAAAATGCTTGTTTTGTCACCAGCAGTAAGGTCACGCTGTAGTTCACTTAGCAGCCGCCTATAGAATATGACAGATGGCGCTACCGTTTGCTTGCACTAAAAAGGTTTACTTACGTAAATAGTTCAGATGCCCATATCCTCAAGTTTCTTATCGGTGCTTATCACTAACAACATCATAGCCCCATCTATAGTACTTAGTAGTGTTATTCTCTCTGTCTAAGTGTTATTATATCTCGCTGCAGACTCGGTCATACATCATTCGAGTGTTTCGCAAACAACAAAGCGAAACACTCGAATGATTTATGACCGAGTCTGCAGCGAGATAATAACACTACTATGGCCCGTCAAAACCCTATTTGTTTCCAGAGATCGGTTAAAAATAGCTCGTATTTGCTCTTTAACAAAATCTCCTTCAAAGTTATTGCCTATAGCGCCATGACGCGCTAATTAGCCCTTATCTCGTCACAACCGGACGAGTTTGTGCTACAGACACACACCTACCTGTCTACACACACATTACTAAAATTTACAAGTTAATAATGCCAATATATTCGTACCACCTCCACCTAGTTACCTAGTGTCTCACGTCTCTACCTCCTAGCCAAGTCAATGGGTATAATACCTATCCGATCACGACAGTTACAATTTTATTTAGTTTTACGCAAATAGTAGGCTTTATATATTACGTCGTAGGGTTATGGCAAGTACATAAATATTTTGGACATACAATCCAATTATTAGGTAGGTCTAATTTCGAGGAAGAGGTGAACCGCCGAATCCAACTCGGCTGGGCAGCGTTCGGGAAACTCCGCGATGTCTTCTCGTCCAACATCCCTCAGTGCCTGAAGACTAAAATCTTCGAACAGTGCGTGTTGCCAGTGATGACATACGGATCCGAGACATGGTCGCTAACTATAGTGGGCCTCATAAGAAGGCTCAGGATCACTCAGCAAGCGATGGAGAGAGCTATGCTCGGATTATCTTTGCGCGATCGAATAGAAATGAGGAGATCCGCAAAAGAACCAAAGTGACCGACATATAGATCGCACGTGTCGCAAAACTGAAGTGGCAATGGGCGGGGTATATAGCTCGTAGGACCGATGGACGTTTGGGACCCAAGGTGCTGGAATGGCGGCCACGCACAGGGAAGCGCAGTGTCGGCAGACCCCCCCACCAGGTGGACGGATGACATAAAGAAAGTCGCGGGGAGTCGCTGTTGCCTGGCCGCGCAAGATCATGGTGTTTGGCGGTCACTTCAGGAGGCCTATGTCCAGCAGTGGACGTCCATCAGCTGACACGATGACGACGAGGGTTATGGCAATGAGTTTCGGGCAATTTTAACAAAAATACCCATTTACTTACTTCATAATTTGGTTCCCGATAGCTCAAAATCCAACCAAAATGAGGTAGGAAAATTTTCAGCAATCTTTTCATCAAAAACGTGTGTAAGTAGGTATTTACTTACTATTATTTTCGTAAAATTAATTGTTGTACCTACAATGTTTATTGTAATACATACTATGTTTTGTTCAGACTTCAGATAACAATATCAATGAATTCGTACCTACTCGTGATGGTTGAATGGATAGTTATAAATGAATTGAGCTGGTCAAAACAGAATTTTCCCCGGTTTTCCCGTTAGTAATTGGGTAGCAGTTTCCCGTTAGTAATAAAGGAGTTGTCAACCCCTTTTATTGCCCATTAATTTGTTGACTAAAGTCACCCTCGCGTACCCATAACCTTGTAGCATTTAGATAATTATAATTGATAACGATAGCAATTTTCCTTTTCGTGGTAAAAGTAAAACCATTGGAAAAGGCTAAGAATGTTTATAAAAATTTCGAGTAGTTACCAAATGTAAAGTTGTTTACGCGAGAGTAGCTGGCGCGAGCGCCGAGTCTATTGTGTTGTATTGAATCGTGTTCTCCCTCTCTAACCCGCGGAAGCGCTCATCTGCGCGTCTTGCTCGCACTTCGGTTACGGCGAGTTTTTTGCTGCATGCGATGACGCGCGTCCGGTCGGGAGTTGCTAGGCGGTCTTTCTGCGAACGCGCCGTGCAATAGCACCACCCCAGTCTGCTGTCGACCGACAAACTTAGCGGTCCCCCGCGCGTGGCTGACGTAATTTTGATCACGTGTCGTCTTTGAAACGCGTAGTCGCGAGACGTAAATGACTACGTTTGAGTAGCCACGTTTATATTTGCGCGGGTGTTTAGTCATCGAATAACAGCGCAACGGGACTTCCGTTTTTTGATGCGCCTGAGTTGTTTTTCGCACTGCGGTTTTGTTTTCCCCAGACCTGATCGTCTTGGGGACCGCGTCAATTCTGCGAGCGCGTGGTCTCGGGTGTAGTCACATAGGAACAGCACGCGAGTGCAGCGTTTTTGCCGCTCAAAAGTCTGCCACGTCGGTTTGAACCTCCAGAATCGTAAATCCACTTGATTGACGTCCAGCTTCGAGACCTGGGTGTTGGGAGACCGCGTCGAATTCTGGTGGACCGTGTTTTACATGGCGGCGCATCTGTTATGCGCATTTGTGGACTTGTACCTACACGCGATAAAATCATCGTGCAATAATCCGTGTAAATTATCTTGAATAGACTCATTTGTGTTTACGTGTTAGTGAATTCGAACCGGTAGCCGACGGAAAGTGGGTTCCTGCGCGTGTAGTCTTCGTGTTTGGAGGCTGATTTGAAGCGGAGGTCAGACGGCTCTGCCAGTCCCATACACACACGCACCCTTGTACATACCCTTAACACTTTCACGTCACACACTGTCCCACATCTACTACAGAGGACTCCGTATCAAGGCCGACGCTTCGGGATCAAGGTCAGTCAATAAGTACCTACTAATTTTAAACTATTTTTATTGTTGGCCGCGTCCGGTGGCGTACTGTATCAGCCGTAGTGGCCGACCTGTTGTCTAGTAAAAGTCGCCGTTTATTTCCACTGATCGACTAGTGAGACTCGGATTACTATCCGACTCGGATTGGATACCGTCATCCGACCCGAGACTGATCGTATACTAGTGATCCCTTGTAGTCTCACTGGTCGGTCCCCCCTCGACCTGTCCGGGCTCGTTCCTCTATGGGCCCGGGAACTCAGCCCTCGTCTGGACAGGCGAGGGGCCGTAACATTTGGTAGCAGAGAGCGTGGTTTCGCGCCTTTTGGTTAAGCGGCTTTTACACGTTCGGCGTGTCGATATCGATATTTGTTGCGCGTATTTAATTCGTCGCGTATCTCTGTCGGTCACACGTTTGTAGGCGCGGTACGCCACGTGTCGGACCGATACGCCGCGTTAACGGCCACAGATTATTGTACCGCTACACCACGCGTTTTTGTAGCAACGCCGCGTTTATTTACCGCGTGCCGCGCGTTTGTTAACCGCGACCTTGATTAGCGTTCTGCACGTGTTGGTGTTTGCATCTGTGCTTGTTCTACTTCCTTGTTGTTTTATTTTTTGGTTTCGTGCTTCCTTGTAATTATTCTCGCGCAGTCTCGCCATGCCTTCGCATAAGCCTCCGGTGCGCCGTATGCAGGATGAGCTGCGGTGGGCAGCTAGCGCGCATGCGCTTATTACTCGTCCAGACAGGACGGCTAGCTTGCTCCACCGCCTTGAGCAGCTCCCAGCCAGACGAGCCCATTTTGAAGAGGCCTATTCGGAATTCCTTGCTACAGTGGAGGACGACGAGGCGCGAGAATCGGCCCAGAAGGACTACGAACAGTTCTTCGAGTTCACAGACGATGTGCTCGAGGCTGGGGCCAAAATGAATCGTGAGGCTCGACAGAGCATTCTGTGCGAGTCGCCTCGCCCGCAGCCGCAGCCCGCCCTATTGGGTCGGCTGCCTACTTCCACACTTTGGTGGGCGGCTTCAAGACTGGATGGGGTTCATCTCCATCTTCGACAGTCTAGTCCATACCCGCCGAAGGGGAGGCACTTGGGGTAGTCTGCCATTTGAAGTTGTCTGACGCCAGCTACTCCACGGCCAGAGAACTCCTCGAGAGGCGCTACGCCAATGTGCGCCGCCTTGCTGACGCGCACATGATGGAGTTGATATCCCTCCCGGTTTTGAAAGACCTAGCACGTCTCCGGGAGGTGATCATTGACCCAGTCGTGGTTGCTTGCAACGCCCTTCGACAACTTGACTTACCGGTGGATCAGTGGTCCTTCTGGCTTCTTCACCTGGTTCTGTCCCGCCTGCCTCTCGATCTGCGGATCCGATTTGAAGAGAGGTACGGCGGGGACGGGGCTAATTATATACCCCCGTTCAGTGACCTCTTAAAGTTCCTTGAGGAACAGAGCCGCCAGGTGGAGAATGCCGTGGCCTCGGGAACACCGGCAAAGGAGCCGGCGCGACCGACGCCACCTTCTAAACCCACGACTTCCACCAGGGGTTCCAAGCAGCCAGAATTAGCGCAGGAGACTGGACGCCGCCCAATTCTAAACTTTAGTGGTCTTGCTGCGACCGAGGTGACCCCCTGTCACTATTGCCGTGCTTCCACGCACACGACGACTGACTGCCCTAAATTCTTGGAGAGACCGCCCAAGTCCCGTAGGGCCATCGCTAGGGAGCGCCGTTGGTGCTACTCTTGCTTAGGTCGGCACTTACAACGAAATTGCCAGCACCAACGGCCTTGTCCCCATTGTCAGGGCAACCACCTTCCTATTCTTTGCCTCGACCGCAATGGCGTCGGTAGGCAGGAGGTGGTTGAGCGGACACCCGGCAGGAGTGGAGTCTCCTCACCGGTCACAGGCCCAACCGATAGAAGGCGTGGTGACACTGTTAGTGCGGCCCCTGGTTTTGATAGGGCTTCACCCCCCCCTCGGGCGGGGGTGCAGCCCTCCAGGGGCGGGGGCGTTCCGCCCTCTGTCAACCCTGAGGGAGGTTTTGCCGTCGCTCAGCCTGATCCAAGGAGGTACTCCCCTCCTCTGGCTGAATACCCCAGGCTGCAGCGACACCTTCCTCGATGGCCTGGACACCCCCTTCCGCACTACGCCGCCCCGCGGCTGTCGTACATGGCCAGACCCCCTCAGACCGGGAGAGACGCTTGGGTGTACCCTGGGGGAACCCCACCTCTTGGTGTGGTCGAAGTTCCCCAAGAAGGCCCTTACGAGCGCCCAAGGCTAGAGGAGTTGCCCGAAAGGGGCAACTCCCGTTGACTTGCTGCTGCCTTGGCTCCCACCACCGCCACCTCACCTGACAATTTGAACGACCATAAGCCGGTCTGCCAGACTGTACTTTTACCAACGGCTTTGGTCAGGGTGTACAACCCGAAGGGTGAGTGGCTTATGGTACGCGCGCTGCTAGATCTCGGATCACAGCGCTGGATTGCGTCGTTGTGGTGGGTGAGCGCTTCGGGGCAAGTCTCATTGGACCTTGTCCTAGCTAAGTGCAAGGTTGCATCTATCAGGCCTCGTCTAACAATTCCTAAGTTTGAACTTGTGGAGCCAACTATTGACCCGGTTACTGGACCACGTCCACGCTTCTTGGAAGTCTTTTGTAAACATGGTGGACGTTTTTGCGTGGTCGGACGGTGAGATTGTCCTGTGTGGGCTCCGGACTTCGGTCCATAATCTTGGCATTTTTAAATACTCATGCGGGTTGCAATACCCTCTCAGCCATTTTGCAGCGTGAGTTTGGATTTTGGCAGGCCGACGAACCATTCGAATCGTGATCAAATGTATTCCTTGCTATCGTTTGGAGGCATCCATTGCACAGCTTGTGATGGGTGACCTGCCTGCGGACCGCGAAAAGGCTGCTCGACCTTTCGCCGGTGTTGGAACCAATTGCCGGTCCTTTCTTAGTGAAGAGCTCTAACCTTAAGAATGCTCGGTCTTTTGAGGCCTACTTGTGCGTCTTTGTTTGCCTTGCAACCAAGGCAGTCCACTTGGGACTTATCAGTGCCCTCAGCACGGAGGCGTTCTTGGTCACTCTGGGCCGCCTCGTGAGCCGTCGCGGCCTACCCGATTTGGTTCGGACCGACTGCGGGACTAATTATAAGGGAACCAATCGTTATTTGAAGGAGGTCGTCGACTTACTTGTTGAGAGCAAGCACTGTGTAGGCACCGCCATGTCTAGAATGGGAGATCTTGTTATGCTTAAAGAATCTAATCTACTCCCACTATTTTGCGTCGTGGACGCATTGTTAAACTGTTATTTGGATCGGATGGCGTTCCGCGGGTGGCCGAGGTATTTGTAGGGGACTCAGTATTGCAACGTGCCGTGGTCACGTTGTCCCAACGGCCTATTAATTAGCGAATCTACATCCTTAGATTCGGAGCGGGGGATTGTTTACGCGAGAGTAGCTGGCGCGAGCGCCGAGTCTATTGTGTTGTATTGAATCGTGTTCTCCCTCTCTAACCCGCGGAAGCGCTCATCTGCGCGTCTTGCTCGCACTTCGGTTACGGCGAGTTTTTTGCTGCATGCGATGACGCGCGTCCGGTCGGGAGTTGCTAGGCGGTCTTTCTGCGAACGCGCCGTGCAATAGCACCACCCCAGTCTGCTGTCGACCGACAAACTTAGCGGTCCCCCGCGCGTGGCTGACGTAATTTTGATCACGTGTCGTCTTTGAAACGCGTAGTCGCGAGACGTAAATTACTACGTTTGAGTAGCCACGTTTATATTTGCGCGGGTGTTTAGTCATCGAATAACAGCGCAACGGGACTTCCGTTTTTTGATGCGCCTGAGTTGTTTTTCGCACTGCGGTTTTGTTTTCCCCAGACCTGATCGTCTTGGGGACCGCGTCAATTCTGCGAGCGCGTGGTCTCGGGTGTAGTCACATAGGAACAGCACGCGAGTGCAGCGTTTTTGCCGCTCAAAAGTCTGCCACGTCGGTTTGAACCTCCAGAATCGTAAATCCACTTGATTGACGTCCAGCTTCGAGACCTGGGTGTTGGGAGACCGCGTCGAATTCTGGTGGACCGTGTTTTACATGGCGGCGCATCTGTTGTGCGCATTTGTGGACTTGTACCTACACGCGATAAAATCATCGTGCAATAATCCGTGTAAATTATCTTGAATAGACTCATTTGTGTTTACGTGTTAGTGAATTCGAACCGGTAGCCGACGGAAAGTGGGTTCCTGCGCGTGTAGTCTTCGTGTTTGGAGGCTGATTTGAAGCGGAGGTCAGACGGCTCTGCCAGTCCCATACACACACGCACCCTTGTACATACCCTTAACACTTTCACGTCACACACTGTCCCACATCTACTACAGAGGACTCCGTATCAAGGCCGACGCTTCGGGATCAAGGTCAGTCAATAAGTACCTACTAATTTTAAACTATTTTTATTGTTGGCCGCGTCCGGTGGCGTACTGTATCAGCCGTAGTGGCCGACCTGTTGTCTAGTAAAAGTCGCCGTTTATTTCCACTGATCGACTAGTGAGACTCGGATTACTATCCGACTCGGATTGGATACCGTCATCCGACCCGAGACTGATCGTATACTAGTGATCCCTTGTAGTCTCACTGGTCGGTCCCCCCTCGACCTGTCCGGGCTCGTTCCTCTATGGGCCCGGGAACTCAGCCCTCGTCTGGACAGGCGAGGGGCCGTAACAAAAGTATTTTAGCTTTTAATGTGCAATAAAAGGGCTTTTTTTAGAACAAAGAATGATGAGACAGGGGGGGGATTCCCGTAACGTTTTCACACACTCAGTGATTTGACCTCAGAAAAAAAATGAACACTGAAAAAATAACTTTACGCCTATTAGTTTAGAGTGTACAACTGAATGTAGGTACTTCAATATAGGAAATATAATGCCTCAACTTTATCCTGCAACGTAATTTCACTGTTCTCGACCATGTTGCGTTTTGAACTACATTCAATTTTACTTAAAATATTTGCAGAATATTTAGTTGTATATTCACTTTAAAATTGATAGTTAATAATTAAAAAAATCAAAAAACCCGACTGCAAAAATGTCAACTGAAATGCAATAACTTAAAAGACTGAAACAAGGCGGACAACGAAAACAAAATTATAATAAACTTAAAACGATGCAATTTTTACTTCATTTTAACAAACAACATTATGAGCTGATAGCTTTAGTTAAATTTTCGCATTCAATTTAAAAATAAAGAAGGCGGGACCTATTTTTGCAAATTATAAAGAAAATTAATAGGTCCCGCCTGCTTTATTTTTAAATTGAATGCGAAAATTTAACTAAAGCTATCAGCTCATAATGTTGTTTGTTAAAATGAAGTAAAAATTGCATCGTTTTAAGTTTATTATAATTTTGTTTTCGTTGTCCGCCTTGTTTCAGTCTTTTAAGTTATTGCATTTCAGTTGACATTTTTGCAGTCGGGTTTTTTGATTTTTTTAATTATTTATTTTATTTCAGGCTTTTTAGTTGCCACACTTTACGAGCGAAACCTAAGCACTTTTATCTACACAATGTGAATAGTAAAGTAGGTAGTAGTAAAGTGGGTATATTTGGTTATATATTATATTATGTCGGTTCAAGTCAGTCAGTCACTTGGAAGAAGTAAAAGTTGTAAACAGTGTCGTCAAACGCAAACCTGGATTTTATCCCGGAAATATATAAGCTGTAACATTTCATAGGTGTAGTTTGTGTACGTTTAGGGCTCAGGCGTATCTAACTCACGTCGCTTTAAGCGGATCATTCGGGAAAAACTGAGATTACAAATAGAAATAGAAAAAAGCTTTATTTCACATAGGCCTAACTTACAGGCACTTATGAAAGGTCATTTATATTATTTAATGATATCTAGACAGTGTCTACTCCGCGCCGTTCAAAAATAAAATGCTAAAGATTAGAAAGCCTACCTTGTTAGGGTCATTAGATTAAATCTGATCGACAAAGTGGAGCGCGTCTTAGAGTACACACAGCGCCATCTAGGGCGAGTAGCGAAAGTACAGATGTTAAAATAATTGTTTAATGATTATATTAAATTATGTTTTCGATTTATGCTATGATATACCAAGTAAAAATGCACAATATAAAGTACGACACACACTTTGTCAATACAAGAATAACGCTATCAAAAACTACAAATGTTACCATTTTGAACGCATTGATCGACTGTTTATAATTCCAAATTAATTCAAAACATATGACTTATACAAAAAATACCAGAAATCTCTCGACACTCAAATGATATCATTAAAAGTAACAACTTTTGTTCTACAACTTTCCAAAATTTCGTATTAATTTGTGTCATACAAAAATTTAATAAATTATGTTATTTCTGTAACGTGACATTACACTGTGAAACGAAATACAGGTAATCAGCGATTATGACTGTCCCTGTTGCCAAACCGCTGCGACAGGTTAAGACATAGGCGGTGCTAATGAGAAAGATAAAGATGCACAATACTCACAATAACTGGCGAAAGATTAAAGCTAAGCGCACACTGCGATGCGATTTTTTTCCGCATGTTTAATGCGAAACTTAATCGCAATCCGAATATTATACCTACGCGCACCACAACCTTTGTCGATTTTTTGTCGATCTTCCTGGCGCAGTGGCGCGCGCGCTCGGATTCGAGTGGGAAGTCGCGGGTCCGATTCCCGCCACGGGCCTCTTTGGAACTTTATAATTTCTAATTTTTCTTAGAACTGGACTGGTGGGAGGCTTGGGCCGTGGCTAGTTACCACCCTACCAGCAAAGAGGCACCGCCAAGCGATTTAGCGTTCCGGCGCGATGCTGTGTAGAAACCGTAAGGAGTGGGTTATACTTACCCCTTCCAAGTTAGTACGCTATCATCTTCGGCTGCATAATCACTTACCATCAGGTGAGACCGCAGTCAAGTACTAACTTGTAGTGTGTAAAAAACCCACTTTTCTTTCGCACCACGAAAGACAGGGAGCAATCATGTTACATGAGAGAGTTGCGCTTGCGACTATTTCCGCAGTGCGCGGGACTCAAGTATTTTTCCATATAACACAAAATATTGACAAATTCGCATCGCACTTGCGAATATTAATCACATGCGATTATTTTTCGCAGTGTGCGCTTAGCCTAACGACGAAGGGGTGCAGCGTGCAAGGCGGGGAGGACGAATCACGGATCAGTCACCACGCGCGGCGTTACCGTTTTTACGTGCAGACTACAGAGTACTTTCAAAGAAAGACTGTGTGCAAAATATTGAATAAGTGATATTTCTCAAAATATCGAGTTAAAACAAAAGTTGTAGAACAAAAGTTGTTACTTTTAATGATATCATTTAAATGTCGAGAGATTTCTGGTATTTTTTATATAACCCTGTATATATTTTTGTAATCTCCTTGTAATTCCCTTCATTTTGATACCCTACTCGATAGGTTTGGTTAAAATTATTTTAAAAATGACTGACAATTTTAGGCCCAAAATCCGCCATTTTGTTTTTTATTTTCAAAAACCTATCTAAGAACACTTGGGTTAATGAGACGAATCTAACGATACTATTAACGTCAAAATCCATGCAGCCGTTTGGAAGATACGTGGTCATAAAGAAATTTACATACATACAAGATACGCGCGAAAAACATAACCCTTCTTGCAGTCGGGTAATAAAAATATATTTAAGGGGATCTCCCATACAACAAACGAGATTTTTTTTTGTTTTGATTGGAATTGGTCTTGATAGTACGGAACTTATTGAATTTCATTCAAAAACGTCGCAAAAGCAATTTTAAAAAACACATGGATGAATGAATGAAATACTCAGTCTAATTTCTGTGAGGAAATATGGCTAGAATTGGTAGGTCAGCAATAACAGTGTTCAATAAAAGCGAATTTCAATCGCAATAATATCTCGGTCGCCTGCATTTGTATGCATAATACATGAGGTCGGGGGTGGCGTGTGAGAGCAACATAAGTCGTGGGTCGTGTCACAATGCAATGAGCGACTGGGTTGCATGCATATGCAATGCAAGGAGCGGAGGAATTTTAAACCGACTTAAAAACTCGGGCTCGCGCACCGAGGGTTCCGTGTTATTATGCTGCGTGGTCTTCTCCATGGGGAGCAAGTCCCCACGGGGGTACGGGCCTCGAGGCTGCCTCCTTACCCGGGCGATGTGTCGCGGGGGAGGCGCGCTCCCTCGGTGTTGTTCTTTTAGCCCCGGTAAGGGGCTAAGGCCTCGCCTTCATGGCTTGAGGCCTGCTGGTTTGACGGGTCTGGTCGCCCCGCGCGGTCAGCGATCATGTCGCTGCCCTGCGCGGGGATGCTGGGGTCCAGTAGCATGAACCCCGCGTCGTCGTCTTCGTCTCCGTCACTGTCCACGCGCGCGCACGAGGGAGGGAGACCGCAAGAGCTCGCGAGGTAGCGGACGCCCCGTTGGTGGTCGATCTTGTTGTGGTGCGATCCCGTGGAGGTGTTCGTATGGCCCGTATAGAAACAGTTGTAGCGGTCTTCGATAGTTGACGATAGATGGCGTAACCAGTACCCTAGCACACGCTGACGGAGCTTTCGACGAGCGTGCTATATATAGAAGTTCTGAAGTCACACGCTCGGATCACAAGCGGTCCCCAGGCATAACATCTGCCTGGAGGGAAAATAGGATGGCCAGATTGCATGCAATATGAGACCCAGTGATAGAGGTAGCGTACATCATGAAAACTTATCAATATTTGTAGCACGGGACATAACTAACAAAATGCTAATGGTAAGTAAGTCTAATTCAGTGGGAGAAAAAAGTTATATGACTTTAACTAGAAGATAACCTCAAGTACGCACAATAGCTCCTTTCAAGTGTCAACTGTCAATTGTCAGAATCAAAATGGCGCGGGGCGCCTAACGTTCCATTTTATTACTGAATATTCATATTATTAGTTATAGCTGTTGTTATATACGCATTTTGATAAATAACCGCATCTGACACAAGTTGCGTTTTGTTTCTGCAAAACGACTTGGTATTTTACTAAGTTGGAATAATTTCTATCTTTTGTCTCCCGCTGCGTACATCCCGAATATTTTTTCTTTAAATATTGTTTAAATTTCTTAATATAATAAATATAAACTTGAGGCTGTTCGGTCATTTGTTAATTTTTAAAAGTGTGGGGCAGTCGTGACCAACCTCCTTTCCCTATTGCCACCAACACCGGTAAACAGTAATCCATAAGAATCATTTTTCTTTACTCAACTGCAAACTGAACTTTGTTTTTGGGGTTAATTGTTATATACCTACCAAAAAAACTACTTACTAGATCTCGTGCAAACCAATTTTCGAAGGAAGTTTGCATGGTAATGTACGTATCATAATTTTTTTTTAGTTTTATCATTCTCTTATTTAAAAGTTACGGGGGGTGGGTGGACACATGTTACAATTATTTTATATTTTACAAAATAATGGCGATTTTAGAGCAACTTTTGAGAGCTATCGAGAATATTTTATCCAATCGTGTTTCTGCTTCACAGAGATTTTAGATTAAAGACCCGAAATACATGACGCTTTTGAAAGTATTTTACATTTTTATCAAATCTGCAGCTCACTAAAATTCGCTTAAAAATCCATTTAGCCCTTTATCGTTCCAGGGTCATGCTGTGTAGTAACAAATAGCGCTGATTTCCCTTCAAAACGAGCAAATACATCGTTACTTAGCTGTTGAGATTACATTGAAATAGGTACTTACTAAGTTATAGTCACAAAAAATGTTCAGGTTGACTCAAAAGTTAGTTTTGCAAAAATATAATAATACGTAGATATTTAAAAGCGGCTGAAAGCCTGCATTGTTATTTGCTATAGCGAAACGCTACCGTTTCAGAGAGGTCGTATTAAAATATTTACGACCTTTGTGCCGAACAAGAGGGGAGCACTCGTGACTAACTTCAGGTAGAACTTTAAAGTCCACGAGAATTAAAATATAGCGAGCCCATAAAATACCTATTGTAGTACGTGTGGGTGTCTTATATGAGTAATAAGTAAAAAGTATATATTTTAGTTTACTATTAGCGGAAAACTAAATATGGCGGCTAATTTTGCTGATCCGACTAAAATTAAAATTTTTAAGACGCGGCCATTTTATCATTACTTACCCCATCGAGTTAATGGAAAATACCTCTTCCCGCGAAAAGTAGACCTCATCGAATAACAAGATATTATGAAAATGAAAATGAAAATATTTATTTTCACATAGGCCTAAATAATAGGCTCTTATGAAAAGTCAAAACTCTACCTCCAGGTTCGGAAAGCAGGTTTGCACCGAGAAGAACTGGCAATAAACTCGGCACTATACATATAATACCAAGTTTTTTTGGACAGGGCGTACGGCGCTAGTTCGACATATCGCCAGTTTATCGGTGACGCAAAATGCTTGTTTAGCTACGAATAGTTAGGCTACGCTGTAGTTCGCCCAGCAGCCACGTGTAGTATTCAATGGAAGCAGGCGTTATTTTGCGGAAATCCATAATTAGCAGGATTCTGTATGGTACAATATGCAGGAACACTGCCCACATGAAACACCACACACAATTTTCCAACACTTTCTTCGACGCACGTTTCGTCCCGACACCGTGACATTCTCAGGAGATGTTGATCTGATGCGAAATCGTAGAGACTCTACGATTTCGCGTTGTGAAGTCAACACCTCCTGCGTATTGTATTCTTTTCAAGTAGCGGATTATATCTGTCCTGCTATAGCTACGTAAAGTATTTTGACAGATGGCGCTCCTGTTTGCTTGAACGAAAAAGGTTTACGTAAATCGTTCGGATGCCCATATCCTGAGGTTTTTTATCGGTGACTATAAAATAAAGATTAAAGAATGATGTTCTGTTTGTTCTAGGAACAGCAACATGATAGACCCGAGCTCTTCAGAGGAAGACAGCGAGGATGAACACAAGAAACAACCTTCCAAGCTACCAGGTACGAGGCTTCGGCCGTGGCTAGTTACCACCCTACCAGCAAAGACGCACCGCCAAGCGATTTAACGTTCCGGTGCGATGCTTGTAGAAATCGTTGGGGTAAATTTACTTACCCTTCCAAGTTAGTACGATAACATCTTAGGCTGCATCATCACTTACCATCTGGTGAGATTGCAGTCAAGTGCTAGCTTGTGTAGAGTAAAAAATACAATTTGCCTATGACTATTGGAGTATTGTCTCTATTAGATATAAATAAATAAATATATATCAGGACATTACACACATCGCTATCCAGCCCAAAGTAAGCGATAGCTTGTGTTATTGATACAGATAACTGATAAATATATATACACACTAATATACTTAACTATTATATATTGAAAAACACCCAGACACTGGAAAACATTCATGCTCATCACACAAACATATACCAGTAGTGGGAATCGAACCCATGAACTCCGATGCAGACGGCAGGTTCGCTGCCGCTACGCCATTCGGTCCTCAAATAAAATTATGACTCGCAAGTCCTAGACAGGGCATAATATGAAGCCATTCACGACCGATCGATAGAGCAGCGGATAACAAAAGCCCATTGTGTCGCAGAAATATGATAAAAACTGCCTGATAGCAAATGCCTATACCATACCTGCATTATGATCTACCTAGGGTTGGCACCCGTACCTACTATGTTATAATTATAAAATATAAAACAATAAATAACGAACTTATTTATAGCATCATCTTACTACATTTTTGGTCAGTTTTTAGTTATATTTCTGAAGAATAATAGGTCTTTACACGACATCCCAAAAATGTTTTAGGGTTCATGTATTGTATGCGAGTTTCTTTATTCTACCATAACTTCTGAACGACTGAAGAGATCTGGACATATAACATAGGCTATAGGTTTTGGAAATACACGTTTTATAACAGCACGATTTATAATACATTTTTTTAAATTGATATACACTACAAGTGAAATTAAGTTTTGCAGTCTCACCTGATGATAAGTGACGATGCTGTCGAAGATGTTGCCACACAGCATCGCATCGGTACGCTAAAATTCAGGTGTAAAATTACCTGTAGTGTAGTAACCAGTCGTGGCTGAATAACCGAACACCAAACCACTCCCGGGAATCGAGCCCGGACCTCCTTCAAGCACCCCTGTAGGGGTGCATCGAAATTTGTACCGGCTTTTGTACAAACTTCGGCTGTCCATAGATGGCGCTGGCTGTAAATTCATGGAATTCGGTTCGTTTGTGCGAAGTGAGTTTATCACCGACGTCAAGGTAATTTGTCGATAAAGAACGATCGATAACTGAAATAGAAATAAAATAATTATAGCTGCTATTTTTTTCCTGGATTTTTCTAATATTCATCGCAATATTTTCTAAAAGGTGACAACCCTAGTTCTACCCTTTCTTTTTTAAGATCGCCTTTCCAAACTATCTCATTTGAAAATCTAATCTCTCCAATATACCTACCCTTTAGTATGTCTATAGATTCAGAGCCTGTACTTAGTACACTGGTAGGTTATTTTCCTTCCATTTAGTAGATTGTTGTTGACGCAGAGGCTGGCACGCTTCCAGATACTGAAAAATCTTTGCTAAAACAGTATTCTCCAAATAAGTACATTACGATTATTATGCCCCAGCCCCCAGTTATACCAAATATGTAGGTATGTAGTACCTAATCTTACGTGGCTAAGTGCCTACGATCAAAATACCAATCATAACCAAGTTCTTTGCTAAGCAGACTATCAAAGATTTTGGCCACTGATTTGATTTTAATCTTTTAAATGGTCAAATACCATTTTAAATCTTTTATATGGTTGAGTTTTTGATAATGAACTATGGCACGTATTTATAGCTTGTTTTGTATCTGAATGAAGGTTTAAATGAAAAAAGGCCCTATACCTACCACTAATAAGAAAATTCAGGATAAGGGCATCTGAACGATTTACGTAAGCCTTTTTCGCACAAGCAAACCGTAGCGCCCATCTGTCAAAATTCCGTTGCCTTACTGTTGGTGGCAAAACAAGTATTTTTGGCACCGATAAACTGGCGTCATTTTTTCGCGCCGTCTGCCCTGTCCAGGGTATATGTCTATTCCATATACATATACTTACATACTGATTTTCAAGCCTGCCTGCTCAACAAAATCCAAATGCTCGCATAATATTATAATAGGTAGGGTTTGAGATGTAGGTAAGCAAAAGTTTGCGCAACACGCCCGGCCCTCAGCTCTACAATTAGGTACAATTTCAGTTCTTGTCATAATATACGTAGAAAACCCTACCCCGAGCGTTTCTGAACATAATTTACCGGAAGCAATCGCTTGGAAAACACCAAGTTTTGTAAATAGGTAATGTTCAGAGTTTGCGATCCGAGCAAAAGTTTGCGCTAGGTACACACTTGTACGTAAAAATATTATATGTTCCCGATGAGTAAAAAGTAAATTATTCCTGTGTCGTTATTCCTTATTTCAGTGATTATCACTCAACGAGCTTATTTGACATTCATGTTTTATCCATTTTTTTTCATCCAGATTTTCCACAAAATATTGTTTTCGTTTCATATAGTAATACAACAATGTATAACGAACCACAGACAACAGTGATTATACCATGATCATACCACTGGAAGTGTCAATTTTACAGAATACGGTCCTTGATGAGCAAAGAAGTAATTTCGATTTTAGAATATTAGCGATTGCCATATTATATACCCAGAGATAGAATACCCAGCCCCACTATATTCCTATTTCTGTGCCCAGCCCCGATTGTTCTATAAATTATTAATCTTTCAAGACGCTTTAGCTTGGAAATCACCAAATGAAGGTTCCAGAATAACGATGTTCTGTAGTTTATGAGCAAAAGTTTGCGCCACACATAGGTACTTACTCGTTCATGAGACTATTACGTCTAGTTTTCTTCGCATTTTAGTGTTGGTCATAATATGTAGGTAGGGTTGCCAGGTCACCAAACGTAATATGTAGATAACCGGACAGAACAGCCAGTTTGGCCGGACATTTGTGTAAAAATGCCGGACACCCTACATTACTCAGGATTTTGGGTCTCAGTAGGTACCTATTAAAAGTAGTGACAAAAGTCAAATTTTTAACAGACTTCAAAAAAAGAAGGATGTTCTGTATTCGACCCGTATGTGTATGTGTGTATGTATGTATGTTTGTCCGCGATTATTTCGCGTTTGACTGAACTGATTTTGATGCGGTTTTCAGGAAAGTATTTGTTACATTCTGGAGAAGGTTTTAGTATATTAACCGACTTAAAAAAGTAAGAGGTTCTCCGTTTGATAGATATGTTTGTATTTAAGTTTGTCCAGGAATATCTCGAGTTCGGCAAAACCGATTTCGACGATTCTTACTTTGTTAGGTAGGCCATCGCCCATCATCATCATCATCAGAGGTAGTCTCATTTCAATTTGGTCAAGATCTAATGAATATCTTCGGAGATGGAGAGCGGAACTCCTCAACGGAATAGAATAAATCGCTTGCGATCATTATAATAGTTTACAGTGTAGGCTTTAACTGTCTTCAAAAAAGAAGGAGACTCTCAAGTTGACAATAATGTTTTTAACTAACCGACTTCAAAAAAATGAGGTTCTCAGTTTAATCCCTATGTTGGTATTTAGGTTTGTCCGCGATTATATCGCTATTAGCTGAACCGATCTATTAAATCTATCGAGAAAGACCATTCCTCATACTCGTCATTAGGCATACAGAATAATAGTAGGTACCTATGTCTAACTCATTGTTATACTCGTATATACTATGATATGATATGTTTTTAGTGATAAGTTTTAGGCTAGTACTAAGCCTAAAATTGTCACTAAAAATCTACCACTAAATTAAATTGATAAGGTAGTAATTAGCCCCAAACCTAAGATAGATGAAGTACGTACTTATCACTAAAAAGTATGAAATAAAAAATAAAAAAAATCACAATAAAAACACATGATATTTCAATTTCTTTTTTTAAAAAAAGGGAACCGCCTTCAAAAAAAACCCACTGAAAAGCACACAATAATTTCCTAATAAATCTGGGTATAACTATTTAGTTTTTGAAGTCGGTGCCAAATTCGCAGTCGCAAATCATTTTGAGCACGCTGTTTACAAATTCTAACTAAACTAAAATGTTGGTAAGGCACCGACTTCAAAAGCTAAATAGTTATACCCAGATTTATTAGGAAATTATTTTGTGCTTTTCAGTGGGTTTTTTTTGAAGGCGGTTCCCTTTTTTTAAAAAAAGAAATTGAAATATCATGTGTTTTTATTGTGATTTTTTTTATTTTTTATTTCATACTTTTTTTTATAATTATAATTGTTAAATTGTAATGATATATGAATAAAATCAAATGCTAAATCAGTAGTTTGAAATGTAAAAAGCCTTACAAAAGCTAGACACAGATTATATTGGCATTTGGCCGGACACGCAATCAAAAAGCCTAACTATGTCCGCCTTTATCCGGACGCCTGGCAACGTTTAACCCAGGTAGAAACCACAGATTTGTTCTGTGGTAGAAACTCTGTTTTTGTCACCGTAATGTTAATATTTTTGGTTTTGCACAGTTGGTGGTCCGGGAGGTGTCGCTGGAGGCAGACCCTCAGTAAGAGGAAAGCCTGAACTACCCAGAGGATCGACAGCTGGACTACCAGGTGAGCCTGCCAGCCAGATAATATGTTAATTCAAATTTTCAGAGCTTCTCTCTGTGGTAGCATCATCTATACTTTTTGACTCGGCTCATTATATTAGGATATATTTATGTTAAAACCATATGCGAAGCGGCTGGTAGCAGTTTGTTCGTTATTAATTACTCTAGTCAATTTTAAATCATCTGCAAAAAGACTTACATTGCTGTATTAAAAAAATTCAGCAATGTCATTAAAAAATATTTATATTGAAAAACAATGGTCCCAAATTAGATCCCTGGGGAACTCCAGACTAATGAATATTCTAAACTGATTGCCATCAATAAACACCACAGACTTCCTATCTACAACAGATCAACAGATTTTATTGAGACTCTTTGGCTGAATTAAGGGATACCCATCTAGTAATGTTTGTGTGTGTGTTTTTGCGGCATCGTAGCCCTCAAACGGATGGGCCGATTTCGATGCGGGTTTTTTCAATCGAAAGCCAGTTTCCTTGCGGTGGTTTTAAGCTATATTTGATCAATGTCGGTCCAGCAGTGTAAGAGTATCAGCTATATTTTCCGAAATTATGTAGGGCATTTTACTTACTTACTTAATCAGCCTATTGTCATCCACTGCTAAACATAGGCCTTTCCGAGAGCGCGTCACCACACACTGTCCTCCGCCTTCCTCAACCACCCGCTGCCAGCGACCTTCTTTAGGTCATCGGTCCAGCGGGCAGGAGGTCGTCCTACACTGCGCTTACCGGTACGCGGTCTCCACTCCAGAACACGTCTGCCCCAACGACCGTCGGTTCAGCGACAGATATGGCCCGCCCATTGCCACTTCAGCTTGCTAATCCTTGGGCTATGTCGGTGTATACCTTGGTTCTCCTACGGATGTCCTCGTTGCGGATTCTATCCTTTAGAGAAACATAACATAGCCCTCTCCATAGCACGCTGAACGACTTTGAACTTGTACTGGACAAGGCTTACTGTGAGTGTCCACGTTTCTGCTCCGTATGTCATGACCGGCAAGACGCAGGCGTTGAAAACTTTTATCTTAAGGCATTGGGGTATTTTGGCGTATGATTATTTGATCAAGTATCAGAGTAACACGTCGTTGTATAGGGACAAGCCTCCACCACCCGTGGCCCAATCAACCTCTCGGTTATGGGGGCCGAAACGCGGGAGGGCGCCCGTTCGGTACTTGCTCTTGGCGTGTTCTCGGGGCGCCTTCTTGACTCCCTACAAGTTGTTTGCTCTCGCTCCTTGTCCCTATGTGCTCACTCTACCCATTCTGGGGCAGGACGAAACAAATAACGGACTCGCCGCGCCGTCGCTGTCCGCAGCATATAAATTCTCAGTGTCACTCCAAGCCGCTTCGCCTCTTATGCCACGCGTGCGCGAACTCCCGTAGCTTTCCGAAGTTGGCCGCCGAACCCACGAGATCCTGATAATAAACTGGGCCAGAAACTTCGCGAACGATCCCGTCCAGCAGCAAGCACCGGAGGTCCTCGTATAATAACACGTCGTTGTGCGCAGGTGCAGCGCCGCTGTCGAATGCTCCGCTCGCCACGCCGCTGCACCCGGCCGGCCGCCAGCGCGAGGCAGCTGCGCTCGCGCCGCCTCAGCACGCGTGAGTAGCGAGCTCACTCGAGCCGCGGCTGTGTTCACACCATGACGTATTTTCACCTTTAAGCCGTGTTTATTACGAGTTTTCTACTTATTCGAAAGCGAGAGAGTAAACGCGAATTCGTATAAGATTGTTGTAGCGACATCTATTGACAACATTTGTTAACTGCTCCAATATAATGTAGATAATGCACTATGTTTGCTCGGGCGGACAATAGTGCAAGTGTACACCTCCATGGAATAGTCCCGCTGCAAGATAGACCATCCACGCGAGCTCCTACTCCCTCAATCAACGGTGCCTCCCAATAGTAGCTTCTTCGGTGATGACGAAGAGGACGACGCGTGCGACGTGATGCCCCAGCAACCAAATCCGACACCCATACCTCAAAGGCCGACGCCGGACAGACGCGGCCCCAGCCCGGTTTAGAAGATACCCAGGCAGTGGAGCTGCCTGTGAGGACATGCCCGGGAAAGGAGGCCAAGCCTCAAGGCCCGTACCGCCGACGGACTTCGGTCGTCGGAGAAGACCCGAGACGAAATCGGTGTAACGGCGTATAGACGGTCGTCTTTAATAACCTGCAGTTTAAAAACCATAAAGACAATTACTTTCAAATTCTTATATCTCTCGGGTCTTTAATCTAAAAGCGCTAAATATGAAGCGGAAACACGACTGAATAAAATTTTCTCGATAGAAATAGAAAGTTCTCTAAAAGTTTCTCCAAAATCTGCATTTTTTTTCTAATTTTTATCCTAAACTACAATAGATGTTATTGTAATCATAATGTGGATAAGGTCAGTTAGGGTAAGAGGAACATACTTTATTTTGAGTCAGATGTTTTGACCTCCAGGAAAAACAGTTAATGTTTTATAGGAATTTTGAGATACTCTATACTTGCCTTTGTTTATTAGCTTTCCGTTTCTTAAGAATCAAAACGCTAACTTGAATACTTACGGCAATATCAGGCAAATCGTTTATGTTGTGCTAACGTTTCTCTTCCCCCACATTTGGGGTAAGAGGAACACTCATCGTATCTCCTAATAATGTTATGTTTATTCAGATATACCTGTTGCTACTTTTTAAGTAACACTAATTCAATCGAATTTGATCTTTTAAGTTATTGTAATAAGCCACAGTTTCTATGAAAAAAAAGAAATATCAAAGTCGGGGTAAGAGAAACATAAAGTTCAGCTAGTGGCATTCAGGGGTTACAAACTAAAAATAAAAAGTCATTTGTTTTGCAAATTATATATTTTTTACCGAAGTAAGAAAAAAAAAATGATTAATAATTAACCAATAGTTAAAATCACCCACTCTCTCCCTCTCTCTGCAGAAAAATCAACTTTTAACAATCAAAAGTATTATCTCCAAAAATGTTATTTAAAACTTAATTTTCATTTATAACGGACAATTATCCTTTGGAGATCAATGTATTGCATGTATTTTAGTTTCTCAGTTTAATCCTAATAAGATAGGATTATAAATAAAAACTAAACAAACGTCATCCCTAATAAACTGCAATAAATTAGCAACGGCACCATGTAAAGTGATCAGTATTACAAATCAGTTTATTTCTTATTAAAATAATTTAAAAACATATAAGGAGAACAAACTACCTAGACCTTTTCTATTATATACCTACGCAGTTAACTATTGTTGGTCTAGGTATGCCGTACAATTTTGAAGCTGCATATGCAGGTAGATGTTGTGCCATTATTTACAGCCTCGACTGCATCTTTTAAATTTTCTTTTGTATAGGCCTCTATTAGATTTTCTTGTATAAGTTTTTGACATGTTTCATAGTTTTCCTGAAAAAAAAAAACAGTAATAGTACTTTAATAAGACAATAGTTACTTAATTGATTAGATACTATAAATAGGTCAGACTCAAATCTCAGGTAGATTAGATAGATTAGGTAGGTAGATTAGAAATAATCGTATTATTATGTCAACTGTTAGTTTCTATGCGTTCATTCTAAATTTTTTCATTAGCCAACTTAAAGCAAGCTCAATAGAGACAATTATTATGTCTTTATGTTATCAGAAATTATTCTTCATTATGTTTACCACCCCTGATATCGGCGAAGAGGAACATACTGTTTCTCTTTCCCTGTAAGTACCGTTTCTCTTACCCTAACAAAGTTTTTGGGAGTTATGGTTTTGAATTTGATGAAACTTACATTATTTGCTGGTTTTAGTCTATAATATCGAAGACAACATAAAACTCACCGTTATATCCTAGTATTTCTTCCTTGAAATTATCCGTACCACTTAATTTTCAATATTTTAGCGCAAATCAAAGTTATGCGGCCGACTCGTGTTCTTAATTTTACAACTGCCAAACTGTTATAGGTTTTTACTCGGCTGTGGAACGTCGTAGCGACATCTGTTAGCAACCTTTTGGTTTTTTTTACTGTGCTCTTTTATCGACTGGGACACCACAGAGTCAAAAAGCTATAGTTTATGAGTTACGATCTAGTGTTCCTCTTTCCCCTGTGTTCCTCTTACCCTAACTGACCTTACTAAGAATATCCAAAACTGATTTTTGATAACTGGGTTAGTTTTTTAGTAATTAGATAAGCGTCGTTTTTCTGTTTAAAGTGGAAATTCTGATTTCTGTTTGATATTGGCGTTAATGCGTGATTCGCTTATTATTATTTATTACTATTCCGCGACTGAAAACGCGTTAGGTGTGAACGCAGCCGCATCTGAAATACCTTTCGAATAATTTTCAAGCGCATTATTTCCGCTTGTGGAAATTATTCGAATGCTATTTCATGAAAACACAAATTGTAGCTCACGGCCATTTCGTTTCATGGAACATTAAAGATTTGGGCTAAACTTTGACTATTTAACGTAGAATATGGGTAGATGAATTATGATAATAATTGTACTTTAAGCTTTTTAATACCTTTTGTTCGTGGCTTTACCTGCTAAACATTTTAATTTTTTTACGAATAAAGTACCAAGATAACGAATACTCCCGTTTTTTTTAATAATATAGGCAAGCGCTTGACTGTTATTTCACCTGATTGTAACAGAACTAAATACTAGATCTAGATCTAATAAGAATATCTGGTAAGGGAAGAACAGTTCCATGCTCATTCCATATTCAAATGGAATGAAATTAAAAAAGTGTATGGAATGACATTCGATCGATATATTAATGACGTGATTTATTATCGAAGAGAACACTGTCTTTCTCATATTGTCTTTTGATTGTACATAGTTATGGAATAAGCGATCACTTCTCTCTTAATTTTCCGCGGGATTTTCAGTAACCTAAAGTTATAGACAACTGATAGTCTGGCTAATTATGAAAAATTTAAACTACTGCTAATTTTTACAAGCTAGCTTTAGCCGTGAGTAGATAATATGGATTAGAACAAATAAATCGTGTACTTTTGCACCTATTTTATCTTTGGATTAAAAGAAATAATATATAGGTACAAGGTACCTGCCTACTTAAGTGTAATTTATATCCTAGAGATAGAACTTAGAGGCTTCTAGATTCATAACCATAAGTATACATACGCTGACTTAATTCTTATTGGCTACAAAAACTAAACGCATTCGATTTAGAGATTACAATAGATTAATTATTATTAATTCTAAATTGGTATTGGAAATAAAAGTGAACAAATATGGCATTTTATTACATCTACCTTTTTAGTAATGTTCAAACACTGTTTCCCTCACTAACTTATTGATCAAAATGTATAAGGACATGAGAAATTAAAAGCAAGCTGCGTGATTTTTTGAAAAATGATAGGACCCAGCTTTTATTGCTGAATCTGTTTTAAAATAAGACATGCAGTGCATCTCATAATTTTGGATTGCAATATAAATAAATAAATAATCATTTCAGCTAAAACACATATTACAAAGCTCTAACCAATTCTCCAGACCAATGACTGACTGACAGAGAAGTAGTGCCTACCGTCGCGTCGTCGCAGACCCCTCGCGAGCACTAAAGTGACAATTTAGTAATTCAGTATTCATTAGGGTAATATACTATGACTAATGCCCTGGAGAACAGGCACCCTTGTACAAATCTATTTATTATATAAAATAAAGTCGTGTTAGTTACACTATTTATAACTCAAGGGAGACTTATGATACTATTTATTCCGTTAGTGAGAAAAAAAATGTATATGGCAAAACAACGTTTGCCGGGTCAGCTAGTTTAATATAAGTTAGTCGCTCTTTGGTCTCGTCAGCTGCACAGCCCTTCAAACCGAAAAACATGAATTAAATGACTGCTTCACGGTGGTTTAAATAACTGACGGTGGTAACTAAACGGACTCCGCAAGAACAGTCCAACCACCAGTAAAACGCTGTTAAGAATTGTCCATAAAGATCTAAATGCCACATTTGTTTAACATTTAACTCCATGAAAGACACAAACCAAGAAGTACCAGGGTCGTATAAAAGAAGAGAGTCAGTCTGTGTTGAGCCATACCATTCTCATTGACGCGGTAATGCCCGCGCGTTTAGATCCTTCTTGCGCAGGACGTCCACGGGCAGCGCCAGCTCGGGAGAGGCGCCTGCGCCGTCGCCGAGTCCCTCGGGAACCAGCCACTCCGACAAGGACCAGGACCCTCAGGTGAGAACAGGGCACTAAGGACTACCACCCTCCACCTCCTATGGCCCAATCGATCTTGCAGTTTGATTTTGAATTCGATATGTGACACCAGGTCTTTCAAAGGGCCGAGACTACATGCTTCTATCCAAGGGCTGACCAATATTTTTTAAAGCAGAAATGCTGCAGTTCTGTTAAATATTTTCATACAAACAACCATCTTGTAAAGCAGTAATGCTGCTTGCCCTAGACCTGTCCCTCGCCTTAGACTTAAGTATACTTCAGGACTATCCTCCCTTTGGCCGACCATCCTTTCTTTGATTTGTATCTTAATTGTGGTCTTAAATGAATGCCAAGTTTTAGGGAGTTATAACTGCATTTATTTTTGCGAACAGCCAAAAAGAGAGGTACCTATGTACCTCTTCTATCTTCTCAGGTCCAAGTTCTAACGTACTCTTATGACATGAGCCAAAATATGGGATTACACTTTTTTTCAGAACTTGCTCTGGGTCCTTGGCATATTCTCCGGGACTCTTCTTGATCTCCCTGAGTCCATACAAGTTTATTTAGGCGTTTCGTTGTCCGTGAAAGTCGTTGATCATTTTTCGGGAAATATTTCCTTTGTCTGACCAATCACAAGCCTACTGTTCCACCTTTGACCTTACTACCATTAATTGTGTGCATTGATTTAATCAGGATATGGGCGTTGACGTGAATAAGTGTAATAATTAATGAATTGACTCTTTAGCTATTGATTAAGTAGTTTAAAGAAATGGATATAGATAGTTCATAGATCTTTCTCATCACCAGTTTTCTGAATGGCCTCCCACTTTGGAAGCAAAAAGTTGAAAAACTACTCAAGTTTGGAGCGTTATTTATTATGTTTTGCTGCTTCTTTCTTTAGTCCACATATTCACGTCAATTTTTTTCAATGTTTAGGAAAAAATAGAAAAGCTAGAAGAGGACAAAAAGCGTCGCCTACAACTGTACGTGTTCGTATCAAGATGCATAGCACACCCGTTCAATGCGAAGCAACCAACGGATATGACCAGGCGGCACACAAAGCTGACGCCGCACCAGCTGGAGACCATACAGGCCAGGTTTCAGGTACCTATGACTCATCATCGTCATCTCAGCCTGCGGACGTCCATAGCTGGACATAGGCTTTGCCAAGAGCGCGCCACCATACCCTGTCCTCAGCCTTCATCATTCAGCCGCTTCCCGCCTCCCGCTTTATGTCGTCGGTCTAACGGGCTGGAGGTCACCCCACACTGCGCTTACATGTACGCGGTCTCCGCTCAAGGACTTCCTGGCTCCAACGGCCATCGCTCGTACGACAAGACATCAAAAGGCCTTTTGAAAATTTTACCGTAAGAAGTCTGTCCCAAATCCCATCCTTTTTTTATGTTCTACAAATCTGTTTGCTTACAGTGTTGTCCTCCATCGTTATGTAAAGATACTCGTATAATTTTAGTTTTCACAAGCGCTCTATGTTGTGTAACTCCAAAATCGTGTTTTATTTTTCATAGCATTGGATCGTTTTCTTGTGCTTTCGTTGTCCATACCAATTATGATTTTGTAATTTATACCGACTATTTCTCCTATGTTCAGTAAATTTTACCTATAGTATGTATGTCAATTTTATCTGTTCGTACATTAAAGTCATTTTTTAAATGTTCAGGCTTTCCTAAAAGGAGAAACGCAGATCCTAGCAGACGAAGCGTTCCAGAACGCCGTGCAATCGTATTACGATGTGTTTCTGAAGAGCGAGCGGGTGGAACAGATGGTGAAGTCGGGCGCCTGCTCGCATCACGACTTCCGTGAGGTCTTCAGAAATAATATCGAAAAACGAGTCAGGTTTGCAGGATTAATTATTATGCTTCGTAGCTTCTTCCTTTGCGATTTAGTACACAATATGTAAACCTAAAAGCTGCTCACGTAATTATTATCGAACTCCATATTATGGTAAGTTCGTTTGATTTTTAATTATGTTTTGCAGCTTCTTTCAACTCGATTTATACACACAATATATTAGTGTTTTAAGGGCATTTTACTGGTAAATTTTAGTCACTTAATATAACTTGAGAAACACTAAAACTGGTATATAGTATATAATACTTTACCCGTATTCATAGTCTTTTCAGTATCTTTACAATCTCAAAAAGTACTACACAGGTAATATTTATACTTAAAAAATACTTATTCTTAGTAGTTTTGATTTAATTTATCATCAAAATAACCGATTGAGTAGACATGAAATTTAATGGTTGTTGTATGTCGTCGCGTGAAGTGGCAACTCTGTGTTCGGTGTTATCTGTGGTGGACCATTTAGACTTTAGAGTCTGTGTTTGACAATTGACATTCATTAATTCAAATTCACGGCATCAGCTGTTACGATTTAAAATTTTTCACTATGTAACAAAAGTACCTATTCGCAATTAAAACGCTTTAAGAAGATTAAAATCGACAAGTGTGTCTCATTACCGCAACCCACTACATAAAGCTGGTCCTTCGAGCCGGATCAATTCGAGCGACCTACGCGAGGGCTGCCGGTATCGAGATCGCAACGAAGAAAACGCAGAAAATCCTTCTCCCATCTACTTTCCCTAAGGTATTTATCATTTTTCACTCCGCCTCTAACCGACTATCGAAATGAGTTTGACTGATTCTAAATCTACTAGGTCTAAATCGCCGTATAGAATAACTTTAACGGATGACGAAAACGTAAATCAGTTGTTAAAAGACCTAGTAAAAAAGCGCGCAATAATCAAAGGTAGATTAACTAGGCTTACCACATACGTTAGCGGCTTTACATCCAACGAAGTTTTGCCCAGTCAGACTCAAATTGATTTAAAATTGCGAATCGAAGGAGCTAAAAGCCTCTATAATGAATTCAACAAACTTCAATCTCAAATAGAGGAGCTAATTTTAGACCAAGATTTAGAGGAACAATTTCAACAACGCGACATATTTGAGAATACCTATTATAGTACAGTGGCGAGGATTGAAGGTATGATTCAGAAGGATGAGGTCTCCGCTTGTTCTAGGCGTTGTCATAACAATTCAGTCAAGCTTCCAGTTCTCACAGTTCCCACTTATGACGGCTCCATAGAATCATGGTTAACCTTTAGAGACTCGTTTCAGTCTTTAGTGCATGAATCTAATCAACTTAGTAATATACAGAAGTTTCATTACCTCAGGTCCTCGTTAAAGGGCAGCGCAGCCTTAGTTATTGAATCAGTTGAGTTCTCCGCTGATAATTACACGGTAGCATGGGAGTTACTACTAAATAGATACAATAACCACAGATTGCTAATACATAATCATATTAAAGCACTATTTACAACTCAGGCATTAATTAAGGAGTCCCCGGAGTTGTTAAGAAATTTAATAGACACATATTTGAAAAATCTATAAATGCGCT
The DNA here is from genome assembly GCA_036785405.1 of Coenonympha arcania. Taxonomy (NCBI): domain Eukaryota; kingdom Metazoa; phylum Arthropoda; class Insecta; order Lepidoptera; family Nymphalidae; genus Coenonympha; species Coenonympha arcania. Next base: position 2,210,841 of record CM072078.1, on the reverse strand, counting down.
TTAAAGGTGTTAGGTGAACCCGTAGACAGTTGGGATTCAATATTAATTTATATTATTGTCTCTAAACTTGATAAGGTAACTGAACGCGCTTGGGAACAATACAGGAATACAAGTTTAAATAAATCAGAAGATTCCAAACCTTATTTGAAGGTGGATGTTTTGCTTACCTTTCTAAAGGACAGGGCTGATATGTTAGATACATTGCAGGCTAACAGCACAAAACCAAATGACTCTAAGAAACAACATACAAGTACTCATAACACAAAGGTACACTGCAATGTTTCTAGTACCAAGAGCAAGCCACATGTAACTCAGAGGTCTTGCTTACTTTGCAAAGCAAATCATCCGTTATATTCCTGTAGTCAATTCCTGGGTTTAGACTTAAATGCTAGGTTAAAATTTGTCCGGGATAACAAATTATGCGAAAACTGTTTACGGCAAGGAGGGCATACCGCCACGGATTGCAGGTTTGGTTCCTGCAGACGGTGTGACCTTAAGCATAATTCCTTGGTCTGTGACAAGGCCGCAGACTCAAGCAAGGTGGTAGCTTCTCCGTCAGTACCTAATAGTGAGAAAAAGTCTCTGGTTATGCTCTCCACACGCACCATATCTGAGGTATCGGACTCACGTAACATGCAACCAAGTGCACACACAGGTACACTATGCGCTCAATATCCCTGTGTGCAGCAAGTTTTGTTATCGACTGCATTGGTTGAAGTTCGTGATTCAAATAATAAATTCCACTTAGCCCGGGCTCTTCTAGATAGTGCTAGCCAGCGATGCCTGATCAATCAATCACTATGCGATAAACTCAACATTTCAATGATACAGTCCACTCAAGAAATTCATGGAGTTGGAAATTCAGTAACGCAGGCCACTCTAACATGTGAAATTGAAATTAAATCACGCACCAGCTCTTATACTACGCACTTACAATGTATAGTTCTACCTAATATTACTTCATATCTCCCTGGTTTACCTAAACAAAACGCGCAATTTAACATTCCTAATAATTTACAATTAGCTGATCCGCACTTTACTGAGAGTCGGACCATAGACATACTAATAGGGGCGGACAAGTTTTGGGAGTTAATATTAAAAGGTGGAATGCGTTTACCTTCTGGCCCATTCGTGCAAAACACTCGGTTGGGTTGGATCATATCAGGTCCCATACACATCAATAAGCGGAGTGTGGGCCCTTTCCATTGCAACTTTTCTCAATCGGTCAATGATCAACTACGTCTGTTTTGGGAAATTGAGGAACTACCTAAGGCATGTGATACGCGCACAAATGAGGAAAAAGAATGCGAGAATCATTTCGTCAAAACTACTACGCGCAATAATGACGGAAGATTTTGCGTTAAAATTCCTCTAAAATTATCACCGCATGAATTAGGCGAGACGCATCCTCAAGCCGTGAACAGATTTAAAGCGCTTGAAAAACGGTTACAACGCGTGCCGGAGTACAAAAAAATGTACAGCGATTTCATACACGAGTATGAAAATTTAGGTCACATGACACGTATAGACGATAATTATGGAACACCGCATTATTTTATGCCCCATCATGGAGTGTTTCGGGAACATAGCACCACGACGAAACTTCGTGTGGTCTTCGACGCTAGTTTTTCTTCGTCTACCTCCGTTTCATATAACAACCTCCAGCGTGTAGGTCCGCCTATACAAGGCGATCTTTTAGCCATATTATTGCGGTTACGGCAGCATAAATACGTAGCTTGCGCAGACGTGGAGAAAATGTATCGTCAAATTCTGGTGTCCGAAGACCAGTGCGATCTCCAACTGATAGTATGGCGTGATAATCCGACGGATCCTCTAGGTGTCTATAGGCTTAATACGGTAGTATACGGAACCGCGTCCGCGCCCTTTCTCGCGGTTAGATGCTTAAAGGAGTTAGGTCTTACATGCCCAGATCCTGCTGTCAAACGGGTTATAATGGAGGATTTTTTTGTAGACGATATGATAACCGGTCTAGACGACAAGGACAAACTTGTTGATTTATGCGAAAATGTTTATACTGTCTTGAAATCGGGATGTTTCCCTCTGCGAAAATGGATCTTTAATTTTGAATGCGATCGGTCCATTTTCAACGGTATTAAGCAGTTAAACTTAAATGAAAACAATAAATGTAAAAGGCTAGGGATAGGGTGGAACAATTCTACCGATGAATTCAATTATAATACGCAATTTAAAACTGATGACAAAATATCCAAACGCACAATATTGTCGCACGTGTCACAGATCTTCGACCCGCTCGGTTTATTAAGCCCCGCAATAATAATAGCAAAGACGCTCTTGCAAAAAATATGGCTAGCAAAAACGGATTGGGATGATGCCCTGCCGCAAGATATCATCGTAGCATGGAAAAGGTTCGCGTCAAGTTTAACGGCACTTGATAACATTACCATACCGCGGCACGTTATCGGCTTAGAACCTGCTTCTCTCGAACTCCATATATTTACCGATGCTTCGCAGGTAGCCTACGGCGCGTGTGCATATGTTCGCACTGTAAATACTGATAACTCAATCTGTATTAGGTTATTATGCGCAAAGGCCAAGGTCGCACCCGTAAAGCCACTCACAATACCGAGGCTAGAATTGAGTGGAGCTGTTTTAGGAGCGCGACTTTATAAAAAAATACGCGATTCACTACACTGTCAATTCGATAAAATAGTATTTTGGACAGATTCCACTATCGTTTTAGGGTGGTTGCGAACTGCTCCTAATTTATTGAAAACATTCGTTCAAAATCGGGTAGTGGAGATTCATGATACAACAGGCGAACTCCCATGGCGGCACGTTAGTGGCAAGGAGAATCCAGCTGATATGGCTTCACGTGGGGTTCTTTTAGACGATCTCGCTAATTCCACATTGTGGTGGGAGGGACCCCAATTTCTCTGTGATCCTAATTTCGATTATGTAAATGTTATACCAGAATCGGATGACACTGCTGAGCTGCCCGAAATGAAACCAAATAGTTCTTTACTTGTTTGCACAGATGACATTGAACTGTTTCCATTTAAACGATTTTCACAGTTCAATCGCATGAGACGCTCCTTCGCATACGTTCGACGATTTATTCATAACGCGCGAAACTATAAAGTTAATCGGCGAACCGGTGCTCTCTCTGTGGATGAACTGAGACAAGCTGAATTGGGCTTAGCCAAATTGTCACAGTTAGAATCATATAGCGAAGAATACAAATTAATAAATAACAATAAACCAAAGAATTTGAACTCATCGTTGCAAAAATTAAATTTATTTATTGACAAAATTCACAATTTAATTCGTGTAGGAGGTCGTCTCATGAATTCGCCTCAATTGGAGTACGACAAAATGCATCCAATACTGCTTAGTTCGAAACATTGGTTTACGGTTTTGCTACTGCGTCACGAACACAAGCGTTTGCTCCACGTGGCTCCTCAAGCGCTTTTATATGAGGTGCGACAGCAGTGGTGGCCTATCGGTCGGAACCTTGCTCGTCAAGTTGTCCATGATTGCATTTTATGCAAACGAATGAAAGGAATCACGTTACAGCCGATCATGGGCAACTTACCTAAAGAACGAGTAACTCCTACTTACCCGTTCTTGCACTGTGGAGTCGACTATGCGGGACCTGTGCTCACGTTGACACGAAAGGGTAGAGGCGCTAGAACTGTGAAGTCATACATCTGCCTGTTCGTGTGCTTTGTAACTCGCGCAGTACACTTGGAGCTGGTTGGTGACCTTACCTCGGAATCATACCTTCTAGCTCTTAAGCGCTTTATATCACGTCGTGCAAAACCACAAGAAATTTGGTCAGATAATGGGAAAAATTTCGTTGGAGCCATGAACGAACTTGGCAAATTTTTGATGAGATGTTCAGAAAACATCTCAGACTATGCGGTAAGCCAAAATATTCGGTTTAAATTTATCGCGGCATACAGTCCTCATTTCGGTGGTCTGTGGGAGGCTGGAGTTAAATCCACTAAGCACCACCTCACCCGCGTTATCGGAAACGCACATCTAACTTTCGAAGAACTCACCACGGTTCTTACACAAATTGAATCTATTCTTAATTCCCGACCAATATCTCCTTTGTCCTCTGATCCCCATGATCTCCTGCCATTAAGTCCTGGCCATTTCTTGGTTGGCCGACCTTTGACTGCGCCAGTCTACGAAGATCTGCGAAACCATTCCGGCACCACACTTAGTCGATACCAACGGTTGGAACAGATTCGACACCATTTCTGGGAGAGATGGTCTAAGGAATACATCTCGGAGCTCCAGTCGAGATGCAAATGGATAAGCGGCGAGGACTCTCTTCAGGAAGGCATGATGGTCGTCATCAAGGACGATAATCTGCCTCCACTCAAATGGCACCTGGGACGCATAATCACCACCGTTCCTGGCAAAGATGGCATATCACGGGTAGCAGACATCCGCACAGCAACGGGCGTTGTACGTCGATCCTTTTCAAAGATATGTCCGCTGTTTCAAGAGACGTAAGACGATGAAGACCAGGCAGAATGAGGATCAGTAACGTTTTTAACTGACAATGCAGATTTATAGAGCTAAGAAATCCTTAACATACAGTGCAAAAATTTTTTTTCTACGACAAAAACTGAGGAAGTTATGAACAAATTCCTAGCGAAGTTCACTGACGGGCTGACGCGGTAGGCTGTGACGTCACACCAACGGTCGAAGCTAGTTAGCAGTTGGCAGCGATAAGGCGCGCGAGTGTTTCATTGTTTAATTGTGTCTTTAAAACAAATTAAGTGTTCGATTTGTATCTAATTCACTTTTCTAACTATGTATAAATATTGTATAGTGCAAAAATGTACAAATACTTCTTTTAAAACGCCCGAAAAACTCTTTTTAAAGGATAAAATAGATAGGTATCAAATCGCACTATTACATACGCACAAAGCTGCCTCGAAATGAGTGAATCAACGTGATTTTGATACTTTGATATCACAGATTACAATCTGTGTTTGATATAAAATTTAATATTTTGCCATTTATTTTATTAGAACGAAATAACTTAGTCGTTCTAAGATCCTTTTCGGAGGATATCAGGCAGGGGGCTAGGCGAAAAAAAGTGTTACTGATAATTATAACTTGATCATTATTGTTAGTCCGCCATATATTCATTTAGTTGGTCGCAATTTCAAAGGTAATAAGACTTATGAGCAATATCTCGCTGCTCGCGATGCAATAAAACGGGGAAACAGGGCGTCGCCTGTTGGCCCTGTTGCCCTGTTACGGTAACAGCGTGCGGTGTTGGTTACGGTAACATAACAGTGCGCGGTGTCGGTGACGGTAACAGTGTGCGGTGTCGGTTACGGTAACAACGTGCGGTGTCGGTTACGGTAACATAACAGTGCGCGGTGTAGGTAACGGTAACAGTGTGCGGTGTCGGTTATGGTAACAGTCTGCGGTATCTATTACGGTAACAGTGTGCGGTGTCGGTTACGGTTACAACGTGCGGTGTCGGTTACGGTAACATTACAGTGTGCGTGTCGGTTACGGTAACAGTGTGCGGTGTCGGTTACGGTAACAACGTGCGGTGTCGGTTACGGTAACATAACAGTGCGCGGTGTAGGTAACGGTAACAGTGTGCGGTGTCGGTTATGGTAACAGTGTGCGGTATCTATTACGGTAACAGTGTGCGGTGTCGGTTACGGTAACAACGTGCGGTGTCGGTTACGGTAACATAACAGTGCGCGGTGTAGGTAACGGTAACAGTGTGCGGTGTCGGTTATGGTAACAGTGTGCGGTATCTATTACGGTAACAGTGTGCGTGTCGGTTACGGTAACAGTGTGCGGTGTCGGTTACGGTAACAGAAAACACCGACACCTCACACTGCCACCGTAACCGAAACCGCACACTGTTACCGTAACCGACACCACATCCTGTTACCGTAACCGACACTGCACACTGTTATGTTACCGTAACCGATACCGCACGTTGTAACCGTAATCGACACCGCACTGATACCGTAATAGATACCGCACACTGTTACCGTAACTGACACCGCACACTGTTATGTTACCGTAACCGACACCACACACTGTTACCGTAACCGACACCGCACACTGTTACCGTAACCGACACCGCACACTGTTACCGTCACTGAAACCGCGCACTGTTATGTTACCGTAACCAACACCGCACGCTGTTACCGTAACAGGGCAACAGGGCCGGGCCAACAGGCGACGCCCTGTTTCCCCGTTTTATTGCATCGCGAGCAGCGAGATATTGCTCATAAGTCTTATTACCTTTGAAATTGCGACCAACTAAATGAATATGGCGGACTAACAATAATGATCAAGTTATAATTATCAGTAACACTTTTTTTCGCCTAGCCCCCTGCCTGATATCCTCCGAAAAGGATCTTAGAACGACTAAGTTATTTCGTTCTAATAAAATAAATGACAAAATATAAAATTTTATATCAAACACAGATTGTAATCTGTGATATCAAAGTATCAAAATCGCGTTGATTCACTCATTTCGAGGCAGCTTTGTGCGTATGTAATAGTGCGATTTGATACCTATCTATTTTATTCTTTAAAAAGAGTTTTTCGGGCGTTTTAAAAGAAGTATTTGTACATTTTGGCACTATACAATATTTATACATAGTTAGAAAAGTGAATTAGATACAAATCGAACACTTAATTTGTTTTAAAGACACAATTCAACAATGAAACACTCGCGCGCCTTATCGCTGCCAACTGCTAAACTAGCTTCGACCGTTGGTGTGACGTCACACGCATTCGCGCGCCTTGAATTTAGGCAGCAGAAACCGCGTATGTTTAATACTTAATATCTTCGTAAGTAATTGTCCGATTTGGATAATTCAAAAAGGAATATCATTATTATGTCATAGAGAATAACGTAGATACTAGCTATATTGAATTTGCTATAACGTTACTGATCCTCATTTATTCTTTGGAACCTAGCGATTCCAAGGCCGGCGGCATGTCGTCGCGTGAAGTGGCAACTCTGTGTTCGGTGTTATCTGTGGTGGACCATTTAGACTTTAGAGTCTGTGTTTGACAATTGACATTCATTAATTCAAATTCACGGCATCAGCTGTTACGATTTAAAATTTTTCACTATGTAACAAAAGTACCTATTCGCAATTAAAACGCTTTAAGAAGATTAAAATCGACAAGTGTGTCTCATTACCGCAACCCACTACATTGTATATTTTGTAGATGTTGTTTCAGTATATGATTAATTTGACTTTCATCCATACGTTCATTGTTTCGACTATGAATAAGGATTATTTCAATCCAACTATTATGTCGATAAATTTCTATAGTTTTCCTTGTCATTTTTCATTTCCGCGCGATGTTGATTTTTTGAAGCAATTGGGTGTTAATCGTCATAATATAAGGCGCTATAATTATAACGATTTTCTGTCAATGTATAATTTAGTTTGACGAGAATTTTATCTTTACATTATCAAGTTTACTTTGCAGGTCTTTGCCAGAAATCGATGGTCTCAGCAAAGAGACGGTATTAACAACTTGGCTAGCCAAACTGGATTGCATCATGAAAGGAACTGGTGAGTGAATAATAATAATAATTCAACGATCTTTTGAGCATTTCCAATATATATTAGATTTAAGAGCTAAAAGTAAAAAAAAACTTGAAATTAAATAAATCAGTAAATCCAAAGATTTTCATCAGTTGCTACAAAATAATTTAATAAATACGTATTTATTTAAAAGTAATTATTGTTTGTATTGATACAAAAAAAGAAATAGAAATATAAATAAAATGAAAACAGTTTTTCTTCAATCTTTTAGCTCTTATAGTCATTAATCGTTTTATTAGAGGAATATAACGTGGAATTCAGCATGTCGCAATGTGTGCAAACTGCAGAGCATTGAGTGAAAAAAAATGCTTGACTTCGCAAAAAGCCTATGAATGTTTTATGTGTGTGACTATTTTAGAACTAAAATTTTCATGAGTGGTATGAAAAAATATGAATAAAAGTTATTTTGTCGGTGTAAACCCGACAAGTCTATAACTATAAAGCAAGAAAAAGATTCCGATGTCGTCGTCGGTTAAAAAGAAGAAGAACAAGTCTATAACTTCTTATACTCCGAATTTTAATACGATGAAGTAAAATTACGTTATTAATCGTCATTTGGTAAACTGAAAAGACAAAACAATATAAATAAACATAAGTATTTCATATAAATATTATTTTATTTTGAAAGTCACTTCTCTTATTTTATTATAATATTTTAATTTATTTCGCTGAAATATAAAAGGGTTAGTGGAAATACGAACGTCATTTTACTGCACCAAATTAAAAGTCGGAGTAAAATTAAAGTCGGTCGGTGTAAAGTGCTTAATTTTATAAGTTTTCCGAATAAATTCTACTTTTGAAACTTGTCCGGACATACACCGACAGAAATCTGACATAAAAACTACGTGCAACGTTTTCATTTATAATTTTGTGTAAACGATTGCACATTCGCCATTTACACTTCTTGTTAAATGATGAATACTTACTAACATTTTTCGTATTTTCAGTTTAAAGAGGTTTGTTTTGTCAGCGAGGGTCAACGCAGGCTGGGTATCAAATTACGCTTGCTATCATTGACAATTAAAAAGATTTTTTAAGAGATTTTGAAGATTAAACTAGTTTCTACACTACTATTAAACTCGTTCTCACGCTCTTTGCCTGCGCTGATTCTAAAGAAGATGATAATAAAGAATAACAATTTTACAAACAAAATCCATACAACTAAACAACCTTCCAAGTACTCTATATGTCTCATAAACCATTACGAGTGTGAATCCTGTGTGTTGCCTGAATTACCTACTCATTTAATGGTTTGTTCTGTATATTTTAAATGTAGAAATGAGATTGATAATGTTGGTGTAAGAAATAATTAATTTGGCATTTTTTAGCATTTAAATTATTATAATTTATTTGAAAAATGAAATATGTTATATATTAATCAATGAAAAACGATCCTAGAAACTTTTGAAATAAATGTTGGAGTTACGCTAACCATGCTTGTTAAAAGCTTTGAATATTGAATATTTTGACAAATAATAATTTCACATAGTTAATATTATTTATATCAATCTCATTTATAGATTTTTTCTGTATTGTAATGATTATTTTGTTACAAAAAATATGGATAGCTTTTTAAAGATATTATACAATACAATAGTATCTGTTTTTTCATAAAACAAATATTTTAACTATTTTCAAGTAAAACAATAAAATCATTATAAAACCTCTGAGATGTACAAAATAATAATGAATGTCTGAAGATTGAAAAGCAAACAATTTGATGAAGCAAATAATTTTAAACACGAATTGAACACTGATTTGAATGAAGAATTAAACTTGTTCATTCAAAAAATTGTTAAACTCATTGGATATATACTCTTACAGAGCTTCAATGACTATAATGTTTAAAAACGAGTGTTGAGCTTATTAATTCGTGTTTAAATTTTTTAAACCACCAATGAAAAAAGTTATTTTTGAACAATGTGAGTTTAGTTTTGCTTATTTTAGTTTCCAGTTCCGCAGAAAGTCAGTGAAAATAAGAATATTAACAAAAATGCAGTTCGCATTGCCAATTACCGATTTTCCTTCAATAAGTTGGTACTAATGCAAGAATACATAAAATCTTCTGAACTGAAAATCAGCAAACGTAAACTCACCATAAACATTATTGGGAAAATTAACATTAGAAAAGTTTAAAATAAAATTGGCTACTATTAAATTTATGAACATATTTTTATTAATAAAAATTAAGACACTTTTAAATTGTTTGCAAATCCTGCATTAATAAATACATTACAGTCAGCAAAAAATTTTTTGTTCTATAGTTTTACTTTGTTATGAGAAGGAAAGGAATGGAAAATATTTGAAATTTCCTTGATATCAAATTCAGTATTTCGATCGGTATACTAACCTTAAAATATCTCCCATAAGTTCTCCATGAAGACTTAGTTTTAGAAACTCAAGTTTAAATAAGAGTCGTGTAGCTTATTTATAAATCAATCAAAGCGAAATTATTGCTGATTGTAATGTATAAACTGTGAATGACTCAATGAGATGATCATTGGACGTAACGTTAACAAAAAATATATGTGTGGCTTGCTCTGTCTCACGTCTGTATTTCTCTCCCTTTCACACATCCCAGGAATAACAGGTATCGCTTGTGAACGGTTCATATTCCTTATTTCTGCTATCTCAGCTTGTGTCTTGTGCTAGCTTGTGGTTTTTGTTATCGTCGTTGTAGCGTTGATTGTGGAATTTTCAGTTTGCATATGCTCAAACAAGTTGTACGATGCATTGCTTGTTGTCAATCTGGACACTTCAGCTGTTAATGTTCGTCGTTCATTATTTCAACCAATCGGACTGGGCTCGCATGACGCAACATAATTATGCAACACTATATACATATAATATTGTCGAATTAATAGATTAAAATATACATACTCGGCCCTTGTTGTTTTTTATATGATCACTTTATTCCGTGGGCCTCTTGTTGTTGGCTCTGACTTGTTAAAGAGGCTTTAAAATATTGAATTAAAATTCAATGTTTTAAAGCCTAAGCTTTCTATATCTTAATAAATTGTATAAAAGTTTTCATATAAAACCAAAACGCTTTTCTTGCATAATATAAATTATATACACGAGACTAATTTAAAATCTACATTTACTAACACTCACTTCACGTAAAACACTAAATTATCAGTATTTACTTTTTAAAATTATTTCCAGATATTTTTTCTTTTATATACTTACTTACACTATGCAATTAATTGTATCAAAACATTTTTGTTAAAAATCTACTCTGAATAATGATTTTACATTTAGGTAAGGTATGTAGGCTATTTAAATAGTAATAATTAGTTACATTGATAATAATAAAAAATATGTATATTTTTTGGATTGTTTTTATTAAAAAAGCTTATAGAAATTATTTAAGCAATAAAATACTTTTAATTGAATCTTGCAACTCAATACTATGGCTTGAGTTTGCTTAAATTTCTAAAATATTGATCCAAAATAATATTGGTGATTAAAATTGTCTCTTCGAATTCTCATACAATAATATGTATTAATAATGTATAAAAATAAGACGGTAAAAGTTCAAAACATTCTATTCATATAAGTTTTCAAACTTTGAGTCAAACGTAGACTTTCTAGTATTTGCCTTTAAGATCTACATGTCGAATTAATTTAATTGATCAAAATTTTGCAGACTGTTAGAGGTATGAAAACTTTTAATGGTAAAAATGGAAACCAGAAAATGTTCTTATTTCTAAAGACGGCAGTATTTCCAAATTAAATGAATTTACGTGGTGATCTTTAGTAGTTCTAACAATAATGAAATCAGCATAAAATCTGCAGGTTTTATAATCAGAATAAAATAACACCGCGATTAACTTGTTACAAAAGGCATACCGGGTGACGATGAAACAAAGAGGCCATCTCGGGCGCAGCAGCAGAGCCTGAACGCGGAGTGTATCCTGAGCAAGGAACAGCTGTATGACATGTTCCAACAGATCCTGGGCGTGAAGAAGTTCGAGCACCAGCTGCTGTTTAACGCTCTGTTGGTAAGTGTTTAGTTTTAAAAGACATCGGATGATGAAGAGACCATTGCAGAAGCAGCAGCAAAGCCTAAACGCGGAGTGTATCCTGAGCAAGGAACAGCTGTTCGAAATGTCCAAGTAGATCCTAAGCGTGAAGATGTTCGAGCACCAGCTGCTGTTTAACGTTGAACGCGGAATGTATCCTGAGCAAGGAACAGATGTACGACATGTCCAAGTAGATCCTAAGCGTGAAGATGTTCGAGCACCAGCTGCTGTTTAACGTTCTGTTGGTAAGTGTTTTGTTTCAACAGACATCGGGTGAGGCCATCGTAATAACAGCAGCAGAGCTTGAACACGGAGTGCCTCCTGAGGGAGTAACAGCTGTAGCACATTTTCTAGCAGATCCTGGGCGTGAAGAAGTTCGAGCACTAGCTGCTGTTTAACGCTCTGTTGGTATGAGTATTTGTGTAATAGGTACTCCCGATGAAGAATTTCAAACACCAAACACCAACACACCAACACTGATACTTACAATTTCAGTTCTAGATCATAGGGTCGAAACCGTACATAAATAATAAATATTTATATAACAATTTCCTAATTAGTAGTAATTTCCTGTTGTTAGTCCTAGTGGTCCGAAAGGTAAGTATATTTTTTATGACCAATTTACGGTTAAAGAATTCCTATGAAGGAAATACAATATTCTGAAAAGGCACTTAGTGAAAACACGTGCCTTATAATTAACATTGTTCAGGCACAGTTATAAATATTAAATTCTACGTCACATTTCTGTTTGCGTCCTTGAAGAACTCATTAACTTCCATCGGTACATTTCTGTTGTTTGCTCAAAGAAATAAACGCTTCAATCGTTTAATACTGATTACTGAGGTTTAATATTAAACCTTCACGCAATGAAACTCTGAAACAAAACTGTTGGAAAAGTAGAAAGAGCTGACAACAATAATTAAAACAAAGTAATTTTCGAAGTTTCTTGCAGTCATAAAAGTTTATGGACAGCAAACTGGCTTACGGAGAAAACTTTCAGATATTAAATTATAATAATATTTTTCTTGTTAGAAGTTTTTCTTCCTGGGTAATTTAATTATAATTTCTTTTTATTTTATTTTTACGCAAGGTTTCGGTTAACAACACTTTTTTTAAAAGTTTGGATACAATGGTAAGCTTCGACTTCGGTGAGGCTTATTATTTTACTTGTTTAATTTTTCTTAAATCACTTGTAAATAATAGATATGTATAAAATGTATAAATATTACTTCTATGATTAAAAGGTATTTAGCTTTTCCTTATCCTTTCGTCCTTATTTTCTAATATCCTTATCATCCTTTCCTCCTTATTGGATATAGGTATCCATTGCCTCTTTATTTTCTAATCAAATTTTGTAAACCCGTTCAGCCTACTCTACTGCTTACCGAGTCTTAAGTGTTTTTAAACTTCTGTTGAAATACTTTATTAACGACACATTTGTTGTAGTTGGACTCAGCTGACGAGCAAGCTGCCGCAATCAGACGAGAGCTAGATGGAAGAATGCAGAAGGTCAATGAAATGGAGAAGGTAAAACCTTTTTCTATGGCAAAAATGAAAAAAATGTGCAATAAGGTATTAAAAACCAAAGTCAACCTTGGAATATTTATAGGATATTTTTGTGCATATCTGGTACGTCTGAGAATTAATCGTATATTTTATATCCCTAACGTCAAAACGTTTGTCCGGTCAGCTTGCGTTTGTAAAGTCGTGTTGCATTTTCCTGTGGACTACTTAGCTATTTATATAGTACTTCAGACTTTTATTTAGATAGTACTTCAGCTATTTCAATCTTTATAGAACCGAAAGCTGATGCCCAAGTTCGTGCTGAAGGAGATGGAGTCCCTGTACATTGAGGAGCTGAAGTCTTCCATAAACCTGCTGATGGCCAACCTGGAGTCGCTGCCCGTGTCCAAGGGCGGAGCCGACTCCAAATACGGCCTCCATAAGATCAAGCGGTATAATCACAGGTCAGTACCTGGGAACATGCACTTCGGTAATCCGTTAAGTTTAAATATAGATATCTCTCTCAAAAATGCTAGGGCTGATTTATCAACATCAATGAAACCTAGATTATTAGCATGTTATCAAAATATCTTTATGGATTTAAATGATATTTTCGTTAGCAATAAATTAGGGCTTTAAGTCGCTAACTCAAGGTGTACAAGTCACATCACTAGCTATTTATTGTTTGAAGTGTCTAGAGCAATTATAAGTCTAAGTTTAGTATTTGATAAATCAGCTCCTACACCTAGTAATAATATTAGGACTAATATGAATTTAAAGATAAGACACTAATAAATATACTATACTTATCTTCTTTTAGGTTCCTGAATTACTAATTATTCTGTACTTCGGATTTTGGTTGATAAAAAAAGTTAATATTTCTATGTAACCAGCTCATTCAATATTGTCTGTCTTGTGTATTCTTTTAGTATAAATTTTGTTTTGCATAAATATATTACCTGTTTCTGTGATATAACATTCCTAATCTATTTAATTAGATAAATAAACATGGGTCTTAAATAAAAACGATGCTAAACAATTATTTACTTAATCAATTAATTATTTACTTAATCTGCCATGAAAAAGTCTCCGAACGAATGAACATTCTCTAACAAAACGTTTGCAAATTTTTTTGTTAAATTGCAAAATGATTCTGGTTACATACTTAATTCAAACTAACACCCTCAATGCAACTTCTTTCTACTGTTTCATTTCCAATTTTGGTTGTTTTCTGTCCCTGGCACAAAACTGGACGGTAAAAAAAGGAAGTACAAGTAATAACTCCATCATACGATAATATTCCGCACGAGTCTTGAGTAGGAACCCGACACCTGCCTGACACGATTTTGATGATCCTTCTGTTTAGACCACTGTAGATATACGAGTAGCTCGAATAGAACGTAGTGATAGACTAGATACAACTAATGAAGATGCAATTGTTGAGATTGAACAAAATTACACAGCTGAACTTAACAATCTGACACCATACACAATGAGGATCAGTAACGTTATAGCAAATTCAATATAGCTAGTATCTACGTTATTCTCTATGACATAATAATGATATTCCTTTTTGAATTATCCAAATCGGACAATTACTTACGAAGATATTAAGTATTAAACATACGCGGTTTCTGCTGCCTAAATTCAAGGCGCGCGAATGCGTGTGACGTCACACCAACGGTCGAAGCTAGTTAGCAGTTGGCAGCGATAAGGCGCGCGAGTGTTTCATTGTTTAATTGTGTCTTTAAAACAAATTAAGTGTTTGATTTGTATCTAATTCACTTTTCTAACTATGTATAAATATTGTATAGTGCCAAAATGTACAAATACTTCTTTTAAAACGCCCGAAAAACTCTTTTTAAAGGATAAAATAGATAGGTATCAAATCGCACGATTACATACGCACAAAGCTGCCTCGAAATGAGTGAATCAACGCGATTTTGATACTTTGATATCACAGATTACAATCTGTGTTTGATATAAAATTTTATATTTTGTCATTTATTTTATTAGAACGAAATAACTTAGTCGTTCTAAGATCCTTTTCGGAGGATATCAGGCAGGGGGCTAGGCGAAAAAAAGTGTTACTGATAATTTTAACTTGATCATTATTGTTAGTCCGCCATATTCATTTATTTGGTCGCAATTTCAAAGGTAATAAGACTTATTAGCAATATCTCGCTGCTCGCGATGCAATAAAACGGGGAAACAGGGCGTCGCCTGTTGGCCCTGTTGCCCTGTTACGGTTACAGCGTGCGGTGTTGGTTACGATAACATAACAGTGCGCGGTGTCGGTGACGGTAACAGTGTGTGGTGTCGGTTACGGTAACATAACAGTGTGCGGTGTCGGTTACGGTAACAGTGTGCGGTATCTATTACGGTATCAGTGCGGTGTCGATTACGGTTACAACGTGCGGTATCGGTTACGGTAACATAACAGTGTGCGGTGTCGGTTACGGTAACAGGGTGTGGTGTCGGTTACGGTAACAGTGTGCGGTTTCGGTTACGGTGGCAGTGTGAGGTGTCGGTGTTTTCTGTTACCGTAACCGACACCGCACACTGTTACTGTAACCGACACGCACACTAATGTTACCGTAACCGACACCGCACGTTGTAACCGTAACCGACACCGCACACTGTTACCGTAATAGATACCGCACACTGTTACCATAACCGACACCGCACACTGTTACCGTTACCTACACCGCGCACTGTTATGTTACCGTAACCGACACCGCACGTTGTTACCGTAACCGACACCGCACACTGTTACCGTTACCGACAACGCGTACTGTTATGTTACCGTAACCGACACCGCACGCTGTTACCGTAACAGGGCAACAGGGCCAACAGGCGACGCCCTGTTTCCCCGTTTTATTGCATCGCGAGCAGCGAGATATTGCTCATTAGTCTTATTACCTTAGAAATTGCGACCAACTAAATGAATATGGCGGACTAACAATAATGATCAAGTTATAATTATCAGTAACACTTTTTTTCGCCTAGCCCCCTGCCTGATATCCTCCGAAAAGGATCTTAGAACGACTAAGTTATTTCGTTCTAATAAAATAAATGACAAAATATAAAATTTTATATCAAACACAGATTGTAATCTGTGATATCAAAGTATCAAAATCGCGTTGATTCACTCATTTCGAGGCAGCTTTGTGCGTATGTAATAGTGCGATTTGATACCTATCTATTTTATCCTTAAAAAAGAGTTTTTCGGGCGTTTTAAAAGAAGTATTTGTACATTTTGGCACTATACAATATTTATACATAGTTAGAAAAGTGAATTAGATACAAATCAAACACTTAATTTGTTTTAAAGACACAATTAAACAATGAAACACTCGCGCGCCTTATCGCTGCCAACTGCTAACTAGCTTCGACCGTTGGTGTGACGTCACAGCCTACCGCGTCAGCCCGTCAGTGAACTTCGCTAGGAATTTGTTCATAACTTCCTCAGTTTTTGTCGTAGAAAAAAAATTTTTGCACTGTATGTTAAGGATTTCTTAGCTCTATAAATCTGCATTGTCAGTTAAAAACGTTACTGATCCTCATTGCCATTATTAATACAGTATTGTAAATTTAAAAAAAAACTGTAAAATGCCCAAAAATATAGACAAATATACATGCACAGTTGGTCCACCCAAATTCTTAATTGGTTAGCTATCTGAATTAATTTCTTGTTTCTTCATCAGTTAACCAACATTTTGAATAAACAAAGTGATTTATTCATTAATATTGTAAATTGCATAAAGCATGTGGTCTGACAAAAGGTGTCTAATTAAACGGCAAAAAAAGGAAAGTAACGCTTTTATAACATTGAGATTTTCATAAGCTTGAAGATTTTATAAGAATTTGAATTTAGCTAACGATAGCTAGAGATATAATCAAAAGCTTGATAATAGTTGGACGTATTCTAAGAGCTGCAAAGAGCATAAGTGTCGTAAGGCCACAAGAAGCGTAAGAGACCACGCAATGCATTTTTGCAATTTTTTAGTTATACTTGGAAGTTACTTTGTACATCTGCTATTCCTGTTACTTTTTCCGGATTTGATCGATTGCTTTGTTGTTGCGCGTTACATATACCTAGGTGGAATCTTGCTAGCCTCACATTTCCTCTTAATCAACAAGCTTAAAATTTCATATAATATGATGTAGTTACTAGTTACTCGCTCAATTCTAATGACAATATATGAAATCTGTTAATGATTATGCAAGGATAGTCTCTAACAGAGGCGATTCCTTATCTGGTAGTAGCTTGTTGTTTTATAAAGCTTGTCGAAATATACAAGGCTCGATGTTGTAACACAAATGCCATTAGAGTTTAGTTAATACAATTAAGTATAGCAGGGCTATTCTTCTCAAATATCACTATTATTGTTCATAAACTGCCAGTCGTAATCTCAGTCAATACAGTAGAGTGAACCAAATCGTACAATTTTTTAAGAATCCAAAATTGTCTCAAAATTTATTGCTTACGGTTTTCACGTCTTTTATGCCTTGTACGACACTTTCGGTAATATGCAGCAGTTTACTCTTGCAGCAGCATACTTTGAAATCATAGAGTACCTAATAGTGAAAAACATTAATTGCATTTGGTATTTATGCAGTTTTATTGACATCACCTAGGCTTTCTATACAATATCAACACGAATTCTGACCTTTTAGTTCATATAACATTTTATTTCACAGATATTTTCTTATTCTTTCTTTTCTTGAAAATTAACATACCAAAAATAATACCTAACTAATAACGTATATCACTTAGGCTAAGTAATTTTTAAACGCTTAATGCTAAAGCGCTTCGCTTAAAACCAATCCCATCCGATATAAATACAAAGTGGGTAACATCAGCACATGAACCTAAGTTTTTGGAGGTAATGGAAACAAAATTTACGGACAGTTCTAGCACGTATCGAATTTTTCATCTTTTACATACCTGCTATATTTTCTTCATCTACCTCTTAGTTACCAATTTTATAGATTCTGTTTCCTCCATACTGAGGTATACATTTCAATTTTCATCTTACTAGTATTTATTTACTGTATGTATTATTGCATCTTTTGTTTATTTTTTGTTCCTATTGAAAGCTTATTTTCCTCGTATATTATTTTATTTTATCATGAAAACAATTTTTATCATTTGGATAAAATAAGAGAATTACCCAATTTGTCTTTAAATCGGATAATATTATACCTATTTTATATATCTGCCCTCACCCTTTGTATCCCGCTTTAGAATTACACGATGGTTTGTTTGTGTCAAAAACTATTTAACACTTTCCGTTTGCTATGCTTAATCATTCTTGGTATCGGTGATGGATCCAACGCCACCTATTTTCATGGGGCTGCCTTGTCATAAAACTTTTACATGTTTATATAAATTCGCTTCTTATACTAATCATTAATCCATTATTTCTTGTAATTTGTCTATAATGTCAATTTTGATATCAATAACATCTATTTCATTAATTTTAACGTGACGAACTAATGTTCGAACACAATCTGTAAAATCATTGATATCGTTCAATGAATTTTTGACTCAACTTTGAAAAAATATTCAAATTTGTGATGTAAATTTTGCAAAAGTCATGGCTTTCCGTTTGATCGGTGGTGGATTCTGCGAGTAGATCAAACGCTGGAACAGACCCGAGTCCAAGGTTGAGTAAGCAGCTATGTTTCAGATCGCAAGGGTCCCTAGCCAACAAGCTCACGGGTGGTGGTGAGACTGACGGAGGAGATGTAGACACGCAGCTCACAAAAATGGACGTAGTTCTTACGTTCCAGATCGAGGTAATGTTCGCGTACCTGTAACATTGTATTAACGGTGTAAGGGTTATTTAAGCGATTTTTAGTAACCTGCACTTTAAAAACTATAAGGAGAACTACTTTCCATTTTAAAAGTCATGTATTTTGTGTCTATAATCTAAATTCGCTGAGAAGCAGTAACACGATTGGATACAATTTTTTTGATAGAAAGTTCTCTAAAAAGTTGCTCCAAAATCTCCATTTTACTCATTTTTATCGGAAATGACAATTGATGTAATTGTATTTTTTATTTTAATGTATCGGTAATAATAGTATCCAAAAACGCCCAGGAACGTATTTTTGATAACTGCCTTAGTTTTTTAGTAATTAGGTAAAACGTTGTTTTTCTGTTATTATTCTTCCGCAACGCTGCATGTCGCACTCACCAACGTATTCGTAAGAGATAGAAGGACAAATAAATTCAGTGTATCCTCTTAATTTTGAAGTCAGGATCTTGTACTAGGATTAATTGTAGGTGGTAGTGATGGAGGTGAAGGGGTTGAAGTCACTAGCCCCCAACCGAATAGTCTACTGCACGATGGAAGTAGAAGGAGGGGATAAGCTGCAAACAGACCAAGCTGAAGCGTCGAAGCCAATGTATGTATTTACAACTTACACTTCATTGGATTAGGAATTTAAAATTACTATAATCTCTATATATAAAGTAGTTAGCAAAGCCATACAGGTAACCACGTCAATAATTTTTCCACTTTTCGATAAAGAGTTTTAAAAATTATTTTATCAACTATTATTTTTTACTGTACAACAAATTATATCGATAAAACATTTCCAAATTTTCTTCTCGGGGTAATCTTTTAATCGCTCTCCTTTATTTTCTATATTGTTACCTTTTACTATCCCCTTCCTTCACTTTATTAGTTTCCCCTCTATTAAAAGCATTATTATTTGTAATCAAGGTGGGACACCCAAGGTGACTTCAGTACCACGCAGCCTCTACCAGCTGTAAAAGTGAAGTTATATACGGAAAACCCAGGAGTACTAGCTCTTGAAGATAAGGAGTTAGGCAAAGTGGTTCTCAGGCCTACACCGTTGTCTAGCAAGGTTAGTAGATAAATCTAGAGATAATTTCATTTCCTTTATCCAATCGCATTCGACTGTACAGACAATAATGAGAGTAAAATAATTTGTCTTCTTAGTAGTATTAATGAAACTAAACTAATAAATAAAAATCTCTCTAATATGCTTGTACAATTTTTCAAAGAATGCAGCGAGACAGGTACGAATGTGTTATTGTGCATTTCAGCTAATTTAGATAGTACTAGTAATTTGTGTCAGCCATTAAAGCTAGTCAGCTAACCAATACCAGGCTAGATGGTACTACAAGCAGAAAAACAAAAATGCGTAGATGTAAAAAATATTGACAATCGTAAAACCAATGTAAAATTCCATGTTTGTAATGATGCAGGCTCCGGAGTGGCATCGCATGACGGTACCCAAAAATTTGCCGGACCAAGACCTTAGGATCAAGATCGCGTGTCGGATGGACAAACCGTTAAATATGAAACATTGCGGGTAAGTGGAATTTTAAGCTTTTCTATTTCTCACTAACAGCCCTTTCCCGGTCAGTTGAAATTCTCCCTGCAGCAACATAATTTACCATTACTACTTCAAGATCGAAGAGTTTTGTAGAGTATCCATTGGCGTCTCAATACTGAAAACAATCATCCTGCTTCACACCATCTAACATTTCTTATTGTGATGATTGCTTAAGGCGCTTCATGCGTTAGTATTAGGCTTGAGTCAAAATTTACGATTTCCGAAGGAACATAAAATAGTTATGTGTTCAATTATAGATTAGATAATTGAATTCGTATTATTTGGCATTTCATAATCTAGAACTTAGCTCAAAAATATTTTAAAATATGTGTATAACTTTCTCACTAGAACAGTTTTTGTATAGGCTGTTTGCTAAAATAGCGGTCGACGCTCTACGCAGATGCAAGATATTTGCCATGTTTCTTAACAAAAACTTATAACAATGACATATATAGAAAATTAATAACATTTACTAAAAAGTGTCTAAAAAAAACACGATTTTCCAAGATTTTCATTCAAAAACCATAAACCGAAAAGTGCCATTTTTAGCATTTTTCGATAAATTAAACGTATTATTTTAGGATAAAATCCAAGATATTTTGTTATTTCTGAATTATAGTAATTTAATTCAATTCATATTCAATGTCACTGGTTATTTATTATTTTAATAAGTTGTATATTTATTTTATTATAATTTTTTTTGTAATACCATTTTCCGCGCAAAATTGCGTCAGCGGGAACGGAATTCTTTTTTTGTATGGAGCGACACGCGATTCACGCGTAAACGTATAAAGGCTCTTAATATTTCCTCTGCAGCTACCTCCACGTGATCGGCAAGGCGGTGTGGCGCAAGTGGAAGCGGCGCTACATGGTACTGGTGCAAGTCAGCCAGTACACCTTCGCGCTTTGCTCCTACAAGGATAAGAAGTCGGAGCCAGCTGAGATGATGCAGCTCGATGGTTTCACGGTCGACTACATCGAGCTGGCAAGCGGTGAGATGAACAGCTTCCTGCAAATCAATAGATTGAATAGGCAGGCATTTTACTGGCAATTTAGCCCTCATGAACATAAAAGCTGGCAATCGGTGAGATGAACACAGCTTTCTGCAAATCCATATATTGAATAGGCAGGCAATTTACTGGCAACTTAGCCCTCATGAATATAAAACCCTATTTCTCGTGATCAGCAGCAGTGGAAAAGGTGGCATGCGTCAGTAAATTTTTTCCATTTTTTCGTAGCAAAAACCAATTTCCAATCTCGAAGTATATTTGCGCAATAGAAAAATCCTCCAGGCAAGTATTATGTCTGGGGACCGAGTGTTTTGCTCCTTCTATTGTGTATCGGATTCTAACTACCTAAGAGTATTTTTTATGTCAGTATTCGCAACAAGACAATGGATGAAGTTTTGTTCACCTAATTTTTTAAGGGACCAAAGCATCAAATCTCTTTGAAACTAAAATAAATCATAAGAATTAATTAGAAATTGACGAAGCTTTGGATGAACGCTTAGGAGTTTCATATATTTACGAAATTCTTCATAATAGTGCTTCCAAAGACACAGTAAACCTGTTGGATGAACATCGTTGGAACGGCTACAACCATAGCCAAATATTAATACGTAGAATTATTGGCATCCTCTTTCTTTTGCTTTAAGAAGTCGGTTACCAAAATTACTTTTTGTAAGAAAACTTGTGGTACTTCAGTCTTTAATTTTCCATTCTCGAGTTATATACTCCCACTCATAATATTGATAATAACTACGGTGAAAATAAATACTATGATATCCTACTCTTTAAAATTAAACTTGTTGTTAACGAGAATTTCAAAGTAACTTAAAGTTCAAAGTTTGTAGGATCCACTTTAACCAAGTTCAGGAATATAACTGAATATATACCGTAACAATAGCGAACTAGGCGTTAAATTACAGACTTGTTTCGCTTATTAAAAAACTTATACTTTCCTACTCAGTTTTATTACAACGAGGGAAGAAGGAGCAAAGTCTGGCGTTTAAAATCTAGAGATTTAATCTTACTTAAAAGTTACTTGATAAAAAAGAAACAAGCTTAAACTAGTATTTGAAGAATTCTAATTGTGATGAAATCAAAAGATGCTAAATTCCTATTGGATAAAATAAAGTTACAATAAAATGAGAAATAATAATCGGAACTTATTATTTTACAGCCCAGCTGATGGTTGGACAAGGTAAGTTGAAGTAAAAAAAGATTACTTTTATTTTAATAATATTTTCAGCTGAATCAATTAACAGTTTCATCAATTAACTTACATTATCATTAATTAGTCAGTTGGTTTGTCGTCGTTCACTCTCTGAACTAAATTTCTATTAGAGCTAGCTAATTTAATAATCATCACCAAACCAATTAATGATCATCGACGATCACTGGCATGAAACATTATTATTTTGTCGAATAATATAAAGCGAAGATCGTATAGGTGATGATCACTGACTTATTGATTAAAGGAATGGTCCGAATCGAAGTGACAATCAATCCTATACGTGGAAAACTTTTCCGTTTAGAACTGGAAGGAGCGAAGTACTTCATGAATGCAGTCCGGGATGGCGAGTCAGTTTTAATGGGTGTCAGCGATGAGAACGAATGCCACCTGTGGGTGATGGCGCTGTACCGCGCCACCGGCCAGAGCCACAAGCCCACGCCGCCCACCACTTCCGACACGCACATCAAGATCATGGGAGGTGAGTCAGCGACCAGCACGAGCAGCGACGGAACGAATGCCACCTGTGGGTGATGGCGCTGTACCGCGCCACCGGCCAGAGCCACAAGCCCACGCCGCCCACCACTTCCGACACGCACATCAAGATCATGGGAGGTGAGTCAGCGACCAGCACGAGCAGCGACGGAACGAATGCACCCTGTGGGTGATGGCGCTGTACCGCGCCACCGGCCAGAGCCACAAGCCCACGCCGCCCACCACTTCCGACACGCACATCAAGATCATGAGAGGTGAGTCAGCGACCTGCACGAGCAGCGACGGAACGAATGCCACCTGTGGGTGATGGCGCTGTACCGCGCCACCGGCCAGAGCCACAAGCCCACTCCGCCCACCACTTCTGACACGCACATCAAGATCATGGGAGGTGAGTCAGCAAGCAGCACGAGCAGCGCCGGAACGAATGCCACCTGTGGGTGATGGCGCTGTACCGCGCCACCGGCCAGAGCCACAAGCCCACTCCGCCCACCACTTCTGACACGCACATCAAGATCATGGGAGGTGAGTCAGCAAGCAGCACGAGCAGCGCCGGAACGAATGCCACCTGTGGGTGATGGCGCTGTACCGCGCCACCAGCCAGAGCCACAAGCCCACGCCGCCCACCACTTCCGACACGCACATCAAGATCATGGGAGGTGAGTCAGCGACCAGTACGAGCAGCGACGGAACGAATGCGACCTGTGGGTGATGTCGCTGTACCGCGCCACCGGCCAGAGCCACAAGCCCACGCCGCCCACCACATCCGACACGCACATCAAGATCATGGGAGGTGAGTCAGCGACCAGCACGAGAAGCGACGGAACGAATGTTTTTTAGTGCTTCCAATTAGGGATGTTATGGATATATAATTTCGGATCACATCGGTTTCGGTTACGGTTATGGATAATAAATTATTTCGGATTATCCGATAGTTTCGGTTAAGGATATGGATATCCATAACAACACTAATATTTACTCTATACTTATAAAGTATAACCCGTACGAATTAGCTGTGCACCTCGCGCTGTGACGTTATTATGTAGCGGGAGAGGTGTCGCATTCCAGCGGAGTGCACAGTTAAATCGTACGAGTGTAGTATTTAGTTAGACTCCGTATTGGAGTAAATACTATTTTGATTGTGTTATATTCATAAACTCTAGTCTTATGTATTTAAATTGAGAACTTGTCAATAGGAGAAACAATATCTTGTTACTATGGGGTCCGCTATTCAATAAACATTGAGTAAAACCGTATAAACTTATTTTCCTTTAAATCAAAAGATTCACTGCATTAATGATGGTATTTAGATTACAAACCAGCTAAAACTACCATCTAGTAACAGGTTATGGTAACAGCACTTGGTTTAAAGAAGAAAATAAAAATGGACACCGCAAATGTAAGCACGGATGTTGAGAGATCGCAAAGCTCTAGTCTTCCATCTACAGAGAAATTGGACGGAAGTATGGACTACAGTACATGGAAATTCCAGATGGAGTTGTACCTAATACATGAAGACCTATGGGAGTATACTGCGACAACACCGAGTACCACTGATATTAAAGGTAACAAAAAGGATAACAAAGCGCGAGCTAAAATATGTCTAATGGTAAAACCACATTGTTTAGTACATGTTCGGCAGGCCAAAACCGCAAAGGAGGCATGGGATTCATTAAAGAATGCCTTTGAGGATAAGGGCCTCAACAATAGATGCAGATTACTATCAAAGTTGGTCAGTACCAAATTAGAGAATTTCAAGTCATTACGGGAGTACGTCACTACGATCATGACAGTGGCACAACAACTACGTGATCTTGATAAAAACATAGACGATGAGTTACTCGCAGCTTTGATTCTACAAGGCCTCACCGAGAAGTTTCAACCTCTGAGGATGGCAATTGAAAATTCGAATACAACTCTAACTACGGACTATGTGAAATCCAAACTGTTCCAGATGGAAGAAGACTACATTCAAGGAGATGCTTCCTGTAGCACAAATGCATTAGTTTGCCAGAAACCAAAATCGAAGATAAAATCTATGAAGCTTGATAAGAAACCTATTAAGTGTTTTATCTGCGAAGGTCCGCATAAAGCGAGAGAATGTCCAGAGAACCCAAAGAGAAAAAACAATGCTAGAGTAGCGCAGTGTTTAGGGCTTCGGACTACAGAAGTTATGAAGGACTGGAATGAGTGGATCTTGGATTCTGGAGCAAGTTGCCACATGACAGGCCAAAAGGAATGGTTAACAGAGTTTAAGTCATGTGATAGACGCACGGAGGTTGCGTGTGCTAATGGAGATAGAATGTATGGTGAAGGATTTGGTGACGTAGTAAGAGGAGGTCTGGTAGTGAATAATGTTATGCTTGTTCCTGCTCTTAATTGTAATTTACTGAGTGTAAGTAAAATTGTAGAAAGAGGAAATGTGGTAGTGTTTACAAAGGATGGTTGTCAGGTAATGAGAGCTGATGAATGTAAGATTAAGGGAGAAGTCACCCACACAGGCGTTTTGGAAAATGGTGTATTTAAACTAAAATGCATATTTCAGAATAAAGCCTTAGCATCAACTATGAGTGCAGACATGGAGTTATGGCATCGGAGGATGGCGCACCTAGGGGTAAGGAATCTTACATTACTTCGAGACAAACTGGCAACGGGAGTAAATTTTTCTGATAAATCGGCAAAACTAGAGTGTGTAGCTTGTTTAGCAGGAAAACAAACGAAGCAACCATTTAAGAAGAACTCTGCGAGTCGAGCAAATGAAATATTAGGGTTGGTACACACTGATTTGTGTGGTCCTATGAGTGTGGAATCGCTTAGCGGATACAGATACTACCTTATCTTTATCGATGATAGGACTCGAAAAACCTTTGTATATTTTCTCAAAAAGAAGAGTGAAGTCTTTGAGAAATTTTGTGAATTCAAAACCTATGCAGAGTTACAGACTGGACATAAGATAAAAATATTACGGTCTGATAATGGTACAGAGTTCGTTAACCAGAGGATGAATCAATTCCTACGAGAAAACGGAATTGTACATCAGCTTACGGTAGAGTATACACCTGAGCAAAATGGAGTCGCAGAGCGCGCAAATCGAACGATAACAGAGAAAGCTAGGTGTATGTTGCAAGAATCTGGACTAGAGAAAAGGTATTGGGCTGAAGCGGTCAATACTGCCGTTTTCTTAAAGAACAGATCACCTACAAAAGCAGTCAAAAACATGACGCCAGAACAAGCTTGGAGTGGAAAAAAGCAAGACCTGGGCATGATAAGAGTGTTTGGCTGTAGAGCGTTCAAACATATTCCGGATGTTTTACGTAAGAAGTGGGATAACAAGAGCATGGAACTGATTCATGTTGGTTATTGTGAAGATTCAAAAGCTTACAGGCTACTAGAACCTAATACTGGAAAATTACATAAGGCGAGAGATGTAGTATTTTTTGAATCAGAGATGTATCACAATCATAACAACCACAAAGAGAAGAAATCAAGAGATGAGGTTCAAGTTATCGACTTACGCGAAGAAACAGAGGAAATGCAGATTAATCCTGAAGTCAACGAGGACACACTGGAAACTGAGATAAATCCAGTAGTAGTATCTGAAGAAGAGTCTGAAGAAAATGATGAAAGCTTTGTATCTACATCTGATACAGAACAACCTGAAATTTCACCGGAGAGAAGATATCCTCTCAGAAATAGAGTCGCAAAGGAGTATCCGGATTTTGTCACTTATCAGGTAGTAAACGGAGACCCGCTGACAGTAGAGGAAGCTCTATCGAGAGATGATGGTTATTTGTGGAAAAAAGCTATTCAGGAGGAATTAGATGCTTTGAAGAAGAATAACACATGGACTTTGGTAAAGCCACCTGAGAAAAAATGCAACTTAGTAGATTCTAAATGGATATTTAGAATTAAAGAAGAGGCGAGAGGAAAAAGATATAAAGCTCGACTAAGTTGCACGGAGATTCACTCCGAGAAAAGGAATCGATTATTTTGAAGTTAATATATGTGGCTGTGTGCACGAGGCCCGACATAGCACATGTAGTGAATAGCCTGAGTCAGTTCAACGTGAGTCAACAACGTGGTTAAACAGTCATTGGATGGCAGTGAAGAGAATTCTCCGATATCTGAAAGGAACCAAATCGCTCAAACTTAAGTAATCAAGAGAAGCAGTGCAAGGAGAATTGATTGTGGGATATTCAGATGCTGACCATGCTGGTGACCGAGATCGCAGATCATACTCTGGATCAGTTTTCTTGTGTCAAGGAGGAGCTATATGTTGGAACAGTCAGAAGCAGAAAACAATTGCACTTTCTACTGCGGAGGCAGAATATGTGTCATTGTCGGAGGCTGCAAAAGAGGCGGTATTTCTGCGACGGTTCATAGCAGAACTAACACAGAAAACCTGTGATGCGATAACTGTTTACACAGATAGTCAGTCGGCTATGGCTATCGCAAAACATCCTGTTCACCATCAGCGTACTAAACACGTAGATGTACGGTATCAATTTATTCGAGAAGCAATAGAGAATGGTGAGATTTCTTTAGAGTATATTGAAACTTCGCGTATGGTTGCAGATATACTTACAAAGGCATTGTTGAGAGGTAAATTTGAGTGGTGTGTGAAAGGTATGGGTTTAAGTGCATGAATCTAGTGACTGAGAGCTTATGAATAAGGAGGAGTATTGGAGTAAATACTATTTTGATTGTGTTATATTCATAAACTCTAGTCTTATGTATTTAAATTGAGAACTTGTCAATAGGAGAAACAATATCTTGTTACTATGGGGTCCGCTATTCAATAAACATTGAGTAAAACCGTATAAACTTATTTTCCTTTAAATCAAAAGATTCACTGCATTAATGATGGTATTTAGATTACAAACCAGCTAAAACTACCATCTAGTAACACTCCGCCCTATCCAAAATTATCCAAAACTTTTATTACGGATTCGGTTACGGTTACGGATATTTTTTTATTTCGGATATCCGATAGTTTCGGTTACGGATATGGATATCCATAACAACACTACTTCCAATGCATTTCGGGATTCAGCATTCCAACATTTTGGACTGGAATAATTCAATCTAATATTGATTGGCTTGAATGATGATGAATATTTCAGATGGACGAATAATCGACTCTCTGGACGAATAAAATGATTGATATAATATGTGTTATATTTGTATCTAGATGCAGATAAGGCCCGCAAGCACGGCATGGAAGACTACATCCAGGCGGACCCCTGCCAGTTCGATCATCACCAGCTGTTCACTCTGCTACAATCCTTCACCTTGAAGTACCGGCTTCAGGATCCCTACTGTTCACTGGTAATTTTGTCATCTTATACTGAAGTTACGATGCTGCCTAAGATGTTATCGTGCTTTTAAGATCTCCTAACAATTTGTACACGTCATTGCGGAATGTTAAATCACTTGTCAATGCATCTTTGTTAGTAGCCGAGCAAAGCCGGTAAACTGAAGACCACAAGACCAGATCTAAACCAATTTAGAAATTATAAAACCTTTAGCGTGCCGGATTCTCACAAGCGGGTGACCCCCGTGTCAAGTGATCTTCAGCTCTAGCCGTATTGCGATACTATAGATGAAATGGAAATGGAACGAAATTAAAAAAAAAGTCCAAGTACTAGTCAAACTTGCTCACCGAGGGTTTCATACAACAAAATAATCTTTTCTGTTCCCTATCATGTAGGAGCCACAGATTACTAATCACCAAAACAGTAATAACAGTAATAACAAAACAGTGGTAGGAGCTATCAAGTTCGATAGCGAACCGCAAACTTAACTTTGTTTTTTAAAGTTAATTGTTAACACCAAAAAAGTATATTTGATTCAGAGTTAATTTTATTTTAACTCATAATTATTTGAGATTATGCTATTGGTACACTTAGAGATAAGGGGAAAGGGTGAATACAAATGATCGCTAAACGTGACTGCCACGCATTCTTAGGTATGTTTTGAATTTCGTTCCATTTCTATTCCAATCGTATCGCCATAATATGTCATACAAATAAAAATAATACAGAATAAATAATAATATAAAAAACGTTATAATATCAGAACAGCCTGTGTGTTCTCAGTCACTGATAAGGATCTTTTGTTCGAATCGCTTGCGCACTAAGTACACGTGCAACCACAGAGCACCTTTGCGTGCAACCAATGTGGTTTGTGTTCGGTGTTTTGCGTGTCCTACCGCCAGTTTTTAGTTCCGTGTTTGTGTTTCTTCGAATGTTTATTCTTTGAATGTTTAGTTATAATTTAACCTTACTATGTATATAATTAGTTCTACATTATACTAGTATAACATTTTAAAGAGGAATGTGCAGCGCCCCGACAAGCCGCCGAGGCTTAGGGGTGCCAAGCAAGAAATGTGTAAATATATTGTATGTTTAATTGATTAAATAAAAATAAAATAATAATAATAAAATATAGCTCCTTCCTGCACTACGAAGGTTGTCGAAACGTGTATCCACATCAAGTCACCAACCCTCCGTCCCCAGGGCTGGTTCTCACCTGGACAAGTGTTCGTCCTGGACGAGTACTGTGCTCGGTACGGCGTGCGCGGCTGCTACCGCCACCTGTGCTACCTCTCCGACCTGCTGGACGTGGCGGAGAGCGGCCAGCAGACCGTGGACCCCACGCTCATGCACTACTCCTTCGCGTTCTGCGCCAGCCACGTCCACGGCAACAGGTAGATAAACCTTCACTATGACTGTTAAAGCCTAAGCGCTAAGGACCAATTTACAATGCTGCGGAATGGAATGGAATGGAAGCGCATTTTTGCAACGAAACTGTACATAGCATAGTGAATTTATGTATAAAGTAAGTAATCGTATAGAATAGAAATTAAATAAGAGCAAAGAAAGACCGCGCGTCTTCCGGGGAATCTTCGCACATTCCCGAGAATTTCCCTAGCTAATGTCAACGCCGTCTGTGTCCGTGGAGAGACGATTGGGTCGGTCACAGCAGTACGATGCATAGTTACGAAACAATTCGCTGGAATACTCGAGCATTCCAGTCATGAAGTCGCGTCATGGAGCGAAATTGTCGCTTCTATTCCATTCCATTTCGCCGCGCTGTTCCTAAGTTTATGAGGAAGAGAATGAGAGTGAATTTATTAAATGAATGCTGATTGCGTTGGATTGTGAATCTAAATACCGAATGTATGTGAATGAAAAAATTAATGTTATTTTATTCGCTGAATGCACTGCATGCAATGCATGTGGATGAAAATGAGAAATGAGAATGATTTTACTAGCTGAAGGAAAAAAAAGGAAAAAATGAGAACGAAAAGGAGAATGAATTAGTTGAATGCAGAAATCAGAATGCGGTACAATAGATTGATGGTCGTAATATAAAAATTATCGTATGATTGTCTAGACTAATTTTGGAAATACTATTACGATGTGTATAACCCAATAAAAATGTAAAAAATGTGCATATTTCCTATTCCCCTAATCTTTTACGATATGCACTTCCATCATATACATCATGCTCGATAAACTTATCTCGCTAGAACTGAGTGTACCTTACTAATTACTTAGATCTGTGCCTTCTTATATAAACCTATTAATCTATGTTTCTAACTGTCTACCTGTACTAATCTCTCTAATGGAGATCGCAATATTATGATTGGATGAATTAAAACTAGTCCTAACTTTTGTTATATAACTAGTTAATGGCAGCGCGGCTGTTTTAAAGCCTCTAAAAGTGCATTTAAAAATCTATTACCGCTTTGGGATGGTACCTATGGAAAGGGGTAACAACGGTCTTCAGAAATAGTGCTATATCCCTTCCCAATAGTACCTAGTACATAGCAGTAGATTTTTAGATACACAAAATTTAGAGACTCTAAAACAGAATCGCTAATGTTATTAAACTAAGTGAAATGATGCGTAAGATCACGCCTAACTTGATTTTTTATCCTCATAATGATTTCAGATTTTTTGATTGGTAAACTTCAAATATATGGGGGAGGGGAATGTTATGTGTTTTGACATTTTGCCCAATAGACTAAAGCCGTTATGTTTAAAAATAATCAAAATCCGTTTAAGAATTCACAAGCTTAAAACTCTTCATGTCACAAATTATCTCACTTTGAACTCCCCCTGCCGGTCCTCCTTTTGATGTCTATAAAGTCGGTTTACGGACGATAATTTAACGTAAAAGCATTGCGTCACAAGTCGAACGCTTAGGCCGATCGTGTTTCTCTATTTAAATTTATAAGACCTTATCACGTAAAGAAATAAATTTTTCAACTTTTGAGTATCACTATATTAAGTACACCATTGTTCCAAATTTACGTCGACAGCTTTCCTTGTTACTGAAATAACCATATTTGGTTTCATTTTTACCAATTTGGTATGGAAACCTAATTACCTTATAACTTAAAAAGTGGTCATACGCATCACTGCCATAAACACCAATCTTTTTAATCCGAAATTATTTGGCTATCGACAGCTTTCCTTGTTACTGAAATAACCTCCATTTTTGGTTTAATTTTTACCAATTTGGTATTGAAAATTACCTTATAACTTATTATGTGGTCATACGCATCAGTGCCATAAACACAAATCTTTCGAATCCGAAATTATTTGGCTATCAGGACAAAAATATTGCGGTCCTCCACCCCTTGTTTCCTGCTTCAACCCTGCTAGAGTGAGTCAGCAACCCTTTCACAGTACGGCCACATTGCCTGGCAGGCCGGACGGGGTGGGCAGCATCACCGTCCAAGAGAAAGAAAAGTTCGCCGAGATCAAAGAACGCCTGAAAACTCTGCTACAGCATCAGATCACCAACTTCAGATATGCTTTCCCGTTCGGACGGCCAGAGGGCGCTTTAAAGGTAAAAAAAGTTATTTGAAGTGAAAACTTGTTTAGGTAATTTGGGCATTTTTGAGAGGGGTAAAAACCTTTTTACCATAATGTAACCCCACCCTCACACTGCTACCGTAACTGACATCTCTGATGTACCTATATTTTAAGTTTTTTTTTAATATTTGGGGCATTAGGCATTTTTTTGAGATGGGGACTGTTACCGTATATGTTTAACGAACACCTCATGTAATTGTTAAGTTTTCACTTATGTCGGCAATCCCTTATTAATATTGTTTGCGCCGAGCAGTGTGAAATGTGACGTAACTAGAAGAAGAAGCATCACACGTTACAAACAAGATAATATGGACACGTTACAAACAAGATGGAAGATAACAGGGAGCATAAAAGATACATGCCATACCATAATATAGATAGATAGATAGATAAACACTTTATTGCACACCACAGAATAAAAATATAAAAAAGAAGAAATAATCAAAACACAAACAAATATATTTATACATCTTGATTAGGTAGGACTTGTGTAGTTGTTAAAATTACAGAAAGCTAAACACAATGTACCTATTCGAGTTGAATTTGGACTATTGACCAAAAACTGAGAAATCTATTGAAAGAAATTAATACATTTAAAATATCGCTCCTAGCATCAGAGGAGATTTTTTTAAATGAAAATATGATTATTTCTATTTCAGGCCACGTTATCTTTATTAGAAAGGGTACTAATGAAGGACATAGTGACACCAGTGGCTCCGGAAGAGGTGCGTTCCATGATTCAAACCAGTCTGGAAAACGCCGCACTTCTTAACTACACGCAGCTCAGCCAGAAAGCTAATATTGAAGGTACAGTCATTAATTTAACTTAAACATCAAAAATCAAAGAAGAATCAAAATTAAGCTATAAAGTTTCATTTGAAAACTGACTTTGAACTAAGAGCCCCTAAGAAGATTAGGAATCAAAATTAGTGAAGAATTGACGAAGTATCAGACAAACTTTGAGGAGTTTTGTCTTTCATGTTCAAAGATCTTCTTGATATCTTTGCCAAATAAGAACAAGAAGACGCCAAAGTTTTTAAAACAGTAGTAAACATTTTGTTTTGGAAATTCGTTTGAGCTCTTAACGTAGATTTGATGTGAATAGTTAGCTTTATTGCACCTTAAAAGCTAAAATACTTTACATTAGTTAGTGGGTACCTACTCGAAATTTTTGTAAACATTCGTAACCCATGGTTTCAGCATGACGACCACCCTGGCGCAGTGGCAGCGCGCTCGGATTCGAGTAGGAGGTCGCAGGTTCGATTCCCGCCAAGGGTGGTTTTGGAATTTTATAATTTCTAAATTGGCTCAGGTCTGGTCTGGTGGGAAGCTTCGGCCGTGGCTAGTTACCACCCTACCAGCAAGGCGCACCAACATTTAGCGTTCTGGTGCGATGGTTGTAGAAACTGTTGGGGTAAATTTACTTACCGTTCCAAGCTAGTACGATAACATCTTAGGCTGCATCATCACTAACCATAAGGTGAGATCGCAGTCAAGTACTAACTTGTAAATAGTAAAAAAAGAAAGTCGAAAAAATCCTAACTATTTTGAAAGTAAATGATTACAATAATTTAAAATTTCTTCAACAGAGGATCTCCGAGGTGAGACTATGGTGACACCGGCTAAGAAACTTGAAGATCTCATTCACCTCGCAGAACTTTGCGTAGATCTACTGCAACAGAACGAAGAACACTACGCGGAGGTAATAGGGGATTCATAGAGGGAACATGTAATCTAGAAGTTAATAGATGTTTGGTTAATGGTTCATGAATTATTATGAATATGTAGTTGTATAATGCGGTTATAGGCGTTAATATATTTAAGGCAGCCAGAATACGGCTTAAACCGAATTAAGTTCAAGAATAAGTAGTTAAATACTACTTAGTAGCGTTACTTAAAATCTTAAAATTGTAGAGATTATTTGAAGCTCTGATTTTGTTAAAAAAAATCAAATTGTTTCTTGATACAACGTCTATGTACTGTATGAAGATTCAATATTTACAATTTAGGTGATACATTTTGATATTGTTACAAATGAACCCTATGATAAGCGCCATAAGGTTCATTATCGCACTGCCGAAATATCACTCGTAAGTTGTAAACAACTTGAGGGGTCAGTGACCTTTCTATAAACAATGGATTTCTGGGAGTTACGACTTCTCGAACGATCGACCCTTCCAATAAATAATGAGGGTGGAATGTTCGAGACTCGTTCAGCTGTATATAAAAAGCGAGCAGCGCGCGACGCAGTCAGTCTGACTGAGGGACGAGAAAGGTGAACAAGCGAAGCAAGCGATCAAGAGCGAAGAGGAAGCGAACTACGAGGAAGACCAGGGATATTGGATACTGGAAGTACCGAATAAAGTCTCATCAAGGATCAGCAGGTGTTTTATTCCAAATTGTCGAACCCAGCACGTAACAATTGGTGTCAGAAGTGCGATTTGGAAGAGATGCCATTGACTCCAAGAGACGACTCCAGCAGTGAGGGTGTCAAGACCAGGGCCCAGCGTGCTGCGGAATCCAGCCGTCCACCTGCAGTGGAGCACCTGGAAGAGCCGGCGCTCGTTGGGTCCCGCCACCATGAGCCACCCACGGGCTCCGCCCATCAGGCCACGCCCCCTCAGGCCACGCCTACCTCATCGGAAGCTCCGCCCACTGGCCCCGCCCACCAGGCCACACCCCCTGAGGCTCCGCCCATTGGCCCCGCCCACCAGGCCACGCCCCCTGAGGCCACGCCCACCTCATCGGAAGCTCCGCCCACTGGCCCCGCCCACCATGCCCCGCCTTCTAAACAAGACACGCCCAACATCGACTTATCCAGTTTGCTACGGATGATGCAACTGCATTTTGCAGCTCAGGACAGCAAGTTTGCGGCGCTCCAAGAAAATCAGGACAGCAAGTTTGCGGCGATTCAAGAAAATCAGGACGGCAAGTTTGCAGAGGTTCAGCAGACCGTCTTGTCTGCAGTGAACGAAGTTGGCGGCATGGTGGCCAACATACGGAAAGATTTGGATCTAATGGAGGAACGGGTCACTTGTCTGGGAACCGACGTTGAAAACATGAAGTGTGGCTTTACCGAACTGCAGAAGAAGTTTGTACGTTTGGAAGCCACAAGGGGGACATCAGGTGGAGCAGTGAGTGCAGTCCAGGGACCGCATGTGAAGGTACCCCCATACGAAGGCAGCACCTCCTGGTCCGCATACCGGCACCAGTTCCAGACGGTCGCTGCTGCCAACGGATGGACTGATGAACAGTGCCTGACTGCCCTCACTGTCGCGCTCAGAGGGCAGGCTCTAACCGTTCTGGAGGCCCTGCCTAGTTCGGGTTGTGGATATAAAGAGCTGTTGGATGCACTCGAATCTAGGTACGGGGAACGACATCTGGAGCATGTTTTCCGCGCCCAGCTGCGCGACAGAGTTCAACGAGCAGGAGAAGGGCTCCAGCAATGGGCGTTGGAAATCGAAAAGCTCGTGCGGAAAGCGTATCCATCGGCCGATGACAAGATGACAACTGCAAATACCGTGCAAGCATTTGTTGATGGAATCAGAGACCTGGAGGTAAGAGCTGCCGTGAGGCTTCGCCATCATGCCTCATTAAAGGAAGCGTTGGCGCATGCCTTGGAAGTCGAGGCAGTGCGACACGACATTCGGCAGACACCTGTTCACAAGCTACGGGAAGTATCGGAGGAGGTGAAAGAGGTCAAGACCTCATTCAAGAAGAACCTTGGTGTTGTGTGCTATAAATGCGGCGAACGAGGACATCTGCAGCTGAATTGCCCACAGAAAGAGTCACAGATGTCTAGATTAAAGAAAGTGGAGGAATATTTGGAGGAGCTGAAGAAGAAGAGTGGGGATACAGGTTCTCCTAAAAATCAGGGAAACGAGTAACAGCCAGAACTAAGGGGCGAGTACTGGCTGGCACGGAGGAAGCCCCAGCAACGGTGATCTCTCAGGCATGCAACGGGAATAATTTAGTTATAGCTGGCACCATAAACGGGACCGACTGCAGGATGACGTTAGATACTGGTGCCTCCAGGACAATAGTTCGGCCGGGCCTCCTGAAATCTGTAATGGGGAACAAGAAGCAAATCAACTGTCGACTTCTTTCAGCCTCCGGCCAGCCGATACCCGTCCTGGGTGAAATATCCGTGAGGATGTACATAGGGGAGACATCTTATACGCACAACGTCATCGTGGCTGAAATTTTGGATGACTGTATCTTGGGTTTGGATTTTATGAAGGCACACAACTGTAGAATCAATGTTGCTGACGGAGTTTTTAAATGTGGTGGAGAAGAAATCTTCATACTTGGTGGCGCCAATGGAAAGGTAACATGTCTTAAGGAAATCATCATTCCTAGTCGATCGGAGGCTCATGTGTTGGTAAAGCTGCCAAGTACTAATACCACCAAGGGGGACAGATGCGTGTTAATTGAGGACAACCCCCAGAAGTCGGTGTCTCGGAGATTTATGACAGCAAGAACTCTTGTCAATGGTAGCAATAAAGCTATTGTAAGAGTTCTGAATCTGAAAGATCACGAGATCAACTTTAATAAGGGAGACATCATCGGGAAGTGCGAGGAAGTTGTGTGGCTGAAGAAATGCACGCCAATGCCAAGCTCGGATAAAGCAGGTTCCTGGAATGATTCTACAGTCAATGATCTCCTTAAAGACTGCAAAAGTAACCTGACTTATTCGCAAAGCATCAAGGCTAAGAAGTTTCTTTTACGTTACGCGGACATCTTTTCTAGTCAGGAAGGAAACCCGGGAAGAACGTCGTTAGTGCAGCATAGAATTGATACCGGCAACGAGAGACCCATCCGTCAGCGGGCAAGACGGATACCGATAGCGAAAGAGAAAGAAGTCAAGGATATGCTGCAAGAGATGGAAAGGAACAAAATCATTGAACCATCCTCAAGTCCATGGTGTTCGCCTGTTGTGCTAGTAAAGAAGAAAGATGGAAGCACACGGTTCTGTGTGGACTATAGGCGACTCAATGACATCACAAAGAAGGACAGTTATCCGCTACCCAGAATAGATGACACTCTGGACACCTTGAGTGGTATGAAATGGTTTTCGACTCTAGACCTGAAATCTGGATACTGGCAGGTGGAAATCCATCCAAAAGACAAGGAGAAGACAGCGTTCTCAACAGGAAAAGGATTATGGCAGTTCAATGTCATGCCATTTGGTTTGTGCAACGCGCCTGCCACCTTTGAACGACTCATGGAGTGTGTGCTAGCAGGGTTAGTAGGAGACGCCTGCTTGGTATATCTGGATGACGTCGTTGTCATGGGTCGGGACTTCGAAGACCATTTGCGAAACTTGGAACGCGTCTTCGCAAAAATATATGGAGCAAACTTAAAACTGAACCCGAAGAAGTGTCAGTTATTCAGGAATGAAGTGAATTATCTCGGCCATGTCATCACTAGTGAGGGCATACAAACTGACCCAGCGAAAGTTGAAGCGGTTAAAAAATGGCCCACCCCCAAAGACAAGACAGAGGTAAGGGCATTTTTGGGCTTGTGTTCCTACTACAGGCGTTTTGTCAAGGGGTTTTCGGAGATCGCCAAACCATTACACAAACTAACAGAAGAGAAACGACAGTTTTGTTGGGATGAAGCCTGCGAGAATTCCTTTCAAAATCTGAAGAAATGCTTATGTGAAACACCAATTTTGGGTTACCCACAACCAGAGGGCCAATTTATCGTCGATTCAGATGCAAGTAATACGGCGATTGGAGGAGTGCTTTCT
The DNA here is from genome assembly GCA_036785405.1 of Coenonympha arcania. NCBI lineage: Eukaryota > Metazoa > Arthropoda > Insecta > Lepidoptera > Nymphalidae > Coenonympha > Coenonympha arcania. The sequence goes on along the minus strand of CM072078.1, from coordinate 2,172,965 downwards.
CAAAAACAGGGCGATAGAGAAGTTGTGATTGGGTATTTTAGCAAATCACTATCGAGACCGGAACGGAACTACTGTGTGACAAGAAGAGAGCTTTTGGCCGTGGTAAAGACGTTACAGCACTTCAGCAAATACCTCATAGGTCGACAGTTTTTACTACGCACCGATCATGCAGCACTGAAATGGCTACTGCAATTTAAGAATCCTGAAGGTCAGGTCGCTCGATGGATCGAACAACTCCAGGAATATGACTTCAAGACTCAACATCGCAGTGGGAAGTCTCACGGAAATGCAGATGCACTTTCAAGAAGACCGTGCCCGGAAGACTGCAGACATTGCATGAAACAGGAGTCCATGGAAGTGACCTTGAAACTTACCAGGACGAGTTCCTTAGGACCCTGGGAGGATGATGCAATGAAGATGGCTCAAGAGGGCGATGATGATCTGCGGCATATCATCGTGTGGAAGAAAAGGGGGGACGCTAGACCAACATGGAGTGAGGTTGCACCTACGAGTGTTGTCACTAAGGCGTATTGGGCTCAGTGGAACAGTCTTATTCTACAGAATGGAATACTTTACCGGAAATGGGAGAAGACTAACGGCAGGGAGTTCCATCTTCAGATAATTGTTCCGAGGTCCAAAGTACCCGATGTCCTTCGTGAAGTGCATGACGGTGTTTCAGGAGGCCATCTTGGCGTCAAGAAAACACTAACGAAGGTACGAGAGAGGTTCTACTGGCTTCATTGTCGGGAAGATGTGCAGGCTTGGTGCCGTAAATGTACCACTTGCGCTGCTGTGAAGGGACCACAGACAAGGAGTAGGGGTAACCTGCAACTGTACAACGTTGGTGCACCTTGGGAGCGTATAGCTGTGGATGTAGCGGGGCCATTTCCTGTGACGGAATCGGGGAACAAATACTTCATGGTTGTTATGGACTACTTCACTAAGTGGCCAGAAGTGTTTGCCATACCTAACCAGGAAGCTACAACCGTTGCAACTAAGCTAGTCGAGGAGGTCATATGTCGTTTTGGTGTACCGCTGGAGATCCACTCCGATCAAGGGAGGAACTTTGAGTCACAAGTGTTTCAGGAAGTATGCAGAACTTTAGGTCTGCATAAAACGCGCACAACTGCATACCACCCGCAGTCGGATGGAATGGTGGAAAGGTTTAACCAGACTCTTGAAAGACATTTGGCTAAACTGGTGGACACCCATCAGAGAGACTGGGACAAGTACATCCCACTGTTCCTCCTCGCCTACAGGACAGCAGAGCATGAGAGCATTAAGGCAACTCCGGCGTTTGTCAACTATGGCAGGGAACTCCGGTTGCCAATAGACTTATTGACGGGAGGATCACCGGACGAACCTTGCACCATTCAGGATTACGTTGCCAACCTGAAGGAGAAAATGCGGGAGATACATGCCTCAGTTCGGGAAAACGGATTGCAATCGAGCGAGAACATGAAAACCAGGTACGACCGGAAATCGAACACGAGCGGATTCGAAGAAGGCGCCTTAGTATGGCTGCATAATCCGACTCGTCGGAAAGGGAAGTCTCCAAAATTGCAAACCAGATGGGAGGGTCCATACAAAGTGGTCACCCGTATGAATGATGTCACGTACAGGATTCAACGTCAACCCAGAGGTACATTTAAGGTGGTACACATCGATCGCCTGGCGAGACATCACGGGAGCAACAGCGATACTCGGGACGAGCATCGCTAAGAGGAGGGCAGTGTTACAAATGAACCCTATGATAAGCGCCATAAGGTTCATTATCGCACTGCCGAAATATCACTCGTAAGTTGTAAACAACTTGAGGGGTCAGTGACCTTTCTATAAACAATGGATTTCTGGGAGTTACGACTTCTCGAACGATCGACCCTTCCAATAAATAATGAGGGTGGAATGTTCGAGACTCGTTCAGCTGTATATAAAAAGCGAGCAGCGCGCGACGCAGTCAGTCTGACTGAGGGACGAGAAAGGTGAACAAGCGAAGCAAGCGATCAAGAGCGAAGAGGAAGCGAACTACGAGGAAGACCAGGGATATTGGATACTGGAAGTACCGAATAAAGTCTCATCAAGGATCAGCAGGTGTTTTATTCCAAATTGTCGAACCCAGCACGTAACAATATTTATTTTGATTTCTAGTGAATTAAATATACAAATGCTGGCAAAATTTAAAATTAAATTAAAATATGAGATAGTTAATAGCGAAAAACCATTAATCAAACAGAGTAGGTAAATTAAGAAGTGCAACTCAAACCCGTGGGGTTTATAATTGGTAATTAATTAGAAGAAGTTAATGAAATATAAATTTTACTATAATCAGCTACATAGAGAAGTTGCACATTTTATGCTAGTTTAAGAATGTGCCGTATCTAAATGTCGTGGTTTCCTGTGGTAAAGCTTTTTAATTTTATATTTATCTAATGACACTATTACGTTCTACTAGATAATCGTAATACCAAACGACAAATTTTATTATTTACTTTAAACTAGAATTTATTTACGAAATCTAGTAATAGATAAATTTTTAAAATATCATGTATTTTCTCTGTAAGGTTTTAAACAGTTTGTTTTATATTAGGTTTTTTTTCCGGAGCAGTTAACTGTAGAAGTGTAGAGACGATTCTAGCGACAGATCGATATTTATGTTTATTACATAGTTCAACAAAAATACCCATTTTAGATTTTCCATAGATTTTAGGGTAAATAAATTGAAGTTGAACGTTAAAAAGTTTTGCCACTGTATGTCAGTGTTTGCTAAGATAGCACCCTGTTCTCCTATCGCTATTGGTGTGGGAATTGTCAGGCAGTAAATTACTGTTATTATCGAAAAAAGCAGAACTGAAAATAAACTGATAAAATTTAAAACAGATTTATTCTATATCAGACGTTACTTTATATAAATCCATGATACCTGCTTAATCTGCTGTAATCGGTACTATCTCTTGCATCGATTTTTCGTTAAAAAAGTAGATATGGATATTGTGATTTGTGATTCACATAATTTATCACCTTCTCGTTTATTGTATAAAATTTCAGCAAACGTTATTTTACAGAAATCATATTAATATACCTGATTAATTTGCTATAATTAGCTTTTAATTCTCGAATCGATTTTTTATTATTGAATTATGAATATTTTTTACCACATAATTTATTACCTTCTGAGTGGTGTTCTATGATTAGTGTTTCTTTTATCTTTAGGACTATTTATTCAAAAGCAATGGTTTTATAACTGAACCACAATTAATTTTTAATTTATATTCATCTCTGTCTCTGTTTTTTACAGCTGTCTCGACTATCTCTTTAAAGTGAATTTAAGAAATTGAAAAGCTATTTTAGGAAAGGCTTCTACTGATCTTGCACAATTTTCTTTTCCACTAAGTAGTCTTTTCTCATATCTATATGATACCGTTTAGTGGGAATCTGTAGTAAATTGTAAGCAAGCAATAATAATTTTTATTATCTTGACAATAATGTATTAAAAAGTGAGTTAAGTGAGTTGAGTGAGTATTTTCAGTTCTGTTAGTACAATACGATATCCTATTTAAATCTTTATTATCACACAAAATTGTAAGTTTAAGAATAGTTTAATCCGGGAGTGATGTTATATTTCTGAACTATTCGTGAATTAAGTAACTAATACTTTTTAATTAAATTGAGATCGTAAATATGCCATAAAAACCTGACACCAATGTTTTGACCTATTTCAAAAGTAAAATAACAGTGTGGAATGTAAAATTACAGGTATAAAAGATTTCTAATTTTTTAAGGGAACAAAGTTAAGCATTCATTATAATACATTCAGTAAATTATTTGTTATATTTTATTTCGTCTATATTTATAAATATTGTCATCTTAGAATATCCTGGAATAACTTGACTCCTAAATAATTCTGCCAACTCTCGGATTTTATAGGTATTCGTAATGTACTTATTATGCGATAGACTTTATTAATAAAATTTATGAGTACTTAAAAATCCTGTTATTACACATGAATACTAAAATATTACTTTTATATATCTTATTTTTAAAATTCGAGTAAAAAAGGGAAAGTAAAATATTATGTACATAGTTTGAAATTTTTTAAAACTTATACTTTTTTATTTATCTCTAAGTCTGTCGTCAGTAGAAGGTAATAACGTGTGATAGTGTATTTTCGTGGGTTTTGTGTTTATGTTTTATGCTGCTTTGTCCTCAAGCAAATTGTTATTTTTACTATAAACGGGTCAAAAATATTTTGTGTGCATATTTTACAAACATAACGTAAAGAATTACGCCAATTTTATTACGTTATTTATTTTAATTCTAAAAATTTTGATTCTTCTCCACAAAAGGGTTTTTTTTGCCGTAATTACTACTTACTTATTCAGTTGTAGTAATACGAATAATTTTTGTGATTTCTGAACCGTGTTTATTACCTAGCGTAGTTTGAAGAATTTTGTTTTTATGTCGTTACCGTATCACGTAAAGTTGTTTACATTTTTTTAATTTTCTTGAGGACGTATTCGCAAGGGATTATATATAACTCTTTAAAGTCCACTTCTACTTTATTTTTTTGTTTCTCCGCAGGTTTATAACACAAAACCGGACTCTAGCGGTCAACCCAATGTAACTACTCATTTAATAAAATTTAATGTTCGGCTGATCGAACCACATGTCGATTCACTGGATCTTGATCATTTTCACTATGATTTGATCACAGATTTTTGAAACGTAGTCACGTCGCAGTCTTGTATAGTTAAACTCACTCGCTTGGACAGCGTAGAATATGTTATAGACGTTGATATTGAAATCATTGCATGGGAAAACTGAAACATGCAATTTGTCAAGCCTGGTGTTGAACCTAGAGCTTTTAGATAAGTAGCAGCTACAACTGGAGTCACCTTTGAATTTTAAATAACTGCAGAATAATTTTGATACTTCTCTATCTATATCTATCTTCAAATCTAACGAGACGGACAAATTTATAAAATAAATAATGGAAACGCTTTTAAAATACACATATAATGTAAAACCAGATTAAATTAAACCACAGTAAATTATAATACTAGATTATATCTGGAACGATGAGTGGTGAGTTAAATTACAACTCTTTTGTAAAAAGACAAAATTGAAAAACTATTTATTCAAAAACTGATTGATGTGATTGAATCCAAGTGAGAGTCACTGTGTAATTAGATAAAGCATAAAAATCATTTATCTCACAGCGTTTGATAAGAATTTTTCTTAATGAATTAATCAAATTTGCCAAAAGTTCTAAACGTGCTCGAGCGAGATGCTTATAGTTCCAAACGAGTTAGAAAAGTCTTTTTCTAAGATGCAACTGCATATTGATGTGAGTAGACAAACAGTGCCATAGCTATGTTCATCAGAGCTTACACGAAAGAAGACAGTCGCTCTATAGCATTTTTCACTTGCATCAGCATACCCTACAAGCCTTACGCGGCGTGCAATCTTAAGTTATTCGAAATATTGTCATTAACTGCAAAGTTGGTCAAATCGTTGGGATAAGGAGCTAGGTACAGGAGAGTCCCAGTCTAGATTTAAATTCCAACAAAAAACCTTTATTTCTTACGATTTATATAGGTAAAATAACACTACAATTCCATACACGTATCCAAATCCATGAAAGATAGATATCGATAGTTATATATTATTTGACATTTTTAACAAGATTATAAAGATCAACGTAAAATAAGTTGATGCTGCTTTAAATCCAAGCCCTTTGAACTTTTCATTCTAGGCGAATGAAATTGAAATTTGTACAAACAAAATATATTTAGAACAAAAATTTTAGTTTAAACAAATACAATTGGCAAGATGTTGACTATAGCAATGTCTGAAATGAAAAGTGTACAAAAATATTCCGTTAAACACCTTAACAATAACACGTTACATACTGGTACATTTTACATATCACTCAAATCATAACTTTACTACAAAACTGCAATACCGCTGAACTTTTAAACGCTTTTTGTGTAGAGTTGTTTTACGAATTGTGTGTAGGATTTCCTGCTTCTCAATCTTTCCTGTTTTTAAAGCAATGAGTTTCATCACTGATGCATGCAATGCACATATTTCGTCATTCGAATTAATTGCAGTCTAAAATAATATTGTATCATCTTTTAATGACTAAGGGTTATCTATTGTAATTGACAAAATAATTACAGAGCATGCAACCAGAAAAATTAAGGCCTGTTTATTGCAATTTGATCCATTGGTTGTAAATTTCAAGTCAAACATCAATTCATATAATCCGAGTAACTTGTTTAAAAGTTCCTTAAGTAACGTTAAGTAGAACAGTTTCACAAAAGATCAGTTTATGCCAAAGATATTGTTATGACTCTGATCTTCAAGAGATGCGGATTTAATTCGATTATTTAAATCATAATCCGATGGCAAAGTTTGTGCAGTGCATATTATGCAAGGGTATATTGTTGAGTGATATCCTTGCATATTTTCGAGTGCACACTATACGATGTAATATGTTTTTCGCCACTATCACAAAATTTTGTAGTGTCTTGAAATATCACAATGTAGTTAGATTTTGTTATTTATCTAAACATTATTTTGTGCATGCTTTAGTTACAATAAATAAAATTTTACATTAATCGTTAAAAATGATTTTACAACATTCATTAAGAACTATTATGAAGTTAAACCCTATAAAGAATCAAATGAAATAGTCAGCTATTCAATACATTTAAATTAAACACTAAATATATTTTCACAAATTACTTCAACTGAAATTCAGATCCTACTTTTTCTAAAACTTCTTTATTCTTATAGATTTTTCTTTCTCTCTTGGCTTCATCTTTTTAGAATCTAAATTAATTTACTATTAGTCTATCTATTTTATGCCTTGTATCTTTTTCACACTTTTATGTTTCCAAAGATTTCATTGATGTTTCTTATACTACTTCTTACAAACACTTACTTAATCTTAAAACTTAATCCACTAAAGTCTTGGTATCTACAAATAATAATTATTTATTTTGCCATTTGCTTCGATCACAGGTATAAGTGATCGAAGGCAGTTTTTTATTTCCTTCAAGATTTTCTTCAAATAGTTTTGGTACATAGAAATTATTTCATCTCTTTTTTAATGTCATTAATAATGTTGCGTGTCTGCGCAGGCCTTTGCGTGGTTCTCTGAGCTTCTGGTGGAACACGCAGAGATCTTCTGGGCCTTGTTCGCTGTGGACATGGACCGGGTGCTCTCGGAACAGCCTCCGGACACATGGGACTCTTTCCCGCTGTTCCAGATATTGAATGACTATTTGAGAACAGACGGTAAGGCATTTGAGCTGCGTGTTCGATTTCATTATGGTTTTCGTGAAATAGAGCTTAATATTACAAAAACTGTGAGACTTTTTTTTGTTTATCCATTTATATATTTTTTATAGTGTTTAACGTTGCGGAAAGTTGGCTGGGTGTATCGATGTTTCGAGCAAATGTGTCTTCAATCATACTTAGTTATATCAGCTGCAATTATATACTTTAAATTATTTTGGTTACACGTTACTCGTATACCTGGCTAGCGGTCTATCAGCATTATGGTTTCTTTCTTACCTTCGGGTCGTTTTTCTTACTTGAGTCCAAAACGCCTATCATTTCTACGATTCAATTTTGATATACGTTGAACTATTTCGGTGACTAAGGTACTCCTTGTCTCCAGTTTGATCATCTTCCAAACATAGCTCTCTATTTATACATCACACCAAGCTCTTCATTCAAAAGAACAAATGAAAAGCAAAAAATTATTAAGTAACATAATACTTTGGTTTCAGATAACTTAAGAAACGGCAGATTCCATGAACACTTGCGTGAAACATTCGCACCACTTGTGGTCCGCTATGTGGATCTCATGGAGTCCTCCATAGCACAATCTCTACACAAGGGATTTGAAAAGGAACGTTGGGAAATCAAGGGGTAAGCGAATTCAGCCAATGAAAAAAATTTCTTAATTAGCTTGGCTGGAATTCTGCATTAATAGAAACGAAAAAGTAAACGAATGAATAATGAATAATCCCTTGGCATTTTCCAATCCCAACCTATTTATTTTTAACTTCTAAAAACAAAAGAAGGAGAAGGTTACTCTATTCAGCGTTCACCAATATCTCAAAGGCTTTGAATGATGATTCTTTTGATACATATTCGCGACAAATTTCTATGTGAGTTTTATAGAAGAGGACTTTTTTATTCGCCTAATTAGCTGCCTCATTTCAAAACCTAGTACCTTTTGGTTATTAAGATCCGATTCACTCCCTATACAGTCCTCAAAGTAGGTTCACAAATAAATAATAGGAGTAGCAGGACAAAGTAGATTCTGCCGATCCGAAGATTTTAATATAGGTTAGGTATTGAAGTTACCTTCATAAGATGTGGAAACCGCTCTTCAAGGAACGGCTGTTCTACAAGCGAAGAACTATTCTGGAAGCTGGATGCTCTACAGTCCTTCATTAGAGACCTGCACTGGCCTGAACCCGAGTTCCGCTCTCATCTCGAGCAGCGACTGAAGTTGATGGCAAGTGACATGATGGAAACTTGCATCCAAAAAACTGAAGCTTCTTTCCAGGTTAGTGACTGTAAATAATAAAAATGTCTGTCATATAAATAAACGGACTGAGTAACGCAAAGGAGTCTGTTTCTCAGTCTGCCAAGTTTATTACAACAATGAGTTGTGAAATCATAGATCGACATAATCTTCTTCACTACTTCTTAATTTTTCAGGGTTTAAATTGGGTGTGTTTTTGGAGCTGCCTTTATTGCTATTATACATTGGTAGCAATTCGATTTTAGAGTCTATAAATTAAGTGAGTTTACATTTAGGAACCTTAAAACCGAATCGCTAACGTGCTCGACTGCCTAATTCGATGGATATATTGGTATAAAAAAAAATTGAATATTCACTAGAAGCTTTTAATATAATTACAATGGTATGGAATTCCAGGCATGGCTGAAGAAGAGTGTTTCCTTCATTTCAACGGACTACATCTTACCGGCTGAGATCTGCGCGATGGTGAACGTTGCTTTAGACGCGAAGAACCAGGCCCTTAAACTATGTGCCGTTGAAGGAGTTGACATCGTAAGTCAAATTCCAACTCCTAACCATCATCATCTATCATTGCAACCATAGTGATGTGGAATTAATCAGTAATATCTAAAATCTGACTTCAATCATAAAATGAAAAAAAATGTAGAAATTCGATTTTGTTCAAAACTATGAGCCCTTATCACTAGCTAAAATACCAGGACATCCATATCCATCTAAGCTTCTGAAACTTTATAAGATACTGCATTTTAAAAATAGTATCACATTATATTTGAATACTTAATTATGTGATAATTCATAGTTAAAACTCAAGAATTATGGAAACCATTAAGTAAAAGATTTTGGATATAACTGGCTTTATTTGGTGCTAAGTGTCAAATCAAGCAATGTGACAGATAATCTACAGAAATCAAACGATCAGTTGTACATAATCGTCTCCGTTGAAAAGAATATTGTTTCCCGAAGCTTCAATTAGATCTGCATCATGTTTCAAATAGTCACGGCGAGTTTGATAATGCTGCACAAAAAATTGCACAAATTTAAGGACTGTTATAAGTTTTGCTTATGTTTATTCAATTCATTATTTTAAGTGTTAAAAAAAAAATAAAATAAAAAATTTAGTCCAGAATCATTTTAAGTGTTTGTGTCTTTTTCTAAAGTACCAGCTACGTTTAAATCATTTCTAGTACTCTATTTACCTCTGGAACTGTGCTAAATCTAATACGACCATTAAATTTCGACTAGTTAAATGGTTTTCCTATATAACCCTTTTTGGTTAGTTAAGTCTAATTGAACATTAAACTCATTCGCATTGGCATGTTTCCATTTTAGAATACATAAATGTTTACTTAAAATATCGGACGAGTATAGGACATAATATAAGCGGAAAAAAAACAAAGCTGTAAATATTATTCATGTCAGAACCTAACACAAATATAATAAAGTAAACGTCAGTAAAACTTATAGAAGACCTTCTGATATTCTTTTATGACGGAGACGAGATTATGTGGAACGACTGATGTACTGATTGGCAATATTTTCATAAAAAATTACAAACACAGCGAATTGTTAAAATTCTATTTTTTTAGAGTTGGATCTACTAGGAAGAATGTGTTTGTACTGATTTTGTTTATTCTTCTTATTTTCATGATATCAAGGACTATTATAACGTTATCATTGCCTGGTTTTGTTTTCTATCAAAATATTATAATGAATATCTTTTTTAATAAACATGAAACGAAACAAATATACAAATGAAGAAAAACTATCATTATAAAATCAGTGTTAATAAAAATTAATTCGAATGTTCTTTTCGTCGATTACGCTCCCATGTTACAAAACTTAGTGAACATATTGATGAATTTTCTCTAGAATATTAATAATTATGAGAAACTTTTTATATTGTATGTATAAACAAAATCAGTATATTGAAGTTTCATCGAGTGATCCGATTCTAGAGACAATGGAGCCCTCAGTTAATGTTCTAGAATAGAAGCTACTGAAATGAGAAAGCTTTAAATAACATCTTGTAATTAACCTTATATTACTCAATTTACGTAAATATGATTTAATTTAATGATATTATCTTCATAAATCTACAGTTGACATTCAAACATTTTAACGTAATTAATTTATCCTTCTGCACTATAGAATATATTTAGTGAAAACGTTATATAGAAGGAATCCCATGAAATGGTAATAGTTTATTAATAGAAGTTAACATTTGCTACAATAGAAGTACTGCTACTGATACTAGCCATTTTAGCTGTAATGTCAGAAGACATATTTGTTGCTATTATCATGTTAAATGAAAATTTAGAAAATGTAGTAGCTTCAAAAATACGTCTAGTCGAATAAAATCTTGATACTTTGATTGGAGTGGGCTACCACTTACAAATTAGTCAACACAAGTTTGTGCCAGAATACGAGTATTTACCATATTATTTACATAGTGGCAGCCTACTCCAAAATAAGGCTATCACGGCCTAAAAATATATTAGATGCTATAAACTGACAATTCTAATTACACAAAAAAATTGCTAATAATGCTTTTATATTTAAAAAAAAAATATTTGCATAGATTTGATTTGATTTAATACCACACAAAAATCACCAATAGCATATTACACGCAAATAGGAAAAGATTTAAAATTCAGATCCATTCCCGATGATCCATCGAAGGATCAAATTCTGATATTAGGTTTTAGATTAAAATTGATCGCTTATTGACAGCCATTTTAGAAGCTGGAGGCTAAACATGCGTTTCTTATATCAGTAGCGTCTTAGAGCGTGCATCAGAATATTGCATGCAGAGAGACAGCAACGCATGGAAGCAATAGAGAATTCACCGAAAGGAAATGTGCACGAACGCTGTGCTGATTCAAAGCTAAGTTTCATTGAAATGATGGACCCACAAGCTGTTATGTTAGTAAACTCGGCATTACGTTGCAGTGTCGGCTGTCACGTTAGATTGCCATAAGCTATTAAATTAGGCCATCCTTTGTAACTATTGATTTTCTTTTTTGTTATTCTCATCAGAATCTTGGTTCAAATTTCCAAAATGTTGTGCTTCACTAAAACAGAATTGATGTTCCTTATAAGAACTTAAGTATTGAAATAAACGATGGTCATTCTAGCTTTTATGGCAACCAAATGTGACACTCCATTAATTACTTGTAACGCATCTGAATGCACCTTGTGGATCTGTCATGCATGATTTGCAGAATTTGTGACGTCATCTCTCACTAGTTGCACTCCTTCTTTTGATTTCCTTGCCTGTCGTTCTGAACATTTTGCATGAACTCTTTTTATTTTGCAAACCGCAATTTTCCTTCTCTTGGAGTTTTGTTTTTGTTTCTTTTTAATTTCTTGCACAAATCTGCAAGTTATGCATGACGTCCCTAGTTGCTAACCCGTTTTCCGCAAACTTCAGACTTTGCTTGGCCCATTACCTCAACGCTTTGAGGTTGAGATTGTCATCTTTCAGTTCCAGTCCCATCCGTTGAGCCAACCAGAGCGTTTATTGAATACTACTCTCAAGATTTTCTCAAACTGTAGGGTACGAATTTGTATGGATAATGCAATTCTTGCATTTTCACACTCTAGTAAGCTGAGTGGTTGTGATATTAAAGATAATAATAATTTCATGAGATTCAAACAAATCGCTAGCATAAACTCTTGTTAACTACCCTTTATAATTAAAGATAATAATAATTTCATGAGTGTCAAACAAATCGCTTTCTCTCTTGTTAACTACCCTTGATGAAAGATTATTTCGCATTTGCCTGCAAGAAATAACTTTAATAAGAATTTATTGCAGGTAGAAAATGTAACGCTATTAAAGGTTCCGAAGGGAAAAAAATCCCGTTTTGTAAAATTTTTCATTGATTATTTGATGCAATGCTCCTGTCGGACATAAAAAGAAATATGATTCCTTTCGGAGAGCTTCCGTTGCTTTCGGTTCGTAAACGGTTAAAGTTACGCAAAAATTATGTATGACAGAATTATTGTCCTATAGAATTTCTAAAAGGAGGCCACTACACCAGATGTCTATCTTTTAAAGTTGACGCATTAGGCTGCTAGTCTATCACAGCGGAGCGAGGCAGCAGAGCCGAGAAACGGAGAAATATTAACCAATAGGATTACACAAAATCAGAGGAGCGGAAATTTTGTGCAATCCTATTGGTTATTATTTGTACCTATATGAGATCTCGGCTTCGCTGCCTTGCTCCACTTCGGTAAAGAGGCAGCCTTTTAACGGGAGTTAGTGTGTTATATAAATCCCAAAACGAGGTTTGCGGAAACACGGTGCAAAGGTTCCGGAGGTTGTATCCAGCTTGGTACTGGCCCAAGGCTCATCTGCTTGTCGCTTTCAATGTTAACACCCGCCATCTCTCACAGTACCAGTACCATGCTAAAATGGATACCCAGATCGAGGCGTGCCTGCATACCATGTCGTCCGGGATGACGACGCGGTTGGCCGCCGTGCTGGAGTCGACCCTGGCGAAGGTGGCGCGCTTCGACGAGGGCAGGTGAGTCCCCAGAGACCACCTCATGCAGCCGCACCGCCAGCTCGCCGCCGCGGAACCGACGTCACGGGAGAGTACTGAGTGAGATAAAAAAGCTTTCCAAAAAAATAGTACATTTCAATATAAGTGCGGAAAGTATGTCATTTCTTTACGAGTCTCGATTTGTTGACACAAGCCGTAGGCACGTGTCAACAATAGAGACGAGTGATATATGAACAATAGAGAATTCCGTACGTGCATTGAACGACATTTTTTAACACATTTGCGAAAATACATAAGTTGGGGCCAAAAATAAAAATATTATAATAGTAATTTAAGGTATGTATTTTACCATGAATGCAGACCACTCACGCACAAAAAAAAAACAAACAAAAAAGTGGGCAAGAACTGTCTATGGTCAACTGATGCACTCTATGACCTGGGGTCAGAGTCCGGAACTTATGAAAGTCCTAATATTTTACAAAAAAGGTAACTCTGAAACAAATAACAATGAAACTTTGTTGAAAAATTATATTTTTATTTCAGATTTAACAATTTAAAAAGTTACGTCCTTTAATTCAAGTATTAATAGTGTTTACACTATAAAATAGTCATTTAATAGAAACATTTTTTACTACAAACTTTTTGATTAAAACCTCCATGCAGAAGGAAAACAAAAAGTACTAGTGCGGAAAAGAATAACTTTGCGCACGCTAAACATACATGGAAAAGTCCACTATTTGAGCAAATGTGTTAAAAATGTCATTTTTTTAAATTCCTTATTTAAAAACTGCACCATCAATAGTGTCGGATGATCGTCGACTTCTACCGAAAAATCATAAGTCTTTCTCATTTTCTTCACGTTATTATTATTAAGCCTTTATTGCCAACACAATACACATAATTCATTCATATCATTTGGTAGTTAAAAATTAAACATGTAAATCAAAAAAAATATAACTTAACATAATCGATTATTAACACTATGGAATTACTATAACCTATTATTAATATCACTGTCAATTTGTCACTGTCACTTTGTTATTTATTATGTATGTTAATTTAGTTAAAATCATTATAGTTAAGTACGTTGTTGTTATCAGGCGTCGCGTCGGCGTGTCATTGCGACACAAAGGCCTCCTCCAGCTTTCTCCATTCATCTCTTGTTTCAGTTGTTCTGTGCCATAATGGGCCCGCATGCTTTCTTAAGTCATCAGACCAACGTTTTCTTTGTCTTCCTCGTTTTCTTTTTGTTTGGTATCTAGGGGTCCATACTGTTATATCTTTCGTCCATTTCAGATCAGGGCCGTGGTCTGTGGATTCAATAGTACATTTCGATTTAAGTGCGGAAAGTTTGTAAAAGAATAACTTTGCGCACGCTAAACATACATGGAAAAGTCAACTTTTTGAGCAATTAATGTATTAATTACTTATAACTTACTTATTACTATTAAAGTAATTTATTTACTTAATTGTTTGTCTTTTTGTATATAGTATATAAAGACAATCTTTCTATGTAAACACTGGAATGTAAATTGACTGGAATGCCTAATTACAACAAAAAAAAACTATTCAGAGTCATTACTCATTATCGTAATATCACACGAGACTTTTTGAATTTAAATAGATTGAAGTGTGAGGTGATATTCGACCTCCGTGATGTATACGATCTCCATAGTGTTGTGAAAACCAAACATGTCAACTCATTGACTGTCATACTTTGTTATTACTCAATATTAATCAAACATATTTGTCTAGTGGAATTCTTTTAGTTAAATAAAACCAATATTTCTCTTGGTTTCTCGTTTATTATGCTACAATTTATTTAACTAAAAATGCCTGACGAAAAACTAGGCAAGTCTTCGCTCTCGAGATATCTACGACCAGATAAGTTTGACATCGAGCCTGATGTCGCGGACGCCGATGTAAAATGGCTACACTGGAAATCGACATTCGAAAGCTTCTTAGCAGATGAGACTACCGAAGATGTACCAGACTCCCTTAAGCGTAAGCTGCTAGTTAACCACTTATCGGCATCGATTTACAAGCATATAAAAACATGCTCCACTTACACAGATTCGATGAATGTTCTAGAAGACATCTATGTCAAACCGAAAAATACTATTCTAGCTAGACACATTCTCTTCAACCGCAAGCAACGAGCCGACGAAACGATCTCTGATTATGTTAGAGCTCTTCGACTTTCCGCGAAAGATTGCAAATTCGAAGACGTCCTAGCCCAAGAGCATGAAGACCAAGCAATTCGTAGTGCTCTCATATCCGGCTTACTATCGCGAAGGATTCGCGAGCGGTTACTAGAAAACTCCAAACTCACTCTCTCCGAAGCAATTAATCAAGCCGTAGCTCTGGAAACGGCAGAGAAAGATGCAGTTGCTATTGGCATCAGCTCTCCACAACTTTCCGCCATGTCGCAACGTAGTTCACGGGACAACGAATTTGAAAATCTAGCGGCAGCTCCATCTTCACGAACTTTTCAAACCGCTCCGACCACGCCACTTCCGGCTAAACCCTGCTTCTTTTGCGGCGGGAGTCTTCATCCAAGGTTCAGATGTCCAGCCAGCAATACCACCTGCAAAAAGTGCTTAAAGAAAGGACACTTCGCAAACGTCTGTAGATCGGGCAATATTAACTTGAACTCCACGACAGTTGAAGATCCTTCAACCCCAGACAACAACCAGTTCTACAGTGGAGCTATTTCTGCTGCCTCTCCTTCGAGCCTTAGGAGTGCGACAATTCCAATCACGGTCAACGAATACAAGGCTGATGCTCTCGTCGATACAGGCAGTTCAGTCAGCTTTATTAACAGTAAAGTTGCTCGTATAATGAAACTACGCAAAAAGCCCTGCAAGCAGACAGTCAATCTCGCTTCTCTCAATCAAGTTTCCTTTGTCGAAGGTGTCTGTTTTGCTACTATTACGATGAATAAGCATATTTACAAACACACACCTCTCCTAGTTGTCGACAACCTCTGTGCTGACGTCATCGTCGGCCATGACTTACTCAAACATCACTCGAGCATTCATTTCAATCTTGGTGGGCCTGGCGAACCTTTAGAGATATGCAACGTGTTACGAGCCTCGGTGCCGCCAGCCTCCGTATTTACAAATCTATCGCCGAACATTCGACCGATCGCCGTGAGAAGCCGACGCTACAGTAAAGAAGATGAGGACTTCATAAAAAAGGAAGTGTCTAAATTACTTGAAGACGGAGTCATTGAAACAAGTATTTCTCCATGGAGAGCCCAAGTCCTCGTAGCGGGCGGAGGGCTTCATCGAAAACGACTTGTCATTGATTACTCCATGACTATAAATAAATTCACCGATCTGGATGCCTTCCCCTTGCCAAACATAGAATCAGTCGTGAACAACGTATCAAAGTTTAAAGTATTCAGTCAAATCGACTTAAAGAGCGCATATCATCAAGTACCCATCTTAGAAAATGAAAAGATTTATACAGCTTTCGAAGCATGCGGTAAATTGTACCAGTTTACACGCATTCCATTTGGCGTGACTAATGGCGTTGCAGCTTTTCAACGAACCCTGGACTTCATCATAACAGAAGAGAAACTAAAAGGAACGTTCGCCTACTTAGACGATGTAACCGTCTGCGGCAAAGATCAAAGGGATCATGACCACAATCTAAAACGCTTTATGGAAGCCGCTAATAAATATCATTTAACTCTAAACGAACAGAAGAGTATTTTCAATACGACTAAAATCAACTTGCTTGGATATACTATTGAAAATAATACGATCACTCCTGACACGGAAAGACTAAAACCTCTTCTAGAGCTTCCCGCTCCAACTAAGACTAGTGAACTAAAACGAGTTCTAGGGATGCTTGCTCACTACGCTAAATGGATTGCGCGTTTCTCCGAAAAAATAAAGCCACTTACATGCGTGACTACTTTCCCGTTGCAACCTGATGAGCTCAAGTGTTTTGAAGAACTCAAACAAGATATCAAAGCAGCCGCTCTAGTAGCCATTAACGACAATGAAATGTTTACAGTCGAAACAGACGCTTCGGAATTCGCACTAGGAGCTACGCTGACTCAACATGGAAGACCGGTTGCCTTTTTCTCCAGGACATTGAATAACTCAGAATGCAAACAATCTTCAATCGAAAAAGAGGCTTGCGCAATAGTAGAGAGCCTAAAGAAATGGAGACACTACCTAATTGGTAGATATTTTCTTCTTATAACAGACCAACAATCGATAGCCTTCATGTTCAATCAAAATCATAACAGTAAAATAAAAAATGAGAAGATCCAACGTTGGCGATTAGAACTGTCTTGCTTCAAATACGATATAGTTTATAGACCAGGCAGTGAAAACGCTGCTGCGGACGCTCTATCTCGCGTATGCGCCTACATGAATATAAACAAGTTGAAAGAACTACATAACGCACTCTGCCACCCGGGAGTTACTAGAATGTATCACTGGGTAAGATCTAAAAACTTGCCCTACTCAGCTAACGATGTCAAGGAAATGACTGCCTCGTGCCCTACCTGCGCCGAAATAAAACCGAGGTTTCTAAAGGCCAAGGGTCAATTGATAAAAGCTACTTCACCATTTGAACGGATCAACATAGATTTTAAAGGACCACTGCCTTCTAAAACAGCTAACAAGTATATACTTACGATTATTGATGAGTACAGTCGGTTTCCTTTTGCTTACCCATGTAAGGATATGACCTCAGCCACCGTCATTACCTGCTTAAAAGATCTTTTTTTGACATTTGGCCAACCTCTCTATATTCATAGTGATAGAGGGTCGTCATTCATGTCAGAAGAGTTTAAATCCTTCCTGCAACAGTCAAACATAGCTTCGTCCAGGACGACACCCTATAACCCCCAGGGTAATGGCCAAGTGGAGCGACTAAACGGAACGCTCTGGCGAACTATTCAACTCAGCCTCCGGTCAAAGGAATTATCAGTGGAAAATTGGGAAGTAGTACTGAAGGATGCATTGCATTGTGTCCGCTCCCTCCTGTGTACGGCAACAAACGCTACCCCGCATGAAAAACTTTTCACATACCCTAGAAGATCCCCGAACGGAGATTCACTGCCATCTTGGCTCACGCCGGGACCGATCTTAGTCAAGAAAAACGTCCGCTCTTCAAAAACGGACCCTCTTGTCGAGGAGGCCGAGCTCCTAGAGACCAATCCCTACTACTCTCTCATAAGACGGGATAATGGAGAAACCTCAACGGTATCAAACCGACAATTGGCTCCTTTCCCTAATGATAATAGCAGAGACGATAACTTTGAAACGGCCTCCGAAGATGATAGCCTCACGTTTCCATCTGAAAATAACTCCACACCTCCACCTGAAAATATCGCTCCTTCGTCGCCGCCTCGTGTAGAAGAGCCGTCGACGTCCTCGCCAGTTCTTCGGACTCGACTCCCCAGGAGATCTAATAGGACGCGAAAATTACCTTCCTACCTGGCGGACTTTGAGGTTGATGGGAGTGAGAGTGAAAACTGAACCGGGGGAGAATGAGGTGATATTCGACCTCCGTGATGTATACGATCTCCATAGTGTTGTGAAAACCAAACATGTCAACTCATTGACTGTCATACTTTGTTATTACTCAATATTAATCAAACATATTTGTCTAGTGGAATTCTTTTAGTTAAATAAAACCAATATTTCTCTTGGTTTCTCGTTTATTATGCTACAAAGTGTTTGCAATAGTAGGATAACCTTATCTCCATCCATAACTTTAAATATTATTAGAACAACGAACATAGAAATGTTATAATATTTGCTAACAGTATATGAGTAGCTAGACATCCTTTAAATAATTATTCTATTTCTTTATATTTTATTTCTTGCACTGGGTACTAAGATTAACATTAAAACTTACCTAAAAAACCAATAGGTACTGAATTCTCAAACATCTTGTTTCCTATTCTACATAGGACACGCTGCTTACAGACCACATTTCATAATCATTTCAATTGAAATTAAGTTTCTTCAATACACTCACATCTTTTATACTTTTACACCTATAATTCAGGTATTTCTTTCTACTTTCTGATTTTAAACACACAGTCCGATTGACTACTCAACTAATAATATTTTTTTTCAGCTCTAATAATTATTTCTTCTCCATCTATGACTCTCTTTTCATTTCTTAATTCTTTGTTTCAAATTGTATTCAGTAATAATAATTTTTTTCAGCTTAAATAATTACTAAATTAATTATTTAATCTTCATCTACGACTTTCTTTTCATTTCTTACTTCTTTCTTTTAAATTGTATTCAGAAATATATCAGAAAGTCAGTATTAATTGTGTTTATCGAATGTCCACAGTCTGATAGGCTCGTTCTTGAATATCGCCAACGTGTCGAGTTCCGGTAAAGACATCGGGCAGGGATACGTGAACTTCATGAGGAACTCCATGGATCAAATCAGATCTAAGGTAGGAATCGTATTGTTCACAATAAAGGTTTAGATTTAGGCTCAATTTACACCGCGGCGAAATGGAATGGAACGGAAGCCTCAATTTCGCCTCATGACGCGGGAATTTGCTGGAATGCTCGAGTATTCCAGCGAATTGTGTATTACACACAACTTTTATGACCGACCCAGCCGACTCCCCGTTCGCATCACTTCCCGCGGATTCCACAGATGGCGCCGACAGTAGCTAAGGGATTTCTCGAGAGTGCGCGAGGAGTCCTACACAAGCTTGTTTTCCAAAATGTTTTTTAAAGACGGGAACTAAAAACATTCCAGGTGACAGACGAGCTCTGGATCCTGCAGCTGTTCGAGCAGTGGTACAGCGTGCAGATCAACCTCATCAACACCTGGCTGAACGAGCGGCCGGCGCTGCATCCGCAGCAGGTCGCCTGCCTCTCCATCGTTGTCAAGGTACATTACACTCCAGGTGACAGACGAGCTCTGGATCCTGCAGCTGTTCGAGCAGTGGTACAGCGTGCAGATCAACCTCATCAACACCTGGCTGAACGAGCGGCCGGCGCTGCATCCGCAGCAGGTCGCCTGCCTCTCCATCGTTGTCAAGGTACATTACACTCCAGGTGACAGACGAGCTCTGGATCCTGCAGCTGTTCGAGCAGTGGTACAGCGTGCAGATCAACCTCATCTACACCTGGATGAACGAGCGGCCGGCGCTGCATCCGCAGCAGGTCGCCTGCCTCTCCATCGTTGTCAAGGTACATTACACTCCAGGTGACAGACGAGCTCTGGATCCTGCAGCTGTTCGAGCAGTGGTACAGCGTGCAGATCAACCTCATCAACACCTGGCTGAACGAGCGGCCGGCGCTGCATCCGCAGCAGGTCGCCTGCCTCTCCATCGTTGTCAAGGTACATTACACTCCAGGTGACAGACGAGCTCTGGATCCTGCAGCTGTTCGAGCAGTGGTACAGCGTGCAGATCAACCTCATCAACACCTGGCTGAACGAGCGGCCGGCGCTGCATCCGCAGCAGGTCGCCTGCCTCTCCATCGTTGTCAAGGTACATTACACTCCAGGTGACAGACGAGCTCTGGATCCTGCAGCTGTTCGAGCAGTGGTACAGCGTGCAGATCAACCTCATCAACACCTGGCTGAACGAGCGGCCGGCGCTGCATCCGCAGCAGGTCGCCTGCCTCTCCATCGTTGTCAAGGTACATTACACTCCAGGTGACAGACGAGCTCTGGATCCTGCAGCTGTTCGAGCAGTGGTACAGCGTGCAGATCAACCTCATCAACACCTGGCTGAACGAGCGGCCGGCGCTGCATCCGCAGCAGGTCGCCTGCCTCTCCATCGTTGTCAAGGTCCATTACACTCCAGGTGACAGACGAGCTCTGGATCCTGCAGCTGTTCGAGCAGTGGTACAGCGTGCAGATCAACCTCATCAACACCTGGCTGAACGAGCGGCCGGCGCTGCATCCGCAGCAGGTCGCCTGCCTCTCCATCGTTGTCAAGGTACATTACACTCCAGGTGACAGACGAGCTCTGGATCCTGCAGCTGTTCGAGCAGTGGTACAGCGTGCAGATCAACCTCATCAACACCTGGCTGAACGAGCGGCCGGCGCTGCATCCGCAGCAGGTCGCCTGCCTCTCCATCGTTGTCAAGGTACATTACACTCCAGGTGACAGACGAGCTCTGGATCCTGCAGCTGTTCGAGCAGTGGTACAGCGTGCAGATCAACCTCATCAACACCTGGCTGAACGAGCGGCCGGCGCTGCATCCGCAGCAGGTCGCCTGCCTCTCCATCGTTGTCAAGGTACATTACACTCCAGGTGACAGACGAGCTCTGGATCCTGCAGCTGTTCGAGCAGTGGTACAGCGTGCAGATCAACCTCATCAACACCTGGCTGAACGAGCGGCCGGCGCTGCATCCGCAGCAGGTCGCCTGCCTCTCCATCGTTGTCAAGGTACATTACACTCCAGGTGACAGACGAGCTCTGGATCCTGCAGCTGTTCGAGCAGTGGTACAGCGTGCTGATCAACCTCATCAACACCTGGCTGAACGAGCGGCCGGCGCTGCATCCGCAGCAGGTCGCCTGCCTCTCCATCGTTGTCAAGGTACATTACACTCCAGGTGACAGACGAGCTCTGGATCCTGCAGCTGTTCGAGCAGTGGTACAGCGTGCAGATCAACCTCATCTACACCTGGATGAACGAGCGGCCGGCGCTGCATCCGCAGCAGGTCGCCTGCCTCTCCATCGTTGTCAAGGTACATTACACTCCAGGTGACAGACGAGCTCTGGATCCTGCAGCTGTTCGAGCAGTGGTACAGCGTGCAGATCAACCTCATCAACACCTGGCTGAACGAGCGGCCGGCGCTGCATCCGCAGCAGGTCGCCTGCCTCTCCATCGTTGTCAAGGTACATTACACTCCAGGTGACAGACGAGCTCTGGATCCTGCAGCTGTTCGAGCAGTGGTACAGCGTGCAGATCAACCTCATCAACACCTGGCTGAACGAGCGGCCGGCGCTGCATCCGCAGCAGGTCGCCTGCCTCTCCATCGTTGTCAAGGTACATTACACTCCAGGTGACAGACGAGCTCTGGATCCTGCAGCTGTTCGAGCAGTGGTACAGCGTGCAGATCAACCTCATCAACACCTGGCTGAACGAGCGGCCGGCGCTGCATCCGCAGCAGGTCGCCTGCCTCTCCATCGTTGTCAAGGTACATTACACTCCAGGTGACAGACGAGCTCTGGATCCTGCAGCTGTTCGAGCAGTGGTACAGCGTGCAGATCAACCTCATCAACACCTGGCTGAACGAGCGGCCGGCGCTGCATCCGCAGCAGGTCGCCTGCCTCTCCATCGTTGTCAAGGTACATTACACTCCAGGTGACAGACGAGCTCTGGATCCTGCAGCTGTTCGAGCAGTGGTACAGCGTGCAGATCAACCTCATCAACACCTGGCTGAACGAGCGGCCGGCGCTGCATCCGCAGCAGGTCGCCTGCCTCTCCATCGTTGTCAAGGTACATTACACTCCAGGTGACAGACGAGCTCTGGATCCTGCAGCTGTTCGAGCAGTGGTACAGCGTGCAGATCAACCTCATCAACACCTGGCTGAACGAGCGGCCGGCGCTGCATCCGCAGCAGGTCGCCTGCCTCTCCATCGTTGTCAAGGTACATTACACTCCAGGTTATAAACGAGCTTTGGATCCTGCAGCAGTATTGGAAACCTACATTGGATATTTAAAGTTTTTTCTTTTTCTTTTCAGAAAATGTACAGCGACTTCGAGCTCCAGGGCGTGATCGATGACAAGCTGAACTCCAAGATCTACCAGAACGTCGCCAACAGAATGCACACCGAGGAGGCCACCTGCAGCTTGCTCCTAGCCCAGCAGGACCAGGGGTATGAAAACTTTCTAGGGTTCTGCACCCAAAGTTTATAAGGGGACTGTATAGAAAATTATTTGACTCTTTAAAGTTTATTTATTTAGGGCCGATTTTTCTATAGCCAGATAAACGTTAACTAAAGAATTAATATGACGTTTTGACAGATTTTGTATGGCATATGTTACAAATTAACTCCTCAGATAGTCCTTATTTATTTATTTATTTACATACAAACATAGAGAGGACATGCACAAGGACATCTTATCTTATCGCTACAAATAAGAATCTCTTCCAGATGCCCTGGAAACTTTAATCAGGGAGAATTTCTGTTGACAATTGAAATCATACGACATAAGAAGCCTTTAAATTTGCCGCAAAGTGCCGCAGCGCTGCCACCGCGCGGCACTTTGCGGTTAATTTAAAGGCCCTTAAACTGCTTCAAAATCTCTTTAAACCGAAACACAGCAATACAATTACCTATTGCTTCACGGTAGAACAACTGACAAAACGGTGGCACCTACCCACAAAAAGACTAAGAGTCACTTACAGCTTCTATAAAATAACTACTGCTTTTTACAGGAGCGGCGACGACGGTGGCTCCGAAGAGGGCGCCCGAGGCGGAAAATCAAAATTAGAATCCCTCACTGAGGAAGCGAAGCTAGGGAACGTCACTGCTGTTGTAGGAAAGGTATACCTACAACATTACAAATATCGATAAAAATCATTCAAATTTCTTTAACATATTCGTAAAAATTCTCCTGTCACAGTAACCATTCCTCCTAAATAGCTTGAGTGATTTGAAACGAAATTTTTTGTCTACGGTTGCCTCGGTAGGTCTGAGCTATTTACATACCCTCAAATCCGTTAACTATTATAATATTATAATGATCGTTAGCTATTTTACATACCCTCATTATGTAATTCCCAGTCAGCTAGATCAGGTAGTATTATGTAAAAAGTGCATAGTTATTGCTTTGGCGTTATTTGCCTTGCAATGGCTCTATTGAATGCCGAGTAGCGAAGGATTCTATATAACCCGTTCGCAGAAGCTCTGCCGGTGACTTTCCCTCCCACTTCATACAACCGCACGGCATCTGCGTGGAGCTGTTATACATGTTACTTTAGTAGCAAACACGTACCATTGCCTGGCTAGGTTCACTTATCACGTGATCAAAAAACTATAGATAGGCGTACTAATTTCAGACGGCCGCCGCGCGCCGAGTAGGTTGCACGCGTTAGTTCTTGTACACACACACGCTGCGTGCGCCCGATTACGAGGCAACCTTAGTACGTCGAAAGAGATAGAGTTACGCGATAGAAAGAGACCACATATTTAGATGCGTAGCGGAGACGGAGCCAGGCACTATTGCGAACTGAATTGCATTTTTTTGTGTCAGCGCTAGAGTCGCTATTTCTTTAAATAATCTTGCGGAGTGAACTTTTCGTACCGTTAGGTATGTATAAAAATAAAACAAAACAAAAATAGGAACGCTTTCTTCAGTGCTGCTAACAACGAGACTCCCTCTGAACGCCCTCTGAACTTAGAGGTAAACTTAGAGCTAAGTCAGCTCACGAACGATAGATTTACGTGATAACGTCATAATTGGCCTCTCTATCGATTGTTTTATCGTGCCTCTCTATCGCTTGTTGCGCGCTCTCGCTTGCACGCACAGGCTCAGGTGGAACGTTACGCGGAACGTTACTATTTTTCATGTGCGTTGCTGGTGTTCATCAGTTTATTAAACGTTATCACGTCAAAAGTAGTGGTTGTATCAAGGATTTTTCAACATTTACAGATGGGCAACATGTTTGGGCGCGGTATCGGCGAGCTGTCAACGAAGTTGGGTGGCGCTTCGTCTTGGTTTTAGCGCTCAGAACAAACATTTATCGATATCTTTATTCTTCGCATGTTATGAGATGAAATTTGTAATGCTTCTGTTAAAAAACTTCTCTACCTGTGATGTCGATAAAATTCAGCATTTCATTTTTGTTTTTTTTTTTATTTGCAATCGATTCCGGGTTGCCATAATAAACCTAAAGGAAATTACTAAATCACAGTTTCTCAATAATATTTTGCGACTTTTAGTTAAAACGTTAAAGTAGAGTAACAAAGGAAAAATATGTTTAATTTATATGGCGACCCAAATCAAATTTTCAGACATACTTTAGCCATAGTTAATTTAAATGAGTCAAAAAAATGGCGTTTATTTAAATGTAAGCAAGCATAGCTTAGTAATAGTTAGTGTAAAAGAAATCTAGATTTTATTTTATAACTAAAAGCTTTATGTACAGTTATAGTCACATTATTCGTCTGGGCAAAAACAAAACATGTATTTGTGTCTGTTTCGATAGAAAATTATTAAATAGGCAACTAAATATTTATAAATACCTATTACTAACCTAACTCTTAATTCTGGTAGAGGATCCGCTTTTTAAGCGATTTTTGTCTTAATCAAATAATGATTTCTCAAATCTCAGTCGAAAAATTGATGGATTAGGCATATTTATTGATAAAAATATAGTACCTATATATGCGTGACATGTATATTACATCTCACAGCTTGCTATGCTATGCCATGATCAGTGTTGCCAGAGTTAGTAGTTTTTTTTTTAATTTCGAGTTTTTACTTTACTAAAATTTAAAAACATAATATTTTCTAAATAGTTTAATTATTTAATTTCTATCGAAATGGACGTTAGGTGTGAATATTAAGATTAGGATTTGATAACAGAATTGGTATAAAGAAAAATATTAAAATATATATAATTTATGTATGAAATATTGTAACGTGCATACATGATGCTACAATAAGGAAACATATCGCTTTGTGCAAGTATTATCTAATTGTGACGATTTTAGTATAATATGAAAATTATTTACAAAATACGTTGTTAATTTGTAATACGAGAATGGTGATTCAGAAAAATATTTCAGGTAGTTATTTTTTTCTTATATACTTATCTATAAATTTTTCAGCAGCTTCCAGCAACCAAAATGTTTAATGTCTTTTAAGAAAATGGGAGCTTAACCAATAACCATGTTAATAAAAGAAAATAAAATTATTGTTTTAGATGTAGGTATCTATAAATAATTATTAATGCTTATCTAAACCAAAAATATAAATTATTCAATATATTTTTTTGATTTGTGAAATTGTTGAAGTATTTTAAAAATCCTTTAGAAATAGATTAGAAATAGGAATTTAAAAAACGCATGCTAGCGTGTGGTAATAAGCTCCTTTTTCCATTCCTTTATATTCTAAATAGTACTACGGTGCATTTTTTCAATGCAAATTTTCTAAACGAAAAAGCAATATTTTTCTAATATTAATAATGTTACTCCAATCATGAGTTTCTAAATGTAGTGTCTTTAATTACTCATTCTCATTTTTGTGAGAAGTTCCGCCGAAAATGCGTTATAGTGAAAAATGACAAGCAAAATGTTGCTAGCTAAAAATTCCTAATTCACGGTTTTCAAGAACAGCTTTACATATTACTTTACCATAGCGTGAATAGGCTGTAAAATATGGTGTTCGATCATTGCGTCTGCTATAAGAAAATAAATCATCTTACATAATTCATACATGTACCTAATAAAATAATGCGAAAATTAATGTGATTAACCAAAACAAAGGTATGACGCTTAAAGTTAGGTACTCAGGTAAAGCTGTAAAATGAAATTAAGAAACTGTTTTTAAGTAGAATATTAAATTCTATAGTTGAATGCTCTCTAGACTTTAAAAATCTATTCGATATTTGAAATTAAAACTTTACTATTACCTTGGAATAGTAATTATAAAAATATTTACCTTACATAAAAAATCTTCTATATTATAATCTATGTATTTATTTATTTGTTATCGGAAATTATTCTTCTATGCTATATTTACTCAAAAGTCAAAAGGGAGTACTCGCTGATTATTAATAAGTTATAGTCACAGAGTTTATATGACTTTGATAGGCGCAAGATTGCTGCTGTACCAGACTATAGAAAAATGATAATAAGTAATGGATAAAAAATTCAAATAATTAATGGATAAATAATGTGAAATGAATGCGGTGACTATCACTTGTGATGATCAAATAACTCCACCTACTTTCGAACAACTAGTTGAAAACTAAAAGGTACTTAACTTGCCTATTAAAAATCACAACTAACGATTAGCTATTACGTGATATACAAAAGAACAGAGATGGCTTGCGAGATATGTACGATGGACATTCCATGTTATTATAATTAGTTTTTCTTCAACTTTCTTGTAATACACATTACTAATTTTCACTCGTTTTTCAATTAACTTTATGAACACATTTGACACAACATCCATATTATCAGAGGTTCAGTTGAAGGGCTTAAGTATAATTAAATTTCACTTTAAAAAATAAATACCTAGGTATTTCCATTCAAATGATTCATATCATTATATGTGCATTTACCCTTTTTATGAAAGACTATGAAATATTTTGAACAATTAACAAAAATGCTGCTGCCCATAAGACTGCAAGTTTCAATCAAGATGTAACTTTATATTATTTTTTAGTACATTTGCTCAAAAGTAGACATTTCCATGTGTGTTGTGTGCAGAAAGTTATTATTTTCCGCACTAATGCTTTTTTGTTTTCCTTCTGCGCGGCACCGGAGTGCCGCAAATGTATTAAAAAAACGTTTAATGCACGTGCGGAATTGTCATCTCTACTCGTCCCTATAGTTGACCCGCGCGTTCACCTTGAGTCCAACCAACCGGGACTCACGAAGAAATGACAAACTTTCCGCACTTATATTGAAATGTAATATTTATTTATTTAGTCTTTCAAGTACCATTCCCATTTCCAAGTTAACTAGAATAACTACTTCAATGAGCATTCAATTTAAAGTTTTCACGTGAATAAGTCTTATTGCTTCCGAAGGGAATAAAGATTCTTAAAACTGAAAAAATTAGACAACTGATGACACCAAAACCGGGAGGAAAACAGTAATTTACGCTGTCAAACTTTTTCTATGAACTTGATGATAATTTTAATTGATATAATAATGAACATGTCGATCATATAAATCACTCGTCCCTGCTGTCAAATGCTGCGGGGTGGGAACTGTCCGAACCGTTACGAACCGTTAAACGGCTTTCGGACTGTTGGGGTTTTGGCGCGTTTTTTCGCAGTTTATCTTTAATTACTCGTTTTCTAATGATTATTTAATTTTAACAAAAATTTGACAAAAACTTGATTAGGTAATCTATTTTCTGTAAATTTAAGAGTCATTGGTAATGATTTTTAACCAAGCTGATACCTAAATAATAACGATAACCTACGATAAAATACACGGGAAGGGTACTCGGGGTACTATTTTATTGATGTATTTAAAGACAAGCATTTCTAAACTAAAATATATTGTTTAATTTACACCTTATACTTTTAGCAATAAGAAAAAAAAATCGTAGGTCTTCATACATTTTTTCGTCACATTGGTCGTTTTTGTAATGGGGTAAAAGGGTACAAAAAACGCCCTCTCAAACGACCGGATTTGCCATAAACCAATAATATTAAAGGCGACTTTCAGCGGTTTTTTTTCTGTCTTTGTTCATTGACTTTAGTTTAAAAAATGTTAGAAAAGGATAACCATAGAACGATAAACACTGAAGAAGGAAATAGCCAAAACAGTCCCCGAACCAAATCACGGCCTTGGACTGTCAAACGTCAGAAAAACAAAAACCAAAACACGGCCTAGGACTGTTGAAAGGTTAAGAGAAGAGTTTTAAATCACTCATTAACATAAAAACACTCACTCACTCACTCACTTGCGATATTTTTCACTATAGCAACATTAACACATCACTACACACTCACAGTACAAATAAAGAACATTTTCATTCCGCTTACCGTGGGTTTCCACTGACGCAAAAACATGTTCTAAACTGTGTTTTCTGTCAATTTAATGAACCGTGTTTCCATTGTCACACAACTTGTTGAAGACAAACTTGTTTGACATTTCCTAGCCTCGACAATGTTCAGAAAAAATATACTGTTCAAAATGTTTTCAACAAATCTTGCAACATCTCATGTGAATTGTTTAGATACAAAAAGAAAAAAACTGCAGTTAATTGTATTCAATATAATTTAACAATTTTTAAATATAAATTATTTTAAATATAATTAATATAAATCATATATAAATTATTTTAAATATATTAATATAATTAAAATAATTTATAATTATTTTAGTAAATAAATTATTTTAAATATACTTAATTAATAATTTTCTTTTCAACTGTTCCTACATCCATGCTCATTTCATTAGCCAACTGTGATAGAGCATCACGTCTCTTTAGCCGGTTTTTATACTCCACACTTTTAATATTCCACTAGCATGGATGTCCCTGCAAAAGTTCAATAAAACTCCATGTTTACCGAAAAGTGTACGAGACACAAAAACCAAGTTTACAACAAGTGCAAAACACAAACACACAACAATGCGAACGCTAATCGAGACAAATCTATAGACAAACATGTACGATGTACAAGTTTTTAGTCAGTGGAAACACAAGCGGCAACAAATCTTGAAATCTATCAAATAATTTATACAGTTTTATGCAGTGGAAACGTAAAAACAACAAAACAAGTTTGCGACAAGTTTAATAAGACAAGTTTGAAAACATTACATGTTACATGTTTTTTGGTGGAAACCTACGGTTAGATAACATTTCAATCAAACGACACAGATTTTAGTTTGTAGTCATTTATTTGTCTTGTAATTGGTAAATTTAAGTTGTAATTGGTAATATAAATACAATTATCTTATTTATTTTTGATCTTTTATTTTATGTCACAATAATGCCATTTCACACGAACTAAAACAATCATAGGCCGGTATTTTTATTTTATTTTTTCACTAAAAGTTTAGTTTCGTGCGGCCTGAGCTTTTAATCGTTCTAAATTTCCTCGTATGCTTCTAGCGTCACCAATTATTTGTGTAAAACTAAAAAAAACCTATCGCTATTACTGTACCTACAAATCTTACTACTGTGGAGTGGGGCCAAGAAAACTGGCTGCATTTCCACGCTAGACAGATAGGCTGATTCGTTGTGCAGAAAATGAGCCAGCCCTTCTGTCACGAGATGAAACTTTTTTTTTAGTTTTTAAATTTCGTGTGATTTGGCATTTGGATCATGCGGTGGTACTGGTCGCGCTCAAGGATGGGAGTTAGTGTAAGTGCATATAAGCCGACTGAAGTTGAAATAGTCGTAGTATTGCTTGTAAAACCTTACTTTGGGGCGTCTCGCGATGGCTTAGATTAAACCTTAGCTTACATCTTAAAATATAATATATTATAATATACAGTACTACACCATTACAATAAGGATAGGGCAGTCATTATTTTAGCTTCCCTCACTCACAATATCACTGTTTGTAGAGTCAGAGCTAGACGAAAATATTAAGACAGTTCTGTTCTTATTTTAATCTGATTGTACTTGGAACTTGTATCTGGATCTTCCAGAAAATAATTATGCCGTTATGAAATAATGTGAGAAATGTATAGGATAATCCCCATCTATACAAATTTTATCATTTTGCATTCATAACATTGCTGTTTTGAACTTGATAAATTAATCAGCGATACTAAAACTAAAGCTACTTCTCCTTATTTTATCAGGGATCTAGATACAGGAATACAAACAACACTTCTGTGATTCTTTGCGACAGTGTGTAAAATAGGGTATACTTAGACCACATAATTTAGACTAGTTTAGATTAAAATATGCAAAGTATCGTCTATTTTGTCTGTTAATGTATGTGCGGGGCTCTCATTTAAAATAATAACAAACTTTAAATATTTATTAAAAAAATATGTAAATATTATGTACTTATTCGATTATTAAACTCAAAATTACCCCATTTTTGTGCCCAACTTTTAAATATGGTAACGTCACGGTAATGTAAACAAACCTCTAATAATGTAAACAAACATCGATATGCCTTTGAAGTTTTTGTTATTGCTTCAGTACAAAAAGCACATCGCGAGTACCACGATGATACAATAAATAATATTTACAATAAAATAAAAATGTTTACTGTTCCTACCTTGTTTTATTTTTCATCTCAATAAATAATCGTGTATTCCTATCGTACATTTTAGTGTATTTTACTAAAGTACATTTTAGTGTATTCTACTTAAGCTAGGTTCAATAAAATAAATACTGATACGCTCTCCTATGAAACCCCAAATTAGTATTAGCTACAAAATAGGTAATCATATTGTATATCCAAAATAGGTAAGTAGAGTTCAATAATTTGGGTACTAATAGACTCCCCATAAAGTGCTCCGTGAAGCACTATATAATTGCCCGTCCGTAAAAAAACACTACAATAAGAGTTTAAAGATATTCTTATATTAGCTTGAGTTGGGTTACGGAAAAAAATATTGTAACAACTATTTATGAGATACTGTATCAAAAGCCTCCGTTAAACCCAAGAGACGTGTGGTTTAAGAAATTAAAGGCACGTTTGTAGTATTTTAGTTTATTCACACATCGTCATAGTCGGTGGACAGATAACGCACTTCCGGGTCGTTGGTGACGCGTCCGCGCAGGTTGGCGAGCGATATGCGCGCGCGCACGCTTCCGCGCAGGCGCACTGCAACCAACGCGCCGACAACCAGAACTACTGCCAGAACTATCAACGCTATCGCCCAGCCAGCCGAGCTCTTCTGTTCAGCAACTGTCAAAACAAAAATGTTAAAAGGGGGTATAAACTGAAAATGTCAGTTCAAGATCTGATTTTTACAGTAGTAAATCAAGTCTCAACTACCTGAAATAAAACACACGAATATTAAATCATATTTTCGAGAAACTGTATTAGTGAAAACATAAAAGGATAATTTTTTGTCGATAAAAAAAATCCAGAAGTTGCGTCCAATTTTCTTCAATTTCCAATTTAGTATCAATTTTATATTGCGCATGACAAATTTTTCTAGCTTTCAGCCCCCTCTTAATTATTTAAGAAAGACTAGGCACTAGGTAAGTATTTTTGTACCGAGAAGAACGGGCAAGAAATGTTCAATTATTGTTGCTATCAAATTGAATAATTAAAAAATTCGTAGTTCATAAGGCTCGGATTAATCAGGAAATCTTTAAAACTAGAATCGAGATAAGCTCGAAATACTTAAGAACATTCATGCGTTGAAATTACGCTTGAGTCAAAATTGTCAATTTTCGACGGAACATAAGAGTGTCATGTGTTCAATTATGGATTAGATAATTGCTATCATATTATTTGGCATTTCATAATTTAGTTTTTGTCTCAAAAATATTTGAAAATATGTGTATAACTTTCTCATTAGAAAGTTTAAGATAAAGGCTAATTACTCACTTAGCGGTGGAAGCTCTATTTTGATGCAAGATATTTGCCATGTTTCATAATACAAACTTATAACAATGACATATTTAGAAAATTAATAACATTTACTAAAAAATGTCTCAAAAAAAACACGATTTTCCTATATTTTCATTCAAAAACCATAAACCGAAAAGTGTCATTTTTAGCATTTTTCGATAAATTAAACGTATTATTTTAGGATAAAATCCAAGATATTTTGTTATTTCTGAATTATAGTAATTTAATTCAATTAATATGCAATGTCGCTGGTTATTTACTATTTTAATAAGTTGTATATTTATTTTACTATAATTTTTTCTGTAATACCATTTTCCGCGCAAAATTGCGTCAGAGGGAACGGAATTCTTTTTTGTATGGAGCGACACGCGATTCACACCGTGCCGCATAAACGCTCTTAATAAATGAATCCAAGTGGAATAAATAATCATAATAATCAATTTTTGTTTTTGAATAAAAAATACATATTTTATATAATTCTATACAGATTTCACTATGTATAATTTTGCATTTCAAACTATGTACCTTTTACATGATGAGTAAGTTTTCTAGTCTCAACATTGTTCTCTTTCCTCCGCTTTTCTATGAGATCGTGGTACTGATTATGGTTTTCTATAGTCCTAGAAATCCCATACGGCATGCTAGTTGTTGATTTTGTTGCGAATGTTGTCTTGACTGTTGTTGTTGGCGACCTTGTAGTGTGGACAACATGAGGTGTTGGAGCGTAGGTGAATTTAATTGTTGTGATAGTAGTTGGAGTTGCTGCTGTTTGATAGTAGTTTGTTGTTGTCGGAGTGGTCTTTGTAGTAGTTGTTGTAGGTTTCGGTGTCGTTGTTGTAGTGGAAGTGGTCGTTGATGTTGTCGTCGGTCGTTGTGTTGTCGATGTTGTCGGTCGTGGTGTTGTCGTTGTTGTGGTCGTGGTAGTTGTTGTCGGTCGTTCTGTTGTCGTTGTTGTTGTCCTAGTGGTCGTTGTTGTTGTACTGGTTGTTGTAGAGGACGAGGTAGTTTCAGGTGTAGTGGCGATTAATTTCTGTGTGTGTGGCGCGATATCGACGTCAGAACTGCTGGCTGGAAACATGTCTTCGCGTGCTGTGGTATCTGTAAAAAACATTTCTATACTTAAGTATTTAACAGTTAACTGACGTAACACCTGTTGCTATAGCTATAGATATAGCAAATATTGGTTATGTATATCAAAATCGCGTAAAAACGCTGATTTCTTCGGCATAAAAAGTAGCCTATAATGTTGATTCAGGTTAAAAGGTATCTATATTCCCAGGCTAATTGGTTCAATAGTTGTGGCGTGATTGAGTAACAAACATTCAAACATTTATAAAATAAATAGCGTCATCGTAGTTGCCACGCACGAGCAGCTCACAGACAATACTCACCAGATACGAAGACGCAGACGTCGAGGAAGTCCGGGCAGCAGTTGCCATGCAGCAGACACGCGTTGGTGCAGCCGCAGCGCAGTGACCCACACACGAGCAGCTCACAGACAATACTCACCAGATACGAAGACGCAGACGTCGAGGAAGTCCGGGCAGCAGTTGCCGTGCAGCAGACACGCGTCGGTGCAGCCGCAGCCCTGGCCCGCGTCCTCCGCCGGCGTCGCGTCGAGTCACCCACGCACGAGCAGCTCACAGACAATACTCACCAGATACGAAGACGCAGACGTCGAGGAAGTCCGGGCAGCAGTTGCCATGCAGCAGACACGCGTTGGTGCAGCCGCAGCGCAGTGACCCACACACGAGCAGCTCACAGACAATACTCACCAGATACGAAGACGCAGACGTCGAGGAAGTCCGGGCAGCAGTTGCCGTGCAGCAGACACGCGTCGGTGCAGCCGCAGCCCTGGCCCGCGTCCTCCGCCGGCGTCGCGTCGAGTCACCCACGCACGAACAGCTCACAGACAAAAGTCACCAGATACGAAGACGCAGACGTCGAGGAAGTCCGGGCAGCAGTTGCCGTGCAGCAGACACGCGTTGGTGCAGCCGCAGCGCAGTGACCCACACACGAGCAGCTCACAGACAATAGTCACCAGATACGAAGACGCAGACGTCGAGGAAGTCCGGGCAGCAGTTGCCATGCAGCAGACACGCGTTGGTGCAGCCGCAGCGCAGTGACCCACACACGAGCAGCTCACAGACAATACTCACCAGATACGAAGACGCAGACGTCGAGGAAGTCCGGGCAGCAGTTGCCGTGCAGCAGACACGCGTCGGTGCAGCCGCAGCCCTGGCCCGCGTCCTCCGCCGGCGTCGCGTCGAGTCACCCACGCACGAACAGCTCACAGACAAAAGTCACCAGATACGAAGACGCAGACGTCGAGGAAGTCCGGGCAGCAGTTGCCGTGCAGCAGACACGCGTTGGTGCAGCCGCAGCCCTGGCCAGCGTCCTCTGCTGGCGTCGCGCGGAGTGACCCACGCACGAGCAGCTCACAGACAATAGTCACCAGATACGAAGACGCAGACGTCGAGGAAGTCCGGGCAGCAGTTGCCGTGCAGCAGACACGCGTCGGTGCAGCCGCAGCCCTGGCCCGCGTCCTCCGCCGGCGTCGCGTCGAGTCACCCACGCACGAACAGCTCACAGACAAAAAACACCAGATACGAAGACGCAGACGTCGAGGAAGTCCGGGCAGCAGTTGCCGTGCAGCAGACACGCGTCGGTGCAGCCGCAGCCCTGGCCCGCGTCCTCCGCCGGCGTCGCGTCGAGTCACCCACGCACGAACAGCTCACAGACAAAAGTCACCAGATACGAAGACGCAGACGTCGAGGAAGTCCGGGCAGCAGTTGCCGTGCAGCAGACACGCGTTGGTGCAGCCGCAGCCCTGGCCAGCGTCCTCTGATGGCGTCGCGCGGCAGCGACCAACACAAGAGTCCACTGGAATATATCGTCCATACTGTTACGAATGAACCCTATGATAAGCGCCATAAGGTTTATAATCGCACTGCGGAAATACCACTCGTAAGTTGTAAACAACTTGAGGTGGAACCTTTCTATAAACAATGGATTTTTGGTAGTTCCGACTTCTCGAACGATCTACCCTCTTGATAAACAATGAGGGTGGAACGTTCGAGACTCGTTCAGGTGTATTTAAAAAGCGGGCAGCGTGCTGACAGGGTCAGTCTGACTGAGAGACGAGAAAGGTGAACAAGCGAAGCAAACGATCAAGAGCGAAGAGGAAGCGAACTACAAGGAAGACCAGGGATATTGGATACTGGAAGTACCGAATAAAGTCTCATCAAGGTTCAGCAAGTGTTTTATTCCAAATCGTCGATCCCAGCACGTAACAATACAATTACATTACCCTACAACACATATTCCGTGCAAGAGACACCGGGAAAAAAACATTGAATTCAATGTCTTCTATAAAATTACTGAAATTTTTTAACTCGGAAGTTTGTGCTAGTAATTGCCATATTTTAGCGCGCTATTGTCGATCGTTCGATTCAAAATTTACTTTACAGGTTTTTGTAAAGGAAGTGAAATAAGTAAGTTTGTAACTCACTCATGAAGAGGTTAGGGGAGGGAGTGCTTGCGGCGTTTCTGGCGACGGTGCATTTCTCCCCCTGCAGGATAGCGACGTCATCGATTGCGATGTCACTGGCGAAGTTTGGCCCTCTGATGCCTTCTATGATGATCTGTGGAAGAATGTATTAAAAGTAAGCAAACAAGGTTTTTTTTTACAAAATATACTAAGTAGAACTATTTTTAAATATAAGTACTTCTTTAGACATGGTGGGAATATTTGAGATAAAAAAACCATTGAACTTGCGATAAGGTTACCAGAGTAGGTACACCCTGCAACGTAATCTTAAAGTGGAAAAATTTTTATGACCGTTGGATATTTTTGAGATGAATAAAAATCAATGACCAACTCTCTTAAATATTATAAATACGAGTTACGAGTTACGACTATGTTTATACATGTGCGACCAAAGCTTATTGGCTTTTTAGCTTCCGTGTTCCCAGCCAAATACAATCTGGGTGCCTTCAAGAGAAGAGTGAATAGGCATTTTCTAGGCAAGCGCGCTCCATCCTAGACCTCATCATTTCTGTACATCAGACTTGATTGTAGTCAAGCGCAAGCCTATCAATCATAAAAAAAAATGGCACTGGTAAGTGAAACATACCTGAAAGTCGTCGTCGTATTGCCTGAGCGAGGATACAGAGCTGAACCAGAAGTCGCCCAGGTTCCCCCACTTCTCGAACAGCATGTACTCCTTCTTGACGTCGTCGCTGGACTGCACCAGCGCTTCCAGCGGCAGCTTGTCTGGCTTCTGGTACACTCGGAGACCGCCGCACGTTCTGTGAAAACAGGGTACGTTAACCTGGGGCATATTTTTAATCCCCGACGCAAAAACGACGGAGTTTTATACATTATGACAAACAAATCCGAAATGGCGGCCGCCACAAAATGGCGAATTGAGGTAAGCGGGATTTTTTTAATTTATTCTGGTTGTGTAAAGAACTCTCCCCTCCAATTACACTTTTATGAAAAAAAAAAATTTTTTTCTTTGAAATTCCAAAAAAATTTTTTTTTTCCTTTGAAATTCCATGAAAAAAAATTTTTTTTCTTTCATAAAAAACCACTATCGAAATTATATTCTGCGAATTTTGCTTATATTCTGGTATAATCCAAACCATAAACCCAAGTTACGAGTTACGAGCATGGGGGGTCTAATTGTATTGTTCTTGGCAGATAATTAGAACCCCTCACCTGCCATACATGTGGTAGAAAAACGAGAAACATCCATCGTTCGCCAACGACTTGTCGTACACCGGCGACAACAGGCGAGCCGTGTCGTTTTCAAGTCGTGACGTGCTCTCGATGTACATGTAGTAGCCTGAAAAAATGTTTACAAAAAAAAATTTTTTTTTGACGTGATAACGTTTAATAAATTGATGAACACCAGCAACGCACATGAAAAATATAGTAACGTTCCGCGTAACGTTCCACCTGAGCCTGTGCGTGCAAGCGAGAGCGCGCAACAAGCGATAGAGAGGCACGATAAAACAAACGATAGAGAGGCCAATCATGACGTAAACCTATCGTCCGTAAACCGACTTTACAGACAACCAATTTTTTTTAGATACGTTAGTTAGATATACCTTATTTATTATCCCCGAAACTCGTCCTTGAAACTGAATCATTAATAATTTTTAGTTAACCACAGATTCAGTGCCCTTCAAACTAATAAGTTAACATTACAAATATTTATACAAACCATTGATTAAACATTTAAAGGATCAGCACTTAGTGACGTCACGCATGTATTTTAAGGCTCCGCCAAAACTGTAAAATGGCGCTAATGACTGACAGCGCTAAACGAAATGTTGCGGGCGATAACAACGCGCGACGCCATATTTGAGTTTTTTTTGGCTTCAACATTAGTCACATATTTCCCGTCCTCTTACCATAGCGTTACATCATTGATAAAAACCAGCTTTTATAAATAATATCCGTAGGTATTCTTCTCTACAAAAAAAAAACTGAAAGAACTTTAAAAGCCCCCAATATCGGACAGTTTCCGGTCCGATATTGAGAGCTTTTAATTTATTTTTATTTTTTGTTTGTTTTTTGTTGTTCAGGGCAGCACCACTAACCATTAATAAGTACTGAAAAAGAGAGCATTACTGTACCAGGACGTATAATAGTTTACCATTGCCCCCCGGTCCGTATGTATGGTCGTAGGAAGGTCCGGTCAGCATAAAGGCACTTGGGGTCTTAGTGTTTATTCTCCACCAATCAAAATCGTGCAGCTCGTCCTGCGACCAACCACAGAGGCTGTTCTCGAAGTCACAGGTTAAAGCGTGCTTGATCGTAGAATCTGGAATGAAAAATATTACATTTATAGTAGACTATAGAAAAATTATTGATCCAAAAGACTGTCATGTCTAAACTATCAATGGACCCATTGAAATACTTACAAAAATAGGTAAGTAGTAGTTGACTCCTTTTTTCATTTTTATGACCAAGGATGTAATTAAAATCAAAGTAAGAAAAACAAAGTTATTGGTACCTACGTTTGAAGTAGAAGTTTTCTGTCTCTTTCTCGCAAAACTAAAATGTATATAGAGCTAATATAGAATTAGGGAGTGACGTCACAATTCAATATCTCTGTCATCACATAGGTAAATCTTGTTAATAGAGATTAGACTGTAGGTATTATAAATATTCGATTACAATAATTAAGACATACCTACATGCTCGCGCCTGCTGAAGATCCGCGCCTTCGGCTTGGGTCAGTTAACCGAAACTCATGAAGAAATTACAAAATTCCCACATGTGTATCGAAACGCTATCGTATAAAGACCACTCACTGACACACGTAGGGGCTGTCGAGTTCCACCGCCTGCCGTCGCAGTAGATAGCAGAGGAGCCCACTAGGTTGAACCCGGGCAGGCAGAAGTACATCACCCACGCGTTGTTTCTGCTCGCCGCTACTGTGCCGTGCTCTATATTTGTATAAAGACCACTCACTGACACACGTAGGGGCTGTCGAGTTCCACCGCCTGCCGTCGCAGTAGATAGCAGCGGAGCCCACCAGGTTGAAGCCGGGCAGGCAGAAGTACATCACCCACGCGTTGTTTCTGCTCGCCGCTACTATGCCGTTTTCTATATTTGGTACTGTGCAGCCGGACCCTGTTAATAATAATAAGTTATGAAATTAACAGTTGTCTAAATTTTATTTTTCAACTTTTGCATCGGTCTCTTGCAGTGTTGGACATATTAAATTATTATGTCTAACACTGACTTATGTGCGATCGTCCATTAATTTCGTCGCATTTAGCGTACCTCGTACCAAAGCAATTTTAGAAATATTATATTTATCGGCGCAACTACACATTAAACTCCAGTTGTTTTGATGATTTGTAACTTCTAAAACTAATAACAATGATTTTAAACAATAGTGAATACTTTCAATTAGGTTTTTATAAAATTTAAAAGTTGCTGTTTTGATTGTTTATTACTTTGATTGATTATTATGACTAAAATTAGTTCAAGTTAAATTATTATTATTTAGTTAAGTTAAAATGATTAATTATTTGTTAAAAATAGGTGTGCAGCAAGTGAAATTATTATTTGAAATGATTTTCGTTAAAATTCATCGTTTCGTCATGATTCATCATTTTACTATAAATACGAGTGTTTATTGCTGCACGCCTCATTCCGGCTCGAGCAGCCGAACTGTGCACAGCTCTCAATATTGTTACGGTGAGTTCTTATTATTGTTATTCTGTTAGTTTAAGTGAAGCACAATAAAAGAATTATTTTGGAAGAATCAGTGTGTTTGAAATAGTGTCACAATGCAAGACGATAATAGTGAAGAGAATGACGTCAGCAATGCTGACGTCATTGTTTTTAAAAACACTTTGATGTCGGCTTCCCCGTCATCAGAAGTGGGATCACATGCCGCTTCCGCTCAACAACAACCGGATGCTATAACACGAACGGAACTGCCCCATGGGTCTAATACCACATGCAATGCTGGAACTTCGTCACAGCAAGAAATATCGCAAGCATCCCTGGTCAACGCACCGATGACCAGTATGCCACCACAATTAATGATGCAGATGATGCAAGTTATGCAGCAAATGTCGGAACGCCTAAGTACACCAGCCGAAACCAAAGTGCGCATTACCGACATTTATCTACCATCATTCGATCCGGACACCAATGTGGGAGTACGTGAGTGGTGTCAACACATCGACAAAGCCATAGAAACATACAACCTTAAAGATTTTGACATACGCATGAAGGTCGGGAGTCTCCTTAAAGGAAGAGCGAAAATGTGGGTTGACGATTGGATGGTTACCACAGCAACATGGGCTGAACTACGCAACAATCTAATCACGACGTTTGAGCCAGAAAACCGCTATTCCAGAGACATAGTTCGATTTAGGGAACACATTTACGACTCTTCAAAGGATATTTCCGAGTTCTTATCACGAGCTTGGGTATTGTGGAGAAGAATCACCAAAGACAAACTATCAAATGAAGACGCAGTTGAAGCAGTGATTGGATGCGTGAATGACGAAAGGCTTAGGATTGAACTGTTGAATACAAGAGCCACAACAGTGCCAGAATTGATATCCGTAGCATCATCAATAAGAACGATGAAGCGATCTCATCCAAATTCAAACAACACAAGTGCAAATAAGCGACCACGTTTTTCGAACACGACTCCGTCGACTTCGTCATGTCGTATCTGTAAAAGAAGCAATCACACTACTAGTGAATGTTACTACAAAATGACTGAATCAAAACCTGAACAAAGAAACAAGATGAGATCGGAAACCGACGGCAAGGAAATTATCACCAACCAGAACAATAAAACGACAATTTGTTCATTTTGCAAAATTCCAGGGCATTCTTTTGAAACATGTTTTAAACGCGAACGTGCATTGACATCAAACGTAAATTTTATTGCTGGATCGAAATTAGCTCCGATTCAAGTGAAGATTGGAGCAAAGACTTTCCAGGCAATTTTTGATAGTGGCGCAGAATGTTCGCTAATACGAGAATCAGTAGCAGCTCAGTTACCAGGAAGACGAATACAAACGGCAAATTACTTAAAGGGGATCGGACAATTTCCGGTACTTTCAATAGCTACGCTAGTTACAGTTGGGATGATTGATAGCATCAATGTTGAACTACAGTTTCACATAGTGGCAGATTATGAGATGAATACAGATATCCTAGTTGGCATGAACTTAATAAATGATACCAACCTTACTATGGTGATTACTTCGGACGGAACAAGATTAACACGTCAGCTGAATGTCAATCATGTTCAAAATAAAGACCCAATCTTCGATAAATTGGATTGTGACCTCACGAATGAAGAAGATATCACAAGATTACGCACACTTCTGAACAAATATCAGCACCTATTTATCAGAGGATACCCAACAACTCGGGTCAAGACTGGTGAGCTAGAAATTCGCTTGAAAAATCCAGATAAATATGTAGAACGACGACCATATAGGCTGAGTCCAATTGAACGTGAGAAAGTGTGTACAATTGTGAAAGAGTTGATGGAGCATGGAATTGTGCGCGAAAGCAAGTCTCCGTACTCCAGTCCCATCATCTTGGTAAAAAAGAAAAATGGTGATGATCGTATGTGCGTGGATTACAGAGAACTTAACTCTAATACTTTACGGGACCACTATCCACTGCCGCTAATATCGGACCAAATCGATCAATTGGCCAAAGGCCAGTTCTTCACAACCCTCGACATGGCTGCAGGTTTTCACCAAATACCGATTGCAGAATCATCAATAGAAAAGACAGCTTTCGTCACACCGGATGGATTGTACGAGTATACGACTATGCCATTTGGATTGAGCAACGCATGTTCAGTCTATCAGCGTTGTATCAACCGAGCTCTGAGCCCATTACTAGGCAATGTAGCTCAAGTCTATGTTGACGACGTATTGAGCAAATGTGAAGATATCGCAGAAGGACTATCAAACATTGAACGTATTCTCATAGCCTTACAGGATGCTGGTTTCTCCATTAATGCTGATAAATGCAGCTTTTTCAAACGCTCAATCGAATATTTGGGCAACGTGGTATCAGATGGACAAGTCCGACCAAGCCCGCGGAAAATAGATGCTCTAGTGAAAGCACCAGTACCAACGACACCCAGACAAGTCAGGCAGTTCTGTGGATTGGCGGGCTACTTCAGAAAATTCATACCAGATTTCTCACGCATACTGGTACCACTGTATGAGCTAACCAAACCAGGAGCTAAATGGGAATGGAACGAACGTCACGAAAAAGCAAGAGAAAAGGTCATTCAATGCTTAACATCAACGCCAGTGCTTACACTATTTCAAGAAGAAGCACCGATTCAGTTATATACAGATGCAAGTAGCCTGGGATTCGGGGCCGTATTGGTCCAAGTCATTGCAGGACGACAACATGCAGTGGCTTTCATGAGCATGAGGACCACCGAAACTGAAAGTCGATACCACTCTTACGAACTAGAGACCTTGGCGGTGGTCCGAGCAATAAAACACTTCCGACAATACCTTTATGGACGCAAGTTTACAGTTATCACAGACTGTAATGCGCTAAAGGCGTCCAAGCACAAAAAGGACTTGCTCCCTAGAATTCATCGCTGGTGGGCATTTCTACAAAACTATAATTTTGAGGTTGAATACCGCAAGGGTCAACAGCTTCAACATGCTGACTATTTCAGCAGGAACCTGGTAGAACCCACAGTAAATATGATGACCAGAGATCTCGACTGGCTGAAAGTTGAACAACGACGCGATGAAACACTACGAGCTATAATGGATGGTATGAGTAACAACGACAATAGAAACGGCTATGTACTAGAAGATAATGTTCTCAAGCGCGTTGTACAAGACCCAGCCTTCGGACAAAAACTCTGCACAGTGGTTCCGAGGTCTTTTCAGTGGAGTTTAATAAACTCATTCCACACTGCATTAAAACACCCAGGTTGGGAGAAGACGTTGCAGAAAATTAAGGACAGTTACTGGTTCGATAAAATGAGTATGAATGTCCGAAAATTTGTTGACAACTGCGTGGTCTGCAGAACATCCAAAGGGACATCAGGCGCCGTACAAGCTCAAATGCATCCGATACAGAAACCAACTACGGCTTTTCAAGTTATACATATGGATATAACAGGCAAAATGGGAACATCCGACGACCAACAGTATGTGATTGTCACTATAGAT
Organism: Coenonympha arcania; assembly: GCA_036785405.1. Lineage (NCBI taxonomy): Eukaryota > Metazoa > Arthropoda > Insecta > Lepidoptera > Nymphalidae > Coenonympha > Coenonympha arcania. The sequence goes on along the minus strand of CM072078.1, from coordinate 2,129,960 downwards.
GCTTTTACAAAATACGTGCTGTTTTATTACGCAACTAATAAGAATCCACACAGCACGTTGGCTGCCCTGAAACGTACGGTTCACCTATTCGGCACTCCAGTCCAAATCATAGTGGACGGTGGAAGAGAGTTCTTAGGTGAATTCAAGACCTATTGTGACCGGGTTGGAATAGACATTCATACTATAGCACCAGGAGTCAGCCGAGCGAATGGACAAGTAGAACGCGTCGTAGCTACGCTAAAAAACACGCTTACTATGATCAAAAACTATGAAACGGAAGAATGGCACACAACGCTTGAAGAACTGCAGCTGGCAATAAACTGCACTCCCCATCGGGTGACAGGAGTGGCTCCACTTACTTTACTCACCCAGCGCAGGCACTGTGCCCCTCCAGAGCTACTCAATCTCGTAAATATTGACGAGCAGACTATTGATATTGAAGCACTCACCAGCTACGTACAGCAAAAGATGTCACATAATGCAGAACAAGACAGACAACGCTTCAATTCAAGAAAAGCTAGAATCCATCATTTCCAACGTGGTGATTATGTGCTCATTAAAAATAATCCTCGAAATCAAACTTCACTGGATCTTAAATTCAGCGAACCATACGAGATAACAAGAATTCTGGACAATGATCGCTATCTAGTGAAAAAGGTGGTTGGTTCAGGGCGTCCGAGAAAAGTCGCTCACGACCAACTCCGTCGGGCACCTCAACCTGGAGATCAAATAACCGTATCGGCGGAAAATGAACCTCCAGCATCAGCCGAAGAGCCTTCACCGTCTATTTCACGAGCCAGCATTACCGAACAACAAACACAGGAACCAGCTGATTAAAACGTACGTATGTTTTATATTTTGATAACCAAAACTTCATCACAACATAAAACACAACAACACAGTACCACAGAGTACGCTACAACAAAGCACCACAGTGTGCATCAACAAAGTACCACAGTGTACGCATCAACAAAGTACCACAGTGTACGTATCAACAAAGTACCACAGTGTACGCAACAATAAAGTACCACAGTGTACGCAATAAAAAGTACCACAGTGTACAACATAGTACCACAGTGTACAACATAGTACCACAGGGTACGCCACAATACAAACTATACAAAATAAATCGCTTTTATTTAATGAAAAGGGTACACAGATACCAATCACAAAAGAAACATATTTCTTTGTTCTAGATAAACGTCAAGAATCAAGAAGTACGTCGAGAATCAACAGGCACGTCGAGAAACAAAGGAAAAGTCTTACACACGGCTGGTGCAGAGCGCGCACCGCCGGTCAGAACGGCCGTATCGGCGCAACTACACATTAAACTCCAGTTATTTTGATGATTTGTAACTTCTAAAACTAATAACAATGATTTTAAACAATAGTGAATACTTTCAATTAGGTTTTTATAAAATTTAAAAGTTGCTGTTTTGATTGTTTATTACTTTGATTGATTATTATGACTAAAATTAGTTCAAGTTAAATTATTATTATTTAGTTAAGTTAAAATGATTAATTATTTGTTAAAAATAGGTGTGCAGCAAGTGAAATTATTATTTGAAATGATTTTCGTTAAAATTCATCGTTTCGTCATGATTCATCATTTTACTATAAATACGAGTGTTTATTGCTGCACGCCTCATTCCGGCTCGAGCAGCCGAACTGTGCACAGCTCTCAATATTGTTACGGTGAGTTCTTATTATTGTTATTCTGTTAGTTTAAGTGAAGCACAATAAAAGAATTATTTTGGAAGAATCAGTGTGTTTGAAATAGTGTCACAATGCAAGACGATAATAGTGAAGAGAATGACGTCAGCAATGCTGACGTCATTGTTTTTAAAAACACTTTGATGTCGGCTTCCCCGTCATATTCAATTTCGCTACCGCAATGCATCATTGATCATACTAGTGGTGCCATCTATTGTCGAAATGTAGAGTGTACTAACATATTCATCCCAAAATGCACCTCTTGGGCAGTGTGACCATTTGTGGCAGATTTCTGCCATTCGGGCAGATTTGGCTCCTAAAATATGTTAACTCCGGCAGAACAAACGGACGATTTAAGAAAGTGGCAGAATATGGCAGATTTCAGATTTCATTTCATTTATGCTATCACTGCTTGCACAGTAACTGTACTTTTACATCACTCTATACAGTTGAATCTAGTTGGCAGATTTTGCCAGATTTTTTTGACAGTGTTTGGCAGATGTGCTATGTTTGAAACGGTCACACTGCTCTTGGGCTCCTCTACTATATCATGATTTTTGTAGCTTACGCCTCCACATTGTTTATAAGTACCGATTATTGTCGGGGCTACTAATTGCCCTTAAATTATTATAGGCGCACTTGTACCATTTATGTTATGATGACGTTTGATTTTCGTAATAGTCACTCGTCAACCATGTTCGAGTGAACATTAAAACAAACTAACGGCTAAAGTTAGTCTTTCATTTCTCGCCCCAATTATATAAACAACTAGCAAACCCGGCGAACTCCGTTTCCCCACCAGATGGGGCTTTACCGCTAAAAAGATTTTCCCGCTTTTCTGTTGAAATTTTCCCTGAATTTTCTTTGCTATAAACCTCACGGAGCCCGAGACCTTTCCAACGAATACAAAACTGTGGAAATCGGTTCGTGCGTTCTGGAGTTATAACGTCAGGAAGGAAAACCCGACTTATTTTTATATAGTAGAGATGATTACTCACGAACGCAAACAGGAGTAGGCGTGTCCCACTGGCCGTCGCGGCACGTGGCGTACCGGTGGCCGACGAGCTCGTACCGCTGCAGGCACACGAACTTGACGAGCGAGGTCCGGCGCACGCGCACGCGTCCGTGCTCCAGCCGCGGGATCACGCACGGCTTCGGCCGCAGCGACATACGGAAGTAATCTGGAATGTGATTAAGGGGATTGATTGAATTTATTTTTGTCTTTCTCACTCTCACGGAGATTTGGTAGGTGCGACATGCAGCGTCGCGGAAGAATATAGCAGAAAAACGACGTTTTACCTAATTACTCAAAAACTAAGCTGGTTATCAAAAATCCGTTCTAAGCGTTTTAGGATATTATTATTACCGATACATTAAAACAAAAATTACAATTACATCCATTGTAGTTTCCGATAAAATATAGAAAAACTGAGATTTTGGAGCAACTTTTGGGACAACTTTCTATCGAGAAAATTTTATCCAATCGTGTTTCTGCTTCTTAGCGATTTTAGATTAAAGACCCAAAATACATGACGTGTAAATTTGAAAGTAATTTTCTTTATTAGTTTTTGAATAAGACTTCATTCAAAATCACCTAAATACGGCTTGTAGGCCGTTAAGTATTTAAGTAAATAAAGTAAGTACTCTGGAAATAAATTAAGTAAGTAATCTAGAATGTAATTTTATTGACGCTCTGAAAGAATACCTCCATAAAAGAAAAAGCATACTATAAAGTAGATGACTTCCTAAAGGAATGATAAAATAAGCCTGCCTCCCACTAAATTGGTTACTGCGCCCTTCCAGGGCTCCGTTGTTTTGTTCAATTTATGTAATGTGAATAACATGATGGAATGTAACCTCTAATGAATGAATAAATGAATAAATGTGTAGCGCTTAAAGAGCTGTCCGTCCCGTGCAGACATCGTACATGTCACCAGTTTACTGGTGTCAAAAATGTTTTTTTTTTGAGTAGTAGCGGCGTAGTAAGCGATCGCAGTATTGTCCATGAAAATGAAAAAATGAAAATATTTATTTTCACATAGGCCTAAATAATAGGCTCTTATGAAACGTCAAAATTCTACCGCCAGGTTCGGAAAGCAGGTTTGCACTGAGAAGAACTGGCAAGAAACTCGGCATTTGCTCTTTACAAAAAGGTCATTGTTATTATACAAGATTTCTTATAAAGTATGAAAAATTATAACATATTTTTAAGATATCTCGTGAGGAGATGGAAGCATATTTCTACCATTCCAAGAATCATTGTCATTAAGAAATTCTTCAATGGTAGATATAGTAACCATGATTAATTAAATGTTTTTTGACAATTGTCTTTAAACCTGTGCATAAAGGTAAGTCCAAAACAGACTTCGGGATCATATTGCGATTCGGGATCATGGACCGCGGTCCACGCAACAAATCACTACAACACTTGTCATTAGTCTGCATATCTTATTTCATTTCATTTCATTTGGTACAATACTTGTCATTAGTCTGCATATCTTATTTCATTTCATTGGTCCGCACGCGCGTTTTCACAGGGACGGTTTTCGAAATATTGTGGCGTATTAGTGGGAACTTTGACAGATACCGGCTTTTTTCTTGTATGAAGAAAGTTTACGCAAAATGTTCAGATGGACGCATCTTCATATTCATATCGATGCGTGCATCCCATTTCAAAGGCCTAGGGCTCGACTAAACGGCGCAAGATCATTTGGATCCAGTCAACCAAGCACCCATGTGATTTTTTAGGGCCTGAGGTGATTAAGTAATTCGTAATAATTTTTACAGATGGCTCTTTGCTTATAATAAAAAAATTTCGTATAATATTGAGAAGACCCAAATATGATGATGATCCTACCTTTTTAAAATCTTGGAAAGATACATAGATCACACTAATATAGCAAAGGCGAAAGTTTATGCGTGCATGTGTGTGTGTGTGTGTGTGTGTATGTTTGTTACTCATTCACGCCGCAGCTACTGAACCAATTTGGCTGAAATTCGGAATGGATATAATATATTATACCCTGTATATATAATGATTAAAACATAGGCTACTTTTATTCCGGAAAAATCCATGGATCGGCGGCTTCGACCTTGAATGCGAATCGAACCCGTGGGTTACCTCAAATATCATAGTCAGCGGGCCTGTTGCACAAGAGAGGTCATCATTCATAATGTCACGTACTAATTCAGAGGTCATGGAAGATTCCTCCTACGTAAACAATTCACTCCGACCGGAAGTCAACATGCTGGAACGTCAAGACCACATCCGGTTGATAAAGTTTATTTATTTCATGACACGATGCAAATGCTTAACGTTATTTTTATTTTGTGTGTTTTATCAACTTGCCATAAGTCGGAGGTTTGCCCTTTCTGCTAGGGACAATCCTCCCAGGGCCCAATCGACCTCGCGGTTATGGGGGCCGAAACGCGGGAGGGCGCCCGTTCGGTACTTGCTCTTGGCGTGTTCCCGGGGTGCCTTCTTGACTCCCTACGCTTAGAAGGCCCCAGCTTAAGGGCCGTTTTGCCCTTTCTGCTGGGTCACACGTTAAGCCGTTACCAAGACGGCATTTTGTAAGATTTCGCCATTTATACCGTTGTCAGTTTATAAACGTTCGCCGTTTTAATGTGACGAAGGCAAAATGTAAGTTTAGAAATGCACGCTGTTTTGTAATTTGCAGAAAGAAAAATGAATTCAACGTTGGTTTTAGATGGAAATAGTCACAATCGAACTGCCTAACTCCAACACCATGCAGTTTTGTTTGTCCTACCACTAGACTGATTTTATTAAGGCGGAGGCGCGGAGGTAGAGCAGCCATCTCCCGCTTTAGCAATCAAATTAGCATAAAAACTAGTCCCTATTTATCCCTCTATACCGAACGTACCTACATAGAAAATTTCATAACAATCGGTCGAGCCGTTTGAGAGGAGTTTGGTAACAAACTTACTTAAAGACTAACACTTATTATTTAAAACGAAATAAGTAATTGTTAAGACAATTATTTTTTTTAAAAGAGCAAGTGCCGAGTCTCTTTCAAAACTATTGTCTGGACGTGGCGGTAAGGTCTCACATTTCATAAATGCTTGTAAGTTAGGTCTATGTGAAATTAAGATATTTTCAAAAAATTACATTCTGTAAAAATTTCCAGAAAAGTAGCTATTACAGATGCAAACTACGATAGTCGTAATGCTTAAGAGCTCTGTAGGTATGTATAATTTTCTTAGAGGTGTATGAAGCCTCCCACTCCGCAACTGGCTTCATGGTTAAGTAGCGGACTGATATCCAATTCATCATAAAAAATCCATTAAATGCTTCGTAAACTGTAGTCTTAGACAATGAAACAGAAATTTCATTAATTTTAAACCCTGATAACCCTAATAATTTGACGAATTTTCATATATAAATTGTTAAAAATACTTACCAGCATGTAGCGATCCAAAAATGGTCAAAAATAACAAACACTGAATAAACATTTTAAACGAAGTACAAACAAACAAACAAAATATATTTAATTATTAATTAATTACTATCTAAAACTGCGGTAAGTTACATTTGTGACTAGGCCCAATGGGGACACATTTTAAAATAACCTAATCAGACCTCCCTCTGAAATGTACTCGTAACTTACAATGAAAATAATAAATAAAATTGCAGATGCGAAAATTTGGTAGAAACGACTTAATGTACCTACCTACAACTGCTCGTCCTCACAGAGGATAAAATATTCTCCGACAATATGATTGGACCACTGTACGCTATTGTAGAAAAAAAATATACAAAATACAATTTTATACTTAGGTACTTACTTCTCTGAGTGTTTTAAACAATATAAAATAAACACTTGACACGAAAATTTACTTATGTTTGAAAATAACTATTCTGACATACAGGCATTACTTATTACTATATTTTAACAATAATTGCAGTAACTAGGCAATTCTCAGAATTGCTTAAAAGTAAGAAGTTCAGAGAAGCTCCTACGTTTTAAAACAAATAAATAGGTACACATTTTTTAAGAAAAGTCTACAGTGATGAAGTGGCTTGAAAATCTTAAAGTATACGAGTACTTAAGTATTTTAAGTTTTTACACAAAACCAGTGTACATACTTGTGTATTTATTTTATCTTTTTATTAATTGTATGCTTAATTGTTAATTTCACTTTAATGTATGCGGTTTGAATGTCATTAGATGAGTTATGATTGGCCCTTGTAATAACACCTTATTTCGTACAATGTTTCCAGTATAAGTAAATTCACATAACATCTTACAATGAGTCACTGTATAGGCATAAAAGTAAGATAATGTACCTAGCGCATCTACAGTTCATTCCAGCTTGCTCTATGCCCAACGGGATGCTCGCTATGGCTATCAAAGGAAATAGCCTTTCCAGTGATATTCTGAATAATATCCTTATCACTGCCCACACTTGCGTCGCGCAGATTTATACAAAGCTAATCTTATCTGTCAGGCCTTCTGTTCCACTAATCACTTTTGAGTCATTTCTCCAAAACAATGGGGCAAACAAGGGCCAAAGGATTTTAAGTTATGGGTAACATCCATATTAAGATTTTCGAAAAAAGTAGGAGTAATTATACATCTAAGGCTTACGGCCATGAGTTTCAAAATTACTCGCTTACTTCATACTGGTGGAAAATAAATAAAGCTTACGGGAACAAACAATAAATAAGGTGAATAGGAATTCTTGAGCACTTTTATTAAAAACATGTAGATGAATAAATCTAATGTGGAATCTTGCAATCTTGGAATCTTTGAAACAGATATCTTTAACCGATTGAGCTGTAATCTTGTATATGTTCCTGCGTTTAGTTTGGATGCCAATGCATCGTAAGTTGTGTGACGTCATTCTTAATCTAATATAGCGGAGCACCCAAGATGATGAACTTATTATTTTTAATGTCCTCTGACAATATGAGTACCAAATAATAGTACATTTCAATATAAGTGCGGAAAGTTTGTCATTTCTTTACGAGGCCCGGTTTGTTGACCCAAGCCGAAGGCGAGGGTCAACTATAAGGACGAGTAAAAATGACAATTCCGCACGTGCATTGAACGACGTTTTTTAATACATTTGCGAAAAAAAATATTGGTTTTACGTGTTTGCCTGCTCCGTGTTTGCATGCCGTTTATGCACTCCTGGTGTGCCCGCTCCGGTGCCGCGTAGGAGAAAAACACAAAAGCACTAGTGCGGAAAACAATAACTTTGCGCACGCTAAACACACATAGAAATGTCAACTTTTTGAGCAAATGTATTAAAAAAGGATTTACTTATAAGAATACGGCTTAAGGGGATTTATTGAGTTTATTTTTGTCTTTCTCACTCTCACGGAGATTTGGTAGGTGCGACATGCAGCGTCGCGGAAGAATATAGCAGAAAAACGACGTTTTACCTAATTACTCAAAAACTAAGCCAGTTATCAAAAATCTGTTCTAAGCGTTTTAGGATATTATTATTACCGATACATTAAAACAAAAATTACAATTACATCCATTGTAGTTTCCAATAAAACATAGAAAAACTGAGATTTTGGAGCAACTTTTGGGAGAACTTTCTATCGAGAAAATTTTATCCAATCGTGTTTCTGCTTCTAAGCGATTTTAGATTTAAGACCCAAAATACATGACGTGTAAATTTGAAATTAATTGTCTTTATAGTTTTTGCATAAAACTTCATTCAAAATCACCTAAATCAGGCTTGTAGGCCATTAAGTTTATTTTAATTAAGTTGTGTTTTTAAAGATATGTTTTAAATGATAACTAATTATATAACTATAAGTCCAATATAATTTATTAATTTCTAATTAAAGAAACTGTCAATTTACCATTTAGCTTCATAATCTGGCCACTCTTAACATTAAAAAAATTAAAAGACAACCTTTTACAGTTCATAACATACTTTAATTTCTCCTTATATACCTAAGTAGAGATCACGTTTTAAAATTCATTAAATACTGTCAAATCAGTCATAATCACATATAAAATACATATTCACAAATCACTAATCTTCTACTTAGAAGGCACTCAGACTTTCCTTTCTGTTGCATACAAGATACAATTATCATTCTGAAGGTACAATTATGTTGGAGAAGCCCCGAAAAACTGGCTTCAAGCTAGTGATTGATTTAGAAGCTAGCTTCCAGACAGTGAGGGATTTACAAATTGTCTTCCAGACAGTGAGGGATTTACAAATTGTCTTCCAGACAGTGAGGGATTTACAAACAGGCTTCCAGACAGTGAGGAATTTACAAACTGGCTTCCAGACAATGAGGAATTTACCTTAGCTGTCTTCCAGACGGTGAGGGATTTACAAACTGGCTTCCAGACAGTGAGGGATTTACAAACTGGCTTCCAGACAGTGGGGAATTTACAAACTGGCTTCCAGACAGTGAGGGATATACAAACAGGCTTCCAGACAGTGAGGGATTTACAAACAGGCTTCCAGACGGTGAGGAATTTACAAACTGGCTTCCAGACAGTGAGGGATTTACAAACTGGCTTCCAGACAGTGAGGGATTTACAAACTGGCTTCCAGACAGTGAGGAATTTACAAACTGGCTTCCAGACAGTGAGGGATTTACAAACTGGCTTCCAGACAGTGAGGAATTTACAAACTGGCTTCCAGACAGTGAGGGATATACAAACAGGCTTCCAGACAGTAAGGGATTTACAAATTGGCTTCCAAACAGTGAGGAACTTACAAACTGGCTTCCAGACACTGAGGGATTTACAAACTGGTTCCCAAACAGTGAGGAATTTACAAACTGGCTTCCAGACTGAGGGGGCCGAACATGTTTGGAACATTTTCCTCGAGTTCCACAATTCATCTAGATGTTAGCGGATGCAATGGTATGGCTCCTAAGACTCACTACCTTGAGTCGCATCTTGCTTTCAGTCGGAGTTTGGGTATTCAATAGTGACAGATTTGCAAATTTTCTGATGAGCACTCATCTTCAGTTTTGATTCAAACATTGTATCGCATTTGAGACATTTGTTCTTGGAGTTGTTGTGCCTGAAACAAATATAATAACATTTCTATACGAAAGAATAATTGATTGGTCATTCAGTCAGTACTTGCTAAGAAACGTTGTTGTCGGATTTGTTGTCCAACTAGTCACTTGTGATCTGGGGCCCTACCACCAAGGCTATTAGTATTATTGTATTATTATATTATATTATATTATATAGTAGTATTATTGTAATATTGTTTTAAAATTTTACTTACACATTTAACTGACATTGTATGAAAATGTCAAAACAATATTACAATAATACTGCTATAAGCCTTGGTGGTACGGCCCCTGGACGCGCGAGAGAGTATTGTTTCGTACAAGGCGCCAGTGCTGCTCCGTACAGGAATGAAGATTTTGGAGCAACATTTGGGGTAACTTTCTATCGAGAAAATTGTATCCCATCGTGTTTCTGCTTCACAGAGATTTTATTAGATTAAAGGCCGAAAATACATGACTTTTAAATTTGAAAGCAATTGTCTTTATAGTTTTTAAACTACCGGTCACTAAAAATCGGTTAAATACGCCGTCTACGCCGTTAAGTAGTGGGGCGCGTCATTTCAACTTAGACAAGCTGTTACAGCGTATACTCACGTTTTCATGTGTCGCACCAGTGTGTCGCTCCGTGTGAACGTCCTCTCGCACAAGTCACACACATACCGCTTGCCTGTGTGTGTCTGCTCGTGCACTTTCAGGGAGTATTTCTTTTGGAAACACTTGTTGCAGAAACTGGAATAAAAGTGGTAAAGTTAATAATATACGTTAATTAATTGACAAAAAACAGACTTCAACTCTCGTCAAACTACTGAATACATCCTTTCCAATTAAAAATTTAAGACTTATATGGTTTTCTAATGGATACCATTATCAGAACTGGACTAAATTGAAATGGGACCACACGGGAAGCGTCAGCTTTTTAATAAAAACAGAATCATCAAAATCGATTGACCCAGTCAAAAGTTATGAGGTAACAAACAAAATACTGTCGAATTGAGAACCTCCTCCTTTTTTGAAGTCAGTTGAAAATTAGAGAAAATTGTGGCCTTTTCTGTACAATAAATTCCCTAAACTCAAGTATTGTCTCCAATGTATAAAATTTTCGTGTTACAGTGTTTTTAACTAAACTCCTACAAAACGGATTGACCGATTTATATGAAACTTTTTTGTTCTTAAAAAATAAAATTAAAATCAAACAAAAAAAAACAAAGCTATAGGCATTTTAATTATTTGAGTTGGGGTCTTCTGTCCCTTTCTTCCAAAACGAAAGTTTGTATAGAGCTACTAAGGCTTGATCACTCTTTAACGTCATAGTTTAATACAGCTGTCTCTGTCTAATTAGAATAATAATACTTGTAACTTTTTTGTTATTTGATCGATTCATTCAGTTTTTTTACCATGTTAATTGTTAAAAATTACAGTTTCAAAAATTAAAGAATTTTTTTTTTGGTTTCTGTCAACAAAGTAATTTTAATAGTAATTTTACATTACTCACCTACAAGAATGAGGTTTTACGATTATATTGAAATGCGCCGTCCGCTTGTGGCGCAGCAAACGTTGTGCGTCCTTCACAACCTTGCCGCAAATGTCGCAAAGGGTCGCCTGGGACGTGACTATGCCGTGTGTTTGCTGCAATTGCATACAAATACAGATAATAAATAAATAAATAAATAATATTTATTTATTTGAATCTTGATATTGAAACCAAAACATTTTTTGCGAATTCTGAAAATTTAATTTTACGACTATTGACATAGAGCGTAAAATTGAATGTAGTTCAAAAGGCAACACGGTCGAGCATTGTGAAATCAAAAAAAGCTCGATAACGTCGAGCATTGTATTTCTTATGTTACAGTTCATGCAATTTTACACTCTAAATCAATAGGTGTTAAGCTAATTTTTCAGTTATATTTTTTTATTTATTACATGATTCAAATCACGAAGTGTGTGAAAACGTTACGTAAATAGCTCTACAGCGGGGCTATTCACGTTACGTGTCGGCTGCATTTCGAGATGTGAAAAGTTTAAAAAGGTGATGGCATTTACGTATAGAAGCAGACGATATTGAAATCGAAACATTTTTTGCGAACACTGAAAAATTAATTTTAATACAATTGACATAGAGCGTAATATTGAATGTAGTTCAAAACGCCATGTTGGTCGACAATTCTGAGATTGAAATAACTTAGCGCGTCAAAGTCGAGCATTGTATTTCCTATGATGAAACACATTCAATTTTACACTTTTACACAAGCCAATAGGTGTAAAGTTCATTTATCAGTGTTAATATTTTTTTCTTTTTCTTGTTTCACATCTGAGTGTGTAAAAACGTTACGAGAATGTCATAGCTGTAGTGGTGATTAGAAAACTCAGCCCCTCGATTGTGTAAGAAACCCGTATTCATCGTTATCGTAATCGTGTAGAAATTTTGTCCGTTGATTGGTTCCCTGATTTATGTCAGCCAATTGGGGGCAGTATTTGTAAACAATTACGATAACGATGAATACGTTTTTCTTATGCAATCAGGATATGGGCTATGGGCCCCAGGATATGGGAATCCGAACAACTTACGTAAACCTTTTTCGTAAGTAGCGCTATCTGTCAAAATTCTATAGTTGGCTGTGCGAACTACAGCTTGGCTTTACTGTTGGTGGCAAAACAATCATTTTTGGCACCAATAAACTGGCGACATTTTTGTGCGCCGTCCGCCCTGTCCAGGGTACATGTCTATTGTATCAATGTTTATTTGTAAAGTCGCTGCTTTGATGCACTATCACAGAACACTAAATAGTACCAGAAGGTTCACTCCGCACGATTATTTAAAGAAATAGCGACTCTAGCGCTGACACAAAAAGTGCAATTCAGTTCGCAATAGCGCCTGGTCCCGCCCTCAAAATCGACACGCCACAAACGCAATGTTGTGGTCTCTTTCTATCGCCTAACTTTATCTCTTACGACGTACTAGGGCTGCCGTAGTCAGACTCAGACGGCGCGTAAAATAAACTGTACAGAACTAGCGCGTGCAACTCGGCCCGCGAGCGGCAACCATATGAAATATTGAGGTTCGGACCCGTACTTGTAGCCGGGACGGTCACGTGATAAGTGAGACTGGCCTGGCACCATTAGGTTTATTTGTGGAGCAGGTACACACCTTCAGATGCAAGTTGAGGCTGGTCTTGGAGTCGCACGGCGCGTCGCAGTGTTTGCACACCCACGGCTTTCGGCCCGACGACTGCGGGTGGACGCTGCTTTTATGCACCATTAGGTATCTGATAAAAAAAACATAGTTTAGTTATAACAGCGCCATCTCTTGACAGTATATTAGTTGTGACAGTAAAAGTTTGTAAGGACAATATTAACATTCCAGTATGTACACCACATACATTTAGAGATGGCGGTATAAAACTACTAAGGAATGGACATGACACCTGGCCACGAGGGCCTACCATCAACTCTAATCGCGACTCAACTACAGACCTAAACTGAATTGCATCGCTAATTCGTGACATAAATTCTTTGAATTTGACAAATAGATGACATGAAAAACTGAATCGTAACCGGAACTGCGTCGCTAGAAAAGTTCACAGTATAGGCCCTGGCCTGGCTGTAATACGACATTCGACATGCTTGGGACAATACGATAAAAGTTTGTATATGTGCGTTTTTAGAATGTTGGGAGTGAAGTTACGTGGTTATGACTTGACTATCACGTTATCCTTTTATGTCCCAGAAAAATCCCCACGGAATTCGTGAAAAATATGAATAAATATCAAATACATCCATGAGTTTTTTTTTTTAAATAGAGTAAATTCCCGTATATATATAAATAAATATATACGGGACATTTTACACGTCGCAATCTAGCCCCAAAGTAAGTGATAGCTTGTGTTATGGGTACTAGATAACTGATAAATATACATTACATACTAATATACATAAATACAATATATTAAAAAACACCCAGACACTGGAAAACATTTATGCTCATCACACAAACATTTACCAGTAGTGGGAATCGAACCCACGACCTCTGGCGCAGACAGCAGGTTCGCTACCACTACGCCATTCGGTCGTCAAATGGATGTCTGACATGTCACATACTGTAATGCGTTATGAAATGCCAATAACGCATTGCATAGTCCTGCCTAAGGGCGGCCATACACATTACGGTCCACCGCACAGGTCCTGTGCATGTGTACCTGCACAGGTCAAGTAGCGTGTATGGGGACGTTCCGGTGTACCGTAACGGTCTTCAGTTATATTTGCGATGGCATCGAGTGAGGACGAGGACGCACTAGCACTGCTAGGTCTTGCGGTAATTTTGAGGAAAGATTAATAAAAATTTTGGCTATTTTAAAAGCTGAATTAAGAAAACGGAATGCATTTTTAACTGAAAAAGGCGAAAAACCTTGGTTTCCATTTTTTATGCGTTAATCTAGACCTATCAATGACCTACAATTTTTCTTCGCTGCTCATTCGCAAGAAAACAATGTGCGTCATACTATTACATTCGTACTTCGTAGGCTGTGCCTACGGCAATTTAAGGCAATTTATTGAGTTATATATGAGATTATTCAAGTTTCGGAAAAAATATGTATGGATTTTGACATCTGTTCAGCACCAGCGACGATGGGACACCTAGCGAGATAAATCGGCAGTTAATGAAGACGACCTGCGCAGGTACCGGGTACCCACACACGCACAGGTTCACCGTACGGGCGACCGGAGCAAAATCGAAAATCGATTCTGCTCCGGTCGCCTGCACAGGTCAAAAAACCTGCACAGGTCGGTCGGCATACACGCTCCGGTCTACCTGCGCAGGTACACCGCACAGGCAGACCTCTCCGGTAAACCGTAACGTGTATGGCTTACATAAGGGCGGCCATACACATTACGGTCCACCGCACAGGTTACCTGTGCAAGTGTACCTGCACAGGTCAGGTAGCGTGTATGGGGACGTTACGGTGTACCGTAACGGTCTTCAGTTCTATTTGCGATGGCATCGAGTGAGGACGAGGACGCACTAGCACTGCTAGGTTTCAATCAATGAAGCAATGAAGACGACCTGCGCAGGTACGCACACACGCACAGGTTCACCGTACGGGCGAACGGAGCAGAATCGATTTTCGAATTTGCTCCGGTCGCCTGCGCAGGTCAAAAAAACTGCACAGGTCGGTCGGCATACACGCTCCGGTCTACCTGCGCAGGTACACCTGCACAGGTAGACCTCTCCGGTAAACCGTAACGTGTATGGCTTACATAAGGACCTAATAATGCGAATCGAAATTTCACCGCAGGGGGATATGGCTCGTATAGCTCAGCGGTCAGAGCACCCAGCCGCGAAAGCTGGGGGGACGCGGGTTCAAATCCCTGTGAATGCTGTGCTGTGAATGAAAATTTTGATTCGTATTTAAATTTATATGAAATGCCATACTTGTGCAGGTGGAAGGTTTTGTGGCACTGGTCGCAGCGGAAGGGCCTGACGTCGTTGTGTATGTTCTGGTGCTGCTCATACCAGGTCCGCACTTGGAACCCCTTGCCGCAGGTCTCACACGTGTACTGCAATGGTTTACGAAACATTTATGGCTTGTAAGGCGTGATGAAACACATGTTTCTTATGAGGTCTAAGGTTGCACTAAGGAAGGCTTTTTCAAAATTCACTCCCTAACATGGATCCCAAGTTTGGAATACTCCTTCACACCGGGCGATCGAGGAGGCTTCTTCAGATTCTGGAGTGAGCTAGCTTGGCTGGCTGGAGTGAACCGGAGGACCCTCATCGGTGATTTCACGTGCTACAGTCAAAGAGATTTCGGTCAATCGCGGAAAAGACCCAGGGACAGAAGAAAGAAGAATGTAAGACTAATTCACACCACAAATGCTGAAACGATTTAGCTGAAATATGGAATGGAGATTATATCCTTGATTAACACAAAGATGTGTTTTATTTTATCCCGGAAAAATTCTTGCTGGGAACTGTGAAAACTGAAATTCACACAGGCGGAGTCACAGGTGTCCACTAGTAAATTACATAGTACATACAAGATTTCTTTATAGGTTACCTTATATTCCTTTCTGTGTCGTTTCTCATGGTCTGTGACAACGTGTTTGTGCACAGACTGGTAACCACACCTGTATGAGCACGAGTACATCTCTCCTGTGTGCATCTTGCCATGTGCCACTATTATTGTTGCCGTCTGATATGTTTTGCCTGCAATTGAAAATCAAACAAACAAAGTTTAAATTAACGAATAGTTTCAATTATTGGACTCAGGCATGTGCGGATTTTGTAATGACGCAGAGGAAACTCCTTTGGACATACTGTGTTGGAGCCCTAGGACATAAAAGGAGCGATAGTATTAAAATATATACTTGACCTCCTGAGGGCAGCCTCAGGTCAAGTATACCGCAAGGAGGTACTGTTGTTCCTTGTGGAGGGGAGATTCAGACTGCAGCGAGCACAGTAGATTGTAGATGGTCGGATGGATGGTGTTTGTAGCCAAATACATTCTGGGTGCCTTCAATGTACAATACGCATTTTCTAAGCAAGCGCGCTCCTACCTAGACCTCACCATTGCTTTCCATTAGGTGTGATTGTCTTCAAGCCAATCTACGATTTAAAAAAAAGGCGTGTGGCACTCGGAGACTGCCGCGGTAAAGCTATTGCGTAGCTGTTTTTATCAACTTATAACAATTAAAATTATACAACCAATGCCACCTAGAGACGAGTTGCTGAACTAAAGAGACAAGCGTGATATTTCAAAAAGTCATTAAAAGTTCTGCTCTTCATCGATAGACGGCAAAACTAAAAAGTGTTAGGTTGTTTTCGTTACGGAATTTCTGGATTCGGTCTCTACGCTCAAGGCCCGCGATAAAAGCTATGCAATAGCTTAAAAACTCACCGCATAATTTACATAAATAGGGCCTCCTCTCACTATGACTATCAACATGTCGTTCAATAAATTTCTTAAGTCTGTATTTTTTGTAGCATCTCTCACATTTATATGTTAAACTACCATCTGGTTCTTTTACGATTTTATATTTAGCAGTATCATCTTGTATTTTGTTGTTGGTCTCCATATTATTTTTATTGAATTTCTCTAATTCAATATTTCGATAATGTTTTGTCAATTCCAATTGGTTAGTGAATACTTCAAAGCATGTAAGGCAAGTGTATTTTTTTGTGAAACTGTTACTATCATTAATTATTTCAGGTTTCTTTTCCTTTAATATAGACATTGGTATAATATCATCATTTGTTTTGTTAACTGGCTCATTAAGATTATTGATATTCAAGTTTTCTTTTTTATCAACATCTATTTTCTCAGCTTCTGATTTAATTTTATTTCCTTTTTTAACCATATCTTTCTTTTTCTTGAATGTTTCTTTAATCTCGTTCCTGATTCTATTGTCTTTTGCAAAACTTTTTGTGTCATTCTTATTTCTGTTGTCATTTTCTTTTGTAATTCCATTCTTTTTCTTCTTAATAATGACTTTTATTTCACTTCTTATATTGCTGGACAACAAAGAGTCTGAATCTTCATGAACATCACTTTTGATTTCTGTTTCTTGTGCAGGTGTTTCTTCATTTAATGGATTCTCTTTGTTACACAATGAATAATCTGAATCTTTATGAACTTCACTTTTGATTTCTGTTTCCTCACCAACCACTTCTTCATTCAGTGGATTTTCTTCATCAATTTCATTTTTTACTTCCAACTCGGCAACAAATGGTTCTTCATATTTGGAAGTTTCATATAATACTAATTCATGGATGTTGTTACCACTGGATTCATGGTCTTCTTTGACATATAAGCTGTTGTCAGAGAATTTATTAGTTCTTTGTAGTAACAAGTTTTCGTTTTGACTTATTTTGTTATAGAATGTGTAAATATCTTCAACTGTTTTAACACACTGGTAGCAGACCTTTCTCGGTAAATCCTCACTTAGAGATATCTGGAAACCATATTCAATTAATGTAAAACTAGGTTTTTAATGGTTATTAAAAACATACACAAAGGCATACAGTTCTGGGACAATATTCTTTAAAATTGACAATTGCAGTGTTAATCACTGTTGCCTGTGGTTTGTTATACATTGCTGTATTATTGAGTGAAATGAAAATAAGATCTTGTGGTAAACCTTCAATGGATAAGACATGTCAGATAAGCTTGTGTCACCAAGTGATCATCACTGAGGTCTGAGATACAGAACAAGGACCCTGGACTTCTTTAAACTGACAATGATTTTTGAGATCTACATGTATAAGGACAGTATCCAATTACTATAAAATACTGATATAGCCAATTAGTTAGGACTTTAGCCTCACTATCAGTAGTTAGGTCTTATAATCAGGCATCTGAGGTTTAACACCATAGCATGCTCATTCATTTTCAATTAAAATACCTCTTCATTTATCAATGAAGGAAAACCTATGTCTCAAAGTAATACAAAGCCTGTTTGCATGGCCAGCCCGCCAGCTTTACATGGCCAGCCTTCCAGGTTTACAAGATCATTCTACTAGGTTTACAAGGCCAGTCTGCCAGGTTTACATGGCCAGCCTGCTAGGTTTACATGGCCAGCTTGCCAGGTTTGCATGGCCAGCCTTCCAGGTCTACATGACCAGCCTACCAGGTTTACATGGCCAGCCTTCCAGGTTTACATGACCAGCCTACCAGGTTTACATGGCCAGCCTTCCAGGTTTTCATGGCCATCCTACAAGGTTTACATGGCCAGCCTGCCAGGTTTACATGGCCAGCCTGCCAGGTTTACATGGCCAGCCTTCCAGGTTTACATGACCAGCCTACCAGGTTAACATGGCCAGCCTACCAGGTTTACATGGCCAGTCTGCCAGGTTTACGTAGCCAACCTGCAAGCTGGTCAAGTATGGTTTGGTTTGGCAATATCAATATTAGGCAGATGAAAATGAGATGCAGACTGTTTGTAAGGTAAACTTCTTCTTGTCAGAAATTGCAGTTTCTTGGTAAAGTGACAAGTTTTGAGTTAACGTACATAATGAGAGAGACAAGTCGATAACTTGTTTAAAACATCACATCCTTCCCACATATCTTCCAAGGAATCCGATGTCTCGTTTAAACACAACCTGCAGGTATTTTCCATGGCATGAATATCTCTTACACTTTTAGGACTGTGCTCACTATGTAAACTCATAATTCTTTCGTTAAACAGAAAATAATAAATCGAATTCGGCGTTTTTAAAAGTTTGGTTCTAAACAACAACAAATAACAACCATAGACTACACAGAGTACTTTTTAATGAAAAGTAAAGTTTTTCCTACTCTATAGCTTAAGATACTCTATTGAAAGGATAGGGTAACAAGAACAACTCTCGAGAGTAGTATATTTTACTCTATGGTAGTATATTCCTTGCCTTGGACGAATAATCACATCCTTGTACAGTGTAATACTTCATCCATGTTCCTTGCCCTTGGGGCACAGAGTACATTACCTTGGGGAGGCTTGGTTGGGCTTGGTTAGCGACATCATAATATTGTGTGGAAATTGGAATTATTGTGGATAACTATCGTTTCAGTACATATTCGTTAATCGCCGTTGGTATTTGATAATTTGTGATTTGGTGTTCTTTGTGAAAATGCAGTGTTGTATGCCACTCTGTAAAAATACGTCGGAAAATGTCTTCAAATGCGACAGAATTTCTTTCCACCGGTGAGTACGAGTAGTGGATTCCTCTTCCGAATAGTTGCTCCGGCGCGGCGAAGGGGAAGGGAGTGATGATAAGGGAAGGTACCGCGGTTAGAGGGGCAGGAACCTCTACCAAGAGTACCAAGCCAAAAATTAGGTTTGTACTCTACTTACGGTTAAGTACCAAGGTTGAAACCTCAGCCGCCGACATCGGTCAAATTTTTGAATCGTGCTCCCTGAATTTGGAGGAGGGGTGGGGGAAGGGGGAGCCCCCTCCCCCTACTCCACTGGAACCCTTATTTTTGCGAGCATATGTATAATTTTTGAAAAAAAAATTACAACTCACGATTCGACACCTCAAAGCAATAAAATTCAGGGAGCACGATATAAATAAGCAACCCCGACATCTATAACTGTTACATAGGCGCTTGTGTCTATGCAGTTATGCAAGCAGGCGGTGAAGTTGTAGCCAGTTGGACTCTTCAGAGACTTGCGTGAGCCTTTGCAACAACTGAGTATCACATCACATAGGCTCACTAATAGAGAGGCACTATCACTTATCAGCATAGTGATAGTCGATAGACAATATGATATGTGATAATAGTAATGGGCCCGAGCTTCAGTTATACAAAGTTTTTCACTCAGCATTTTACTGATACATAAACACATCTCTCACTGATATGTTGTAGAGTGTAGTGCAGCCCAGCAGTCTTGCCTGTGGAAGTTGAGTCGCCAACTGTAATAATAGAAACAAGGAGTACATAAAACCCCTAATTTTTAAGCTTGATTATGTACAATGCTACGTAACTTTCAGGTTTCCCAGTGAAGAGCGTCTCAGCTGTGCTTGGCTCAAAGCCCTCGGTCAACAAGACTCCTATCTGCAAGACTCTGCTGTGGTCTGCTCGCAGCACTTTCTGCATGAGGATTTTTGTGAAACAGAAAGAGGCTCAAGGCAACTCCGCCCTGGAGCTGTTCCCATGACTGTGCTGGTAACTGTGAATTTCATCTTAAGGTTCTATATTTGATGACTAAACCATTAAGAGTGAGAAAACCTTAGAAAATGTATTGGGCCTAATTTTATTGGGGCCAAAAGTTATGGCCACTATAAATGACAGGAAGTTAGAAACTCACACAAACAGCCTTCTTTATTGAATCTTGTGGTTTTAGATAACACACAGGTTGTTACCTCTTGGCTCTAATGAAAGTCCTCTTTTTCTTTGATCTAGAGGTGTTCAGTTTTCAATTGGGTATTTTACCACTTTTGAAATTAATAGTTGTAAATTTACTGTCATTACATCACATTGCATAAATAATAGCTATTATAGTCTTTCCATTCATTTATTTTCTCTTTAACACATGAAACAGATGTAGCAATAGCAAGGGACCAGAAAGAGATAAAGGTAAAGTGCTCTCTCTCTCTGGTCCGTCACTATTACTGCTGCTTTTACGGTTCAGGGACGCGCAGGATAAGTAAAACGAGAATTCTATATAAAATGCTGAACTTTTTATTTAAATCAATAACTTAGTACGCCATGACACTTTGGCAGTTCGAACAAGAAGAAAAACAATGTTGCCAACTCCATATTTCTAAATTCAACCATAACAGATATTATTGCCAGACATAAAATTTACTTACAATATCCAACACTCCCACTTAAATTTTATAATGTAGACAACCCTACGATCAAGACAATAATTTCTTTACTAGTTGACAACCCTATAATCAATAAAATAATTTCTTCAATACTTAGTTGACAACCCTATAAAAATTCTGAAATTGACAACCCTATTTACACTTACCCCTAATTTTATTATTATTTTTCAAAACAACTTAATACTTGGTCTCTATTAAACACAAACTTATTGACAGGCAGCGCTTTAGTAAGAAAATCAGCAAGTTGATTTGCGCTGCTCACATAAACAATAGATATGGATTTAGATTCTACTTTTTCACGAATAAAATTGTACCTTATATCTATGTGTTTGGACCTTCTATGAAACACTGGGTTGTGTATTAATTTAATAGCACTTTGATTGTCAATACACAGAGATATTGATTGTTGTGCCTCCCCAATATCAACAAGGAGTTGCTGGAGCCACAACAATTCTTTAGCGGCTTCAGCTGCTGCCATGTACTCTGACTCTGTAGTGGATAAAGCCACTGTGTTCTGTTTTCTACTACACCATGTAACAGGACCATTATTCATCATAAAAACATTTCCAGTGTTGGACCTTCTGGAATCCAAGTCAGAGCCATAGTCGGCATCCGAGAATCCAACCAATTCAGTAAAACTTGT
Organism: Coenonympha arcania; assembly: GCA_036785405.1. Taxonomy (NCBI): domain Eukaryota; kingdom Metazoa; phylum Arthropoda; class Insecta; order Lepidoptera; family Nymphalidae; genus Coenonympha; species Coenonympha arcania. The sequence continues at coordinate 2,108,267 of CM072078.1, read as the reverse complement.
ATATTTAATACATACATTTTTTGTCTTAGTTAAATATCTAATTATCCTTTTTACAGCATTCACATGACTCTGATTGGGGTTATTTATGTACCTACTAACAATATTCACTGCAAATGCAATATCAGGCCTAGAGACTGAAGCCAAAAACAATAAAGCTCCAACAGCCTCTCTGTATGGAAAGTTAATCTCACAAACATCTGAACTTTTAGTTAACACAACATTATTATCAGCAGGTGTACTGCATGGATTTGCATCTGACATACAAAATTTATCAATCAGCTGTTCAATATATTGTTTCTGATGAATTACAATAGATTCACTACTTTTACATATATCCATGCCAACAAAAGAACTTAGATTTAACACTTTTATTTTAAAACTCATCATAAGATCTTTTATAATCACTGATAAAACATCTTTACACTTTGAAAATAATAAGGCATCATCTACATATAACAAGAGTACAACTTTATAATTATTAAACTGACCAACAAAAATACAATTGTCTGAATAACATGGTTTAAAACCATATGTTAACAAAAATGAAGTGAACTTTTTATTCCAGCACCTGGATGCCTGTTTTAAGCCATATAAGGATTTATTCAACTTACATACATATCCAGATGCAGCCTGCACACCCTCAGGCACCTCCATGTAGATGTCCTCATCAAGCTCACCGTACAAGAAAGCGGTTTTTACATCAAACTGCTGTATTTCAAACTTCTCCCTAGCTGCTAAACTTAACAAAATCCTAATAGAATCATACCTAACAGTAGGTGAGAATGTTTCCTTATAATCTATGTCTTTCACCTGTGTGAAACCCCGGGCACAGAGTCGAGCTTTGTACCTTTCAACTTGACCATCACTCTTTCTCTTGATTGAAAATACCCATTTAGAAGTAATGGTCTTTTTCTCTGGTCTCTTCACCATATCCCAGTTCTTGTTCTCAGAGTGGGACTGTAACTCCTCGAAAATGGCATCTTTCCATTTCTGACTATCTTGACCTATGACAGCCTCTTGATAGGTTGTAGGTACATTGAACTCTGTCAGATTCACCTCCTTCCTGGGGCGTCTTGGCCTCAGTGTGATGCGATGAGTCTCCTCTTCGTCACTATCCAATAACTGTGATGGCTGATATGACTCATCATTACTCCGGCAGCTCTTGGGGCTCTCGTCACTAGTATACAGATCTGAATCCATCTGTCTACTCGGGGAAGAACTAGTGCACGGTTCACAACTTTCTTCTTCATCAATATCAATTTTGGTTATATTCTTCCTTATAAGAGGTATATTATACTCATCAAAACAAACATTCCTAGATATAGTTATTTTATTTGTTTCAGGATCATACATCTTGTAACTCTGGTTATCATAACCCACTAATATCATTGCTTTACTCTTCTTGTCTAACTTCTTTCTCTTTTCATCGGGCACATGAACATATCCTTGTGACCCAAACACTCTTACATGTTTCAGACAGGGTTTGTTGCCAGTCCATAGCTCATATGGTGATATATCCTTTGTCTGACTGGAAGACGTTTTGTTCAACAAATAAACAGCACAACTTACTGCCTCTGCCCATAGCTTCAAAGGCATGTCTCGAGCATACAGCATTGATCTTGCACTTTCCATGATGGTTCTTATCTCCCTCTCAGCCCTGCCATTTTGTTCAGGTGTGTAGGGGGCTGTGCACTCATGGGTTATACCTTCTGTATCAAGGTAAGCTTTAAACTCTTGATTAACATACTCAAGACCATTGTCTGTATGTAGTATTCGGACATTGTGCTGGAATTTATTCTTTACTATTTGAACATATTTCTTAAAACAATCCAGAACATCACTTTTGTGCTTAATGATGTACACATGCCTGTAGCTTGTCGCTCCATCCTTGAATAATACAAAGTATCTTGCTCCTGAGACTGAGGGTTGCTGAACAGGTCCACACACGTCGCTGTAGACTATACTGCCGGGCTGAGTTTTACCTCTACTGGACTTCTCAAAAGGTAGGCGACTTAGTTTACCATACTGACATGCTTCACAGATAGAGTTCTTATCTTCTCCAGTTAAAGTAACAGGTAACGCACCATTTTTGCACATATTTTGCACTTCTTTGATATTTAAATGCCCTAAACGCTCATGCCACACTTTTAAACTTGTTTGCACTAAGTTACAACTTTCACTCACTATAGATTTGATATTTAGCACATACAGATTATTTTCTTTCAGTGTTGCAGACATCACCACCTTGTTGTCCTTTAAAATTGAAGCTTGGCAACCCTTTTTCATAATAACATAGCCTTTTCTAGTAGCTGCTCCTTCTGAGAATAGATTTCTGCGTAAATCAGGTACATACAGTACGTCCTGCAATACACTCTGCTCCCACTGGCCGTTGACATACCTCTTGATCAACACAGTGCCTTGTCCGTGAGCCTGTATTTCCTTTTTGTTTCCTAATTTGATGATTCTATCAGGGCTTTCTGTGCTGTACTCCTGTAGTTCATGGAACAATTCACGTTTGTACCCCATGTGGGCGGAGCTCCCACTATCGAGGATCCACACATTTGAGTCTGTCTCCGACTGTAAACATTCAGCGTTGAACGCTAACTTAGTATTCTGCTCTTGGGATTTCTTCCCAGACTTCTTAGGGAATCTGCAGTCCCGGGCGAAATGACCCCGTTTATTGCAGTTGTAACAGACAAATCTGTGGCTTGAACTACTCGTTGCCTCCGATGATACTTGCTGCTTCGCTTTCAAGGCACATTTTATCTGAAATTTCCATTGTCGAAAGTTTTCGCCGTTGAATTTTTCGACGTTCATACTCATGCCCTTGAGATCCATTGTTAGCCGGTAACCTTCTTATTGATAGCGTCACACCACGCCACGCCGTCTTCGACTTTTCACGAAGTTTGACGTTCTGCTCTTCGTTTTTATTTTACGCGAGTCCTGGGCCCATAACCTTTTACGGTTCAGGGACGCGCAGGATAAGTAAAACGAGAATTCTATATAAATGCTGAACTTTATTATATCAATAACTTACAACGCCATGACACTTTGGCAGTTCGAACAAGAAGAAAAACAATGTTGCCAACTCCATATTTCTAAATTCAACCATAACAGATATTATTGCCAGACATAAAATTTACTTACAATGTCCAACAGCTGCATTATCAGTTTGCAGCTGTGTGCAGTTTACAGCTGTTCTAACTCCTACCATGAAACAGTAATGATAAGTAGTATATACATATTTGTAGGTCTGCATGATATGCCTCGACACTGACAGCAAGATGTTTCCACTCAGTCAATACAATTTACAAGAAGCATATGAGAAGTTAACTGGGCATCCTGTAAGTTGTTATGATTGTAAAAGTTTAGCTTAAAGACATAAGATTTTTATTTATTTATTTATTATTTATTTATTTTAACACCTTAAATCTATCTGACAGGTTGCCCCAATACAATAGATATAAGTCACATTAAACTCTAATTAGCTTAGCTTACTTATTATTACATAAAAAAGCTGTTGTGGCCACTGTGAACTCGCTCAGCGAGCAACTAAATACGTCAACTCGCTCACTCACGGCGATGAGCGTGCGCACTGCGCGCGTGAGCGGCGCTCGCTGCAGCAGGCACGTGCGCGCGCGCGGCAGCGCCAGCAGCGGCGGACTGCGCCTGCGCGCCACGCTCCCGTCCGGCACGCACAGTCGCAGCTCCTGCAGGATGGCAGGGTTGTGCACCACACCTCTTAGCACCCTAAATAAATAAGATGCCAGGGCGAGTTCCCTCCGCACCTCCAATTTGCTATATCCCACCATGCCCATAACGAACATCGTGGGATATAGCAACGGATATCCCGGGTAAACTCCGTACAGCTTGGTGTACAGGAAACGCAAGAACTTGTTTTGGATGCGTTCCAGCATTATCTTATACTTACCCTCATGGGGTGACCAAATCATGGCGTTGCACTCCAGGTGACTTTTCACGTGGGCCTCGTATAAAGCACGCAATGCTGCGATGTTTGTAAAAGAGTTAGCCTGTCGCAGGACGAATCCCAAATTACGATAGGCTCTTTTACAAACCCCGACAACGTGGTTCCGGAAATTTAAGTCAGTGCTGAAGTGGACGCCGAGATCCCTCACTTCTTTGACCCGCCGCAACTGCTGGCCTCCCAGCTGGTACCGGTGGTGCTGCGGGGCTCGCGCGCGACTGAACGACATCACGGCACATTTAGACACATTAAAATGCAGCCTATTCAGCACGCTCCATTCCCACACTGCGTCCATGTCCCGCTGTAATCTGTCATGATCCGTGATGTTCCCTATTTCAATGACCAATTTTAGATCGTCCGCAAATAGAAGGCACGTCGATTCGGTAACCACTTCTGGTAAGTCATTTACCATTAAGATAAATTGGAGGGGTCCTAAATTGCTGCCCTGACTGACGCCCGACCTCGTGTAGTACGACTCCGACCTATGTCCGTTGCAGTCGACATACTGGCGTCTATCCCCTAGGTAGCTGGCGAAGAAGGCCAGCGTCTTCGGCGTGCAGCCCACTCTGGCGAGCTTCGCGAGGAGGACGTCGTTGTCGACCGTGTCGAATGCCTTTTTGAAGTCGAAGTACGCTACGTCCACCTGCAATCCAGCATCCACTGCCGGCACCAGTCGAGTCATAAGGTGCATTAGATTGCCAGCCGTCCCTCGCCCAGGGCGGAATCCGTGCTGCGCGTCAGATAACTGTGCACTTACCTGATCGTATAAACTGCTATGTATAGCCGACTCGAAGACCTTCGCTGGAGTGCACAGGACCGCCACGGGCCTGTAGTCACTGGGCTCTGGACCGCCTCCACCTTTCGGCACCGGCACGACTCTGGTCAGCTTCCACCGATCAGGGAATTTTCCGGCTGCAATACAGGTGTTATATATGTGCAGCAGAGGTCCCATTAACACTCTACGGCAATCCTTGAAGATAAACGGAGGTATTCCATCCGGCCCTACCGAACGCTTCGCCGGTTATAAGATGTGAGTTGAAAGTACCTTGCTATACACGGTCAAATGCTTTTGATAAATCTTTTAATAACACAGTTGTTTCAGTTGTATGACGGAGGAAACCTGAAACAAACACTTTGTGTACAATGCGTTCAGGAATTGAGAAACTTTTGCAGATTTAGAGACAAGAGTTTGAGAGCCCGTTCTCTACTTATGGAGCTACTTGAAAAACATGAATTTGTGAGTACTATTGTAAAATTATTGCTTTCTTTTACCTTTGTTTTGTACATTCATGCACCTCGTTTTCTCATATAACTTCTTACCTGAATCAATTTATTTCAGATAACAGTACAACATATAAAAATGATAAGACATGCAAACAACCAATTAATGTATAATTTAGTGTCAACACCTGACCCCTATGAAAAGTATATAAAAGAAAATTCTGATGTAAACCGAAAAACAGACTCAGAAGAAACAGTAAATAGAATCACAGTTAAAATTGAACGCATTGATGATTCTCATTTAGTAGATGAAGACAGGGAAATAATTGATGAACAGAATGCAGAGTGTGGAAAAGTAGAAATTACACTGGATCCGTTAGAGTATGAAAGTACTACATTCGCGAGCACAGTTTGTCATGAAGAGTTTCCTCACCAGCATGGGTACGGTGCACAGTTAGGCATGCAACTGCAAGGCGGCGCGCTCCTTGATGCACCCTCAACTCACAATGTTGGTGAGTGATCACTGAACACTAACACTTAACTTATTTATCCTATTTATCTAGTCAATATTATAAATGTGAAAGAATGTTTGATACTCAATCAAGCCACAATTACTGTACGAAAGAAATCTTGACTACCCGTTTCCTTTCCTGCTCCTTTTATATTCCTTCCCTCATTCATTCATTCCTCAACCATCATACCTACAGTATTCTCAAGGAAGTTTGCTATAGCAATCTACATAATATAGTGGCTGTATACTATAGCCATTATCAATATTATACATGTGAAGTTTGTGACTTTGTAGGTGTGGATGTTTGTTACTCAATCATGCCACAACTAATTGCCAAACCAGGTTTGAAATATGGGCTATCCTAAAAGATCCTGTAGATTCAAAAAAAAAGGTTATAGATTGCTAAAATGTGAAAATCTTAAATTCACCTCAAGCTGCAGACAAAATCTACTTTTGTTATGTTTGCTTCTATGATTGTTTATCAAAAAATTATATCATGTATGGTATAATTTTTTGTTTCAGTGCCTCCAATATTCGCGAAATGTATCACGACTACCGGACACGAAGCGCTCACGACTGAAAAATCTGATGCTAGAGAGAACGAGCGAGCATTTATAACTAACAGCGGCGCATCAGACAACCAAGCACCAGACAGAATAAATACTGACATCAAGAGCAGTGTCGTCAACTATATTTCAAAAAACCCTCAAAACGCAAATATAAAGGTTGAATTGTCGATGCAATCACTACAAGCTACCACTTCTTGTGACAGTCTGAATGTTCACACTGCTTATAAAGATGCCCAGGATGTTCCAAAGATTGAGGATGTAGTTGCTACAGCACACAACAAGCCTGATGCACCAATGCTGAGTGAAACTGAACCTGGCACATCAGGGAATAGTTCCGGCATACATACATTCACTTGTGATTTCTGTCAACGCGCATTTACCCGAAAATGTTACTTGGTTATGCATATGATGACCCACACTGGCAAAAAGCCGTATTCCTGTGAGCTATGCAGTTACAAATGTGCATCAAAAGGTAATTTATTACACCATATGAAGACACACACGGGCGAAAAGCCTTATCCCTGTAAGATATGTGGATATCAGTCTGCACAAAAGCGTACTTTACAAGACCATATGATGACTCACACTGGTGAAAAGCCTTATTCCTGTGAGATATGCAGTTATAAGAGTACGCAAAAGAAAAATTTAGTTCGACATATGAGGACCCACACTGGTGAAAAGCCTTTCCCCTGTGAGATATGTAGTCATAGAAGCACAACGAAGAGTTCTTTAAATCATCATATGAGAACCCATACCGGTGAAAAACCTTTTTCCTGTACGATGTGTGATTATAAATGTATACAAAAGGGTAATTTGTCACTCCATATGAGGACACACAGTGGTGAAAAGCCTTTTTCGTGTAATATATGTGGATTTAAATTTGCACAAAAGGGTAGGTTAGTGGGCCATATGCGGACACATAGTGGTGAAAAGCCGTTTTGCTGTGAGAAATGTGGTTATAAAAGTACTTCAAAGAGTACTTTAAAGAGGCATGTTATGAGGATACACCCCTAGTAAATATTATATTACGTATTACTAGATTTTAAAAACTATGTAACATAATATGTATATACCAAATGATAATAAAAAATATTTAGAACTAGCTGTTGCCCGCGGCTCCGCTCGCGTGAATTTAGGTTTTTCACTACTTCTGCGGGAACCATCGCTTTTTCCGGGCTAAAAAGTACCATAATGTGGTAAGAATCCACTAAATATTATAATGTGGAGTTTACGTCGCTCCCAATATACAGTGCTAACGCGTGTACACTTGATGAAGAGTGGTCACAGGAGTTTACGCCGCTCCCAATATACAGTGCTAACGCGTGTACACTTGATGGAGAGTGGTCACAGGAGAATACGCCGCTCCCAAAATAGGTTCAGTGCTAATACCGAGTTTCACGACTCTTTAAACTTCAAAAACACGGGACTTTCATACAAACTCCCAACCCCTATTTCACCCCCTTAGGGAAGGATTTTCTCAAAACCGTTTCTTAGCTGACACCTACCCATTACAAAGAACCTACCTTTCAAATTTCAAGTCAACAGTAACAATATTAAAAATTTTCACATAAAAACTTTCATCCCCTATTTTACCACCCTTAAAGGGGAATTTTCCAAAACGACTTATACAAATTTTTAATATCTGAAGCTGATAACCTAAATGACGATTTTCACGTCTCTAACTTCAAAAACACGGGACTTTCATATAAACTTCCAACCCCTATTTCACCCCCTTAGAGGGGTAGTTTCTCAAAATCGTTTCTTAGCTGACACCTACCCATTACAAAGAACCTACCTTTCAAATTTCAAGTTTGTAGGCTTTATACTTCCTGAGATATCGTGATTAGTCAGTGAGTGAGTGAGTGGTAACTCTCTTTTATATATATAGATTTGATGATTATTTAATTATTTTCCCTCCAGGCAGGAGTTGTTTATGGATCACTGGTAATCCACAGTATATTATTAAAGAACGCGCAAAGATTTTTGTGTTTATGGTGATTAGGCCCCCTAAAAATTTTTTTTTTTACTCTTTACTAGTTAGTACTTCACTGCGATCTCACTTGATGGTAAAATTTACCCCAACGGTTTCTACAAGCATTCCACCGGAACGCTAAATCGCTTGGTGGTGCGTCTTTGCTGGTAAGGTGGTAACTAGCCACGGCCGAAGCCTCCGACCAGACCAGACCTGAGCCAATTTAAAAAAAAAAACAAAGGAGACCTTTATTTTTAGGCCCACTGGAAATGGTAGCATTTCTTTATCAAAAAATAATACTTATTACTTAAAAATCCGTTACTTTTTAATAGTAAACGTAAAAGGATCCTAGTACCTAGTGTAATATGGGCCTAGAGTATATGAATCTATGGTTATGCGTTAGTGATGCGTAGGCTCAAGGTAGTAGGTATCTAAAACGTAGTGAGGTACCTACCTACTCTTTGGTAGTATCGGACGAAGAATCAAGGTTTCACCGTGGTTTGACCAATCACAGCACTTGAAAATCACGTTTTGACATTTATACAGCTTTATAATGATGGTAGTCTATGATTGATATTGATGCTGTGTTCTTGTGATTTGATGGTGATTGTGTAGTCTGTGATTTGTTTTGTAAATAGCGTTTGTATTTTGCAATTTTTGTCCAACAAATTGTAATAAAAATATTCAGTGAATAATTAATATTTGTTAAATATGGAGTCCTCGGAAGACCTGTTTTCCTATTGTGAAGGATGTTTGTCGCCTATAGACAACGATACGGCACTGTATAGTATTCAGAGTGAGGCTTTAAAAAATATATTTCAAGTAAGTAATCCCGCACCCGAGTCTTTTAAAAAAGCACGGATGGTAGTAATTTCTCTCTACAATCATCATTTTATTAATCTCGATAGCTCATTTGTTTAAGACCTAGTCAGACTAGACCTAGCTTTTTGTCAGGGGACCAGACTCGACCTTCATGGAGCTGATGATAGAATGAGATCTATTTTATAACAACAACCCTATGTTGGCACATTCTATACTATGTTTCATACTTCAAGTGTAGTGTAAAATTTTCTTATTAACTTAATATTGTGTAAATGTTAAGAAAAAATTAAAAAAAAAATTAAAAATATTCTGTCCAGGGTTTTTCCAGGCAACCCATTTTTAATATATTTTCAAATAGACTTAATTTATTGTATAGTAGGTCTCATTCTATTATCAAGTTGGTGAAGGTCGATGTACGTTGGGATCCTAGACCACTAGGACTTTTCAGTTAAACGTGTGTTTGCAGAAACCCTTGAGGAAACCCGCAGGCCGCGTGGTTGCTCGTTAGGAGGGGCCTCTAAAGGGGAAAGGGGGGAGCACCTCCCCCCCCTCAAGTCAAAATGTGACCGCATGCATGAGAGTTCACCAGCATCGGACAAAGCCTGCGAACCCAGACTTAGCCCGATGCTGGGCTATGGCCAAAGCCATCACAGTCGCGTCGCGATGACATATGCCGAGATAGATCTATTATATTTTCACAACTTTAAAGTAAAACCTTAGTAAAAGTTATTATAACTTCAGATAACCACATCTCACCCTTGTCTGGCGCATCAGACTGGCCAGACAAGCATGGGATGTGGTATTACTGATCTAGTAAGTGCAGGATGTGGTTTTACTGATCAAATGAGTGCAGAACCTGGTTGTATTGATCAAATGAGTGCAGGACATGGTTGTACTGATCAAATGAGTGCGAGACCTGGTTGTACTGATCAAATGAATGCAGGACCTGGTTGTGCAGATCAAATAAGGGCGGGACGTGGTTGTACTGATTAAATGAGCGTGGGAAGCGGTCATCAAAAGTGGTAGGGGATACTCATCAGCAAAGCTTCTGCGAATGGATAGTATTTTTGTCGTTTACCTATGGTTTCAAAGGTCCCAAATGGATGCAATAAAAGTATACAAGGCCAGTAGTATTATGGAACGAAGTTCCTTATCGCGCGTTGTGATAGGGGGCCAGACAGAAAAAATTCATACATAAAGTTGTAACAACACTTTTTGCTATAGTAAGCTATTGTAAGCCGTGCGGCGTGCTCATGTTTCTCTGTCTGTCTCTCTCTCTCTCTCTTATAGTAAGCAAGCCAGATATGGCGTGCGCATGTTTCTCTGTCTGTCTCTCTCTCTTATAGAAAGCAAGCCAGATATACTTCGTTCCATCCGGGTGTCCCTTGACACCTCTCAAGTTTTTTTTTTAACTTACATTTGTTTTTCAGGTACCGACGCTAAAGCTATGTTGCATCTGTAAAAAGATTCTCCAGAGAAGTGAGCAGTTCATACTGAATGTGCAAAGAAACCAGGTTTATCTATATAACTTTTCCGGTGTAAGTTATGTAAATACTATAATATAATTAACTTAAAATATATATTACATATTTTATATTGTGTAACTTTGAATCTATGGTGGCTTTGTTTTTTATGTATCTGATATCTATAATTAATTAACACTACTAAATAAATGATATTATTATTGCCATATATTTTTTATTATTATTTCTGTAATAAATTTAACTCTCACACACGGCACATGATAAATATATATAAAATTATTATTATAATTATTTTTAAATAATAATTATTAATTACTTTATATTGGTTACCATAGCTGGGCATTAATTCATTAATCCGGTAATCGTTCATTAAAGGTAGGGAGTAGGGAGTAGGGAAGATATATATGGAAAAAAATTAACACATTTTGGTAGATACATACAAAATGAAATACATAAATATGGCATAATATAATAATATATACAGATAAGTCTATATTATAATTAAAATTAATTAAATAACAGATATGCCGACAGAGTGAACTATCAAACAGTATCACGAGGTTACGGCGTTAGTTCCGATTTTGGCCACGCGTCAAGATAGCCTTGTCTTGTCGCACGTAACCATGTTGGTGGCTTCATCTTAATAAAAATATTTTTTATTAGGTCTACCTAGATGGCGCTGCTCCATTTTACATCTCGCAATCAAAAACGAGATCCCTAATGTTATGTCTAAAGTAAAGCACCAGGATTGAGTTTAAAATATTTAATGATTATTGCAGCGGAATTTTTGGAAGTGCCTCTGCTGGAACTAAACATTTAGCAGCAAGCAATCTAGCGTTAGATTTAATTCGGTGCCAAAAATGCTTGTTTTGTCACCAACAGTAAGGCGACGCTGTAGTTCGCTCTGCGGCCACCTATAGTTTGACGCTGCTGTTTGTACGAAAAAGGTTTTCGATTTTTCGTAAATCGTTCAGATGTCCATATCCTCAGCCTTAGTTTTCTTATCGGTGAATCTAGCGAAATCTTGTGATATTAGAGCGCGTTCCCACCGTGTCGTAACGATTAATTTGTCGTCTCTAGCTGTTCCCATTAATACGATTGTTTGTCGTCAATTTTTTTTATCGTTTAGCGACTATCGTGTCTAGCTGTTTCTATTGGATTGCGACGACATTTTATCGTTTCACGGCAGTCGCTTTGTCGTTTACACATCATTAGCAAGCTACTCGTGTAAAGGTCGAGACGATATTTTTTATCGTGGCTACGATACATTTGCGGTCACGATTTAGTTGTAATGATTTTTTATCGTTTTATGACTGTCGTGCTAGCCGTTCCCACTGTCATGACAATCAGTTGTCACTGCAAAACATGTCGTAGACGACAGTGAATCGTGCCGTTCTATATGTGAACACCTCCATTTAAACATATAAGCCACGACACTTAAAACTACACGATTATCTGTCGTCACGACAAAGTGGGAACGCGCCCTTACGTATATCAGTCATAGCTAGATATATAATACTAAGGATGACGGGTCAGCGCTAAAAAGTATCCGAACTAAAAGAGAGATAAAACGCGAAAAGGGAGACAATCGCACTATAGCTAGTTGCAAGTATAATTAGGCTGTATAATAATGGTTTAAGACATAAATTACAATGTTTTAGTTTTTTCATAACATACCCTCGTTCTAGGTTTTCTCGGGAAACTTTTCGTGAATTTTGTATTATACCCGCTGTCCTTAAATAGTAACTCAATGGTCACAGTGTTCGTAACCAAAATCCTCCGAAACGGCCCGACCGATTCTTACTCAGGATTCTTAAGAAATTTTTTGTTCACTTTCGCCGTTTGATAGACGAATAGAAAGTTTGAAAAAACAAAAAAAATCATAAAAATCGGTCAAGCTGGTTTGGAGGAGTTTTGTTTAAAAAAACACTGACACGAGAATTTTATTTATATTTTTCTAATATTAATATCCCTATACTAATAGTTGGAGATGCTTTAGTATTTTGGTGGTATGAACTATATTTTATTCATTTAGATTTCAGCTTCATCAACTAATATTATGGGACTCAATTGCCAACCGTTGATCAAACTGTCAAGAAAATTATTAGACGTCATTGAATTCACGAATGACATTGAAGAATCGGAGACAAGCATAGAACATCTTGACATCAAACATGAATTAAAACGAGAAACATCTATAGAACCTTTGGATTTAGAAATAATGGATGATAATGGTAACTGTCCTATTGGATTTTTTTTTTATTACTGTATACAAGTTGACTTACTCGAAGTACTTGACTGCGATCTCACCTGATGTTAAGTGATGTTGCAGCCTACGATGTTATCGTACTCACTTGGAAGGCTAAGTAAAAACCGGAACGCTAAATCGCATGGCGTTGCGTCTTTGTAGGTAGGGTGGTAACTAGCCACGGCCGAAGCCTCCCACCAGACCAGACCTGAGCCAGAGTTTTTACACAGCATCGCACCGGAACGCTAAATGGCTTGGCGGTGCGTCTTTGCTGGTAGGGTTGTAACTAGCCACGGCCGAAGCCTCCCACCAGACCAGACATGAGATAATTTAGAAATTATAAAATTCCAAAGTGGCCGTGGCGGGAATCGAACCCGCGACCTCCCCCTCGAATCCGAGCGCGCGCCTCTGCGCCAGGGAGGTCGTTAAGACTATGATATTATGTCAGTCAGTCAGTTTCTTATTTTATATATGATATAAAGAAGAGATTGTATTATGATGTTCTTCTCCAGATAACCATGAAAACCTTAAAGATGAAGATAGTCTGTCAGATTCAAAGGAAGAGCACAAAAAGACTGAGCGGAATAAATTAAAACGCAAGAAAGTGCTAAAGAAAGGCAGCGTGAAGAGTCTCAAGAAGAAACGGCCATTTCAGAAAAAGGGAGGGATAAAAGACAAAAAAGGTATTTACATATTTCAAATATTACGTATCTTAGTAATTTTTCACCTCAGTCTTATAGTACATTACTGCAGCAGTCAGCGGGCTGGAAATCACTGCGGGAGGCCTTTGTCCAGCAGTGGACGTCCGTCGGCTGAAAAAAACGAACGATTGATATAAAATTCTCGTGTCAGTGTCTGTAATAAAAGTCCTGCAGAAAGGTTTGACCAATTTTTATATATAAAAAAATTGTGTGCATTCACCTATTAGGTCTGAAAATAGGAGCACAAAAATATTTTTTCAATATACTAAAAGTAACGCGTATAAACGAAACAACTTTTCAGGATTTGCTGTTTCAGATCCCTTCATAATAGTTATACAGTTAACAAAGGAAGAGTGTTTAGAAGAAAGAAGGAAGATGCAAGCCGACCCAAAATACAAGAATGCAATATACAAGTGTGGGGATTGTATTAAAGGATTTAATTTTAAGGAAAAGTATGACAGACATATGGAAGCACATAGTAAGGTGAAAAAGATTAACCCCCAACCCCCTTCCTCCGTACCCTACAATTGCCTTAACATAATTTCGGAAAAGAGCTGAAACTCTTCCACCGCTGTACCGATATTAACCAAACATAGCTAAGAACCACCGCAAGGAAACTGGCTTTCAAATGAAAAAAACCGCATCGAAATCGGTCCATCCGTTTGAGAGCTACCATGCCACTGATAGACACCAGACACAGACAGATATACATCGAAACTTATAACACCCCTCTTTTTGCGTCGCGTGTTAAAAAAGCAGCTATCTGCAGTCTTAGCCATATGACTTGATATCTACAGTCGTTATAGAAACCTGTTGATATAGAACTAAACCATACTTTCATACCTACTTTTTTTTTTTTACTCTTTACAAGTTAGTACTTGACTGCGATCTCACCTGATGGTAAGTGATGATGCAGCCTAAGATGTTATCGTACTAACTTTGGAGGGTAATTTACCCCAACGGTTTCTACAAGCATCGCACCGGAACGCTTAATCGCTTGGCGGTGCGTCTTTGCTTGTAAGGTGGTAACTAGCCACGGCCCAAGCCTCCCACCAGACCAGACCTGAGCCAATTTAGAAATTATAAAATTCCAAAGTGGCCTGTGGCGGGAATCGAACCCGCGACCTCCCACTCGAATCCGAGCGCGCCGCCACTGCGCCAGAGAGGTCGTCATAATACTACAGAAGAAGTACTACGTTAGAAACACTTTTGTTAACGAACCCCGAAACCAACTTTGTTTGTAGAGGTTTACTCCGGTCTCACCATTTTGGTATGGAACTCTAAAAATGTATCAGAATGACAGTTATCTTCGATACGTCATGGTCAATTTATCGATGGTATATGTCATATCCAAACTTTTTTTAATTTCGATAGATTTCTTTGACGATTTTAGACGTCATATTATATGGACATAATATAGCTAAAGGCGCTGAATTTAAAAATTATATTTAGGTACTTTGCGCTCCAAATAAAGTAGCCTTATTTTTCTTTTATATTTCTAGGTAATGGGTGAGTATGTATGTGATATATGCAAACGTAGAATGGATAGCATGGAAAAATTGGTCGGTCACAAGAAATACCATGAAGTGTAAGTATTGAACCAAAAAACTTATACCAAAAACTAATTAATATTATTTATAGTGTGTTGAAATAAAATGTTCATGTTACAACAAAATGTTCAGGTTGCGGCGCAAAATGTTCAGATTGCAACAAAGTGTTAGTTTCATATGTGCAAAATGTGCATGTTGCAACAAAATTTACACTTGAATAAGCTTGAGTGTCTTATTGATACACAAGATAATTCAAGTGTACATTGACCTTAAAATTAATAAAATATTCATATACGAAAATCAAGATTGTAATTTAAATGTTTTCTTATAGATTTTTAGACAATATTATCAAATAAAAGCAAATGTTTAGAATCCGGCTAACGGCCAAAATTAAAAAACTATTTATTCTATACAGATTTCTTCTTTGCAATGTCCTATTTATGATAGCACTTAATTATCTGGATATCCAGAAGAATATTCTCAGTTATAAATTTCAGTTGCGACTAAATGAAATTAAAATGTTTTAATTACAATGAGATGACAGTGAAATAAATGTTCAGATGGCAAGAAAATGTTCGACTTGCAACATAATGCTCTGATTACAACTAAATGTTGTATATGTTCATATTGCAACAAACTTAATGTTTTGTTATAGACGCTACAAGTGCAGTGAGTGTGGGATGACCCGTCTTAATAGGATGACTGTAAAGGAACACTACACAGCTTTTCATGAAAACAACGCTTTCTTACACAAATGTACGCATTGCGACAAAATGTTCAAGTAAGTGTAACTTACTAAGGTATTTTCAAGTTAAAGTAACTTAATGAGTTTCCATAATACTTCAAATAAATGCTGCTATCTTGTTTGCCTCTGAAATCTGAACCCAGACTTTTGAATCTGGTTTAGGCATTATCTGTGAAATGATTAAACATATGTTTCCTTTCAAGATATTTTTAATATTATAGTAGTGTTATTATCTCGCTGCAGACTCGGCCATAAATCATTCGAGTGTTTCGCTTTTGTTTTTCACTTAAATACAAAAGCAGCAGTGAAGCGCATCAGTGAAATACTTACAAAAGCGAAACACTCAGATGATTTATGACCGAGTCTGCAGCGAGATAACAACACTACTTTAGTTCCTAGAATCTGTTCACATCGTGCGTCAAAGCACGTTAAGAACGGCGGTATCGGTTATTCTTATTGCAAACATCGTTACTGTGGAAACAAAAAAAAAATCACAGATACTGTAACTTCTAAATCTTTCTATCACATGGTCACTTGACCTCTAATACAAGTACGCTGGACCTAAGACAGTCAACGTAGAAATGAAGACACTTGATTTTCGCCATTTTGGCGCTGATTGTAGCGTAACCTGGCGTGAGCGTCCATGGAACTAAAATAAAATGACATTCAAAACGACGTTCACTAGCAACAAATGTCAATTTAGTACCGTGGACCTTCGAGGGGGGCGCTTCAAACCGGCACAAAAAATAAACTGTCCATTTTATAGAACGTTTGGTCCAGCGTACTATATTTCGTCCATTTGTTTATTTTCTTTTTCACACATGAGACAGATATAGCTATAGCGAAGGACTAGAGCGAGACCACTTTACGTTTGTCCTTCTCAGGTCTCTTGCTATTGCCGTAATTGTTTCATGTGTCAAAAAGAAAAAAACAAGTGCGAGTCGGACTCGCGCACCGAGGGTTCCGTACTCAAGAAGTACTGAAGCAAAACAATCAGGCAAAAACCAATATGTTTATTTGACGACGAGTACTTAGAAGAACTTGCGTTTTAATTACCTTTGTTAATGAACCGCAAAACTAACTTTGTTTGTAGAGGTTTGTTGTTAATATCAAAAAAACTATGCTAGTTAGAGCATTAGCTATAGTTTTCCTGTAAAATATACGTAAATTCCTATTGACCATAATTATTTGAGATTTTTCGATTGGTAAACTCCGGAGATAAGGGGGGCGGAACGGTATTTTTTTAGACATTTTCCCCGATAAATCAAAAACTATCATGACTAAAAATAACTAAAAATCGGTTTTAGAATGTACAAAGTAAACCCTTTCATATGATACCCCACACAGTACAGTTATCTCACTTTTAAATTTCAGCCCTCCGATTTTCCCCCCTTTTTAAATAAGAACAAAAATAATTTCCATTTTTTTATTCCAGTGTCATTGGGCCACTAATATACACAACTATTCCAAATTTCATATCGATAGCTCCGGTAGTTACTGAAATAATCGAGTGTGACGGACGGACAGACGGAGAAAGTCGCACCATAAGGGTTCCATTTTACCATTTTGGTACGGAACCCTAAAAACGAATGGACGGAGTATATTTTAATAGAGATCATCATCAGTGATCACAGTGCAGTATTTTGTCCAGTTGTGGGACCATTAAAGGTTGATCTGATGATAAAAATGACTTTATTTCAGTCGACAAAGGGCGCTCAAGAAGCACTTGTCGAACGTACACAGAAGCAAGGAAAGGCTCGGATGTAAATACTGTGACAAAACTTTAGCGAATAAGGACGCCCTTAACAATCATGTGATGCTGTGAGTGATCCGACTACTGCCTTATACGAATGCTCAGCCTTACACCACTCATGGCCCAATCAAACTCCCGTGTTTCGGACCCTATAACCGAGAGATTAATTGGGCCATGGGTGGTGGAAGGCTGCTTACTTCTTGTAACCCGCGCCGGGCACTAAACAACAACACAAAACGCCACTAAACGACAACACAAAACGCCACTAAACGACAACACAAAACGCCACTAAACGACAACACAAAACGCCACTAAACGACAACACAAAACGCCACTAAACGACAACACAAAACGCCACTAAACGACAACACAAAACGCCACTAAACGACAACACAAAACGCCACTAAAAGACAACACAAAACGCCACTTATGCGATACTCGCAATTATACCTTCTTAGTCCGAGTCCATTATCATATTGCGCGCTTGGGTTTAAATGTGGCTGACGCACATCGGCTACCTTTGTGGCCAATTAGCTTCAAGTGGTGACGTTTGTGGCTATGGTGTGTGGCCCGTATTCGGCGACAGTTACACACACTCACATATACACATGGGAAAAAAGTGGCAGTAAGCATATTTAGGCATACAAGGAAGTATAATCGGTGACTATGGTTTGTTTGTTCGTCCAGAAAACACCCAACAGAGCTGTCGGAGCACGCCTCAGTGATGCACTACACGTGCGCGGAGTGCGGGGCGGGGTTCAAGATGGCCTCGCAGCTCAAGTACCACATGGTGAAACACTCCGACCAGAAGGACTTCTACTGCGTGGAGTGTGACAGGTGAGTGTACACAAACACCCAACAGAGCTGTCGGAGCACGCCTCAGTGATGCACTACACGTGCGCGGAGTGCGGGGCGGGGTTCAAGATGGCCTCGCAGCTCAAGTACCACATGGTGAAACACTCCGACCAGAAGGACTTCTACTGCGTGGAGTGTGACAGGTGAGTGTTCACAAACACCCAACAGAGCTGTCGGAGCACGCCTCAGTGATGCACTACACGTGCGCGGAGTGCGGGGCGGGGTTCAAGATGGCCTCGCAGCTCAAGTACCACATGGTGAAACACTCCGACCAGAAGGACTTCTACTGCGTGGAGTGTGACAGGTGAGTGTACACAAACACCCAACAGAGCTGTCGGAGCACGCCTCAGTGATGCACTACACGTGCGCGGAGTGCGGGGCGGGGTTCAAGATGGCCTCGCAGCTCAAGTACCACATGGTGAAACACTCCGACCAGAAGGACTTCTACTGCGTGGAGTGTGACAGGTGAGTGTACAAACTGAATGGCACTTTATTCTGTCATTGATAGAGTCGCTATTGATTTAAATCTTTTCGCGGGATATATCTTCTTTACCGTAAGGTACTAAATACTATGATACTATGTGGTTTGAGTTAGTAATTGGCTTGGGAGGTGTAATATTATAATTTGATTTGTTCCAGGGGTTTCAAGTCGAACTGGGCGTTGAAGCACCACCTCAAGACTGCTTCTCCACACGTCAACCCGTTAGAACTCAAGTAAGAAAAATTTTGATTAACCATCCCATCAAAAACCAAAACCTTCTTCCGCTCACATGATGTTTTGCCGGTTGGTAGGGCAATAGGGAAATTTCCCTCCAGGCAGGTGTTATGCCTGGTTATGCCTGGGGACCGCTTGTGATCCAAGCGTGTGACGTCAGAACTTCTATATATAGCACGCTCGTCGAAAGCTCCGTCAGCGTGTGCTAGGGTACTGGTTACGCCATCTATCGTCAGCTATCGAAGACCACTACAATGTCATAGAAAATACGTATTACGGACCAATCGTCAAACTTTTGCTGTTTTAATGTTACGATGCATAAAAATAATTTTTGATAGAACTGTATAGATCTTCTAAGCTAAATGAACGTCTCTCCAAGTGTTTACACGCTTGCAAGTAAAAAAAAACCGATGTTTTGGAGGGGCGTTCATTTTTAAATTTAGTCCAGCTGTTACTTAACTTGGAATGTTTGTATTTTTTTTTCTTCCAAATGAATTTTTTCAATAATTAATTCTTGAAAGGTTCAAAGGTTCTGAGACCTGAGACTCAGATTATTATATATAACTAGCTGATGCCCGCGACTTCGTCCACGTGGGATAAAAACTATTCTATCTTTTAAGTTGGACCAAATGACAGATATTCACAAAGTTTGAACTAAATCGGTTCAGTAGTTTAGGAGTCCATCGCGGACAAACAACGTAACACGTGATTTATATATATTAAGATTTTGCATAAACGATTTTTTATGACAATGACATGGTTAGTTATAACGTAACGTCATCCTGAATCCAATATGGCGCATAGATCAAGATGGCTGACGATCTAAGATGGTGGACGACCCAAGATGGCGGAATAGTAATTTTTTATGCAATACTATATTATAGGCACAGTTTAATGATATTCTGCGGGGCTAGACAAAGTCACAAGCGTTTGGCGTTAACGCTAGTCGACAAAAATGTATGGACAAAACAAATGACTGTAGAAAAACTACGATAATAATTACTAAACACGCTGTGTTTGAATAATTAACTACGCTAGCTTGAACGCTCGCTGGCGTTCTCGCGGACCTTGTAGATAACTTTAGCGTACTTCGCTTGACAATTGACAGCCGACAGTATCAAACACAGCGTGTTTAGTAATTATTATTAGAGATGCCACGAATATTCGGCTACTATTCGGTATTCGGCCTATTCGGCCACTTTTTCTGGTATTCGGTATTCGGCCGAATAGTACTTATTATTCGGCCGAATACCGAATACCAAATCGTGGACAAAAAAGACACATCTTATTACTCAAGATTTTTATTTATTACCAAATTAAAATATTTTAATAAGTAAAATAATCAGCGGTAAGTTGTGATGGATAAAAACAAGCTTTTGAGCATTTGATGGTAGCAAACGATTACGCTTTTCATCGTAAATGATACCAGCTTCAGAAAACAACCTCTCACTATGACACGCTACTCCCGGGAGAAGAAAAATAAACTTTAACAAATTTTAAAGGTTTGGGTATTGCTTTTCATTTGCTGACCACCACTTGTATGGATCAGCTTTGTCAAAGGCTCATTTGCCACAGTATTCTTCTCCATGTTCTCCTCATTATTACCTATTATTTCGCATATTATCAGTAGCGACGTCCACAAAGCAGTTCCAGAAACTGTCGTGTATTTCAAATGTCTTATCATTTTCATTCAAGTTTCTTTTCTTACGAAGTGGAGGAGAATCTTCATCAGTACTACTAGATTCATCATCATCGACAAGCATGTACTTAGTGCCGAATGTTCGGCGGCCGAATATTCGGCGCTTCGGCCGATAGCGTTGCCGAATATTCGGTATTCGGTATTCGGCTAAATCACTATTCGTGGCAATTCTAATTATTATCACATATGGTTTTTCTATAGTCATTTGTTTTGTCCATACATTTTTGTCGACTAGCGTTAACGCCAAACGCTTGTGACTTTGTCTAGCCCCGCTGATCTTTTAACGCTGTGATATAGGTATCAAAGAAAAGTGTTACCTATCTGAAAGTAATACTAACAAACTGACTTCTGAAAAAAATTGTTTTTTGGAAATTACTTTTAATTATTTTTCTTGTTTCTTACAGGCATTGCTGTGAACATTGCGATAAAAGATTCGCTCTGGGAAGAGAACTGGAGCGGCACATGAACAGGTTTCATCTCAACCGCAAACCTTATAAGTGCGATAAGTGCGACAAAGTAAGATATATATAGCCTTCTCTTTCCTTATTCTCTAGAGCGAAATGGCGCAGCGCTCGCGGGTTCGATTCCCGCAACTGGGAAATGTTTGTGTGATGAACATGAACTGTACATGTTTTTGTATTTATGTATATTTGTATTTACGGACGAATTTGGTGTCAAAACAAACATTTTTGGCACCAGTAAACTGGCGATATTTTTGTTCGCAGTTCGCAAAACCCAGTTCCTGTGTAAATATTGTGTCTATTGATCACAGTCAAGCGCTAGCCTATATTGTTAAAAAAACATTGTTTGTGGTAACGATGTTGCGAGTTCAATGGATTTTCCCATCTTAAAAATGCCCGACAAGCCTAAAAAAGCATTCACTTTGTTTCAGGCTTACCTGGCGTTGTGGTCGCTAAATCAACACAAGCGTTTCTCCCACGAGGGCCACAAACGGCCCCTGAAATACCCCTGTCCGATGTGCGATAAAGCATTCGCCGTAAGTTGATATGCCTTTTAAAATCTTGATTTTATTTAAACCAACTTAATACAGCCTCTGAGCAATAGATTCTTAGGAGTGGTCGGTAAAATTTTTATCTCTATTTGAGGGACCGACGGATATTCATTCACGTTGGCCAGTCACCCAGAGCCTTAAAAATAACTCGTCCGCCATGTTGGATTTAAAATGACGTCACACTGCCATCCATGTATTGTCATGCAAACTAAACGTGTATACAGAATATCAGCTCAGTTTTTTGAAGACATCTGCACTGCAAGTGCAAGAATTGCAAGATTCCACTCGAACGATACATTGCAAGTTAAATAAAGGGCTGTAAGATTAAATAACATGCTTTTTCCAGGGCAGCGCCGCGCGTAAGTCACACATATTCACGCACACAAACGAAAGACCATTCCACTGCGACCAGTGCCCGGCGACCTTCAACCAGTCCAGCGCGCTGGCCACGCACGTCAAACATGTGCACCTCCGCCTGGCGAGAGACCGACAGCCCGAGCGCACCACCAGCGGCCTGTAGACCAACGAGAGGCCACACCACTGCGACCAGTGCCCGGCGACCTTCAACCAGTCCAGCGCGCTGGCCACGCACGTCAAACATGTGCACCTCCGCCTGGCGAGAGACCGACAGCCCGAGCGCACCACCAGCGGCCTGTAGACCAACGAGAGGCCACACCACTGCGACCAGTGCCCGGCGACCTTCAACCAGTCCAGCGCGCTGGCCACGCACGTCAAACATGTGCACCTCCGCCTGGCGAGAGACCGACAGCCCGAGCGCACCACCAGCGGCCTGTAGACCAACGAGAGGCCACACCACTGCGACCAGTGCCCGGCGACCTTCAACCAGTCCAGCGCGCTGGCCACGCACGTCAAACATGTGCACCTCCGCCTGGCGAGAGACCGACAGCCCGAGCGCACCACCAGCGGCCTGTAGACCAACGAGAGGCCACACCACTGCGACCAGTGCCCGGCGACCTTCAACCAGTCCAGCGCGCTGGCCACGCACGTCAAACATGTGCACCTCCGCCTGGCGAGAGACCGACAGCCCGAGCGCACCACCAGCGGCCTGTAGACCAACGAGAGGCCACACCACTGCGACCAGTGCCCGGCGACCTTCAACCAGTCCAGCGCGCTGGCCACGCACGTCAAACATGTGCACCTCCGCCTGGCGAGAGACCGACAGCCCGAGCGCACCACCAGCGGCCTGTAGACCAACGAGAGGCCACACCACTGCGACCAGTGCCCGGCGACCTTCAACCAGTCCAGCGCGCTGGCCACGCACGTCAAACATGTGCACCTCCGCCTGGCGAGAGACCGACAGCCCGAGCGCACCACCAGCGGCCTGTAGACCAACGAGAGGCCACACCACTGCGACCAGTGCCCGGCGACCTTCAACCAGTCCAGCGCGCTGGCCACGCACGTCAAACATGTGCACCTCCGCCTGGCGAGAGACCGACAGCCCGAGCGCACCACCAGCGGCCTGTAGACCAACGAGAGGCCACACCACTGCGACCAGTGCCCGGCGACCTTCAACCAGTCCAGCGCGCTGGCCACGCACGTCAAACATGTGCACCTCCGCCTGGCGAGAGACCGACAGCCCGAGCGCACCACCAGCGGCCTGTAGACCAACGAGAGGCCACACCACTGCGACCAGTGCCCGGCGACCTTCAACCAGTCCAGCGCGCTGGCCACGCACGTCAAACATGTGCACCTCCGCCTGGCGAGAGACCGACAGCCCGAGCGCACCACCAGCGGCCTGTAGACCAACGAGAGGCCACACCACTGCGACCAGTGCCCGGCGACCTTCAACCAGTCCAGCGCGCTGGCCACGCACGTCAAACATGTGCACCTCCGCCTGGCGAGAGACCGACAGCCCGAGCGCACCACCAGCGGCCTGTAGACCAACGAGAGGCCACACCACTGCGACCAGTGCCCGGCGACCTTCAACCAGTCCAGCGCGCTGGCCACGCACGTCAAACATGTGCACCTCCGCCTGGCGAGAGACCGACAGCCCGAGCGCACCACCAGCGGCCTGTAGACCAACGAGAGGCCACACCACTGCGACCAGTGCCCGGCGACCTTCAACCAGTCCAGCGCGCTGGCCACGCACGTCAAACATGTGCACCTCCGCCTGGCGAGAGACCGACAGCCCGAGCGCACCACCAGCGGCCTGTAGACCAACGAGAGGCCACACCACTGCGACCAGTGCCCGGCGACCTTCAACCAGTCCAGCGCGCTGGCCACGCACGTTAAACATGTGCACCTCCGCCTGGCGAGAGACCGACAGCCCGAGCGCACCACCAGCGGCCTGTAGACCAACGAGAGGCCACACCACTGCGACCAGTGCCCGGCGACCTTCAACCAGTCCAGCGCGCTGGCCACGCACGTCAAACATGTGCACCTCCGCCTGGCGAGAGACCGACAGCCCGAGCGCACCACCAGCGGCCTGTAGACCAACGAGAGGCCACACCACTGCGACCAGTGCCCGGCGACCTTCAACCAGTCCAGCGCGCTGGCCACGCACGTCAAACATGTGCACCTCCGCCTGGCGAGAGACCGACAGCCCGAGCGCACCACCAGCGGCCTGTAGACCAACGAGAGGCCACACCACTGCGACCAGTGCCCGGCGACCTTCAACCAGTCCAGCGCGCTGGCCACGCACGTCAAACATGTGCACCTCCGCCTGGCGAGAGACCGACAGCCCGAGCGCACCACCAGCGGCCTGTAGACCAACGAGAGGCCACACCACTGCGACCAGTGCCCGGCGACCTTCAACCAGTCCAGCGCGCTGGCCACGCACGTCAAACATGTGCACCTCCGCCTGGCGAGAGACCGACAGCCCGAGCGCACCACCAGCGGCCTGTAGACCAACGAGAGGCCACACCACTGCGACCAGTGCCCGGCGACCTTCAACCGGTCCAGCGCGCTGGCCACGCACGTCAAACATTCCAACGCGTTGGTCTCGTTTGCTAGCAAAACATCAAGCAGTCTTTACGCTAATACTTGTGATTATCATATCGGTTTATCAATGATTAATGTTATTATTATTTATGGAATAAATGAGTTATTGTTTTAAAAGTTTACTAGTTTTTTATTATATTATTGTAGTTGCGTTGTATTCACGATTTTATGATCAGTTTTTTAAATTACTGCCCATAATGAAAGCAAAATGAAAAGTAGTAGGTATCATGCTCACTTTGCGTTAAGAAAATTAATCTCAGTATGCAATGACATTATAATTATATTAAGAGCCTGTTTCACAAATGCCAGATAAACTTTATCTAACAAATAAATTTGACATTTTGACAGGTTTCCAATATAAAAATTGTCACTACATCAAACAAATATTTTCGCTAGATAAAATTTATCTGGTGATTGTGAAACAGACCATAAAACTGCTTAAACGTTTTAGTTTAAAGAAACAATTCGTTGAGTTTGATTTATAAATTAGTCTACGACTAATCCGACTGACTAGTTTCTTAAAATGCACACGTTTAAGCAATAACTTTGAGAAGATATTTTAGTGGTAGATGTAGGTTTCTATAATTTAAACCACTAAAAATTTGCAAAATCACCGTTTTTATTTCACACAAGTAAGTACAGAACATAAAGCCGAACACAATGTAGGTACCTCTAAAATCATATGCGCTAACGCATCGCGCTCGATTTGTCGGTTACAAACTGAAGTTCGTCACGCGCGCCGTCGCCGCGCGCGCCACGGCCGCTCCCGGACGATGTTCGCTACATTAAATTAGCTATATACAATTGCATGTCTGTTTGTTGAACATTAAATTAATTACATATTAAATTTTTATATTACATATTATAAATAATAGCTAAGTATACTACATTACCCCCTTCCTGAGACCGTGCTACGGGCGATAAAAATCAGGAAACCTAACCCTGCGTCCCGATCGAGATCTTTTGATGGGAAGATCTTCAGTTTTAGTGTGATCATCTGGTATGTTTGTATGTGTGTTTGTACGTGATGTATGTGAGGGGTTTGTAGTGAATTTTGTTTTATTTTGATTGATTGATTGTTGAGGTGAGTCTGAGGTGTGTTGTGTGTTTGATGTATGATTAGCATTTGGGTCGTGCAGTATGTAGGCTGGCTTAAGGCGGTCTATCGATACTGTTACCTGATTTCCTTTATATATTATCTTAAATACCTTTTCACCTCGCTCCAACACCTCGTGAGGACCTGTATATGCAGGTTTAAGAGAGCCTGTGGTAGTGTCGTCTCTGAGAAATACGTGAGACGATGTTTTAAGCTGTTTGAAAACAAACGTTTGACGTGTTCCACTGTGCTGATTGGTGGCAGACGGCTGGAGGTCCTTTACGAACCTACGTAGCCGTGACACGTAATCCGACATGTCCAATATCTGATTTTCTGTGGGCTCGAAAATGTCGCCTGGAAGACGCAGAGGTTCTCCGTACACTAGCTCGGCGGATGATGATTTGAGATCTTCCTTGACTGCACTGCGAATGCCTAACAAAACAAGTGGTAATGCATCCACCCAGGAAGATGTTTTGCTGTGACATACGATCGCTGATTAAAGCTGTCTGTGAAATCTTTCCACCAGGCCATTACATTGTGGATGATATGCTGTAGTCCTGCGATGCTGAAAACCGACTAGCTCTGACAATTTCCGGAATAAAGAGGATTGAAATTGCATACCCCTGTCAGTTATGACGTCATGCGGACAGCCAAAGCGTGCAATCCATCCATGAACTAGAGCCTTTGCTACAGTTTCTGCCGCAATATCTGTTATCGGTATTACTTCAGGCCATCGCGTGAAGCGATCTACAGCCGTGAGGCAATACCGATAGCCATTCGAAACTGCAAGTGGCCCGATGAGGTCTATATGGACAAAAGAAAATCTAGCCTTTGGAAGCTCGAAAGATTTTAAAGGAGCGGAGACGTGTCTGGTGATCTTTGATCGCTGACATTCAAGGCAGTTACGTACCCATTCACGACAGTCACGTTTCACGCCAGGCCATACGTAACGGTCAGATACCAGTGTGGCAGTTGCGTTAGCACCTGGATGACTCAATGAGTGCAAGCTGTTGATTATTTGGTGCCTCAGTTGAGTCGGTACAAAAGGTCGTAACTTACCATCTCGGTCATCACAACATAAGTCTCCTTGAAGACCAGGCAGCGTCACCATTTTGAGGCGCAGCGATGTGTTACTGCTCAGAAGGGTCTTCATTTCGCAGTCCGCATTCTGAGCTTCTTGTAACGTCTTCAGGTCGACAGGTCGTCCGATTGCCTCGATGCGAGACAGAGTATCTGCCACGATATTGTCCTTACCTGAGATATGCCTGATGTCAGTGCTGAACTGTGAAATGAAGTCCAGGTGACGAAATTGCCTAGGCGAACAGTTGGCTTTGTGAGAGCTAAAGGCGAAAGTTAATGGCTTGTGATCTGTAAAGATCGTGAACACTCTAGCCTCCAGCATATGGCGGAAGTGCTTTACGCTCTCATAAATAGAAAGGAGCTCTCGATCATAAGGAGAGTACTTCTGTTGGGAAGGGCTGAGTTTGCGAGAGAAAAAAGCCAATGGTTCCCAAGAAGTCCCTCTTAGCTGCTGGAGTACGCTTCCTATAGCCTTGTCGGAAGCGTCCGTAACCAAGGCAAGCTTTGCGTCGCAGACGGGGTGCGCTAACATAGCTGCCTTGCATAAGCTGTCTTTGCAGGTGTTGAAGGCCTCGAGTTCCTCAGCTGTTAAGTTGACTGGATGTGAGCCTTTCACTGCGCCTGTAAGGAGGTTATTGAGCTTAGCTTGATGAATTGCTGCGCCTGGAACGAAACGACGGTAGAAGTTTATCATTCCAAGGAATCGTCGCAGTTCCTTAACCGTTTTGGGAATTGGAAAGTTGCGTATGGCTTCAACTTTTGCTGGCAGTGGCTTGGTTCCCTCAGCTGAGATGCTGTATCCAAGAAATGCTACTTCAGGAACACCGAAAACACACTTACCAACGTTGATCACCATACCGTACTCCTGTAGCCTAGCGAACAGCTGGTGCAGGTGTTGCTGATGGGTCTCCTCATCTTGGGAAAAGACCAGAAAGTCGTCGATGTAGGCGTAAACGAAATCCAAGCCACGAAGCATTTCATCTACAAAACGCTGAAATGTCTGTCCGGCATTTCGAAGACCGAAAGTCATGAACGGAAATTCGAAGAGACCGAACGGCGTGGTGATTGCTGTTTTTGGGATGTCGTCAGCGTGGACTGGAATTTGGTTAAAACTTTTTACCAGGTCAATCGTCGAAAAGATTTTGCATCCTGCAAGGCTGTGTGCAAAATCGTGTATGTGCCTGATCGGATATTTATCAGGTACGGTGCGGGCGTTCAGCATTCGGTAGTCCCCACATGGACGCCAAGTGCTGTCCTTCTTTGGGGCGAGGTGAAGAGGGGAAGACCATGGAGATTCCGATGGACGACAGGTACCAATCTGCAACATAGCCTCAAATTCAGCCTTCGCAATTTTCAATTTCTCAGGTGCCAGCCTACGCGGTGTTGATGATATAGGTGGTCCAGGTGTAGTGCGAATGTGATGAACTGTATTATGTTTGAGTGTACGATGCATACCAGATGGATTCACTATATCAGGGTACTTAGATATGATATTATGATATATTGTGTTACCCATAATAGTTTTCACTGAAGATATGCCCTCAGAAGAAATCGCAGACAAACCCGCGGTACAAAGTGTAGTGCTAGCATCAACGAGGCGCTTACCGCGGATGTCGACCATTAGATTGAACGCGGATAAAAAATCAACGCCAATAATCGGCTTAGTGACGTCCGCTACAATAAATGCCCAAGCGAAGTCGCGGCGCAGGCCTAGGTTTAAAACTAAATGAATAAAACCGTAAGTGTGAATTGTTGATCCGTTTGCTGCACATAACTCAAAGTTCGTTTTCTGACGATGTTCTTTTAACGCAGATCTTGGATATACGCACAAATCGGACCCGCTGTCAATTAAAAAGGTTATATTATTACGTTCATCTTTAATAAATAAGCGACCCGTGTTTGGACAGTCGCCGGCCGCCATTACCGACTGCCCGCGGTGTTTACCGAAAAGTCACAAGGTTTCGCACGCTTATTTGCCCGATTCCCGAAAGTAAAATGATACCAACATAACGGGTGTTTTTTATGTTCCGACACTGATCTCGCGCGGGATCTGGAAGAAGAGCGTCCGTTCCGTTGTTGTTGTCGATATCTCTCGCGAGGGTACCGGTTTGGCGGACGCGAACGGGCTTGCTCGTCGACCTTAACAGCTAGCCGCTCCACCATTTGCTTGAGTTCCGCGATCTCGGCTGAGACGCTGCCGTGGCTGGTAGATGTAGCGGCCACGGTGCACGGCGTGACGATGTCGTGGACGTGGTCGGCCAGGTCGGCGAGTTGTTCCAGCGAAAGCGTCGGCTGGGAGGCGACCAACGTTTGTATATTGCTGGGCAGGCGTTGGCTCCAAATAGATTTAATGAAGTCTGCGGGGACGGCCGGTCCGGCCAGGTCTTGAAGGTGCCGGAGAAACTGTGAGGGCTTTCGGTCTCCCAACTCCTCGTGAGTCAGCAACTGCTTGACTTTTTTCTCGTGGGAAGCTGAGAGTCGGCGAATTAGTTCCGTTTTGATTTTGTTGTATTTGTGTCGCTCCGGTGGATTTATAATAATGTCTTTCACTGCCTTGGCGTGTACGAGGTCCAAGTTCGTTATAACGTGAGTGAATTTGCTCGTATCATCTCGTATGCTTTGGCTTTGGAACTGACCTTCTAGGAGCGCAAACCAAATTTCCGGTTCGTCTGGCGAAAAAGGTGGAACCTTTATCCGGGTTCGGCGGGTTCCAGCTGCTGTTGGTTCTGCGGCGGCGTCCATCTGCGGTGTACATTGAGGTGAAGGACGCGTTTTCTTCACAGCTCGCGTCGTTACATGACTCGCTCCTTGATCTTCGTCACTGCAGCTACTGTCGCTCATTTTTTACCGGTCGAGGGTCACCAGTTTAGTGGTAGATGTAGGTTTCTATAATTTAAACCACTAAAAATTTGCAAAATCACCGTTTTTATTTCACACAAGTAAGTACAGAACATAAAGCCGAACACAATGTAGGTACCTCTAAAATCATATGCGCTAACGCATCGCGCTCGATTTGTCGGTTACAAACTGAAGTTCGTCACGCGCGCCGTCGCCGCGCGCGCCACGGCCGCTCCCGGACGATGTTCGCTACATTAAATTAGCTATATACAATTGCATGTCTGTTTGTTGAACATTAAATTAATTACATATTAAATTTTTATATTACATATTATAAATAATAGCTAAGTATACTACAATATTACCGCCGTTCCAGCAGTTTTAAAATATGTTACAAGCTTATGTACTTTGCTTTACAAATTGAAAAAACCTCCATTCAATTTCGTGGGCATGAATATGGTGAATGAATGAATGTGGTGTATACACCAAGGAAAATATTTTTACTCTAAGCCAACAGTCTACACCTGTAATGAAATAAAATCCTACAATATAAAACATCCACCTGCAACACGGCTAAACCGAGATAAATGACAGAAGGGATGTCTTGACAGAATTACGACACAGTAAAAATGCCTCCGAATTTCCCATGCATTGGTAAGTACGAAGTAGGTCATACGATCGATAGAGGCCTTGAAAATTGGGTTCCCTAGGGACCTCCGGGTCGCGTCACGCGTATCCGGAACCAGTCGCCACGAAATTAGGTGTTTACTGTACCTACCTACCACTGAACAATTTCTAAATGTCACGGATTCTCGGAATGATAAGGAAAATTTATTAACATTTTCAAAAGAGCAAGAGCCAAGTTTCTTGCCAGTTTTGCTTGGTACAAACCTGCTTACCGAAATCGACGGTTTTGGCTTTTTATAAAAAGTCGTCACTTAATTTGCCCTAAGCCGTACCCAAGTGTTATTTAAATCGTACCTAAGTGGAAATTAATGATTTTCATTTTCTATAGTAATTACAATATCTGGGTGAGCTTTGCTCGGTAGTATTACGATATTTTACCTTTTCTAATTTTCTCCTACTATTTTCTTCTGCAACGAATCAGCGTAGCTGTTCAATACAGCTAGTATTCTTAGCATTGTCCCATGCGGGCAAGACTTGAAGGTACAGTAATTAAAATAAGTTAGCGGTAACTTTTATTGTAACATTATCTTTGCAACAAAAAAAATTTTCTTCTCCAAGTATAAATCTGAGACTTCTATGATTCTATCTCTATAAAAATTGGTTGTCTGTAAAGTCGGTTTACTGACGATAGTTGAACGTGACAACGTCTTCTTTTTCGCTCGTTCCGCGCTCGCGAGGTAACGCCGGTAACGCCGCATGAGCGAGGTAACGCCGGATGAGTCATGTTTTTTCATGCGTGCAACCGGCTCTATCGATTTATAAGACGTTGTCACGTCAAAAATTGGTTGTCTGTAAAGTCGGTTTACTGACGATAGTTGAACGTGACAACGTCTTCTTTTTCGCTCGTTCCGCGCTCGCGAGGTAACGCCGGTAACGCCGCATGAGTGAGGTAACGCCGGATGAGTCATGTTTTTTCGTGCGTGCAACCGGCTCTATCGAATTATAAGACGTTGTCACGTCAAAAAAAATACATTTTCAAAAAAAGTTAGGGCGTATAAAATGACCTATTTGAAGCCCTAAGCTATGATTCTATCTCTATAAAAAAAATTTGTTGCCTGTAAAGTCGGTTTACTGACGATAGTTGAACGTGACAACGTCTTCTTTTTCGCTCGTTCCGCGCTCGCGAGGTAACGCCGGTAACGCCGCATGAGCGAGGTAACGCCGGATGAGTCATGTTTTTTCGTGCGTGCAACCGGCTCTATCGAATTATAAGACGTTGTCACGTCAAAAAAAATACATTTCCAAAAAAGTTAGGGCGTATAAAATGACCTATTTGAAGCCCTAAGCTATGATTCTATCTCTATAAAAAAAATTTGTTGCCTGTAAAGTCGGTTTACTGACGATAGTTGAACGTGACAACGTCTTCTTTGTCGCTCGTTCCGCGCTCGCGAGGTAACGCCGGTAACGCCGCATGAGCGAGGTAACGCCGGATGAGTCATGTTTTTTCATGCGTGCAACCGGCTCTATCGATTTATAAGACGTTGTCACGTCAAAAATACATTTTCAAAAAAGTTAGGGCGTATAAAATGACCTATTTGAAGCCCTAAGCCTAGGAAGTATAGGCGGGAGCTATCTTCTCTAACTGCTTCCCGCTAGGTGTGAACGCGCGTATGCGTCGCACGGGATTGCGTTCGTCAGATCAGTCTTACGATAGATTACCTACCAGTAGGGATAGTGGGAGAAATTCTACTTTACTTATTTGATTCTGGATTTGCTTGTGACGATGGAAATTAGAGATCATGGGTCTATGGTGCGCCCGTGACCGATAAGAAGCCAGAGGATATAGGCATCCGAATGATTTACGTAAACGTTTTTCGTTCAAGCAAACAATGGCGCCATCTGTCAAAATTCTATGGGTGGCTACTGAGCGAACTACATGGCCTTACTGCTGGTAACAAAACAAGAATTTTTGACTCCGGTAATGGCGACAATTTTCGCGCCCTGTCCAGTTATATATCTATCGCTCCCGTACTGAAAAGCGCAGCTTTGGCAGACTGCTAACCAAGTGGAGTGACGACATTTAAAAAAGTGTCGTAGGTCTAAGCGATACAAGACCATGAAGTAGAGTAGGGTTAGGTAAGTACAGGTTTTTGTACAACTTTCGAGTCGATTCACTTCGAATAAACGGAACGGATTTCTTATACCTAACTAGATACATCTACCCACATTGTTAACTAGGTACGCTTTCGGCAGTTATCCGCTTGGCGCTGTCTGTTGTAGATGAATGGAGAAATCTTTCGTGAATTCGAAGCGAACAAAGTTGGAGATCTAACAGTATATTATCCAGTATTACCTAGGAAACGTCTAGGGACTGAAACTAATGACAAAGTTAAATTAATTTGAGAATCGACTATATTATCTACTTACTTAATCACACTAAGTAATTTCTAAATATGGATATTGATTTTAATATAAATAATTATGTGAAGATAATAATTAGGCCTATGGATAACTCTCGTGTCTCATTGTTTGTAAAAAAACTTTTCCGAAACGGTTTGACTGATTTTTATGAAATCTATTGTCTACATTCGGGTAAATCTGAGCATAGGTGGTCAGCTGTTTTTCATACTTACCCCATATGGCAAAACAATGATAATTATAAAAGTGTGTATAGCGCTTGTGTAGGTAGCTGTCACTTGACACATTTATCCTGGGACGCGTCGCGGCGGGACGGCCCGCGCGCTCGCACCGGATCCCGCTCATCCGCCGGGATGTCTGTGCCGCTCCCGTGGGATGCGCGGGCCCCGCTCGCTCCACATCCTACACGCGAGCACCGCTAGCCATGGTATTTTGCGATGCGCTAAAAAACATGGAAATGAAACGAAATTTAAAAATGTATGAAATAATTATTAATCGCTACGTGATCCCGCGCATTCTTATGCCTTTTTAGGGTTACGTACGGAAAAGGTAAAAACGGGAATCTTTTGCTAAGACTTCGCCTTTCGTCCGTCCGACCATTGAAGAAGATTCTTGGAATGATAGAAATATGCTTCCATCTCCTCACGAGATAT
This sequence comes from Coenonympha arcania, assembly GCA_036785405.1. Classification (NCBI taxonomy): domain Eukaryota; kingdom Metazoa; phylum Arthropoda; class Insecta; order Lepidoptera; family Nymphalidae; genus Coenonympha; species Coenonympha arcania. The sequence goes on along the minus strand of CM072078.1, from coordinate 2,074,752 downwards.
CTTAAAATATGTTATAATATTTCATACTTGATAAGAAATCTTGTATTATAACAATGACATTTTTGAAAAGAGCAAGTGCCGAGTTTCTTGCCAGTTCTTTTCGGTGCAAACCTGCTTTCCGAACCTGGCGGTAGAGTTTAGACTTTCATAAGAGCCTATTATTTAGGCCTATGTGAAAATAAATATTTTCATTTTCATTTTCATTTGTTACCAGGCTCTCTCTTGAACAGAGCTGCTTTCTATAGAGCAAAAACAAGCTAAAAATCTCGTTTGTTGTACGGGAACCCCCTTTATTTATGTTATTCTATTTTTAGTATTTGTTGTTATAGCGGCAACAGATATAACAAGTCTTTAGCTTTTACGGTTCAAGAGATAGAGCCTGGTGACAGACAGACGGACGGATGGACGGACGGACGGCGAAGTCTTAGTAATAGGGTCTCGTTTTACCCTTTGGTTAGTGGATACGGAGCATTATAAAATAGAATAATAATCAACTCTGACTAGTATGTAACTATTCCTGATCTTTAACAATAAACCTCTAAAAACAAAGTTAGGTTTCGATTTTTAAGTAAGTACTTGTACTGTGTACATTATAGTCCAATGAACGAAAGTGATTATTTTAAAGATTAACTTGTTTGAACCCTCGGTGAGCGACTATTTACATAAAATTTCAATGAACAAAAGATAAGAAACACAACATGGGTTCATATAGTCTAACTATAAACATATGCAAGTTAATATTGCAGTTAAAATGTACTTCTATTAAGATAGGGCGGCGTTCATGAAAATTTCCCGCCCTTCTCGCCCGCCCAAGCATATTTGACCACAGTTTCACAAACTTTGAGATGGCGGACTATGCAAACCCTATGTACACTCTCAAAACTACGAAGTGTCATAACTAGTCGGAGCTGCAAGGAGTTTTCAATCTTATATACTATGGAAATAGGTTTTATTTTAAGACACCTAGTTTCTCATATGAAGAGTTCATCGACATTTTAGAATTAATTATGCAAAGCTCTTTAACGTAGTTTGCAAATTCATGACGACCGAATGGCGTAGCGGCAGCGAACCTGCCGTCTGCGTCGGAGGTCGTGGGTTCGATTCCCACTACTGGTAAATGTTTGTGTGATGAACATGTATGTTTTCCAGTGTCTGGGTGTTTTTCAATATATAATATTTATGTATATTAGTATGTATATATATTTATCAGTTATCTAGTAAGAGTAACCATAACACAAGCTATCGCTTACTTTGGGGCTAGATTGTGATGTATATAATGTCCTGATTATTATATTATAATGAAATGATATTATATTATACGTCTATTTTATAGGTACATTTTTTAATGTATTATATGTATATATTACATTATGCTGTTCCTTCTAAAACGTCTACAGCTGCATGCAGTATGATATAAATGATAACGTTTTGAATAAAACATAGTTGCTTAGCTTACTAAATATGGTTTTCTTCAAATGAGAAATACAATACGTATACTTAGGTTTAATTTACACCGCGGCGGAATGTAATGGAAGCGACTTTTTCTACATACCATAATGAACTTTATGTCAATTTTATAACATACACAATTAAAATTCTTGAAAATACGCGAGGATTCCCTGGAAGACGCACGAACTTTTTTGGCTCCTATTCGATTTGTATTTTATGCAATTGAATTAAATCATTATGTTAAGTAAAAAAAAATTTGTCAAGTGCGAGTCGGGCTCGCGCAATTTGGGTTCCGTACCTACAAATTCTCCTCCCTCCCCTTCTCCCGTAAATGATTTTTTACTCTTTAAAATGTCAATTTCGGAAATCCCGTTCTTCTCTACGACTAAATCTCTACTACTTTTAGTTTTCCCGGAGTAGCTGGAACAATGAAAAAAAATTCATTTTTGTATGGGAAAATCTCTTAAAAGTACGATATTTATTTACCCCATAAAATGTGAATTTCGGAAATCCCGTTCTTATAGTGCACCTTCATGACCTAATATCAATATAGGTACCAAATTTCAGATTTCTTCGACTTTTAGTTTTTCCGGAATAGCTGGAACAATGAAAAAAATTTGAGCCAGTTTAGAAATTATGAGATATAATCATATAAATTAGAAATCATGAAATTGCCCGTGGCCCGTGCCGAGAATTGAATCCGGGACGCTCCCACTCAGCCACTCAGCAAGAGAGGTCGTCGAAACATCTATAACATAAAACGTACATTACAAAGCTTATGGAAAATTTAACTAAGGGTTGGAACTTCAAGGAGCGTTGTACCTATACGCATGCGCGGTTGCCAACACATCTCGCGACTCAAAATAGTCCTTTGTCTATCCTGGGAGCAAGGATCGGGAGGCTGTCTGAACAGTGAAATATTTACGAGAAGAAGCCTCCATTTTCGGGCGGGAAACTGTGAGTGACATTTTGATTTTTTTAAGGGTTTTCCGACAAAAATGTAACCGATTTCGTACAAGATTTATTTATTATAATATAACTGTTTGAGCGATACTAAGATTTGTTGTTTTCGAACGTGGCTTCCTTACAGTGTTTATTGCGTAGTAAGTAGGCATAGTAGTGTTATTATTTCGCTGCAGACTCGGCCATAAAACATTCGAGTGTTTCGCTTTCACTAAAATACAAAAGCAGCAGTGAAGCTCAGCAGTGAAATACAAAAGCGAAACACTCGGATGATTTATGACCGAGTCTGCAGCGAAATAATAAGACAACTATAGTACTGTGATCTCTAGTATTATAAAATTCATGTGTCTTGTGTGAATAAATGGCTTGAAAGATTTTTATGAAAATTTTTGTCTACATTCGATAAATCTAAGAATAGGTTTTTGTAACCAAATAATATTTATATTTTTGTTACTAAACTCCTCAAAACGGCTCGACCGATTGTTATGAAATTTTCTGTGTATGTTCGGTAGGTCGTAAGGTTTTTTAGCTATTTATTTTTATATCCATATTGGCAAGTCAATATTGGCGATTTTTTATGGAATGTGTCACAACGGAACTTATTTTTGGTAGATACACGCCGAATTAATGTTATAGTAGGTGCATTACCTCGTCTTTCTTGTTTGTCTCGTCCCAACCAGAAGTTTCGCATCGTTTTCGAACGAAATTCAAAATATGTATACGAACAGACGAAAGTCATGTGAATTTAGCGTTTTCATACATATTTGAGCTCCATTTCCATGTTTTTAGCCGCAAAATGCCATACCGCTAGAGCTGCTAGTGTTTTAAGTTTTATCCTTCCTTCCACCTTGTACCTAATGTTCAGAGTAGGTGAAATGCGTTTGGAGTCTACAAATGCGTTATTGAACTGTGTAAAAAACATGAGGTCTGCGTGGCTGAAAGTTCTCTATGGCATTCTTAACGGTGTGTGAAGCCTGCCAACTAACTCAACGTTGCTCAATGAGGCCAATCACTGAAATAGTCAATTGTGAAGAGAAGCTTGTGTTACTTTGCGGATTTTCTTTGAAGCACCTGATGTGAATTGATACGCCTGCCCATGTCAGATGCGTCATGCAGTGCATTCCATGACATTGCATTGAAGTATCATACGACGCACTGCATATCAGTTCTTAGCTCCCATTTGCTCAGTAATCACGTCGGATTCAGTGTCAAAAACAGCAATGCATTGCTGCTTCACGGTATAATTACTGACACCGCGGTAGGTACTACCTTCATGGGCAGACTCCACAAGAGAATCCCACCAAGTAGTGAATTCCGTGGTAATCGAAAAACCGCAAAATTTAATTGCTGAAGTCCCCAACATCGGTGACCACTAACTCTTCCAAACCTAATCGGTGACCACTAAAATTTCCAAAAACATTCTCTCGATGTATGTTTCACTCCAACACCAGAGCATCATCATGTTGTTGACTTGCCAGGGCTTGCTTGTATTTACAAGTCTATGAAAGAGATGAGAGCTACTCAGGCTGGTAGGATTAAAAAGAAGAATAAGCTTTTATAGTTTTGCTGGTATGGAACCTTCCGGAAGTCTCGCACATGTCCGATTTTCAAATACAAGTAGTTACTTTTTGTCCAGAAAGTTTGAGCAAGCCAATTACTTTAAGGTTGCCCCAAACTATCGATCAGACAAGAAACGTTAACTCCCCTTCTCTCTTCTGTGCTTTAAAGAATACGGAAAGCACAAAAATAAGAACAGCAGAAAGAAGGCGAGCAAGAATTGAATTGCTTGACTGCTCTGACAGTGCTAGATTACACCGCCTAACCCGCAAATTGCCGCGTAAATGACACTCGCCGATCAATTCACTCCGCCAGCAATGTCAGCGAATCGGGCCCCGCTGATCCCAGCGCCTTCCGGAGGGTGATTGTGGAGCAACGGTCATAAATTCTTCCAGCGGGTGACAGTTTGTGTCGCGTCATATACCGTTGAGGTCGTGATGGGCCTCTGCCATGCCGCAGTCGCGACCAAGCATGTGGCGGGAGAGCACGGTGCTACAGCCGCCATCTTGCTGAAAGTGACATTTACGGATACTTCTCGCTTGGGTGACGATGTTTTGTGTGTGTGCGAGTGTTTAGCATAGTGTATTGTGGTGCTGTGTGTTCTTGCTGTAAGTGCTTGAAGCTTTATTCATTGTCAAGCTGTTCGAGGGTGCATTTTTGCCTTAATTCTTAAATCAGGATTTGGGGAGCAGAAGAATACTGTCATTTCTTGGATTTGGACTTTATCATAATCTATCAATAGAGTCCTGGCTTGGCATCAGGCATCAATACAGCTAACTTCCATTTAATTGTTGGTTTGGAGCTTTAATACCATTCACAGAAGGCCACTGAAAGAAATCAGAGTGAATTAATTGGTCTGCTCTAGTAAATAAGGTCTGCTTTAGTAAGTGTTCGACACACCATGTCTTTGAATACCATACTGCAGAGTCATGAAACGGCCTGGTTAGGGCATGTTAATCTGCCTGTTTATGAACCACTTCACCTGAAATACAATACTGAAAAGTAAAGAATGAAGAATCATTCTGATATTTGAAGAGGTATAACCAAATGCCTGAAATTCTTCCTGTTTAGGAACCAGGCTTAAGCTAAATGTCCAGCCGACGTAGCGTACTTACAGTACCCCGGATACTCGCTTGAGCATAATTTCAAACCTCGCGCTGGGGTCTGTATGTACGCTCGAGACAACATCTGCTGCCAGCGTCTACGTAATTTGGAGGTACCTTCCCTCTCGGTCTTGTGGTGCCTGGTGGACACAGGGTTAGAGCAGACCGTGTACGCTTGCGTATACCGCTCGCATAGTGGTGACCAGGAGACAACTCGATTGTTTGACTATCTCGGCGATACGGCGGATACCGTTCAACGCCGGTATCCTTCAGCTCGGCTGGTATTTCTGGGGGACTTTAATGCTCACCACCAAGAGTGGTTATTCCCATACCAGAAAACCGACCATGCTGGGAGAGAGGCGCGCAAATTTGCACTTTCGCTAGATCTCTCTCAGTTGGTTCAGGAAGCCACAAGAATACCGGATGTGGACGGTCACACACCCAATTGCTTGGACCTTCTGCTGACAACAGATCCAGACAGTTTTTTAGTGTCTGTCTCACCACCTTTGGGCACCTCGGACCACTGTCTGGTGAAATCTGTATCCAACTTCTACCCTCCCCCCTCTGAACCCAGTGTTAAGAGGAGGGTGTGGCGATACAGGTCAGCGGATTGGGATGAGATGCGTCATTTCTTTGCATCTTATCCTTGGCGGCAGGCTTGTTTCTCTACTAATGACCCGTCGAGCTGCGAGACTGCCATTTCGCAAGTGATACGTCAGGCAATGGAATATTTTATACCATTTTCTGACGTATCATCCGATGGCAAGACTCCCCCGTGGTACAACGCTGAATGTGCGGCTGCGGAGGCACAAAAACGGGACGCGTTTTTAGCATGGGCGGACGCTCGTACTCGCAAAGCTCCGGACGTCCAAAAGAAGAAAAGAGACTTCAACATTGCCGCCAAGTCATACAAGAGGGTGTTGAATAAAGCTCATTTCAGCCGTACTAATCGCTTCGGCCGTAAGCTCGCCACCTACCCCAGTGGCAGTAAAGCTTTTTGGTCGCTCGCAAAGTCGGTTGAAATGAACTTTAGTCGCTCTTCCCTGCCGCCTCTGCAGAAGCCTGATGGGTCTCTGGCTGTGGCTGCAACAGACAAAGCGAATCTATTGGCGACTCTGTTTGCAGAGAACTCACGGCTTGACGCTGGAAGTACTCCACCCCCAACCCTTCCATTTTGCGACTCTGTTATGCCAGAGATTCGCATTCACCAGCACGAGGTCCTCAAAACACTTCGTGATCTGGATGTGAGTAAAGCCAGTGGCCCAGACGGTATACCTGCAATAGTCCTGCGAAATTGTGCTCCCGAGTTGTCTCCTGTACTAACACGCTTGTTTCGCCTCTCTCTTTTCACAGCTCAAGTCCCACTCTCCTGGAAGGTTGCCAATGTGCAGCCGGTACCTAAGAAAGGCTGTCGTGCTGATCCGGCTAATTACAGACCGATTGCCATCACGTCCATACTTTGCAAAAGTATGGAACGAGTTCTCAATCGGAAGCTCCTTGCATACCTAGAGGAAAATGACCTTCTGTCGGACCATCAGTATGGCTTTAGATCGAACCGCTCTACTGGCGATCTTCTAGTGTATGCAACGCATACTTGGGGCGAGGCTATAGAGAGGCACGGTGAGGCACTTGCTGTCTCACTAGACATCTCTAAGGCTTTTGACCGGGTCTGGCACGGCAGTCTCCTTAGCAAACTTCCAGCATATGGGATTCCCGCTGGCTTTTGCAACTGGGTATCTGATTTCCTGAGGGAACGGTCTTTTCGGGTGGTCGTGGATGGTCACTCTTCGGACCTAATGGCTGTCAACGCCGGTGTACCCCAGGGGTCTGTTCTCTCTGCGACATTGTTCCTGCTGCATATTAACGATCTGCTAAAACCAGGTATCTTTGGTTATGCGGACGACAGCACTGTCTCGGAGAGATACATGTCCAGTTCAAAGGCCAGCGGTGCTGAGATCCTTGAGCTCAGAGAGGCATTGGTAAATCGCGTTAACTTGACCTTGAAAGAAGTGTCAGAGTGGGGTGACGCTAATCTGGTCAAGTTTAGCGCTACCAAAACACAGGCGTGTTTGTTCACTGCAAAAAAGAGCCCTTTCACCTTGGCTCCCACTTTCCAAAGTATATCCGTTCCGATAGGTGATCACATCGAGCTCCTGGGTATTACCATCTCACCCAATCTCAATTTTGGGAAATGCATCGAAGCTAAAGCAAAAACAGCTGCTAAAAAACTAGGAATCCTCAATAAGGTTAAGCGGTACTTCACGCCCGAACAGCTCCTGACGCTATATGAGGCCCAGGTGCGTTCTGGCATGGAGTACTGTAGTCACCTTTGGGATGGCTCTGCCAAGTATCAGCTCGATGCATTGGACTCGGTTGATCGCCGCGCTCGCAGAATAATCGGCAAGGAATCGCTAACGCGGGCAAAACTGCTCACCTTACAACACCGACGCAATGTTGCCTGTTTAGCGGTTTTTTACAGGATATACTTTGGTGAGTGTGCTCAGGAACTGCATAACCTTGTGCCTCCTTCACCTTTCTACCATAGGACCGCAAGACGCCGAGAGTGGTGGCATCCTTATGTGGTTGACGTCCAACAAACGCGCACGAAACGTTTTTCCTCCACGTTTCTGATACGAACCGCTAAGGTGTGGAACGCACTTCCAGCCTCCGTGTTTCCTGCCAAATACAATCTGGGTGCCTTCAAGAGAAGAGTGAATAGGCATTTTCTAGGCAAGCGCGCTCCAACCTAGACCTCATCATTGCTTTGCATCAGGCATGATTGTCGTCAAGCGCAAGCCTATCGTCAATAAAAAAAAAAAAAAAAAAAAAAAAAAAAAAAAAAAATGACTGATTGTGATCTTCGTCATTCTTACCGATGCATAGTTTAAGTTAAACATTTGTCTCATGTAAAGATTTTCTTAGATCATGTGGGTTTTCATCAAGGTAATGGCTTCTGGTCGCACCTTCTCTATGCCCAAATATCTTTCGTTCTTGCGTGCTGCCTTTCTTGCTGTGTACGTATCAGTAATAGTCAGGCGATTGACTTTTTAGAGCACCCATTACGCTAAATCTTCAGTTCAGTCTCATAAGTAATGCCAGCCAGAAATTCCTCAAGAATAATTCCTGTTCTTCAAAAATGAACAAATTCCTGAAGAACCAGCTATTGTAAATTTTGTAGAAAATCAAATTTTACTTATTTTTTTGATTATTTCCGGTATTGGAGTGGTCTCCGTTTCTCTACTCTATAGTCCTCGGAATTTTCCTCTAAAACAATTAGCAAATCTATATTTCAGGAGTTTAAAGCTATATCAGTCAATGTGGTTTGTCACGTAAAACATGTTCTTTACGTTCGTTTGCTAGAAGCAAACTAAAAACTACTTCCTCCAGAATTTTTTGGCATATTCAATCAATTTGATTCGTTGAAAATGTAAATTATTATTTTTTTGGGCCGGCAATGGCTGTTGGATATTTTCTCTCGGTGGAACGGTTTGTAGCTCGAGCATGACTCGATGATGAATTCTACATATCTTTTTTGAGGAACCCGGTTTAGTATTTCATAATTTTTAAATTATCTGAAGTCTGGTCGATGGAAGGCTTCTGCTGCGGGTAATTACCACCTTACCGGCAAAGACATAAATTCAAGCGATTTAGCGTTCCTGTGCGATTCCATGTATTAACCGTTAGGGGTCTTTTAATTCTTCCAAGTTAGTACGTTAACGTCTTTGACTGCATCCTTTACCATCAAGCGAGATTGAGAGTTAAGTACTATAGTTAATAGTCTGATTTGATCAAGTTTGTATCTAAAGCAATAGTGAATAGATTTCATCAAATCTGGGTTCCAGTATAAAAGCTTCCGGATCGGTCGGGACTCGGGGCAGGGTCCCAGTCCCGACTAGTTTGTCTCACATCGACGCTCGTTATTCAATTTGCTGATGGAATAGTTTGAATCAATCTACGTTGCTATTTTGGGGATCGGTTAGATAAAAATAAAATTGAAATTGTGGTTTATTCAGAGTTGGCAATGAATTTCTATAAATCAGTTAATTACTACGCTCTTTTTGTAAACTCTATCATGATATGTACCCCACAGTGTCAGTTATTCTGCCGTTATGCATTACAGTGTTTTCGTTTAAAGGGCATTCTAACAGTCCAATGTATCTATGTCGTTGTAATAGGCAATAATATAAATATTATAATAAATATTATATTATTATAAATATTATAATAATATAAATATTCTGGAAAGAACTGGGCAAGCGGAAAACTTAATACAGGTATTCATTTACATTTTTTTATAACGAATTTTTTTTAGTAGTATTAAATATATAAACAAAATAAGTTTCTCTGCTGCTGCTGCAAAAAAGGAAGGTAACTAGAATCTGCTACCTTATGCAGATATCCCAAAAAAATGGGTATTCTGTGGGAAGAGCCTGTGACGCCAGCTCTTCTTTAAATGTCTATGAGAGACAATGGGTATCTAAGGTTTCGCATTTACCCATAAAAAAGGAGTAGAATAGCAAAACCCTTAATTTTGTAAAATAAACTAGATGTTTTTACTGACCCATATTTAACTAAACCAATTTGACAAACCTTGGTTCCTTGAACTGTAAGGAAAAAGCTGTCGGAGTTTAGCTTGCTGAAAATTTTAGACAATACAGAACCAGCTATTACATTCTCGTAACGTTTTCACACACTCAGTGATGTGAAACAAGAAAAAGAAAAAAATATTAACACTGAAAAATGAACTTTACACCTATTCGCTTACACCTGGTGTAAATTGAATGTATTTCATCATAGGAAACACAATGCTCGACTTTTACGCGCTTAAGTAATTTCAATCTCGGAACTGTCGACCAATATGGCGTTTTGAACTAACTACACTACGTCTGCTTATGTACTTAAATACCATCACCTTTTTAAACATCTCACATCACGAAATGTAGTCGACACGTAACGTGAATAGCCCTCCAGAAAGAAACAATATTTGTTCCAGATCGAAACCGCTGCACGAAACTAAATAATACTCATCAGTCCAGCTACTTCTAGAAAAATGTTAATACAGTTCCCTTGACTGCCACGTTGTTGCTGGTGAGGGAAACAAGAGACATTGGAGTTGGGAGAGAGAAAGAGTGAGATATAAGAGAAGAGAGAGATGGAGACCAAGAATGATGGCCGTGCTGACGACATAGAGCTGAGCGTGCAAGGAGCGAGCACTAAACCCAGGTGAGTTTTTTTTGAGATTTAAGACTGCCAAGGCGGTATGGAAATCTAATAAGTAAAATCACTTTAGAAGTCATTATTATTGTTTAAAGAAAGGTTTTGTTACCTACTCACATTTAACTTTATTACAATTCAGTAATATTTTTAACAATGTTTCAAAAAATATTAAAATATTGAGTCCACCACTGGTCGCGGAGCTTTAACGGCCCAAGCCACCGGTGGTCCGGGATCCAGAGTGAGGAACCTCCTCAAAATGCGTGCCGTCTCCAGGATAACTGCCTTCTGTATACGGGCCTTGTTTTAACAGTCGAGCGAAAGTCTCTTGAGATGTTGGTCGAAGCTTTTCGCTATAAGACCATTAACTGAAACAACTAATAATGAAAGACATGCACTCTTTTCCTACTTAGGCTTGCGCTTCACTTCTATCAGGCCTAAAGAAGATCATAATATTGGGATAGTAAATGTTTAGTTTATAATATGAAATTGAAATTTCCTGATTCCCTTTCAGCATTGTAAAAAAGAGCAAATCCGATTTACCCGAGCGAGGGTCCTGGGGGAGCAAGCTTGATTTCATCCTCTCTGTGATCGGCCTGGCCATAGGTAAGAAATTAAGAATAATGGCAGTGCAAAAAATGGTAACACAGAAGGCACTTGTTGCCCAAAAGCGCAATAGGCGGCCTGTTTATCATTTATTTGCACTGAAGGTATAGTTTATTCAAATCTACCAATATAACTTAAAGTGCTTGAAATCAGTCGCATGGTATCTAGCACTGAACTTGAATCATTGAGGCAAAACAGACAATAACTATTATCTATTTCACGTTAATGAATAAGAGGGTAAGGTTTTGCTTTAAATGAATACACGAGCATTGCTTTAAATGAATACACGGAAATAACAATGTTCCTCATTGCTGCATGTGTTGTGCAGGTCTCGGCAATGTCTGGCGTTTCCCTTACCTCTGCTACAAGAATGGCGGCGGCGCCTTCCTCATCCCGTACTTCCTCACGCTATTCCTGGCCGGGATCCCGATGTTCTTCATGGAGTTGGCGATGGGACAGATGCTCACCATCGGCGGACTGGGGGTGTTCAAGATTGCGCCTATTTTCAAAGGTTAGTGCTAGTTAGTTTTGCTGGTGGTAGGAATCTTCATGCGCAGTTCGTTCGGATAGGTACCACCGCTATGTCAGATATACTTCTGTGAGGCAGTTATGAATGATGCTTCGGTTGTAGGGGACTGTAGCCGATGATGATTAGGGATAATGAGACCTTGGAACTGATGTCTGAGGGTCAGGCCCCTGTTTTCCACAGGGCACTCTGGGGAAAGAGCTAATAATTAAATACGGCCTTGCTCGGTGTGCTTAGCACTGAGCAGAGTACAGTGCGACGTATGATAGGTAGAAGGACGTATGACTTGGGTAGGCATAATATCTTATTATCAGGTGAACGTCTTGTTCGTCTCATAATTTTTTTCCACACCCTTGGCTTTCAAACCCTGAAGGAACATAAATACGATACATTTTCGTCAGTTCCTTATTGCTTAAAAAAAATTCTGGACTTCGTAGGTATCGGATACGCGGCTGCCGTGATGTCCTGCTGGATGAACGTCTACTACATCGTGATCCTGGCTTGGGCCATCTTCTACTTCTTCATGTCCATGAGATCTGGTGAGTCAATTTAATATCAAGTACTACCCTTTCCATATTTAGCTTTCATTAAACAATGGCAATAACAGATATGGAACCTATCGTCAAGCAGTAATGTGTAGTTTGAAGAACATTGTACCTTTAGAGTTTTCTGGGCACAATGAGATCTAAGAATCGATATCTTAGGGTGATGAGCACAATCAAACCTGCTTAAGTTTATGAAGCTAACCTTATTAATAGACTTTTCTCGTTTACCCAGTTCTGACTTACTCGGGTTCGACTGTACCATCAAGACTCATATTTGTAGGAGGTCTGGGTCGTCTTATCATTCTTTCGTAAATAACAAACTTGCAACAAAAATAAATGTTATCTGAAAAATCGATGTTTTGGATACAGTCTGACTTTACAACCCCTCAAATTCTCAGATGTTCCCTGGCGTACTTGCGACAACTACTGGAACACTGAAACCTGCGTGAACCCTTACGACAGGACCAACCTGACCTGTTGGTCCGTCATGGACAAGACCACCTTCTGTACGCTGAACGGCAAGAATGTCAGTAAGGTTATGCTCTCCGACCCCGTCAAGGAGTTTTGGGAGTGAGTATTTTACAAATCTATCTATTTTTTATAGCGAGGGGAAATTCAGAAAAGTATGATAAGTAATATCATACTTATGGCGACTTAATATCTTAAATAGTGTACGCCAATTCATGGCCAAAATCACTTCGAATCTATTTCTTTAGTTCCTTAATGATACCTAATCTTCTACCACTACCACTTCAACTAACTTCTCCCACCGAACTTCCACTAACTTCTACCACTTGTTACCTCCACTTCTTCTTTCCTTTTTTAGCTATACCTATCTGTGAAAACTTGTTGCTAGCTATAAGATAATTAATTAGATGTTAGACTAGTCACTTAAAATTAGCTGCAAGTTTACCTTTTAAAAAATAAAATATGAAAGTGGAAACAGGAAACCGCCTTGAAACCAATTTCACCTAAAGTTTATATGTTGCAACGTTCATTGAAGGGTTTATTAATAGCAATAATTTGAAATATCATTTTGAAGTATGCAGCGTAACTTCACACTAAACTACCAGTGTAAATCTTACTATTTTTCTGACTGTACAGCGGGGCTAGACAAAGTCACAAGCGTTTGGCGTTAACGCTAGTCGACAAATATGTATGGGACAAAACAAATGACTGTAGAAAAACCACGATAATAATTACTAAACACGCTGTGTTTGATACTGTCGGCTGTCAATTGTCAAGCGAAGTACGCTAAAGTTATCTACAAGGTCCGCGAGAACGCCAGCGAGCGTTCAAGTTAGCGTAGTTAATTATTCAAACACAGCGTGTTTAGTAATTATTATCGTGGTTTTTCTACAGTCATTTGTTTTGTCCATACATTTTTGTCGACTAGCGTTAACGCCAAACGCTTGTGACTTTGTCTAGGCCCGCAGATATCTTCAGTGCCGTCGTAGTCTCAGTCAACCGATGACGTTGTCTGTTGAAATTAGGTCTTGAAGGGTACTAAAAACCATGCAATTAGCGTTCCGGAGGTTCCGTTTGATTAAATGTTAACAAATAACAATGGCTCAAAATTAATTGAAGGAATATGATAATAGCAATAACTTGAAAACAAAATTTTAAAATCTCTACAGGCGGCGCGCCCTCCAAATCTCCAGCGGCATCGAACACATCGGCAACATCCGCTGGGAGCTCGCCGGGACCTTGCTCCTGGTCTGGGTGCTCTGTTACTTTTGCATCTGGAAGGGCGTCCGCTGGACCGGCAAGGTCGTTTACTTCACTGCTCTGTTCCCTTACTTCTTGCTGACGGTTTTGCTCATCAGAGGTGAGTGCTTTATTAATATTGGCCATATTGGGGGTGCGTTTTGCCAGTCGGGTAGTAAGCTGTAGCCGAAGACATCTGAAGAAAAGCCACTCGTATCCATGTTACCTTATTTATTCTATTTCTACAATTGACATGATAAATATCATTCCTATACCTTTTGTTTTTGATGCGATTGCAACGGTTAAATGCACCGTTGTAATTCGTAGTCTTGAACATTTGACACGATTAACGTTTAGGTAGTTAAAAAGCACGTTCCTAAAAAATGTCCTTTTCTAAGTACTTATGTCTTCTATATTTATTTGACCTCTGATCGTATTTCTTTTTTTTTATAATAATTTGTTTTCAATTTCGTATTGTGTTCACTACACTTTTTATATCTACCTTAACTTAAAAATTTTATTTTAATATATAATTTTATGTATTTTAAGATTAATATAACGTAGTACCTTACCACACCGTGCGATTTTTTTCAGGTATAACACTCCCAGGAGCGATAGAAGGCATCAAGTTTTACGTAATGCCAAATATGTCTAAGCTTCTCGAATCGGAAGTATGGATTGACGCCGTGACACAAATCTTCTTCTCGTACGGTCTTGGATTAGGCACGTTGGTTGCTTTGGGCAGCTACAATAAGTTTACTAACAATGTATACAAGTAAGTTTACACTTAAATTATTAGAATCATTTCTAATATTAAAATGAGATTGATATTTTTTTACATTAGTTGTCAGTACTGAAAGTATTGGGTGCCAAGAAAGTCCCTCGCTAGAATCTCTTTAAATGAGAAATTAATAATACTTTTCTGTTATTTTATTTTATCTGGGGACGCAGTTCTGCCACTGTACATCGGTTATGAGTTTCAAATTTCCATATCATGTGTTATGGTCCGTTATCAATAGACATCTGAAGATCTTGATGATGCTAACGCGAAAAATTGTTTTTCAGGGATGCTTTAATAGTATGCTCAGTGAACTCTAGTACATCAATGTTCGCCGGTTTCGTCATATTCTCAGTGGTTGGGTTCATGGCTCACGAGCAACAAAGACCAGTCGCTGAAGTAGCTGCATCAGGTATAACAGATTCATCTATTTCAAGTTTCAATGTAATTCAACGTATTAATAGATTTTGGATGCTACTAAAGCTTTTGACTGTATTTGTCAAGCCAGCTCCAATTAACAAAAATAGGTAATTAAAAAAAGATTGTACCTACTGCTCTACTACAAAAAAAAACCTATAGTCATAAAGGTCATACGATGAAATAAATAAATAATTTTTATCAATAAAAACAATAAAATTTCTAGTAGCTGTTACTGTTATCCTAATCAAATTCTTTTTCCTATAATGTTATCAATAATGTTGCTTTTTAGGTCCGGGCTTGGCTTTCCTGGCGTATCCTTCAGCAGTGCTGCAATTGCCAGGAGCTCCGCTGTGGTCGTGCCTATTCTTCTTCATGTTACTGCTCATAGGCTTAGACAGTCAGTTCTGTACTATGGAAGGGTTCATAACAGCCGTGATCGATGAATGGCCTAAGCTGTTGAGACGAAGGAAGGAAATATTCATCGCTATCACTTGCGTTATATCTTACTTGGTTGGATTGTCGTGTATTTCTGAGGTGAGCTTTATTTTTTGATTATTGAATTTATTTAGGTTACAGTGGATTTTATTATTTTGTAACATAAAATTTTTAAATGAAACGAATTTTACGCATCCACTCTACCTTATTTCTTTCAATTAACCTTGAGATCAAACTAGGATTGATTTATTGTGCAGCATGTAATAGTTCAGTCAAAAGTTATTAGGAATTAATTTAAAATTCTCCTTTAATTATTTGAGAGTATTTATCAGCTGGATTTTCATTATGAAAATAAGTAGCTCTACGAACATATTTTTTATACATTCTTCCAATAATTCACAACTACTAACTTACTTTAACATACTTTAATAATTCTAGGGTGGCATGTACGTTTTCCAAATTCTGGACTCGTACGCGGTATCCGGCTTCTGCCTGCTGTTCCTCATTTTCTTCGAGTGCGTCTCCATATCCTGGGCCTTTGGTGTGAACCGCTTCTATGACGGCATCAAGGAGATGATTGGCTACTACCCTACCATCTGGTGGAAGTTCTGCTGGGTTGGCTTTACACCTGCCATTTGTATTGTACGTATGGTTTTATTATCTGGCACCTTTATCTGCTTTACTATCATCTTAAATTTAAAATATATTTTAAAGAATATGGCGGTGACTTATTTTCAACGTCATATTTTGTGTTGTCTTGTAAAATCATTATCAGGTAGTTTCACGTAATTTTTCAAAACCAACACCGCATCTGAAAGAGCTCGGCCTCGTCATTGATTGCTTCTTAAAAATATTATTTGTTTTGGTATGGCATTCACTTATCTACCCAAAGATCAAATCCTATAATACAAAAATACTTAATTAAAATATGTACTTTTCTTTGAATACAGAGCGTTTTCATCTTCAATCTGGTGCAATGGAAGCCAATAAAATACATGAGCTACGAGTACCCATGGTGGTCCCATGCTTTCGGATGGTTCACCGCGCTTTCCTCCATGCTCTGCATTCCCGGGTACATGATATATTTGTGGAGAGTTACGCCTGGCACTAATATGGAGGTTTGTAAAGATACCATCTGGGTTTTCTTTATTAATATTTCAATAATGATTGTGATATCTATGTTTGGTACTAATTTGTATTTCTTCGTGAGCTTACTTGTATTTTTTACTAAACCACATAAAAACTATATGTCTTGATTTTATTATATGTATATTTTTTCTGTTAACATAATATAGGTATGTTATTATTTATATATTTTATAGTTCTATCATTAAGTTACACTGATTTACCTTCTGTCTCTTGATTTTTCTTCAAGCCATATCTGTATTTTATCATTTTTGCTTTACAGAAATTCCACACAATCGTCCGAATTCCCGAAGACGTTCCATCTTTGCGTACTAAAATGCAAGAAGAAGAGAAGGCCAAGCATGGACACGCTTAAACCAAATGATACACCATTTCGATCTCATTCGGTGAAAGACAAGAGAATGTGAATTCGGTGAAAGAGAAGAGATTTAAGAAGAGAAAGACAATGAGAATGTATAGATTTTGAGAGTACTTCCAAACGAAACTTTTGAATAAGTACACGCACAATTTTAGCGTTATTAGTGTGCCATATATTCTAGATTACAATTTAAGTAGTATATTACTTTATTTACTCAGGTGATTATATTCTTTTTATTAAGGTTCTGTTAGTAGTAGCACTAATAAGCTTTTAAAGAAGTATTAATTTGGCAGATCTAAGCTATTCTTTTTCGTAATTAATAAATGATTGATATTCCTCAATAAAAAGAATAGCTATGTCTACAAAATATAATGTTGTGTCGATTTAATTAATTGTTTTTTTTTTTCAATTAAAAGACTTTGAATTAGTTTTTTGATTGTTTAAGTTAGTTTTAAGTTAGTGATCAAAATGACGTTTTAGTCTCATTTTTAAAATAATTTTGGGTGCGTTGCGACGCGTTCAGGTATGTTTGCTATACGCTATGTTTTATTTTTAAGTGTAAGTTAGTTAAGTGAATGTATGTTGTTTAAAATTAAAGATATGTACTATTGTTGTTGTCTTCCATGTTAAAGTCAATATATGAATGTAGTCTATCTATATTTCTGTCTTCGTAAACGTATTTCTTAACTGTAGTATTATCTTATAATTACGTTAACTAATCAAGAGAAGAAATAAGAACCAATGAAGTAAATCAGTATTTAAAAGATAAAAATTATTATATATTAAAAAATGTTGGTAGCTCCTTTGAGGACTTTTGAAAACAGTGATATTAAATTTTATGGACGAGGTATATTCTCATTTATTAAACGTATCGAGAAACTTAAGAAAGTACCGGCAGTATATTTTATCTTTGAATTATATAATAAAGATACATCTAGAAATATTTTTTACGTTTATCCTTTAAAGTAGTATAAGGTGGATAGACCAAATAACTTACAAACGAGTATATAAAAATTATTATATTGAATAAGCATCAACTTTGTAGATCTGTATGTTTTATACAAGAGAGAATAACTCACCATATTATGTAAACATATGAGTATAATATTATTGAAAATATATGCAAGATTAGAATTTGAAAATATTTCACTGTTACTTTCCAAATTTTGAAAGCATAGTGTGTAAATGCCTAACTTTTTGGTTGTGTTAAATACTATTTATGACCTATATCTAGTTATATTTTTAATTGTAGAGACTAAACGAGTCTATATTTTATTCTTTGGTTTATATGCTTTAATTAATTTTACAGTTTTAACGTAAGTTAAATATAATAATTAATTTAATTATAATAGGTAGGTATTAGTTAACAAGTGAACTAATTATTAGTCTAATTTGTGTTACATTCTGATTCTTTGACTTGGTTATTCTTATAATAATAAAATTAAATATAATTTAATAATAAAATTAAATGATTAGAAGATCTAATTTGATCTATATATTTATATTAAAAATCTGTATTTAAATCCAAATTTTAATCGAAAACGATGAGTATAAATATACTGTAGTGTTTTATACATATAAATCTTCACAATAAATTGGCCTAACTTTGATAAAATTTTCACATATTTTTACCAATGATAATTGTATATCAAAAGCATATTATGTAGGAGACTATATATTTCTCCTTTTATAACTTCATTTAAAAGCGTATAAATTTTAATAAAAATATTCTATTATTCAATACAATTACATATAAAATTTATAGAAAGGAATGTGTGGATTTCCAAAAAACTAAGTGTTCAAAATATATTCTCTATCTATTGATGTCTATTTAAATCGTCAATTTCTATTTATATTGTACTATTTAAAAAAAATATACTATACACAGATTAAAGTAGTGTAGATGAATGTAGATGTTAAGAGATTAAAATCGAACATAATAATTATACGCATACTTTGGGACAATTTACAAAAAACAAAGCCAAAATGTAAGATTTAAAATTATAATAGTATAACTGAATTTCTATTTTGAAATATTCGGATCTTTTCTTTATTTATTACATATTATCTCGGTAAATAAGTTTTAAATTTGCAAATGATTAGGAAAGTTTTTAAAGAAAGAAGAACATAATTTTTAAATTCTGGTTATAAAAAATACTTTGCTCAGGATATTCTACAAAAATTCAATAGTGTGCTTCCATATATAAATAATAGTTAGAATGTTATTATAAGTAATTATAATTTAAATTAAGTGCTTTGCTTGTACCTACTTGATAATATTTAACGATTGTTTTTAGATTTAAATATAAATATATTGATTTACACTGTGTTACAAAAACCCAGTGGGACGTAAGAAAAACTTATAATTACCAAAATTCGTTAATTGGAAAATTAAAAAAACTTAGGTATTTAAATTATCACTGAAGCGAAATTAATTTAACAATTCAATGATTTTGCGTTAAAGACGTGCCACGTGCTGGGTCAAACCTTAAAGATGGCTTATTTTATGTTCGTATGATCATATAATATATGGACATATTATGTTCATATATTATTATATATGTGTTATGTGTATGTGTGTATGAATCTTTAAGGACCCACAAGGTTTACGTTACACAGTGTATAATTATTTGGTCCTACTATTTAGAAGTTACTTTATAGTTTTACATACCATACTTACGAAATATCTACCTATACTATAACATATCCATTTAATATAAGATATAATTTCGTTAGATATAAATATTTTATGCCAAAGGTAACGATGTAATGTTAGATGTTGTTTAATTTATTTCAATATTAAAATATAGTTAATTAAATGGGTGATATTTTTATTTATTTTTACTTACCTACGTAGGTACTTTTAGTAAAATTACAATATATTCGGTAGAGTATTATATTCGTAGGTACTTTTGAAATGAACCGTGAAATGTAAAAAACTTACACCTTCCAAAGTTATAATTACCTACATATTATGTTAAAGTTGTTATAACAACAAGTGTAAGTTTTTATAACATATTCGGCTGCTTATATGATATCGCAGTCAAGTACTAAATTGTAGACGCATGTCAAATATACGGCCCGCGGGCCACGTCCGGCCCTCAAGCCATTTCAGTTTGGCCCGACCGCCTGCGCCATTAGAATTTATCCAGACTAACCGATGAATATCTATAATCGATTCTGAAAATAACTACCAAGAACAAGAATATGAGATCTGACATCAATTAGCTAATCAAAAACAAGAGAACTCAGGTGTCCAATCATTCTAGCTCAAAATAATGCTCTTTACTACCTTTAAATACAAGAATCGATGGTAAAAAATATCTAACGAAATAAAGATATATTTTTAACAATTAAGTATACCTACCTAATTTTTTTCAATTTGACTCTGGCCCGCTAACACGCCCTTAATCTTAAAGATGGCCCTTTGGAAATTTAATTTGTCACCCCTGTTGTAGAGGATAAAACAGTTGTCCTTCGCACCACCGATAAGAAACCTGAGGGTCTGGCCATCCGAACGATTTACGTAAACCTTTTTCGAACAAGCAAACACCAGCGCCATCTGTCATCCAAATTTCTATAGATGGCAGCTGAGCGAACTAGAGCGTGGCTTTCCTCCTGGTGTCAAAACAAGCATTTTGGCACCGATAAATTTCGGGATATTTGTCTTTTCTTCGCACAGATATAATTTAACTAAGGGCCGATTTTTCAATCACCCGATAAACTCTGAGGAATAAATTTGAAGCATATGCCATACAAAATCTGTCAAGTACGTCATATTTATTCCCCAGTTAACGTTTGTCTGACGACTGAAAAATCAGCTCCAAGGCACGGAACACTAAATAGGTACAGAAGGCTTACTCCGCGCGATGATTTAAAGAAATAGCGACTCTAGCGCTGACACAAAAAGTGCAATTCAGTTCGCAATAGCGCCTGGCCCCGCCTTCAAAATCGACACGCAACAAACGCAATGTTATGGTCTCTTTCTATCGCCTAACTTTATCTCTTACGACGTACTAGGGCTGCCGTAGTCAGACGGCGCGTAAAATAGACGTACAACTCGGCCCGCGAGCTGCAACCATCTGAAATATTGGCATCCGGACCCCTACTTGTAGCCGGGACGGTCACGTGATAAGTGAGACTGGCCTGCCCAAGGCTAGTAAAATCCTATGTCGTCACCACATACTGAATATAACAAAATACGTGATTGCAGCATGGCAATAGGCGCCAAGGTAAACAGCGTTACATCATCCAGCAAAAGGCATTGTTAACTTTATTATTTACGTAGAAACGCTAAAATCGACCGAAAATGGTGTTAACACCTACTACACGGCTCGAACGTAAGGCCGACGACTGACTTACAGCTTTTCGATGCCTGCCTTCTAAATTCACAGCCCACGGCAAATTGAATCTAGTTAAATACTCCTATTCCTACTCCAGAGCATTTGTAAAGTGGTGATAACCGAAAACAAAACCCGGCTGAGTTTGTTGTGGGCTTCTTCTCAGTGCAGGGCGCGTTGGAACCCTCGTAAACTTAGTTTTAAGTCGACTAGTAGTTATCACCGTACATAATATTATTTAACAAATATTGTAGACGTTTTACAAGTGCCTTGTATCTTGTAAGTTAGGCCTATGTGAAATAAATATATTTTGACTTTGACTTTGACTATAGTTTATAAAGACCTAGTTTCATCCTACATAACGATCTAGATTTTTGACTTCTTCTTGTCTTCTTGTTGTCTCTGGGATTTTTCCGCGATTAGGCGATACTTCGCCCGCTGCGCGTGACGTCGCTGATTCGGGTCCCCGCCGGATCACTCCAGCCAGCCGAGCTCACTCCAGAATCCGAAGAGGCCTCCCAGGTCGCACAGGATATCTTGGAGTGTTGCTGAGGATCCCAAGTAGATCTCGCGTTGGTCCGACACTCCAGTGCATCTTAGTAGCACGTGTGCCGGTGTTTCGTCCTCCTCCATGCAGGCTCTGCACAGAGGGCTGTCCGTGATTCCTAGGGTGGAAAAATGTTTGTTTAGTGAGCAGTGCCCTGTAATCATGCCTACGACTAGTCTTAGTTTGTCTTTACTAAGCCGTAGAAGTTTATCTGTTAGGTGTTTATCTAAGTGTGTTAAAGCTGTTCTTGCTTGTCTACAGTCTGTAGTGCGTTCCCATATTTGTGCGTGTATCTGTGCGGTGTTTTTGTGTAGCCATGATTTGTACTCGCTGAACGGTATTGGGACAATGGGTTCTGGTCCCGCTACCGTCATCGTTGTGGCCTTTCGTGCTAGATCGTCAGCCGTCTCGTTACCTACATTACCACTGTGACCACGAATCCAGCGTAATGTTACTTTGTTTGTCTTTGATATATGTTTGAGTCTTTTATGGCACCCCAGTAAGAGCTTCGAGGTTGCAGTGTTTTTGGCCAGAGCCTTGAGGATTGCTTGGCTGTCGCTGTGAATGTTTATGTTGAAATTTGTTACCTTTCTGTTTGCTATAGCAGTTGCTGCGGTTTCGATGCCAACACATTCCGCTTGGAAGACCGAGTTGTTCTTACCGAGTGGGTGGGCTATGTTTATGTTCAGCTCTGGACAGTACACACCAGCTCCTGTACCGTTGCTTGTTTTGGATCCGTCTGTGTATACGTCTATCGTCTTGGTGGTTGGTTTGTAGTTATGTTCTTCTTCTATGACGATTTTATATTGTTTGTCCATTACATGTTCCTTCCGTGTTTTGTCACAGATCCAGTCCGTGTAAGGGCAGTTTCGCATTGCGTGTAGTATTTTGGTATGGCCTGTTTGGTTCTCTTTCCACAAACCATATGTTTTCAGTCTGAGCGCTGCGAGTGCTGCTTCTTCCCTTATATAGAGGTGAAGCGGAGGTATGCTTAGTATCGCTTCTAGTGCTGCGGTTGGTGTGGTGCACATGCTTCCAGTGATCGCTAGGCATGCTTGCCTTTGGAATTTTTGGAGCTCTTGTTGTGCCGTCGTTAGGAGTGTTCTGGGCCACCAGACTAGTGATGCGTATGTCAGTGCACTTCTAACGACTGCAAAGTAGAGCCAGTGTATTATTTTTGGTTTTAGGCCCCATGTCTTTCCTATCATGCGTTTACATTGATTCAGAACAATTGTCATCTTCTGTGTCTTGTTTTCCAGGTGTTGTTTCCAATTCAGCTTTCCGTCTAATATTACACCGAGATATTTTACCTCCGTTGATAATGTTAGACTTGTGCCAAAGAGTGTTGGTGTTTTTGATAATGTAGGTTTCCTTTTGTTGGTGAAGAGGATTAGATCCGTCTTTTTGGGGTTCACAGTTAGTTCATTTTCTTTGCACCATTTCTCTATGAGTTTTAGGGCATTTTGCATTATTGAAGTCAATGTGTTTTCTTGTTTCCCACTTATGAGGACTGTCAGATCGTCCGCATACCCTACTGTGAAGAAACCGTTGTCGTTCAGTTTTGTAATAAGGTCATCTACGACGAGGTTCCACAGTAACGGTGATAGGACACCGCCCTGCGGACATCCCCTCGCCACTATGCCTTTGGTTAGACCGTTAATTTCCAGGTTGATCACTCTCTTTTCAAGTAGCGATCCTATCCATGTTCGTAGGGTATTTGGCACCTTGTATCTCGCCAGTGCTGCGTCTATACTCTTGAAAGTCGTTTTATCGAAGGCACCTTCGATGTCGACAAACACTCCCAGTGTTGATAGTTTGTTTCCAAGATCGTGTTCTATTTTACCCACAACTGAGTGCAATGCTGTTTCAGTCGATTTGCCTGTGCTATAGGCATGTTGGTTTCGATGTATCGGTATGTGATGTTTCGGTATGTGATTACTCCGTCACGTAGATATCTGTCACCTAGTCTTTCCAGCGTTTTCAGCAGAAATGAGGTGAGACTAATTGGTCTAAAAGATTTAGGTTGAGTGTAGTCCGTTTTTCCAGGTTTTGGGAGAAAGATCACTTTCACCTCCCTCCATGTTTTCGGTATGTACTTATAGGCTATGCAGGCTTTGTAGATGTCCTCGAGCCGTGGTGTTAGTTTTCCGCTCGCCCATTGTAACAGTGCCGGGAAAATGTTATCTGTTCCTGCAGCTTTGAAGGGGTGGAAGCTGTCAATAGCCCAACGCACCCTGTCTTGTGTGACTATTTTGTTTGCTACTTCCCAGTCTTCTTCTGACGGGGTAGTGTTCTGTTCATTGGTCCAATCTGGCTCATTTACGATTGTACATCCTGGGAAATGTGTCTCTATCAGAGTTTCACATACTTCCTTTTGGTTTATAGTGTAGCTCCCATCCGATTTCTTAAGAGATCCTAGGGTATTATTATTATCATTCGATAGGATTTTCCTGATCCTGTTTGCATTGTCATTTGATTCTATGTTTGTACAGAATCTTGTCCATGATTTGTATTCCGTTTGTCTAACCAATTTTTTATATTGGTTTTGCATATCTTTATAGTTGTCCCAGTCCTTATCTTGTCTGGTGTTCATGGCTCTACTAAAGAGGTGTCTTAGCCTCTGCCGTTTCTTTTCTAGGTCCGGATTCCACCAACTATGTTTTGGTGCTTGTTTGGTTCTCTGTGTGTAGATGGGGCATGCTTGTTCATAGCATGTTTGTATATGCTCGGTAATTCTCTTGACATTTTCTTCGATTTTCAGAACGTCCGCTGTGTTTGTTTTTGTGTCTGTTATTTTTGTATCTAAAAGTGCTTTGTATAGCTTCCTATTTGTTTTTCTGGGATTTCTCCTGGGTATTTCTGGAATTCGTTCCAGGTTTAATTCAAAACTAATGCGTCTGTGATCTGATAGTGACGGTTCGTCACATACATGCCAGTTTCTTGCTTGTCCTGATATGTTGTGTGATGCCAGGGTTATGTCAATAATCGTCTGAAAGCGGCTCGAGACGAACGTTGGTTCTGATCCTCTATTTAGAATGTTAAGGTTAGTAGTGAGTAAGTAGGAAACTAATTGCTCACCTCTTTTGTTATTTGTTCGGCTTCCCCATAGTGTATGGTGTGCGTTGCTGTCCGCTGAGATGATGAGATCCAAGTTCTCATTCTCGCAGTGACGTATTAGATCCGATACCTCCTTTGTTGGTATTTGTCCTTCAATCGGGAGATATAGCGACGCCATGACCAGCGGTTTCGGTGTTGCGCCTGCCCCTTGTTGTATTCCATTTTGTATTATTACTGCTGTTAGGTCTCTGTAACAGTAATGCGTTAGTAGTGACGCTGTTATACAGCGTGGTACATATATGCATGTTCTAGGCGGTTCTTGCAAACTGTTATAGTAGAGCTTACCATTGCAGTTTCCGAGGCCGCATATACGGTTGGCCCTGACCCACGGCTCCTGGATCAAGGCGATGGTCTCGGGTTCAACCTCCAGCAGTCTTCTGAGGTTGGCCGTTGCGAGGTGTTTATGCTGGAGGTTGGTCTGTACTACTTTGATGCAGTTGAATTTTGCGTCAGTGATCGGCCTTAGGGGCCCATCGTTTTAATAGTTCCCCTAGATTGGGTACTGTGGTCGATCCTACCGTTGCCGTCCCCGACGGTGGTGCGGTGGTTGTTCCTGTGGACGTTCCTGCCGCCCTCTCCCATACGGTTGTGTTTGATGGGGGCGTGGAGGTAGAGGGCTCGTCTGCCAACAGCTCGTCTTCCGACTCACTCCTTTCAGACGGTCCCTCCGTTATACCAATCGGTTCAGTGTGTTTTGGTAAGGGAGGCAGGTCTTCCACTGTCTCGACGTCCATCGGCTGAAGGTCCGGTTTTGGGAGTTCTTTGGGGGGAATCTCTCCTAGTTCGTCTCCGTTAAGAAAGCGGAGGTAAATGGTGCCGGTCGAGTATGACACCCTTCTGCCCCTGGCCATTATGCCGTCTATTTGGTCTACCGGTATCCCTAGGATGAGGTTGATTCCCCGTTGTCGGTTTTCTACCCGTTGGTATGAGTACAAGGTCCACGTCGACACTTTGTAGTGCGGGTTCTGGAAAGTAAGGACCTGGTGCAGGAGCTCCAAGTCCTTGTCATAACCCGGTACAAACAGGACCGACTTCACCTTTGCAGGTATGTCGGCCTGGTTTATCAGCGTGTACCTTGTACCCGCCTTGGGTGCTTTCAGCCGCGGTACAGCTTCACGCAGCCAGGTCAAGTCCTTGTCAGTGCTACACCACACCTTCAGCACTCCGTCGCTAAAGTAGGCTTTACCGACAAATTGCGGAACGTGCGGCCCAACCCCTACCCCAGAATTCTTCATCCAGGTGGCATGTTCTCTAACGGTGTTAAAGATCTCCTCCTGAATGAGAATCCGGAGGTTGTCGGCTTGTTCTTGTGTCAGGTCGGTCTTTGGGTCGGTTGTTATCGCCACACTCAGGTGAGGTTGGCTCGCCTGAGCATAGGAGGTCGTCGGTCGTGTGCGTTTGTCTTGTTTGAGTCGCTTGTTCTCTCCCCTGGGTGATATTGTGTCGTCAAGCCTTTCCCGCTTTAAGCCGGTCTGGCCTGTCGACGTGTCGGTGCCCCTCCTCCTTTCGTCAGCCTTGCCGGTGTGGCTGGGCCGACGTGGTGGTGGGGCGTTGGTGCTTGGTGCGTTCGGTTTGGGCCGGGTACAGGTCGTCTGTCCGGACTCGCCCTCCGCGTTGCTCCGGCCTGCAGGTGGATTGGCGGTCTCCGCTGGAGGGCAGCAGCCTGATGGCCGCCCCCCTCCGCTTTGTCCGCTTGATTCCTCCCGCTGGCCGGGGCCTGCTTTGGTCTTGTCCAGACTCAGTCCCGTTTCCGGCCCGGTCGTGCTACCACCCATGGGACCTACTTGTCCGTCTGTCTTTCTGTTTGCTTTCTTCTTGGACTTAGGCTTCTTTTTCCTCTGCCTCGGGACCACTTGGGTCCATGCTTCCCCCGGTACAGGTACTGGAGGTCGCGGCATTGCAGTGGCCAAAGAAGTCAAGTCCAGTGTTCCGTCAGTAGGTCCGTCTGTTGCTGTCCGGTCTACTTCGCTATGGGTCGGTCGGTTTGTGGTGTCCGTCGGTGTCCGTTCAGAAGGCTGGGGTCGGTTGGGTTTGTTACCACACGAGGTGGTAGAAGGCAGAGTGTTTTTTGTGTTTTTGTTTGATTCCATTTTTGTTCCCACGAGAAGCAAGGGAAGTACGGGCGTCACAGGCTTCAGAGCCCCGCTTAAAGCCTGAAGGGCGCTTGTTACTCCTCGATTTGCCCCGGTTTCGAGGAGACACCGTTCGAGACTGAGCAATCCCCCTCAGCCATGAGTCTCTCGGCACGGTTCGTGTGACACCTTAGACTGGGTTGTGTGTTGTGTTTTGTGTATTTGTGTGTTGTTCGACTTCTCACTGCCACGCGCTCCCATACCAGGGCAGCTGTTCTTACAGGGAGTACTCCAGTGGAGTCCCCCCCGTCGTCCCAACCACCACTGGGTCCGGGAAAACGCATTGCAGAGAGATAGTCGGTGTGGTGTGTAGTGTTTGTTCTGGTGATGGGGACGTTGTGGAAAGAAGGAAATATGTGGATCCAGGAGGTCTTAGGCGCGCACCGCGAGTCAGCCATGCCCAGCCCCTTCCCCATCCAGTCCGAATGGACAGACGGGGACAGGGCCAGACAGGAACAGGCAAGCCGTCCCACAGCACACACCTTAGAACCTCCCGGGGAAAGGATGGGCATAGGTACATGGATCATAGGAATAATAGGGGGGGAACCTGAACAGTGTTGGGTGTGTCACTGAACAGACCTCTTGTCCAGGGCCCGTAGGGCAGCGGCTATCCGCAACCCAGCCGACCCGCCCGGTTCCATGAGGAATGGCCCACTGGCAGTAAACCTTGTGGCTACAGAGCTATCCGAAGAAGCACCTGCATCCCCAAAGAGTCCCGCCGTGCCGGGCTAGATTTTTGACGTGATAACGTTTAATAAATTGATGAACGCCAGCAACGCACATGAAAAATAGTTTAAGTTCCGCGTAACGTTCCACCTGAGCCTGTGCGTGCAAGCGAGAGCGCGCAACAAGCGATAGAGAGGCACGATAAAACAAACGATAGAGAGGCCAATTATGACGTTATCACGTAAATCTATCGTCCGTAAACCGACTTTACAGACAACCAATTTTTTGACGTGATAACGTTTAATAAATTGATGAACACCAGCAACACACATGAAAAATAGTAACGTTCCGCGTAACGTTCCACCTGAGCCTGTGCGTGCAAGCGAGAACCCGCAACAAGCGATAGAGAGGCACGATAAAACAAACGATAGAGAGGCCAATAATGACGTTATCACGTAAATATATCGTCCGGAAACCGACTTTACAGACAACCAATTTTTTTAAATCTATGCAAGTTATAGTACTTGACTGCGATCTTACCTGATGGTAAGTGATGTTGCAGCCTAAGATGTTATCGTACTAACTTGGAAGGGTAAGTAAATTTACCCCAAAGGTTTCTACAAGCATCACACCGGAACGCTAAATCGCTTGGCGGTGTGTCTTTGCTGGTAGGGTAGTAACTAGCCACGGCCGAAGCCTCGCAACAGACTAAGATTCCTCCATCGGTCTCTGTCCATCAATATAACTGGCTATTCGCTTATGTTTCTTTCGATTCGTACGGAGTTTGACAGAGTGGGGCGCGCCGTCGCCGATTGAAATATCTACGTTAAGGCTGATTTACCTTTACGCCCTCTTACAAATCAACCTAGAACAGCTGTATGATAGTCATACTTATAGTCATACCTACTCTGTTTTGTCTATTTCCTTCAAATGTTAAATTATTATTTATGATAGCGTAAGATAAAACAGGGTTTAACGGTGTAGAAGCCGTATTTAAGCGCTTTTGAATTAAGTTTTATTTAAAAACTATAAAGTCAATTACTTTCAAATTCAAACGTATTTGGGTCGTCAATCTAAAATCGCTTAGAAGCATAAACACGATTGGATAAAATTTTCTCGATAGAAAGTTCTCCCAAAAGTTGCGCCAAAATCTAAGTTTTTTTAATTTTTATCGGAAACTACAATGGATGTAATTGTCATTTTTGTTTAAATGATTCGGTAATATTAATATCCAAAAACGCTTACAAATATATTTTTGATAACTGGCTTAGTTTTTGAGTAATTAGGTTATATTCTTCCGCGACGCTGCATGTCGCACCTACGAACGTATCTGTAAGAGTGAGAAAGACAAAAATAAATTCAATAAATCAATTAACAACAATCCACGCTTATCCGCAAACTTAGCAGACGTTACCTCCGCGTCCGGTTTGTGGTAAGCCTTTTTCAATAACGTGTCAATTATTGCCAACATTAGGTAAGTTTTAAAATCCTCGTAGATGCAACTATTACACATGCGACTTTTTTAAAGAAACTATTCAACCTAAACCTATTCTAAATCTTAAAAATTTTTGCCTGACCCGAGAATCGAACGAGAGACCTTATGACGTCATCCGTCCGTGTCGAGAGCGACTTGCTAATTAAATCAATAAGGCATTTATTACTTTGTATTATGTAGGAGTTACATTATGCCTCAGGCCCTGATATATATCTCGTACTATCCATAAATCAATAGAATAGTTTTTTTTTTCTAAATTATGAGTTCGGCCTAGTTACTCCTACGCATTGCGCAATTGATCACAAAAGGAATCGAGGACTTAATCTTCACATTTTGTTACTGGGGGGCTAGTCACGTAACTTTTTCATAAACTGAGTGATTAGTGATGTGAACCAAAATATTAAATCTGAAAACGTAACTTTACGTCTATTAGTTTAGAGTGTAAAATTGATTGTATCAACATAGGAAATACAATCATTCAACCTTATTTCGGAAATTAAACGAAATGACCATGGATGTATGGAATCCCGTATCAAGCTGAATCAAACCCAAAATTTATTTTTTAAAGACTACGGTGAACGGTCTCTACATTAACTCCTACAATTTTTTTTTAAATTAACATCCGGATTCTAAAGTTAGGGGCAAGCAAAATGTACATAACGAAATGTGCATCGAAAATAAAGCAACTCTTTGTATGCAAAATTAAATTCCGGATATGAAAAACAAATTCTTAGTGCCCATGGTTCTTAATAAACACTATTTTATTTTCCTAGACTATTTTGGTTTTGGTTCATGTGAAAACTTGATACCACCTTTAGTCATTTTCCTTTATTTTAACGATTGTCGATCATGTTGCGTTTTGAACTTAATTCAATTTTACGCTCTATGTTAATAGTCGTAAAAATGTTTTTTCAGTGTTCGCAAAAAAATTTTGATTTCAATATCGTCTGCTTATTTACTTAAATGTCATGAACTTTTTAAACGTCACGAATTGTAGCCGACGTATGTATCAAGACATGTTGAAAGTTACTTCAACAAACTTAGATAGGTATGAATAGAGATGGGTTAGGTAGGTATTATCGTAAAACGAGATAAGACCTAACTTCTGTCTAGATAAGTTCAATAGAAATAAAGTACTTATCTACTCATAACGTGTAGAGTAAATAAGTAATTAAAATGCAAAGGCTCGCCATTTTGATTGTAAAACTCATTCAACATACGTAGGGCCATTGAAAGTCTCGAATTATATCATCGATTCTCTCGGTAAAGGCCGTCATATGACTCGAATATTAATTGCTTTTGAGGAATATCGATTACAATATAATATTATCGGATAAATATAGCCCTTCATCTTTAGGCCTTTTTGATGACCTTTGCAAGACTTTTGCCTTTCAAGACTTTCAAGACCTTTGCAAGACTTTCCTGCAGTATTATAGCCATACAATGTGGTCGATTCTGTTATGCAAAATCTCTAAACGTAACTAATTTAAAATAGTGTTATCCTTTTCCATAGGGAAGAGTTCGAAAATGATAGCACTATTTTTAATTAGTTTAATTTAGAGATTTTGTTTGATTGAGAGTTAGCACCATTGTCTTTCCGCCACGGTGTAAATTGAGCGTATGTCATGTTACCTTTTTTACGCAAATTTAGCAGTTTGATGTTTTTTACAGCTTCAAAGCCTACTGTGGACCTGAGTTTTTTTTTTTTTTATAAATAAATAAATAAATATATACGGGACATTTTACACATCGCAATCTAGCCCCAAAGTAAGCGATAGCTTGTGTTATGGGTGCTAGATGACTGATAATATACATACATACATACTAATATACATAAATATAATATATTGAAAAACACCCAGACACTGGAAAACATTCATGCTCATCACACAAACATTTACCAGTAGTGGGAATCGAACCCACGACCTCCGGCGCAGACGGCAGGTTCGCTACCACTACGCCATTCGGTCGTTTATGGTTTTAATTTCAAATTAACACCTCCATGTGTTTCCAAGATAACAAATCGTGATAGACAGACAGACAGACGGCACATTAAAGTGATTCTATATAGGTTCCGTTATTTCCTTTTGAGATACGGAACCCTAATAAACCATTCACGCAGGCGAAGCCGCGGGCAACAGCGAGCTTTTAATTTAAACACAATCATTAATAGACATGTGGGTGCGGCTCACAAAAAATGTACCATAACACACTGGAAATTGTAACACACGATAACACACTGGAAATACGTAACACACTGGAATTAATGTAAAGGTTAGTATCTATAATGGTAAACCCTTCGTGCGCGAGTCCCATTCGCACTTGGCTGGTTTCTCGACAAATTATATATTACTATTTTTTATTTCTAAATATATAAAGTTAGAATAAGCATTCTTGTAACGAATTCTAAGCTTTATATTTTTCACGTGTGTTACGTCACACAATTTTGTAACACACATAACGCACGTGAAAACACACAAGTGAAAAAGTAACCTCAAAGTCATGTAGCAACTTCAAATGCAATATAATTTACTAAACAACTACATTATTCAGTCGTATCAAGTATTAACTTTATGTCTCTAGACACCCAACAAACTATATCATTATTTACCATGAAAAATTAATTCCAAAAAGTCAAGAAAATCCAATGACGAACTCGTGACACACACTGAGTAGCATTTTTATAGCAAACTAAGATGGCTGTCAGATCACTGACTTTACTATTTGATGGATGAAATGTTGCCAGACCAAAAAAAATAAGTGAAATGTTTCTATTCATAATAAAAAAAAAACTTACACGTATCAAACTGACTAATAACACACGTGAAATAATATAGGGACATTTTTTAAATCCAACGTTTTTATTATTTTATCTGTATTAATATCGGTTTTTTGACGCATTATATGTAGATTCATTCCAATGCCATTGTTCAATAATGCGATGGGCCTATAACTACAAGTTATATGATGAAAAATAATTTTTAATGATTTTTAGTCGGGGCTGGGACATTTGTTTTTTCTATGGAACCAAAAATTATTCCTACTGATTGCAAATGTTTTTGTTGTTATTATTAATGTTTTAACTGCTACATTGGCCTGATACTATTACAAGTGAATTGAAGCATGTACAGATAACAGAAAATCTTTTCCTTGAATGAAAAAAAATACCTATTTCTTTTTTCAAAGGTAGGGTCACGAAAAATTTGGAAAAGGTACATTTTTTGTGAGCCGCACCCATGTACCCTGGATAAGGCGGACGGCGCAAAAAAATTTCGCCAGTTTATCAGTGCCAAAAATGCTTGTTTTGCCACCAACAGTAAGGCCACGCTGTAGTTCGCTCAGCAGTCACCTATATAATTTTGACAGATGGCGCTACTGTTTACTTGTAAAAAACAGGTTTACGTAAATCGTTCGGATGCCCATATCCTGAGGTTTCTTATCGGTGCAATCATTATAAAACAATCATGTGTGCTCTCTGACCTTGGTGCCAACAAAAAGGCGTCATCAGCCGGGGTCGCGGGTTCGATTCCAGACTGCAGACATAAATAAACGATGCGCAAGCCTTCCATGAATTGAGGTCTTGATGTATTTTTTTGACGAGTATTTATTACAGATGGCTGTATTTACATAGAGGTATTAAATGAGAAGCAGAGAGGCCTTATCCACTTATCCACGAATTTATTTTACAACTATTGACAGAGTGTAAAATTGAATGTAATCAAAACGCAACATATTCGACAATCGTGAAATTAAGTTCACGTTGCACGGTAAGGTTTAGGCATTGTATTTCGTATGTAGAAGTACCTACATAAAATTTTACACTTTTAAAGTGTAAAGTTAATTTTTTATTTTAATCCTAGATTCACTTCACTCAATGTGTGAAAAAGTAACGTGAATCACCCCGCTCCACACTATTAAAAAGCACAGGGTTAGTAATATTATAATATTTTCGATACATTAGTAAGCACAGAGTTGCGGTATTAGCATAGTTTTAACTTTTAAGATTGTATTAGTAAGAACAGACGCGTTGGTTGTCTCCACCGATAAGGAACTTGAGGATAGGGTCATCAAAACATTTTACGCAAACCTTCTTTATACAAGAAAATATGAGAGCAGTCTGTCAAAATTTTCCACTTACACGCCACAATATGGCGGAAGCCGTCTCCATGGAAACGTGCGAGCAGACCATGCAAAAAGTACTCTGTGGTGAAGACTATTGACAATTTAGGCATCTGTGGCGGAGACGGCTTCAAAACAAACATCTTTGGCACCGGTAAACTGTGCCAACCTCCCTAGCGCAGTGACGGCGCGCTCGGATTCGAGTGGGAGGTCGCGGGTTCGATTCCCGCCACGGGCCACTTTGAGATTTTATAATTTCTAAATTGGCTCAGGTCTGGTCTGGTGGGAGGCTTCGCCGTGGCTAGTTAGCAACCTACCAGCAAAGACGCACCGCCAAGCGATTTAGCGGTTTCCGGTGCGATGCTGTGTAGAAACCGTTGGGGTAAATTTACTTACCCCTAAGTTAGTACGATAACATCTTAGACTGCATCATCACTTACCATCAGTTGAGATCGCAGTCATGTACTAACTTGTATAGAATAATAATAAAAAAACTTTTCCTCGCGGTCCGTTGCGTCCAGGTCATACTGTCTCATAATTCCTTTACACTAAACAATTAACAAAAACATGCCCTTGAAGAAAATTCTGAATTCTCCCCTAATTCAGAATTCCATGCAGGCGATGCAGCGGGCAGGAGTTACTAGTTAGTGAAGAATTGGTATAAAATTATTTGTTCTATACACCGATAAGAAAATTTCTAGTCTTTTTTTTTTGATAAATAATATATATCAGGACAATGGACATTACACATACCGCCATCTAGCCCCAAAGTAAGCAATAGCTTGTGTTATGGGTACTAGATTACTGATAAATAAATACATACTAATATACTTAAATATTATATATTGAAAAACACCCAGACACTGGAAAACATTCATGCTCATCACACAAACATTTACCAGTAATGGGAATCGAACCCACGACCTCCGACGCAGACGGCAGGTTCGCTGCCGCTACGCCATACGGTCGTCAGTCTTATAATATACAAATATTCAGACAGACAAGCGTGTGTTACAGTAAGTAGATATCAATCTACCTAATATTTATATTGGCCTAACAAAAGTGCTTCTTAGAATGAGATTACGTGAACAAATATTATAGGTATAACAAAGGTAGAGATAAAAACACCAAGCGTCTGCACATATCTGATATTCTGCTTTTATATATACTACCTACTTACATGTGTAACTAGATTTTGCCCGCGGGTCCGCCCGCACGAATTTCGGTTCTTCACAAGGAAGTTGAGGATTTTCCGTCCCCGTTCCCTTTCTCAATCTTTATGCATTTCTAGTTGTTGTAAGTGTTAGTTTTCTATAACAATTTACCTATTACTATTTACTGTAGACATAAGTTGCTCTAGCAATAGATAATGATCATGGATTTCGTACCGAGCTGATTCAAATCCAAACTTTATTTTTTATAGACTGAGGTCTCCACATTAACTCTTACAATTTTTTAAAATTAACATCGGGATTTCAAATTTTTGTATAGTTGTAACTACTTCATAAATCTGGAATCCATCTTTGATCAGTCTTCTTTCAATTTTTTTAAGTCCAAATAGTTATCACTACAATTATAGAGACAGAGTAAAATCAAATGACTTGTCTTCTGACAGACTCAGCCTCTGTATAATCTGTAGCCTACATGAAATAAAATATTTTCTATTCTATTCTATTCTTTAAACAGTACAGATCATATGTTAAAATTCGACTCTGGGTCTCCGTCTACCAGGAGAACAGAATTACTCAAAAGTATTAGGTGCAGTTATTTTGACCTGTTGCACTTATTAAAGAGAAATACTTTCACCAAAGCTGCAAAGCCCCGAGGCCATAATACAATAATTCTTAATACGTACCATAATATTATGTACTTCGTCCTGCAGCAATGATTATGCAGCATCTGTGTGCAGACTTTATCTCGTACGAGGATCCTGTAGAATAAGCAGCGTCAGATGTCACCATCACCGTTAACTAGGTTTATACCTACGGGCATACTTGAAAAATATATTTGCAGCATGCTGTGGATTAATGTTATCTGTGTGTAGCTTTGGGATACATACTCAAAACCGACGTATTACCTACATACATAAAAAAAACGTCGTACATTAAAATAAAATAAATACATAAATACATCAGGACAATTCGGTCGATATTGTTAGGATTCAATGTTTCAGAAGCAAAAACAGAATCTCTATGGGAGCTTTGTGTCTCTTTACATGAAAGTCATTCTTTATTACTGATAAAGCTGGGCACACATGCCCATTTTCTATTATCAAACTGTGACTGTGACTTTAGTTAGCTAGAAGTACGAGTAGGTTAAATTGTCGACATTAACAATATAGTGGAATACATAGTAGGTACATTACAAAATAAATTGACTACCTTTTTAATTTCAGTGCTCTCCTGGAAAGTTGGTTTGAATTTGATTGAATTTGTCAGTGTTCTTGAAAATACTGACCGTCCGATTTTTCTTCATCGGTTTGAAGGATAGATTTATTAAGTGTATGTGCCGATTGCATGACTTGAATGACTCTCTAATAGTCTCTAGCTCAGTATCATTAAAAAAATGAAAGCCTTTAAATGGCATTTGACTTATCTATAAGTTGAAGTTTTCTGTTTAATATTTTTGATGATATCAGCGATATATTTGCCTATTATTATTACCCTTGTTTTTAATTACCCCCCTGAAATTATTGTCGTGATGGTGTATCTGAAATTCCATATTCTTTGACAAGACAGAGACGGCCGCGGCATTCGGCGACCAAAATAGATTGCGTCGCATACGCATGCTTAGCGGTCTCCTGTGAAGCAAAGGAACCGATTATAAACTTAATGTACGATAAATCATAAAAATTAACTTAAATTAATCCTATCTTGTACAAAAAAAAATTGTGAACTATATTGAAATTGTGAACTATATTGTAGTACTTATCCTTAAAAAAATTGAAAAATGAGAATGGTTTTAAAATAATTGCATTCCTTTTTAGTGTAGAGTGATAGAGTGAAATGGGATAAGTGATCATAGAGTATTTATTGAAGTGTACTTTTAAGTGTTTGTTTAAATAAGTGATAATGTGGTTGTTATTGTGTATGTTTGTCTTTGTCCTGCCAATCCGGTATGCTGATAGTAAGTACCACTTCACTTATATACTTTGTAAACATAATTTCTCGGAAATAAAGTATGTAGTATAATTTGAACTTGAAAGGACCAGATACTTAGTTCCATAAAAAAAGACCCTTATCTTTTGCTTCATCCTTTGGAACCTCCCCGTGGTAAAAGATAATGGATTTACTCTTTACCCGTGGTTAAATTGGTAAACGCTCCAGCCGCGTTTGCTGAAGAGAAACAGGTTCAAATCCCGCCGAAGAAACTTTTTAAATAGATACCTATACTTTTCTCTCCTGCGAGCGAAATTTGGGTTAAAAGAAATCTAAAATTTTATAAAATTGTTAATTAAGGCTCAAATAACACCAGCGCGGAATGGAATGGAAGCGACCTTTTATTTTTCTTAAATAGGTACAAACTAAAAATGAGCCAAAAAAATCGCGCGCCTTCCGGAGAATCCTAGCGCATTCTCGAGAATTATTTATTTTGTATATTTATCCCTTTGAAATAAAGATCATTCCGCCGCGGTGTAAATTGACACTTATAAGCTCCCTTTGCCATGTGATAATAATTTAATTTATCTACAGTCGTCATTTCGTTTGCTCCTTCCATAACTTCATAATATTCTTGTAAAATTTTTGTCTTTTTTATGTAACAATTTACTCTGTTATGTGTACCATAAATAAAATAAAATGAAAATAAAAATGAAATATTATATAAAACGACATACAAAAAATGTGTGAGAATGACCATTGTCTTCAATAAGTCATGTGATCAATTTGTCCATGAGCAGAATTATGACATTGCATCGTATCTTGGCAGTGCTTTTATATCGATAGAATGCCCACCAGCGGCCGAGAGACCACACAATATGACCCAATTTCACCGATATATCCCTAAGGATGAGCCCATCTGTACTTCTGCATACAAAAAAAGAGTAGCTCCATCTGGCAAAATTCCCGATAATACGCCACAATATGGGAAAAACCGTCTTTGTGGACACGCACGTGCGGAGAAATAACATAGTGATCTATAGCATGAATTGCGGTCCATAGACGATACTGCGGTTTGCTTACTATATTGAGGTCGTTGGTGTCAAAAGATACATTTTTGACACCAGTAAACTGGCGACATTTTTCGCTCGGTCCGCCGGGTCCTGAGTATATCTATTCCCAATTCAAAAAGTATAAACTCCCACTTCTGTAAGGAATTAAACCCGAGGGAATGAATTCTGGTGTAGGTACGTGGAAAACTTAAGTAATTTTTTCCATGGTATTTAAGATCTGTAGCGTGCCGTGCACTATCCGGCGTATGCGACCTAGGTCGGCGAAGATGATTGTTCACCGCCACTTACCAACGCTGCACTGTTTGTCGAATAGAAAGAAAGGAGGTAGCTCGTGCCGGCTTTTGGCTTGAACCTTTATGGATCAAGGGCCGTTCTGGAATCCGTCACTCGTCGATGGCTGCAACTCCAGGGTTGTCGGGAATTAAATTAAACTAAGAGATTGATCAGAAAATCATTTACAATTGTATTCGGAATTTAAATTAGGTTAGTAATACATGCGCTTGGCTTAATGGCTAAAGTACTAGGCGACTAGTCTAGAAATCAAGGCCGAATTATTCCCGTTTTCGACGGTAATTGTGTGGCGAATTACGCTAGCGGGAAGCGCTCGCGAAAATGGGGTAGATGAAAGTCCACAGAGAAAGGAAGAGTTTACGATACGGATTGTCCAGGATCCCGAGGCGCGCGTCGTGGAGGGTTGGCGGCGGCGGCCGGCCAACCAGCAGGGAGCGTACTGGGGTACGCGCTGGCGTCTCACTGCTGTACCATGGGGAGCAGGGCTGATGGTCTGGCTCCCGACCACGTGTCCGTCTGGGTGCAGCGCGTTCGTTCGCCTGGAGGCATCACTTATTTTCGACGATCACTTCACTTCACTGCACTGTGTTACTTATAGTTACTTTACATTGGCGGTAGGATCTCAAGAGCTAAACAAACGTCCACCAAAGCGCCGATTACGAAAAAGTACGGCCATTACGCGGCGTGGTCCGCCATGTTGGGATAAGTCGCTGGCACCTGTCGCGAAGTGCGAGCGAGTGGGGTTTAGACACCCGTTTTGAGGTGGTCGCGAAGCGACCGATGAACTTGTGCTCACTCCAGGGGGAATCTGGAGCCCTGATGCGGCTTCACATATCGAGCTAGTGAGCCGTTTTTAAGTTGAAGGGACTAGACGCGTCCGAAAGCGTCGGTTGTCCGTGT
The DNA here is from genome assembly GCA_036785405.1 of Coenonympha arcania. Taxonomy (NCBI): domain Eukaryota; kingdom Metazoa; phylum Arthropoda; class Insecta; order Lepidoptera; family Nymphalidae; genus Coenonympha; species Coenonympha arcania. The sequence continues at coordinate 2,036,167 of CM072078.1, read as the reverse complement.
GCGACTCGCTGACCGAATCTACGTCCGGCTAGTGATGTACCTTTTTCCGTTTTACTATCTAGTGACGTGCCTTGGGTTTGAAGGTGGGCGTAAGCCACAGACGAGGCAACTGGTTGCCAACTTCTAGGTTGGGGTTACCGGAGGGTTGATTGAGTGAGATGGTAGTGTATAACACTACAATACCCCGTTTTTTGGAGAAAGATAGCAAGGCTATCGGACAGGCCGGTCAGTTGTAAAAAGAGGATGACTCTATAGTAGAGTCTGTAGTTGGGTGTGTTATGTGAGTAATGTGTGATTTAACTGTAATTTGTTTTATTTATTAGTTTTTGTTTTTAGGTATTGTTAGGTTTCCTATGTGATTATCTAAACTAATTGGAACTGTTCCTTTCGTGCTAATCTACTCATGCATTCTTGTAATTTATTTAAATTTGATTGTGGCGCCTTTTAATTTTGAATAAGACTCTATCACTCTATTTTATCATTCATTCTATCTAGCATACTTGTTAAGTTCTAAATGGTTGAGGTACCTCATAGGATTGGAACAAAATTAGTTTTAATATTTGATGTTAGTGTTTGAATTAGGGGAAAAAAAACTTAATTTTAATTTTAATTTGAATAGTATATTATATATTAATATTATATTGATATATTATGATTCAGTGTTATATGTAGTTACTGAATGTGTAATTTGTTTTTGGAAATTCTGAATTTTCCAAAATCATGTACTTCATAACTTGTGGAAAAGGGATGTGCGTAGAGTCGATCACCTCTCTTTCTTGCTTATTTTACTGAATAGAATTAAGTAGACTAAGATATATTTTTTTTTAATTATTGTTATTACCTACGGCATGCATTGTAGTTTGAAGAAAAGGTCGTTATTTAGTTAACTATGTCGACGCTTCTCGTTGAACTATAATTAAGTGTTGTGTGTTGCATATGCTTAAATTAATGTTATATTTACATTATAGATAGGGAATGTATATTTACAGTAGCCAGGGAAAGTATATTTGTAGTGGGAGGTTATGATTACTGTGGACAGGGGGGATGTATCCACAGTGGATAGGGAAGTTCCCTTTAATAAATGTTTGTAAATTGTAAAAACTTGGTTTTAATTTTTACCCGAAAAGTATTCATGTTTTTGTTATGAGTTTTACAGTATGTAAACTCTACAATGTGTAGTTACTATTTATTAAAAGATAGGCAGTGGCTTTTGACTGCAAGAACGAAAGTGACTCTTTTCTAAGTGGTCAGTTTTTATTAAAAGGAAGCGGTCACGAATGATTGCAAAAGAGGAGTGAATCTCTCGGATTGCTCCAAAATTAACCGGAATATTTTTTGGTTTTGGTAAGAGTTAAGTTGAAGTTGGGTGTATTACCTAAATTATGTTTTGTTTAAGAAAATTTGATAATGTCTTTTATGTATCTTTGTTCATAGTGGTATGTGATTTTTGCTGATTAGCTCGGTTGCACTTTGGGCAGGAGTGGGTAAGAACATTTGGGTTTCCGCATTTAAAACATAGGATACCTTTCACTGTGCGGCACTGTTTATAATTATGTCCCCGCCGGTTGCATTTTCTGCAGGTTTCCCAATTGGGGGTTTTGTTATTATCTGTGTTGTTATAGTTAGTGGTTCTGTTCGAATGAGAAGTGTCGGAGTGATTCCTTGACTCCTGAGTTGGTTTTGAGTATGCCTCGTAGTTGCGGCTGAGTGTTATTAGTTGTTCTATTGAATTAATTGTGTTGTTGGCTAGGAGTGGTGCATAATCTGGCAGCAGGTTGTGTTTAATTATTTCTAGTAACGAAGAGTCCGATATTGGAGTCATCAGTTTGGAGTTTAAATCTCTTATGTGTGTTATATAGGCAAATACAGTCTGATTTCTTTGTTGGTATGTGGTTCGGATTACCTTCTCAGTTTTGTATTCAAAATCTACTGGTTGGAAGTTATTTTTAAACTGGGAGCAGATGTCTTCCCAGGAAGTTATGTTGTTTTTTATTTGTCTATAAAATTGGAGAGCTGTACCCTGAAGAAATTCTGAAAACCCTCTTAGCACTATTTCTATGTCGACATCCTTCGCTGCTCGCATTTCTTCTACCCTTGTGAGGAAGTCGTATACGCAGGTGTCTCCGTTGAATTTTATATTCCATGACTTGAGGTTGGTCAAGTTGTGCATATTGTATATTATTGGTCTTTCGGACTTCAAAGTGGAGTTCAAGTCATGGAATATTGGTGGTGAGTCCTTTTTTTGAGGTTCAGGTGGAGTGTCTGCTAATCTACTAGGTGTCGTGAAAGGTGTTGAGATTGAGTAGGTGACTTGTGTACCTGTTTGCGGGTATCGTTGTCGAGTGTTAACATATGATTGGGGTGGAAGCTGAGAGGTTGGGATGGTTATGGTTCTCGTTGTTGAACCAGTGGTTGAGGTAGTTGTTTTGGTCTCTGGGTTACCGGTGGAATCATTGTTTTGACTCATTTTTCGGTCTTAAGTTCAAAGATTTGAATAAAATTTTGTAAATAATAGAATAGGGGTTACCTTAAATGTATTTGTTTTTCGAAGAGACGCGGTGGGCCTGGTGGTCGTTCGTTGCTATCACAAATATGGGTTGGGATCCACTGTTATCACTAATTTAGTCTATTAGTGTCTAGTATTAATATTAAATTGTCACTCAGGCGTTTCACTCCGTTGCTATATTAAGTAATTGGAATTAGCAAAGACTTAAGTGTTTGTTTATTAATTGAACATCGAAGAAATCGATAAGATTTAAGTTTTAATTTAATAGAATAAACAATTGAAAACTTGATTGACGTATTGTCAGAAATAATAACGATGTCAAATTCAATTGACGTTTGCTTGTCATTAGAGTGAATGGAGCTGAAACGTCAGTGTGACTTAAGCATAGACATGGCATAGACACAGAATGACATTAGGTTACACAGATTAATATTTTCGCAGATTTTAGTTGTATGAAGTTCGACTAACCTCTGAAGTTGCCAGACAAGCGAGTGACAGATGATACTTATCGTTCGGGCGCCATCTGTGTAGCGTGCTGTGTCACTAACCGGCGTATGCGACCTAGGTCGGCGAAGATGATTGTTCACCGCCACTTACCAACGCTGCACTGTTTGTCGAATAGAAAGAAAGGAGGTAGCTCGTGCCGGCTTTTGGCTTGAACCTTTATGGATCAAGGGCCGTTCTGGAATCCGTCACTCGTCGATGGCTGCAACTCCAGGGTTGTCGGGAATTAAATTAAACTAAGAGATTGATCAGAAAATCATTTACAATTGTATTCGGAATTTAAATTAGGTTAGTAATACATGCGCTTGGCTTAATGGCTAAAGTACTAGGCGACTAGTCTAGAAATCAAGGCCGAATTATTCCCGTTTTCGACGGTAATTGTGTGGCGAATTGCGCTAGCGGGAAGCGCTCGCGAAAATGGGGTAGATGAAAGTCCACAGAGAAAGGAAGAGTTTACGATACGGATTGTCCAGGATCCCGAGGCGCGCGTCGTGGAGGGTTGGCGGCGGCGGCCGGCCAACCAGCAGGGAGCGTACTGGGGTACGCGCTGGCGTCTCACTGCTGTACCATGGGGAGCAGGGCTGATGGTCTGGCTCCCGACCACGTGTCCGTCTGGATGCGGCGCGTTCGTTCGCCTGGAGGCATCACTTATTTTCGACGATCACTTCACTTCACTGCACTGTGTTACTTATAGTTACTTTACATTGGCGGTAGGATCTCAAGAGCTAAACAAACGTCCACCAAAGCGCCGATTACGAAAAAGTACGGCCATTACGCGGCGTGGTCCGCCATGTTGGGATAAGTCGCTGGCACCTGTCGCGAAGTGCGAGCGAGTGGGGTTTAGACACCCGTTTTGAGGTGGTCGCGAAGCGACCGATGAACTTGTGCTCACTCCAGGGGGAATCTGGAGCCCTGATGCGGCTTCACATATCGAGCTAGTGAGCCGTTTTTAAGTTGAAGGGACTAGACGCGTCCGAAAGCGTCGGTTGTCCGTGTGCGACTCGCTGACCGAATCTACGTCCGGCTAGTGATGTACCTTTTTCCGTTTTACTATCTAGTGACGTGCCTTGGGTTTGAAGGTGGGCGTAAGCCACAGACGAGGCAACTGGTTGCCAACTTCTAGGTTGGGGTTACCGGAGGGTTGATTGAGTGAGATGGTAGTGTATAACACTACAGATCTTAGACAGAAGGACATACTTATTCTACCATGTCAACAATCATGCTCCACATTACAGTGTAAACTAGGAAACTAAATGGTTTATAGCATGTAACGTGTTTTTTTATCTCACGTCACATGCGAACAAGATATATCTTTTTTTCTCTTTCTACTAACAATATTTTCGACTTTCGAGTTATTTAGTCTCAATAATCTTTGGTAGAGTGTACTGCCATGCTGTGGTCGCGGAATCTCTGGAAGTTTTACGTAGTCTGTGATCCAGTTTGACGTTTCACTTTTCTACCGAGCTCGCAGGCGTGCAGATGCCGTCTTGAAAATTTTCATAGTTTTAAGCGATATTATGTCGCAAATAATAAATAATAACTTATTATTCAGGCAGATTGCCAAAATGTATAACAATATATAAAACGGCGCAAATGCGGTAAGTGCATTGACCTTTGGTTTTTTTAGTCACGCGTCTTGCCATGTGGACGCCAAATTAAAATCATTTTTTCTATTGTTACAGCCAATCCCTTATGGATTAGTCATTCCCTTATGGATTACGTTTTATTTCCATATGGATTTGTTTTCCACACGATTTCCATGCGTTTTCGTTGGACACGTTTTTGGTCTAACCTATCAATCTTAAACTACGCATACGCAAGATCTAGCCTGACATCGCTTTACTTCGATTATGGACTGAGCTGCGTGATGCCCTAGCTGTTTGGTGGTCCAGCTGCGATGCAGCGTCCCAACGATGACCTTTGAACTTTGAACCTTGTTTCACACACACAAGCCAGGATACCAGTGAATAGTCGTGGTGAGTGATACGAACATTTAGGTGATAGCTCCAACATAGGCTCGGACATTCCGTTATCATCCTAAAATATAAACTTAGCCGTGTGTGCAACCTTTTAGGTTATTTTATAAACTTTAAGTAAATTGTTATGCGGCTTATTTCAACCTTATAAATTAAGTAACTTTTTGTACTGTAATATAATTAATTATAACCTAACATAAGGCAAGAGTAAAGAAATGTGGAATCGTAAATAATAAATTTGGTAAATTTCATATTTGAATATTTATTTATTCTCCAATCAATTTCTTTTCCAATCAATTAATTCTATATTTCTATTTATATTTTTTTTATATATTACAATTGGCAGCCCGTTGAACAGGGACCTGATTGTCATAACCTGATCGTCATAACCTGATTGTCATGACCTGATTGTCATAACATGATTGTTTTGTCTGTTTGTCTTACATATCGCATAGGTAATTAAACCTTATTGTTCATAATAGTATTGGAGAATAAATATTTTGTTTCCTCTTTCTTGTCTTGTCCTTTTTATAATATAATATTGTAATTTTAAGGTGTTTTGTAATCCTGTTACATTATAATATAATATGTAAGTTAAATTGTATTAGATATTAAGATTTTTATCTTAACATACTATCTTAACATAGCCTATTAAGTTCTCTTTTATGCTAGCTAATCTTGGGTTGTTCTAAGGTTGTATAGTATATATTAATGGCACAATTAATTTAGTAACAGGATACACACCTAATTTTCTAATGTTTGGGAGGGAAGTTTTTCTCGATGGATCCCTACATAAATTTAATTTAATCTCTGACCCTTCGGAGTTAATCATTGGTAGTCGTTCAGATTATTCGGACGCACTCCTTACTTTAAATAATATTTTTAATAAAACAGTTAGTAATTTGGCTAAATCATATAAGCGAAATGCTAATTATTATAATCTCGGTAGAAAAGGCATTTCTTATTGTGTTGGAGACATAGTTTGGAGGCGCAACTTTGTGCAATCCAATGCTGCTTCGTTCTTTTCAGCTAAATTAGCTCCTAGATTTGTAAAATGTAAAATCATAAAGAAAATTTCAGATAATGTATATATATTAAAAGATTTAGCAAAAAATAGTACCGGTAGATACCATATAAAAGATATTCTTAAAATTTAAATAAAATTAAACTTTCAACTTTCTCCTGAAAAGAACCTAACAGATACCAATGCAATAAGGACTAATAATATTATTTTGCATAGGATTCTTGGCTTTTGTCAATCCTATTCAATTTTTTGGGTTGTGGTTAAGCACATGCTCCACATTACCAAATTGTATATATTGTATATTTTGTTTAAAGATAAGTTTGTTGTCTTTTAATTTTCCTAGTACATATGTATAGACCATATGTGGGTTCATGTTTTGTAAATATTTAGTGCCTTGTTTCACACATGTGAACAGGTATCTATTGTAAATATTTTGTGCTTTGTCTCGCACATGCGGACAAGCATTATATATATAATTCATCTTTGGCCTTGTCGCACACATGTGGACAAGTACGCTAGGTCTTTGCTTAGGCAGGACGATGATTTCGATGTCGCTCTTTTGTAGTGCATCATTTTGGGTGGTTCGACACTGCGCGGCGAGGGTGCCTCAGTGCTTTGTTCGGTTGCATACCATTCCAAAAAATCTTTAGCTAGGTTAGTTCGTCAATGCGCGGCGAAGGTGCCTCAGTGCTTTGAACGGTTGCATACTAACTCTAGATTCTTTTATTTTGGCTTAGTGTTGTGTTAGGTTGGTTTATCACTTCACGGCGTTAATGCTTAGTGGCTTGATCAGTTGTATACCAACTCTAATCACCCACTCTTCAAAAGTTTTCTTCTCTTCTTCGCTAGTTTGGTTTACCATTTCACGGCGTTGGTGCCTAGTGTTCTGGTCAGTTGTATACCAAACTATGCAACCTTAGTATAGAAACTTTGTTTTGTTAGATTGCTTATCAATCTATTTCAATAATTTACTTTTGGCTCTAAATTCTTTGTTGTTGTAAGTTTAATATTTCTTGCTTTTGCCTTGTGTAATTATTTTGGGCAAAGAAAAAAAATTATTTTTTTCTTTTTTTTCTTAGGAAGGGGAAAAATGTAACGTGTTTTTTTATCTCACGTCACATGCGAACAAGATATATCTTTTTTTCTCTTTCTACTAACAATATTTTCGACTTTCGAGTTATTTAGTCTCAATAATCTTTGGTAGAGTGTACTGCCATGCTGTGGTCGCGGAATCTCTGGAAGTTTTACGTAGTCTGTGATCCAGTTTGACGTTTCACTTTTCTACCGTGTGCTGATTCCGAGTTTTTTACTTATTCGACAGTGAGAGCGTAAACGCGAATTTGTATAGGATTTTTGTAGCGACATCTATTGGCACACTTTGTAAACTACTCCAATCCCATACAAATCGGCGTTAACTCTCTCACGATCGAGTAAGTAAACATATTTTAAAAAACTCGGAATCAGCACACCGAGCTCGCAGGCGTGCAGATGCCGTCTTGAAAATTTTCATAGTTTTAAGCGATATTATGTCGCAAATAATAAATAATAACTTATTATTCAGGCAGATTGCCAAAATGTATAACAATATATAAAACGGCGCAAATGCGGTAAGTGCATTGACCTTTGGTTTTTTTAGTCACGCGTCTTGCCATGTGGACGCCAAATTAAAATCATTTTTTCTATTGTTACAGCCAATCCCTTATGGATTAGTCATTCCCTTATGGATTACGTTTTATTTCCATATGGATTTGTTTTCCACACGATTTCCATGCGTTTTCGTTGGACACGTTTTTGGTCTAACCTATCAATCTTAAACTACGCATACGCAAGATCGTAAGGTTTATATAGCCTGACATCGCTTTACTTCGATTATGGACTGAGCTGCGTGATGCCCTAGCTGTTTGGTGGTCCAGCTGCGATGCAGCGTCCCAACGATGACCTTTGAACTTTGAACCTTGTTTCACACACACAAGCCAGGATACCAGTGAATAGTCGTGGTGAGTGATACGAACATTTAGGTGATAGCTCCAACATAGGCTCGGACATTCCGTTATCATCCTAAAATATAAACTTAGCCGTGTGTGCAACCTTTTAGGTTATTTTATAAACTTTAAGTAAATTGTTATGCGGCTTATTTCAACCTTATAAATTAAGTAACTTTTTGTACTGTAATATAATTAATTATAACCTAACATAAGGCAAGAGTAAAGAAATGTGGAATCGTAAATAATAAATTTGGTAAATTTCATATTTGAATATTTATTTATTCTCCATACAAATCCTATATTTAGATTATCTTAAAAGCAAACAGCAACGCCCGCCTTGAGATTAAAGGCCTAATGGACTGTCGACTCTCTCTCTATCCGGCACGGCTTCCTCCAGGGTGGTTGGCTGGCGCCCGAGGTAACTGAAATCATTTGTTTATCTTTGTTTATATTTATTTTAAATTTTTGCCAACCCCTCCTAAAATCAACAGGAATTCTGTTCATTTTATGTCATTATCACCTATAAGAAAAGAATATAAAGCATTTCAACCATTTTATTTGAATATATTATTATTTTCCAATCAATATATCTCTATATTTCTATTTTTATTTTTTTATATATTACAAGCAGTGACTTTGTTTGTTCAGTGATAACTCGGAAACCATGCGTTTGATAACAGCATTTCTTTAGAACAAGATTTACATACCATCGCTTTTCTGATAAGGGACTTTGTGATGTTGCAATAATTTGAGATGCTGTATAATTGATATAAAAATGTAGAGATGATACTGCCATTTTTAACACGCTTTTATTAGCTTCACCTGTATGTTTCCATAATTGTATGTTTGTATGTTTGTAACCGACTCCTTTGAGCTCGATTTTGTCCTACTTTGAACGATCAGATTTAATTCAAACTTTGCAGTTTGCACACCCGTAAAAGACCGATGACAATGCAATAATTCGATTAAAATATCCAATTATCTTAATTAGATTCGCCAGGATTAATAAATAACACGCTCTATCTCTCTTACTCGCATGCACCTTTGCATGCGAGTAAGAGAGATAGAGCGTGTTTTTTTTTGGTTTTTTAAACTTTTATTTTATTATTATTTACCGCAATTTTACTGGCATACCTAAGCTTACAATGCGTTATTGGCCTACTTAGGAAAAAGACTAACCCAGCTTTAGTGCCACCTTATTAGTGCCGGCGTATACACATAGAAACAATGGACGCTTAAATTAGGTACAAATGATTTATGGTGTTTCTATTAAGCATAAAAGATTAATTAGTCTTCGGCGAATAATATCAAATAGGATTCCATTTTAACTGCATCTGACATGGGAATGCATTATGCATATGCTCATGAAATGGGCATATGCATAGTGCATGTGCCCATGGAAGAGATATTTATTAGATGACTAGCTGACTGGGCAAACGTTGTTTTGCCCTTTAGGGACATAAAATGTAGATAACAACCCGCTTCCGCACCCAGAGATCATACCCTGAAAGTTTCATAACGATCGGTCCAGCCGTCTCGGAGAAGTTTGGTTACAAAGAAAAGCGAGAGAATTTTATACTATACTAGCTGATGCCCGCGACTTCGTCCACGTGGGATAAAAACTATTCAATTTTTTAAGTTGGACCAAATGACAGATATTCACGAAGTTTGAACTAAATCGGTTCAGTAGTTTAGGAGTCTATCGCGGACAAACATTGTGACACGAGATTTATATATATTATTAAGATAAGATAAGATAAGATAAGATGACCACGGATATGAAACTCACAATGAGCATTGAGCACATTGGAACATTTGATGTCAATTGACAACTTTATTTTCGAACATTTAACCGCGACATTTTATCGCGCCGCGTCCTTTGTATAAGTCTATTATGATGAACCATTGAATGCTTCCAGGCTCGCTAGCAGACCAGATGGCCGAGATAACCCAGCTATGCTGCAATCAAGGCACCACGTACGCGAGGAACCACTCCTCGGAGGACTGCTCCTCATCCATACCACCCGACGTAGACTCCACGTTTGGTACGCTGTGCATCTTCGCTATGGACCAGTGCTGCAAGGAGTATTTTACGTAAGTTTTCAATCCCAAAACACTCTACAATAGGCGCCGCTGCTCTGTCTTCTTCATTCAGTTCTTCCCTACCTAAAGGATCTTCACCACCTAGAGGTCCTTCCCCACTTATAGGATCTTTGCCACCTATAGCATCTTCTTCATTGAGAGGATCTTCCGCACCTATACGATCATGGTCAAGACCTTCCCTACCTATAGGATCTTTGCTACCTATAGAATTTTCCCCACTTAGAGGATCTTCCTCACCTATAGGATCATTGCCATTTGCCACCTGTAGGATCTTCCCCACCTACAAGATCTTCCCCACTTATAGGATCTTTCTCACCTAGAGGATCTTGCCCAACTAAAGGATTTCCCATTTATAGGATTTCCCATTTATAGAATTTCCCATCTATAGGATCATCCTCACCTAGAGACCTTCCCCACCTATAGAATCTTTGCCACCTATAGAATCATTCCTACCTATCGGACTTCCCCATCTTTGGGACCTTCCCTACCTAGAGGATCTTCCGTGCACAGGAGTAAAACACATACCAAATAGGTGAGATGAAGTCAGAGAAATGTTTTCGCCTAGTGATGATGAAACTCTACACAACACATTTCACGCCTACGTGAAATCTGAGCGGGTGATGGTGCGGTAGGCTGGGTTCAAGTGTAGCATGCGTGAAGAAGCGAATGCCGCAACGTTTTGTTAACATTTCACTTCACGAAATGCAGACGACGCGTCACGCGAATTGCAATCTCGAAATCTTCACTAATTCGCGACGTAATGAGCGTGAGCGGGTGAGGGGAGAGGTGACTTCACGTGTATAGTCTGCGAAGACGCGAATGCCGCGACGTTTAGTAAGCATTTCACTTCACGAAATATACCTATTCGATGCGTTATGTGAATCGATAGGCATGAAAGCCCGCCCGGTGCACGGTGCTTGTAGTACAGTAACTTCATCTTTCGTGCTCAGTTGGACGGAAAAGGAGAATATTAGTCATGTCCAAGTAATTAGGTAGCCACGAGGCCGGAGGTGAATAATAAATCAATGTAATTTAAGCCCCCGCGTTATTTGTTGTGCGTTTTATTTATAACCACGCATTGCGTCGTGTTCATTAGGAAAATGTTCGGGATCTCGCTTTGAGTAGGTTAGCCATGGGATTGGTAATTAGGAGGGACAATCCTATGGCGGTATTCAAAGAATCAAATGATTTGTTTCATTTAGGCATCACTTACAGGCGCTTGTGAATAGTCAGTAAAATATAATATTATTTATATTTTACTGACTATTGTATATTATTTATTTACTTATTTATTAGTGATGACTATTTCACTACATAAAAACTTAATTCACGTGGGTTGTAACGCGCTCTAAACTCGCCCGAGACAATAACTCAGGTATTTAAGCACCTTATCCATCCATCATGAATGAAAATGAAAATGAAAATGAAAAATCTTTATTTTCACATAGGCCCAATTAATAGGCTCTGATGAAAAGTCAAAACTCTACCGCCAGGTTCGGAAAGCAGGTTTGCACCGAGAAGAACTGGCAAGAAACTCGGCACTTGCTCTTTTCAAAAAATTTCATTATATCATTATATACAATTTCTTAAATAATATCAAAAATTATTACATAATTTTTAAGATATCTCGTGAGGAGATGGAAATAAATATATCCCTATCATTTCAAGAATTCTTGTCATTGAAAAATTCTTCAATAGTATAGTAACCCCGATTTATTAGATGTTTTTGACAGTGACTTTAAACCTGTGTAAAGGTAATCAACTTCAATGCCAACTTTATAAGTACATTTGATTTTGCCCGCAGCTTTTCGCGCGAGAATTTTGGTTATTTGGAAATTCCGAGGGAATAGTGAGTTTCTCGTTCTGGCTCTATTTATCAACATTTACCTACCTATATCTGTAGCTGTAAATTGATCTAGCTAGCCAAATCGGTTCAATAGCTGTGGTGTGATTGAGTAACAAACATTTAAACATACAAATTTTCAATCAAACATCAAACATGCTAGATTGTTTTCGGGCTTGCTCGCACGAATTTCAGTTTTTCTTTTGCGTATGGATTTAACCATGATGAAAATTATGTCCAAATAAGATCTTTGCTACGTTTGTCACTGCTTTTCTAATAATTGTATTTGTTTTATAAGTGGCTGACAGATAGTCAGACCAACCCGGTATGGGGTGAACACTGGTGGATAAGAACAACTGATACTATAAGGGTTTCTATTTTTTCCTAAAAAGCACGACAAATCCTTCAAAGACACATTGTTTGGTACCCCTATATTTCACTAGACATCAACTCAAATGTTTATTGAATTTCTAGTCCCCGTTGACATGCATCGACTAAATCCATTATGCAAAATCGTGGGCTGCCAAAGTGTCCATCGCTAGCATATTGTGCATGAAATCCAGACTACAGGCAAATTGATAGGAGTAAACTGCATACATGTCTGATGGTTAGCCTACTTATTAATACGTTTGTATGTCATGAGGAAAATCAATACTTGGTAAAAGATGAATAAATAAATCAGGACAAAACAATGGTGTCATAAATTAAGGTCAAGAGCCAAGTTGGACAAACCGCAACTTTGTTACGAAAGTATAACACTTCGTTTATTTCTGTTTCCATTCCACTCAGGCTCTGCAAAATTCTTTAGTTCCTTACTTTGCCTTAGTTTTTTTTTTTAATAAATGTTACAATAAAACTTATCACTACCTTATTCTAATTACTGTCTTGCCGGCGTGGAGTGGTGGCAAGAATACTGGCTGCATTTACGCGTTGAACAGCTAGGCTGATACGTTGCGCAAAAAATGAGCCAGCCCTTCTGTTACCAGTTGAGGTTACTAAACGCGGGGAAAGCTCATTTATGTTTATTAAAATAAGTTGAGATCAAAATGAGTTCCTATTAATAAACTTAAGTAAATTTAAGGGATAATTTTATTTTCAGGAAGAAATCAGACTGCGAAAGCGGCATCGATCTTGCGACTAGCTCCAAAACTTGTGCGTCCATGAAAGACACGGGCAAAGTAAGCAACTTTTCTTCACGTCTTAAACTCAAGATCCTGAAAAAAAACGAAAAACAGCAGTGGCCGTAGCATTTAAGCTTTATATAGTTGTGTTACAATTTAGAAGCCCATCCATGATTGGTTTGGAAGGCATTTGAACGCTGGACAAAGGTCCCAATTTGCATACCGTCTCATTATACCTACGGTACGTTGGGAAGTGATTATTACAACACAGTGACACCTAGAAACACTTAGGATGCCTTTCCAATGTAACTCGTTCCTTTGGACATCATCAATGTATTGCTACATCAAGGTTACAACAGTCTATGCTAACATTGACATTTTCAAATAGGAGACGCATCCTAAACTCATACTACTTTCAAGTTGGAATAGCTAAAAAGGTACTGACTTAATAAGACTAAATAGCTTTTTAATATTTCAGAAATGTTGCGACCATTGCATGTCTGGACGGGCAGTGGGCAAGACTCGCGGGATCTCGGCGTGTACTGCGATAGTGCAGGGCAAGACTGGGGAACAGCTGTTAGCTGGTGACGCGTTCACACAGTGTTGTAAGGTACAGTCTGTTTATAAGAGGTGTTGAGACCAATGCATGTCTGGACGGGCAGTGGGCAAGACGCGCGGGATATCGGCGTGTACTGCGATAGTGCAGGGCAAGATTGGGGAACAGCTGTTAGCTGGTGACGCATTCAAACAGTGTTGTAAGGTACAGTCTGTTTATAAGAGGTGTTGAGAACAATGCATGTCTGGACGGGCAGTGGGCAAGACTCGCGGGATCTCGGCGTGTACTGCAATAGTGCAGGGCCAGATTGGGGAACAGCTGTTAGCTGGTAACGCGTTCACACAGTGTTGTAAGGTACAGTCTGTTATTCAGAGGTGTTGAGACCAGCCCCCTGCTGCAAAAATACTTATAGCAGCGACGAGCTAACATCTATGCGCTGATTGGTTAATACTTGCGTCAGTTATCCAGCCAAGACTACAATTGGCTGCTGATGGCTGCTTTGCTATGGTTACCGTCGATGGTTGGCCGATGTACAATTTTATATTTTCCAGAATTACACCCCTGATTCTGCAAAAATACTTAGAGTACCGACCAGCTAACATCTATGCCCTGATTGGTTAATGCTTGCGTCAGTTATGCAGCCAAGGCTACAATTGGCTGCTGATGACTGCGTTTCTATAGTTACCGTCGATGGTTCGTCGATGTACAATTTAAGATTTTCAGGAATCACACCCGTGCATGTAGGATCACTAGGGACCTATGATTTAGGCCTCTTTAACACGATATAACTTTATTCAAATTAATACAGACAATAATTCAGACAATATGGTTAAAGAGGAAGAGCTTTTTCATATAAGTACGCACATTATACCCATTACCAATACTCATACCCATTTCTTTAAATCCAAATTTTGTTTAATATTATTATTTCTTCTGTTTAAGAACGCAGTGGAAAATGAGAGTAAGACACCAACTAGACCAACCACAGCATTGGCTAAGAAACCTACGGAATACGGTACGCCTTCTTTTATCTTTACTGTAAATTCTATTTATAACTAACATGCCCTAATTTATAGCCTTCATATCTAGATATTAAGGCTCCATGACACCCAATAGCCTGTTAAACTTTAGCTGCTAGTGTGTCTGTTTATCATCCCCAGCACTTCGGATCCCCAACGTCCATCAGTCTTACGCACTATGTTTCCCCCCCATTGCTACTTAGTTAATAGTTTTGAGGCACGTGAAGCTTCGGTGACTTTGGTTCGTTTCTGTGTCATTTATATCAGATTTAATAGCGCTGAGATGGACTTCGAGTATACTCTCATCATTATTTTCAAAAAAGTAAGAAGTGCTCGGGATTCAAACTCCTGACACCCCTATCAAGAGGAAGAGGTCTGACCCATACGTACATATAGCTGATATTTCAATTCACGATGACGCGCTCTACTCTGTCAAACTCCATACTAATCAAATAAAACAAAAGAGATTTTGACAGAGTGGGGCGAGTCTTCGTGGATTGAAATATCTATTCATATATGATATTTTCTTTTGATTCCAGATTTATCTCCAGTGGCATCGGTGTGTGAGGAGTATGCGCCAAACGAGCTTTGCGCCCACCACTGTATCCCGATCCCTGGGTCTTACAAGTGCGAGTGCAACCCAGGGTTCATGCTGATGGCTGATGGGAGAAACTGTCGAGAGGTGAGCGGATGCTAAGCTACGTTAGAACTTAGAGCAGACTAGAAGCTCTGTATTTATTTTAAGATTTCTGTACCTCAAATGAGAAAATGGAATCCTCACCGAAACCGTCGCTTCGTCGTTCGTCTGTTAGCCACTTATGGTCATTTTTATCAAGAACTCTTACCAGTCCAGTTGGCTATGGTCATTTTGGGACTCCTCTTTAAATCTAAGGTGAACATGATGGTATAGTCCACCATCGCAACCAGTTATCGACTATTACAAGGGTTGAAGCATATTGAAATTCCAGGTAACAAAGAACAGGTGTAAGACCCACAACCCGTGCCAGCACAAGTGCAATGATAACGGGGTCCAGGTGAAATGCTCCTGCAGGAGAGGATACCAGCTTATGTCCGATGGAAAGTCTTGCGAAGGTAAGATAATATTACACAATGTACAATTGCACAGCCCATTTGTGTTTTGTCTATCATGGACAAAAAAGAACCATCCCGAAATTACTTTTTTTAGAAAGAGCTTTAAATTCTTATCGCGCTATCATTATTCATGACTCCAGGGTTCTCATAGAGTATCAAAAATTTACTTTTGATTGTAATATTAATAGATTATCAGCGATTATTTCCGAAGCTATTATTTGAAATATCTTCTCTTGACTTTAATTTTAAGGTAAGTTAAGTTCGACAATATTGTCTTCAATTGGCCACAGATTAGATGAATGGCATAAGCAAGTTAAGTTTTTTAAGGTTCTGGGCAAATTGTAGAAGTTAATAACTCCTAGACTTAGCCAATAATTAATGAGATACGTTTTTGTATCTTTTTAATAGTTGAATATCACATCACATCACATCACATCACACTTATATATAACTACTGAACCGATTTTGAACTAACTTAAAACATAGGCTACGTTCTATCCTGGAAAAATTTATGGTTCCCACGGGAATTATAAAAAACTGAAATTCACGCGGGGAGAGCCGCGAACGTACGCTTGTTATCAATGTATTCAATCAATTTCCAGATATCGACGAGTGTAACTCAGATCCGCCAGTTTGCCTTCCGAACACGCAATGTTTCAACATCCTCGGATCATACAAATGCATCCCGCTAAAGAACAAGAATAATCCTGATAAAGGACATTGTCCCCCTGGATTCGCTAGGAATCTTGTGAATAACGCTTGTGATGGTGAGTATATCTTCCATATACCGATGATAACGATTGTTAGCATGGTCCTAGATTCAGTTCCCGAGTTAGACCAGAAAAAAGGCAGGTCTTTCTGTTATTTAATTCTCTCTACGCTGGTACAGTTTGGTAGATGAATTTCCACATCCACTCCTCAGTAAATCGAACGGTAATAGTAATAATATGTTTGGGAACACCTGATATTAATAAAAAGTTCTTCCTACTTTTAGTATAGATTCTTCTTGCTTTTAGTATATATAGCAAAAGTTTGATTACTCGGAATTAAACCCTCACTAGGTCTGGGTAGGGCAGTAACCATGTCGTGGTGAAGATTGGTTTTCATAATGGAACTCTACAACATTTCGTGTCCATGCCTTTAACCTTTGAGGAGTTCTCTCGTTTGGAGCCAAGCTTGCGGATGACACTTAGAATAAAAGTTGGGGTTTTTTCATACGTTTCTACAAATCTCTTCGTATTTTAACAGATATAAACGAATGCAACCTGCCCAACCCACCGTGTCCAAGATTCATATGTGAGAATACGATTGGAGGTTACAAATGTGGAGGGGTCTCCGGTGATCCCAGCAATTTGTCCAACAAGCCCCACACGCCAGTGGAGGACAGATGTCCACCAGGCTTTGTTAGCGGCTTTAATGAGGAATGCGAAGGTAAAGTTTTCACTGGCTAAGCGGTTTTCCACATAAGAGGTCTAGGGAACGATATACGGGCATGAATATTAGTGACACGCATTTCGTACTTTCATCACAAAGTTTTGATTTTCAATCAAAGTTATTTCCATTTTCATATTGTAAGCCCAGGATGGTTAATGGTGGGAGTTAGTACCGATTTGGGATTTAAAATTATAAGATACAGCCATAGCCTTATGAAACATATCTACGATTAGTCACATGATCAATTTTTCGATCTGATATATAATTCCGATACATTTTTTACCATAGATGCCAAATAGAGGCGTCGGTTACGGTAACAGTGTGAGGTATCGGTATGGTATCGTGAGATTAATGATTTTTCCCTATCTCAAAAATGCCCATCCCGCATAAAGAAGTTTTCACTTCAAAAGTTTTCTATTACAGATATCGATGAATGCAGCATCGGCAAGGACGACTGTAACAAACTTTCACAGTTCTGTATAAACACTCGTGGTGCTTTCTACTGTCAAGACAAAGTCTCTAAGCATTGCCCGCCCGGGTTCAAGACCAATTCTGTTACAAACAAGTGTGAAGGTAAGTCTATAAGCAAACCAACCAAATCTCTCTCTGATCACCAAGACTTCACAATTTTCGATTGGTTTCCACACTTTGGGTTTGAACGTCTGTGGATCCCATAGAACCTACTGTTTGTAGATTACGGGTAGGCAAATATATAGATAACTGATGATAATGACTAAAAAAGGCACACAATGGGGGCATTTTATTGAGAAATTTTACGATTATTGTAAAAATTAGTGAAAAAAAACCAGAAATTTTATTAAAAACACGTGTATTTTCCATTGAGGGTAATTTTTTTCTACAATTTTCATTTCATGAGGACTGACCATTACTTCCAATCATTAATAAGTTTGATTCATCGTGATAGATCATTTAGTTTAAAAATTACACCGTTTTGTTTACACAAGGGTCATAGTAGCGAACAAAAATTTTAAATATTCCAAAAAAATATTTTAAAAAAATTTAGAGTTTTTTTAATACGTTTTCCGTCGATAAAATTAAGCATAGTTTCCCTCATTTCAATATGTGCACATTATGAAGACTCACACTGTATATTAAGAAGATAATCTAATGTGTTTCAGATATAAACGAGTGTGAGGATGGCCAGGACATCTGCAGACCAGATCAGATTTGCATCAATGTCCCAGGAGAATATGACTGCAAGCCTAAAGGGAATTCTGGGTGAGAGAGTCAATCGTCTAGAAATCTAGATTATCCACAGCTGTAGCCACAACTTATTCATTCCATTTCTAAACGTTCCACTTCCATTCGTGAACGAAATTCCATAAGCGTGGAACGAAATTCAAAGAATGTATAGGAATGACGTATCAGATCGCAAAAAACACGTCATTCTCAACATGTCATAGAAATAAAATAAAAAATCAGATGACTACATTGTTAGAGGTCAATGGGCAGTTTAAATAATGCTTAATCGTAATAATTTTTTCCAGGAGAAATGTTAATTATCATTGCCCAGATGGAATGAGAAAAAATCAAGCAACCAACATTTGTGAAGGTAAGAAACTTGACATACCGCAATATAATTTGTGAACTGCTATCTTAGTGGTTCAAAAATCTAGACTGTTTTAACCCTACCCTAGTACTAATACTTCATCCGTCCGTACGTCCTTCAGTCACCACTTGAACTTCGATAGCTAGACACTTCAAATTTTCACAGATAAAGTGGTGATTTTAGGACAAATTCCCATGCAAAAACGTGTTTTTTTTTGCTCGTTTTCACTCGATATCATAGGCAATAGGTAGACGCTTTATCACAGGGACTCAAAATAAATCTAAACTTACCATACGATTAAAAAATAATAGACGGTAGTTTAATGGTAGACGCTTAAAATATTCACGCAGAATATTAAGATGGCCACTTCAAAGTTTTCCGGAATAGCAAGTAATACATATTTATGTTCCAGATATCGATGAATGTACGGAAGGCACGCATCTCTGCGACCAATATCAGAGATGCTTAAATACTAATGGAAGCCACGAGTGCCACTGCAAACTTGGATTCGAGCTGGACCCTAAAACAAGGGCTTGCATTGGTATGCGTTTTAACGATCTTGTGATCATATACACTTTTTACTAAATAAAAAAAATGTTTAAGCACCGATAAGTAACCTCAGGATATGGGCATCCGAACGATTTACGTAAACCTTTTTTTGTACAAGCAAATAGTAGCGCCATCTGTCAAATTTTTTTAGGCTGCTGAGCGAACTATAGCATGGCCTTACTGTTGGTGACCAAATAAGCATTTTTGCCACCGGTAAACTGGTGACATTTTATCGCGCGGTCCGCCCTGTCCAGGGTAGATGTCAATTCGTTTATGTTCATTGAGGATATTCGAAAAATTAATTATTTCATTACATTTTTGTATACTAGGGAAAGACGATAATATTATGATGAAGCCTATCACTCGATTTTAAGTGATTTGCCTGCCCATTTCATATGCCCAAGGATTTTGCACGGAACAATCATGTAAATACTGCACTGAGATATCTTGAGACATCAGCACCTCGGAAATGATAAAGACCTGATTTTAAGTGATTTGCCAGCCCATTTCATCACAACATCACAACGCATTCAAGGAATTTGAACGGCACTAACACTGCACTAAGTCATCTCGAGACCTTTATTCATATGGAATTTTGCCATACTGCTTCAAAGATGTAAATGGAACGAAATTCAAATATGTATGAAAATTGATTGCTCAATTGGTCTAATGACTGCGCATTCTTATATATTTTTTTTAGTATTTCTTTGGAAAGCGATGCAATACCAATCTTGCTGGTAGAGCTGCTGGTATTCGATTCTGCAAAATTGCTTTTAAAGCAGCGACGAGCTTACATCTACGCAGCTGATAACCAATCAGCTGCGTAGATGTAAGCTCGTCCGATGCTAGCATTAACCAATGCTAGCTAGCATCGGTCGAGTCGCGTCGGCGCTGATTGGTTAGAGTTTGCATCGATTATGCAGCAAAGCCGCTGACGTGGTACAATAAATACATTACAATTTTACTTTCAAAAATCTCACCCTAGGTAAATATTGGGCTTTCATGGTGCTTTATGTTCCCAGATATTAACGAATGTGCCACCGATCAAAACAACTGCATATCCGAAACCCAGCGCTGTGACAACACAGTCGGGTCATACCTTTGCATCAGGTTTATATCCTGCGGAACTGGCTACACGCTGCACCACTCTTCCAGCACGTGTGAAGGTAAACCTATCATCCACACTCACTCTTCCAGCACGTGTGAAGGTAAACCTATCATCATCATGTGAGAAGGTTATATCATCATCTCTTTACCTGCATTAGCTATTTGTTCCAAGGAACATAACGGTTGTTCCAAGGAACTTTTGTCTCGTTTTATTCCAAAGAACAGGACGAGCCGTGATAAAATTGTTTGGATTGACGACGTAGTACATAAAATTGCATTTACCTATATTAACGGTCTAATTATTTATTGGTGATTATTTCAATTTTTGTTCCTAATGAGTGTTCCACGAAAAAAAGAGATGACTTTTTTTGTTTATTTTTTTGCAGATATCGACGAATGTGCTCTCGGCATCCACAATTGCGAGAGAGCAGGTCCAGAGTATCAATGCATGAACATCCCAGGATCGTTCCGATGCCAAAAACCTGCTCCGCCAGTACCGGAGTACGAATATGAATATTATGACGAAGAGTAAGTATCTAATCAGTCTTAAGTTAACTAATTTAAGACGAGATAAATAATTTATTCTGATTTGCATCTGTTTTCAGTGAAGACGTTGATCCCAGTATGAAT
The DNA here is from genome assembly GCA_036785405.1 of Coenonympha arcania. NCBI lineage: Eukaryota > Metazoa > Arthropoda > Insecta > Lepidoptera > Nymphalidae > Coenonympha > Coenonympha arcania. The sequence continues at coordinate 2,015,148 of CM072078.1, read as the reverse complement.
AAAACGGAAGTTATAACTACTACTACACTAACGCCTACGACTACCGAAACACCTAAAACTACACCTAGAACTACACCTGTACCCACAACAAAACCCACTGAACCAACGCCAGAAGAACCTAAAGTGGTAGAAACAGAAAAAACAGAAGACATTTTCATAGACGATAGAATTAATGCTATCGATAAAGAAGCAGATAAAAGAAAACCCAACATTAATTTTTACGAAACTGAACCACCTAGACAACCACAACCAAATTACAATAATCTTGAACCACATACAGAGTCTGAGATACCTAAAGGAGCAGACCCGAACAGAATTTATTTTGAGCCAGAACCACCAAAACTACCAGAATATCCATCATTCGAGAATGCTGAACCGAAACCAACTGACAAAGGTCAAGAAAATGTTGAACCAAGACAACCAAATTATTATAAACCAACTCAATACGAGCCAACTGAATCAAGCCAACCAAACTATTACAAACCAACTGAATCTAATCAACCAAACTACTATAAACCGACTGAGGATATTCCTCATGAACCAAAAGAGACAAATTATTATGAACAAACTGAACCTACTAGAACCGATCAAGTAACACCAGAAATCGATAACAGCATTCCAATTGTATATCCAGGAATCACTGAAACTACTTATAGCCCGATCCCAGAATACCCTACGTCTCCTAAATTGATAAATGTGATCGTTGGACAAGAAACTGCTAGCGTGCGTGGTGAGAAAAACGAGGATGGGTCAGTTTCTGTTGACACGAAGGATTTACCAAAGAACGAGTGGACTACAATCAATGAGAAGCCGAATTGTCAAATTGGCTTTGAATTGGATCAGTATGGAGCATGTTTTGGTATGTTATCAAATTGTACCTAATTGACACTTTTTTTATTGTAGGTAGACTTGCACTTGACGACAATCATGATGGAAAGCACTGATAAGGTGTAGGATGGAATGTGGGCGCTTGCCTACAAAATGCCTATTCACTCTTCTCGTGAAGGCACCCAAATTGTACTTTGCTGGGGCAAGGATGCTGAAAGGGCGTTCCACTCCTTAGCGGTTCTAGAAAAACGCTACGTGCGAGTTTGTTGGTTATGAAACACATAAGGATGCTACTGCTCAAGGCATTGATGAGGGCATAGAAAGTTGAAGGGGGCTCAAGGTTATTGAGTTCCTCAGGAACACACACTAATTGTTGTTATTAGGGTATATTAGAAGGCGTATAGAGGCTCGAAAATACGTTAAAATGCTCCATATTTAAATTTATGATTCGACTCGTTTCTTATAAGTAAACCTTTATTCTTCAAGTTAATGATAGAGAAAATTATATAATTTCAGATTTAGATGAATGCGCCACGAATCGTCACAGCTGCTCAGGTCTCACAGAAGTGTGCAGAAATACAGTGGGAGGTTACTTGTGCGACTGCGCGATCGGATTCCGCAGAGATCTACCCTCTATGTCTTGTATTCCTGTTACCACCTCAACTTCTACAACAACAACTACTACTACGTCTACAACTACACCGGCTCCGACTACATCTTCTACTAGAAGTAATTATGATAAGCTTCTTCATGTCTTCTTCTGTCATCTCGATATCTTTTTAACCCTTTTATGGCTCTGGGTATGAGTGGCTCAAAAAGGGAATAGTTTGGCAATAGCACACCATACCATTCAAGTACAGGTTCGTAGGCTGCACGTAACTTGGTTGTGGACAACTCTCAGTTATGCAGAATTCCTATTGTGTTTTTCTACGTCGAAAAAATGTTATTTAAATGGACAATTGAAATATTTTGAAAAGGTGTGAGGTTGTTTGCTATATATTTTTAATGTTAGATCCTGATCGCAAACATGCTAGCTGATTGCATCCACAGAGATTGCCAATATGTAGACTTGGTGGTAATAACTATATGCTTTTCTAATCCTGAAGAAAAAGATTTGCACAGCAAAAGACTGTAGCCTCTTCAGTATTGGATATATTTGATTACTATTCGTAATAATCTCCTGATCAACCATCAGATCAATTTGTACCACGTTATCAGACCTTACACTTGTCGACTACGCAGGTGCTTTAATCTCTTTGCCACTACTCTCAGGGATAGCAAAATAATTAAGATTGAAATTGCAGGTTATTTCTGGTCCTACTACGGTCACAAAAGGCCTACTTCAAGACCATTCAGACCGAGGAGCTCGTGCGATGTCGGTTACCACTTTAATTCCGAAACTCGAAAATGTGAAGGTATAAATATTTAGTTCACATCACCGTTATAGTGTCATCTATAATATCATCAATAAAATGATCATATGCATTCTGCCATGAAGCAGTGATAGCGATGCTTGAAGGGCAACGTAGGGCAAATTACAGATCGTAATAAGAGTATCTCTGGTCGAGGAGCGTAGTGCAGTGTGCATTAAAATGCATTCTGAGAAGTATTTTATAAGTTTAAAGTATGAGCAGAATAAGGAGTCAACGAGGCGTTTATCTGATATGATTTCCTTTTGCCTAGCGATGTCGGATGACGTGCTGCCCACAACGCAATATCATACGACGCACTTCACTGCGCTTATCACCCTGAGACATCAGTCTCATTTTGCCCTGAAATCGCGTTGAACTACAGTGCCCTACACAGTAAAACATTACAGCTTTACGGTAGAATAACTGACAACGCGGTTGTACTTGCCCGGAGGAAATGATGCCTATTTAAAAATGTTAAAACAATATCATCTCAACATCTGCGTTATAATTTCTAGGTCTTGATTGGTTCCTAACATTAACTGTATCTTGATTCCACAGATGTAAACGAATGTGTAAACGGTCAAGCGAATTGCGCGGATGCGGAAGTCTGCGTGAACACAGAGGGCGGTTTCCGTTGTGAATGCCCACCTAATTGGAAGCTAGATTCAGACAGGCACAGATGTGTTCCCAACAGGAGCTACAGCGATATATTCCCAGGATCAGGGTACTGGAATTATCCTGGTAAGTGTATAAATATTTGTTTGGCAAGTCGCTTTAAAAGAAGTTCCTTCTAATTCTCGCCAAGCGCAAGCCTATCTATTATAATAAACCGTAATTTTCTGAAAAAGATTTGATACACATTGGTATAGATATTTCAGTCTTCTAAGACGCGCCCCACTCTGTAAAAATCGCTTATGTTTCATTCGATTTGTATGGAGTTTGACACAGAGAGGCGCGTCATCGTGGATTTTAATTTGAGTGAAGTTTTAAATTTTCCACCGGCTTCTTTTAATCTTTGACAATAAAGGAAATGCCAGGTCGTATCCTTTAAAATAATCTTATTATTTAACTTTATTTTTACAAAATTTTTCAAATAAACTTCCGCCAACAAAGAAATTTTTTCAAGCAGAATTTCTATCACAAATGAATCTTCCTTGTTTACAGGATATCCTCCAGTGGATCCGAATGAAATAATTCCGGGACCGAAAGGACCAAAAGCGCTGGCTGAACCAGAGATCACCCAAGTTGGGGATCGAGGGACCGTACTCAAGTGTCCCTGGGGAACCAGACTTGGAGACGATGGGACTTGTGAAGGTAATGAACCAATTAAACTTCCACCTTAGGATAATTTTCCTATGGTCTGATTTGTTGGTTGTTCTACGTGACAGATAGAGAGCGTTAGTCAGCCAATCATAACAGGCATGACATACAGAACTAACCAATCTTTTGGTTATTTAAGTTTAGTGTTAGTTGTGTCGTTGGTACCAGATTTGAAAGACAATTTGTACGTAACGGTGGCTTCCATAGAATGTTGATGCCTGAATTTTATTGCGTGGTACCTAAAGATTTGGCCGTTTTATTTGATAATTCTTTTTATTTTGAATCCTGCATACATTTCAGGGCTCCTATGCTCCTAGTAATTGTTTGTCGATTTATTGTGTGTTGCCATATTCGTTCCCAAATAACCTAGCCACTCACCCTTTTTTCATTTCTTGTTATTTTTTTAAAAATATGAAAGTAAATAGCTGGATTAGTTTTTGAGTAACTCACTCTTTCCAACTTTGTAATATAAAATCTTCGGCTGCACTGTCACTTCACCATCAGATGAGATCACAATCAAGTACTAACTTGTACTGTGTAAAAAAAGTTCGCAAAGTTACTTAAGCAAGATTTTCAGAAATGCTGGAGAGCTGTCTCCTGAACCTCTTCCGCGACCCGCGCTCGTCTAATCAGTATGACGAGCTAGACAAGCGCATGACGCGGTCGTCCGAAGCCGGAGGAGTACGTACTCATCTCAACGAGTCTTGAATGTTCGACCCTCGTTGTTTTTCGGATGGGTAGATCTTTCGAGACGTCGAAGTTACCAGAAATCCATTGTTTATAGACCTTGTTATTGTTATTGACCTTGTTTACAAGTTAAGGTCAATGCGAGTAGGACCGAGCGATTATGAACCTTATTCTGTTTGTAATAAGGTTTCTTCGTAACGGTATGTTGTTATTGATGGTGAACAAAACGTTGCAGATATAGACGAGTGCGTGACAGGCGAAGCGCAGTGCGGTCCGCTGCAGATCTGCACCAACCTTCATGGAGGGTACACGTGCAGCTGTCCACTCGGACACCGGCTCGTCGGCGACCACATGTGCGAGGATGTTGACGAGTGCGCCTTGAGTGGGAATATCGTGAGAATCGTCCCTATTTCTACAAAGTTATCAAAAAAAAAAAATGTTGTCACTGTGTCGCACAAACGTAGGCCAACATGCACCTCTCTACCGCATATGTTCTTTATTTAATGCTTACAGAAATAGCTGCGATGTTTTCTGTAGCTCTTTGACCTCATTTAAAAAAGCATGCAAACAGTGTATGTTTAAGCAGTTCTTCATCATTTTCTACTTTTTTTTGTAACACTTACCTAAACACTTAAATAACCGTTTTGCATCTACTTATTGTAGGTTTGTATTTATATTTATTGTTCTGTTATCTGCAAGTTTATATTTTTATTCATTGTACTGTCAACTTCAATTATCTCTAACGCATGTTGTGGTTTCATAAAGTAGGTTGCAGTCTCGATACATAAATTAGCCATAAGTTCTGTTACTTAATACTATAAGATTGTAACCAGTTTTGTGACCAAAAAAAAAATGTTCTAGACTTACTGTTGCCGGCTCCAACCGCGTGGATTTTGAGTCTTCACAAATCTCGTGGAAACTATGGATTTCTTGAGATCAAAAGTAGCCTGCATTAATCCAAAGCCTCTCAACTTTAGGCTTTATAATATTAGTGTTATATCTTCATCTGTCAAAATAACACTAGCCTCTTCGCAAACTTAGAAGGTTCTAAATTACTTACCCAGAACGTAGGTAATATTATTTTGAGCTTAGGAACAGTTTTGAATGCATGTTTAAATGCACAGAGACATTATAGAGATAATAATTAAGTACTCTTAGTCGTGAAAGTAACATCATGTAAGATGGCAACATTAGTTGGTCTGTGTTTTAAACACGTTTAGTTTGGATGACAGTGCATGGTTAGCTGTGTGACGTCATTCTAAATCAAATATGGCGGAGCACGGAATCAAAGATGGAGGACTAATTTTTAATGCACTCCTACAATATGGGTATCAAATGAAAGGATTTATTGAGAAGAATACACACGAGTTGACGTGTAAAAGCTTTTCTATAAAAATATTTTATGTGAATGAAAACTTATGTTTGTTTCAGCCAATTTGCTCGGTGCACGCCGACTGTGTGAACACAATAGGATCCTACCAATGCCGCTGCCACGAGGGATTCAAATCAGCACCAGCGAACGATAAGGTGATACTAACAAAAATTACCGCAAGTGCCGGCAGAAGTGAAAGCTTAAAAAATTACGTAAGGTGTCGCTTATGGCAACGGTGTCTCGAGTTAAATGGTTTTTCCCCATCTTAAAAATTGCCTTAAGTGGCTAAGCGAGTTTGGTGTCGGTAATGGTAACAGGGTCGCGAGTTCAATTGTTTTTTCCCATCTCAAAAGATGCTCAACGCGCCAAAATAAGTTGTCTTTTAAAACAATAGACATATAGGTACCTTGTACAGGACGGTGCGAAAAAATGTCGCTAGTTTATCGGTGCCAAAATTACTTGTCTTGCCACCAACAGTAAGTTCGCTCAGCAGACACCTATAGAATTTTGACAGCGGGCGCTACTATTTGCTTGTACGAAAAAGGTTTACGTAAATCGTTCGGATGTCCATATCCTGAGGTTTCTTACCGGTGCTCAAAAAGATTTTTTTTGAAAATGAAAATGAAAATGAAAAATCTTTATTTTCACATAGGCCCAATTAATAGGCTCTTATGAAAAGTCAAATCTCTACCGCCAGGTTCGGAAAGCAGGTTTGCACCGAGAAGAACTGGCAAGAAACTCGGCACTTGCTCTTTTCAAAAAAATGTCATTATATACAATTTCTTAAATAATATCAAAAATTATTGCATAGTTTCTAAGATATCTCGTGAGGAGATGGAAATATATCCCTATCATTCCAAGAATTCTTGTCATTGAAAAATTCTTCAATAGTATAGTAACCTTTTTCTTCCATAGATATCACTTCCAGAGTATGGTTTTGATTTGCAGGTGTGTGTAGACGTGGACGAGTGTTTGGAGTCGTACTCGGGCTCGCTGTGCCAGCACCGCTGCAACAACGTCTGGGGTGGTTACAGATGCTCCTGCCACAGAGGATACCGGCTCAATGCGGATAATCGGTAAGTCGCGTTTTAATCTGTGGCGACCTACCTTCACCTTTCTACCATAGAACCGCAAGATGCCGAGAGAAGTGGCATCCTTATGTGGTTAATGTCCACGTCCAGGGACAACCCTCCACCACCCATGGCCCATTCAACCTCGCGGTTATGGGGGGCGGAGGGCGCCCGTTCGGTACTTGCTCTTGGCGTGTTCCCGGGGCGCCTTCTTGACTCCCTACAAGTTGTTTCCTCTCGCTCCTTGTCCCTATGAACTCACTCTCCCCATTCTGAGGCAGGACAATACAAAAGACTGACTCGCCGCGCCGTCGCTGTCCACAGCATAAATTCTCTGTGTCACTCCAAGCCGCTTCGCCTCTTATGCCACGCGTGCGCGAACTCCCGTAGCTTTCCGAAGTTGGCCGCCGAACCCACGAGATTCTGATAATAAACTGATAATCCGGGACGACCCAAGTCGTCGAGTCACCCGGCCATGTCGGAAAAGAATCGACGAAGCTCACCGCCCTTCGTTTCGCTGGCCCATCTCGCTTGCCATTCCGCGACCATGTCTGCCCCGATTTCCACGTCCAGTCAACTAGAACGAAACATTTTTCTTCCACGCTTCTGATATACACCGCTAAGGTGTGGAACACCCTTCCAGACTCCGTGTTTCCAGCCTAAAACAACCTGGACGCCTTCAAGAGAACAGTGAATAGGCATTTTCTAGGCAAGCGCGCTCCAACCTAGACCTCATCATTGCTTACCATCAGGCATGATTGTCGTCAAGCGCAAGCGTATCTGCAATAAAAAAGTGGCGACTCAATCTGTGGCGACCTCCTGCTCCATGTACCGACGACCTGAATAGGGTAGCGGGTGGATGAGGAAGGCGGAAGACCGTGTGTGGGTGGTTATTTGAATTCAGAAATGTTCCATGCTAGGATTTTGATTTTGAAGTGAAGCAAGTGGAGTTACTAGGTTTAATGGGTCATGTGTTTTTTTTATACTATATAGGCTAGCGCTTGACTGTGATCACACCTGATGGAAAGTGATGATACAGTCTAAGGTGGAACGCGCTTGCCTAGAAGATGCCTATTCACTCTTGATTTGAAGGCACCCGGGTTGTAAGTGGCAGGAAAGACACTGCCTGGGAGTTTATTCCAGGCCTTTGCAGTGCGTATCAGGAACGAGGAACCAAACGCTTCGTACGCGTCATTGGTACGTCAAATATGTATGGGTGGAAGCCTTTACGATGCCTTGCCGTTCTATGGTAGAAAGGTGACGGGGTAACCAAATTAAAAAGTTCCTGTGCACACTCTCCGAATTATATTCTATAGAATACCGACAGACAGGCAACCTTACGACGATTGTTTACGCCAGGGTAGCTGGCGCGCGCGCCGAGTCTTTTGTTTGCATTGAATAGTGCGCTCCCTCGCTAACCCGCAGAGGCGCTTATCTGCGTGTCCCGCTCACGCCTCGGTTACGAGAGTTTTTTTTTGTGCCTGCAATGACGCGGCGATGACGGGGCGCGCACAGTACGAATCGGAGTCAGCTAGCAACAGCCGTGCGTGCGGCTGGGTTTTTTGCGGCGCCCTTTTGCCCCGGCGGTTTGTACCCCAAGAAACGTGCGTTTTGGGACCGCGTCAATTCTTATAGACAGTTTTGTGGGGGCGCGACCTTTTGTGCGTATTCGTGAACTCATCTTGTGGACCCAGTCTGCTGTCGACCGACAAACTTAGCGGTTCCCCGCGCGTGGCTGACGTAATTTTGATCACGTGTCGTCTTTGAAACGCGTAGTCGCGAGACGTAAATTACCTACTACGTTTGAGTAGCCACGTTTATATTTGCGCGGGTGTGTAGTCATAGAATATTTGCGCAACGGGACGTCCGTTTTTTGAGGCGCCTGAGTTGTTTTTCGCGCCGCGGTTTGTTTTCCCCGGACCTGATTGTTTGGGGACCGCTTCGACTTGCGCTGTGATATCGCTGGGTTTTTTGGACATTGCACGCGTGTTTGGGACATTGACTAGTTGTTGTGCCGGCCCTTGTGAGTTCGCTACGCTCGCCGGATCTACCTAGTAACACGCGTGCCCAGCTGCGTTTAGCGGCGATAAAGTTCGCGGTAGTTAAGTAATTGTAGACCGCGCTGTCATTGACCGCTGACCTTGTGTGTCGTGAACCACGTACTTTATTTTATTCGCTTGAGTGTTTGTGGGAGTTGAAGCCAGCCTGAACGTTCGACATATTTTGACCGTCGCGTTCATTTTTGCGGGTTGCGACCCACTGTGCTGCTGCATTGAGCACTCCACTCATAGGAGGCGAACGAACGATTGGAGCTGTGTTCGTGTTTGACGTGTCTGGGAGCTGATTGGTGCAGAGGACCTACGGTTGCCAGCCCCACACACACACCTACACACCCCTTTACACTTTCACGTCACATACTGTCCCACATCCACTACAGGGGGCGTCGCATCGAGTATCGTCGCATGCATCAACCAGGTTAGTGACCTTCTATTTTCCTTGTCTATGTCGAAGGCTGTCGCTGCCCGAGTTGACGATTGCCGTAGTAGTGCTAGTAAAAGCCGCCTGTTATTTCCACTGATCGGCTAGTGAGACTCGGATATTACTATCCGACTCGGATTGGATACCGTCATCCGTACTGATCACTGTAGTCTCACTAGTCGGTCCCCCCTCGACCTGTCCGGGCTCGTTCCTCTATGGGCCCGGGAACTCAGCCCTCGTCTGGACAGGCAAGGGGCCGTAACAGTTGGTAGCAGAGCGTGGTTTCGCGCCTTTTGGTTAAGCGGCTTTTACACGTTCGGCGCGTCGATATCGATATTTGTTGCGCGTATTTAATTCGTCGCGTATCTCTGTCGGTCACACGTTTGTAGGCGCGGTACGCCACGTGTCGGACCGATACGCCGCGTTAACGGCCACAGATTATTGTACCGCTACACCACGCGTTTTTGTAGCAACGCCGCGTTATTTACCGCGTGCCGCGCGTTTGTTAACCGCGACCTTGATTAGCGTTCTGCACGTGTTGGTGTTTGCATCTGTGCTTGTTCTACTTCCTTGTTGTTTTATTTTTTGGTTTCGTGCTTCCTTGTAATTATTCTCGCGCAGTCTCGCCATGCCTTCGCATAAGCCTCCGGTGCGCCGTATGCAGGATGAGCTGCGGTGGGCAGCTAGCGCGCATGCGCTTATTACTCGTCCAGACAGGACGGCTAGCTTGCTCCACCGCCTTGAGCAGCTCCCAGCCAGACGAGCCCATTTTGAAGAGGCCTATTCGGAATTCCTTGCTACAGTGGAGGACGACGAGGCGCGAGAATCGGCCCAGAAGGACTACGAGCAGTTCTTCGAGTTCACAGACGATGTGCTCGAGGCTGGGGCCAAAATGAAGCGCGAGGCTCGACAGAGCATGCTGTGCGAGTCGCCTCGCCCGCAGCCGCAGCCCGCCCTATTGGGTCGGCTGCCTACTTTGGACCTTCCACACTTTGGTGGGCGGCTTCAAGACTGGATGGGGTTCATCTCCATCTTCGACAGTCTAGTCCATACCCGCCGCGACCTATCCCCAGGCCAAAAAATGGCCTATTTGCGGACCTCCCTTCAAGGGGAGGCACTTGGGGTAGTCTGCCATTTGAAGTTGTCTGACGCCAGCTACTCCACGGCCAGAGAACTCCTCGAGAGGCGCTACGCCAATGTGCGCCGCCTTGCTGACGCGCACATGATGGAGTTAATATCCCTCCCGGTTTTGAAAGACCTAGCACGTCTCCGGGAGGTGATCATTGACCCAGTCGTGGTTGCTTGCAACGCCCTTCGACAACTTGACTTACCGGTGGATCAGTGGTCCTTCTGGCTTCTTCACCTGGTTCTGTCCCGCCTGCCTCTCGATCTGCGGATCCGATTTGAAGAGAGGTACGGCGGGGACGGGGCTAATTATATACCCCCGTTCAGTGACCTCTTAAAGTTCCTTGAGGAACAGAGCCGCCAGGTGGAGAATGCCGTGGCCTCGGGAACACCGGCAAAGGAGCCGGCGCGACCGACGCCACCTTCTAAACCCACGACTTCCACCAGGGGTTCCAAGCAGCCAGAATTAGCGCAGGAGACTGGACGCCGCCCAATTCTAAACTTTAGTGGTCTTGCTGCGACCGAGGTGACCCCCTGTCACTATTGCCGTGCTTCCACGCACACGACGACTGACTGCCCTATATTCTTGGAGAGACCGCCCAAGTCCCGTAGGGCCATCGCTAGGGAGCGCCGTTGGTGCTACTCTTGCTTAGGTCGGCACTTACAACGAAATTGCCAGCACCAACGGCCTTGTCCCCATTGTCAGGGCAACCACCTTCCTATTCTTTGCCTCGACCGCAATGGCGTCGGTAGGCAGGAGGTGGTTGAGCGGACACCCGGCAGGAGTGGAGTCTCCTCACCGGTCACAGGCCCAGCCGATAGAAGGCGTGGTGACACTGTTAGTGCGGCCCCTGGTTTTGATAGGGCTTCACCCCCCCCTCGGGCGGGGGTGCAGCCCTCCAGGGGCGGGGGCGTTCCGCCCTCTGTCAACCCTGAGGGAGGTTTTGCCGTCGCTCAGCCTGATCCAAGGAGGTACTCCCCTCCTCTGGCTGAATACCCCAGGCTGCAGCGACACCTTCCTCGATGGCCTGGACACCCCCTTCCGCACTACGCCGCCCCGCGGCTGTCGTACATGGCCAGACCCCCTCAGACCGGGAGAGACGCTTGGGTGTACCCTGGGGGAACCCCACCTCTTGGTGTGGTCGAAGTTCCCCAAGAAGGCCCTTACGAGCGCCCAAGGCTAGAGGAGTTGCCCGAAAGGGGCAACTTCCGTTGACTTGCTGCTGCCTTGGCTCCCACCACCGCCACCTCACCTGACCATTTGAACGACCATAAGCCGGTCTGCCAGACTGTACTTTTACCAACGGCTTTGGTCAGGGTGTACAACCCGAAGGGTGAGTGGCTTATGGTACGCGCGCTGCTAGATCTCGGATCACAGCGCTGGATTGCGTCGTTGTGGTGGGTGAGCGCTTCGGGGCAAGTCTCATTGCACCTTGTCCTAGCTAAGTGCAAGGTTGCATCTATCAGGTCTCGTCTAACAATTCCTAAGTTGCACTTGTGGAGCCGAACTATTGACCCGGTTACTAAACCACGTCCACGCTTCTTGGAAGTCTCTGGTAAACATGGTGGACGTTTTTGCTTGGTCGGACAGTGAGATTGTCCTGTGTTGGCTTCGGACTTCGGTCCATAATCTTGGCTTTTTTAAATACTCATGCGGGTTGCAATACCCTCTCAGCCATTTTGCAGCGTGAGTTTGGATTTTGGCAGGCCGACGAACCATTCGAAGCGTGATCTTCAACTGTATTGCTTGCTATCGTTTGGAGGCATCCATTGCACAGCTTGTGATGGGTGACCTGTCTGCGGACCGCGAAAAGGCTGCTCGACCTTTCGCCGGTGTTGGAACCAATTGCCGGTCCTTTCTTAGTGAAGAGCTCTAACCTTAAGAATGCTCGGTCTTTTGAGGCCTACTTGTGCGTCTTTGTTTGCCTTGCAACCAAGGCAGTCCACTTGGGACTTGTCAGTGCCCTCAGCACGGAGGCGTTCGTGGCCACTCTGGGCCGCCTCGTGAGCCGTCGCGGCCTACCCGATTTGGTTCGGACAGACTGCTGGACTAATTATAAGGGAACCAATCGTTATTTGAAGGAGGTCGTCGACTTCATTGTTGAGAGCAAGCACTATGTAGGCACCGCCATGTCTAGAATGGGAGATCTTGTTATGCTTAAAGAATCTAATCTACTCCCACTATTTTGCGTCGTGGACGCATTGTTAAACTGTTATTTGGATCGGATGGCGTTCCGCGGGTGGCCAAGGTATTTGTAGGGGACTCAGTATTGCAACGTGCCGTTGTCCCAACGGCCTATTGATTAGCGAATCTACATTCTTAGATTCGGAGCGGGGGATTGTTTACGCCAGGGTAGCTGGCGCGCGCGCCGAGTCTTTTGTTTGCATTGAATAGTGCGCTCCCTCGCTAACCCGCAGAGGCGCTTATCTGCGTGTCCCGCTCACGCCTCGGTTACGAGAGTTTTTTTTTGTGCCTGCAATGACGCGGCGATGACGGGGCGCGCACAGTACGAATCGGAGTCAGCTAGCAACAGCCGTGCGTGCGGCTGGGTTTTTTGCGGCGCCCTTTTGCCCCGGCGGTTTGTACCCCAAGAAACGTGCGTTTTGGGACCGCGTCAATTCTTATAGACAGTTTTGTGGGGGCGCGACCTTTTGTGCGTATTCGTGAACTCATCTTGTGGACCCAGTCTGCTGTCGACCGACAAACTTAGCGGTTCCCCGCGCGTGGCTGACGTAATTTTGATCACGTGTCGTCTTTGAAACGCGTAGTCGCGAGACGTAAATTACCTACTACGTTTGAGTAGCCACGTTTATATTTGCGCGGGTGTGTAGTCATAGAATATTTGCGCAACGGGACGTCCGTTTTTTGAGGCGCCTGAGTTGTTTTTCGCGCCGCGGTTTGTTTTCCCCGGACCTGATTGTTTGGGGACCGCTTCGACTTGCGCTGTGATATCGCTGGGTTTTTTGGACATTGCACGCGTGTTTGGGACATTGACTAGTTGTTGTGCCGGCCCTTGTGAGTTCGCTACGCTCGCCGGATCTACCTAGTAACACGCGTGCCCAGCTGCGTTTAGCGGCGATAAAGTTCGCGGTAGTTAAGTAATTGTAGACCGCGCTGTCATTGACCGCTGACCTTGTGTGTCGTGAACCACGTACTTTATTTTATTCGCTTGAGTGTTTGTGGGAGTTGAAGCCAGCCTGAACGTTCGACATATTTTGACCGTCGCGTTCATTTTTGCGGGTTGCGACCCACTGTGCTGCTGCATTGAGCACTCCACTCATAGGAGGCGAACGAACGATTGGAGCTGTGTTCGTGTTTGACGTGTCTGGGAGCTGATTGGTGCAGAGGACCTACGGTTGCCAGCCCCACACACACACCTACACACCCCTTTACACTTTCACGTCACATACTGTCCCACATCCACTACAGGGGGCGTCGCATCGAGTATCGTCGCATGCATCAACCAGGTTAGTGACCTTCTATTTTCCTTGTCTATGTCGAAGGCTGTCGCTGCCCGAGTTGACGATTGCCGTAGTAGTGCTAGTAAAAGCCGCCTGTTATTTCCACTGATCGGCTAGTGAGACTCGGATATTACTATCCGACTCGGATTGGATACCGTCATCCGTACTGATCACTGTAGTCTCACTAGTCGGTCCCCCCTCGACCTGTCCGGGCTCGTTCCTCTATGGGCCCGGGAACTCAGCCCTCGTCTGGACAGGCAAGGGGCCGTAACAACGATGTTCAAGGCTTTGAAGTTCTGTGGACCAGTGTCGGGTTGCCGATGAGTCTGATGAGATGATGCACGGCGATCCACCGAATCCAAAGCATTAAGCTGGTACTTGGCAGAGCCATCCCATAAGTGACTAGTGTAACTTTGTTATTTAATCAGATACTACGGGTGTTTTTGCAAAATACGCGGCTCAAAACTCAAAGAAGAAACGACGAGAATCTCTTAAAAAGTTTTGGTTAGGGACACCCGACGCTGCTCCATGGAAAAAAAATGTTTCAGTACGTATCCATTTGTTACAGAACGTGCTACGATGTCGACGAATGCACTGAATTCAAGAACAAGAATCTCTGCATCGGCAGATGCCACAACGAGCCTGGCAGCTACAAATGCTCTTGCCCCTCTGGGTACCGACTCTCTGAGGATAACAGGAGTTGCATTGGTAAGACCTGATCAACCGCTCGACATAATGCCACCAGTTTACTGGCTGCAAAAATATTTATGGCCCACGGCGACTCAGGATTAAGGCCGCCATGATTTTTTTTTTATTATGTGTCGCACTCAGTTGTTCTCTGCTATAGGCAGAGATCTTTTTAATGCGAACTTTGCTTTGAACAAGTGCCAACTCACGATGTCGTGAGGTTGGTTACTGCAAGATTTATGTGCTAGCTTTCGCACCTTACCTTTGTGAGCAACACTCATCGGAGCCTCTGAGTGCTCCGTCAAGATTTTAGTTCGCTCTTTAGGACGGACGGGGGTCTTCTTAAAGGACCGAGATCAATCACAGTTCGGGCCTCGGGAAGCTGCCTGTCGCCCGTCTGCTACAGCAGATACACGGACGACATCCCAGTGGTCGGCGGCGCCATGCTGGCGCTGTACGCCGACGACGCTGCATTCGTCACCACCTCGCTGAATGCCCCACACGCAGCCATCAAGATGCAGCGTGCACTGGACGCACTTCCCACATGGCTGAAGGACTGGAGACTGAAGGTCAACGTGGCGAAGACTCAGGCGATCTCCATCGGGCGGACCGTCACTCTGCCGCCCCGGGTGTCGCTCTTGGGAGAACCTGTCGAATGGACCCCGACGGCTAAATACCTCGGCGTGACCATCGACAGGAAGCTCTCGATGCGACCCCACGTGAAGAACGTGGTTGCGCAGTCGCGCGCCATGCGAGGCCTCCTACGCCCCGTACTGGCATCCCACCTGCCTCTCCGTGCGAAGCTGTGCCTGTACAAGGCATACGTCCGCACGCGACTCACCTACGCGGCCCCAGCCTGGTTCGCGCTGGTCAGCGAGCCGGGCCGCAAGTCGCTGCGGGCGCAGCAGTCGCTCGCGCTCCGCACCATCACCGGAGCGCCACGCTTCGTGCGGAACCAGGTCATCTCCAGGGACCTGCAAATGGAGAGCCTCGACGACCACGTTCGCCGCCTGAGCACCTCTAAGTTCGCGCGCGCCGACGGAGCGCGGTCCCAGCACCTGCGGGACATCGCGCCATACCATCGGCGGCCGCCGGATATCAGGGGTTTGCCACGTGACCTGACGTCGGCATAGACCTACCTACACCGCTTCCTCGCCGCTGGCTGACGGGCGCCCTCCGGAACATCACTGGCGGGCACGACCTCGCTGAGCGGCGGGTTGCAAGCACCACCGGATTTACTCTCACTCCGCTGCGCTCGCTGATCGCTCGCGAATCCACGCGGGCTCGTATCGCAGCGCGGCGGAGTCACCGGATTGACTCCACGGACCAGCAATGGTCACACCTAGTGCCCCGCCTGTAGTTGCAGGCGGCGCCAATACCACTGAGAGGGGCCATCGCCTCGAACAGTTACCCCGGGACCCGCAAGGGTCCGCGTGGACGACCCGGATGTGTGTAGTTCGGGCCTCGAAGTGGGATTTTGTTTTTGTAAGTAACACGAGCTAACGAGCGGGCGGGTCACCTGATGGTAAGCGATCACCGCCGCCCATGGACATTTGCAGCACCAGAGGAACAGCAAATGCGTAACCGGTTCTTAGGAAATTTGTTTATCCGCCCTTTGAATAACCCCATGTTATAGTTTACGGGGAACACTCATGTTGCTGGTAGCTGGTTCCATAGCTTGCATGTGCGTGGAAAGAAAGATCTGGCATACCGGGTGGTCGTGGATTGTCAGCCATCCAGGTGGAATGGATGGAACATGTTTCTACGCCGGAGTATGTGTACAGAGAAAGCTCGTCTGTCTTCTGTGTTCGCTCTTTAATTATTCTATGGTAGTTTGTATGAATTTTGACAGATTACTTTTTGTTTCTATAAAAAATTGGTTGTCTGTAAAGTCGGTTTACGGACGATAGATTTACGTGATAACGTCATAATTGGCCTCTCTATCGTTTGTTTTATCGTGCCTCTCTATCGCTTGTTGCACGCACACGCTCAGATGGAACGTTACGCGGAACGTTACTATTTTTCATGTACGTTGCTGGTATTCATCAATTTATTAAACGTTATCACGTCAAAAAGTTTACCCTAAATATTCAGATGAGGTGAGTCATCGTTCATCGATACTTAAATCTTTGCTCTTATGTCCCTTTCTGGTTACAGATATCGACGAATGCGAGACGGGCGAAGCACCCTGCTCCCACGGAGGGCAGTACGAGGGCTCCAGCGACGTGTGTCTCAACACTCGCGGCAGTTACCGTTGCTACAAGATCACGTGCCCGCCCGGCTACCAGTTCGAACCAAAGCAGTATGTACTTCCCTTATACGTCGCTTTCGGAAGCGCCTGCATGACATGTGTCTGGTCGAGAATGGCGAGTGCTTCTGCGGACTGGCGGAGGAGAACCTCCACCATGTCTTGTGGGAGTGCTCCTTATACGAGGACCTCCGGTGCTTGCTGCTGGACGGGATCGTTCGTGAAGTTTCTGGTCCAGTTTATTACCTATCAGGATCTCGTGGGTTTGGCGGCCAACTTCGGAAAGCTACGGGAGTTCGCGCACGCCTGGCATAAGAGGCGAAGCGGCTTGGAGTGACACAGAGAATTTATGCTGTGGACAGCGACGGCGCGGCGAGTCCGTACTTTGTATCGTCCTGCCCCAGAATGGGGAGAGTGAGTTCATAGGGACAAGGAGCGAGAGGAAACAACTTGTAGGGAGTCAAGAAGGCGCCCCGGGAACACGCCAAGAGCAAGTACCGAACGGGCGCCCTCCCGCGTTTCGGCCCCCATAACCGCGAGGTTGATTGGGCCATGGGTGGTGGAGGGTTGTCCCTACTTCCCTTAATTTTCCCAACTGAGTTTGTTGTGGGCTTCTCAGATATGGGCCGCTCAACCAATCAGCAAGTCTGTCGCTGTCCGCCGGCAGCGCTGACGTATCGTTATAGCCAATCGCGTCACCCGCCCCGCGTCCCGCAGACCATCAGGAGGGACAAGTTTATAGCGGTTTACCTATAACACAATCTCTTAAAGCAATATTATTGTAATATTGTTTTAAATTTTTCATGTTGACATTGTATGAAAATGTTAAAACAAATTAATAATAATATTGCTTTCAGGGATGGTGGTAAGGCCATACCCATAGGGTACCCTCGTAAATTAAGTTTTAAGTCGTTAAATAGCTATCACTAATTAATAGCTGTATAAGTATTTCATATATTCTTGGAATGATAGAAATATGATTCCATCTCCTCACGAGATATCTTAAAAAATATGTTATAATTTTTCATACTTTATAAGAAATCTTGTATTATAACAATGGCATTTTTGAAAAGAGCAAGTGCCGAGTTCCTTGCCAGTTCTTCTCGGTGCAAACCTGCTTTCTGAACCTGGCGGTAGAGTTTTGACTTTTCATAAGAGCCTATTATTTAGGTCTATGTGAAAAATAAATAGCAGGACAGATTAATTTGTTTTGCTGTAATCCGCTACTTGAAAAGATTCAGTTTCAATTACTTAACGAACAAATTAACGTATCATCTTCGCCACTGCTTCGTTTGTTTTCGGGGGTACGAGACCAGCCGAAGTGAGTGGGGCGAACAATAGGATGAGTAATTCGAAAGGGTATATAAGAACGCGTTGCTGACACGAGAGTCACTCTACGATTTCGCATTGTGAAGTCAACATCTCCTGAGGATGTCCCGGTTCGGGACGAAACGTGCGTCGAAGAAAGTGTTGGAAAATTGTGTGTGGTGTTTCATGTGGGCAGTGTTCCTGCATATTGTACCATACAGAATCTTTTCAAGTAGCGGATTACAGCAAAACAAATTAATCTGTCCTGCTAATTATGGATTTCCGCAAAATAACGCCTGCTTCCATTCAATATTTGAAAAATAAATATTTTCATTTTTATATTCATAACCATTCATAAGCGTATTCATACAGACAGTCAGATGCACAGACAGACAGAGAGATAGATAAAAAATCTATAAGGGTTCCGTAACCCTAAAATAAAAAATCGAGTCCTAAAATAAAAGCGATAATTATTATTTTTCAGTCGTTGCACCAAAATCCAGAGGAACTGTCTCCCCGCGGACTGGGAGTGCGCCCACCAGCCCAGCACCTACTCCTACAACTTCATCACCTTCGTGTCCAACCTATACATACCGGAGTCTAAAGTACGTATTATAATTTCTAACAAGTGGAAAATTAAAAAAATTTAAAACACCCACGACTTTTGCAGACTTGTAATTGAAAAAGGATTAAATAAGGATATAAGGAGTCCATTCCCTCTGACTCCGACTTTTCGAAATGTTTCTGTACCGGTTACCGACAGTATTGAGCTTCTAGGCGTCACTCTGTCTTCTAAACTCAACTTCGGCCGATACATCGAATCCAAAGCAAAGACAGCTGGTAAAAAACTCGGCATTTAAAATAAAGTTAAACAGTACTTCACCTCGGAACAGCTCCTAACCTTATACCAGGCACAGGTTCGCTCTTGCATGGAGTACTGTAGCCACTTGTGGGATGGCTCTGCCAAGTACCAGCTTGATGCTTTGGAATCGGTGGATCGCCGTGCTAGAAGACTCATTGGCAACCCGACACTGGTCCACAAAAAACTCCAAAGCCTTGAACAGCGTCGTAAGGTTGCCTGTCTGTCGGTATTCTATAGAATATATTTCGGAGAGTGTGCACAGGAACTTTTTAATTTGGTTCCCCCGTCACCTTTCTACCATTGAACGGCAAGGCATCGTAAATGCTTCCACCCATACATAGTTGACGTACCAAAGATGCGTACGAAGTGGTTTGATTCCTCGTTTCTGATACGCACTGCAAAGGCCTGGAAAACTCTCCCAGGCAGTGTCTTTCCTGCCACTTACGACCCGGGTGCCTTCAAATCAAGAGTAAATAGGCATCTTCTAGGCAAGCGCGTTCCAGCTTAGACTGTATCATCACTTTCCATCAGGTGTGATCAGTCAAGCGCTAGCCTATATAGTATAAAAAAAAGATTCGATTTTTTACTAATCCCGAGAAAAAATTGTAGTTCCTTTTCAATGACCTTAAGTGTTTAAACACACTATGCCGAAAATACGCGACCGAAGTTCCGTGGCTGATTTTACGTTCCGACGGATTCAGCTAATATGACACACGAGAGCCGAAATTACGCGGCCGAAATTACGCGGCAGAAATTCAGTTGCGTAACTAAAGTATGGGTATTCAGTTCGACAATCGAACCGAACTTCGGTCGCGTATAATGTGTTGCTTACAAAACATTGCCGCCGAATCGCTGCCGAACTTACGCCCGACCGAAGTTCGGCTGTACGCTATAACGCGACGTAATTTCGGTTTGGTGTGTCATCAGTAATTTAATTCGTATTGCAGGCGTAGTCACGCCGAACTTCGGTCGCGTATTTTCGGCATAGTGTGTTTAAACGCTTACACCTACTTTCAGGAAAGATTGTCAAAGTAATCTACCTATAGCTGTAGCTATAGATTACTGTTGAAAATTAGGGTTTTTTAAATATCCCATGGAACTATGGATTTTCCCGGGAACTAGCCTATGTTTTAATCCGGGTTATAAGCTATATCTATGTTCCAAATTTCAGCCAAATCGGTTCAGTAGTTGCGGCGTGAAGGAGTAAAAAACACCTTAACAAAACACACACACACACACACACACACACACACAAACTTTCGCATTTATAATATTAGTGTGAAGTGAATAATTTCTAACAAAATAGAAGTGCTTTCAAAATTAATAAGGATAACCTTCAGTGGCACGCTTGAGCTAAGGGTCGCGGGTTCGATTCCTGCCTCTGAATTTTAATTTGGCTCAGACCTGAGGACCAACGCTTAAAGTAATATTATTGTAATATTGTTTTGACATTTTCATACAATGTATGTATATGTATTGTGTAAATTGTAAGTATATTATTGTTTAGTAGGTATATTATTTACTAGTAGGTGGCTACGTGCTGTCTTCCCGCCTATTTACCTTACAACTTTAGTCTCAACATTTTCTATGAAAAAATAAATGCCGCCATTATGATTGTTGTTCTATCGAATAGACCTTTGGGTCCTGATCACTTCCTGTCAAGAAACTGTTCTTCCAACTTTTATACTTTCCGAGATATCAACGAAATTCGTATGGCGGCCATTTTAAATCCGTCCTTTTAAACTTTTTTCGTTTTTGCCGCCATTTTAAATTCCGCCATTTTAAATTGGATGACGTTTCGAATGACATTTGGTCGAGCACCCCCCATCTAACTCCAATACCCTGGCTGTGCTCTTTACCCGTCTCCGATATCCTCAATCGTCAGCTCTCTCCGTATTTTTCTTCCTCTCTATACGAAAGTACATGTAAATGAAAAAAAAAAAATTCATACAAAAATGTTCAGGAGAGGTGATCAGTCAGTCAGCATATATATATTATTTATTATATTTATTGATAATTGTAATATTGTTAATTATTATTGTGATGGAAAAGATCTCTTTCAACGAAAGGGGACACCAAATTTTCAATAAAAAAATTGGTTGTCTGTAAAGTCGATTTACGGACGATAGATTTACGTGATAACGTCATAATCATAATCGTTATCATAATCGTAATCGTTATCATAATCGTAATCATAATCATAGTCATAATCATTATTTTATGTCATTTTTATCGTGCCTCTCTATCGCTTGTTGCGCGCTCTCGCTTGCACGCACAGGCTCAGGTGGAACGTTACGCGGAACGTTACTATTTTTCATGTGCGTTGCTGGTGTTCATCAATTTGCAAGGCGCCGAGAGCGGTGGCATCCTTATGCAGTTGACGTCCAACAAACTCGCACGTGCAGTTGACGTCCAAAAACACTAGTGCGGAAAAGAATAACTTTGCGCACGCTAAACACACATGGAAATGTCAACTTTTTGAGCAAATTTATTAAAAAAAAATGCCTACTTGGTATATTCCAGGTTGACCTGTTCACGATGCGCGGTCCAGCCTGGCCGGGCGCCACGATGCGGTTCCAACTGAGGGTCGTGAGCGTAGACGCGCCGCCCACCGTCAAAGAAAAAGCGGACATTAATAGCTTCTTGTGAGTATCCATCATAGATATCACTGCTTTACTACTGAGCAATTGAAAGAGCGTAAATAAAAAATTACCACCCCCAAAAACATTTGCATGATCTTACCTAAAATGTTCCAAAAATGTCATAATGTCAAAAAAATCAGATCCATGTACAGTCGCGGAATGAAAAGGTTCGTCACCTTAGTGTCTATATTCGCTTGCACTAGTACTCTAGTACTGCAAGAGTCCATTATGCCAACCAGTGCAAGAAACAGCGCTGCTAACATTTGAATAAATATGACGTTTGCTATCGAATAAGGTTTTGCTTGTTTTTTCTATCCCGTCAATGTGTTACCAAAATGTATTAAAACCTCATTAAAACCTTAGTTATTTAGGAGAAATTATGATATTTTGAAATTATGACATTTGATATTGACCGATTGACAATAGTTTTAACAGAAATAATAATGTCAGGTTGAATTAACAAGAAGGTTGCAGTTTATCCATAATAATCTTGTTGACAACATAAATAGTCAAACTACCGTGATCTGAACAATTTTAAACTTTAATAACGAACAGTTAAACTTTATTTTCTCTAACTCGAGTCTATTCTGTAACATAGTTTCAAAACGTAATATGTGCTCGTGATACGTTGAACGAATCAATTTGAAAATCGACGAACCTTTTCGTTCCGCGACTGTACATCCAAGTTTCTAACTTTACAAACTCTACCTTACTGAAAATATGTGGCTTCTCTATGTAGCAAACACTCGCATGCACACACTGATTTCGCACACTCACATGCTCTTATATTTTTTTTATAGTCTAGCGGCTCTGAGATGGAAGCCCTGTTTCCCGAGACACAGTCTTAACTAGTTCGGGAAACAGGTGTACCTTTTATTATGATTCAATTACTTAATTATATTGTGTTTGTAATCACCGTTAATTTACATTAGTGTGAAATCAAATAAACGTTATTTTATTATTATTATTACTAGAACTATTGTATAACCGAAAAGTGATGATAAGAGAATAAACTTTTTAAGTTACGTCCAAGGGGTGCAAAATGGCTGATTTAAAAAAATGTTTATTCTTATTCTACTCAACATGTTTTCACTTGATACACAGTTCATGGCAATGCACAAAAAATAACTAACCCACCATCTTCTGCCGTCCGTCATATTCTTACGCAGCCCAACGGATATCTGTCCACACCCTGCAGCATCTCTCTGTTGAATTTCCTTCCAAAATATTCTGACAAAGTTACTGCAACTTGTGACTTTAGGGAGTCAAGACTCAAGAATCACCATTTTTCTTTAATTCAAGTTGCTTGACGTCGTCATTCGCCTACTTTAGGCAAGGCAAGGTTAAGGGCAAAAGAATCTCTCATCTCAGTGATTTCCGAAGCATTCCAGCCCTAAATATTAGGTCTTCAAAATATATAGGAATCTCGAGTACCTCCTGCGTTATTTGACGCCAATTGAAAAATAGAAAATGTGCGAATTCATTGGTTGCCTCAATTATAGAGTCTACAAGCTATATACACGCCATGCCCATAACCAGTAACTGATTAAAGAATGATTGTTCCAGATTGGTCCAAACAAACAACCAAGCAGTCATGTCATTGGTGAAACCCCTGGAAGGGCTGCAGAGCATAGAACTGGAGTTGTCCATGGAGCTGTACAGCAGAGGTCAGTTCGGAGGTATAGCGGTCGCGAAGATATTCATACACGTGTCCGAGTTTGAGTTCTAGTTTGTAGATAATAAAAATCTTTGGAAATCTTTGTAGTTTTCTCTTTATTTTCATCCAGTACAAAGTCTATACAGCCTATATTTTGTAGATTGGTGTAATTATGTATGATCAGACGGTCAAACTGTTGTCATAAATGTGCTTTTATAAAATTTCATACAGGCACTAACAGTCTTAAGTTTTTACGAAATTGAGGTTAATTTTATTCAATATCTAATAAGTACATTAACTAATGTTTAAAATTTTAGCAAACCCATCCGAAACGGCTTGACCGATTGTTATGAAGTTATCTATGTATGTTCATAGTTCTGAGAGGTCTGGTCATAAGCTGTTTTTTTTTTTTTTTAATTCCCTAATGGCAAAACAACGTTTGCCGGATCAGCTAGTATATGAAATGGTAAAATTTTGATAATAGGTATAAATATTTCAATCCACGATGACGCGCCCCACTCTGTCAAACTTCATACGAATCGAATGAAACATTAGCGATTTTGACAGAGTGGGGCGCGTCTTCGTTGAATCGTTTAGTTCGTATAATTGTGCCTTCAAATCAAGAGTGAATAGGCATCTCCTAGGCAAGCGCGTTCCACCTCAGACTGTATCATCACTTTCCATCAGGTGTGATCACAGTCAAGCGCTAGCCTATATAGTATAAAAAAAAAGCTACGCTAGGTCACATGATCATCAAAAATTTATAAATTGTTTCAAGTAACTGACTCTCACGTATGATGTCTATGAGTCGAACATCCAAAGGGGTTGATGATAATGCAAACTGATATCAAAGAAAAAGAAAAAATATTTTTAATTCCAAGGCACTTTATTACAGAAACAACTAATAAGCGATTACATTTTTTGCAACAGACTTTTCATACAAAACCTTTCCGATGTCATGATAACCCTAACCATACAAAATCAATTCTTTATCACAGCTTTCTTATCTAAACTTTTTTATTATTTTTACAAACTTAATATAATTTATTTTAGTAAAATTAACTTTTTTTGCATGATTTCGTCTTGTTATTTTTAATTTCGAGTCCTAATAATAATGTTTGTTATTTGTACAAACTATAGTGAGGTATTTACGATCACAGGCTGTATTAAATAAACCAAGACATATCAAAACGATTGATGATAAACGAAATTAAATAATATTTATGTAGATTATATAAGGCTATGTACATGGAACGTAAGGACACTCTATAAACCAGCAGCAGCGAAGCTTTTGGCAGACGAACTGAGGAAATACAAGGCAGATATAACGGCACTACAGGAAATGAGGTGGGTAGGGAAAGGGGTTATAGAAAAGCGTGACTACAACTTATATTACAGCTGTGATAGCAGACTCCATACTTTTGGCACAGGGTTCTTCGTCAGCAAAAGAGTAAAGCATTTAGTAATAGACTTCAAGACAGTTAACAAGCGCATCTGCAAATTACGAATTAAAGGTAGATTCATGAATTTCTCAATCATTAACGTTCACGCACCAACAGAAGATAGTCCAGAAGATGAAAAAGTGGAATGGTATGAAACATTAGAATCAGTTTTTAATAGTTGTCCGTCGTATGATGTTAAAATTATTATTGGAGACATGAATGCTAAAGTAGGTAAAGAAACAGTTTATGAACCGACTTTGGGACGCCACAGTTTACACGATGAGTGCAATGATAATGGTGTTAAACTAGTTAACTTCGCTATGGCAAACAATATGGTCATAGGTAGTACTCTTTTCCCACATAAACGTATTCACAAAGGGACATGGACCTCCCCAGATGGTAAGGTGTGTAACCAAATTGACCACCTACTAATAGACGGCAGGCATGCTTCCAACTTAATGGATGTAAAGACTTACAGAGGGGCTAACATTGACTCAGACCATTTTCTTGTCGTTTCGCGGATTAGAGCAAGAATATCTAGAGCAAAAACACATATATCTCAAAAGACAATGAAGTTTAATTGCAGTAAGCTTAAGAATGCAGAAGATAAGTTAGAATACCAAAACAAGGTCAACGAAAGAATAGGGACTGGAACTATTTTTCAAAGTAATGACTCTGATCTTATTTGGGGTAACATTAAAGAATGTATTATAGGCAGCGCAATAGAGGTCCTGGGTGAAACAAAACAGGAACATAGAGCAGACTGGTTTAATGAGGAATGTAGAATAGTAACTAGCAAAAAGAACGAAGCTCGCTCTAGACATCGACAAGTTAGAACCAGGCGAACATTAGAGGAATATAAAAGGTTAAGGCGCATAGAAAAGCGAGTACATAAACAAAAGAAAAGGCAGTCGGAGTGCAATGAAGTAAAAGAACTAAATTATCTGTATTCGAAGAATGAAAGCAGAAGGTTCTACCAAAAGGTAAACCAACAACGTAAAGAGTTTAAGCCACGAAGTATAGCAGTAAGAAATAAAAGTGGTCTTATTGTCAATGATAAGACTGACATACTCGCTCGGTGGACAGAACACTTTACAGAACTGCTAAACCCCAACAACACCCAACTACAGGAAAATACAGAGATAGAGGACAACTTAAATGTAATTGAAATTCAACCCCCCAATGTAGAGGATACGCGACAGGCACTCAAAAGTTTAAAAAATAACAAATCTCCAGGAAGCGATGGGATTACAAGCGAAATGATAAAATATGGAGGTAAACAACTTCACGAAGCAATACACCAGCTGATTATAAGTATTTGGACTACTGAGAAAATGCCGGAAGAGTGGAACGTTGGTTTGATATGCCCTTTACTTAAGAAAGGAGACGCACTTATATGCTCTAACTATAGAGGAGTTAATCTACTAAATACGTGTTATAAAGTACTCTCCAACATCATATTTCATAAGCTTCTACCTTACGCAGAGGAAATTGTTGGAGAATATCAGTGTGGGTTCCGCCCGTCTAGATCCACAATAGACCAAATCTTTTCGCTTCGCCAGATTCTAGAAAAAATGCTTGAATATAACATCCCAACGCATCATATATTCATCGATTTTAAGGCTGCCTATGATAGTATTTCAAGAGCGAAACTGTATGAGGCAATGCATGAATTCAAAATCCCTGCAAAACTCATAAAACTAGTAAAAATGACATTAAGCCACACCCTCAATAGCGTGAAGATACAGAACGATGTAGGCAACACGTTTGAAACCATTAACGGTCTTAGACAAGGAGATGCATTATCGTGCCTTCTTTTTAACATCGCTCTGGAAAAATGTATCAGGGATTCCCAGACGCAAACGACTGGCACTATTTTTTACAAGTCTTCTCAACTTCTGGGATATGCGGATGACCTCGATATAATCGCGAGGAACTTCGGTGTACTACAAGACGAGTATACGCGAATCAGAAAGAGCGCCGAAAAAATGGGTCTCAGCATAAACCAGCAAAAGACGATGTACATGCTTTCAAGTAAATCGAACCTGCAACAGAATGATAAAGTCAAAGTGGGTGACGTAACTTTAAACCAGTGTTCTGAATTCGTCTACTTAGGGTCCTTGATAACCAACAAAAATGATATGTCAGCAGAAATCAAGAGACGAATTGCAACTGCAAGCAGAACTTTCTATGGGCTGAAGAAACACCTGAGATCACAACTCCTGACTAGAAATATCAAAGTGGCACTATACAAAACACTTATAAGACCAATATTAGCTTATGGTAGTGAGTGCTGGACCATAAGTAAAAAAGACGAAGAAGCCCTCGCAATATTCGAAAGGAAGGTATTGCGGACCATATTTGGTGCGGTAGAGGTGGACGGTCTGTGGCGTATCCGTTACAACCACGAATTGTATGATATCTTTGGTGAACCAAACATCGTTCAGCACATAAAGATCGCAAGATTGCAGTGGGCTGGACATGTACAACGCATGAGTGACCAGAGGCCACCAAAAAAACTACTGATCTCACACCCAGACGGCCGTCGAAATGTTGGTCGGCCAAAGCTTCGTTGGCTGGACGGAGTGAAGCAAGATGTAAAAGCCGTAGGAATAAAAAGATGGGAAACGAATGCAATGGACAGAGACCGATGGAGGAATCTTTTGGAGCAGGCCCGGGCCCACAAAGGGCTGTAGCGCCGTTGATGATGATGTAGATTATTATCGAAACCCAATGATCAAGTTAGTTTATACAATAATAATTATTATAATTTAATTCATTATATACGTAACCTTGCTCAATATGATCAAGCCTAATCAAGTGTAATCGAGTCTAGTAAAGAAGTGTTTTAATAGTTGAAAAAGCACTTCTTTACTAGAATAATAAAATAAATATAGTAATATACTAAAATAAACTAAAAGCGAAAATACTTATCTGTTCAATCGGACTTAATAGGCAATCGTCTACAACTACTTTTTTCATCATGGGTTTTGATATGCCGATTATTGATAAAATGCAATCACTAACGACCACAGACTATGACACCAGTAAAGTTAGTATAGGTTATTGTACACATCCGCATGTCAGCGACTGTCCATAGATGGCGCTGGCTGTAAATGTATGGAGGAATTAGATTCGTTTGTGCGGCGCGAGTCGACCCGAAAGTCTTACAAAAACCTATACTAACCCCACAGGTTTTAGTACGAATTTCGACAGATAGTCACTGACATGCGGCTGTCAATAAAAATGAAAATGAAAATGAAAAATCTTTATTTTCACATAGGCCCAATTAATGAGCTCTTATGAAAAGTCAAAACTCTACCGCCAGGTTCGGAAAGCAGGTTTGCACCGAGAAGAACTGGCAAGAAACTCGGCACTTGCTCTTTTCAAAAAAAATGTCATTATATACAATTTCTTAAATAATATCAATAATTAATACATAATTTTTAAGATATCTCGTGAAGAGATGGAAATATATCCCTATCATTCCAACAATTCTTGTCATTAAAGAATTCTTCAATAGTATAGTAACCCCGACTTATTAGATGTTTTTTGACAGTGACTTTAAACCTGTGTAAAGGTAAGTCCAAAACAGACTTCGGGATCATATTGTAGAAGCGTACACTCAACCCCACAAAGGACTTCTGTACTTTACGTAAACGGTGTGGTACTACAACTAACTTGTGTCCGCCATTTCTAATTGGACGGTTACTTACATCTTTACGTTATCTATATATACGTTGCTTATAATTATTAATGTTTTGACGTACAAAGAGTAAGCAATTATAAATATATTGAGATGCCACTGTAAGAACACCTATTTCTTTAAATTTTTGGCGAAGAGATTCGCGTGGCTTCATTTTGTATATAGATCTAATTGCTCTCTTTTGCAATACAAATATAGTTTGAATCTCAGCAGCTTTGCCCCATAATAGAATACCATAGGACATAACACTGTGGAAATAGGCATAATAGACAAGCCTGGCTGTATCAATGTCTGTTAACTGCCTAATTTTTCTCACAGCATAGGCAGCTGAACTAAGTTTACCTGCCAGAGTCTCAATATGAGCGCCCCATTGTAGTTTATCGTCTAAGGTTACCCCCAGAAATACTGTAGAGTTTTCCATTTCCAGTGTTTCACCATTCACAATCACCTTTTTGTTGGTAGCTACGTTTTTTACGTTTGGTAGTGCGAACTCAATACACTTAGTCTTTTTTGAGTTTAAAAGTAAATTGTTAACAGTGAACCAATGCGATACATGCGCGATAGCATAATTTACGTCGTCAAAGTTGTCTTTACCTCTATCAGTTTTAAAAATCAAAGAAGTGTCATCAGCAAACAATACTATCTCGCAAATACCGTTTACATGGTGCGGCAAATCATTTATGTACACTAAAAATAGAAAAGGTCCCAATATTGAACCCTGTGGCACACCCATTATGGGGGAACAACCCTGCGACTTTATGTCATTTATGCATACCTTTTGTGTTCGATCACTTAGATAAGAGGCAACGAAATCAAGAGCTCTGTCTTTGATGCCGTAATGGCTAAGTTTAAATAGTAGTGTCTGATGTTCAACGCAATCAAAAGCCTTGGACAGGTCACAGAAGACTTCGATGGCATTCTGAGACTGTTCCCAGGCATCATAGATATGGCTTAAAAGCTTGGCACCTGCATCAGTTGTATTCCTACCCTTAGTAAAACCATACTGTTCGGAGTGAAGAATTTTGTTAGAATTAAAATGACTAAGGAGTTGGTCAAGAATGATTTTTTCAAATATCTTACTCAGAGTTGGTAAGATTGAAATAGGTCTATAGTTATTGAGGTCCTGTTTATCCCCAGATTTAAATAGTGGTATAAGTTTACTATGCTTCATTAAATTTGGAAAAATTCCTAGGTCGATACATTGGTTAAATAATACAGCCATATAAGGGGCAATGGAGTCAATTATGTTAAAAACTACTTGCACAGACATTCCCCAAAGGTCACCAGTTCTTTTAATTTTTATCAGGCGGGAGGTTTTTTTAATGTCTGCTGCAGTGACATGTTCAAATTTAAATAAGGCAGAGCACTCTTTCACGTTTTCTCTTAAAAGTTTTTGAGCTGTTGTTGGCGATGACTTTAGAGAATCCGTTAACAAAACAGGAACATTTTGAAAATAGTTTTCAAAGGTATTCGCGAATAGATGGCGATGTACCTAAATGTATGGAGGAATTTGATTCGTTTGTGCGTTGCGAGACGACTCGAAATTCGTACTAAAACCTGTTCTAATCCCTCAGATGGCCGAATATAGACGATTATGTGATGCTTTACACGATCGGTGATCGTCTAGGCCCTGGTTGCCTAGTCCGATTGTAGGGACTACAGGCGTTATACGTCTACTCATGCGGGTCCACTATGTTCAGCACGGTGAGGCAGCCGTCCTGGGAGGCGATAGCTAGTGCCTTGCCCCCGTGCGCGCTTGCTACGCCCGTGACCTCTGCCGGCGCGCGGTACTCCGCTATCGCTTTACCGTCCACAGTTCTGAAAAGTTAAGATAACCATTAGGTAGTAACAGAACAGAGTAATTTGTTGCAGGACGGATTAATTGTTTTGCTATAATCCGCTATGTGCAGAAAATATACCGTCCACGTGAAACACCACACACAACTCTTTCAACACTTTCTTCGATACCGGGACATCCTCAGGAGATGTAGACTTCACAATGCGAAATCGTAGAGTGATCGAACCAAAGACCTCATGATCTGCTGTCAATCATGCCCATGTCTTCGTAGGCTCTCGTAAGGCCAGAATATTCATGTGCGAACTCCGACAGCGGCGACCCATAATTGGTGACCCAGACAGAGGCTAGAGCCTGGAGGGCTCGCCTGCATTAAATGAAGAACGAAGCACAAAGGAACGGTCACCAATCGCAGATCAGATGAGTCCGTGAAGTGCACAATTCGTTACAATCACCTGAACACCCTCAAGGTCTTCCTGCCGCTGTGGTAATAGAACACGTAGTCATCCGTGGAACTGAACATGGTGATGATGGAGAAAACGCCCTCGGCCGCGCGGAAGATCAGCTGCTGCACCGAGGTGCCGCGCTTCAGCTCGATGAGGTCCAGGCCGCCCCGGGAGGGCGCGCACAGACCTGTCTTGCCATCTCTGGTGCAAGCGCCGTTCCACCGAGGCACGAATCTGAAAAAATCGATGACCTTAAGAAGTGATTTAAGTGAGAGGTCTGGTTCCCGGCACGGGCCTCTAAGAATAGGTTTAGATCTGGTCTGGTGGGCTTTAACCTACCTACAGAATTTTCGAGATTGCATTATAGCCAAAGGCTGTAAATCAACTCACTTGGAGTGCTGACGTTTCAGGGAGAGAAGGATTTCAAGGTGAATATGGAAGTCTACTTGTGACATCGACCATTTGATATAGGTCCTAGGTAGGTCACAGTCATGATCGAAAATTTTCTGGGAGACCTTAGGAAATTTCGTCATGATGCTGTTAAATATGTCAAAAGACCCGTTCAGGAACTGTCTAAAGAGAGGACATTTTGTCCGAGGGAAAATACTGTCTATCTTACCTGACGTGTCTTTTTGTCTTTATGTCCAGAATGCCAGCCTTATCGTTGCCAACCACAGCGACCCAGTTGGGTTTATGCGGTAACGCCACTATCGACTGCATGTCTTTGATACCACTGTTCTTGATCGGTATCCTGAAAAATAATAAGATATATTTGTAATGTCATGAACCCAAGATATGTGTTGTGACTTTGTACTTTTAGATCTTATGATTTAAGAGCAAAATGTGAATAAAAATCTTTTAGGTTTTGCTGGGTTGTATGACATTTTCCCATAATCTTGGAACACTTTGCAACTTCATTATCAGCTATTAAAAGAAAGGAAATTTAAACATTTCTGACCTATGCAGTCTAGCGCCAGTTCTTGCGTGAAACACGTGAAGGCATTCTCTGGATGATTTGTCGATTCCTGGTGTAACGATGTGGTGCTCGTCAGCTGAGACGACGGCCGCTCTGTATCCAGTGCTCCTCACTTCATAGTCCACGGTATAGATTCTCTCACCATCTAGAAACAAATCAAATGGTTTTTGATGTGGTACTTGCGTGGTTTACTAATGATAGGACTCTTCCTGAGGAGTTTGTCTGGGTAGGTTTCACTGCAGTGTCAGTTTTTATTGGTCGTTCTAGACTCTATGGAGCTATAGAAGACGCCTTTTACTAAAGCAGTTGGTGGTGATTTTAACTTACCTGGAATAGTTCTCGCAACAATATGAGCCACGGCAACATTATCCACATTGTCAGTACTGACCACCATCGATATGGTGATAAACTTCGTGCCATCTTCTAGAAGGAGTACTTGCTTAACCCCCTTTTGCTCTTCTTTGAACACTACCTGAAGTTATTGATCACATGTTTCATTAAAATATATCTACAACCGGCATTTAGTGTTTCCCGCTCAGAATCTCAAGTGGAAGTTTTTATTTTAAGACAAAATCACCGACGTAATTCACAATGGATACATCTGGGTTTATCATTTGAAATGTTTCTAATCCAATCCGTGAAATGATGACCTTTGAAACCGTCTTATGGGAGTGGAGTGGAGAATTGTTCACGATATACAACAGTCGATTTTTAATATTAGAAAGATGAAGACTATTTGTAAGCCTTTAACTTACCTGTTTTTCTGGAGTATCCCATATAACCACGTTACCAGACTCTGCAGTGATGACATTTTCGCCAGTTGGCGTGATGACAGCGTGGGTCACTATGGCCCCAAGAGGAGCATCAGCTAGTTGTGCCATTAGTCTTCCAGTGCTGGTGTCCCAAAGACCCCAGCAACTACGAGTCACGGTGACAGCTAGTTGCTTATCACGCGCTAGACTGGAAAACAGTTGTTAGATAATAATAATTTGCATGAAAATATGCTAAGACGAGGTAACTCATGTAGTGGGTATGTTTGTGGATTTTATTATAAGCAAAATGTAACCATAGCACTCACCAACCTTGGGCAGATTAGTAGAGGGTCCACAAAATGAATTCAATTTTTGGAAGGCATCGGGTAGAAACGATGGATTGGCTTAATCGTTGTCTTTAAAAAACTTGCATAGCATAACGTTTTACTTATTATTATGCATAACAGTATTGAGCTTGTAAATAAGCATTTGGCCAGAGGATGCAAAAGTAGCAACCAAACCCATTATTCGAGGAAACCCTTGACCAAAAGTGAGTTGTTAGTAGGAACGCGAGGCTACTTATTGGGCTTATTTGAACGAAATAGCTTTTGGTATGAAGCTGGTATCTAACCATAATAAAATGCTAATAAAATCATAGAAAGTGATTCATCATAGGTACCAAAAACTAACCTTATAGAATCAATAGGCAATTCCTGTCTGTCAATTTTGTGGACTTGTTCAAATATGTTATCGATGTTCCATATTTTAACCGTCCTATCTATGGAAGAGGTTATAACATTGTTCCAAGCTCCTACAGTAAGGGGCTCCAGTTGGACAATTCTTCCAAAATGAGCGTCTAGGATCTTGATCAGTTTTGTTGTTTCCAAACTCCATACATAAAGATTTTTCCTGCAATGAAAATAAAAATGCTTAAAAAAGAAATATCAAAATATGTACACAACTTTGTTGACATGGCAACTAAGAGAGATTAATAAGAGATGATAGTACCGAGAATGGTGCTACGCTCAGTAAAGGAAGGGGGTTTAAAAAGAAGAAGATGTTGAAAGAAAACTTCTTGTATTTGAGACCAAGTTACAGACCTAACACCAGCAACGGCATAAGTGTTGTTATTGCTGATCATGAAGGAATTGGACAGAGTCATCTTGGTTGATATATTTCTGATGGTGTGAGGCAGCTTTAGAACGATCCCTTCCAGACGTAAATCTTTTTCTGGGACCTCGTCTTGCTTTTCTTCCTATAACATGTAAGAAATATAGAGACTCACTTGCTGATATAAAGCTGTTTGACAAAATAACCGAACGAGTATAAAATATGTAAGGAGGTTTAAATTTGATCAAGTTTCAAATGTTAGTCATTTTAATGGGAAAAACTTCACTCAATTTAACTTTACAACTGTTTCAAAAATATAATTATCTAAACCTTTTGAGAAAATATTAATAATAGTTAAGTACTATGTTGCTATTATTAATATTTTCTCATTTGAAATGACACTCACTTCTTCTTCTTCTTTCTTTTCATCGTCTTCTTTATTTTTCTTTTCAGCTTCATGGTTTCCTCTAGGTATAATATTATTGAAGTCCCAGACAACAAAGCTGTACGTAGTCGTTGCTGTAAATTTTATATTATGTGTATCAGTATTTAGTAAAAATAATATTATTATTAGTAGTATGACAAATTAATCATTATCCCCAAAAAAGATAACCACATACAAGAAAAATCACGCAATAAACGCAACTTATCGATATCACCGCCAGTTTCGCAAAACATCACTAAAGAAAATAAAACGCAGCTGCAGAAGAAACATGTACTGCAATCATACTGGACTCCGAAGCAAATAACAAAAAAACCCACAACCAACGAATCATTCTTTTCTCCAAATCCGGAGCCTTCATCACAGAATATCTAACCACGGGAAGCTTACAAAAATTTGAGAACTATAAAAATAAAAGAACCCTCCCCCTCCTCCAACCCGCATTTGGTCAGCGTGGAGGAGTAGACCTAAACCCTTCTGCCATACAATTTATCTAAAGAAAAAACAAAGATGTACTTAAACCGACTTTTGTCACGACATGCAGGAGGAGGCCCATACCCTAAAAGGGGATCCAAACTATTAACTGTATAATTAGTACATACCTACTTACATACTTCACTATAATTTATGTGCCTACTAAGTATAACTTGTGTAATCTAGCTAAAAGTAAATGTAATATAGATAAATACGCTAATATTAATATGTGATAATATAGATGTGATTTTAGTTTTTACATTACTAGGTTTGTATTTGTTATTGGTCTATCATCACAAGTTCCTGGAGTATATTAAATGAAAAATAATACTTATTTAGGAAATGCTTACCTGAAAAAGTGAGTTTGTATTACAGCGCCTGAGGTTTTTAAGTATAAATACCCAAAAACCTATAGGTACAAAAAATATAACCTTATATTATATTGCATATACTTAACCTATACTTAGTTGATTTTTTGTATAAAAAAAATAATAATGTTATACAAAAATATAATTTGTATTTCGGAAAAGATATCAGCTAAATTAAAATCAGTATAGGTACATTCTTCTAATCTATCTTGCAAACTACTTGTTAAAAAAAAAGAAAAGTAACTATTTTGTTTACCTAGAAACTACCTAAATAAGTTACAGTGGTATACCAACCACTGTACTTATACTGGGTACAAGTGTATACTAAAGAATATCCTATACAAAGTTAATCCTATACAACTATAATATTACTTATTAGCATTATGAGGGTGTATACATCTTACTATTGTTTAAATTAATTACTAATGTGTGAAACATGTTGGGTGAGCTGGTAGTTAAGTACATTTTGAATACAGTGTTTCTGATAATACATATAATACCTATACCAACTCACTTTTAGGCACCTACGGTATTTATAGTTGTAGTACTTTATAATATTTATATTTTTGTAATTGTTAACTTGTTTGGATAAATAAAGGCTTTTTTATTTTTTATTAATATTATTATTATTGAATTTGTTAATCAAGCTTTAAGCTTCCAAACAACCATTATTATGATTTTTATCATCCTGCGGCTGTAGCCATATGACTTATTTATCTACGCTCATTGCTTAAAGTTCGAATTATAAAATCGAAATGTGTCAAATAATTACCTACTTTATTCACAGACTTCTATAATTATTAAAAAGTTATTCATAATAACATCGCTCTACTATGGAAATATTTAAAGAAAGTTGTTTAATATCCATAACGATACACGGCTCTGGACTCCTGTATTTGTATCTGGGGTTTTGAAGGAATTGATTACAGTACCGCTATCGGCAATACAACGGTTAACGGTTACAATTATTATCTGGGGTAGGTAATATTTTTTATGTAATATTTTTTTAAGTGAATCCACAGACAACATATAGTTGGTAGTCATTGCCGAGAGTATAGATGGGCCATGATTGACCATAGACAACAACACAATGTCTAACGTTCCGCGTAACGTTCCACCTGGGCCTGTGATTATGATTATGATTACGATTACGATTACGATCACGACTACGATTACGATTACGATAACGATTACGATAACGATTACGATTATGACGTTATCTCGTAAATCTATCGTCCGTAAACCGACTTTACAGACAACTAATTTTTTTTGTTACTTAGTCAAAACTTTGCGCTGAAAAATGTCTAGTAGTGAAACCTACTAAAGAAAATTTCACTCCACCTGACGTCTTAGTAGTTGCAATGATTTACGACAAAAGTTAGCAAGATTTTATGATTTGGATTTATGATAATAATATGAGCGTAGATAAAGTAGTGTATGAAACTCTACATAATTAGGTATTAAAACACTCGTGTGATACTATTAAAAAACTCGCCTGCGGCTCGTTTTTTAAACTCACACTCGTATTTTAATACCCCCCATTATGTAACCGTTACATAAACTACTATTATTCTATTTTTTCATTGATTTTATTACTCTTTTGGAAAAAAAAATTAAAAACCTATGGGAATATAAGTTGTAATCGATTAGTCACGTCATTATTTTGTCGATCTTCCGATCGTCATACCCATATTTTATTCGATTTTCATTTCAAACGCGTACTAAAAGCAATCCTAGAAGTAGAATAGCAAAGTCAATGTAGTAGCTAAGGCTGTTGTACCACTTTACCATTAGAAATGTAATGTACATAAATATGACGTTGTTTTTTTTTATTGAAGATAGGCTTGCACTTGACGACAATCAAGCCTGATGGAAGGCAATGATGAGGTCTAGGATGGAGCGCGCTTGCCTAGAAAATGCCTATTCACTCTTCTCTTGAAGGCACCTATATTGTATTTGGCTGGAAACACGGAGGCTGGAAGGGCGTTCCACACCTTAGCGGTTCGTATCAGAAACGTGGAGGAAAAAAAACGTTGATTACAGATTCATTTATACCTAGCAACATTCGATCTTTCTTCCCCCTCTTCAGCTGTAGCATCGCTTCCGCGGTGTCAGTCTCACGATGGTTCAATTCTTCCACCTTATTCCAACATGATTGCTCTTCATCCAGCTCGTATATCGAAATCTAAAATAGATGGTACATTATCAACTGTGCCTGCTAAAGCAAAATTATTTAAGAGTGATATTGATTAATAAAAAAAAAAAAAAAATAAAAAAAAAGCCTTTTATTTCTCCAATTTACAATAATGAATTTTACATTGAATAAAATAGTAAATCGCTAAGTAGGAGAACCCAATTTGCAGGTGAAGGCCTCCTCCAGGTTGGACCAGGTTTTTCTATTTTTTGCCTTCAAAAGCCAGTTTGGACCTGCTATCTTTTTGATGTCATCTTCCCAGCGATAGTACGGCCTTCCCGTTCGACGTGTTCCTTTGGGGCCGGGGTGATAATTGTGTCTAAATATTTTTATTCCCGATACCTGATACCCTCTTTCAGGATCACTCGTATAGATCCTCGTCCAGTGTTTGTTCAGAGTCATTGCTCCTCTACACCTCAACGGCTGGATCCAGGAGCCGTTCTTACAGAAGTGGACCAGCAGCCGGTCATCATCCAGGTCTCCGCTCCACATAACCACGACTAAGTTCTCTAGATCCCGGAATTCTATAGCTGGAATTAAAATGTATATTTGTTAATGATATTATGTACGTTATAGCATCTGACTATGGTAGATATTGAAGACGAAGGTGTAACGTCCTGATAAACTGGTGAAGACAGAAAGTGGTAACACTAAAAGGACAGAACTTATACTAAAGTGGTATGACGGAGAGAGATACGTAGACGACAACTTTTCGTCTTGTTAGGAACGCGTAAGCCAACGTCAGTCTTCAAGTCTTTAATCAGAACTGTTAAAATAATTATAACATATCATATATTTATCCATTTTTTTCTATATTGTGTGAATTAAATAATAAAATTGTGTTACATGGCTCTGACAGAGCGACAGTTGGACAGAAAGACGGACAACAGCAAATCTATCCAAACAAACTTGTAGACCTCGATATGGTTGGACAAAAATGTTGGAATATTCTTTGGAATGACGCAGTTTAAAGGAGTACTTACACAAAATCTCCCATATGACTTCATCATATGGAGCACAGTCAGGAGCTGGTTTTGTGTCCTCAACCTCGCCTCTCATACTGTACTGCACCCAGGACTTAGGCCCGTAGATGAAGAAGTGGTGGTTTAAGGCAAACACGCCTCTAACTGTTTCACCTAAAACACATTTTCAATTGACATTGCCTTTCGAGCGATATGATGCCATAAGCACACGCTTATAAACATACATGATCTAATAATCTGACGCAGTCTAGGGCAAATTAAACAAAAAAGAAATCATATAACTCCAACTTACAGATAGCTGAAAGTCAAGAGTTTAGACTTTTTAACAAGCAGTTCTACCCTGATGAAAACGGAGAAGAATCTAAGTGACAACGTAGCCGAAGATGTTATCATACAAACTTGTGACCGTAAGTAAACCCTTACCCAGTTGCTACACAGTACCGTACTGAAAGGTACGGGAGTAATATTAAAAGGGTAGTTTGTCAATTGAACTTACCTCCGGATTCCAAGCAAAAATTCAAACTAACCACGGTAAAGAAAACTCACCTTCGTCCAAAGGATTTTCAATGGTTATATATTCACTCGTTAACATGTTCAAGAGTATAGACTGAAAAAGATAATTTGGTTAGCATAATTTGAATACATCCGTCTCTCTATCATTTTGTTTGAGCATATCATAATTTTTCAATACTTTAATCTTCTTCTAATATATATAAATCACGTGTCACGATGTTTGTCCGCGATGGACTCCTAAACTACTGAACCGATTTAGTTCAAACTTCGTGAATATCTGTCATTTGGTCCAACTTAAAAGATAGAATAGTTTTTATCCCACGTGGACGAAGTCGCGGGCATCAGCTAGTAGCATGTAAAAACCCGCAAGGATGCCATGTTGAGTCTAGCTTTGCCTACCCCTCCCAATTCTATAGAAAACCAAGGACAGACTGTCATTTCTAATATTAATTCTTACTTACGACAGAATTATTCGTACATGCTGCTGCCCATTTGTTGTCTGGAGAAAGTTCTAGATTCTGCATGATCCCTTCGAGTTGTGGGCACAGGTCTCTGGCTAGGTCCGAGGTGGACAGGTCCCAGGATATAACCCTGCTGGATATCGAGACCACGTATCGCTTGTCCGAGCTGAGACGGATGCCGAATACTGCAAACTGATGACCTTCTAAGGAATACTGTAACAAATTCAATGAAGTTAATTAAATCTAGGTTTCAGACAAGACAAAAAAGCAGTGATTCGTATTAGTTCGAACATTTGCCTATCATCAGGGGGTAAATCACGAACCTCCAAATTTTCGAAGCTATGTACATAATTATCAGGACAGTAAATATTACTTCCAGCAATCCGGAAAATATCGTGAGGAAGTCGCATGCCTGCCCGCAAACCCGCATTTACCCAGTTTGGTGGGCTAAGCCCCTCTCATTCTAAAAGCGATAGATATCACGTAGCACTCAGCGGCGAGACATTTAAAAGGGCTGCGACTACAAACGGAAGCTTTAAAGTCGCTTTCACAACAAAAAGCGAGGAGACTAAGAAGCTTTTTTTTTATTGACGATAGGCTTGCGCTTGACGACAATCATGCCTGATGGAAAGCAGTGATAAGGTCTAGGTTGGAGCGCGCTTGCCTAGAAAATGCCTATTCACTCTTCTCTTGAAGCAATCACCCAGATTGTAATTGGTTGGAAACACGGAGGCTGGAAGGGCGTTTCACACCCTAGCGATTCGTATCAGAAACGTGGAAGAAAAACGTTTCGTGCGAGTTTGTTGGACGTCAACCATCATAAGGATAGGATTTTATATTAACAGGACGAGGTGTGGAATGAATTGCAAGTCATTCAATACATCAGAGCGTAAGAAGACCTTGAAAGAAGCTTTTCGTCTCCTGCTAATGTGTGGTCGACTAAAGAGAGAGATTTGCATCCTTGCCTCTAGTGCCCTAAACATAAGCTTCCTAGAGGATCCAAACATGTCTCAAAATGCCACCTCTGATGTTGCATACCTTCAGCGGTCCACCAGGAGTATGAAGGCAGTGGTGTGATGGCAACAGAGCGCAGTGGTTTTTCCCTTTGTCATGACACTGCTGGAGTAGAGATGCCACGGCAGGATTGTGAGGAGCTTCCGGCAATAGTCGCCCGACCAGCTGCGGAGCTAGCATGTCAGGATACTGTCCCAATATAGCACCTCCCAAACGTAGTGCGTCTGCTACTAGCATTAGCTCTCTGAAACACAGGAATGATGAACGTATATTGAGCAATATTGATGAAGAGATAACATACCCAGTAGTTCAATAATGACCAAAACTTAGGAATTGAATGGACAGCACCCCTACACGTATAAACGTACGGTATAGTGTTTAAGCACATCAAAGACAAAGGCAAAGGTACACTTAGTTTATCGGGATGGTAATAATATGATACTGTAAGAAATAATCCAGACACCTTCTGGAGTCTAATAAGTGTCTGAATTATTTCCTATAGGGTCTAGAATCTAGAGTAGTATTACGTGGTATTACGGCCTGATTAGTCTCAATCAAGAAATTATTTGGGATTTTTGGAGCGTTTTAAAGTGTATCCTTTATACGCTGACTTCCTTCGGTTTTATTCTTCGTGAAGAGACATTTGACAGAGGGTACCATTTTCTAGAGTTTAACGGGACTCGGGATACATGTCAGATATTCTGCTGCAAACCATTAATTTTAAAGAAAAATGAAGCAAAAAGAAAAGAAGAGAAAATAAGAAAAGAAAAGAAATTTCCTCATAAGTACATCGAAGGTCTCAAACCTAACAGCGTCCTTATTGACGTGCAGCTTGGCGTCTTCGAAGTCAGCCAGCACCGCCTGCAGCGGGCAGCAGTTCAGCTTCGCGTGCAGCCACTCGTAGTTGAACAGAACCTCAGCGTACAGGTCCGTGAAGCGCTTCGAGCGGACCAGATGGAAGGGCAACTCGCCGAACTGGAATACAATGGCATCCATAAGTAAGTAAGGCTCATCAAGTCATCACTCAAACATTTTTCAGTTTTGGGAATTGAACCCACGACGTCCGACAATTGCACGATGAAAAGCAATTCAAAATCGGTAAAAAGTATTCGTATTGAATAAGGTAAGACTCCTTTTCAATAGGCGTGCCAAAATTGTGCATAAAATGGGGCCCACCTTTCGCAGATTGTATCTCTTAGAGGATCCATCAGCGGAGGTGAAGACGAGAGGCTGTAGCGGTACCTTCCTGTCAGCGATGCCCTCCCTGTCAGCGAGGTTGAACCTGTGACGTTGAATCTCTGTGTACTTGAACGGCTTTGGGATGCCACCGCCCCAAATACCTAGAAGTAATACCAGGAACACCTAAAAGTATATTAAAATTGAAGACCGTATAATAAACGCTGCTGCACCACTACCTTACCTATCAAATTATTTACTAATCTTTCAAAGACCTTTGATTATCTTTCAAAGGTGGCAGAGAATAGGTAAGACAGAGGACCTTGTGTGCTGGCACGCTCTCAGAAACGCCAGTTGACAGCATAAAATCTTTAAAAACGTCAACTGTTTCTTTCCAATTTTTCTAAATAAGTACGAATGATAGCGATTCGACCTCCATAATTGCAAGGTTGTCTGGACTGCAAATCGAGAATCCATATCAGTGCGTACTAAGTACTAACCCAAGTAGTAATCAGCGATCATGGAGTGGAAGTACATCGCCATGTTCATGTTCTTGAAGTATCTCTCGCGCGCGGTGTCGCGGAACTGCCGGTGGTACCAGTTCATCACGGAAACGCCGTCCGCTTCGCGCTCCGAGAGATAGTTGGGAAGGTCATTGCGGATCCTGAAGTACAAAGTTATAAGAACAAGCTTTTATACATTTTATCCGTATTCTTCTCAGTGCAAGACCCTTGTCACCATCTAGCACCAAAGTACTCGTCAAGGTGGATCAAAGGGCATCAAACAAGATTAGGTTGTGTCGTATAACTATCAAGTTCCAATTTGGTATGTTTTAACACATGAAAGACAAAGTCATAAAAGGACACGATAAGCCCTAATTATTTAAAACAAAACATTATCTTTAATCATTAAAGATGGTGCATTAAATACAAAGCACTACAAACCTGGTCCACAGTAAAGGTGGTATCCTCCTTACCGGTGGTAGATGGTACTGGTAGACGTCATCGAGGACCTTGTCATCCAAGGAGATCAGGTCTTCCAGTTCAGTTTCTGATAGACCACTTCTGGCTGCAGTGATGTAGGCTAAAGCGTGGAAGACTAGAAGTCTTCCATGCTAAAATTAGGATGGCCTAAATTAAGTTACTTATAGAATAAAACCAAATAATTGGTACATGTCCCTTCAGATGATTAACTCAATAAAATAAATAATGTAAAAAGCGACATTCAGGTCGCAACAGTGTTATATGCTAGGTTTTTACCTGTTTCTCGATTCTTTCAAACAACATCATAATAGAGTCCATGACAGTTGATGCTAAATGTGTGTCCGTTGGTTTGGTATAGCTGCGCCATCTACAAACCTAACACAAAATTTTAATTATTTTACAAAAATGATATAAGCATTTTCACCAAGAGCATACAACCCCAAAGCTAAATACAAGTTCAATTAGATAATGTAAATGGAAAAGTGAAATTTTATTAAAACTAATCATAATGAAAATGAATACCTCTGCAAATACCAGCTTGACAAAGATCGGCAAAGAACAACTGGCTATAGCGTTAGAGACCAAGCGCCATTGGTAGTTCGACAGATCTCTTGCAGCGGACGCCATCCAGAGTCTGTTAGAAAAAAAGTAAACTCAGAAAAATCTTTAGTGTCATTGGATATGGAATTTAAAAAATTGTATATTTGAAGATACTTGCTTCAAAACCTGCATCGCCAAATCCTCGCCTAACGCTTTAACTTCCAGAAAGTTTTCTTCACAATCAATCATTCGCCGTAGGACCTCGTATTCTTTAGAAACCTCCGGATTCGCTTCTTCGCAAGCACAAGTTACTATAATCTGAAAAATGTTACAATTCATTATTTAAAAGCATGGGTCCTGTAGTCAACATGGGGCCTAAGTCTTCT
Organism: Coenonympha arcania; assembly: GCA_036785405.1. Taxonomy (NCBI): domain Eukaryota; kingdom Metazoa; phylum Arthropoda; class Insecta; order Lepidoptera; family Nymphalidae; genus Coenonympha; species Coenonympha arcania. The sequence continues at coordinate 1,972,229 of CM072078.1, read as the reverse complement.
ATTGCAGTAGTGTCTCTATGACTTCAAAAGTGCCCAAGGCCTCAATAAAGATACAAACTTGCTATACGCTAACAGGATTTAGTAGCCTCAGCTGTGACTCTCGGTCTTAATTTTGTTTTCGTGATGTGAACCAAGGCCAATGTTTCAACGCTTGTTGGGTCTCACATCAGCGCTCGAAATCGCTCAAAGAACCAGTTTCAAACAAATAGTACCGGTGGTACCCTTTTTGCGGAGTTCATCTGGGTCGGTATCACTACAGTTCAGTTATTCTACCATGAAGCAGTATTGTATTACTGTGCTTCGATTTGAATAGCACTGTACACCGACGTGATTACTGGGCAAAATGAGATCTAAGAACTGTCTCAAGATTATTAAAACGCAGTGCCGTCTATCGTTTGTTACTGCAGTGGAAAATTATGGGACACACTTTATATGACATGGGCATGAGGTAAATGTCTTGCTCGTCTCATAATTTGTTAAAAATGTTTGGTTAGAGAAAATGTCACCTTGCAATCATCCTTTGTTTAAAAAAATAGGTTAAGGAAAATCTTACCTTGCAATGTGGTGGTAGCCTCGTTGGTAGCCATGACACCTTATTGTTTTCGGTACCAATTCCCGTGAGCTGGTCGACAGAGTCCAAGTACAGCAGTAAGGGCTGCTGCTGCGACGCCATGGTGAGGAGCTGCTTGAAGTGCGCTGTCAGGGGAACGAGGTCGTCGGGAATGCCCTCGAAAGGTAAAGCGAAGTTGTAGGATATCTGGAAGTTAGTTTATTATGATAGATTGACATGACTGCAACTGATATGAAGAACGTAGGTACATGTCGCTAACTTGTTCAAGAAATACTAAATCACACCGAAACTCTAAATCGTATGGCAAATCTTTGCTGGTAGAGCCGCTGCCGATACAAATGATTCAATCTGGTACATGCAGAGAATCAAACATCGGGCCTCCTGCTTTAACTCAGGGTCATGCGAACTGCGTTAATAAGTCGTCTCTTGGTCTCTTCCTATGGAGAAGATTGAGCGTTCTGGCGATGTCCTATTGAATTCAAGTCAAACTTTGTCAAGATTTAAGTGACTAGGTGCAGATACCTGTTGACAAATAGATATCAGTGTTGGGGTCAGGGCGCTGGAGTCGGGTGTGGTTCCGAGGAATCTGATGATGTTGGTGGGTCGAACCTCAGCGAACCAGTCGTTGAGAGACATCGCAGAACTCTTCGCTAGCAGGCTTGTTTTGCCGCAACCACCTGAAATTTAAAGTTTTTGATTTTTTAGTAAGAATGCAATGCAAAAGATACGTTATGCCATTAAGCAATGCAGAAAAATGAAATTATTGATGTAAAAGACCTTCTTTCAGAGAGTCCACATGTAAAACTTCATTAGAAAAGGCGGTTTATAGACCAAAGAAACTGATGTATTACTAACCCAAAGTATGCTTCAATCCCACTTCGAGGGTACTTAAGACCATCGGCACGCGGCTGATTTTTCATCGATTACAAAATTATTTTCCTACAGAGCTTTTTTAAATTTTAAGCAAACTTTTTTGACGCGTCTAAAAATAGTGCTATCCTTTTCAAAATGCTCTCCGTGGAAAGGGCTATTTTTGTAGCACTAGTTTTGGGCATGACAAATTATTTAAATTAATAGATTTTGCACAACAGAATCAGCACCATTGTCTGTTGACTTTTTAGCTTTTCCTTAATCTCTGGTTCTTCCTCGGATCTTATTTCTAAATCTGATTTGTGTGTGTAGAGAGATGGGAAACCAAAACTCACGGTGACTGGTTTCAAATAAAACCTTTCCTTTGAGATGTACTGTCCACGAAAGAATACATAAGAATACATATACATATATACACAGCTATTACACTGACCTTCTCCGTAAAGAACCAGTGGCTTATCAGAGTCGTTCATCATGTAGTTCTTGATGAAGTTGAGGTCATCCTCTCTGCCGTGGAACACTTTAACAGAGTTGTTGCAGGCGTGCAGATGTTGCAGGATCTCTGTCACAATCTGACCTTGAGCGCTGCTGTCCTCTTTGCGCATGGCCCTAAGAATGACTCCAAGTTATTAATACCTAATATATATAATTATCAGTCTATGTGAAAGGAGAACAGGTGACTAAATGGGACATTTAGACAGCGGAAAGTACAAAATCGGAGATGGTTAACGGGTTACCGAAGCGGAGAAGCCCTAGTTGCGTCCCCAAGAAGAACAAGAAGAAGAAGCAAGTACAGGTCAAATTACTGGAAATATCTAGCTGAAATTTGGCATACAGGTAGCTAGTATGATGTGGGCATCCGCTAAGAAAGGATTTTGATTCGTTTCAGCTGGCGGACGTCCACTGCTGGACAAGGGGCTCCTGTATCGGTTGGAAATCATGCAGAAAAAAGGCGGAAGGAAATCACTCAGCGGACGATGGAGTGAGCTATGCTAGGAGTATCTCTACGTGACCAAATCAGAAATGAGGAGATCCGTAGACGAAGTAAAGTCACCGACATAGCTCAACGGATCGCGAAGCTGAAGTGGCCATGGGCGGGGCACATGGCTCGTAGAACTTTATAACTTAGTATCAGCTATCCAACGTAAAATGGCTCACCTATCAACAAGCTTTATAATGTTCTTGTAGAAATGTGAAATGAAATGCGTGAGGTATTCGCCGTGCGTTTCAGGGTCCAGGCCATCGCGGCCTATCCACTCCACTGTATATCTGTAACATTAGGTTAAAACTGATTAATGATTGAATAAACTTCAGATTTTTGAAAAATCCCCGGGGCAAAGCCGCCACCAGACCAGACCTGTAGGGTTGATACTGGTTTTTTTTTACAAATTTCGAGTATCGAATCGAATTCTTTCATACATTTACAGTCAGCGCCATCTATTAACATCCCCATGTCAGCGGCTGTCCATTAACTCTACAGTTTCCTAAAATACACGTAACTCTTTTAAATGGGGAAAAATATTTAGATTAAGAAAAATGTTTAGATTAAGTGTAATTTTTAGACGTGCGAAAATCACTTACTTCTGTATATTCGTGGTCTCAATCTTATTGGGCAGCCTCACGTCCCTCAGATCAGCTAGCAGCTTAGAAGCCTCTGCATCCAGACTCCTGTTGAGGATGTCCACGAAGTTGCTGGCCTTCTTCAGATTCTGCAGGTTGATGTTGTTGATGTACCGCACGTACGCGAGGCAGTGGTTCTTCGTATTCTTCACGTTCAACACTCCATTTATCACCTCTCTTTCGGTTACTGGAATTTGTAATGTAAATCTTTTTAGGTGCGATGGAATTTTTTTGATATAGAAAAAACCCTACATAAACCGAAACCTGAACACTGTTACCGTTACCGACACCTCTGTTTGAGATGTAAAAAAACATTGAACTCGTGCTGTTGTAACCGTAACCGACACCTGAGTTGCCGTAAATGAACCGTCTGTTTGAGATGTGAAAAAAAACTGCAACAGCAGTGGTGTCGGTTACGTAACAGTGTCGCCAGTTCAATGATTTTTTCTATCTCCAACAGAGGTCTCGGTAACAGTAACAGTTTACTTTTTACTTTTTTCTCATATTACATTAAAATTGCTATGGGTTAGGTAATAGGTTTCGGTTTAGGTATAAGTGGTAGAGTTTCACATCAATAACTAGCGACACTGAGAACTAAAGTAAACGACATAGCCCAACGGATTAGCAAGCTGCAAAATTAGGCAGAGGACGGGTTATATCTGTCGCAGAACCGACGGCCGTTGGGGCAGACGTGTTCTGGAGTGGAGACCGCATACCGGTAAGCGCAGCGTAGGACGACCTCCTGCCCGCTGGACCGACGACCTGAAAATGGTCGCTGGTAGCGGGTGGATGAGGAAGGCGGAGGACCGTGTGTGGTGGCGCGCTCTCGGAAAGGCGTATGTCCAGATTAAGTAAAACTTACCAGACATGAAGTAATTATGCATAGCATCCTTGTCCATTTTGCCAGCGTTGTACAACTGGAGGGAAGCCTTCCGGAAGAGTTTCTGCATCTTTGTGAGCGTGTCCCACCACACCGCCTGGTCTTCCGCTTGCAGTTTCGGCACCCTCTAGAATAAAAATGTAGAGAAAATTAAATTTAAACTTATAATCAAGCTACCTAAGTAGTAGTATTATAAAAAAAAACAGCCAAGTACGAGCCGGACTCGCGCACCGAGGGTTCCGTATTACTTATAGAAAGAGTTAGCCATAAGAATCACTTTTCTTACCACTTGACTTACATTTAGCGTCAAAATTCCGCCATTTTGATCTTTTAAAAAACCTGTCTTAGAACACTTGGGTTTCTGAGATATCTATAACCAAGCAGAAGTCAATCGTCTGTGAAAATTTCAACAATCTTACCCCGATTTACACAAAATAAAGTGCTAGTTTAAACTAATTTAATCGCGAGAAATGTCAAAATTTCATAAATTTTTTGACTTCGTGCAACTCGGCTTTACTATCACGGTCCATGAGATAAAGCTTGGTGACAGAAAGACAGACCGACAGACAGCGGAATCTTAGTAATAGGGTCATGTACCCTTTGGGTACGGAACCCTAAGAACTTACGATTTCGTTTTGGAGGCGTTAAAGGTGAAAAACATTTTGTATGTATATGCTGTACATATTTTTTAGAATACAATTTTAGTATTCAACAAATAAATACTGCGTTCATTGAACAATGAAGAAAGTCCATTGTTCTTGAACTAAAGAAGGAAGAACAACTTTAAATCAAGACTTGTTCTCGGTTCAATGGACCTCAGTGCTGAAAGGGTTTAAATTGATAAACTTTATTCTGTTTTCCGTCTAACTTTGAGTTGTATTTTTAATAGAAAAATAATATTTTGTATGGATGGATTAAAGCTTGATTTAGATGGATGAATAATAAATAATTAAAGGTTTTTAAAAGTTTAGAAGAAGCGATTTGTAAAATGGAAATGTTTTGGATTTTTTTTTATATACATATTTAAAGACCAAGGAAGAAGGAAGCTGGTTTTGAGGCGGGTTTCTTAAAATATAATACAGTATATTTTATATAATAAAGCTGCAATAACAAAAATACCTGATACACCCAATTAATAATGTTTGATGTAGCAGACATGCGAATTATCGCAGCTTTTTTTATTTTTTTATAATTATTGTACAGAAATTACTAATTGCTGTACAACGTGGAATGGTGCCAAGAATGAAGCAATTCACACAGCCAACAGCCAAACTGATTCGTTGCGTAAAAAAATGAGTTAGCAGTATTTCGCCAAATAAGACTTTGAATTTGGAATTTTCTTATTTAATTTTTTAATTACCTTGTTATTAAAGTTGATTAGTATGGAAGAAATAGGCTGTAAGACGGAGACGGGAGGGACAGCGTTGGAGTCCTTCTTATACCAGGTGTCCAGAAGTATGACGTCTACTCCTCCAGCTGCCAGCTCGTCTCTCAACATCTGGAGCTCCGATGATAGCACGTACGTTGGGATGGGTCTGTAATTAAAAAGGAAAAAGAAACATTTTTACTAAAGCAAGATTTAACACACGCAAAAGGATTTATGGAACCACGTACCTGGCTGATTCAAATCCAAACTTTATTTTTATAACTAGTCTAGCCATAAGTTCTGTTACAAATGAAAATGCTTTTTTTTTAATGAAGTAAGTAATGTAATATTAATAAAATTTATACCTAAAAGAATAGATTTTTTAAGAGACTCAATGTCGCCGTGTCGCAGGCCATGTCCTCTAAAACTGACCATAATTTGAAGTCTAAAGGGTTGAGGTCTGGGCTAGATGAGGGCCAGTCTTCAGCTCTTATAAAGTCCGGAACATTCTTTCTTTCTTCGGTTTCTTTTTTCTTTTTCGGTTTCGAACGAACGGAACGGGTTTCTTTTTTTCATCTGTAAAGAGGATATTTCTGTGCCTTTCACCTGCGTATCGCGACAGAAGGCGTTTTGATCGTTCCACTCTCTTTAATTGTAAAGATTGATTTAGGGCATGACCTGTATATCGACGATAAGCACCGAGCTTCAGGTCTTGTTTTATAATACGCGACAGAGTCCTAGCGGGATGCTTCATTTCTCGCGATAAGATTTTTTGCTTCCTAATGGGGTTTCGACGAATTCTAACAGCACGCGGCCGCCCCGATCTTTTCTGGTCTTCGACAGACGAAGTGTTGTTGTATCTGTTGATTGTACGATATACGAACATACGGCTGATACCAAGCTTTTGAAGTGTCTGGAATATGACCGACGGCTCCATACCCACTTTGTGCAAGGCGATCACTGCAATCCTATTTTCTTTAACACCCCATTCCATATTGTAATTTGATAATGAACACGAAAAAGTATGTGAAATGGCGCGAAATCGAAAGAAGTTTTTAAAATAATATACGTGTTCCAAATTCAAAATAATTAAAAAGATGAAAAAAGAAAAGTTTTTATGTAACAGTATTTATGTCCAGACTAGGTAGATTATGATCTCCTTGTTAACTATTACAATTATTATTTTTTCATTTAACATCCGGATTCCAAAGTTATAGGAAAATAAACAAGTTAATAAGTTAGTTTACACTATAAACCTTATATACCTACTATTTACATGCTATAAAACACATGGGTACAGAAAATACTAACTGAGCTTACCCTGAAGTGCCAAGCCGTATCTAGTCGCTTTTGATCCATGTTATGTTCGCGCCATCGACGCACTCGTGTTTACTTTTGTAAAATTCATTTCTACCCACTTTGTTTTTGTATAAAATCGCAGTACTTTAAGGATAAGTTACTTAATATTTATATTGTTCTTAGATGAAGTATCCCATCATCTAAGATATTGTTATAGTTCTCATGTAAGTGAATTCTTAATTCTTAATGAGAATAAAGTTCTTTAACCGTTTTTTTTAATCAATAAAATCTGTATAGCTGGTAATGTGCATTAAAAAGAAAGTAACTTTTTGTATGCAAAATTAAATTCCGGATATAAAAATCTAATTCCTAGTGCCAATGGTTCTCTATATTTCCGTAAAATACTATTATATTTCCGTAGAATATTTTGCCCCAATATCAAGAAGATAAGAAGATACGCTGCTTTTATCATTATTCTAATGGGTTGCTACTTCCTTAAGAATCCACGTCTTAAAGCCAAAGAGGGCCATGTAACTTGTTACCTGTATCCATACTTCTGTCCCAGGAAAACCACGAAGTTTGGACCCATGGAGAGTCGCTGGCAGTTCTTGATTTCCCGCATGCAGAGCTCTGTGGTCATGTGGTCGTCGGTAGCTTCGTCTCGGACCCCCCAACGCATGTCCACTACCTGGAAGTAAATAAATAATACCAATAATATACCAATAATAAGGTGTGGAACACCCTTCCAGCTTCCGTGTTCCCTGCCAAGTCCATTCTGGGTGACTTCAAGAGAAAAGTGAATAGACATTTTCTAGGCAAGCGCGCTCCATCCTAGACCTCATCATTTCTGTCCATCGGACATGATTGTGGTCAAACGCAGGCCTATCAATTATAAAAAAAAAATAGACATAGGTATACCCTAGACAGGGCGGACGGCGCGAAAAAATGTCAACAGTTTACCGGTGTCAAAAATGCTTGTTTTGCCACCAACACCACACTGTAGTCCGCTCAGTAGCCACTTATAGAATTTTCACAGAATATATGGCGCTACTGTTTGCTTGTACGTAAATCGTTCATATGACCATATCCTGAGGTTTCTTATCGGTGGATCCTACCCAGGAGTCCAAGATAAAATCCCAACAATACATTTTTTTTCTCGATAGTCTGGTAATCCAGCTTTCTCCAGCTTCATAAAGGTGGCAAAACAAGTCAAACACAACAAGTGGCTTGTCCAGGGTACCTACATGTCTATAGTAGGATCACACTTCGGAACCAGAGAGTTAAGCGCTTTGTGGTTCAAAATAGAAGTTTAGCTCATTGTTTAATTATTCGTTGCATGTTTCCATTACAATACCGAACTATTTCTATAGCTGGAGCGGGCCGCAGGTTTTGTAAACATTTAAAGGCTTTCCTATACTTTAAGCATTGCTATATAATTCCCGTCATCATCAACATCACTCTATCATCGACGCGTAGGTATGGCAAAAGGGTTACGACAAAGTGCGGCAAATACTCGGAAACTCATCCAATTGGTAGTGAGCAAAAAATCCAAAATAGTGGATTCAAGATGGCCGCCATTCAAACTTCGTGTTTGTCTATCCCGGAGAGTATAAAAAGATGGAAGAGTGAGATAATCAGCGGGGCTAGACAAAGTAACAGTCGTTTGGCGTTAACGCTTGTAGACAAAAATGTATGGACAAACCACGTTACTAGAAAAACCACGAACGAATAGTACTAAACACGCTGTGTTTGATACTGTCGGCTGTCTATTGTCAAGCGAAGTACGCTAAAGTTATCTACAAGGTCTGCGAGAACGCCAGGGAGCGTTCAAGTTGTCATAGTCGATTTTCAAAATAAGCGTGTTTAGTTCTATTCGGGCGTGGTTTTTCTACAGTCACGTGGTTTGTCCATACATTTTTGTCTACTAGCGTTAACGCCAAACGACTGTTACTTTGTCTAGCCCCGCAGGATCTAAACGTCTACTCGATGTTTTAAAAAATTCAAAATGGCGGAATCTATATTCCATAGAAAATAGATTCCGCCATTGATTTTATTGAAATAACAAATACGGAAGATACTAAAAATTGGGAACTATGCAACTATGCTATTGATGCAGTTCTTCGGATAACCAGCGAAGAGACGATGATCGAGGGTTTGGATGGTGGGTGAGGAGTACGGCCAAGATAGTAAGCGGCTGCGAAAACAAAAAACCACCAGTAACCTCATTCAGTTGGCAAATTCGAGATAGTAGCGATACTTTTATAGGCGCGAAGACAGCTCGCAGGCTTTTTTTTATACTTAATAGGCTAGCACTTGACTGTGATCACACCTGATGGAAAGTGATGATACAGTCTAAGCTGGAACGCGCTTGCCTAGAAGATGCCTATTCACTCTTGATTTGAAGGCACCCGGGTTGTAAGTGGCGGGAAAGACACTGCCTGGGAGCGTATTCCAGGCCTTTGCAGTGCGTATCAGGAACGAGGAATCAAACCGCTTCGTACGCGTCATTGGTACGTCAACTATGTATGGGTGGAATCCTTCACGATGCCTTGACGTTCTATGGTAGAAAGGTGACGGGGGAACCAAATTAAAAAGTTCCTGTGCACACTCTACATGTGGTCCGCGCAATCACTATACTAGTACTTCTATAAGTTCAGTCAAATTGATATTTTATAAGGGGAAATAATTATGGGAGTATACATACTTACTTACTTCTGCCAACAGATTCCAAATATTTTATTAGTAAGTTATAAATTTATTATTCATAATTTACTGCATATTTATGATATTTAGAGCTACAGCTGCTCATCGGCCATTTTCGTCTTAGGTAATTTGACTGGGCCCTGTACTATTTAGCGTTCCGTGACTGGGCTATAATATAAGTAATATCTCGTCCATCGCCTCGCTCCAGGTGTGAGGCGCGCATTACAAAAACCAACAATCCACAGTTGCGGGTGTATTTCTGTCGACGGAAGCGCTGCCACGTGTTGTGTTAGTACTGAGCACTGTTTGAAACTACGCGGCTATGAAACTTGGGAACTGATTCCTGTACTCAGGGTATTGCGGTACAGTTGCTTACAAAAAGACTATGTTTTTTTAGTGCTTTTGTCATACGAATTATGCTATTCCAGCGTTTTAGTCATACGAATTATGCTTTTTCAGCGCATTTAATGATACGAATTATGCTATTCCAGCGTTTCAATCATACGAGTTATGCTTTTCCTGCGATTTTAGTCAAACGAGTTATGCTTTTCCAGCGCTTTTAGTCATACGAATTATGCTATTCCAGCGTTTAAGTCATACGAACTATGCTATTCCAGCGTTTTAGTCATACGAATTATGCTATTCCAGCGTTTTAGTTAGTCATACGAATTATGCTTTTCTAGCGCTTTTAGTCATACGAATTATCTTTACCATTTTTTAGATTGCTGAAATTAACAAAATTGTATGAGAAAGACAGTTATCTGCGTGGAATTCACGTGATCTTTTTTAAGGTCAAATGTGTCATTCCCATACTTTTTTGAATTTCGTTCCATAAGCATACCAAAAGCAATCCTAAAAATGAATTAGATGAGTACATCTGCAGAACATTTCACACGTAATCTAACCATAGCTTTTGTTCTGTGTACTAGAAAACTACTAAATATACATAAATACTTATAATGTACAGAAAAATACCTAAACAATGGAAGAGATTCATGCTCACTATATAAACATTTTTCAGTTGTGGGAATTGAACCCACGATCCAGGAGGTAGGTCTACTACCATCTGCGCCATTGTCATTCAATTTATAAAAGAAAAACTGAAACCATGAAATAGAAAGTCGAATAAGATATTTTGATCCCTATCAGAAATATCATCTTCAGATCCCCAAATTCAGTTTAAACTCTCATTTTCCGAGAAAAACTTATCAAAAACGGATTTCACGATTAATTGCGGCCCTTTCCTATTGACGGCGCCCTTTTGCATTTCCACGGAAAAACTCAAGTTATTGAGGGATTATTGTGACAGACAAATCAAAGGGAGTTAAGGGGAATACCACTGAGGCAGAGATATTTGGGGCGTTAACATACGCTTTTTTGAATATGGAATAAAATTCGAATTCCGGGTGTTGCTATGGCTACGCGAAGGCTACTACCTCAGGCTACTACTATAGCTGTTGAAGAAAACAGAAGCGCTAATACGCCAAAAAGAAGAATACTGAAGATAACATTGCATTTGTCTTAGGGCCGATTTTTCAATCGCCAGATAAACTAAGGAATAAATATGACGTTTTGACAGATTTCGTATGGCATAATATGTTTCAAATTTATTCCTCAGATAGTTTATCTGACCACTGAAAAATCAGCCCTTAAATACATAGAATTTTCCAAAGACGCTTGATTAGAAAATTTCCAGAGACTCGACACTTTTCCGTTTCATATAAAATTTTACAATATTTCAATTAAAAGTAGTTATAATCAAAAATCATAAATGTGAAAGTTTTTATCATATTGTGTCTATAAATAGCACGACTACTGCTAAACTGATTTTGTTGAAACTTACAACACAAATACATGGACATACAGTATACACACACATGACGCAAGCTACTTTTAATGTCAGGAAAAAGCATAACTTTGGTAAAAAAAATTACTCGTATGATAAGTAGTTTAGATTACAATCAAAAACACGAAATTCTTCGAAAAATCGGGTTGCATTATTCGCCTTAACTCAAAGAAGGATTTGGAAATTGGGAAGCGGACGATATATTTTTTCATAGTATCTTGACAAAATAATCACTGCTTCGCAGAAATAGATATTATCTATTTTTTATGTAACAAACTACTTGCGTTAAACATTCCAAACGAAAATTTTTACGTGAGAACAAAAAAATATTATTTATTTGATCAAGCTTTCATACTTTTCTTTTGTAAATAGAACACACACTAGCATAACTCTAGTATAGCTACCAAATTCAGTTGCAATGTACTTCGAAAGTCTCAAAATTGATTGTTTTTTCCGTCATGTCAGCCTTTTAAAAGCCAACTTACACAAGAATCATTTCCCATTTCATTACGATCAAAAAATCATTCATTTTTCACTCCCCGATAATTACCTAGCTCAAAAACTTGGACTTATAAAAAGTTTAAATTTCAATGACTTATAAAGTAGACAAGGGATAAGGAGGTCTGGTGGAAGGCTTCAGCCGTGGCTAGTTACCACCCTACAAGCAAAGACGCACCGCCAAGCGATTTAGCGTTCCGGTGCGTTGCTTAAAGAAACTGTTGGGGCAAATTTACTTACCTTTCAAGTTAGTACGACAACATCTTAGGCCGCATCATCACTTACCATCAGATGAGATCGCAGTCAAGTACTAACTTGTATAGGATAAAAAAAGGAAGGATTTTTCAATTACCACGATATCACCCAAAGCGAGGACGGGTTAGCTATAGCAAAATGGATAAAACGCTGCAAAAACAGATAAAACTTTTCGGAAAAACCATTACCAAACACTACTGAAGTTAGCGAAAACACGAGGGGTTAGTATAGGTTTTTGTACGAATTTTGAGTCAACTCGCATCGCACAAACGAGTGTAATTCCTCCAGCCATCTATGAACAGTCGCTGTCATGTGGCTGTCAAATGATGGCGCTGACTGTAATTGTATGAAGGATCCAGCCATCTATGAACAGTCGCTGGCATGTGGCTGTCAAATGATGGCGATGGCTGTAAATATATTAAGGATCCAGCCATCTATGAACAGTCGCTGGCATGTGGCTGTCAAATGATGGCGCTGACTGTAATTGTATGAAGGATCCAGCCATCTATGAACAGTCGCTGGCATGTGGCTGTCAAATGATGGCGATGGCTGTAAATATATTAAGGATCCAGCCATCTATGAACAGTCGCTGGCATGTGGCTGTCAAATGATGGCGCTGGCTGTAAATGTATGAAGGATCCAGCCATCTATGAACAGTCGCTGTCATGTGGCTGTCAAATGATGGCGCTGACTGTAATTGTATGAAGGATCCAGCCATCTATGAACAGTCGCTGGCATGTGGCTGTCAAATGATGGCGATGGCTGTAAATATATTAAGGATCCAGCCATCTATGAACAGTCGCTGGCATGTGGCTGTCAAATGATGGCGCTGGCTGTAAATGTATGAAGGATCCAGCCATCTATGAACAGTCGCTGGCATGTGGCTGTCAAATGATGGCGATGGCTGTAAATATATTAAGGATCCAGCCATCTATGAACAGTCGCTGGCATGTGGCTGTCAAATGATGGCGCTGACTGTAATTGTATGAAGGATCCAGCCATCTATGAACAGTCGCTGGCATGTGGCTGTCAAATGATGGCGATGGCTGTAAATATATTAAGGATCCAGCCATCTATGAACAGTCGCTGGCATGTGGCTGTCAAATGATGGCGCTGGCTGTAAATGTATGAAGGATCCAGCCATCTATGAACAGTCGCTGGCATGTGGCTGTCAAATGATGGCGCTGGCTGTAAATGTATGAAGGATCCAGCCATCTATGAACAGTCGCTGGTATGTGGCTGTCAAATGATGGCGCTGGCTGTAAATGTATGAAGGATCCAGCCATCTATGAACAGTCGCTGGCATGTGGCTGTCAAATGATGGCGCTGGCTGTAAATGTATGAAGGATCCAGCCATCTATCAACAGTCGCTGGCATGTGGCTGTCAAATTATAGCGCTGGCTGTAAATGTATGAAGGAGCCAGCCATCTATGAACAGTCGCTGGCATGTGGCTGTCAAATTATGGCGCTGGCTGTAAATGTAAGAAGGAGCCAGCCATCTATGAACAGTCGCTGGCATGTGGCTGTCAAATTATGGCGCTGGCTGTAAATGTATGAAGGAGCCAGCCATCTATGAACAGTCGCTGGCATGTGGCTGTCAAATGATGGCGCTGGCTGTAAATGTATGAAGGATCCAGCCATCTATGAACAGTCGCTGGCATGTGGCTGTCAAATGATGGCGATGGCTGTAAATATATTAAGGATCCAGCCATCTATGAACAGTCGCTGGCATGTGGCTGTCAAATGATGGCGCTGGCTGTAAATGTATGAAGGATCCAGCCATCTATGAACAGTCGCTGGCATGTGGCTGTCAAATGATGGCGCTGGCTGTAAATGTATGAAGGATCCAGCCATCTATGAACAGTCGCTGGCATGTGGCTGTCAAATGATGGCGATGGCTGTAAATATATTAAGGATCCAGCCATCTATGAACAGTCGCTGGCATGTGGCTGTCAAATGATGGCGCTGGCTGTAAATGTATGAAGGATCCAGCCATCTATGAACAGTCGCTGGCATGTGGCTGTCAAATGATGGCGCTGGCTGTAAATGTATGAAGGATCCAGCCATCTATGAACAGTCGCTGGCATGTGGCTGTCAAATGATGGCGCTGGCTGTAAATGTATGAAAGAACCAGCCATCTATGAACAGTCGCTTGCATGTGGCTGTCAAATGGTGGCGCTGGCTGTAAATGTATGAAGGATCCAGCCATCTATGAACAGTCGCTAGCATGTGGCTGTCAAATGATGGCGCTGGCTGTAAATGTATGAAGGAGCCAGCCATCTATGAACAGTCGCTGGCATGTGGCTGTCAAATGATGGCGCTGGCTGTAAATGTATGAAGGATCCAGCCATCTATGAACAGAAGCTGGCATGTGGCTGTCAAATGATGGCGCTGGCTGTAAATGTATGGAGGAATTCGATTCGTTCGTACGATGCGAGTCCACCCAAAGTTCGTACAAAAACCTGTACTAACCCTAAAGGAAAGATAAGAAAAGGAGAACTTTCAAGTTTCCCAACTTGCCTGAAACTCCAAGCCGTGTTTTTCTCGACAGTAATCTTTGATCCGCGGATAACATTTCGCCATCAGGGTGTTTCTTTCCATTGTTGTGTCTGTAATGAAAAAAATATTTCAGTTACTACTTTTACAAGCTTTTATTTAACTTACAACGTAAGTTTGTTCGGCGGGTGAAATCTGGTATTATGGTACTGGGTGACAGAGATTTGCTCAGTATTTTTTTTTGGTAAGTACAATATTTTCCAAAAATGAATCCTAGCTAGATCAATTTATCGCCCCCAAAATCCCCTGTATACTAAATTTAATGAAAATCGTTCGAGCCTTTTTCGAGATTCGGTACGTACAAGAATTGTTAAAGGATGTTGCTCGTTTAAGGATCTAGAAGCCTCAGACTACATTAAAAAAAAACTGTGCTAGAAGCCATATGTAAGCGATTTTGAATGAAATTTTATTTAAAAACTGTAAAGACAATTACTTTCAAATTAAAACGTCATGTATTTTGGGTCTTTAATCTAAAATCGCTTAGAAGCAGAAACGCAATTGGATAAAATTTTCTCGATAGAAAGTTCTCCCAAAAGTTGCTCCAAACTCTCAGTTTTTCTAATGTTTTTCGGAAATCACAATAGATGTAATTGTAATTTTTGTTTTAATGTGTCGCTAATAAAAATATCTGAAAACAGATTTTTGATAACTGGCTTAGTTTTCGAGAAATTAGATAAAAGGTCGTTTTTCTGTTATATTCTTCCACGACGCTGTATGTCGCACATACCAACGTATCCGTGAGAGTGAGAAAGACAAAAATAAATTCAATAAATCCTGGTATGAGATAATTATATGAATCGTCGTTCTTAGATCATGTTATTAGTAATTAATATCGTTTGGTTACAAAGAGCGTCAAATGCATCTGACTGCGGAGTGCCGCAAAGCGATGCAATTTTGAGGTGGCATTTGTGGTTCGTTATGAAATTTTGAAAGTTGCTCATAAAATAATATATATTTCATTCAAATTTTGACAAATCCCGTGCTGTGAAACCCGTGAGCGTGACAGAGATCGCGACAGGCAGTCTGTTTCTCCCTTTTTATTGCCCCACGGACAGCAACTGTTTGCTATTTTATGAGGAGCAGCATTATCATCAAGTAATTAGGTACTGCCGTCTGATTCTACAAAAATACTTACAGCATCAGCGAGGTTATATCTATGCCGCTGATTGGTTAATGCTAGCATCGATTATGCAGCCAAGGCTCCAATTGGCTGCTGAGGATTGCGTTGCTATTGCTACTGGCGATGGTTGGCCGATGTACAGTCGCGGAACGAAAAGGTTCGTCGATTTTCAAATTGATTCGTTCAACGTATCACGAGCACATATTACGTTTTGAAACTATGTTACAGAATAGACTCGAGTTAGAGAAAATTAAGTTTAACTGTTCGTTGGTAAAGTTCAAAATTGTTCAGATCAAGGTAGTTTGACTATTTATCTTGTCAACAAGATTATTATGGATAAACTGCAACCTTCTTGTTAGTTCAACCTAACATTATTATTTCCTCGATTATTTCTGTTAAAACCTCAGGAGGTTAAAACTATTGTCAATAGGTCAATGTCATAATTTCAAAATATCATAATTTCTCCTAAATAACTAGGTAAGGTTTTAGTGAGGTTTTAATACATTTTGGTAACACATTGACGGGATAGAAAAAACAAGCAAAACCTTATTCGATAGCAAACGTCATATTTATTCAAATGTTAGCAGCGCTGTTTCTTGCACTGGAATGTTGGCTTAATGGAGTCTTGCAGTACTAGTGCAAACGAATATCGACACTAAGGTGACGAACCTTTTCATTCCGCGACGTACAATTTTATTTTCAAGAATCACAACCATGATTTTCTTAATACTCTCAAAAACTACTGCACCGATTTGGCTGAAATTATATGCAATAGTATTCTGATTTAACACTAATCCACAATTCTTGAAGGATATTATAAAACCTTAATTCCATAATCCGGACTTCAGTCCGGGGTAAAAGCGCTATAACTAAAACCTTGTTTTTTTCACCGCAATACAGCGAGTTGAAAAGCATATTTTAAATCGCGTGACGAACCTCGGTAAATTATGACGAGGAATTAACTGGAAGCTACGGTTTTTTCCAACTAATACATTACGTAGCTTTACTTGTAAACTTGGTTTATAATAGTCGGTCGTTTATTTTTAACCCCCATGCAAAAACAAGGGTGTCGCAAAGGCTATTTTCTGTATTTGTGAGTTCTGGCATCGAAGTTTTTCACTATAGAACTGATTTAAAACGAGGTTAGGTTACTAAAAGCTACTTATCAATTTTATTCTAAAGTAGAACCAATCTGTTGTACGATTGGAAAGAGATATTACTTCTAAAGACTACTAATTCTCACCACAGGTACGTAGACCAACCGTTGTAAAAATAAACCGTTTTAAAAATACGTGGCGAGATCGACAAATTGATCCCGTGACTTATCGAAGACAATTGTCATCATTTATTATTCCGTTCCGTATAGTTATGGAATGAGCGATCGACAGGTTTCTATGACGACCTTTTGATCTTACTTTCAAATTAAGACGATATTATCTGCGACCAAAATCAAAAATTTAAAAGAAAATATTTCCCCCCAGTAAAAAAGCTTGTAAACTTTATAATTATGCGAATTGCTGCAATAAATCTGTTGACGGTAAATAATGCGAAGTTTCTTGGCAGGAGTTGCCATATTTTAATGAATTTGGACGTGTGCCATTTTTCATTAGGTACGACAATAATCCTTGTATGTAAAATGTTAGTGATTTTTAGGGTACATAAAGGGTAAAACGGAACCCTATTAGTAAGACTCTGTTGTCCATCCTTCCGTTTATCTGTCTGTGAGTCTGTTCGTATGTCACTAAGTTGTAGGTATCTCATGAAGTGGTAAACACTTTGTGTCCGGTGGTTGATACTTGCAGTCGGTGGCTGCTATTTTTTAGAACATGCGCGCAGTATCATAATGGACTCTAACTAAGAAGGTTTAATGGCGAAAATCGCGTGAGATAGCGTTTTATGTTTGGCCGGTGCGGGCCACAAGAAAAAGGCAGCAGCGTTTTGCAGCATGTGGCTGCCACCCACGTCAACGTATGCGGCGAGTGCATTATAAAATGTGTGAAAACTACAGTACATCTCTTTTCAGTCCTGTCCTGTGGGCTTAGTACACGTTTTTGTACGAATTTCAAGTCGACTCGCTTCGCACAAACGAATCGAATTCCTCCATACATTTACAGCCAGCGCCATCTATGGACAGTCACTGAAATGCGGCTGTCAATAGAAGGCGCTGTGAGAATATGTGATGATGTTCAGCGAACTCGAACGAAACTTTTTTCTGATACGTACTGCTAAGGTGTAGAACAACCTTCCAGCTTCTGTGTTCCCAACCAAATATAATCTGGGTGCCTTCAAGAGAAGAGTGAATAGGCATTCTCTAGGCAAGCGCGCTCCATCCTAGACCTCATAATTTCTGTCCATCAGACATGATTGTAGTCAAGCGCAAGCCTATCAACAATAAAAAAATAGTATGGATGCAAAAAAAATGAATTTTCGGCATATTTCATAATATGTTTAAGTATTTCATCAGCGGAAACTTACCGTAAACACGACATAGGTTACATACCCAGGATGAATATATGTATTACCTAAGCCTTAACAACGGTAAATGAAAACTCAAATCCCAATGGTTTTCAGAAGGCGCACTTAACTAGAGTGCCCATCTATTCCGCTTACCATTACCTAGATTATGCGAAATTAGGACAATGGACACGACATAGGAACTGACCAATGTTATTACAATAGGGTATTTTACTCAAATCAAAATATTGATTTATTTAAACTCTTTTTTGAAACAATATTCAATAATCTATACTTTATTTAACTCCTTTTTTTATTGTTCCACAATATTCAATAAAATCCATACTATAATACTATTAATATTTATACAGAGGTAAACTTTTGTGGGTTTGTGAATTTGTGACGTTGTAAGGGGTAATCTCTGGATCTACTGAACCGATTTTCAATTTTTTTTCGCCAATAGAAAGCTACGTTATTGTAGAGTGTCATAGGCTATAATAATTTTTAAAATTAATAACGCACCTTTACTTAAACTTGAATAATGTAATCCAAGTTGTAAAAAAATGCTTTCATCGCGTGCGCTGCGGAAACTATTGATAGAACAAAACAATATACTACAATATTAAAGAACGTATCAAAATCTGTAAAAAAGTCCGCGATAGCATATGGCTATCTCCTACGGATAACTCACAATAACTGCTTTTACAGCACTGCTAATAAATAATATTTTGAAAAAAAAACGAATGAAATCGAATAAGTAACGAAAAAGTTATGTATCGTTAAGGGCAAGCCTAACTAGGTATAGTCGCGGAATGAAAAGGTTCGCCACCTTAGTGTAGATTTTCCCTTGCACTAGTACTGCAAGAGTCCATAATGTCAACATACAAAAACAATCGACTAGTGCAAACGAATCAATTTGAAAATTGACGAACCTTTTCCTTCCGCGACTGTACTTAAGTAACCACAATAAAAAAGGATATACCTGTAAAAGTGGAGCTGGTGAAGATCCTCACGATCTTGGAGCTGACGGGCGGCAGAAGCTTCAAAGAACCAGTGAAGATCAGATCCACCGTACGGTCATCCATGGTTTTGGTTTAATTCTGAAATTTTAAAATTTTATAAGATTTATTTTGAGGATGTTTTCTATCCCTACGACCTGGACGGCTGGCAATCTACGACCTTCTCTCCTTCCTCCTGGTGGTAAGTGATGCAGCCTAAGATTTTGTCATACCAACTTGGGAGAGATAAGCAACTCATCCCTAACAATTTCTAGACAGCATCGCAACTCTAAATCGCTTGACGATGCTTCTTTGCTGGTAGGGCCACAGAACACTAAATACTACCAGAAGGTTCATTCCGCACGAAAATTTAAAGAAATAGCGACTCTAGCGCTGACAGAAAAAGTGCAATTCAGTTCGCAATAGCGCCTGGCCCCGCCCTCAAAATCGACACGCAACAAACGCAAACGCAATGTTGTGGTCTCTTTCTATCGCCTAAAGTTATCTCTTACGACGTACTAGGGCTGCCGTAGTCAGACGGCGCGTAAAATAAACCGTACAGAGCTAGCGCGTACAACTCGGCCCGTGAGCGGCAACCGTCTGAAATATGGTAGTCCGAAACTCTACTTGTAGACGGGATGGTCACGTGATAAGTGAGACTGGCCTGGTAGGGCGGAACCGTACCTCCTACGAGACGATAGTTGACTGTTGAACCAATTTAATCATCTCAGCCTGCGGACGTCCACTGTTGGACATAGGCCTTCCTAATCGCGCGCCACCACAGCCTGTCCTCAGCCTTCCTCATCCAGCCGCTTCCCGCCATCCGCTTTATATCATCAGTCCAACGAGCTGGGGGTCGTCCTACACTACACTTACTCGTACGCGGTCTCCACTCAAGGACTTTGCGGCTCCAACGGCCATCGCCCCTGTGACCTGCCCACTGCCACTTCAGCTTGCTAATGGCTCGGGCTATGTCGGTGACTTTGGTTCTCCTGCGGATCTCCTCATTTCTGATTTTATCCTTCAGGGAAACTCCTAACATAGCCCTCGCCATAGCACGCTGGGCGACTTTATTTGTGTATCAGGCCGTTTGTCAGTGTCCACGTCTCAGCGCCATAGGTGAGGACAGGCAGGACGCACTGGTTGAATACCTTTGTTTTCAGGCATTGAGGAATTGACGAAGAGAAGACCTGGCTGAGTTTATCGAAAGCCGCTCAGCCCAGCCGTATTCTTCTGTTGGCTTGTTCATCGAAATTGTTTCTAACCAATTTAGAAATCATAAAATCCGTAAATACAATACAATACAATCGGTATTATAAATCATACAAGTGGTCCGTTGCGTGGATCGAAATCGAAAAATTAAATATGTTAAGTATCTATTTAGGACGTAGGTATTGCCTAGGTATAATAGTGTACGGATTTTTCGGCCCGATAGTTCTATAGCCAATTCAGATAACGTGGGTCTATAAATTTTGATAAGAAATAGCTAGTTACCGTTTGTTGAATCGGCGGCCGTCGAGATTAATGGGCGCTTATGTTGATCGAAATCCGGTAATTAAACGGTGCAGATAATCTTTAGCCAGATGTAGTTGTCTTAGCAAATAAAGAACACCTATAATCTATTTATATGTTACTACTAGCTGACCCGGCAAACGTTGTTTTGCTATCAGGGATATAAAAAATAGCTTACGCCCTACTCCCAGACCTACTCAACATATACAGAAAATTTCATAACATTCAGTCGTTTCGGAGTTTAGTAACTAAAATTGGCACGTCAATTTTGAATATTAGAAAAGATGGTACTAGAAAGTAATGTTAAATAGTGAAAACCCTTGACGACTTTCCTGGTCTGGTGGGAGGCTTTGGCTGAGGCTCGCCACAGTTAGGTTAGGTTAGGTTAGGTTAGTTTAGGTACGAATGGCCCTCGAGCCGGGAGGTGCATCTCTGTGTTCACGATGCACTCTGTCAGGGAATTTAGACGTAGATCTAGAAGAACGGAGGGTCTGCTTCGGCAGACATCGTTGGCTGGGTAGCGCGAGTGCTTCCGGTCCCGTTGCTCAACCACCAGGCGACGAGGTGAACACCGTGGGGTTTTAGGTTAGGTTAGGTACGTAGTTTACGTACGCCTCTCAAGTAAGTACAATAACATCTTAGGCTACATCATCACTAACCTACCAATAGGTGAGATCGCAGTCAAGCAGTAACTTGAAGACTGTAAAAAAATTGATGCCCACCATTTCAAGCAGGAAATCGGCGTTTTTTTTTGCAATATTCCATTCGTGATTAATCTTAGAGGGGAAAAAATTGCCGGAAAAAGACCTCCAGACCGCCAGTGACGTAAATGGTTGGATGACGGGACGGGTCTAAGCTACATACAGAAGTTAATCACCAACCTTCGGTTCAAAGAATACTCTTAACCTTAGCAGCAAAGACGCATCGTGATGTAGCGTTCCGATGCGACGCTGTGTAACAGCCTTTAAGGGTTACTAAAACTAACCCCTTCTAAGTTAGTACGGTATCATCCTCGGCTACATCGTCATTTAGCATCTTACTTGACTGAAATCTCACTGATTTCATTCAAGTAGGTACTTATTTGTAGTGTAACAAAGTAAAAAAAAATCTTGCTACCCTAATTATTTTGTTGACTGTACTTTGATATCTAAAACAATTAACCAATCAAATCACGAATCACTTTATAATACCTAACTACAGCGCTAATGGTGACAAAATTGCTAAAGCACTGAGATACTAATCCGTTACAATTTATTACATCATGCGAACACCTATTTCACTTATCACCGGAAAGGTGATAAGGTTTGCATGAAATTGCATTAATCGATAACGTAGCGCAAAGTTACGAGGAAATTCTATTTATCTACAGAACTGAATACTTGAACCAGGTGTCGGTTACGGTAACGATGTCCCGAGTTCAATGGTTTTTGCCAAATCTCAAAAAGTGTCCCACGCTCATGAAGAAGTTTTCACTTCAAAATAAAGACGTAGGTACTTAGTACCTACTCCGGGAGTGCCGACAAAACTAAAAACCCGGAATAGCTTTAAACTGTACTTAAAACTCAAACAGAGGTTACGGCAACGGTGTCGCGAGTGTAATGGTTTTTCCATAAATTTTTTGGATTGCGTTCCATTCCACGGCGATCTACCATAATTATGGCTACTATTCCAGTGCCTCAGGATTACAAGCGTAGAGCATTGTAAGCATGAAGTCTCAGATACCTAGACCTTTATCTAGGTACCTGAATCGTTACGTATCATGGCAGTTTTACGTCGTCATAAAAGGGGTATTCCCGTAAGAGGGGTATTCCCGTAAGTCGTAAAAATAATATGCAAACCGATTTTCCCACAGCGGAAAATCGTGTCATTTGACACTAGACTAAGGTGTTTATGATTTAGTGGCTGACCCCACAGACGTTGTTGTGCCCTCTGTCAATCTTCAATGAATTAGAAAACTACCATAGGACTGCAAGACGCCGAGAGCGGTGGCATCCTTATGTGGTTGACGTCCAACAAACTCGCACGAAACGTTTTTCTTCCACGTTTCTGATACGAACCACTAAGGTGTGGTAACTCCCTTTCAGCCTTCGTGTTTCCAGCCAAGTACAATCTGGGTGCCTTCAAGAGAAGAGTGAATAGGCACTTTCTAGGCAAGCGCGCTCCAAACTAGACCTCATCATTGCTTTCCATCAGGCATGATTGTCGTTAAACGCAAGCCTGTCACCAATAAAAAAAAATACAAAATAGTCGGTATTCAATTTGGCGGCCTAGGGACCTCATCCAGGCTTTATTAAATTTTGAAAAATAAATCTCTTTCATAGGTATACTGATACCTTCTATTAGCAAAGACAATCTAGTAACTCATTGCAGGTTTTTTACACACTACAAGCTACTTGACTGCAATCTCACCTGATGATAAGTGACGAAGCAACCGAAAATGTTATCGTTCTAACATGGAATGAGTTAGTAGCTCCTAAAAATTGCTACACAGCATCGTGCAAGATACTAAATCGCTCGTGAGTCGTGTGTCTTTGTTTCTGTGGATCGGTATTAGGTACTTACAATACTTACGTGCAATTGTAAGAAAGGCAGTTTGTCATTGTCTTGCCCACGAAATAATATCAAAGTCAAAGTTCAAAGATGATTTATTCATATAAGTATTGTATCTGAGTTATTTTAAGAGTCCGAAGGACACAAAGTACATTGCAACATTTTTATCAAAAAGTTATTATATTATAACAAGAATGTTTGCCATTGAATCATATTGTTATGTATTTATGTAGGAAATATTATGTAACATTTTTTTCCAAATGCAAACATTCCGTATGCGAATTAAAGATTCATAGGTAAATATTAAGGTTTTTTTTAAACCTTGATCATTGCTATTTTTTTAAACCTAGATTATTGTTATGAGCTGTCTAAATCTTGATTACCTGTTTATATTGATCAACCATATACGAGTATTAATTGTGTTTTTAACTGGGACAGAATGGCGAAATCCTTATTCGTAAATCATAGGAGTTACGGGAAAGTTCTACTTTGCCGTAGATACAATATATATTAGAACCTAAACTAAAACTAATTTTCCGTTCAACGTACCACGTCAAAGTAATATTCGACACAAAAGGCAGCAACAATCTTATAAAACTTTGATTGCTACACGAGACAGCACTACTCGGAACCGCCAAGTGTGAAAAAGACGGAAGATAACTTTAAATCCATAAACTAGGAAAGACGTTTCACCTGCCCTAGTTCGTATCGCCTCGTCTTAATCAATACAATGCACCACTCGTTGTTAAGGTCAACTTAGATTGTTCTTAATCGACTTAAATATCGATTAACAACAAACTTAATTTTAACTCGCTTCAAAGAAAAAACTTTGAACGCATCAACGATATAACAAATAGACAATAAACTCGGCATTTGCTATTTTTAAAATCATTAGAGTAACTTTATTCTCATATTTTTGAAGTAAAATCATGTACAGACTTATTACAAACATTGTCTTATTTTATTGTAAGTAATTATAGTCAAAGCAATAAGTTGTCGCTACACGAAGTGCAATAAAATAATTGCCTGTTACTTGTTGTTGTATTAAGCGCCTGTTGCGCTCTCTGTTACTCACTGGTAAGCCTTACTGTTTGTAGATTTTATTGCACCGCGTGCAGCGATATACTGCGTTGACTATAGTGTCTGACCTAAACAGCATTTTTAGCCGAAGCCAAAACCAGACCTTACGGCCGTACTTTTAAAAGAATGTAAAAAAATACATTATAGTTCTGTGATCCTTTTAAATGCAAAAAGATCCACTTTTTTAATATTCCCGAATAAAGAAAGTCTTTTAACTACCTAGCTCAAGAAAATCTGTCGACTCTACACATTTTCCATTTCGTGGTTACAAACAAAATAATAATGCGTTTATTAAAAAACATACTTACACTTATATGTTGATGAAAAACTGGATGCACAAACTCTTATTTTAGATAACGCAATTTATTAAAATTACGTTATTCACTATTTATCTCTAATTTATCTGCTTTTACGCTGTTATAAAACTTCTGATATTTTAAATATTTAAAAAAAAAATCTTAATTAGTTAATTATAAAACAAAAATATAGGTTGTTTTTTATTATATAAAAGATAACAATTTATTTTAAATCAATTAAAAAAAATAAAGAACCGATACAAAAGTAGATTACTGTTTAGTGTTTCAATTTTCATTTTCGAAGATTCAACTTTGATGTCTAAAAATATTAAATTTTCACCGAATGTATAGAATCATGTTAATCTTTTTATTATTATTATTACTTAAAATGCGAAAAACTCAGTGATATTCACTTTAACTATTATTATTATTAAACAATGAATCCCATTGATTTCGAATCAATTTGAAACGCGTGCAAACTGAATCTTTCACCGAAGGTTACTGTGTTGGTTTTGAAAAAAGAATAAAATCAAATCTGTTATTCGGTTGCCATGGTAACGCTGACAGTGTGCGGTAAATCGCGATTGTCCATGAAGTGCCGGTTATTATAAAGTCTAGGGTGCACTTGATCCAAAAAACATTTACTTTTTCAATAAATAGATAGGTACTTTAATGAAATATATAACTCAAAAGACTTAAAACTCAAAAACTCATTAACCTTTATTTTACGTTTAGGTAGGAGTAACTTACAGGCACTTCAACAACGTACGAAGTCAATGAGATAATATATTATTGTCATAATATCGTATTTCTAATATATAAAATTCTCGTGTTACACAGTTTGTAATCTAAACTCCTCTAAAACTCTAGAAACTCTTCTCTTCTCTAGAGATTTAAGTTCATTAGTTCGCTTGAACGTGAGCGCCCCCTGCGCTCCTGTTGGGACTGCAAGTTAATTGTCCCCAAGTGCAATACAAGATCATACTCAGAATCTTTTACCATGAAGGCGGCAATTCTGTGGAATGCTCTCCCGGTTGAAATCAGACGTGCTAAATCACTAGCGGTTTTCAAAAAACGTGTCAAAATGCACTATCTATCGCTTTGAAACATGAAAGATTTATTCTGAAATAATATGTATATTGTATGTATGTTTATATATATAATACATATATATATGTATATATATAATACATATATATGTATATATATAATACATTTATATATATATATATATATATGTGTGTGTGTATATATATATATATATATATCTATTCTACAAATTTGTTATTAGTATAATGTGTATATGTATTAGTTTGTAAGTCTATGTATGTTATCTTATTTTTTATTGCGATTCCCCGTCGTTTCTCAGATCAGAGGTCCGTAATTGTGGGTTACCTGGTAGAGATCACTTTAGTGATAAGGTCGCCCTTTGTGTTTCTCTGTTTTCCTTTCGTTGTAATTTTATGTACTCATTTTAAGCAATAAAGATATTTAAATTTTAAATAAATAAATAAATAAATAAAACGGCTTGACCAATTTTAATGCAATTTTTTTTGTCTACATTCGGCAGGTCTGAGAATAGGTATAGATAGCTATTTTTCATACCCCTGAACGGCAAAACAACGTTTGCCCGGTCAGCTAGTCATTTTATAATAATTACGCAGACTCAACGTATACTGAGAAGAAGACACAACCAACTCTACCGGGTTTTATTTTTACACGACCTAAAAAGGAGTGTAATGTTTTTAGGGTATGTATGTTTGTAGATAGGAACTATAAATAGATTACTCGTACTCGGGGCAAATATTATTAAATAGTAATTTTTCAGTGTGCTCTCAGAATAAAAATTAGCGCAAAGCGAAAGCAAAGTCAAGTTGTGCTTCCGATGGCGTGAATCCGAAATTATTTACGCCATAAGACTTTCAGGTGACCTAATCAGGTACACTCGGTAGAAAAACGCTTTGCATTGGCCAACTACTTATAATAATTAAACTTTTAAGTATAGAAACATAATAGTTTGAACTAGTATATCAACGAAACTCTAACAAATAGGAGAACTCCAATGAAAATGGAGAACTCCAATGGAATATTTTTGTAATATCGTTAATTAATCATTTTTCTTTCTTTCTTTCTTGTTGTTCCTGGGACTTTTCCGCGATTAAGCGATAATTCACCCGCTGCGCGTGAAGTCGTTGATGCGGGTCCCCGCCGGATCACTCCAGCCAGCCGAGCTCACTCCAGAATCCGAAGAGGCCTCCCAGGTCGCACAGGATATCTTGGAGCGTTGCGGAGGATCCCAAGCTAATCCCAAGTAGATCTCGCGTTGGTCCGACACTCCAGTGCATCTTAGTAGCACGTGTGCCGGTGTTTCGTCCTCCTCCATGCAGGCTCTGCACAGAGGGCTGTCCGTGATTCCTAGGGTGGAAAAATGTTTGTTTAGTGAGCAATGCCCTGTAATCATGCCTACGACTAGTCTTAGTTTGTCTTTACTAAGCCGTAGAAGTTTATCTGTTACGTTAATTAATCATATTCTGGACTGAAAAATTTGGAAATCGCGCGTTGCGAAAGGGGGCTAGACGGAAAACTTCATACGAAAAGTTGTAACGACACTTTTTGCTATATTAAGCTATTGTAAGCCATGCGGCGTGCGCATGTTTCTCTGTCTGTCACTCTCTCTCTCTCTTATAGAAAGTAAGCTAGATATACTTCCTGAGCTTCGTTCCATCCGGGTGTCCCTTGACACCTCTCAAGTTTTTTTAATATTAATTTTATGTACATATAAGAAGCTATTTTCTTTTCAATGCATATTATTTATTGTCTTACAGATGTTATTGGGAAGCATAAGTTGTTTATTGGTCATTGTACTTTTTAAATCCGGATTTTTTGACGTGACAACGTCTTATAATTCGATAGAGCCGGCTGCAGTCTGCACGCACTACTATCGTCAGTAAACCGACTTTACAGACAACCAATTTTTTGTCTATAAAAATAATATCTGGATTCGGTTCAGTCACAATTCTATCTTTTTCGTTTAGCGATAAGAACTGTGTTAGCGAGTGTCCTCGCTATCGCTGCACATAGACACGGGCTGGCACCATTAGTTGAGCTCACCCAAGCGAGTTCCCGTGAACTTTCAACAGATAACACCGACCCATTTACGATGTAAGTATATCACTGTGCGCAATATCGATTTTCATGACTTTATCGATTTCACGAGCTTTTACGATGTAGATCACTGTGCGAAATATCGATTTTCATGACTTTATCGATTTCACGAGCTTTTACGATGTATATCACTGTGCGATATATCGATTTCATGACTTTATCGATTTGACGAGCTTTTACGATGTATATCACAGTGCGAAATATCGATTATCATGACTTTATCGATTTCACGAGTTTTTACGATGTATATCACTGTGCGAAATATCGATTATCATGACTTTCTCGATTTCACGAGCTTTTACGATGTATATCACTGTGCGAAATATCGATTATCATGACTTTATCGATTTCACGAGCTTTTACGGTGTATATCACCGTGCGAAATATCGATTTTCATGACTTTATCGATTTCACGAGCTTTTACCATGTATATCACTGTGCGAAATATCGATTTTCACGACTTTATCGATTTCGCGAGCTTTGACGATGTATATCACTGTACGAAATATCGATTTTCATGCAACTTTACCGATTTCACGAGCTTTTACGATGTATATCACTGTGCGAAATATCAACTTCATCGATATTACGATCTTTTGTTTAACTTGTAGTGGTTTTTCGGGTGGAATCAAACTGAAAATATCTTTATTTCACATAAGTAGGCCTAAAGTACAGGCTCTTGTAAAACGTCAATATGATATATTTTGTCGCATATGTATGGTGATAACTACAAACCGACTTCAAACTAAGTTTACGAGGGTTCAAACGCGCCCTGCACTGAGAATCTTGCAACTCCATTTTGGTGCAGATATATTTTCAACCGATTGGGCTGCAATTTTGTATACAATGCATGGTTAGCAGTGTGACGTCATTCTAAATCCAACATGGACGCAACACCTAAGATGGCAGACTAGGTATACCTACTACAATGTTACCATTCGGGCGCTAGTGCTCATTAGCCAATTAAATAATAATAAATAATATTAAAAAATAATAGGACATTACACACATCGCAATCTAGCCCCAAAGTAAGCGATAGCTTGTGTTATGGGTACTAGATAACTGATAAATATACATACATACACATAACTATACTTACATAACTATAATATATTGAAAAACACCCAGACACTGGAAAACATTCATGCTCATCACACAAACATTTACCAGTAGTGGGAATCGAACCCGCAACCTCCGACGCAGACGTTAGGTTCGCTACCGCTACGCCAATCGGTCGTCGATTAAAAAAATTAAAGACCACTATTACGATAATCTAAATAAATACATTATAGAGAGTGCGAGCTGATTGGCGGAGTGTCTGACGATGGAATCGTGATCTACGTTTAAATCATCTGAATTTGGTAGCAGTTTCTAATATGGATTTATTTCAATATTTCATGAGTAATATTCTTTCTTTGCAATTATAATGTGCGCAACCAAATAAAAATGTAACAAAACCAATTGCATGCTGAATCCTGGACCCACAGTCCACAGACTACATGATAAATATGTACATAATTTTAAAGTCACAGACAGTAAGCGTCACCTGTCTGATATATTGCGGCGACAACTGTTTGTGTACCGATGTCTTACAAAGTAATGCAAGACATCTGAACCTAAGTGTTTTAGATTTCACGGTAGGTCGTAACTGTAACTAAATTTAATATTTAGTGGCCGTTTTGGATGCGGTTTAAAAACTTTTTTTTTATACCCAAGGATATCAATTGAGAATCCTGAAGCCACCTGAACATAATATTTACGTAATTTTAATAGTCAAAGACAGTAGCGCCACCTGTCTGATATAATATATTGCGGTGACAAAATAATTGTTTGCTTGTTTACGGATATCTTTCATTACCTAGACTATACCTAATACCACAGACCTAATACTTACAAAGTAATGCAAGACATCTGAAACTAAGTATTTTAGGTTTCACGGTAGATCGTAACTGTAACTAAATATAATATTTAGTGGCTGCCATCGTCGGAGGCGGTTTAATTTTTTTTTCTACCCAAGGGTACCTACCAATTGAGAATCCTGTAGAGATTTGAAACCCGAAGGTATCAGTATATTCAATTGAAAACCCTGAACCCACAGACTGCATAAATTATGAACATAATTTTTATAGTCAAAGACAGTAGCGCCTGTCTGATATATTGCGGTGACAACATTGTTCGCTTGTTTACCGATATCTTTCATTACATAGGTAATCCTTACAAAGTGTTGCAAGACATCTGAAACTAAGTATTTTAGGTTTCACGGTAGGTCGTAACTGTAACTAAATATAATGTTTAGTGGCTGCCACTGTCGGAGGCGGTTTACAGCGCTCTAATCGTGGAAAAGCAGGTACCAATCGATACAAAAATAGAAGCGTTTCCGTTCACGTGTGGCTCATGTTATGAGCTAAAGGCGTTGACAGATGATGGGTTTAAAGCATTGCCACTAACATTACAAAGGCAAGTTTGTATTTTTTTATTGAAGATAGGCTTGCGCTTGACGACAATCATGCCTCATGGAAAGCAATGATGAGGTCTAGGTTGGCTTGCCTAGAAAATGCCTATTCACTCTTCTCTTGAAGGCACCCAGATTTTACTTGGCTGGAAACACTAGCTGACCCAGCAAACGTTATTTTACCATTAGGGATAGGTATAAAAAATGCGTTACGATCTACTCTCAGACCTACCGAATTTACACAGAAAATTTCGTAACAATCGGTCAAGCCGTTTCGGAGGAGTTTGATAACAACATCTGGAATGAGAATTTAATATATTAGAAGAATAAAAGAAAGATTAGATGTGTTCGAGTATAACACTCGTAATTAGGTGTGTAGGTTACTATCCGTGCAACGAAATTTACTGATTTGATTAAGCTAGAAATGGAGTGTCCAGATTGACTCCATTGGTAAAATCCACTGTTTCCGCCAGATTTATAAAAAGAGCAAAAGCTTTTTGTAAGTATTTTTATAGTTTAGTAGATGTAAATGTATTATTGTAAGTATTGAGTGTTAATTGGTAGGTTGCACAGAAAAAGATTAGTGTCCTTTTTTTTAATCGAAATTAAAATAAAAAATCATATTGAGCAAAGTCCAAAGTGCTGTTGTGGCTTTACTGATTATAAAAATCCTCTTAAAAAGTACGTTAAAAAACTCTGTACTTACTCTTCCCGTTTCTAAGAATAAAAACACAAAATAATGTTAAATTTTAATTTTATATGACTTTGCTTCATAAGAAGTTGGAGCTCTTTTTTTTGTATCATCCCATAAACAGATCACAGCTTACCCTCCAAACGTTTATACCTTGTCCCACAGCCAACCGACTACACCCAGGTTAAGGTGTGACCGGAGTATACCGCCGCAGTGTAATAGCTCGCTGATTGACGGATATAAAGACACAGGAGTTCCTGGTAGCGTGACGAACGATCGTAACGCGTGAAGAAAAGAGGTTTTTACTAGTGTGTAGCTAATACGAACGAAATATCATTTATCAATATGATTTTTACAAGGTTTCTACAACTTTTCCTACAGTGTGCTGATTCAGAGTTATTTAAAATATGCTTACTTACTCGATCGTGAGAGAGTTAACGCCGATTTGTATGGAATTGGAATAGTTTACGAATTGTGTCAATAGGTGTCGCTACAACAATCCTATGCAAGTTCGCGTTTACGCTTTCACCGTCGAATAAGTGAAAAACTCGGAATAGGGACACAGTACATATTACTAACTAACCTCCTCTTCCTTGAGTTATCCTGAAGAATTTAAAAAAAAATCATACTTTCTACAATATGAAGGGAATCTCGATGCAAAATTTAAGTTTTCACTTAAATAATTCTTTCTATTTTGATAAGGATAGCTGATGATTAATTAATGAATGAGTAAGATTTATTTTGAAGTGGATTCTTATTTGGAGGCAATGGGTTTTTATGAGCTGAGAAAACCCCATTGAACTCGCACACACGACACTCCACATAATTGTTCAATTTTTCACTTCTCTCAGCACTCTCGGAATGACACATTTTTTTTTAAATTTACTTAAAATCCTGACGGTACATGTTCTCCGTCTCAGTAAATTTGCCGTGTCGTTTTCATAATTCTTGTACTTATGAAAACAAATTTGTAGTGAAAGGACGAGTTGGATGATCCTGTTAATATTATAAATGTAAAAGTTTTTATGTTTGCATATTTGTTACTGAATTGCGGCCTAGTTACTGAACTGATTTGGCTGACATTTTGAATGAAGACAGCTTATATCATGCATTACCACAAAATAGTTTTTACCCCGGAAAAATCCATGGTTCTCGTGGGATTCAGAAAAAACAGACATTTGCTTTAGCAATCTATAATTATAGCTATACATTGGTGCTTATTCTGTTGCCAATCTCTAAACTAAAAATCGCTTAAAATAGCCAAAATAAGACTTAGAGAGATGTGACATTCTGTTACACCCCTAAATGACAGCTCTAAATCTTAAAATTTATTTTGACAGCGCTAAACTATTCAATTTAGATTTTAGAGAACAAAAGCTATTCCGTTGTACGCGTTATATGTTTAAATTAAGAGATTTCAATCTAAAATTCCTTAAAATAAGAGAGGACCTCGGGAGGTGCCGATTAAATTTAAGGTGTCTGCCTAACACTTGCATATAGACAAATACACGAAATATTTTAATTGTATCTTGGTTTTCTCTTAGAGTAAATTATTAATATTATTTTTCGTTGGCTTCATATTAAGATTTGAGTGTGAAAAATGTGGTGATTTGCTTGTATTTATTGTAATTTAACATCATAGGGATAACCTTAAAATGGAAGAATTCGTTGTTGCGGCTGTGATTGATTCCAGCGAAAGGTAAGTAATTTTATAATATTCTTTATCTTATTCTAAGGTAAATAAGCACTATTCTCGTAGGTGAAGAAATGTTTGTAGTCTCCTTATGGCAAAAAGAGACACTAAAATTAATCCAACTAAGTAACAAAGTAGGTACTTAAGCTATGCTTATCTGTGTTTATTGAACTTATTTCAGAAACTATCAAGAAAGGATAAGGCTGGAGTCAATCAGGGATGTCTCGAATCCATTTGAGATGACAGAGATAAAATTTAGAAAATTTTTTTATTTGCCCTTTTCCGGTGCTCTGTCATTATTTTCTTGAATATTTAAAATAAGTGATACTAAAGGTCACAAAACTCGAACGTCAAATTCAAAACGGTCTTTTATGACCACAGAACACTATACTCTCTAGCAAGTGACCAACCATAACATGAGCATAGACTAATAGACAAATGATAATTGCTTGTTTGTCTATGCTTGGACATAGACAAATCAGACGATGAATTAAACATAATATCAACTTTCGGAATTTCTTAAGGTGATTGGACCAAAATAAATCAATTAAACTATTACCTTTGTATTTTACGTAACTAATTTCCATATATTTCGCAAAAAATATTTTTATTACAATTGGGGAAAATAAATAACAACGTTTGTGGAGTTTTTGCTATCATAAATGGCAGCACTTACTATTCAACACAAACGTCAGGTTTAGCGAGTCTTTGGAGACTCCAAATCATCTCCATATTTAGTTCGACGTGACTGCCGAATGAGTCATGAGTTTAGAATTTCATTTCATTTCATTTCATTTCATTTCATTTCATTTCATTTCATTTCATTTCATTTCATTTCATTTCATTTCATTTCATTTCATTTCATTTCCCGCGTTGAAAATCAAATTCCAAGCCGTGGCTAAACCTACCTAATTAACCTTTGAAATTGGATTGAAACCAGTAGTTTCGCAATAGAGGACTCCGCAGTCTGTCTTAAGACTAGAAACAATGTGTATCTAAATTATCATGTCAGCGGTAGTTGCTCCCATAGCTCAATTAGTGGGACACGGGTTCAAATCCCGTTGGTAACGATAATTTTGATACTCTAAAAATATAACCTACCTAATTAATTCTAAAAGTTTTGCTAATTCATGGAATTAATCAGACTTTACATATGCGCATGTGACATGTCATTGATAATTTTTGGTCAGTTATTATAGTCTGCTATAGTGCATTAAATTTTGTATGATTGTGACAGTGTCATCATTAATCTTTAAAAACGTACTATAATTAATACTTGATCTATCGAGTGATACCTATGTAATTGATACTTGATATAGATACCATCATCATCATCATCATCTCAGGCTACAGACGTCCACTGTAGAACATAGGCCTTCCCAAGCGCGCGCCACCACACCCTGTCCTCAGCCTTCCTCATCCAGCCGCTTCCCGACCCTCTTTATATCGTCGGTAGAGATACCGAGTGATGTAATTTATTTTTGGATAGCAGATAGACAAAATTTAATTTTGTACGCTGCAATACCAAACTGTATCCCCAATTCATCACGTCGCAAAGCTATAGTAGTGTTATTATCTCGCTGCAGACTCGGTCATAAATCATTCGAGTGTTTCGCTTTTGTTGTTCCGCAGTAATGCACAACTCGACAAAGAACAACAAAAGCGAAACACTCGAATGATTTATGACCGAGTCTGCAGCGAGGTAATAACACTACTATAGCCGCTGTCGCTTGTGACTTGCGGCAGACGTCAATTGCTACGCCCACAGCAAGGCGCGCCGCGTATACACTGTCGCTAATGGATTGCTTTTCATGCCCTTTATTATCGCTACAGATTATAAAAACCTCTATTATGGCCCCATTGATCTGTTTACCTAGCAATGAACGACGAAAATATTTATACAAGCAATTAATGACCAGGCGTAGTCTCTGACATAGAGGTAAGCTATGGACATTATATAATATCTTCATCTATCTATTATAATCAATTTAATTCAATTAGTTTTTTATAGACAGAGAATGCCTGACGCATAGGGTCTCCGACAGGGGAAACGAAGCGGTTATAATATGGGGTTTGCACCCACTAAAAACTATCTGTTCCTTCAACGAACCTGCTGGTGGGAGTACGGGATTCACCATCGTATTCATCGTGCTCCCGCCAGATCTCGATCAGCCAGAAGAAACCCACAAGAATCTTAGTCGGTTTTTGTTGTTTCACTATTTCAGAAAACTGGGGATACCGTTTTAACCTTCGGATACGGAACTCTAAAAACGGCAAAAACACATTCAAAGGTAATTTTGAACGATTGAACATGATTCATAAAATTCCAAAAAAAAAACAGTGTTAAAGTTAAAACATTTTTCAATCAAGCACAGTGCGCGAATCGCGAGCTTTTAAAGCTTTTAACTAATTATTGTAGTGCAGGGCTTGGTTACAATGATTTGTAGCCGATTTTCCGCTACGAGGCTACGTGAGCGTATTTTCACGCCCGCCATTTTCAAAATTTATGTAATTATATTACAGTTTTTCGCAAAGGATGGACTAATTAGGTTTTATGGTAATGATAATTATTGCTCACTATTGCAAAATAATAAATAAATAAATATATATTAAGATATCTCACACATAGCAGTCCAGTCCCAAATTAAGTGGTAGCTTGTGTTATGTGTACCTATATAACTGATAATTTATTTATAAATAGTGTATACTAATAATTAATATTATAAATCTGAAGAGTTCGTTTGTTCTAGCAGGTCCGAATTGAAATATTATTATATTTAATGGAATATGTTTCAAATTTATTCCTCAGATAGTTTATCTGGCGCTTGAAAAATCAGTCCTCAATCACGTGACTTCCATGAAAATAACTGTTATTGTAACACATTTTTGAATTTCGTCCTAAATCTTAGAAATAGAGATATGATTTATATCTCGATAAACAAGTGGAAAATTAAAAAAATTTAAAACACCCACGACTTTTGCAGACTTGTAATTGAAAAAGGATTAAATAATTTTTTTGAAACTCCCCGACTAAAGGAAAGTAAGAACTAAGAACCTATCAGTATAATTACAAATCCAAGAAAATCCGCCGGAGCTGCTGTGTTTTGCCTATGACGGTGTTGATGGTGCTGTTTACCAGTTGATGACTAATTCAATTTCTTGATACTTCTCATATACCGGCAGTTTATCAATACTTACTAATTACATTTATTGATATTGGAAACGAAAATAGCAATTTATTGTTACACATTTTTGAATTTCGTCCTAAATCTTAGAAATAGAGATATGATTTATATCTCGATAAATGACTAAAGCTGCGTTACTATTCAAAAATACAATCTAACTCTCTTAAAGCTCTTTTCAATCAGATAGATAATCGTTAACGTTTCATTCCTCAGATAGTTTAACCGTCGATTAAAAAATCGGCCCTTATTCAAATTACTTTTGACAAACAAAGACAAAACAGATAATAACTATTCCACCGCTATTTTACATTTGTGAATAAGAGGGTAAAACTGAAGGCGGTTCATGCGTTAGTATTATGCTTGAGTCAAATTTACGATTTCAGAAGGAACATAAAATAGTTATGTGTTCAATTATAGATTAGATAATTGAATTCATATTATTTGGCATTTCATAATCTAGAACTTGTCTCAAAAATATTTTAAAATATGTGTATAACTTTCTCACTTGAACAGTTTTTGTATAGGCTGTTTGCTGAAATAGCGGTCGACGCTCTACGCAGATGCAAGATATTTGCCATGTTTCTTAACAGAAACTTATAACAATGACATATTTAGAAAATTAATAACATTTACTAAAAAGTGTCTCAAAAAAAAACACGATTTTCCTAGATTTTCATTCAAAAACCATAAACCGAAAAGTGCCATTTTTAGCATTTTTCCATAAATTAAACGTATTATTTTAGGATAAAATTCAAGATATTTTGTTATTTCTGAATAATAGTAATTTAATTCAATTAATATTCAATGTCACTGGTTATTTACTATTTTAATAAGTTGTATATTTATTTTACTATAAATTTTTTTGTAATACCATTTTCCGCGCAAAATTGCGTCAGCGGGAACGGAATTCCTTTCTTGTATGGAGCGTAACGAGATTCACACCGTGCCGCATAAACGATCTTAATGTTAATTAAATCTTAACAGTAATTAACTGTATCTTAAATCTAAACACAACGGTAGAGGAATGTCTTACCGGTAGATATCTGAACGGACTTAACAATACATCCGCGAGGTCGGTTAAATTATTCAGGATGTGAGTTAATTATGTATTTTAAATCCGCGTTAACTCATTCATAATCAACATATCGCCGGTCACTACTCAGTACTCACTCGACATCAGTGATATTAAAATATAAAATTAACATTCTACAAATAAAATTCAATTTAAACTAGCTTTTTACATTATGTAATGTTGCTATTCGTTTTCGTTTAGGAATTTAAGAATATTATTTTTTTATTTTTTTCCCATATCCCATGAAATAAAAAAAACTATAGCTATGAAAAAAATACCATATTTGTTCTTTAAAATGTATATGAAATTACTATAAACACACTATCGAAATTGATAGTGTATACGCATTTCAAACATCTTTCAAATGAAGCGACTCTGAGCCTGCCATTCTCCTTTCGGATTTTTGCGGGATAAACAAGTTACATATTATAAATCTATTCCCACTCCACAAATTATATCAAAATATTTATTTATTCAGATACCTAGGTCAAATCAAATCTAAATATTTATTTTTTCACATAGGTCTAACACGTAGATACTTACTTATAAAATGTAACCAAAACGTGACCCTATTACTAAGACTCCGCTGTCTGTCTGTCTGTCCGTCTGCCACCAACTTTGAACTTATAAACTGTCTTACTATCACTATCCGTGAATTTTCACAAAATGATGTATTTCTGTTACATAAGTTAAAAAAAATTAATATTTAAGGAACGATTTTTGCTCGTTTTCGCATTTGGCGTACAGAGCTAACTTTACATGTAATAGATTTCGTTGCTGCATTTGTAGAAATGTCTAAATGTACAACATAATATTTTACTGAGTGGGTGTCCAATACTTATCGGCTAGTAATACTTATTCAACCGTAGCATAAATCAATCATAGTCAACACCGAACCGTTTAAGGTCAATATCTAGAACGTGTGGACTCGCGCCTGTCCACGATCATTTGTCATTTCGCTGATTAGGCAATTTAGTTCAATAAATATCGTGATAGTATTGTGTGGCTGTAACATTGATCTAAATGTACAGATATCGTTAATCGAACAAAACTTGGTAAATTGAAGGAGAAAATAAAAATTAGTGTGTGTTTTTGTGAAGCCACGATGCGTGATGCAAGTGAAACTTAGATGGAAATAGTTAACAGCTCTCTTGACGCAATATTTCATTATAGTCCGGTCAAGTTAGACATAAAATTAGTGGTCAAATAACTATAATTCCGACAGAGCCAAATCTTCGTAGAAACCTTAGGTTTACCACAAGGAATAAAGTGTCAAAAGGCCCCATCAATCCTATGTGTGCAACAAAAGTTATTCGAGGTCAAACGTCAAAATTCGAGGTTTTAGGATTAGGATTGATGGGGACTTTTGACACTTTATTCCTTGTGGTAAACCTAAGGTCTCTACGAAGATTTGGCTCTGTCGGAATTTTCTTTATTTCAATTGTCTAAATTGACTGGACTATTACTGGATGTCGAGGAAATAAGATTAAGACTGCATCGACCGGGACCTGACCATGGCACTCACGGTGGACCACGCCGAGAACCAGGCGAAGGCCGCCGTGTCGATGCTGCGCCAAGTCCTGACCTCCAGACTCACACCGAGGACCAAGCTCCGTGTCTACGGGGCGTATGTCCATTCTCGCCTGACGTATGCGGCACCTGCCTGGTACGCACTATGTTCAGCCACCCAGAGGCGCCGGCTGCAGGTTGTGCAGAACAAATGCCTGCGCCTGATCGTTGGAGCTCCGAGGTACGTCAGAAATGACGTCATTCATCGACGACCACCAACGGGGCGACCACTACCTCACGAGCTCCTGCGGTAGGTACCCGTCCCCTGCGCGCATCCGCGCGGCCGTCGGCGGAGACGAGGACGACGACGCGGGGTTTACACAATCGGACTCCATCATCCCCGCGCAGGGCGGCTACACGATCGCTGACCGCGCGGGACAACCACCTCTTCCACCCGTACCCCCGTGGGGACTCGTTCCCTACGGAGAAGACCACGCAGCGTAAGATTAAGACAAAACGCCAATACCATGTTGAAAGCACCAGTTCTCGTCCGATCACCGAAGTTAAGCAACATCGGGCGCAATTAGAACTTGGATGGACCGCCTGGGAACACCGTGTGATGTTGGTTTTTCACCCAGAACTGTCGGCTGTAGATCGTCAAACTAGACACTGGAGTTAATTTCTTAAAATAATATTCATATACTTTAATGTAAATGTTTTGTTACAAATATGAGAACACTTACGTACTTTAAATAACAAAATATTGCATACATACAACAACATACTGCAGGCCACTCAAGCAATCGAAATTACAGGCGAATGTAAGTTCGATTACTTGAGTGGTGGAATTCGTTACTTTAGTAGCCTACTCATACTATTTGGGAAAAACTAAATATAATTTTAATTTCGCGGGCTACATTACCCGAAACCCTTTAGTAATAAAATTACTATTCATTTTACTAATATTTAGTAATGTTTACATAATGAAAGCTTAGTTGCGCGTGCGCCGATTGTCATGCCAGTATCTAGTGGCACGGCGCGCTGAGATACGACTTCGCACAATCAGCAACAGCGTATTTTACAAGCTGTCAGTTGTCACCTATTTGACAGGTGTCATAAACTAGATCAATTAATATTATAACTTTCAAGTTGTAAATAATAAATATTGTGATTTGAGTTAATATCGTTCTTTTAATTGTCTCAACCCCTTTACCAATTCAATTTCTTGTGGTCACAGAAGTCAGCTAGCTCATACTAGTGATGTGCCGGATCGTCAAAAATGTATGATCCGAATACGGATATTTAGTGTCAAGATCCGCGGATACAGACAGGGATACGGAGCTTTATTTTCTCACTCAATCGGTGTCGGCGCGCGATCTTGACACTGCGTCTTATTTGTACAATATTATTATCTCACAAAAAATTGTTAATTTTGGTATCTTTGAGTTATATACCATTGGTATGGTAACTTACCATAGAATATATTATATTTACAATTAACGGTGCAAAGTATTTGATTTTAAGAAATAAAATATACTCTGAATGGTTTTTTAAGCTTACTACTTGAACAGATAATCTAAGTTTTAATGCATTGTATCCTGTCGATTGAATTTCAAAATAAATGAAATATCCGTCAGAGATCCGCGAGAAAAGTGACGGATACGGATACGGATCTCCGGAACATCACTAGTTCATACATACCTACTATAACAATTACGATGCTTTGTACTTATTGATGTCTCACTATAATCTATTAATAGCTTAGGTTCAGTATATATTTTTAACACATTTGCTCAAATAGTGGACTTTTCCATGTATGTCTAGCGTGCGCAAAGTTATTCTATTCTTTTCCGCACTAAGTAGTACTTTTTGTTTTCCTTCTGCATGGAGGTTTTAAACAAAAAAAAATTGTAGTACCTACAAAACGTTTGTATTAAATGACGATTTTATAGCGTAAACACTATTAATACTTGAATTAAAGGACGTAACTTTTTAAATTGTTAAATTTGAAATAAAAATATAATTTTTCAACAAAGTTTCATTGTCATTTGTTTCATAGTTACTTTTTTGTAAAATATTAGGACTTTCATAACTTCCGGATTCTGACCCCAGGTCACAGAGTGCATCAGTTGACCATAGACAATTCTCGTCCACTTTTTTGTTCTTTTTGTGCGTGAGTGGTCTGTATTCATGGTAATTTACATACCTTAAACTACTATTATAATATTTTTATTTTTGGCCCTAACTTTATTATTGGGTCAGGTTCCCGCGTAATAAAAACATAGCCTTCCTCTCGATATACTCGTAACATTTATTCACTTTCAGCACATTTGTTACATTACTTTTACACAATTTTTATATCCTTCCAATATACCGCTTAATACTAGATTACCCAAATCTTGATATATCCTCGCCTTTTATTTAATCTTACAACAACCACCACCGGCTCCCGAGCCCCCTCCCGAATGCCCCAGCGACAGGTAGGCTGTGATTGGTCGACGCTTCTATCGCTATCATTGGTTGACGTCGTCAACGGAAGTCAAATTAACAAATTATAATCAAGTAAAGGCTTTAACTCTAGATACTTAATGTTGACAAATTAATAAAAATATGAATGTCTTGATTAATTTATACATTTGCAAATAAGAGTGACGGTGATTTAGCAGTCATGTCTAATAAAACCTAACAGCTCGGCCATCCGACCCTAAGCGAGTCCCATCGCTTTTATATAAATTTATTATTAATTACATCATTGATTTGAACGATTAAATTATAATTTCTGTCTAAACAATTACTCCTAACTCATTATCCAACTAAAAACATTTTAACTCACAAGTAATAAATTATTCTCAAAGTAATATTACTTTACACCTACATACAAACATAATAAATATATAATATAATAAATTGTAACATAATTAATTATTCTCAAAGTAATATTACTTTACACCTACATACATACATCTTATAACAAAATAATTTATAATGTTTTCTAAATATAACGAATAGTTGTTATACATACATTTTATCAATTAAAAAAAACAAAGGCGGCACCAAATCCTCTCATTACCCAAAACCAAAACATTCCAGGAAAACAAAATAGTGTCTCTTTTTTGACGTGACAACGTTTTATAAATCGATAGAGCCGGTTGCACGCACGAAAAAACATGACTCATCCGGCGTTACCGGCGTTACCTCGCTCATGCGGCGTTACCAGCGTTACCTCGCGAGCGCGGAACGAGCGACAAAGAAAACGTTGTCACGTTCAACTATCGTCAGTAAACCGACTTTACAGGCAACCAATTTTTTTTTTTTAAGAACCATAGGCACAAGTAATCCACGTTAACGGGGATTTATTGAATTTATTTTTGTCCTTCTCACTCTCACGGAGATCTGGTAGGTGCGACATGCAGCGTCGCGGAAGAATACAGCAGAAAAACGACGTTTTACCCAATTACTCAAAAACTAAGCCAGCTATCAAAAATCTGTTCTAAGCGTTTTAGGATATTATTATTACCGATACATCAAAACAAAAATTACAATTACATCCATTGTAGTTTCCGATAAAACATAGAAAAACTGAGATTTCGGAGCAACCCTTGGGAGAACCTTCCATCGAGAAAATTTTATCTTATTTTATTTTATATGCTTATTTTATTTTATTTGCTTCTAAGCGATTCTAGATTAAAGACCCAAAATACATGACGTGTAAATTTGAAAGTAATTGTCTTTATAGTTTTTGCATAAAACTTCATTCAAAATCACCTAAATACGGCTTGTAGGCCGTTAATAAGAAGTACGACCTGCCTGCTTGCCCATAATCCCAGAATCCTGATGTTATTAAAAAAAAGTAACAGTTGTAGAAGTTAATTTGGGAGACCGCAGTCCACAAAAATAAAGTTTTGGATTTGATTCAGCCTGATACGGGATCCACACATCCATGATCACTATCCCTCAAATTAATAAGAATATTATAACACTTATTCTGTTAGGTACTAAAGCTATCTTAAAACTATCTTATTCTACATTTAGCTACAAAATTGAGTGAGAATACTCCGCAACTTTAAAACTTAAAAGTCTTTTCCAGTTTCATGTTCACATCACCTTATGCATATCCTTGCCTTCAACATGTTACACCCTCGTCCTGATCAGATTTATCCTTTCCTTTTGTTAGAACCGTTACCTAGAATTTTCCTTAGAGTAGACCCTTGGCCACCACCGGCCAAGGGTTTCCTCAAAATGATTAGACCCTTTACCTAGGGTTTCCCTTTGAGTAGACCCTTTTCCTAGGGTTTCCTCAATTCCATTAGACCCTTTACCTAGGGTTTCCCTTTGAGTAGACCCTTTACCTAGGGTTTCCTCAATTCCATTAGACCCTTTACCTCGGGTTTCCTCCCTTTAAGAAGACCCTTTACCTAGGGTTTTTTTTTCCTTTTGAGTAGACCCTTTACCTAGGGTTTTCCTCAATTTGATTACACCCTTTACCTAGGGTTTCCTTCCATTGCCTGCTTTCCTGAAACTGACAGATACCAGCTTAATACCATGACATTTAGACATCACAACATTAGTGTCCCTTTTGAGAGTAATACCCCCAAACCTATTTCATTTTATAACACTTTTAGTTACTATTTTCTTCCCATACGGTATCCAAATCATAATTATTACCAAGTATTAATTTCTTACTAAGTGGAAACAAAAGCTTAACGAATCCAAAACAGAAGCCAATTTTGACGTGATAACGTTTTATAAATTGATGAACACCAGCAACACACATGAAAAATAGTAACGTTCCGCGTAACGTTCCACCTGAGCCTGTGCGCGCAAGCGAGACAACAAGCGATAGAAAGGCACGATGATGACGTTATCACGTAAATATATCGTCCGTAAACACACTTTACAGACGACCAATGTTTTTTTTTTTTTTAATGCATACTAATTCCCTCATTAAGAACCTTCAAAATTATTTGACATAACATTGAAATATTGAATTGTTCTGTCTGCTACCTCAGCGTTACTTTAATACTAAACTAAACTGGACTTAGCACACCCATGACCTACCCTCTTAAGGTTGTAAGCGTATGTCAGTGCATTGAACGTGCCAAAAGTTCCATGACGGCCCGAGGCCGTCAGTAAAATGATAACATAACCTTACACGAGTTTTTTTTTTTTTTTTTTTTTTTTTAAATCAATCATCAAGCCACAAAAGCCACACTATTTAACCGTTTGAAGGTAAAATGTCGATTAAATAAGAAAACAAAATTACTAAATAAGATTATTATAATTTTAGGAATGAACTGTGTCGATATAAAGAGATGTTGACAGCTCACCTCAAAATTACCTTTAATAAAAACCTTATTAACCATTACCGTTACATTAAAACACTCAGAATTCCATTCTACCTTAACGTTACCAACGCTACCTTTTACCGGCTATCTTTTAAACCCTGACCTTTACTTGGGATCACGAAGTCCTAACAGCTATCGTTTAAGTGATTCGTAACCATCCAAATGATAATTAATGATAATAATAAAAATAAATCAATGCTAGTCAATACAACTACTGGCAGTCATTGGTGTTCCCGCCGATAATTATATAGGTGCCCTTAGCCCAATCCCAAATCGTAAGAGCAGACTAACATCACAAACTAAACTTAGATAGTATGACGTACCTACTTGTAAGGCCAGCCCTTACCCATGCCTACCCCGCTGGAGTAATACTTTAATTTTTATTTTGGTTAACTACATTTTAAAAAAAATGAACCCTTGCTAGATGGATTTATCGTCCCCGTACTAAATTTCATGAAATCAGTTGGAACCATTTTCGAGGTTCAGATTATATATATAAATATATAAGAACTGCTAAATTGCGTTTAAGGATATCAGATGAACTTCTCCAATTAATACAGTATTTGTACAGCATTAGAAATTTTTTTTTTACGATAAGGCCACAATTGCATAGATATAATAGTAAACGATAATAAAGCCCCTTTATCCTGAATTAAGAAATTCGTCAGAAAATATCTCGCATTTCAATGCGTCTCCTGACATATGCCTCCTCCAGCATTTTCCGTTGAGATCTGCCTCATCGCAACACTCTTCCAATAGATTCCAGCCATGATGTTTCAGACCAT
This sequence comes from Coenonympha arcania, assembly GCA_036785405.1. NCBI lineage: Eukaryota > Metazoa > Arthropoda > Insecta > Lepidoptera > Nymphalidae > Coenonympha > Coenonympha arcania. The sequence continues at coordinate 1,927,858 of CM072078.1, read as the reverse complement.
CTGCCCATTTCACCTGTCGACGTCGTCTACTGTGCTTTTCATCTCTGGGGTGCCAGTGGGATATGGTTGTACACCAGTTGTTTTGTTTATTTACATCAGTCATGCCTCTTTCCATGGCTCTCCGGCAGCGTTCAAGCTTTTCTTTGTGAAGTTTTCCTCCTTAGCTTGTTAGATGTCATGATCTTCTTCACTGACCAGTATAGGCATGGTTAAGACTACGTTGAACCTTTCTTTAAGGTTTCCCGTTATATCCTAACCTCGTTATTTAATTAGATGTTCTTGATAATTCTGATATATTTTGAAGGTTGTTCCCTGTTATGCAAGACTAGACTCTTCCATATTGGTCCGTGGTAATCACTATCAAATGTCTTCTTTTCGTCCTTCTTTTTTCCTTTTTTTTTTTTTTTTTAAATAAGGATAATATGCGATGTTTTCCACTATTTAGGTATTTTGCCTATATCCGTAACTTTTCACATGGGATTATCTTTGGTTCAGGTTCCTCATTGTGTACTTCTTTCAATTCCTTAATTGCATTCTTAACACCTATATTTTCAATATGCTTTCCTAGTATTTGCAGTCTTTTAATTCTCCCATCTTTTCCGATATCCTCGCTGATTTGCTTACTTCAGTAAGGTTATGTACATTATGACCCAAAAACATACTGCTCCTCAGGAGGAGTATTCTCCTCTTCCCGCTGGACCTCGATAGCGAGTTGACGTGCCCCAATTTTATTTTAAATTTTAAATAAAGTATACTTAGACGATTTTAATTAACTCAAAATAATAGGACTACAGAAAGTAAAAGGAGTTTCCTGTAAGAATCAACGCCCATCCTCCGTCTCGCTTATTTATCTCGCGTAGCGTAGGCCGCTACGAATGCTACGGAAACAGCTTCTATCGCTACGTCTGGTCTACAAGTTCGAGTAAATCTCCTTCAAGTTGCTAAGCGCCTGGTACTTTGCGGAGATGGATCTGGAATTTCGTTGATATATCAATTTATAACAAGCCATTAGCTTTTATTCAACAACCTTCCAAACATGAGTAATTCATCTATTTTCTAAATATATTATAAATATAATATATATATATAATCCTAAATATAATATTTATTTATTTATTTTTCCCGCAACGACCTCCCCAAGCGCTTGCCATACATTTCTGTTGAATATTATTCTCCCCCAAGTGATCCCTGCTGTTTTGCGAATCTCGTCCTCGCATCTGCGACGCTGCCTACCTTTTCTCCTTTGTTTTGTCTCGGACACCATTCTGTCACATTCTTGGTCCATTTGCCTTTGTTGCTTCTCATCTGATGACTTGCCCACGTCCATTTAAGTTTTCTAATGCAACAAGCCACATATTTAACTTTAGTTTCATTTCTTAACGACCAAAGTAATGACCAACCTTGACAAGATTCCCATTAGAGTCAGCAGCACCCTTTTCTTTCTCCAAATTTTCCGATGACATATTCTCCTTTATTTTGCTTTGATTTTTCTTTGGCATCAAAGTCAGTCATGAAATTTTATGTAATTGTGTGTTTATTTCATAAACTTTAAAATTTTCTTAAGTTAAGTCCTTCAGAGAAGAGTTTGGTTTCACCCCTTTCTTATCGTTCAGTCGGGACATACCTATACTTGAATGACCTTGGTTTAGGATGACATGGTTTGTAAATTTTGCATAAATAGACTAATAAAATTTCCGGAGGTACTTGAATTTATTCTCCAACTTTTATGAGAAATTCTATATCAGCAGTAAACTGCACCTTAATCCTTTTCCATTTGAATTTCTAAGAGATAACTGGTACCAAAGATACGGATCGTATGAACTGTTCCATTACCCCCTTCCCTCACACAACACATTCTTCCCTCCGACCGCGGCCCGAGGATAACGTGTGCACCCGCCGAACTATACATTAGTATCATATTTTTGACGTAGTACCCTCGCATTGCACTCCAAAGGGCGACCGGGCGCATTGTCTTCACTTTAATCTCGAAAATTAGAAATTATTATTTGTCCTCATTTACTGCACAATGTCAATAAAGAGATAATAACAGTAACTATGTCGCAATCATACTTGATTCTGTATTATTATTACCCAATACCATTATAATTTGTGACCCTAATGTATTTCGTAATTATAAAATTTAAGAGTCTTATAGCCAAAACGAGTAATAGTTAAAAATATATCAATATCCATTTTAAAAATAAGATAATTTCTTTCCAATACCAGACCCTTACTAACGTAGGTACTCGTCAAGACTAGGCAGACGAGCCTAAATTCGATGGGGTTATGTCGTTTGATTATCGGGCTCTTTTTTGCCTATACGATTTACTGACTGTTTGTACGCTACATTATTTTTTTTTTTTTAAAGCAATGAACAAAAATATCCCATCACATATTCCAATTACTAAATTACTGTATAACTGCCCAGATAAATGAATCCACTGAAGAGAAATACCTCGAATTAATAACCAAATTAAGTACAATGAAATCTGATGTAAATAAAGCGAAATCAACCTTGTTTTCTCTTTTTTTTTTCGGATTGCTGTACGGCATTATTACTGCTGCTAAAAGCAGTTCCTAAAGTTTAAGCCTTCAGACCGTTCAAAATAAAATTACGAAAACGTTATTCAACTTTGTCCTTCTAATGCCAACAAAAATTAATCATCTATTCCGGAACAGAATAAATAAATCTTGAGCAAATATACTACTACGATATTTGTATTATTACTTAGAGAATAAAATCAGGAAAATTTGATTTGTTTTTCAAAACGAGGGTACCATCAACATCTGTTTATTTTCTTTGTTTGCCTTTCGAGAAAAATCACTAAAATATTTGACCATATCGATCTAAAAAGAAAAAACTCAAGCGGATCTTAATTTTGTGATACTACCGTACTTTCACAATCTTAAACTGAATGATCAGTACGATTACAGCAATGCACTGCCATACTTAGGGGTTTTGGTAATAAATAAAAAAAAAAAATATTCTCTCTGACAGCAAGAAAAAGAATAATATTGTCTGATTATTCATAGTAAATAGCAGTTAAATGTACTCAATCAAAGTAAAAAAAAATTGTCAACATAAGAAAAATAGATCATGCGTAAATTTTCAACGATACGTACGTTTTCTTTCATCCAGTGGGCGTGACAAGAAAATAATATATTTTCTCGATAATCCCACTTCTGACCTATTGGGTCAGGTTCCCGCGTAATAAAAACATAGCCTTCCTCTCGATATACTCGTAACATTTATTCACTTTCAGCACATTTGTTACATTACTTTTACACAATTTTTATATCCTTCCAATATACCGCTTAATACTAGATTACCCAAATCTTGATATATCCTCGCCTTTTATTTAATCTTACAACAACCACCACCGGCTCCCGAGCCCCCTCCCGAATGCCCCAGCGACAGGTAGGCTGTGATTGGTCGACGCTTCTATCGCTATCATTGGTTGACGTCGTCAACGGAAGTCAAATTAACAAATTATAATCAAGTAAAGGCTTTAACTCTAGATACTTAATGTTGACAAATTAATAAAAATATGAATGTCTTGATTAATTTATACATTTGCAAATAAGAGTGACGGTGATTTAGCAGTCATGTCTAATAAAACCTAACATTATGTATTTTCGCAAATGTGTTAAAAATATCGTTCAATGCACGTGCGCAATTGTCATTTCGACTCGTCTCTATTGTTGACACGCGCCTACGGCTTGTGTCAACAAACTGAGACTCGTAAAGAAATGACATACTTTCCGCACTTATATTGAAATGTACTATTGTTCCAAGAAGCATGCCTGTTTAGTTGGTTGGTTGGATGATGAATGTCTACAGCTGGTCGGTTCGTTGACCTTTGCTAGCTGTCCATTGTACCTCGCACTTGACTCGAGGGCCGCAGATACAAAGGGCGGCCGTCGGAAAAGGGACAAGGGCTTTCGTGGGGTTTTGAAAAGTGATGAGGAGTTATTTATATCTCGCAACTCGTAAACTGTAGTACAAAATCATTATAAATGTGAGGGAATGCTTAAGGCGGTTCATGCGTTAGTATTATGCTTGAGTCAAAATTTACGATTTCCGAAGGAACATAAAATAGTTATGTGTTCAATTATAGATTAGATAATTGAATTCATATTATTTGGCAATTCATAATCTAGAACTTATCTCAAAAATATTTTAAAATATGTGTATAACTTTCTCACTAGAACAGTTTTTGTATAGGCTGTTTGCTAAAATAGCGGTCGACGCTCTACGCAGATGCAAGATATTTGCCATGTTTCAACAAACTTATAACAATGACATATTTAGAAAATTAATAACATTTACTAAAAAGTGTCTCACAAAAAAAACACGATTTTCCTAGATTTTCATTCAAAACCATAAACCGAAAAGTGCCATTTTTAGCATTTTTCGATAAATTAACGTATTATTTTAGGATAAAATCCAAGATATTTTTGTTATTTCTGAATTATAGTAATTTAATTCAATTAATATTCAATGTCACTGGTTATTTACTATTTTAATATGTTGTATATTTATTTTACTATAATTTTTTTTGTTATACCATAATCGACGCAAAATTGCGTCAGTGCCAACGAATTCCTTTTTTGTATGGAGCGAAACGCGATTCACACCGTGCCGCATGAACGCTCTTAAATCTACTTTTGAAGAATAAAGTTCTTCAGGTGCGTTGGGAATTTTCGATGTGCGAAAAACCATTGAACTCGCGACACCGTTATCGTTATCGACCCCTCAACGTTTTTTTTTGTAGTTACTAAGTGATTACTAAGCGATTTTCGAAGGTCCCGGGTTCGATTCCCGCCAAGGGCCACTTTAGAATTTTAATTTTTCACTAATAATTTCTGATTTGGTTCAGGTTTGGTTCGGTATGAAGCTTCGGCCGTGACTAGTAACCACCCTACCAGCAAAGATTCACCGCCAAATGATTTAGCATTCCAGTGCGATGCGGTGTGACACGGTGAAACCGTTAGAGGTGACTTTACTTTCTTCCAAGTCACTACGATAACATCTTTGGTTGCATCACCACTTACCATTCAGTGAGATCGCAGTGAAGCACTAAGTAGTAGAGTATAAAAAAACTTTAGGTATAATGTTTTGTCATAATATACATAACTATTACTTTACTTTATCATTCTATAGACGTCAACTGCTGGACATAGGCCTTCCCATCACACACGGTCCTTCGCCTTCCTCATCCACCCGCTACCAGCGACCTTTTTCAGGTCGTCGGTCCAGCGGGCAGGAGGTCGTCCTACGCTGCGCTTACCGGTACGCGGTCTCCACTCCAGAACACGTCTGCCCCAACGGCCGTCGGTTCTGAGACAGATTATGGCCCGCCCACGGCCGGTTCAGTTTGCTAAGCTAACCCGTTGGGCTATGTCGGTTACCTTGGTTCTCTTACAGATGTCTGATTATACATATAGGCCAGGGTAAATTGTATTCAGGGAGCATAGAATTACCGGGAGCATCTTTTCTTTTGAGCCACAGTACCCTGAATATGTACCAGTAGATAATAACCAGTAGGTACAGAGTAGCGACAACTATCCTGATCCAATATGGAGCTATTATTTTTGTGTGTAGTTATTATAGGCCAGGGTAAATTGTATTCCGGGGACAATTGAAATACTGGGAGCATTTTACTTTTGAGCTACAGTACCCTGAATATGTACCAGTAGATAATAACCATTAGGTACGGAGCAGCGACAATTATCCTCGTCCTATATGGAGCTATTGTTTTTGTGTGTACTTACTATAAGCCAGGGTAAATTTTATTCAGGGAGCATAGAATTATCGGGAGCATCATTTCTTTTGACCCTCGAATATATATTTGTAGTTAATAACCAGTAGGTACGGAGTAGCGACAACAATCCTGATCCATTAGGGGTGGGGGTTTTATTTTTGTGTGTAGTTGAGCTATTAATTTTGTGTGTACTAATTATAGGCCAGGGTAAATTATATCCGGAATATAATTTACCCTGGCCTATAATAAGTACACACAAAAATAATAGTACCTAACTAATAGCATTAGCTGTAATAGCATAGAATTACCGGGAGCATCATTTCTTTTGAGCCACAGTACCCTGAATAGGTACCAGTAGATAATAACCAGTAGGTACGTAGTAGCGACAATTATCCTCGTCCTATATGGATCTATTGTTTGTGTGTGTACTTGTCCGCTGTGAGACTGCGCGCGCACACAATGACGTGACGTCATCGCGTCGTGATCTGAATCGAGCGTCCTTTAGATACGTACAGGGTGCTCCTTGTCTTGTATAGTCTATTCGTTATTTTAAAGAATATTAAAATTTAAAAAAAAAATTAAAAATTTTGAAATGGGAAAAGACTATTGAACTCGCGATACTGTTATCAGTATACAGTCTTTAATATATATAGTCCGCCTTTAAAGTAATGTCCAAACTCTCAATAGATGGCGTTTAAAAATACACTCGTAATTATTCAAGTTTTCACTCTTGTCGCAACTCCCGGAGTCCAGCTGTATTTTGTGCTGTTTTTTACAACAGATAATGAGAAGAAGGAGATGTCCATGTCAGATGCAGTACGCCTCATAATTTTGCATTGCTATAACACACGACACACTGCACTGCGCTCGACATCCTCACTCCTGATATATCAGTTCTTAGGTCATATTTTACAGTAATCACTTCGGCGAACAGTGCTCTTCAAACCGATACACAACATTATGTTACATAACTGCTGCTGCTGCTATTGTAGTATCCATTTAAAATTTATTTGGTTATTTACATTCTTGAATTAAATGATTTTTTTTTTTTTACTGCTTCACGGTTGAGTAACCCATACTGCAGTGGAATCCGGACGGACTCCTCAAGAAGAGACCTTTGGACAAAAAAATTTGTAGAGCTATTTATAAAGGCTTGAATCTTGATTAGATCTGCCTTTTGACCGTGAAGTGCCTGAGCTCACAGCACTTCAGTCTTGGGACTAACTATAAATATAATATTATATTATTTTATTTTTGGTTATTAATAGTACTATTATTATCGGTGGGATGTGCGAGTTATATCGTGGAGGACGTCTTCTACAATGTACAAGTGGAAAATTAAAACATTTTATAACACCCACGACTTTTGCAGACTTGTAATTGAAAAAGGATTAAATAACTTTTTTTTAAACTCCCCGACTAAAGGAAAGTAAGAACTAAGAACCTATCAGTATAATTACAAATCCAAGAAAATCCGCCGGAGCTGCTGTGTCCTGCCTGTGACGGTTGATGGTGCTGTTTACCAGTTGATGACTAATTCAATTTCTTGATACTTCTCATATACCTACCGGCAGTTTATCAATGCTTACTAATTTCATTAATTGATATTGGAAACGAAAATAGCAATGGCAGCTCCGACGGATTTTCTTGGATTTGTAATTATACTGATAGGTTCTTAGTTCTTACTTTCCTTTAGTCGGGGAGTTTAAAAAAAAATTTTTTAATCCTTTTTCAATTACAAGTCTGCAAAAGTCGTGGGTGTTATAAAATGTTTTAATTTTCCACTTGTTTTATAGTTTTTCGATTAATAATTAATGTAATTTAAAAGATATTATTATTAAAAAATTAAAATTAATCTTCAAACTAGCCATTAACTCCTCTATGCAGCGTCTGAAGGCATCATCTAACCCTAGATGTATGTACATACATCTAGGGTTAGATGTACTATGTACATCTAAAGGTTTGGGCCTAGTTAAAACATACGAATCCCTGTTTACTAGACTGTATACACAATACGTGTTTAATAGAAAGATAACACATTAAACACAGGGAATTTCTCTAATAAAGTAAGAAAAACTGAGCGAGGTGCGGCTAGCGCCGCCCCTCGAAGGCTGACGCCCTGGGCCATGGCCCTCTTGCCGGGTAAATGCGCCATATTCATTCATTAATCCTCGCCACCAAGCCTAATGTGTTAGAATAGTTTAACCAAATCAAATGAGCCTAAACTCGAGGTATTTACTAGTTACCATTAATATGCATCGCTAATCAGCCCCATGTTGCATCGTAAGACCCTCGTCACCAAATTTAATGTTTGAGACTAGTTCAAACAAACCCAATCACTAACACAAGGAATTTACTAGAAATATATTAAAACAGAGAATTTCCCTTCCAAGTCATACAGATACGTTTATTGTGGCGCCCTCTGCTGTTCAATCACAAGAACAATTATCTACAAACCATTGGCAATGACTCACTAGTATTTTGTACAAAACTGTATCCAACTGTACAACTGTATTGGGAACATTCGTTTGCACTGTAAATGTTTTTTTATGGCGCCCCCTGGTGATCGATGTTCGTAACAACTATCTAAGAACCATTGCCAATGAATACCAAACATTATACAGAAAACTGCATCTAAATCGGTCAAGCCGTTTTTGAAATAAATGGGAACATTCGTTTGCAATATAAATGTTTTTATGGCGCCCCCTGGTGATTGATGTTCGTAACAACTATCTAAGAACCATCGCCAATGAATATTAAACATTATACAGAAAACTGCATCTAAATCGGTCAAGCCGTTTTTGAAATAAATGGGAACATTCGTTTTCAATATAAATGTATTTTATGGCGCCCCCTGGTGATCGATGTTCGTAACAACTATCTAAGAACCATTGCCGCTGAACACCAAACATTATACAGAAAACCACATCTAAATCGGTCAAGCCGTCTTTGAAATAAATGGGAACATTGATGTGCACAAACGAACACACAAACAAACAAACAAACAAACAAACAAACAAACAAACAAACAAAAATATTTTTGCATTATTGGTTTTTGTGAACAATTTAACATGCAATCAAACATAAAATATTTTTAATAGAGTAATGTACAAACGGTCTCTCACCCTAAACGCATATACCCGTACTCCGTTCCGTCGTGGGTAAAAACAGTGAATATTATATAGTTTGACGTTTTAAAGCTAGATAAATAGACAAAACTCTTTCAGAACATCCTGTATTCAAATACAAAGCGTAAAGCGATAATCTGCCTGCAATTTTAATTTTGTATTATGTCAGACAGGAAGTCGATGCAGTCTATAACTACTAGAGTAGGCATACATTTATACATTTGTATTTTATATTATTGTTAACTTACATAACTCGCTATTAAACTATTATTTAAATAATGAAAATCCTTGATATATGCGAGCGATTGTGAATTTAATTGTTGTAGGTAGTAATAAATATACTTACTTTGAAATTAAATGTGTACTTAAACGAAGTTGAGAGATGGCAATTACCAGAATAAGAATACGTGGCCGACAATCCTTTCGCTGTGCAATTTCACATTGTCAAGTCAACATCTCCTGAGGATGCCCCGGTGTCGGGACAAAACGTGCGTCGAGTGTTGTGTGTGGTGGTGATTTGCTCGCATGGGAATTACTTGCCTTCATCATTCTTTTCAGGTGGCCGAGTTAAATATTTATTTAATTTTTTAAAGTTTTTGTTTTTATAGCGGCATAAGAAATACAACATCTCTGAAAATTTCAAGTGTCTAACTATCACGGATATAGAGATACAGTTTGGTGACAAACGGACGGACGGACGGACCGGACGGTGAAGTCTTAGTAAAAGGACCCCGTTTTGACCCTTTTTTTAAAATAAATATATACGGGACATTTTACACATCGCAATCTAGCTCCAAAGTAAGCGAGAGCTTGTGTTATGGGTACTAGATATATGTAACTGATAAATATACATACATACTAATATACATAAATAAAATATATTGAAAAACACCCAGACACTGGAAAATATTCATGCTCATCACACAAACATTTACCAGTAGTGAAAATCGAACCCACGACCTCCGGCGCAGACAGCAGGTTCGCTGGGTACGGAACCCAAAAAACGCATTGATGGGACATAATATGGGGAAAGCTGCCGGCATATAACCTGATGGCTAATAAGGTTAACTACGAAGGTACCTATACAGGCATCAATTTTCCCAAACCACTTTGTCATATACTATGTCAACAAATATCCATTTTGTGGAAAACCGCTTAAGAGCTAGTGGTGATACGCTGATTACGAAACCGCTCATGTGGAAAATTATTATTCCGCCAACATAGTAGGTACTTACTACTTAATAATATTGAACTGACAGGAATAGTTAATTTACCGCTAAGGTGTGGAACACCCTTCCAGCTTCCGTGTTCCCAGCCAAATACAATCTGGGTGCCTTCAAGAGAAGAGTGAATAGGCATTTTCTAGGCAAGCGCGCTCCATCCTAGACCTCATCATTTCTGTTCATCAGACTTGATTGTGGTCAAGCGCAAGCCTATCAATTATATAAAAAAAAAACCTCCTAGTGCAGTTGCTTGTGGCATTTAAACGGAGGACCAGGGATCGATTCTAAGTAGACGGAAGGTCCAGGGATCGAATGTAGGTGCAATGTTTTGCCAACTTGATTTTAAGTTTTTTGCGTTCCTTACTAAAATGGTGAAAAATGAACCCTTATAGTGAGAATATAGCTACAAGAATAGGTAGATTGCCGTAGCAAACTTTCTTGAAAGTAGATACAATGGTTGGGAAAGGGAGAGGGAACAAAATACCCAGACACTGGAAAACATCCATGATAAATCACACAAACGTTTTTCAATTTGGGGAATCGAACCCACAACCTCCGACGCAGAGGGCAGGATGACTACCGCTGCGCCATTCGTCAAACCCATAGATTTGTAATAGGTCGTCGCTCGCGCTCCGACTAGATAGAGCCCTACCTAACAACGACAGCTCCGTGACTGCGGCAACTTTTTCTTGTAGTGTGTGTGTGTCAATTATGGTGTGCGGATGCTAGTGTGCGTGAAAAATTGTGTAGCGACGGCTCGGGTATGCGAACTCGGACAGCAATTTGACAGAGTATTATCAGTTTACTTGGGTAAATTAAAAGGTAGTTGAAAATTAATATTGAGTAACACTGTAAAATAATTATCGATGGATCGAATAATTTTGATACCTTCCATAAAAATGTAAGTACTTGCTAATTTTTCTTACAAAATACACCCAAAAATTAGAATTTCTTACTTTTCTCTCTTAATTTTTTTCTGCAAATTTTCCTTTTATTTAAAACTCCAAATTAGATTTATGGCACCCGTTACTCGCAAGTTCACTTGTTTCGTTGTGTAACCACACATATTATTACCTTATTTATATGTAACATTCAATTAATTAATATTAACTCTTAGCATACTGTCACGACCTATGGCTAGGTCGGAAACGATTGTGTGTCCCTAGCTTAATGATAGAAATTGACAGTTTAGAGTTTAGTGATAAGAGCTTTCGACTACTCGATAATAGATGGCAATAGTGTATAATTAGAAAGAGAAGAATGAAAATTCCCATGTGTTAGAACAAGACACAAAACTGTCAGAGAATAGATGAACACAGAGCAATAAGTTTTAGGGATGGTTTAAATTTGGAACTAGTTATTTAAAAATTTGAAAAGATGTGTTCTGTTCTGGAATTCGAATTATTGCCGAGTATATAAGGGGAAGTTATCAGGATCATGAGTCAGTCAAGTAATTCAGTTCGATAGATTCAAGTCCGCGATACAAAAGCAACTCGAAGTGAGTGAAGAAGAAGTAAATGATTTATAGTACTAGTTATGGTGTAGTACTGGTGGTGGAGTCTTCGGTTAGTCAGTGGTGCTCGTGCTCCTAGGCGCACCGAAGTTCGCGCGGTGCGGCCTTAGGAGCTGCAGAGGGACCAGGGACTGTCTTTGTGTTGCTCGTCACGGCGCTACGGCCTGTGAGTCAGGTATCGGACTTTGAATAAAAGCACATATACAACGACATCGACTTGTTCTTCCAATCCCGAACCTCGGTTCGCAACAATACTATTCATAATGTTATTAATATGTAGTGACAAAAACGTAAAAGTAATAATTAATCAAGTATCAAACAAGGTTTGACGTTCTACAGAAACAGGAAGTATAGTGTTGCCCGATTGCGATTTTTAATTTCCTTCAAAATTATGCAAATAAACTGACTTATTTAACAGACTATAATATACATGCCTTGGCGGTAACGTGTTTAAATGAAAACGTATTTTAAGCGCCCCATAAGGACTTGCACACACAGAGCGCTAGTCGTAAAAATCTGTCGCACGAAACTGCCAGTAAAATGAGCCATAACCTTTACGACACACCCATAAGTCGAGTCCGCGCGTATGTGAATGGGAATCGTATAAAATCGTATTATGTACCTACTGCATTCTCGCCCGTTTTTATAGCACTTATGACCCTATTGAAGTGTTAGGAACAATTTACAATTACGTAATGTGAAAGGATAGTAATAATAATAATTCATTCATTTATTCGTGGCAACTATGGCCCCTAGAGAAATAACATTATTACTTATACTTAGCTAAAATAATGTCAAAATGATATATATATAAATCAGGACATTACACAAATCGCAGTTTAGCCCCAAAGTAAGCGTAGCTTGTGTTATGGGTACTAGATTACTGATAAATATACATACATATTAATATACATAAATAATATTGAAAAACACCTAGCCACTGGAAAACATTCATGCTCATCAGACACACATTTACCAGTAGTGGGAATCGAACCCATGAACTCCGACGTAGATGGCAGGTACGCTACCGCTACGCCATTCGGTGGTCAATGTATATAATGTCAACGGTATATGTTAACAATGGATGTATGGAATTCCGTACCAAACTGATTCAAATCCAAACTTTATTTTTTATAGAAAACGCTCTCCAACTCTCCACATTAACTCATACAATAATTATTTTCAATTAACATCTGGATTCCAAAATTATAGGTGAATAAACAAGTTGTACCTACTTCTCAATAAAATCTGTGTGACAGGAAATGTACATTGAAAAGAATATACCTAAAGCTATGCCAATGATTCCTAAAAAACTCTGTTTTATTTTCCTAGAAAATTTATTATTAGTTTTGGTTCATAAAAAAACTTTATACCACCTTTGGTCTTTATTGTTTTAGCTCAGTCTTCTTTCTTCTCTGTTCCTCGTAAGATCTAGTCAAGAAGTAGATATTAGCGCACCCAAAAGTTTGCCCATCTAAAGACATTTTGCGGAAGAAAACCTAGATACTAAATTACAATATAATTAATCATTCTGTGAGAATTTAATCATCATTATAATCATATATAATCAAAATTATTAATATTAAATAATGTATTCTCTATAATCAAAATTACAACAAAAATATAACAGTAAAATACACAATAGACAGTGAAAAAGTCATAAATATTCTTTATTCTTCTTTATTTGACTTAATCTTCTTTCTTCTCTGTTTTTCAAGGATCCAGTCGAACAGTCGGCACTAACACACCTGAAAGTTTGCTCACCTAATTAAAAAACACAGGTAAGAGCAACAATTCAGGCCCATCAGTGTACCGAACTTCTTCTGTGTTCCATTCTTTCTTCTTTTATTTCTTCTTTCTTCTGTATTTTTTTATACTATGTAGGCTAACGCTTGACTGTGATCACACCTGATGGAAAGTGATGATACAGTCTAAGGTGGAACGCGCTTGCCTAGAAGATGCCTATTCACTCTTGATTTGAAGGCACCCGGGTTGTAAGTGGCAGGAAAGACACTGCCTGGGAGGGTATTCCAGGCCTTTGCAGTGCGTATCAGGAACGAGGAATCAAACCGCTTCGTACGCGTCATTGGTACGTCGACTATGTATGGGTGGAAGCCCTTACGATGCCTTGCCGTTCTATGGTAGAAAGGTGACGGGGGAACCAAATTATTTCTTCTGTATTTCAAGATTAATCCATTTTAAGTGGTGAGCAATTTTGCTTCTAATAATCTTTGTTAGTGACGTATTAAAATCATTTAAAGTAAAGTGACATTAACTAGTAAATAGTATTAAATTATTATTTTCATTCTCCTTTCAAAAGGCAACCTAATATCATAATTATATTACCGTAACTTAATAGCATTAGCCCCACAATTCAGGGTTGACACAACAAAGTTATCCGCAACCTTCAGTTATTTGCACAGCCCTTGTTTTCTCTCTAAGATCTAGAGTTCTGAAATAATGATTGTAATACAGAAAACCGTTTTTATTAATGCCAATGTTTTAGGATTTCTGTTTGAATATTCGTTAGTATTTCACGCCGCAACTGAAGAACCGATTTGAGTGAAATTTGTAATAGAGATAAAGTATACCTTGGATTAACACATAAGCCCCTGAATTTCTGAAAAAGTTTAATCGGGGGAAACTAAAACCCCAATTTTACGCTAGCGAAGACGTGGGCAAAAGCTAGAAGCAATAATAATAGTCTTCCTTAAATATACAGGTCTAAATGGTACACAGTATCATACCGGAACGCTAAATTGCATAGCTTTGCGTCTTTACATACTCGCGGCTGCAGTATTCGTAACAAATTTCTTTTGAAACGGTTTGATCAATTTTCATGAAAATGTTTGTGAACATTCAGTAACAGAATACGTATCTCCCCCCTTGATTTCATATCCCTAAGTGAGAAATAAAATCGTTTGCCGGGTCAACAAATTGAACCGTGCCAGGCATCAAACTCGGGACTTTCCGCTTAAATCTGTGCCAGAGACTCTGACTCTGATAAGAAAACTCAGAATATGGGTATCCGAACGATTCACGTAAACCTTTTTCGTACAAGCAAACAGTAGCGCCATCTGTCAAAATTCTATAGGTGGTTGCTGAGCGAACTACAGCGTGGCCTTACTGTTGGTGGCGAAACAGCCGGGTCAGCTAATTGATCTGTGGCAAGCATCAAACCCCGGGTCTTTCCGCTCAAATCTGTACCAGAGAAGTCGTCAAAACAACCAAAGTACCAACAAACGAGGTCGCGAGTCGGGTTACACACAGCTGTGAACCAGATCCTGGCGTGATTCAATTATCACAACAAAACGACACGTGGCCGCCGAAACGTGGCAGGAATATCTTAGTATTCAATCTATTTCATTGTTAATCTGTGTAATCTTAAGGCGCCTTATTCACGTAACTCTTGTTCGTGAAGTGAAATGTTTAAAAAACGTCGCGGCATTCGCGTCTTTACGCAGAATACTCGTGAACGTTTACTACGTCACACCTACGTGAAATCTTAAAAATGCTTAGCGATTCGCGAAACGCGTCGGATGGTTCGTGAAGTGAAATGTTTAAAAAAGTCGCGGCATTCGCGTCTTCACGCCGAATACTCGTGAACGTTTACTACGTCACACCTACGTGAAGTCTGAGGTGAAGTGAAGTGAATCATCGTACTCAGCGTGTCAAAACAATACGCGTATTGCCTAACTAAACTAAGCCCGCCTAATTCAAATTATATTTTTAATGACGATGAGTTGCTCCTCCCACTTCAGACGACCGCGTCTCACGCTCGTCTGACCAGTACGATGAACCAGACGAGCGCGGAACACGGTCTTCCTGAATCTGATAGTCTGAGAAGAAGCCCGAAACAAACTCAGCCTGGAATTCTTTAATTAAACATAAATGAGAATAAACAGACTACTTAAATCAGAGCAAATCATCATCACGCCCAAGGGCTTGTGTCGCTCAAACAAATAATCATATTTCCTATCGCAACGATAAAAACAAACATTCATTATTTTAATCTGTCGTCAACACAATTATTGTTGACAATAAAACTCCCTTCAACACACAAACCGCTATAAGAGCTTCCGAACGTCATTTGTCAGTCTAATTGACAGATGTCAAACGGTTCGCGCCTCTTGCCGCCATTTTAACGACGTAGATAAAAATATAGATTCAATATTTAGATAGTACGCGTCGTTACGTAGTTATCACGAACGAAAAAAATACGACGGACCGACGCTTTCTATCAAGTAAAATCATAAATATATTATATCTGTAGCACAACTACAAGCTTTTAAGTAGCTACATCACGTGCTTTTACTTGTTACTAGGACCTCAAAATACACATCGTGAAAATATGTAAAAGTGTACACTATTTAGTGTTCACGGCTGAGTTTATTGTGAGCTTCTCTATTCTCAGAGCAGGGTGCTTTAGAACCCTCCAATTATTATCTATTTGAGTATTAAAATCGTGTTTAAATTTAACGTTGTTATTCCTATTCTACATTTTACGCCGTCATTTGCACTAAAAGACAGCACTTTCGTATCTTCAAAAAAAGATATTCAATGCAGGACTAATGAATTTGTTTTTCTATACTCCGCTACCTGAAAATATAATATGTATGGTCCAATATGCAGAAACACCGTGTACATGAAACACCACACACAATTTTTCCAACACTTTCTTCGACGCACATTTCGCCCTAAACGAGACATCCTCAGGAGATGTTGACTTCACAATCCGAAATCATATATAGGTATATCATAGTGATATTATGAAAAAAGAAATCAATAAGAATTCATGTAGGTTTATTATCATCACAGCCTCTCACCTAAAATGTTTCGTCAAAGAATTTCGGTTCGCTATTTTTTACTGGTTTCTGATACGTAAAACGCATGTCGTTATAATGTGGTATTGAAATAACTCAATATGTTTAGCTATATTTTATGGTTGTAGGCTTTATGTAACGCGATACAACGCTTTTTATGGTTGTGTGTTTGTTTGGTATCTAAAGCTGTTGAGAGCATCGGGTCGCAATATTTTTAGCATATCGATCGGTCCATCTTTTAGGTTTTTATCATGTTAATGTTACCATGGTTGTGTGAAGTGCAATGTATTTTGTGATCTATTGATTGAGGTACACAGGACAGAACACACATCGCAATCTAGCCCCAAAGTCAGCGATAGCTTGTGGTATGGGTACTAAATAACTGAGAAATATACACACATACTAATAAACATAAATATAATATATTGAAAAACACAGAGACACTGGAAAACATTCATGCTCATCACACAAACATTTACCAGTAGTGGGGATCGAACCCACGACCTCCGATGCAGACGGCAGGTTCGCTATACGCTACCTCTACGCCATTTGGTCGTCTAAATCGTCGTTGATCGTAGGAATACTTGTTTTGTTCATATCTTTAGAAATCTATTGAACCTCTTTATTGCTATGAAAAATTCCGTATTATCCAGTGTTCCGTATTATAAGGTATTAAACCCCTTCTTATATCCCTATTCTGGAACAAGAAGGATTTGTGGCTACACTGGCCAAGTCCATTTTATAGGTTTCCGTTCCCAAAGGGTAAAAACGAGACCCTAATAATAAGACTTCGTCGTCTTTTACTAAAAGTAGTTTAACTAACTCTGAAAAGTCAGAGCACCTGTGTGCGTGTACCACCGACATGAACCCGAGGATAAGCCCTTCGGAACATTTTACACATTTCATGCAAGAAAAAAGTAGCGCTATTTGTCACAATTTCCGCGAAATCGTCCCTGTGGAAATTCGTATGCGGACTAATAAAACTAGGTGTAGTTAGTTATCTGTGGTGTGGACACCGGGCCATAGACAATACTGTGGCTTACAACTGACGCATTTGGTGTCAAAATAAAAAAATTGACACCAGTAAACTGACGACATTTTTCGCACGGTCCGCCAGGTCCTGTGTATAGCGTCTGCATGTACCTAGGATGCGAACCTACGACCCCCGGGTGGGGTTAAAAGACCCTCACTGCTATCCTTCACTCAACCAGTGGGGTCATCAAACCCTAAAAGGCCGATCGCACTTGACCTAATAGCGCTTCGTGATTGCAATGCGAATGTCAATCAATACATATAATGTTTCAACAATGATATAATGTTACATTTTGATTACTTCACGACGCCTATCACAATGGGTGATTGCACGCAAGGTTCCCAAAGACGAGGTTATTTTGTACGACTGTACGTGTACAGTGAGTACTCTGGATATCTGTTATTCTAAATTAGATGGCGTATTTAAGAGATTTTTAGTGACCTGCAGTTTAAAAACTACAAAGACAACTAGCAAACCCGGCGAACTCCGTT
Organism: Coenonympha arcania; assembly: GCA_036785405.1. Taxonomy (NCBI): domain Eukaryota; kingdom Metazoa; phylum Arthropoda; class Insecta; order Lepidoptera; family Nymphalidae; genus Coenonympha; species Coenonympha arcania. Next base: position 1,909,882 of record CM072078.1, on the reverse strand, counting down.
TCGCCACCAGCAGAGATGGCGCTGTATGTGAAAAAAGATTTTCCCGCTTTTCTGTTGAAATTTTTCCTGAATTTTCTTTGCTATAAACCTCACGGAGCCCGAGACCTTTCCAACAAATGCAAAACCGTGGAAATCGGTTCGTGCGTTCTGGAGTTATAGCGTCAGGAATGAAAACCCGACTTATTTTTATATAGTAGATTACTTTCAAATTAAAACGTCATGTATTTTGGGTCTAAAATCGGTCTGAAGTAGTAACACGATTGGATAAAATTTCCTCGATAGAAAGTTTTCCCAAAATCTGTATTTTTCTAATTTTTATGGAACATGGATTTTATTAATATTTATTAAAAAAAATCTAGGAAGTTTTAGGTCAATAATATGGCTATTTAGACGCTATTAACTTTTAACATACCTAAGCAATATTTCTTAAAATGTAAAACGTGTGACCGTAGTTCTACATTATATCTGCAATATATCTAAAATTTATGAAAATTGGACTTCATTCCAACTAGGAAAACGTTATCGCTTTTTGTATGAAAATTTACAGCTAGACGATGCTCTTAAGTAACGTAGCACGCGTCGGTTGTGAAATAAACAACTATAATAGCTTGTCGGAAAATACCACTTCATCTCTCTTAGGGGTCTATAATGGACCTCTTTATTGCTATAATTAACGTCTAAGGGTTTAGGGGCTTATATTGTACCCATACTTTAAAACTAGAGTATACACTGAATCTTATCTTAAAAAGCCCAGATTTTTCTAAACAAACTGACCCGGTAAACGTTGTTTTGACATACAAATTATTTCTCACTCGGGGATATAAAAATAGTTTAATTTTATCAAGTCATATTATTATTTTATCCACGAAACCAAAATCAATCAAATCGTTTCGGAGGAGTTTTCTTACAAGCTTAGAATTTTATATTATTAATTTCGCAATATGGGTTTATTAGGTTATAGTTATTTAGGAACGCCTAAGCATTATAATATTGATTATGAAGCTTTTAAAAAGCTAGCATATGTAAAACCTATATATACCCTAAAAAACCACATATGTATGTCCTTCTAAAACATGTAAAGTTTCCTGATGAAAAGCTATGTTCATAGTCAAAGAGGCAGTCACCATTTCAAGGATTGAAGTGCATGCATTTTTTTTCGAACTTTTTATTTATTTTTTTATTACATATCATACAACTGAGGAAATAATGCACTTTCATCAAAATTTATTCAGAAGTTTTCAAGATTACTAATATCAATTTTGCTAATCTTTCTAAACCCCTAAACGGCAAACCAACGTTTGCCGGGTCAGCTATTTATAAGTATGAATACAGTAGTGCAAAATAATAATGAGAAAAAGGGCGTCTATTTTTTTTTTTAATACAGTAAATCTGGGCTGTGCATTTGCTTACTAAAAGATGGAAACAAAAATGTATATTCGCCCCGTATTCAAATAAACAAAGCCGGCCCAATTCCGAAGTTGTGTGTATATTACTAGGCCAAATTGAAATACTACGTAACACAAACAAGTATCTGCCAATAGCAAACATAGGTATTATAAGAAAATGGCTGAGATTCCTGAATTTAAAATGACTTGCAGTTAGGAAAATTAAGCAGTTTACAGGCATTGATAATATGACCTAAGCTTGTATTATACTGGTCCTCTGGTATTATACTTTGGGGTAATCCTGCTGATACTCAAACGATATTAGTATAAAAAAGAGACCAATAAGATCCTGTGAGTTAGGCCTATGTGAAAAAATACAGATTTTCATTTCTAGATTTTCAGTAAACTCGAGACACGTATGAAAAACAGAATGTGTGTGTTAAAAATTAAGCTCATACTAATGAAAAAATAAAACCAGAAATTATAACAATTGGAATCTCTTCATGATTTTTTATGATCGTGCAAAATATTATTTTTTGTGTTTCTGTTATTTAAAAGCACTAGATGAGGAACGTATCTACATTTTTTTCGATGCAAAAATAAAACTTACTCATTAAAAATTGATTATAAAATAGCCTACTAAACACGGACAAGACCCCCTCAAGCACATTTTTTTCTAATAACTCATTGTAGTCGAATAATCGTATAAAAAAATTGGTTGTCTGTAAAGTCGGTTTACTGACGATAGTTGAACGTGACAACTCTCGCTTGCACTTCAAGCCTTACATGGAACGCCTCAGAGCAAGGTAACGCGAGCGAGGTAATGCCGGTAACGCCGGATGAGTCATGTTTTTTTGTGCGTGCAGCCGGCTCTATCGATTTATAAGACGTTGTCACGTCAAAAACTAGAGCATAAAAATGGTTTTTACCAACATATCATAACATTAAATGACATCTGTAACCTTTGGTGACAACATTCCAAATATGGTCGAATCGACCGATACTAGAATTATAGAAATAAATAGTTGCCGAACATAATAATTATATCAAAGAGCGATCAGTATGCTGAGAAATGGTCTTAATCATGAGAACTATACAGTAAACAACGCATAACAAGACAGGTGCATTGGTTTTTTTTTCTGAGAACAAGTAATACGTGACTAAACTTACAGATGCCTAAGTAATACTGTACTATATTTTAAGTTGGGGCAATGAACTAATAAACAACGTCAGTAACAAATGCTTCAACATTCAATATCGAAAATTGTTCCAAAGAATTTGATGCTCCATACAAATGAAGTGGGCAAAATTTTGAAAAAATTGTAAATAAAGTGGGAAAGAATTTGTATGAAAACGGACCCCACGTACTGATTTGGTGGACTTATATTCATCCAAGAAAAGTCATGGTTTCACTGGCAACATCTCCATAGATACAATTAAATAAGCTCATTAAATAAATAACTGTTTTAAAGGCGCCAGGAATGAACCCAGGATCTGTATAGTTTTGGATATCCTAAGATACCTGTTTGCACAAATTATAGCCATAAAAAACTAGTTGTTAATGTTTTGGTTGACTTGAAGGCGCCCAAGTGGGAAAGACTGTGCCTGTGAGGGTATTCCAGACCTTTGCAGTGCGTATTAGGAACGAGGAATCAAACCGTTTCGTACGTGTTAGATACGTCAACTATGCAGGGGAAATAACTTTTCGATGCCTTGCTGTTCTATGGTGACGAGGGAACCAAATTAAATAGTTCCTGAGCACACTCTTCGAAATATCTCTTTTCTATTATCTCTAATATATAAAATTCTCTCGCTTTTCTTTGTTACCAAACTCCTCCGAGACGGCTGAACCGATCGTTATGTAATTTTCAGTGTATGGTCACTGGGTCTGGGAGCAGGTTGTTATCTATTTTTTATATTACTAAACGGCAAAACAACGTTTGCCAGGTCAGCTAGTACATAGTATAATATTCTCGTTCCAATTATTGTTACCAAACTCCGCCGAAACGGCTCGACCGATGGTAATGAAATTTTCTGTGTATATTCAGTAGGTCTGAAAGTAGGTCGTAAGGTATTTTAATATCCCTAATGGCAAAACAACGTTGGCCGAGTCAGCTACTATTCTACAGAAATTAAAAATAAATTGGCCCTTAATGACTTAGGAGAAGAGTACTAGACACGTCTCGTTCTAAAATCTAGTTAGATCAAAATAAGCAGTGAAACTTAAGTGAATGTAAATCTCAGGCCAAGGCTGAAGACTGTGGGATAAATAACACTTGTATCTATTTGACAATTTGAGCCTCAACCTACAAGTTTGACATTTGAGACCGATATAAATTACACCTCACTGACGGATACATTGGGTTTCATGTGAATTTTGTCGGTTCATTTATCTTTAGCTCCTTGCCGAAGTATTTGACTGGTATCACCTGATGGTAAGTAATGATGCAGTCAAAAATGAATGAAAATGAAAACCTTTATTTTTCACATAAGCCTAAATAATATACACTTATGAAATGTCAAAACTCTACCGCCAGGTTCGGAAAGCAGGCTTGCACCGAGAAGAACTGGCAAAAAACTTGGCACTTGCTCTTTTTAAAAATGACAAGTAGTTGTGCTGTCCATCACAACCCTTAAAAAGTCTTTTATTACTAGCCCACTTTGAGCCGTCGTGGTGTAAAAAATATGAACGCTACTGTGAAAAGTATAAAAAAAAGACGTGTGGCACTCGGAGACTGCCGCGGTAAAGCTATTGCATAGCTGTTTTTATCAACTTTTGCAATTATTATTGCCATCAATCGATGAAAGCAGAACTTTTAATGACTTTTTGAAGTATTATTATATATAGGTTATTTTCGTTACGGAATTTCTGGATTCGGTCTCCACGCTCAAGGCCCGCGATAGAAGCTATGCAATAGCTTAAAAACAATCCGCATAGTTTTTGAAATATATTTGAAACTGAAAAAAAAACGCAACTGCTCTACTGTACAATATATTCACCTCAAAATTTATCCAGTCCACGTATCAGCCAAAAAACCGCCACTACTTTATGTCCTATCAAAACCGCGCCCTATATCAGCACTCGAGTTCGCGTGACCACCGGGTGGGCAGCCACCTAATTGAATTAGCCACCAGCCATTCCATCCACTTAAACGTATCTGCCCGGGCATCGTAAAATGCATTTATCCATTACTTAAAGTTTTATCGATGGTTGTCCATCCGTAGATTAATTGGATGTTTATAAATTGCTCGGGGAATAGACAACGTGTATGGCTATTTGCGATATTGTCTGTGGGAGAATTTCCTCTAATTTGTTTTTTTATTACTCGCTGCTCTGTTCAAATGGGCCATGAGAGTCGGACTCGCGCACAAAGGGTTCCTTACTATGGTCTGTAAAAACGGTAAAAAATCACGTTTGTTGCGTGGGAGCATTCACTTACTATCTAAGGACAACGGGTGTAATACAAAATTCACGAAAAAAGTGTCCCGACTCCCGAGAAAACCTATATATAAACGAGGGTATGTGTATTTTTATAAACAAATTAAAACATTGTAATTTATGTCTTAAACCATTATTATACAGCCTATTAATTTTACTTGCAACTAGCTATATTGCGATTGTCTACCTTTTCGCGTTTTATCTATCTTTCGGTTCGGACACTTTTTAGCGCTGACTCGTCATCCTTTGTATTATATATCTATGTGTGGGAGCATATATTTGTCGTTGCAAGAGCAATTGTAATAATTAAATATATGGCTAAGGGCTGATTTCTCAATAGCCAGATAAACTATTCTGAGGAATAAATTTGAAACATTTGCCATACAAAATCTGTCAAAAAATCGTATTTATTCCTTAGTTAACGATTATCTGGATTGAAAAATCGGCCTTTAGGCTATTGATTATATTAACAACCTTAATTATATAGTATTAGTTACAATGTAGAAGCGTATTATCTGACCATCACAAAAAACTATGCCACACTGTGTACCAGTACCTAACGCCCCTTTGCAAATAAACTGAAAAGTAATTAGCCGCCATTCCAGCGCCAATGAAAACGGCCTACTTTCGCGTAAATTGGAACGCCCTAGATAATAGATTATTTTTTTATTAAATTTACACTCACGCTTGTATGCCGGCTGATAAACGATTTGTTGTTTTGAAATGAAGAATATTCTTTTGACCACAAAATTCGAAATCAGCATTTTTTTATCCGCTGAAAACGCAAGACATGCGACCCAGCAAACGTTGTTTTGCCATGTAAATTAATTCTCACTTAGGGATATAAAAAATAGTCATGACCTATAATTCTCAGACCTACTTAATATGGGCAAAAAAGTTCATAAAAATCGGTAGAGGATTTTCAGAGGAATTTGGTGACAAACACTGTGACACGAGAATTTTATATATTATGTACATACTATCTGACCCGGCAAACGTTATCTTGCCATTTAGGTATATAATAGTTTACGAAATATTCTGAGATCTACAGAATGTAGACAAAAAAGAATTGACGAGGACTTTATATAATTATTAGAAAGATAGAAATAACCTATCAAATCTAGTTCTGTAACCTCTTATACTAGAAGCGCCCTAGATATTTTTGATTAGGCTTTGCACTTACCCTATCTGGCTGAGTCAGTTTTATGTGTGCACTGATTCACGCACTCCGTGACTGGAATTCATCTGAAAAGAGAGATAGACTGATAAGAGAATGGATGAAATATTTAAATGCGTGACCTAAAAGTAGTTATGGATTAAAGATAACTTATAAGCTAACTAAGCCATACTTCAAAACGGAAAAAACAAAATAAATAAAGTAATTTGGTCATAAAAGTCGACGGGGAAGTGATAATTTCAATGTAATTACAAAAAAAAACGATGCGTGAATTTTTTGGAACATTCGGTTCAAACAATGTTCACCCACTGCTCGAGAGATGGTGCTGTATCGACTTTTATTAGAGTTTATAGTAGTGTTATTATCTCGCTGCAGACTCGGTCATAAACCATTCGAGTGTTTCGCTTTTGTTGTTCATTGTTGAGTTGTGCAATAATAACACTACTATAGTTTAGGTATGAGATTTTCTTCCTGTCGTGATTTTTGTGATGGAAAAAAATCATTTTATTTCGCCTAGCCACCTCCGGCTGTACCATCCGAAAAATCGTTTCAATAAATGACGCTGTTATTTTTAAGAAAAATCTATTGGCGTCGCGTGGCGGGTTATAAGTGCGCCGCTATCTTAATGGGTATGTTTTTTGGCAGACAGATATTACCGAACAGTATATTTTAGCGGATTCCTGTATCGATAGCGAGGCGGAGAGAATCTGACGGACACACGCCAGGCGCGAGACGCTTCACGGCTGTTACTGGCTGCAAGGCAATAGCGGAAGCGTTTTAATATACTTAAAAAAATTGGTTGTGTGTAAAGTCGGTTTACGGACGATAGATTTACGTGATAACGTCATAGTCTCTATCTCTCTATCGTTTGTTTTATCGTGCCTCTCTATCGCTTGTTGCGCGCTCTCGGTTGTACGCACGGGCTCAGGTGTAACGTTACGCGGAACGTTACTATTTTTCATATGTGTTGCTGGTGTTCATCAATTTATAAGACGTTATCACGTCAAAAATGACGTGGCATATAATAGGCATACCTATACCCTGGACCAGGGCGGATGTCACCAGTTTATCGGTGCCAAAAACGCTTGTTTTGCCACCAAACTGTAAGGCCACGATGTATTTCGCTCAGCAGTCATCTATAGAATATTGACAGATGGCGCTACTGTTTGTGTGCACGAAAAAGGTTTACGTTTAGCGCTCGCATGCTCATATCCTGAGTTTTTTTTATCAGAGCGTGGCATAGAGTTGTTGCAGAGTAAGCCGGATAGCAACTACCACCGCAGTATCAAATATTCTGCTGTGAAGCAGTACTATATTTCGGTTTGAAAGGCACTGAGGCTTAAGAACTGTCTCAAGGTACTGAGCACAGTGCCGGAGGGTATTTCAACGTTAAATCCAATTAACAAAAACATTGACCCTGTTACAAATAAACGTGGAATAAATGTGGAATTGTTATACAGTGTTTTGTCTTGTTCCATTAAATTCCAAATTGTTGATGACGGAGAAGGACAAAACAGAGTATAACTATTCCATCGCTATTCCACGTTTATTTGTAAGGCGGTGAAAGTTTTGCTTATCTCGTCATTGTTGAAGTGAAAACTTATGGAGACGTTGGGAATGTTTTGAAAAGGGAAAAAACAATTAAACTCATGACACTGTTACCGTAACCGATACCTCATGTAATCGTTTCAGTTTTCCTTTCTCTGGACACTCCTAGTTTTTTTACTGTTCTGCCAGTAATTTTTTAAGGAGCAAGTAAAAAGTAGGTACTCGCGGTCTATTTGGTAAAAAACCCAGCCGCGTTAGCTGGGAGACCTGGGTTCAAATCCCGTCGAGAGCCACAATTATTAAATACGTATTGAAAAAATGATTACGAGAAAAGAGTTTCTCACTCGGGCCACCGCCGGCCGATGTAAACGCGATGGATCGATCTTACATTAAATTTATTTCTGGAGCGCGAGATTAATATTTTTGGCAGATTCTCAAAGAACCCATCCCATCCCAGACAGAACACGCCAATCCCGCGAGATTCGCTGTTTAATACTTTTAATATATCGCAGATGACCTCTCTGAGCTCTGACTTCACGTGGACTACGAAACTATATATGTATTAGAAAAAAAACGTGTGGCACTCGGAGACTGCCGCGGTAAAGCTGTTGCATAGCTGTTTTTATCAACTTATGCAATTATAATCATACAACCAATGCCACCTAGAGACGAGTTGCTGAACTAAAGAGACAAGCGTGATATTTCAAAAAGTCATTAAAGTTCTGCTATTCATCGATAGATGGCAAAACTAAAAAGTGTTAGGTTATTTACGTTACGGAATTTCTGGAATCGGTCTCCACGCTCAAGGCCCGCGATAGAAGCTATGCAATAGCTTAAAAAAATTACACACAGATCGAGGTGGGTGAACTTTGTTTCATCCGTGTGTTCCTAGACACTAACTCATTCTTTTTCTAGGTAAATTGTTTTAATAATTTGAATAAAACTTTTGATGACCTTCCTGGCGGGATTGGCAGTGCGCCCTGATTTGAAAGAGTGGTGCTAGGTTCAATTCCCGGTAAAGGCCAATTTCAAATTTTATAATTTTTGTTAGCTCAGGTCTGGCATGGAGACTTTGGTAAAAAATCCCAGATAATCTGATTTAACCAATTAAAACCAATTTACTAATAAAAATTAGGTTTTATAATAGGGAACTTAAAAAAGCATTTAGGTAAATCATAGAATATAGATACGTACTGCAATTGAACTAAGTATACTTTAAGCTCTGATTTGATGCATAATCGTTTTGCGGTAAGTAGCTTCACATTTAAGTAATGATTTCAAAGCAAAATAATAAATCTGAAATAAATACAAATCAAAATAGACGAATCTACAGAATTAATGTTGTCATTAAAAACTAATACAGTTTTAGCGCATTCTACTAATTTATTGAAATAGTTATTTATCTAGACACGCGGCAGCGTGTCAAGACAAGTTCAAAAGAAAAAGAACTGGCTAGCCAGCGCCGAGTGTAATATTACACGAACCACTTGGGGCCACTTTTGACCCTTCTATAACTCAAAACCTCTTTAACGTAAACACATAAAACTACGTGTGTTTAATTATATCCATAAGGACATATAGAAGCCCAAATTTCATGAAGCTAGCTCAAACGGTTATAAAGATATGAAGGTCAAAAAGTCGTTAAAATTCATACTGACTGACATATAGTACAAAAACCTAACCTACTTCCAGATGACCTAGAAGGATGAAATTTGGAATCCAGCTCGGTGACTGTGTGTAAGCGTAGGAAAAAATAAAAAAATAAAGAAAAGTAAAAAAATAAGGGGTGTTCCCATACAAACTGAAATATAGTACCTAAATCTAACCTATACTTCCAGATGACCTAGAAAGATGAAATTTGAAATCCAGCTTGGTTATTGTGTGTAAGCGAAGGAAAAAATCAGAAAATAAAAAAAAGTCAAAAAATAAGGGGTGTCCCCATACAAACTAACATATAAGTACAAAAACCTAACCTACTTCCAGATGACCTAGAAGGATGAAATTTGGAATCCAGCTCGGTTGCTATGTGTTAGCGTAGGAAAAAATCATAAAATAAAAAAAAGTCAAAGAATAAGGGGTGTCCCCATACAAACTGACATATAGTACCTAAACCTAACTTACTTCCAGACGACCTAGAAAGATGAAATTTGAAATCCAGCTTGGTTATTATGTGTAAGCGTAGGAAAAAATCAGAAAATAGAAAAAAGTCAAAAAATAAGGGGTGTCCCCATACAAACTAACATATAGTACAAAAACCTAACCTACTTTCAGATGACCTAGAAAGATGAAATTTGGAATCCAGCTCGGTAACTGTGTGTAAACGTAGGAAAAAATCAGAAAATAAAGAAAAGTCAAAAAATAAGGGGTGTTCCCATACAAACTGACATATAATACCTAAACCTAACCTACTTCCAGATGATCTAGAAGGATGAAATTTGGAATCCAGCTCGTTAATTGTGTGTAAACGTAGGAAAAAATAAAAAATAAAAAAAAAGTAAAAAAATAAGGGGTGTCCCCACACAAACTGACATATAGTACCTAAACCTAACCTACTTCCAGATGACCTAGAAGGATGAAATTTGGAATCCAGCTCATTAATTGTGTGTAAACGTAGGAAAAATCAAAAAATAAAAAAAAGTCAAAAAATAAGGGGTGTCCCCATACAAACTGACATATAGTACATAAACCTAACCTATTTCCAGATGACCTAGAAGGATGAAATTTGGAATCCAGCTCGTTAGTTGTTAATGTTAGTAAAGGGCTAGTGAACGGCTCTATTGGAGTCATAGAGAAAATAAACTGGGATGTCGATAGAAACAATAGTGCACGTATAATTATTATCAAATTTAATAATTTAACTTATGAACTAGAACGTGTCAAGACTAAGTTTCAGATATCAAATAATGTATATGTTCACCGGGAACAGTTCCCTATTTGCTTGGCTTACGCTACTACCATCCATAAATCACAAGGACTTAGTCTGGACAGCGCTCTTCTGGACAGAGGCACTTCGATATTTAGCAGAGGACAGGCCTACGTTGCAACGCTCTCCAGGGTTAAAACCCTAGACGGAGTACACCTTATTAATCTAGACCCTAGTCAAATTAAGGCACCAGATAGTTCTATAATAGAATATAACCGCCTGAGATCCCTATACCTATCGCCCGGACTTAGCTAATTTAAGCATAAACAGGAAGCTTACTAAAAAGGTAGCAGATAATGAATGGGCAATGCGCACTATTATCTCTAACATTCAAGAGAGTGTAAAAAATAGTATAAAAAAGAAAATCACGCAGCGGAAACGCAAGAAAAAGCTTTAAACTCAATACCTGCCTAGTTTTCTTTACAAAAAGTAATGATATCCCACCAAAAACATAAATGTAAAAAAAGGAGAGCCAAGTTCAATACAAAAATTATGCTTGGCTGTCGGCTTCGCCGCAAAAAGAATGGAGATCAAAATGAGTGCCAAGTTCTATGTAAAATCGAAATTTGTATTTATAGGAACAAAAAAAACAATATGAACAATTATTAAACTCTATTTCTTTGCTTTATTGGATACCTATAACAATTGCTATTATTCAAAAATGTGAGATCTTAAATTAGGTTAGATTTGTCTTGGCGAGTTTTTATCGGAATTAAAATGTATAACTTTATTAAATGACTGATGTAATGAAAACTGGCCAAGTCAAATCTAACCTATTTTAAGATCTCACATTTTTGAATAACAGCAATTATTATTATAGGTATCCAATAAAGCAAAGAAATAGAGTTTAATAATTGTTCATATTGTTTTTTTGTTCCTATAAATACAAATTTCGATTTTACATAGAACTTGGCACTCATTTTGATCTCCATTCTTTTTGCGGCGAAGCCGACAGCCAAGCATAATTTTTGTATTGAACTTGGCTCTCCTTTTTTTACATTTATGTTTTTGGTGGGATTTAAATTACTTGGAATCCCTGACCCTCTGCCAAGTGTTAAAAATCACTAATTGACAGACTTGGCAGCTTTCTTTGATACGCCGGGATAAAAAACAGTCCCGATCTAAAATAGAGAGTATCTACATCAGACGGAAAAATCGACTTACTGAATGCCAATATGTTATTTATGACAACGTATTTAAATCTCTCACATATTGGTATTTAGATAACATGTAAAAATGTTTTAAATGTTATCGATTTATTTTTAATATCCCTCGAAAAAAAACACGGAAAAAGATTTCCCCCCCAGTACTTGACGACCGAATGGCGTAGCGGTAGCGATCCTGCCATCTACGTCGGAGGTCGTGGGTTCGATTCCCACTACTGGTAAATATTTGTGTGATGAGCATGAATGTTTTCCGGTGTTTGGGTGTTTTTCAATATATTATATTTATGTATGTATATACATTTTTCAGTTATCTGGAACTCATAACACAAGCTATCGCTTACTTTGGGGCTAGATTGCGATGTGTGTAATGTCCTGATTTATATATATTCTATGAAGCCTCCTACTATAGTTTTTAAGGTGTAAATATCCGTCAAAACAAAACCATAAGAGAAGCTAGCTCCAGGCTATGTTTCACCAGACCTACTCATTATTTACACAGATTTGTCTGTCAAAGTGTCAGTCCAATATAACGCTAGTAATAATATACAGTTTACAGAAGTATACGAACCCGTTTTAATACTTTTACCTAGGAATTTTAGAATCTATATCGCAATATCTCGCTGCCTGCGGTGCAATAAAATTCTGCAATAAAATTCTTGCCCGGCAGGCTTACCGAAAAGCTCTTAAATATGACAGAGAAAGCAACAGACGTCTGTTTTATTGCCTCACGTGCAGCGACATATTACGACTAGTACAACAGTAAATGCCCAGGTTCATCCCTCATTTACAATAAGTGTCGCGACACACCAGCTGCCAAAAGTTTTCGGTGACTGTTTTGACTATGCGATGCGATGCTGTGTAGACGGTTAGAACCCTTATTGTGCGTTGGTAATTCATTAGTTACTGATTGGTTACCCCTTAGGGGGTGCTTAGCCTTCAAAGTTAGTACGATAAATTCTTCAGTTGCAGTTCAGCTTATCTAAATTATATATCAATGTAGGTACTTGTATTAAATTTAAAGGAACATATTATTATTCAGAATTTGATTTCTTTTCCTTTTATGTATTTTTTTCTTTTTTCTACTTATGTTTCACTAGCTTTTGCCCGCGGCTTCGCCCGCGTGAATTTTGGGCTGTTACAAATACCGTGACGATTTTCTGGGATAAAAAGTAGCATACGGGATAGACAAACAGTCAACTACTACAACAACTAAAAGAAACATCGGCTTAGTTGTTTTACTGCTCTTCCCGCTTCCGTCCTTAATCAATATAGGTTCAACTACGGGGCTCAATGTATCTACCCATTTTCATATTTACAGCATTACTATCCCATATCACATTGCTCATCTAAAACATAATATATTCATAACGAATTTTTGATAACTGGCTTAGTTTTTTAGTAATGAGGTAAAACGTCGTTTTACTGATAATATATTCTTCCGCAACGCTGCATACTAACCTATTCTTACCTAAGCTAACCTGGAGTTCTTGCAATTTCAGCAGCTGTGTACCCATTTTCACATTTATCGTATTACTTTCCCATATCCCTTGTCAACTAAAACAAAAATTTTCAGTAGCAAAACGGTTATTAGTTTAAAACGTATGTTATATGGGTACCCGTTTTCACAAATATAATATTTTTAACTTGTATCTCATTGACTCATCTAAACTCATCTATCTCAACTAAAACAAAAAACTTATTGTGAAACAATGGTAAGTCAGTATTTATATAGGTATTTAATATTACAGTTACAATATTACTAACCAAAAATCACATTGCTCAACTAAAACACACAATGTAAATAGGGACCTATTTAGGTACCCATTTTCACACTTATAGCATTATAATCCCATATCCCATTTTTCAACTAAAACACACAATGTTAATAGCGAAAAAGTATTCGTAAGTAAAGTTTAGGGTCTGTATTCGTACCCGTTTTCTCAGTTATAATGTTATTAACCCATAACCCATTGCTAAACACACATTGTTTAAAGCGTACAGTGCCAAGTTCAGAACCTATATGTTGCCCATTATCACAGCTGTAGTGATCAGTAGTAGTAGTAACAGATCTGTAGTATCATTAGCTTTTGCCCACCGCCCTGCCTGTGTCAAATTCGCTTTTTAACAAATCCTGAGGGAAACATAAATTTCCCGTTCCCATGAAATATTACAACCTTATACCTACTTTCAAAGATGTTTGCTATAGCTACATACCTATAGATGTAGCTATAGATTGCTGTAAAAATTTCCCACGGGAACTATGGAATTTCCCGGAATAAAAAGTAGCCTATTTGTTAATCCGGGTTATAAGCTATCTATGTTCCAAATTTCAGCCAAATCGGTTCAGTAGTAGCGGCGGGAAAGCGGAACAAACATACAAACAAACTCACTTTCCCATTTATAATATTAGTAAGGAAAGGATAAGGATGACTGTTAAAGACATATGATTATAAATACCATAATTTAATTAATTTAGACAATAAGTAGGTACTAGAATGAAATCAATAATTATTAAAATTGCAAGACATAATATATTAGATATTTTATACTGTGTAACTTTGAATTTTTGGTGGATGTATCTGATAACTATGATTAATTAGGTAGGTACTACTAATTATATTGTCTAATATTGTTAAAACTGATTTTAATATTTGCATGCCTGTAAATTGGCGAAGCACTGAGACATCATGTACCGAATATTGTAATAACCCTATACCTGTTTTGTGCAAATAAATGATATTTCTATTTCTATTTCGTCACTAACCGTCAGGTGGGAATTGGGATTGAACTTGTATTATAAAGTATTGTGTGAAAATGCAAACAGTAAGCATTCTCAACAAAAGGATTTTTAAAAATTTATTTTCCCTATGTGCATTAGATGAAATAGATATTTACGTATACTTAGTACTTAGTAGTACCACAGTGTTAAAAAAATATCCTACTATGTAATTTTGTTGATAACCAAATTAGTAAAATAGCACAGTTAGAACATACAATATAGCTATTGTGGAGGAAGCCAGGGGCACAAGGGACTGTAGTGCCACAGGATAGATAGATAGATAGAACACAGAACTGAACACAATAAATGACTTGAACGCCAGCGCTCACTGTTCTCTGTCCAATGGCCCTGGGGACCGAGACAAGCGAACCGATGCAATATAAGAGTATTGTGCTTCTGTGCAACAATACACCATACACAATTATAATAGCAAGTTTCAAATTGAACACAGATAATAATCCTAGCTCTAATATGTAAAATTACCGTGTTAGTAACAAAATTTCTGCAAAACGGCTTGACTTAAGAGGGGGTATAAACTTGAAGATGTCAGTTCAAGATTTGGTTTTTTTTGAGTAGTAAATCAAGTCTAAACTACCTGAAATAAAACACACGAATTTTACATCATATTTTCGAGAAACTGTATTATTGAAAACATAAAAGGATATTTTTTTGTCGATAAATAAAAATCCCGAAGTTGCGTCCAATTTTTTACAATTTTCAATTTATTATCAGTGTTATACGTACTAGAGAGCCAAGGTTTAGGATTATAATTCCAATAAATATTACGAAGTACGTGTATAATACACGTACTTCGTAATATGTAACACGAAAGATAGATATATTCGGTAGGTAGTGTAATGTAGGACGTGAACTATTTTTCATACCCTTTAGTGAGAAATCATTTAAATGGCAAAACAACGTTTGCCGGGTCAGCTAAATAAATGTAAAATTATCTTCGAGTAATTTCGTATGTTTGCTGTTGAAACTTTTAATTAGCCAGCCTATGCCCCGGATTAACGCATAAGATGCATTTAAGCTACTTTTTATCCCTAAAAACCCCTAATGGTTCCCACAGGATTTGAACCATCAAACTTGCAAGACTGTTACTGTAACCGACACCTCACGATATAATTCAAGGAAAACTTCTTTAGCAGAGTTCGACATTTTTGAGACGGAAAAAACCATTGAATTCGTTACTGTAACCAACACCTCTATTTAAGTATTCACTTCTATCGACTCTTCTGGAGTGCCACGTCCTTTTTTATGTTTATTCAGTAACATTGTATTACCCACAATCACACCTGATGGAAAGTGGGAAAATGATCGAAGTTTAGCGCACTCACTTACAAGACGCCTTTTCACTTTTTTTCTATAAAATATTTTTATGTTTATTCAGTAACATTGTATTACCACAATCACACCTGATGGAAAGTGGGAAAATGATCGAAGATTTAGCGTACTTATACAAGACGCCTATTTTTTATTTTATAATTTACCTACATTGTACAGAACCACCCAGGCATCTAGTCTAGTCTAAAAATAAATCAGCAAAGCTTTGCAAGTACAGTCAGTATACAATATACACGTATACACATACATAGACGGCTTCCCTAATCTCCTCTGGGAACCGTGTCGCAATTCGACCGTCAGTCGTGAATTCCCACACTGTCGAATGTGATTCGGTTTAGGAGCTTCCGAGTTTATTGTTTGATACAACATCGCTTTCGAAATGGAGTTTAAATAGAAAATCACTTTAAAAGGAACTTTAAATTAATGTGGACATAATAATATGAGGTAGGTACTTTAAAACTGAACGTCAGAAAAAATTGAGGCTCTCCAAGAGTGCTGGCAGGAGTGAAAACTGACAATATGAATATCAACAGACTAGGATTCAGTAGCGGTAACAGTGTCGCGAGTTAAATAAATAAATAATAAATAAATAAATATATACAGGACATTTTACACATCGCAATCTGGCCCCAAAGTAAGCCATAGCTTGTGTTATGGGTGCTAGATGACTGATAAATATACATACATACTAATATACATAAATATAATATATTGAAAAACACCCAGACACTGGAAAACATTCATGCTCATCACACAAACATTTACCAGTAGTGGGAATCGAACCCACGACCTCCGGCGCAGACGGCAGGTTTGCTACCACTACGCCAAAAAATGTCCAACGCATCTAAAGAAGTTTGGTGTCGGTAACAGTAACAGTATCGCGAATTCAATGGTTTTTTTCTCATTTTAAAATGCTCAACTCGTCTAAAGAAGTTTGGTATCCGTAACGATAACACTCTCGCGAGTTCAATTCAATAGTCTTTCCTATCTCACAAAGTGCACAACGCATCTAAACAAGTCGTTGCCGTTAACGGTAAATGTCTCGAGTTAAATGGTCTTTTTCCGTTTTAAAAATGCCTAACGTGCCTTAACAAGTTTGGTGTCGGTAAGGGTAACAGTGTCGTGAGTTCAATGGTTTTTTCCCGTCTCAAAAATGCCAAGCGCATTAAATTTTCACGTAAAATATTCGGACATAGTCTGCAGGTGCTGCGTCCAAAATATTTGTAAATAGATAACCTGATAGATATAACATGTATAAAATCCTAAATCGTCCGAGTCGGGCATCAAACCCGGAACCTGAAACATTAAATACGACAGTCTCAACCACTGCACCAAAGCGGCCTACAAAGTAAACAAATCCCATACCGGTTAAAACTATGGTCTGCAATCCAATTAATTTCGCAATCCAGCGGTTCCCAAAGTGCTGGAACAATTTATCACCCACCCCCCCCGGGCCCAGTATAACCGCTGTCAGAGATTGATTGTTACTTCACTTCACTATTGTTCTAACTATTGCACAACGCAGTGAAGTGAGTTTATTAATGTTTATATATAAGTGAATACCATCAAGAGGTTCTAATGGGAAATGGCAAAAACCTATTTGACAAAAACGCAGCACGCATGTATTTAGTTCCAAAATAAAATTGTCTGTAAAGTCGGTTTACGGACGATAGATTTATGTGATAACGTCATAAATGGCCTCTCTATCGTTTGTTTTATCGTGCCTCTCTATCGCTTGCTGCGCGCTCTCGCTTGCACGCACAGGCTCAGGGGGAACGTTACGCGGAACGTTACTATTTTTCATGTGCGTTGCTGGTGTTCATCAATTTATTAAACGTTATCACGTCAAAAATATTTGAAGGACCTGCCGAATGTAGACAAAAACATCATGAAAATCGGTCAAGCCGCTTCGGAGGAGTTTGGTTCAAATACACATAAATGACTGAAAACTAGAATAAAAACATTGAAAAAATACCACAAGAACCCGTGTACTTCTATTGTTACTACTTTTTTCACTTTTGTAAGCAATTTCTATTCATCAACGTTTTATTATATTATGCTCCCGAAAGTTGCTCCAACTTTGAATGTAGGTATACCATTAGGCATAACACAGATGACCGACTATTTAAGGCTTGTGGAAAAAAAATGTAAATTTTATGAAAATGGCATATACGATCGAAAAATTGATCACGTGATTCGTCTATGACAATTGTCGCCGTCATGTAATTTTAGCTCTCGACGCAAAAAAAGAGGTGTTATAAGTTTAACGTCGATGTCTGTCGGTCTGTGTGTGTGTTTGTGGCACTATAGCTCTCAAACGGATGGACCGATATCGATGCAATTTTTTTCATTTTGAAGCTAGTTTCCTTGCGGTGGTTCTTAGCTGTGTTTGGCAAAAATGATGTAAGACATTTTTGGTGTATTCGATTAAGTGCTTCACACGTGCAAGTGTAATCGCTAAATGACACGCGTGTTTTTTAAATTTTGAATTTAATGTTATAACTTGAATTGCGTTCTACAAGCGTACAAAAAACAATCGTAGAAATAGAAAAGGTTAGAGTCAGGCTGCTGCCTGCCTATATTGATTAAGATGAAAAAGATGTTGGAGCAGGGAGGTGATGAATGTCATCAGTGTTACTAACAGACCTATACCCTGGACACAGTGGTCCCCGAAAGTGTGACCAGTTTACCGGTGCCAAAGATGTTTGTTTTGACACTGACAGCGTTTTCTTGTATGAAGAAGGTTTGCGTAAAATGTTGTGATAATCATATCTTCCGGTTCCTTATCGGTGGTTAGTAAACAACTGGTCTGGTGGTATGGGACTCCATAAAAGTTTTGTCGCTCGTCTGCGAAAGGCCTAAAGAGAACACAAAATGGCGAACCTTTTATACTATCCGAAACAGAGCCTTTCCTTTGGATCAAGTTACCACAAACACTGTTGGCGGAGGGAAATATTTTGACCCAATTTCAGATTAAACGGCAATATTCTGCCGAATCGAAATAAACACAACTTGTAAAGGGTAATTTACAACTTTTGTTTATTTGTGGATTCACTGAATTGGCCTGTACTTATTTACTTAATCATCTCGTCTGTACAAATAGATATAGAGTACTGTATCACACGAATAGGTACTATAAAGGTGAAAGTTTATATGTGTCTACCCACCGATAAGAAAACTCAACATATGGGCATCCGAACGATTTACGTAAACCTTTTTCGTACAAGCAAACAGTAGCGCCATCTCTCAAAATTCTACAAGTGGCTAGTGAGCGAACTACAACGTGGCCTTACTGTTGGCTGCAAAACAAGCATTTTTGGCACCGATAACGCCGTCCGCTCTGTCCATGGTACATGTCTATTGTAGATTTATAATGATTTCCTTTCGCTTAAGAGGGGGTATAAACTGAAGATGTCAGTTCAAGATTTGATTTTGATAGTAGCAAATCAAGTCTCAACTACCTGAAATAAAACACACGAATATTACATTATATTTTCGAGAAACTGTATTAGTGAAAACATAAAAGGATAATTTTTTGTCAATAAAAAAAATCCCGAAGTTGCGTCCAATTTTTTACAATTTTCAATTTATTATCAATGTTATACGTACTAGAGAGCCAAGGTTTAGGATTATAATTCCAATAAATATTACGAAGTACGTGCATTATCGTTTTATTTCTAAGTTATGTATTTTAAAAGTTATTACAGTAAACTAAATTACATCCTTATTTTGCGCAATACGCCATGCTCTTTTGTACCAGAACAATGTTTTGTGCATGACAAGTTTTGCTAGCTTTCAGCCCCCTCTTAATCAAATTGTCTTTGATTTCATTTGAAGCTTATAACGTTAAATACCTATATGGATTAAATTCTAGTAGGTACATACGTATCTAAAATGGATGCTGATATTTATACAGTTTGCCATTCAGCATAGCAATAAATTCAACAGTACATTTTTACAGCCGCGTTGCATTAGTTTTATAACATGCATGTCTTAAACAAGACAACCTAGTTTCGTTCCGCGTACAATAGCGGGAAATCAGATCGCTCGACAAGATACCAAAACTCCAGATCCTATCGGTACAATATGTATACCTATATGAAGATCTAATGACGTTTCAAACGAGTTACTGCTATTCTGTACACAGTTATTAGCAACTCGATAGCGCTAGTTGCGAATTCATCTCACTTCTATTCACGTAACTAACATGAACGACAAGGGTAGGTCAATCAGTCTGTCAGTCTCTATCGACAGGATAAAAGCAAAAAGTCTAAACTCCGACTTCTAATTTGATGCAGCAAAATAACGTTTCAACTTTCACGTAACTCCAGTAAATCTGCTTTATTTCACTTTTATAACTTAAAATAATATAACATGAGAGAAGTGACTTTCTAAACCAAATTTATATTTATGTGAAATAATTTTTATTATTTTTTTGTTTTTTTTTAATTTACTCGATGACATTTAGAAACGTCATTTTACTGTATCGAAATTAAAAATGGGAGTATAGTGAGCAAATTGTTAATTTGTGTCAAATTAACTCACGAATATCAATAACTTAACACAATATCAAAGAAAAAAGAATCATCAATCAATCATAATATCATATATAGAAAATTGACATAAATTGTATGGATTAGCTCCATGTCCTATGTCAAAAATTGCTATCTCAGATAAGTTATTATTTTCGGCCGTAAAACATTTACCTATGTGATATCATTACATTCATCTTAAATTATTTTGAAACTCCACCGTACACCCGTAAAGGGTTAAAATAGGAATAAAAGTATAAAAGCCCGTTATTTTCGAGAGCTAAATTCTTAGCTAATGAGCTTCGCAAGGGACTTCATATTTGAATCTAACTTCGAAGTCGAGTTGGCATTTAGAGAATAGCCCTACAGACGTGCTCGAGGCTTGGAGTGAAGTGAGTAACGAGGCTAAACGGTTTTATAATAAATGCATTTTTAATATGCGTAAATGACTTATTGTGTAAATATACATGGTTTCCTTTTTAAAAGAAGACAGGCATATCTCCTATCTAGTAATCTTTTGAAAGTTCTGGTAGAAATGAAATCACTCACAAAAAAGATAACCATACCACTTTGGATCTCCTAGGTAAGCGCCCTTCACCTCAGGCTGTACCGTCACTTGCCATCAGGTGTGGTAACAGTCGAGAAATAACCTATGTAGGTATTCAAAAATAATACGTCCGCTGCTCTATAGATTGTCTCCGCTCGTACATCTTAGGATCTTGTAGGTAGCACGTATGAAACCATGGATGTTCCGGTTATGTATATATAGATCCATGTGTTAATCCAGGATATAATTAATCTCCATTCCAAATTTCAGCAAAATCGGTTCAATTGTTGCGGCGTGAAGGAGTATTTCTCCATACAAACTTTGAACCCAAAGTACGTGACGTAGAGTTTTGACTTTTCATAACAGCTTTTTAATTAGATATGATTTTCACTTTCGAGCGGTTTGCACTGTGCGGTGTGTGTGTGTGTTGTCTTTTACATATTTAGATTGGATGTAGCTCAGGATGTAGGTACAACACGATCCAAAAATGAAATATACATTATTTAGATGATGTAGTAATGAGGTTCGACGCGAATTTTGGGGAAAAATATATCACTTTCAATTTCCGCGAAGAAAAACTCGGGGTGCCCCGATTGTGGGAAAGGTCTTTGAAGTTTGTAATGCGGTTTCCAGAATGTATTTTCTTAGAAATAATTTACGATAAGGGATACTTTGCCCAGCAGTGGGAAATAATAAGGGTTGTTTTTAATGATGTAGATGATAATCTTTTCTAATGACACCTTATTTTTTTCCAGGAACACATATTATATTACACATTTATTTTACAAACATCGCAATCTAGCCCAAAAGTAAGTGATATTTTGTATTATGGGTACTAATATAGCTGATAAATATACGTAAAATTTAATACAATAATACAATATTATCTACGTAAATACAATAATACCCAGACACGAGAAAACATTTATGTTCACACAAACATTTTCCAGTTGTGGGAATCGAACCCACGGCTTTTGACGCAGACGGCAGGATCGCTATTCGGTCGTCAAATCGGATAATGATTATGATTTACATATGTAAGTTAATAATTTATAAATAACATCCTCATATAAACAAAACATTACCGAGTGTACACGCATCAAATCAAATTACTGCACTAAAAATTGGCTATATTTTTGTATAATTTTTTTTTGTATGAAAATACCTCGCTGAAAAAAATATTTTCTTTTTAAATATTCAAACTGTATTTTTGTGCAGTACAAATTCTTCATATTTTTTCCTATAGCTCTTCAGTTAACGAACTAGGAATCTATGAGAATTGAACATAAATACAGAAGGACCACCAGACGGCCTTTTTGATGAACTCTAAACGGCTGAATTCTAAAAACATGAATGTTATGATAACTCAACATTCCCGTACAAAATATTTGAATAAGCACCATTGTAATAAGAAATAACGACACAGATGAGTGCTTCTGAGAACCGATTTATTACGTGACTTTACATTGTGAAATGAGAGCAAAAACCCACCGAAACGAAATTTGATTTTAGAATTGTTAGAGTTACCCGTGGGTTATTAATTTACCCTTGTATTTTAGCGTTTCTGCCTATTTGTACTTCTTTTTAAACGCTACAAGTAAAGTGGATTTATTGAATTTATTTTTGTCTTTCTCACTCTCACGGATACGTTGGTAGGTGCGACCATGCAGCGTCGCGGAAGAATATAACAGAAATTTTTTACCTAATTACTCAAAAACTAAGCCAGTGAACAAAAATCTGTTTCCAAGCGTTTTTGGATATTATTATTACCGACACATTAAACAAAAATTACTATTACATCCATTGTAGTTTCCGATAAAAATTAGAAAAACTGAGATTTTGGAACAACTATTGGGAGAACTTTCTATCGAGAAAATTATACCCAATCGTGTTTCGGCTTTAAGCGATATTAGATTAAAGACCCAGAATTCATGACGAAAGTAATTGTCATTCATGATGAAAGTAATTGTCTTTATAGTTTTTAAATAAAACTTCATTCAAAATCGCTTAAATACGGCTTCTACGCGGTTAATTTACTGCACTTTAGCCTGATGCAAAGTGACGATGCACCCGAAGATATACTATCGGACTAACGGAGAACCTCATAACGGTTTCTACACAGCATCTCACCGGAAAACTTCATCTCTTGGCGTCGCGTCTGTGCTTGTACGCTAATCAACTGCTAAAAGTCATTTAAAAGAATATAACTCAATTTTTACTGACTGACGAACTGACTGACTGATTGATTAAATGACTGATAAACTGACGTACAAATGAAAATTAAAAAGAGTATATTTTGTAATCGTAAATGTATAATAATAATCAATCTTAATACTTTACCGATGGGTAGGTATCACATATAACTTCCGTTAACTTACTTTTCAAAGGAAACGTTGATTCTAAAACATTTCGCAACAAACTTCAGCAATTAAGAACAACTTCGATCACTAGCGTACAGAGTATGACGTAATTTATGAATTATGAGTATTCTTGAATTTCTTAATCGTTATACCTTGCCGAAGTTTAATACTTTGGCTAGTTAGTTCGGTAATTAATACTTCGATGCCAAACACTTCTTTATGAAGATCGGTAAACACACGAAAGTCGGAACGGAAAGGTTTTAGGGGGCTATGAAATAAGTAGTGGACAAACGTTTTCAAATCACCTAAAAAGTCGAATTCGCCCAAAAACCTGTATGCGAAAATCGCGAAAAAAATCCACGAAAATCGGAACGGAAAGGTTTTAGGGGAATACGAAATAAGTAGTGGACAAACGTTATCAAATCACCTAAAAAGTCGAATTCGCCCAAAAAACCTGTATGCGAAAATCGCGAAAAAATTAAGAAATAAATATTTTTTTATTATTTGTTGTTATTTTCTGTAATACAAGAAATTCACGTGTCAGTGTTTGTTACCAAACTCCTCTGAAACGGCTCGACCGATTGTTATGAAATTTTCTGTGTATGTTTGGTGGTCTGTGAGTAGGTCGTAAGCCATTTTTTTTATATCCCAAATGGCAAAACAACGTTTGCCGGGTCAGCTAGTAAAATGTTATTTTAGTAATACGTAATGTACAACATTCTCTAAAAATTTTAAGTACTTATCTAATTATTCAGGTTCAGATATACAGCGAATTTTCAAGATTGGGTAAAGAACGCTGAAAAAAATTGTATGCATTTTATTTTTATTAATTTGTTTTCTGTTACTGCGGCTGAAAAAATAAAAACTCTGTGAAAGAAAATTTCGGCCTTAGTTTCATAAGATTCAACGCACTGACAGACAGACGGACATTGAAATTTTAGCAATAGGACCCCGTTTGCATCCTTTTGGAGCAATAAGAATTTAAAATGATGAATATGATTAATGAGAAAAAGTCAACTTTGTTACATATTTGTCCCGTTTGCTGTGGAGACCCTGGGGCCATGGAGTCATAGTGCCAAAAAATTCATTCGAGAGCTTTCCCCGCGTTTAATAACCTCAACTGGTGACAGAAGGGCTGGCTCATTTTTTGCGCAACGTATCAGCCTAGCTGTTCAACGCGGAAATGCAGCCAGTATTCTTGCCACCGTTCCACGCGGGCAAGACTTGTATAGTAATTAGAATAAGCTAGTGATAAGTTTTATTGTAACATTTATACATAAAAAAATCAACTCACCAGAATAACCATGCAATTTCGTACCCCTCTTTATGGAAAATTTGCAGACACCTCCATCGCAATTATGCATACGATTACATACGAATAAACACACGCATGACTCCATTGTTAGTTTATACGACTTTTACTCACGATTATGGTGTATTTGAGGTGTTATGAGACTTTCTCCGATTTTGTGTCTTTCATGCTCTTTTTTGCGTTTTAGGTAATATATACCTCAAATTACTTTCATTGGCTTTCGTTTTTGACTTTACACTACACATTACAGACTAAGTATGGGTTGGCAGGCTTTATATACCTCTGAGAATATTATGGTGTCTCAGATACGCAATTTAGCAATTTTCTCGCGATATTGTCAAAGAATTATCACTACTAAGCAGTATTACTGAGTTATAGTTTCCACAAATGCATATAAATTATGTAGCTCAAAAAAGGTCAGAGATGTGAACCTAAGATTCGAACCTTCGACTCTCGATGTAGACGCAGACTTCTGAACCATTGGGGACTATTGTCATTAATTACAAATGTTGCCATGACTATTGCAATTTTGTAGGTAATTCCGCTATGCTGTCTAACATATACACAAATAATGGGTTAGTTTCATCCCGGAAAAAACGTTTCCTATGGAATACATTTCCCTAGATATTCAAGAATCAATGCACAGTTCAAACCTCTTACCCACAGGATAGCTCCTGTGTTTATCGTAGGCATTCGCTAACAAATGATTCTTGAAAATTCACCCCTTGAGGGGTTAAAATAGGGGGTTAAATGAGCGAAGCAGCGCCTAGATATAGTCAAATTACAGCACCCCCAACATAAATTCCAGCGAAAGGGAGGCATACAAACTCATATCAAATTCGAATCCTTCAGTTAATACGTCATGGATTATGACCCATTTCTATTTCTCTCATAATAATATTACATAATGGCTCCATATAAGCGGGCACGTTTAACCTTTTTATGTACAAGGTATTACAATATAGTCATTTCAGCTTTTCAGGATACTACAATAAAAGTTCAGTAAAGCGTTATAGACTTATAGCGTATCATAAAGACGGGTAATAAGAAAATAATTACTTCTTCCTAAATTCGGGAATCTAGTTGTTTAAGGATTCCAGCTTCAAACTTGAATTTTGATACCGGGTTGTAAGGACTTTATGAAATTATTATTATACGGGATTACTTTTAAAGAGCTTTAATTACTTTTTGAGATTAGCAACTAAGCTAACATTATTATACTGTTTTTTTTGGGAATATAAAGATGTCTTCAGACCGAATTTTAACTACGAATGACAATCTCTACAGAAATTAACCAACGGGGCACGAGATGTTCTAGTCTACATAACGTTCTCAAAGGTGTGTGAAACCTGCCAACCCACATTTGGCCATCGTGGTGGGCGACATGGCGAAACCCCTCTTTTGTAACAAAACTCCCCGAAACTACTCGACTGATTTTAATTAAATTTTTGTGTATATTCGGGAGTAAAACGTATACTATTTTTCATACCCCTTAGTGTGAAATAATTTCTATGCCAAAACAACGTTTACCGCGTCAGCGGGTTTCAATGTAAACTGGAAAAGGAAAACAGTCACAGCAAAATTATCGTCAACTCATATTTTATTGAAACAGGGAAATGATTTCGTAAAAATCTTGTATGAGGAAATTATGAGTCCCAGACAATATTATGTTGAACGGCAAAACCAAAGAGATGGAAATGATGTAATATGATAAATAATAAATGATTGCCAATGTAATCAGTCGCGATTGCTGATCGGTGAAAAAAATAATTAAGAAATCATGATAGATTTTAATTTTTGTAAAGCTTAGAAATTCACAAAACTATTTTTGATTTCAAATTATAGTTTAGAAAAACTATATATCAATTGCTTTAGCGTTTTAAAGGAAAACATTGTGAGGAAATTTGTTGCCTGAGAGTTCACCACTATGTTCTCAAAGGTATATGAAGCCTGCCAGGCCAACTCGTTTTTGACAGGCCTGGTGGACTGTGATTTCAAAAGAAGACGATAATGAAACGGAAATGCAATTCCAATTAGAACCGTCACTCATAATTACATTCCGTCCATTCTTATACATTAGGAAGGAAATTGGTGACACAGGAAGACCTTGCGAGACGCAGCGGGGAAGCGATGTATTCGAGCCCCATTAGCACAGGCCATGATGCCAGTTAACCTAAAACCCACGTAACAACTCCGATACTAGGCTACGGTCCAATTAACAGGCGTAGGCGAGGATAGTTGAGAACTTGAGTCACTCATTTGTAGCAACGAAACAAATTATCGCGTATTAACGCATCGCGAAAAACCGAGGCCGACCGACAACCTGTCCTCCACAGCACCACGTGCCTAACTGAAGGTTCATGCGAAATGACACTGGTTATATAGGCGAGGAATAAGGCTGCGCGCGCATAGACAATAAACCTAAATGCTAGCGCGCCCCATAAACTGTCCTCATTAGAGAAAGGGCGCGCCTAGGGTTTGTGTACACGCCTTTATTGCAGGTATGACGTACAAGCGACCCCTCGTTTGGATCATCTGTTTATTTTACTTTAAAGGTCGTTCCTTGTCTTTATCGGTTGTTTTGCGATTCAACCCTCTTTTCACCCCGTGATTTACGAGCGGGGAAATTGACCGTTCCTGACACCTAACACCCGACCAGATCCGATCCAACCAAATTGGACAAACCCCAAACTGATTCTTTATAACAAAAAGTCCAAAACAAAATATAATGTTCATAATTGTTTTTGGATCACCCCTCAAACTAAATTTGCGGGAATCTATAGCATTGGTTTCGTTTTGAAATCGTTATCAACATCAGTCTAATTATTCTAAATTGATGAATTGGTAACTCAAGAATTCGAGTTATGAAGTACGTCAGTAGAGAATTATACCTCTACATAATTCCTCGAAACTAAATTAACCCTCAAATAGGCAAACGAGGGTCTTGAAGTTTTCATATGAATATTTATGCAAACCTTACTCGTTTGATGTTGATTATGAAACGTGCCACAAGAAAATCAAAGAAACACGCTTTATTATTTAACACTTTTTTTAGCGTAATTCTAAAGCCTCAAATTTTGAATTAAATTGGAATCAGTCAACGGGAGATGTCAGCCATAGCTTATTTATTAGACACACACATTTAGGAAATGCTAGGATTACTGAAAACCCTAGAACTATAGAATTTTAGAACAGAAAAAATCAATTATCAACTCTATTCGAGAAACAACATTGTGTTCATGGAAATGTTCGTACCATAACTTGCAAAGTAGTTTAAGTTTGATTGCAACATTTTCAGTACAAAAAGTAGATTATAAAGTACCTTCCTATCATCTATCATATCTCTGGAATATTATATCTGGAATGTCCATCGTCCCTTGTCAGCCATCAATCTAGCATGCAGGAATTTTATTGAGGTCGCGGGTGGTAGGTGGTAATACGGATGGGAGAACAACTTACCTGTATGGCACCACACCCTGTTTCGAGCCAATGTCGAAGAAAATAGGTGAGCTCTTTATTGCTCTTTATGGCTGTAAAGACCGGGGTGTGGCAAGGTGGGGTTGTAGCGCCGTGATTTATCAAACGTGAAAAAATAGCCGGGGAAATGCACAATACCGTTTACGGGTTGGCCCTTATCTGGGTTTTATCTGCGTACTTTATGGATTCGAGGAACGCTCTAGCGGAATTGTTTTGGGCCAATATGGACTATCCTTTTAAATTGTAACTGTACCATACTGTTGGTGAAACAATTTTCATTATGACATCAGTAACAAAGTTCATCAAGTTCAAGTTTCTTTATCATAATTGACAACTGACATTGTAAAATTATGCACAAAATAATGTGTATTTTTCTTTACTCCCCTGACTTTCAGTTTAAGTTCAGTATGTCACTAATTTCTTAATTTCATTCTCATTTTCATTATTATTTCATTATGCAGTAAACTTACTGCATAACCTGCTATCAATAACAAAATAATAAAATCCCGTCAACGTAGAAAAAATGTATCAGGCATTGAGAAAATGCAATATTTCACACTATTTATTAAGATTTTTCTTTTATCATTCCCATTTTCAAAAACTTTTATGTTTTTGAAAACATGCTAAAATGTACTCCTAGGAACAAACAAAAACACCTGTCTGGGTAAAATATTTTACCATATTTTTTTTTAAGGAATTAATATTTCTTTAAAACCAAAATATTTTTATCGTGATACCTAATCGGTACCAATCTTCAAGAATTGGACAGAGCTTTTAAAAGTCACTGCAGAAATAAGAAAATAAATAATTTACCGAACGCATAATAGTCGACAAAATTCACAACACCGTTTACGGGTTAACCGTTATCTGTGTTTTATCTACGTTCTTTATGGGTTTGACTAACGTGATGTGGGAGACACTCTAACGAAATTGTTTCGGGATTACATAGGTACCTATATGGGGACAATAAGACCCATGGGGAGTCTTTCGGGGTATCTATATGGGTAGGCCTATGGGTTGAAGTTGTTAGCGCAATGGGGCTCGGTTTAGTGCCTTGATTGCTCATGGTATATTAGTTTGAAGATCACCATGGGAGGCGTGTAAGAATTCACATCCTTATGTGGTTGACGTCCGACAAACTCGCACGAAACGTTTTTCTTCCACGTTTCTGATACGAACCGCTAAGATGTGGAACGCCCTTTCAGCCTCTGTGTTTCCAGCCAAGTACAATCTGGGTGCCTTCAAGAGAAGAGTGAATAGGCATTTTCTAAGCAAGCGAGCTCCAGCCTAGACCTCATCATTGCTTTCCATCAGGCATGATTGTCGTCAAGCGCAAGTCTTCAATAATAAAAAAACATAGGTGCGAACTTAATAACAGGATTCACTGAATTTGTTTTTGTCTTTCTCACTCTTACAAATACGTTGGTGAGAGCGACATGCAGCGTTGCGGAAGAATATAACACAATAAAATGGAAAATTCTTTCCAAAAAACCAACTTCAAATGCCACTACAAAGAATGAAATAATTTTTAATGTACACCAATTCGAAGTCGGGCAATGTTTTGTTCAATCATTAATAGTCCTTCTTATTATAAAACTTGATGTGCAAAGAAACGACAAAATTATCGACAATACCAAGGACTATTATTGAATGAACGAAACATTGCCCGACTTCGAATTGGTGTACATTAAAAATTATTTCATTCTTTGTAGTGGCATTTGAAGTTGGTTTTTTGGAAAGAATTTTCCATTTTATTTTATACTTTTTAGTGGAAAACAACTAATGCGCAAGGCATTGGAAAAAATGCCCACATCGCTTGAAGTATGCTTCTAAAGTCTGAAGAGTTCCCTCAATTTCTCCAAGATCCTATCATCAGATCCTGACTTGATGAATACAGTCATTACTTGATGACTGCAAGGAAATGCAATCGTAACTATAAAAAATACCTAAATCGCTTCAAGTATACTAGCAAAATTTGAAGAGTTCCCTCGATTTTACCAACATCCCATCATCAGATCCCGACGTGATGACCATAAGACTACCTGGAAAAAATTACTCTTTCAAACAATACCCAAATCACTTCAAGTGTGCCTGTAAAATTTGAAGAGTTCCCTCGATTTCTCCAGGATCCCATCATCAGATCCTGACTTGATGACAATGGGACCATTTGTGAACTATACCCTATCAAACAAAAAAAAAATTTTCGAAATTGGTCCACGCATCTTCGAGTAATCGGGGAACATACATAAAAAAAAAGAAAAAAATAAAAAAAAAAAAAAGATTCCGACGAATTGAGAACCTCCTCCTTTTTTTGAAGTCGGTTAAAAAGGAAGTTTTACCTAATTACTAAAGATCTAAGCCAGTTATCTTTAATCTGTTCTAAGTGTTTTTGGATATTATTATTACCGACACATTAAAATGAAAATTACAATAACATCCATTGTTGTTTCCGATAAAAATTAAAAAAATTAAGATATCAGAGCAACTTTTGGGAGAACTTTCTATCGAGAAAATTTTATCCGATCGCGATTCTGCTTCTAAGCGATTTTAGATTAAAGACCCAAAACATGACGTTTAAATTTAAAAGTAGGTAATTGTCTTTACAATTTTTTAAAATGCAGGTCACTAAAAATCGCTTAAATACGCCGTCTACGCCGTTAACAGTGGGAATATCGTCCCTGATGGGACCGATTCTTCCAGAACTATACAATCTCGCATTGTGAAGTCAACATCTCCTGAGTATATCCCGTACCGTAAAAGTCGTTCCGCCAAACAATTTAGCGTTCCGATGCAATGCTGTGTACAATAACATCTTTGGCTGCATTGTCAGTTACCATCAGGCGAAATGAGGAAAAAGGATGGCGAAGTTGCGACTTGCGATAAGCCCGTAACAAAGGGCGCAATAGGCCCCATTTTATTACCCCGCGTGCAGCGAGGTATTTCGCCTTAGCAATAGAAGAATTAGGGATACTCACAAGAAATTACTCCTTCCATTTTGGTTGTATCGTTATTGAAATCCATCTGTAACAAGGAAATAGTTTTGATTATGTATAATAATTAGTCCTCTATTTACGAAAAACTGAAAAAAAAAATAATTTTCGAGCCCGGATGATACCTTAAAATTGCTAACGTTTCTCTACTACAAAAAGAACAAAACATCGTTAGCAATACGAAAACTCAAAGAGATCCATTCATACAAGAATTCCACGCCGTAAAGTACACAAAACGCGTTACCGTTTCAACACCTATAATAACAATCATTTAACGAGAAAAGCAAAGAGCAATAATTCTTTCCGCGCGCGGGAATCGAACGCGGGCTCGCGCGCGGCGGCAGTTAAAACAATTGACGCCCATTAAAATAACTAACCGCGCGGGTGTGGGACAAGATGTAGAAGTAAAAAAAAGGTAAAATAAAAAATAGTACATTTCAATATAGGTAAGTGCGGAAAGTATGTCATTTCTTTACCGAGTCTCGGTTTGTTGATACAAGCCGTAGGCGCGTGTCAACAATAGACACGAGTGGAAACGACAATTCCGCGCGTGCATTGAAAGAAATTTTTAACACATTTGCGAAAATACATAAAGTTGGGGCCAAAAATAAAAATATTATCATAGTAATTTAAGGTATGTAATTTACCATGAATGCAGACCACTCACGCACAAAAAAAATAAACAAAAAAGTGGACAAGAATTGTCTATGGTCAACTGATGCACTCTGTGACCTGGGGTCAGAATCCGGAAGTTATGAAAGTCCTAATATTTTACAAAAAGGTAACTCTGAAACATATAACTATGAAACTTTGTTGAAAAATAATATTTTTATTTCAGATTTAACAATTTAAAAAGTTACGTCCTTTAATTCAAGTATTAATAGTGTTTACGCTATAAAATAGTCATTTAATAGAAACATTTTGTACTATAAACTTTTTGATTAAAACCTCCATGCAGAAGGAAAACAAAAAATACTTGTGCGGAAAAGAATAACTTTGCGCAATGCTTTGCAAACATACATGGAAAAGTCCACTATTTGAGCAAATGTGTTAAAAAAAATTTTTGGTCTTATTACTATGAGGTAGATGTTGGTCTTAAAAAAAAATCTCGTGTCACAGTGGTTGTAACCAAATCGTCCGAGAGGCTCGACCAATTTTTATTGAATCTTTTTGTCTACATTCGATAGCTCGTAAGCTACTTTTACTGAATGGCAAAACAACGTCAGCCGAGTCAGCTAGTTAACATATAAAATTGTCATGTAACAATGTTCATTTAACATAATTCTTCCAAAACGGCTTGACTAGGTCAAACAATAGGATTCTTTTTCATACCCTTAATTAAGAAATGATAATTTATATGGTAAAACATTAATTACAGGGTCACCTAACACCGAGCAAAAAAAAGGTTTTTTACGGAGACTCTAATAGAAAATTGCAATTATTTCTATCTTCCGTAATACATGGTGTAAAATTGTTCTTTTTTGTGTATAAATGCATTTATAATAGATACTATTGGTTATTTTTTCGTTCACTTGTTCGTGCTTCCAAAGATGATTTTTGGTAATTCAAACTCTAAGGTTAAACAGTGGGGTTACGTCACACGTGAGAGAACCCATGGGCAACTGCTATTTAACGATATAAACCAAAAACCTTGTATTATCCAGAAACTACGAACGTTTACAAATATGACATCTATATCGGTACACCTAATGCTACGCGATAGAAGCCACGTACAAAAGCTAGTTTAAAATAAAATCGCTGCCACCTATAACTTGAGGTGTGTAACAAAACTATTAGTTGGATGATATTGGCGTTTGTCGGTGAGTCAGCGGTGGACTGTTGTCCATTGTTGGACGGCATACGTCACGTCAGAGGTTGTTACGTAAGACGTGCTCCTGTGAAACAACAGCTTATAAAGCTTAGGACCTACCATAGTAGGTATTAAGGATTATTTTTTACCAAATTAAAAAAAATCAAAATCACAAAATTTATTTTTTTCACATTTAAGGTCTAACTTTCAGGCTGGTATGAAATGTTAGACTCTACCGCCACATTAAATTCGGAAAGCTGTTTTATACCGGGCAGTTGCAATTATAATCCTTTACAATCGAAACCGAAAACGATCCTTGGTAGCGATAGTGAACTGCTGTAACAAAACTAGCTCAATTATTTTTTAAGAGTTATTGTCAAATTAACTTTAGGTCTATTGGTGTAGAGTGTAAAATTGAATGTATTTCAACATAGGAAATACAATCCTTCTACCTTATCCCGCAAAGTAAATTTAATTCTCGACCATGTTGTGTTTTAAAATTTCTCAGTGTTGCATAAAATGTTTTGGTTTCAATATCGTCTGCTTATGTACGTACTACGTAAATGCCATGACCTTTTTAAACATTTCACTTCACGAAATGTAGCCACTTCACGAAATGTAGCGTTACGCGAATAGCCCCACAGGACAAGCGTTTCGGTTAGTTCGACCATCGACGATAGACAAAACAAATATGTCGATACATTCTCTTCTTGTCATCTACTACAACAGATAGATAACCTTGACTTTGCTTCACGGATTTGGATTACGGCTGCGAGTTTACGGATACCGTTACTACAAGAATTCACAAGTTAAGAACTGATAATTATTTAACAAGAAAGGAAAAAATTATTTGCTATAATCCGCCAACAGAAAAAATTCTGTATGGTCAAACATTTTTTTTTTTTTATTGACGATCGGCTTGCGCTTGACGACAATCATGCCTGATGCAAAGCAATGATGAGGTCTAGGTGGAGCGCGCTTGCCTAGAAAATGCCTATTCACTCTTCTCTTGAAGGCACCCAGATTGTATTTGGCAGGAAACACGGAGGCTGGAAGTGCGTTCCACACCTTAGCGGTTCGTATCAGAAACAATATGCAGTATGCAGGTACAAGCTAAGCACCGCTTCCCCCCGAAACCGGAGCATCAGGAGGATCCGGTGTCGGGACGAAACATGCCTCGAAGAAAGTGTTGGAAAATTGTGTGTGGTGTTTCATGTGGGCAGTGTTCCTGCATATTGTACCATACAGAATCTTTTCAAGTAGCGGATTATAGCAAAAAAAAATAACCTATCCTGCTAATTTTTTTTGTTTATAGGCTTGCGCTTGACGACAATCATGCCTGATAGAAAGCAATGATGAGGTCTAGGTTGGAGCGCGCTTGCCTGGAAAATGCCTATTCACTCTTCTCTTGAAGGCACCCAGATTGTACTTGGCTGGAAACACGGAGGCTGGATTGCTTTTGTTGTCAGTTTATCGTTATATGCGGGTGTACATCGTTACGCTATGGATATTTGAAGTTGACTGTATATATCTTATATCGCAACCTTCACTTTAGTAGTATCGTAAAAGTTAGTAACATCTACTTACATATTTAACTAATATAGATAGATAGATAGATAAACACTTTATTGCACACCACAAAATAAAAATCTAAAAAAAGAATTAATAATCAAAACACAAGCTTAGGAATACAATTTGGCGGCCTTATCGCTACATAGTATAGGCACAGTTTAAAGATACTGTAGTAGGATCTTTTAACACTGTGGTATACATAGATATGGATGGTATAGGTAGCTATTTATTCTGCGCGTGCGCCGATTCCGTAATGAACGCCAAACGGAACTGGGTGATTGTTATGGATGTATTTGCCAAATGCACGAATTGTTTAGTATTTCATGAGCGTTCGATATTTCTTGGAAACACTAATGTTTTGTACTACTGCTTTTGCTACGCTTTAAGCTTTGGAATCTAATTACAAAACATTGTATTTATTATTCGGATATTATTCATAGTAATCGAACCCGGAACCATTTCAGACTAATCGGCTGTGCCGCGCCCGCAAGTGATTGAATTTATAAATAAATAAATATATACGGGACATTTGACACATCGCAATCTAGCCCCAAAGTAAGCGATAGCTTGTGTTATGGGTACTAGATAACTGATAAATATACATACTTACATACATACTAATATACATAAATATAATAAATTGAAAAACACCCACACACTGGAAAATATTCATGCTCATCACACAAATATTTATCAGTAGTGGGAATCGAACCCACGACCTCCGGCGCAGATGGCAGGTTCGCTACTACCACCACTATGCCATTCGGTCGTCGATTCGAATAATTCGGATTGATACAATTTTTTTCTTAACTACGTATAAAGGATAGAGCGCTTGACTGTGATCACACCTGATGGAAAGTGATGATACAGTCTAAGGTGGAACGCGCTTGCCTATAGTAGATGCCTATTCACTCTTGATTTGAAGCCGCCCGGGTTGTAAGTGGCAGGAAAGACACTGCCTGGGAGGGTATTCCAGGCCTTTGCAGTGCGTATCAGGAACGAGGAATCAAACCGCTTCGTACGAGTCTTTGGTACGTCGACTATGTATGGGTGGGAAGGGAAGCCTTTTCGATGTCTTGCCGTTCTATGGTAAAAAGGTGACGGGGAAACCAAACTTCGGAGATAAGAGGGAAACGGTATTTTTTTCGTCATTTTGCCCAAGTAATGCCCTTGCCTATGATACCCCATTAGATATTGGTAACAATTATCTTGTGGACAATCTCTCACGCCCAAACTTCTAGTTCTCGTAGATCTGTGACTCAAAAATGGACTATAAATATGAGATTATGATCTATAGTTCCTTTTTTTTTCAAAATCATATAAAGCAATACGAGAAAAAATCTTGCAACAGAGCGGTCCCGTTAACGCAACGCGTCTCGGAAACTCAGAACAAAGGGATTTGCATACGTGTACCTTACAACTAGGCCGTCCCTGCACGTGCGTTCCTGCCACCCATCCCATGCACCTCTTGAAGTGAAACACAGACGTAAATACACCGTAACCCCTTGCAATAGAGACTACAAGAATCGAGTTCAGCTGAAAATTTAAGTTGGTTTAAACAAACTTAAATGCAGAGTTGTGAAAGTAAATTTTATACGAAATTCAACTTTATAATCATAGTAGTAGGGTTCAGTTGAATGGGCGTGGGCGGAAAATAAATGTAAGGAGAGCATCTCAAAGAACGGGGTGTTCCATGAATGAAGTCTTTTAACGTACAAATGAGGTGATATCTCGGAGTGAATACGTTACGTGGCTTTTGTACATAGTCTGTGGTAAAAAAATGTTTGTGGAATGTCTCTGGAAACTTTTTTTCATAGTTACTTAGATATTAGTTTCAATTACCCAGGTGGCAGAGTTAATTTTTTCCGCCGAATGGTCAGATATTTTGCTATGAAGAAATATTAGTTGTGTTTCGATTTAAAGAAATCTTTAGCCTGAAGGAGTATGTCCATGAAGGTACCAACGCAGAAACCCTCTATAGAAAGTTCTCCCAAAAGTTGCTCCAAAATCTCCATTTTTCTAAGTATGTAATATTTATAAATCGGAAACGAAAATGGAATTTTTGGTTATTGAATTTTATGTTTTAATGTTTCGAAACCTCAGACTACATTAAATAAAGGGTAAAAAGGCTTAAACGGATTTTTGACAACTGGCTAAGCTTTTTAGTAATTAGGTAAAACGTCGTTTTTCAGTTATTCTTCCGCAACGCTGTCGCACCAACCAACGTATTATAGTAGTGTTATTATCTCGCTGCAGACTCGGTCATAAACCATTAAAGTGTTTCGCTTTTGTTGTTCTTTGTTGAGTTGTGCATTACTGCAGAACAACAAAAGCGAAACACTCGAATCATTTATGACCGAGTCTGCAGCGAGATAATAACACTACTATAGTAAGAGTGAGAATGACAAAAATAAAATCAGTATGCAGAAGGCAGTTGTCCTGGAGACGGCACGCATCGTGAGGAGGTTCCTCACTCTGGATCCCTGACCACCGGTGGTGGTTGACCCAATTTTTTAATATTTTTAAACGTGTTTTTCTTTTGAAAAACAAATGAGAGTGTAAAAATCAGTATAGTAGAAGCCGTATTTAAGCGATTTTGAATGAAGTTTTATGCAAAAACTATAAAGATAATTACTTTCAACTTTACATGTGATGTTTTTGGGTCATTTATCTAAAATCGCTAAGAAGCAGAAACACGATTGGATTAAATTTTCTCGATAGAAAGTTCTCCCAAATCTCCGTTTTTCGAGTTTTTATCGGACACTACATTGGATGTAATTGTAATTTTTTTTTAAAGTGTCGGTAATAATAATATCCAAAAACGCTAAGAAACAGATTTTTGATAACAAGTTTAGTTTTTGAGTAATTAGGTAAAAGGTCGTTTTTCTGTTATATTCTTCCGCGACGCTGGCATGTCGCACCTACCAGCGTATCCGTGAGAGCGAGAAAGACAAAATAAATTCAATAAATCTCCGACCAGTGGTGGACTCAATTTTTCAATAATTTTAAACGTGTTTTTTTTTATAGAAATTCATTATTAAAAACATTATTGAATTTTAATAAAAATAAATGAGTGTAAAAATCAATATATCACCTTAACATAATATGAAAGTCTTGCTATCAGCTACGTCTTGAATGATAAATAAAGTAACCCAATTTTAAGAAAGTACGTACCTAACCGTAAAATACGATTACGTTCACTCACGTACAACCCGAACCGGCAATAACTCATCGTTACACGAAAAATAACCCAAAACCCAACACGGCCGAATTAAAAACTGTCAACTTAGTACCGCTTCAAACAAAGAAGGAATAAATCACACCACGACCGACGTAACTTGGCCTCCTGCGCCCCGCGCTTACAAACAAAATAGTCAAAAATTCATCCGGCACAAAGAATTGTAACGGACCATGTTATAATGGGCTGGGTGGTATACATCTGTTACGCCTAGGGTTGTCGACTGCTGAGACAAATAAATAAGACGTGGAATAAAGATATATTTGAAATTAAAATTAGCTTTCTAAAGTGAGCTTTTGTTTTATTGCGGTTGTTATTTTAATATTTTTTTTAATAAATTGCTGAAATGTTATTTCAAAATTAAATAACAAAAGAAGATATAAATACGTCTTATTCAAGTTTATGCGCTACAGTTGGATATAAGCATAGAGCCTTTATCCTTTCTGGTATAATTGAGCTAAGAAAAGCTTACGTCTAATTCAATTCAATTCAATTAATTCAATTCAATTTAATTTATTTGCTGATATAAGTACATATTATTACAAGTCTAAGTAAACGTAATCGTTGTTACCTTTGCTAACTTCCAATCACCGTAGAACCGCTACTATTAAACAATTAAGTTTAATATAAATGACTATTAAAGGTAAGAGTAAAAATTAACGACTGTATCAATATAAGTTATATTAGATGTTTTATTTAATTTATTTGTCACTTAACAAACAAATGATTAATAATGTAATAATATTTATATCTAGGTAATTGGTACATAGTACGCTATGAACAAGCAACGGTTTGCTAACAACGAAATAAGAATAAAATCATTAAAATAAACATTAATTATTAATTGACGTAAGTTTATTTATTGCCTCAAATAATTCAACTAAAGCCTTCAAAGCGAGTTAAGACGGCAGATTCTTTTATAGCGATTGACAACCCTAGCTCCACTTGCTATATGTACCAAGTATGACGTTATATCCAAACACTTGCCTAAGTTGGACACGTTTGAAATAGAAGCCTTAATTTTTCATGTCGTCTTCTCGAAACACAAATCTTATTTGGTTAAACATTGTCGTCTACGAATTTTGTCTGTTACATAGAGATCATAGACTACAGCAAAAAGTAGACAACGAGGTAATGAAGCTAATTCAATACTCTTTGATTTTGCTTATGAGGCATATTTTATTAAAATTACTGACTATAATCACAGTGTTAAAATATTGATATCTTTAAACTGTGCTATAATCGTACTAAAATATTGTACATGAAAGCTGAAATAATTTCAATTCATTTCATTTATTTCGGCTTTCATGTACATACAATATTTGGTTATTTTTATTATTATAGGTACACGAGACCCTGTTAGGGCGTTGCTGTTTTTAATAATTGTGGTTAATACACCACATGTAACGACATGGCTAAAACAGATTTGAAATAATGGTACTTTCGTAAGCGTTTATAAGAGGTTACTATGGGAGGTCCTTCAATCTTTTGGTACTGCAACAAGAATGTATTTCGGAGTTTCCGCCAAAGGAAAGTAACCCTTGGGCGGAATGGACAAGAGTTCACAATGCGAAATTGTTGGAAGAATTGTATTTGGAGTTTCATGTGGGCGGTGTTCCTGCAAATTGGACCATGCATCTTTTCAAGTAGCGGATTATAGCAAAACAAATTAATCTGTCCTGCTCCATCTACTGTGCTTCCGATACTCTGTGGCACTTCTTAAATATGAGGCCATAGACGTCTTTATCGTGACACGTAATGAGTTTTAATTAGATCCCGAAACGTCGCTTAGTGTTCTTTGTTTATAGACGCTTGTGCCTTTTTAACCGACGTCAAAAAGAGTAGGAGGTTCTCAATTCGTCGGCATCGTTATTTTTTATGTATGTTCACCGATTACTCGAAGACGCGTCGACAGATTTGGAAAATTATTTTTTTGTTTGAAAGGGTATACTTCCCAGATGGTCCCATGGTCATCAGGTCAAGATCTGATGATGAGATCCTGGAGAAATATAGGGAACTCTTCTGTCCGTTATGAAATTTTCAGGTATGATCTCTAGGTCCGGGAGCGGGTTGTTATCTATATTTTGTGTCCCTCAGTGAGAATAAATTTATATGGCAAAACAACGTTTGCCGGATCAGCTATAGTAGTGTTATTATCTCGCTGCAGACTCGGTCATAAATTATGCACAACTCAACAAAGAACAACAAAAGCGAAACACTCGAATGATTTATGACCGAGTCTGCATCGAGAAAATAACACTAAGTACTATAGTAAAGTTATAAATTCCCCTGCAACTTAATAACCATAAACGATATAACACCATATTCTATGATCAGATAAGGGGACAAACAAACTCACATTGCGCAGGCTGTGTCATAAATACAGGGGATTAACAGATTAACAGCTTACTGGCTGTGCGACGAAATGTCGGCCAGTGAGAGATAAGCCTAATCCCCACTCTTTTACACAATTTTTGGGAGTGAAATTCAATTTAGCCGTTTTTAGGGTTCCGTACCAAAAACGGTAAATGGACCATAGACTACCGAATGGCGTAGGGGTATAGCGAACCTGCGTCTGCGCCGGAGGTCGTGGGTTCGATTCCCACTACTGGTAAATGTTTATGTGATGAGCATGAATATTTTCCAGTGTCAGGGTGTTTTTCAATATATAACTCGTATTATATTTATGTATATTAGTATTATGTTATCTAGTACCCATAACACAAGCTATCGCTTACTTTGGCTAGATTGCGATGTGTGTAATGTCCTGATATTTATTTATTTATTTTGGTTGCTTTCTCCGTCACAGTTAAATATTTCAGTTAAAGCTATCGACATCGGATTAGTTGTGTAATTATAGTGGTCCAATATTCCATTGGTATATATTTTTTGACGTGACAACGTCTTATAAATCGATAGAGCCGGCTGCACGCACAAAAATTGGTTGCCTGTAAAGTCGGTTTACTGACGATAGTTGAACGTGACAACGTCTTCATTGTCGCTCGTTCCGCGCTCGCGAGGTAACGCCGGTAACGCCGCATGAGCGAGGTAACGCCGGATGAGTCATGTTTTTTCGTGCGTGCAACCGGCTCTATCGATTTATAAGACGTTGTCACGTCAAAAAACATGACTCATCCGGCGTTACCTCGCTCGCGTTACCTCGCTCTGAGGCGTTCCATGTAAGGCTTGAAGTGCAAGCGAGAGTTGTCACGTTCAACTATCGTCAGTAAACCGACTTTACAGACAACCAATTTTTTGACGAGACAACGTCTTATAATTCGATAGAGCCGGTTGCACGCACGAAAAAACATGACTCATCCGGCGTTACCGGCGTTACCTCGCTCATGCGGCGTTACCGGCGTTACCTCGCGAGCGCGGAACGAGCGACAAAGAAGACGTTGTTACGTTCAACTATCGTCAGTAAACCGACTTTACAGGCAACCAATTTTTTGACGTGACAACGTCTTATAAATCGATAGAGCCGGTTGCACGCACGAAAAAACATGACTCATCCGGCGTTACCGGCGTTACCTCGCTCATGCGGCGTTACCGACGTTACCTCGGGAGCGCGGAACGAGCGACAA
This sequence comes from Coenonympha arcania, assembly GCA_036785405.1. Lineage (NCBI taxonomy): Eukaryota > Metazoa > Arthropoda > Insecta > Lepidoptera > Nymphalidae > Coenonympha > Coenonympha arcania. The sequence continues at coordinate 1,868,693 of CM072078.1, read as the reverse complement.
AGAAGACGTTGTCACGTTCAACTATCGTCAGTAAACCGACTTTACAGACAACCAATTTTTTTGACGTGACAACGTCTTATGAATCGATAGAGCCGGTTGCACGCACGAAAAAACATGACTCATCCGGCGTTACCTCGCTCAGGCGGCGTTACCGGCGTTACCTCGCGAGCGCGGAACGAGCGACAAAGAAGACGTTGGCACGTTCAACTATCGTCAGTAAACCGACTTTACAGGCAACCAATTTTTTAAATAAGGAAAACTCGTTCTGGGGTCATATGAACCCTTTCCATTCAAAAACAGACTTTTAGTCTTCGCTCAATCTATCTTGGTTGGATTGGATGAAATTTTCTCGACTTTTAGTTATTGACGTGACAACGTCTTATAAATCGATAGAGCCGGTTGCACGCACGAAAAAACATGACTCATCCGGCGTTACCGGCGTTACCGGCGTTACCTCGCGAGCGCGGAACGAGCGACAAAGAAGACGTTGTCACGTTCAACTATCGTCAGTAAACCGACTTTACAGGCAACCAATTTTTTTTATACGAGTTTTTGTTATAGGGGCGACAGGCGCCGGCCTATTTCCCCATTTTAATGTCCCGCGGGCAGCGAGATATTATGCCTTTAGTTGGTTTTCTTGAAAGTTGTTATGATGATAATCTTCATGAGATAGATAACGAAACCAGCGGGGCTAGACAAAGTAACAGTCGTTTAGCGTTGACGTAGATAAAAATGTATGGACAAAACAAGTGACTGTAGAAAAACCACGTGACCGTATAGAGGAAAACACGCTTTTTTGAAATTCGACCAAGTCAATTTGAACGCTGCCTGGCGTTCTCGCAGACCTTGTAGATAACTTTAGCGTATTTCGCATGACAATTGACAGCCGACAGTGAACAACGCTAAGCATAAAGTAGATTCTGCTTTCAATTGTTTTCATTCGTCACGTGGTTTGTCCATACATTTTTGTCTACTGTCGTTAACGCCAAACGACTGTAACTTTGTCTAGCCCCGCAGAATTTATTTCATAAAAGTTTTAGCGTAGGTTTGAAATCGGTAAAACTTATTCGTATTTTTAATTTTAGGTGTTCATTGCGAATTATTGTTATGTACATAGTGTTAATGTAATATCGTTTTATGTATGTAGACGCCTTACTCATGCCCGCGTCATGGTGGGATGAGTAATGCACGCTAGATCGATTGCGTAACGTGTGGCAATGTGTGATTGAGGACGAGATGGAAATACGCAGCATTGGGAAAACAGATTTTCCTATTTTCCACTAGCAGGACAGATTAATTTGTTTTGCTATAAACCGCTACCTACTTGAAATTGTGAAGTTTTCAAGTAGCGGTAAGTTTTCAAGTAGCGGAAGTCAACATCTCCTGAGGATGTCCCGGTGTCGGGACGAAACGTGCGTCTAAGAAAGTGTTGGAAAATTGTGTGTGGTGTTTCATGTGGGCAGTCTTCCTGCATATTGTACCATACAGAATCTTTTTAAGTATTAGCTTATTATGGATTTCCACAAAATAACGCCTGCTTCCATTCACTATTTTCCACTGACAAAGGTATCAGTAACTTCAAAAAAATGTTTAACGACAAGAACTCTTGAAATAGACAGCTATGCTTCGATCTCACGAGATATATTAAGTTATGTGGTAATTATTTTTCATACTTTGTAAGAAAAATTGAAAACTTTTTGATGTGGTAACGTTTAATGAATTGATGAACACCAGCAACACACATGAAAAATAATAACGTTCCGCGTAACGTTCCATCTGAGCCTGTGCGTGCAAGCGAGAGCGCGCAACAAGCGATAGAGAGACACGATAAAACAAACGATAGAGAGGCCAATTATGACGTTATCACGTAAATCTATCGTCCGTAAACCGACTTTACAGACAACCAATATTTTTGAAAGAGCAAGATCCGAGTTTCTTGCTAGTTCTTCAGTACGCAGCAGTGTAAGGTGAGTGTAAGAGTATCTGAAGTAAATTCACTCTGAAGCAGAAACACGATTGGATAAAATGTTCTCGACAGAAAGTTCTCCCAAAAGTTGCTCCCAAATCTCTATTTTTCTACTTTTTATCGGAAACTATAATTGATTTAAATGTAATTTTTGTTTTATTGTGTTGGTTATAATTATATCCAAAACCGCTCAGAACGGATTATTGGTAACTGGCTTAGTTCTTTAGTAATTAGGTAAAGCGTCGTTTTTCTGTTATATTTACACCAATGTATTTGTAAGAGAGAATGTTATTTTATAAGTAAGAGTGAGAAAGACTAAAATAAACTCATTTTAACGGTGTAGAAGCCATATTTAAGCGATTTTGAATGAAGTTTTATTCAAAAACTATAAAGACAATTACTTTTAAATTTATCGCTAAGAAGCAGAAACACGATTGGATAAAATTTTCTCGATAGAAAGTTCTCCAAAATCTCAGTTTTTCTAGTTTTTATCGGACACTACATTGGATGTAATCGTAATTTTTGTTTTAAAGTATCGGTAATCATAATATCCAAAAACGCTAAGAAACAGATTTTTGATAACTAGCATAGTTTTTGAGTAATTAGGTAAAAGGTCGATTTCTGTTCTATTCCTCCGCGACGCTGCATGTCGCACCTACCAACGTACCCCTGAGAGTGAGGAAGACAAAAATAAATTCAATTAATCCCCTTAACTACACCACTGTTTATTATTCAGTGAAATTTAAGCTAATTCTCGCAGTATATCTGTTCTATAATGGTCTATTAGTTGTTGTTGTGTGACAGTGACAGCCTGTCAGCTGTCTCCCTCGCGGACAGTTGCTCACTTCCACCGGGCGTAACCACTTAAGCCCATTAATGATAAATGCTAAGGTTGGTGTCACACTATGTACCAGAAAAACTTGATTTGTTTTTGATTCCTTAGATTTTTTGAGATTTATGCAGGTCTAAAACCCCTTATTCATAATTTTGTTCATCATGTAGGTACCTTATACTTACTAACTTTTATTTTTTTTTCTGTAAATCATAGTTTTACAAAATCTTTTACCAAGTTTTGGCACGTTTTTCTCGATGGGATTTGAAGTCCCTTTATCCTCTTTTTTATATAATATATCATTGCCCTTTACCCACAGAGTGATATATATCTGTATCAGTCATAATTTCTTTTAATAATTGCACAAATAATTATTTTCCATAATTGAATGTTACCGGGGCAACAAATGGTACCAGATGTGCATAAAAAATAATAATCTGCCTCGGTAATAATGCAGTATCTGGGGACACGGTAGTGTCCCCGCCAGACGAGTCAAGCGAAGCGCGAGGGCACTACCTATCTTTTCTCGAAGTGTTTCGCCGTATTTTTAAACCCTTATAACTTAGGCCAGAATTATTCCAGATAATCAAAATTCTCGGGAAATGATGTCGCCGGTGAACTTATTAAATGTATAAAGTTTCAATATCACAGGTCTTATACTTTAGATTTTATTGACATCTGAAAAACCCAGTTTTCGTCACTGACTGACTGACTGACTGACTGACTCACTGATGATCATCAAAATTCCTAGGTACTTCCTGAAGTCCTAGAAAGCTGAAATTTGGTGTGTAAGCTAGAATTAGTACACAACCAACAAAAAAATTCCAAAAGTTGGGAATTTAACCCCCCAACCCCTTAAAATAGGGGATGGAAGTTTGTATGAAACTACGGCAAATATTGATGCTTGAGGTCTCAAAATTGATGTAGGGACTCTTCGTAATAAACAATTAAATACGTGTTTCAGGATTTTTAGTAAATCACCCCACATCCATCAAATTAGGGGGTTGAAAGTTCGTATGGGGGGATGGAAGTTTGTATGAAACTACAGCTAATATTGATGCTAGAGGTCTCAAAATTGATATAGGGACTCTTCGTAATAAAAAAATAAATACGTGTTTCAGGATTTTTAGTAAATCACCCCACATCCATCAAAATAGGGGGTTGAAAGTTCGTATGGGGGGATGGAAGTTTGTATGAAACTACGGCAAATATTGATGCTAGAGGTCTCATAATTGATATAGGGACTCTTTGTAATAAACAATTAAATACGTGTTTCAGGATTTTTAGTAAATCACCCCACATCCATCAAATTAGGGGGTTGGAATTTCGTATGGGGTTTCCCATACGTATATAGATAGGTACAAACTTAATTTCATGTTAGATATCTGCTAGTATACATCTGGAAAAACACGTAATTTTTTTTTGGTAATTATAAGCGCGATTCCAGTGCCCAAGTGGCCAAGCGCCTAAGTGCTCAGTGCCCCGTGCCCAGTAATATCGCACGTTTCAAGCCCAAGTTCCATGCATGTCATGTTTAACAAGCCGAGTTTCACTGCATATCGAGTGACCAGGATCCAGCGCTCAATGACAAGAATCCACATTGAACCGAGTGCCTAGTGCCCAGCTGAGCTGTCGAACGTGCCAAGCGTCAAATCTCTCTGATTTTGAAGAGCGTTTAGCGCATTAATACCTGCTCAGTGCCCAAACGGACGCGTCAAGCCCAAGTTACATACAGGCCCCGTCCAACGAGCCCAGCTCTCAGTTCCCAGTGCCCAGGGTGAGATGAGTGCCCAAGGCCCAGTGCCCAGTACCCACAGTTAGCCGTCGGGCATGCCAAGCGTAAATTATGTGGATTTTAACAGCGCCCCAACGTCAGTGTGCCCAGTACCATAGTACACGCGGCAAGCCCGAATTCCCGTACCGAGCTCCGCGTGTTCATTGCCCAGAGTCCAGTGCTCTGTGACCAAAATGAGTTGTCAAGCGTGTCAAGCGTAAAATTTGAATTTCAAGAGCGCCTCAGCGCCCAACGAAAATAAAGACTAAGTATAAATAAAACAATAGTTAAAAACTAATAAACACACAAATCTCACCGATACCTTCCGTAGATTTGTAATGGATAACAAGTAGTCTGTGTTAGTCCAGGATATAATCAGTCTATATTTTAAATTTCAACCAAATCAGTTCAGTGGTTGTGTTGTGATTGAGTAACAAACATCCAAACTTTCATTTGTGACTTTGTGTTTTAATAGGTAAAATTTGAAGTTAGAAATTGAAATTTGGATCTATACATTACGTTTAATTATCATTTTATCTTGATAAATGTAAAATTAGTTTCACTTTCGGTAGGCCAAAACTACTAACTTTAAATCCACTATAAGTTTTGTAAATTTTCAGAATATACTTCTAAGCAAAGTTCGTATCTACTCGTAATACAAACATATTAGAGAGTGGGCTGTGAAAAGAGGCGCACTTGAAGTGCAAGAAATACACAAAAAAAAAGAAAAATTAAGTTAATAAAAAACATTGTTTTAAAAAACTTACAAAAAGAAATGAAATCCCAACAAAAACATTATCATGTATAATGTAGCCAGACGAGCATATGGCTCACACTGTCAAAAAGTTATCAGATCTCATGTAGGGCAAGACTTCTGACTTTATACACCCTTAAATACAAGCTCTAACTTCACAAACTCTACACTTTAGTTACAATTATGTCTTGACCGTTTGGCTACCGTTACATTGGGCGTAAAATCAAAAATTTATTCACTTTTCAGTACTCTGTAATTTCTGTTAAATCAAAATTTGAAATCAGGAAAATGATTTTGGTGGGATACATTTTTCACTTTACGCCCATGTGACCTGTGTGAACTTAGTGCATTTTTATATTGTCTAGTTTTAGTTTGTACCTACAATACTTATCTATACTTCTATACTTAATATCATAACGTTTGTGAGTTTGTGACGTAAGGGGTTCTCCGGATCTACTGAACCGATTTTCAAAATTATTTCACCAATAGAAAGCTACTTACTATATACCTATATAATATAGGCTATAATAATTTCCAAAATTACGCATCTTTACTTAAACTTGAATGATGTAATCCAAGTTGTAAATAAAATTGCTTTCATCGCGTGCGCTGTGGAAAATATTGAGGTACAAAACAATGTAAACAACGTATCAAAATCTGCTCCTACGGATAACTCACAATAACTGCTTTTACTGTTAAAATTGTGGATTAAAAAGTTTTTTCCTCGAACTTTTAACTTGAAGTATTATGCGGGACAAAAGGCTGGACAAAAATATGTCTAACGCGAAACTGAGTCAGCAAGCACTACTATAGTAGTGTTATTATCTCGCTGCAGACTCGTTCATAAATCATTCGAGTGTTTCGCTTTTGTTGTTCTTTGTTGAGTCGTGCATTACTGCAGAACAAAAGCGAAACACTCGAATGATTTATGACCGAGTCTGCAGCGAGATAATAACACTACTATAGTAGGTAGGTCTCCATAAAGGTATCCAATCTACCAGCCATTACCAGTGGCGCCGCCCACCATCTGCGGCCGGTCATTATCTAAATTAGAATACGTGTTACCTCATTGTGTGTCTAATCTGATAGCATTGTGTGCACGGGCTTATGATGCAGATGCCCGTCCGATTACGGCGAGGATCCTTGTTTGTACACGTGTTTAAATTATGCTGTACTGGTCGTCGTACCTCGCTGCCCGGTGGGCAATAAATCAGGGTCCTTAAGTGAGACAGAGAGCGCTATGGACGGCTTGTTTCCCAATGTTATTGCCCCGCGAACAGCAATATATTATTGCGAATACTATAGTGGTCAAGTTATGGTCGAGGTTCGTAGTGTAAGAAAATTAATAAAAATGATGACACTATTTTGATATGGAGGAATAGGCTCTTCGGATATATTGTAGAAATTAATCCTACCTATTAATATTATAAATAATATGTATTTTTGGATGTATGTTACTCAATCATGCTATAACTATTGAACCGATTTAGCTTACCTAAATTCCAGCGTTCATTTTGGTGAATCAAAAATTTTGTAGATCTAACTGCAGTACACTACTATACTTAGCGTGCAAAGAAATGGAATATGGCACAAATAATGGGTTTTGTTGAGTACTCATAGAATTTACTGATGGTAGGACTCTTCTTGCGAAGTTCATACGAGTACATAGCACCAAAGTTCCAGTTATATTTAAGCAGTAATGTATTAACTGTGTTTTGGTGCATAACGGGCCGAATGGGATTTTTTCCCATCCCTATTTTTCCCACCTGGCCCGGTACCAGGCTGCGCCACCGGGCCTGATGGGATCAACCGCACTGTACGCCGACCTGAAAACTGATTTGTGAGGATGATGAAAACAGTGCAGTGTGTTATAATATTGCAATGCAAAATAATGGGGAGTACTGCGTCTGACATGGCTATCCGTATCACTTAACATCAGGTGAACGTCTTGATTGCCTTATCATTCTTTATTTAAAAAAAACCGTCATACACGCTGAAGCTGCGGAAAACTCTAATATAAAAATAATATTAAAATAACAACAACATTTTTCTAATAATTAATCTTTGCGATAATAGTTTTACAATTGAAAGAAACTGACCTATTATTATCTGGGATCAAGTTTGTTTCCTGTTAATTAACAAAATAATACAATTTATTTTGTTTTAGTAATAATATTGTACGCTTTTGTAATATTTTCTAGGCCGGTACTTCCTTAAAATTTCTATTCCCAGTCCAGAATCATAGGGTAACCTCGAAACTATCATTTCAAGAGAGACTTAGTTTTAGGGCGTTATATAGATAGTTATCACCAATAAAAAAAGTGTCTCTTCAGTCACACATACTAGATAACTTCTAAAAGAAGTTCGTGCCTAAAGCTCATGCCCTGAAACTCCCAAATTGTTCATAATTTTAATTGTACATAACATTATAACTATATAATACCATTCAGCGTATGAGTCATGACAATTAAATTACATAATATTTACATTGAAATTGGTTTTTGCCAGTCATAGGAAAAAAGAAAAAAATTGACGATTCAGGAACCAAAATTAAAACTGCAAAAAATAAACCATAATTCTTTCATAAGCATTCTGAATTCCCTGTTAATTCACATTGTTAATTCCCTGATGCATTTAATAATAAATATATTTATAAAAAAATAAATTCATATTTTTATTCAATATTGCGATAATGTTTCTGTTAAAGTTAGATCAAGCAACCATACGTGCCAAAGAAACTTTCTTAGTATTGAAGGAATGTCCTATCATTGTTATTTCACTTATACATTTAGACTGTTTGAAATATATTAAATACAAAAAAATTCTTCATTCCAAAGCATTCTGAATTCCTGTTAATTCACATTGTTAATTCCCTGATGCATTTAATAATAAATATATTTATAAAAAAATAAATTCATATTTTTATTCATTATTGTGATAATGTTTCTATTAAAGTTATTGTTCAAGCAACCATGCTTTAGAAACTTTCTTACTATCAAAGGAGTACTGTCCTATCATTGTTAATTCACTGATACAATGAGGTTGCTTGAATTTACAACAAATATTTTCTTCCAATACTGTGATAAAATATTTCTCTTAAAGTCAGCTCAATCAAGCTTAGAAACTTCATTAAATTCTGAAAAAGGATAGAAACTCCAAAAAATAAACCATATTTTTTTTCGTTCTTCGCCTTGTTAATTCACTGATACATTACTGCTTGAAATAAATTTACATCCTGTTAATGTTAGTTCAAGCAACCATGCCTTAGCAACTTTCTTACTATTGAAGGAGTCCTATCACGGTCCTATCACCGTCCTATCATTGTTCGCGCCGTGGGCACCCTACGGTGACGTCAGATAAGTCGGGGTGGTGATAATCAGCGATAAGGGGACTTATTGAGCGAGCCCGCATGGTGGCGTCAGAACTAAGTACCTACTTTAAATGCTTTATGGATGGGTTGGGATGAACGCATGTCGAATGAATTCTTATTAAAACATTCTATCGCATTTTGAACGCAAGTATAGATATTTCAATCCACGATGACGCGCCCCACTCTGTCAAACTCCATGCGAATCGAATGAAACATAAGCGATTTTGACAGAGTGGGGCGCGTCTTCTTGGATTGAAATATCTACACTTTTTATTGAAAATGTAATAGAAAATCTTTATTTTTCACATAGGCGTGATTTAGAAGCTCTTATGAAAAGTCAAAACTCTACCGCCATGTTGGGGAAGCAGGGTTGCACCGAGAAGTACTGACAAGAAACTCTGCACTTGCTCCTCTCAAAAATGTCATTTTACACAACTTTTCATATTAGAAAGCTGAAATTCGCATTGAAATTTCTCCTTGTAGACAAAGAGTTAAATTTCCGCAGAATCGAATCTTTGTGTGCGTTTTAGATTATTGAGCTATTGACTTAAACTTAATAAGGACGTAAATGATGATTTTTTTTATTGAAGATAGGCTTGCGCTTGACGACAATCATGCCTGATGGAAAGCAATGATGAGATCTAGGATGTAGCGCGCTTGCCTAGAAAATGCCTATTAACTCTTCTCTTGAAGGCACCTAGATTGTACTTGGCTGGAAACACGGAGGCTGCAAGGGCGTTCCACACCTTAGCGGTTCGTACCAGAAATGATGAAAGGCATATTATGTTCTCATCTCTTGCTTTTATAAAGTAAAAGCGGACGACAAATTGCCTAGTCAACATAATAATTGGCCTCAGTAATTGGCATAAGATTTCTTAGCTAGTTACCACATTACCTAAACTAATTAATAAGGCATACTTATAAAGGGCTACATTAGGAACACAAGTCCTTGGGAGTAATACTGAATTGCTCTGATTTACTAGCCTATTAATACTTTGTTGTTATATGATGGCAAACTTCTGAGTTTGTTGTGGGCTTCTTCTCAGTAGTAAGGACTTTGACTTTGACTTCACAGTTACGAAGCGAAAGTACAGAAGTATACCTGCCAGCACCTAGAAGCGATTGTTCAATCATGCTCCGCATTTATCTCACTAATAGAATCTCGTCAATACCGAAATGTCACTTGAGTATTCGAAGGCTAGTGTTAGAAAGGTGCTTCGATATCAAACGACACCACGAGCGATCTCAAATATCGAGTGCTGTGGGTCAAAGTCGCTTGCATAACACTAGCTTGTCTACCCGCTGTTTGCTTTGCAGATTTTTGCGACTTGTAAAAGCCAAGATGGTTTTTATTTTTGTCCACCTCGCTCTTACGAATATTTTGGTAAGTGCGACAAGCAGCATTGCGAAAGAATGTCACAGAAAAACGACGTTTTACTTATTATTAAAAAATTAAAGCAGTCATCAAAAAAATTGTGAGCGTATTACTGCCAAGCCAAATTATTAAATAACCTGTCAAGTGCGAGTCGGACTCGCGCACTGAGGGTTCCGTACTACAACCGGAGGAATAAAACCATAAAAACCACTTTTCTTATCGAACCGCAAAACTAACTTTGTTTTTAGAGGTTTTATTGTAAATATCAAAAAACTACTAATTAGATCTCGTTCAAACCAATTTTCGGTGGAAGTTTGCATGGTAATGTACATCATGTATTTTTTTTAGTTTTATCATACTCTTATTTTAGAAGTTACAGGGGGGGGGACACACATTTTACCACTTTGGAAGTGTCTCTCGCGCAAGCTATTCATTTTAGAAAAAAATGATATTAGAAACCTTAGTATCATTTTTGAAGACCTATCCATAGATACCCCACACATATGGGTTTGATGAAAAAAAAATTTTTGAGTTTCAGTTCTAAGTATGGGGCACCCCCAAAATTTATTACTTTTTTTTAAATTTTGTGTGAAAACCTTAATGAGGTTCACAGAATACATCTACTTACCAAGTTTCAACAGTATAGCTCTTATAGTTTCGGAAAAAAGTGGCTGTGACATACGGACGGACAGACGGACAGACGGACAGACGGACAGACGGACAGACGGACAGACGGACAGACAGACATGACGAATTTATAAGGGTTCCGTTTTTTGCCATTCGGCTACGGAACCCTAAAAATGCGGATAAATCCATTGTACTTAGTTTTCGACAAAAATTAAGAAAAAAACCATGAATATGGAGCAACTTTTAGATTCTTGGGTGCGTTTACGGACATTGCAGTTTTCGTGGAGTTTTCGGTACATATTGTGACTAGAATAAACAAAATATAATGGAACTAAAATTAACAACACAAAGATTGGTCTTTTATCTACAATTCGTGGTAGAAAAATTGGTTAAAAATCTTTACTTTTAGTACTATAAAAATAGTTTAAATCATCTCTTCTCACAAAATTGGCGATTTAGGAGGGAGTTTCGGTACATTTTTCTGTAAAAAAATACCGATTTTATGTCTTTTAAAAATATCAACTGACAGTAGATATGCTCATCTATACACGGTGGTAGAAAAAATAACAAAAAAAGGACAAACAGTAAATGAAAAAAAATGAAGTTCGCGTGCATTGTTTTCACATATTTTGCTTACAAGCGTAAATCTTAAAGAGGTTACAATAAGGGTTATTTTATTTTACTCGGTCACAGGTTTCTACTATTTAAAAATTCAAATATCAATCAATCAGCCTTTGGCTGCCTTCGCGAGTGGGACTGCACGTCGTTTGCGAGCAGTTGCTGATTGAAAAACATCGCTGTACGTACACGGATATTTGGCAATAACTATCTTGATACTTTACGTAATCTACTGTCCTGACATATTTTTGAAAAGGTAAGCACCTACAGTACCTACAATATTATAATTTATTATAATTAGCTAGAATTGAGTTTATTTATTTTATTCCATTTATTTTATTTGTTCCCCAAGCGTACTAGTGAGTTGAAGGTATACTTAGAAAAATACTACTGGATCTCCTAGACGTATAGAGCTAGCCATCTCGAGTTTGGGCTCGTTTTGTTAGTTATGAAAAGACCTTTCCACTTGACTTGGTGGAACGACCTGAAGGTTTACTTCGAAGACTACTACTGAATCTCCTAGACGTATAGAGTTAGCCTCTAGCTAGCTGAATGATTTATGACCGAGTCTGCAGCGAGATAATTACACTACTATAGTGGTGCAGCCTCTCACCTCCCCGCATATGTTGCACACGCGGCTGCGCTCGTCGGCCGGCACGATGTCGGTAAGCGAGAAACTCGAATGATTTATGACCGAGTCTGCAGCGAGATAATTACACTATAATAGTGGTGCAGCCTCTCACCTCCCCGCATATGTTGCACACGCGGCTGCGCTCGTCGGCCGGCACGATGTCGGTGAGCGAGACACTCGAATGATTTATGACCGAGTCTGCAGCAAGATAATAACATTTCTATAGTTGGCAGCCTCTCACCTCCCCGCATATGTTGCACACGCGGCTGCGCTCGTCGGCCGGCACGATGTCGGTGAGCGATACACTCGAATGATTTATGACCGAGTCTGCAGCAAGATAATAACATTTCTATAGTTGGCAGCCTCTCACCTCCCCGCATATGTTGCACACGCGGCTGCGCTCGTCGGCCGGCACGATGTCGGTGAGCGATATACTCGAATGATTTATGACCGAGTCTGCAGCGAGATAATAACACTTCTATAGTTGGCAGCCTCTCACCTCCCCGCATATGTTGCACACGCGGCTGCGCTCGTTGGCCGGCACGATGTCGGTGAGCGATACACTCGAATGATTTATGACCGAGTCTGCAGCGAGATAATAACACTACTATAGTTGGCAGCCTCTCACCTCCCCGCATATGTTGCACACGCGGCTGCGCTCGTCGGCCGGCACGATGTCGGTGAGCGATACACTCGAATGATTTATGACCGAGTCTGCAGCGAGATAATAACACTACTATAGTTGGCAGCCTCTCACCTCCCCGCATATGTTGCACACGCGGCTGCGCTCGTCGGCCGGCACGACGTCGGTGAGCGAGACACTCGAATGATTTATGACCGAGTCTGCAGCGAGATAATAAATAAGCTTAGAACGAAGTTATTTCGTTATAATAAAATACCTAAATGACAAAATATAAAATTTTATATCAAAGTATCAAAATCGCGTTGATTCACTCATTTCGAGGCAGCTTTGTGTGAGTGTAGGCCGTGCGTATGTATTTAGTGCGATTTGATACCTATCTATTTTGGGAGCACGTCCTTAATAAAGATCCGAAATTCATGAAGTTTAAATTTAAAAGTTATTGTCTTTATAGTTTTCAACCTGCAGGTCACAAAAAATCGCATAAAACCTCGTTTTGCCCGTTAACTAGATATGTTCTTTTGAATACTCTACAACTTAGTACTCGACTGCGATCTCACCTGATGGTAAGTGATGATGCAGCAGAAAATGCTTTACCGGTAGGGTGGTAACTAGACACGGTCGAAGCCTTTCACCAGACCAGACCTGTTTTAGGGGATTAAAAAATTGCTAATTTACTCTATAGGTATTATCCTTTCTTAATTTCGAACTGGATAGATAGATATAGAGATATAGATAGATATATATCAGGACATTACACACGTCGCAATCTAGCCCCAAAGTAAGCGATAGCTTGTTATGGGTAGGTACTAGATAACTGATAAATGTATATACATACTAGCTGACCCGGCAAACTTCGTTTTGCCTGTTATTTTTTTCTCATAATATTAATAATTTTATATATTTATTTATAGGTACAACTGTAACGGGTCACGTTCCGTACATTGAAGATATTTCGAAATTTTTTGTTACAGAGCACTCTTTAGTCGATACTGAAGCCAAAACTGTAATATGTTTAATTTTTGTCCGTTTGTCTGTCTGTCTCTCTATTTCACGGCCACGCATCACGGCTAATCCGCTGGATGGATTAAAATGAGACTTGGCATGATGTGAGTTTATATACCGAAGTAGAACATAGGATACTTCTTATTCCGAAATTCAGCATGGTTTCCCTGGAAGACGACATCAAAGTCAAAATGTTTATGTATTAAGTTATAATTCATTAACACGCGGTCAGATTTCATTCATTCTTTTTTGTTCGAAAGGAGGTACTTCATAGATTGTCTCTGAAATATTTAAAGTTTATCAGTTTTGTAGTTCAGAAATTACAGACATACAAACCCTCAGTGTAAGTCAAACCGTATAGCCAAGTCATGTTGCGATATTACTTATAGCGCCATCTCTAAAATTAATGTGGTACCTTCTTGAAAGTAATTTTTTCTCGCATTACCGAATTTTAGTTATGTCAAGGTGTATCTATCTACCGTTGTCTCACTTTGTTTCGAGATGGCACCTGAGGTTTTCACTTCTGTCAACATTTAATTGAACGCGGCCGAATCCTCTCGCTGGATCAAATATAATTGAATTTCATCTCAACCCCACAATAGCTGGGTTAGGGTTTCCTCTCAGAATAAGAGAGGTTTGTTTAGTAAGTACTTAGATGAAGACCAAAAAAGAAATGGATGGATCGTATGGAAGAGTATTGCACGTTGACAGCAGATAGGAGAGAATGTAAGAAGACTCCATGGTAGAAATTTAGAATCCAATGGCAGGAGTAGCGGGACGGGAAGGGGGAAGGGAGGGAGAGGAAGTGTCCCCTAACCCCCGATACCACTCCCTGAAAAGGTATTGCACCATTCTTGAGCAAATTTAAAAAGATGAAATAATTAAAGTGACGATGATGGAGTCGCTTCGTCGCGGAGAGAAGCGAAAGGGGAAGGGGTGGGAAGAAAAAAAATGGGATTTTTCCCCCCCTCCCAAGCTAAAACTTTCGACACGTAGTAGCTTTTAAGAAATATTTTTTTTAATTATGAAGTTTTGAATTCAATTTTGCTGTTATAATTATACTGAAATACATGTTTTGGAATGGGAATTGTAGCCTAAAGAAGAAGTAAAGGAGTTAGGAAAACCCTTTATCCATCACCATCTACCCCTCACCCCCCCTAAGGGTCAGTCGACAGAGCTTTAAAATCTTGAGGACAGAATTGAGAGGACTTGTTGACAGAACTTTGAACTCTTTTTTAGCCTTCAGTCTTTCCCTTACCCTTTTTAAGGCTCGGTCGACGGAGCCCCTCTTCGCGGGGCTCCTATTTCTGGGTGGTCATAAAAGAAAATCAACTCAGAATCCTCTCTCGCCATCCTCTTCGTCACCTATCCGTTAAGTCGAGGTGCCCCAAGTCCCGAGCTCGCTTCGCTCGCTCTACATCCTAAGTGGTTTGTGTCAAAAATTGAATCTGTAATACTACAAATAACATATTTAAAAAGTTCTGTGGCCTATTTTTTTTGTCGGTACGACAAAATATATGTGTGGTGTTCCATCTCGTCCTACTGTATCTCCTAAAAATCATCCTAACTTCGAAAAAAGACCTCCCGATTTATACTGACCGCCACATAGATGGAATAATTGTTTTTTTGAAAAGCTCGAAAACAGTGCGTTACCTCGTAATGCGAATAGTATTGTTATAATCAGGGACCAAACCTCTACCAAATACAACACCTTTCTCCCCCGAACTCCTGCCAAAGGAAAGTAAATCCAACCCTGATTTAGCAAGTTTCATCAGTACTAACAAATATCTGTAAGAAGTTTGGTGAATCGGCTTTAAACAACTCCAAACAATGGCGCTAAATCGTTAGTCGGTTGCATTTATGTTCAGCTGAAAGAAGCCTCGGTACCCATCTCGCAGAAAGCTTCGAAGCCCTGATCCTGATTTTCGATCAACGGCCCCGAGTATGAAATCCCAAATATTTCCGACGTTATTCTCAGTACTCGAAGCTGATGGCCATCCAGCTCGTGGGTCATCAATTCTTCTGACCATTTTTTAACGATTGTATATACGCTGGAGCAGGTCCTAATTTGTCAATCTGTTTCAGCGTTAACCCTTTCTTGAACAAATAAAAATAAAATACTTGGCATCGACGTAGGTAATGTTCGATATTCTCCGAAACCACAATCGGTATTATAACGTTATTTGCATATCAAATAAATTAAATAGACCAAAGAGGTCGGACATCATACTCCGGCTACAAATTTCGAAACAAACCTGTCAGAGGTGCTGACGTGACAGCAATGAAATGTTTACTTAGCAACGCCATTTAATCAATTTATTAATTTTATTTTTATTTCGAAAATACTCGATAATCCTAAGTCTCCACATATAAGTCCTCGATTCGGATCGATTATTTTTTTACGCTCTTTCATTTGATGTGCGATTCGTTCGATTCCACCGTACACTGGTACCGCCCTTGGTTTTTGTATGGGAAAATTAAATCGGCCAGGGCCAGGGTTCTTCCAGCATTTTGGGACATCAAATATAGATAACAACCCGGTCCCGCACCCAGAGATCATTCCCTGAAAATTTCATGACGATCGGTCCAGCCGTCTCTGAGTAGTTTGGCTACAAATACATTTTTACTTTTATCCCCTCTCCTAAGGGAACCATGGTGGATTTCGGGATAAAAAGTATCCTATGTCCTTCCTCGTAGTATGAACTCAAGTCATACCAAGTTTCATTGGAATTCATTCAGTAGTTTCGGCGTGATGCGCGGCCGTGATACAGAAAGACAGACAGACAGACAGACAGACAAAAATGAAAAAAAATACAGTTTTGGGTTCAGAACCGATTTTAGAGTGCCCTCGAAAAAAAATTTTCAAAATATCTTTATTGTACAGAATTTGACCTGTTACAGATTTATTATAAGTATAGATATACTTAAATATTATATATTGAAAAACATTCATGCTCATCACACTAACATTTACCAGTAGTGGGAATCGAACCCACGACCTCCGACGCAGACGGCAGGTTCGCTGCCGCTACGCCATTCGGTCGTCAAATAAAGGATAGATACCTATCCAGTTCGAAATTAACTGGATAGGTACCTGTTCAGTTCGAAATTAAGTCAGCAATCACAAAGCCTTTCTTTAGAAAATGTTGAATGTTACAATTTTAGATCTAGTCCAATAAATTAATAGTAGATAATATTATATTCATTACAACAATTGTTTACCTCAAAACAATAAATAATATTTTGTTACAACATTGCGGAATGGCGTAGGTAAGAATAATATGGTAAAGGCCACTGTGTAGGTGCTACTAACACTGAATAAACTAATGTAATAATGCACCGCTAATACGGCGTGGGCCGATGTATAAAATACTATATATACTACATATTGTTTTATTAAGGCTTATCGTATAAAACACTATGTTGGTTTTAATTAAAGTGTTTATTAATTACTATCTATTGCCGGCAGTTGAATGGAAGCAGGCGTTACTTTGCGGAAATGCATCATTGCTATATTCCACTAGGTATATACAAACAATTTGTATGGTCTAACTTGCAGTAAGTAACAAGCCAAGCTCCGCCCACCCAGCACGAAGGCAAATTCCCAAGCAAGCAATGCAATCCCAAACTCAACTCTTACAACACTCGACGCATGTTTTGTCCAGCCACCGGGACATCCTCAGAAGATTTTGACTTTAAAATGCGAGATTGTATTGTGACGCTAGTTTGTTACAGATTCTTTTCAGAAAGCGGATTATACTCGTAGCAGAAGAACTTAATATTTCTTGCTAATTTTGGTGTTCAACAGTCTCTCTGGAACCCTGGATTACAGGGATTAAATGTATCCAGGGTATAATGTACCTCTATTCCAGAAGCTAAATCACTTGGCGGTGCTTCTTTGCTGGTAGAATGAAATCAAAATATTGATTTATTTTACTCATTTTTGAAACAATACTCAATAATAAATATTCTTTTTTTAAAAGAACAAATGATATGAAATTTTAAACTGACCCGTTGCGGGAATCGAAGCATCTACCTTTCACTCCCCTCCCCGAGTGGGCTGAGTGTAAACGCAGCCAAGTATATTACAACAAACGAGTGTAAACGCAGCAGAGACCGGCGCGTGCGCAGGTGCGTGAGTCAGCGCGCATCTGCTGCACCCGAGCCGACTGCGTGGGGTTACGCTATACAGTAGATAACCAATTCATAATGAACCCACTTTATACCGTTTTTAACTTTAAACTCGAAGTATTGAATGCAATAATTAATACGTTTTTTTTTCTTTTTTTGCAAACAAAGATTCAAAATGATGACATGTACACTAAAATAAGACGTGTGTCGTGAGACACTGTAGAACTCCATTTTATATTTTCATGTGTGATTCCACCCATCGCTCGATAGATGGCGCTGTCTTCAGTTATCTCGCGCTAACGAATTCAATACCAAGTCTATACGTGATTGCATGCATGCCCATTGTGTTGATTAGTAACAGAAACTTTCATTATGGATTTTCGAAGATTTTCATAGATTTTCAGGAATTTTCGTCACGCAAAAAAATTATTTTCCTTCGCCTACCCTCCGGAAAGATAAATTTATTTCATTGTCAGATAAAAATTTTGAAACACAGTTTCAAAATTTTTCTCTGACAATGAAATACGAAATTACAAATATGGTGTATTCTATCCGTATTTCGCAAACTTAGGCTATCTCTATCTAATCGGTACGTCATCTCATTATTTTGTTACCTGATCAATTTCATTAGTTTTTTCAAATTACAATATTTTGAGCCGAGTAAAATACTTTGAATCGTTGAACATTACAATATGTTAGTGTTAGATGCTATTTATACAATTTGGAAAATATTATATCATAGACATATTGATCACGGGACTTATTGATAAAAACTGACATCCTTATACATTTTTTGAATTTCGCTACAAAAGCGTACCGAAAACAATCGTTTAAAAAATAGAATAAATAAGTCGTATGACCAACGTTGCAGAGGTTGCAGCTATACTAAACATTAGAACAGAACAGCCACAAGTACGTCGCGTTAATTAAAATTCCTAAAACACTCGCAACTCATTAGCCATTCAAAAGACAGAATAGACAAACGCGACGATAAAATAACTTTATCTTTATCTATTTACCCGCGCTATCTTTTATCGAGATGCAAACTTTGCACAAGGCCTCTCGCGTAGCCTTCGCTATTTGTCTGTCTGTATCTGTAGCTATCTATGTTTATATATATTTATTTATTTCATTGTTTATATATATTTATATGCTATAGCTAGAGTCCAGTTATTTTTTTTTTGTTTAGCCACCGATAAGAAAATTCAGGATACGGGCATCCGAACAATTGACGTAAATCTTTTACGTACAAGCGAACAGTAGCGCCACCTGTCAAAATTCTATAGGTGGCTGCTGAGCGAACTACAGCGTGGCCTTACTGTAGGTGCCAAAACAAGCATTTTTGGCACCGATAAACTGGCGACATTTTTTCGTGTCCTCCCTGTTCAAGGTATATTGTCTATAGTTTAACCTTTTTAGGGTTAAGTACCCAAAGGGTAAAACGGGACTTTTACTCGATATTTATAAGGGCATATTTAACAGTAGACGCTTGAAATTTCCACAGCAAATTTAGTTATATATTCACTTAAATATTTTAAAGGGGCTACCCTGTGGGGCTACCATACAGCCCTTAAGCAACGTAATCTTTTTGCTTTTTTCATAGATAAATGCTACGGGACGTTTCGTGCATAAGTTCGACTTGTACTTTTTCATTATTTGAATTTCATTTCCTACCAAAAAAAAATGGAATAGATACAGCTACAGCTGTTATTTGTTTTCCTCAGTGACTTCGATTTATAAAAATCACTTAGTAGGTACTCGTAACGAAAGTATATTGAAATATTAATAAAAGGAGTATTCAGTACACAAATATAAATATTAATAAAGTCGTTGAGGACTTGTGGAGTAGACAATACATCGCCTCGAGCGATGTTTCAACGGCGCCTGTGAGTCGCATCCACATATTATAGCTCTATGTAGGGCGAATAGGGTTTTCAACAATTGGCATTTTATTTAAAAAATTATAAATATAGAACACAATTTTATTGAATGAAAGTTTATTTCCGGAGGATATCACGCACGGGGCTAGACGGAAGAATATTTATATGGATTTTTCGCGTGACGAAAATTCCGTTACGAAGAAAATCTACGAAAATCTTCGAAAATCTAGAATTGAAGTTTCTCTATTGAATGGAAGCAGACGTTATTTTGCGGAAGTCCATAATTAGCAGGACAGGTTAATTTGTTTTGCTATAATCCGCTACTTCAAAAGATTCTGTATGGTACAATATGCAGGAACACTGCCCACATGAAACACCACACACAATTTTCCAACACTTTCTTCGACGCACGTTTCGTCCCGACACCGGGACATCCTCAGGAGATGTTGACTTCACAATTCGAAATCGTAGAGTCGAAGTTTCTCTTACTATAAATGTATGTATGTATAACATTTGGTATCGAACTCTTTAGCCTATATCGGTTCAGTAGTTGCGGCGTAAAGGTGTAACTAAGTAACACACTTATAATATAACAATAACAATATTAGTGTCATTTAAAAACGTTGTTTCTGCTCGTAAGTTGATTAAAAGTGAATAATTATAGTATCGAAATTCGTACACAAATGTAGAAATGTTGGACCCCTTTTTAAGCATCTTGCGTGTACAAAACTATGCGAGATTTGGCATACGAATAAAGAAAAAAAATAAAGAAATACGCATAATATGGCATAAAGAATTTATTTATTATTATTTATTTATTTATTATTATACGGAGAAGGAGTGCAGAAAACAAAAATGGATGAATTTATGTATTTTCGAGTTTCTACTATTTCTACCAATGGTAATAATAAGGTTTTGTAGCACGTCACATTTCAAAACATTATAATCAGCTGAGCTTAACTTAAATAATAATCGGCCAGCTTTCCAAAATATACCATTCGTCGCATCGAGGCTGGGAGCAGGTACTCGTCGGGTCCAACATCGCCGCACGTGTTTGGGACGTCGCCGGCCGCTAGCCTCCAGCTTTCTCTTCCGGGATGGCCACGCGACCCTTCGGCAGCAAAAACTACCCCGTCGCAGTCCCCGCTCCCCCGGGATATTCAGTATAAAACCCAAGGAAGAATCTTCAGAGGATGCAGTCTTACGCATTCCCTAGTACAGACCGATCGACCGGACTTACTAGCGATAAGCAGTAGCACTCATCCAAACCCTGGTACCGACCGATCGACCGGACATACCAAGGGTGCGGATAGCACGACCCCAAACTGGTACATGACCGATCGACCGGGCTTGCCAGCAAAGGTCGTAGGCAGCGAACCTGGTGACGGCCGATCGACCGGCCAGCCAGCTAGCAACGCCTTCAAGCTGCACAGTGCCTGCATATCGTGACTGACTGACTCACCAATTAAATTCCCCCCTGTGCTCAGAACAGTGTGTAACAGTTTGAACTCTTTTAGACCCAATACAAAGAAACAAGTGTATAAACCATATTGGACTTAATGAACTATCTGTGTGTAATAAACATTCATGTGAACTTTTACTTACTTAAACTCAATTGTGCTAATAAATCTACTTATTGTGAATGATCGAGTGTTTTAAATCTGTCTCGCCTGGCTTCACCCTCTCCGGCTCTACCTACATCACACCGAGCCCGGTTATAACTGGCGTCCAACGTAGTGGCCCTGGCAGACAGACCAAATACCCGATCTCAACGCAAGAAGATGGCGATCAGCATGACGGAGGAACAGTTGCAGAGGATCATCACAATGGTTGGTAGCGGAAGAAGAGGTTCATTCGCCAAGTGCACCCTCAGGTACGACGGCACCAAGAACAGTGAGGCTGTTGAAGCCTTCCTGTCCGCTGCTACCATCTACAAGGGGTTGGAGAGCATCAACGATGAAGACGCAATTATCGGAATACCACTTCTACTTAGAGAAGAAGCAGCAACATGGTGGCAAGGAGTCAAGGAGGAAGTCAAAACCTGGGATGACTTCCAGTCCCGGCTGAGAAATGCTTTCGCTCCGAAGACTCCAGGATACATCCTGTACCAGGATATTGTGAGCATCAAGCAAGATGCCACCACAGCCACAGAAAGCTTTGTGGCAAAGAAGAGGGCTCTAATAGCCCAACTGCCCAAACCGACTCCAGACGAAATTCATCAACTGGACATGGTGTATGGGCAGCTCCACATTAACATCCGAAAAAAGGTACCGAGGAACACGGTCAAGACTTTCGACGAGCTATTGGAAGCTGCGAGGAGTGCGGAAGAGTTATATCGCGACCAGAAGCCCCTGACTAAAAGGTCACATGTGATAGATCACGAGACCCCGAAAGCTCTGAAATGCCACTTTTGCCGACGTCTCGGTCATACCATCGGAGATTGCCGCACAAGGAAGGACAGGGAGGCTCGAGAGAGAACGCTGCCCAAACATGCAGATCTCACGAAAGGAAAGGAAAGCAGTAATTCTCCAATCACGCCTACAGCAAAGCTACCACCCGGAAACAAATCCGGTGGAACGCAAAAACCGGGACTTGAAGACGCAGCTTGCTATTCTGGTGGGAAATGAACATACAACCTGGCCAGAAAAACTGCCTAGCATACGTTTTGCAATGAATACTGCGAGATGCTCCTCAACAGGACAAACGCCAGCCTATCTCACCTTTGGGCGAGAGCTTAGGACTCCTGATGATGCTTCAAGGGATCTAAGACAAATCGTATCTTCAGAGAACTTCGTGCCTGAGATTACACCTAAGCTACTTCTGTTGGCAGAAACCTTGAGGAAAGCACGAGAAATACAAGAAGCACAGGAGGAAAGAAGAAAAGACTACACCGATCAGAGCCGTCGTGATTCAATGGTTTATAACCCTGGCGATCTCGTGTGGGTCGCAAGCCATACGACGAGCAAGACGAGCCAAGGGATAAGCTCTAAGTTAGCTCCTCGACGTGATGGGCCCTACGTTATCACAAAACAACATGGGCCCGCCTCTTACGAAGTGGCGCAAGCTGGCTTTCCGAGTACCATAGTAGGAATATATCACGCTTCGGCACTAAATCCATACCGCGGAGATGCAACGACATTGCCTACCCCGGTGCGTCCTATAAGGCAACGAGGTCGCCCACGAAAATCAGGCGATAAGGAAACTACGTCAGACACTACAAAAATGCCTAAAGGAAGAGGCCCACCAAAGAAGAAAATCAGTGGACGCGCTACCCAAAGTCCTGCTTCTTCGCCGGGACGTCGTCAGAACCAGAGGGGGAGACTGTAGCACGTCACATTTCAAAACATTATAATCAGCTGAGCTTAACTTAAATAATAATCGGCCAGCTTTCTAAAATATACCATTCGTCGCATCGAGGCTGGGAGCAGGTACTCGTCGGGTCCAACATCGCCGCACGTGTTTGGGACGTCGCCGGCCGCTAGCCTCCAGCTTTCTCTTCCGGGATGGCCACGCGACCCTTCGGCAGCAAAAACTACCCCGTCGCAGTCCCCGCTCCCCCGGGATATTCAGTATAAAACCCAAGGAAGAATCTTCAGAGGATGCAGTCTTACGCATTCCCTAGTACAGACCGATCGACCGGACTTACTAGCGATAAGCAGTAGCACTCATCCAAACCCTGGTACCGACCGATCGACCGGACATACCAAGGGTGCGGATAGCACGACCCCAAACTGGTACATGACCGATCGACCGGGCTTGCCAGCAAAGGTCGTAGGCAGCGAACCTGGTGACGGCCGATCGACCGGCCAGCCAGCTAGCAACGCCTTCAAGCTGCACAGTGCCTGCATATCGTGACTGACTGACTCACCAATTAAATTCCCCCCTGTGCTCAGAACAGTGTGTAACAGTTTGAACTCTTTTAGACCCAATACAAAGAAACAAGTGTATAAACCATATTGGACTTAATGAACTATCTGTGTGTAATAAACATTCATGTGAACTTTTACTTACTTAAACTCAATTGTGCTAATAAATCTACTTATTGTGAATGATCGAGTGTTTTAAATCTGTCTCGCCTGGCTTCACCCTCTCCGGCTCTACCTACATCACACCGAGCCCGGTTATAGTTTTAGTTAATTCTGTCGCCTTGAATCTAAATCTATCTAGCCTTGCTCTAGCAAGGCTTTCGTGGCGCCTGCGAGCCGCTTCCACCATTGATTGCTGTACGTAGCTAATCTAGGGTTGTCAACAATGATGAAATAAGAAAACTAATACGCAATAGTCGCTAATGACTTGCCCACTCGACAGTACTTCGCCTACAGAGAGGTTTCCACGGCGGCGCCTGCAAGTCGCATCTACCAATAATTACTCTATGTAGGTCGAATAACTAGGGTTGTCAACCATCTAAGATTGGCAAATTATTTTCATACAAATTATAACAACCAACTTTAAAGAGTTGATTAGCATAACTGTAAACTGTTACAGGGGGGCTATTCACGTTACGTGTCGGCTACATTTCGTGATGTGATATGTTTAAAAAGGTGATTCTATTTCCGTACTTATGCAGACGATATTGAATTCAAAACATTTTTTGCGGACACTGAAAAATTAATTTTAATTCAATTAGCATAGAGCGTAAAATTGAATGTAGTTCAAAACGCCATATTGGTCGACTCGGTCGGTCGGAAATTACTTAAGCGCCTCTAAGTTGAGCATTGTATTTCCAATGATGAAATACATTCAATTTTACACTCTAAGCCAATTACTGTAAAGTTCATTTTTCAGTGTTAATATTTTTTTCTTTTTCTTTTATCGAATCACTGAGTATGTGAAAACGTTACGAGAATGCCATAGCTGGTAGGTATTTACAACATTTCATAGAGAGTTACATATTTGTCCCGTTTGCCGTGGAGACCCTGGGGCCATGGAGTCATAGTGCCAAAAAATTCATTCGAGAGCTTTCCCCGCGTTTAATAACCTCAACTGGTGACAGAAGGGCTGGCTCATTTTTTGCGCAACGTATCAGCCTAGCTGTTCAACGCGGAAATGCAGCCAGTATTCTTGCCACCATTCCACGCGGGCAAGACTTGTATAGTAATTAGAATAAGCTAGTGATAAGTCTTATTGTAAATAAAAAAAATAAAAACATTTCACACGAATATGAAATATTCAAAATTAATATATATTAATAAATAATTAAATTAATCGAAAACGTCTCAATATTAGTTTTTTCAAACTGTCAAAATTTTAAGACAAACGAAAAATAAGGCGATTTCTTTAAATATATAAATGTCTGCTATGACTCATGAATTTGAGTAATTGGATTGGTGTAATTTAATGATACTTGGAACTACCACCTACATCCTCTGATTTTGTTATCCTAAGTTTTCTGAATTACCTTCCTCTATGGAAGCAGTTCAAAATGCAATGTTCCTAATTACTTAAACAAGTAAATAATTAAAAAAAATTAAAAAAAACACTTCTGCTCTGTGGTAAAACGCCTTTTTCAAGAAAATATAACCTCTGTCACTCGGGACTAAAAACATTATAACCCTTTATTTGGGCAGTCGTGTAAAAAATAACTGTCATTTATTTGGCAACCCTATCTCTACCGCCCACAATGATTCTTGTTTGACCAACGCCATTCGTACTAGACCTTCTATCTCTCGGACCATACGATGTGTGGCAGGTCTTGATGAATTGGTGGTAGGAACCAAGCAGACATGACCCCTAACCTTTAATTTAGGAAGATATTTCAGAGGCCTCGATATACTGGTGGGCTTCGTAAGTGGGCACCACCAATCGTACGTGACCCCTGATGTCTAATTAATGATAATGTACGGAAGGTCTCGATATGATGGTGGGCGTGACCTCAGCTGGCGCTACATTTCTTTATTCCTAGAAGGTTTGGGTAAGAGGATTGTAGGATTGATTATTATTATATGTCAAGTCAACTCAAGTTTGCGCGTGGAGCTTTATACAGGGTTGAATGAAAAATACCACAAATTCAAAAGCCTAACAACTTTTGTTGTACTTAAGACTTTTCAAAATTCAGTACCTATCAATTTTCTTCATGCAAAAATTTAATAAATCATGTTCCGTAAAGTGACATTACAATGTGAAATCAAATAATCAAATGTCTTTGATTTCACAGTGTAATGCCACTTGTGAAAAAATTAATAAATAAAACAACAACATGAAACATGATCTATTACTTAATATTTTTATTTTTACCTGTATTTCAATACAAAATAAAGCGTGAAGAAATAATGGAATGAAGAAATTTAATAGATAATTTACAAAATATCGAGTTAAACAAAAAGTCGTAGAACAAAAGTTGTTAGATTCAATGATAGGAACTACTAGGCTGAGAGTTTTTTGGTATTTTTTATTTAACCCTGTATGTGTATACGTTTTGTTCATCCCTCACACTCACAAAATCAAAAACTGTACAAATATACCCCATTGGTTCATACGTCTACCTCTCGTCATGGGATAGTAGGTTTGAATCTCATGCACGCACTTTTGCGTTTGTAAAAACTAATTATAATAAATATGAAGGAAAACTTCTCTGGGAAGCATGCGTGCAGAAGAGGCACATAATATGTGGGACACAAAAAGGAACACAATTTAACACCAAGTTTACGTACACAAAATGCCGCGCGCAAAGATGAGTTAAACTAAGTATACGAGTATTTTAACAATTGTAATTTGTAACTTAATATTATGCTGAGAGCATATTACAGACTGGAACGAGAGAGTCGCTGGCAGCGAATTTTTCAGGTGTGGCGTCATCGGATCGATGCGGTAGAGTGGTGACGTCATGGAAATAATTTCTGTGGGTAAATGACAACAAAAGCTTTAAGCCCATTTTACACCGCGAGCGGAGCGGACCCATTAAGGACTCCGTTCAACTCGCAATAGTAAATTGCATACTTGTGTTTCCACCAGTAATTAGTACACAAGTATGAAATTTACTCTTGCGAGTTGAACGGAGTCCTTAATGGGTCCGCTCCGCTTGCGGTGGAAAATGGGCTTTAGCCAAAGAACCAAAGAATGCCAGTAATACCATAGTAGATAGTGGTAGTGGAATGGTTAACATAAAACTATAAGTCTTAACGTTAGATTCGAAAGTTCGGGGTTCCATAAATGAAAGTCAACCTATCTATAGTAGTGTTATTATCTCGCTGCAGACTCGGTCATAAAACATACGAGTGTTTCGCTTCTGTTGTTCTGCAGTAATGCACAACTCAACAAAGAACAACAAAAGCGAAACACTCGAATGATTTATGACCGAGTCTGCAGCGAGATAATAACACTACTACACACAAGCACCTCTGACTTTTACGAGATAGTGTGCGTTTTTCAAACAAAGTTTCTTTTCGGACGCTACTGCGGAGGGGGCTAGCCGGAAGAAAAAGGGTTTTAGAAAACGAAAATCCCGTAATTAAGAAAATCCACAGATTTTATAGTCGTAACTTTGAAAGTGAAAGAAGAACTCTTTATCATAGAGGCCCAAGAGGGAGTCCTCGACTTCAAAAGTGTGGCAAAAATGCTTTGCCGAAATTGGCAAACCCGAGCCGTCGCTACACAATTTTTCACGCACACTAGCATCCGCACACCATATACATTTCAAATGGACACACTCACACTACAAGAAAAAGTTGCCGCACTCACGGAGCTGTCGTTGTTAGGTAGGGCTCTATCTAGTCGGAGCGCGAGCGACCTATTATAAATCTATATCTTTTATTTTGTCCACATGCAACATGGCACCGATGCAGGCATGCAATCGGGTATAAATGATTTGGTATGAGAAACTCGTCATCGCGATCTACCTCGACACAGCGCCATCTATCGAATGGTGGGTGAACTTCGTTTCAACCAAGTGTTCCACGACACTCTCGTATTCTTTTTTACTGCTAAGTACCAATTCTTCATGTTATTCTTAATTTTTTAAATTCCGCATCCCGGAGAAATATTTACAATAAGGTGTGTCAATTTCAAGAAATTAGTTTGACACAAAATAGTAAGTAGATTCCCGGACAAATTTCTTTTGACAGAAACTTGTGCAATCAGCGGACAATACAGATCCGCTGACAGATGACAGATGTCAAACGAAACCTCGAACAATCCCCAGCGCAATGACAAATGTCTAACGAGCAACATTTGTCAGTTTTTGTCATTAAAGCTGTCGCCCTGTTACGTTTTATGACGCATTGTCTGATTGGACCGGTATTTTTTGTTTTATTTTTAGCGTTTTTATATTGTCACTGACACCGTTACGAATTTCGTTTTAGATGCTTTTTTACTGTTAATTGTTTTTTTTTTATTCTACACGATTTAAAGATACACGTATAATAAGTTCGGTTTTGATGACAAAACAAGGATTTTAAACATACAAATATGTATTTTTTTATTATGTATTCTGCTGTTCCAGAAACCGTTGTTTTGCCGTATGTAAATTATATTTCACGTAGGTGTATGAAAAACTTTGAGAAGTGGTGCTGGAGGAGGATGCTTCGCATACCGTGGACAGCCAAAAGAACGAACATTTCGATCCTCAAACAACTACACGTTAGCACCAGGCTCTCGACAATCTGTTACCAGAAAGTTCTTAGTTATTTCGGTCATATTGCACGCCGCCTTCCAGATAATCTGGAGAAACTTATAGTTGTGGGCAAAGTGGAGGGGAAACGACCACGCGGCCGATCACCTAGCCGCTGGTCTGACCAGGTGAAATCACTCACAGGCCTTCCTTTCGCAACAGCCATCAGAAAAGCCGAAGATCGAAACGGGTGAAGAGACCTGATGAAGAACATATTGAAGGAACTGCAGTGCGGACACGACCTTCAGTAATGAAGACGACGACCAAGGAGGAGGAGGTATGATAAACAGTTTACGACCTATTCTCAGACGTACCGAATTTACTGAATCATATCATCATAAAAACCGGTCAAGCCGTTTCGGAGGAGTTTTGTTACATGACGCGGGATTTTATGAGTAGGTAGAGTTAGTGCATCTATGTATGAAATAAGAATGCAGTAACTTAGGTTTGCAATATTCAAGAGATGCTATTATAATAATTATACTTATTAAAAAAAATATACCAAATTACCAACCTACATATAAAGTTCTAAACCATGAATTTACTTATACTAGATATAAATCGATGCAGTAAGTTAATAAGGTATTTTACCATTTACCAGTGTTTATGTACCTACCTATAAAACTTTTCTCTAGTAGGTACCTACTTACGTATACATCAATCGATAAAAACTTCTTTATTTCCCCCCACCCCAAATATGAATAAAATTTAATTATTATGAACTGTGATAAACGAAAGATTTCGAATCGGATTCTTTGAATTTAAGTAGGTATTTAAACTAATGAGTAATGTTTTGAAATTAAATTAAATTTATAAACATTTTTATGGCCATTCTACTGCCATTTAAATGGCAAGGATATTATGTTAAACTGATTAAATAATAAATATAATATGTAATATTATTATGTTTATAAATTATTTAAAGAAATATTTACGGTCCATCTGTATTGAAGCAGAATGGAGAGCTTTTTGACTCTCCATTCCCGTCCTCCTCTACTGTTTAAAGTTTCATCAAAATCAGCCAGGAAAATTAAAAATCAGCTAAAACCCGATATACCTACCTAATTACAATAAATACTACCTTAACAATTTTGTTGGGCATTTACCTTTTTATCGCAACATTACGAAGTTTCGAAGAACTTTCAAAGGATAGGTAGGTACGCACCTAGATACTTAGTAAGGAAACTGATACCTGCTACCTGTGCCTGCTACGAAAAAGTCGAAGTTAGCCATGTAATTAATTTACATACCTACCTACCTAAATTTAATAAAACAACTCTAATATTTTTAAGCGCCGTTTTTAACACAACTAAGGAATTTTACACTACGAAGTTTGTTCAAAGAACTTTCAAATTAATAAGTTATTTCATCGTAAAGAAAACTTGACAACTCTGCAGGTCTTAGCGCAGTATAAGAAATCAATACGCGAGGAAAGCTTCCTAGCATTTCAACCTCCGACAGAATAAAACAAAAAGAAACCTGCGTTCGTCAAAAGTCGAAACGAACACCACAAAACATTTTACGACTAAACTTTTTATTATAAGAAAACCACAAACTCCCAAGTCCGAAGAATTAGTCGTAAAAATAATATTTAATGATTTCGGAAATATAAAAATAGCGATTTTACTACCTTGCGGTTTATTTATTGATGACTTTTTTTAATAATGTGTTAGCGAGTTTGTAGAATATCCATTGATTTAAAAAAGAAACTAGATAGAAAATCGAAAGGTTTTAGGACATCCCAAAGGCATTTGACAATCAAAAATACTTATTATCAATCAAAAACATTCGAATTTTACTAGCAACGTAAGTAACTACGTAAGTGTAAATAATATTAAAAAAAGAAAATTACATCGAAACCCCAAAAAATTTTCACCGTACATTGTACGGGTAACAAAGGAATACAACTAAAGCGGCTACTACGTATAATTTAAGGGGTGAAAAGACTTACGTCCATTGCGCGTCCCGCTGAAAAAAAAACTATAAAAAAGAGCACTGTAGCTGTACTACATGACAGAACTGAAAATCACAGACTACGCGTTTCCGAACGCCAGAACGCGTTTCGAAGGCACGACCGCCCACAAGAGTAGTTGCACGCCACTGATCTAATTCGAAACGTACGTTTGAAAAGTGACGTAATGTCCGCCATCTTTCCCTTCCCCTCGGCCCCGCCTAGCTTCCTCGCTGGAAAAATGCACTATTTAATCAATTTCAGAGTGTTGAATGTGTGGACTGTATAGTACAGTATGAAAGCTTTAGTAGCACCGCGTAAACTTTTCCATCAATCGATGCGTTCCATTTTCAATTTGTGTTCCATTTTCAATTTGTGTTGCGTGCGCCGGCTGGTTGTCTTTTTGAGTTACGGAGTTCGCGACGCTTTTGGGTTTATCGTTTTTTGTCTTGCGTAATGTTGGCCTTGACTTTTTAATGCCTTTATTATGTTCTCTCCTTTTCTAATCTTATTTTTTATTTAAGTAAATATCGATTGTAACGAAAAGGAAAGTTTGACTGCTTTTTGTTCTGCAATGACAATGAAAGGATAGTATTGTTATTTGTAATAAATAATACTCCGTACAAAATTTGTACGGAGTATGAAAGCTTTAAATATCACGTAAAGTTTTCCATCAATCGATGCATCCCATTTTCAATTCGGATTGCGCGCGTTACTTAGTCGCCTTTTTGAGTTGCGGAATTTGAAATGCTTTTGAGTTTATAATTTTTTGTCTTGCGTAATGTTGAGCTTGACATTATAATGCATAAATTATTATGGTCTCCTTTTCTGCTTTTTTTCAAAATATCGATTTTGAAGGAAAAGGTTGACTGCTATTTTTTCTGCAATTATAATGAAAGCAATAGTAATTATATCTACCAGAAATCCTAAAACCTGACCTTAAAAGCTGAAATTTATAGAGCAGATAAGGGATAAGGATTAAGGAAGGTTTTTTTTTAAATTCTCACAGGATCTCCGAAGTGAAGCTGGGTACAGACCAGCTCGTGATAAATACCTAACTAATACTTTGAGAAAATTACCTACAATATTATTGTTGTACAGATATTAATGTCACTCTAATATAACAGAGAGGAAGGTCAGTAAACGTAAAGTTACGTTAATACTTGTAATGATGAACATCTTTTTGATTTTTTTTTGAATTTTAGGCTTCAGTTTTATTATTTTATCTTATTACTAGCTTACCCGGCAAACGTTGTTTTGCCATATAAATTTTTTTCTCACTTAGGGACATAAAAAATAACAACCCGCTTCCAGACCCAGAGATCATACAATGAAAATTTCTTAACGATCGGTCCAGCTGATATGGAGGAGTTTGGTGTCAAAAAAAGCGAGAGAATTTTATATATGTATTAGAAAAAGATAGTGTGAAGTTATTTTTTTAATTTTTTAATAATGTATGTACTTAAACCCGTAAATAAAATAAATTAATCCTTTGAATAAATGTCAAACGGACAACAAGTTAATTATAATACGAGTAATTAAAGCGGAGTGCGTTGGAAAATGTTAAAAGCTTCAAAGTTAAATTAAAATCACGTGCATTAACTTTTACGCAACTAATGTTGATCGCAGACTGCCGCTTGAAAGTTATTTTTCATTTACATCATTTTGGAAAAAAAACTAAAACTCTTATACACACTACTACTCTACTACTTTTTTGCGTTGTTAGTTAAAAAAAATACATTTTTTTTGCTAAGATTGTGATATAACGATTTAATGGTGATACTGCCATTCCCGCAATTTTATAGAGTTCGCAGGTTGATGAGTGCAGTGCATCTGACATGGGCAGGTGTATCACTTAACGACAGGTGAATGTCTTGTTTCATCCTTCGATGCTTCTTATAGAAAAAATAACACAAAAACGTTTTTTGTAAAATAAATTTCACTAAATCCTTTATAAAGATACATTTATCGTTTAAAAGCACATCCGTATCCTCATTAAACGGTTTCCGCTCCGTTACGCTCTTCCGCTCGAACTCCGCTTATTGAGTTCTACTCCGCCATTTTCCTTTTGTGTAAAAAAAAAAATATAACGCTGACTGATTTACATTTTCCATACATTTTCAGTCCCTGTGGGTAATTACAGCAGAGAGAAGCCAATGTCGCAGGATATCGAACTATAGCAATATTATGTGCAATGAGGAACAAAATATAGGTAAGTACATTTGCTCAAAAAGTAAACTTTTCCATGTTTGCGAAACGTGCGGAAAATTATTGTTTTCCGCACTAGTACTTTTTATTTTCCTATTGCATATTATAATATATCATTAAAATGTATGAAGGAGGGTTTTAATCAGGAAGTTAAATACCTACTATAGATTCAAAATCAATTAATTTTCAATGATTTCCTTTAGCAAATGAATTAAAAAAAAGAAGTTAAATACCTACTATAGATTTAAAATAATTAATTTTCAATGATTTCCCTTCGCAAATGTTTAAAAAAGTCGTTCAATGTTGTCGACTCGTGCTTTTGCCTTGGGTCACCTTAAAATGGTACCTATTTACCTACCTATATATTCTGGCAATTTCACAATTTCTATTGCCATAAAAATTTTGTACGCTTTTCTTACTCTGAAACACTGAATAAAGGACAAATGCATCCAAGACAGCAATAAAACGTGTAAAGAGTTCAAACAGCGGAATTCGCGGCGGAAGACTGTGAGGACGCGCGGAAAACGCATAATGAGGATGCGACCTATAGTTGTGACTAGGAAGGTCACGATATAAGGGCCAGAGCACACTGAGCTACAGACTACGCTACAAATTTTTTTGTTGATGTGTGAGTGAACTCAAAAGGACAGCAATGTGGTTTTTTTTTTTTTATACTATATTAGGCTAGCGCTTGACTGTGATCACACCTGATGGAATGTGATGATACAGTCTAAGCTGGAACGCGCTTGCCTAGACGATGCCTATTCACTCTTGATTTGAAGGCACCCGGGTTGTAAGTGGCAGGAAAGACACTGCCTGGGAGTGTATTCCAGGCCTTTGCAGTGCGTATCAGGAACGAGGAATCATACCGCTTCGTACGCGTCTTTGGTACGTCAACTATGTATGGGTGGAAGCCTTTACGATGCCTTGCCGATTTGTTATACGTAAGTAGTAGTAGTAGGGTAGAAGTAAGATAGATAGATAGTGATAGAGAGATAGCGATAGATAGATGTATATAAGTAGATAGATATGAAAGATCCATCAGTTTAATTTCACTATCGAATTGCAAATTCTGTTATGATAGTGTAAATGTATGACAATAAATAAATAAAATGGACTTAAAATACGAATGACTGACTGACTTCTAGATTATCGTAAATTGGGCAAACTGTTACGTCAAAGTAGTAGGACTCTTGTTTTTTAGGGTTCCGTACCTCAAAAGAAAAAAAAACTATCTGTCTGTCCGTCTTTCTGTCATGACCCTTTATTTCAGTAACTATTAAAGATATCGACATGCAATTTTAATGATTGTAGAAAATAGTGGCCCCACGTCTTTGCAATTATAAAACCGAATTTACGGTTCGGTTAGAGAAGTGACTCCTATGGTTTTACCTTCTCTATTGTAGTTATTTTTAACCGACTTCAAAAAAAAGGAGGAGGTTCTCAATTCGTCGGAATCTTTTTTTTTTATGTATGTTCCCCGATTACTCGAAGATGCGTGGACCAATTTAGAAAATTATTTTTTTGTTTGAAAGGGTTTTAAAAATTTGAAGGACTATTAATGATTGAACAAAACATTGCCCGACTTCGAATTGGTGTACATTAAAAATTATTTCACTCTTTGTAGTGGCATTTGAAGTTGGTTTTTTGGAAAGAATTTTTTATTTTTTCTTTGTTTCATTTTTTAATAGAACTCCGGTACGCTCTGTGTATATTCCTTTGCGGAACCCTAAAAAGTAAAATTCGTTACCCCAATAAAATAGAATACCAATATCCTTAAATCTCTTTGTATATTTAATGGTCGCAGTAAATCGAATGGACGAATTCCAGACTTAGTACAAGAGACACTATCAGTATAGTGCGTACTAAATACATATATTTTATTACAAAGTTTATTACTTGGTTCCGAGTAACAACTATTTTAGTTCAGGAGCCGGTGGATGATTGGTACCAAGTGTTTAAGCGAACTTGTATCTCGACTAAGCCTATATGTATATAGTATGTTGTCTCGAGTCTCTAGACTCTACATTAAGCCTATCGTCTTGAGTCTAGACTAGGTAATTCACGAGGATCTAGAGATACTTTGGAATGCCTTCGGCTTAAACATACAACACCAGAAATTAAATGTTGAAAACGGAAGTTTGCCTCGGGCCCAACTGGTCCCTAGAAAAAAACTGTTTTATTTACATGTTTATGTAAAAGACCAGTAAGTCTTATATACGTAAAAGACCATTAAATAGTAATTAAATAATAAATTAGCCAAAAAGATTTAATTATTTTGCTGCTGCTACCTCTACTAATCCGCTACCGCTTACTATAGAATACCATTTCGTATTGTGAAGTCAATATCTCGAAAGATGTCGCGGTGTCGGATTAGGTATCCCTACTGTGGATCCTGCTTTAAAACAAAAGTTTTTGATCTCGGAAAAATCCATGGCCCTTGCGGGATTAGTGAATTTACTACGGTACCCGATAAAATGTATTAAGTGCATATTATATTGAATTATTTGTTGTCTTTCTCACTCTTAAGACTTCGTTGGTGGGTGCGACATGCAGTGTCGCGGAAGAATATAACAGAAAAATTACGTTTTACCTACTAAAAAACGAAACCAGTAATCAAAAATCTGTTTCCAAACGTTTTTGGCTATTATCATTACCGACACAATAAAATCAAAAACATAATTACATCAATTGTAGTTTCCGATAAAAATTAAAAAAAGTAAGATTTCGGAGCACGTTTTGGGAGAACTTTCTATCGAGAAAATTTTATCCGATCGTGTTTCTGCTTCACAACGATTTTAGATTAAAGAACCTAAATAAATGACGTTTAAATCTAAAAGTATTTGTTTTTATAGTTTTTAAACTGCAGGTCAACGAAAATTGCTTAAATACATCGTCTACGTCGTTAAAATTAGAGTGCACTTAGAAAAATAGGAATTGCTTTAAGTTTAAAGTCGTTAGAAAGTTTCGCGCTTACTCTCATACTGTATTCTAAGACGGCGGTTCCGGGAATGTTTAAAAAAAGCTTTAACTACCCTCCGAGCGACGGCCTCGTAAAGCGCGGCTTGGATTTGCACCAACACAGAACTACTATTGTCACAATAGACGTATACAAAGGACCCGGCGGACCGCGCAAAAAAACTGTCGCAAGTTTACTGGTGTCAAAAATATTTTTTGACACCAACAGCGTCTGTTGTAAGCCGACTGCAGTATTTTCTAGCGCGGTCCACGTCACAGATCACTATGCTTGTTATAAGACCGCACGTGAGTTTCCACAGGGACGATTTCCGCCATGTTGCGGCGTATTAGTGGAAATTTTGACAAATGCCGCTTTTTTGTATGAAGAAGGTAGACGTAGGATGTTTTCATGGGCTCATCCTTGAGTTCATATCGATGGCCAACACAGTAACAAATTTACAATTGTCATTCATACTATTTGAATTGAAGGTATTTTGATAATAACTACTATGAAACTCACTGCATACTATGAACTTTGGAAATTGGAAGCCAGAACTGCGCCCTTGGCTTCGATATGTCACGAGATCATTTTTGGAACGAAGTTCCTTATCGCGCGTTGCGAAAGGGGGCTAGACGGAAAAAATTAAGACGGAAGTTGTAACGACACTTTTTGCTATAGTAAGCTATTGTAAGTCGTGCGGCGTGCGCATGTTTCTCTGTCTGTCTCTCTCTCTCTCTTATAGAAAGCAAGCCAGATATACTTCGTTCTATCCGGGTGTCCCTTGACACCTCTCAAGTTTTTTTTTAAATATAATAAATTAATAAATAAAATAAATAATAAATATAATAAATAAATAAGCCTTTATTCAGACATAGCAGTTTCATTAAATTTTTACAGAGTTATCCTAAATACCACCACCGCGCTCCCGTCTGTTTGCCTTTTGGCAAAGGCCTCTTCCATCTGCTTCCATACATTTCTGTCCCAAGCTTTCCTAGTCCATGCTTTTCCAGCTACCTCTGTTATTTCATCGACCCATCTTTTAAATGGTCGACCTCGATACGACGATCAAAGAACACACAAAGACTAAAGATGTTACTGTTACCATCAAAAAATTAAAATGGAAGTGGGCCGGGCATACAATTAGAGGAGCAGAAAAATGGACAAAAGTCTTAATGAACTGGCATACCAGGCACTTAAAAAAGAAATTAATAAATAAAATGCAGCTTATTAATCCAAGTTTTAAGCTACAAAACTCATTTTAATTAACCCACTATTAGCGAAAAACTAAATAAAATTAGAATGTTCATCGCTCGAATGGTAATGCCCCGCTTAACCCTGAACAACTGCAGAACTGTTGCAACTTCACACCGTTGGCCGTAACCGTAAAAACGTTATCTCTTTTATTTTAGACGCGGTATTCGTTCCATCCGGGTCTCCCTTGACACCTCCCAAGTTTTTTTAAAAATATAATTATTAAATAAAATGCAGCTATTAATCCAGGTTTAAGCTACAAAACTCATTTCCTTAAGCCTACGATGTTTAAACCCACTTAGCCCTGAACAACTGCTGAACGTAAGCACAGATGCAACAAATCAACTTGTTGCAACTTCACACCGTTGGCCGTAACCGTAAAAACGTTAACCCTTTTATTTTAGACGCGGTATCTTTATTGAAAGTGCAACGAATTTATCACCCGCCGCACTCAAACCAACGATGCATTCATTAGTGGTTATTATGATGAGGTAATGGCGCAATTTACGGACTGAAAAATATGATAAATGGCGTTGTTAAATATTTCAGTTGCCTATATTTCATCATAGACAAACTGTTGACTTTCAGGATAAGGTTTAATTTAAAAGAGAGTGCGATTTGTAGAGTCCGTTAGTGTATTTTACACAAGCATAAACTTATTCTTCTAATAAATAAAAAAAGACGCGAGTGTCAAGAAATACTCATTAGAAACTACAAAAATGTTTAGATAACACTTTATATTTTCATATGTGAGTTCACAAATCGCGCGATAGATGGCGTTGTCTTCAGTTAGTTCGTTATACTAAATCGCGCGTTACAGGTATACGTATCTTTAACTCTAGGTTTTGAAGAATTTTTCGTGACGGGATTTTCGTCACGCAAAAAATCCATTAGCTTTCGCGTAGCCCCTTGCGCGATACCGTCCGAAAAGAAACTTTGTTTCAATATATTAAAATCGCTTCGGCTTATAACTCGAGCACAATCAAAAGCGTATGTTTGCAGATGCAGTTGGAGTGCGATTACTTTAATTTTACATGACTCACGCGGTATGTCGTATCTCAAAGTGAACATCAATATCGCCACTCACAGTGCTAATTTTATTATTGTTGGTTTAAGTTTGCTCTTTCTCGGGGGATCGCTTCAGCGATTTTATTATTATTGGAAAATAGTTCCTTATCGCGCGTTGCGAAAGGGGGCTAGACGGAAAAAGTTAAGGCGAAAAGTTGTAACGACACTTTTTACAGTAGTACTAGTAAGCTATTGTAAGTCGTGCGGCGTGCGCATGTTTCTCTGTCTGTCTCTCTCTTATAAATGCCTTCACTTATTAATCGAAAGGAACTTTGTTCTATCCGGGTTTCCCTTGACAACTCTCAAGTTTTTTGCTTTAAGATGCTCATGAAACCGCTTCGGCTTATAACTTGAGCTCAATCAAAAAGCGTGCGTAAAAAGCAGATGCGGTCAGAGTGAGATAATTTTAATTCCACGTGACGCGCGCCGCGTGTCATATCTCAGAGCGAGCATTAACGATTGCCGTATTGATTATTTATTATTGTTATTGGAAATTAGTGAAACTGAAAATACATTTTTAAATTTTACGTATTTTGCTGGTACTAATATACAGGCGAAAGTTTGTATGTGTGTATGTTTGTTACTCCTTCACGCTATAACAGATTACTAAACCTAATTGATTGTGGGACGAAAGAGATTTTGCCCTGGATTAATATACTTACAGGGTGTAAGAAGACCGCTACCGATAACAACTTTGATACGTAAAACACTTTTTTTTTTCAAAAAAAAAACAAAAATAAATGCTGCACTAGTTTTGCTTATGTCTAGTAGAAAAGTTTTTAAAAAATGAGATCAATTTTTTTTATTTACTTGTCAATCTAACGCAAACAGCTAATACGATGATGCTATAGGTCAACGTCCGTCAAAAGCTCAGCTGATCGCCGCTCGCATAAAGGTCTACAGTCTATACAAACTGTGCGATGTAAACGGTGCGTTGACCCCACGCTATACATTGCTGTGTGAAAATAATAATCAACTAAAAATTTACTACAAGCATGAGTCCAATCCCAATAGAAGGAACTATGCAGGAGACATTAAAGTGTGCAAGTATGTACACAACCATATATTTTATAATATAAGGGTAAGGGTTAAATATAAGGGTTCCTCGAGTACGGAACTCTAAAAATGTAGTAATAAAACTGTAAACCAAAGTCAGACGACTGAGTAAACGAGAAAAAGACTCTGAATAAGTAAACTAGTTGCGAACAGAATTTCCCACTAAACTGGAAAGTTCACGTAACCGCCGAATGAACAACTTCAGTATAAGTTTTGCCTCGGAGTAACTTTTTCATTAATCTTAAATTTTACTTCTAGATGGTATTTTTTCTTGTTTTATAAACTGACTAGCTGACCCGACAAACGTTGCTTTGCCATATCTTTATATCTCATGGGTTCTCCACACTTATGTGACCCGTTGTCATGGAACAAAAAGCTGAAAATACGAGTATTCAGGGAAAAACCTCGTAGGCAGTGTCCCTGCATATTGTACCTTGTTGTTGTTAATAGCTTAACAATAATCATATATATTATACCTTTAAACGAGCAATTCTTGTATATATATACTTATATATTTCTATGTAATTTGAATCTCGGAAACGGCTCGAACGATTTTCATGAAATTTAGTATACAAGGGGTTTTGTGGGCGATAAATTAATCTAGCTAGGATTCATTTTAAAATGCCGTATTTACCAAAAAAAAATATAAATCTATACCTGACATGTATTGGCGATAAAGTAAAACTATTACAGTAAACTCCTGCTGCCATCTATTGGTGAGTAGCTGTAATACTACCGAGCAAAGCTCAGTCATCCAGATAAGTGCTTGCGCCTGATCGTGGGAGCCCCGAGGTACGTCAGAAACGACGTTATCCATCGGGACCACATCGGGACACCAGGACGCCCACCGTGGAGGAGTTTGTCCGTACTCTCGCGCAACGCCTGTTCGCTCGCGCGGATTACGGGCCGTGCGCACACCTCCACGGGATTGCCCCTACACTCGACCGACCACCGCAAGGGCGTCCCCTACCTCGCGAGCTCCTACGGTCCCCGTCCCCTTCCCGGCATTTTACGGGTAGCGATGGAGACGAGGAAGACGACGCGAGGATCATCACTGGACAGGACCAATGACGTCACCTGACCCCTAGGCCCAAAGCCAAGATGGCGGAGCCTTAGCTCCCTAACCAGGGGGCTTAAAGATCAACACCGAGGGCGTGCAGCGCCCCCGCGACACATCGCCCGGGTAAGGAGGTTTGCCTCGAGGCCCGTATCCCCCGGAGGGAAATCACACCCGCCGGAGAAGACCACGCTGCTGTCATCCAGATAATTATTATAATAATAAAATATCATCACTTCCATCATTCCATAGTCTAGTGAACCCATGAAACCTTCTAAATTTTCTCGTAGCAAAACTGCAAGCTCTCTTTTCCCAGTAAATTTATGGAGCTTTAACAAGATATCGCGTCGGCAGGGTGTCCCTGTTGCCAGGTTAACACAATTACGCGACGAAAGCCCTAAAACTCGCGCCAAATTGCTATTGTAGTGGATGTTTCACACGAAATTCTCTAGACTAGACGTTAATTTTTTTTAACACATTTGCTCAAATAGTGGACTTTTCCGTGTATGTTTAGCGTGCGCAAAGTTATTCTTTTCCGCACTAGTACTTTTTATTTTCCTTCTGCACGGAGGTTTAAATCAAAAAGTTTATAGTACAAAATGTTTGTATTTAATGACTATTTTATAGCGTAAACACTATTAAGGACGTAACTTTTTAAACTGTTAAATCTGAAATAAAAATGTAATTTTTCAACAAAGTTTCATTGTTATTTGTTTCAGAGTTACTTTTTTGTAAATTATTAGAACTTTCCTAACTTCCAGATTCTGACCCCAGGTCACAGAGTGCATCAGTTGACTGCTGTTGTATTTTCGCAAATGTGTCAAAAAATGTCGTTCAATGCACGTGCGGAACTGTCATTTCCACTTGTCTCTATTGTTGACACGCGCCTACGGCTTGTGTCAACAAACCGAGACTCGTAAAGAAATGACATACTTTCCGCACTTATATTGAAATGTACTATTTTTGAGGTGGATGGATAGCACCTGGGCACGAAAATTTAAATTAGACGACCAGGTAGATAATGAAACAAAAAAATAATAGTAGAATGAAACCCATTGCAAATGGAATATGTATAACAAATTTTAAAGGATAAATAAATTACGGGCGATCTGAGGTAAAGAAGGTAAAGAACGGTTTATCTCGATTTCCAGCAAAACTACAAGTCCAATGGAAAATAGTTAAATGGCAAAGTTGTAGGAAATAAAAATACATATTTCGTTGAGGTTTTTACACTTTTTGACATTTACCTCAAAATTTATGCGAAAATTGGAATAATACTGGTTTCGGTTTTTTTTTATCTTTTACAAAAAGAATCTGCTCTATGTCATAAAATGGTTTGCTGAATAGAAAATTGACATTATTTTTGAACGATGACTTATTTAAAGTTTAACCAGTGAGAACACACCACTATAGACCATTAATCATCCCCGTCGAAGCCTCCCTGATAGCTAATCAGGTTATAACGAGTTAAATTGACGTTATATCATATCGAATTACCCACATTGTCGTATAACTGGGGAAAAAAATAGCCTGGTAGGTAAAAATTGGTGGTAGGGGAATCGCGGATTCGATTTCCGCCACGGGCCACTTTGAAATTTTATGATTTCTAAATTGGCGAAGGTCTGGTCTGGTGGGAGGCTTTGGCCGTGGCTCGTTACAACCCTACCAGCAAAGACGCACCGCCAAGCGATTAAGCGTTCTGGTGGGATGCTTGTAGAAACCGTTGGGGTAAATGTACAACTTGTACAAGTTAGTAAGAAAACATCTTAGGCTGCATCATCACTTACCATCAGGTGAGATCGCAAGTGCTGTGAGCTTTCATACAAGAAGCGATAACATTTTTATACCTGTAAATGTAGTTCGAATTTCATAATTTTTAAAAATATTGCAGATACAAAGATTTACTTTACTCCTACGATTTATTTTTGAAGAAATATTGTGTAAATGTTAAAAGTTATTAGAGTCTAAATATCCATATTTTGACCTAAAAACTTTCACAAGTATTTTTATTATCTCTAATTAAATAAACTAAAATACTAAAAAAAAAATGTACGAGCCTAGATGAAGGTGTACTGAATCTAATGAGACTAAAATTGTTCAATTCGGTACATTTTTGAGGGGTAAAAACTTTACCACCCAAAGCAAAATTTCAAGAATAAAATGTAGGCCTAGCTCTGGACTTGAAACTCTCTCTATACGAGCATAGATAGCATTTTAAAAACACCGATTCGCATCACACTAAGTCACTAGACGATAGCCTTGAATCCATGCTAACTGAGCTAGGGAAGTATTATATTCTGCTAACTCAGCTAGTTTCTATATCCAAAGAAAGCCACGGCGCGTCAGTCAGTTACAGAGTAATCACCAAAAGTTAAACTTAAACTGTCTAGTGCCTAGTTCCAGCTCAAATTAGTAAAGTTGTGGCGCCAATTAGTACAAACAAACGCTGTAACAAGCGTCCTGAGTACGTACCTAAACGTCTAGCTTGCCTGTGCTGGCGATATAAAGTCGAGTTACTACTGGATACTCCAAAAAACTATCAATATGTAAGTTTATATGAATATCATATAAGTATATTTATATTTTGAATGGAAGCAGGCGTTATTATGCGGAAATTCATAAGATTAATTTGTTTAGATATAATCCGCTACTTGAAAATATTCTGTATGGTACAATATGCAGGAACACTACCCACATGAACCAGACATAATTCTTCCAACACATTCTTCGACGCACGTTTCGTCCCGACACCGCGACATCCTCAGGAAATGTTGTTCGCATTGTGAAGTCAATATCTCGAGCATTTCCCGGTGTTGTGGTGTTTCATGTGGGCAGTGTTCCTGCATATTGTACCATACATAATGTTTTCAAGTATAGCAAAACAAATTAATCTGCCTCACTAGGTATATTTAAATCGCTGATCTAGGGCTCACAGATCAGATAAGTAATTTCATCTGTAGCCTGACAAGTAAAATATATAATACACTATGACAAATTGCAAATCCAAGATGTCCGTAACCACAAAATGGCGAATTGTGGTAATCGAGGGTTTTATAAATCTTCTTAATATATATAAATCTCGTGTCACAATGTTTGTCCTCTATGGACTCCTAAACCACTTAACCGATTATAATAAAATTCGCACACCATGTGCAGTTCGATCCAACTTGAGAGATAGGATAGTTTAAATCTCAAATTATAGTCGCAATTTTAATTTATTGCTAATTATTTGTCTGTTATTATTTGACATGGAAGCAGGCGTTATTATGCGGAAATTCATAAGATTAATTTGTTTAGATATAATCCGCTACTTGAAAATATTCTGTATGGTACAATATGCAGGAACACTACCCACATGAACCAGACATAATTCTTCCAACACATTCTTCGACGCACGTTTCGTCCCGACACCGCGACATCCTCAGGAAATGTTGTTCGCATTGTGAAGTCAATATCTCCTGAGCATTTCCCGGTGTTGTGGTGTTTCATGTGGGCAGTGTTCCTGCATATTGTACCATACATAATGTTTTCAAGTATAGCAAAACAAATTAATCTGCCTCACTAGGTATATTTAAATCGCTGATCTAGGGCTCACAGATCAGATAAGTAATTTCATCTGTAGCCTGACAAGTAAAATATATAATACACTATGACAAATTGCAAATCCAAGATGTCCGTAACCACAAAATGGCGAATTGTGGTAATCGAGGGTTTTATAAATCTTCTTAATATATATAAATCTCGTGTCACAATGTTTGTCCTCTATGGACTCCTAAACCACTTAACCGATTATAATAAAATTCGCACACCATGTGCAGTTCGATCCAACTTGAGAGATAGGATAGTTTAAATCTCAAATTATAGTCGCAATTTTAATTTATTGCTAATTATTTGTCTGTTATTATTTGACAGTCACAATTATCTGTTAACTCCAAATGATTCTAACAGATGTCGATACCTTTCGACTGGGTTGAGTAAGTAATCAATAGATGGCGCTGCTATGGTAAATAATGTAATATAACAAAAACTTTAGCCACAGCAACGCGTGGCCGGGTCAGCTAGTTTTATTTAGTAAGTTATATCTACGTTTGCTATTCGCAATTGATATTTACCACCTTCTGGTTCCCCACGAACACGATTGTAGGGTCACATAGGACAATCATCATGGTGACCATAAAAT
This sequence comes from Coenonympha arcania, assembly GCA_036785405.1. Lineage (NCBI taxonomy): Eukaryota > Metazoa > Arthropoda > Insecta > Lepidoptera > Nymphalidae > Coenonympha > Coenonympha arcania. The sequence continues at coordinate 1,824,755 of CM072078.1, read as the reverse complement.
ATATAAGAAGTTATAATAAAACGAAATTAATTTAAAGCAAGCGATTGACAGACCCTATAGGTAGGTCGGGGTGCGGCCTAATGCGTTTAGAGCGACTTTACATTGGAACGAATACTTTTTTATTTTGACCGAATTTTGATGAAATCTTCTGGTCGGTTTTTACGGTTGAGTCCAATGATATTATATTATGATGAGTCAGTGAGTAAATGAATGAATAAATGATAGATTTATTTTATTTTAGTTTTCATTTTATTTGTGAAGATAATAATTAATTTAGTGTCTCCGACCGACACCTGCCTACGCATGACAAATTTTTAGTAACGGGAAAAAAGTATGTGGGAAGCTGAAGCGAACGTATTGCAAAGCTGGAGTGGTAATGGGCGGGGCACATAGCTCGTGGAAACGACGCACGTTGGGGACCCAAAGTGCTGGAATGGCGACCCCGCACGTGTTGGCAGACCTCCAACCAGTTGGAGTTCGTTCGTTCGTTCGTTTCAGCCGACGGATGTCCACTGCTGGACAAATGCCTCCTGCAATGCTTACCAGTTGGAGTAACGACATTAAAAGAGTCGCGAAAAGGCGCTGGATACAAATGACGCAGGACCGTGTGGGTGATCATCATTAGAGGAGGTCTTTGTCCAGCTGTGGACGTCCGTCAGCTAAAACGAACGAACGAACGATGGGAAATAATACTGGTCCATTATGAAGGTTTCTCTACAATAGAATAGGGCGCGGCAGGAAGTAGGCGCGTTGAGACGCGGCAGACGTGAACCGATCTACCGACGCCGACGACGCGACGCGACGAAACGAAAAGACGAACTGTTTGTGTGACAGACAGACGCCTGACCTATGTCACGAACGATGGGAAATAGAGAATAGTAATACATTATGAAGGTTCCCTTACAATTGTGTAGGGCGCGGCGGGAAGTAGGCGCGTTGAGACGCGGCAGACGTGAACCGATCTACCGACGCCGACGACGCGACGCGACGAAACGAGAAGACGAACTGTTTGTTTGACAGACAGACGCCAGACCTACGTCACGGGACCCATCATGCTGGGTCTCCACATTTGCGTTCAAAACAACTTTCAAAGAACATGGACATGGGCGCAAACTTAATTATATGTTGAAAGTACCCGCACCTCTAAGCATATGGCATTTTGCGATAGGTACGCTAAAAAAAAAGAAAAGGAAGAAATTCAAAAATGTATGAAAATGATTGCAAAAATGTGTGAAATTGGTACCGTGACCTCCGCGTAGTCTTATACATGTTTTTTTTTTAATTTCATTCGAAATCGATGCAATAGCAACCTTAAAAAACGCATGGTTAGAACTGCAAGGTATAGACACCGCAAAAAGATCTCTCTTTCTCCTTTCTATCCCTGGTTTGTCAGTTGTCTGGTCTGGAGTTTTCCGGGATTGGCCCAAATCTCATCTTCCGTTGTGAGTGAAGTCGCCGATGCGGGTCCTCGCCGGATCACTCCAGCCAGCCGAGCTCACTCCAGAATCCTAAGAGGCCTCCCAGGTCGCGCAGGATGTCTTGGAGTGTTGCTGAGGACCCCAGGTAGGCCTCCAGTGCAACACCGAAGTAGCACGTGTGCTGGTGTTTCGTCCTCCTTCATCCAGGCTCTGCACAGAGGACTGTCCGTGATTCTTAGAGTGGAAATTTGTTTGTGTAGGGGACAATGCCGTTATCATGCCTACGACTACTCTTGCTACAAACCAAGAAAGTACAAATTTTACTGTTATTCTGCGGAGAGGGATCGAGAGAGATCTGATCCCTCCTCTCTGATCTTCCCCTAGATCGTCTAAGAAAAACGTATTCATCGTTATCGTAATCGGAAACAAATTCTGCCCCCTGATTGTTTCTCTGATTTACGTCAACCAATCGGGGGGCAGAATTCATAAACGATAACGATGAATACGTTTTTCTTACGCAATTAGACCCCTGATCATCGCAGAGGCCGTAGAGAGCAATCCCAGACCCATTTAATAGCCTGGGGCCTAGGGGCTGACCCTGACATTCCCTGAAAGTGGCTAATTTTAAGGGTCCGGATCCCGGAGGTTTCAAACATGACCGCTGAGGATGTCCGAAGGGGCTTTAGTGGGTAAAAATCCCACACAATCCAATCTACTTACAGACTGGATATCTCAATGGAGATTTCCCCCGTAATAAAAAAGGTGTACGTCAAGATTACCACCTACCACCAGATGTTTCACACACGTGCCATCTGCGGGTGGGCGACGCGCAAGATCCGGTTATAACATAAACAAACACATATCATTAGTTATATTAGAGCACTCCCGATATAAACGTAGTGTTTACAATATTTTAACTCCTGCCATGCAACTAACATCTCATAGTTATGTATGTTTATGCGACTAAATATCATTTTTCAACTGACAAGGGATAAAATGATTTCCTCCATCGGCTAGCGGACGGCAAAAGGGAAAAGAAGTCTCTACCTCGTTTTTCCACAGAGAATATTGTCTCCACCGATGCTCTAAAGCGAGGTTTAGATTAGCAAGAATACTTGCAGAAGTTGACTTCTAATTTCAATGTAAACAGTCACGCAAACAAGTCAACTTCTATAAGTTTTGTTGCTAATTTAAACTTCGCTTAAGTATGGATAAAACTAAAGGAAGGGGTTCATATTTTATCCTTTTCTTATGGAGTTCCATGCATACTTTGTTGGCACGTAGACGTACACACCAGGGTTTCCATGTTTGAGTATGATGGAAAATCCTCAGATATTTCATATGTGGATTTACTTCGCCGTAGAATGATGGTTTCCTCGTAGTTGTTTAATGCAGATAGCTGAAGCAGATACTGAAAAATAGAGATTCAAATCAAATCAAATCAAATTGTTATAGAATTCTTAACATCTATATAATGTCAGTGGTCTATTTGGCCAATTGTCCATTATTCGTAAGGTTTCTTAATTGACTAACTTTTGTGGTTTCGGACAAATTAAATTTTTAGGATCCACGATCTACTGATATTTGTTTAATGGAAGCCACATTAGTTCGAGATATTCGAGGAAATTGATTAGATACTAGGATATTAACTCATACAAAAAAGTACTTCTTATTAGTCATGCCCGCGTGGAATGGTGCCGAGAATTTTGCCTGCATTTTCGCGCTGGACAGCTAGGCTGATTCGTTGCACAAAAAATTGGTTGTCTGTAAAGTTGGTTTACTGACGATAGTTGAACGTGACAACGTCTTCTTTGTCGCTCGTTCCGCGCTCTCGCTTGCACTTCAAGCCTTACATGGAACGCCTCAGAGCGAGGTAACGCCGCATGAGCGAGGCAACGCCGGTAACGCCGGATTAGTCATGTTTTTTCGTGCGTGCAACCGGCTCTATCGAATTATAAGACGTTGTCACGTCAAAAATAAGTCAGGCCTTCTGCCACCAGATGAGATTTTTGGCACTATACGACTCCATGGCGCAAGGGTCTCAATGACAAACGGGACAAAATAATAACTATTTAATAAATAGCCTGTATGCTTGCGACGTTTACATTCTTTAGATAAAAGTTTACAATCTATCGACATCCGTTTATTTCTGAGGTTTATTTCTACAACGTGTCACCTAACAAATCAGTGAATATTCCAAGTTGACAGCTGTCAGTCGGCTCGCAGGCGCATATTTCGACGGCGGCCCTCAGCCAATCAGAGGTGACGAACGATCTGTCAGCGAGACGCTTCTGGAGGCCTTAATGCACCAATCACATAACGAGCACAGCGAGGGAGTAGCGGGCTTCAAAATTACATCACTAATTATAATTATAGCATGTCAGTTAAATTCAAAGACGTTCACTGGGCCCTATAATTAGGTTTACACTAAATCTACATCACGAAATTCATGGTGTGACTGACATTATATTTGACGATATCAGGTCGTAGCAATGAAGGATAGATGATATTGAACAACGACCTAGCGGACATTAAAAAGTTTTGCTCCTTAATAATATACTATTTAAAATGTATAGTAATTTGTATTCATTATTTTTTTCCTACTATTTGTAAAAACGGTCTGCAATTTTCCACACAAAACCAAATTAGAATAACTCTATCAAATTGTTATTGCTAACTCTTTGACCCCGAAGCGCTCCCGCTTCTCTCATTGTGTTTCATGTCTTACTAAACTGAATCAAACTTGGCTGTTCGATTTTAAACCTTTATCCATTACAACAAGGTTTATTTTGCACAGTGTCGGTGTATTCTGGTATAAAAATAAATTGTTATTTAATTACTTCTAATGAGTATAACGTCCGATGGTTTTCTTTTCCCCGCCGCTGCCGTCAGCGACAAGTGATGGATGGGCCAACATTGTCGCCTTTTTGCGTCTATATTTATTTGTAAGGGAACTTTTTATACTTGAACAACTTTAGTTAAACCACAAAACACTAAATACATACAAGCTATTTTGCCCGCGATTTTGTTTGCCTCCTGCGGAATCTATTGATTTTCCGTATTAAAATTACAGAATAAAAAACCGGTCAAGTGCAAGGGTTCCGTACTAAAGAAGAAGTAATAAAGTAACTTTTGTATGAAAATGAAAATGAAAATGAAAAATCTTTATTTTCACATAGGCCCAATTAATAGGCTCTTATGAAAAGTCAAAACTCTACCGCCAGGTTCGGAAAGCAGGTTTGCGCCGAGAAGAACTGGCAAGAAACTCGGCTTGCTCGTTTCAAAAAAAAAAATGTCATTCAAAAATGTATATTGATAATTGAATAAAAGCAGGCTTTACTTTGCGAAAGTCCATTACTAACAAGAAGATTACGTACACCCAAATACGAGGCAGCCTTAGTACGTCGAAAGAGATAAAGTTACGCGATAGAAAGAGAGCACAATTTTAGGTGCATAGCGGAGGCAGTGCCAGGCGCTGTTGCGAACTGAATTGCACTTTTTTGCGTCAGCGCTAGGGTTAGGGTTGCTATTTCTTTAAATCATCTTGTGGAGTGAACCTTATGTAGGTACCATTACTATTATTGTATTTCGTGCTATTCCTTGAAAGAATCGGTATGATACAACATGTAGTAACAAGCTCAGCACTGCCATCCTCAAGCACGAAAGCCAAGCTCCTAAGCAAGCAAACAATGCAATATATCCTCAGATCTTGGAGATATTGGATTCGCATAGCCCTTCCCTTAGCATAGTCCTTTAATAAATACTAAGCTAAAAAGACTACACATTTAGGCATGCATTGAAATATATGAACGTTTATATGTACCGGAATGTTGTCTATGTTGTCAAAGCTCTGTGAAGCCTGACACACTGCATTTTAGCAGTTCCCTGTTCCTACAAAATATAACCATAGGTTGCAATGATCACTTGGCATCAGGTGACCCGCCTGCTCGTTAGCTAGCGTATATCATGGAAAAATTGCTTAGATAAGTCAGTACGCCTTAAACCGTGTTCCTCGATGTAGTTTGTGTAGGGAGGGTGGAATTAATTAATTCTCTGAGGGTGTATAGTTTATGGCGTGTTAAACTTGCGACGTAACTGTTGATTGCTTATTGATGGGGCTCTGCGCAGTACGGGGCACGTTGGACCTCGTAGACCCCGTAACTATAGTTTTAATGATTATTATTTATTGGCGTGTTAAACTTGCGACGTAACCGTTGATTGCTTATTGATGGGGCTCTGCGCAGTGTGGGGCACGTTGGACCCCGTAGACCCCGTAGACCACGTAACTATGGTTTTAATGATTATTATTTATTGGCGTGTTAAACTTGCGACGTAACTGTTGATTGCTTATTGATGGGGCTCTGCGCAGTGTGGGGTACGTTGGACCCCGTAGACCACGTAACTATGGTTTTAATGATTATTATTTATTGGCGTGTTAAACTTGCGACGTAACTGTTGATTGCTTATTGATGCGGCTCTTCCCAGTACGGGGCACTTTGGACCCCGTAGACCCCGTAACTATAGTTTTAATAATTATTATTTATTGGCGTGTTAAACTTGCGACGTAACTGTTGATTGCTAATTGATGTGCCTCATCGCAGTACGGGGCAGGTTGGACCCCGTAGACCCTGCAACTATCGTTTCATAATGATTTTTATTTATTGGCGTGTTAAACTTGCGACGTAACTGTTGATTGCTTATTGATGCGGCTCTTCGCGGTACGGGGCACGTTGGACCCCGTAAATCCTGTAACTATCGTTTAAATGATTATTATTTATTGGCGTGTTAAACTTGCGACGTAACTGTTGATTGCTTATTGATGTGGCTCTTTGAAACACGGGGCACGTTGGACCCCGCAGACCCGTAACTATCGTTTTAATGATTATTATATAATGACTTGCGACGTAACTGTTGACTGCTTATTGATGTGTCTCTTCGCAGTGCGGGGCACGTTGGACCCGTAGACCCCGTAGACCCCGTAAGTATCGTTTAAATGATTATTATTTATTGGCGTGTTCAACTTGCGATGTAACTGTTGTCTACTTATTGATGTGTATATTCGCAGTACGGGGAGCATTGGACCCCGTAACTATAGGTAATAGGGACAACCCTCCACCACCCATGGCCCAATCAACCTCGCGGTTTTGGGGGCCGAAACGCGGGAGGGCGCCTGTTCGGTGCTTGCTCTTAGCGTGTTCCCGGGGCGCCTTCTCGACTCCCTACAAGTTGTTATACCCCGTAACTATAGTTTTAATTCCAAAAAAAAAACTTAGCGAACGTAAAGTGGCGAAAATCAAACCTGCAGCTGTAACAAGTGATCTATTTTGTGATCGGATCGGATATGACAATCTTAGAAAATGAATAGATAAATCAAATGTCGAAATACCCTGGACGGGGCAGACCGCGAGAAAAAGTGCCGCCAATTCACCGGTGACAAAAATGTTTGTTTTGACACCGACAGCATCAGTAGCAGCCGACTGCACCCACGTTTCCATGGAGACGGTTTCCGTCATATTGTGACATTTTAATGGGAAATTTTGACAGACGGTTCTACTGTTTTCTTGTATGAAGAAGGTTTGCGTGAAATGTTATGATTGACCATATCCTCAGGTTCCTTATCGATGTTGCCACTACGCACCCGCTACAACACGATGGGGAGTTAGTCAAAAACTCCAAGTTTCCAACAAGCCAAGCATATTGCAGTTAAAAGCCTATCTGCGAAATTAACTCCGCTTTAACCGGGAAACGAATGATTAAAAAAGTTTGCCCGCAATTTCGTTGGCTGCCAAATATTTGCACTAAAAACTGAATTTTTACGCGAGCCATTAAATGAAGAGCAAATTCAATGACCCCATAAGCCATTGCGGCTAGTATTAGGCACCATGTTTATTTTACAACAATTACGACCGTAGCGTAGTGGATAAATAGCCTAAACGTTTATAATATGATTCAATCCACGATGACGCGCCTCTCTTCTGTCAAACTTTAAACGAATCTAATGAAAAAGCGATTTTGACAGAGTGGTGCGTGTAAAAAGGCGTGGGTTGAATTGAAACATCTATACCTACTATAGTTTTCAAATTACTCTGCAACCAATGTAACTCAACCGTTTTCGCTAAGTGCAACAAACCATCGGTCTCCGTCCCACTAATAGCCTATCTTTCCAACTCTTTCCTTTGCACTGTAAATGATACCCGACAACAACCCCACATTGTCATGTTTTAAACATTTGACCAGCGAAGCGAGATATATAGGCTAGCACTTGACTGTGATCACACCTGATGGAAAGTGATGATACAGTCTAAGGTGGAACGCGCTAACAGATGCCTATTCACTCTAGATTTGAAGGCGCCCAAGTTGTAAGTAGTGGGAAAGACAGTGCCTGGGAGGGTATTCCAGGCCGTTGCAGTGCGTATCAGGAACGAGGAATCAAACCGCTTCGTACGCGTCTTTGGTAGGTACGTTGACTATGGATGGATGGAAGCCTTTTCGATGTCTTGCCGTTCTATGGTGTAAAAAGGTGACGGTGGAACCAAATTAAATAGTTTCTGAGCACACTCCGAAAAATACGAGTATTCTATCCATCCAAGAAGAATCTCCAAGTTTACTTGAGTAGATTTGCTCTTGTCCGTCTGTCCATCTGTCTGTCTATCCATCTGTCAGAGCCTTATTACTTCTGAATTAAAAAACAGAAAATTCAATAAATGTATGCTTAGACATAGTTATATTATGTCGCTAGTAATAAGTTCCACAAACGTTTTCAAAACAAAAACTAAGCCAGTTATAAAAAAAAATCTTAAAGGCTTAGTTTTTAGAATTAAGATAAAACAACGTTTTTCTGTCATATTCTGTGTGCCTGTTGCACCCACTGACGTCAAGACAAAAATAAAAGCCATCTACGCCCTTAATGTAGGGCCGGCTTTATTTATCCAAACCTGTAAACTAATTTTCGGCAGCTTAATTATTTAGTCACGAAGTCTGAAAATGAATAATTGTCTGTAATCAATAATTCAAAACGCATTCAATCAAACACGATTTTTGGCTCAATTTTCCTAAACAATAGAAAATTAATTAGAACAAAACTTCAATCACGGACTCCTGCTACGCTGAAATAGACTTAATGACGCTCGCAATAAGGAACGTATTATGATCGATATAACAAATCGTAGGAACAGCGGGATTGTCTGTTCGTCAGGTCATTAGGCACGCAATCAAAACACGAAAACAACTTTGACGGAATTGTGGAAATCGCCGGACTTCTTGATTAGTGCGGACGATGTGAAGTGACCATGCTGTCTTACGAAATATAAAAGACTGGAGTTTTTCTACGAAAATAAAGGACGTTCCTGACCTTCTTTTTTTTTACTCTATACAAGTTATTACTTGACTGCGATCTCACCTGATGGTAAGTGATGATGCGGTCAAAGATGTTATCGTAGTAACTTGGAAGGGTAAGTAAATTTACCCCAACGGTTTCTACAAGCATCGCACCGGAACGCTAAATCGCTTGGCGGTGCGTCTTTGCTTGTAGGGTGGTAACTAGCCACGGGCAAAGTCTCCCACCAGACCAGACCTGAGCCAATTTAGAAATTATAAAATTCCAAAGTGGCCCATGGCGGGAATCGAACCCGCGACCTTCCACTCGAATCCGAGCGCGCCGCCACTGCGCCAGGGAGGTCGTCAAGAAATGTGAAGGTAGAAAGTATGATATTACATCTTTACGTCGGCGTTAACGTCTAGTAATCTCGTCGGCATACCGTGCCCTTAAACCGAAAACAGCAATACCACAGTAAGTACACTATTGTTTTACGTTAGAATAATAACTGACCCTCCACGCTGCTCTTATTACAGAATTCATTGAATTTATTTTTGTCTTCCTCACTCTCACGGATACGTTGGTAGGTGCGACATGCAGCGTCGCGGATACAGAAAAACGACCTTTTACCTTATTACTCAAAAACTAAGCCAGTTATCAAAAATCTTTATTCAAAAGTTTATTTATGTTACAATTTTCAACCCAAAAAATCTGTTTTCGTACCCTCAGCGACACAATTAGGTTAGCAATAGGTTGTAACTTGTGAGTAGGTTCAAAAATCAAACTTTCTCAAAAAAAATGGGCTTAAATTATATACAGACTATCTTCCAATCGAAGCTTTAGATATTGCAAAAGTTTTATACATGTTATTTTTTGATGAGACAATAAATTATTATTAACTGTGTACAGAGTTCAAAAGTCAAAACATCTCTTATCTATATTCGTAATGTTAGGACCCAAAAAACTGAAAGTTTACTCAAAAGTTTCGTACATAATGTAGACAAGACTTTCCTACTTCCTAATTAATCGGTGTCTGAGGTTGTCTGGAAGAGATCGCTAGTTAGCGATAAGTCCGCCTCATTGTTACCTGTGTCTTCTTTTTATTTCTACTTTAATTTTTGTTAATTGTTTCTTGGGTGCACAATAAAAGTATATACATATATACATACAAGAGAAAACTATTGACTTGTCTTAGTTATTACTAGTGAAAGAAGACTGGGGCAGCAAAGTTCTAATAAAAATGCTATAAAAATGATGCATAGCAAATTTTCGGTACGTAATAAAACGTTAATCCGACAGGTAATTGTTGTTTGCCAAATTAAACGGGCTTATTTCGGGAAATAACGTACAACATTGGCAAGCTTTTTAATTATACCGCCGTGTGCTAAAATCCTGAGTGATTAATGAATGCAAATTAGTAGCGGCACGCCTACCATGGAGGCGTTCGTAAAACGCTATTTTTGTAACATGGGGTACACGCATTGGGTACACGCTGGGTAGAGATAAGGTAAGAGAGCAGCATAACAAAATATTACTAATTGTATAACTATAGGAGCTAGCAACGTTTTCGAGAAAGAATTTTAGGAGAGCTGATTTTGTGATATGTCGTCTTTCTTGCACTTTCGGTTAGAGTCTGGGTCATCTGGCTGCCGGTAGCCGTTGCGTTTATTAGTGCGCATCCTATGTGCAGCTTACGCCTCCAAAATGTTTATACCAATGTTGTCGGGGCTACTAATTGTCCTTAAATAATTAATAGGCGCACTTGTACCATTTATGATGACGTTTCATTTTTGTATTAGTCAGTTGTCAACCACATACGAGTTAACATTATACCATAAAACTAACGTTTTCATTTGCCCCATTATATGTCTAAACATATAAATTGTCCCAATTTATATGTTTTAAATGAAACGTCATCATAAATGGTACAAGTGCGCCTAAAATAATTTAAGGGCAATTTGTAGTCCCGACAACATTGGTATAAACATTATGGAGGCGTAAGCTGCAACACCTGGACAGACGTAGGATGCGCATTAACGCAACGGCTACCGGCAGCCAGATGGCCCAGACTCTAACCGAAAGTGCAAGAAGGACGACATATCACAAAATCAGCTCTCCTAAAATTCTTACTTTTCAAACGTTGCTAGCTCCCGTACCATAAGTTAAGTAAAAGAGAAAAAAAAAAGTTTTGAAAATTAGCATAGGTAATTTGTAAAATTTAGCAGGTTTTCTATCTTCAGCGACTGCCGCCGGTGTAGCCCGAAAATCAAAATACAAAAAACAAAAAAAAACGACATTAACTCTCATCAAACAACTGTTGAAGCATCATTTCCACTAAAAAAAGAATCATCGGAATCTGTTAGCGTGATATTGCGTCCATTTGTTGCGCAAATATTTAATGCGACTTAAATATGGTTTTTAAATTTATTTTTGTCTTTCTCACTCTCACGGAGATTTGGTAGGTGCGACATGCAGCGTCGCGGAAGAATATAGCAGAAAAACGACGTTTTACCTAATTACTCAAAAACTAAGCCAGTTATCAAAAATCTGTTCTAAGCGTTTTAGGATATTATTATTACCGATACATTAAAACAAAAATTACAATTACATCCATTGTAGTTTCCGATAAAATATAGAAAAACTGAGATTTTGGAGCAACTTTTGGGAGAACTTTCTGTCGAGAAAATTTTATCCAATCGTGTTTCTGCTTCTTAGCGATTTTAGATTAAAGACCCAAAATACATGACGTGCAAATTTGAAAGTAATTGTCTTCATAGTTTTTGCATAAAACTTCATTCAAAATCACCTAAATACGGCTTGTAGGCCGTTAAAAACAGATCACCCTGTCGAACGTTATAAGTATAAGGTCACAACCATTAAAAAAACAGTCGAATTGAGAATCACCTCCTTTTTTGTCGGTTGAAAATCAAAATCAACTACATAGGCTGTTAATTCTTCCACGCGCTATGAACTATCAGACTCAACCGCTACGTTTGAAAACCCCCTATGTGAGAAAAAATATATATTATACCTCGGTATGGCAAAAATGGCAAAACAAAGATTCCTGGGGCTCCAGTCAAAATTATAAAAACCTTAAAAAAAGGGACTTTCCAATAATTACAAAACGCATGGCAACACCGAATAGCAAATTCGTGCAACAATCGCTTAGCAGAGGAAAGTAATTTAATAGAGCGCGTGATGGCAGCGAAGGGCGATCGCAATAACAACTTATATACTACTTGGTACTAGCTTATACGTGCGATTCAGAGAGCTTCCATATTTTTAGCCTTTGGGTAATTACGTTTTTAACCAAATTGGACAATTTTGGTCTCATTAGATTCAGTGCACCTTCTATGTCTATACATTACATTAGATTCAGTACTTAAGAGCGTTATTTTTTAGTATTTAAATTTGGAAAAATTCGAGAACGCTTTTAGGTCAAAAATATGGATATTTATTATTTAGACTAACTTTTAATATGAGCAATATTTCTTAAAAAGTGAAACGTATAAGTATCAGTGTATCTGCAACATTTCTAAAATATATGAAAATTGGACTACTTTTACGGGTACAAAAACGGTATCGCTTTTTTATGAAAGCTTACAGCTAGACGATCTTTTTAAGGGCAGGGATGTTTAGTTTACTTTAAGACTATTAAAAATAATTGTTCTTGATAGTACGAGAACCTCAGTGAGCGAGCCCGACTCGCACTTGACCAGATTACCTAAAAAATTGTCAGGTCATATGAGTAAGTTATCATAAAAGTAGATATATACAACGGTTCGGATTTTGTTTTAAGGTTTGACGACCTCCCTGGCGCAGTGGCGGCGCGCTCGGATTCCAGTGGGAGGTGCGGGTTCGATTCCCGCCACGGGCCACTTTGGGATTTTATAATTTCTAAATTGGCTGGAGGCTAATCTGGTGGGAGGCTTTGGCCATGGCTAGTTACCACCCTACCAGCAAAGGTGCACCGCCAAGCGATTTAGCGTTCCGGTGCGATGCTGTGTAGAAACCGTTGGGGTAAATTCACTTACCCTTCCAAGTTAGTACGATTACATCTTAGACTGCATCATCACTTACCATCAGCTGAGATCGCAGTCAAGTACTACCTTGTATAGAAAAAAAAGGTAGGAAAAAGAAGCATTAAATTGGAAATCGAACATGGGTCTTCCTTACCTTATACTTTTACACAAGTTCCCGTAGGGTTGCCGATTCTGAATTACTAATTAAAATAAGTATCAAGTTCGTCAAAGAGTGCACGAAAGCAGTCGACAGAGACCGCATCGTTTGCGAAACATAAAAACCGCAATTGCCTTCATTCAGTCAAGAGTTCGTGTAAACTGACGTGTGAGGGAAATGGACTGCGGAGGTTAGGGGTGCCACAAGCAGCAAAGCGTAAAACATTTCAAGTTTTTCATTTTGATCTTGATGTCTTCTTTTAAAAATATGAACGCCAACTTATGTTATTATGATTTTCTCTTGGCTGTTGTTTCGTTTAAAAATTTAAAATACGAAATTGATTGAAACGCATAGATGCCAACAAATATTATTAGCTTTACATAAGCATGTGGGATATCATTGAAAATATATTTTTAAGCCGATTACAAAACTAATTTTGAAACAAAGTTTATTTTCAGACGGTACCACGTAGGGGGCTAGGCGAAAGAAAATGGATTTTTTAATGGATAAGATAAGTAAGTGACTTTCTAATTAAAATTTTATGTACATGAAATACTTGGGATATATTATATTTTAATTCGCTTATTTATTGTACTAAATGACATTTAGTAAAATAAATAGTTAATCGTCTAAAATGACTAAATGACTCATATTATATAATCGGAGTATAGTATATTTATTATAATATAACGACGGTGAATTTTGAAATGTTTTCTTGTCCTACCACCCCTGTCGGACGTGCGAGAGAGACGGAGCGATCGTTACGGCACCCTCTCGAGATGGGCCGGGGAGGCTTGACCCCGAAACGTACATAAAGACATTTCACCCCGCATCGATTGCTCGTAGTATGAATTCATTTGTTTTACACGTTCCACCCCCCCCCCCCCCCCCCCAATTCTGAAGTAAGCCAAAAGTAGTACTTTTTTGTAGGGTCCGTAGGCGAATGGCAAAAAACCCTTATACACTGCTTATAGATTCCTCATGCCTGTCTTTCTTTCTATCTGTCTATCTGTCTGTCTATTTGTCTGTCTGTCTGTCCGACCGTATGTCACAGCCACTGTTTGAATTTAGCTCTAGCCATATAAATAGTATTGCGGTCCGATAGATGTAAATACAAAGATAATTATTATTGATATACCTACCTACCTACTGATTATAAATACTTATAATTGAAATTATTTAAATTTAGAGGCGTATATTCAAATAACGCTACGAAGTGATGACGTGTAAAGGAATTTACAAATAAAATGATTATTGATTATACGCTTTTATGTAAACGATACCTAATTCAAAAAAAATTATAATAAGTCACTTGATCGATTTAGCGACAATTTTCAATGTACGGATACAAACACAAGGAAGAGACCGAGACCGAGACTTTGTCTCAAGATTTGCCCGTGGAGGGGGACACTGAGGGAACAGTCGCCCTGGATATAGAGCGGATGAGAGGGATTGTAGAAGAGACGATTGCTGAAATCCGAAATGCTCCTCTGGAGGATCGTCCGCGGCTCTCCCGGCTCTCGCCGCGCGTAAATGTAGCGACGCGGGATGTCATTGAGGCCATTAACCAAATGCTGCCGCAACATCTAGAGAGCAGCACTGGTCTGGATGATACGGCTTCTATTCTCTTCGGCGCAGCCTTAGCCGTCCATCGGTTTATTGGCATCAAAGCCAAGAAACCTGGACGGTGTGCCGCTAGACCCAGTGCAGAACCTGCCTGGAAGAAGAGAATAGAACGACGTATCACCCTCGCCAGAGGCCTCATTGGCAGACTGCAAAGCTTCAGGTCGGGCAACACGAGGCCAAGGATTGTGCGCTCCGTTAGAATAGCTTTTAACGGGCTGAGGGTTCGCCTAGACCAGCCCGACATAGCTCAAAAACTAACGGAGCGCATCGACGACCTGAAGCAAAAAATCGCTGCATGGGGGAACCGTATTCGGCGGTACTCGGAAAGAGTTGAGCGATTTCAGCAAAATCGCCTCTTCGTGAGTGATCAGAAAAGGTTCTACAAAAAGCTGGAGTGCCCAGCGGTCTGCTCCACCCCTCAGCGACCAGACACGGCTGACCTAGTTGCTTTCTGGCGCAGTGTTTGGTCGACAGAGGTGGAGCATGAAGAGGGCCCTTGGATTGCGGCGGTAGAGGAAGCATGTGCCTCGATAGAGCCGATGAACCCGGTTGCCATCTCTGCGGAGGATGTAGCTGGTGCGGTAAGGCGGGCCCCGAACTGGAAAAGTCCGGGGCCTGACGGACTGCATCACTACTGGCTAAAGGGTTTCTCGGCTTGCCATGCGACCTTGGCTCGACAATTCCAAGGCGCTCTTGAGCAAAGGGCGCTCCCAAACCTTTTCACCACCGGGATCACTCACTTAGCTCCAAAGACCACAGATACCGCTGACCCGTCTAAGTACCGCCCCATTACGTGTCTTACTACCATCTATAAGACACTTACATCTGTTCTGAGCTCCAAAATTACCCGTCATGTTGACAGACACGGGATCATGTCTGGGGCTCAGAACGGGTGTAGGGGTGGTAGTCGCGGTACTAAGGAGCTCCTTCTCATCGACTCCGTCGCAGGCCATTTGGTCAAACGCAGCCGCCGGAACTTTTCCGCCGCCTGGATTGACTATAAAAAGGCGTTCGACTCGGTGCCTCATTCATGGCTCCTGAGGGTCCTCGAGCTGTATAAAGTTGATAGTGCAGTTCGAGACTTCCTCGGAGAATGTATGGGGCAATGGAGCACGATCCTTTGTCTCCATGGCGAGCGGCTGGCGGCTGCGGATGACCGAATCAGGATAAGGCGGGGTATCTTTCAGGGCGATTGTTTGAGTCCACTTTGGTTTTGCCTGGCTCTGAATCCCCTTAGCACATTGCTGGAGGGTTCCGGGACAGGCTTTCAGTTCCGGAGAGGGGGGCCGAAGGTACCTCACCTTCTCTACATGGATGACCTCAAGCTGATGGCACCCAGCGCTTCGCGTCTGCAGGAATTGTTGAACATAACCACTGAGTTCAGCAATTCCATCAGAATGGAACTTGGGGTGGACAAGTGTGCGGTCCTGCATGTGGAGAGGGGACAGGTCGCTCGCTCGGCCGAAATCAGTCTCGAGCCTTCGAACATCAAGACCCTCTCCGAGGCTGAATCGTACCGGTATCTGGGCATGTCACAATCTTTAGGGATTCAGGAGGCGGACGTGAAACAGTCAGTTTGCGAGGTCTTTTTTAGGCGCCTGGCAAAGATCTGTAAGAGTTATTTGTCGGGTGCCAATAAAGTCCGAGCCTATAACGGCTGGGTCATGCCCGTCCTCATGTACACCTTTGGCGTGCTCAGATGGACTCAAACCGAGCTAGATGCCCTGGATAGGAAAGTCCGCACAACTATGACTACCCATCGTATGCACCACCCGAAGTCTTCTGTGATGAGGCTGTATGTCCCCCGGAAGTGTGGTGGTCGAGGCATGCTCAACGTCAAGACCATGCACAACCGGGAGATATCCAGCCTCAGAACTTACTTTAGGGCCAAAATGGAGTCTCCGGTGCATCGGGAAGTCATAGAATGTGATAAAGGACTGACCCCCCTATCTTTGGCCAACGCCGAGTGGCAGGGACCGGTTGTGCTTAGCACCTCTGATCGGGAGTCCGTATGGAAGGAGAAGGAGCTGCACGGACGCTTTTTTAAGGCTCTTCATGAGCCCCACGTGGATAGAAAAGCGTCCGTGCAGTGGCTGCGTTTCGGTGACCTCTTTGGGGAAACCGAGGGTTTTGTCTGTGCAATACAAGATCAGGTGGTTAAGACGCGGAACTACCGAAAGTACATTCTGAAGGATGGCACTCAGGACATTTGCCGAGCTTGTCGCCATCCCGGTGAGTCACTCAGACATGTGCTTTCGGGGTGTTCTGCGCTTGCCAACACTGAGTATTTGCACAGGCACAACCAAGCAGCCAAAATCCTACACCAAGAGCTTGCTCTGAAGTACGGACTCTTGGATGAGAGGGTGGCCTATTATAGGTACACGCCGGTTCCTGTCCTCGAGCGCGGCGGTGTCCGGCTCTATTGGGACCGGTCAATCATCACGGACAGGACTATCTTGGCTAACAAGCCTGATATCGTGGTGATGGACCGGGCACAGTCGCGGGTGTTTTTAGTGGACATCACGATCCCGTATGACGAGAACCTCGTGAGAGCTGAGACGGAGAAAAAACGAAAGTATCTGGATCTCGCTCACGAGGTTTCCGCCATGTGGCGCGTGGAGTCCACTGAAATCATACCAATCGTGATATCTGCCAACGGTTTAATACCAGTCAGCCTCGCTCACCATCTGCGGCGACTGGGTTTCCGTGGCAGTTCACTTGCGGCCAAGATGCAGAGGGCGGTGGTGCTCGACTCGGCTAGGATAGTCCGTCGGTTTCTTAGCCTGTCGCCCTGACCCCCGGCCGTTTGGTCTCCCCTGCCGGGGTGTAGTCCTCCGCTCGGCACATATAATGTATGTATGTAGCGTTTATGTATGTTTATTTAAATTTTGCGTATTTAAGTAAGTTTATTGTATGTCTTTGGTTTTTATATATATTTATCATGTGCCGGGTGTGAGAGTTAAATTCAATATGGAAATAATAATAATAATAATAATTTATTTATTTGCATATAATACACGTTATAATGTGATCTTAAAGACTAAATATGGTAGCAGTGTATTTGCCTTCTCAAGGCGTGCAAATTTTACATAATCGTCAATAATTAATACAAATTTTACATAATCGTCAATAGTTAATAATTAATACATTGTCATATCCATTTCCTATTAAAATAATCTTTAATGTCATATATTTCATCATTAAGTAATTTATTAAAAATATAATTCTTAAATTTATTGCATGGTAATTCTTTAACATGGTCCGGAAGGTGATTATAAATTCTAACTGCCATACAGTATACATTCTTTGAATACATATTTAATCTTTGCATTGGTACTTCTATCTTATATTTATGTCTTTTAGCGCGATCTTTTAGTGGAAATATATTTAGATTATTCTTTATAAATAAACACATTTCATAAACATATAAGGCAGGCAAAGGCAATATTTTCTTTTTCTTGAACAGTGGTCTACAGCTGTCAAGAAAGTCTGCTCCGCAAAGAGCTCTTATACATCTTTTTTGGGTCTTAAAAACTCTATCTACGTCAGTTGAGTTTCCCCATAGGATTAACCCATATCTTAAAATAGAAGATACATAGGCGTGGTATGCTACAGTAGCTGCAGACTCTGATACTGTAGCTCTCAATCTTTTTAACAGGTATATAAATTTGCCTAGTTTTGTACATACGTTGTCTATTTGCGTCTTCCAATTGCAGTACGAGTCAATAGTAACACCTAAGAATGTAGCTGTGTCAGTCTCTTTTATATTTATGTCGTCAAAAGTTACATTAATTTTAGTATAGGCACTATTATATGTCCGAAAATGTATGAATTGCGTTTTACTTAGGTTAATGTGTAAGCTATTTTTCTTTAGCCAGTCAACAACATCATGAAGGGCTTTATTTGTTTCTTTTTCTAGGGTTTGTTGGTCAGTACTCTTTACAATTATTGTAGTGTCATCAGCATATTGAATACCTTTGTGGCTTGTGTATTTAGGAAGGTCATTCACATAAATTAGAAAAAGAAGCGGGCCAAGAATACTCCCTTGTGGTACTCCGTTTATGTTTAATCTAAGGTCTGATTTATAGGTTTTTTTGTATTTACCCGATATACTCGTTAATTCAACATATTGTTGTCTATTTGCAAGATAACTTTTGATCCAGTCGTGGGAAGTTCCTCTGATTCCGTAATTGTAAAGCTTATTAAGCAAGATATCGTGCGACACTGAATCAAAAGCTTTGCTCATATCTAATAAAAGAGCTACCGTCATACGTTTATCATTAAGTCCTTTAGTTACTGTTTTCATTAAATCAAAGCAGGCTGTAACCGTGGAATACTTTTTTCGGAAACCATGTTGATCTGTATGTAACGAGTTGTGCTTTGTTAAGAAGTTATATATTTTTTCGTAGACGACTTTTTCGAAGACCTTTGATAGTACTGGTATGAGAGTGATAGGTCTGTAGTTGTTTATGTCAGATTTTTGTCCTTTTTTGAATACGGGTTTCACGACTGAAATCTTTAGCTTGTCAGGGAAAACCCCTTGTTCTAGCGATAGGTTTACAATATGGCGTAATGGTTGACATAGATGTATCGAGCTTAGTTTAAGGATTCGAAGGCAAGCGTTCAAAACCAAGCCTTAATCCTGGGAAATGCTCTTCCATGTGATGGGACGCCTACGAAGTCGCGTTAAACAGCTTGAAACTCGAATTAAAACTCAAAATATCTTTATTTCATATAGGCCTAACGTACAGGCTCTTGTTAAACGTCAATATGATATTTATCGCATATGTATGGTGATAACAGCTACAAGTCGAATTAAAACTAAGTTTACGAGGGTTCGAACGCGCCCTTGTAGTCCTAAAAGCCAAAATAACATTAACAAGTCATCAAATGACAGCTGTTATAATGAAGCGGCGTCCATCAGTCAGAGGAAATCGAGGAAATGTACTAAATGCCTTCCTTCCGCAGATGACTGGCTCCCATTATCACATCGATTATTACTTCTAATGTAGGCAGATTTGGGAAAAAATACAAATATTTTTCTGACTAGGATTTTCTATTCGGAATTTCAGTTATACAAGCTAAGTTTCTTACCATTTCTTCTCAATGCAAACCGGTAAAATATGTTTTCCGAAGTTGACGGTAGAGTTTTGAATTTTTATAAGAACCTGTAAGTTAGACCCATGTGAAAAATAAAGATTTTTATTTTCGTTTTCTTTTTGTTAAGATCTCATCTCGGGATTGTAAAATATCCATATCCTGTAACTATTTCCATTTCCTTTCGTACTTTACCCTTTGGACAACATAGAGGCATAGGTCACGAGTTGCATCAACCAGACATGAGAAATTTCTTCAAAAACGTCATGTATGGGTCTTAAACCTAAATTTGCTGAGAAGTAGAAACACAATTGGATAAAACTTACTCCATAGAAAGTTCTCCCAAAAGTTGCATCAATATCTCTATTTTTTTTTCTAATTTTTATCGGAAACTGCAACGAATGTAGATACCTAATTTTTTTTCTAATGTGTCAATAATGATAATATTCAAAACCCTTCAGAAACGGATTTTTGATAACTGGTTTAGTTTCTTACAGTATTTAGCTAAACCGTAGTTTTTCTGTTTAAACATTCTTCCGCGACGTATTTATAAGAGTGAGAGAGACAAAAATAAAATCACTTTAACACCAGCTAACAGAACGTCATTCTTTCCGTAAAAATACAATACAACGTTCATCCGTAACAAATTATATTACTTAACAAAGGTTGCTAATTAAAGCTTCCTTAATCAGAGGCTCAATTTTTCCGGCACTAGATTACGATAAGGAATTAATTGTGCTGCGACGTCGTTGGTACATAATATAATACCCGTCCCGTTGCCTTCCTCTGCGCGGATTAGTCTGTCACAGGATATGACGTCATTCATCGCGCGGTATTACAATTTCTTGTCAAGCCAGCACCTCAACAAGCGAGTCAATAGAAAAATGTTATTACAGAAAATATTTATTTTCAACCGACTTCAAAAGGAGGTTTTAAATTCGACTGTATTTTTTTATGTTTGTTACCTCAACTTTTGACTGGGTGAATCGATTTTGATAATTCTTTATCGATGAGAAAACCATATAAGTCTTAAATTTTTAATTGAAAAGAATGTATTCAACAGTAGTTTGATGAGAGTTGAAGTCGGGTTTTTTGACAATTAATTAAAGTATATTATTTAGAACCAGCATGGGAAGCGGACTGTTTTCTTCACAGGGAAAGGACAAAATTTTATCCCTTTCTACGTTTTCTCACTCTTCCAGAGGATCGGCGCATGGGTGCTGGTTATGTCAGAGATAAAATTCACCCGCAATGAAAAGTCTTTGGAAAGGAGTGTGGCGCGTCTTCATGACTGAACTTAGTACTTATTCCTAAGTCAAACTCGTAGTCCGCCGACAACAACAAAAGTTTTTGAGCAAAAACGTTTGTTTTATGGGAGCCCCCTTAAATATTTATTTATTTAATTTTTTAGTATTTGTTGTTATAGCGGCACCAGAAATACAATGTGTGAAAATTTCAAGTCCGCGGCTATCACAGTTCAAGAGATACAGCCTGGTGACAGGTGGACGGACGGACGGACAGCGAAGTTTTAGTAACAGGGTCCCGTTTTTACCCTTTAGGTACGGAATATTAAAAATATATAGTTATAGTTTGTTTGTTGTAGTAATAACAAAGTGCTTGTAGAGTTCTAACACCAAATCTAAGCAATTGTAATCGCTATACTGCTATCGGAAACCCATTTAAAAGCATCCAGTGTCTAAAACGCCCCTCTATACGTTTTCGCAAAAAAGTGGCAAATTGCCCCAAATCAGGCACAACCACTCCCAGAGGAAAAATTCACTTGCGCATTTTGTCAGGCTTTTTTTAACCTGCTCAGACATACAGACAGACTGTAGATTTTCTCAGTAATCTAAAATTAGTAGGGCGTAAACGTAAAAACGTGGGCCACATAATATGTCCCGCGGACAAAATGTCTTCCCCATATAAAAGTATCGCTACCATCTCGAATCCTCTTCCCATATTTTTCCATGGGAGTTCACTGAAGAACCGCATCAAAGCCTGGCATAGTGCCCAACTTGTCGTCTCTTTAATATTCGTCAAACAATGTTTTCTAAGGAAAAATAAATTACGCCATTTTCAATTGTTTTTCAACGCATAAAGTATACCTTCGAGTCCGAATCCCTTCTCCTCATAAAATCAATCTTGAATCTTTTTTTACGGTCCGAGATAGACACCGATGAAGTTTGTATGGCCGCCATCTTGAATCCGCCATTTTGTTTTTTTTAGCTCACTGCCCATGTCAGGTGCAGAGCGTTTCAAGACTTTGCATTGCAATATCATAGGCTGTTCTTATTAGCCTGAGACATTAGTTCTTAGGTCTCAATTGCCCAGTAATTCCGAACCTCTGAATATTACCAACAGTATTACTGTGGTTCGGTTCAAAGGGCGATATTACTGGGCACAAAACAATGAGACTTCGGACCTAATGACATTGCAATACGAGGTCCGCAATAGATCAATAATACGTAAGGTGTCTGAAGTCTACACAGCCTTTGCTCAAACCCTTTTTGCCCTTAGCATAGGCTGAATGGGGTAATGTGAACCCCAGATATAAACAAATACGGGTCTACCAAACTATAGACCTGTCTACAAAACTAGATGAAATTCCAATAAATCGCACGAGGGGAACACTGTACCTAAGCCGGAAGTTAGATAATAAAAGATTAATTTTCTTAATTATACGTAAGATTGAAGTACCAAAGTTTTCCGATATACTGATATTCTTGAATATAGTGTTTAAGATTATACATTGGAAAATATAGATTTTATACCTATCTCTTCCTACTTCAGAGGTAAAATCAGTCACAAAGCAATTCTTAGAGAGAGAGTCCCTCGAGGAACGCCTCTAAGAAAATAATCAAAAATGAGATCCGATGTGTGAGCGAAAATAAAATTATTTTATGAATATATAGGTCGTTCAAAGTGGAAAAGTTTTAGATATCTTTTCCTTTCCAAATAATTTTCGTGAATACTTTCTCTTTACCACAAAAAATCTATGTTTGAATGGTATAATAATTAACTAGTTAGGTACTTAACGAATCAAAAATCGGTGTTTGAAATGGTTTTTTTGATATCTCGATCTTTGAGAACATTTTCGTAAACAGTTTGTTGTCTTCTTTTATATGAAGTTTTATTGGTCTACGAAACCTTTAGTAGGTACATAATATATCAAAAGTCAAAGTCAAAATATTCTTATTTCACATAGGCCTAACGTACAGGCTCTTGTAAAACGTTAATATAATATTTGTCGCATATGTACCTATGGTGATAACTACAAGTCTACATAACGCAAAGTTTACGAGGCTTCGCATCAATATCAAGTTTTAGCTTACATTGTAGTCATACCTACTACTTAGGTAGGTAGAGGTATCAAAATTCATTGAATAAGCTCTTCCCAGAATCCCGAAGGCTTCATTTCTGAGAAGAACCTTAACAAAACATGACGCGGTCCCAGACGAAACATAACCTTGACTTTTGACCTTCGCTGCCTTATCCTAAGACCGTAACAAAGCTCTATAGTTCTACACCTATTTTACAGCGTTTCCTTAACCAGTCATCTTGGACTCCCCTCCAGTTTCGCCTCTAAGGAATTCGTTTGAGGAAATCGAGATAACTCCTACAGACGTGGCTCAAGGTAATATGGTCCTATCTGAGACTCCCTTCTATGCAGTGAAGCGAAGAGAGGGTGGCGTAAAAATAACATTATTTAGTTGCATTTTAATGTTTTGACGTGACAACGTCTTATAAATCGATAGAGCCGGTTGCACGCACGAAAAAACATGACTCACCCGGCGTTACCTCGCCCATGCGGCGTTACCGGCGTTACCTCGCGAGCGCGGAACGAGCGACAAAGAAGACGTTGTCACGTTCAACTATCGTCAGTAAACCGACTTTACAGGCAACCAATTTTGGCCTTATTTATAGCTTTAGTTCATTGCTAAGCATTTTTGACGTGACAACGTCTTATAAATCGATAATGCTGATTACACGCACGAAAAAACATGACTCATCCGGCGTTACCGGCGTTACCTCGCTCATTTGGCGTTACCTCGCGGGCGCGGAACGAGCGACAAAGTAGACGTTGTCACGTTCAACTATCGTCAGTAAACAAACTTTACAGGCAACCAATTTTTTTTTTTTTTAAGATAGTTAAGGAATATTTGTTTAACAGCAAAAGGAGTCGATGATTCATGTTGATAATCTAGGCGTATACTAAAACTTTGTCTGTATCGATTAAGTATAATATCTCACAAGTGCAAAATTAAAAAAATTTAAAACACCCACGACGTTTGCAGACTTGTAATTGAAAAAGGATTAAATAATTTTATTGAAACTCCCCGACTAAAGGAAAGTAAGAACTAAGAACCTATCAGTATAATTACAAATCCAAGAAAATCCGCCGGAGCTGCTGTGTTTTGCCTAGTGTTGATGGTGCTGTTTACCAGTTGATGACTAATTCAATTTCTTTATACTTCTCATATACCGGCAGTTTATCAATACTTACTAATTACATTAATTGATATTGGAAACGAAAATAGCAATGGCAGCTCCGACGGATTTTCTTGGATTTGTAATTATACTGATAGGTTCTTAGTTCTTACTTTCCTTTAGTCGGGAAGTTTCAAAAAAATTATTTAATCCTTTTTCAATTACAAGTCTGCAAAAGTCGTGGGTGTTTTAAATTTTTTTAATTTTGCACTTGTTTTATAGTTTTTCGATTAATATATTAATGTAATTTAAATTATATTATTATTAAAAAATGAAAATTAATCTTCAAACTAGCCATTAGCTCCTCTAACAGCGTTTGAAGGCATCATCCCTTCCAAGTCATAAAGCGACGTTTATTGTGGCGCCCCCTGCTGTGTGACAATTATCTACGAACCATTGTCAATGACTCACTAATATTTTATACAAAACTGTATCCAAATCGGTTCAGTCGTTTTTGTAATAATTGAGAACATTCGTTTGCACTGTAAATGTTTTTTATGGCGCCCCCTGATGGTCGATGTTCGTAACAACTATCTAAGAACCATCGCCAATGAATACCAAACATTATACAGAAAACTTCATCTAAATCGGTCAAGCCGTTTTTGAAATAAATGGGAACATTCGTTTGCAATATAAATGTATTTTATGGCGCCCCCTGGTGATCGATGTTCGTAACAACTATTTAAGAACCATTGCCGCTGAACACCAAACATTATACAGACAACCGCATCTAAATCGGTCAAGCCGTTTTTGAAATAAATGGGAACATTGATGTGCACAAACAAACAAACAAACAAACAAACACAAAAATATTTTTGCATTATTGGTTTTTGTGAACAATTTAACATACAAACAAACATAAAATCTTTTTAATAGAGTAATGTACAAACGGTCTCTCACCCTAAACTCATATACCCGTACTCCGTTCCGTCGTGGGTAAAAAATGAGTTGTCATCCAACTCAGACATTTTTGAAAACGACAATATGAGACGAAAAATTACCATATAAAATGCACTGTGTCCATTTTCCAACGACTTTGCGTTAAAATAGGTATGTATACTCGTATCATACGACGCACTGCACTGCGCTCATGATCATGAGACGTCAGCTCTTAAATCTCATCTCCCAGTACAGTCATATAGGAATGGGCTAGTGGTGTTCAAACCGAAATAATAATTATAAATTACTGCTTCACAGCAAAAAAAAAAACTACTCATGTCAGATGCAGTGGGCCTCAAGTATTTTATGGCTAGAAATCTCATTTTACCCGTCTTCTACAGTGTTCTTTAAACTGAAACACAGAAATACATTAGTGCTTCACGTAGAATAACTTACATTGCTGGTACTACTTGTAATTTTAACCTTTGGCGGTGACTCGATGCCTTGCCTAATTACGAACGGTTACGCCGATTTCGTCGGGGCATATTGAATTGCATCGACACTAGCAGTCCTAGCCATTATAACTTATCTACGATCATCAAAGAAACGTATCGAGCGCTCATGAACAAAGTTTAACGGTGTAGAAGCCGTATTTAAGCGATTTTGAATGAAGTTTTATGCAAAAACTATAAAGAAAATTACTTTCAAATTTACACGTCATGTATTTTGGGTCTTTAATCTAAAATCGCTAAGAAGCAGAAACATGATTGGATAAAATTTTCTTGATAGAAAGTTCTCCCAAAAGTTGATCCAAAATCTCAGTTTTTCGAGTTTTTATCGGACCCTACATTGAATGTAATTGTAATTTTTGTTTTAAAGTGTCGGTAATAATAGGTAATATCCAAAAACGCTAAGAAACAGATTTTTGATAACCAGCTTGGTTTTTGAGTAATTAAGTAAAAGGTCGTTTTTCTGTTATATTCTTCCGCGACGCTGCATGTCGCACCTAATGTTAATGTCGAGTGAGAAAGACAAAAATAAATTCAATAAATCCCCTTAAAACATGTATTCAGAATGATAGTTATCCCTACTTTTTTAGTTATGTCATAAACACGAAAGTCTATTACTCAGATATTAGTCAGATGTTTATTACTCTTTCAGGCGAAAATTACTGAACCAATCTGGCTGAATTTTGGTACATAGATAGCTTATAATAGAGACTATGTTATAATCAGAAAAAAATCTATGGTTCTCATTCACGCGGCGAAACCGCAGACGTCTGCTAATCATCAGTAACGCGATCAATTTGTAGATCGTATTTGTACTTTTCATTCTATATAGTTATTGAACGAGCTATCGACAGGTTTCTATAGCGATGACAGATAATTCACATGGCTAAGGGCACAGTTATCTGGAGGTTATCAGCACGTTTCGTCGCGCTGCACGGAGCAGCAACAAATGCCGATTGCCGTTTACTATAGATCATATCTGCAGCATTCTTGGATTTAGTTACGGCTGTGTTGAAAGCAACTTAGGCCCAGTTGCTTCAACTTATTTTAACAGGCATTTAACCGTTAAATATGGCGGTCTGACCCATGTCTAAAGTTAAGATACGTTAAGTTCGGTCGGTCACAGAATACCTAGGGGTTAGTTCAGGTTTTTGTACGAATTTCGAATCAAGTCGAAATAATATCGATGGAATATAAGGAAGGGCTAGTATAGGTTAGGTTAGGGGGGGGACTCGAATATAAGAAGGGGTTAGTGAAGGTCGACTCAAAATTCGTACAAAAACCTGCACTAACCCTTCCTTATAGAACCTACCTTACTTGGTTCAGAAGATTGACTTCCCTTTCCCTGACCTTCCTAGAGCAGTCACGGGTTGGATTACCGCCTCAGACCACTTTAAAGTCTTATAGTTTGTAAATTCTCTCTGGTCTGATGGGAGGCTTTGGCTGTGGCTAGTTACCATCCAGCAAAGACTCATCGCCAAGCTGTTTAGCATTCCGGAGGGATGCTGTGTAGAAACCGTTAGGGGTTAGTTAATTACCCCTTACTTACCCCAAAATATCTTCGGCTGCATCATCAATTACCATCACCCGATGGTTCGCACTTCGCAATCAAGTTATGGGGATTTATTGAATTTATTTTTGTCTTTCTCACTCTCACGGAGATTTGGTGGGTGCGACATGCAGCGTCGCGGAAGAATATAACAGAAAAACGACCTTTTACCTAATTACTCAAAAACTAAGCTAGTTATCAAAAATCTGTTTCTTAGCGTTTTTGGATATTATTATTACCGACACTTTAAAACAAAAATTACAATTACATCCAATGTAATTGTCCGATAAAAACTAGAAAAACTGAGATTTTGGAGCAACTTTTGGGAGAACTTTCTATAGAGAAAATTTTATCCAATCGTGTTTCTACTTCTTAGCGATTTGAGATTAAAGACCCAAAATACATGACGTGTAAATTTGAAAGTAATTGTTTTTATATTTTTTGCATAAAACTTTATTCAAAATCGGTTAAATACGGCTTCTACACCGTTAAGTAGAATGTAAAAAAATCGAAATGCACCTGGCCTAATATTATGTCTGAACCGATTATATTTACTAAATCAGTTAAAGTTGAATCAGCTGGGCCTTAGACCTTACTGTAATGTCTTAATTCAAAGTCTAATAGTTCATTAGCTTTATCATACCACCTTTATGATTGATATAAGGAGCAGAGCTTTTAAGAGAAGAAAACGAAAATGGTTGTCTGGATGGATCACCGCGCAGTGTCAGATATTCTGACGTCACAGTATTTTTTTTTTTATTTTTTTTTTGGGTCCCAAAACTGGTTACAATCTTATAGTATGAAGTAACAGAACTTATGGCTAATTTAAGTATCGAGACTGCAACCTACTTGATGCAACCACAACATGCGTTAGAGATAATTGAAGTTGACAGTACAATGAATAAAAATATTAACTTGCAGATTATAGAACAACAAATACTTATAAATAAAAACCTACAATAGATGCACAAAGGTTATTTAAATGTTTAAGTTAAGTGTTACAAAAAAAAGTAGAAAATGATTTGTGGCCGTTTTATTTAATTAAATACGTACATGGTTTAAGTAACATGTTTTATTATTACAATCAATATTCTAGTTGCTAAGGACAACGAACATTTTGATGTGACGTAGTGGTGGACTATATACATTTAAATTACTAACAGCCAGTAGCAAGTAATATGGCCTGTTCTCACATACTCCTCTTCACCGCTATGTCGCAATCATGAGAGTCCTAAATTGCTTCTCAATTTCAAAAGCCTTGGACCAGCCAAACCTTTAGTTAATATATCTGCTTCCATTTCTTCCGTTTGTAGATACTGAACATCTATTACACCCTCTTGTATACTTGAGGTCCATTCCGATCAGACGTTTCGGTAATCCTAAGTCTTTCATATCAAATTTTTTATTTAATAAAGTTTTTATATCTTGAAGCTTTCTTGGACACGAATAGGCAATCAATAAGTCATCGACATATATTACTAGTATTATTTTAACTCCTCTTTTTTCTAGTAAATATACACATGGGTCAGCTTTTAATGCTTTAAACCCAATATTCTTTAATTCTGTGTCGAGTTTCTTATACCATTGCCTCCCTGCCTGTTTGAGTCCATAAAGGGCTTTTATAAGGCGACAGACTTTCTGATCAGGAATGTTTTTAATATCGTTCAGCATGCGTAAAGTTTTATTATATATAGTCAGATCGTTTTTCTTACTTTCTTCGTCCAAAATTTCCGTCAGATAGTCTTCTAAATAATCAGGGTATTTCATAACCATATTTTCTTCTAATTCACCATTAAGATACGCAGTTGTTACATCCATCTGGTTAAGTTTTAACCCTTCTTCCACAGCTATCCCAATGACAGATCTGATTGAACTTAGTTTAGCAACAGGAGCGTATGTTTCATTGTAATCGACACCCGGTCGCTGCGTGAAGCCCCGTGCTACGAGTCTGGCTTTGCTGGTAATGCTGTTATCTGGTCCTATTTTATCTTTCAGAACCATTTTGTAGTCTACTTCTTTCATTCCATTCGTTTTCTTTTCAATTTTCCAGGTTCCATTCTTGACATGTGCTTTTATTTCAGCTTTTATTGCATCATGCCAGTATTCATCTTTTTCATTTTCATCAGACAGGTAAGATATTTCTGTTAATAAATTGCTTTCTTCAGTTTCTTCCATTTCATAATCCCTGGTCCACCCTGGTAGATGCCTATTTCTTTGTGGCCTCCCATTTCCAGGTATTTCTATATTTTCTGACGCATCATCATAGGATTCTATTTCGTCTGCTGAAGAAACTTCGTCTTCTTGATTGTTCTTATTCTGCAAGATATTGCCATTCTTTTTACGAATAAATTCAATTTCTAATATTTCAGACTTTTCCATTTTCTTACTTTTTGTTTTATTTTCCTTTTATGTTCTTTTTTAAAAACAAATGTTTTCCTGCCATAAATTTTAAGATGATTTCACTCGTTACTGTCACGTCTATTTTATTAAAAGAAAGAGTGATGTATTCGAAAAATTTAAAGAATACAAAAATGAAGTCGAAACTTTCCACAACAAAAAGATAAAATACCTGCAGTCAGATAATGGCACAGAATATCGAAACAAGGATTTTGACGATTTTCTCAAATCACATGGCATCCAAAGAAGGTTGACCACAACTTATATTGGCTCAGGTATAGATGACGTACCGTTGTTTTCCGGACAATCTATTCACATTTTCACCAAAGTTTTATCACGTAACCTTTTATACTGCTTCTAACTTTCGTATTATCACTTAAATTAGACGAAAATTTTAAGAAAAAATTATTACTGAATATTCACAATATCGGAGTAAAATTCAAGTTAAGCATCTGACCATAGCATCTGACAGTAGTCTATGGCATCTGACAACTAGAAAAATGACGTTTCATATGTCATTACGCAATTTGACATATTTGTTTCGTCAAAATGTTTCGTCTTACGTTACGATTTGTTTATACTATGAAATACAAACGATAGAAAAACATTAATAGTTAAAAATAAATACATATAATTAGCATTTGGTTAGTTTTCCCACAAAAGTATACTTTATTATTATGTATTAATATTTGAGTTATGTTAAAGTAAATAATTATAATTTAGTAAAATATATTTCACTTGAAATATTGAAAAGAAAACGAAACGTTTGACATTAAAAAAAAAAGTGGTCTCTCTGCTGTCGTTGTCTATGGTCGTTATTTTTCTTTCCAAAACGTATATTGCTACTGTTAAACGAGTTCAGGGTCCAAGAGCGAGCGCAGCGAGCTCGGGACTATAGGGCGCCCCGACTCGGATAATTTAGGTGACGAAGAGGATGGCGGGGCCTGCAAGGCCCCGCCATCCTCTGAGTGGTTATTTTCTTTTATGACCACCCAGAAATTAGGAGCCCCGCGAAGCGGGGCTCCGTCGACCAGCCCTTTCATAGTAAAAATAACTTCAAAATTTTTAAATTAAAAAATTTATTTCTCGGTAACTATTTAGGGTTTAAGAGCGAGCGAAGCGAGCTCAGGACTTAGGGCGCCCCGACTTGGATAATTTAGGTGACGAAGAGGATGGCGGGGCCTGCAAGGCCCCGCCATCCTCTGAGTGGTTATTTTCTTTTATGACCACCCAGAAATTAGGAGCCCCGCGAAGCGGGGCTCCGTCGACCAGCCCTTTCATAGTAAAAATAACTTCAAAATTTTTAAATTAAAAAATTTATTTCTCGGTAACTATTTAGGGTTTAAGAGCGAGCGAAGCGAGCTCAGGACTTAGGGCGCCCCGACTTGGATAATTTAGGTGACGAAGAGGATGGCGGGGCCTGCAAGGCCCCGCCATCCTCTGAGTGGTTATTTTCTTTTATGACCACCCAGAAATTAGGAGCCCCGCGAAGCGGGGCTCCGTCGACCAGCCCTTTCATAGTAAAAATAACTTCAAAATTTTTAAATTTAAAAAATTTATTTCTCGGTAACTATTACATTCCAACAAATATGACTTGGGGGGAGGGTTACCGCCCTCCCCCCCCTCCCCCTCCCCCCCCCTCCCACCCCCCTCCGTAACAATACGTCACCCTTTCATAGTAAAAATAACCTCGAAATTTTTAAATTTAAAAAATTTATTTCTCGGCAACTATTACGTTCCTACAAATATGGCTTAGGGGGAGGGTTACCTCCCTCCCCCCCTCCCTCTCCCCCCCCCTCCCACCCCCCTCCGTAACGGTACGTCATCTATACCTTAGCCCTTATATTTATTGTTCTTTTTATTATTGTTATAATATGCACCTTCCTCCTCCTTACTTGAACAATTCTGTCTAGCATCATTTTCTTCTATAATCTTTATTTTTAAATCTTCGGGTTTTGGCAAAACATCCCTTGATTCAATTGCTATCCTAAAGTTCTCGTAAGAAGTTGGTAAACTATAAAGCATCATTATACTCAGAAGTTCCGGGTGTATGCTGACTTCCATATTTTGTAATTTATCAACAATATCCATGAAATTATTTAAATGATCCCGGACATCCTCCTGCGCTGTCATCTTTTTGACGACTAATTGTTTCAATAAACTAGCTTTTCGTGCAGGCCCTGAACTTTGATGAATAGATTTTAACTTGTCCCATACTTCTTTAGAAGTTGTGCAGCCACTTACTTGCTTGAGCTCGTTAGGTGACATGAGAAGCAAAATCTCGGACTTCGCCATCATATCTTGCTTTTTATTATCGGTAGCTTCACCTGTGACATATTGCCACAAATCATTTTTAATTAGTACCGCTTGGGCCTGAACGCACCATGTATCGTAATTGTCTTTTTGTAGTGGCTCAATACGATAATTAGTAGCCATCGACATTTATATTTATTGCAATTTTTCGTAACTACAATTATAAATTAATTTTACGCTCTGCTACCACTTTGTGGCCGTTTTATTTAATTAAATATGTACATGGTTTTAGTAACATGTTTTATTATTACAATCAATATTCTAGTTGCTAAGGACAACGAACATTTTGATGTGACGTAGTGGTGGACTATATACATTTAAATTACTAACAGCCAGTAGCAAGTAATATGGCCTGTTCTCACATGATTACTACTTAAACATACACTGTTTGCATACTTTTTTTAAATAAGGAATGATTAATATACACCAGAAAGTGCAGTGGAGGCAGGTCTCATTAAAAGAATAAGTCATTATTAGCAATATCCGTTAGATTGAAAACCTAAAAGTGAAGGAGGTAGGTACTAGGTACTCATCCTTGTATTTACACGGGCTTTCTAAGAAATAACAACATTTTTCTACGCATTCTCAACTGTCTGAAAACTTTTCAATTTTCTCGGAACAGTCCGAGGGATCCCCTGCAATTTATACGTTACGTAAACGGTATACGTATACGTATACGGACTATTGATTTTCCCGTCTCAAAGGTTGAAAATAATACCTTTTATCTTTGTAGCAGTTTCCGGCGAGAACAAAGATATCTAGAATGAAATCGCGCTAAGCTCTTTAGATTTTCTTCATCTCACTAATTTTATTATTAAACGAAAATTCAAGTGTACTACTGAACCATGAACGGAGATAATTAGATACTCAGATTAACAAATAGGCCACTTTTTTGTTCCAGAATATCCATATTTTCCATGCAGGGATTGGTGAAAAACTGATTTTACGCAGGTTGTGATATTTGGATAGTCAAAGATAGTAGAGGACTTTAAAATGTTTGATGCTACCGTATAATTTCTGCACAGTAGCTGGATCTACAAATGAGTGTGAGATGTCCTGTGGAGCATGGAGAGGAAGTTGTGTTGGAAATAAGCGAAATTACCGTTGGAAACCTATTAAACATATTATTAGAAAAAAAAGGAAAATTTTGGAAAACAAGAGGAAGAAGAATAGGGGCAACCCTCTACCACCCATGGCCCAATCAACCTCGTGGTTATGGGGGCCGAAACGCGGGAGGGCGCCCATTCAGTACTTGCTCTTGGCGTGTTCCCGGGGCGCCTTCCTTACTCCCTACAAGTTGTTTGTTCTCGCTCCTTGTCCCTATGCGCTCACTCTCCCCATTCTGGGGCAAGAAAGAAAGAGGAAGAAGAGAAAAAAAGGCAAAAGAACGGGAAGTTTTAGGCTTAATGGCAGGCATTCGGCAACATAGGAGACGGAGGATTAGATGATAAGAGTTTGGCAATAACACGGGTTAATCCGGGAGAAAATGACCAATAAATGACCAAATATACACGAGTTGGGAAACGTTTTAAGGGTGTGCTTAAATAAGAAGATCGTGGGCCGTGGCTGAGAAATATGCAGGAGTGTAGAGGATAGAAAAAATTTACAACTGCCCATAACCGCGATTAATCCTATTTTATTTAATTGAGTATTATTATGATAAGAGAATGTGAGAAGAAGGAAATAGACATTCTAATGATGTGGTGCTGGAGAAGAATGTTGAGACTTGAGAGTGTCCTGGAATCAATTCCGGATCAACAAGTCCATTCTGAAACAACTCGGCATCAAGCAGCGTCAATCTTCCATCGTACTGGCTCGAATTCACACTTTCTTTGTTCACGTGACTAGGCAATGTCGCCATCGAACGTCGAGTTGTGCAAGAAAAGTAGAAGGAACCAGACCTCGTGGCATATCGTCTATGAGATGGACGGACCAAGTAAAGGCTGCAGTGGACGTCCCTTTACATGTGTGCTCCCGAAAGGCAGCTGTCCGGGAAGAATTGAGACAGATTGTCAAGCGTATGACTGAGAAGTGATGACCACGCCCGCTCTAAAGAGCGAAAGAGACAATGAATATGATAAAACTTTTGAACATTCTGAAGTAAGTAGATACTTAATAATAGCACAGAACACTAAATAGTACAACAGAAGGTCCACTCCGCACGATGATTTAAAGAAATAGCGACTCTAGCGCTGACACAAAAAGTGCAATTCAGTTCGCAATAGCGCCTGGCCCCGCCCTCAAAATCGACACGCAACAAACGCTTTTTTGTGGTCTCTTTCTATCGCCTAACTTTATCTCTTACGACGTACTAGGGCTGTCGTAGTCAGACGGCGCGTAAAATAGACCGTACAGAACTAGCGCGTACAACTCGGCCCACGAGCGGCAACCATCTGAAAGATTGAGGTCCGAAACCCTACTTGTAGCCGGGACGGTCACGTGATAAGTGAGACTGGCCTGATAATAGTAAACTTGATGAAAGAAAATGATGGCAAAACTATTAATAGTGGAGGAGTATGAGAAGAAGATTCCCAGGCAAGAATAGCTCATGCAGAGAAAGTTACACTGAAAGACAGGTCACAGGTTCAATCCCCTATTAGTTTTTTCTGAGTTGAAAAAAAAAACTTTTCTGATTAAAGGCCGCGAATTCCTATCGAACCGATATACCTATTCTTAGGTCCATCAAAGACCTGTGAAACACATGGCTATTAGAGATTTTAAATCACACTCAGCTATATAAAACTCCCTGCTTTACAATACATTGCAATGAAAACCCTAACATATAAGCGATAGGATTCATTCTACAATGGAAGATTTAAGAGAACTACTATGTACAAAACTCTGTGTCTGTAAAATGAAATTTGAATTCTGAGGTTGTAACAACACAGTTCAAAATTGTGTTGACTACAATATAGTCTAGGTTGAATATGGTAGAAGGATTTTCAGCTCTGTATTTGGTGGATAGAGTTGAAATTTGTGTGCGCGTATTTGGTTGGTAATGGGGGATCTATGTGTAAATCAATCGATAGATTCGTAAGTGATCGCGTGCGTGCCTGCGCGCGAACAGACGTTTGCTATTTTGGGAATTCTGTTTAAGCATAGAGAATATAGCATAGGAAGTTAGGAACAGCTCCCATTTGGGTCAATTTACACCACGGCGGAATGGAATGACAGTGCCCTTTTTTCCATAGCATAATGAACTTTATGTCAATATTTTTAAATGCAAAATAAATAAATCTCGAAAATGCGCTAGGATTCCCCGGAAGACGCGCGATTTTTTTTTGGCTCCTATTTAGTTTTTATCTTTTAAAATTGATATTTTAGCTATTTATGCAACTGCATCGTAAGGAGGGTCATTTTGAATGTTTGATTTTAATATTGAGTGGCAGTACCAACCATAGAGTGGGTTGGGCACCAATTTTGAACGATACAAAAATGCCAGAACTCTGACCCTCTTAGCTTTAAGTATCCTATTTTATGAAGATTTGACGACCTCCCTGGCGCAGTGGCGGCGCGCTCGGATTCGAGTGGGAAGTCGCGGGTTCGATTCCTGCCACGGTCCACTTTGGGAATTTCTAAATTGGCTCAGGTTTGGTCTGGTGGGAGACTTTGACCGTGGCTAGTTACCACCCTTGACCCTACCAGCAAAGACGCACCGCCAAGCGATTTAGCGTTCCGGTGCGATGCTTGTAGAAACCGTTGGGGGAAATTTACTTACCCTTCCAAGTCAGTACGATAACATCTTAAGCTGCATCATCACTTACCATCAGGTGAGATCGCAGTCAGGTACTAACTTGTATACCTAGAGTAAAAAAAGTTCTCATAACGAAGCTGCTCAATGTATGGGAGCTGCATCGTTATGAGAATCATAAAATAAATAAATACATATATACGGGACATTTTACACATCGCATTCTAGCCCCAAAGTAAGCGATAGCTTGTGTTATGGGTACTAGGTAACTGATAAATATACATACATACTAATATACATAAATATAATATATTGAAAAACACCCAGACACTGGAAAACATTCATGCTCATCACACAAACATTTACCCAGTAGTGGGAATCGAACCAACGACCTCCGGCGCAGACGGCAGGTTTGCTGCTACACTACGCCATTCGGTTGTCAAATATGAGTTATAACCTGAGGTTATAACGATGTAAATTGACCCTTATTTGGGCACGTGACAAATAAAAGTATTTATTTAGCAATCTAGAACGCCTTCTTTTCGAACTATAGGCGGTAGAGTTTTCATATTCACTTCTAATTCGATATTTTCATATTCACGCCGGCAAAGCCTAGTAACTAGTAAAATAATTATTTTATTTTATTAGACTGAGCTAACCTTTAGTATAAGATACTTACATCTATCTGTGGCCTTTGGGGTCAAAAACCAGGTCTCAAGTTATATTTAACTGCGAAACTGGTATCCCTTCAATGAAATCGTGAGTTCCCGTCCTAGGCGAAACAATTATATCACGCAGGCAATATAAAACCTTATCTCTATGCAACACAGTGCATTTTTCTTCGACTGAAATAGTTAGGGCTATCACATACTAGCGATATCTGGGGTCACGGTTTTTGCTTTTTTTTACCTCGGCACGACGTCTGAGGTACACTCGAAACGTCAAGCAGTTTTAAGAAAAAAGAATTATAAACTACAATGTTGCTACCTGAGACTAGGTAGAATTAGATTTAGATAGGTATTATACAAGAATTTCAGAATTTTAAAATCTGCAGGACTGCAGGAAGGGTTATATTTTTGCGCGTATATAACCCTTCCTGCAGTCCTGCATATATACCTACCTCGTATCTTTCAAACGGCTGAATCGATTTTGATAGTTAGGGTATCGTTAGATTCGACTCAGAAACCCAAATAGATAAGTTTTTTTAAAAGATCAAAATGGCGGATTTTTGGTGCTAAATGTATGTTGTCACACTTCACACTAGTCACACTTCACACTAATATTATAAAGGCGAAAGTTTGTGTGTAACTGTGTGAGTGTGTGTGTGTACTCCTTCACGCCGCAACTACTGAACCGATTTGGCTGAAATTTGGAACATAGATAGCTTATAACCCGGACTAAAACATAGGCTACCTTTTATCCCGGGAAAATCCATAGTTCCCATGGGATATTTAAGAAACCCTAATTTTCAACAGTAATCTATAGCTACAGCTATAGGTAGATTACTTTGACAATCTTTCCTGAAAGTAGGTGTAAAGGTCATTGAAAAGGAAATTCAATTTTTTCTCGGAATTAGTAAAAAAACGAATTTAACGCGGGCGGAGCCGCGGGCAAAAGCTAGTTATCAAAAATATCAAAAAAGTATGTAATAACTTACAATACTTACTTACATGTAAAAAAATAAACTCTCTTGTATAATTGATCATAAATATATAATTAATTCAGATTTTACGATTGGTAAACTTCAGAGATAAGGGGGCAAGTTATTTTTTCCGACAGTTTGTCCAATAAATCAAAAACTATCAGGCATAAGGGTACATTTTTACAATTTTGGTATTCTTCTAAAATCCTTCTTCATCCTTCTTTTAGGAAGATTCGCAATCCCAGCACGTTTTATTTATTCAATTTGACATCTTATCATATACAAAATAAGGTTTTATCGAATTGCTTTTACATGTTTCGTGATAAACGTTCCCTAAGGCTTACGTGTTGTAGGGCTACCACTTTATCAAAAAATATATTATAATTACAGAAAGTTTATTGTCAGCAGGTTTCTTTTTCATCCTATTATTATGACTATTATTAGTTATGACCAACGAAATGTCTGTCGAGATAATATTATGTAGTTAAATGAGTATGCCGGTTGCTTTGTTATACAAAACATTGTTAGATTTATGATGTACTAGAAATCGATAATTTCAAAATATTATCATACTGTATCATGATTCTGTTCCGATCCAAAAATATTTGAAATTATACAAACAATTGAAAAGGAAATAAACACAACTGAAAATACAGTGTTGTCAGTCGGCATTAATTACTGTCTCAAAATGAAACGAATAAAACGTATTTCCATAAGATTTAATAATTAATTCCTTAATCATTCTCATAATTTCGAATTATCATGAATCCAGCTGGAACTACGTAATCTTCCGGGATAGAAAATGGGGTTTGTGTCAACCAAAGATACAACCTATCTCCATTCAAAGTTTCAGCTAAATCAGTTCAGTATTTTTAGCGTAATCGAGTAACAAACATACATAAAAGCTTTCCACTGTATAATATTTATCAATCTCCGATGCATAATCACTGATGCACAAGCGAAGCAACCTTCTGGGGAAATTCATATTGAACCCTAATAATGCTAAACTTCTTTCAGGCAAGAAGTTGCTGCTATTACTGGCGGCAACAAGCAGTGGCTGGGAACTGTAGATGGCGGCGTCACAATAGATCGAGGATGGTCAACCAGAGACCATGGGAACCTGAAGCCGCGATCAAGAGAAGAAGAAGAAAGAAAAATATTAGTGTGACTGTACCACCCCTACCGGATGTATCTCTGCTGGAGTTTTTTGTATGTGATTTTGTAAGGGATCAGTAAAAGCACTCTCGACGCCTGAATACTCGCCGCTCGACGACAGGCTGATGCGCCTGTGCCTAGGGTTTTAGCTGAGGGATGAAAAGAAAAGTTTATAAAACGCGGGATTAGGTTAAAATAGTGTATCCGTTACGGTGCTATTCACTAAACTCGTTACCGAAGTATAACTCAACGATCTCACTTCACTCAAGACTCAAGTGAAACGGTGGAAAGTGTCAACTATCAATGTTATTAAGAAAAAAAGATAATCTTTATGGTGAGGCCTTTTGATCGGTATGATAAAACTATAGGTATTTTTCCCGTATAGTGGGTTCGAGTCATGGTTTAACCAAGTGATTCGAAAATCTATGAATGTAGTTTTAATTGTTCTTGAAATTGAAATGAATTTTTTTTCAGTGTATGCTATAACTTCCCCTACATGTGGCACCGCTATGGGAGACCCTGGATATTCATCAACGTTATTATATAGATCCAATATCTTACAGACATTAAGTGCGTGTAAGGCATTTAGATAATAAGGAATTTTGAATCTTTGAGTGTTTTACACACTCGCTAGCCGCCTGTAACTACTATTTAGCTAAAAGCGTAGCTTCAACGTTTTCTCTTATATGTATTATTATAAAGTACATTACCTAAATGACAAACAGGAACTGCAATGAATTCGAAAGTCAATGCCAAGTAAATAAAATGCTCTTTCAGAATAGCTCTATCCGAGAGTTTCAATCAATCTCAATGACTGTCGATAGGGATTAGGCAAGGCGTACTTTTATTGGTAAAAAGATAGGTTTTTTATGGGATTCTATTTCAAACCTAAGCTTTTATAGTTCTGTATTTTTATCAAGGATTATCGTAAAAATCTTTAGAAATTGTGGAAAGCGATTCAGAAAAGTCAAGGCAACAAAGTAAAACAAAACTTAATTAACGTAGAAGCCGTATTTAAGCGATTTTGAAATAAGTTTTATACAAAAACTATATGAGAGGCAGTCGATAAGCTTGGACACCACGGTCTTTCTTGCAGTAGGAGTGCCGGCCGCATACCGCGCCACGCTAGCATCAATGGCATCATCCGTCGCGCTCCTGCCACCGCCAGCGTGCCAGCCGTTTTAGAACCAAATGGCTTGGCGCGCGACGATGGAAGGAGACCGGACGGCATGTCATTGATGCCATGGAAGATGGGTAGGCCTTTGGTGTGGGACGCAACTTGCGTGGACACCCTTCTCATCTTCCTAGCACGATGGGTTGTGCGGGCACCGCTGCTGCATCAGCGGAGACTCTCAAGCGGCGCAAATACAGTAATCTCGTTGGAGATTACGTATTTGAGCCGTTTGGGGTCGAAACGCTGGGTCCGTGGGGTCCAAGTACGCGCTTCTTTTTCAGAGAAATTTCAAAGCGCTTAATCGACGCTTCTCGTGACCAGAGGGCTGGCCTATTTTTAGGTCAGAGGATAAGCATTGCCATCCAACGTGGCAATGCTGCCAGCCTTCTGGGCACTTTTCCAGTTGACACCGATTCGGAGGAATACTTTGACGCTTAAAATTCCTTCTTTTTGTGTCACCTCTTTTCTAGAATTAGATTACATATATATATTAGTTAAGATGTAAGTAAATAGTTAATATTTGTAATTAGAGGAAAACGCTACACACAACTACAAACGCACACCCTCCAACCGTTAAAACGACAGAAAGATTCAAACACGGCCTACAAGCCGTATTTAGGTGATTTTGAATGAAGTTTTATGCAAAAACTATAAAGACAATTACTTTCAAATTTACACGTCATGTATTTTGGGTCTTTGATCTAAAATCGCTTAGAAGCAGAAACACGATTGGATAAAATTTTCTCGATAGAAAGTTCTCCCAAAAGTTGCTCCAAAATCTCAGTTTTTCTATGTTTTATCGGAAACTACAATGGATGTAATTGTAATTTTTGTTTTAATGTATCGGTAATAATAATATCCTAAAACGCTTAGAACCGATTTTTGATAAATAAATAAATAAATAAATAAATGTCATTTATTCATCAGAATGTAGGTACATTATAGGTGGTCACAATAACAAATAATTTCCTTGTACATTCTGCCTTATGGCGTATGAATATAAAAATAAAATAAGTACATAATGTCAGTATTAACTATTCAATACCATCAATACTATCATTTTTGTAAAATTTATCATTTTTCATAAAATTGTCAATTATAATTCAGAATGTCAATAATTAATTGTAAGTATAAATAATTCATAAAGTCAAGAAATTACCAATCCAGAATGTCAATAATTGCAGATAGACAATTTATAAAGTCAAAAAATTATTATTTCAGAATGTCACATTATAAATTTACAAAGTCAAAAATTAGTTTCATTTAAAAATTCATTTACATTGTAATAGCATTTATCCATAAGTAAGTCAAACGTACGTTTTTTAAAGATATTCAAAGTATTGTCTTTATATGTGTCAGGTAGTTTATTATAAATAGAAATTGCCATACAATGTGAACTCTTTGCAAATATTTCTAGCCTCTTAGGAGGCATCATCAATTTATCCTTTCTACGCTGTCGAACTCCTTCTATTTTATTGTAGCTTTTAAAGTATTTAGGATATTTCTTTACAAATATAAGTATTTCATGAATGTATAGACATGGTAAAGGAAGAACGTTGCATTTTTTAAAAAGAGGCTTACATGTTTCAATTTGCCTCTAACTATAACTGGCTTATTATAATAATAATAACTGGCTTAGTTTTTGAGTAATTAGGTAAAACGTCGTTTTTCTGCTATATTCTTCCGCGACGCTGCATGTCGCACCTACCAAATCTCCGTGAGAGTGAGAAAGACAAAAATAAATTCAATAAATCCCCTTAACAGTCTTAGAATGCTGTTCTAATTCATTTTGGCGTTATATCCTTAGAACCATAATTGGATTTGGCAAACGAAGTATACTTACCTACTTTCTTTTCATTATTTTATTTAGCAAACGTTATTAGTCTTAAATATTTAAGTTCCTACTGCACTAACTTACTCGTAGATACTATTGCAGTTTCCTATTAATTTTATAATAATACTAGCAAACGCCCGCGGCTTCGCTCACGTTGAACTTCTGCTTTACTCCCTCAGGCATTTCCAAAATTATTGTATTAACCATTGTTATGCCATTTAATTTAATTTTGATCACTAAATATTTCCTTATGCTTGCTGGTTATAGGTTATAAATTGATTTTGAAAAAATCGAT
The DNA here is from genome assembly GCA_036785405.1 of Coenonympha arcania. Classification (NCBI taxonomy): domain Eukaryota; kingdom Metazoa; phylum Arthropoda; class Insecta; order Lepidoptera; family Nymphalidae; genus Coenonympha; species Coenonympha arcania. The sequence continues at coordinate 1,783,194 of CM072078.1, read as the reverse complement.
CGTCACATAAAAGTTAGTTTTTTTAAGTCGTACAAAATTAAATAAATGGCGGCCAAAAAGTTCATCATTTTTTAATTTTGACTACAAATTCCTTCTCTATGCTTGCTGCCATAGTCAGACGTCGATTTTCAAAGCAATCGGCCCAGTAACCAAAAAGTTCAAAATGGCGGCCATTTCTTTATTTCTACCACATATTCCTTCTCTATGCTTGCTGCCATAGTCAGACGTCGATTTTCAAAGCATTATCGGCCCAGTAACAAAAAAAATTCAAAATGGCGGCCAAAATGTGCATCATTTTTTAATTTTGACCACAAATTCCTTCTCTATGCTTGCTGCCATAGTCAAACGTCGATTTTTAAAGCAATCGGCCCAGTAACAAAAAAGTTCAAAATGGCGGCCATTTTTTTTATTTTGACCAGAAATTCCTTCTCTATGCTTGCTGCCATAGTCAGACGTCGATTTTCAAAGCAATCGGCCCAGAAACAAAAAAGTTCAAAATGGCGGCCAAAAAGTTCATTTTTTTTTTATTTTGACCACAAATTCCTTCTCTATGCTTGCTGCCATAGTCAGACGTCGATTTTCAAAGCAATCGGCCCAGTAACCAAAAAGTTCAAAATGGCGGCCATTTTTTTATTTTGACCACAAATTCCTTCTCCATGCTTGCTGCCATATTCAGACGTCGATTTTCAAAGCAATCGGCCCAGTAACAAAAAAGTTCAAAATGGCGGCCATTTTTTTATTTTCACCACAAATTCCTTCTCTATGCTTGGTGCCATAGTCAGACGTCGGTTTTCAAAGCAATCGGCCCAGTAACAAAAAAGTTCAAAATGGCGGCCAAAAAGTTCATCATTTTTTAATTTTGACTACAAATTCCTTCTCTATGCTTGCTGCCATAGTCAAACGTCGATTTTCAAAGACCCAAGGTGCTGGAATGGCGGCCACGCACCGGAAAGCGCAGTGTCGGTCGACCCTCCACCAGGTGGACGGACAACATTAAGAGGGTCGCGGAGAGTCGCTGGCGCCAGGCGGCGTGGTGTTTGGCGGTCATTTCAGGAGGCCTATGTCCAGCAGTGGACGTCCATCGGCTGAAACGACGACGACGACAAATTCCTTCTCTATGCTTGCTGCCATAGTCAAAGCAATCGGCCCAGTAACAAAAAAGTTCAAAATGGCGGCCACTTTTTTAAATTTTGACCACAAATTTCTTCTCTATGCTAGAGCTGCCATAGTCAAATATCGATTTCCAAAGCAATCGGCCCAGTAACAAAAAAAGTTCAAAATGGTGGCCACATTTTTAAAATTTTGACCACAAATTCCTTCTCTGTGCTTGCTGCCATAGTCAGGCGTCGATTTTCAAAGCAATCGGCCCAGTAACAAAAAAGTTCAAAATGGCGGCCACTTTTTTAAATTTTGACCACAAATTTCTTCTCTATGCTAGAGCTGCCATAGTCAAATATCGATTTCCAAAGCAATATGCCCAGTAACAAAAAAAGTTCAAAATAGTGGCCACATTTTTTAAATTTTGACCACAAATTCCTTCTCTGTGCCTGCTGCCATAGTCAGATATCGATTTCCAAAGCAATCGGCCCAGTAACAAAAAAGTTCAAAATGGCGGCCACTTTTTTAAATTTTGACCACAAATTCCTTTTTTATGCTTGCTGCCATAGTCAAATATCGATTTTCAAAGCAATCGACCCAGTAACAAAAAAGTTCAAAATGGCGGCCACTTTTTTAAATTTTGACCACAAATTCCTTCTCTATGCTTGCTGCCATAGTCAAATATCGATTTTCAAAGCAATCGGCCCAGTAACAAAAAAGTTCAAAATGGCGGCCACTTTTTTTAAATTTTGACCACAAATTTCTTCTCTATGCTAGCTGCCATAGTCAAATATCGATTTCCAAAGCAATCGGCCCAGTAACAAAAAAGTTCAAAATGGCGGCCACTTTTTTAAAATTCTGACCACAAATTCCTTCTCTATGCTTGCTGCCATAGTCAAATATCGATTTTCAAAGCAATCGGCCCAGTAACAAAAAAGTTCAAAATGGCGGCCACTTTTTTAATTTTGACCACAAATTCCTTCTCTATGCTTGCTGCCATAGTCAAATATCGATTTTCAAAGCAATCGGCCCAGTAACAAAAAAGTTCACAATGGCGGCCACTTTTTTAAATTTTGACCACAAATTTCTTCTCTATGCTAGCTGCCATAGTCAAATATCGATTTCCAAAGCAATCGGCCCAGTAACAAAAAAGTTCGAAATGGCGGCCACTTTTTTTAAATTTTGATCACAAATTCCTTCTCTATGCCAGCTGCCATAGTCAAATATCGATCTTCAAAGCAATCGGTCCAGTAACAAAAAAGTTCAAAATGGCGGCCACTTTTTTAAATTTTGACCACAAATTCCTTCTCTATGCTTACTGCCATAGACAGATATCGATTTCCAAAGCAATCGGCCCAGTAACAAAAAAATTCAAAATGGCGGCCAGTTTTTAAAATTTTGACCACAAATTCCTTTTTTATGCTTGCTGCCATAGTCAAATATCGATTTTCAAAGCAATCGACCCATTAACAAAAAAGTTCAAAATGGCGGCCACTTTTTCAAATTTTGGCCACAAATTCCTTCTCTATTCTTGCTGCCATAGTCAAATATCGATTTTCAAAGCAATCGATCCAGTAACAAAAAAGTTCAAAATGGCGGCCACTTTTTTAAATTTTGACCACAAATTCCTTCTCTATGCTTGCTGCCATAGTCAAATATCGATTTTCAAAGCAATCGACCCATTAACAAAAAAGTTCAAAATGGCGGCCACTTTTTTAAATTTTGGCCACAAATTCCTTCTCTATGCTTGCTGCCATAGTCAAATATCGATTTTCAAAGCAATCGACCCATTAACAAAAAAGTTCAAAATGGCGGCCACTTTTTTTAATTTTGGCAACAAATTCCTTCTCTATGCTTGCTGTCATAGTCAAAAGTCGATTTTCTAAGCAATCGGCCCAGTAACAAAAAAGTTCAAAATGGCGGCAAAAAGTTCAAACCTTTTCCTCCTCAAAATTTGGATCTCGAAAATCCCTTTCTGAATTCGAATTCATGATATAATACCAACCTAGGTACCAAATTTCAGATCTCTACGACTTGTAGCTTTTCGGGAATTCCTGGAACAACGAAAAAAATTTCACTTTTGTATGGGGAAATCCATAAAACCAACGGTTTTTACCCCTTAAAATTTGAATTTCTGGAATCCCCGTCTTAGTACGAATTCATGACCTAATATCTACTTAGTTACCAAATTTCAGATCCCTACGACTTGTAGCTTTTCGGGAATTCCTGGAACAACGAAAAAAATTTCACTTTTGTATGGGGAAATCCAAAAAACCAACGGTTTTTACCCCTTAAAATTTGAATTTTTGGAATCCCCGTCTTAGTACGAATTCATGACCTAATATCAACCTAGGTACTAAATTTCAGATCTCTGCGACTTGTAGCTTTTCTGGAATTCCTGGAACAACGAAAAAAATTTCACTTTTGTATGGGGAAATCCATAAAACCAACGGTTTTTACCCCTTAAAATTTGAATTTCTGGAATCCCCGTCTTAGTACGAATTCATGACCTAATATCTACCTAGTTACCAAATTTCAGATCCCTACGACTTGTAGCTTTTCGGGAATTCCTGGAACAACGAAAAAAATTTCACTTTTGTATGGGGAAATCCAAAAAACCAACGGTTTTTACCCCTTAAAATTTGAATTTCTGGAATCCCCGTCTTAGTACGAATTCATGACCTAATATCAACCTAGGTACCAAATTTCAGATCTCTACGACTTGTAGCTTTTCGGGAATTCCTGGAACAACGAAAAAAATTTCACTTTTGTATGGGGAAATCCAAAAAACCAACGGTTTTTACCCCTTAAAATTTGAATTTCTGGAATCCCCGTCTTAGTACGAATTCATGACCTAATATCTACCTTGGTACCAAATTTCGGATGCCTACGACTTGTAGCTTTTCGGGAATTCCTGGAACAACAAAACAAATTTCACTTTTGTATGGGGAAATCCAAAAAACCAACGGTTTTTACCCCTTAAAATTTGAATTTCTGGAATCCCCGTCTTAGTACGAATTCATGACCTAATATCTACCTAGGTACCAAATTTCAGATCTCTACGACCTATAGTTTTGGCGGAATCCTTGGAACAACCAAAATCACCAAAATGCCTCATTCTTTTATATATATAGATTTGAAAATATTTCATTTTCATGAATTCTATGAATGATTGGGTTGAACTTCATTAAATTCAATATTTAGAATTGGGTATCGATAACAACTAAAGATATCTGTAAACACTATTTCATGATTTATTTTATGACGAAAATGCCATATTGTTAATACAAAACTATAAAGACAATCACTTTCAAATTTCCACGTCATGTATTTTGGGTCTTTAATCTAAAATCGCAGCAGAAGCAGAAACACGATTGGATAAAATTTTCTCGATAAAAAGTTCTCCCAAAAGTTGCTCCAAAATCTCAGTTTTTCGAGTTTTTATCGGACACTACATTGGATGTAATTGTAATTTTTGTTTTAAAGTGTCGGTAATAAAAATATCTAAAAACGCTAAGAAACAGATTTTTGATAACCAGCTTAGTTTTTGAGTAATTAAGTAAAACGTCATTTTACTGTTAGGTATATTCTTCCGCGACGCTGCATGTCGCACTTACCAACGTATTCGTGAGAGTGAAAAAGACAAAAATAAATTAGATATACCTATCCTCTTAACTATCGAACATGCTAATTATGAACCTACACAATATTTCTCCAAAAAACTTTCTATTAGATAGGTATTTTCGATACGGTTCGTAAAGAAGCGTCGAGTTTCTGACGTTAGTGCATTGTTAATGGGCCAGCGATGGCAAACGCAAACACACAACTTTCACAGGAAGGCGTTCATTGTTTTAATTTCGCCTCCATTCTAAAAACGGGCGGATTCGATAAACTTTTAAATTAATAGAGCATGTTTTTCACCGGCTTCGCGTGGGGTGACCACGACGGAGAATGACGTAGGACATTAAATTAAATGAGTGACGCCATTCTTGTTCATCTGTCTGTCTGTATCCTTATTACATCCATAGATGATTTCTTAAATTTTAAAGATATAATGAAGTAATATCTGGGTGACCGAGCTTTGCTCGGTTGCCAATAGATGGCAGCAGGGTTCATATTTTTTTTGGTAAATTCGACATTTTCTAAAAGTGAATCCTAGCTAGATCGATTTATCGCCCCCAAAACCCCCTGTATACTAAATTTCATGAAAATCGTTCGAGCCGTTTCCGAGATTCAGATTATATAGAAATATATATATATACAAGAATTGCTCGTTTAAAGGTATAGGATTACCGGCTTTGGCCTTGGCGTATACGTAAGCCAAGGCCTAAGCCGGTTATTGCATAAAAAAGTATGTTTTTTTCTTGTATTTATTTTATCTTTACATGATGCTTTTGGCGTTTATGACCGACTTTACCGTTAACTTTTGAATTCAAATGTTCTTTTGATTTCACAAATATTGACGATATATGAGTTATCTACTTCGCTGTTTTCTGTTTCAGTTTGTAAATTAAAACATACAGTTACTTTGAAACAATTTGATTTAGGAACGTCAAAAGCGTCTATCGCTTTCAGTTTTACAGGCTTGGATAGTGTTAAGCTAACTTACTTTAACCTGAGTTAGCGTGTTTAATTCGTTTAACTAAAATTTGTTCTGTTTGTAAAAAAAATTTCAACGAAAGGCGTTAGACCTATGGTTTTAAAATGTAAATATTCAACTCGATGGATTTCACTAATTGGCCTACCAGGTAACAAATTAAGTACAAACTAGGTATAAACTTTTTAGACGCAGAGCTTTTTGTTTCTTTCTACATTTTTATAAGTCACTTTTATACGTAGCGATACGAGACGAGGAGTAGGCTTAGCAGTTAAATCTGGTAGAAGACTTCAATCGTGTCTAGTTGCCACCCAACCAGCAAAGACGCACCGCCAAGCGATTTAGCACTTTGGCCCGATGCTGTGTCGAAAACGTTAGAGGTGAGTTACATATACCCTTTCCTAGTAAGTGCGATAACATCTCCGGCTGCATCATCACTTACCATCAGGTCGATCGCAGTCAAGTACTAACTTATTGAGGAAAAAAATAGTTTTCGGTAAGCATGGTCACCGGCGAGTGAGTAACAATAGGTCGGGCGGGGTCGTTGAACCGGTCACGGGGTCGGCAGCGCTCACTCGCGCGCCATTGTTCCATGGGATACGTAAACGCCATTAGCCCACTTCCAGCCTATACACAGATATAGCCAGGACAGTGGGCTATGGCGACCAGACAGAATAGCACCATAGGCGCCGATAAGAAACCTCAGAATTTGGGCAGCCGAACGATTTTTTTTTTCTGTAATAAAAGAAAGTAAGTTTATTCGAAGGTAAATTACATAATAATTAATAAAATAAGCTTAAATTAAAAATTAAAACTAGGTATAAAATTAAACTATATATAAATTAAAAACTACACACTTATCTAAAATAAAAACTACATATTAAACTAAAATGTTAAAACAAATTAATCTAGTAGACCGCTGTCAGAGGGAATTGTTCCCAAAATGCCCCATTGCCTGGTTGTATCGCGATACTAATTCTCTGGGCAAAGTAGAGGCCAGCATTTTGGTCACGCGTTGCATCGAGTCGACCAGGCGTATTATTGCCGAACGATTTACGTAAAGCTTTTCCGTACAAGCAAACCTTAACGCCATGATCTGTCAAAATTCTATAGGTTGCTGCTGAGCGAACTTGGAAAAACAAGCATTTTTGGCACCGATAAAATGGCGACATTTTTTCGCGCCATCCGCCCTGTCCAGGTTGTATATTGGGCTATGGCAACGAGATATACTATAGCACCATAAGACTATGGCGTCGTCAGCTCAAGTTCGTTCCGGCATGGAGTACTGCAGTCACCTATGGGATGGATCTGCCAAATACCAGCTCGATGCATTGGACTCGGTTGATCGCCGCGCACGCAGAATAATCGGCAAGGAATCGCTAACACGGGCGAAACTGCTCAGTTTAGAACACCGACGCAGTGTTGCCTGTTTAGCGGTTTTTAACAGGAAATATTTTGGAGAGTGCATGCTCAAGAACTCCACAACCTTGTGCCTCCTTCAACTTTCTACCATAGAACCGCGAGACGTCGAGAGAATTGGCATCCTTATGTGGTTGATGTCCAGCGTACTCGGACGAAACGCTTTTCTTCTACGTTTCTGATACGAACCGCTAAGGTGGTACCTAGACCTACCGTTGTAAATATAAACCTGATATATTATATTTCTGATACGAACCGTTAAGGTGTGGAACACCCTTCCAGCTTCCGTGTTCCCAGCCAAATACAATCTGGGTGCCTTCAAGAGAAGAGTGAATAGGCATTTTCTAGGCAAGCGCGCTCCATCCTAGACCTCATCATTTCTGTTCATCAGACTTGATTGTGGTCAAGCGCAAGCCTATCATTTAAAAAAAAAGATTACTTTGGCAATTAGCTGTCTAGTTGATTATGATTCATATTATGATCTAGACCTAGAGGATCAATTAGGTACCGAAACTAAGGTGGCGGTAGCGAACTACGGCGTTTTTGATAAACTGGCGAAATTCTTTCATTCCGTACGCCCTGTCCAGGGTAGATGTCTATTGGGCTATAGTAACGAGACATAGTATAGCACTATAGGACTATGGCGTCGTCTGATTAGTTTGAAAATTAGCTGTCTAGTTGTTTATGAGTCATAAGTTCATAGAGGTTCAATTACCGAAACTATTGTAGTGTTAATTGTTATGGATAACACAGAAGCTAGGTACCTTCTTACCACGTAAAAGTAGCAGTTGGTAATGGTATCGACTTCATATCACAAGAACATAGGTTCGGTTTCTAAAAAAAAAATGGGACATTTTCAATCTCTTAGTCTTCAGTTCTAATCCGAAGATAAAAATTGGGAAGTGATCTCCATACCTTGTAGAACATGTTAAGCTTACAGCCAATTCTGTTATGCAAAATCTCAAAACTAAAATAATTTGACGCGTCTAAAAATAGTGTCATCTTTTTCAAAATGCTCACTATGGAAAAGGATATGCGATCTTTATATTTTTATAGTACCATGGATTTTTCCAGCAAAGGAGGTCGGCCAAAATGGGCTAAATTGTTACTGGAACCCCATATATACCAAAAAATAGTAGATTTTTTTCTGATTCTATATCACTATAAGTTTTAGTAACTTTCTATGGGAATGTGCTAAAATCAGGATTCATAATCATTCGTACTATTGCATAAAATAAAACTATTTATTGCCATATTCTAAAGTCTTTTTGTCCTTGGTTCGTGGCTCTGGGTTCTAGGCATTTTGAGAGTAATGAAAATAATAAATAATTCAGCGTTTTTGCGATTAATGTGATATAATGTTCATAGGAATTTCATAAAAATATTATTTGTAATATAAATAGCACAGATTAATAACGATTTTAGACAATAACGACGATATTTTATGAATTATAGATTTTGTGTACATAGTGTATATGGATTTCGATCTTTAAAAAATAACTGTCAGTTGTCATTGTCATTTCTCAATTGTCATTCACATTTCATAATTCATACGTCATTCGTTCACAGACCAACACAGATTCGTTTTCGTACTCGTGCGCTTACGGATGTATTTTCATGATTTTTACTCTATTTTTAAGGACTTTGGCTTTAGTTTTTGAACTTCGATTACCTTTTCTGTTGCGAACGACCTCTGCTTGTTTTCTTGGACACCGATTTCGCTCAACGATAGGACGATAAATTGTGTTAATTGTGGTATCGCTACTAACCAGTTAAGTAACCAGCAGTACCTACTTGACTGCAGTATCAACTCTTAACATCATTATACATATTATGACGTTTGTGTCTCCACAGATAAACAAATCCGTGGAGAAAGCCAATGTAGACATTTTCGTCTTAGTAATGGTTCTCAGAGTACATTATATTCATCCTTACCTAAGTCTATCAAAATATTTTTTTCCTCCTGATTCCCATAGAATTATAAAAAAAATCTTCTTGTTACATAAATGTTAGTTCTTTGCCTATTTAATAACACAAGAATCATTTCTGTAACGTTTTTGGCCCAGACATGTATGGGATTCTGCCGGCCTCCTTTCAGCCAAATCGGTTCAGTAGGTGCGGCGTGAAGGCGTATTTCTCCATTCCAACTTTGGACCTACGTTTCACACCCTTAGAGGGCGAGTTTTGAAAAATCCTTTCTTAATGCACGCTTAGATCTTATAAGGAACCTATGTGCTAAATTTGGAGTCTCTAGACTCAGTAGTTTAGGCTGTGCATTGATATGTCAGTCAGTCAGTCAGTATCTTTTTAGAAAATAACCAGATCGTCCAGATCTTACTCTTGGTCACTCTACGCATGAATTAGTTTTTCTTCAAAGCAAAAAGCCCTTTGCGCAATTTACTGCCACACTAAAAGAAACAAATAAAAGTTAGTTAACCTAAATGAAACATCAAACGTTTACCTAACACCGAGATAAATAACAAAGATAAAAGACATTAACAAATTGAGATTAAGAACGTTTATTAGCGGGAAAAAGACAATAGACTCATTATTATTGTAAAGTACTGTCATTAAGTTGGATACACACTTATGTTACGCAAGCTTATAATGTAACTTTTCACGTTACATGATACATATCACTTTACTTGTTAAACTTTACATTTTGTTGACATTTATTTGTTACTTGATGAGGTAAAATCAGTGACTTACTATCTAAGGACCCAGGGTGTAATACAAAATTCACGAAAAAAGTGTCCCGAGAAAACCTATATATAAACGAGGGTATGTGTATTTTTATAAACAAACTAAAACATTGTAATTTATGTCTTAAACCATTAGTATACAGCCTAATTTTACTTACAACTAGCTATAGTGCGATTGTCTCCCTTTTCGCGTTTTATCTCTCTTTCGGTTCGGACACTTTTTAGCGCTGACACGTCATCCTTAGTATTATATAACTATGGGTAAAATGGATATCGTTTACCGCACCTGATAGGAGTAGGTTACAGGATGTAAACTAATTACAGGATAAACGACTTAGTAAAGACAAACTAAGACTAGTCGTAGGAATTACAGGGCATTGCTCACTAAACAAACATTTTTCCACGGCCACCCTAGGAATCACGGACAGCCCTCTGTGCAGAGCATGCATGGAGGAGGACGAAACACGTGCTACTAAGATGCACTGGAGTGTTGGACGAAATATCGCTTACTCGCGGAAAAGTCCCAGGGACAAGAAGAAGAAGAAGGATTTAAACTAAATTCTTGTGGTGGTTAAAATACTTTTTAAATGTTCCTATAATATTATTACGTATAATATTTGAACCCGCGTCTTGCCTCTATCACGACTGGATGTTCTACTGAGCTACAAGAGCTCAAACCACACTGAGTCCGTCATTCGTCGGCTGTAACTCCGAGTCATCATCATCATATCAGCCTACAGACGTCCACTGTTGAACATAGGCCTTCCCAAGCGCGCCACCACACCCTGTCCTCAGCCTTCCTCATCCAGCCGCTTCCCACCATCCACTTAATGTCATCGGTCCAACGAGCTGGAGGGCGCCCCACGCTACGCTTACTTGTATGCGGTCTCCACTCCTGGACTTTTTGGCTCCACCGGCCATCACCCCTACGACACGCGTGACCTGCCCACTGCCACTTCAGTTTGCTAATGGTTTGAGTTATGCCAATGACCTTGGTTCTTCTGCGGATCTCCTCATTTCGGATTCTATCTCTCAAGGAAATTCCTAACATACCCCCTCCATGGCCCGCTGACTTTAAAGTGGATCAGGCCGTGTGTGTGTGTGTGTGTGTGTGTGTGTGTGTGTGTGTGTGTGTGTGTGTGTGTGGCCGTCCACGTTTCAGCGCCATAGGTGAGGACGGGAAGGATGCACTGGTTAAAAACACCAGTTTTCAGGTATTGAGGAATTGGTGAGGAGAAGACTTGATTCAATTTACGGAATGCTGCCCAGTCCAGGACTTGATTCAATTTACTGAATGCTGCCCAGTCCAGGACTTGATTCAATTTACCGAATGCTGGCCAGTCCAGGACTTGATTCAATTTACCGAATGCTGCCCAGTCCAGGACTTGATTCAATTTACCGAATGCTGCCCAGTCCAGGACTTGATTCAATTCACCGAATGCTGCCCAGCCCAGCCGTATTCGTCTGTAACTACGAGTGGCGTGTTTTAAATCCGTATCCACCTTAATCAAACAGACATAGAACATATTTATGTAATAGAACTCCTTACAAAATACTCGTAGCTAGTGGAAGTGGCACTAGTTGCAGCCCGCGGCGTCGCCCACGCGAAGCCCACTTGATGCATCAATATGGTTGATACATCTTTGTTTATTTCGTAACTTTGCACTCGCAACAGGTATGTGGTAACAGGCAAGAATCGATCTTCCCACACTTTATAATGGTTTTAGTTCATCGCAATTGGACCGATTTTGGTAAAATTCGGCATACCGATGGAGCATTCTATAGAGAAGAATTTTGGCCAGTTCAACTTCTAGGGAGTGAACTACTCATTCATCTATCTGTCAGTATATTATGACATTGCAATAAAAAGAAGTTGAGAAGGATCGGGAGTATTTAATTTCAAAGCGAAATAACTGGTGGGATGGCATGTAAAAAGGCGTTATTTACCTCTACTACCAAAAACAGATTTTCATTTATTTCTATTACATATATTAGTTATTAGTTTATCATGCAAAATGTCAAATTACGAAGTTCACGAAACGAAAATCTTAAATAATTATTATCAATAGACAGGAAAATTTTAATCAATTTTGTATCCAGTAAGCATACCAAAAGAGTAACTTAGGTTTGCGGCTCATCAAAAAAGTGATCCCTTCTTTTGTAGTATGTTGCATTGGTGCGCGAGTCGGACTCGCAGTTGACTGTCTTCACGCTTTTATTAGCTTCACCTGTATGTTTGTAACCGACTCCTTTGAGCTCGATTTTGTCCTACTTTGAACGATCAGATTTCATTCAAACTTTGCACACCTGTCAAAGACCGATGACAATGCAATAATTCGATTAAAATATCCAATCATCTTAATTAGATTCGCCAGGATTAATTCATTTCTTTCCGCATCCTTTGCATGCGAGTAAGAGAGATGTTTTTTATTTTTAGTTTTTTAAACTAAGTATTATTTATTTCTTTCTAACCAGAATACAGGTTACGTAAACGTCTTATTTCCATCCACACTTACAATACCGCAACCGATACGTCGGTTTCTCATCATAATTTTATATTTAAAACTCGCCAGCTGCCAAACCTTTTGTTAATTTTGGCGCGCTTTATGATCGCCTATAAATCCGCCATATTTACGACTCGGACTAAAGTGAAAGGTAGAAAGCACGCCCATCAAGTGTGGGCTGTGGCAACGTCGTATGACCTGCGGGGCAATCGGCTAAAAATGTATCAATCATTAAAGAGCTGTATCAATGCCAAAACATGGACCAATCGCAGCACTCTGCTTACTTACTTGCCTTCAAGTCTGTAAAGACCACAAAATACCCTTATAGTATAGTTTCAACATAGTCCCATCCCTAATCGTGTCACTTTGACAGCTTTCGCAGCGATCAAGCTAAGTTTTAAGGACTAACGGAGACGTTACAGACATTGGGATGCCCCCAGTCATTTTCTTCTCCGACGAGTTTCTTGCCAGGTCTTCTCGGTGGGACCTACTTTCCCTATAAGTTTGCACTTCTTTTCATAAAAGCCTAGACTTATGTAAAAAATAAATGGAGGGCGTCAGTTTGGAGTTTGGAACAGGATACCTTTACTTCCGACAAGTCGTTTCCTCTCGCTTCTTATCCCTATGTGCTCATTATCCCCATAGTTGTTATGTTTGGGCGATCGATATACAACAATTTTATTTACGGGAATCATCCCACTGTCAATCCAAGGCGCTCCTTAGTGGATTATCAAAAGTCGTTGATGAAGAAAAAGTGTGGTCTACAGGAAGTTTTAGTCTGGGGTACTCGATGTGCGCGACGCAAGATGGCCGCTGTTAATGAGGAAAAGGGCGCGAAATAGTAAACCGCTCGTTATTTTGTATTTAACGAACCTAATATTAGGTTTCGGGGCAAGGCACTCGTGAATTTATATTTTTGGGGTTGTTTCCGAACGCCGTTCGAGGTCGGGGTATCGCTTAATATAGAAATTATGACATAACTATGCGTTGCCCGGGACTCTGTGCCGGAAAAACTGTTTGTTTTCTCGTATACAAACGTACCTACATATCGAATTTTTTCCTACGATGACTTAATAAATAAAAAATTAAAAAAAGCCTTTTATTTCCCATCACCAGTGAAAGTAATTGACAGTTTAAAAATATGATTTAAAGTAAACTAAACAGTTTATTTATTTATTTATTTATTTTATTTAAATATCTTTATTGCTTTAGATAAGTACATAGAATTACAACGAAAGGAAAACAGAGAAATACAAAGGGCGACCTTATCACTAAAGTGATCTCTACCAGGTAACCCACAATTACGGACCTTTGATCTAAAAAACGACGGGGAATCGCAATAAGAATAAAATAACATACATAGACTTACAAACTAATACATACACACTATAGTAATAACAAATTTGTAGAATAGATATATATATATATATGTATTATATATATAAACATACATAAACAATATTAATACATACAATATACAAATTATTTCAGAATAAATCTTTCAATGTTTCAAAGTTTATTTATTTATTTATTTAAGCCTTATTTATCACTTAATAGTTTATATTTAAGTATTAAAGTTTATCTTGTATTTTTTTTTTATAACTATTTATTAAGGACCTCACTACGAGTGTAGGCCTCTTCCATCTTTTTCCACATTTTTCTATTTGAAGCTTTTGGAATCCAATTCTTTCCAGTGATTTAGGTAATTTCATCAGCTCAACGCTCTAGTGGTCTGCCTCTCTTTCTTTTACCAGAGGGGCCCGGCCAGGTGGATACTCTTTTGGTCCATTTTAATGTATTCATACGTGCTACATGTCCGGCCCATGCCCATTTCAGTTTTTTACTGTATTTCAAAGCATCTATAATGTTTGTTTTCTTTCGTATTTCAATGTTTCTTTTCTTATCTATACGTTTTACATTCAGTATACTTCGTTCCATACTTCTCTGACAAATATTTATTCTGTTTTCAGTGAATTTGTTGAAAATCCAAGTTTGACAACCGTAAGTTAGACATGGCAAGATACAGGTGTCCAGAATCTTCTTTTTCATTTCTATAGGGAAGTTTGCTTTGAGTATTTCTTTGAGGCTCCAAAATTTTTTCCAACTTAAATTTATACGTCTTTCTATCTCATCACGATGTCTAGATCTCTTAAAATATATTAGTTTACCTAGGTAGATGTATTCTGAGACATATTCCAAGGCTTGGTTGTTTACAACAATTTTCTTTGCTGTGTTGTTTGTCATGACTTTTGTTTTAATAGTATTGAGTTCTAAGCCTATCCTTCTACTTACTGAGAATATATCATTTATCATTGACTCTAGCTGTGTTGCAGTCTCAGCAAAAAGCACAATGTCATCAGCAAATCTTAGGTTACTAAGGTAACTACCGTTTATGTTGATGCCTTTTTTATTCCAATCTAGATGTTTCATGATGTTTTGAAGGACAGTTATGAAAATTCTTGGTGACAATGGATCTCCTTGTCTTACGCCTCTGCAGATATTGATTTCTTGCCCAGTTTTTTCAAGCTTCACTCGACTAATACTGTTGCTATAAATGTTTTTTATGACTTCTATAGCATCATTTGGCACATTACAGTCATATAAGGCTCTCCAAATGCTATTATGAGATATAGAATCGAATGCTTTAGCATAATCAATAAAAGCCAGATAAAGTGGACGACCAAACTCTTCAAACTTCTCAATTATCTGGTCAAGCACATATATGTGGTCAACAGTAGAGAAGCCTTTCCTAAAACCTGCTTGTTCTGCAGGTTGATATTCTTCAGTAAAGGACTTAATCCGATATTCAAGACATGATGCAAATAATTTGTAAAGGTTTGGTTGGAGACTAATAGGTCTATAATTTGCAATATCTAAACTAAACAGTTATAAATATAAAAAAAGATAAAGATCTTATATTATGATGAGAACCCCTTTCGGGTAAAGGCCTCCTCCAGAGCTTTCCAATCTCCTCTTTGGGACGCTGTTTTGACCCAGTCTTGCCCTGCTGTTCTGCAGATGTCGTCTGCCCATTTAAATTTGGGTCTGCCTCTTTTCTTCTTCCATTTAGGATCGGGCCAAGTCGTTGTTCGTATGGTCTATCTGTCGTACTTCAATCGAGCTACGTGCCCGGTCCATTGCCATTTCAACCAAAGGGCGTGCGACAAAAAGTCGATGGCTTTTGTTTCTGCTCGGATGTCAGAAGATTTGATTCTTTGTATATTTCTAATACCTAAAAGGCTGCGTTCCATCGGCTTGACGCTGTTTTGACCCAGTCTTGCCCTGCTGTTCTGCAGATGTCGTCTGCCCATTTAAATTTGGGTCTGCCTCTTTTCTTCTTCCATTTAGGATCGGGCCAAGTCGTTGTTCGTATGGTCTATCTGTCGTACTTCAATCGAGCTACGTGCCCGGTCCATTGCCATTTCAACCAAAGGGCGTGCGACAAAAAGTCGATGGCTTTTGTTTCTGCTCGGATGTCAGAAGATTTGATTCTTTGTATATTTCTAATACCTAAAAGGCTGCGTTCCATCGGCTTTTGGCACACTGTAAGTTTGTTTTTAGTTTTATTTGTGTGGATCCAGGTTTGTGCGTCATAAGTGAGACATGGAAGCAGGCAGAAATCCATGACTAGTTTCTTCAGCCTTAATGGTAATCTGCTCTTGAAGATTTCGCGAAGTGACCAGTATCGTTTCCACGTTTTTGATATTCTTCTTTCGATTTCCTCGGGAGAGTTCTGTGGTCTAAACGAAATTTGCTTACCGAAATAAATGAAATCATCCATAAACTCTATTTCGACATCGCCTGTGTATGTAGGTGTAGGAGTAGCATTGGTCATTAGCTTTGTTTTGTCTAGATTAATTTCTAAACTCACTTTTTTGCTGGCTACGCCTACGATGACTTACTCATTGAAAAAAAATATTTAGAAAAATCTAGGTAAATTGCAGCCTTAGCCATATGCCTAAGCCTTAGTCTGCGATCGCTCAAATGGAACGAAATTCCAAAAAAATATTAGAATGACTTGTGTTCAATATAAGTCGTTCCATTGTCTGGATCCGGATTTTCGAAAAAATTATGAGAATGACAGTTGTGTTCGATAAGTCATTCCTTTATCTGGATTCGGATTTTCGAATTAGTCCGGTTATTCGAGTTTAAACTGTATGTAAGAAATAAAATAATTCATAAAGCATATCAACGAATGCTAGTTTCTTTATAAAGACTTTAGTAATATTCAATTAAAAGTTAATCCATGTAATAAACAAAATTTTCTAACTCTGATTTGATATCCACCCCTAAATAAATCCAACCTTTCAACCACTTCTGTACTTCAGGAAATTTTAAAGAATGAGAAGTCCCGAAATGAAAACACTTCCCGCACACAAGTACATTTCCCGCATCAAAAAGCGAGTGCTCTCAAATTCTTTATGCATCATTAATGGCCACATGAAACGCTCAGATGATGCGTTTGTTTGGGTATCAAACCACACTACGATTTTACGTTGTTGTTTAGAAACGTGGACTTTTATGAAAACTTGATTAGTTTTTCAGCTCTCATAATATAACATATAGAAAATATAGAATATTTATTTTTGTTATTTTTAGCATACCATGTTTACTTTATATTCATAGTTAATAGTCTATTATCATACTAAACCATTTAAAATTTATTTTAATATATTTCTTACTAAAATAATTATAAGCTTAAAATTTTATCAATCGTCTGATTTTATTTTGGTCCTCGGAAGACGGAATGCTGAGTGGACTCCATTTTGAAATCACATAATTATTTCATACTACGTCTGCAATAAGCTGTTCTGAATAACCGGTTTTTACTTCTTCTTTCTTTCTTGCTTCCCCTAAATTGTTGGTTTTTCAGAATGAATCTTGGTTCTTGCCTTATGTTACTTCCTAACCCTTTCATTCATAAACGTGAAAAAGCGGCACAACAGTTATTGTGTGTTTTGTCTCTTTCTTCTGAATGTCAAATTACTGTTGACAAACAAAGACAATCTCCACAATCTCTCTGGTGACAACCTCAACTCAAATTGCATTGGGAAGTCGCTGGTTCGATTCCCGCCGTGGGCCACTTTGGAATTTTATAATTTCTGAATTGGCTCGGGTGTGGTCTGGTGAGAGGCTTAGGCCGTGGCTAATTACCACCCTACCAGCGAAGGTGCGTCTTTTCCTAGCGATTTAGCGTTCCGATGTGGTAATGAATGGTAATTTAGTGGTGCTTGTTTAGGGGATGCTTCCCCCTTCCAAGTTAGTACGATAACTTAAAAAAATACCCATGAATAAGATCACTTCAATCTATATATCACTGCTTATTGATAGGTTCCTTTGGCAATTGTAGAAAACTTATATGGCTAAGAGAGCAGGAAAGTAATCATGGACAACAAAGTATTCGATTAATCTGGGGACACGGTAGTGTCCCCGCCAGACGAGTCAAGCGAAGCGCGAGGGCACTACCTATCTTTTCTCGAAGTGTTTCGCCGTATTTTTAAACCCTTATAACTTAAGCCAGAATTATTCCAGATAATCAAAATTCTCGGGAAATGATGTCGCCGGTGAACTTATTAAACGTGTAAAGTTTCAATATCACAGGTCTTATACTTTAGATTTTATTGACATCTGAAAAACCCAAATTTCGTCACTGACTCACTGATGATCATCAAAATTCCTAGGTACTTCCTGAAGTCCTAGAAAGCTGAAATTTGGTATGTAAGCTAGAATTAGTACACAACCAACAAAAAAATTCCAAAAGTTGGAAATTTAACCCTCCAACCCCTTAAAATAGGGGATGGAGGTTTGTATGAAACTACGGCAAATATTGATGCTAGAGGTCTCAAAATTGATATAGGGACTCTTCGTAATAAACAATTAAATACGTGTTTCAGGATTTTTAGTAAATCATTCCACATCCATCAAATTAGGGGGTTGGAAGTTCGTATGGGGGGATGGAAGTTTGTATGAAACTACGGCAAATATTGATGCTAGAGGTCTCAAAATTGATATAGGGACTCTTTGTAATAAACAATTAAATACGTGTTTCAGGATTTTCAGTAAATCACCCAACATCCATCAAATTAGGGGGTTTGAAGTTCGTATGGGGTTTCCCATACGTATATAGGTACAAACTTAATTTCATGTTGGATATCTGCTAGTATACGTCTGGAAAAACACGTAATTTTTTTTGGTAATTATAAGCGCGATTCTAGTGCCCAAGTGGCCAAGCGCCCAAGTGCCCAGTGCCCCGTGCCCAGTAGTATCGCACGTTTCAAGCCCAAGTTCCATGCATATCATGTTTAACAAGCCGAGTTTCACTGCATGTCGAGTGACCAGGATCCAGCGCTCCCTGACAAGAACCCACATTGAGATGAGTGCCCAGTGCCCAGCTTGAGCTGTCGAACGTGCCAAGCGTCAAATCTCTCTGATTTCGAAGAGCGTTATAGCGCATAAATACCTGCTCAGTGCCCAAACGGACGCGTCAAGCCCAAGTTACATACAGGCCTCGTCCAACGAGCCCAGCTCTCAGTTCCCAGTGCCCAGGGTGAGATGAGTGCCCAAGGCCCAGTGCCCAGTACCCACAGTTAGCCGTCGGGCATGCCAAGCGTAAATTATATGGATTTTAACAGCGCCCCAACGTCAGTGTGCCCAGTACCATAGTGCACGCGGCAAGCCCGAATTCCCGTACCGAGCTCCGCGTGTTCATTGCCCAGAGTCCAGTGCTCTGTGACAAAAATGAGTTGTCAAGCGTGTCAAGCGTCAAATTTGAATTTCAATAGCGCCACAGCGCCCAACGAAAATAAAGACTATAAATAAAACAATAGTTAAAAAACTAATAAACACACAAATCTCACCGATACCTTCCGTAGATTTTTAATGGATAACAAGTAGTCTGTGTTAGTCCAGGAGATAATCAGTCTACATTTTAAATTTCAGCCAAATCAGTTCAGTGGTTGTGTTGTGATTGAGTAACAAACATCCAAACTTTCATTTGTATCTGACTTTGTGTTTTAATAGGTAAAATTTGAAGTTATAATTTGAAATTTGGATCCCAACAAAAACATTTTCATGTAAAATGTTGCCAGACGAGCATATGGCTCCCACTGTCAAAAAGTTATCAGATCTCATGTAGGGCAAGACTTCTGACTTTATACACCCTAAAATACAAGCTCTAACTTCACAAACTCTACACTGTAGTTACAATAATGTCTTGGCCGTTTCGCTACCGTCACATGGGCGTAAAGTGAAAAATTTATCCCACCAAAAACATTTTCCTGATTTCAAATTTTGATTTTACAGAACTTACAGAGTACTGAAAAGTGAATAAATTTTTGATTTTACGCCCAATGTAACGGTAGCCAAACGACCAAGACATTATTGTAACTACAGTGTAGAGTTTGTGAAGTTAGAGCTTGTATTTTAGGGTGTATAAAGTCAGAAGTCTTGCCCTACATGAGATCTGATAACTTTTTGACAGTGGGAGCCATATGCTCGTCTGGCAACATTTTACATGAAAATGTTTTTGTTGGGATATTTTATATTAGTTTAAGATTCGAAATCCTGTTGTGATAAGAGATATCACTACAGGATTTCGAATCTTAATAAACCCTAATCCCCTTTATTAAAACAACCATGCTATTCGCTTATAAAGTAGGCAGGGAGTTCATTAATTCGCGAAACAAAAAGCCCAGAGAATTATATTTCTCTATTATGCAAAACAATCGAGTCCGGGCATCGAGGGTGGTCACCCGACCGTGGAGAATCCTCGTTCACTAAAATGGCGACGTTTAGCATTTGTGCTCTGGCATTTCGGGACGCCATTTTGATTTAGGTCAGACTTCGGAACCGACGCACCCCTTACCCATATAGGTCGCGGCGGAATGGAATTGAAGCGACCGACTTCAAAAAAGGAGGAGATTCTCAATAAAAATAAGAATGTATGTTTTTATTTTATTTATTTATTTTATTTTATTTAATAGGAAAACTTATAGCTATTACAACAAATTAATACAGAAAATATGTAAAATATATAAAGCCAATTACAAGTTTTCACAAATAAAAATTAGAATAAAAGGAAACAAAACTCACATGGAAGATATATAGTTGAAGTTATATAAAAAAAAACAAGAAGAATAAGGTCAACTTATGTATAATATAATTTTGGTTTTACGTAAAAATACTTTGTCGGTAACTGGTGAGTAAATTCAATTTTTTTTATGTTACCTCATAACTTTTGATTGGGTTAATCGATTTTGATTCTTTTTTTATTAGAAAGCTGACGCTTCCTGTGTGGTCCTATTTCAATTTAGTCCAGTTCTGATAATGGTATCCTTGAGAAAACTATATAAGTCTTAAATTTTTTCAATTGGAAAGGATGTAAATACAGCAGTAGTTTGATGAGTGTTGACGTCGAATTTTTGTTAATAAATTAACCTATTATTATTTACACAGCATAATTAACTTTACTACTAACATACTACAACAGAAAAAGTAAAACCATAAGAATCACTGTTATTATTGAACTACAAAACTTGACTTCGTTATTTGAGCTTTATGGTAATACGAAAAAAAGTTTAGTAGATAAAGAGTTGATTTTATTTTTCCTGCAAAATATTTAAAGCCCTATTCAATTGTGATTATTTCAGATTATTCGACATTTTGCCCAAGGAATCAAAAACTATCAGTACTTGATAAAAAATCTCTTTTAGAATATACGAGTAATGTCCTTTCAAATTTTACCCCACTCAATATTGTTATCTCACTTTAAAAATTAGACACCCCGGTTTTCTATCCTCTTTAAAAACCACTTGTGAGGGACGCAACTTGTGCTGATACATTGGCTGCGTCCCACATTCAAGCGTCCTCTTCCATGGCGGGCGCGGCGGCTACCACTGCTGAGCAGTCCAAGACACGTAAATATGAAGCTCTTGATGGAAGCTTCATATTTGCGCCTTTTGGAGTTGAGACTCTGGGGCCGTGGGGCCCGGGGGCTCGTTTCCTTTTTCGGTGAAATATCGAAAAGGGTAATCGAGTCTACCGGGAATCCAAGAGCTGGCAGCTACATTGGCCAAAAGTTAAGTTTGGCCATCCAAAGAGGTAACGCTGCCAGCATTTTGGGTACTATGCCTCGCTGCCTCGGCTTCGATGAGTCTTTATAGTAAGTTTTTGTTTTAGATTTCTTAATTTTTGTTTTTGTAAATAGGTCTTAGTTTTTAAAAATAATTATTTACATGCATAATAATATTAATGCTTGAATTTAATGCCAACAATAAAATATTTCATAAAACCATTTAAATTTTTATAATTGCAATGACTGTGTGCCACTATTATATATTCCAAATTTAGAGATTTAGATAAACAGAATTGCCAAGAATGTCAATCAAGGCAACACCAAAAGATCAGGCCTGAAATACCCTCCCAGGCAGTGTCTTTCCTGCCACTTACAAACCGGGTGCCTTCAAATCAAGAGTGAATAGGCATCTTCTAGGCAAGCGCGTTCCACCTTAGACTGTAGGTATCATCACTTTCCATCAGGTGTGATCACAGTCAAGCTCTAGCCTATATAGTATAAAAAAAAATCAAAACGACCAATGGTGAATTTTAATCTATAATTAAACTCCCAAAATAGAACTGCCCAGCGAAAAGCGAAAAGCGTAAAGTGATCAATACCCTAGTATCAATAACGGCATATCTTATTTCGGGTATCATGTACAGCAAGAGTTCGCTCGATTAGGGCGGGGGCCCATCCGACCATGGATGAAGGATTTCAGCCGAAATGCCGTCAGATAGCATTTGCTGTGACATTTAGCGGGCCATTTTAATGTTTACCGTGTTACCCTGGGGAAAAATTTGCCTTTTCGATCAAAATTTCAAGGTTTTTCTTTAACCCTTTAAGGTTAACTTTTCGGTTATAATCACGAACGTATAGTACGATTCACGAAAGATGACCACAAATGGCGGGTCTTTTCTTCATGTACACTCATGAAGAAAGCCAAAATGCCAAAAAAAAAAGCCAAAAGCCATATATTAGTTAAATAAGACCATATATATTAGTTAAAATGAATAAGACCATAATATTAGTTAGATAAGTCCAAAGAGACCTAAAATAGGCCCGCCATTTGTGGTCATCTTTCGTGAATCGTACTATAACTATAATAATACTGCCCTCCAGGGCCCTTATTC
Organism: Coenonympha arcania; assembly: GCA_036785405.1. Lineage (NCBI taxonomy): Eukaryota > Metazoa > Arthropoda > Insecta > Lepidoptera > Nymphalidae > Coenonympha > Coenonympha arcania. The sequence continues at coordinate 1,760,689 of CM072078.1, read as the reverse complement.
TGTATCTCAGTCATGATCAGTTAGCTGTGACAGTCAGTAACCTTCAACGAGCTCTATTGACATATATTTTTATCCATTGAAGGTTCGCCACAAAATCTTAATTTCGTTTCACTTAATAATGCACCAATGTACAAAGAACCATAGACAACAGTGATCATCACTGCAAGATGACTGCAAGAGTCAATTTGACAGAATCTTGGCCCTGACCTATTCCATCTCTGCTGAAATTTTACACAGACGCGTGCACTCTCTATTCCTCTCTTTCAAAATCAGATGGGAGCCACTAAATCTTAATTTCGTTTCACTTAATAAAACACCAATATACTCGTACAAAGAACAGACAACAGTGATCATCACTGCAAGATGACTGCAAGAGTCAATTTGACAGAATATGGGCCCTGACCGATCCGGCCGATTCCATCTCTGCCGAGATTTTACACAGACGCATGCACACTCTATTCCTCTCTATCAAAATCTGATGGGACGAGAGATGGAAGATCAAATGCAGGATTGCCACGGCTTAACGTACTCTCCGAGGCACGTCCAGATATAGGCCGTATATAAGCTTAGGAGTTAGAAGTAATATAACTGTACATTCGAAAATATTAAATTAGTCAATTGACCTTTTCAAAAGGTTACGAAATAATAATAGCATCATAAAAATAAAATTCTTTTATAAATGTGGATCTTCAATCCATGCCATTTTACGTTTCCCTTGGGGAAATTTCCAGCAAAACTCATGAAAGGTCAAAAAGGGGGCGACGTAATGGAAAGATTGATTCAGTAACTACCTTAGCTGCCCTAATTAGAAATGCTTTATAATATAATTGGTCAAGTGTGAGTCGGGTTTCTTACCATCAAGACAAACTCCAACTAAAACATCTCTGCCCACCAAATTCAAAAACAAGCAAAAAATTAGGCTTTTTTGTATGGGAGCCCCCTTGACTATCTTACTCACATAACGGTAAGTTGGTAATAACAATTGAATTAAAAACATTGCAATTGTGGTACACTGAGATTGCAGACAGAAGTGAGAACTTGTACCCTACAGATACTTATATACACAGAGGTGTCGGTAACGGTAACAGTAACGTGAGGTATAAATAAATATATATCAGGACATTACACACATCGCAGTCTAGCCCCAAAGTAAGCAAGCTTGTGTTATGGGTGCTAGATTTCTGATAAATATACATACATATTAATATACATAAATATAATATATTGAAAAACACCAAGACACGGGAAAACATTCATGCTCATCACACAAACATTTACCAGTACCTAGTGGGAATCGAACCCCCAACCGCCGACGTAGACGTCAGGTTCGCTACCTCTACGCCATTCGGTCGTCAAATGAATGAATGGTGAGTTGAATGGTTTTTCCCCATCCAAAAAATGCTCAACGCTCGAAAAGAATTTTCCACTTCAAATTACGTCTGGGCCTATCAATGAGACGGGGAGGTAGGTGCTAATCTGGAGCAGGTAAAGTTATTGATCCCACAGTATTAGCATAGCGTCCAGATTTATCATTGTACATTATAATACATTATATATATTATGAAACAGGGTCAATAGTACAGATATTATTTCTGCCGGCTTCGCGCGGGGCAGAAATGTATTTCGTATATGCTAATGGTCCACCACAGTCGGTTTCGGTGTAGTTTACGATACGATTTTTTGTACGAAATGTGGTAAATGGTAGTAAGTTAATGGATATTTGAGAGACGGAGACGGATGTATTTATTTCATTTATTTTATACATTGCATCATGTATACATGCTATAGCGTGCACATGAAACCCTGTCAGGGCACAGCAATACAAATTTTGATCCCCTATCTCTACTTTTTAAACTTATATTCTAAATCCTTATTATCTGCATTGTTAAGACAAGATTAATTTCTAATTTTACATTTTTAAAAATAAAATTTACTTTTACGACTTTCTAGCGTAGTAGTAGGTGTTGGATAGTGACTAGAGGATCATCAAGTTAAGACATGTATTAAACACTTGTTGGTACTTGGCTGCAATCTCACCTGAAGGCTGATTCTGTATCATTCGGTTTGTTAGTTAGCAACCCTAAGTGACTGGGTTGTTAACAAAAAAGATTGAGGTAAAAATCCTATTCTTTTTGCACATGTTACCAATCTAGTATGGTATTATGTCAACATACCATGCTAGTTGCTAACTTGAGCAAAAAGAATACATAAATAGGATTTTTGCCTACGTTTTCTTAGTTAATAACCCAGTGAGGGTTACTAACTAACAAACTGAACGACACAGAATTAGCCCCCACTGATCGAATTAATTTGGAAGGGGTAAGTAAACCCTTTCTTCTTCTGTTCCTGAAGCTTTTACGCGATCGAGCAATTGGTTGCCGATACGGGGCCTCGCCGGATAGCTCCAGCCAGCCGAGCTCACTACAGAATCTGACGAGGCCTCCCAGGTCACGCAGGATATCTTGGAGTGTTGCTGAGGAGCCTATGCAGGTCTCGCGTTGGTCCGACACTCCAGTGCACCTTAGTAGCACGTGTGCCGGTGTTTCATCCTCCTCCATGCAGGTTCTGCACAGAGGACTGTCTGTGATTCCGTGGGTGGAAAAAACTACAACCCTAATAGTTTCTAAACAGCATCGCGCCGGAACGCTACATCATTTGGCGATATGAGTTTACTGGAAGGGTGATGGTAACTTCCGGCAAGCCTGTCACCGGACCACCCTGAGTCAATTTAAAAAATAACCGCCTAACAAATTTGTTTGGTCCTTCTCTGTCAACAGCAATTTTAAATCAATGGAACAAGACAAAACACAGTATAACATTTCCACCTTTATTTGTTGGAGGGTAAATATATATAATTCTAAAAAGGTTCGTAGTGGGAATCGAACCCGCGACCTCCCACTCGAACACAAGCGCATGCCACTGTACCAGGGAGGTCTTCAAAAGAGTCATAAGGTCCATAGTTTAGGATCCGTATATGTCCAGAAAGACTTCAGTATCTAAACTTCGTAATCTGAACATCGTCAAGTGTAAAAACCGAGCCCCGAAAGTCCGAAAGAAGCCCGCACTTTACATACATTACATACAGAGATTTACATAATATGTATAGGGAACACACTCGGCACGCCCCGGCATGAATAAAACAATAAAACACTAATACATACCTTTGTTCCCGGGTATTATCATCAATTTCCCGAATCGGCGTCTTCCGGGAGAGATATCGCAAGAATATGATTCAGAACTACTTTGAATTTGTAATCGATGGCGCAATGGTGGTGATCTCCAAAACGGGAATAGAATCTTTCTTTCTTCCTGGCCTTTTCCCATTTTATGTAGGGTGACGCACAACATGTCTTCTCCTTCCATTCGCTCCTATCAGCCGTCAACTCGCAATCCACTCCTTTCACACGCACATCTTCTTTCACGCAATCCATCCATCTCTTTTTCGGTCTTCCTCGACTTTTTCGTCCCTGCACATGCATACTCATCGTTCTTTCAGTGACATGACTTTCATCCCTCCGCATAACATGTCCATACTACGCTAACCTTTTACTCCTCATCTTTTCTGTTATTGGCGCAACTTTCAAACTTCCCCTTATGTACAAAACGGGAATAGAATGCGGCAATTAAATTGACCCACAATGGCCCCGGGCTGCCCTCGCCCTTCAGCTCGTTGGACCGAATACGTAACGGGTGGCGGGATGAAGTTGGATGAGGAAGGCTGAGAACAGTGTGATGTGTGTGTTCGCTTGAGAACACATAGGTCCTAAAGTGCACGTCCGCAGGCTGATGTGATCATGATGCTGATGATGACTCTCCCAGACATCTACATGACCTCCCCAAGTACCACTCTACTCTTTCAAATCCAAAAATAAACTTTACGCTATCTTGGTTGAGTCAAACACTGTCCAGTACATAAAGATCAAGTTGCAGTGGTATGGACATGTACAGCGCATGAGTGATCAGAGGCCACCAATAAAACAACTGACATCACATTCAGAAGGACGTCATGCAAAGCTTCGTTGGCTGAACGGTGTGAAATGAGTGATCAGAGGCCACCAAGAAAACTACTGACGCCACATTCAGAAGGGCGTCAGGCAAAGCTTCGTCGGCTGAACGGTGTGAAATGAGTGATCAGAGGCCACCAAGAAAACTACTGACGCCACATTCAGAAGGACGTCAGGCAAAGCTTTGTTGGCTGAACGGTGTGAAATGAGTGATCAGAGGCCACCAAGAAAACTACTGACGCCACATTCAGAAGGACGTCAGGCAAAGCTTCGTTGGCTGAACGGTGTGAAATGAGTGATCAGAGGCCACCAAGAAAACTACTGACGTCACATTCAGAAGGACGTCAGGCAAAGCTTCGTTGGCTGAACGGTGTGAAATGAGTGATCAGAGGCCACCAAGAAAACTACTGACGCCACATTCAGAAGGACGTCAGGCAAAGCTTCGTTGGCTGAATGGTGTGAAATAGGATGCAAAGGGTGTAGGAATAAAAAATCGGGAAGTGACCGCAATGGACAGAGACTGATAGACGAATATAATGGAGCAGGGCCGAACCCACAAAGCGCCGCGCGTTGTTATTGATGTTGACTCGACGAACCACTTTACACTTATTCTAGATGTTGGACGACCGAATGGCTTAGCGGTAGCAAAACTGCTGTCTGCGTCGGAAGTCGTGGGTTCGATTCCCGCTGTTAGTAAAATGTAGTAAAGTAAAAGTATTAGGTAAATGTTTGTGTGATGAGCATGAATGTTTTCCAGTGTCTGGGTGTTTTTCAATATATTATATTTATGTATATTCGTATGTATGTAGGTATATTTCTCAGTTATCTAGTAGGTACCCATAACACTAGCTATCGCTTACTTTGGGGCTAGATCGCGCTGTGTGTAATGTCCTGATATTTATTTATTTATTTTAGAGTCAATTGATTAGAAACTAGAATCTCTCTTAAGGGTTCTTTTAGTATCCAAGCTATTACTTTGTTCCTTATTTCGCTTGTTTATACCATAACCCGTTATAGACACATTGCCTTATGAAGGCGAATATGTGGACCGTAATTTCGCGGCTATAAAAATCAGACAGGACGGGGCCCAAATTGGCCATTCGGACCCGAAATAAACAGGCGAGGGTTAGGGACTTTTTGCCAAATAAAACATGCCGGGCCCATTGTTATGAACTGGCCCTGCGAGTTTTGATATTAGACGATAATTTGGGAATCTTGAATGGTCCCTAAAAGATATGACAATGGATTTCAGCTTCAGGAGTTTGCTGATTCAAATTATTATTTGTAACTGGGTTACTCTCGGCTTGTTGTTTGGTTTTTTTTTATAAATACATATTATATCATGACATTACACACATCGCAATCTAGCCCGGAAGTTACTAACAACTTTCAAACTACGACTAACTGTTCTACGACTTTTCAAAATTCAGTATTCATTGATTTCATACAAAAAAAATCACTGTATACACTCAGTATACTAAAAACTTCAGCTATAATATGGTGCGGATCAGTGACCTTAGGCCACAAAGCCTATCTACGTCATAATATTATCTAAATGGAACGAAATTTAAAAAATGTATGGAAATTACATGTCCGATAGGCAAATTGTTCTCTTGAGTTTTCGAAGACAACTGTCATTCTCATAATTTTTCTGAATTTCCATTTAATCGAATCGAATCGATATATTGAGTGACAAACATAGATAATTGTATAGATAGAAAATTCTAAAAAAATAAAACAGCTAAACGAATATGTATGGCGGCTTTACCGCTACACTGCGACCTCTTCCAGGCAACAAAGAGAATGGGAAATCTCTGTGTATGAAGTGATTATTGAATAATAATGAGGTAGGTGGTAATAAACATACAAACCTTCGTATTTCGAATATTAAAAGCATGTATACTACTGACATCTGTCAGGAGAGCGAAATTCTATAACATAAACACAGTGTATGAGTCATTAACTATGCATTCAAAGTATAATTGCTTGTCTGTCAGTTTATCAGACTATCGAGTCGCTTGAGATACGAATACTTGAGATTATTCTAGGAAACTATGATTAGCATAGATATGTGCAGTGGGCCACGATAGCCCATTGGTGTAGATCTGAGTGTCAGGGAGTTCGAATCCCAGGAGTGCAAGTTTGATCTTTAGGGTTCCTTATCCAAATGGTAGTATCTGTTAAACAGTGATAGTTACACACTTGAAATTTTCACATATGATGTATTTCCGTTGCCGCCATAACAACAAATAGTGAGTAAAAATAGAAGAATATAGATTGAAGAGGCTCCCATACAACAAACGTGGCTTTTACGTCGTTGGTCCAATAGACCCATTCATTATTCCTCTTCTTGTATATTAGTGTTAGTGTTTTTGGGCATTCTGGGCTTCTGCATCATCATCTCATTGCATTTGTATATTTATTGTATTTGGTGGGATTTGAACCCACGTCCCCAACTATCGCGGCTGGGTACACTATCACTGAGCCACGAGCGTATTTCCGCCGAGACAATAATAATCATAATACATATCATTAATATTCAGTGTTCTACACATTTTATTGCCCCGCGGGCAGCGAGATGTTGCGCCGACTATAAAACTCGTAAACGTAAACTACGTGCAAACTGAAAAAGTATACAGGGCCGGCTCTAAAACTAAGTAGGTAATCTTATAAATAAGCGGCGATGAACGAGTGCGCGTGCGCAAAGAAACAGATGTCCCGGGTTCGATGCCCGGTTTTGGCAGCGGGCACCGAGCACGCCTCTTTATTGGGGGCCTCTCCGGAGATACGGGGTGATTGAAATTTTAAATAAAATAAAAATGAACTTTATTTCGAAATTATTGGGGTATGACCCAAACCCGACTGAGTTTGTTGTGGGCTTTTTCTTAGATCAAGGCACGTTAGAACTCTCGTAAACTCAGTTTTAAGTCATTAAATAGTTATCACTATTTAACAGCTATATAAGTATTTCATTACTATTAATAAGTGCTTGTAAAATGAGCCTAAATGAAATAAACCACTTGAATTTGAAATATGTAATTATAATTTAAAATGGTACATAGTTAAAAATATTACGTGTAAATTATGAGATGCACAGAGTTTATGCTTTTAATGATCAAAATTTTACAAATTATTATTCACGTCAGTTTAGGTCAAATGATACCTACTTATTATTTAAGAAGGCTGATAATTCGTAGAATAATAAATGATTAAGCATTTATAAAAAGGCACGATATTTTAAAACTTAAACAAGTTACATTGATTATTTCAATATCTCACGTGTGGGATCACACGTAAAAATAATTAAGATTTTTCGGAGAATCGCGCGAACAAACAATACCGGTCAATACCTATGACGATCTTTTGTTTATTTGTTTGGAGATTTCTCGCGTGTGAATATTATGTTGAAATAACATACCTACAGTCGTGTCGAATTAATAACCTCCCTTTTTAAGTCAGTTAAAAAGTTGACTGACTGACTCTATGTTACCTTTAAGTCTTAATGACGCATAAAATATTGTTTTCGTATCATCTCATGCTCGTAAAACTGCATTTTAAATGTACTTACTGTGTGTTTAGTAATAAATAAATTTCTGGCTTTAGTCCTTTTGATCCAAAAACACTTTTTTGTGAGAAAATTTAACATGTTGTTGCAATTTATTGATTTGCTTTTTTTCTTACGTTCTTCGTATACGTAGTTTTTTCGCGTATTAGTATATTATGGCAGTAAGAATTTTTTTAGATTTTTTTGGATATCAGACTAACTTACATACAATCTACCAAAAAGTAAAGTTGTCTATGCCAAAAATTTAAGAGAGACACGCTTTGTTTAATGCACAATCTACAGTTGAACTGTTTCACGTATTCGAAGACGATTTTGAAGGGTGGAATAAAATCCCCCTGTATGTATGTTTTATTTTTACCTTGTTCATAAAGCTGATTCTTTTGTTCTTTGATGTAAAGCCGTCCCGCCACATGGCCTATGCTTAGCTAAAATAACTCCTCGTCAAGTGCGACCGCCTTCCGCGTACAGTGGTTCCGTGGAAGTTTAACGGCGTAGAAGCCGTATTTAAGCGATTTTGAATGAAGTTATATTTAAAAACTATAAAGACAATTACTTTCAAATTTAAACGTCATGTATTTTGGGTCTTTAATCTAAAACCGCTTAGAAGCAGAAACACGATTGGATAAAATTTTCTCGACAGAAAGTTCTCCCAAAAGTTGCTCCAAAATCTCAGTTTTCCTACTTTTTATCGAAAACTACAATTGTGATTTTTGTTTTAATGTGTCGGTAATAAAATAAAAATAAAATAAGCCTTTATTGCTGCCTAATAATTTTTTTTTTGTTTTTTACATTAAATCCAAATTGTCGGTAATAATAATATCCAAAAACGCTTAGAAACAGATTTTTGATAACTGGCTTAGTTTTTGAGTAATTAGGTAAAACGATGTTTTTCTGTTATATTCTTCCGCGACGCTGCATGTCGCACCTGCCAACGTATCCTTGAGAGTGAGAAAAACAAAAATAAATTCAATAAATCCCCTTAATAGCAGTACCGTTTATATTTTTTGTACGCAACAGTACTATAAGGCACTGGAAGTATTCTAGACTAAATACTATAGTAGTTATTATCTCGCTGCAGACTCGGTCATAAATCATTCGAGTGTTTCGCTTTTGTTGTTCTGCAGTAATGCACAACTCAACAAAGAACAACAAAAGCGAAACACTCGAATGATTTATGACCGAGTCTGCAGCGAGATAATAACACTTCTTTATGTACTTACTCTATTTGGTTTGCACGTTTAGCAAGTGATTTTAACGGCCTACAAGCCCTATTTAGGTGATGTTGAATGAAGTTGCATGCAAAAACTATAAAGACAATTACTTTCAAATTTATACGTCATGTATTATGGGTCTTTAATCTAAAATCGCCGAGAAGCAGAAACACGATTGGATAAAATTTTCTCGATAGAAAGTTCTCCCACAAGTTGCTCCAAAATTGCAGTTTTTCTAGTTTTTATCGGACACTACATTGGATGTAATTGTAATTTTTGTTTTCAAGTGTCGGTAATAATAATATTATCCAAAAACGCTTAGAAGCGATTTTTGATAACAAGCTTAGTTTTTGAGTAATTAGGTAAAAGGTCGTTTTTCTGTTATATTCTTCCGCGACGCTGCATGTCGCACCTACCAAATCTCCGTGAGAGTGAGAAAGACAAAAATAAATTCAATAAATCCCCTTAAGAAGATACAATGAATTTATTTTTATCCTTCTCATCTCACTCTTGCGAATACCTTGGTAGGTGCAACATGAAGCGTCGCGGAAGAATATAACAGAAAAACGATGTTTTACTGAAATACTAAAAAACTAAGCCAGTTATTAAAAATCCTTTTCCGAGCGTTTTTGGATATTTTCATTACCGACTCATCAAAACATCTATCGGGCCGATTTTTCAATCGCCACATAATCTATCTGAGGAATAAATTTGAAACATATGCCATACAAAATCTGTCAAAACGTCATATTTATTCTTTATTAGTTAACGTTTATCTGGCGATTGAAAATCGGCCCTTAGTTTCCTATAAAAATTAAAAACAGAGATTTTGAAGCAACTTTTGGGAGAAACTTTTATCGAGAAAATTTCATCCAATCGTGTTCTGCTTCACACCGAGTTTAGGTTAAAGACCCAAATTATACATGACGTTAAATTTTAAAGTAAATCGCCGTCTACGCCGTTAAGTTTCCACAGACGCACAATAATTAAATAGGCATTAACAATTAGCGATAGCTCAAAGCGAAGTACCTAAGTGTAAAAGTTAAATAAATTTCGCTCGGAATTTTCATTATGGCCTGAAAAATGTGACGCGCCACTGTTCCGTTATTAAAATTCCGCTTCAGTCTAATTACTTGAGACTATTTTAGGAGCGAATGTTTAATTCTGGTCCACTCGAGATGTAGGTACTATAGTAGTGTTATTATCTCGCTGCAGACTCGGCCATAAATCATTCGCTTTTGTTGTTCACTAAAATACAAAAGCAGCAGTGAAGCTCAGCAGTGAAATACAAAAGCGAAACACTCGGATGATTTATGACCGAGTCTGCAGCGAGATAATAACACTACTATAGTCGGAAGATGATGTAAGGCAGTACACACTGTATAGTCTAGAGGATTTTCGTCTTCTTAAGACTATCATCTAGTGACGAAATGCGACGCGAGTAGGTATTTCCTAAAATAAAATATGATTAAGCATTAAAATTTGTCCCCTGATTTTATGCTCTGACAGGGCATAAAATTATTTTATCCACCAGCTAAAGCAAAGCTATAATGAAAACGACGCGTGCGCCAATTTATAGGGAGTGGATAAAACTGTCTCAGATCAAATGAATGTGAATGATGAAAATATGAGGTCAAAAATATGGAAAATTATCTATGGAAAGTTTAATTCCATTTATGCAACGATAGCAGACCTGAGGATATGGGCATCCAAACAATTTACGTAAACCTTTTCCATACAAGCAAACTGTCAAAAATTATATAGGTGGCTGCTGAACGAACGTGTGGCCTTAGTGGCAAAACAAGCATTTTTGGCACCGGTAAACTGGCGACATTTTTAGCGCCGTCCGCCTTGTCCAGGTTAACCATTCTTTCTCGGATATTGCCTAGTAATGTACTAAAAAAATGGATAAAGTTTGCCAAGCCACACTTGGTCAGCGTGAATCCCAAAAAAATCTTTAGTTCCCTTGAAAACCGTGAAAACCGAATTTTCATGAGCGTGCTATTTATGGTAATATAACGAAAAAATCATAATAATCAGTTTGCCGAAAGCAAAAACAAATTAATTTTCATCCAAGTTAATCTTTCGAAAACTCTTTCATAAGATGTAAAACGCTCTGCATAAAAAGATCCCGACAATTAATATTAAAATTAGTTGATGTAAATGGGGGCGCGTCCCGAGGGTAGGGTTGCCACTTGGATGTTACGAAATATAAGTTTTGTAATTCAACTTCAAAGGTTTGTAATAATATGCAAAGCCCCAAGAGTTCCCCCTTGTACAGATGATGCTCTAAATCGTGATAAATATGTAAAAAAAGACGTGTGGCACTCGGAGACTGCCGCGGTAAAGCTATTGCATAGCTGTTTTTATCAACTTATGCAATTATAATTATACAACCAATGCCACCTACAGAGGAGTTGCTGAACTGAAGAGACAAGCGTGATATTTCAAAAAGTCATTAAAAGTTCTGCTATTCATAGATGGCAAAACTAAAAAGTGTCACCGCTGTGCCGGTCGGAGTGGGGGGTGTTAGGTTATTTTCGTTGCGGAATTTCTTGATTCGGTCTCCACGCTCAGTATAATATATTGAAAAACACCCAGACACTAGAAAATATTCATGCTCATCACAAAGACATTTACTTACCAGTTGGGGAAATCGAACCAACACCATTCGCTCGTCGTCAAAATTTCTGTCACAAAACTCTAAACGGTAGCCTTGTTGCAATTTTGACAGGCGCTTACAATTATTGCCGATGCATAGTTATATGGTCGCTCGCGGGACATCGGTGTCGATTACCGGTAGACATTAATAACGTATCCGATACGAATTTAGCATATTTGAAAAATTTGTCATAAGCTCTGTACAAGTTTTATCAAATTTCTATCTCTGGTAGGATAAATCCAGATTGGATAGGCTAGTAAATTCTACCTTTTATCGCATACATTTGCGATCGCTAACCATTGACAATTGGTTTCTTTGTGCCCAAGCTATAAAATAATTAGTAGGTTCGATTCCCACAACTGGTAAATATTTGTGTGATGAGCATGAATGTTTTCCAGTGTCTGAGTGTTTTCCTACATATTGTATTTATATATCATTTATCTAGTATCCATAACACAATCTACCGCTTACTTTGGGGCTAGATTGCGATGTATGTTAAAAAAAAGCGATCGTCAGTGTTTCTGCACCGATCGACGCTGAGAAATTGCTACAGCCGCTGTTTACATAATATTTTCCTTTCTTGTATTGGCACTTTTTTACACACATTTGCAATATGGCGACGGGCGCTAGGGTTGCCACTGCAACCCTAGCGCCCGTCGCCATATTGCAACATTGAGTACAGCACTCGACACGTCTCATTATTTCCCTTGTATAATTTCACAAAAAGGAACCCCCGCACAGACACTGGCTGCTTCAGACTTATGTGCGAGCGTTTTATGTCGCGGAACTCTGGTTTGTTATCGCCTGTGATTATTTCGTGTCACAGAATGCTGAGATAAGCCTTTTCTTTACAATCTGATATGATCAACAAAAATCATTTTTGTAATCGTCTGATTAGTCGATCATCTACCACTATAAAGCGAAATTTAGATTAGATCGAAGATGTACGCTTACCTAGAAGATGCCAGGAAATACAGATTTCAGAAGAGTAGGTATTCCAAACCATAGCCAAAGGTATAAATAATGAAGAACGGTCTTGCGCTATTCAGCCTTGTATTCAGCATCTTTAATGTCGTCAGTCCATCTGCTCAGAGGTTTGCCAACACTGCGCTTTCCCGTGCGGGATCGCCATTTCATCACCTTGGATCCCCAACGTCCGTCGGTTCTATAACCTCGCCGCTGCCACTTCAGCTTCGCGATACGTTGAGCTCTTGGGTGTCTCTGGTTTATCTACGGATCTCCTCATTTCTGATTTTCTGATTCTTTCATATACCTGAATATAGCCCGTGATAGTAAGCAACCTTGGAACACTGGAAGTATAGCTCTTACGATTTTTTAATGATATAGGCCAGCGCTTGACTGTGATCACACCTGATGGAAAGTGATGATACAATCTAAGGTAGAACGCGCTTGCCTAGGAGATGCCTATTTACTCTTGATTTGAAGACGCCCGGGTTGTAAGTGGCAGGAAAGACTGGGCCTGGGAGGGTAATACAGGCCTTTATTGTGCGTATCAGGAACGAGGAATCAAACCGCTTCGTACGCGTCTTTCGCACGTCGAGTATGTGGAAACCTTTTCAGATGCCTTGCCGTTCTATGTTAAAAATTATAACGAGGTGGGGGCAGGCCAGTCTCACTTATCACGTGAGCGTGACCGTCCCGGCTACAAGTAGGGGTCCGGATGCCAATATTTCAGATGGTTGCCGCTCGCAGGCCGAGTTGCACGCGCTAGTTCTGTACGGTCTATTTTACGCGCCGTCTAACTACGGCAGCCCTAGTACGTCGTAAGAGATAAAGTTAGGCGATAGAAAGAGACCACAATATTGCGTTTGTTGCGTGTCGATTTTGAGGGCGGGGCCAGGCGCTATTGCGAACTGAATTGCACTTTTCGTGTCAGCGCTAGAGTCGCTATTTCTTTAAATCATCGTGCGGAGTAAGCCTTCTGTACCTATTTAGTGTTCCGTGGTAGGGGGCATCTAATAATATCTAAAAGCCGAATCATTATTTGAACTCCTAACCTTCCTAATAGCTCGTTCCCATTTCAAAGCAATAACGCGAGTGAATCAGACAGCATTCATTCTGTAATCGTTGCAAGACCTTGAGCGCATTCAGTACAGCCCATTATGTACGTCTACAGTTACACAAATAGGCTAAACACACATAAGTATAATTACTATAGAATATTTAACTTATCTTTGTTTTCATTTCTATAGTGTGAGCTGGAAACCTAGCCTGGGTACTTACTATTTTTGAGCTGGTAATATATCTAGCTCGGTAATAGGTTTTTGTTTTTCAATATAGGTTTACGCTTGACCACAATCACACCAGCGGGGCTAGACAAAGTAACAGTCGTTTGACGTTAACAGTAGACAAAAATGTATGGACAAACCACGTGACTGTAGAAAAACCACGTGACCGAATAGAGGAAAACACGCTGTGTGATAATCGACTACGACTATTTGAACGCTCCCTGGCGTTCTCGCGAACTTGTAGATGACTTTAGCATACTTCGCATGACAATTGACAGCCGACAGTGAACAACGCTAAGCATAAAGTCGATTCTGCTTTCATTTGTTTTCATTCGTCACGTGGTTTTGTCCATACATTTTTATCTACTGTCGTGAACGCTAAACGACTGTTACTTTGTCTAGCCAGTAGCCCCGCTGATGTAAAGTGACGATGTGGTCGATGATGGACCGCGCTTATACCTAGAAGATGAATATTCACTCTTTTTTTAAAGGTACCCAGGGCCTCAAGTCTGCTATGACAATTGTATCTCGATTGTACAATAATTACACCACTATTACACCATTATTACCGATTTTAGCGATTTTGGTAGTCTGCTAGGTCGATTGTTAAATAATTGCGTAAAAATTACACGACTGACCTACAATTAACAATCAATGGAACTTTTGCTAGTCTGTTACTTAATGACATCTCAATTGTCGAATATTTTACACAAGAGAAGATGTCAATTTCACTGTTACAGATGAAATATATTTTATTTGACGTTTATTTGACGTTGGTTGCGCCAACTCGTCATAAGTTGGACGTACTTTTATTTCGGGAAACGCATTTTAGGCTAATGGCAAATGGCTTATTTCGGAACTATTATTATTGCATTACAGTTGAATCGTAGCTTATGTTAAATTAGCAGACTTGGGGCCCAGGTCGTAAGATGCGGGAAACGCAGATTTCGGGAGAGCATTCCAAACCTTAGCCATGTGTACTAAAAATGAAGAAGCGAACCGCTTTGTGCGTACTGGTGGTATAGCCATGACATATGGAAGAAAGCCCCCCGTATTTTCAAAATAATAACTAACAGATGGCGTATATATTATAGAGTATACGGTCATTTGCTCGAGTGAGAACTGAGTTAACTAAATCAGTAAGGCAATCCGAACATCTTAAGCTTTCGTAAAAATCCCAGTTAATTTCAATGAAATCATGAAAACCTTTCAGCGAAACTAATGAGTCCAATTTAACAAATCGAAAAATTCTCAGCTGAAATCTTATTAAGAAAATGTTTTTGATTAATCGGGTACTTTCTTTGCAGTTTTTATGTTCAATTACATAGATAGCTAAATAGATAGAAAATTATTTTTATTAAAAACAAGCAAAAAGAATATTAATAATATGAAACATCTAAACTAATATTATGCAAGTATGGTGGCCTTATCGCTACAAAGCGATCACTTCCAGGCAACCATCGGGGTATGAAGTGACTATTGGATAATTATGAGATAGGTAGTACAATAAAACATTTAAAATTAAAGAAATTATTGCTAAGTATATGACGTATCTATTAAATTCCCGTACTAAATATTAGTAAATACTCTCATGACGACAGCTCCGACACGGATCTAGCGGAGAACCGTGCTCTCCAAAGCACCGGGGTGAAACACCGCAAATCTCCAAACTTCGGGCTAGTACTCAGAATTTCCTGATAGAATTACCCAATACAAAATTTAACTGGACCGACCCGGGAATCCAACTTAGAGCTTCGTAAAGTGCAGTATTTCTCACCACTAGACCAAAGAAGCTTCGTTATTGAAGGTTGAGAGGTGAGACATGATAATTTGCGAATCCTTTGTTATGGTTAGCATTTTGCAACGTTGTGGGTAGCCGAACATTGGCAGGTGTTTAGCAGATGCATTGTGTTTACGATTGCGTTTTTATTGTTTAACGTTTTAGCGTATACTGCGCTAATGTAACGCTTAAGGCTGCATGTCCATCAAAGATGTGCAACGTAAGTGTTTTACTTACGCTACGCCAAACATACCAATGGCGTCGCTTGATTTTCATAAGTTACGAAATGAAAACTAAGCGATTCTATTGCTTTGTCCAGCAGCTTAGTAAAGTTCTAGACTAAAATGTTTAGTTTCTCTGGTAAGTTGAAGTCAGCCTCTGTTTTGAGACTGCAATCAATCATTCGTCACACACGTTTTACTAAGATTTTTGTTTTGAATTGAATGTTTTTGAACAGTTTTTGGACTTCCGTATATGTATTCCGTATTACGCTCGTCAATATTATACTTAGTTATTTCTCTGCTGCTATATAGTCATCGCGAGCAAACAAGCGAGCAGGGTCACCTGACGATTTGCAACTGTGGCAACACCAGAGGAACTACAAATGCATTGCCAGCTCGTTTCTCCACCCCTTGAATAACCCCATGTTACAGCAAAGAGGGAACACCGCTGCTGGTAGCTGGTTCCGTGGTTTGTTACGTTTCAGCTTACAACATCGACGCAACGTTGCCTGTTTAGCGGTTTTTTACAGGATATACTTTGGTGAGTGTGCTCAGGAACTACATAACCTTGTACCTCCTTCACCTTTCTACCATAGGCCTGCAAGACGCCGAGAGCGGTGGCATCCTTATGTGGTTGACGTCCAACAAACTCGCACGAAACGTTTTCCACGTTTCTGATACGAACCGCTAAGGTGTGGAACGCCCTTCCAGCCTCTGTGTTTCCAGCCAAGTACAATGTAGGTGCCTTCAAGAGAAGAGTGAATAGGCATTTTCTAGGCAAGCGCGCTCAACCCTAGACCTCATCATTGCTTTCCATCAGGCATGATTGTCGTCAAGCGCAAGCCTATCTTCAATAAAAATAAATAAATAAAAAAAAAACGTAGAAAGAAGGATTTGGCATACTGGGTGGTCAAGAATTGCTAGCCATTCAGGTAGTTTGGATGTTTCCATATCCCAGAGTGTATGAGTATATAGAGAAAGTAAAAGATGGGATTACATCAAACAGCCCTTCAGTAGCGTACTAAAAGAAATATTAGAAATGCAACAGATAAATCTATGGCTACAGCTGTTGTGGTAATGTCAGCGATATGAACCTAAGGATGAGCCCATCTGAATATTTTACCGTAAAACTTCTTCATACAAGAAAAAAGTAGCGCTTTCTGACAAAATTCCCGTTAATACCCCACAATATGGAAAAAAATGGAAAAAAGAAGTGATCTGTTCCGTGGATCGCGATCCAATAAACGATACTGCGGTCGGCTTACTATTGCCGTTGGTGTCAAAACGAACATTTTTGACACCATTAACTGGCGATATTTTTTCGCTCGTACCACCGACTCCTAGTATATGTCTATTGGTATTACGTTCTTCGTCGTCGTCTTAGCCGGGTTTAGTCCAACCGTACGGAAATACAAGAAACGAGTAACGAGCCTTGAAGTAAATAGCGTACTTAGCTCACAGATTGCTTGATTAAATCCGCTGCCAGTGCGCTGGGCTCGGGAAATCGGATTCCACTAAATTGCATCCGAGATGAGATATTAGAGCAAACTCAAAGCAAATTTCACCGGGTATACCACTCGGTCTGGTCTTCGGTTGCTTGGAAGTAGGGCTTGAATCTCGAGCGAAGATTAACATACTAATAGATAACATATTAATAGATTAACTGTATCTGTCTCGAAATTGACTGATTTTTATTAAAATCTATTAAAAATCCTTTAAAAGATAAAAGTCTTTAAAAATAAATGAGATATATAAAAAGGACAGAAGAATTTGTTAAAGTCGTATAAAAATTCCTTTAAAAGATAAAAACATTTAAAAATAAATAAATATAGTATTTGTTTTGTTATAATCCGCTACTTGAAAAGAATCTGTATGGTTCAATAAGCATCAGGAACACCGCCCACGTGAAACACCACCACAATTTTTTTCCAACTATTTCTCCGACGCACGTTTCCAGCGGGGCTAGACAAAGTATTAAGTAACAGTCGTTTGGCGTTAACGACAGTAGATAAAAATGTATGGATAAACCACGTGACTGTAGAAAAACCACGTGACCTAATAGAGGAAAACACGCTGTGTTTGATAACCGACTACGACTATTTGAACGCTCCCTGGCGTTCTCGCAGACCTTGTAGATAACTTTAGCGTACTTCGCATGACAATTGACAGCCGACAGTGAACAACGCTAAGCATAAAGTTGATTCTGCTTTCATTTGTTTTCATTCGTCACGTAGTTTGTCCATACATTTTTGTCTACTGTCGTTAACGCCAAACGACTGTTGCTTTGTCTAGCCCCGCAGGACTCCCTCAGGAGATGTTGACTTCACAATGCAAAATCGAGTGCCTGCGTATTGGACCATACAGATTATTTTCAAGTAGGTAACGGATTATAGCAATCATATCATAGGTACACACATCGCAATCTAGGCAAGTCTCTAGCCTAGCTTAGTATCTAGTCTATAAATTCAGTTTTCATTTCCATACCAAAATGGTAAAAATGGAACCCTTTATTATTTCTTGAAGGAGGGTAGAATTTATAGATTACCTACTCCTATTTTCAGTCAAAATGGTTCAGTACTTTTGGCGTAAAGTAACTAAAATTCATACTGAGAATATTTATTGAAGTATGAATTTAGTTAGCTTTAATTGCAATTACAATAAAGTTTAATAAACAATGACCGAGGTATAATTATTTACGCATTGTTTAAACTTTAAGTAGCAACTCTAGCAAGCGATAAAGCGATTGATTTTACTATCGAAAAACACTAAATCACTAAGTGATACTTGATACTGAAACTATTTGGTCGGGTGAATTTATTTGTTCCAATTTGCATAAAGAGATAAAAGTGTCCATGTTAATAAAGTGTCGTGCCATTTTCGTCACTTCCAATAACTAGGCTTTTATGGTTCAAGTTTTGTTGAAGACCGCGGAGTTCAGTAACTAGGCTATTTTGGGTCAACTTTTGTAGAGGAGGAGAAAAAATATTTTTGACAGAAAGGCTGGCTCATTTTTTGCGCAACGTATCAGCCTAGCTCTTCAACGCGGAAATGCAGCCAGTATTCTTGCCACCATTCCACGCGGGCAAGGCTTGTATAGTAAGTAATTAGAATAAGCTAGTGATAAGTTTTATTTTAACATTTATTAAAAAAAAAAGGAGGAGATAATACAGGAGAAGACAGATCACAGAATAAAATGGCATCTCGGAAAGCGTATTTGTTGACTTGAGAAGCTCTACACGGCTAAAGTGGACTTTAATAAATCCTGATGAAAAGCAACCTTCACACTAGCTTCACAGAGGCCTAAAAGAATAATTTATATCATTTTTAACTCAAAAAACAGAATGAGAGGTTTTTTCAGGGCAAATCACTAGTAAGCACTCAGCTCCGGATCTCGGGGAATCAAACCGGGGTACCGCCTGGGCGCAAAATTTTAAGGGGCGCCAAAATTATTATAAAATAATTAAAAACTTGATCCACAAAGTGCCTAAAACTCATAAGCTGTGCATAATACATGGTCATGGATAATTTGTAAGAAAATAAGAAAACACACACACACAGGAAAGGAGGGAGGTAAACTGTATGTACCATTTAGTTCTAATACGTGGTATAAGCCAGGAACAAACATCCTTTCGTAGTTAGATCTTGCACTTCAAAGCGCCTAGGCTATTACTTATCTTAGATCCAAATACCAACACAAATCGGCCTCACAGAACCAATTTCAATTGAAATGCCAGATAAACTAAATAGACACAATTCAGCTCGATATCACGATTGAACGTTATCGAATAACATTATTTAGTACCTAAATTGAATTGTTAAGAATTAACTTTACACGGTCATAATTTTCTCCTGACCACTATAGCTTGAGTGGCTAGAATGTCCAACTGTGAATATTGAAGCCGTGGTTTCGATTCTGAGGCAAAATATCGAGATATTAATGTTTCTGACAAAAATCCGAATTAATAAAGCTCCTCCTGGTACCTAGGCTATTAATGTAATGCATCGGCTACAATTCGTGAAGAAAATGGTTAAAAAAAGGTTAGCATTTGCGTATATAAGCAGACGATATTAAAACCAAAACATTTTTTTGCTAACTCTGAAAAATTAATTTTACTACTTTAATCTTTCTTTATACATCTGTGCTATAGATCATAAAATTGAATGTACTTAGTTCAAAACGCAACTCGTGTCAAAAATCATGAAATTAAATTTACTTTGCATTGATATACATTGAATTTTACACTCTGTGCTCTAAACCAATAGAAGCAAAATTAAATTTTCAGTGTTAATTTTTTTATTTTATTTCTTGTTTCTTTCACTCAGTGTTTTAAAACGTTACTCGCCCCCCTGGTGGCACTATTTTCAGTTTATACTTTTTAGGCAACTCAGGATTCAAACCCGACACTCGGCACCTTGAATTCTCATGATTCTCAACAATGAGCAGTAAGTTAAAATGGGTTAGCATAAACCGATGAATAATATATTATTACGCCTTACGGTCCTTTATATTATCCTCAAAGAATAATAGGCGGCTGCGAACAGTGTGTCTTTATGCAATCGTCTGTGCCCGTACTCGCACAGTGGTGGGTGGGTGTGTGTCTGTGCGATTGTGTGCGTGGAACAAAGCGCTAATTGTGATTGTGCGTACGCGAGGCCGTTTTAATCAAAACCACGGGATTATTATCTGTGTACACTCCGCCGTGAAAAAATAAATTATCAGTCTAATTTACTAATTTAATAAGAGAAACCCTGCCTATTAAACATTTTATTTAATATTGATTATTATAATATATCAACCTGATTATTATAATATATCAACTTTATTGGACATGAACGGTGTCACGCAGTTCTTTTTAAAGCTTTAATGGAGAGCAATTCCGTCATTCATGATTTTTGTGTAACTTTAACCATTTAAGCAGCGCACGCAACGAAAGATCTACAAAAGGAACGATCTTTCCCGTTTTTCCAACGTTTTTCATTGATACTCCGCTCATATTGGTCATAGCGTGATGTTATATTATAGCCTTCCTCGATAAATGGACTATCCAACACGAAAGAATTTTTTGAATTCGGATCTGTAATTCCAGAGATTAGCGCGTGCGCGCGAGAAACAAATTCTTCATATTTATAATTTTAGTATGGATGTTTACCCTACTAGACGAATGTCTATAGCCCAAGGCGACAGGCTACGAGGGGCGGCAAAAGACCTTTCAGTGTTGCCTTTTCAGCAGCGTACGCCACGCTAGAGTTGCTCAATTAAAACGAGTTATGAGTGGCGCCTTTTATTAAACTGGGTGATACCTACCTACAGCTTTTTTGATTATTCGACGAGCTTGCACTTTCATTTTTTCCTTCAAATTTTAAGTCTACTAGTGTAGTCAAAATTTACATAAATACTTACTAAACAATCATGTTTTTTGACGTGACAACGACTTATAAATCGATAGAGCCGGCTGCACGCACAAAAAACATGACTCATCCGGCGTTACCTCGCGTACCTCGCTCGCGTTACCTCGCTCCTCCTCGCTCTGAGGCGTTCCATGTAAGGCTTGAAGTGCAAGCGAGAGTTGTCACGTTCAACTATCGTCAGTAAACCGACTTTACATACAACTAATTTTTTGACGTGACAACGTCTTATAAATCGATTGAGCCGGCTGCACGCACAACAAAACATGACTCATCCGGCGTTACCTCGCTCATGCGGCGTTACCGGCGTTACCTCGCGAGCGCGGAACGAGTGACAAAGAAGACGTTGTCACGTTCAACTATCGTCAGTAAACCGACTTTACAGGCAACCAATTTTTTTGACGTGACAACGTCTTATAAATCGATAGACCCGGTTGCGCGCACGAAAAAACATGACTCATCCGGCGTTACCGGCGTTACCTCGCTCATGCGGCGTTACCTCGCGAGCGCGGAACGAGCGACAAAGAAAACGTTGTCACGTTCAACTATCGTCAGTAAATCGACTTTACAGGCAACCAATTTTTTTCAACTTCTTTGATGTCTGATCACATTATCTTGCCTGATATTCGACCAATGGTGATGGGTATATCTACAAACTTGTCGCCTTTCAATATTCCTATCATTACTGGTCAAGTAACAAATAAAGTGACGTGATCAGGCGTCAAATAAGTTAAAAAAATAACGCATCCCTATTGGTATAGTATAGAGTTGATGATTTTGTGCTCAAGGTGCAAGTGACGGTCGTAATTCTGGCTCGCTGGAAGGTTAACCTGGCGGGACTGTGGTCAGTACGATAGTGAATCCCATACTCCCGCCAGCGGGTTTTTGAAGGAACAAACAGTTTTTACTTTGCAAGTCCTACAAAACCCCTTTGTTTCTCCTGTCAGATGGGAAACGAAGGGGCTTGCATTAGGTATTTTCGGACATTAAAAAAAGGCTTGGTGGAAGGCGGCAGGACCTAGGTCGCCATATCGTGAAACTACCAGCCAGCACCTACCGTATGAAAACCCAATACCTACCAGTTTATTTTTATTTTTTTTATTTTTTATTGCTTCAAAAAATACCAGTTTTTATAACTTTATTGTATTTTTCTTAGCCGACTGTACATTTCCTCCGCTCCCATGTGCGCAAAGCAATATTACTAGTTATTGGAGTTACTGCCGAGGAATAATTTGTTCCATAATAATAAATAATTCTTTCTTGTGTAGTATCTTTGTCTGCTTATCAAACTGTACCTACTTTGTTTATAGGACACATCTATGTACTTAATACATCAAGGCCCATTAGAAACTGCTGAATCTGGTAAGCGTAGGTTTTTTTAACTTTATAGCCTAGCGCTTGACTGTGATCACGCCTGATGTGATGATACAGTCTAAGATGGAGCGCACTTGCCTAGGAAATGCCTATTCACGCTTAATTTGAAGGCGCCCAGGTTGTAGGTTAGAATGACAGTGCCTGGGAGGATATTCCAGACTTTTGAAGGGCGAATCAGGAAGGAGGAATCAAACCGCTTCGTACGTGTCCTTGGTACGTCTACTATGTAGGGGTGGAAGCCTTTCCGATGCCTTCCAGTTAGAGACAAGTGACAACCCTCCAACACCCTCAGCCCAATCAACCTAGCGGTTATGGGTGCCGGAACACGGGGGGGCCTCGTTCGTTAGGTACTTGGTCTTGGTGTGTTCCCGGGGCGCCTTCTTGACTCCCTACAAGTTGTTTTCTTTCGCTCCTTGTCCCATCTGCTCACTCTCCGAGGATATGGGCATCCGAACGATTTACGTAAACCTTTTTCGTACAAGCAAATAATAGCGCCATCTGTCAAAATTCTATAAGTGGCTGCTCAGCGAGTTCAGCGTGGCCTTATTGTTGGTGGCAAAACAAGGATTTTTGGCACCGATAAACTGGTGACAAAAAAAATTTGCGTCGTCCGCCCTGTCCAGGATATATGTCTATTCGTCCTCCTGACCCATCCAGCCACCGCGGTGAATGATCTCCGCCAAGACTTTCCGTCAGCGTGGGACGGCTTAACGTGCTTTTCGAGGCACGGGGGTGAAACACTGCCAATTTCCAAGCAAAGAATTTCCTTGTAGAAAAACCCAATACTGTTTCATTGACCCGACTCGGGGATCGAACCCAAGACCTCGTGATCTGCAGTCGAACATGCTAACTTCTAGACCAACGAGAGACATAGTGTCCTAATTTCTCCAAAGTAATTCAACACAGTTTACTTCCTCAAATGAAAATGTTTGTTTTTCACAAAGGCCGAAAACGTTTTGACTTTTTATTCCAAGTTCAAAAAGCAGAGAAGACTCAGCTCGGTACTTGCTCTTTTCAAAAATATATTTTTAACTTTTCTTACATAGTATAAAGGTTAACAGGTTTAACATAGGTTTTAAATGTTTTTTAAAACCTATGCTAAACATCTGGTGAAGCTTTTTGATGTTATTTCAGCACTGCTGAGCATAGGACTTCCGAAGAAATCGCAAACTAGAGCAATTATAGGGAGTTTGAATAAAGCATCAAGTTGTTCATTACACGTCCATTGTCTTGCCTTGAATGCAGGTGCAGAAAATCGAAGGTACTTTAATTCCTTATTGTTTGACCCAGATATTGAAGGCTTGAAGCTTTCTTATTCAAAAGGAGTCTGTAATAACGTCATTTATAGGAAATTAAAAAAAATGCTTACTTTGATTTTGCAAATTTCATTTTACACCTTGAGACTCGAGACTTTTTTTTTATCGACAGGAAATGCCTAACGCATACCCCTCCGTCAGGGGAAACGGAGGGGTTATGTGGGGCTTGCACCCACTAAAACCTGTCCCTTGCCACGACGGACCTCGTTGGCGGGAGTACGGGATTCACTTGCGTATTCACCGCGCTTCCGCCAGGCCCCGACCCGCCACCTGAGCGGCAGGTCCCGTCGCTGCTGCCGGCAGCCTGACCGCCACCAGCTCCTCCTGGGAGGCGCGTCCTGAATAGGGCGCGCCACCTCCTCGGCCTGTTGATGTAGTTCGGGTAACGGACGCCATAGCCCCTTACGTCTGTCACCCGCAGGCCGGCGCACCCGGAAGCCGAAGAAAGGTGTTCGTCCTCCAGCAACCCAGCAACCGTTGCGTCTCCTGCGAGAGGGATGTGCCATAGTAATTGTCCCTGAAACTTGAGATATAAATAAATTACATATATCTTGAGACTCGAGACTTGAGCTATATGTAATTTATTTGTTTCAAATCAATGCTTTTGATATCTTAATTAGTGTTTAAAGTCACAGACGGCTATCGGTAGCGCTGGCCCGTGGGAAGTGGGTGGAAGAATGCGGCCAAGACTAATCAGAACATAATAAACACTTAATTTGCGATTTATCAATCCATCTGTTGACAGTGGGTATAAATAATATAAATTAATCATTCTAATACTTTAGATACGTAGGTTGGTACGTGCATACTGCATACTTACAGATATTTTTTTTAGAGTTCCATATCAAAATAATTAAAATGGAACCCACTATACGTGAGACTTTCTCCGTCCGTTTGTCACACTCGATTATTTCAGTAAGTATTAAAGATATCAACGTGATGTATAATTTGTATGGTAAAAGTGTATTTTAGTGGTCCAACGTCATTGGAATAAAAAAATATTGTTATTTTTTTTATATTTTTCGAAACGAAATTCAAAAATGTATAAAAATAATTGCTTTTAACAAGTGACTTTCTTATTAATTATTCGTGTCATTTTTAGGGTTCCGTAACCTGTACCCAAAGGGTAAAACGGGACCCTATTACTAAGACTTCGCTGTCCTTCCGTCCGTCTGTCTGTCACCAGGTTGTATCTCTTGAACCGTGATAACCACGCACACTTTCTTTTTCACAGATGATGTATTTCCGTTGTCGCTATAACAACAAAATATACTAAGAAATAGACTAAAATAAAGATTAAAGGGCTTGACCAAAATTTTATTTGAAAAGAATTTTACTAACATTACTACAACAAAATCGGTATAAAGTAGGTATACTTGCCATACTATGATACTTATAGGATAGATGGTACTAAGAGTCTGAGCTCGAAAGATAAGAGAGCAGCATAAAAGATGTTCTACAGAGCACTCGCGAAGCTGTAAGGAGTGGCCTGTACTGAAATTTAAGTTTATTTTTCAGAGAATTTCAAGAGAGAAAGGAAATTGGTTGTAAAACTTGAAATTGATTCAATTTAACACGAGTTCTACTAGTGCTTTTGTCCTGGGTTAGAATTTTTGGTTAGCCAAAAATAGCTTTAGTCAGAAGAATATTTTTAGTACACACAAAAACAATATTATTATGGATGTTTAGTAACCTTGTGGTATTAAGTTTGCATATACTAGTAATATTACAGAGAGGTATAGAGATAAACTGTGTTTGTTTTTTTTTGTAGTGGGGGTAGGGAGGGGGGAGGGGGATGAAGGGGAAGGTAAGGGAAACAACAAAAATACAGTATAATCATAATTTTGATCATTCTGGTTTATTTATGCCATTATGGGTAGATACATGTTTTATTATTCTAATTACAATTTGGCAAAGCCTTTAAGAGATAAACTTAATACATTTTTCAGTATAAAAAATCTTGTTTTTAAAAATATTTTTAATTACGATATTAGAGATGGACTTAATTTCTGGCATTCGCTAATGTCTTGGAGGCATCATGACGTAAATCTTTCACCTGAGCTACGGGTATGTCTTGGAAGTTTGGAACAAACATCGTCTCGACCCCGGAAGCGATGTAGAACATAAACAAACTCATATGGTACCAAAGACGTACTATCTTTTTAACAGCATGGCGCTAGCAAGAGTTCTGCGAAGCAATCGATCGTTTTCGAAAATCGAAAGATTTCAGTAACATTCGAACAGGATGTCCTGCGAGCGACGACGTTTATATCTCAATAGTCACTCAATTGATCCTTTATTGTTATAAATTACCGATTTTACTAGTCTCCTATTTCGATCGTAAGTCAATGGCACCATATTTGCGCAAGTGATCTATAATTTACAGCTCCATGGAACATTTGCTAGTCTGTTACTTAATGACAAGTGAAGTTTTGTTGACTAGGTTATTTCGGAACTATGATAAATGCATTATAATTGGATCGTAGCTTAACTGTCAAAAATGTTAAATTAGTAGACTTGGCCAGTAATAAGTTATGAACAAGTTATAATGCAAGTATAGTGAGAAAATTAGCGCCATCTGCGTTTATTCCGAAGCCGCCGAAAGTGCGAGGGTTTTTCCGCCCCAGACCTCCTGCGGCCCTGGGCATCCATTACTATTACCGAAATTTTTATTCATAACTCGAAAACGATCAGCGATTGCGAGTCGAGCAGTCTATATCGTACTAGGGGTAGATGGTAGAGTGCGTACAGCAGAGCGTATGTCGATGTGCGCACGCGCCGCACGTGCGCCGCATATGTGCTGTGTGCGCACTGAACAGGGGAGCGCAACAGTTTTGATACTGAGTCTAATCGATTAGTGACAGTTGCTCATTTGTATCTTAATTAACTACAGTTAATTATTTTACAAAATAGGATAATGTTCACAAATTTCTGAACAGCGGGGCTAGACAAAGTCACAAGCGTTTGGCGTTAACGCTAGTCGACAAAAATGTATGGACAAAACAAATGACTGTAGAAAAACCACGATAATAATTACTAAACACGCTGTTTTTGATACTGTCGGCTGTCAATTGTCAAGCGAAGTACGCTAAAGTTATCTACAAGGTCCGCGAGAACGCCAGGGAGCGTTCAAGTTAGCGTAGTTAATTATTCAAACACAGCGTGTTTAGTAATTATTATCGTGGTTTTTCTACAGTCATTTGTTTTGTCCATAAATGTTTGTCGACTAGCGTTAACGCCAAACGCTTGTGACTTTGTCTAGCCCCGCTGATATTCTAAACTCACTAAATCAAAGTCATACGTTGATGACATGTTTTGCTTTAATCGGGGCGTCATCAGACCTTAAAAAATAGTTGAATAAAAAAGTAGAAAACTGTTAAACATAATTAAAAGGAAAATGAGTTCTCTGTATTATGTTACAGAAGATGAATGGATATAATACATTACATTATTACGACGCCATTACACATTATGGATTTAGAATTAACACCAAACTACGCATCTAATTTCCTAGTTATATTTTTTTCACAAGAACGCAATGTAAATGAATGTTTACTTGCCGAATTACAATTACACGAGATCTCTAAATACAGGTTTAATACCTAAATAGAGGTGTAGTTACTGTTTTTGTAATGCTTCAAATAAAACAATAAACTATTTTAAATTTTTCAATTACATATGAATAACGCCTTAATTTTATAAAAAATATGCTCAAATAGCATACCTATTATACCTACATAATTTTTGTGCATTATACTATTATTATACTATGTTGCACTTTGAAGTAAGGAAAAGTCGTTGATTACCGCCCTTTTCAAATCACTGTGGCCCTCAAAGGTTGCGCGCCCCTGTCCGGAATGATAGCTTAAACAAAGATCGTGATTGTGTCTGCTAACACTGGGCTCCATCTTTGCCGGCTGCCGACTACGCTTGGTTTTATAATTATTACTTCACTTAGAGTCTTAGACCAATATTTCCTGTTAAAGCCAATATTTTCCTTTCTTATTTCCACAGTTTCTTCCTTTATTGTTTTGTACCAAAGCTTTTACTCCCGAATGTAAATGCTTGAGAGCTATATTGTCTGTTTGTTTTTAGCTGTAACTATAGATTTACAAAAGGTGGTCGCTCGCGCTGCTATAACGTTAGGGACTTTAATATTGAAAAAATAAATATAAGCACAGATATGTTCGTTTACCGTGGGCCTCATAAGAAGGGTCAGAGTCACTCAGCGAGCGATGGAGAGAGCTATCCTCGGAGTATTTCTACGTGATCAAATCAGAAATGAGGAGATCCGTAGACATAGCTCAACGTATATCGCGAAGATGAAGTGGCAATGGACGGGGCACATAGCTCAAAGAACCGACGGACGTTGGAGACCTGTGAGAAGTGCTGGAATGGCGACCCCGCACGGGAAAGCGCAGTGTTGGCAGACCTCCAACTAGACGGACATATAAGAGTCGCGGGAAGGCGCAGGACCATGTGGGCTAGAAATTTTTACAGGAGGCAATTAGTCCAGCTGTGGATGTACGTCGGCTGGAACGAACGAAGCATTAGAAGGATAGAGTTTCCAGGTTTGCTTTACCCGGTACAACATAAAATGAACACCAAAAAATTGTCCGCATTTAATGGATCTACCTCAGCCAAACCTCTTACTCAGAAAAATGAGACGGAATGATTACCAAATGAATGGCGCAGCAGTGGTGCGTCATCTGAATCGGAGGTCGTGGGTTCGATTCCCACAACTGGAACATGTTTGTTTGAAGAGCATTAATGTTTTCCAGTGTCTGTGTTTCACTTACAAAACGTATTGTGTGAACGAAGTTGGTCTCTATCGTAATTTTCACTCAAGCGTTGGCGAAAATAAAAAATCGTAATTGTACCTACTCTGTAGTATGTAATGTAATTGAAGTGAGTCCAATAACTCTAGAATAGAACTAGATGAACAGCGTCAGCTATGAAGTAGGCAGCGTTCTGTAAGCACTAAGCCTACAATGGCGGACCTACTTCTGGACAATGGCCGGCCGTCGGCCGCTGTGTCCACTCCCGCTCTAGCCAACGCTCAGCACTCGATATTTGCTTGTTTTATTGTAATCAAATGAAATGAAACTCAAATGATTTATTTATTTCATTTAAATAAATCCTTACTTATTGGCTCTTATAAATAGTCAGTAAAATTATTCTTCTTCTTTTTGATAACTATTGTACGAGGGTTCAAATGCGCCCTGAACTGAGAAGAAGCCCACAACAAACTCAGCCGAGTGTTGTGTTTTTAGTTATCACTATTTCACAAAATATAAGAACTAGCTAATAAAATTAGACCAATTTATACTAATACACCCATGGATTATTTTAATTCAAGTTATATTTCTTGCAAGTTACGTACTTAAGTATCAAAATACCACCGGCTGTCTGGATGCTTAAATTATTCAGACTAGTATTGATTTCCCGTCTCCACCTGCCAAGGTCGGAGTATGATATACCTACCTAATATTATGATTAATTAAAACTCCCGCAAGTGTGAGAACTAAACTTTGATGACATGTGACACATGCTTCCACCCATACCACCTGGATGGCTGGCAATAATAGACATATACCCTGGACAGGGCAGACGGCGCGAAAAATGTCGCTAGTTTTTCGGTGCCAAAAATGCTTGTTTTGCCACCAACGGTAAGGCTACGCTGTAGTTCACTCAGCAGCCACCTATAGAATTTGGACAGATGGCGCTACTGTTTGCTTGTACGTAAAAGGTTTATTTACGTAAATCGTTCGGATGCCCATATCCTGAGTTTTCTTATCAGAGAATGGAAGCAGTATAATGTATTAGGCACAGGTATTATAGTAGTGTTATTATCTCGCTGCAGACTCGGCCGTAAATCATTCGAGTGTTTCGCTTTTGTTGTTCACTAAAATACAAAAGCAGCAGTGAAGCTCAGCAGTGAAATACAAAAGCGAAACACTCGGATGATTTATGACCGAGTCTGCAGCGAGATAATAACACTACTATAGGTACCTACTGTGTTTCCGTTTGAAGGGCACTATATGCCGACGTGATTACTGGACAAAATGAGACTTAACAACTGATGTTTCAGGACGAAGAGCGCAGTGCAGTGTGTCGTGTGATATTGCAATGCAAAATTATGGGACGCACTGTACATTACATGGGCATGAGTATCACTTAACATCAGATGAACGTCTTGCTCGTCTCATCGTTCTGCATAGTAAAAAAAAATTGTATTTACTTCGCATTTTTGTCAGCATCGTCATTTACCAGGTGAGATTGCAGGCAAGAACCAACTTTTGGAAATTAAAAGCAGCCCTATTTGGAACGTAATGATTTGTTAAAAAATAAACTACGTAGTTACATCAATGACGTAGGTTATATCAATGACGTAGAGTACCTATTTCTGCCAGGGTTTACTAACACAAAGAGTTATTTTAACTTTTGCGAAAATACACTTTAAGTGTATATTGCCAGGGTACATTTTCCGACGAAGGCTCCGAATTATAGCCTCCGTGCCGTATTTGGTAGGTACACCAATGGATTTGTAATAAGGGATAGTTCACACTATCGACTTACTTACAGCTAGCAGGAGCTAAATTAATGGCTACAAAAATGCAATAAATAGGTTACTTATAAATTATGACAAAACACCGATTTGGCCTAAAACACGCGTTCACGCAATCATTAAATCATTTTTTAATTTGCTGTTAAGTATTTGTCGACTTAGTACTACTAAGTTTGCGAGGGTTTTTGCACAGAGAAGCCCACAACAAACGCAGGCAGGTTTTATTTTTTGTTACAATCATTTACAATGCCTTTTTAAAAACTGATTGAGTTAGTATAATTACAGCTCGTGTTTCTGAAACTTTAGTTAGCAACTGAAGTTTCAGAAACCAGGTCTCCTGTCAAACTTTGTAAGAAAAACTACAAAGTAAATATTGCTTGTGCCATAGGATTCACCTGTTCGATTTCTTAGATTGGAAATGCAACGCTTTTGCAATTTAAAAAAATTATTAGAATCATAGTTGACAGCGTGAGAGTCACGTGATCAATTTATTCTCTTCTTTTTTTTAAATTTCATTCGATTAAGCGTTGCGAAAGCAATTTTAAAAATCGAAGAGAATATGACTCATATGGTTAGTAAAAAAAAGTATGTACCTATAGTAGTGTTATTATATCGCTGCAGACTCGGTCATAAATCATTCGAGTGCTTCGCTTTGGTTGTTCTTTGTTGAGTTGTGCATTACTGCAGAACAACAAAAGCGAAACACTCGAATGATTTATGACCGAGTCTGCAGCGAGATAATAACACTGCAATAGGTACTTCATTATTAGCATTTAGGTGTCACGTAACATCTCACGTGTAACGCATGCGATTTATTATCGTTTGTCATGTCGCCAGCGCGCTCCAACGCCACTTGTTGCATATTATAATCCAGCTCTCGTGACCTGAATGGTGAAATGGGTCGCTGTGGACTTCTATCTATTCACTACCACGATACTTACTTACCGGCTTATCCACTCCACTTGGAGATTAACTCAATACTTTTTTACTTAAAGCTCTAAACACGAAATGGGTTTAAAATTTTAATTGTCAATCACCCGAAATCGCGTGGTTGTGTTAGTTACCCGAGGAATTTCACGCGATGTCGAGTGACGATGATATACTTTTGTTACTTATCAACTCCACTTGGAGATAAAAATCTTGCAATGAAAGTCTAAAGGAAAGCTCTGAGTCTGAAACATGGGTTAAAGCATGTTTACGTCACACTCAAAGTCATGTGATTGTATTAGTCGTATGTGTAATGTGGCCCGTCACGCGATATCGAGTGATGATTTTTGTTTGGGATTAGTAGCTGTACCTGTGTGTAGCTGACCGTAGCGTAAGATCTTATAAAGTTAAGAGCCTCTAGCTAGGGAAAGGATTAACCTGAGAGTTATTAGTCTAAGGGGTATCCCATTACCCCCATTACCTTTATACAATCCTTAGTCCTTAGTTCCTTGAAACCTGAACTTCCCAGCTCTTATAATCCCATAAACTTCAACACACAAATCCTTTAAAACTGCACACACACACCCAAAGCCTGTTCACACGTTGGTACACAGAATAATTTTTCTGGAACTATGTTAGGAAAAGACCGCACTAAAGACTGGACGTCGGTTCAAGGAACGATCTTACGCTTGAAGGGTGAGATCTCGGAGAACGATGAATTTGTTATGAAACTCTTATAGGAAACTTGGGCTTTATTAGTGCACACATTCGTGTTTATTTGTATATTATTGTTATTAATTTTTATGTGTTAGGTACAGATTGTAAAGTCGCGGAATGAAAAGGTTCGTCAGCTTAGTGTCGATTTTGCCTTGCACTAGTGCTGCAAGTGTCCATAATGTCAACATACTAAAACAATCGATTAATGCAAACGAATCAATTTGAAAATTGGCGAACCTTTTCATTCCGCGACTGTACTTGTAGTTTTTGATAAACCTTGCACAATGCAAATAAACTGTCCCGCTCCCTAATTAGGTATATAGAACTTGAGTATCCGTAAGCTTTACGAAACCTTTTTCATACAAGCAAATTAGCAAACCTAAGTTTCATCTGTCAAAATTCTGTAGGTCGTTGCTGACCGAACTACATGGAGTCCTTTCTGCTGACGGCAAAGGTAACACTTTTGATGCCATAGGTAAACTGACGACATTTCTTCGCGCGGTCCACCGCGTTCACTGTTAGATAATATATTGTAAGTTTATCAGTCGAAAAATCTGATATTAAATTGGGAACAAAAAAGAAAAATAATGTCTTAAGTGTGGTCATGAACGCATCCAATCGACTCGCGCACACATCTCAACCCATATACAGACACAGCCCACAGGAATTACACACACAGACTCAGTTTCCCGTGTTACGTACTTCCAGTCGGGGGAAATTCGAAGCCTAGTTGCACTGCTCAGTAACCTTTGATTAAGTAACAGGAGGTTAATTTTTAAGTTACAGGTGCCGGCAAACTTTTTGAGCACGAAATGACGTAGTGGGGGCAAGTTAGCGCACGCGACTCTCGGCCTACGCGCCCCTCACTTACCACCAAAAGGATTTGAAATTCGCTTGTGCGCGGAACGTCACTTGTAAATGAAAATGAAAATGAAAATATTTATTTTCACATAAGCCTAAATAATTGGCTCTTATGATAAGTCAAAACTCTACCGCCAGGTTCGGAAAGCTGGTTTGCACCGAGAAGAACTGGCAAGAAACTCGGCATTTGCTCTTTTCAAGCACTGCTATCCTATTGGTTCAAACCTCTGCCTCTGATCAGAGGATCGGGAGTTACAACTTACAAGTATCTAAGTAAGTATGTGCGTTTTCGAAAAATAAAAATAACAAACTTGCTTACCGTAAATTAACACATCGAGAGAAAACCTAGATACCGGGGGTCTGATTGCGTAAGAGAAGCGTATTCATTGTTATCGTAATCGTTAGCGAATTCCGCCCCGTGATTGACTGACGCAAATCAGGAAACCAATCAGCGGGCAGAATAACTATAGTAGTTTTATTATCTCGCTGCAGACTCGGTCATAAATCGTTCGAGTGTTTCGCTTTTGTTGTTCTTCGTTGAGTTGTGCAGATAATAACACTACTATAAACGATTACGATAACGATGAATACGTTTTTCTTAGACAATCTAGGGGCTGAAAGTTCACAACAACAATGGCTGGAATCTGGATTCACACAAAATACAGAGACTTCAAGAAGGCATTAGAATTTCCATCACCAATAAACCAGTTTATACCTATATTTACTGCCTGTAACTTCGACCTCCCCGGCGCAGTGGCGGCTCGGATTCGAGTGGGAATTCGCTTCCCGCAACGGGACTCTTGGGAGGCTTCGGCAGTAGCTAGTTACCACCTTACCAGCAAAGACGCACCGCCAAGCGATTTAATGTTACGGCAAGATGCTGGGTAAAAACCGTTAGGGGTTACCTACTTACTCCTTTCATGTTCATAACATCTTTTGCTGCATCGTCACTTACCATTAGGTAAAGATTGCAGTCAAGTACTATAACTTGTAGTGTATAAAAAAACGCATTTAACACCTAAATACCAGTGATTTATGCCTGACATTCTGACGACGGACCCCCATTAATCTTCTAAAATATAAAATTCTCTCGATTTTCTTTGTAACCAAACTCTTCCTAAACGGCTGCACCGATCGTTATGAAATTTTCAGGGTATGATCTCTGGGTCCGGGAGCGGGTTGTTTATCTATATTTGATGTCCCAAAACGGCAAAACGAAGTTTGCCCGGTCAGCTAGTATTAAAATAAAAATCGAAACAAATCCAAAAGTGAACAACCAACGTAAGTACGTTTAATTTAACCAGCCGCGCTAGAACTGGCCCCCCAACATAACTGCCTACAGAACACTTGTTCCAATTCACTCGGAAGTGACTCCTCTCTCGGTGACGTCACTGCCCCCCTCCCCCCCAGTAATGACGTTCGCTCCGACCGGGCGAGCTAACCAACAACTTAGCGGAGTGGCATTTGACACCTATACAAACTCATCGCTTTGGTGCTCCGTTTTACAAAATTTTTTATGGAAGCAGAAAAATCTTCACTAAACCACTGCCTTAAATTTTCACGACCTCCCTTTTTTATATGGGGCTTGCATCCACTAAAACCTGTACTTTGCCACGGCGTACCACGTTGGCGGGAGTACGGGGTTCACTCGTGTATTCACCGCGCTCCCCGCGCCACTAGAGCGGCAGATCCCGGCAGCCTGGCCGGTATCGGATGGCGCGTCCCGGACAGGTTGCACCACCTCTTCGTCCTGTCAGTAGAATTCGGGTGACGGACGCCAGAGCCCCTTACATCTGTCACCCGCAGGCCCACATCGGTCACCGGAGGAAAGTGTTCGCACTCCAGCAACCGGTGCGTCTCCTGCGAGAGGGATATATTTTTTTTTATACTATACTTAGTATAGGCTAGCGCTTGACTGTAATCACACCTGATGGAAATTGATAATCCAGTCTAAGGTGGAACGCGCTTGCCTAGAAGATGCCTATTCACTCTTGATTTGAAGGCACCCGGGTTGTAAGTGGCAGGAAAGACACTGCCTGGGAGTGTATTCCAGGCCTTTGCAGTGCGTATCAGGAACGAGGAACCAAACCGTTTTGTACGCGTCTTTGGTGCGTTGGCTATGGTGGAAGCCTTTACGATGCCTTGCCGTTATGGTAGAAAGGTGACGGGGGAACCAAATTAAAAAAGTTCCTGAGCACACTCTCCGAAATAATATATTCTATAGAATGAGTGAGTAATGAAAGAGTGGAGTCTCGGATACGAGTGGAAGGTCGCGGGTTCGATGCCCGCCGTTGGCCGTGGGATACTGCAGAATGATCTACTCGTATTCACACCTGACCATTGCGAAATTGCGTTCCATATCATTTCAATATAGGTTAATAAGTCGCCTAAACCGTTAACTGTTGGGGTAAATTTACTTACCCTTCCAAGTTAGTACGATATAACATCTTAGTCTGCGTCATCACTTACCATCAGGTGAGATCGCAGTCAAGTACTAACTTGAAGAGTAAAAAAAACCTACAACCGACTGTCTTTCCCACCACTTACAACTTAGGCACGTTCAAGAGTGAATAGGCATCTCCTATAGACAAGCGCACACCACTTTAGACCATATCATCAGTTTTCAAGAGTTGTGATCACAGTCAAGCGCTAGCCTATATAGTATATAGGCCTTTTTCAGGTGTGAATGCGTGAACGCACTATCTTCGATACTGCTAAACTCATTAGCCAATCCCAGGTATATTAAGAGGTCCAAAATGATATAGGTCAAAAGACATTTACCCAGGACGGGGCGGACGGCACGAAAAATTTCGCCAGTTTATGGTAAGTGGTAACAGTAAGGCCACACTGTAGTTCGCTCAGCGACCACCTATAGATTTTTTTCAGATGGCGCTACTGCTTGCATGTACGAAAAAGGTTTACGTAAATCGTACGGATGCCCAAATCCTGAGTTACCTTATCAGTGTTCGGTCTCTTTAAATATCAGGACCTGGGTGACCGAGCTTTGCTCGGTAGTATTAAAACTACTCCCCAATAGATGGCAGCAGGAGTTTACTGTAATAGTTTAAGCATAAAGGGTAGTCTTTAAAACGGTTTGTAAGTGTGTTTTAATTTTTTGATTCGCAGGGGTACCATGGGAAATTTTTTTTGCCCGTAGTACCCCTAAAAGCTCCAGGGGGACCACGGGCAAAA
Source organism: Coenonympha arcania (assembly GCA_036785405.1). Classification (NCBI taxonomy): domain Eukaryota; kingdom Metazoa; phylum Arthropoda; class Insecta; order Lepidoptera; family Nymphalidae; genus Coenonympha; species Coenonympha arcania. The sequence goes on along the minus strand of CM072078.1, from coordinate 1,724,636 downwards.
AAATTACCCGTGGTTCCCCAGGGGGACTATCGGGGGACCACGGGCAATAAACGGTTTTTTTTTTGGAAATACGACATTTTCTAAAACTGAATCCTAGCTAGATCAATTTATCGCCCCCAAAAACCCTTGAATACTAAATGTCATGAAAATCGTTCGAGCCGTTTCCGAGATTCAGATTATATAGAAATATATATTTATATATATATATATATATATATATATATATATATATATACAAGAATTGCTCGTTTAAAGGTATAGGATAGGATACAAAAGTTTTCAAGTGCAGTAAGGTATAGGTAAAAGAAACACGTTTTAAAAAATATACACGTTTATTTTCGTATTACAAACAGGCCTGAAACAGGCCTACACAATTTTTTTGTATTAGTAATATGCATATACAAACTTAGAACACAAATAAATTAATTGATCCCTTTTTACTTATAATAATCATAATATTATGTAGATTATAAAATAGTTCTTAATATATTCGATCTTAAGCTCTACTTGTCTGAAAAGAAATGTCAGATATTCAAGTCAAATAGTTTTGCGACTGAAAATTTTGGATGGGTTTAATTTAAACAAATCTGCAGCATTAGCTTAGTTATCGCTCATTCCAGAACTATATGGAATGGAAATAAAAAAAAAGTATGGTAACGACAGATATCTTCAATAAGTCACGTAATCCATTTCTTAGAAATTTAAATAAGAAATTGATTCTCAGTCAATTAAAATAATAATTTCAAGACTAAATTTAGAAATTAACTAATATATACTTATTTAGAAAAGAATTTTAGTAATAATATTTGGTACATATTTTATGTGCATTTACATAAAATATACTTAGATACAAATTGTCATAAAATAACCTTACAGTAAAAGTAGTAAAATAATCTAATTCGGTTCATGTAGAACCGAATTAGATTATTTTCCTAATAGAAATCTAATACTTTATTAACAAATAAACTTAACTGCAATTGAATATAATTTCAGTTCAAATAATTGACAATCATCTTAGCACCTATTCGAAAAAATTTACTGTAGTAACTTTACTATTTATTATATCACTGTATATAATACAAGAGATCCGTATTTTATACTTACCTCTTATAAATAATTAAAACTTAAAAACCGTAGTTATTTAAAATCAATGATAATTCATAATTGACGATCATCTTCCTAAATAATTTACCTACTAATTTAAAACTAACATCGTAAAATTAAAGTCTAATACTTTCAATTTTGAATAGCTATAACTAAAAAATAACTAATTAACTACATTATATTATTACTAAAATAAAATATTTTAGAAGATGGATGGAAATATTTAGTAATTAAATACCAGTCAAAATAATCGTTACGTCAAACATCAATTTCAGAGAAAGATAATAAAAAAGTCAAAAATATTCAGAAAAGAGAAATGTTCGTAAAAGTGTGAAAAAATCGCACAGTATTTCTATGGAAGTAAAAAAAATCGAAAAATAACCTAATAAATGAGTAAATAATTAATGTCATTAATAACATTAATTATTTACTCAGGTAAATGAAGACTTATTCTGAGATTATTATCTCAGGTATTTCATGTCAAGTAACCGAGCCTAAGGCTAGGTTGCTTGACTTGACTGTAACCGAAACGTTATAGTTAAATATGGCCGTCTGGCTCTTATTATATCTTTCGATAAGGGTCAGACCGCCATATTTAACTAACTTATTTGAAGTCTAGTAACCGAGTCTAAGGCTGGGTTGCTTGACTTGATTTAACCGAAATGTTATATGTAGTTAAATTTGATGGCCTGACTATTATGTCTTTGAAATAAGGGTCCGACCGCCACATTTAACTATAACGTTTCGGTTAAAGTCAAGTCAAGCAACCGAGCCTTACACAACTGCCCAGCAGTAATTATACTAATTTCGGGAGATAAAATTTATACTAATATGTCAGAAGCTTCACAGCGCAGTCGATGTGACCGATTTCAGTCCCCTCACGAGAATAGTCGGAGACAGATCCTTCGTGAATTCGTCCAGCACCTGAAAATCGTAGGTTTTCTTTATATAGGCTCAAAAAAGCTGTTATATTAATAGTGGCCAGCAAAAGAGGCACTCAACTATGTGTGCCTCGGCTCGGCCTCGACCCACATTTACGCGTTCGGCGATAAATTTCAAACAGTTTTCTACTTGCAAGCCAATTCGAAATTTGAATAAAACTTTGATGTGTTACCACCTTCAAGTTTGCGGATTCGGTAAGAAAAGTGATTCTTATGGTTTTCTTTTTTATGGCAGTACGGAACCCTCGGTACGCGAGTCCGACTCGCACTTGGCCAATTTTTTTTTAAATTACCTTCAAATACTGTTCGCAGATGACGTCATCGGCGGGCGACGGCAGCGCGGGCAGCCTGGGCGGCGGCGGCAGCTGCACGAACGTCACCGCCGTGCCTTGCGAGCAGCGCGCCTTGATGATACTGTTCCTGCCCGTTTATATTACCTTCAAATACTGTTCGCAGATGACGTCATCGGCGGGCGACGGCAGCGCGGGCAGCCTGGGCGGCGGCGGCAGCTGCACGAACGTCACCGCCGTGCCTTGCGAGCAGCGCGCCTTGATGATACTGTTCCTGCCCGTTTATATTACCTTCAAATACTGTTCGCAGATGACGTCATCGGCGGGCGACGGCAGCGCGGGCAGCCTGGGCGGCGGCGGCAGCTGCACGAACGTCACCGCCGTGCCTTGCGAGCAGCGCGCCTTGATGATACTGTTCCTGCCCGTTTATATTACCTTCAAATACTGTTCGCAGATGACGTCATCGGCGGGCGACGGCAGCGCGGGCAGCCTGGGCGGCGGCGGCAGCTGCACGAACGTCACCGCCGTGCCTTGCGAGCAGCGCGCCTTGATGATACTGTTCCTGCCCGTTTATATTACCTTCAAATACTGTTCGCAGATGACGTCATCGGCGGGCGACGGCAGCGCGGGCAGCCTGGGCGGCGGCGGCAGCTGCACGAACGTCACCGCCGTGCCTTGCGAGCAGCGCGCCTTGATGATACTGTTCACTCTGTTGAAGATAAACATGGTTTTAGTCATAGACATGTACCCTGGACAGGGCGGATGGTGCAAAAAAATATCGCTCGTTTACCGGTGTCAAAAATACAATCTGTAGAAACTTGAAAAATGTTAACACAGTCACGTTTACTGGTGTAAAAATGCAATCTGTAGAAACTTGAAAAATGTTAACACAGCCAAGTTTACCGGTGTCAAAAATGCAATCTGTAGAAACTTGAAAAATGTTAACACAGTCAAGTTTACCGTTGTCAAGAATGCAATCTGTAGAAACTTGAAAAATGTTAACAGTAAAGTTTACCGGTGTCAAAAATGCTTGTTTTGTCACCAGCAGTAAGGCCACGCTGTAGTTAGCTAGACCGAGATTTGACTTAGAGAATGGTCTAAAATGGACAATAAAATAACATATTTTTGACAAAAAATATCGCTTACTTCTGCAGATAGCTGAAAGGCACCCGTTGGTAGACGCTGCTGTCATCCAAGTTTGAGTCCGACCAACGGCTCGAATCTTCCAGATTTGGCCATTCAGTGATCTGGAAACAAACGATATTCAAAAACTTAAACTATTGCTCCCAAAAAATGTTGTTTATCATGCCTGAAGGAAAGCAAAGATGAGGTCTAAAGAGCACGCTCTTCTAGAAATTTGACAAATGTTATTTTTGAGTTTATTTGTGTTTTTCAGTACGCCCTTTGGACGAAAGCCTTCTCCAGTTTTTTCCAAGTATCTCTATCGCATGACATTCTTAATTTTTTTATTTATTTGAAAAGTAATCAACAGCGTTACATTAATTTTTTTTTTACAACCATAAGTAGTTGAAGAATAAGGCCAAAAAGATTATGTAAACATAATTCTAAGAGTAAAATAATCAAAAAGGATTTTAAAATTTGTTAGTAACATTTGACAAGCCTATAACTAAGTACTAAATTACTATAAACTTTGCGAGGTTGTACCTAACATTTTGATATAATCGTCACTCCATCTCATTCCTTGGCTTCCTCTTGACCTCTTTCCTTCTCTTGGATACTACTCATTAACAATTTTAGCCCATTTGTCTGATAAAGAGATTTCGATGTCGAAATCGACAGTTTAAGATATCGAAAATTTGGAAGGGGGGGAGGGGGGGGGGTTGGTGGGAATTCGGGGGTGAGGATTCGACTGGGAACTCGATTAAGGTAGAATAATTTAACCCTCTTACAAATAACAGTGGAATAAAGGTGGAATTTTTATACAGTGTTTTGTCTTGTTCCATTGAATTCCAAATTGCTATTGACAGAGAAGGACAAATCAGAGTATAACTATTTAATCGCAATTCCACGTTTATTTGTAAGGGTTTTAAAGGATCTGAAATCCGAGCAAACAACAAGGATTGTTGAGGTGACTCACGCTGTGTGTGGTCGCATTGATCCGGAGCATTTTCAACAATTCTTCCAACCTCTCGTTGACGGGCTTCCCCGGAGACAGCTCCGGCAGGTTGGGGTCCATCGCAGGGTCAGACAGGGAGTAGGTACGACCGGATTCTGTGGAGGACATGATGAGAATTATTAGTGAAAAATTGTTAAAAAGAAGACGCCATAAGTCGCTGATTTAAAGCTGAGGATCGTCAACCCTACTTCATATAAGAAAAAGTAGCGCTATCTGACAAAATTCCTGTCAATGTATGTTGGCGTATGCCAACAATATGGAAATACTGTCCCTGTGGAAACGCGCATGCGGACTATTATCATAGTTCCTGTGCCATGTCAAGCGCGCGTACGTATGCGCTCCAAAGTTTTCAGGCCACAGTGTCGCGAGCGCCAACGTATGCGCTCGGGTAGTCGTCTCGTCATAGGCAGAGTGATGCTCGATGGTTTTGTTTTATTTTTAAGTGATATGTGGCGTGGAGCGCTGTCTATAAACGATACTGCGGTCGGCTTGGTGTCAAAACAAACTTTTTTGGCACCAGCACTGCCGCTGCACTCACCGCTAAGCTGCGCCCTGGGCGCGGGTGCACACGTCGCCACGTGCACCCTCAGCCGCAGGTGCTGCCAGCCGCGCGCCGAGCGCACCACGGCCGCCAGCTGCAGCGCGAACAGCGCGCGCACCGTGAACGCGCCAGCACCTCCACCAGCCACACGCCGTGACCACTGCCGCTGCACTCACCGCTAAGCTGCGCCCTGGGCGCGGGTGCGGACGTCGCCACGTGCACCCTCAGCCGCAGGTGCTGCCAGCCGCGCGCCGAGCGCACCACGGCCGCCAGCTGCAGCGCGAACAGCGCGCGCACCGTGAACGCGCCAGCACCTCCACCAGCCACACGCCGTGACCACTGCCGCTGCACTCACCGCTAAGCTGCGCCCTGGGCGCGGGTGCGGACGTCGCCACGTGCACCCTCAGCCGCAGGTGCTGCCAGCCGCGCGCCGAGCGCACCACGGCCGCCAGCTGCAGCGCGAACAGCGCGCGCACCGTGAACGCGCCAGCACCTCCACCAGCCACACGCCGTGACCACTGCCGCTGCACTCACCGCTAAGCTGCGCCCTGGGCGCGGGTGCACACGTCGCCACGTGCACCCTCAGCCGCAGGTGCTGCCAGCCGCGCGCCGAGCGCACCACGGCCGCCAGCTGCAGCGCGAACAGCGCGCGCACCGTGAACGCGCCAGCACCTCCACCAGCCACACGCCGTGACCACTGCCGCTGCACTCACCGCTAAGCTGCGCCCTGGGCGCGGGTGCGGACGTCGCCACGTGCACCCTCAGCCGCAGGTGCTGCCAGCCGCGCGCCGAGCGCACCACGGCCGCCAGCTGCAGCGCGAACAGCGCGCGCACCGTGAACGCGCCAGCACCTCCACCAGCCACACGCCGTGACCACTGCCGCTGCACTCACCGCTAAGCTGCGCCCTGGGCGCGGGTGCGGACGTCGCCACGTGCACCCTCAGCCGCAGGTGCTGCCAGCCGCGCGCCGAGCGCACCACGGCCGCCAGCTGCAGCGCGAACAGCGCGCGCACCGTGAACGCGCCAGCACCTCCACCAGCCACACGCCGTGACCACTGCCGCTGCACTCACCGCTAAGCTGCGCCCTGGGCGCGGGTGCACACGTCGCCACGTGCACCCTCAGCCGCAGGTGCTGCCAGCCGCGCGCCGAGCGCACCACGGCCGCCAGCTGCAGCGCGAACAGCGCGCGCACCGTGAACGCGCCAGCACCTCCACCAGCCACACGCCGTGACCACTGCCGCTGCACTCACCGCTAAGCTGCGCCCTGGGCGCGGGTGCACACGTCGCCACGTGCACCCTCAGCCGCAGGTGCTGCCAGCCGCGCGCCGAGCGCACCACGGCCGCCAGCTGCAGCGCGAACAGCGCGCGCACCGTGAACGCGCCAGCACCTCCACCAGCCACACGCCGTGACCACTGCCGCTGCACTCACCGCTAAGCTGCGCCCTGGGCGCGGGTGCACACGTCGCCACGTGCACCCTCAGCCGCAGGTGCTGCCAGCCGCGCGCCGAGCGCACCACGGCCGCTAGCTGCAGCGCGAACAGCGCGCGCACCGTGAACGCGCCAGCACCTCCACCAGCCACACGCCGTGACCACTGCCGCTGCACTCACCGCTAAGCTGCGCCCTGGGCGCGGGTGCGGACGTCGCCACGTGCACCCTCAGCCGCAGGTGCTGCCAGCCGCGCGCCGAGCGCACCACGGCCGCTAGCTGCAGCGCGAACAGCGCGCGCACCGTGAACGCCTCCTCGCGCGACGGCGCCAGCACCTCCACCAGCCACACGTCGATGTACTTGAGAGTCGGCAGCTTCCTGACACAGAACACCAGCAATCAGTACCAGATAGTATTGAGCAGGAGGACGGGTATAACCACCACAATCTCAGTCTGCATTTATTTATTTATTTTATTAAAAAAAAACACTGTGGTAAAGAGGTAAGCATCTTCAGATCTTCATCAGACAACGGGTCTGATGATGATCTGACGATGCTTACCTCTCGACGGCCGCCATGTCCAGGCTGTGGAAGTGCCTGCACAGACACACGTTCTTGTTCACGCAGAGCACGTCGGACACGATGCGCACGTACTCCGACGCGGACAGGCGGGGGGAGGTCGGCGTGCGCGCGGGGAAGATCACCGTGCCGTTGTCTGATGATGATCTGACGATGCTTACCTCTCGACGGCCGCCATGTCCAGGCTGTGGAAGTGCCTGCACAGACACACGTTCTTGTTCACGCAGAGCACGTCGGACACGATGCGCACGTACTCCGACGCGGACAGGCGGGGGGAGGTCGGCGTGCGCGCGGGGAAGATCACCGTGCCGTTGTCTGATGATGATCTGACGATGCTTACCTCTCGACGGCCGCCATGTCCAGGCTGTGGAAGTGCCTGCACAGACACACGTTCTTGTTCACGCAGAGCACGTCGGACACGATGCGCACGTACTCCGACGCGGACAGGCGGGGGGAGGTCGGCGTGCGCGCGGGGAAGATCACCGTGCCGTTGTCTGATGATGATCTGACGATGCTTACCTCTCGACGGCCGCCATGTCCAGGCTGTGGAAGTGCCTGCACAGACACACGTTCTTGTTCACGCAGAGCACGTCGGACACGATGCGCACGTACTCCGACGCGGACAGGCGGGGGGAGGTCGGCGTGCGCGCGGGGAAGATCACCGTGCCGTTGTCTGATGATGATCTGACGATGCTTACCTCTCGACGGCCGCCATGTCCAGGCTGTGGAAGTGCCTGCACAGACACACGTTCTTGTTCACGCAGAGCACGTCGGACACGATGCGCACGTACTCCGACGCGGACAGGCGGGGGGAGGTCGGCGTGCGCGCGGGGAAGATCACCGTGCCGTTGTCTGATGATGATCTGACGATGCTTACCTCTCGACGGCCGCCATGTCCAGGCTGTGGAAGTGCCTGCACAGACACACGTTCTTGTTCACGCAGAGCACGTCGGACACGATGCGCACGTACTCCGACGCGGACAGGCGGGGGGAGGTCGGCGTGCGCGCGGGGAAGATCACCGTGCCGTTGTCTGATGATGATCTGACGATGCTTACCTCTCGACGGCCGCCATGTCCAGGCTGTGGAAGTGCCTGCACAGACACACGTTCTTGTTCACGCAGAGCACGTCGGACACGATGCGCACGTACTCCGACGCGGACAGGCGGGGGGAGGTCGGCGTGCGCGCGGGGAAGATCACCGTGCCGTTGTCTGATGATGATCTGACGATGCTTACCTCTCGACGGCCGCCATGTCCAGGCTGTGGAAGTGCCTGCACAGACACACGTTCTTGTTCACGCAGAGCACGTCGGACACGATGCGCACGTACTCCGACGCGGACAGGCGGGGGGAGGTCGGCGTGCGCGCGGGGAAGATCACCGTGCCGTTGTCTGATGATGATCTGACGATGCTTACCTCTCGACGGCCGCCATGTCCAGGCTGTGGAAGTGCCTGCACAGACACACGTTCTTGTTCACGCAGAGCACGTCGGACACGATGCGCACGTACTCCGACGCGGACAGGCGGGGGGAGGTCGGCGTGCGCGCGGGGAAGATCACCGTGCCGTTGTCTGATGATGATCTGACGATGCTTACCTCTCGACGGCCGCCATGTCCAGGCTGTGGAAGTGCCTGCACAGACACACGTTCTTGTTCACGCAGAGCACGTCGGACACGATGCGCACGTACTCCGACGCGGACAGGCGGGGGGAGGTCGGCGTGCGCGCGGGGAAGATCACCGTGCCGTTGTCTGATGATGATCTGACGATGCTTACCTCTCGACGGCCGCCATGTCCAGGCTGTGGAAGTGCCTGCACAGACACACGTTCTTGTTCACGCAGAGCACGTCGGACACGATGCGCACGTACTCCGACGCGGACAGGCGGGGGGAGGTCGGCGTGCGCGCGGGGAAGATCACCGTGCCGTTGTCTGATGATGATCTGACGATGCTTACCTCTCGACGGCCGCCATGTCCAGGCTGTGGAAGTGCCTGCACAGACACACGTTCTTGTTCACGCAGAGCACGTCGGACACGATGCGCACGTACTCCGACGCGGACAGGCGGGGGGAGGTCGGCGTGCGCGCGGGGAAGATCACCGTGCCGTTGTCTGATGATGATCTGACGATGCTTACCTCTCGACGGCCGCCATGTCCAGGCTGTGGAAGTGCCTGCACAGACACACGTTCTTGTTCACGCAGAGCACGTCGGACACGATGCGCACGTACTCCGACGCGGACAGGCGGGGGGAGGTCGGCGTGCGCGCGGGGAAGATCACCGTGCCGTTGTCTGATGATGATCTGACGATGCTTACCTCTCGACGGCCGCCATGTCCAGGCTGTGGAAGTGCCTGCACAGACACACGTTCTTGTTCACGCAGAGCACGTCGGACACGATGCGCACGTACTCCGACGCGGACAGGCGGGGGGAGGTCGGCGTGCGCGCGGGGAAGATCACCGTGCCGTTGTCTGATGATGATCTGACGATGCTTACCTCTCGACGGCCGCCATGTCCAGGCTGTGGAAGTGCCTGCACAGACACACGTTCTTGTTCACGCAGAGCACGTCGGACACGATGCGCACGTACTCCGACGCGGACAGGCGGGGGGAGGTCGGCGTGCGCGCGGGGAAGATCACCGTGCCGTTGTCTGATGATGATCTGACGATGCTTACCTCTCGACGGCCGCCATGTCCAGGCTGTGGAAGTGCCTGCACAGACACACGTTCTTGTTCACGCAGAGCACGTCGGACACGATGCGCACGTACTCCGACGCGGACAGGCGGGGGGAGGTCGGCGTGCGCGCGGGGAAGATCACCGTGCCGTTGTCTGATGATGATCTGACGATGCTTACCTCTCGACGGCCGCCATGTCCAGGCTGTGGAAGTGCCTGCACAGACACACGTTCTTGTTCACGCAGAGCACGTCGGACACGATGCGCACGTACTCCGACGCGGACAGGCGGGGGGAGGTCGGCGTGCGCGCGGGGAAGATCACCGTGCCGTTGTCTGATGATGATCTGACGATGCTTACCTCTCGACGGCCGCCATGTCCAGGCTGTGGAAGTGCCTGCACAGACACACGTTCTTGTTCACGCAGAGCACGTCGGACACGATGCGCACGTACTCCGACGCGGACAGGCGGGGGGAGGTCGGCGTGCGCGCGGGGAAGATCACCGTGCCGTTGTCTGATGATGATCTGACGATGCTTACCTCTCGACGGCCGCCATGTCCAGGCTGTGGAAGTGCCTGCACAGACACACGTTCTTGTTCACGCAGAGCACGTCGGACACGATGCGCACGTACTCCGACGCGGACAGGCGGGGGGAGGTCGGCGTGCGCGCGGGGAAGATCACCGTGCCGTTGTCTGATGATGATCTGACGATGCTTACCTCTCGACGGCCGCCATGTCCAGGCTGTGGAAGTGCCTGCACAGACACACGTTCTTGTTCACGCAGAGCACGTCGGACACGATGCGCACGTACTCCGACGCGGACAGGCGGGGGGAGGTCGGCGTGCGCGCGGGGAAGATCACCGTGCCGTTGTCTGATGATGATCTGACGATGCTTACCTCTCGACGGCCGCCATGTCCAGGCTGTGGAAGTGCCTGCACAGACACACGTTCTTGTTCACGCAGAGCACGTCGGACACGATGCGCACGTACTCCGACGCGGACAGGCGGGGGGAGGTCGGCGTGCGCGCGGGGAAGATCACCGTGCCGTTGTCTGATGATGATCTGACGATGCTTACCTCTCGACGGCCGCCATGTCCAGGCTGTGGAAGTGCCTGCACAGACACACGTTCTTGTTCACGCAGAGCACGTCGGACACGATGCGCACGTACTCCGACGCGGACAGGCGGGGGGAGGTCGGCGTGCGCGCGGGGAAGATCACCGTGCCGTTGTCTGATGATGATCTGACGATGCTTACCTCTCGACGGCCGCCATGTCCAGGCTGTGGAAGTGCCTGCACAGACACACGTTCTTGTTCACGCAGAGCACGTCGGACACGATGCGCACGTACTCCGACGCGGACAGGCGGGGGGAGGTCGGCGTGCGCGCGGGGAAGATCACCGTGCCGTTGTCTGATGATGATCTGACGATGCTTACCTCTCGACGGCCGCCATGTCCAGGCTGTGGAAGTGCCTGCACAGACACACGTTCTTGTTCACGCAGAGCACGTCGGACACGATGCGCACGTACTCCGACGCGGACAGGCGGGGGGAGGTCGGCGTGCGCGCGGGGAAGATCACCGTGCCGTTGTCTGATGATGATCTGACGATGCTTACCTCTCGACGGCCGCCATGTCCAGGCTGTGGAAGTGCCTGCACAGACACACGTTCTTGTTCACGCAGAGCACGTCGGACACGATGCGCACGTACTCCGACGCGGACAGGCGGGGGGAGGTCGGCGTGCGCGCGGGGAAGATCACCGTGCCGTTGTCTGATGATGATCTGACGATGCTTACCTCTCGACGGCCGCCATGTCCAGGCTGTGGAAGTGCCTGCACAGACACACGTTCTTGTTCACGCAGAGCACGTCGGACACGATGCGCACGTACTCCGACGCGGACAGGCGGGGGGAGGTCGGCGTGCGCGCGGGGAAGATCACCGTGCCGTTGTCTGATGATGATCTGACGATGCTTACCTCTCGACGGCCGCCATGTCCAGGCTGTGGAAGTGCCTGCACAGACACACGTTCTTGTTCACGCAGAGCACGTCGGACACGATGCGCACGTACTCCGACGCGGACAGGCGGGGGGAGGTCGGCGTGCGCGCGGGGAAGATCACCGTGCCGTTGTCTGATGATGATCTGACGATGCTTACCTCTCGACGGCCGCCATGTCCAGGCTGTGGAAGTGCCTGCACAGACACACGTTCTTGTTCACGCAGAGCACGTCGGACACGATGCGCACGTACTCCGACGCGGACAGGCGGGGGGAGGTCGGCGTGCGCGCGGGGAAGATCACCGTGCCGTTGTCTGATGATGATCTGACGATGCTTACCTCTCGACGGCCGCCATGTCCAGGCTGTGGAAGTGCCTGCACAGACACACGTTCTTGTTCACGCAGAGCACGTCGGACACGATGCGCACGTACTCCGACGCGGACAGGCGGGGGGAGGTCGGCGTGCGCGCGGGGAAGATCACCGTGCCGTTGTCTGATGATGATCTGACGATGCTTACCTCTCGACGGCCGCCATGTCCAGGCTGTGGAAGTGCCTGCACAGACACACGTTCTTGTTCACGCAGAGCACGTCGGACACGATGCGCACGTACTCCGACGCGGACAGGCGGGGGGAGGTCGGCGTGCGCGCGGGGAAGATCACCGTGCCGTTGTCTGATGATGATCTGACGATGCTTACCTCTCGACGGCCGCCATGTCCAGGCTGTGGAAGTGCCTGCACAGACACACGTTCTTGTTCACGCAGAGCACGTCGGACACGATGCGCACGTACTCCGACGCGGACAGGCGGGGGGAGGTCGGCGTGCGCGCGGGGAAGATCACCGTGCCGTTGTCTGATGATGATCTGACGATGCTTACCTCTCGACGGCCGCCATGTCCAGGCTGTGGAAGTGCCTGCACAGACACACGTTCTTGTTCACGCAGAGCACGTCGGACACGATGCGCACGTACTCCGACGCGGACAGGCGGGGGGAGGTCGGCGTGCGCGCGGGGAAGATCACCGTGCCGTTGTCTGATGATGATCTGACGATGCTTACCTCTCGACGGCCGCCATGTCCAGGCTGTGGAAGTGCCTGCACAGACACACGTTCTTGTTCACGCAGAGCACGTCGGACACGATGCGCACGTACTCCGACGCGGACAGGCGGGGGGAGGTCGGCGTGCGCGCGGGGAAGATCACCGTGCCGTTGTCTGATGATGATCTGACGATGCTTACCTCTCGACGGCCGCCATGTCCAGGCTGTGGAAGTGCCTGCACAGACACACGTTCTTGTTCACGCAGAGCACGTCGGACACGATGCGCACGTACTCCGACGCGGACAGGCGGGGGGAGGTCGGCGTGCGCGCGGGGAAGATCACCGTGCCGTTGTCTGATGATGATCTGACGATGCTTACCTCTCGACGGCCGCCATGTCCAGGCTGTGGAAGTGCCTGCACAGACACACGTTCTTGTTCACGCAGAGCACGTCGGACACGATGCGCACGTACTCCGACGCGGACAGGCGGGGGGAGGTCGGCGTGCGCGCGGGGAAGATCACCGTGCCGTTGTCTGATGATGATCTGACGATGCTTACCTCTCGACGGCCGCCATGTCCAGGCTGTGGAAGTGCCTGCACAGACACACGTTCTTGTTCACGCAGAGCACGTCGGACACGATGCGCACGTACTCCGACGCGGACAGGCGGGGGGAGGTCGGCGTGCGCGCGGGGAAGATCACCGTGCCGTTGTCTGATGATGATCTGACGATGCTTACCTCTCGACGGCCGCCATGTCCAGGCTGTGGAAGTGCCTGCACAGACACACGTTCTTGTTCACGCAGAGCACGTCGGACACGATGCGCACGTACTCCGACGCGGACAGGCGGGGGGAGGTCGGCGTGCGCGCGGGGAAGATCACCGTGCCGTTGTCTGATGATGATCTGACGATGCTTACCTCTCGACGGCCGCCATGTCCAGGCTGTGGAAGTGCCTGCACAGACACACGTTCTTGTTCACGCAGAGCACGTCGGACACGATGCGCACGTACTCCGACGCGGACAGGCGGGGGGAGGTCGGCGTGCGCGCGGGGAAGATCACCGTGCCGTTGTCTGATGATGATCTGACGATGCTTACCTCTCGACGGCCGCCATGTCCAGGCTGTGGAAGTGCCTGCACAGACACACGTTCTTGTTCACGCAGAGCACGTCGGACACGATGCGCACGTACTCCGACGCGGACAGGCGGGGGGAGGTCGGCGTGCGCGCGGGGAAGATCACCGTGCCGTTGTCTGATGATGATCTGACGATGCTTACCTCTCGACGGCCGCCATGTCCAGGCTGTGGAAGTGCCTGCACAGACACACGTTCTTGTTCACGCAGAGCACGTCGGACACGATGCGCACGTACTCCGACGCGGACAGGCGGGGGGAGGTCGGCGTGCGCGCGGGGAAGATCACCGTGCCGTTGTCTGATGATGATCTGACGATGCTTACCTCTCGACGGCCGCCATGTCCAGGCTGTGGAAGTGCCTGCACAGACACACGTTCTTGTTCACGCAGAGCACGTCGGACACGATGCGCACGTACTCCGACGCGGACAGGCGGGGGGAGGTCGGCGTGCGCGCGGGGAAGATCACCGTGCCGTTGTCTGATGATGATCTGACGATGCTTACCTCTCGACGGCCGCCATGTCCAGGCTGTGGAAGTGCCTGCACAGACACACGTTCTTGTTCACGCAGAGCACGTCGGACACGATGCGCACGTACTCCGACGCGGACAGGCGGGGGGAGGTCGGCGTGCGCGCGGGGAAGATCACCGTGCCGTTGTCTGATGATGATCTGACGATGCTTACCTCTCGACGGCCGCCATGTCCAGGCTGTGGAAGTGCCTGCACAGACACACGTTCTTGTTCACGCAGAGCACGTCGGACACGATGCGCACGTACTCCGACGCGGACAGGCGGGGGGAGGTCGGCGTGCGCGCGGGGAAGATCACCGTGCCGTTGTCTGATGATGATCTGACGATGCTTACCTCTCGACGGCCGCCATGTCCAGGCTGTGGAAGTGCCTGCACAGACACACGTTCTTGTTCACGCAGAGCACGTCGGACACGATGCGCACGTACTCCGACGCGGACAGGCGGGGGGAGGTCGGCGTGCGCGCGGGGAAGATCACCGTGCCGTTGTCTGATGATGATCTGACGATGCTTACCTCTCGACGGCCGCCATGTCCAGGCTGTGGAAGTGCCTGCACAGACACACGTTCTTGTTCACGCAGAGCACGTCGGACACGATGCGCACGTACTCCGACGCGGACAGGCGGGGGGAGGTCGGCGTGCGCGCGGGGAAGATCACCGTGCCGTTGTCTGATGATGATCTGACGATGCTTACCTCTCGACGGCCGCCATGTCCAGGCTGTGGAAGTGCCTGCACAGACACACGTTCTTGTTCACGCAGAGCACGTCGGACACGATGCGCACGTACTCCGACGCGGACAGGCGGGGGGAGGTCGGCGTGCGCGCGGGGAAGATCACCGTGCCGTTGTCTGATGATGATCTGACGATGCTTACCTCTCGACGGCCGCCATGTCCAGGCTGTGGAAGTGCCTGCACAGACACACGTTCTTGTTCACGCAGAGCACGTCGGACACGATGCGCACGTACTCCGACGCGGACAGGCGGGGGGAGGTCGGCGTGCGCGCGGGGAAGATCACCGTGCCGTTGTCTGATGATGATCTGACGATGCTTACCTCTCGACGGCCGCCATGTCCAGGCTGTGGAAGTGCCTGCACAGACACACGTTCTTGTTCACGCAGAGCACGTCGGACACGATGCGCACGTACTCCGACGCGGACAGGCGGGGGGAGGTCGGCGTGCGCGCGGGGAAGATCACCGTGCCGTTGTCTGATGATGATCTGACGATGCTTACCTCTCGACGGCCGCCATGTCCAGGCTGTGGAAGTGCCTGCACAGACACACGTTCTTGTTCACGCAGAGCACGTCGGACACGATGCGCACGTACTCCGACGCGGACAGGCGGGGGGAGGTCGGCGTGCGCGCGGGGAAGATCACCGTGCCGTTGTCTGATGATGATCTGACGATGCTTACCTCTCGACGGCCGCCATGTCCAGGCTGTGGAAGTGCCTGCACAGACACACGTTCTTGTTCACGCAGAGCACGTCGGACACGATGCGCACGTACTCCGACGCGGACAGGCGGGGGGAGGTCGGCGTGCGCGCGGGGAAGATCACCGTGCCGTTGTCTGATGATGATCTGACGATGCTTACCTCTCGACGGCCGCCATGTCCAGGCTGTGGAAGTGCCTGCACAGACACACGTTCTTGTTCACGCAGAGCACGTCGGACACGATGCGCACGTACTCCGACGCGGACAGGCGGGGGGAGGTCGGCGTGCGCGCGGGGAAGATCACCGTGCCGTTGTCTGATGATGATCTGACGATGCTTACCTCTCGACGGCCGCCATGTCCAGGCTGTGGAAGTGCCTGCACAGACACACGTTCTTGTTCACGCAGAGCACGTCGGACACGATGCGCACGTACTCCGACGCGGACAGGCGGGGGGAGGTCGGCGTGCGCGCGGGGAAGATCACCGTGCCGTTGTCTGATGATGATCTGACGATGCTTACCTCTCGACGGCCGCCATGTCCAGGCTGTGGAAGTGCCTGCACAGACACACGTTCTTGTTCACGCAGAGCACGTCGGACACGATGCGCACGTACTCCGACGCGGACAGGCGGGGGGAGGTCGGCGTGCGCGCGGGGAAGATCACCGTGCCGTTGTCTGATGATGATCTGACGATGCTTACCTCTCGACGGCCGCCATGTCCAGGCTGTGGAAGTGCCTGCACAGACACACGTTCTTGTTCACGCAGAGCACGTCGGACACGATGCGCACGTACTCCGACGCGGACAGGCGGGGGGAGGTCGGCGTGCGCGCGGGGAAGATCACCGTGCCGTTGTCTGATGATGATCTGACGATGCTTACCTCTCGACGGCCGCCATGTCCAGGCTGTGGAAGTGCCTGCACAGACACACGTTCTTGTTCACGCAGAGCACGTCGGACACGATGCGCACGTACTCCGACGCGGACAGGCGGGGGGAGGTCGGCGTGCGCGCGGGGAAGATCACCGTGCCGTTGTCTGATGATGATCTGACGATGCTTACCTCTCGACGGCCGCCATGTCCAGGCTGTGGAAGTGCCTGCACAGACACACGTTCTTGTTCACGCAGAGCACGTCGGACACGATGCGCACGTACTCCGACGCGGACAGGCGGGGGGAGGTCGGCGTGCGCGCGGGGAAGATCACCGTGCCGTTGTCTGATGATGATCTGACGATGCTTACCTCTCGACGGCCGCCATGTCCAGGCTGTGGAAGTGCCTGCACAGACACACGTTCTTGTTCACGCAGAGCACGTCGGACACGATGCGCACGTACTCCGACGCGGACAGGCGGGGGGAGGTCGGCGTGCGCGCGGGGAAGATCACCGTGCCGTTGTCCAAGTCGAAGTCGCTTGTTTTATAGGGGGAGTTTGGGCTGAAAGAGGTGATAACAACGGATTTTTAAAATGAAGACTTTTCAGGCGCATTGGGCATTTTTGAGATGCGAAAATCCATTGAACTCGCGCCACCCTATTATCGTAATGCAACCGACGCTTCCGTATATTTTTAATACCCTCAATAGATGGTGTTTTATTATTTGGACTATTGTCGGCAGTTAGGCACTCCCAGAGTGGCAAAGACATTGTTATTAATTAAATCAATATGGGTGTTATTTTGGAGTATATTGAGTCGTCTGGAGACATTCGTTTTAAAATTTCAGGATTAAATTAATGCTTATTACGGTATTTATACGGGCACTTATGCAGACACAGACAGATGGGCTAAAATTGTTAACCAAGAGATGTACCCAAGAGATGGAAAGAGGTCACGAGGAAGACAAAGAATGAGATGGAGTGACGAGTTTGTCAAAATGCTAGGCACAACCTGGCAAAGAATGGCACGTGACAGAGAAGTGTGGAAAAGACTGGAGGCCTTCGTCCAAAGGGCGTACTGAGGAACGAAACGGCTCTAAAAATAAAACTAATATAATATTGATTTGTAAAAATTAGTAATCTTATAATAAGTAATTATTTTGTTACTGTATTTTCTTTTTCTTCAGTAATAAAGGCTTTATTTTTTTTCTTACGGTATAACGCGGACAACGTATGTATCTATACCGTTTTGAAATCCAAAATGGCGGATACTTTTTATAAATTTTCAGTTATAATAACCACACTGATATCTGGTATCGTTTTAAAATTGAAGATTGCGGACACGCAATTTTTCATAAACAATTAAATACGAATTTCGACAACATAAACCGTTTTAAATGTAAGACATTTTAAACGGTTTATGTTGTCGAAATGGTCATTTACAGACAAGTGTTTATTGGCCTACAAGCCGTATTTAGGTGATTTTGAATGAAGTTTTATGCAAAAACTATGCAGACAATTACTTTCAAATTTGCACGTCATGTATTTTGGGTCTTTAATCTAAAATCGCTAAGAAGCAGAAACACGATTGGATAAAATTTTCTCGATAGAAAGTTCTCCCAAAAGTTGCTCCAAAATCTCAGTTTTTCTATATTTTATCAGAAACTACAATGGATGTAATTGTAATTTTTGTTTTAATGTATCGGTAATAATAATATCCTAAAACGCTTAGAACAGATTTTTGATAACTGGCTTAGTTTTTGAGTAATTAGGTAAAATGTCGTTTTTCTGCTATATTCTTCCGCGACGCTGCATGTCGCACCTACCAAATCTCCGTGAGAGTGAGAAAGACAAAAATAAATTCAATAAATCCCCTTAATGTAATTATCTTATGTTAATATAACTTACTCTCTAAAGAAATCTTTAGGAGGAGCGGTGTCTCTAAAGCCCAACAGGACTGTGTCGGGCTTCATAGCTCCCAAACCAGAGAGCCTGGTCAAATGGGCTGCTCCGTTGCGTATCGACTCCGCCAGGCATAGTTCTACGAAGGCTTTCACCTGAATCGACAAACGAAATAAATAAACAAATTAAACTATAAATATTTACTAACAAAAAAAATTACATATCAATTTACACCCACGCGGAATGGAATGGAATGGAAGGCTCACGACGCGAGAAGAATTCGCTGGAATGCTCGAGTATTCCAGCGCATTTTTTCGTAAGCCCTTGGCGCCACAATGCTATGACCCCGCGGGGCTAGACAAAGTAACAGTCGTTTGGCGTTAACGCCAATAGACAAAAATGTATGTACAAACCACGTGACTAGAAAAACCACGACCGAATAGAGCTTAACACGCTGTGTTTGATAATCGACTACGACAACTTGAACGCTCCCTGGCGTTCTCGCAGACCTTGTAGATAACTTTAGCGTATTTCGCGTGACAATTGACAGCCGACAGTATCAAACACAGTGTGTTTAGTTCTATTCGGTCGTGGTTTTGACGTGACAACGTCTTATAAATCGATAGAGCCGGTTGCACGCACGAAAAAACATGACTCATCCGGCGTTACCTCGCTCATGCGGCGTTACCGGCGTTACCTCGCGAGCGCGGAACGAGCGACAAAGAAGACGTTGTCACGGTCAACTATCGTCAGTAAACCGACTTTACAGGCAACCAATTTTTCACAGTCACGTGGTTTGTCCATACATTTTTGTCTACCGGCGTTAACGCCAAGCGACTGTTACTTTGTCTAGCTCCCCGGCTCACACGACTCCCTGTTCGCGCCACTTCTCGCGGATACCACAGATGGCGCCGTCAGTAGCTAGGGAAATTCTCGAGAATGCGCGAGGATTCCCTGGAAGATGCGCGACCTTTTTTGCTCTTATTTAATTTGTATGTTATACAATTGACACAAAGTTCATTATGCTATGCACAATTTCGTTGCAAACAGTAGTTTTTATTCTATTCCGCGGCGGTGTAAATTGACCCTTATGATAACTAGAAGAATGGAATATAGAAAAAAAGATTTTTGTGGAATTTTTAGTATGCAGAGTGTGTTGGAAACTTAGTTTAAACTGATCAAATAGTTATCACTGATCACCATTATATCTTACTATCTTTTCAGAAATGTCTGTAAATATAGCCTATCATAAAAAAATGCTATTTTTATGATATATATTTCAGGAAGAATTCTTAAGCAGAAATAATACTAATAATATCTTACCTTAAGATGGTCGATCAGTTTGAGCCAATACTTGTGTTCATCGGCCAATGGGTCGCCGCTGCCGTCTAACTGGCCAACTCTCACATGACCAATCACGAATAGACCACCCTAGAAATAAATTAAATATTTAAATATTATTATTCAGTACACGACCGCCCTAAAAAGTGTAATGTTTTTCAGGGATCACGTATGCATAGTTTATATTCTACGAAAAAAAAATTGTCTGTCTGTAAAGTCGGTTTATGGACGATAGATTTACGTGATAACGTCATAATTATTTTATGTTTGTATGATTATGATTATGATTAAATAAAATAAAAAATTATAATCATAACCATAGTCATAGTCATAATCATTATTTTATGTAATTTTTATCGTGCCTCTCTAGCGCTTGTTGCGCGCTCTCGCTTGCACGCACAGGCTTAGGTGGAACGTTACGCGGAACGTTACTATTTTTCATGAGTGCTGCTGGTGTTCATAAATTTATTAAACGTTATCACGTCAAAAAAGGGGGAAGGAACTAAATACCTTTCATGACTAAACTAAAAAAAAACGTTTCTCTCACGAAAGTTGCTAAATGGCCGCAGCCAAGAAGCAATTAATGATTATTGTCGATACACAGATTATAAATAGGTCGTCGCTTGCGGGACCTTTAAGAGTCGATGTGACATTGACATTAGGTATTGCTAACCATAGACAATTATTGGTTTCTTTCTACACAAGCTATTAGAATTTTTGACGCGCTCGGATTCGAATTTCGAGTGGGAGGTCGCAGGTTCGATTCCCGCCACGGGCCACTTTGGAATTTTATAATTTCTAAATTGGCTCAGGTCAGGTCTGGTGGGAGGCTTCGGCCGTGGCTAGTTACCACTCTACCAGCAAAGATGCACCGCCAAGCGATTTAGCGTTCCGGTGCGATGCTGTGTAGAAACCGTTGGGGGTAAATTTACTTACCCTTCCAAGATAACGATAACATCTTAGACTGCATCATCACTTACCATTAGGTGAGATCGCAGTCAAGTACTAACTTGTATAGAATTAAAAAAAAAGAAGGAGAGATTGTTAACGTTTCCGCACCTATCGACGCTACCATATGGCTACAGCAATGACTTCTATGTATCCTACTAGACGCGCTGTGTGGTACTAAATAATTGCTCACTGAACTGAGGTGCATTCTCAGATGTTCGTTTAGTCCACTGTGAGCTAGCGAGGAGATTGCAGTGTTGGTGCACTGTTATGTGAGCCGTGCACGTGGTTTTTACAGGGAGTGACCAATAAAACAGTGAATATTATTTATGTAAGTAGTTTTTCTACGTATTTTGAAGTTTATTTCAGTTAAGTCAGTATAATTTATTTCGTTTTTGCCTAAAAACAAATATTATCGTAATTAAATACACAACTTCCATCATGATTATCCATCACGCTTACTCGTTAGTAGAAATACGCGAGAGCGAACAATACTACCGACACGTTGACAAAGATTATGAGAATTATTTGAACAGATATGTTAAGTGACAAAGGGTATATACCAGTAGGAAAATAATTTCGATTGGTATATAATTAATTATAATTTTTGTGTTTTAGATACATATTGGATGGACTTAAGAAAATGCCGAATTGCATACTAAGGTATTGCAAAAATTCTTCTAGAAAACTTAAAAAATCTGACGGCGTAACTTTTCATCGGTAAGTTTATATTACTTATATATTTTTTATTGTAATATAATTTTTCATAAGTATTTGTACGTAGCTTTACTTGAGACTTTATTGCACTGCCTTTTTATCCGATTGCGGCGAAATCCAAAAGGAAAGATATTATATGCTATTAATTATTATTCAGGTTGTGTTTGACTTGTATGTGTGTATGTCACTTTGTATGTCACTCGTAAATTAGTAAGGACTAAGTTTTTGCGGCGTATGTCTATCTTTTTCTAATCTGATGACTATCAGTGTATGTAAATAAAATTACCTAGACCAACAACAAGGTTTATGTAACATAGATTAAAGAATTGGTTGATTTCAATGACAAATTGTTTTAAGGTTCATACACACGCTGTGGCCTGTGACATATCGGCGTATAAGCGGGTATTAAGTGATTTTGTGAGTTTGTTTTTAGGGTTCCGTACCCAAAGGGACCCTATTACTAAGACTGCGCTGTCCGTCCGTTCGTCCGTCCGTCTGTCACCACGCTGTATCTCGCGAACCGTGATAGCTTTAGACTTAGAATTTTGCGTATTATGCGAATAGGGTAAACCTGCCGTCTGCGTTGCAGGTCGTGGGTTAGATTCCCAGTAATAGTAAATGTTTGTGTGATAAGCATGAATGTTTTCTAGTGTCTGGATGTTTGTCAATATATTATATTTATGTATATTTATCAGTAGTCTAGTACCATCGTGATTCGTGGCCGATTGCTTTATTTTCGCATATAAACCCTTCCATGCCGTATTATTTTATAATGATTAAAAATAAAAAAAGAGATGATACATCATATTTTTTGTTTGTTTAGGTTTCTTCGCCCTGGACATGAAAAAAGAGAGCAATGGATAAAATTCGTTCAAAATGACAGAAGCGAAGAGACATGGTTACCATCAGAACACACGTGTATTTGCTCTGAACACTTTCGTGAAGAAGATTGTTATATCACTAAAAATGGACGAAGTTACCTTACGAAATCTGCTGTACCTGTTAAGAAACTTCAAAGTTCAGTGGATGAGCAAAATATGCCGTCTGCGTCTACTTCATTATTAGACGTATATGTTTCTGATTCAGAATCTATATTTGACACACCAAGAAAAATTAAACTAAAAAAAACTCTCAGAAAAAATATAGCAGCTAAAAAAAAGTTACTTGAAGCAAATACCAAATTAAAAAGACAATGCAGATATTTAAAATCAAAAAGTCTCAAATTAACAAAAATAGTTAAAGAACTAAAATCTAAATTTCCTGTAGAAAGTGTAATTAATAATGAAAACAAATTGTTTCAAGAAGCTGCAGTCGTAGAGTCCTATATTAACGCATTAAAAAAGTATAGACAGCCCAAAAAAAAAATTTCATATTTCCCATGTGTTCGAAAGTTTGCACTCACATTGCATTATTATTCAGCGGCTGCCTATAAATATGTTAGGAAATGTTATAATTATGCTTTACCACATCCTCGAACACTGACTAGTTGGTACAGCTCTGTCAAAGCGGAGCCAGGCTTTACGGAAGAAGCATTTAAAGCTCTAAAACTAAAATCTGCAATTGCTTCCCCAGAAAGGCCCGTAGTGTGCTCGCTAGTATTTGACGAAATGGCCATTCGACAGCAAAAACTTTTCAAAAATGAAAAGATTGGTTTAGTCAATATTGGTACAGGGCCACAAGACGAAAAAGCCACGCAGGTATTAGTGTTCATGGTAGTATCGCTTACTGAAAACTGGAAAATCCCCGTTGGCTATTTCTTGGTGGCTGGTATTAAAGCCGAAACTAAATCCACTTTAATCAAAATGTGCTTAGAAAAATGCCACGAAGCTGGAGTGAGGATTGTCAGTTTGACATTTGATGGCTGTAAAGCTAATTTCACTGCTGTTGAGTCATTAGGCTGTCAATTTAATAATTTATCTAACATGAAAACTCATTTTTGTCACCCGTCTACATCTGAAAACGTCTATGTTTTTATAGATCCTTGTCATGTAATCAAACTAGTAAGAAATGCTTTTGAAAACAAGAAAATATTTTTCGATGAGAATAATAAAAAGGTAAAATGGCAATTGCTTGTTAATTTAAACCGATTACAACAAAATGAAGGACTCAGGTTTGCAAACAGACTATCACCCAGACATGTATATTTTCGTAATCAAGTTATGAAAGTTAAGCTGGCTACCCAGTTACTCAGCATGAGTGTCGCAAAAGCTCTTAAACTTTGCTGTGAAGAACTAAAATCATCAAAATTTTTAGATTGTGCTGGTACTATTCAATTCATTACTTTGATGAACCATTTTTTTGACATTTTGAACTCTCAAAAATGTCACTTTTATGGTTACAAAAGCCCTGTATGCCTTAAAAACAAAGACGATGTATTTGAATTGTTGAATAAAATAAAAAACTACATTCTTTCATTGCAAATTCAGATCAAACATACAAGAGTCATCAAACGGCCACACAGAGATCCTAGAATTATTTTAGAAATATTGAAGAAAAAAGTGGTAGAGTCACAAAGGCAGACCGGCTTTGTTGGTGCAATCATATGTATTGAAAGTCTGAAAAATATGTATCGTGAAATGGTCGAAGAAAAAGGAATAATGTCATATATTTCTACATACAGATTAAGCCAAGATCATCTGGAGCTATTTTTTGGGTGCATTCGGAGGCACGGCGGATATAATAATAATCCAAATGTGACTCAATTTCGGGCAGCATACAAAAAAATACTCAATCACCTCGAGCTGAAATCCTCATTTACGGGGAACTGTATACCACTTGACAATTTTGACATTTTAACGACATCTTCTGTCAACATCATAAATAGTACCAGTGGAGCTCAGCGACACGAAGATGAAGAATTTCAAGTTTATCAAAATGATGACCGCCTTTTAAATTCAGACATCGAAGCAAGTGTCAACTGTGCAATTTTGGCAGAAAAACTAAATGAGGAGAGTTTGACAAAGGCTTCAAAGCTAATTGTTGGTTATATTTCTGGGTATGTAGCTCGAAAATTAATAAAAAAAATCAAATGCGAAGGGTGTATCACCTATTTAACGAGTAACATGCATGCATGGTACCATAAATTAATATCTCTTAAAGATATGGGTGGACTGTGCTACTCAAGTGAAAATGTCTTCAAAGTTTGTTTAAAGACAGAAGCATTTATAAGGAAGTTGATCAGGGAAAACGGAGGAAAAGGCTTACCTGCAAAATTTAGCAATACTGACTATATAGTTGCCAATACTCTGAAGTTGTTTTTAGATTCAGACATCTTCTGTTCCATGAGTTTTCATTCTTTGCAACAACCAGGCACTTTAAATCACAGAACACACTTAATACGTGCTGTAATTGAGAAATATGCAGTCATTAGATTGCACCATGAAGCCAGTACTGATCCCGACATATCTATTCACACCAAACGCCAGAAATTAACCAAACTGATTTTATTTAAAGGAAATTAATTTTTTTTTACTATAATATACAGTGTGTCCGGAATCGAACTAGTGATAATTAAAGGGAGGGTTCTATATTCTCCATCGCTTGATACTTATAATAATGTAAAACGTTAAAATAACTCAACCAAAAATGTTAAAAAATATTGGCCAAAAAAAAAACTTGATGTTATTGGTAAATTTTGCAAAAATGGGGTAATTAACACCATATTTTTTTGTAGTAAATCGATAGCTTTTGAGTTTAGTAATACAAAAATATCAACATTTTGTCTATAGGTTGCTAATTTTTAGAGTTATCATTGCTAAAACAAAACAAAAGGTATTACGCGCCCACAATTATGTTATGTTTAAACAATAATGTATCTAAAAAAAGTTAGTAACCTACAGACAAAATGTTGGTGTGTTGTATTGCTTAACTCAAAAGCTATTGATTTAGTAAAATATGGCTTAGCGATCCCGTTTCTGCAAAATTTACCAATAACTTCACGTTTTAATTTTTTTATAATAGTGGTATATAATATTAGTATCATCACTTATAGATTATCACGCACTGTCAAAACCATATTATAGTTGTGTTTTTTGTTACCAGATGTTAAGATATTTTATAATTAGATGTTAAGATATTTGTATGAATAAAAATAAATATAAACAATGCAAGATTATCTGTTTTTAATTTAAACCTTCCTTCATAACACATACACATTCATACAATATTAAATGTTTTTAAGATTTTTTGCAAAGTTCATAATAACTATAACATTCACCATAAAAACTAAGCAAACTGTGAGAAGTTATTGTCTAAATCGTAAAGACTCAGAAATGAAACAGTTTTTAATTTATTATTTAAGTTTCATTATGTCAAATATTAAAAACTACTTTAATTCTGGTAATTTATCCGTAAAATGTTATTTATCATAACTTTAAATAAATGTTAAACGATGTGTAGGTATTGCAAGCGAATGCAATGAATGCAATATCTATTTTTTAATCTTTGACCATAAGACCACTCATCGACGTGACGTCATACGTTTGCAAGCAAGTTCCCGCTCATCAGACTAGATGGCGTTATATAGGTTTGGAGCACATTTTTTGTTCCACATAGCTTGTCTAGTAGGATACATAGAAGTCATTGGGCTACAGTTGAACAACTCTAGAACCAACCTTTTTCTGATCATTAACAAAGTCTATCAAAGGCGCCGCTTGTCGCGGTGAACCAATCAGCAGCAGCATCTGTGGCCGCCAGAACTTCACGTGCTCTCTCCGGGGGTCCAGCAGGAGAAGGTACTTCCGGACCTGGATTTAAACCCTTCTATCAGTGTATTGGAAGATGGATTAACTTGAAAACGCAAGTCCAGCTATAGTTTATAAAAGTGTGAAATACTGCAATAACCTATTTTATACGACCCCGTATAGAACGAATTCGTTATTAAACGATTTTTGAAATTTGCGCTGATTTACTCAACTTTATGCGAATGATAATTCAAACTTAACTTGTACTCTGGTCTGTGATTCAGACAGCGACATTAACCGTATTGAAAATTTTCGACAAGCAACACAAAACAGTTGTTTTCTACGACAGATCTACTCATAGTTTCAAAAACTGATCACATGATTGGAACTTAGAGAGAAAAACAAAACGTAACACCATGAGCCATTAAGAGTTTATTTTTCTTCCACCGAAGTTGCTCCTTTGTCATGCGACGACCACTGCGTACGTCTTTTCGACAGGTTATGGGCCTAGGAATATGAAGAAGTACTGTAAGTACGATGGCCATCGTCCTCTAATATGGTTGTTTCAAATCACATTGGTAATATAAATGCACCCAGCTTAATGACCCTCAAAAAGCTTAAATCTTGGCTTTTCGAGAGAGCTTTTCATAGCTATAAAGAATTCTTGGAATGTAAAATTATATAATAACTATAAAATTTTATCTTTATTTTTATAAATAATGTTATAATTTAAATGTAAAAATGCAAAGACTGAAGTGCCTATATACACATAGGTATACTTATGTTATATTTTGTGTATATTATTAAATATTATGTTATAAATTGACTATTGACTATAACCTCAATAGAAGCTATTAGCATGAAGTATTAGCTAGTATTATAACCTGATGGAAGATGAGCGCCTGGCTCAAACTGCCCCACTTGGGCTCGCTGGCAGCTGGAGAGAGCAGGTGCAGCGCTATGACGAGCGAGCAGCAGGCGAGCGCCACGGCGCACGCGTACGCAGGACGCAGCGCGAATATCAGCGCCGCGCACCCCACTAGACCCAGCAGCGAAGTGAGCCACGAGAAGTGTTTGAACGTAGGTCTGTCAACATAAACTTTATTTAACTATAGCACGGTCGCGATCCACGAAGAATTTTGTACATTGACCTCTTTGCCTACTGACAGTGGTCACAAACATTTTTCTGTTAATGCGGTTTAGATGAAATATTTGAAGAGAAAAAAAGTTTTGGAATTTGAAAAATCAATATTAATAACAAGGAATCATAGACAATAAAAAGAACTCAAAGCACAGATTAAATAAAACAGCCGCAGCCACACATTTCCAAAAAAAATAGAAAACGAAAGGAAATCATTGTAATAAATTTAATTTACGTATTTATAGTAGTTAGAAAGTAGAATAATTACATTACTGTTATTTTTTACAATAATTTTGTAGCGAAAACTTTTTTTCTTGAAAACCTCCTTCATAGATTTGGATCCATCATGCAGGGGGAAATCAAAAAGCTCTGGTGCGGAAAAGAATAACTTTGCGCACGCTAAAAATACCCGGAAATATCATCTTTTTGAGCAAATGTATTAAAGTTTTTAACAAACAAAACAATATAACAAAAACAAAAACAAACTTTACGTTCGCAGGTAAAAGGTTTAAAATCTCTGAGGACGGCGGTCATGGCATCTGTGCGAGCGTGACGCATTATTTTGACGCGGGAGTGACAGAGACAGGTAGTAACAGGTCGATGTACGGAATTCTTCGTGGTTAGCGACCGTGCTATATAAATAAATATATACGGGACATTTTACACATCGCAATCTAGCCCCAAAGTAAGCGATAGCTTGTGTCATGGGTGCTAGATGACTGATTAATATACATACATACTAATATACATAAATATAATATATTGAAAAACACCCAGACACTGGAAAACATTCATGCTCATCACACAAACATTTACCAGTAGTGGGAATCGAACCCACGACCTCCGGCGCAGACGGCAGGTTCGCTACCACTACGCCATTCTGTCATCAAACTATACTATACTATATATAATAAATTAAATAAAAAACTTTCCATGCACGATATGAACTCATTTAATTGCAAAAAAGCTGTTACAAATTACTTACAAAACTTGAGCTATATCGGACATAACAAATTATTGTATCTGCTGTTTTGGTTAAATAAATATTTTTTCATTTTCATAGAAACAGAAAACCTAATAAAACACACACACACACACACACACACACACACACACACACACACACACACACACACACGTGTATCTAAATTTTGCTTTAGTGGCTAAATCTGGAATCCTTGATATTTTTTTTGTAATTTTAAGTCCATATCTGAAAAGGAGGGAAGGTCGCTGATGCCTATAGCACAAGGTCAACTAAAGTAGGCAGCAGAGACCACCCGTAAATATTAAGTTTGTTTGTAAGTTACTTTTTGTAATCTGGTTGACACAATAAAACATTTTTTTACACAATATTATTAAACGTCTGTCTAAAGTGCTTCGTTCACGATAATTCGCAATTTTAAAAGGAGCTAAGGTTCGTCTGCAGAGGGAATTGAGACCATTGTCATTCGCAACTACTTGATTTAAAGCGAATGATGAAGCTTTGATTGAAGCAGCATTAACAATCGCGAATGACACATAATTGAACGTCTCGATGTGCGATTGGCAGAATTCGGTCAATCGCTGGCTAGTCGAGAAATGGACACATCGAATGAAGCTCTATATCACTCGCACTTTTAATTAAAATGGTCAATCACGTAACAATTAAGGAATGACGATCGTCTCCGAGGCACTTAAGAACTAGACTCCGTATAGCAAGTGTCAAATTGTCAGAGAACTTCGTATAACTTTGGATATTTTATGTGTTCATTTTCGTATCTTTTTCGTGCATAGCAATGAAATTCTGAGAATTTTTTAGGATTTCAAATCTTACCTGAAATTGGGAGCCGAAGCGAGGTCGAGTCCGAGACAGGCCAAGTTTATCGCGAAGTAACTTGTCATAAACAGCACCGAGTTTACCTGTCAACAAAATGCCACACATCAATATTCAACTATGTATGCAGTAAGTAAATAATTCACTACGGGTTGTATATGACGTATGTTACTAAACATGGAAGCAGCGTTACCCTCAATCAATGGCTACAAGTTGATTCATCAAGGAAGTAATCTTTTATAATGAACTAAAATAGCGCCAGTGATTATTCACGTAGATTTCTGATTTTTCGAAATTTGCCGTTTATAAATTTCGTAAAATATTATTTTCCTCGAGAATTGGGCTATTAAACGCAAAAAGATTTTTTGAAATTAAAGTGATCGTTGAAGAGTTCTAATTATTATAGATATGACTTACCTTTTTTTTTTTTGTCACTGGGAAATGCGTTTACGCATCCCGTCCGTAGACTGAGCGGGTCAAAACCGCGCAGTCTCCGGCCGGGTATGTGGGACTCGCTGACTGAGTCAGAATACCCACTAAAACCCAGCGGAGCCGCCTGCGTCCCAGATGGGGCACCAAAGGATCGCGAAAGCATGCACTTTGAGAGATATGACTTACCTGTGCAATAGCGTTCAACGATCCAGCCATGATGCCAACTTGCACCAGCAGCCAGGAAGCGATGACGGCCAGTACCGGGTTGCCAGACCGCGACACCATGGGCCGGAGGAGGAATCCGAAGATGTTGTCTTTGGCCAGAGCTTCCAGCACTCTGGAAGCGCCGATCAAGTTGGACAGGCCAGCTGAGAAAGTTGCTGTCAGCATTCCTGGAAAATTTGGCTGAAATTTAGATCCCCTATGTATTACTAAAGTGCAAGGCACAAGGCCACGCAGAAGGTCGCCCATGCGATGGACTGACCAAATCGAGCGTGCTGTTGGTGGTCCCTTGTTCCCACATTTTGTTGTATCGCGAGCAACGAGTCTTTGCAACGGGTTCCAGTTTTCACTCACTCACTGACTGAAAGCTGGATTCCCTTCAAGCAGGAGTCTTGCTTAAGAATTTGTATTTATATTTGTATAAATAATTAAATAAATAAAAATAAAATAAAACAGTCGTACAAAGCAATGGGGCCAGGGTGCCCAGGGGGACGCTACGCGAAGAAGAAGCAGCCTGGTACACCACTCACCCACAGCTATGAACGGCGGCCACACGTTGATGGGCAGCAAGTACACGTAGTTGTTCTGCAGCAGCTCGCGCGAGCACGTGGCGGCCGTCAGCACCACCAGCGCGGCGTACGACAGCGCGGTGAACAGCAGAGCGGCCAGCGTGCCCAGGGGGATGCTGCGCGAAGAAGAAGCAGCCTGGTACACCACTCACCCACAGCTATGAACGGCGGCCACACGTTGATGGGCAGCAAGTACACGTAGTTGTTCTGCAGCAGCTCGCGCGAGCACGTGGCGGCCGTCAGCACCACCAGCGCGGCGTACGACAGCGCGGTGAACAGCAGAGCGGCCAGCGTGCCCAGGGGGATGCTGCGCGAAGAAGAAGCAGCCTGGTACACCACTCACCCACAGCTATGAACGGCGGCCACACGTTGATGGGCAGCAAGTACACGTAGTTGTTCTGCAGCAGCTCGCGCGAGCACGTGGCGGCCGTCAGCACCACCAGCGCGGCGTACGACAGCGCGGTGAACAGCAGAGCGGCCAGCGTGCCCAGGGGGATGCTGCGCGAAGAAGAAGCAGCCTGGTACACCACTCACCCACAGCTATGAACGGCGGCCACACGTTGATGGGCAGCAAGTACACGTAGTTGTTCTGCAGCAGCTCGCGCGAGCACGTGGCGGCCGTCAGCACCACCAGCGCGGCGTACGACAGCGCGGTGAACAGCAGAGCGGCCAGCGTGCCCAGGGGGATGCTGCGCGAAGAAGAAGCAGCCTGGTACACCACTCACCCACAGCTATGAACGGCGGCCACACGTTGATGGGCAGCAAGTACACGTAGTTGTTCTGCAGCAGCTCGCGCGAGCACGTGGCGGCCGTCAGCACCACCAGCGCGGCGTACGACAGCGCGGTGAACAGCAGAGCGGCCAGCGTGCCCAGGGGGATGCTGCGCGAAGAAGAAGCAGCCTGGTACACCACTCACCCACAGCTATGAACGGCGGCCACACGTTGATGGGCAGCAAGTACACGTAGTTGTTCTGCAGCAGCTCGCGCGAGCACGTGGCGGCCGTCAGCACCACCAGCGCGGCGTACGACAGCGCGGTGAACAGCAGAGCGGCCAGCGTGCCCAGGGGGATGCTGCGCGAAGAAGAAGCAGCCTGGTACACCACTCACCCACAGCTATGAACGGCGGCCACACGTTGATGGGCAGCAAGTACACGTAGTTGTTCTGCAGCAGCTCGCGCGAGCACGTGGCGGCCGTCAGCACCACCAGCGCGGCGTACGACAGCGCGGTGAACAGCAGAGCGGCCAGCGTGCCCAGGGGGATGCTGCGCGAAGAAGAAGCAGCCTGGTACACCACTCACCCACAGCTATGAACGGCGGCCACACGTTGATGGGCAGCAAGTACACGTAGTTGTTCTGCAGCAGCTCGCGCGAGCACGTGGCGGCCGTCAGCACCACCAGCGCGGCGTACGACAGCGCGGTGAACAGCAGAGCGGCCAGCGTGCCCAGGGGGATGCTGCGCGAAGAAGAAGCAGCCTGGTACACCACTCACCCACAGCTATGAACGGCGGCCACACGTTGATGGGCAGCAAGTACACGTAGTTGTTCTGCAGCAGCTCGCGCGAGCACGTGGCGGCCGTCAGCACCACCAGCGCGGCGTACGACAGCGCGGTGAACAGCAGAGCGGCCAGCGTGCCCAGGGGGATGCTGCGCGAAGAAGAAGCAGCCTGGTACACCACTCACCCACAGCTATGAACGGCGGCCACACGTTGATGGGCAGCAAGTACACGTAGTTGTTCTGCAGCAGCTCGCGCGAGCACGTGGCGGCCGTCAGCACCACCAGCGCGGCGTACGACAGCGCGGTGAACAGCAGAGCGGCCAGCGTGCCCAGGGGGATGCTGCGCGAAGAAGAAGCAGCCTGGTACACCACTCACCCACAGCTATGAACGGCGGCCACACGTTGATGGGCAGCAAGTACACGTAGTTGTTCTGCAGCAGCTCGCGCGAGCACGTGGCGGCCGTCAGCACCACCAGCGCGGCGTACGACAGCGCGGTGAACAGCAGAGCGGCCAGCGTGCCCAGGGGGATGCTGCGCGAAGAAGAAGCAGCCTGGTACACCACTCACCCACAGCTATGAACGGCGGCCACACGTTGATGGGCAGCAAGTACACGTAGTTGTTCTGCAGCAGCTCGCGCGAGCACGTGGCGGCCGTCAGCACCACCAGCGCGGCGTACGACAGCGCGGTGAACAGCAGAGCGGCCAGCGTGCCCAGGGGGATGCTGCGCGAAGAAGAAGCAGCCTGGTACACCACTCACCCACAGCTATGAACGGCGGCCACACGTTGATGGGCAGCAAGTACACGTAGTTGTTCTGCAGCAGCTCGCGCGAGCACGTGGCGGCCGTCAGCACCACCAGCGCGGCGTACGACAGCGCGGTGAACAGCAGAGCGGCCAGCGTGCCCAGGGGGATGCTGCGCGAAGAAGAAGCAGCCTGGTACACCACTCACCCACAGCTATGAACGGCGGCCACACGTTGATGGGCAGCAAGTACACGTAGTTGTTCTGCAGCAGCTCGCGCGAGCACGTGGCGGCCGTCAGCACCACCAGCGCGGCGTACGACAGCGCGGTGAACAGCAGAGCGGCCAGCGTGCCCAGGGGGATGCTGCGCGAAGAAGAAGCAGCCTGGTACACCACTCACCCACAGCTATGAACGGCGGCCACACGTTGATGGGCAGCAAGTACACGTAGTTGTTCTGCAGCAGCTCGCGCGAGCACGTGGCGGCCGTCAGCACCACCAGCGCGGCGTACGACAGCGCGGTGAACAGCAGAGCGGCCAGCGTGCCCAGGGGGATGCTGCGCGAAGAAGAAGCAGCCTGGTACACCACTCACCCACAGCTATGAACGGCGGCCACACGTTGATGGGCAGCAAGTACACGTAGTTGTTCTGCAGCAGCTCGCGCGAGCACGTGGCGGCCGTCAGCACCACCAGCGCGGCGTACGACAGCGCGGTGAACAGCAGAGCGGCCAGCGTGCCCAGGGGGATGCTGCGCGAAGAAGAAGCAGCCTGGTACACCACTCACCCACAGCTATGAACGGCGGCCACACGTTGATGGGCAGCAAGTACACGTAGTTGTTCTGCAGCAGCTCGCGCGAGCACGTGGCGGCCGTCAGCACCACCAGCGCGGCGTACGACAGCGCGGTGAACAGCAGAGCGGCCAGCGTGCCCAGGGGGATGCTGCGCGAAGAAGAAGCAGCCTGGTACACCACTCACCCACAGCTATGAACGGCGGCCACACGTTGATGGGCAGCAAGTACACGTAGTTGTTCTGCAGCAGCTCGCGCGAGCACGTGGCGGCCGTCAGCACCACCAGCGCGGCGTACGACAGCGCGGTGAACAGCAGAGCGGCCAGCGTGCCCAGGGGGATGCTGCGCGAAGAAGAAGCAGCCTGGTACACCACTCACCCACAGCTATGAACGGCGGCCACACGTTGATGGGCAGCAAGTACACGTAGTTGTTCTGCAGCAGCTCGCGCGAGCACGTGGCGGCCGTCAGCACCACCAGCGCGGCGTACGACAGCGCGGTGAACAGCAGAGCGGCCAGCGTGCCCAGGGGGATGCTGCGCGAAGAAGAAGCAGCCTGGTACACCACTCACCCACAGCTATGAACGGCGGCCACACGTTGATGGGCAGCAAGTACACGTAGTTGTTCTGCAGCAGCTCGCGCGAGCACGTGGCGGCCGTCAGCACCACCAGCGCGGCGTACGACAGCGCGGTGAACAGCAGAGCGGCCAGCGTGCCCAGGGGGATGCTGCGCGAAGAAGAAGCAGCCTGGTACACCACTCACCCACAGCTATGAACGGCGGCCACACGTTGATGGGCAGCAAGTACACGTAGTTGTTCTGCAGCAGCTCGCGCGAGCACGTGGCGGCCGTCAGCACCACCAGCGCGGCGTACGACAGCGCGGTGAACAGCAGAGCGGCCAGCGTGCCCAGGGGGATGCTGCGCGAAGAAGAAGCAGCCTGGTACACCACTCACCCACAGCTATGAACGGCGGCCACACGTTGATGGGCAGCAAGTACACGTAGTTGTTCTGCAGCAGCTCGCGCGAGCACGTGGCGGCCGTCAGCACCACCAGCGCGGCGTACGACAGCGCGGTGAACAGCAGAGCGGCCAGCGTGCCCAGGGGGATGCTGCGCGAAGAAGAAGCAGCCTGGTACACCACTCACCCACAGCTATGAACGGCGGCCACACGTTGATGGGCAGCAAGTACACGTAGTTGTTCTGCAGCAGCTCGCGCGAGCACGTGGCGGCCGTCAGCACCACCAGCGCGGCGTACGACAGCGCGGTGAACAGCAGAGCGGCCAGCGTGCCCAGGGGGATGCTGCGCGAAGAAGAAGCAGCCTGGTACACCACTCACCCACAGCTATGAACGGCGGCCACACGTTGATGGGCAGCAAGTACACGTAGTTGTTCTGCAGCAGCTCGCGCGAGCACGTGGCGGCCGTCAGCACCACCAGCGCGGCGTACGACAGCGCGGTGAACAGCAGAGCGGCCAGCGTGCCCAGGGGGATGCTGCGCGAAGAAGAAGCAGCCTGGTACACCACTCACCCACAGCTATGAACGGCGGCCACACGTTGATGGGCAGCAAGTACACGTAGTTGTTCTGCAGCAGCTCGCGCGAGCACGTGGCGGCCGTCAGCACCACCAGCGCGGCGTACGACAGCGCGGTGAACAGCAGAGCGGCCAGCGTGCCCAGGGGGATGCTGCGCGAAGAAGAAGCAGCCTGGTACACCACTCACCCACAGCTATGAACGGCGGCCACACGTTGATGGGCAGCAAGTACACGTAGTTGTTCTGCAGCAGCTCGCGCGAGCACGTGGCGGCCGTCAGCACCACCAGCGCGGCGTACGACAGCGCGGTGAACAGCAGAGCGGCCAGCGTGCCCAGGGGGATGCTGCGCGAAGAAGAAGCAGCCTGGTACACCACTCACCCACAGCTATGAACGGCGGCCACACGTTGATGGGCAGCAAGTACACGTAGTTGTTCTGCAGCAGCTCGCGCGAGCACGTGGCGGCCGTCAGCACCACCAGCGCGGCGTACGACAGCGCGGTGAACAGCAGAGCGGCCAGCGTGCCCAGGGGGATGCTGCGCGAAGAAGAAGCAGCCTGGTACACCACTCACCCACAGCTATGAACGGCGGCCACACGTTGATGGGCAGCAAGTACACGTAGTTGTTCTGCAGCAGCTCGCGCGAGCACGTGGCGGCCGTCAGCACCACCAGCGCGGCGTACGACAGCGCGGTGAACAGCAGAGCGGCCAGCGTGCCCAGGGGGATGCTGCGCGAAGAAGAAGCAGCCTGGTACACCACTCACCCACAGCTATGAACGGCGGCCACACGTTGATGGGCAGCAAGTACACGTAGTTGTTCTGCAGCAGCTCGCGCGAGCACGTGGCGGCCGTCAGCACCACCAGCGCGGCGTACGACAGCGCGGTGAACAGCAGAGCGGCCAGCGTGCCCAGGGGGATGCTGCGCGAAGAAGAAGCAGCCTGGTACACCACTCACCCACAGCTATGAACGGCGGCCACACGTTGATGGGCAGCAAGTACACGTAGTTGTTCTGCAGCAGCTCGCGCGAGCACGTGGCGGCCGTCAGCACCACCAGCGCGGCGTACGACAGCGCGGTGAACAGCAGAGCGGCCAGCGTGCCCAGGGGGATGCTGCGCGAAGAAGAAGCAGCCTGGTACACCACTCACCCACAGCTATGAACGGCGGCCACACGTTGATGGGCAGCAAGTACACGTAGTTGTTCTGCAGCAGCTCGCGCGAGCACGTGGCGGCCGTCAGCACCACCAGCGCGGCGTACGACAGCGCGGTGAACAGCAGAGCGGCCAGCGTGCCCAGGGGGATGCTGCGCGAAGAAGAAGCAGCCTGGTACACCACTCACCCACAGCTATGAACGGCGGCCACACGTTGATGGGCAGCAAGTACACGTAGTTGTTCTGCAGCAGCTCGCGCGAGCACGTGGCGGCCGTCAGCACCACCAGCGCGGCGTACGACAGCGCGGTGAACAGCAGAGCGGCCAGCGTGCCCAGGGGGATGCTGCGCGAAGAAGAAGCAGCCTGGTACACCACTCACCCACAGCTATGAACGGCGGCCACACGTTGATGGGCAGCAAGTACACGTAGTTGTTCTGCAGCAGCTCGCGCGAGCACGTGGCGGCCGTCAGCACCACCAGCGCGGCGTACGACAGCGCGGTGAACAGCAGAGCGGCCAGCGTGCCCAGGGGGATGCTGCGCGAAGAAGAAGCAGCCTGGTACACCACTCACCCACAGCTATGAACGGCGGCCACACGTTGATGGGCAGCAAGTACACGTAGTTGTTCTGCAGCAGCTCGCGCGAGCACGTGGCGGCCGTCAGCACCACCAGCGCGGCGTACGACAGCGCGGTGAACAGCAGAGCGGCCAGCGTGCCCAGGGGGATGCTGCGCGAAGAAGAAGCAGCCTGGTACACCACTCACCCACAGCTATGAACGGCGGCCACACGTTGATGGGCAGCAAGTACACGTAGTTGTTCTGCAGCAGCTCGCGCGAGCACGTGGCGGCCGTCAGCACCACCAGCGCGGCGTACGACAGCGCGGTGAACAGCAGAGCGGCCAGCGTGCCCAGGGGGATGCTGCGCGAAGAAGAAGCAGCCTGGTACACCACTCACCCACAGCTATGAACGGCGGCCACACGTTGATGGGCAGCAAGTACACGTAGTTGTTCTGCAGCAGCTCGCGCGAGCACGTGGCGGCCGTCAGCACCACCAGCGCGGCGTACGACAGCGCGGTGAACAGCAGAGCGGCCAGCGTGCCCAGGGGGATGCTGCGCGAAGAAGAAGCAGCCTGGTACACCACTCACCCACAGCTATGAACGGCGGCCACACGTTGATGGGCAGCAAGTACACGTAGTTGTTCTGCAGCAGCTCGCGCGAGCACGTGGCGGCCGTCAGCACCACCAGCGCGGCGTACGACAGCGCGGTGAACAGCAGAGCGGCCAGCGTGCCCAGGGGGATGCTGCGCGAAGAAGAAGCAGCCTGGTACACCACTCACCCACAGCTATGAACGGCGGCCACACGTTGATGGGCAGCAAGTACACGTAGTTGTTCTGCAGCAGCTCGCGCGAGCACGTGGCGGCCGTCAGCACCACCAGCGCGGCGTACGACAGCGCGGTGAACAGCAGAGCGGCCAGCGTGCCCAGGGGGATGCTGCGCGAAGAAGAAGCAGCCTGGTACACCACTCACCCACAGCTATGAACGGCGGCCACACGTTGATGGGCAGCAAGTACACGTAGTTGTTCTGCAGCAGCTCGCGCGAGCACGTGGCGGCCGTCAGCACCACCAGCGCGGCGTACGACAGCGCGGTGAACAGCAGAGCGGCCAGCGTGCCCAGGGGGATGCTGCGCGAAGAAGAAGCAGCCTGGTACACCACTCACCCACAGCTATGAACGGCGGCCACACGTTGATGGGCAGCAAGTACACGTAGTTGTTCTGCAGCAGCTCGCGCGAGCACGTGGCGGCCGTCAGCACCACCAGCGCGGCGTACGACAGCGCGGTGAACAGCAGAGCGGCCAGCGTGCCCAGGGGGATGCTGCGCGAAGAAGAAGCAGCCTGGTACACCACTCACCCACAGCTATGAACGGCGGCCACACGTTGATGGGCAGCAAGTACACGTAGTTGTTCTGCAGCAGCTCGCGCGAGCACGTGGCGGCCGTCAGCACCACCAGCGCGGCGTACGACAGCGCGGTGAACAGCAGAGCGGCCAGCGTGCCCAGGGGGATGCTGCGCGAAGAAGAAGCAGCCTGGTACACCACTCACCCACAGCTATGAACGGCGGCCACACGTTGATGGGCAGCAAGTACACGTAGTTGTTCTGCAGCAGCTCGCGCGAGCACGTGGCGGCCGTCAGCACCACCAGCGCGGCGTACGACAGCGCGGTGAACAGCAGAGCGGCCAGCGTGCCCAGGGGGATGCTGCGCGAAGAAGAAGCAGCCTGGTACACCACTCACCCACAGCTATGAACGGCGGCCACACGTTGATGGGCAGCAAGTACACGTAGTTGTTCTGCAGCAGCTCGCGCGAGCACGTGGCGGCCGTCAGCACCACCAGCGCGGCGTACGACAGCGCGGTGAACAGCAGAGCGGCCAGCGTGCCCAGGGGGATGCTGCGCGAAGAAGAAGCAGCCTGGTACACCACTCACCCACAGCTATGAACGGCGGCCACACGTTGATGGGCAGCAAGTACACGTAGTTGTTCTGCAGCAGCTCGCGCGAGCACGTGGCGGCCGTCAGCACCACCAGCGCGGCGTACGACAGCGCGGTGAACAGCAGAGCGGCCAGCGTGCCCAGGGGGATGCTGCGCGAAGAAGAAGCAGCCTGGTACACCACTCACCCACAGCTATGAACGGCGGCCACACGTTGATGGGCAGCAAGTACACGTAGTTGTTCTGCAGCAGCTCGCGCGAGCACGTGGCGGCCGTCAGCACCACCAGCGCGGCGTACGACAGCGCGGTGAACAGCAGAGCGGCCAGCGTGCCCAGGGGGATGCTGCGCGAAGAAGAAGCAGCCTGGTACACCACTCACCCACAGCTATGAACGGCGGCCACACGTTGATGGGCAGCAAGTACACGTAGTTGTTCTGCAGCAGCTCGCGCGAGCACGTGGCGGCCGTCAGCACCACCAGCGCGGCGTACGACAGCGCGGTGAACAGCAGAGCGGCCAGCGTGCCCAGGGGGATGCTGCGCGAAGAAGAAGCAGCCTGGTACACCACTCACCCACAGCTATGAACGGCGGCCACACGTTGATGGGCAGCAAGTACACGTAGTTGTTCTGCAGCAGCTCGCGCGAGCACGTGGCGGCCGTCAGCACCACCAGCGCGGCGTACGACAGCGCGGTGAACAGCAGAGCGGCCAGCGTGCCCAGGGGGATGCTGCGCGAAGAAGAAGCAGCCTGGTACACCACTCACCCACAGCTATGAACGGCGGCCACACGTTGATGGGCAGCAAGTACACGTAGTTGTTCTGCAGCAGCTCGCGCGAGCACGTGGCGGCCGTCAGCACCACCAGCGCGGCGTACGACAGCGCGGTGAACAGCAGAGCGGCCAGCGTGCCCAGGGGGATGCTGCGCGAAGAAGAAGCAGCCTGGTACACCACTCACCCACAGCTATGAACGGCGGCCACACGTTGATGGGCAGCAAGTACACGTAGTTGTTCTGCAGCAGCTCGCGCGAGCACGTGGCGGCCGTCAGCACCACCAGCGCGGCGTACGACAGCGCGGTGAACAGCAGAGCGGCCAGCGTGCCCAGGGGGATGCTGCGCGAAGAAGAAGCAGCCTGGTACACCACTCACCCACAGCTATGAACGGCGGCCACACGTTGATGGGCAGCAAGTACACGTAGTTGTTCTGCAGCAGCTCGCGCGAGCACGTGGCGGCCGTCAGCACCACCAGCGCGGCGTACGACAGCGCGGTGAACAGCAGAGCGGCCAGCGTGCCCAGGGGGATGCTGCGCGAAGAAGAAGCAGCCTGGTACACCACTCACCCACAGCTATGAACGGCGGCCACACGTTGATGGGCAGCAAGTACACGTAGTTGTTCTGCAGCAGCTCGCGCGAGCACGTGGCGGCCGTCAGCACCACCAGCGCGGCGTACGACAGCGCGGTGAACAGCAGAGCGGCCAGCGTGCCCAGGGGGATGCTGCGCGAAGAAGAAGCAGCCTGGTACACCACTCACCCACAGCTATGAACGGCGGCCACACGTTGATGGGCAGCAAGTACACGTAGTTGTTCTGCAGCAGCTCGCGCGAGCACGTGGCGGCCGTCAGCACCACCAGCGCGGCGTACGACAGCGCGGTGAACAGCAGAGCGGCCAGCGTGCCCAGGGGGATGCTGCGCGAAGAAGAAGCAGCCTGGTACACCACTCACCCACAGCTATGAACGGCGGCCACACGTTGATGGGCAGCAAGTACACGTAGTTGTTCTGCAGCAGCTCGCGCGAGCACGTGGCGGCCGTCAGCACCACCAGCGCGGCGTACGACAGCGCGGTGAACAGCAGAGCGGCCAGCGTGCCCAGGGGGATGCTGCGCGAAGAAGAAGCAGCCTGGTACACCACTCACCCACAGCTATGAACGGCGGCCACACGTTGATGGGCAGCAAGTACACGTAGTTGTTCTGCAGCAGCTCGCGCGAGCACGTGGCGGCCGTCAGCACCACCAGCGCGGCGTACGACAGCGCGGTGAACAGCAGAGCGGCCAGCGTGCCCAGGGGGATGCTGCGCGAAGAAGAAGCAGCCTGGTACACCACTCACCCACAGCTATGAACGGCGGCCACACGTTGATGGGCAGCAAGTACACGTAGTTGTTCTGCAGCAGCTCGCGCGAGCACGTGGCGGCCGTCAGCACCACCAGCGCGGCGTACGACAGCGCGGTGAACAGCAGAGCGGCCAGCGTGCCCAGGGGGATGCTGCGCGAAGAAGAAGCAGCCTGGTACACCACTCACCCACAGCTATGAACGGCGGCCACACGTTGATGGGCAGCAAGTACACGTAGTTGTTCTGCAGCAGCTCGCGCGAGCACGTGGCGGCCGTCAGCACCACCAGCGCGGCGTACGACAGCGCGGTGAACAGCAGAGCGGCCAGCGTGCCCAGGGGGATGCTGCGCGAAGAAGAAGCAGCCTGGTACACCACTCACCCACAGCTATGAACGGCGGCCACACGTTGATGGGCAGCAAGTACACGTAGTTGTTCTGCAGCAGCTCGCGCGAGCACGTGGCGGCCGTCAGCACCACCAGCGCGGCGTACGACAGCGCGGTGAACAGCAGAGCGGCCAGCGTGCCCAGGGGGATGCTGCGCGAAGAAGAAGCAGCCTGGTACACCACTCACCCACAGCTATGAACGGCGGCCACACGTTGATGGGCAGCAAGTACACGTAGTTGTTCTGCAGCAGCTCGCGCGAGCACGTGGCGGCCGTCAGCACCACCAGCGCGGCGTACGACAGCGCGGTGAACAGCAGAGCGGCCAGCGTGCCCAGGGGGATGCTGCGCGAAGAAGAAGCAGCCTGGTACACCACTCACCCACAGCTATGAACGGCGGCCACACGTTGATGGGCAGCAAGTACACGTAGTTGTTCTGCAGCAGCTCGCGCGAGCACGTGGCGGCCGTCAGCACCACCAGCGCGGCGTACGACAGCGCGGTGAACAGCAGAGCGGCCAGCGTGCCCAGGGGGATGCTGCGCGAAGAAGAAGCAGCCTGGTACACCACTCACCCACAGCTATGAACGGCGGCCACACGTTGATGGGCAGCAAGTACACGTAGTTGTTCTGCAGCAGCTCGCGCGAGCACGTGGCGGCCGTCAGCACCACCAGCGCGGCGTACGACAGCGCGGTGAACAGCAGAGCGGCCAGCGTGCCCAGGGGGATGCTGCGCGAAGAAGAAGCAGCCTGGTACACCACTCACCCACAGCTATGAACGGCGGCCACACGTTGATGGGCAGCAAGTACACGTAGTTGTTCTGCAGCAGCTCGCGCGAGCACGTGGCGGCCGTCAGCACCACCAGCGCGGCGTACGACAGCGCGGTGAACAGCAGAGCGGCCAGCGTGCCCAGGGGGATGCTGCGCGAAGAAGAAGCAGCCTGGTACACCACTCACCCACAGCTATGAACGGCGGCCACACGTTGATGGGCAGCAAGTACACGTAGTTGTTCTGCAGCAGCTCGCGCGAGCACGTGGCGGCCGTCAGCACCACCAGCGCGGCGTACGACAGCGCGGTGAACAGCAGAGCGGCCAGCGTGCCCAGGGGGATGCTGCGCGAAGAAGAAGCAGCCTGGTACACCACTCACCCACAGCTATGAACGGCGGCCACACGTTGATGGGCAGCAAGTACACGTAGTTGTTCTGCAGCAGCTCGCGCGAGCACGTGGCGGCCGTCAGCACCACCAGCGCGGCGTACGACAGCGCGGTGAACAGCAGAGCGGCCAGCGTGCCCAGGGGGATGCTGCGCGAAGAAGAAGCAGCCTGGTACACCACTCACCCACAGCTATGAACGGCGGCCACACGTTGATGGGCAGCAAGTACACGTAGTTGTTCTGCAGCAGCTCGCGCGAGCACGTGGCGGCCGTCAGCACCACCAGCGCGGCGTACGACAGCGCGGTGAACAGCAGAGCGGCCAGCGTGCCCAGGGGGATGCTGCGCGAAGAAGAAGCAGCCTGGTACACCACTCACCCACAGCTATGAACGGCGGCCACACGTTGATGGGCAGCAAGTACACGTAGTTGTTCTGCAGCAGCTCGCGCGAGCACGTGGCGGCCGTCAGCACCACCAGCGCGGCGTACGACAGCGCGGTGAACAGCAGAGCGGCCAGCGTGCCCAGGGGGATGCTGCGAGAGGGGCTCTTCAGTTCACCTACACGATAACA
Organism: Coenonympha arcania; assembly: GCA_036785405.1. Taxonomy (NCBI): domain Eukaryota; kingdom Metazoa; phylum Arthropoda; class Insecta; order Lepidoptera; family Nymphalidae; genus Coenonympha; species Coenonympha arcania. The sequence goes on along the minus strand of CM072078.1, from coordinate 1,681,839 downwards.
ACTGTATGTCACCTTGGGATGGGATGCCTTATGCTAGACCGCGAAGAAAAAAAATCGCATTTGAGCTGGCATTTAAAGCTTAAACCAAAGGTTCAAAAGAAGAGAATCAGGTCATCTGAATATTTCACGTTAATTTTTTATCAAAATTCGTATGAACTACTGAGTCGCTGTTGACCCTAAATACACTCAGGAAAGGACTCGCTCCCTGCAAAGAAAACCACGGTTCAATGAACATTTTAAGTTCTGTTAAATGTCTATGATTTACACGCTATGATGCCACACATCCAAGGTTCTTTCCACAAGGTTCAAGACCTGGCGAGCCTTGATCAACAAGCTGGTCTCGTAGACGGTCACGACCCTCAGTCATGAGGCTACGACTAAGAAGAAGAAGATGCCACACTTTCAGACAAACACACTTACCACTCATATTGGCACCAGCCATGACACCAGTGACTCCTGTGAAGAGTACTCCAAACACAGACGCAAAGTCCACCAGCTCTCCGTCAGTGGTGGTGTAGTCTCTAGCGTACTCTGAGTATAGATTCTGTCTGAGGGTCACAGAGCTAAGACCGGTGTAGGTAAAGTTGGTAGCGTTGACCAGGTGGTTTGTGTCTGGTTTGTCTATCTGGAAAGATCAAATATTTATCTATATGATGACATATTATTTCAACAATACAGGTCAAAGCACGGAATACATAATAGTACCTAAGGTACAGAAGGTTCACTACGCAAGATGATTTAAAGAAATAGCGACTCTAGAGCTGACACAAAAAGTGCAATTCAGTTCGCAATAGCGCCTGGCTCCGCCTTCGAAAACAACACGCAACGCATAAAGTTGTGGTCTCTTTCTATCGCGTAACTTTATCTCTTACGACGTACTAGGGCTGCCTCGTAATCGTAAAGACATTGCTGAACAGACAGCGCACGCTGCACTTAAAGAGACCGTACAGAACTAGCGCGTGCAAATTGGCCGGCGCGCGGCAGCCGTCTGAAATATTGCCGTCCTGACGGCTACCTGTAGTGGTCTCGATCACCGGCAGCCTGCAGGGGCTCTCGCCCACCAGGTGACCTGGGAGACACCTGCGGGTAGAGCACTCACCTGTCCCGGTGCAGTGATGAAGAAGCTGAGCAGCGCGCTGAACAGGCACACGACCGTGGTGACCCAGATGGCGAGGCTGGTGCGCGCGAACAGCGACGCGCCCGCGAGCGACACGCTCAGACCCGCCGCGTTCAGAGCGGACCGGTACAGGAAGCGGTACCAGTGCCCGTCCGGCAGCCCGGGGCTCTCGCCCACCAGGTGACCTGGGAGACACCTGCGGGTAGAGCACTCACCTGTCCCGGTGCAGTGATGAAGAAGCTGAGCAGCGCGCTGAACAGGCACACGACCGTGGTGACCCAGATGGCGAGGCTGGTGCGCGCGAACAGCGACGCGCCCGCGAGCGACACGCTCAGACCCGCCGCGTTCAGAGCGGACCGGTACAGGAAGCGGTACCAGTGCCCGTCCGGCAGCCCGGGGCTCTCGCCCACCAGGTGACCTGGGAGACACCTGCGGGTAGAGCACTCACCTGTCCCGGTGCAGTGATGAAGAAGCTGAGCAGCGCGCTGAACAGGCACACGACCGTGGTGACCCAGATGGCGAGGCTGGTGCGCGCGAACAGCGACGCGCCCGCGAGCGACACGCTCAGACCCGCCGCGTTCAGAGCGGACCGGTACAGGAAGCGGTACCAGTGCCCGTCCGGCAGCCCGGGGCTCTCGCCCACCAGGTGACCTGGGAGACACCTGCGGGTAGAGCACTCACCTGTCCCGGTGCAGTGATGAAGAAGCTGAGCAGCGCGCTGAACAGGCACACGACCGTGGTGACCCAGATGGCGAGGCTGGTGCGCGCGAACAGCGACGCGCCCGCGAGCGACACGCTCAGACCCGCCGCGTTCAGAGCGGACCGGTACAGGAAGCGGTACCAGTGCCCGTCCGGCAGCCCGGGGCTCTCGCCCACCAGGTGACCTGGGAGACACCTGCGGGTAGAGCACTCACCTGTCCCGGTGCAGTGATGAAGAAGCTGAGCAGCGCGCTGAACAGGCACACGACCGTGGTGACCCAGATGGCGAGGCTGGTGCGCGCGAACAGCGACGCGCCCGCGAGCGACACGCTCAGACCCGCCGCGTTCAGAGCGGACCGGTACAGGAAGCGGTACCAGTGCCCGTCCGGCAGCCCGGGGCTCTCGCCCACCAGGTGACCTGGGAGACACCTGCGGGTAGAGCACTCACCTGTCCCGGTGCAGTGATGAAGAAGCTGAGCAGCGCGCTGAACAGGCACACGACCGTGGTGACCCAGATGGCGAGGCTGGTGCGCGCGAACAGCGACGCGCCCGCGAGCGACACGCTCAGACCCGCCGCGTTCAGAGCGGACCGGTACAGGAAGCGGTACCAGTGCCCGTCCGGCAGCCCGGGGCTCTCGCCCACCAGGTGACCTGGGAGACACCTGCGGGTAGAGCACTCACCTGTCCCGGTGCAGTGATGAAGAAGCTGAGCAGCGCGCTGAACAGGCACACGACCGTGGTGACCCAGATGGCGAGGCTGGTGCGCGCGAACAGCGACGCGCCCGCGAGCGACACGCTCAGACCCGCCGCGTTCAGAGCGGACCGGTACAGGAAGCGGTACCAGTGCCCGTCCGGCAGCCCGGGGCTCTCGCCCACCAGGTGACCTGGGAGACACCTGCGGGTAGAGCACTCACCTGTCCCGGTGCAGTGATGAAGAAGCTGAGCAGCGCGCTGAACAGGCACACGACCGTGGTGACCCAGATGGCGAGGCTGGTGCGCGCGAACAGCGACGCGCCCGCGAGCGACACGCTCAGACCCGCCGCGTTCAGAGCGGACCGGTACAGGAAGCGGTACCAGTGCCCGTCCGGCAGCCCGGGGCTCTCGCCCACCAGGTAACCTGCCCAGGGAAAACTAGATTCAACCACAAAATACAATAAGAGTACCTGACGGTACTGAAGGTTCACTCCGCACGATAATTTAAAGAAAAAGCGACCCTAGCGCTGACACAAAAAAGTGCAATTTAGTTCGCAACAGCGCCTGGCACCGCCTCGACTATGCACCTAAAGTTGTGCTCTCTTTCTATCGCGTAACTTTATCTCTTTCGACCTACTAGGGCTGTCTTATAATCGGGCGCACGCAGCTTGTGAAATAGACAGTACAAGAACTGACGCGTGCAACCTAGCCGGTGCGCGGCAGACGTCTGAAACAGTTCCATCATATGAACAAAGGCTTAAAAGTCTTGGTCTCAGCACTCTCAAGCATAGGCGAGAAAGAGGCGACCTTATCGAGACATACAAGATTCTTAACAACTTTTACAGCATGTCTAATTACAATGAAATGTTTGCCATTAAGAAAAATCCTAAGCTAAGAGGGTATGGGCTGAGGCTAGAATTCCAGCCGGCGACCACAAATCGCTACAAGCATTTCATTGTTAACAGAGTTATAAGACATTGGAACAAATTGCCTGAGGACATCATTACAGCTGAATCGCTCAACCTATTTAAGAACCGACTCGACAAACATCTGAGCAAGCAACAATGAGCACAATTTATTGATATAGGCGCATCAGCGAAAGCTGCTTAGCCCTTTATTAAATAATAAATAAAATAAAATAAATCATGACGGCGCTCCCCAACCACGTGTAGCGGTCTTGATCAAGTGACAAATGAGTGTGGCCTGATTCAAGCAACTCTACAACAGCTGGACTTTGAATTGTAAGACGATTTCCTCATACACATTTGGCATCGCTAAAAGTACGTCGAGACAAGTTTCCATATGTTGAAGTATTATAGTTGCCTCTATTGTACTCACCATTGGGCCCAAAGTTTTCAACCAAAGCCTCCGTACATGCAGATATACAGAGAGCGCTGGATACTACGTTGGCGAAGAAAAACAGAGTTCCTATAGCACCACCAAATTCCGGCCCTAAAGTTCTGCTTATCATGACTATGAATATATTCAGGAAAAAACATTTCATTGCTGTAAACTACGATGTGTATATTATAGTAGGGGAGCCCAACCCACCATATGGAGGGTTCATTCTTGGTAGAGGTACTTTAAAGGGTGCAAGGATTCTCCCTATATAATTTTCTGAAACGCTCGATAGTCACTTCACAAAAATCCCCGCTTGGGCTCCCCTACTATTAGTTCTTAGTCTAGTCACTGTAAGTCACTTTGGTATAATTCTGTGATATAGTTTTGTTGCAACGATGTTAACTCTTAAGTTTTCTAACAGATAGCGTTAGTAGTGCAATAACATTCTATCCAATGGATACAAAATTGTTTTTAAATGATTATAGAATTACATTTTTTGACAGATTACACATTTATCTTCTTAATCTTCTAATATTATAAAATTCTCTCGATTTTCTTTGTTACCAAATTCCTCCAAAACGGCTGGACCAATTGTTATGAAATTTTCAGAGTATGATCTCTGGGTCCGGGAGCGGGTTGTTATAGCTATATTTTATGTCCCTAAGTGAGAAAAAAATTGATATGGCAAAACAGCGTTTGCCGGATATATGAAGATATGAAGTTAAATTACGACGTTAAGCACAAAACTGTTCAGATTATGGGATAGTGTAAGGGCTCGTTTTGCTCGCGATGATTTTCTTTTTCTATGTTGATTACCTGGAACAGATCGCTAGGTAACTATAAGGCCGCCTTGTATACCTGTTACTTCGTCGTTTTTTCTGACTGTGTGGTGTACAATAGCATTTATTTTATTCATTCATTGATCATGATTATATGTGGTTTTGAGGTGCACAAAACATTAAGGAAGTCTCTTCCAAAAGGATACAGTAAACCCCTCCCCCCTCCACGGCGCCGTTGGTAGATATGGCGCAAATGGACATCACGGTGAAACCAACTATTAAATACGCCAGCCCAAACTGGCCCAGGGTCACTAGCAGACCTGCATTGCCTACTAGGTAACCTGGAATTAAAAAAAAACAACAATTATACAACAAGTACTAATATTAGCGGCTCTATAACAAAAAGTATTAGAGGCACTGACAAGTTAACTCAGGATATAGGCATTCAAACGATTTACGTAGACCTTTTTCATGCAAGTAAACAGTAGCGCCATCTGTCAAAATTCTATAGGTGGCTGCTAAGCGAACTACAGCGTGGCCTCACTGTTTACAAAACAAGCATTTTTGGCACCAATAAACTATGTCTATTATTGAGGTTTTGATAAAATAAACTTGAGTTCCGGTTGAACTTGTTTTTGAAATTGAAATGAAGTCTTCTTACAGTGAAATGTATCTATCTACAATATTTAAGTCAAAAGTCAAAATATATTTATTTCACATAGGCCTAACTTACAAGGCACTTGTAAAACGTCAACAATATTAGTTACATAATATTATGTACGGTGATAACTACAAGTCGACTTAAAACTAAGTTTACGAGGGTTCCAACGCGCCCTGCACTGAGAAGAAGCCCACAACAAACTCAGCCGGGTTTTGTTTTCGGTTATCACCACTTCACAAAAGCTCTTAAAAACTAGTTGAGCTAGTAATTATAATACAGCAGTTCATTCACTCCCAAGGATTTGATTCATGTAAATAATCCTTAATACTATAGTAAGCTTTATTAACGAGTTTTCGTTTTACAGCGACTTTGAACTTATAGGTACTTCCCCTCCTGTATGAGAAAACTGCAAAATTTCAGCTCTTGAGTTGGGCGGTGATTAATTAGTGAGTGAATAAGTCAGATCTTTCCAATTACTTTATATTATAGATGTATAAACTACATAAGTACTTAAATAGTGATAAGTGATAACTATGGTGTAATGGTACTTACCCATACGTATAAAAACCAGTGCACTGAACATGGAAAGCACCACGGGGCAGAACACGCCGGCAAAAGTGCCAACTTTCTTGATGCCAGGCCTTTCCGACCTGAATTCTCCAAACTCCACATATCCTGAAACAGAAACAAGATACAATCCTCGATTATCCTTGGCTTGATTTAGTAAGTACAGACTTGAAAGCCTGCCTAGTGCCTAAGTGCCTATGCAGCATACATACATATCTCTCTACTTTTGTCGCTCTCTTTTCTGTCTATCAATAGGGATCAGAAAGAGAAAAGAGAGCGACAAAAGTAGAGAGACATATCTCTACGCGCGCATGCTAGCCCTGTGGACTCAAATATTCGAATGTCTATAAGAACTGGCAATGTTGGCAACAAAATGAAGTCTAACTAACACATTGAATCATTGATATAACTATAGGGACCTTAACATTAAGGGAAAAGGCCACTTAAATAAAAAAAAGGTTTCATTGACCTTCGAGAATTTAAAAAGAAATGCGACGCCAGAATATTAAATATCGAGAGTTGCTATCAAGGTTTTAAGGAGTCTGATAGCGTCTCTAAATTTAGCGCATTTAAAAACCTACTATAAATTTTGCTACGATACGGTTTGAAAGGAATAGTACGAGTCTTTAGAAATAGCTCCTTTTCTTTCGAACTATACCATGGTGACAGTAAGATTTTTGGATGCACTAAATTTAGAGACTTTAAAAGAGAATCGTTACAAGTGATGAGTTTATCGAGCTGTTTAAAACAATCAGGTTTCTCTCTGGCATTTTTACAAATTACAATATTGTAACAAGAAATAGAGGAAATATCATAAGTACGGAAATTTGCTATCCGAATTTTAAAGAAAACAAGAGATCAGTTATAACTCATAGCTACCAAATGCCTAAGACCAAATAATAAACACAACACTATAATGACTAACTCTATACGAAGTACGAACGATTAGTCACAAAATCGCAATACTTAAAGACACAATAAGTAAGTATTGAATAATAAAACAATCACCGCTTGTAGTTTTCTCGGTCATTATTGGCGCGTGCGCACGGAGTCGTTTTTATTGTTAAACTGATAGTGAAGTGCAGTGATCGAGCAATTTGAGCTGACCTCATACTAGCAGATGTTTTTGACGTGACAACGTCTTATAATTCGATAGAGCCGGTTGCACGCACGAAAAAACATGACTCATCCGGCGTTACCGGCGTTACCTCGCTCATGCGGCGTTACCGGCGTTATCTCGCGAGCGCGGAACGAGCTACAAAGAAGACGTTGTCACGTTCAACTATCGTCAGTAAACCGACTTTACAGACAACCAATTTTTGTTGCGACCTTGGGGTTATAAGCACAATGACACAGTGCAATTTTGTGATTTGTTCTCTCTTTTGAAGTTAAGTACCCAAAGATAGCAAAGAATGAAAATAATCAGTCAAATTTTAAACGAAGTCAAATTTAATTGAGGAGGATCAGAAAATATAAGTAAATATATTATACGGGACATTTTACACATCGCAATCTAGCCCCAAAGAAAGCGAAAGCTTGTATTATGGGTACTAGATAACTGATAAATATACATACATACTAATATACATAAATACAATATATTGAAAAAAAATCCAGACACTGGAAAACATTCATGCTCATCACACAAACATTTACTAGTAGTGGGAATCGAACCCACGACCTCCGGCGCAAACAGCAGGTTCGCTACCACTACGCCACTCGGTCGTCAAAAAGCTCGAACGTTGCCAAAGAGTTATAGAAAGGAGCATGACTGGTATAAAGAAACAAGACAAAGTGATAAGCAGTATAATAAATGAAAAGACCACAGTAGCTGACATTCTTACTCAAGGTGGACCTGACACTTGATTCGGGACAAACAAAACAAATGGAGTACAACGATTTCCGACTGGTACCCTAGAAATGGCAAGCGCAGTAGAGGGCGTCAACAAGTGAGATGGGTGACCTGAAAACTCACGGCTGGACATCAATGGAGAAGAGTTGCGATGGACAGAATCCAATGGAAAATGCTGGAGGAGCCAAACTGAATTGCGAGATATTCTCTAGCGAATCTCGTATTTCAGGATTAAGGGGTTTACTATTATTGAGGCGGACATTTTTAGGGTACTAACCCTACCCTAAAAATTCATGGATAAAGGGCTTTATTATTAATTGAGGTGGACATTTTTAGGGTAATAACCGTACCCTAAAAATTCAGTTAAACTAAGTTAAACTTGGCCAAGTCAAGTCCCTTTAGGGATAGATCTTATAAACTCTATCTTCTTGGTTGCAGATAAGATCGCCAGATTTTTTTCGTAGAAAAAAAATCACTTGACCTCAGACAACTCAGACAAACGTTTTTGCATCGACCTTGCAGAGAAATAACGCGCAATGCAAGTTTATTCAGTATTATAAGATTGAGTAACAATGGTAAAATTAGTTAAAAATATTTCTAAGTATCATAACTTTTTAGTAGGTCAGTTAAATACATGGATAATCATTGTTTTAAAGAATAAACCTCAAGAAGATAAAACCTAAAAATAATCACTTAGAAATTCAGGACACTTCTTTCACTTACCACTGCGCCTGGTAACACCAGAATACACTTTTCCCATATTTCTCGTATTGACTAACTTCAGATAAACTCAAATGCACTTAAAAGTTATATATTTTATACATTACACAGTTACATACTAATTACCTAGTCCTACATAGATAAACACTAATTATTATGATAAATAATAATTAAAGTTTATCATGTTTATATGAAGCTTTGTCCAAAGATCTCTAGAAATTATGTAAATCTTCCACAGATATGAAAAACATATGAAAAACACACGTTTTATTAAATTTATTCGATGGTAGACATAACAAATAAAATATCTTATGTCCAATCAATGGATTTTCCATTACTGAAGCACACTCATAGTCATTTCCACGCTATGTTATCACTGTTTTTCAATGATAACATGATAAAATAAGGAATCTATTAGATATACCAATAGTTACCCGCAGCTTTGCCCGCGTGAAAACCGATTTTTGACGAAGGTCCATGGGAATCGTAGATAATCCCAGAATAAAAAGATCTTCTTTTCCATAACTTACCTACTTTCAAAGAAACTGTAACAATTCGTCTATAGCTATTGATTCTTCTTTGTCCTTTCACTCTTGACAGAGCGGTTTTGGTCATCTAGTTAGGACGGTTTGAGGCGATGTTTCCGTCAGAAGCAAAAGCTGCTAATTACTCCCTGCTTGTCGTGATTTTGGTGCACTCATGCAAGGGATCACCAAAAGCAGCCTTGATTTAGTCAGTCCATTGCATGAATGACCTGCATGGTCTTGTGCATTCTACTCTATTATATTCTAGCTATAGCAACAAAATATATTTTGCTATAGTAAATTCCAGCTAAGATATTTACCATCTCCAGGTGGTCGCGGGGGAGACGACCTGCTGAACCTCAGTCTTATTTTATTCATCAGTCCTGTAGAGGTAGCGTCGTTAACACTCGGCGCGAGCGGGTCCAGGGTATCCGCCATGTCTAAGGGCTTCGTCCCTGAAATGAAAGGCAGAGAAACTTATGAACTGTGATCACACCTGCCTATGCAGCGTATATACGTATGATATGTCTCTCTACTTTTGTCACTCTCTTGTCTATGTCTGTCAAAAATTTTTTTTTACCCTATACAAGTTAGTACTTGACTGCGATATCACCTGATGGTTAGTGATGATGCAGCCTAACATGTTATCGTACTAACTTGGAAGGGTATGTTTTACCCCAATGGTTTCTAAAAGCATCGCACCGGAACGCTAAATCACTTGGCGGTGCGTCTTTGCTGGTAGGGTGGTCACTAGCCACGGCCGAAGCCTCCCACCAGACCAGACCTGAGCCAATTTAGAAATTATAAAATGGCCCGTACCGGGAATCGAACCCGAGACCTCCCACTCGAACCGAGCGCGCCGCCACTGCGCCAGGGAGGTCGTCAAAATATGGATCAGAAAGAGAAAAGAGAGCGACAAAAGTAGAGAGACATATCCTAGCCCTGCTGTTGGAAAGTGATGAGACAGTCTAAGGTGGAACGCGCTTGCCAGAAATGCCTATTCACTCTTGACTTGAAGGCACCCAAGTTGTAGGAGTTCAGGAAAATAGTGCCTGGGAGTGTCGTATTTTGTGGTGTGTAGCACTATAGTGAAAAGATAAATAATTTACTAGTGAAATTGGCAAGATGTCTTGTTTCCTTCAGAGGGTTCCATTTGAAATAGGATTCTTGAAAAGTAAATTGCAACTGTAATATTTCCTACTAGAATATGGCATGAGGCATCACTGTTCTACCTAAGGCCTTAAGGCATATTGTTGCCTCTGTGGATAGGTAGTCAGTATTTCTGTGATTCATCAAGTACATATACTTACGAGTAACTAATACATAACAACTATAGCTACTGTTAAATATTTTTTTGTGGCAGAAAGAATGTTTACATAACAATATGTTTAATTAATAACCCCATTATGTCGTGATCTAGATTCATAATTGTTCAAGTATATATTATACACAGTACAAATAAAAAAATAATTAAGATGGTATGATTCACTCAGCTGCGAAAATTCAAATTTTATTTAATAGTTTCTTAAAAATGTAAATCTCTCCACATGCCAGATTTGAAACTATTGGGACAAATATGAAGTAAATGAGTATTTTTGACCAAAGTTTTTATGAAAAACATGTAGCTAGATGCATAAAGGATATGCCCGATGATACCTACCCATATTAAAGTTCCGAATTTAAGTTGTTTCATTTTTACTTTACATCATTAATTTGATATGTTTTATACATCAAATTAATGATTAATTTTTAGTGAGGTTAGGAAGTGCTGAGACACCAAATGCACGATTTTGCATTGTGAAGTCAAGATCTCCTGAGGAGTGTGGTGTTTCATGAGGGTGGTGTGTTCCTGCATATTGGACCATATAGATTCTTTTCAAGTAGTGGATTATAGCAAAACAAATTCATCAGATCCTGCTAATTATGGATTTCCGCAAAATAACACTTCTGCTCCATTCAATATTAAAAACTGATCAGTTATTACTATCCTGATTATTAATTAATCATATTCATTGTTAATAAAATATTAATAAAACAAATTGCTTGTACAACAGCAGCTATGACTGTTATCTGTTGCAATGAATCATGTAAATTTGTAAAACAATATAATGTTTATCCCCTTATTTATGTCAAATGATAAACACATGCGGATGTTAAGATTAAACTGAATTTATACAACATAGTATTAATTTTATTTATATTATTAATCTGAAAGTATGTGGGTTTTTATGTTTCGATGTTTGTAACTCAATCATGCCACAACTACTGAACCAATTTGGCTGAAATTTGAAATATAGACACATACCATATAAGGTAATTTTTAACCCAAAAAAATCCATCTTTCCTGTCGAGTTTTGAAAAACCGATTTTCTTTATAGCTAACCTATAGCTACATATATAGGTAGACCATCGCAGAAAACCTTTAAAGTAGGCGAAAGGTTGGAAAAGGAATGGGGGTCAGGAACAGGATTATTTTTTGCTCTGGGAAAATACACAATTCAGGTACATATACCCCAGCCAAGAAGGTGCCATTTTTGCAGACTTGGAGGGGACAAATTATGAAGCAGGAACAAACAAGTGGAGATAGTCAACATGCTTCTCGGTGCAAAAGAGCCCTACACAGTTAGATAGAACCCTGTGATAGATAGAGCCCTGCATAGAACCCTTTCTCCAACATAATAACTTCAGTTTTACTTTCTTTTGTCACTTTTTTCTTTCTTGCATAATCAAGTTGCCATCAAGAGAAGAGCGAATAGGCATTTTCTAAACAAGAGTGCTCCATTCTAGACCCCATCGTTTCTGTTCATCAGACATGATTATAGTCAAGTGCAAGCCTAGTATCAATGATAAAAAAAAACTAGAAAAACTTTTTACCACAAAAAAATAAGTGGCCATATCACAACCACCACTAAAATAGTATAAACTCTAGATACTTCTGTGCAATGAGAGAGGACTGGTACCTAACCTTGCAACATTAATTGCCTTAGAAAAATAATTTAATTTTAAAGTACAATTTAAGTGGGTGGATCAATGAGTTCCTACAATTTTCGGACACTAATCGTCACAGCTAGAGGATGTTTAGTAATTCAGACATTTAATTATATGTATATTTTTTAGACTCATCACTTTTATCTTTATACAACTTTTTAGTTTTTACACTCAATAGTTAACTTATTGTTAAAGCAGCTACTTACACAAATGTATATCCTCCATATTATTTTAAGTAAAACAATGTGTTCCAAATTATAAAGTTAATCACACTTTCTAAATTAAATGCATGTAAGTACTTATTCATTAATTCAATAATGAACAAAGAAAAATTTCTAACTGAATTAGAAAAGGCGATTTGATTATAGAAACAGTTCCGGCTTTGTAGATACGTAGCATACTAAAAACTGTATCAAGCGTTGGTAATAAAATTTAGGTTCATAGAATGTAGGAAGGATGACCTCACCATAAATCCAAATAAAAAATATACAAAAAAAAAGATGTAGGATGCTGGAGTTGCATCTCATTATTAATAGATTCTAAACAATAGCTCATTTTACTAACAGCGCAAGAAAACAAGTGTTTCTTTTTTGTATAGAACTGCTTACAAACTCGCATAATAGAAGAAAGATACTTACGAAAAGTCAAAATAGTCCTTTGTAAATTTTAACAAAAAAGGTCTAGTTAGTTATCAGGAAACTAAATATCCTGCATTATTTTAGATAATAATCAACGTTAATTTTTAATTTTAAAACATTGTTTTTAGGTTCAAACTCAAACACAATTCTTTTTGTATTAGTCATTTGACAGCTGTCATTACATTTTGATGTCCGCGAATGAGTTGAGACCACAGAACACATATACTCTCTTGGTTGAGACAGTGTTGCATTTAAAAATCTTAGAAAAAAATCGTCTCAATGAATCTAGACTTGGAAAGTTTGAGGAGGGCTATTTCGACTTTTCAATTTGCGCCAAAGAGTATTTATTCACTACGTGATTTGCGCTGTGTGGTGGTAAAAATGGTATTTTTCAATTTTAAAACAGTGCGCTGTCAAATCAGCTGCCTGTTTACGCCTATGAGATAACAAAACTATGGAGACACCCCAGTCATTCATTCACACATAAAACACACACATTATAGCCTTGCGCAGCAGCCGGTGCCATTATGAGCACCAAGATTTGTTCTAAAAAGATCTTACTGAGTTCTAGGTCTCCGTCTTATACGTCACACGACAGATTAAAAATAATCACACTAATTTTATGTAGACGGGACTAGTCCATATTGTTTCCTAAACCACTCGTCAGCGCCCTCTGCCGAACTTTCCGTTTGCACAAGTTTTCAAAAGAGCATGTAAATCATAGACATCATAGACCAACACAGATGTAAATAGGGAATGAAACAGAGAATATTGTATACACTGAATGATTTTTATTATACTGAGAATTAATAATTAATATGAGTTATTCTAAAGTAGCCTATACACAATGGCGTATGCTGGCCCACTGCAGGCCACGCACAACTGTAGGCCACGATCACTTGGTGTTCTCACAATGGCGCATGGCTCATTGCTCAGCTGCCCGGTGAGGCACTTGCGATGGACGTGGAAGTAGTTTAAGGCGAAATCAACGACTCTGCGCGCGAAATTCAAAATTTTCGTGGTTTTTTGCAATTTGTATGCTAGTTACAAGCAGAGATTTTTAAATAAACACGTGAAGACGACTGGAATTCCCGCAATTTGACTGCCATGAGCCTACTATGTCTTATTAGCTTAAAAATTGCGAAAAACTACAAAAATTTGAATTTCGCGGGCACACCCGTGGCATGCTCCTTACGTACATGACTAAGTAATTTTTTATCATTTTTAGGCAAACCATCACAGATTACTACAGATTAACACTTCCGAAGTGAAGTGTTAATCTGTAGTAATGAAGTGTTGAACACATCAAGTGACGCACGGTATTTACGTATGTGTGCGTAAAGCTGTGTGTGTGCACACACAGCTTTCGGTCCGAACACTGTCTAACACAAGCCTGATAATGTTGCTAGCTTAAGTGGCTTAAGGAAAAAACTCCCACTACAATATAGTATTATAGGTACAATTTCCTTAGTGAAGAGTGATTAGTACCTAAGTATATTTTTAACCTCCGACGCCGTCTCGCTGCCCGCGATGAAATAAAACGGGGAAACGGCGTCGCCTATTGTTCTGCAGATTGAAGACGGTATTTGTTTTTGATGGTGAGTGACGGTCTTCGGTTCCATTTGAATTTATATTATCTGCATCATACATATTGAAGACAGTCATTTCTTTTGATTGTACTCTAACTGGTAAGTGACGGTCTGTGTTGGAGAAAGAACCGTGGTCAAAATTAAAAAAAAGTGGCCGCCATTTTGAACTTTTTTGTTAATGGACCGAATTCTTTCAAAATCGAAATCTGACCGTGTTAGGAAGCATTGAGTAAGAATCTGGTGTTAAAATGTAAAAAAGTGGCCGCCATTTTAAACTTTTTTGTTATTGGACGGAATTCTTTTAAAATCGAAATCTGACCGTGGCAGCAAGCATTGAGTACGAATCTGTGGTCAAAATTGAAAAAAATTGGCCGCCATTTTGAACTTTTTTGTTATTGGACCGAATTCTTTCAAAATCAAAATCTGACCGTGGCAGCAAACATTGAGTAAGAATCTGTGGTCAAAATTGAAAAAAATTGGCCGCCATTTTGAACTTTTTTGTTATTGGACCGAATTCTTTCAAAATCAAAATCTGACCGTGGCAGCACCAGATTCTTACTCAATGCTTGCTGCCATGGTCAGATTTCGATTTTGAAACAATTCGGTCCAATAACAAATAAGTTCAAAATGGCGTCCAATTTTTTCAATTTTGACACCAGATTCTTTTTCTATGCTTACTGACACGGTCAAATATCAGTTTTGAAAGAATTCGGTCCAATAAAAAAAAGTTCAAAATGGCGGCCACTTTTTTACATTTTGACCACAGATTCTTTTTCTATGCTTACTGACACGGTCAAATATCAGTTTTGAAAGAATTCGGTCCAATAACAAAAAAAGTTCAAAATGGCGGCCAATTTTTTTCAATTTTGACACCAGATTCTTACTCAATACTTGCTGCCACGGTCAGATTTCGATTATGAAAGAATTCGGTCCAATAACAAAAAAGTTCAAAATGGCGGCCAATTTTGTTCAATTTTGACACCAGATTCTTACTCAATGCTTTCTGCCACGGTCAGATTTCGATTTTGAAAGAATTCGGTCTAATAACAAAAAAGTTAAAAATGGCGGCCACATTTTTTAATTTTAATACTATATCAAATGAAGTGAAAGACCGTCACTCACCATCAAAGGAAATTACCGTATTCAATATGCAGAGCAACAGGCGACGCCGTTTCTCATTTTATTTCATAGCGGGCAGCAAGATGTTTGACCGATTAATCTTGGGTCTTTTAATTTGGTATACTTTTTCCGCTAAGCCCTGTTCGCGATATCGTCCGAAAAGAAACGTTGTTTCAACAAGAGGTCAGTCATTAAGGTTTATTTTAATCTCAAATGCCCTGTTACTAACATACAATTAATACCTTACATCTAGGGAAAATAATTTCAATGTAGACTGGTCACACTGATGGACTCTCGCTGAGGTTTGGTGTTTCGAATTTAAATCAATTGCCAGTTCTGAACGTCACTTAATTACGCAGCAGTGACTCGGTCAGCGGTTCGCTACGTACTAACCATGTACGAACTCAAATGGGGTACGGCTTTTTGTTTGGTATCCCATTAATTGCGTGCCTCACTCCCGAAGTACTGTGCGCTGGATCTGTATAGTAATCTGTGCAAACCATGAACAATCTGCTGAGCGAAATGCTTGCAGAACCATCAGGAGAATTCGATAATTCGAATTTATCAATTATTTAATAATTATTAATTTGAATTTAGTAATTTAATTTTGTTGGAAGTGGTCGCAACAAAAGAATACACTGTTCAGCGGTCGGTGACGAACTGAGCAATAGGCCATTGTGTGAACACCACAGACCACGCAACGCCACGATTCCTTTGAAGTGTGCGCCAAAACCGACAACTTCCCGATCGCGCGCCATCGTTGACCATTGTCCGCCATTGCATACCATTTCCCCCTGTACACAATGGCGATGGCCTGCAGTAGCATACGCCATTGTGTATAGGCTACTTAAGTAGTAAGTACCAAAGCTTATATCATATTTTACCAGTACTACTGTATGTGCTACTGTTGCCCTCAGCTCTAGCCATTTGAATTTTGGTTTTTCACATATCCTGAGGGCATAGACTTTTCCAATATAAAGAGATTATTTGTGTTAATCCATAGAATAAACTTTATATTTTATACTAGGGACTAACCTCAGGACTAACACATACTCTTTTTCTAAACTATAAACTATCTCCATTTCAAACCGGTTCAGTAGATTATGCATACAAACACACACACATACTAGTTACTATGACTCATGACCTAATTACCAACCTACTCTATGCTCTTGACTATGACATTAGTACACTGTGCTATTCAGTAATAATACTTACTGTTCACTGGTGAAGGAAAACATAATAGGTAAAAAAGTTCGTGCTAGTGCATAGATATTATTTAATACTAAGGATGACGGGTCAGCGCTAAAAAGTGTCCGAACCGAAAGAGAGATAAAACGCGAAAAGGGAGACAATCCCACAATAGCTAGTTGCAAGTAAATTTAGGCTGGATAATAATGGTTTAAGACATAAATTGCAATGTTTTAGTTTGTTTATAAAAATACACATAACCTCGTTTATAAATAGGTTTTCTCGCGGTATACTTTTACACCGGGGTCCTTAGTAAGTCAATGTGCTAGTGCCACACTTTTCACACACACATTACAAGATGAAGAATCTTACATAGCGGTAACTTGGTAATTGATCTTAGGTTCTCCACTAATACTTGGCCAGTGTTGGGCTTTAACCAAACCCTTCTCAAAATGAGAAAAAAAGTGTCCAGCTGTTGTGGTGTAAAGACGAAAAGCCTATTACCCTCCCATTTTACAGAAAATACCCTTATCTATAACTTTAACATACCCTTTACGTATAAGGAACTTTTTATGTTCCACAGTACAAGCAAAGTGTAAAAATCCAGATTAAACTGTGGTACAAGTTAGTACTGGACACCTGAAAGTAAGTGACGATGCAGCAAAATGACATGCAGAGAAGCTAACCTGGCATTCTACTCGAAATAGAGCACTAATGCCTGCACCAATTGTAACATCTCCATCTGTACACTGGTCTTCTTACAGGGGGTAATTGGAAAATTAAAAAAGATAATATGATATTTATGAAATCTTATATTAAATTACTGCTCTTTGACTGCATACGAACAATTAATTATTAAGTAACTTACTCAAAATGTGCTTATGAGTAAACAATGACATATTTAACTTCCATCTTTTATCAGAACCAAAAACATACCTTCTATTTTAGAAAGTATAATACAGAAATGTAAATGTGATCTTAACGTTAATCTTAAGATTAGGGAATGAAATTATACAATACTATATTCTATCTAATGACTCCAGCATAATGATGCTATTTCCACGAATGACCTGCAAAATAAAAATATCATAGTATTAATAAAAGTTTTTCGCAAACCAGTAGGCTTACATCATTAATAGTACATCGTACATTATTAATAGTAGCATAGACTTATGGAAATGAGTTTTGCGAGCACAACATTTATGCAGCTACATGTCTGACTGTACATCATCTAAACCAGTGTTTTTCAATCTGTGGGTCGCGACCACTAGGGGGGTCGCGAAGCCTTCCTAAGGGGGTCGCAAAGCATCGCATTTTAAGTAATTCTGGCAGGGATCCCTTGCATACAAATAAATAATTAATAATTATACATACATATAAATCACGCCTTTTTCCCATAGGGGTAGACTACATCTTTCCACTTGTAGATAGGTATCAAAATAGAGAAAATTGTAAACAAATTTTTGTCTGTATAATGTCTTAAGGGGGTCGTGAGAATTTTTCACCCTATAAAGGGGTCGCGTATACAAAAAGATTGAAAAACACTGATCTAAACAATGAACAAGTGCCTATTTATAAACATTAGACGTCTATTTGACTACGGGAACTGCGGAAAGAGCAGCTCCTTCGCCCTAGCATAGCAAAGCATAGTCACCCATGCTCAACTACGCAGCCTTGGCTACTCCGGCTCGCCCTGGTGCCTGAGCTTTGCTACAGCAGGCAGGGACTGCTCTCCCTTTGTGCTTCTGGCTTTAAAAAACATTCTAGGGGTAGGACAAACAAAACTGCATGGTATCGGAGTTAGGCAGTTCGGTTTTATGACAACCTTTTTTTATTATTTCTCGGTAATTATAATGATTTATCAAAGAAGAGAACAATGTGAAGTGTATTACATAAAAAAACATTCGTGAAAATATAAGTTAAGTGGCAAAAAATGCATGGGTCAGGTGCTCAAGTTGAGCCCAGATCAGCCCAATGTCTGAAGAGAAATAAACAATACATACCACCATGCCTATGTTGTTACGTTGTCCATCCTTGCACTCCTCAACGGCTTCGTCCAAAACCAAATTCATAAACGGATCGAAACCACGCAGGACGCCGGTCACCCCCCGCCCGGCATTCAGTTTGATTGATAATTTCTTATCCATGAACCTGCAATTAATAAATCGTGGAGCAGTTATAAACACACAAAATAATGAACCTAGGTACTTCGTTTTTAATAACAATAAGTAGAAGATTATGAAATTGCTTTAGAATAGGACATAATTTGTTTGACTTTTTAGGTTAGCTTCGACGCGGGACGCCAAACGTTTTTCTAAAAATGTTGGCGCTTGTGCAACGGGTTTTACTTACTTTTTCAATTCTGGAGGATGTGCCTTCGACATTTTAGCTCTTCAAGTGGTTTTCTTTGTTTGAAATGGTAGATTTTCCTCAGAAACAGCACCACAAATGCAACAAAAAACACCTCCTCCGAAAAAAAACCAAGTACAATCATAGACTATAGAGTTGAAATTCAAAGTCAAACTATTACGATCTATGTTCAAAAGTCAAAACTGGTACAGACAGATTATAACACAGAGACTTTTTTAAGGCTATAGACCGGAGATAAAGTTGCCATTGCAAAATTACTTGCATTGTTATAATGCGACTAAATAAAAATTATATGGAAACATTCGGAATGCACTTGAGCTAGACTTACATTTGAAATTAGCACTATTATAGTCATTCATATCTCGAATGTATGTCTATGTAAATTGTAATAATCAACAATAGCAACAAGTAGACACTGGGAGGATGGAGGCTGTAAAGATATTCATTCTTTTCTCATACAAATAATCACATTTTGTTGTTTAGTTATGTATTTTTGAGCCGTTTTACGTCGGTCAGTGATAAAGTTTGTGTTTGTGAAAATGGATGAATCCGGTATCGATATGAGCTACGATCTCGCATCTTTATTGACAAACGATTTTAATATTGACCAGAAGATTTTGGACGAGATGACGGCCGCCCAGCATCAGGACTTCATGTTCTACGAGCTGAAATCCAAAGCAGTGCCGATCACCGAAAGGTAAGCGAAGTTATTTTACAAATTGTAGTCCGTAGTTCTCTAGGTAGTAGAGACTATAGAACGAGTTTTCATTTTTCGCGAATATTTATAGCGGCACTTTTTCTATACGTACGAGGAATAATTTCACCAGCGACGGTGCGCCCGCGACCCTGAAAACGACTTTGCATTTGGCAAAGACCCCAAATTCGCTATGTTATGACCAGTGTACGAACTTAACTGCGAACATTCCTTGGCTGAATTTTGATCATCAATTTCACTTTTCATTTTTTCATCAACTTCCAAGAATATCGGATCGATTATTAAATAATTTAAAATGCATCAAACAGGTTTTCTTCAATTAACTTATTAGGTTATCTTATACATTGCTCGTAAAAAAAAACGCTACGAAACGAATTTTTTCCCGCCAACTTACTTCTTACTTTTTTTTATTTCGCCCAAAGGAAATGTTATGATTATGATGTAAACTGCGTGTTATGGTGTCTTCTGCTAATTTGATGAAATCAAAAAGGAAGTACCAACATATTTGAATTTTGGACCCAGAGTCTACCTACTTTCGAAACTGACCTTCTTTTGTATCTTACTTGAGATTTGACCGGCGCGGCGGACGAACATCTTGCCTATCGTTGACTTCCAAATTTGGCCTACCCAATGTAAAGTTTACCTACTGTGGAGCACGTGCGGACAAACTAATAGGTAGAGTCATATTATGTCATGCAAACTTACTTACGTCTTTATCGTATTGTTCTACCTACTATATAATATATTTTGGCTGTCCCAACTCTCCCAGGAATCGGGGATTTTTCCGGATAAAAAGTAGTCTATTTGTTCATCCCGAATTTATATTTTTTAATTAACCTGTGTCTGGGGTAAAACTTTGTGAAGCGTTTTTGATTTTGTTTCTTAGTTTAAATCACGTCACAGATACTGAAACGTTTGGGCTTGGTAGAACTACGAGTCCTGCGAGATTTTTGAAAACCCGAAAATCATGTGGATGAAGCCGTGGACAAAACCCAGTTGATAGTTTGTGTCTGAGTTGTAGAAACCCGATTGTGGTAACAGTTTTCGAGTCTTACTGTGGCCACCAATATCAATAAACCACAATGCCCTTCAAAGTTCAAATCGAAACTCAGTACTCCTTCGCAATCACTGCTTTACGGCAGAGTTTTTAGTATTCTGCTATTCTCATTTCTCGGTAATATGTCGATAGTTTGTTTTATATTTCGTCTCACTCATCCTGATCGTGCGTGAATCGATGTGTTGCGAATGCCTCGCGCGGGAGATGATTTATTCGATGCTATACAGTTATTAATCAATTCCGTCCACTTGAGCTTTGTTAGCTAGGCGGCCTGGGTTGCTAGTCGTTATGCAAGCATCGAGTATCACGTCACAAATGCATGAATCTCGATTAATTTCTTTGGGCATGGCTCTTGCATCTCTACGGATTGATTTCCTTCACTTACTCTACATATTCGTAACTATAGCTTATCCGATCTTTTTGGTGACGAAATGCGCAAGCGCAGTATAATGGTCTTCCATCAGTGTCGGTAGATCACCAAGAACAAGAATGTTCTAAGATAGATCAAAATTAGGAGGAGTAGTGTAATCACAACCATAGCCATACTTATTTCGGTATATTATATCCTTGCTTTTTAGATACTTAGATTATCCTGCGAAATTTAATAAAGCAAAGCTTAATATTCATGAAATAACCGTAATACTAATATTATCTTTACTTTTTTGTCATCTGTGTCATTAACGCTTCACTGGTTTCGACAATGATTTGTCTCAGTAGCTTATTGATTAATTGCTAATTGAGTATGTAGTTTTTAGGGGCTTGCTAATCGCTATGTTACATAGCTTGGTGCAACGTTTTCCGTACATTTTATTATAACGTACATAACTTGGTAAAAACTGATAACTCTTTTATATCATTTATTTGCATTCTTATACACACTTCTGAAATTAATACAAGGCTTCATCTTGATAGATAGCAATAAGGTATACTTGTTTATACTTTATGCATTAACTGCTTGACATACATAACTGATACTCTCAAAGTTGTTTATTTCATCATTATTAAATCCCAATATGTTAGACCAAGATGTTAAACTAACATGTTAAAATTGGCAGTTATTATAATCACATTATAACAGTGGCTTATTTTAACTTCCTCAAGCCCATTTGTTTAAATATTTTTGTTGATGATCAATAATTGATCACCAACAGTTATAACAACCGCGCCCAACCCAAAACTTTTGAGCTATGACTGAGCAATTGAGCATAGTGCTAATAGCTTAATTCGCATGTTTTCACCAATATGCTTAATGCTTGCCTGTTTGCTTCTAATATACTCAAAGGTGAACTAAACGCCCGCCAAATTAAAATTTTATTTGATTTTGCGCAATTTGTAACCTACCTAGCCTATTACAAGGTTTTAAATCTTTTTTTGTAGAATTAGTCCGAGTATTGGTTAGCGTGAGGAACTCTCAAAATAAAAATATACTTAAAATTTGAAACATGAAATAAAATTAGAATTTGGCGGGCAGACCATTTAATATTACCGCATTCAATATTAACTCAAAAGGTTCTGTTTTCATCTAGGTTCCAGTTGCTCCTGTGTCCATCGGTGTGGTTTCCTCTAACATGCTTATGCACCTATTTGCTAAATCACCTAGGTACCTATGCCGAAGATTCTTAGGTGAAGAACACCATGCGTTAGGAAGTAGCTCCTTGGCCTGGAAGAAACAGGAAATTTCAGAACTTTTAAATAAATGATCTAACAAAACTAACAATCATTTATTTATTCTTACTTAATACCACTTTCTGTTTCTTATTTATGTTTAGCTTAGGGTCAATTTACAACTAAAAAGGAACCAAAAAAGGCCGTGCGTCTTCTGAAGAATCCTTGTGCATTCTCAAGGATAATTGTATTTATATTTTATTTACAATAAAGTTCGTTATGCTATGTAAAAAGTCGCTTCCATTCCATTCCGCCGAGTTTTAAATTGACCCTTATTGAATATTTGTAGGTAAAACATATTATATTATGCATGGCAAGGTTCAGCTTAGTTTTAATCAAATAAATGCTTATAATGTGAGTACCTACCCATATTTTATAACATACATACGCTAAACGAGCGTAGAATTTATAAAAGCAACCTCCGCATTATGTAAGTTTAAAAACGGAATAGAATTTTCAAGTTTAAGGTAACAGTGAAAAACTGCTTTATTCCGGATATTTCGAATGGAGCAATGACCGCATTAAAGCAATTTTCATCTTCTGATAAAGAGAGCAAATGTTAAGCTCGTGAGATCTCATTTGTCATGTGATGTGATAACATAATATTATCACAGACCAAGGAAACAAATATGGACCCAGTCTACATATAATTAGCGTTCATGTATGTATGTGAGTTTTTTATTCCACCATAACTTCTGAATGACTGAACGGATTTAGTCATATGGGGTATCGTGAGATTCCTTACATCATTCCGAGTAACATAGGCTATATTTTTTTGGAAAAGTCTTCTTACCACAAGGCTGTCGTGATTTTTTTTAAATTCTTTATTTGTTTATCTGTCAAGTTGCGCAGGTACGTCACTCAGTGCATGACCATTTGACAACATATCTTGGCGCTCATCATGGCGCCGCATGTCACGCAATTTTAGGCTTGAGTGAATGAATATGGCGTCTCCCTAATTTTGTTATGTCTGAGCATAATATATGGATTTGATTTGTCACATTGCCCCGGCACTCACTATGGCCAATATTACCAAAGGTCTGCTTCGCGGTTGTAAAGACGTTCCTAGCCTAGCCTAGATTAATTATTTATCTAGTTAAGTAGCCTATATGTTCATACAGGATAATATCAGTATTCTCATCTTAATTGGTTCAGTAGTTACGGCGTGAAACCGTGAAACAGTAAAGAACATAAATCAAAAGTTTTTAGTATGGGTGATAGTTATGTAAATGAGCTGAATACGCCGTAGGGAGAAAAATGACAATTTACCGAAATTGGCACCTTCGGTAAATTCTCACTTTTATGCCAGCTTTTATGACAAAAAAAGGAATATTCTGGATCTTGTGGTCATTTAAAATCAATTTCAAAATGTTTAATTTTAATTGAATGATGACATTTTGAATTGAGCAAGTTTTTAAGAAGAGCCGATTTTCTTGACAGTTCTTCTCGTTGAGAACCTACTCACTTCCGGAGTACCCGTTAGTTAGTTTTTCTATGTACAAAATAAAGATTATCAGTTTCTCGTCTGAAAAAACTCGTGTTATAAGTTAAGTTATTCATTCCTTTTTCATATTTTCCCAACTGAAATTCTTGGCAAGCAAAGCAATATTTCACGTTTGAAGGATTACGAAGTATTCACAAGAGGGAGGTCGTCTTGGCAGCTCTTTTAAGCCTAAATAACATTAATGAACATAGTTTCGCGAAAGTGACTATTTTTGCGACTGTACCTAACTACCTACCTACGAGTAATTGCGACGTTTTAAAACTTGTCTTGAAAACGCTCTTAAATAACCAGAAAACAAATATTTAAATATTCATTTATTGCTCTACCAAAGGTGCCATATTTGTGTATAATAATATGTGCATGTATAGTGCCACAATCTTATCTGACCCAGTGAGGGTGTCGCTGATGAGGATCTTAAATCATTAAGTAAGGCCCTAAGGGGATGGGGTGTAAACAAAAATTGGACCAATATACGTCCTGGTAACAGAATCATAATTGCTTGCTTCTCTGAGTTCAAAACCATTCATTTAATGCGGTCCTCGGGTTTTGCACACTCAACTCCATTCAGCGCCTGGTCCAAGCGTATATTAATTGTCTTTTCATTACTCATACACGGAAAGTAGGTCTGAAGTTGCCTGAGAAGCGGGTTGAAAGTAATACTTTTCAGCCCTAGGGAGAATCGTTTTCAACTGACAGCTGTCAAATAATTAAAAAAAACTAGTTGTCACATTTTTATTGGAGTTCAAATGAAACACGACATACCCGAGTGCATCCATAGACAAGAAGAAAGATAGACTTTATTCATAAAGTAAAGACAACTGATTCATAGACAATCATAGACAATACTTGACTATTAAAAAGCTAAATGCATAGCCCGCCGGCTAGGCCAAAGAAAAAAAAAGGCGGGAAAGTGGCAAGCGGCAATCCGATCTTCATTTGTTTTTCGAGTTGTAGAGTTTTGTTTAGGCTTCTGTTTAACAGTGATTTTTATTGACACAATGAGTTCACTATTTTTATTTTGAATTTCCTTATATTCGTAATGAAAAGCACAGTGTTTACCTCGGGATAAAGACTTATTTAGTCCCTCGAACTATAGGCCCCCTCGCTACGCTCGGGCGCCAAACCCCGTCTCGGGACTAAATAAGTTACTTTCATCCCTAGGGTAACAATGTACTATTACCACTCACCGTGTCTTAAAAAACTCAACTGTAGCGCTTTGAATTCTGAAACATTTTTGTATATATATATACATACACCTACTTGAGTATGGTACCTACATACTTAGATCTTACATATTACACATTATTTATTCATATTACATCAATATAGTAACACTCATTCTCATTAGTCATCGTTTGAAAAGCTGCATTAACGTATCTTTATCAGTGAAAACTACTATTTAACTGAGGCTTATAATTACTTAAAAGTTAAACAACGCCGAACTAGTTGTTAATTGTTATCAGGCAAATGTTAGACTGAACGTCAACATCATGTCAAAGAAATGCGAAAATTTTAATGTGCAAAAATATTATCCCGTGATTTGGAGATGTTTACCTTTGCCTCTTTTCCATTAAAAGTGACGTGTTAATAAACTTGGTCTTCCTAAACTTAAGTATAAAATTCTGGCCAAGTGCGAGTCGGGCTCGCGAAACTAGGGTCCGGTACCCACTGGCTACTATATACAAGCGCTAATTTCTTGCACATACAATTTTAGCAATAGAGTCAACATAATGATAGGAGGTGCACATATCCTTGGTGTTCGGTAATTTCGTGTTTGGGTGTTTAGCACTCGGACGCAGTAATATGTTAGCAGTTTTATGTAGTAGTGTACTTTACAGTCGGGTAGTTAAGGCTTGGAGAGATGGCAAACTGGCTCTTTTTTATGATGTTTAAGTCAAATTGTTTAAATAACTGATCATCGAATCCTTACAGAAAAAATATGTAACGGAAAATAAGCGTTTAATGGACAATCGTTATCGACAAGAAAATGAATTTTCTCAAACCCTCTTTCAGAAAAAAATATCCCAAATAGCATCTAATTTTGTCATACTTTCAAAATTGTCTGCAAAACGGCGCAAGAAAATGAGAACACAAAAAGTACATAAAAATTACAATAATTTTGATTGAGAGTTTTATTTTTAGGCCTTCTAACAATCGTGTAAACTTGTAAAGTAATAATTTCCCTGAAATTTAAGTAAATCAGTATGAACGCGGCTGCTCCGTCTCCGTATAAACTGTCATTCGGCCTTGCTTTCTGCACATATTCAGTTCAGACATATTTCAGTTCAGAGAAATTGGTGGTAATGTACAAAACTATTGGTCGTACCTACGTAGGTACCTAAGTGACTACTTCTTTAAATTACACTAACTATGATAAATTTAATGTTACGTCCTACAATATAGTGTCGCATAGTTTACGACATTGTCTTTAGGAATTAACTCCGGATCTTTATAGCATTGCGTTGCTATCTTTGCAAATCCTTTAATTCGCATCATAGCGTTTATCAACATTGCTATTTGTAGAGGATTATAGTAAGGCATGAGAACACCTTTTGGGAGAATATTTCCTGGATTAACTGAATCATTAAAGGATTCACAGTTGATCTTGAAATTTAAATGGCCGCAAAGATAAAAAGTCGGGGGAAATTAAATATTAACATGTCTTTTAACGATATGAATCGAATGTCGATATCGAATAAAATACATTCCATACTCGTCAATAAAGAAACGAATTACCTATAGTGACAGTGTTCTGGGAGTAACGACAGGAGTGAAAACTTAAACAATTACGTGAAGTGTCGGTTAGGTAACGGTGTCGTCAATCATGAGTTCAATGGGTCTTCCGATCTCAAAAATGCCAAATAGTTTTCACTTAGCAAAACTGATTTTGAAAAACATCTACAGATAGCACTTGAAGAATTTTGTAAACATCCTAAACCGATTTTCGTGGAACGTGCCCATGTGGTGGGACGAAAGCTTTACGGTTTGTTATTGTAGTAAACGTATCGTTTAATGTCTAGCTAGCCCTGAACCTGACATGCGCGGGCGCAGCAAAAATAGCGCGGAGTCATTTTGATAACGTGCCAAGTATCGTTTTACCGTAGTCGGTCTGCCAGACTTCGAGTGTTAGCTTCCTATTTATCTTAATTATGCATACAAATCGATTGGGTGTATAATAAACGCAGTGCATATCCCATCCCATATATCATCCCTTTGTTATAAAGCTAAGCGTCTATTTTAGATACTGCTTTTTTTACACTGCACAATACCCTTTAATATATTGTGTATTCTTCCATCCCATATTTATCATTCTTCTTATATAAATCTAAGTAAGTATCTATCCATTTTATTGAGCTAACCGTCCGTCAATGTGTCTTCTTCCATCCCATATTTATCATTCCTTTGTTAAACAGCTAAGCGTCTATTTTAGATGATGCTTTTCTGCATTGCACAAAAGAAATTAATATGTGTCATCTCCCATCCCATATTTATCGTTCGTTTGCTATAAAGCTGAGCGTAAATTTTTAGGGTTCCGTAGCCGAATGGCAAAAAACGGAACCCTTATAAATTCGTCATGTCTGTCTGTCCGTCTGTCCGTCTGTCGGTCCGTATGTCACAGCCACTTTTTTCCGAAACTATAAGAGCTATACTGTTTAAACTTGGTAAGTAGATGTATTCTGTGAACCGCATTGAGGTTTTCACACAAAATTTAAAAAAAAGTAATAAATTTTGGGGTTGCCCCATACTTAGAACTAATACTCAAAAATTTTTTTTTCATCAAACCCATATGTGTGGGGTATCTATGGATAGGTCTTCAAAAATGATACTAAGGTTTCTAATATCTTTTTTTTCTAAAATGAATAGCTTGCGCGAGAGACACTTCCAAAGTGGTAAAATGTGTGTCCCCCCCCCTGTAACTTCTAAAATAAGAGTATGATAAAACTAAAAAAAATATATGATGTACATTACTATGCAAACTTCCACCGAAAATTGGTTTGAACGAGATCTAGTGAGTAGTTTTTTTGCGCGAGCCCGACTCGCACTTGACCAATTATTGACCGTTCTTTTCGACATTGCACAAAAGCCGTTAATATTTACCTTCTCCCATCCCATAGGTATTTATCATTCTTTTTAGGGTTCCGTAGCCGAATGGCAAAAAACGGAACCCTTATAAATTCGTCATGTCTGTCTGTCCGTCTGTCCGTCTGTCCGTCTGTCCGTCCGTATGTCACAGCCACTTCTTTCCGAAACTATAAGAGGTATACTGTTGAAACTTGGTAAGTAGATGTATTCTGTGAACCGCATTAAGGTTTTCACACAAAATTTAAAAAAAAGTAATAAATTTTGGGGGTGCCCCATACTTAGAACTGAAACTCAAAAATTTTTTTTTCATCAAACCCATATGTGTGGGGTATCTATGGATAGGTTTTCAAAAATGATACTAAGGTTTCTAATATCATTTTTTTCTAAAATGAATAGCTTGCGCGAGAGACACTTCCAAAGTGGTAAAATGTGTCCCCCCCCCCCCTGTAACTTCTAAAATAATAGTATGATAAAACTAAAAAAAATATATGATGTACATTACCATGCAAACTTCCACCGAAAATTGGTTTGAACGAGATCTAATAAGTAGTTTTTTGATATTTACAATAAAACCTCTAAAAACAAAGTTAGTTTTGCGGTTCGATAAGAAAAGTGGTTTTTATGGTTTTATTCCTCCGGTTGTAGTACGGAACCCTCAGTGCGCGAGTCCGACTCGCACTTGACAGGTTTTTTATAAAGCTATTATAAGCGCCACCTCGCAGTTATTATTTGTTGGAGTTAGGTGACCTTAAGATATTCATCATTTTCATCGTCAAAGAGAGTCAGTTAAGCTTAAAATACTTAGAAACGAATATGTAGATAGTAGATATGTTTAAAATCGATGAAAGTCTTGCGATTTATATAGGAAGGATAATGGTAGAGACTGGAAATTCCCTTAGCAATATTAAGTATACCTACATAATCAAAACAGTTCGGAAAATGTATGATTTGCCATAAAAACTCATATAGTTTTTAAAAATGATGATTGATTTATCTGATCAGAGGTCAAGTAAGCCTGATAAACTAAAACCAGTTTATCGTAAGGTTCAAAAAAGTTAAAATTGGATAGGTACTGATAATGGGAACAGCTGATAAACAAAGCTCTGTGAGTTCTGTGACGTATTTAACTACCTACTGCAACCAAAGACTTCTATGTATCCTACTAGACAAGCTATGTGGAACAAAAAATGTGCTCCAAACCTATATAACGCCATCTAGTCTGATGAGCGGGAACTTGCTTGCAAACGTATGACGTCACGTCGATGAGTGGTCTTATGGTCAAAGATTAAAAAATACCTACACATCGTTTAACATTAATTTAAAGTTATGATAAATAACATTTTACGGATAAATTACCAGAATTAAAATAGTTTTTAATATTTGACATAATGAAACTTAAATAATAAATTAAAAACTGTTTTATTTATGAGTCTTTACGATTTAGACAATAACTTCTCAGAGTTTGCTTAGTTTTTATTGTGAATGTTATAGTTATTATGAACTTAAGTCCATCCAATATGTATCTAAAACACAAAAATTATAATTAAGTACTTAATTATATACCAATCGAAATTATTTTCCTACTGGTATATACCCTTTGTCACTTAACATATCTGTTCAAATAATTCTCATAATCTTTGTCAACGTGTCGGTAGTACTGTTCGCTCTCGCGTATTTCTACTAACGAGTAAGCGTGATGGATAATCATGATGGGAGTTGTGTATTTATTTACGATAATATTTGTTTTTAGACAAAAACGAAATAAATTATACTGACTTAACTGAAATAAACTTCAAAATACGTAGAAAAACTACTTACATAAATAATATTCACTGTTTTATTGGTCACTCCCTGTAAAAACCACGTTCACGGCTCACATAACAGTGCACCAACACTGATCGCCTCGCTAGCTCGCAGTGGACTAAACGAACTTCTGAGCCTGCACCGCTGTTCAGTGAGCAATTATTTAGTACCACACAGCGCATCTAGTATACATAGAAATCATTGACTGCAACAGTTTAAAGATATTATATCTTTTAACACTGTGCTACTATCATGTCTGCATACAGACAGATGGCTTTGATTGAAATCAAAGACAGTTTGTATTTCATGAAATTAAAACCTATTCCCTGATCTGTGGTTAAAATTTAAATGAATATAATATCGTTTATGTGAGAGAAATAGATTTTTCATATTAGGTATTTTAGATTTTTTCAAAGATATTAGATTAAACAGTTTTGAAGTCGGAGCCTCACCATCATCATCACAAGTAGTAATGTCTCGAAGGAAGGAATTTAAAAAACCTTAATTATTTTTTAATTACTTTTAAAGATTTATTCCATCCTTATTCCCACAGATTACTACTTATTCCAAATAATGACCCATGACCATGTGAAAATACCACTACGTCGTCAGCCATCGGACATAATGATTTGTGTCATACTTGGACAAGTAAAGTGGAGAGTCTGACTCATACATTCTCTTGGAACAGTTGGCACCGGTCTAGCGTATCTACCTGTCGATACTTTTTACAAATATAAAACCCGACAAACGTTGTTTTGCCATATTATTTTTTTTCTCACTAACGGAATAAATAGTATCCTATGTCCGTCTCCTGGCTCTAAGCTACCTCCTTACCAATTTTCAGCCATATCGTAAAGCCGTTCTTGAGTTATAACTTATAAATAGTGTAACTAACACGACTTTCTTTTATATACATATATAGACTAGCGACACGCCCCGGCTTTGCATGGTTATAGTAGAGTATAGTTTATCTGTCGAAGGATCGTATTAGCTTAAATAAGGGGTATCTATAGTAAGTTATTTTTAAAACATAGGTAGGTCATTGCGGACTTATTTTAGATCTATAAATGAGTAATATTCCAACAAGCATGCTTTTGAGCATGCTTTTGTCATACCTATCTCAAAGGGATAAAGTAGAGTGTTAGATGTAAATTCCCAAGCGGCTTGACTTTTCCCGACACATCCATCAACTATCGTTATATTTATTTCAATTAATTTAGATACACAAAATTTCTACAAATTTCATAGTTAAACCTTCCTTGTGAATTACTTTATATGGAAAAGCTACCTGTAGTTTTAAGTTTATCGCGACTAGACAGACAGACATGGCGGAGAACTTTGTTTTAAAATAGTTATATGTTGGTATTGTGATGTTATTTGTGCAAATTTTCAGGCCATTTGATGTTTCTATGCCGGCCATGTTTGCCACCTTTTTGCCATTGCTCTACTCGACTCTGACCTTCGTCTGGTGACGGTAAAACCGACATGACATATTCTATACTAGCTGACCCGGCAAACTTCGTTTTGCCTGTTATTTTTTGTCAACATTTAATTGAACGCGGCCGTAGCCTCTCGCTGGATCAAATATAGTTAATTGAATTTCATCTCAACCCCACAATAGCTGGGTTAGGGTTTCCTCTCAGAATAAGAGAGGTTTGTTTAGTAAGTACTTAGATGAAGACCAAAAAAGAAATGGATGGATCGTATGGAAGAGTATTGCACGTTGACAGCAGAAGAAGAGAATGGAAGAAGACTCCATGGTAAAAATTTAGAATCGTTTGGCAGGAGTAGGGGGACGGGAAGGGGGAAGGGGGGCAGAGGGGGTGTCCCCTAACCCCCGATACCACTCCCTGAAAAGGTATTGCACCATTCTTGAACAAATGTTTTTACATTTGATGAAAATAATTAAAATGACGATGATGGAGTCGCTTCGTCGCGGAGTGAAGCGAAAGGGGAAGGGGTGAGAAGAAAAAAAATGGGATTTTTTCCCCCCTCCCAAGCTAAAACTTTCGACACGTAGTAGTTTTTAAAAATTTTTTTTTTAATTATGAAGTTTTGAATTCAATTTTGCTGTTATAATTACTGAAATACATGTTTTGAAATGGGAATTGTAGCCTCAAGAAGAAGTAAAGGAGCTAGGAAAACCCTTTATCCATCACCATCTACCCCTCACCCCCCCTAAGGGTCAGTCGACAGAGCTTTAAAATCTTGAGGTTAAGACTCTTTTAGCCTTCTGTCTTTCCCTTACCCTTTTTTGGCTCGGTCGACGGAGCCCCGCTTCGCGGGGCTCCTATTTCTGGGTGGTCATAAAAGAAAATAACCACTCAGAAGGATGGTGGAGCCTGCAAGGCCAATGCAATCCTCTTCGTCACCTATCCGTTATCCGAGTCGGGGTGCCCCAAGTCCCGAGCTCGCTTCGCTCGCTCAAGATCCTAAGTGGTTTGTGTCAAAAATTTAATACTATAAATAACATATTTAAAAAGTTCTGTGGCCTATTTTTTTTTTGTCGGTACAACAAAATATATGTGTGGTGTTCCATCTCGTCCTACTGTATCTCCCGAAAGTCATCCTTACTCCGATTAAAGACTTCCCGATTTATACTGACCGCCATATAGATTGATTTTTGAAAAGCTCGAAAACACTGCGTTACCTCGTAATGTGAATAGTATTGTTGTAATCAGGGACCAAACCTCTACCAAATACAACACCTTTCTCCCCCGAACTCCTGCCAAAGGAAAGTAAATCCAACCGCGATTTACCAAGTTTCATCAGTACTAACAAATATCTGTAAGAAGTTTGGTGAATCGGCTTTAAACAACTCCAAACAATTGCGCTAAATCGTTAGTCGGTTGCATATTTATGTTCAGCTGAAAGAAGCCTCGGTACCCATCTCGCAGAAAGCTTCGAAGCCCCAATTCATTATGAATTATATTTCAAGTTCGTTCATAGGATACACCTATGATTTCAGCTATTTAACTGATTTTCGATCAACGGCCCCGAGTATGAAATCCCAAATATTTCCGACGTTATTCTCAGTACTCGAAGCTGATGGCCGTCCAGCTCGTGAGTCATCAATTCTTCTGACCATTTTTTAACGATTGTATACGATGTAGCAGATCCTACTTCTTTGTCATTCTGTTTCAGCGTTAATCCTTTCTTGAACAAATACTTGGCATCGACGTAATTCGACGATTTTCTCCCAAACTAACAATCGGTATTATAACGTTATTTGCATATCAAATAAATTAAATAGACCAAAGAGGTCGGACATCATACTCCGGCTACAAATTTTGAAACAAACTTGTCAGAGGTGCTGACGTGACAGCAATGAAATGTTTACATAGCAACGCCATTAAATCAATTTATTAATTTTATTTTCAATTAGAAAATCACTACATAGTATAAAACAAAGTCGCCTTTTCTGTCCCTATATCCCTATGTGCGCTTAAATCTTTAAAACTACGCAACGGATTTTGATGCAGTTTTTTCCAATAGATAGAGTGATTCAAGAGGAAGGTTTATATGTATAATACATGCATCATATACTAAGGCAATATTGCTTATTTTAGAGGTTTCTAACGTGATGTCGTAAATTAACCTATTTTTTTGGGCTTATTTAGCAATTTAGCAAAAACGCTGCCTAAACCCTACGAGTTAGATCAAATTAATGTACTACAGTATTGTACATCATAAAAAGATCTACAAAAAAGTCCGCGATGGTATATGTTTATATTTTAGGGATAACCCACATTAACCATTTTTATTGTTTACTTTTTACGTGAAAAAATGGCTTATTTACGAAGCTATTTTAAGCAATACGGCATTAATCCTTATCGAATTAAGTACCTTAAATACAGTGTGCAATTAATATAGATCAATATGGTTCCTTACAGCATGTAAATTAAACAAATATTTTCGGAGATATTACAAATTTAATTTGCGTTTGCGGCGGGCGGTACCGGTCGGACGGGGCAGTGCGGGGAGGCATGCCTATACAACATCCAAGAGTTAGTCAACAAAGTCTATCCTGACATTGATGACATAAGTTACAAGACAATATCTTGGTTTAAAGAAAGAGCGATTCTGTCAACTAATGAACAAGTAGATAAGGTAAATAACTTGATTCTTTCAAAGATTGATGCGCCGACGAAAATATACTAGGTACTCGGTGGATACTGTTCTCGATTTGGAAGAAGCTGTTCATTTTCCTACAGAGTTTCTAAACTCTTTGAACCCGTCTGGACTCCCTCCTCACAAATGGTGTTGAAAGGGGTTGTCCTGTTATTTTATTAAGAAACCTGAATCCACCTAAACTTTGCAATGGCACGCGTTTGCTGATAAAATCACTGAAAACTTTCATAATAGAGTGCACAATACTCACAGGATGTGGTACATGGTCACATGGCCAACTGTATGTCGCTCTTTCAAGAGTAACCTCAAGAGAAAACATGTTTGTATTGTCTAATGACAAGAAAGCTGTGAACGTTGTGTATAAAGACATCCTGTAATATATTAATTGTTGTAAAAATAAAATAAATACCTAGGTAAAAATGTAAAAAGTAAATAAGTAAAAATGTGTAATGTAATAAAAATTGTATGAATTTAGATATTTCAAAGATAGCAGGAAATCTTCATAGTAAGTATAGGGAAAGAGGAATTGTTTTACTCCAAATTTAATGCGTGCAGGCCAAAGGCAGTAATGAATGAATCAAAAATACTGGATCGATTTTAATCATGTTTTCATTGAGTGACATAGGCATATATATTTTATGCCCGTGCAAAGTCGGAGCGGGCCGCTATGTTTTTATATACAACGTTCATAGTTTTTCTGTAGTGTATTTAATTTAGTATCAGCATTGCACCCGTGCGAAGCCGGGGCGGGTCGCTAGTACTCGATAATCCTAAGTCTCCACGTATAAGTCCTCGACTCGGATCGATTATTTTTTTACGCTCTTTCATTTGATGTGCGATTCGTTCGATTCAACCATACACCGGTACCGCCCTTGGTTTTTGTATGGGAAAATTAAATCGGCCAGGGCCAGGGTTCTTCAGCATTTTGGGAGATCAAATATAGATAACAACCCGCTCCCCGACCCAGAGATCACACCCCGAAAGTTTCACAACGATCGATCCAACCGTTTAGGAGGAGTTTGGTTACAAAGAAAATCGAGAGAATTTTATATATTAGATTAACTTTTATCCCCTCTCCTAAGGGAACCATGCTGAATTTCGGGATAAAAAGTATCCTATGTCCTTCCTCGTAGTATGAACTCAAGTCATACCAAGTTTCATTGGAATTCATTCAGTAGTTTCGGCGTGATGCGCGGCCGTGATACAGAAAGACAGACAGACAGACAGACAGACAGACAGACAAAAATGAAATAAAATACAGTTTTGGGTTCAGAACCGATTTTAGAGTGCCCTCGAAAAAAAATTTTCAAAATATCTTTAATGTACAGAATTTGACCTGTTACAGATTTATTATAAGTATAGATTGGCTGTGTACTTTTCCGTCAATCAAAATAATATTGGGTTTAATTGAGCCGTCTATTCTGTGATAGCTATTTTTCAGGAGACCGTTCTCAAATCACAAAAAAAACCTGATTAAGTCTCAATTTTTCTTATTTTTTTTTATTAAAAGCTAGCTTTTGCTCTGCCATTTAGTGGTACGAAAAATAGTTTACGAACTATTCTCAGACCTACCGTTAACGCAAATTTCGGTCGTCTTCGGCCAATTTGTATGGGATTGGAGCAGTTTACAAATGTTGTCAATAGATGTCGCTACATTAATCCTACACGCGTTTACTCAATACTCTCTCACTTTCGAATAGGTAAAAAACTCTGAATAGGCGCGCTGATGACCAAAAACAGGAAAAATGATTGCGACTTGGCGACAGCAAAATAATTTTCGTATATCTCGCACCAATGCCACAGAACACAGTCCACACATACTATCTGCTAGTTTGTATACAAATCAATTGTACTAATTAATAGTAACTATACTGAGCGAAACAATCATTGTTTTAAGACAACATAGCCGAAGTTGTATTTAAAGATTGACAATAACGTGTTTAAAATGGCATAACTTTTCGCATAAGAATGAATACATCGCCTTTATAATGCCCCATTGTTTTACAAGTTACGTCTCGCGAATAAATTTTATCAAAATTATCGATTGGATTTTGAGATTAAATTTCGTAACGAGTTTCTTCCTTGTTCTTCTCGGTGCAAGCCTGTTTTTTCCAACTCGGCGGTCGAGTTTTGACTTTTGACGAGAGCATTATTCAAACCGGTCTGAGTTTATTTTTGTCCACCTCGGTGTCAATTGAAACATCCTAGAACGCTTTTAAAAAAGTTCCAGAACTGATCGCAGATATGCCCAGAGAAGAATAAAATCTTTTCGCATCAAGGATTAAAAATAGAAATAGAAATATTTGCATTTATTGGCACGCGGTCACAAATATGACGTAAACTTTACGAGTACTGCCCCCGTATCTTGTTTTGTCGGTCTGTCTGATCCCCATATCTTTGTACTATTCGGGTCAATATCTTGCAATGAACTTTAATATTATCATGCAAAACATTTTGGTACTTTAACTTTATCTGTCAATAACCATCGAAATTTATGCAGATATTATCTATCTAGTTTAAGTCCATCAATACAGCCAACCCTCATGAGTGAGTGGGTCTTATGGCCCATTTCATATTAGCTAGGTAGGTACATAATATTATGTTTTTTCTCTGGTTTCATGTTTTACTGACTTTCTCTTATGATCAAAATCTTACCGAATGGCGCAGCGGTAGTTATTCTTCCCACTGCGTCGCAGGTCGTGGGTTCGATTTCCACTACTAGTATGTTTGTGGGATAATCATGAATATTTTCCAGTGTCTGGATGTTTTTCTATTAATTATTGTTTGTATTCATATTAAGGATTAAGTAAATTTATCAGTTATCTAGTAGGTACCAATAACACAAGCTATCGCTTACCTTGGGACTAAATTGCGATATGTGTGTAATGTCCTGAATCCTGATATATTTATTTATTTATCTAGTTATCATCACATTTACTAGTTACTACATCACTTAGAAATCGGAGTTCTCAGTTCATGAAAATTCCATTTGGTGAAAAGTATTCTAGTGAGATCTGGAACTAAAAAGAGATGATCTGATAAAGTAGTAGATTTTTGGAGTCGTCTCATCATGTATAATTTACACGTACTTAAGTGGATATATAAATAATGGTACACGTGTATAATCGGTACTATAAAGAACCGAAGTAAACAGAGAAAGTACTAAATGGCTGGTCGAAGCGCTAATAACAAACATCGCCTTATATCATCTTCCTACGCAAACGATACCCGTATTTACATAAACATTTTACACCATGTGCAAAATTATTGTAACAACATAACCCCTAGCTCGATCTGTTGATGATTAAGAAGTAATCGGTGATAATGTTGGTAACGTAGTTCGACTAAATCACAACAGATGTCGCTAGATGTATTGATCTATGGATTATTATTAAGTATTTTTTAAAATAAATTAAACTATGACTAACAATTCAATGCCTAAGCTTAGCAAATAAGAGTAGCTAGGTAGAGTTTCGAAAAGTTTTTATTTTAGTTTTCAAAGACATTTATTGGACTAAATATAAAAATATGCGGTGTTCATATTATGTTTTGACCAAATTAATAACCAAATTTTCTACCCAATTTATATGTAGTTTTTTTCCCAAGAAGACTATCCTAATGAAATTAATATTTTTGGAGTTCAACGGATTTGACTTTCTCTATAATTATAGAGAAAATTATTTATAAGTCTTTTTACAGAACCGTTAAACTAAAATTCATAAGGTTTTAATATCCCACTTCTTTTCAGTAGTTGTTCACTATTCTTCAGCTACAAAGCCCTTTCGAATCGAAATACACCAATGCAATTAAACAACTGATCATCGGCTTTAATACGGTGGTAGAGTAATGCTTCATTATTACTGTTCGGCAGAAAAACTACTGCGAACCCTGTAAATCTACCTGAGTACCGCAGAGTCAGTTATTCTGCCAGTTTAGACTCTGTAAGAAGATAATTCTACCCTACTCGTATAATCATCCGTTCCGCTCCACCCAGTAGTAGTTGAGAACTCTGCACTCGAAATTGTGGACGAATGCATATACCTGGGACATACGGTCCAGCTAGGTAGGTCCAATTTCGAGAAAGAGGTGAACCGCCGAATCCAGCTCGGTTGGGCAGCGTTCGGGAAGCTTCGTGATGTCTTCTCGTCCAATATCCCTCAGTGCCTGAAGACTAAGGTCTTCGAACAGTGCGTGTTACCAGTGCTTTCATATGGATCCGAGACTTGGTCTTTCACTATGGGCCTCATAAGAAGGCTCAGAGTCACTCAGCGAGCGATGGAGAGAGCTATGCTCGGAGTTTCTCTGCGTGATCAAATCAGAAATGAGGAGATCCGTAGACGAACCAGAGTCACCGACATAGCTCAACGTATCGCGAAGCTGAAGTGGCAATGGGCGGGGCACATAGCTCGTAGAACCGACGGACGTTGGGGACCCAAAGTGCTGGAATGGCGACCCCGCACGGGAAAGCGCAGTGTTGGCAGACCTCCGACCAGGTGGAGCGACGACATTAAAAGAGTCGCGGGAAGGCGCTGGATACAAATGGCGCAGGACCGTGCGGGCTGGAAAGCATTGCAGGAGGCCTTTGTCCAGCCGTGGACGTCCGTCGGCTGAAACGAACGAACGAACTCGTATAATTAATGACCACCAATATAATCAGTAGATTATATTTACGTCACAGTTATACTTCTATTTTACGCCGATTTGATAAAGATTATATCCAAATATTATGTTCAAGAGATCACCTATCAGTTTGCCATGTGAGTCTACTATTAATATTAAACAATAGAAGCCCCAGTTTCGTACAAATTGTGGTTGATTCTGTTGTGCAAAATCTCTAAACGAATTAAAAATGGTGCTATCCTTTTCAAACTGCTCCCGATGGAAAAGGGTGGAGGTACATATTTTAAATTAGTTTAGAGATTTTGCACAACCGAATCGACCACATTGTCTTACAAAAATTCTTCTTATGTTCAAACTCAAATGTAACTATTGTTAGTGCACCATGCAATTAAGCGAGCATTTGGATGGTGTATACATTTTGTGAATATGTTTCACTTTAGAGTTAGTTGTATATTTTAGAATTAAATATTAATGATTACTAGAATTACTAGAATTATGTACAATTACTAATATTATGTAGGTAACTGAAATCACCGAAAGTATTATCGATTGACTCGTACCAACCATAGTTGGATGACTGACGCAGAATGTCAGCCACGCGTATCAGCCAGTAAACAAGCCCCTAGATTGTGTACGAAAAACGTATTGATCGTTATCGTAATCGTTTTCGAATTCTACCCTCTGATGGGGTCCCTAATTTACGTCAGCCAATCGGGAGGCCGAGTTCGCTGACGTTTACGATAACGATGAATACTATTTTCTTACGCAATCAGACCCCAGACACAATAAAATTACGCCAAGGTGGAATTTTAATGGGGTTATACTTATTTGACATGTAAAAGAGAAACTGACTGACTGACTGACTGGCAAATAACGCACAGCCCAAACCGCTGGATCTAAACTTTTAGACTCCTTGGGCACTAATTCTGTATATTCTGATTTTGGCACATAGGTTCCTTATGAGGTTTAGGGGTGCACTAAGAAAGACCTCACTTTCATCTTCTAGAAGGGTGAAACGGGAGTCCAAAGTGCTTATAAAGTCTACTAAGAGTGCACTAAGAATGGATCTTACTTTCACCCTCTAGAGGGGTGAATCGGGGGTTCCAAAGTGCTTATGAGGTCTAGCGGTGCACTAAGAAAGGACCTCAGTTTTACCCTCTAGACTCTAGAGGGGTGAAACGGGGGTCCAGAGTGCTTATGAGGTCTAGGGGTGTACTAAGAAAGGACCTCAGTTTTACCCTCTAGAGGGATGAAACGGGGGTCCAAAGTGCTTATGAGGTCTAGTGGTGCACTAAGAAAGGACCTCAATTTCACCCTCTAGAGGGATGAAACGGGGGCCCAAAGTATGGTCTAGGGATGCACTAAGAAAGGACCTCAGTTTTACCCTCTAGAGGTGTGAAACGGGGGTCCTTCGTGTGTATGGAGAAATACTTCTTCGTGCCGCAACTACTGAACCGATTTAGCTGAAATGCGAAATAGGTACATTATATCCTGGTTTAACATTTTTTTATCCAGGAAAGTCATGGTTCCCGTGGTATTTGTGAAAACTGAAATTCATGCGCGTGAAGCTGCGGGCGTCTGCGATATAATTGAATGGAATATATAGTTCCATGTTTATTATTTCGATAACTATTAAATTATTGGTACAAATAAAGTGGTGTTGTCGCACAAGACCTTAGCAAATTTTCCATAACACAACACACTTAACACTGTACAGTAAAAGGTGTGTGCACACATGCCAGCGGTCATAACATCAGATCTAGAATGCCATATACACGCAGTGCTAAGGACACACATTCAGGTCAAAGTGCTGACGAACATACTAATAAATGCGACCGGTTTCGCTCGTGACAAACCAGTGGGTAACGAGTTAACGACTTAATAAGGTAGGTAATAGTGAACTTTATAAATACTGATTGTTACAACTTGTATATCTTATCCAATCAAGTATTTAGTCAACAAGGGAAGAAAAAATCACTTCCAGCCAGAAAAGGAATAACTACGATGACACTAAAATAATTATCAAAAATTCTCTTCAAAATATGGCCGACTGTTTTGCAAAGCAATAGTTTTAAGATTGATAAGACAAGAACGGAATCAAACAGTCACACATTAGTTACTTATAAGTACACATTTATCAGAAGGTACAAAGGTTACCCGTTATATGAAAGCTCTATATTATTTCCATTCACTTGACACCGTGATTCATATCTGTTTTAACGACCTGAATGACTTCATTGAATATCAGAAATTATTCATTGTCTATCCTAAAATGATGGTTTGTTTTGAAGATCTTGTTCAAATACCAGTGCAGCTACAATCTAATCTTAATAACTAAACACCCAAGTCGTTGTGAAGAAAGATATCGTGAGTATTTAAAACCCTGCAGGTTTGCTGAAGGCTTTTCACCTCACTTGGACAACGTGGTCGCAAGTGTTTGCCCACAGGCAAATACATCGGATTCTTAGAGTAAACCTATTGTCAATTTCTTATGGGCTGAACAAAATTGTTGACACAAAACGACAAAAACAGTGAATACTGATTGTGTAACGGGAGTAATTAGTCTTCAGAGATATGCTGGTACACAACCAAAGCAAAGTTCATTGGTACGTCTGAAACTTCAAGTAGATACTCTATTTAGGTCATCAATTGAGAGCTGAGACGCATACATGTCATGTCAGATCAATATCAGATACTGAACAATCCGAGGCGCGGCTTCAATTATTATACTGCGTCGATACATCTTGTGGATATGAATCCAGGGTCAAATATATTTCAAGTACCAATGTTGCGTTTAGTTTTAGCTTCTTCTCATTCATACAATGTTCTCTGTTGACTTCTTTTAGAGGAAATGTTGCACTTAGCATTAACTCTAGCCTACTAATTGTTGTAGAAGTCACGCCTGATTGGTGCCAAGGATACTGGCTGCATTTCCGCGTTTAACAGCCAGGCATAT
The DNA here is from genome assembly GCA_036785405.1 of Coenonympha arcania. Classification (NCBI taxonomy): domain Eukaryota; kingdom Metazoa; phylum Arthropoda; class Insecta; order Lepidoptera; family Nymphalidae; genus Coenonympha; species Coenonympha arcania. The sequence goes on along the minus strand of CM072078.1, from coordinate 1,640,457 downwards.
TCGTTGCGTCAAAAGAATCCATCCATTCTACCACCAGAGATTTTTTTTAGGCTCTAAGACTGTACAGTCCAAAGACCTTTATGCCGTCTTATTGCTTGTGTCTCGAATCAGCGCCTTGAATTAGCGCCCTTGACTGTTTCCAGGGAATCTGCGTCATTCGTCTTGCATCTCGATTAATTCCTGTTGGTTCAATGAGGGCTATCAATGCTGGGCTGTCATTATAGTTACTAGGGATGTCGAAAGTGAAAAAAAATATCGATATTTAAAAAAAAATCAATATTGGCATTGATATATCGCGGAAAAATTATCGATATGTCGATATATCGGCATGTGGTTTTAAAATAACAGTGTATTTAGCTTAGCCTAGCGCAATAATATCAATAGTAATTTTTATGCAAAATGTAAATTATTTTAATGTAAATCTCAATAGAAACGAAGGTATTTTTATAGTTATTCTTTTTTATTAGACAAAATAACATAGTAACATAATAAGTGACGGACGCAAAGCAACCTAGAAGTCATAGACTATACAGTTATTTTTCCATTTGTTTTACGGCTTTGGATTCTAGCGACTTTTGAATTGGTAGCCGGCGTCGGCTGTGGAGGCACTTCCAAGCCAAGATCCATAAATAAAATAAAAATATCGTTTTTGATACAATTTTCGATATTGGATATTTTATATCGATATATCGATTTATCGGTTAACAATATATCGGCAAAAAATATCGATTTATCGAATTAAAAATATCGAATATATTGATGTATCGATATTTTTTCAACAAGCCTAAGTTAGTCTCGCAAAACAGTAGTCGAAATAATGAACTAATTTAAAATGACTTGTTGCAGGTAAGGTTTCATCATTCCTAACCAAGATTTGAAAGAAAGCTACATCTGTAACATTATGGTAAGTATTTTGAAATGACAATTTAAACTCAGCAGGTATACACTAATTTCTCCCACATTTCATAAGTGGCCAAGTCCGTGAAACATTTTAGTTTATAATTATGAAGACAGGACTCTATAACAAATAGTATTTAAACTGTTGCAATATAAACAGCAACAGATAACACAATAGTTAGTACCTAGATAAAAATATTTTTAAAATTGATGGAACTGATCCGCTTTTAATCACAGAAACCAGCAAAGAAATAATAGCAGATTTGCCGGCGCTTTAACACAGTCTTTTCGCACTTTATTACGTTGATAGACTGTATTGCTATAACATAGTCAGTTGGATCCAGTAAAAAGCGGTTCCAATCTACATCGAGTATGTAATTGCCGTTTGAGGACAATGAACAGGAACACGTCTGGTTGCAGGAATGTCGGGCTGCGCTCTTAAGGTTTAAGCTGTGGTAACTGGGATAGAGTTCAGACAACTGAGAGCTTTTGTCACTGTAGGTTGTTGGTAGCGGTCGTTTCTTGTTTAGAGCAAGGTATCCGTCCACAGAAATGGTATATCCGTCCCTTTACGGAGCTTCGTTAGGCTGTAGAATCTGTGGGACAGATTGGTGACCATCAGTGGTTTGTGATAGTATCGTAAAATTAGTAGGAACTTATATTTATTTTGTCGTAAGCCAAAACAAGCCCTCAAGAAGTAGTACGTAGACTACGTACATCGCTCAGGTATTTGGTATAAGAATTTCCTTCAATTGGAAAAGTAGCAGTACTTCGTTGGTAGAGATCGTCTAATTTAAAAATGAACGTCCCTCCACTTCATTATTCTTTAAACGTGCATGCGTTAACATGTGGGGCTGTTCAATTTTATATAGACGGTCTATACCACATTTCATGAAGTAATTTACTGCGTCATTTTGGGATTTAATAATAGACATATTATAGCCTGGACAGGACGTACGGCGCAAAAAAATTTCGCCAGTTTATCGGTGCCAAAAATGCTTGTTTTGCCACCAACAGTACGGCCACGCTGTAGTTCACTCATCAGCAACCTATAGAATTTTGACAGATGGCGCTACTATTTTCTTGTACGAGAAAGGTTTACGTAAATCGTACGGACGCCAATACGGAGGTTTTTAATTGGTGGATTTAATCATATTTTAAATTCATTGTGAGGATAAACGATCTTAAACTAATATACGCCGGCCATTTTTAGCGCAGCCGAAACAGTGTAGCCTAGACTAGTGAATAGATAATAAACATTGAAAACTCAGCAGCACTTCAGCCAGTTGAGAATAGACCTACCTATGACGATTGCATTTACGTGCGTACTGCGTGGATGTAAAATTAGCCGTTTGTAGTCATGACGTGTACCTACGTCACTGTTTGTCAGTCGAGTTCCAGCTGGTATCACGTAGGAATAGCATTTGGCAAGAGATTCGTAGGTAGTCGTAAATCGCAATACGTAGTAAGGTCTGTCTAAATATCTTTTGCTAGCTCAACACCGGAAAGACACTTTGGTTGAAGAGTCTCCGATAATCGACGGTCTAAGTTTCTGAAACATTGGATCCAGCGGGAAGCTTTTAGTGGATACTGGGTACACAGATAAAATATAAGCTCCCTCTGAGCTATAATTACAGCTTGCATCTAACCGTTCAGTCACATATGATATTATAATAGTTGCTATGGTTAAGTCCAATTATACTTAGAGCTTGAACCAAATTTTGAATAGGCTTCTGAAGTGAAAAGTTCTTTAGGCACGCTTGTCATTTTTGTAGATGGGAAAAATCCATTGAACGCGCGAAACTGTTACCGTAGCCGACACGTCTTTTTTAACTATTTAGGCTAGCGCTTCACTGTTATCATACCTAATGGAATGTGATGGTATAAGCGACATTAGACAAACAGTGTGAGTGATAGAGGTAATCTCAAGTAATTAAATGACATAAACGTGTGTTTCTATCATGCATTAAGGCTTACAGTCGAAATACGTACCTACCTAGACTCGACCAAATATTTTCTGAACAACTAAACCTTTACCAGGAATAATCAGGTAAGTATATTCTAGCTGTTTACACGAGTTTGTGCGTCTGTAGGCGAAAGCTAATAAAATACTGGCACGATTGAGTCACTCTGTTTCTGATAGCAATTAAAATTTACATATTTATTTTTCGACGAAAACATTATCTGTGTATTTACTGAGCGAAGTGCGGGTTTTACATAAACTTTTTTGTTTGACTTATTTTAATGTAGATCTCTGTTTACGCTTGTAGTTTTTAGCTAAAATCTATTAGATAGAGTGGTGTTTCTTAACCCCCGACGCAAAGAAGGGTGTTATAAGTTTGACATCGATGTCTGTCTGTCTCTGTGTGTCTGTCTGTTGTATCGTAGCGCTCAAAAGGATGGGCCGATTTCGATGCGGTTTCTTTCATTTGAAAGCCACTTTCTTTGCGCTGATTCTTAGCTATGTTTGGTTAATATCGGTGGAAGTGAAAGAGTATTAGCTTTTTTCCAAAATGATGTATTATCCGATTAAGTGCTTCTTGCGTGCTAGCGTAGGATTTTTTTTAAATTCTTAATTTATAGTTATAAAGAAGAAGATATACAATCTATTAGATAAGTAGATTGGTTGTCCATCCACACCGATCGCACACTTTTGTCGCTGACTTCAAATATAACCTGTCTTTCCCACCGCACCTTCAAATCAAGAGCGAATAGGCATGTCCTAGGCTGTTCACGCAAGCGCGCTCCACCTTAGACTGTATCATCACTTTCCATCAGGTATGATCACGTGTAAAATTGGAGGGTATTCTAAACCTTTGCAGTGCGTACCAGGAACGAGGAATCAAACCGCTTCGGACGTGTCTTTGGTACGAATTCTAATCACCAACCTTCACTTCTGTGATGGCAAAGGAAGGAAGGATGATTCTTTAGTAATAACTACAGATAACTTCATTTAAGAGAACTGCATTTAATTATGGTTAGTGGCAGTATGATCGCTTATTCATCGTAATCTCACCCTTGGTCTGAGATCTCACGACGCAATCCACCTCAGTGCCAGTGATAAATCAACCTGGAACGAAAATTACTTGAATTTTTTTTTTATTGAATATAGGCTTGCGCTTGACGACAATCATGCCTGATGGAAAGCAATGATGAGGTCTAGGTTGGAGCGCGCTTGCCTAGAAAATGCCTATTCCCTCTTCTCTTGAAGGCACCTAGATTGTACTTGGCTGGAAACACGGAGGCTGGAAGGGCGTTCCACACCTTAGCGGTTCGTATCAGTATATATAAGTTCCAGATGTTCCGCTTGTTTTGATTCATCTGTACGTATATTATTTATTGTTTTTAGCAATAAATATTAAGCGTTCATTAATTAACAAAAAAACAGACTTCAACTCTCATCAAACTACTGTTGAATACATAGAATTAAAAATTTAAGAATTATATAGTTTTCTCATGACAGAACTGTTCCATTATCAGAACTGGACTAAATTGAAATGGGATCACACGAGAAGCGTCAGCTGTCTAATAAAAAAGAATCATCAAAATCGATTCACCCAGTCAAAAGTTATGAGGAAACAAACATTAAAAAAACAGACAGTCGAATTGAGAACCTCCTCCTATTTAGAGTCTGTTGAAAAAGTAAATAAGGTGCTTTGAATACCTTACTGCACTTTTTTTATTGTAGATGGGCCAGCGCTTGACGACAATCATGCCTGATGGAAAGAAATGATGAGGTCTATGTTGGAGCGCGCTTGTCTAGAAAACGCCTATTCACTCTTCTCTTGACGGCACTCAGAGTGTAGATACTTGGCTGGGAGTAAGGATATGCTGGAAGGGTGTTCCACACCTCAGCGGTTGTTGTTGATGATTTTCTGACGCCCATCCTCCATAACTAGCCAAGTGCCTACCATCATTCTGTAACGTGTATTTTGCAATAAAGACGTGTCTATTTCTGTTTCTATGTATGTCGTCCTTACTTCTAGGATTATAATAAACGCAAGCTTTTTCGCTGAGTTGGAGGGAGAATTTCTGAGTATTTCTCAGAAATTCTCCCTCCATCCCTTTCTTCCATTTCATAGTATGGAAATCATACAACACTCCATCCCGTCTGGCCGTCTGGCTGGCTGATACCAATTAGATATGGATTCTTCAACTCATCTTTACGCGCGCTTCCATATTTGCGTGAGCTAGTAACGCCTGTAAACATTCAACTTTGAACGTGTGGTAGTGACGTGGCACTCGATCGTCAACATAATAATACTCGACAGTCCTGCAACGTATATTATGCTGCTCCCGCACATACAACCATGAGCAAATCTGAGTTGAACGCAATATACGCTGTCTATTTTAGCACGCGCCACCAGTCAGATGCGCGGAGTGATTAGAACGCGCCAAAATATCGCACAACCAACATGGCGGACGCAAATACGCGCGAAAATGCAATCGTTTACAACATTTGCTCCTAATTATTTTACGCTGCTATTGGAAAACGGATAGTAAGTTCCAAATGGAGAGCTAGGGAGGGGACGGAGATAAAACAAAAACTTCCAAATGCTACGTGGAAACTGAAAAGTACCCGTTTTCGTCTCCGAAGCCCATATGCTTATTCGAAAACACTAACTATAATAAACATTAATAACGTGTAGTGTGTGTTTTGTGAAGTGTGTAAAATGTGTCGGATATGAGTAAAAAAATCAGTTTGCATTTGAGTGATATGCCCAAAGATGAAAACCTCATACATGTAAGAAACTTTTCGTAGACTCACATTTATCATTACACAATCTCAATTTGAGCTTTATGTTTTATATTTATTTAAGTTTTAGACACGGCTGTAGGTAAAGTATTAGATACTTTACTGATTTTATGTATCGGACGTTCGTTAATAGAACCGGTGCCTTTACATGTTTCCCAAAAACTATAAAGATAAGGCAAAGTGCAATGATTATTAAATACCTACCTTTTTTCCACGTCTTTACCTGCTATAAAGCGGGTTTTCACCATTCATAGGTGAGCCATGAATTTTCCGCGATACAAAACTAGCTTTTGTGTTTATCAAGAGTGTAATCTATCTCTATTCTCTTTTCCCAAATTGATTTATAGTGCTATTACTATATTCTCTGCATTCGTTTATTTTCTTTTTACACGTGAGAGAGACCACTTTACGTTTGTCTCTCTGATCTCCTACTATTGCTATATGTCTCATGTGTCCAAAAAAAAAACGAATGGACAGAGTAAAGAGTAAGAAAAACATATAAGAAAGTCATAAGTTTCCGAAATCCGAATTCCTTAAAGCTTGAATACTTGATGAACAAGTTTCGGTGTAAGTTAGTATTTACACTGGTGCTGCATAATAAAAGGTTGATGCAATTTTTGCATGCGCAAGCGGGCACGTAATAAAATGTAATTTTAAATTTACGATTCAACACTGAAGTTTTATGGAAAGGTCAGTAACTTTGTGTGTACATGAGGAGCTTATTAAGTGCAGCTTATTTTAAGAACTTAATTTTGGTTCTTTGAACAGATTTTGGGGTTCGTTCGTTTCAGCCGACGGACGTCCACTGCTGGACAAAGGCCTCCTGCAATGCTTTCCAGCCCGCACGGTCCTGCGCCATTTGTATCCAGCGCCTTCCCGCGACTCTTTTAATGTCGTCACTCCACCTGGTCAGAGGTCTGCCAACACTGCGCTTTCCCGTGCGGGGTCGCCAGTCCAGCACTTTGGGTCCCCAACGTCCGTCGGTTCTACGAGCTATGAGCCCCGCCCATTGCCACTTCAGCTTCGCGATACGTTGAGCTATGTCGGTGACTCTGGTTCGTCTACGGATCTCCTCATTTCTGATTTGATCACGCAGAGAAACTCCGAGCATAGCTCTCTCCATCGCTCGCTGAGTGTCTCTGAGCCTGAAATGATTAGATTTTGGGGTAAAAAGCTTGAATTTCATAAGAATTAAGATCCTTGCAATCGTCTTGTGTATTTAGCATTTTCAGTAATCTTCATTGATGTTTGAAGCAACACTTCTCTTCTTTCTTCATCCCTTATCCGGGCATGCGGAGTCCTCTCCGTTGTGCGTGGGCCAGATATCCGTAAAGAAAGAAAGATAAAATAAAAGTTTAACAAAAATAAAAACCGACTTCAAATAAAAAATGGAAAATTCTTTCCAAAAAACCAACTTCAAATGCCACTACAAAGAATGAAATAATTTTTAATGTACACCAATTCGAAGTCGGGCAATGTTTCGTTCAATCACTAATAGTCCTTCGTAATATACAACTTGATATGCGAAGACAATTATCGACAATACGAAGAACAATTAGTGATTGAACGAAACATTGCCCGACTTCGAATTCTTCTTCTTCGTCGTTGCCTCATGACTGAGGGTCGTGACCGGCTACGAGCCCAACTTCTTGATCAAGGCTCGCCAGGTGGTGCGGTCTTGAGCCTTGAGAAAAGAGCCTTGGATGTTGACGCCGGTGGCCTTGCAGATGCTGTCTATCCACCGGGTTGGCGCTCTGCCCCTACTTCGCTTGCCCTCCATGCGACCAGACATAATTAGCCGCTCGATGCAGTCGGGTTTCTTCCTGGCCAGATGGCCGAAGAAAGAGAGCTGCTTGCGGGCGCAGATGGTAGATAGACGGGTCTGTATTTCCAGCTCATCCAATATCGACGCGTTTGTGCGATGCGCAGTCCATGAGATACCCAACATTTTGCGCCAGCACCACATTTCGAACGCGTCAATCCTGGAGAGGATCCGAGACTTAAGGGTCCAAGTTTCAGAAGCGTATAGAAATATGGAGAAAATTAGTGTTCGCATTAGTTTCACCTTGGTAGTGCGATAGATGTTTCGATTCTTCCATAATTTCTGAAGTCGCTTGACTGCTACTTTGGCCATTTGTGCCCTCCTTACAACTTCCTTCTCGCAATCGCCGGAGGCAGTTATAAGTGACCCCAAGTAGACAAATTCGTGAACCGTGGTCAAGTCGCACAATATGTTTGTTCTTTGAATTGTGTCTGCTCTGTCGATAAACATGAGGTTGGTTTTGCTGCGATTAATGACCAAACCATAGAGGGCGCTCACCTCTTCTACTCTTACCAGAAGCTCAGCTAATTGTTCCTCATTGGCACCTATGATGGTAGTGTCATCCGCAAAGCGAAGATTGCTAATACGCTGACCACCTACTTTAACGCCTCCCTCCCAGTTCTCCAGTACGCTGCGCATTATATGTTCCCCAATGAGGTTAAAAATTTGAGGGGAGAGTATGCAGCCCTGTCTCACACCACGCTCTGCTTTAAACGGTAGGGAGAGGTTGTCATCGAGCCGAACTCTAGAGATGCCGTCTAAGTAAAGATTTTGGACAAGAAAAATGAGGTGATCAGGGACGCCCATCTCCGTCATGACTTCAAACATCTTGGTCCAGTCGACACAGTCGAATGCTTTGGCATAGTCGATAAAACAGAGGGCCATAGGTACATTGTACTCTCTACACTTCTCTATCAGTTGCCTTAGATTCAAAATTTGCTCACGGGTACCCTTCCCCTTAACAAATCCGGCCTGTTCTTCAGCTATTTGGACACGGATGTAATTTTCCAAACGCGTATTTAGTATGTGTAGAAGCACTTTGCTAGCGTGCGAAATGAGAGATATAGTCCGGTAGTTCTCGCACTTTAAGGTGGACCCTTTTTTATGAAGTGGGATGACGACTGATTCTGTCCAGTCACACGGCCATTGACCAGTTCGCCACACTTTCTGGCAAATTGAGTGCATGATTTTAGTGCCTTCTATGCCCATATTTTTGAGCATTTGCGCGGATACTCCGTCTCCACCGACGGCTTTAATTTTCAATCTTGAAATAGCCATCTCTACTTCACGGATCAGAATATCCGGCTCATATACTGCGTAGTCCAGTCTTGTTCTTATGTGCTCTCTACAAGTCCTATATAGGTTTTCGCAATAGCTCCTCCATCTATCAAGCACTAGATCTTTCTCAATAATCCGTTTGCCATTCACATCTTCTATGGACCAGCTTTTTGGTTTGAAATCCTTAGTCAGCAGCTTTATCTTTTGAAACATGTCCCTTGTGTGCAAGGTGTTGGCGTTTCTCTCTATATCACTGCACATACAGTCAATGTAGTTGTTCCTATCTCTTCTGGTGAGTCGTTGAACATCAGAGTTAAGTTGCCAGTACCGCTGCTTATCCAAGTCAGAAGCAATTCCTTTCATCTTGAGGGATCTTCTCTTCTCAATAACATCCCAAGTGTCTGCAGATATCCAATCCGACTTAAGGTTTTTAATGCAAACAGCACTGTTGATCTCCTTAGCTGACTCCAGCATGACTTTTTTAAGGTTAACCCAGGTTGCTTCAGCTGAGTCGAAAGGATCCTGCTTCCCCGAACTCACTCTTGCTTGAACAAGCTCTCCATATAAGCACTCAGTTCCCCTCAGCAGACTTATACCCCTCGACTTGTTTCTTTTTAAAACTTTCAGGCGCACTTTGAAATGGCCTGCAAGCAGTTGGTGATCAGTGCCGCAGTCTGCACCAGGTCGCGTCTTGACCGATGATATCGCAGATCTCCACCTTTTGCCAATCATAACATAGTCAATTTGGTTGCGGTGACCAGTGGGTGACTGCCAAGTGTATAGCCTACGCGGATGCTGTTGAAACCACGAGTTCATAATACAGAGGCCCTGTTCTGCACAGAATTCTAAGAGCATACAACCCCGATCATTTCTTTCGCCTAAGCCATATTTGCCCACCACTTCCCGCATGTGGTCATCATTCAGAGTACTTCCTATTTTGGCATTGAAGTCGCCCAATAACACAGTGACTTCTTTAGATGGAATTGCTTGGTATGTTCGTTCTAAATCACTGTAGAATTGTGATATTTCCTCTTCCGTAGAGCTAGATGTTGGTGCATAAACCTGAACAAAGTGAATGGGATGTGGATGGGCTGCTAGTTTCAGCGTTATTATTCTATCACTAATGGTATCATAACCCATAATGTTCTTCCCCAGTTTCTTTGCAATGAGAAAGCCCACCCCAGAGAAGCTGTTATCAGGATGACCCGAGTTAATCGACATTATTCCACTTTCTGTTACGAAATGCCCACTGTGCTTCAGATGTGTTTCACTAAGTCCCAGTATGTCCAGGCTGTATCTCTTCATCTCTCTCCCGATTGTTTCCGCCTTCCCCGGTTGCATCATGCCACGCACATTCCAGGTGCCAAATTTTAGTAGTTGTTTGCTGGAATTGAGTTTGTCTGTAGATGGTGGAGTTTTTCCCACAGTAGCCCAGTTTCTGCAAGGAGCCTGCGGACACACTCTCTTACAGCCGGTAGCCAATTTCACACCAGTAGACCCGGATCCAACCTGGCGCCGGTGGTCAGCCGGGTGGCATGACGTAACATCTTTCCTTGTTTTGTTGCTGCTCATAGTGGGTTTTCTTAGGAAAAAATAGTAGCGGTAGTTTCCTATTCCTTTCCGCACCAGTATTTTAGAGGGTATTTCAGTGGTCCTCGAGGCTTCTGCAAACCTTGTTGGTCAGGATATCTGCGTCGCCTGACATTCGACATAGCTGCTCGTTTAGCACCACCCGGGGGGCACGTATAGGGTGGGTCTGTTAGGACAGATGGTAATCCTATGGACGCGAGCAGCACCACCCCCCAATTCGAATTGATGTACATTGAAAATTATTTCATTCTTTGTAGTGGCATTTGAAGTTGGTTTTTTGGAAAGAATTTTCCATTTTTTATTTGAAGTCGGTTTTTATTTTTGTTAAACTTTTATTTTATTTTTTGATTTTTAGTGCTCTGAAGTTCACTATTTTTCAATATGGGTTGACCTACTAAACAGGCTGCTCTACCAAATCAACGCAGTGGATGAGTCTCGTGAAGTAGCGACATATGGTAGCACACCACCAGAGAACGTAATTCCCAAAGACGTCAATAGCTGTGGTGGTTTTCTGCCATCGATAAAAATTGGCGTCGAATCCCGCGTGATGTTAAGACGCAACATCGTTGTTTCAGAAGGACTATAGTGAATGGAGTTATGGGTATAATAAAAAAAATCAAATGGCCGGCTTCGAGGAGAGATCAATTAGAGGATGGAGAGCTACTAGAAGCCGTGTATGTCAAATTTGATTATGAATCTATTGGCTTAGGCTAAAAGATAGTGATGGTTGCATACCCATACCTCCATCTAGTACTACTTTCGTTTCAGGCATTAAGAGGCTACGGAGATGTGGAGCGCCGAATGCTGCCTCTAATATTAAGCTGGGCGGTTACAGTCCATAAACTACAAGACACCACCCTTGAGAGGGCTGTAATCGACCTTGGCAAAAAAACTTTGCTAAGGGCCAAATATATGTTGCCCTTAGTAGAGTTAAAAGTTTGGAAGGCATAGTCTTATCAGATTTGGACGCCAACAAATTATTAAATAGACCACATGTCGAAAGATCATAACTAGACTTCGAAATATGTCTTCCGACAATGAAGGTCACGTGTAATTATTGATTAAACATATAACGGATCAGCATTTAGTGACGTCACGCATGTTACACTCATGTTGCAATGCAACAACGAACCTAAGCGCATTGAAATTTGATTACAGATACCTAGTTAGAATTTCTGCCACAGGTCGCATCCTTACTGTAAGCCGTTAAGGAGGCCCGTTCCATTGATCATCATCATATTCGGTTACGGCAGTTACTTGACCACTTGACCATAAAGACGTTATGGTAGGGAAATATGTGGATAGCCTATAAAAGAATCAGCTGAATATCGTTAATTTGCTCCTAAGAATTGAAGAGTTCCGTTATTTTGTCATAGATCCTATAATCAGAACCTAATCAAGTTTCCACCAAACCACCCTTGAAGTACATTCTTCCAAATAAAATAATAATCATCGAAATCGGCTGGCGTGATATAGAGTTATTCATCTATTTGTCGCGCAAGTACTTAATGAAAATTTAATACTTATGGTTTTCTCATGGATACCATTATCAGAACTGGATGAAATTAAAATGGGACCACATGGGAAGCGTCTAATAAAAAAAGAATCATCAAAATCGATTCGCCCAGTCAAAAGTTATGAGGTAACAAACATAAAAAAACATACGCGTCGAATTGAGAACCTCCTCCTTTTTTTTTAAGTCGGTTAAAAAGAAAGAAAAAAACTTTATTTCACAAGAAAATGCCACGTGTAACAAAACCTTACCCTTACGTACTAAAACGATGCCTGGAGGTTCCCCCACTCGGGCAAGAAAAACCAATAATTGCCCAAGTGACGCGGAAGCACCAGACACCGCCTGTCAAATGTGGCGCAACCCGGAAAAAGGCAACTCAGCATGGTGCTGTGTACCCATTAAGCGAGTTTCCGCGAGGAACCGCGAGATTTCCGGTCAACATTGAAGAGGGAAATATATTTCCTACGAATTCGCTATCAAAGTCCTATCTAATCTTCCGCCTCAAAAACATTAAACCTTACATCCTAGAGACAGACCTTTAAGCAAGAAATTCTCCCACCCATGTTTCAGTTTTGGCAAGGAAAAGTGGTTACTTCTTTAAGGGTGAGCAAAGATAACATAATATTTAAACTTTCATTCAAAAATGATTAGCCGGGCTATACATAGGAAAAAATTTTTTTTAGTGCCCAAATTTTAATATGTTATAGATTATTGAAATTTAATAAACACGTATTTTTTATTTTTTAGTTTTACCTAAAAATACCAAAGTTATAGTTTTTCATAGATATTTACTTTTCCACAGATAATTATGGTCACCCTACTAAAGCCTATCAGCTGTTTAGGCAATACAATACCTGACGGCGCGCATGGCAGCGCTCGCTGACCTCTGAGTAGGAGAACTAGGTACCTAATTTTTAGGGTTCCGTGAAGGGTGCCAATGGGACCCTTTTACGAAGCATTTAGCAATTGATATTTAGGTAGGTACTTAGCTGAAAACGCACAACTACAAAACTTTAATAGCATTATTAGCATAACTTACGTTATTTCATCGCTTAAATCCCGCTAGACAGACACACACGGCACACCTAATCACTGTATTTTAACAATTGTTCAAAATGAAGTCCATCTCTTCGAAGGCATAAACGTGCACATTTTATAACATTGTCAGTTAATTTGTCTAGTACTCGAGTGTCACTTTTCACATCGCGAAATGCGTATTTTTGGCTCCAGGCTTTGGGCTTCTTACACGTACACTCGGCGTTTCACCTCACCCCAGAGATAAAAATTGCAGGGGGTAAGATCTGGAGATCGAGCAGGCCATTGAACCAGTCCACCACGACCTCGGGCATTGTGAACGAAAAGTATTGCGGACGATGTTACGCAAATGACAAACTCAAAAAGACTGGAATGGTAATTTGCTTATTGCTATGGTGCGGGTGGCATGCGAGTACGCGGGGCGTCCCCGCAACGGCGGTTTCGAATTCGACAATAACACGCGGCGTGTCGCGTGTCTGTCGGCAAACAACAAAGGCAAAACGGGCGGCGCGAGCGCGGCGAGTCTATGTCGGCAAAATACAAACGTAGGTACTAGGTGCCTAGCGATGATGTCGTTTGGCGCGCGATTTTTTAGTAATAGATTAGGTATTCCGTGGTAATAGTGTATTTGATTTTCTTTTTTTAAGGACAAAATTATGGTAGAAAAAAAAATTTAAAGAAAAAAAAACTACTTATGAAGTTATGTTCTATTAACGATTCAGAACAACTAGAAAAAATTTGGACACTAAAAAAAAAATTACCCTGTATATATAACACTCAACTTTTCTATAATTGTATCACATCCTTGAAATGCAAGCTTTTGTTCAATTTCACAGCTTTCTCTACCGCATATTTAGTAAAAAAGAAACTAGGTTGAATAATGCTATGAAACCCGGTGCTATGATAAGTCGGATCCGCCGAGTTACGAATGTCAACGAACTTGCAAAGGATGTGAGACACAAATGGCAAGTCCACCTACGCGGCGCATCTCAGCAATATTAGAACTGCAGTTATAGCAGGAGATGGAAATAAACATGCGCTATGGTAAAAAAATCTTTTGGGCGCAAACTGATGAAAATAACGATTAAGTCTTCAAACTTCCGATGTAATTTCATCAAATTACTATTTGCACTTCCATGAAAATCGTCACTGTAGCCTATGACACTCCAATTCTTTAACAATATCCATGCAATAATCTTTTCCCAAAAGGTGCACCACTGAAGCTGCACTATTGAGGTTCAAAACAACCATTATGATTAGAGTTTAGCTCAGACTTGACTTTAGGTTCAAAATCCCACTTGATTTCCACCATATGTTTTGCATCCATCACTCGTCTGGCAGCAACACACTCTTGGATATTTACGATGCAGTCTGCTTCAATCGGTGCTCTGTGTTCGAGTTTTGTAACACGTTGGGAAATTTTAATGCGTACGTTTTTTGGCACTGTACATAACATTTAGCAAACCGAGGTGCAATAAAATGGGACGGTGCCTGTTGCCCATAAGTGTGACAGAGATCACAACAGGCTGCCTGCTTCGTCATCTTATTGCCCCACAGGTATCGACAATTTGTAACAGGTAGAGTCGTTCTTTCCGAATGAATTCCATTCGAGTTTTTAAAGTTCGAATCGAAACGAATCTTGACTTGCACTATCAGATCCACAGGCTTCCATTTGCATCTTTTTCGCACCAATTTCAGATGCCAATTTTCCAACAAGAAAGTCTTTCTCCTTAAATCCATTTTCTTGTAAATGTCTCAAATACACCCACAAGAAAATGCAACTCCTTCTGGACGCAGGTCAACTTTCTATGCTCTACGATCTTCTTCTATGGAGGATCGATGATAAAGTCAGGGATATTGCACTGTTTTAGTTTATGTGGCTATCTGTAACCTATACCTATTTATGAAACAGGCCAATGAATTCGAGCTTTACTGCAATACTTATCGTATATACTGCTGTTGTTACCCGTATAATGATTACAGCAGTGTACCTACTCGTATTAATGCGAATCGTGTGCGCAATGACGCTCTACTCACATAAGAATAGCTATAACTTGACCAAAGGATTGAGGAAGGAAAACAAGATAGTCTAATATGTTGCATCACGACATGCTATTTTCATTTGGACCTTGAGCGTAAGTTTTTGATTGAAGTTCGTCAAAGTTACCAAAACAAATCAATTTGTATGCATGTCTGACTTTTGGAAACGTGATTTTGGGAATCCCAGTTTTAGTTTAAGAACCAAGATGTAAACTATATTCAGCAAATAAATCATTTCATTTCGTTTCCCCATGGTTGAAATGTACAAAAGCCTTAAAATCACCCCTAAAATGGATTGATCTAAAGCTAAAAAATTACATAAGACATTTCTTGAAAAGTCCAAGACCTCCTCAAGATTTTCCATGGCGTTCACATAAGATTTAAGAATTTATTCAGCTTCAAAGTACAATAGTGCCTTCTCTACTATCTATATGCATCTAAAGAAGATACGTTACCAAATCCAAAGGACGAAGGAAGGAAAACCGTGATAAGTTGCATCACAAGCAACACCTTGCCTGACAATTTCCATCGAATTATCTCAAGACTCAAGAGTGTGCGCAAGCGCCGGTTGTTTGTAATGTAACTTCGCGTGAAGGCTGTCAGTGTCACTCTGACCAGCGACGCGGACGGACGTGTCGGCCTCGCGGACGGAACACGTGGTTTTGTGAGTAAATAAGCGTGGACAATTGTGTCAATTGGACCGGACTCTGTGAGTGCTAGTGTTTGTTGGCCGATCGCGTTGGATTGCTCTCGGGCTCGAGCCTGCAGCCTTAACACACACACAGGGTATTTGGCACAATCTGCCAATGTTCAAATTGGCTACCTTAAACGAATAAACAATATTTTGTTTTGTTTTATATCTGCCATCAACAGGTTTTTCACTAATATATTCATCATAATAGATTTATTAAACATCTTCTTCTAAAGTATAGCCATCCTATTGGATTGAAGTAGGTGTAGATGTTTTATTTTTTATATGATTATAGAAATTGTTATACTTAAACCATCATGTACCAATGCCGGGATGATTGGCTTCTACCCTAACTCACCCAAGTCTTCTTGATCTTTGTATTGTATCAAGGATATCTTACAAAGGACCTGTTTCACCATCTTATAAGTGTCGGATAGCCTAAACCTTAGTTTCGTCTCTTCCGCACTTTATCTAAAGTGACAGAGACAAAACTTGTGTAGAAGCTATACACTTGGACACTTCTCAGAAAGTGGACCCTTAGGTTTTTTGCGACTGCAGGAAGGGTTATGTTTTTCGCGCGTATCTTGTATCTATATATTTGTTTGTTTTCATTTCCTCATATCTTTCAAAGGGTCTAATGAAATTTTACAGTTATGGTATCGTTAGATTCGTATCAGAAACCCGTGTTCTTAAATATGTTTTTTAATCCAAATGGCGGACTTTTGGCGCTGAATGTAAAAAACTAACCAAATCTATCGAGTGGGGTATCAAAACGATGGAAATTAAATGGAGACTACGACAAAATATATACACTTGGGCTTTATTTTTAATTAATCTTGTTTATCCTTGTTTAGGTTATTGATGATGATAATGATGTATCGAATATCAGCCTCATGCACACTGTGGATACAAACAAGTTTGTCGCAGACCATCTGCTTCAAATCAAACATGTCCTGTGCTCTACTTATCAATAACAAAGGCATGGAAATTGCTATAATGAATCATGCATTAACTATCAATTACAATAACATTATAGTAGCGGCAAGGGTAAGTATGATCGAAATTTACTGTTTTGTTAAACTTCTACAATGGATGCTTAATTAAATTTTGTTATTTTTGCATTCATTTCAAAACCTCTACTGGTAAATGTTTGTGTGATGAGCATGAATGTTTTCCAGTATCTGGGTGTTTTTCAATATATTACATTTATGTATATGAATATGTAGTTATGTATATTTATCAGTTATTTAGTACCCATAACACTCCTGATATATTTATTGTTATTATTATGTCCTGATATATTTATTGTTATTATTAAAACGAAGTAGGTACCTATAAGTTAAACATTCGTATGGCAAGTTGTCTTTCCTTGTCACTTGGGAATTCCCGCTATAGGTTGCAATTTGAAGGCTACCCACTATGAAATTCATAGTAAATCGATAAAATAGTTCCAGATTTACTTATAGAATCTAATCAGAAGGTAGGTATAATCAGAAGGCTTTTACCGTTATTAATATCGAGCAAAACCAAGCAAAAAATCACATTTGTTGTATGGGAGCCCCCTAAAACGTCTACTTTATTCTATTTTTAGTATTTGTTGTTATAGCGGCAACAGAAATACATCCTCTGTGAAAAATTCAAGTCTGTAGCTATCACGGTTCAAGAGATACAGCCTGGTGACAGACATACGGACGGACGGACAGCGAAGTCTTCATAATAGGGTTCCTTTTTTACTCTTCGGGTACGGAACCCTAAAAATCACAAAACACGGGTAAGAGAACCATGAAAAAGTAAAAAAAAAATTACAGTTGACTGTACGTCAAATAAAGCTGCGCCCGCGCAAGATTAAACCCGGCGAATTCCCCGAACGCATAATTATCACGACGATGACTGATATTTGCCAGTGGTTGTACGCGCCGAGATTACACGAACGACATGGCGCTGCGGATAAAATGTCGCACGACAAAATACTGCGCCCTTAGCTATCTGACTTATCTACGATCGTTACAGAAGCTTATCGATCGCTCATTCCATTGCATACAGGCTTGAATTTTAATCGCATTTAGGCTGCAGAACGATTTCCCTTCACTAATAGTATCTAAAAATAAATTTGAACAAAAAAAAAATGTATTTCTTTTAAAATAATAAAAAATAACTCTGTTGAAAGTACAAGAAACCAATAGTAGCGCTCTAAACAGAGTAATATTGTGCATAATTTCAGTAGTTTGGGTCCAAACTCCCTAGTGTTTGACGTTGATGAGTCAGTGAATGAAGTGCGTGAGTGAATCAATGAAGCAGGAATGAGTACTAGATGATAAATAAAATTTAATAGACACAACTGCAAACTGTATGGCCTAGTTCAGTTATCGCCCTGAATTGTCTCGTATTATGGAAGAAGACAGGTATAAAACGTTAAACATGCAACTAAAAATCTCTAGTGTGATCCTTCTCAAGGTGCAGATATAAACGCGTTCTTCATTTACAGTCTATTATAGTTAGTCGTACATACAATGATACAATAGAATATAGTATTTATCGCCTGCTGTTGTATTAATTATTAAAATGACAGCGTAAATGGAGTCAAGTGTCGGTGGCAAGCGTTTGTCGTCGACGTTATACAGTTTACTATTGACATATGGCTATTATAGTCCGCTTGTCCATTGTCATCCAGGAAAATCTGACGGAGAAGTTATGATAAGGTACATTTACTATGGCCGTTTAAGGAATCGTTTGTCATCTTGATCTCATATGCAGAAATAATCTAGGCCATGCAAAATTTACCGATGTCTGCCCATTTTACTACTTACTACATTTACCATTTTATTGCAGCGTGAGCAGCGAGATATTGTGCCAACTCAGTCGCATTCCGTTTAGGGGATTCACGTATTGTTTTGACAGACTACCATGGCTCACTCCACTTCCTTACGGCATAACGTATAGGCCTAAACGAGGAGAGTTTGCGTAAAGACGCGAATGCCGCGACGTTTTTTGAACATTTCACTTCACGAAATGCACTGCAACACATTTTGCTTTTATACTTGAATCGCTACGTTTGTCCGTGTCGTACTTACTGACACCGGAGGCTGTGAAGTACTATAATATGTATTATGCCATGTCAGGTACTTAACAATTTACCCCTACGCTCCGTATTTTTTTGTCATTTATATGGTAGACAGATGGACAAACATTTATTTATTTATAAGCCTTTAATTGACAATTACAATTTTTAGTAACTACACACTTATTAAACACTACAATATTTAAATGTTAACTTATACCTATTTAACTTATGCTATCATGCACCGGTACTTGTCTTGCTTTACATAGGGCTCCCCCATTTCCTTCCAATTTTCTCTGTCGCTCTGTAGCTTTTAGATCGTCTTCCCACCTTCGCAAAGGTCTTCCCCGTCTTCTTTTACCTTCTCTAGGATACCACTCTGTTACTCTTTGGCCCAATTTTCTTTTTATTTCTTTTTAAGTGACCTGTCCATTTCCATTTTTGTTGTTTAATAGTATACAGGACAAACATACAGGTTGCATTTTTACCTTTCGCCACGGAACCTTAAAATAAATAATATATCAATTCAATTAGCGCAATTAACGCAATATCTCATAAGACCCAACCGTCCTACCCCGCTCGTGTGAAGCTAAGAGGTCAAGCGGAGACATGAGAGGGATACGCCTCGGAGAGGTTGACTTTGACACAGACCCTCAAGCAATGGAATAACTGACTCATTAGCTAACACCGCTCTATATATCGCACGTGTGACTCGTAATATGAGCGTTAAGCTGTGCTTTCACAGTCCACGACTGTTTATCCACTTACCGACATTTGATAGGTGTCACATCAGTTCTGACTGATCAGCCCCTGGATTGTGTAAGAAAAACGTATTCATGGTTATCGTAATCGTTTACAAATTCTGCCCGCTGATTGGTTTTCTGATTCACGTCAGCCAATCCGGGGGCAGAATTTGCTAACGATTACTTTTTTTTTTATTGTAGATAGGCTTGCGCTTGACGACAATCATGCCTGATGGAAAGCAATGATGAGGTCTAGGATGGAGCGCGCTTGCCTAGAAAATGCCTATTCACTCTTCTCTTGAAGGCACCTAGATTGTACTTGGCTGGAAACACGGAGGCTGGAAGGGCGTTCCACACCTTAGCGGTACGATAACCATCCATACGTTTTTCTAACGCAATCAGATCCTGACGCCGCAAATAGTCGTCTGTCCTCACGATGTCGAACAGCCGAATTTGGCTTGTTCCATATAAACATATTGACCGATAAATGTTTAATATCTGGGTGGGTATTTTTGTTTTTGATAAATTTTATACGACATTTTCTCAAAATGAATCCTATTCCCTAAAATAACTAAATTTCCCCGAAACCCCCTGTATTCTAAATTTAATGAAAATCATTCATTCATACACACACACATACATACGTACATTCGGTAGGTCGAGAGCTATTTTTTATACCCCTAAATGGCAAAACAAAGCTTGCTGGGTCACCTAGTATTATCTAGATTCGTTCATCATAACAAGTAAAACTTATTTTGGATTTGGTACCTACCTATATAGAATTTTAATAAAAAAATACTCGTTAATAAACAAGAGGACCCTAGCGGCAATATGACACAGCAACGCGGCCTTCTGCAGTCAGGTAGAATGACATGACAAGATAAAAACCGAAATACAAATTATCGGCTGTCGAAGATGATAACATGTGAAATTAAATGTATCGCCCAAATTAAACCGGTCTTGCCGATTAATACATTAATTACAAAATGGTTGAACTATATGTGTAATTGTGATTACAGTAAAACAGAGTGGATTAACGGCCCAGTTCTGGGCCGTAAAAGGGCCGTATGACGAATGTCTGATTTCGTACATCTGGTTCAAATAATAGAGAAAAAAGCATATTATCCGTCGAATTGGAAACCTCCTCTTCCTTTCTTGGAACGAAGTTCCTTCTCGCTAGACGGAAAAAATTAAGACGAAAAGTTGTAACGACACTTTTTGCTATAGTAAGCTATTGTAAGTCATGCGGCGTGCGCATGTTTTCTGTCTGCCTCTCTCTTTCTCTTGTAGAAAGCAAGCCAGATATACTTCGTTCCATGCGGGTATCCCTTGACACCTCTCATTTTTTTTTGTAACAAATCTCTTCCATTTCGGAGGACTTGACCAATTTTTATGGACTTTTATGTAGGTTTATTCGGTCTGAGAATGGATCGTTACCCTAAGTGAGAAATAATTTATATGGCAAAACAATGTTCACTGGGACAGTGTCTAAAAGTTCATTAGGAGAAGAGGCTTAATGAACTTTTTATGTTCTTGAAAATTTTCTTAGTTCAGTCAGTCTCGTGCATATTATACTTCCATGCTTTCTTTTTGATGCTTACGAGAACAGCGACTAGCTTTAAATGAGGTTCATCAAATGTGCAATGTAACTCACATTCTGGTATAGTACGATTCACGAAAGATGACCACAAATGGCGGGCCTATTTTAGGTCTCTTTGGACTTATCTAACTAATATTATGGTCTTATTTATTTTAACTAATATATATGGTCTTATATAACTAATATATGGTAATTATTTTGGCTTAATTCTTTTCTTCATGAGTGTACATGAAGAAAAGACCCGCCATTTGTGGTCATCTTTCGTGAATCGTACTATAACAGAGAACGACTGAGAATTCATTTAATTTAAAAAAAAATATAAATAGTTTTCTTCTTTCGAAGGTTGGCACTTGGCATCCATTATGGTGCCCTCGCTTTCACATAAAAATATAGCATATCTACACTTTACCTGGCATCGTACCCGCATGGCACATAGATAAAACCTTCTTTATGTCCTAACTCTACCATAACAACTAATTACGATTCGCAATAATTGCCGCAACGATATTTCGACCTTGTGCCATTTTTAATACGGGTTATTGTTAAATGCCAGAGCTGAATACATTAAGTTAACAAGCTTTTGCCCGCGGCTGTGGCCGTGTGCTTCCTCATACATGCGCCGATTGACATAGCCGAGGGTCTTAGTACAGTCAAACCTGGTTAAGTGAGAGCACAAAGGACAGAGATCTCTTTTTCTCTCATAGAGGTTTCCAAGGAGTTCCAAGTCTCAGAGTTAGAAGGGCAAAATGACGGGACCTGGCAAATACTCTCACTAATAGAGTTTTCTCGCTTACCCAGTTCTCACTTACTCAGGTTCGACTGTATAAGATTGTCGCCTTAACGCGGTGGCTTTCATATTTATTTGCGCCAATATGTAAGAAGATTTCCACCGTAGATGAATACCTTAGAATTCCACCGTAGATGAATTCCACCGTAGAATCTTTGTTGTGTCCTCGGAGATATTGTATTCATACGGTAGCGTTTAGCCTTTTTCCGTGGATGAATTGACTATGCTAGAGAGCCAGGACTCCTTTCTTAATCAAAAATCCTTCAATATTCTGGAATTAATTGTGCTTTGCAGAATTATTAATACTGAAAGAACAGCTGATATTACTTTTCTTTAGCAAGTTTTAGATTAGCAACGAAACTTGCAGAAGTTGACTTCTACAAGTATTTAGTAGCTTGTGTGACTGTTTACATTGCTTGACGTCTGAGTCAACTTCTGCAAGTTTTGTTGCCAATCTAAACCTCACTTTTAACTTACGTAAAGTACCTACCATCTTCAAAGGAAGACTTGTCAAAAACTGACTTGTATGATTTTTCGGTGCACGGGACTTTTGGCATTGATTGAATTTATTTTTGTCTTTCTCACTCTCACGGAGATATGGTAGGTGCGACATGCAGCGTCGCGGAAGAATATAGCAGAAAAACGACGTTTTACCTAATTACTCAAAAACTAAGCTGGTTATCAAAAATCCGATCTAAGCGTTTTAGGATATTATTATTACCGATACATTAAAACAAAAATTACAATTAAATCCATTGTAGTTTCCGATAAAATATAGAAAAACTGAGATTTTGGAGCAACTTTTGGGAGAACTTTCTATCGAGAAAATTTTATCCAATCGTGTTTCTGCTTCTTAGCGATTTTAGATTAAAGACCCAAAATACATGACGTGTAAATTTGAAAGTAATTTTCTTTATAGTTTTTGCATAAAACTTCATTCAAAATCACCTAAATACGGCTTGTAGGCCGTTAATATTTTTCGTTGATGTTGTACTGAAATGTTCGTATTCATTTCAATAATTATGAGAGCGTCCCGCGTCTGTTGAACCGTAGTACGGCAGTGGTCGGTTTATTGTGCGGGTAATTTAGCTTGTTAAGTTAATTGTTACCGCATCTACTTCGGCTCATTGTAACTCCAAACTCATATTTTGTACATTTTTGGTCACAATATTTTGCTACGTTTGTATAGTAGTGTTGTTATCTCGCTGCAGACCCGGTCATAAATCATTCGAGTGTTTCGCTTTTGTTGTTCACTAAAATCACAGATTATTACTAATCTGTGACTAAAATACAAAAGCAGCAGTGAAGCTCAGCAGTGAAATACAAAAGCGAAACACTCGGATGATTTATGACCGAGTCTGCAGCGAGATAATAACACTAAGTTATAGAACTTTTCGAGTGTTGAAATGTTCGATTTTTTATAATTTGTCGTTGTATTAGTGGTTTGTGGCAAACTAAATATCATTTGACTATCGGTGAAAATATGAGAAAATATGCTGACCTGAGAGTTCTTTTTTTTACAATGTTTTCAAGGAAAATGAAAATGCCAAAAAAAAGAAATAAACAAAGAAAGTCATAAAAAAACCACTATTGAGTATGATTGCTTTACTTGTTTTCAAAGTAAATGAAAATGTAAAAAAAGTAAACAACGTAATAAAAAACCCATAGGTCCAAGAGGCCGCACCCGACTTCAAAAGTGCGGCAATAAATACTCTGTCAAAGTTCGCATACCCGAGCCGTCGCTACACAATTGTTCACGCACACTAGCATCCGCGCACCATACAATTTTCAAATTGACACACTCACACTACAAGAAAAAGTTGCCGCACTCACGGAGCTGTCGTTGTTAGGTTGGGCTCTATCTCTTCGGAGCGCGAGTGACGACCTGTTGTAAATCTATTAAAAAACCACTATTGAGTACCTATGATTGTATTGGATTACTTTAGTTGGTATTACCATGACCCACGATTGGAAACAGATCAAACTTTAACTAATCTCAGAAGTAAACTAGAGTCGCTTTACTCAGCGTGTAAAAAAACTGTACTTGTCAATGTCAGGAACTTTTTGTGTTCGCAATCGCCGCTCGGAACTAGTTTTTATGGTTCAGTAATCGCGTTAGGTCTAGCTTACAAAGTAAAAGGAAATTGATTTTAAGATCAAGAGCCCTTGACTTTACGCTATGGTTTTTTTATACCAAGCTTGATGTAGGTAGTTAACGTAAAATTCATGTACAAAGTTTCTCTACAATTTCGCATTGTAAAGTCAACATCTCCTGAGGATGTCTCGATGTCGGGACGAAACGTGCGTCGAAGAATTGTGTGTGGTGTTTCATGTGGGTGGTGTTCCTTCATATTGGACCATCCCTGCAGATTATTTTCAAGTCGCGGATAGCAAACAAATTAATCTGTCCTGCTGTTACAAAGTTTTGTTCTCGTCTCAACCCCTTTTATAACCTACTACCTCATTGGTCTAGTGGTGCAGGTCTGCAGATCACGAGGTCCGGGGTTCGATTCCCAAATCGGGTCGGTAAAACTTAGTATTGGATTTTTCTATCAGGAAATTCTTAGTAGGTACTAGCCCGAAGTTTGGAAATTGGCGGTGTTCCACTCCCGTGCCTCGTAAAGCACGTTAAGCCGTCAGTACTGCGCTTGATCTCTCTCCGATCATGTCAGTCCGAGCCTCTTGCTTAAATTAATTAAAAAAGTAATCGTTCATTAACTAATCGCCGCAAATTACTAATCCGCTGTGGATATACTTTTGACGCAAACATGTTTGCATTGAGCCCGCGTGAGGTTAACGAACTATTTGTTTTGTACATAAGCCAACATTAATATAATAAAAAATACGATATCAATAAATTAATCAATGAGTGTCAGTTTGTCCCGAATTCAAATAAAATACTCACTTAAGGCTTTAAGAGCTGGCAAACTGGCTCTTTTTTACAATGTTTGAGGCATATTGTTTAAAGAACTGATCATCGAATCCTTACAGAAAAAATATGTTACGGAAAATTAGGGTTTTATGAACAAACGGTATTGACAAGAAAATGAATTTTCTCAAACCCTGTTTCAGAAAAAAATTCCCAAAAAGCATTTAATTTTGTCATACTTTGAAAATTGTCTGTAAAACGGCACAAGCTATTTAATTAATTCTTGCACACAAAAAAAGTACAAAAAAATTACAACAACTTTGATTGACAGTTTTATTTTTAGGCCTTCTAACAATCGTGTAAAGTAATAATTTCCCCGAAATTTAAGTAAATCAGTGTAACGCGGCTGCTCCGTCCCCCTGTAAACTGTCATTCGGCCTTCTTAAAGCCTTAATTGAGAAACTTTTTTGGGTTTTCGAAGTCGGTTAGAAAAGTACATAATGTATTATCAATTCTTGTGCCATAAAAGTTCGCATGTTAGTCGTTAAAAGGGAACTCCGAATAAAAAAAAATTACCCTATATTTATATAGCATGGAAAAATGCCTGAACTTTAAACTCAACAATAATATTACAAACTACTTAAGTCACTCATTTTCCATTCCTGTTTATTAAAAATAATAGATTCATAATATTATATCGTGTGTGATACATGCGAAATCTGGATCATTCACTAGTTGAATTTTACTAATTAATATTCTATCTCAATCATACAACATGACACCTTATTGTCATATTGCATTCAACGAATAAGAAATAACGGGACGTTATTTGCATGATATAATATGAGTTATTTTAATCCTTAAAAAGATAACGGTGCTTTCGGCTTGAGCGGTGATTCGGAATTAAATGACATGTGGCGCGCAATGGCGTCAGGCCAACGCAAACATGTATAGAATTATCTCAGAGTACTGGCGCCATTAATTATGCAGGCTAAACTAGGACATAATTAGTGAAAACCTTTTATTTGCCTTACCCTGCAAAAACCATTTATATGAGTTATTTTAATCCTTAAAAAGATAACGGTGCTCTCGGCTTAAACGATGCTTCGGAATGAAATGACATGTGGCGTAGTAATGGCGTCAGGCCAACGCAAACATGTTTTGAATTATCTCAGAGTACTTGCGCCATTAATTATGCAGGCTAAACTAGGACATAATTAGTGAAAACCTTTTATTTACCTTACCCTGCAACAACCATTAATATGAGTTATTTTAATCCTTAAAGAGTTAACGGTGCTCTCGGCTTGAGCGGTGATTCGGAATGAAATGACATGTGGCGCGCAATGGCGTCAGGCCAACGCAAACATGTTTTGAATTATCTCAGAGTACTGGCGCTATTTATTATGCAGGCTAAACTAGGACACAATTAGTGAAAAACAACGTTAATTTGCCTTACTCTGCAAAAATGATGTAAATGTAGATATAGTGCGTTCAACTCATGTAGAGGCGCCCGATTCTTCCTAACTCCTTACCATTCGCATAAAAATAAGCGATTCTAATGTTCTTAACTCCTTGCGATGCTAAAAAATAAGCGACTGTAAAGGAGTGGGGCGCGTCTTCGTGGATTGAACTATCTATCTATATTATCTATAATTACCCCTTTTAAGTTTGACATTTCAGGAGAAATTGCATTTAAAAGTCTTCATGTTTTTATAGTACCTTTTAAGAACAGAACTTCGTTTTAAAATTTCCCCCATTTCTATGAAGAAATTCTTTGAAATTATCGAGGTCAGTCTTAAGAATCTTCAAATATTATTTTCGGTATATTTGCACAGAATTTTCACATTACAGATTTGGGTCTTGATAGTCCGCGTAGATGTTATCAAGACATGTGTAACTTGTTAACGCAGTTGTTCTAAACCTGTCTAGATAAGTTCGGACAGTGGTTAAGCAAACAGTGGGCATTTCTGTATGCAATGTATGTCCACGATCCACATACAAATTGTCTTAAGTTAGTTATCAGATCAAATACATTGATAACATGCATGTCATGACAGTGTATTGCACAGTACAGATATTTCAATCCCCGATGACGCGCCCCACTCTGTCAAATTCCATACGAATCGAATGAAACATAAGAAATTTTGATAGAGTGAGGCGCGTCTTCGTGGATTGAAATATTACGTGCAATACAGTATTGTGTCCGTCATCAAAATGTCATATTTTGCACACCATTATCCGATCCGATCCGAGCGTTTACACATTATCCGATCCGATATCGGTATCGGACGCCGATTCGATATCGGGGTAAGTAAAATGTATGAAATATGTACCTGCCTTTCACATTGTCCTTTCCGATATCGGATATCGGAGCCGACACCGATATGCTGGCGGCACCATCGGACGCCCGTGAGTCGTCGGACGATAATGTTTGTATGTGTGCTACACGTGTATCTAAATTGTCTTTGTGTGCGTAGAGCCCGATGCGCGGCGGCCATTTTGAGCTTGTTTACTAGTTTGATTGTCATCATGGCGTCGTCATCATTTAAATACAATATAATTACATTATTTGAACTGGTAGAATCTAAACCATGCTTGTGGGATAAAACTCACGAGGAATATGAAAAAATAAAATGCTCCCTCTGAATATCTAGCTTCCACAATGGGATGTATCCATTACTGTCTGTGGACAGATCTTTTTTTGCGTCTCAATTATAATAGATACAGCAAATAAAGTTTTCTATAATTATTAGTCTACCATGATGACCTGCCCGCACTAAGCTATCGAGCAAATGGCCGTATCGGAACGATTTTGTCGGAAATATGTGAAAATAGCACATGGTGTCGGCTATCGGATGTCGGCTATCGTCGGCCGACACCGATATCGGATCGGATAATCTGAAAACGCTCTTATATTGACGTATAGTTAAAAATTAAGTGTACTGTCGTTGGACCTCTAATTTGAATTTTTAACACGTTTATTTTTTACTTTTTCGTAGCTAACTTATGGAATAGTACCAGTAAAATAACAGACCCCCCACTAGTTACTGCTACTATAAACGTGTAAAGTATTTTTACTTTTGAGCCGAGGCAGTTTTATTTACACATCATGATAAAATAACTGGTAGTTTCCATACTCTGCAAAAATATGGCTTACCTACCTACTGATATGGATAAGACAAGATATTATTATCAAGATATAATATTTTTCTAATTAAAACAGTAAAGGTTGATGTTTTTAAATGCCCCATCACAAAAATTTACTCTGTAGTTCATCGAAATAACTTCAAAAATAATTTTAAAATCAAGCTTTCAAGCAATTCGATTAGAGGTCCCTGACCGAAAGTAGACGCGCTTTCTACTCTTTATATGGCCACTATATTTTTGATTCGCTTTTTTAATGTTTTTATTCCATCATAGTTTTTTTTGGGACTGGCATAAACCGCAAAACACCGAAAGAAGTGGCATGTGATTGACATAATCCAGCGAAACGTCTTTCTTCCACGTTTCTGGAACACTCTTCCAGTTTCCATGTTCCCAGCCAAAGGTGCCTCCAAGAGACATTTTCTAGGGAAGCGCGCTCCATCTTATTGCTTTTCATCAGGTATAAACATCATAGTTAAATTGTAGTCAAGCAAACCTATCAATAATGATTAAAAATCTAACCATTTTACACACTTTTATTTAACTTCCAATGTATACTTATTATGTTTGTTGGGTGGAATCTCGCAACTGCATTTTGAAGCAGATATTTAGCAGACTGTATTCTAAATATATGTCGACTAGTTATTTTAATGTACTCCTGCAATAGGGGTACCTATCAAATAAAAGAGTTTTGCAGTGAAGAATACAGATGCATTGCCATATAAAAAGCTTGTTTATAAATATGTTAAGAAAGATTTCTTACTTAGGTATACGTGTAATGAAAGCTAAGAGATGGAAATCTTTGATTCGCCATGATCAATTTGGTTTGGACGTTTGAAGGATCACCGGGTTCGGTATAATTAATTAATCAATTGATATTGAAAGAAAGAAAGGAAGAAAAAAACTTTATTTCACAAGAAAATGCCTCATGTAACAAAACCATACACCTTACGTACTAAAACGATGCCTGGAAAAAGGCCACAACTCAGCATGGTGCTGTGTGCCTTATATAAGCATGCAGGGAGCACACAGCGCTGATTTTCAGTCGGAGCCTTGGACTGGGTGACGCCACGAACTAAAAGAAAAAAACGAAAAATGTTAAATAATTAAAAAAGTGACGTAGGTATATTGGTGGAAACTATCGTAAGAAAATGAATATTAATCGGTATAAATCACTATTCAAGTAAATTTGAACGCCAGAATTCGGTACGTTAGTAGCGTGCTATTGAACAAGGACATTTTTTACTGTTACTCCAAACCTTAATAGGTTTTTACGTTTTACTGTAGTTTTATGACGTCTAATGAATGGGCAACAAGCAACATAATTATTGTTCAATCAAATTATCCCTGCGTTAATTATGTAAGTTGGCTTGTGGCTAGGAATCTTTTTACGAAACCCGTCCTAGGGACAGGGTACCATAGCACTGTTCTATTTTACTTTGAAGTATTAATGTATTGCAGTGTGTAATATTTGAAGGGCACTGTAGCCGACGAGATTATCGAGAAAATTTAAGCTTAAGAGGATCGTCTAGCTGAAAGCTTCCATACAAAAAGCGAAAAGGTTTCCTACCCGCAAATGAACCCGTACGGAAATCGGACTGAATTTTCATAATTTTTAGAAATGTTGCAGATACGCTGAAGCTTTGACGTGTTACTTTTGAAGAAATATTGCTTACATTAAAAGTAAAAGTAAATATGGATGGACTTTTTACATAGTAACAACTACGGAACTGATGTCGCAGGATGATTAGCGCATTGCAGTGCGTCGTATAAACAAAGTTGAATTGCAATGTAAAGTTGTAGGATGCACTGCGTCTGATAAGGGCGTATCCGGTATCGTATCACATAAAGCGGCCCTCTGGGTGTGCCGACAGATGTGAAAACTTATGTCGGTGTCGGTAACAGTAAGGGTAACAGTGTCGCAAGTTCAATGATTTTCCCATCTCAAAAAATGCCCAACGCCGCTAAAGAAGTTCTTGCTTCAAAAAGTAAATTTTCCATTTATTACGTCTTATGTCATACTAGCTGTTGCATGCGGCTTACCACGCATGAATTTAAGTTTTTACATATTCCTTTATAATGTGTCAAACTAAAAAGATAGATTTAAGGTAACGCGGACGTTTTAGCACGTTTAAAGGAGAAAAGTTCCGTCATATATGATTATTGCGTAACTTTAACCGTTTACGCAGCGCACGCAACGGAAGCGCTCAAAAAGGAACAATTTAACCCATTTGGGGTACATTTTTCATTGACGCTCCGCTCCTATTGGTCATAGCACTCATAGCGTGATGTTATTTAGCCTATAGCCTTCCTCGATAAATGGACTATCCAACACAAAAATAATTTTTCAATTTGAACCAGTAGTTCTTGAGATTAGCGCATTTAGACAAACAAACAAACAAATTCTTCGACTTTATAATATTAATATAGCAATATAGATTAAACTCAATAAAATTGTAGGCATGCCTTTAGGACGAGGCCGAATGTCCAAGCGGTGTGCCTAGGGGCTTTTTAAAACAGTTTCAAAACAAGGTGAAACCATCGAGATAAAGTGAGTAAAACACTCATTTTCCTTAATTGAAATCCGTATTTAAAAAGTGAAATGATATTATGTACTTAGTATTATGAATATAAACTGGTTTTCGTGAAACCAGCTAAGTGAATCTCTGGGTCAATGACAACATCATCGGCAGATGCTGCAGGGATTCGTAGACTTACGACATTAGGGCTTTATCACACTAACATTGGTAAAGACCATTGGTAACATTGGTAACATTGGTGACGACCTCCCTAGCGCAGTGGCGGCGCGCTCGGATTCGAGTGGGAGGTCGCGGGTTCGATTCCCGCCACGGACCACTTTGGAATTTTATAATTTTTAAATTGGCTCAGGTCTGATCTGGTGGGAGGCTTCGGCAGTGGCTAGTTACATAGTAGGGCAAAGATGCACCGCCAAGCGATTTAGCGTTCCGGTGCGATGCTGGTAGAAACCGTTGGGGTAAATTTACATACCCTTCCAAGTTAGTACGATAACATCTTAGGCTGCATCTTCATTTACCATCGGTTAGATCGCATTCAAGTACTAACTTGTATAGAATAAAAAAAAAATTGGTTGTCTGTAAAGTCGGTTTACGGACGATAGATTTACGTGATAACGTCTTAATTGGCTTCTCTATCGTTTGTTTTATCGTGCCTCTCTATCGCTTGCTGCGCGCTCTCGCTTGCACGCACAGGCTCACGCGGGACGTTACTATTTTTCATGTGCGTTGCTGGTGTTCATCAATTTATTAAACGTTATCACGTCAAAATGTTAGGCGAGCAAAAGCCAAACTCTGCTATTACTACGGTCTCAGTTGCCTATCATTAGCGTGTAATGCCCTAAAAAATTATTTAAATAAACTTGTATATATTATATTTTGGGAAGAAATCTTTTAAATTGTTTTGTGCCATAATAACATCATGTTTAAATGGCAGATTTGGGGCCCTGGGGCCGTACCACCAATGTTGCAGTACTATTTTGACATTTTCATACTGTGTTGGTATATGAAAATATCAAAGTACATATGTTAAATGATACGCCTTGCTCATGTCAAATAAAGTTCGTCTCACGACTTTGCAATGCAATTTCATATGATGCACTGCACTGCGCTCTCCACCCTGAGACATCGGTTCTAAACACTCTGCATTAGACCCTGAGCATAGCTTCCAAACTTTTCCCTTTTGCCTCTCCGATCTCTTTAAGTTCGTGAAGATAGTACCTACGCCTTTTTGTAGAAATATATAGATGCAACGATGTCGCTTGTCTGCAAATGTTCAACGCTACACTGGTTTGCATAAAATTGTATTTGTTGTCAAGCATAATATTTTAATCTTGATTTATGGGTACTTGTGTTCACTATGTAGTACATTATCTACTTTTATTTGAGTTTAAAGGCTTTATTAATAAGGTGAAATATTACCGCTTTCCTTATGTTATGATGCCTGTTCTGTATCTCATATCATTTTTAACCGACTTCGTATATATGTATGTATTCTGTAATATATATGTATAATGACTTCGTATGTATTCTGATACATGAAATATCAATTATATTATTGTCCTTCAAGATCAGTAATATTTTTATGAACAAAACGTAGATATATAAATGTTATGCTCGCAAATTTCATTGTCATAAGTCTATACAATGTGTAGTTAGTGTGAGAAAAATTGTGAAAAACTAAATGCATTTTTGAATTTCGCGGGCTGGTTTGGCCAAATCATCATCATCAATATCATGTCTATTGCCTACCCTTAGTTTGCCTTTGCTACTCGAGTCATAGACCGCTGACGGCTGCGATGGAAAAACTGAATAAGTATAATTTACACGTGGGTGATAACTATAATTGAATGGTCTGCATACCATTTATTGTTTCAATTTTATTGTATGCAAGAGGCGAGAAAATTTTCCACCGGCGAAACACGGGTGCGACATCTATAAATGAGACATAAATAGTCTTTCAGGATGACGAACGCAGTGCAGTGCGTAGTTGAGACTGCAATTTGCAATGCAAAGTCCGGCCACGCACTGCATCTGACATGGGCTAGCATATCCCTTAGGTTGGTACGGCCAAACTACCAAATTCAAATTATATTTAGTTTTTTACTAATATTGGACTACATAATATATTGAAAGTTTATAACAAAGAGTTTTTCGAGCATAACATTTATACACCTATATTATTTTTTGACGTGACAATGTCTTATAAATTGATGAACACCAGCGACACACATGAAAAATAGTAACGTTCCGCGTAACGTTCCACCTGAGCCTGTGCGTGCAAGCGTGAGCGCGCAACAAGCGATATAGAGGCACGATAAAACAAACGATAGAGAGATGAAATTAAATGAGATCGAGATTATGACGTTATCACGTAAATCTATCGTCCGTAAACCGACTTTACAGACAACCAATTTTTGTTTCATGAAAACATTGCCTAAAATTCTCATTAACCTCATATTGGTTCCTGAAATATTATTTTCTACAGTTTCCCAGACTTGGATCTAATAGAAATCTAAATGAGCAGTCTTTTTAAAAAAATGTAGATGCATAAATGCAAAAAAATGCTCGCATAACTCATTGCCATGGGCCTATAATATATAATAATTAGTCCACTAAGTAAATTTTGGAATTTTCGCGTTGTTACACATCCACCATAACATCAGGTGAAAGTCTTGTTAAGTCTCATGAGTTCTTGTTAAAGTTTTCTAAAAGGACAACAGTGCTCAAATGTGTGACAAAAGAGGGGGTTCACATAGAGAGGGGATTGATTGTTTATTCAGATCTCAGAGGCCTTTGCTAGGCTATTGATGAAATTGATAAACGTAGTACTAAGTTGCACAACGGCCGGTGCTCAGAAATCGGGGACACTGTTACGATCAAGGGCGACCGCCTGATTCAGACTGCTTACTGTACGTGCTACGTATGACTTACGTACCTTCCTACTACATGTGACATGCATTTCTTGTGACACATATCCTTTTTTTTCGAGGCTCTTTTTACCCGATGGAAGAGTTTTTCGCCCGCATCTTGTGTTTGTTTGTAAACTTTATAACCTCGTGTCTTCCAAACATTTGACGGTTTTAAGATTTCATTAGAATTGTTGTCAAAAATCCAAGGGTGATCAGAAAGGTTTTAAAAAATACGGATTTTGGGCGTTAAAATGAAAGTAGTTAGTAAAAAAGTTTAACCATACCTATCGAGTCGGTTAAAGTTCGAGGGAGAAACTTAAAAGGAGAGAAAAAGTAAAAAAATATGTAAGTAGATACGTAAGACAAAAGACATAAAATAAAAATAAAATAAAATAGTTTTAATCTCTTGGCATTCCATAAAAAATAAAAATACCAAAACTCTGCATCGTGATTTTTTACACAAACGCAGTAGAAGATCCGGAACAAATAAAGGCTATAATCAATGATTACTAGAAACCCTCATAAAATAAATAAATAAATCGCAAATGAAATAAGTATAATAATTAAGCATTTAACGAATACAAATAACGAGTATATGCTTAACTAACGACATAATATGAACACCTTGTTATTTAGAGTGTTATTATCGTAATTATCGATACTGCTCGTATGTTCTGACTAAACGGTGCACATTTGACGAGTTTCCATTGTTGACACACGACACGACACGACATCGTATTGACGACCAGACGGTTAATCGTCCGAAAAACGCTATATTTGTAGAAGTTTTTTTGAAAGAAAGTCTGTCCTTTTCTGACGGTATAGCGCAGGGGGCTAGGCGAAAGACGATTCATTTTTTGCCTGACGAAACTATGAAAATCTTCGAAAATCACGAAACACGTTTACATAAAAGTGTTTAACATTCTTAATATGTAAAAATGTGAAGATTGCGTAAAATCAAATAAAAGAATTTTAATGGGCAGACCTTTGCATTAATTAACCTTTTAGCAGTAGGAAAAATGTGTAAACTTACTTTCTACATAGGTTGCCTAGATTTTTGTTATTTCTTGAAAATAAACAGCAACTAAATATTACAAGTTTATTAATTATTTATTGTAAAATTGCTGTAATACGTCATCCTTTCTCCTTATTGTACCTATAAACATGCATCAAATCGCGACAATAGACATATACTTACCGCAAGCCACCAACAATAAGGCCACGCTGTAGTTCGCTCATCAGCCACCTATGACAGGGGCGGGCCCTACTGTTTGCTTGTACGAAATAGATTTACGTCAACTGTTCGGATGCCCATATCCTGAGGTTTCTTATATCACGACACATTTGAATTTAAATAGGTTAAACTTTCGAAAAGTCGTGTCGTCAATCGCTATTCAATGGACACGCGTCTCTGTGTATTGCACATTGTTAGGTGACAGCTACTGCTGTAGTGGAGTAGCGCCTAACGAGACAAGTGGCCCGATTTCTTTAAGGTGAAGGCTATCAATCACTTGTAAATAGCGTTCAATATTTACTAATGCTGTTACACAAATGAAAAACTTGATAGCGTTTATAGTTTTTTTTGCGGTTTGAACAGTGAACTCTTTTCTTGGATGGAAGCTCTTTTCTTCTATGAGAGAATATTTATTGAAGTATGCTTTTTGACACTCAGTTTAGGAATTACAATTTTATATATTTAATAGCTGTACCCGGCAAACGTTGTTTTGCCATATAAATTTTTTTCTCACTTAGGGCCATAAAATATAGATAACAACCCGCTCCCAGACCTAGAGAATATACCTTGAAAATTTCATAATGAACGGAGCCGTTTCGGAGGAGTTTGGTAACAAAGAAAAGCGAGAGAAATCAATCGTTTAAAATGCTCTAATTTTAGAATGAACGAATTTTTAAATGTCAAAGACTCTTGATACCACAGTACTTAGCAGCTTCCATCTTCTCACAATATCAACAATTTATGGATACATAGGCCATATACGGCCATAGTAAACGTATGGTGGAAGAACCGAAGAAGGTGACCAAAACTGGAACTAACGTCGTTGATTTGTACAGCACTTTGCTGTCTGTCTCTGACTAAACGGACCAATTCCGGTACATAAAACAGCCTGAACAATTTTTTACTACAATAGCTTCAAATGAGATGAAGACGACGTCGTTTTCAACGAGCCTTCTACAGAGTTTAAATATAACAGCCTGAATAGTTTTTACACTATAATCAATTTAAATGAAGTAAGTAGTTGATAAAGACGACGGCTCTTTCAACGCGTTCAATGAATTTAACACTTA
Source organism: Coenonympha arcania (assembly GCA_036785405.1). Classification (NCBI taxonomy): domain Eukaryota; kingdom Metazoa; phylum Arthropoda; class Insecta; order Lepidoptera; family Nymphalidae; genus Coenonympha; species Coenonympha arcania. Next base: position 1,604,884 of record CM072078.1, on the reverse strand, counting down.
ACTCAGCCCATCATATGGGAAATTTTAAATCGGTTTAGAACCGGACCAATTCCGGTACATAAAACAGTCTGAACAGTTTTTACATTATAATCTCTTCAAATGAGGTAGTTGATGAAGACGACTACCCTTTCAATAAGCCATTCTATAGAGTTCAATGAATACAACACTTAGTTCATCCCATGATATGGGAATTTGTGTAAAAGCGGACCAATTTCAGTACGAACAGCCTGAATAGTTTTACACTATAATCACTTTAAATGAGGTAAGTAATTGATGAAGACGACGTCCTTTTCAACGAGCCTTCTACAGAGTTTAATGAATATAACACTTAGCTCACCCCTTGATAATATGGGAAATTGTGTAAATCCGACCAAAGGCGGACTAAACTGGACCAATTCCGGTACATAAAACAGAGCTTGAACAGTTTTTACATTATAATCGCTATCAATGAGGTCGTGACGGCCTTAGTTTTTACATTTCAGCCGATTTTCTATAGCCAAGGATGCACTCGTATTGAGATAATGATTGCTATACAATTTCGTTGGAGGGTTATTGTCTTATGAATACGAGTAGGAAATATAGTGAATTGTATACTTAATGAAGTTATTTTCTATAGTAGACGTAGGTACAGTAGCGGAATGAAAAGGTTCGTCAATTTTCAAAGTGATTCGTTTGCACTATGTCGATTGTTTTATAGTATGTTGACATTATGGACTCTTGCAGTATTAGTGCAAGGGAAAATCGACACTAAGATGACGAACCTTTTCATTCCGCGACTGTACGTGTTGTGGCTATAGAGCTTTATCAGTTTACGTAGTCCACTGCTGGGCATAGGCCTTTGTTTGTTGTCTCAAGCGTTTTGTTGTTTTATGAATAATATCTACCCTGTGTGACGAGAATGGATAGGATAAGGAACGAGTACATAAGTTTGAAAGTTGCGCCAATAACAGAAAAGATGACGAGTAAAAGGTTAGCGTGGTATGGACATGTTATGCGGAGGGATGAAAGTCATGTCACTAAAAGAACGATGAGTATGCATGTGCAGGGACGAAAAAGTCGAGGAAGACCGAAGAAGAGATGGATGGATTGCGTGAAAGAAGATATGCGTGTGAAAGGAGTGGATTGCGAGTTGACGGCTGATAGGAGCGAATGGAAGGAGAAGACATGTTGTGCCGACCCTACATAAAGTGGGAAAAGGCAAGGAAGAAAGAAAAGATCTACCCGGGTTACTCCGCTAGAACCCCCAAAAACGACTTTTTGGTCTTTTTGGATTGTTTAAGACTTGTTCTAGTACAATTATCGTAAAATCGAGATCGGCATGACTTACGCGAGACAGATGTTGTAACAAAAGACACGTGCGGTAATAAAATGAAATATGGCGCATTGTCCACCGGCCTTCGACGACAAATCGGTTATCGTTCACCGTTACCTCATCATTAGATGATGGGATGGAGGTACTCGCTGAAATTAATTAAATTCGGCAAGTTCTCAGCAGACTTCTGTCTCTTGTCTCTACTGTTATCAGAGTTAGAAAACTGACAATTAATTAATCTCTAGTAGAAAAAGTCTGGATATAGGATAGGTTATTAAGGTGAAACACTGATTCTAAGTCTGGATAGGATAGCTTATTAAGGTGAAACACTGATTCTAAGTTTGGATAGGATAGGTTATTAAGGTGAAACACTGATTCTAAGTCTGGATAGGATAGGTCATTAAGGTGAAACACTGATTCTAAGTCTGGATAGGATAGCTTATTAAGGTGAAACACTGATTCTAAGTTTGGATAGGATAGGTTATTAAGGTGAAACACTGATTCTAAGTCTGGATAGGATAGGTCATTAAGGTGAAACACTGATTCTAAGTCTGGATAGGATAGCTTATTAAGGTGAAACACTGATTCTAAGTTTGGATAGGATAGGTTATTAAGGTGAAACACTGATTCTAAGTCTGGATAGGATAGGTCATTAAGGTGAAACACTGATTCTAAGTCTGGATAGGATAGGTTATTAAGGTGAAACACTGATTCTATTCCGTCCTTCTCACTCTTACGAAGACGATTGTGGATGTAACAGGCAGCATTACGAAAGAAAATAGCAGAAAAACGTCTTTTTACCTAATTACTAAAAAACTTAGCCAGTTATCAAAAATCCGTTCTGCGAACAGCGTTTTTGGATATAATTATTATCGACACATTTAAAAATTGAAATTTCAGTTAAAAATTTGAAAAATGTTGATTTTGGAGCAACCTTTCTATCGAGAAAATTTTATCCAGTTGTGTTTCTACTTCAGAGCAAGATTAAATACCCAAAATATCACGTTTAAAAAGTAACTTGTTGTGTGCATTAAAGTACTTTCATTTAATTTTAATCAGTGAATCGAGAAGTTCATGCAATGGTGAATGTGCTGATTCACTCACTCACTGACTGATTGATCACCTCTCCTGAACAATTTTGAATGAAAAAAAATTTTTTCAATAACCATTTCGTATAAAAGAAAAAAAATCGGAGGAAAATACGGAGAGAGCTGATGATTGAGGATTTCGGAGACGGGTAAAGAGCACGGCCAGGGTATCGAAGTTAGGTGGGGGGTGCTCGACCAAATGTCACCCGAAACGTCAGGCAATTGGCAGTGAGTTGAAAAAAATTCAAAATGGCGGATTCAAAATGGCCGTCAAACGAATTTCGCCAATATCTCGAAGATTATAAAAAATGTCAGAACGGTTTCTTGACAAGAAGTGATCAGGACTATATCAGGATATAAAAAAAAATTGAAAATGGCGGAATTTATTTATTTCCATAGAAAATGTATGGCGAACTTTAAAGGGATTTTTTACGGGCGGGAAGACAGCACGCGGGCCATAATATGTGGCCTGCGTCTCCACGCACCCTACTAGTAACTATATATATCTACATCCTACAGTATAAAAATAAGTAGGTATAACAAGATCCGACGTAATGCCAGTAATAGACAGTGAAAATAACAGATTAGCACGAGATTCGCTCCAGTCACGGTCCGCGTAGCTCGAGACGCGAACAGTGGAGTCACGAAGGCTTTTGTGATGATGCCCAGTAAAACAGATAAAATCCTATTTGTTCCTACGTCAATGATAATTGATAACTAATGGAGCCACGCTAAATATGGACGACACATATTTGCGGAATCATTGAGATATTGAATACATTTTAAGAGTCTATTTTTGATTCATTTAAATAAACAATGGAATGGAATGGAAGCAGGCGTTATTTTTGAGTGACTAGCGTACTCTACGATTTCGAATTGTGAAGTCGACATCTCCTGAGGATGTCCCGGTGTCGATACGAAACGTGCGTCGAAGAAAGTGTTGGAAAATTTGTGTGTGGTGTTTCATGTGGGCAGTTTTCCTGCATATTGCACCATACAGAATCTTTTCAAGTAGCGGATTATAGCAAAACAAATTAATCTGTCCTGTAAAGCTTGACGTGATCCATCTGATGGAAAGTGATGATAAAGTCTAAGGTGGAACGCGCTTGCCTAAGAAATGCCTATTCACTCTTGAGTTGAAGGCGCCCAAGTTGTAGAAGCTTGGGAGTGTATTCCAGACCTTTGCAGTGCGTATCAGGAACGAGGAATCAAACCGCTTCGTACGTGTCTTTGGTACGTCAACTATGTTGGGGTGAAAGCCTTTTCGATTTCTTGCCGTTCTATGGTATAGACAAGTGACGGGGAAACCAAATTAAACAGTTCCTGAGCATACTCTCTGAAAATATTCTACAGAAATTCGAAACTACCTTCATGATACCCAGTAACTAAAGGTTGAAAACACATGCTTCACCTTTCTGCCATAAGATCGCAAGACGTCGAGGGCGGTGGTATCCTTTTTTGGTTGACATCCAACAAACTCACACGAAACGTTTTTCTTTCACGTTTCTGATAAATGTCCTTTCAGCCCATTTTTAGCCTCTCTGTGTTCCCAACCAAGAACAACCTGGATGATTTCAAGGTGAATAGGCATTTTCTAGGCAAGCACGCTCCACCCTAGACCTCATTATTGTTTTCCATCATATAAACTTAATATATCTACATTTAAAAATAAATGTTCAAGTAAATTTAACTTTTAGTTTATCATTTGTTACGCTATATAAATAACTGAGTGACAGAAGGACACTTTAAAGTGCCTTCTTTAAAGCGATTCGCGACAGTGATTTGCTTTTACGATGTCCTTTAGCTACTTTGCAATTGTGTCACAAAGTGAAAAATGGTGCAAACTGTTTACGAAACTTTGTGTTCACGAGAAGTGAACTGTCATGCTTATCATTGGTATCTATTCTTGACATACTTCTTTCGTACTAGAGAAGTCCACAGTCACAGCTTAAATCTTCAAGTCAATTTACCCGGGTAAATTGGCATTTGCTGTTTTCACTCTTAGCACGATACGCTTACGCTTACGAGCCGTGTGCGAACACGGCTCGTAAGCGTAAGCGTATCGTTATGACGCAACGCGTTCGATACCTGCAACTGGTAGGATTATTAGACTGGTATTCTTTAACCAGTTTGACGAATTCAGTTATTTTTTCAGTCACACATAAAGTCAAAAGTCATAAGAAATAGAGGTTCAGTTAAATTCAGTTGTGTTAAAAAGAAAAGAAAACTTTTTACGCATGTGTTTTATGCCAGTACGCTAAGACTATCGTAATGACAATAAACACCTCCTACGATTGCGTCGTCTGCGGCTATGTTTGAACATGTTCGTGCTCATACTGCTCTTGTCGTACGCGTGGATTACACTACGCTTACGCTTTCGAGCCGTGTGCGAAGGGGCTTAGTGCAACCGAACTACAACATCTGTTAAAATTTCAAGGTGTAAGTAACTATCACGGTTCAAGCGATACAGCCTGCTGTCAGACAGACGGACGGCGAAAGTCTCACCAAAAGGGTTCCATTTTTGACATTTTGGTATGGAACTCTAAAAACGGCACTACGTACGTTAGTACCCAAAAATGTGTAGAAGTTATAACGTTTAAAATCGTGACACAGAGCATTTAGCACAGAGGCAATGCGCGTGCTTTACCAATTTATTTTTATTATTTTTGAAACTGCGTCTTGGATTAAAGTCAATACATTACTTAACTATGTTAGGATGTAACTAAACTTTTGACTCGGGGCCGATCAAAGGTTATGCTAGATTGATGAGGATATTCATTTATGTTCGCGTAATCTGTTCTGTTCCAATTGGAACCCTCCGGTTTGTTCAGGGATGACGGTAAGAGGCCTCACGGGATGACGATAGTACCGTGGTCGATGTCGTGGTGCCTTGGTGTGGGATGCAACCTGCGTTGATACGTTGGCTGCATCCCACTAACCGAGCACGTCCCACGGGGCTGGTACAGCTGCAGAATCCGCACAAACCCTTAAGCGCCGCAAATACTCAGTCATACAGACTACATTAATAAAGGTTCAGTCATTTGTAGGACTAAAATTTTACGGCGCTTGCGTTTGAAACGCTGGGCCCATGGTCATCCGATACAAAAAAATTCGTCAATATAGTATCCCAAAAATTGGTCCAAGCGTCTGGTGACCCGAGAGCTAGCGCTTATTTAGCTCAACGGCTAAGTTTAGCCATACAAAGAGGTAATAGCGCCAGCGTCTTGGACACTATGCACATAAATGATCAGTTGGATGGTGTATATATTTTGTAAATATCCAAATTTTAATATTATTAAATCGCGTGATCTTATTTTTATCAAATAAAGCATATTCTATTTTTGCATGATTTTTAATCAAAAAACCTAAATAACTGCTAATGTAGTGTTCATTCAACTTTATACTACTGCTGAAGTTTATTGAAACAAACTGCAAACTGTGTGAAGGCTAACCTCAGGCTAACCAATCGTTCTTAGCAAAGCGATGGCAAAAAATAAATAAACATGTTTTATTTTTATCAACCAGGTATCATCTGTTTTGCAAAAGAAAAAAGATAATTAGGCAGTTAAGTACTTTTTGCCTATTGTTTTTCCATCAGTTAGCATCAGCAAAGTGCGAGATCGCGTTTTCTTTAGCTACCAAATAAAATATAGCCTGTATGACACTGATGAGAAAACTCAGGATATGGGCATCCGAATAATTTACATAAACCTTTTTCGTACAAGCAAACAGTAGCGCCATTTGTCAAAATTCCATAGGTGGCTGCTGAGCGAACTACAGCGTGGCCTTACTTCTGTTGGTGTTATTGGCACCGATAAACTGGCGACATTTTTCACACCGTCCGCCCTGTCGAGGGTCGATATCAATTCTGTAGACTGTATGAGCATATTTGTTAAAAAAAAGTGTTAAGTATTCTGAAATTTTTTGGCTTGACCCAGGAATAGAAACTAGAACTCGTCTGATCAAAGTCACCACAAAACCGACGGGATTGTATCTATGTGGAGCTCGGATCATAGATAAGGTCACCGTCAAAGTGTGATTTGTGCTGTCACAACTAATCCACACCTCCCCTCAGCATCTCTAAACAGCTATATCGAATCTCAGCAAATGAGCGACCGTTTCCGGCTCTAAGATTGGCTATATTTAACTATAGTTAACATCCAGCGCCTCAGAGATTTAACCGTAACCGCCATGCAAATTGTGGCTGAAACGTGTGTAATGAAAAAAGAAATATGTAAATTAAAAGAATTACTTGTCTTCTCAGACACTGATTTGCATTTAAACATAAAAAGCATAATTATCTTATCAGTAGATACTATTGTTCCATTCAATTTACGTTAAAGCACACCCAAGACGCTTTGTATCAAGATTTTTTGTTTTGTCACCTTGAGACACTATAATAACTGTCGATACCTCGATTATTGGTTTTCTCAGGACCCCAGTAGCGAGCTGGAAACAGATAGAGGAGAGATAAAGTAAAACGACAGAAAGAGAAAACAACGTTTTGGTAAATAACGTCGTAGGTATATTAGGCGTTATTGCGAACTGAATTGCACTTTATTATGTCAACGCTAGAGACGCTATTTATTTAAATCATTTTACGGTAGAAGTAAATATTATTCACAGTAAGGTCTCTCGTATTACTGCTAGCCGATATTAAAATATTTCATACAAATACACTTGCACTTAACTTAACCTTGCAATCCTCAACCTGCATGCGACTCCCCGTCCCAAAAATTAGCACACATTTACATACACACACACACACACACACACACACACACACACACACACACACACACACACACACACATACACACACACACACACACACACACACACACACACACACACATCACATCACATCACTCCCACACTTAACATATGCTCTGCAACGCACATATGTATAATGCATTTGTATTCAGTTACTTATATTACAATTTCCTGTCTTGGTAATTAAGTCATAACTAAGGAGAGAAACTGTCGTCTGAAATACAGGTACCTATATATTATGTACATTATTATTTTTCTTAGTTATAATATGACCTTGAAAAAGTGTACAAAAAATGTTACTTTGAATAAATATTTGAATATTTTGATTTAAAAAAAAAAGTCGTTAAAACAATTTATCGTGCGACAAATAGCGAATCTGCAAACCCCAGGCTTCGTGCAAGCGCCGCGAGCGCCAGACTCGGACTATCGACAACTTAGCATTTATCATTGTCAAGCCGCTTATTTGTATTTCATTTTTCATGATAAAACACCATACTAATCAGTACCGTTCGCACGCTTGACGTGAGCTCACGTAACCGCGTGTCGGCTCGCGCAAATTTCGATAATCCTCCAATTCACGCGTTTTCCTCCCTAGTGATGTTTTGTTTGCACTAGTAACATAGTAGCGTTTGTATTTGTAAGTAAGACTCGTACCGATGACATTATGCCTCATATAGGTGTTGCATAATTATCTATGTCAATAGAAAACGTGCCTGAATTTCAAACAATGAAATAAGTCATTACATTATCTGCCGGAGGATCTTAGGGATTTCTCATGCAATCGCACGCATGTTTACTAGAATAGGATTTCAGTTGACATTTATATCTATTATGATCTACTTGGCCATTGTTTATTGCTTATTTGTTTACCTTAAGTACTTAATCTATTTTGTTGTGCTATTTAACAAGTATTTGAGTGATATTGATATTTAAATTTATATGTTACTCAATTAAATTATAATCCGTTTCGAAACTTAACATAGGTAAATATTTCTTGCGCCCCATTTTCACATGTTATCTTTTTAAGTGCGTCGACTACTAATATTATTACCGTTTTAAGCTTTTACTCGTATTATTTTTTAAATATAAAATTTAGTCATTTAACATACTCAATTAAGTACTACATAAAATTACTTAAAAAGGTAATTTAAATTTTTATTATCACGTTTTTATTATTTAATCATTTACATAGGTGTTTTATTCATAATTTTGTTTAATTTTATTACTAAAATATACGTTTAATTTTTATTACACTCAACCTTTTCCAACTGAGTGATTTTTGTACGTTTGTACATATTTATTAGGAGTAATATGTTTCGAGAGTCCGTAGTCAATTTCCAGGGGGTGTTTTTAAATTAGATGTGTATTTAAGTTTGGAATGTGATAAGCTGAGGTATCCTAAGAATACCACGTTTACGATAGGATTTTGGTAGATGATTTTAGCTTAGTATTGCATAAGTTTGTCTTACTCTAGTTCTTCAATATTGAGTCTTAGTCTGGTCTCCCATCTGCAAAAATTGGCATTCTTATCCTATATGTATATTAACCAAATTTGCTTGTTGTTAGCCATCGTGGCAGAAATAAGTTGGCTTTTTCTGTCTTACGTAATCTCCTATTTTTTAATAATGCCATCTTTTTTTTCTGGAAACATTGTGAAAAGGAAAATTAAATTATAACTTGTCAGTGTGGCTTGGAGATTAAATAAAACCTAATCAGCACTATTATAAAGTAGCTCTCCTGTGTTTTTTCAGTACGACATGATAGAGCTTATGTAGATATAACTATCAATTTGTAAAGGTACCAATATGATATACAGCTGGTAATTGGTATAACAGCCAGGTATAGATAGTTCAACTCAGTTGTGCGCGCGGCCCTATGTGTGCGTGGGCTTGTAAATATACAACTCTATGTATGTATTGCTCGGACGACGACTGCCGCGGCACTGCCACACGAATGAAAGTTGTATAGTTACAAGCCCACGCACACATAGGGCCGCGCGCATAACTGAGTTGAACTATCTATACCCACTTTAGGGTCTTTTATTTCACTGCAAACACGTTATTGTCAAATTTCATAATCGTAACGTTTTTGAAGACCACTGAGAGGGTGATTACTTAATATAGAAAAACTTAGACATGTTCAAACACCCCCACAATATTACTCCCTACCTCTCATCGCAATTTTTACTCTAAAATCGTTAGCATACTAACAAATGACGGGCATTCGTCACAAACTCCGTTTACCAGCTAACTAATACAGGTAGGTACGATCGTTTCCACTTGCTTGGTTTCGCGTTTTTGCTCAACCTTGTCTTGGACAGTTTCATGCTTGTCTTCATCTCATCGTTTTAATTCGACTGACCTCGTTCAGCCCGACACATCGCTTAGGTGTGAAACACACGGAAGACGTTGCATAAACCGAGTTGTTTTGTAGAAGGATTTTTAGCAACTAGAAGGAATCATCGTCATCGCGTGCCTTCTTCCTTAAATTGAAGTTTGGCGGTCAACAATTGAAAAGCCTTCCTATTAAGTGCCGCTTTCTTTAATTCTGGGTAGGTAAGTCCGGTCCACCCCATTATATCGTCCAGCCATTTGCGTCTCTGGCGCCCTGGAGACCTCTTCCCAGCAATTTTTCCCTCTAAAACCAGTCTCGGGAAGGAAAACTGCTCTTCTCTTTGCAGGTGGCCAAAGAAAGCAAATTTTCTGCGCATACTGGTGGGCATCAGCTCTCGATCTTGTCCAACTCTTTCTAGTACTTTCTTATTAGATGTGAAACTGTTCCACTTGATTTTAAGCACTCGAAGGAATACACTACAAATAAATCTGAGTGTCTGTGCTTTTTAAAAATAAATTAACATATCAGCTAGGATGTGTGCGTAGAGATAATATGTTCCTCAGTCTGTATACGTTGGTCGCACTCTTTTCTCTTTTTAATCCAAAAAGATAGACAAAGAAAAATGATCGCTTAAAGTAGAGAGACATATCTGTACGTGCGCATGCTGCATACACAGGACATTATTTATACACACCACAATCTAGCCCCAAAGTAAGCGATAGCTTATGTTATGGGTATGCTAGATAACTGTTAAATAAGCATAATACTTAATACACATAAATATTAAAAAAAAACACACAGAAACTGGAAAACATTCGTGCACATCACACAAACATTTTCAAGATGTGGGAATCGAACCCACGACCTCCGACAAGTGGGCAAGACTACTTACGTTGAGCCATTCAGTCGTCTTTGTCTTGTGGACTTAAAACATGTAATGAACTCTTTGATCCTTTAGCTCTCGAGTGATGTGATTAAATGCATGTAGATGATAGATGCATCCAAATGCATCCTCCGACTTTGTTTTAATCAGTTTTCATAATCTCTTACAAGCGTCGCTGCTAGAACTCATCTTATGTGTTTCCGACTTTAAATCGTTTTTATTTGATTGACTAAACAGATATTCGCTTGCTTTTTTTGTTACATTCAATCACGATACAAAGAACCGACAAAGTATTGAATTGCTCTTAGATAACTTTGTTATGTAAGAGGTAGTAATTTATTTCGTTGCATTGTGATTATTGAAAATACAATTTTTAGAGAAAATTAAATACATGGAATTCGTTATTGTGCTTTCATTCTATTTGAGCTATGATGAATATTTTACTTTTGAAAAAAAAAGCTTTTTATTTGTTTGTGTTGGAGGTTGATACTTCTTGTAGACTGTTACTGGCTATTATTCGTAATCTGTCACATAGTGACTTGTTATGTTTGGTTGTCATCATTATTATATATTACTCAATAAAATGTCTGGACGAAAATATTTGTTGTTTTGTGATATACAATAATCAATTATATATCGGTGCTGGGTGCTGCTGGGATTCTGCTAGGCACTTTCCATTTGGTTATGGGCCCAGAGCCCAAATAATTTCCGATATCGTAAATTGTGAAATTGGTAAATACGCACTTTCGATGATGACGGATGACCAGAGTTCGTCAGGTTCCATTTTTGGAATAAAGAAGCTTGGGGGTGCAGATGGCTTTGAGGTTTGGAAGTTTCAAGTCCAAAACTACCTGGAATGTAAAAACTGGTGGGTGGCTGTAGAAACCAAGGAAGTCACTGCAGAACTCAAAGATGCGGATCGACAGGCGCGTACTACCATGTGTCTACTGTTGGAGCCTTCATGTTTTTCGAATGTCTACAATTCGAAGACCGCGCATGAGGTATGGCACAAGCTGTGTGAAGCATACGAAGATAAAGGCTGGGGTAGACGTATATCACTGCAGCGTCAATTATGGTCATGTAAGTTGGAAAACTTTTCGAGTATGGAGAAATACATCTCAAAGGTACTATCCATAGCACAACAATTGGCTGCAATAGACGCGAAAGTCTCAGACGACTGGATCATTACCATTTTGCTTGCCGGATTAACATCAGACTATAACCCGATGATAATGGCAGTGGATAATAGTGGAAAGGATATTAGCTTAGAACAGATTAAAACTAAACTGCTGCAGGAGGCTAATAGACAAGCTGAAACAGCTGGAGATGGAGCTGGAGAGCAAGCCCTCGCCTCTAAACAGGAAAAGGCACCCAAAAACAATGCTCGTAAACCAGTGCGCAAGTGCTTCAAATGTCACAAAGAAGGACACAAGGCAGCTGAGTGTAAGAAGCTGAATGCCGGTATTGTCGGTATGTGCATGAGTACGATGGATACCAAGGTTAAAAGCGATTGGTATGTAGATAGTGGATGCTCGACTCATATGACTTACGATGCGAAAAAGTTATGTAACTATCAGAAAGTTAAAGGTAACTTGACAATTAAAGTGGCCAATGGAGATGTAATACCAGTTGAAGGTAGAGGAAATGCTATGCCAAAAGTTAGCGAAAGTACAGATTTCACATTGAAAAATGTTCTACATGTTCCTCGTTTATCTTTGAACTTGATATCAGTAAGCGATCTTGTTAAGAATGATTTCGCGGTTAATTTTGGCAAAGGAGGTTGCACTATCAAGAATAAAAACGAACAAATAGTTGCGACGTGCAATGAAGTTGACGGAATTTTCAAATTGAATGAAAACGTAAACTATGTCAACGCTACATTGTCAAATGAACCTCTGTCAAATTTATGGCACAGAAGATTGGCGCATTTAGGACAAAATAACATGCTGATATTGAGAGATTTGGTAACTGGTATGAAATTCGACAGTAAACAAAGCATTGAGCCATGTATTCCATGCGTAAAAGGTAAGACATGTAAAAGCCCGTTCAAAAACAAAGGCACACGAGCAAAACAGATCCTTGAATTAGTACACACGGATATCTGCGGTCCAATGGAAGAGCCATCGTTTGTTGGTTCTGTATACATGTTGCTGTTTATCGACGATTACACGCGCAAGACGCATGTTTATTTCTTAAGAAATAAGAGTCAGACTTTCGACACGTTTCGTCGGTATAAGGCGGAAGTAGAAAAAGAGACTGGTAAGTTGATAAAATGCCTCAGATCTGACAATGGTACTGAATTTTGTAACCATGCCTTCAATAGATTGTTCAAGTCAGCTGGTATAAAGCACCAAACAACGGTTCCGTATACACCCGAACAAAATGGGGTAGCTGAAAGGGCGAATAGATCGATAATTGAAAAAGCAAGGACGTTGCTTTGTGAGGCGAATCTAAGCAAAAAGTTTTGGGCTGAGGCAGTCCATACCGTGGTATATTTAAAGAATCGAAGCCCTACAAAGGCGGTCACGAATAAAGTACCTGAAGAACTATGGTCTGGTAAGAAAGTAAACTTGAGTCATTTAAAAGTTTTCGGATGTTTGGCGTTTGCATTGAAACCGAAGCAGAAAAGGCAAAAGCTTGACATGAAGACTGAAGGTTTGATTTTTGTTGGCTACTGTGAGCTTACGAAAGGTTACCGACTGATGAATCTACAGACTGGCAAGATAACTATTGCTAGAGATGTTAAGTTCTTGGAAAACGTGTTTCCTGGTGATGGTACGAATGTGACGAAGAACGCAGTTGTTCCTTTGTCCATAGAGGAGGAACGAACTGAATCTACGATATTGGATGTAGATCCTGATGTTCACTCGAACAGTGAAGATGATTTTCAGGATGCAAATATAGGAAGTACCGAATCCGCTACGAATTCAGAAGTGAGTACTGAGCCGAGTACTGAGCCGAGTGCTGAGACGAGTATCGAGCCAAGATACAACCTACGTGCACGAAAGCCGGTGGATTATTCAAGTACGTGCATCAACGCTCTCGCGGCAATTGACAGCGATCCGACGACTGTAGAGCAGGCGCTAGCTAGGCCTGATCGTGAGCTATGGCAGAAGGCCATGGACGATGAGCTGCAATCGTTGAAGGAGAACCAGACGTGGACGCTAGTCGACTTACCACGTGACAAAAAGCCGATACAATGCAAATGGGTCTTTAAGATTAAGCGAGATAGCGATGGTAAGGTCTCAAAGTATAAAGCTAGGCTGGTAGCGAAGGGATTTACTCAGGTACGTGGCGTAGACTATAACGAAACTTATTCTCCGGTGGTTAGGAGCTCGACTTTGCGACTTTTATTCACATTAGCTGTAGAATATGATTGGGACATAGATCAGTGGGACGTAACGACTGCTTTCCTTTACGGTAAACTAAAGGAAAATATTTATATGATGCAACCTGAAGGTGCTGTCGCCAAGGGTCAGGAGACGAAGGTCTGCAAGTTAAATAGGTCGTTATATGGTCTGAAGCAAGCGTCGAATGCTTGGTTTCATGAACTTGACCGAGAGATGCTTAGCTTAGGTTTCAAGCAATCGAAGATAGAGCCTTGCTTATACCAAAAGTTGTTAGGGGATAAAGATAGGATAGTTGTAGTTATTTATGTTGATGATATTTTCATTTTTTGTAATTCTTTACACAAAAAAGAAAAGGAAAAGTTAAAGACTGGGTTATTGAAAAAGTTCAAGGTAAAGGATCTAGGTCGAGCTAGACATGTTTTAGGCATGAGACTTAGGAGGGATGAAGACACCATTTACCTTGATCAGGAACAGTATGTTATTAACGTGTTGCAGGAATTTGATATGACGGATTGTAAATCAGTCATTACCCCCATGGAAGCCGGTCTTAGACTGGAAAAGGCTCATGATGGTTGTAGGTTGCCATATCAGAATCTGGTAGGATGTCTGAACTATTTAGCCCAAAATAGTAGGCCAGATATCGCGCATGCCGTTAGCGTTCTATCACAGTTTAATTCATGCTACGATGAAATTCATTTTAAGTGTGCTAAACGGGTGCTAAGATATTTAAAAGGGACGTCTGATTTTGCGCTTACTTTCCGAAAGTCAGGTAAATTAAAACTTACTGGCTACGTGGATGCTGATTGGGGTGGGTCATATGATAGGAAATCCTTTACGGGTATGATGTTTATGTTAGGCGATAGTTTAATAACGTGGGAGAGTCGCAAGCAAACGTGTGTTGCTCTGTCCTCTACCGAGGCAGAGTACATAGGTCTTAGTCAAGCTTCAAAGGAAGCGATTTATTTGAGGAGTTTGTTAAAAAGTTTAGTAAATGATAGTTGCGACAAACCTGTAGTCATTCATAATGACAATCAGTCTGCACATCATATTGCGAGAAACAAGATGAACCATAATAGGACGAAACATATAGATATTAGGTTTCACTTTGTTCGCGAAGCGATATCCAATGAGGCGGTAGAGGTAAAGTATGTGCCTTCACAAGAAATGCTGGCAGATATGTTGACAAAGCCTCTGTCAGGACCCAAAATAAAGTTAGCTTTAGCGAGATTACCCATTAAGAGGGCGGGTAGTGAAAGTGGTGTAACTTAAGTTTTTCATATGTTGTTTTTGTACTGTGCGAATATGTTTAGGTTTTTATAATGGTTTAATCTCTGTTTTGTTTATTTTTCGTGGTTTTATGTAAGGTGTAGATTTGGAAACAGTCAAGTACAATGTATTTGTGTACACTCGTGTACAAAGGTGCATACACACTTGTCCATCTTTTGGTATTTGTAACCTAGTGTGATTTAAGTGTGGATGTACACTTGCTAGTCTTAAGGGTGCGTACACATGTGGCAGATTAAGGGTGCGTGTTGGAGGTTGATACTTCTTGTAGACTGTTACTGGCTATTATTCGTAATCTGTCACATAGTGACTTGTTATGTTTGGTTGTCATCATTATTATATATTACTCAATAAAATGTCTGGACGAAAATATTTGTTGTTTTGTGATATACAATAATCAATTATATATCGGTGCTGGGTGCTGCTGGGATTCTGCTAGGCACTTTCCATTTGTTTGGTAATGGTTCCTTTTAACATTTATCAAGTCAATCCAATCTTCCAATGGCAAATAATTCATATTATAACTCCTGGGTTATTTTAGGAAATGAGATACCATATCTCATACCAACTACCCGTAATATTTTTTTACAATTTCTGTATCGATCCATTATCTTCAGTCGAGTAAACTCAAAGTGCCTGGTAAAAAAAATCAAGAGCTGAATGCAAAAGAAAAAAAATTGTTTTAGTCTTTTATTGATGACTATACTATTCTCTCTGAGCATGGGCGCATCCTCGTGGATAAAATGAAAAGACCTCTGCGTTTCCCTTTTGCTGTGCTTTAGCCAGTGAAGTAAATAATTTTATCCCCTAACAGAGAATATATTCGTGGATAAAATTTTTATTCGCTACCTTTTCTAGCGAGGCAGTTGTGCCCTATTGATTTAAAATGGTATATCAGACTGACATTCTTCCTACCAAACGACCAATTGGATTGAAAATATAGTATTTGTTGTACATATATTTTTTCACTGTACCTACGTTTTTCCAACAATAAGTACTTTTCGTATGTTATTCACTGTATCTTATGTGTTACATTGTAAATATTGAGATAGTTCCAACAAAGTTTTCACTTATCTTGTAACCAAGTCATGTTTTAAGATACTTCAAAGGTTTTACTGAAACGCTACGAGATTTTAATATAATATGTACCTAATACCTATAGTTGAATTTATAATAAATCTTATTTATGGTAGGACGCATCTTGCCGAGTTGGTTTATACCACCACCGTGTCGGTAATTCTGTCGGGAAGCAGTAATGTATTGCTGTGTTTTGGTTCGAAAGGCATTGTATGCGGAGATGATTACTGGGCAGAATAATACTTAAGAACTGATGTCTCAAGGTGATGAACGCAGTGCAGTGCGTCATATGATATAACAATGCAAAGTTGTGAAACGCATTGCCTCTCACATTGGCATGCGTATCACTTATCATTTGAACGTATAGCTCGTTTCATTATTCTGCGTAAAAAAAATCTTATAGTAAACTTTTCGAATGGTAAGATTATTTTTACAACTTTTTTATATTTTCTTCTCTCCCAATGAGGAATCACTCAAATAAAAAATAATAGCTGCATTGCAGTTGATTGCTGATAATAATTTATTATACGTATCTGGTGACGTCACACCGTATCACACATTACTCAGCGGATCATCACTAGTTTCATCACCATTCAGCATTCTCAATCAAACCCAAACCTCATTAACGTCACTGATATCGGATCCCAACACTAGTAAACAACTAAGTCATATCAATTCGGTCTGTCATAGTTTTACATATAATGCCTTTGGAATCTCCAAATTTTCTAAACAAGTACCTACGCTCTAAATTAGTTTTCATTATCAAGTGTATAGATATTTTCAGATCAAGCACGCTGTAAAGAAGACCTCATTATCAAGAGTATAGAAATTTTCTTAACAAACACGCCCTAAATAAGATTTTATTATCAAGAGCATAGATATTTTCTGAACAAGCACACTGTAAATAAGACCTCATTAGCAAGAGTATAGAATTTTTCTTAACAAACACGCTCTAAATTAGATCTTATTATCAAGAGTATAGATATTTTCAGATCAAGCACGCTGTAAATAAGGCCTCATTACTAAGAGTTTAGAATTCTTCTGAACAAGCACACTCTAAATATGATCTCATTATCAAGAGTACAGAAATGTTCTTAACAAGCATGCTCTAAATAAGATCTCATTATCAAGAGTATAGAAATTTTCTCAACAAGCACCTTGTAAATAAGACCTCATTATCAAATTTGTAGAAATTTTCTGACAAATTACGTTGTAAATAAGACCTTACTATCAAGAGTATAGAAATGTTCTTAACAAGGATGCTCTAAATAAGATCTGATTATTTATCCAGAGTATAGAAATTTTCTCAACAAGAACGCTTTAAATAAGATCTCATCTCTCAAATTAAAACTAAAATTTTCGGTACATATTCATCATGATGAGTTATATAATCATTATAAATCCATTCCTAGAACAGATAATTCTTTTATCAATGTTTAGATTAGAATTAGGTACATATTTGAAAGAAATTTGACGACAATGTGTCAGGCTTTAAGTATGATTGGCGATGGCTCTAGCAGATACACGCGGCTGCGTTGATCTATGGTGGCAGCCTACTAGATTATCTCCAATTGTAGGTCTTTGTCAACGTTCTATTTCTAAGCTTTATCACATATCAATCGACAGGCCTTATACATTTGAAATTCTAATCTATTGATTAGCGTTTAGGTATAAAACTGGTATTGGGATTTATGTTTGTACGTCATTTTAATCATTTTAGCGTTTAGGTTTTTCCCTATTTGACGTCCTGCAGTTATCCCATTTCTTTATCGATTAGAGATTTGAGTATCGATTGAGCTCTTATCAAATGACGTAAACCCGCTTTTTTCGGTTTTCCCAATGTTTCTTGTACTTTAAATCATGAAACTTCCATTCATGATTTTCTCAAACTTTCAGTTTTTTTTACACGACTGCCCAAAAAAAAAGAGTGTAATGTTTTTAGGGTTCATGTATGTATGTATGTATGTATGTATGTATGTATGTATGTGAGTTTCTTTATTCCACCATAACTTTTGAATGGCTGAACCGATTTGGACAAATGGGGTATCGTTAGAATCCTTACATTATTCCGGGTAACATAGGCTATATTTTTTTTGGAAAAAGTTAATATGGCGACCGTGAGGCGCCAATTTCAAAAGTGGAAATCAAAATGTTTTCTTCAATTATCACAATATGGGTATCAAAATGAAGGTATTAGAGAGTAGTAACCGAATATATATATATATATATATTTAAAATATACTTTACATAGGACCGTAGACCATCACTAAAAAGTATAAAATAAAAATAAATAATTAAAAAATTAAAAAACACGACTGCCCTGTTTTAAAACGAACTTAAAATTAAAAAATAAGTTATTTTAGTTCACTGCATATTGGCAAAGGGAAAAGTGGTCAAATTTCTTATTAATTAAAACAGATAAACTCATATTATGGCAGTCGGGGGACCGTTCTAAGGAACACCTTCGATTCTAAGAGATCCCCCGAAACAGGGCAGTCGTGTTTTTTAATTTTTTAATTATTTATTTTTTTACGTTTTATTTAGGGTGGTACTGGTATGCCCATTTGGGTCTTTTATTCTTATGTTGAAATCATTTTTATTTCCTAATATAGCGTATTCCGCTTTTGTACTTCTATTGAAAATGAAAATGAAAATGAAAATATTTATTTTCACATAGGCCTAAATAACAGGCTCTTATGAAAAGTCAAGACTCTACCGCCAGGTTCGAAAAGCAGGTTTGCACCGAGAAGAACTGGCAAGAAACTCGGCACTTGCTCTTTTCAAAAATGTCATTGTTATAATACAAGATTTTTTTATAAAGTATGAAAGATTATAACATATTTTTAAGATATCTCGTGAGGAGATGGAAGCATATTTTTATCATTCCAAGAATCTTTGTCGTTAATAAATTCTTCAATGGTATAGTAACCATGATTAATTAAATGTTTTTTGACAGACAAATAGTATGCAATTATAAATGTATTGCGATAGTATGCAATTACAAATGTATTAATTTTCCAAACCATAATGATATAGTACTTCCCAAAAATTAAGATAACTTACATTTGCGTCTAAACAGCATCTTCTTGAGTGTTTTGTGGTACGTTGGGAAACCAGCGAGATTATAGTGTTATTTTATGTGATAAAAATATCATTGTAATCTGGTTTAACTGAGACGTCAAGCGAATGATAGATGTTTGTGATAATACGAACTTACTTCAAGGCTACGTGTATCTGTACCGATTTTTGAAGATAGTAAACGTTATAGGTGTTAAAACGCTGTTGAATTTTGTTTTCCTGCTCACATTTTTAATAATAAACTCTAAAATACGTACACCTCGATCGTGAATATTAAAATGTTGTTTTTTTTTTAAAATGACTAGTGTATTTTGATAATTGTCACATATTTTTGCTAATTAAATTATTATCAATCACCTTAGCCATTGCAACAGAATTTAAACAAAAGGCTCGAATAGAGATTCTTAAGGTTAACTAAATTCTGTTTACCTTTTTCAGTCAAAACATTAGTCATACCTTGAACTAGGACTAATCTTAATTTAATATTTATAATTCAACTTTCTAATGTATCCTTTAGGAGAAAAGAAATCCAATATAAATATGTAATGGTCACCGAAAATGCATTTTGTGTGTTTCATTAGGGTTCCGTACCAAAATGGTAAAATGGAACCCTTATGGTGCGACTTTCTCCGTCTGTCTGTCCGTTTGTCTGTTTGTCTGTCCGTCACACTCGATTATTTCAGTAACTACCGGAGCTATCGATATGAAATTTGGAATAGTTGTGTATATTAGTGGCCCAATGACACTGGAATAAAAAAAAATGGAAATTATTTTTGTTCTTATTTCAAAAGGGGGGAAAATCGGAGGGTTGAAATTTAAAAGTGAGATAACTGTACTGTGTGGGGTATCATATGAAAGGGTTTACTTTGTACATTCTAAAACCGATTTTTGATTATTTTTAGTCATGATAGTTTTTGATTTATCGGGGAAAATGTCTAAAAAAATACCGTTCCCCCCCCCCTTATCTCCGGAGTTTACCAATCGAAAAATCTCAAATAATTATGGTCAATAGGAATTTACGTATATTTTACAGGAAAACTATAGCCAATGCTCTAACTAGCATAGTTTTTTTGATATTAACAATAAACCTCTACAAACAAAGATAGTTTTGCGGTTCATTAACAAAGGTAATTATTACCGTTTTACATCTTTGGTCGTTACAGTTTTGGTCGTGTTACATCTACATTAGTACGAACGAATCTTAAAAGTACCTAGCTATAATTGGTTTTTGCCTGATTGTTTTGCTTCAGTACTTCTTGAGTACGGAACCCTCGGTGCGCGAGTCCGACTCGCACTTGGCCGGTTTTTTTATTTTTACCTTATACATAATATTTACTTAGTGAAGTGGTTTCAAAGTACAGTTTTTGAAATCTTCTGTAAGTTTTTAAGTTACGTTTTTTTTAATAAAATATCGTTTTTCCGTTAAATCTTTGAACCATTTTTAATGAACGTATCAATACGCTGATATCACTTTACGCTGCAAAGAATTTGCTTAAGTAATACATTTCGTAATAGAAGAAAAAAACGTTGATTATCTTGTAAGTGGTTACTAAACCACAACTTTATTTATTTATTTGCAACTTATTGTACAATTGGGTGTTCTACCTTTAATAAAGAAACATATTATTATTATTATTAAACAATTAGTTATGGTAATTGTTTACATACCAATATGTTCATTCATGTACTATGTTCGTAGTAGAGACGTTTATGGTCGCTCTTTACAGCCTGGCCACGGGAAATTCGCCGATGCGAATATTCGCGCGGTGCGAACGGCGAAGCGTCTAGCGACTGAAATAAACGCATAGCAATGTACTAATCAAGCCACGCGCAACGGCGACCGGCGAAGCGACCGGCGAAATGTACCGAGCGAACCGCGCCGGCGACTTGCGGCGCGGCGGGCGAACGAAACAAAGGCATGAATAAGTACGGCGCGAGCCACGGAGTTGAGCGGTAGTCGCGGCGAATAGTGCAGTGAACAAACGAGTTTAGTTGTTTTCGCCGCGAAAAATGAACGCCGAGACTTTTATTGCTGAAATACTAGCTAGACCAGCTATTTGGAAGTCTGGCCATCCACAGCACAAGTTTAAACATGTAGTGAAGAGTATGTAGGAAGAATATTCATAAGTATATAATCAAGGGTTTCAATACTCATTCTGGTATACTCAACAAATTTTTCTGGATATATTCTGTATTTCTCATACTTCTTGTGGAACTCTTCATCTATACTCCGATTCTTATTCAAATCATGTATTTCACAATCTCTTCCAAATATTAGGTCTTGAAATATTGAGATAATTTCGATAAAGACATTTTGCTGTCGGACTTCCTTACTGGTCGCGGCGGCGAACGTGACTGTCCGTGGCCTGCAAACGGCGCCGCGCGAATGGTCGCCTCGCCACACGCTTCGACGTTCGCACCGCCGATCCCCGTGGCCAGGCCGTTAGTCTTCATATAGTAGGGGAATCACTAGTTATTATGTTGGAGAATCCATAAATATTCAAAGAAACGCTTCAAAAACCACGTAAATAGATACCTATATACTTTTTGGCAACTAATTACACCTTAAACGTACAACGTGATGGTAGAAAAAAAATAAGTACAAAAATATTCATATAATCGAATCAAATATTCAGGAAAGATTTTTAATGCTTCTTTATGAATAATAGTTTATATATCACCTACTACAGTTTTGAAATTAAATTCACTAGAATATATCAGAAAAGGGCAAATTTTAAAGGATAGGTGCGGGATTGTCCTTGCACTAACTTCAATGGCTCTTTTGACAAATCTTAATCCACAGACTAATATCAGCTATATTAGTAGTATACATAGATACATTAAGATAAGAACTGATAAAGAATATACACTTAATTTCTCTTCTGTTTCTACTTCTTGAGAGAAGTAATAATCTTTTTATTGTAGTAGTAGTATCTAGTATATTTTGAGTACTAAATTTATTTTCTACTGTTTTAGCTAAATCTATCTCATCTTTTTTCATAGTTTTTGTCCTTGTATACCCCAGGGTCAGCTTTCCTAACTTCCATTTTACACCATCTGAGTCTTTCTCCCTCGTCGGGGCACCGTTTCTTTTTTGGCTTTTCACAGAAACGTTATTGAGGGACATTTTGTTATTTTGATTCGGTATAACCATTTCATTGGAAAGATTATTTCTATATTTCTCCTGTTCACCTCATTTAGATGTACCTATTTTTAGCTCGTGACAGTTTTCTGCAATCACCAACTCAATGACGATACTATAAACATTTGCATTATCATATTTACTCAGATAATGAGTGATATATCTTTCGCATTTATTTGTTCTATAATGTAACCCACATTCAGTGCGTAAGTGCAGTGTAACTAACCTACATTGCTACATTGCTAGACTCTCATTTTTAAGTTCATTTTAAACAAATATGTTTTTTGTAACTGATAAAGTATTTTTCCATGAAAACATGGAATTCAAAACAGACCTACTTTATTGAATGGAAGCAGGCGTTATTTTGCGGAAATCCATAATTAGTAAGACAGATTAATTTGTTTTGCCCGCTACTTGAAATCCGCTACTTGAAATGATTATGTATGGTACAATATGCAGGAACACTGCCCACATGGCATAGCACACATAATTTTCCAACACTTTGTTCGACGCACGTACTTTCATCTTGACACCGGGACATCCTCAGGAGATGTGACTTCACAATGCGAAATCGTAGAGTCAAACGTACTCTTGTAAAGCTTGACGCCTTTTTTTACGCTTTTGTAGTGAACAACCAACCAGATGATATACTTCACGGATCATTTCATGCATAGCAACAATTCATATAGCATAAATTCCTACAAGATATACACAAGATATAAGACAGCAAAATAAGTAGAAGTCGTCATGTATTATGTTATACCGTTCCTAATCCTAAATCCTAACAGTGGACACGATTTAGATCTTGCATCCTAAAATATTGAGACAGGGCTTCATGTGAACAGGTCCTAAACTGGAACATTGATATCACCAATGATAAGATTTAGGTGCTTATACAAATCTGACGCCAGGCGACACCCGTCATGATGATAACTCGTACATTTCAGTCAGTGATTGCTTTGATGAATCTCTACTTACCTGTTTTAATATCGATAAGGTACGGTTAATAAGTTATTGGAATTTTTAAAGTTTGTACAAAAAATCCAATCAAGCCTTAATTTTTCAGCACTTAAAATGTACCAAAATTCTGTTAATAGCAAAGTTTCTCGTCTTGTTATTTTAGAGTTTCCCCTTTCTACGTGAGAAAGGATACTAATAATATTGTTTTGTATACACTATCATCGATGCATGTTTCGCCCTTCACGGTAGCGTCCTCAGGAGATGTTATTACTGAGGAAAGTGCTGATTTTATAACTATCTTGAACTTTCAGCACCTATTTATGTTCTGAGAAATGTATTTAGTCCTTGTTTATCAACGTTATCAGTGATAAACGAACCATCCTCTTCATTATTGGCTCCTGTAAGTAGCATCGTTAATTTTTCAGTAGGTCAAGAGGCGGCGACTGTTTGCGCGTCTTCTGATGCAATCTTATCAGTTATCATTAGCATGGGTTGTATTTGCGACTCGTTTATCGGTTACATTACATATTTGTGCTGTTTCTTTGCTTACGCTTGTTTTTCAAAGATCCGCCAGTAATTTGCACAATCGTTCTTGTTTATGGCGTGCTTAGTTATGATTTATATTGGCACCTTTTGGCTTAAGCTGGCCTCTTTGTTAAGTTACTTGTGTGATGCTAAATTATGTTAAATTATAAAGGTTTTATTTTAGATAGTACCCTTTCTAGTTCTAGTTCCTAGTTCTGTTTTTAGTAACTTCGTATATTTGTTTCTTAAGTTTCTATGAAAAAACACATCATAACATCTAGGATCATCTTCTGAACTCTCAGGAATGTAAAATATTTACGATGATTTGTGGGTGTTCTTGGGAGTCAAATAAGGAGTTACGTGTGTACTACATACTCATTAAATAAGTATTCTTATTTCCTTGTAATTTTTCCTTTGGGAAATTTTTCGGCCAGTGACGTGTGAACATTTTGCTTTGTTATTTTACTAAGTGATTCACAATAATGGCAATCACTAATCCAAATATGCACATTGTACATATAGGTACATTTTAATGAATCAGTAAATGAATTACCATTTAATGCCCAATGCAGGTCTAATTACGTACAAGTACTAAATTATGAATCAGTTAATCAAATACCAACTAATGCCTAATTTATTTAGGTCTGAATTCGTTGATATGAAAAATGTCGTTAGGTTCTAAATGAAATTAAAGTTAACGTTAAAAGAAGGGAAAGCTGTGGGAGACTTATAATGGACTATAGAAATGGAAGATATCGTTTTGGACAAATTGTCTTTCAAAAATTCTACCAAAAAAACTTTTCAAAACTTATATGTATAGCCAGTCTCTCAATTGGTCCTTAGTATGTGCAATTTCAGTTGTGATTGGCCGATACACTCGCTATCTCAGCTGCGCAGATCAACCAACCAATCGGATCTAAAGAAACTTCCATGCTTTACTTCATTATTATGTATTTCGAACGCCTGAGCTACATTGCTTACTTTTGTGACATTATTAGACCGAGGACCACTTGTCCCATATTACTCACTTTCTCATCAATTGAAGTGTATTGAACTGTCACGAACATTGAAATTGTTATAATTATGTACCCACAATCAATTTTCCATTGAACCTCATTGGGTCAATCTCGTTTAATATTTGCGCCGCGTCTATGACTTCGTATACGCTTCGACTGCTTTCGGGGTCAAGGTTTGGAGTTTTTTTTAACAGAAATTATTCCATTGATGCGAAATAACTGTTAACGTGTAACTGTTTTGAGTATATTTAGGTGTACTTATAGTATTAACTATAAACTGATATTATAAAGAGAAAATCATAGAGGTCCAAGGAGCCCTCGACTTTAAAAGTGCGGCAAAAAATACTTTGCCCAAATTGGCAAACCCGAGCCGTCGCTACACAATTTTTCACGCACACCATACAAATTTCAAATTGACACACTCATACTACAAGAAAAAGTTGCCGCACTCACGGAGCTGTCGTTGTTAGGTAGGGCTCTATCTAGTCGGATTCGGACGAATCTATGGAGAAAATATTAATGCCTTTTGGAGTTGAAACCCTGAGATGTAAAGATTAAAAGATTTGGCCTGTCAAAAAGGCCCGTACTGGGCAGCATTTTGTACTATGATGGCTTAAAAGAGGATTTAGTTTAATTTGTTGTAAATTACCTGTAAATAGTTAATATGAAAAATTATTACTTCTTTTTTTTTTTTTTTTTTAATATATTTATTTCACATAGGCCTAACTTACAAGGCACTTGTAAAACGTCAATATGATATATTTTACAAATTATGTATGGTGATAACTACAAGACGACTTAAAACTAAGTTTACGAGGGTTCAAACGCGCCCTGCACTGAGAAGAAGCCCACAACAAACTCAGCCGGGTTTTGTTTTCGGTTATCACCACTTTACAATGCTCTTAAAAACTAGTTGAGCTAGTATAATTAAAATTAAAGCAGGTCACTCCCAAGGATTCGATTCATTTAAATAATCCTTAACACTATAGTAAGCTTTATTAACAAGCTTTCGTTTTACAACGACTTTGAACTTTTTGAGGGATAAATTTAATATTTCACTAGGAAGTTTGTTGTAAAAGCGTATCCCGTTGCCTTTAAATGATTTATTTATTTTCTCTAGTCTTGTTTTATTCACTACTAGTTTGTTTTTACTTCTAAGATTAATTGAATGGAGATCGCTTTTTTTAACAAAATTATTAATATTTTTATGCACATATATCAAATTATCAAATATATACTGTGCATGCACCGTCATTATATTAAATTCTTTGAATTTTTCTCTTAAAGATTCCATTGGTCCCATTTTGTAAATGGCACGAACAGCCTTCTTCTGCAGCACGAAAATGGTATCAATGTTAGCAGCATTACCCCAAAGCAAGAGACCATAGGACATAATGCTGTGAAAGTAACTAAAGTATACCAGTCGAGCAGTCTGAACGTCTGTGAGCTGCCTAATTTTTTTAACCACGTACGCAGCAGAACTAAGCCTGTTCGATAAATTATTTATATGAGGGTCCCACTGTAATTTAGCATCTAACGTTATTCCTAGAAATACGGTTGTATCTACAAGATCCAATTCCTCTACACCTAGTTTTACATTCGTTTGAACTTGCCTAACATTAGGTAAAGTGAATTTAATACATTTTGTTTTTTTGCTATTAAGCAGCAAATTATTAGCTTCAAACCAATGTACAACTTCTTTGAGACAACTGTTTACGTCGTCAAAATTGCTTTTTTGTCGATTAATTTTGAAGAGTAGTGATGTATCATCATCTATACTTCATCATACTATACTAAATACTTTGATTGTTTGTTTGCTATGGATAAAAGTAGGTATGACTTGTGTTTTGTACTCGTACAAGAATTATAAAGGACTTAGCGCCGTAGTAAGGTTTTGAGTGCTAGTGCGTGGAAAGATAAGCTAATAAATCAATCATCCACCCGATAACGCGATGTCGCGTTATTTAATACCATTATGTTGGGCACTAGGAGATATTGCCTATAAATTTTCAACATTATCATCGTCATTATATTTTAAGAGGATTTATGCGTCTTGCAGCGACATGCAGCGTCGCGGAAGAATATAACAGAAAAACAACCTTTTTACCTAATTACTCAAAAACTAAGCCAGTTAACAAAAATTTGTTTCTAAACGTTTTTGGATATTGTTATTACCGACACACTAAAACAAAAATAAAATTGAGATTTTGGATCAAAATGCTGGCCTCTACTTTGCCCAAAGAATTAGTATCGCGATACAACGAGGCAATGGGGCTTTTGGGAACAATTCCCTCTGACAGCGGTCTACTAGATTAATTTGTTTTAGTACTTTTTATTTTAGATATGTAGTCTTTAATTTAGATATAGTTTAATTTTATAGCTAGTTTTAATTTTTAATTTAAGCTATTTTTATTAATTATAATAAACTCACTTTTGGGAGAATATCCTATCGAGAAAATTTTATCCAATAATGTTTCTCCTTCTAAGCGATTTTAGATTAAAGACCCAAAATACACATTACCTTTAGATTTGAAAGTGATTAATTGTCTTTATAGTTTCTAAATAAAACTTCATTCAAAATCGCTTAAATACGACTTCTACGCCGTTCAGGTGATTAAACAAGTCTGCCCGCGAAATTCATGTTTCATTGGGTTTTTCGCAATTTGTACTCGTCTCGAATTCGCGAACTAAATATATTCTTTTATTGTACACTTTCAAACAAAGCTTTTTAAACAAACGTGTGAAAATGATGAATGTGGTTGTAAATTAAAAAATCGAAATCAAGCTGAATGGTTTTATGAAGCGTTTTTATCATATCATATTTTTTTAGCGTTTTTTTTTATATTAATATCATTCAAATATCTCAGTAAATAATAATACAAAAAAGTAACAGATTAAGATATACCCATGATGGATGGAACTATTAACGTATTTGTGTAAACCTCGGGTTATCTGATGGAGATTAAGATTACATGACTTAGTTTCTTGTAATTAGTACGAATACGATGTAAGCTATCAATGGACTAATTACTGACATAATTTTACGAATATAACGTGGACCTTTATCATTTAAAAAAAGAATGAAAAAAAATCGTATTATTCTCAGCACCAGACCCTGGTTACGATCTAACATTAAAATACTAAATAAGACAAATCAGATGAGGTCAAACTTGATATGGTGTCGGTTAACAACCCAGTTCCTGCTATAATACTTTTGCATTGTCATGAAATTTACACATGCATGCAAAATTTTAATTCAATCGGGAACCGGGAAGTGGACCAAACTTAACTTACAATATTTGAATACAGATAGACAAACAAACAAACAAATCGGTATGTATAGGTGAAACTTAATAAAAGCTTGTAATAAAGCTTCCACAATAGAAGGCAAAAAACTAAATTTAAACGTCATGTATCTAAATTCGCTATGAAGTAGAAACACATAAGATCTAGTCTGCTCACTCTACGATTTCGCATTGTGAAGTTAACATCTGAGGATGTCCCGATATCGACGACAATACGTGCGTTGAAGAAAGTTGTTGGAAGAATTTTGTGAGGTCAATGTTCCTGCATTTCGGACCGTACAGATGATTTTCAAGTAGCGGATTTATAGCAAAATAAATTAATGTAAAATAAAGCTTAATCGTCTAGCGACAGTTAAAATTAAAACAATACACTCCTCAAAATAAAAGTAACGCCATACCATAAATTCTTATCAACACCGAACAGGGTTTATGTACTTCTATCAAAAATTCCATGACTGTTGACGCAGCTACATTAAATATTAGCCAAACTCCGACTACGCTCGCCAGTATCTGATAGCCTATCACAGCTATCACGCTATCACACACAATCAGGGACGTGTGTCGCTATGCATCATCATTCATCATCTTGACGTGATTTCCAAAAAAAAGTGCAAAAATGTGCCATACTGATAAACTGTGTCTCTAAGACGACTTGTGTTACATAATCCTACCTATTGTGTAACTTTCGATAAAGTTATAGTGATATTGCGTAGCTCTTACATTAGTTTTATTTTAATTCTGTTTACTTCATTACTCTGACATTTAGATGTATGTATTTTTATTTATTTTTTTATACTATATAGGCTAGCGCTTGACTGTGATCACACCTGATGGAAAGTGATGATACAGTCTAAGGTGGAACGCGCTTGCCTAGAAGATGCCTATTCACTCTTGATTTGAAGGCACCCGGGTTGTAAGTGGCGCGAAAGACACTGCCTGGGAGGGTATTCCAGGCCTTTGCAGTCCGTATCAGGAACGAGGAATCAAACCGCTTCGTAAGCGTCTGTGTATGGGTACGTCGACTATGTATGGGTGGAAGCCTTTACGATGCCTTGCCGTTCTATGGTAGAAAGGTGACGGGGGAACCAAATTAAAAAGTTCCTGAGCACACTCCCCGAAATATATTCTATAGAATGCCGACAGACAGGCGACTTTACGACGATGTTCAAGGCTTTGGAGTTTTTTTGTGGACCAGTGTCGGGTTGCCGATGAGTCTTCTGGCACGGCGACTCACCGAATCCAAAGCATCAAGCT
Source organism: Coenonympha arcania (assembly GCA_036785405.1). Taxonomy (NCBI): domain Eukaryota; kingdom Metazoa; phylum Arthropoda; class Insecta; order Lepidoptera; family Nymphalidae; genus Coenonympha; species Coenonympha arcania. The sequence goes on along the minus strand of CM072078.1, from coordinate 1,575,503 downwards.
GGTACTTGGCAGAGCCATCCCATAAGTGGCTACAGTACTTCATGTATTTGCGAAGTTTATAATTTTGAAGTGTACTCTTTTCCTATCAAAATCCAAGTGTTTATTATGTCATTTTTTAGGCGTTTTTGTTTCTACTTTTTAGGGCTTAATTAGGTACCTGTTGCCAAGTGCGTTTTAGTATAATAATATGTATTTGGTTTACTCTTAAACATTATCCTAGTAGCTTATTCCAGTTCCGCGTTCATTTCAGGTATTCTCAGAATCCCAAAAAGAACCCAAACCATGAAAAACTTTAGTCAATCCATTTCTCTTATTACTTTTGCGAGTGGAGGACAAAACAAAAATAACTCCGGCTAAGTTTGCTGTGGGCTTCTTCTCAGTTAGAATCCTTGTAAACTTTGACTAAAGCCCTGAAGTAGTATAATATCACCATTACATTATTGCAACTGTTTAACAATTTACTCTTCATGCGTGCCTGTTAGTTAATAGTTAGGCCTATGTGAAATGAAATATTGGGGCAAGAAACACAATGTCGTATTTACATTAAAAGTATGATATCGTAATTAATTACTGGCTTAAGTCTCATTTTTCATAAGAACTAGGCAAGTCTGTAAACACGCGACTCTTTTTTAATTAGAATTTCCATCAATTAAAATATACCTGATTCCCATACCAAAACTGTGTTATCTCTAATTAATTATTTATTAATACCATTCCATTATTATCTTTAATTAATTAACACAAGATAAACTGAACGTCACGGATGCATCAATCATTTTCATTAATCCTTTATTATGTTTTACTATCATTCCTTACACTAAATACGATTACTACTGAAAAGATAGTGACAATAATCTTTCGAACGGCTAATCTTTTAATTTATAGCCTTGCTTACATTAAATTCGGTTGTGTCAAAAAATCACGGAATATATTGATCTGTTAAGCCGGCTGTATACGATGCGATTTATCGTTGTCAAAACCGTGATATAACTATGATTTTTGTATAATATTGGCAATAATTATGAAGTAGTGTCTAGTGTCTACTCTGTAATCTGTATAATTATTGTTGAGCGTTATGCATAAGATGATTATACCCTTTTACTGAAAAGTCGTTTGCAGGTCGATTGACAATTCGCTAATAACATAATGTGAGTATATACGTAGGCATAGACATTCTTGCAAAGTATCTATTAATTTAAACGAAATAAATGCATTTTTAAATAACCTTTTGAAAGTTATGGTCGTTTGAAATTTTTATGGGTTGATAATGATAAATATTAATCATTTCTAAAATAGTGTGGTACCGAAGTACCACAACAAACTCCGCTAAGCCTTCGTTTTCGAATTATCAACGAAAGTTATCACTCCCAAACATTTTTTTCATTAATACAATCTCCTAAGTATAGCCAATTCAGTATTCAATTCGTTTGCCCTTTACCTTCCTAATTTATTGGTAGCAATTCTGTTTTAGAATCGCTAAAGGCGCGTCTTAAACTACTTCTATCACTGTCACTACGACACGATTGGAAAAGAATAGCCCTGCTTCTAAAGACTAGTGTTATCACTCTCCATAGGTCCCACTGTGAAAAGAATAGTAGATTTTAAACGTGCTAAATTTAGGGCCTCTAAAACCGAATCGCTAACCGACTTACTTAACGATATCTATGCAACATAGAGCTAAATCTATAGCGTCGTAGACTTTTGCTACGCATTAGCAAACTTCTGGCGTAGACCTTGCGTAGCAAATCGTTAGTTTATGACCGAATTTACGAAATAATAAATCTGCCTTGAACCTGCTTAGATAATTAAAATTTCTCGTAACTCCTACTTATTCATTTTCATCCTTTAATAGAGCCACGAACAAACAAACCAAAAACCCAGTGACAACAAAACTGTGAAGACTTTAAAAGCGAGTGCAAACCAAACTTTAGCACTAATGCAAAGTGATAAGTGATATACCAGAAAGTGTTTTAACCACGATGTGTTCACGAACAACAGTGCGTCTTCTTCACCAGTGCGTCCCTTAAACATCATGTGCGTGAGATGACGAAGGAGTGCGGACAGGCCTTCAGGCTGTAGTGTGGTGCACCAACAAACATTCCCCTGTTAAAAATCCTGAACCAGGGCCCGGCGGACTCTTGCAAGGATATCTGCAAAATGACCAAGGGCCCTCGGAAAGTGAAGCTAGTCATTGTAGTCAACAATAAGAAAGAGTGAGTACACATTGCATTTTTTTTCTTTCTACACTTACACTGTACAAATTAGTGTACTCCGATCTTGCTTTTTTTCTTTCTACACTTACACTGTACAAGTTAGTATACTCGGATCTTGCTTTATTATTTTTTTTCAACACTCTTCAAGTTAGTACTTGATTATAATATCGTCTGATAAGTCAATACAGCTAAAGATTTATCGTACTAACTTGGAAGGGGTACCTTACTTAGGGGAAGGAGTATTTTATAGGAATACTTATTTACAGGAATAGGAGCCGTACCAGCAAGATATCTTGGAGTATTGTTTTAACGTTTCCATACAATGATTCTTCATCCAGCCGCTTCCCGCCACCCGCTTAATGTCGTCGGTCCAACGAGCTGGAGGACGCCCTACGCTACGCTTACTTGTACGCGGTCTCCACTCCAGGACTTTTCGGCTCCACCGGCCATCGCCCCTGCGACACGCGTGGCTGGAAGCGGCTGGATGAGGAAGGCTGAGGACAGGGTGTGGTGGCGCTCACTTGGGAAGGCCTATGTTCAACAGTGGACGTCCGCAGGCTGAAATGATGATGATGATGATGATACAATGATTGTATGAAAATATTGAAACAGTACTGCAGCATTACATGCTTTAAGAGATGGTGGTACGGCCTACGAACTCGGTGGTGGCATGAGCATGGCGTGCTTTGGTATTGAAAAGGTCCAGGGTTCTATACCCAGTTTGGATTTAATTTCAATTAATTATTTAGAGTCAGTTTTAGTGGAACAGCAAAAGTGGGAGGCGTCGACCGTTCGTCATCCACCATACGCACTGCCAAGCGATTTTGCATTTGCGGATACGTTTAACTTTATAAAATGATTCGCACACAATTTAACAACTCACAGTTTGACGCAATTATGACGTCACGAAATTAAATCCTACTTGTGTAAATTACACTTATGTATACGGGTAGACGTCATTGCAGCGCTTTAAGTATGAACTAATGCAATGATAATACTTATTACAGTACATTATAATGGCATTATAGGGTCTCCTTTTATGAGCTGCAAATTCAAGATTTTTTAATAAATAAATATTAATAGTAAACATATATTTTTACAGGCGCCTATTGAGCCATAGTATAGCAAAACAAACAGTTAAAACAGCAACCATAAAATGAAAACTAATATTTAAATGTTAGTAACTACAGTAACTAACAGCTGCTCGTCAAATTGAAAAGTCACGTGATCAATTTAATGATAATTCTCTTACATTTGTAGAGTTCTATACCCAAAGGGTAAAAACTGGACCCTATTACTAAGACTTCGCTGTCCGTACGTCCGTCTGTTACCCAGGCTGTATGTTTTTTTTTTTATACTATATAGGCTAGCGCTTGACTGTGATCACACCTGATGGAAAGTGATGATACAGTCTAAGCTGGAACGCGCTTGCCTAGAAGATGCCTATTCACTCTTGATTTGAAGGCACCCGGGTTGTAAGTGGCAGGAAAGACACTGCCCGGGAGAGTATTCCAGGCCTTTGCAGTGCGTATCAGGAACGAGGAATCAAACCGCTTCGTACGCGTCTTATGTATAATAAGAAATAGAATAAAATAAAGATTAAAGGGGGCTCCCATACAACAAAGGTTTTAGGTCGATGATCTGTAACTAGATAAAGTGGGAAGGCCCACATAAAGTGGGAAAAAGCAAGGAAGAAAGATCTGTAACTAGATAACTCCCAATATTACTCTATTTGTACCTATAAGCAGTAGGAGTAGTTTATAATCTAGAGTTCTGGATTCTGCATCATCATCTCACTACGCTGTATAGATGATGGTACGGAACCCTTCGTGAGCGAGTCTAACTCGCACTTGGCCAATTATTTGAATATCGGTCCATTCCATTCCATCCAACGTACCTATCAAAATACGTCTTATGGCGGGGCTACACTAGCGGGCTACGGCGAATATTCGGATTAACGCACAGATGTGGCCGGGTAGGTCGTTGCAACGCGGTAATATTCGGGCGTATACGATGTGCTATCGGGGCACTGTCGGTAAACTAGCGCGCATCAAAGGGATTTGATGCGACAATATTTGCTTGGGTGGCTACACCTACGTCACTTCATTTTCGTCCAGACTTTGTAGCGGGACGGCCGTGCGTATTTTTTTGTACACTATGGAGTGGAGCAACGAAAAGTGTTGGAGTTCATTCAGTTTTATGAAACAGAGAATATTATATGAATCCTAGTAACCCTGACCACAAAATTTTATTAAATAATAATTTACGGGCATACAATGCAATGCCACTACTTCCTCCATTTTGAATACGCATTAAATCGCCGACGCGACGGCGACAATCCGGCACGATGAATCTTCGCCCGCCAATGTAGACAAGAACATCGTGTATGCCCGTAAACGATGCTTTTGGCGCGCTAACGCGACACGAATCTTCGGCCGCTACTGTAGCCCAGCTATTACGCCTTAGACTGCTGGCAGGCCGGTCTCACTTATCACGTGGCCGTCCCGGCTACAAGTACGGGTCCGGACCTCATGGTTGCCGCTCGCGGGCCGAGTTGCACGCGCTAGTTCTGTACGGTCTATTTTACGCGCCGTCTGACTACGGCAGCCCTAGTACGTCGTAAGAGATAAAGTTAGGTGATAGAAAGAGACCACAACATTGCGTATGTTGAGTGTCGATTTTGAGGGCGGGGCCAGGCGCTATTGCGAACTGAATTGCACTTTTTGTGTCAGCACTAGAGTCGCTATTTCTTTAAATAATCGTGCGGAGTGAACCTTCTACTATTCTACTTCGGTACTATTTAGTGTTCTGTGCTCGGTCAAATCGCGTCCCGCCCGCGTCTGCTGTTCGACCAGACCTTAAAGCGTTGTCCCAGAGGCCAGCAAGGGCTCAGGGTCGAATTACTGTGTTGATACGAGCCAGCATACTTTCCCAGCTCAGTTAATTGCAATTAACCCGCCAATGAGCTCGTGTCAGCGCTGGATCGATGCGCGCACGCAACGGAAGGGTCGTTGATTCGATGATTCATCTGTCAGGATCGCTAATGCGAGATAGACTACTATAGTAGTGTTATTATCTCGCTGCAGACTCGGTCATAAATCATTCGAGTTTTTCGCTTTTGTTGTTTTTTGTTGAGTTGTGCAGTACTGCAGTAAATAATAATAAATATATACGGGACATTTTACACATAATAAAATGTATATTGTATGGATAAATTCAATCAACACGGCTTTGTCGGTGTAAATTGTAATAATCGTTTTTTTTTGTGTATTTCCGCACTCCACGCACTCCATTGTGTTTTTTTTATTTAAATTTAAGTTGACTAACCGTCCAATGGTTTTATTTTATCGAGGGAACTTGAATTTTAACGGCCTACAAGCCGTATTTAGGTGATTTTGAATGAAGTTTTATGCAAAAACTATGAAGACAATTACTTTCAAATTTGCACGTCATGTATTTTGGGTCTTTAATCTAAAATCGCTAAGAAGCAGAAGCACGATTGGATAAATTTTTCTCGATAGAAAGTTCTCCCAAAAGTTGCTCCAAAATCTCAGTTTTTCTATATTTTATCGGAAACTACAATGGATGTAATTGTAATTTTTGTTTTAATGTATCGGTAATAACAATATCCTAAAACGCTTAGAACAGATTTTTGATAACTGGCTTAGTTTTTGAGTAATTAGGTAAAACGTCGTTTTTATGCTATATTCTTCCGCGACGCTGCATGTCGCACCTACCAAATCTCCGTGAGAGTGAGAAAGACAAAAATAAATTCAAGAAATCCCCTTAATTTACCTATAATTTTGGAATAATTAAAGTCTTTACTTTCAAGACTACCAAACATTGGTGTTACTGCGCCAATTCTAAGATAATATGTATAGTTTACCAACGGAGCTTTCATTAGAAAATTACACATTCGAAACGGCGTGCCTCGCGTTTCGTACCATACTAATAAGGAATTCGTTGGCGCTGACGCAATTTTGCACCGATAATGGTATTACAAAAAAAATTATTAAAATAGTAAATAACCAGTGACATTGAATATTATTGTATAACAAACATCAATTTTTTCACATTTGTAATAGAATTAGTATCAATAGGTACTTACTCTTGATCTGTGCTATGCTCCGACTTTTTTAATCTCAATTTATTTATTTGCTGATATTATTACATCATTGTAATACATATTATTACAATGATGGTACATAATACAATACAAGTTCTCGCTATATCATACCATATGAGTTTATACCAATTAGTTTTTTTATCTTACTTAACTCCATTTAATCCTCCTATATTTCATCAAAGTAACAAAATATTATAACATGAGAGAAGTGACTTTCAAAGCAAAATAATATTTTTATGAAATATTTTAATTTGTTTATTAGGGACCGAATTTTCAATCGCCAGATAAACGTTAACTAAGGAATAAATATGACGTTTTGACAGATTTTGTATGGCATATGTTTCAAATTTATTCCTCAGATAGCTATCTGACGATTGAAAAATCAGCCCTTAATTTACCAACTGACAGTTAAAATCTGGGTGCCTTTAAGAGAAGAGTGAATAGGCATTTTCTAGGCAAGCGCGCTCCATCCTAGACCTCATCACTGCTTTCCATCAGGCATGATTGTCGTCAAGCGCAAGCCTACCTACAATAAAAAAACGTCAGTTTACTGCATCGAATTAAAAGTCGGAGTATAGTGTCCTTCGCACGCCACGGTGGTCATGGTAGCGAGTGGTGGACAGTGGCAGATGGTAATGACCATCATACAGCGATGACTGTTGTATTCGACGCGGAAGCATCGGAGCCTTCCTGTCATTATGTACGTACTTGTACCTACTGTACACGCGATTGTGGTTAAAGCGACAGGTTTTATAGTAACTTATGATATGATCATGGGATCATCCTTGAATGCCATTGAATTCAGCCAATCACGCAGCAAAATTAGTTTACAGCGCCTATTAATTAGATGAATATAGCGATGCTAAAACATTGGTATGTCTACATAAAGCACCCAACTGTAACGATTTCATTCCATTCAAGCAAATTGAACGACATTAAAAAAAATTATAACCGTATAGAGATAGACAAACAACTGCCATTCTCATATTTTCTTATTTGGTTCCATTTAAGCACCATTTAAGCGATCGACTAAGTTCTAAAAATCTACAATTAGCTGCCTGACTCGTATAAGACCCTTAATTGTACTAAAGTATTCAAAAAACGAGTTTTCGACTTATTATTAAGTAAATGTTACTACACTGTCTCGGAATATTTATCAGATAATTTTTAATAACATTGTATGAGTGAACAAACATTATTGCTAATAATTAATCGTAAACTGACATAATATGTATATTCCTTTTCTTTTTTTTCTTTTTTGACATTTTCGGTTTTATTGTGTTTTGACTTTTAAATAATTTGCAGATTGTCTTAATTTTTTTTTTCTTTCTTTTTTTAATATTATGTTTTAAATATTCATACACCACAATATGGTAGAATGTATAAGGACCATAAATCTTAGTGTTAGACCTAAATTGTACCTACATTCTTATGAATAAATTTATTTTATTTTATTTATTTTATTCTAAATCAACGGGTGTCAATTCTGCAATAAATATTACACATCCTTCAGGATATTCAGGAGTTTACTCACAGAACCGATATTCATTGTTTCTGTTGTTACTCCGCGGTACGTACCGTATTAAAACAAAATAGAACCCAAGGCTGAACCTAAAAATAGTCAGCAAATAGTATAACGTTACAAGTGCCACTAAATTAAACATTAACTACTGAACTAACGAAACGGTAGATAGGTTATATTATATGGCTAATTTTATAATAGCAGACCGCCGCAAGAACCGCAATAGCAATAGAAATTGCGAGTGCTGCATCTCGAAGACAGAGATCCAATTAATAAAATAAAATTCATGTAATTCGAGTTCTAAACCAATAGGGTTACCATCAAATTAGTCATTTTAATCTTAATTCCAATCACAGTTTATAATGTTTGATTTTTTATGCACAGTATGTAGCATAAAGCGACGAAATGGCATTCAACGAATTGTCATTACATTAGCTGGTCAGCAAAAGCAAAAGTTTATGTTCTAACTGTGGTTCTTACTAGCAAAAAAGTTATAAAAGCGTCTTATTTACCACTGGGCTATATTTCGTGCTTTGATACAGCACTTACTGCTTCTTTCATATGAATTTGATTCAATTTTACATAATTTTTTTTTTGTTACATTTGTTTATGAGATTAATAAAGCTTAGGCTGTAAATACGTCCCACTATCTCATTCACTAGGTATTACGCCCACAGATTACGATTTACGAATAGATCAGTAGCTCTGGCCATATGGAATTTTGCAGTACGCTATAAAGATGGAAATAGAACGAAATTCAAAAATGTATGAAAATGTTAGCTAAATTGATCACGTGACTCCGCTCCGCTGAATTTCGTTAAAAAGCTATGCGAAAATAAAACCTCATGGATGAAACATTTGGCTAGAGCTGCCGATCTCTTATCACTTTTTAGAATTGCAGCAGTCTGCAACCAACTTGCAACGAAACGCAACGACCAATTAAACATCAATGAGATTTCTATTTATGAATGAACAAACGTAAATATACGCGCCATTATATGCAAATGTTATCGGAACATCGACTTAATTGCTCAGGATAATAGGCGCGAAATCGCTTGCGTCCGTTCGCGGACGAAGCGTAGCGCGACCACCTAGAATATTAATAACTAGCAAACGCCCGCGGCTTCGCTCACGTTAACTTCTGAGTTATGCTTTACTATGGTGGTTTAATTTCCAAAATTCCTGCATTACACACCATTTTGCCCACAAAATTTTCTCTTGCTTCCTGGTAATAGTCACATATTGATTTTGAAAAATTCGATCGTCACAAAAAAGTTAAATATGGTGGCCATTTTTAGGGTTCCGTACCCAAAGGGTAAAAGCTCTTACTAAGACTCCACCGTCCGTTCGTCCATCCGGCCGTGGTTGCTTGCTACCATGGTAAGACATATAAGTACAAAATTGTGGCCAATTCTTTTAAATTTTTACCAAAAATTCCTTTTCTATGCTCGCTGCGATAATCAGATATCAATTTTGAAAACAATCGGCCCAGTAACAAAAAAGTTCAAAATGGCGGCCACTTTTTAAAATGTTGACTACAAATTCTTTCTCTATGCTTGCTGCCATTGTCAAATATCGATTTTCAAAGCAATCGGCCCAGTAACAAAAAAGTTAAAAATGGCGGCCAATTTTTTAAATTTTGACTACAAATTCCTTCTCGATGCTTAGTGAAATAATCAGATGTCGATTTTCAAAGCAATCAACCCAGTAACAAAAAATTTCAAAATGGCGGACACTTTTTTAAATTTTGACCACAAATTCCTTCTCTATGCTTGCTGCCATAGTCAAATATCGATTTTCAAAGCAATCGGCCCAGTAACTTAAAAGTTCAAAATGGCGGCCACCTTTTTTAAATTTTGACCACAAATTCCTTCTCTATGCTTGCTGCCATAGTCAAATATCGATTTTCAAAGCAATCGGCCCAGTAACAAAAAAGTTCAAAATGGCGGCCACCTTTTTTAAATTTTGACCACAAATTCCTTCTCTATGCTTGCTGCCATAGTCAAATATCGATTTTCAAAGCAATCGGCCCAGTAACAAAAAAGTTCAAAATGGCGGCCACTTTTTTAAATTTTGACCACAAATTTCTTCTCTATGCTTGCTGCCATAGTCAAATATCGATTTTCAAAGCAATCGGCCCAGTAACAAAAAAACCTGTCAAGTGCGAGTCGGACTCGCGCACTGAGGGTTCCGTACTACAACCGAAGGCATAAAACCATAAAAACCACTTTTCTTATAGAACCGCAAAACTAACTTTGTTTTTAGAGGTTTTATTGTAAATATCAAAAACTAATTATTAGATCTCGTTCAAACCAATTTTCGGTGGAAGTTTGCATGGTAATGTACATCATATATTTTTTTTAGTTTTATCATACTCTTATTTTAGAAGTTACAGGGGGGGGGGGGGGGGACACACATTTTACCACTTTGGAAGTGTCTCTCGCGCAAGCTATTCATTTTAGAAAAAAATGATATTAGGAACCTTAGTATCATTTTTAAAGACCTATCCATAGATACCCCACACATATGGGTTTGATGAAAAAAAAATTTTTGAGTTTCAGTTCTAAGTATGGGGCACCCCCAAAATTTATTACTGTTTTTTAAATTTTGTGTGAAAACCTTAATGCGGTTCACAGAATACATCTACTTCCCAAGTTTCAACAGTATAGCTCTTATAGTTTCGGAAAAAAGTGGCTGTGACATACGGACGGACAGACGGACAGACGGACAGACGGACAGACAGACATGACGAATTTATAAGGGTTCCGTTTTTTGCCATTCGGCTACGGAACCCTAAAAACTTCAAAATGGCGGCCACTTTTTTAAATTTTGACCACAAATTCCTTCTCTATGCTTGCTGCCATAGTCAAATATCGATTTTAAAAGCAATCTGCCCAGTAACAAAAAAGTTCAAAATGGCGGCCACTTTTTTAAATTTTGACCACAAATTCCTTCTCTATGCTTGCTGCCATAGTCAAATATCGATTTTCAAAGCAATCGGCCCAGTAACAAAAAAGTTCAAAATGGCGGCCACTTTTTTAAATTTTGACCACAAACTCTTTCTCTATGCTTGCTGCCACTGTAAAATATCGATTTTCAAAGCAATCGGCCCAGTAACAAAAAAGTTCAAAATGGCGGCCACTTTTTTTAAATTTTGACCACAAATTCCTTCTCTATGCTTGCTGCCATAGTCAAATATCGATTTTCAAAGCAATCGGCCCAGTAACAAAAAAGTTCAAAATGGCGGCCACTTTTTTAAATTTTGACCACAAATTCCTTCTCTATGCTTGCTGCCATAGTCAAATATCGATTTTCAAAGCAATCGGCCCAGTAACAAAAAAGTTCAAAATGGCGGCCACTTTTTTAAATTTTGACCACAAATTCCTTTTCTATGCTTGCTGCCATAGTCAAATATCGATTTTCAAAGCAATCGGCCCAGTAACAAAAAAGTTCAAAATGGCGGCAATTTTTTTAAATTTTGACCACAAATTCCTTCTCTATGCTTGCTGCCATAGTCAAATATCGATTTTCAAAGCAATCTGCCCAGTAACAAAAAAGTTCAAAATGGCGGCCACTTTTTTAAATTTTGACCACAAATTCCTTCTCTATGCTTGCTGCCATAGTCAAATATCGATTTTCAAAGCAATCGGCCCAGTAACAAAAAAGTTCAAAATGGCGGCCACTTTTTTAAATTTTGACCACAAATTCCTTCTCTATGCTTGCTGCCATAGTCAAATATCGATTTTCAAAGCAATCGGCCCAGTAACAAAAAAGTTCAAAATGGCGGCCACTTTTTTAAATTTTGACCACAAATTCCTTCTCTATGCTTGCTGCCATAGTCAAATATCCATTTTCAAAGCAATCGGCCCAGTAACAAAAAAGTTCAAAATGGCGGCCACTTTTTTAAATTTTGACCACAAATTCCTTCTCTATGCTTGCTGCCATAGTCAAATATCGATTTTCAAAGCAATCGGCCCAGAAACAAAAAAGTTCAAAATGGCGGCCACTTTTTTTAAATTTTGACCACAAATTCCTTCTCTATGCTTGCTGCCATAGTCAAATATCGATTTTCAAAGCAATCGGCCCAGTAACAAAAAAGTTCAAAATGGCGGCCACTTTTTTAAATTTTGACCACAAATTCCTTCTTTATGCTTGCTGCCATAGTCAAATATCGATTTTCAAAGCAATCGGCCCAGTAACAAAAAAGTTCAAAATGGCGGCCTATTTTTAAATTTTGACCACAAATTCCTTCTCTATGCTTGCTGCCATAGTCAAATATCGATTTTCAAAGCAATCGGCCCAGTAACAAAAAAGTTCAAAATGGCGGCCACTTTTTTAAATTTTGACCACAAATTCCTTCTCTATGCTTGCTGCCATAGTCAAATATCCATTTTCAAAGCAATCGGCCCAGTAACAAAAAAGTTCAAAATGGCGGCCACTTTTTTAAATTTTGACCACAAATTCCTTCTCTATGCTTGCTGCCATAGTCAAATATCGATTTTCAAAGCAATCGGCCCAGTAACAAAAAAGTTCAAAATGGCGGCAATTTTTTTAAATTTTGACCACAAATTCCTTCTCTATGCTTGCTGCCATAGTCAAATATCGATTTTCAAAGCAATCTGCCCAGTAACAAAAAAGTTCAAAATGGCGGCCACTTTTTTAAATTTTGACCACAAATTCCTTCTCTATGCTTGCTGCCATAGTCAAATATCGATTTTCAAAGCAATCGGCCCAGTAACAAAAAAGTTCAAAATGGCGGCCACTTTTTTAAATTTTGACCACAAATTCCTTCTCTATGCTTGCTGCCATAGTCAAATATCGATTTTCAAAGCAATCGGCCCAGTAACAAAAAAGTTCAAAATGGCGGCCACTTTTTTAAATTTTGACCACAAATTCCTTCTCTATGCTTGCTGCCATAGTCAAATATCGATTTTCAAAGCAATCGGCCCAGAAACAAAAAAGTTCAAAATGGCGGCCACTTTTTTTAAATTTTGACCACAAATTCCTTCTCTATGCTTGCTGCCATAGTCAAATATCGATTTTCAAAGCAATCGGCCCAGTAACAAAAAAGTTCAAAATGGCGGCCACTTTTTTAAATTTTGACCACAAATTCCTTCTTTATGCTTGCTGCCATAGTCAAATATCGATTTTCAAAGCAATCGGCCCAGTAACAAAAAAGTTCAAAATGGCGGCCTATTTTTAAATTTTGACCACAAATTCCTTCTCTATGCTTGCTGCCATAGTCAAATATCGATTTTCAAAGCAATCGGCCCAGTAACAAAAAAGTTCAAAATGGCGGCCACTTTTTTAAATTTTGACCACAAATTCCTTCTCTATGCTTGCTGCCATAGTCAAATATCCATTTTCAAAGCAATCGGCCCAGTAACAAAAAAGTTCAAAATGGCGGCCACTTTTTTAAATTTTGACCACAAATTCCTTCTCTATGCTTGCTGCCATAGTCAAATATCGATTTTCAAAGCAATCGGCCCAGTAACAAAAAAGTTCAAAATGGCGGCAATTTTTTTAAATTTTGACCACAAATTCCTTCTCTATGCTTGCTGCCATAGTCAAATATCGATTTTCAAAGCAATCTGCCCAGTAACAAAAAAGTTCAAAATGGCGGCCACTTTTTTAAATTTTGACCACAAATTCCTTCTCTATGCTTGCTGCCATAGTCAAATATCGATTTTCAAAGCAATCGGCCCAGTAACAAAAAAGTTCAAAATGGCGGCCACTTTTTTAAATTTTGACCACAAATTCCTTCTCTATGCTTGCTGCCATAGTCAAATATCGATTTTCAAAGCAATCGGCCCAGTAACAAAAAAGTTCAAAATGGCGGCCACTTTTTTAAATTTTGACCACAAATTCCTTCTCTATGCTTGCTGCCATAGTCAAATATCCATTTTCAAAGCAATCGGCCCAGTAACAAAAAAGTTCAAAATGGCGGCCACTTTTTTAAATTTTGACCACAAATTCCTTCTCTATGCTTGCTGCCATAGTCAAATATCGATTTTCAAAGCAATCGGCCCAGAAACAAAAAAGTTCAAAATGGCGGCCACTTTTTTTAAATTTTGACCACAAATTCCTTCTCTATGCTTGCTGCCATAGTCAAATATCGATTTTCAAAGCAATCGGCCCAGTAACAAAAAAGTTCAAAATGGCGGCCACTTTTTTAAATTTTGACCACAAATTCCTTCTTTATGCTTGCTGCCATAGTCAAATATCGATTTTCAAAGCAATCGGCCCAGTAACAAAAAAGTTCAAAATGGCGGCCTATTTTTAAATTTTGACCACAAACTCTTTCTCTATGCTTGCTGCCACTGTAAAATATCGATTTTCAAAGCAATCGGCCCAGTAACAAAAAAGTTCAAAATGGCGGCCTATTTTTTAAATTTTGACCACAAACTCTTTCTCTATGCTTGCTGCCATAGTCAAATATCGATTTTCAAAGCAATCAGCCCAGTAACTAAAAAGTTCAAAATGGCGGCCACTTTTTTAAATTTTGACCACAAATTCCTTCTCTATGCTTGCTGCCATAGTCAAATATCGATTTTCAAAGCAATCGGCCCAGTAACAAAAAAGTTCAAAATGGCGGCCTATTTTTTAAATTTTGACCACAAATTCCGTCTCTATGCTTTCTGCCATAGTCAAATATCGATTTTCAAAGCAATCGGCCCAGTAACAAAAAAGTTCAAAATGGCGGCCAAAAAATTCAAAATTTTTCCTCCTCAAAATTTGAATCTCGAAAATCCCTTTCTGAATACGAATTCATGATATACCTAATTCCAACCTAGGTACCAAATTTCAGATCTCTACGACTTTTAATTTCGCTGGAATCCCTGGAACAACGCAAAAATTACACTTTTGTATGGGAAAATCCCTTAAAAGTAGGATTTTTATCCCTTCCAATTTGAATTTCTGGAATCCCCGTCTTAGTACGAATTCATGACCTAATATCAACCTAGGTACCAAATTTCAGATCTCTACGATTTGTAGTTTTCCGGGAATCCCTGGAACAACGAAATAAATTTCACTTTTGTATGGAGAAATCCCTAAAACCAACGGTTTTTACCCCTTAAAATTTGAATTTCTGGAATCCCCGTCTTAGTACGAATTCTTGACCTAATATCAACCTAGGTACCAAATTTCAGATCTCTACGACTTTTAGTTTTTCGGGAATTCCTGGAACAACGAAAAAAATTACACTTTTGTATGGAGAAATCCCTAAAACCAACGGTTTTTTCCCCTTAAAATTTGAATTTCTGGAATCCCCGTCTTAGTACGAATTCATGACCTAATATCTACTTAGTTACCAATTTTCAGATCCCTACGACTTGTAGCTTTTCGGGAATTCCTGGAACAACGAAAAATATTTCACTTTTGTATGGGGAAATCCAAAAAACCAACGGTTTTTACCCCTTACAATTTGAATTTCTGAAATCCCCGTCTTAGTACGAATTCATGACCTAATATCAACCTAGGTACCAAATTTCAGATCTCTACGACTTGTAGCTTTTCGGGAATTCCTGGAACAACGAAAAAAATTTTACTTTTGTATGGGGAAATCCAAAAAACCAACGGTTTTTACCCCTTACAATTTGAATTTCTGGAATCCCCGTCTTAGTACGAATTCATGACCTAATATCTACCTAGGTACCAAATTTCAGATCCCTACGACTTGTAGCTTTTCGGGAATTCCTGGAACAACGAAAAAAATTTCACTTTTGTATGGGGAAATCCAAAAAACCAACGGTTTTTACCCCTTAAAGTTTGAATTTCTGGAATCCCCGTCTTAGTACGAATTCATGACCTAATATCTACCTAGGTACCAAATTTCAGATCTCTACGACCTATAGTTTTGGCGGAATCCTTGGAACAACCAAAATCACCAAAATGCCTCATTCTTTTATATATATAGATAAATAAAAAAAGAGTATAATATTTATTATATTTATTTTTATAGCCTTCAGTTTTAAACCAGAATTAAAATTATATTTATTTAATATTTTATATTTTATATTTATTATATTTATTGCGAAACTTGGTGTACATAGATCTTAAGTAGATTTTTTAAGTACAGACAAGTTCTACCTTATGGCATGCAATTAATGACTGATCCAGCAAATGTTGTACACTGAAACATTTGTTTTCATTTAGGACTATGAAAAATAGACATATTTTCAGACTTACCGAATTTATCTACACAAAAAAATTCATAAAAGTCGGTCAAGCTATTTCGGACCAGTTTTGTCACTAATACTGCGACACGAGCTTTCATACATTACAGATTTAATGAGTAAGTCAGTCAATGAAATCTACTACTTGTACGGTGATGCTTTACCAGTCTGAATTTTTTAAACTCCAGCGGGGTTAGACAAAGTAACAGTCGTTTGGCGTTAACGCCAGTAGACAAAAATGTGTGGACAAACCACGTGACTGTAGAAAAGCCACGGCCGAATTGAGCTCAACACGCTGTGTTTGATACTGTCGGCTGTCATATTTTCAAGTGAAGAACGCTAAAGTTATCTACAAGGTCTGCGAGAACGCCAGGGAGCGTTCAAGTTGTCGTAGTCGATTATCAAACACAGCGTGTTGAGCTCAATTCGGTCGTGATTTTTCTACAGTCACATGCTTTGTCCATACATTTTTGTCTACTGGCGTTAACGCCAAACGACTGTTAATTTGTCTAGCCCCGCTGGTAGGTACAGTCTTTGCCAACTTTTGGTATTTAACATTAGATCTACAAGTACCTGAACCTCAATAGGTTGGCTGAATGCAAAGAAGTCGCTTTTATATTTCAGGGGTTTAAAGAAAGCTGAACTGCATTGCATGTCACCAAGCTCAAACTGCAATAACGGAGCTTGAAGCTCGTATCACCTATGGGATATTTTATTGGGACAAATTGTTAGGGACACGAAGTGGTGACTGCGAACCGGCAATCAGTGTTGCCAGAGCCTAAAATGAAAATGAAAATATTTACTTATTACTTTAAGTTCAGTAAAGCAAATGGAGGTCGCTGAAGACAAGCGGTTCGAAACTGTGCATGATGCAGGATGGTCATCCCTGCATCATGCCCTCCATAGACAATCCTGTGATTGGCGTACAAACGTTTTGACACCAGTAGGTAAACTGTCGACATTTTCCGCGCGGTCCGGCGGGTCCTGTGTATACGTTTATTGTTATATCTTTATAGCTATAACTGGGTATGATTCGCGATAATCAAACGCCTTGCTGGCGTAAACCGACAATGGCCGTCGGTTTATGAATGGGCCGTTTATGCGTGTTGTGACGCGGACGCTGTGATGAGGTCCTCATTATCTCGACGATTTGCGGTCCAGCTCACGGTCAAGATATTGAATGGAAACATGCGTTATTTTGCGGAAATCCATAATTAACAGGACAGATTAATTTGTTTTGCTATAATCCGCTACTTAAAAAGATTCTGTATGGTACAATATGCCGGAACACCGCCCACATGAAACACCACACACAATTTTCCAACACTTTCTTCGACGCACGTTTCGTCCCGACACCGGGACATCCTCAGGAGATGTTGACTTCACAATTCGAAATCGTATGATTGTTGAGATATTGTACCATACAGAATCTTCTCAAGTAGCGGATTATAGCAAAAGAAATTAATCTGTCCTGTTAATCACGGTCAAGAGCCAGGACTAGCGCTTGACTGTAATCGCCTGCCCCCTACCCATGTGACTTGGCGACAATCGACATAGAAACCTCCCGATCGCTCATTGCAGGGCTGATTTTTCAATCGCCAGATAAACTATCTGAGGAATGAAACATATGCCATGCAAAAACTGTCAAAACGTCATATATTTATTCATTATTTAACGATTATCTGGCGATTAAATCAGCCCTTAATGGAACGAAATTAAAAATATGTAAACTCAAACAATATTTTATTCACATAGGCCTTACGTACAGGCTTTTGTCGTGATGTGATGTTTGTCACATGCATAATATGGTGATAACTGCAAGTCAACTTAAAGCTAAGTTTACGATGGCTCAAACGCACCCTGCACTGAGAAGAAGCCAATAACAAACTCAGCCGGCTTTTGTTTTCTGTTATCACCATTTCACAATTTCATAATGGCACTTAAAAACTAATTGAGCTAGTATAATTACAGCAGTTCATTCACTCCCAAGGATTTGATTCATGATTGATGAAAATAATCTTTAATTCTACAGTAAGCTTTCTTTTAATGAGCTTTCGTTTCAAAGCCACTTTGAACTTATTGAGGGATAAGTTTAAGGGGAGTGTTTTGCCACATTGGTAATACGTGACTTATCGACAACAACTGTCTGTCTCATACATTTTTGAAGTTCGAAAAGCATACCAAAAGCTATAGGTAGAGGTACAAAATATGTAATAATAGGTATTCTAAGTGATCAACAAGTCGGACGGCCGTCTAAGTCAGTTCTATGGCAATATTTTTGTACCAGAAAATATATTATAGACAAGTCAAGTCAAGTGATTTTAATTTAAAAAGCATGTACCTACCTACCTAATAAAAAAACGCAAAAATGTTATGTATAAAGGGAGTCCGAAATAACTAGAACCGAAATTCATGCAAGCGGGACAACCCCCACCAAACATGTTTAATGATATTTAGATATTTGTAAGTGTAATAGACAATGGTAATTTAATAACATTGTATAACAACAGTTGCTATCTTATTTTGATACTAATCTAATCACTATCTCCGCTTATAGTATAGGTACAGAATAGACACTTATATATTATATTTGTTATTATAATGATTTTTTATGAGCTTCCCCGCTTACATTGTACCAACATAGTCAGTAATATTTATCCCTAACACTTTTGACTATAATTGATTTTTACAGAAACCGAAATACATCATAATTAATTAATACAGGTCATGATATCACTAATATTATTCAACGTGTACAAAGTTGAAATAATATTGAATTGTACATAAGTGTAGTCGATAATGAATTACCGTGTAAAAATATTAAATAGAAATAAGCATATTTATTTTTTCCCCGCTTACATTGTACCAACATTGTCAGTAACATTATCCCTAACACTTTTGACTATAATTGATTTTTACAAAAACCGAAATACATCATAATTAATTAATACAGGTCGCGATATCTCTAATATACAACGTGTAACGAAAACTTTAAATAATATTGAATTGTACATAAGTGTAGTCGATAATGAATTACCGTGTAAAAATATTAAATAGAAATAAGCATATTTATTTTTCCTTACCTAATGTATGGAAAAATGGATATGCTTATTTTATTTTACCATACATTATGAAAAAATAATATGCTTAATTCTATTAAAAAAATGGTGGTGATTCGTTAATATCGACTATACACTTATGTACCCTTCAATATCATTTCAACATTTTGTTACACGTTGTATAATTTTTTTTTATATTCTGTGGTTTGCAATAAAGTGTTTATCTATCTATAAAATTTTCGTGCCAATTTTTGTTACCATACTCCCACGAAACGGCTCGACCGATTGTTATGAAATTTTCTGTGTATGTCTATTGTCTGGTATAGATTTGAGAGTATTAATTTTTTTTATATCCCTAATGGTAAAACAACATTTGCCGGATCAGCTAGTACTCGTATAAATAATATCTGAGATACAGGCATCAGAAAAAATATACCTATTTTATCTTAGCTAAGATTATGCAAGTGCCTATAATTATCAAATCTAGAATCTAGATTGACGTTTCCACGCTAGTCATCATCACTTATCATCAAATGAGATCGTCTGCACGCACAAGAAAAAATAATAGCGGAACTAGAGCTGGGCTCATGAATTGTGATTATGATGAATTATTGTTATAATAACCGTGTAGTGGTCGCGGACGTATCGTTTGCGACGTACACTCGAGGTCTTTATAAACCACCGCTAAGCTACCGTACAGATGGTTCTCCAGCAGAATGAATAATGGAATTATTATAACAAATAACAATCATCATCGTGTCTTTCCGTGAGCGTCCGTGGAGGCACCGAATACATAATATTATCATGCACAAATATTACAACTTACTAGCTGACCGGGAAAACTTTGATTTGTTATTTAAGGGTATGATAAATAGCTCCTATTGTCAGACCTACCAAATGTAGACAAAAATTGCCGTTTCGGAGTTTGGTAACAAACACTGTGATACGAGAATTTTATATTAAAAAAAAGATTACTAACGGTACATAGAGGTGTCGTTTTTGACGAAGGCTTGGTAAACCACAGCTAAGCTATCGTAGAGATGGCGTTTCATCAGAATAAACAACATGTCGATCTACGTTGTCACTCGTTTCAATTGACAGTCACACTTAGGCTTGTCCCACACCTTAACGGATCGTGTTAAAAACGTGGAAAAAATTTTTTTGTACGAGTTTATTGGATGTCAACCACTAAGGATGATACCGTTCTCGTCGAAAGGTTTTTGGTTCAGTAAATTTTTTTTCGTGTTTGCTCGACTGGGGGGCTGCATTTCGTCATAGGAAATACAATGTTCGACTTTGACAATTTACAACGCTTTTTTATAATAGTTTTAATCTCACAATTGTCGACCATATTGCGTTTGAACTACATTCAATTTAACGCTATGTCAATAATCGTAAATTAAAAATTTTCATTTTTTTGCAAAAAATGTTTTGCTTCCAATATCGTCTGCTTATATATTATACGTTAATGCCATCATTTTATGTCTTAAAAAATCAAAACATTTCATATCACGCAATGTAGCCGACGTGCTACTTGAATAGCCCGCCTGGTCGTATGTGAACGCTTGGTTGTACCGCTACTGTATAATAGCTGGATTGTGTCAATGCGCGTGAATTGACGTCAACTTCACTCGTGTATAACGATTTACGAGCGATGACAATAGATTTCACGGTGTCCACTAGTAATGAGACGAATGGTTGTAAGACTGTCGCTACGTCTTCAACTCATTAGCATTACTTATTATTAGACCATTTCAATATGTAGAACATGTTCTATTCTATGGCAAATGAGGTGATAAAACATCATTTTTAGCTATACGATTACGTTCAAAACGGTGATGATTTTGAGGATTCGTGTATGTTTGTAAGCTTTTTTTATTCCACCATAACTTTTTAAATACATTTTCAAGACAGTATTTAACGGCAATGGTTCTAATTGCAACTGACAGCAAAGTATAGTATTGAAAATGAAAATGAAAATGAAAAATCTTTATTTTCTGCACATAGGCCCAATTAATAAGCTCTTATGAAAAGTCAAAACTCTACCGCCAGGTTCGGAAAGCAGGTTTGCACCGAGAACAACTGGCAAGAAACTCGGCACTTGCTCTTAATGTCATTATAATGACATAATGTCATTATATACAATTTCTTAAGACTAAGTATTCGTCTTATTAAGACTAAGTATTCGTCTCAACGCTGTTTTATGATTTGTGTGGGTCGTGGGAGGTTGCGGGTTTGACTCCCGCCACGAGCCACTCTAGTTTTATTTTTTATATTGGCTTAGGTCTGGTCTGGTGGAAGGTTCGTCGGTGGCTAGACCACTGTACCAGAGTTATGGTGCGATGCTGTGTAGAAACCGCTAGGAATTACTTACTCCCATGCAAGTTAGCACGATCGTCGACTGCATCGTCACTCACCATCAGGTGAGATTACAGTCAAGTACTAATTTGTAATGTAATAAAAATAATAGCTAGTACATATATAAACCTTTAAATATGATGTATGATTTTTATTAAGTTTGTAGTACTAAATCATATTATGATACGTGCAAAGTACCTGCTATGGTCTAATAAGGCAGGTGATAATTCGGCATCAGGCCTATTTATTTGACCCATAGCGCGAACAATAGCTCAAACCGTCATCTAATGGACCCATGGTCAGTCATTTAAATGGTTCAATAGACATACTAGACTCTAGAGGATGCCCGCGACTTCGCTCACCTAACACCGTTCCATCCCTTCAATAGCTGAAGCTATATGATATACCTACTTGCGAAAACACCTTTCGATCAATCTAATGGAATGAACACAGACTTTACGGAATTCAAAAAAATGTAAGAGAATCTGTACAAATTTTTATAAAGCTGAAGAGCTCATTTGTTTGTTTGAACGCGATAATCTAAGGAACTACTAGTACAAATTGAAAAATATTTTTTGTGTTGGATAGTCCATTTATCGAGAAAGGCTATAGGCTATATTACATCACGTTATGACCAATAGGAGCGGAGCATCAACAAAAAAAGTAGCAAAAACGGGAAAATTTGTTCCCTTTTTGAAACTTGAAAGGTGCGTGCGCTACAAGGTTACAAATTCTAGAGGAGCGTTTTTCGTTGTCCTTAAATGTTGGTTCCCTAAATTCAAAAACTAAGCATGTATACCCAGATATTATTAGAAAATTCTCTTGAGCTTTTCAGTGGATTTGTTTTTTGTAGGCGTTTTACCTTTTTTAAAAAAGAAATTTGATTGTCTTTGTGTTTGGATTGTGATTTTTTTATATTTATTAAATTCGAGGTTTATTAGGGTTGTGGGCATGCCCATTAGTGCTCACAATGGTGGATCCGCGCTTGGTACGTAAGTATATTATATACATCCACAGCCAATACGTAAAGTTAATGGATTGTATTTGCTTGTATGATGTACTTGCTCGTGGGTATTTCGACATAACGTTTATTTATTTAGCCCGCGTAGCATCAACAGTACCAAAATCGCGAAAGGTGTCAGTGTTTCGAATTTTAATAGTGTGTTCGCAGTTTTTTGCAATTTTGTTGACCCTCATGTCGGTGGCATTTAGCCAAAGAGGTTTAACACTCCGGCCATGCTAATCTTCCAAAAACTTGTCTTTACGTGCTTTTTGATTCCGCCTACGACGACAGTGTATCGAAGAGAATCATTAGAAGATGTAGACTTGACATTATATATTTTCTTGCTCGTTTGTTTTTTGTAAAATCTGGCTTTGGCTAGAACAAACTTTTTCAGTAAGCTAATAGCACCCTTTTGTAAGCTGTAGACTTCCCTTTCATAGTACAATTGCGGGAATATCATCATCTTCAGATGTTTATTTGAATTTGAATAGGTAGGAATTAAGATTTTTGCTTCACTTTAGGAAAGCTTACAATTTGCAATATTATAGTTTTGAGAAAACATGTACGAGAGGTAGCACAAACAAACATGTACGAGATGTGTGAGAGGTAGCTGGTTCCATAGTTTATTGGACAGATTCGTGTAGGTCACCTTAAATTATATCTGTACTTAAGTAAATAAGTAAGCAATATACGTCTCTATTGAAGCTAGTACATGTAATATTTGAGGTTTTCATCAGACTCTCGTGATCGTGTAGTTATCGAGCCAACGGTGCCAACGGCAAGGACTAACAGACTAATGCACTAACAGAGCTAAGCTTGACAGCAAACATTTCTCGACCCTGATGTTGTGTGTGTTGTGATGGTGTGTGTGCTGTGTTACTCTGTTAACGGCTGCTATAGTTCAAAGTATAAACTAGTTCCACCATTATAATATTGATCAAATATCTTCTTGACCTTTCTTAAATTCCTGTGGGTCTATGTGAAATAAATAAAGATACTTGCATGCAGCACAAATTCACCAGGAAACTTCAAGAAAATGCAAACGTATAGTCGATTGTTTTTTTCAAACACGGCCAGTGTCTTTTTTGCTAGGGTGGACAATTTTCTGCGGCCAGTGTCTTTTTTGCTAGGGTGGACAATTTTCTGGGCCAGACTACGTAAATAAAGTCCCCGAAAAGTTATTTAATTAAGCTTATTGATAGGGATACGATCTGTCTGCTCATGAGATACCATTTAAACATGTAATTATTTCATTATTACTATGTAAGAAAAATTGAAAGAATCGAATTCAGTTCAGAGAACAGTGTCGGGTTGTTTTTCTTCTCGGTACAAACATGCTTTTCGAACTAGACGGTATTGTAGTCTTTCCAAAAAATCCTGTAATTTCGGCCTATGTGAAAAATAAACATTTTAAGATTTTCATTTTCATTAATAAACGTGTATTATTTGGCATACAGAACGTGTATTATATGGCTACAATTTTTGATATTATTTAAGTAATTGTATATAATGACATTTTTTTGAAAAGAGCAAGTGCCGAGTTTCATGCCAGTTCTTCTCGGTGCAAACCTGCTTTCCGAACCTGGCGGTAGAGTTTTGACTTTTCATAAGAGCTTATTAATTGGGCCTATGTGCAAATAAAGATTTTTCATTTTCATTTTCATTTTTCATACCCGTAGCAAAATATTATTAATAATATTACGTAAGTAGGTATTAAGTAAGGTTACTGTATAAACTGCATTCTCTTTGAATAGCTGCTCTGTGTCAATATTATTATTTATTATGCAATTGTTTGAAGATAAGAATAGATGTAAATAATTTTAATTTCATTAGGTATTCAATGCAGTCTCGAGCACGGGAAGCTGCGAGAATATCTCTCAATGAATCTTTTCATTATTGTAAATAAGTATCCATCAAGGATTTTATTTACATAATTGATAAAATCCACAAAAGAACCGGAGTGACATAGCTCATCACAATATAGCTACCTAGTAGAGGATTGATTGAATTTATTTTTGTCTTTCTCACTCTCACGGATACATTGGCCTGTGCAACATGCAGCGTCGCGGAAGAATATAACAGAAAAACGAACTTTTACCTAAATACTCAAAAACTAAGCCAGTCATCAAAAATCTGTTTCTAAGCGTTTTTGGATATTATTATAACCGACACATTAAAACAAAAATTACAATTAGGTACATCCATTGTAGTTTCCGATAAAAATTGGAAAACCTAAGATTTTTGAGCATCTTTTGAGAGAACTTTCTATCGAGAAAATTTTATCCAATCGTGTTTCTGCTTCTAAGCGATTTTAGATTAAAGACCCAAAATTAATTGTCTTTCAAATTTAAACGTCAAAAAATGTTTATTGAGTTGTGCATTACTGCAGAACAACAAAAGCGAAACACTCGATAGATTTATGACTGAGTCTGCAGCGAGATAATAACACCACTAAAGTACATATTGTAACGAAATAAGATTCTGTTGTCTAAGATTCTTCTGTGGTTATCAGAAACGGAATCAAGATGTAGTTGAAATAGTTATCTAAGATATAAAATAAACGCGAGTATTCGCCTTGATAACACAAGCCGGTGAGTAGACTTGCCATCGACAACATTACCAATAGACCGCTAGAGCAACGGGCAAGCGATTCCTGCAGCTGTAGCCATATGGTCACTGACCTCTATGCTGGACTACATGTTCTACTTCGATTGACAGTTCCTTTTCGGTTCTGATTTAATTGAGCGCCTCTCTAGAAGGTCCCCGGTACTAAAATTGACGTTTATAATTGAAATTTGCAAGTGACCGTCGTTGTGAATGTCATTTTATTTTAGCTCCATGGACGCTCACGCCAAGTAACGCAACAATCAGCGCCAAAATTGCGAAAATCAAATTCATTTTTATGTTGACATTCTGAAGACCAGCGTACTTGTGGCCCATCTCTTCTATCGCAGTGCTTCCGAATTGCAGATTTGATCACGTGGCTTCCGCGCTAACAACGTACATTCTCATATATTTTATGAATTCCATACAAAAGCGTTGCGAAAGCAATTTGGACATCGAAGATTTGAGTCGTACGATGTCTAAAATTGATGCTATTGAACTGTAGCTATACGGCTACCGTTGCTGATTACATGTTCGCATCAGTACAAATAAAATAAGGGAACGACAACGAACGTTTTGAGCAATTATTCCTTCTACGTTTGAATATACCTTTGCAAGGCCAATCGCAAAGCCTTCGTCGTCATCTCAGCCGTACACGTGCACATCATGCAAATACATTTATTTTTGATTTATCCACAGCTGAAAAAAGATCTCGTTTAAGTAGTAACTGACTTGGTGCTATTTATCTACTATTAGATTGCGCTTTCTGCTTTTACTTCATTCCCCAGTGCAACATCGCAAACATCTATTACCTTAATTCCTTGCTATATTAGTTTTATAATTATTTTTTATGTAGCTTTATTGCACACACATACAGAAAAACACAGATAGAGAAACAAAATACAACGGAACACAGTGAGCGCAAAGGCGGCCTTATTGCTAGAGCAATCTCGTCCAGGCAACCTTTGGTAACAGGATTAGTGGAATGTAAACGCGGGATGGTGCAATATAATTATGTCACACTCCTACATTTTTTGAAATAAATTCCAATTGAACATTCGAATGGTTTCTGCGACGATCGCAAATATGTCAAATGGCTACAGCTGCTGATATCGTTGGAGTCTAGCGGGTCGGCAGTGGAAGAGTGGCGGCCAGGCGTGCGTCAGAGCAGCCTTGACCGCCAATCAAACCAATCCGACTGCGTGTACTGTGTAGCCACTCGTCTACACCGGACACCGCGCCGGCACGCTCTCATTGCATAATGCAGCTTATTATCCACTGCTATAAAGTCAGGCTACACAGCTATGATATTCTCGTAATGTTTTCACACACTCAGTAATGTGATACAAGAAAAAGAAAAAAATATACCTTTATTGGCTTAGAGTGTAAAATTGAATGTATTTCATCATAGGAAATACAAAGCTCAACTTTGACGCGCTTAAATAATTTCAATCTCGGAACTGTCGAGCAATATGGCGTTTTGAACTACATTCAATTTTACGCTCTATTGCCCAGTTGCACGAAACAAATTCAAAATTTTAAGTGGTACTTAAACTAATTTAATCGCAATCAATGTCAAAAAGTGTATGAAATTTTGACATTTCTCGCGATTAAATTAGTTTAAGTAGCACTTAATTTTTTAAATTTATTTTGTGCAACTCGGGGTATGTCAATTGTATTAAAATAATTTAATCAGTTTTCGCAAAAAATGTTTTGAATTCAATATCGTCTGCTTATACGTACGTAAATACCATCACCTTTTTAAACATATCACATCACGAAATGTAGCCGACACGTAACGTGAATAGCCCCCCAGCTTATTAACTATTATGCCCGGGCTACACGAGGCTAGTTTTTCAAGCTAGGATAGAAATCTAGATCTCTTTTAAACTGTCTTGGCTAGCTGACCTGGCTTGGAATATGCGAGTTCTGTTTACATGAGGCTATATTATTTTAAACTAGTATTATAGCTAGTAACGCGTAGTTACTGCTTTCGAGTCTATTGAAAACTAGCTTTGCCGGCCACATGAAGCTAGGACACAGGTCAGGATAGTAAAATCAGTGGTGGCGGACGCTACTTGCCTAAAAATATAACTCCATCTGATCCTATTAAAAACTGTCCTAGCTTGTCAACTAGCTTACTAGTTTACTAGCTTAGAAATGAAGCTAGTTTTGTTTACACGAAGCCAGAAGTACTAGCTTGCTAGCTTACTGACACTAGCTTGCTATCCTAGCTTGAAAAACTAGCCTCGTGTAGCCCGGACATTAAAGCCGGGCTATACACTCCAAGAACTCGCCATTAAGAGGATTGACTGAATTTTTTTGTCCTTTTCACTCTTTCGAATACGTTGGTGGGTGCGACATGCAGCGTCGCGCGTCCTAGAAGAATAACAGAAAATTGGTCAAGTGCGGGTCGGGCTCGCGCACTGAGGGGTCCACATCAAGACCACTTCTCAATAGTATTACAGTACACTAAACACCCCTGCCCAGTAAATTCAAAAACAAGCAAACAAATCACGTTTGTTGTATGGGAGCTCCCCTTAAATATTTTTCTTATTTTAATTTAAATATTTGTTATTAAAGCAAATATATAATTAAATATTCTGTGAACATTTGCAGCGTCTACCCTTTACCGTTGGCGTTATTAATATCGAGCAAAAACAAGCAAAAATATCACTTTTGTTGTATGGGAACATTTATTTTATTCTATTTTTTAGTATTTGCTGTTATAGCGGCAACGGAAATACATCATCTGTGAAAATTTCAAGTCTGTAGCTATCATGCTTCAAGAGATACAGCCTGGTGACAGACGGACGGACGGGCAGCGAAGTCTCCGTAATAGACAATAATGTTCTTTTTTTAC
Organism: Coenonympha arcania; assembly: GCA_036785405.1. Taxonomy (NCBI): domain Eukaryota; kingdom Metazoa; phylum Arthropoda; class Insecta; order Lepidoptera; family Nymphalidae; genus Coenonympha; species Coenonympha arcania. The sequence goes on along the minus strand of CM072078.1, from coordinate 1,547,578 downwards.
CCTTCGGGTACGGAACCCTAAAAAACGACGTTTTACCTAATTACTAAAAACTAAGCCAGTTATCAAAAATCTGTTTATAAGCGTTTTTAGATATTATTATCACCGAGTACCGACAGATTAAAACCTCTAAAACAAAGATTACAATTACATCCATTGTAGTTTCCCGTAACTAAAAAAAATAGATTTTGGACCTTTGGGAGAGATTTCTATTTGGCTTAGCCTGCAGTAGTCCAAACCTTTATCCTCGTTTATTATTATTTATTTATCAACCAGTGGTCAATAAAACAACACTTCGACATGTCTCCGACACTCCGGGTCAAGCGTGATCCGTGTACTAATTTAAGGAGTATATTCATACGTATATTGTTTACCGCCGCGCCGCACTCGCTGAATTGCAATGAGTTGTTATTGCTTAATCGGTTAAGAGATTTCTTTTTTGTTTACTCAAAAAGCCGAGTAAGAGGTAGCATGGAAAAGGACACATTAGTAGCTGTTGTAGAATGGAGACCTGCCAAAAAATACACAATCTGTTTTTTGCAGACTGTAGTAATACTATAGGTCACTTACTGTAAGTTTCTACTTACAAATTGCCATACTAAAAGGAAAAAAATGCGGAAAACTATACCTTCATTTGGATGTCTGTTTTGGTGAAATCCAGCAAGGTTTTAATCGCCTATTACTAAATACTTTCAGACTAAAAGCCGAAAGCTTATTAATAAAGCTTACTACAGTATTGGGGATTATTTGTATGCTTGGAAGTAATAATGAACTGCTGTAATTATACTACCTCAATTAGATTTTAAGAGCTAATATCGTGAACAAAACCCGGCTGAGTTTTTTGTACATTTCTCAGTGCAGGGCGCGTTTAAACTGAGTTTTTAGACGACTTGTAGTTATCACTACATATTTGTCAGAAATATGAAATTGGCGTTTTACAATACAGCCTGTATATTAGGCTTATGTGAAATAAAGATATTTTGAATTGATTCGATCTGATTTGACACCCCTGACCAGCCAGCTTACGTATCATGCGATGTGCTGACAGTGTTCTCCGCTTGTTCCAGCCCGCCCACGTTCAAGACGCTCACGCCCACGTCGCGCACGCAGCTCAAACAGCAGTTGATGAGAGAGCATGCGCAGGAGCAGCTGCGCAGAGAATCTTTACAGGTGAGCCCTATTTAGGTTTGATGCAAGATCCAACGCCTCAGAGCGTAGTTTTGGACAAGCGTTTTCCCTACTGCGTTCAGAACCGGCAAGTATCTTGTCGGGAACACAAAATGAGACAGGAGATAAGAATTACTAGTCTGCTAGTTAGAAAGAAAGAAAGAAAAGGTTTTTATTTGGTCACAAATCACACACACATTTAACACTGACAAATAAAGAAAATACTTATAGCAAAAAATATAAAACTTAACTAGTTACTTATAATTCCAAGTGACCAAACATAGGTCACCACTCAGCATATAGCTGCAGCAAGCTGCAGCGCTGGTTTTGAGTGGAGCCTAGGTGAGTGCGGTCACCGACAAGACAGTCAAGGTGCACGTCGTTCCGTACATTACTAGAAATTCTATATACAAAGTAAGTAATTATTTGTAAATAACACTACGGCAAAAATAAATTAGGATCTTAATTTAGACACAAACAGTAAAATTAAACAAAATATTACATATTACAAGTAAGAAACTAATATAATCAGCCATTTGGGCTTAAATCAACGGTATTTGACTTTTTTTCCAGGCCCAACAAGCAAGCCAAGCCAAAGACAATGAAGACAAGAACAAGTCGAGTCCCACAGACGTGCCTCGGATCACGCCGCACGTCGAGTTACCGCCACAAGTTTTACAGGTTACCATCCTTCATAATAAGCTTAGATTTTTGGAGACTTTAAAGACAATTATTTTAGTGACGAGGAACCAAATACCAAAAATTTAATAATGTAGCGAGTATTTTAGCTGAAATCTCAAGGAATAACAATGACATTTAGCTCAGTGTATGAAATGAACTAGGGACAACCCTCCACCACCCATAGCCCAATCAACCTCGCGGTTATGGGGGCAGAAACGCGGGAGGGCGCCCGTTCGGTACTTGCTCTTGGCGTGTTCCCGGGGCGCCTTCTTGACTCCCTACAAGTTGTTTCCTCTCGCTCCTTGTCCCTATGAACTCACTCTCCCCATTCTGGGGCAGGACGATACAAAATACGGACTCGCCGCGCCGTCGCTGTCCACAGCATAAATTCTCAGTGTCACTCCAAGCCGCTTCGCCTCTTATGCCACGCGTGCGCGAACTCCCGTAGCTTTCCGAAGTTGGCCGCCGAACCCACGAGATCCTGATAATAAACTGGGCCAGAAACTTCGCGAACGATCCCGTCCAGCAGCAAGCACCGGAGGTCCTCGTTTTATAAGGAGCATGTATGAAGTGAATTAATCAATGTTGGTATCCGCAGGTGCGAACAGTTCTGGAGAACCCCACCCGGTATCACGTGATCCAGAAGCAGAAAAGCCAGGTGCGCCAGTACCTCAGCGAGTCCTTCACGCCGCAGACACAGGTGAGACGCCTGGAAACAATTCCTTGTTAATCGCCGAGAGCGGTGGCATCCTTAGTGGTTGATGTCCAACAAACTCGCACGAATCGTTTTTCCTCCACGTTTCTGATACGAACCGCTAAGGTGTGGAACGCCCTTCCAGTCTCCGCGTTTCCAGCCAAGTACAATCTAGGTGCCTTCAAGAGAAGAGTGAATAGGCATTTTCTAGGCAAGCGCGCTCCATCCTCGACCTCATCATTGCTTTCCATCAGGCATGATTGACGTCAAGCGCAAGCCTCATTCCTAAATAAAAAAAAAAATGGCACTCCAGCCTATGCGCACGTAGAGATATGTCTCTCTACTTTTGTGGCTCTCATTTCTCTGTCTATCAATATGGATCAGAAAGAGAAAAGAGAGCCACAAAAGTAGAGAGACTTATCTTTACGTGCATATCCCAGCCCCGCAGAAGTGCCTATTTCAATGTCGACAGATAAGTTAAAACATAACAATAGTGCCATCTATTGAGAGTTTAAGTATTCAAAAAAGTACAGAGGCGTCGGTTACGGTAATAAGGTTTGTGGTAACGGTGGCACAAGTTTGATGGTTTTTTTCCCATCTCACATTAGCCCAATAGCGCTGTCTATTGAGAGTTTGGGTATCGAAAATATATGTACAGGGTCAGTTGACAGTTACGGTAACAATGCGTGTGGTCATTGTGGCGCGAGTTTAATGTAATGTAATAAATTTCCATCTCAAAATAGCCCAATAGCGCCATCTATCGAGAGTTCAGGTGTTCAAAATATACATAGGTGTCAGTTACATGACACCAGGGTGTCGCGAGGTCAATGGTTATTTCCCATCATGAAATGCCTAACGCGTCAATATTCTCAACTAGGGTTCAAATTCTGCTGAGCTGAATGTAGCGTAGCTAGCGCGGTTGGGTGTTCTATCAATTAAATTACGAGAATGACTGCCACGTTGGTGATATCTACCGGAATGGACTCCGAAGTAGAAGGGTGCTACCTTTAAAAACAATCTAACTTAAAGTTGTCTAAATAAATATTTCCAGGTGGCAGGCGCAGTACGAGGCGCGCCCGCGCAGAGCGCACCAGAGTTGGGTAACCGAGCCCCCTCTCCAGACAGGGCGTCCTCCTCCAGCCTCCTCAGCCCGGGACTCTGTTCCGCGGGAGCTAATTCCGAAGTAAGTAGCTGTTTGACATACAAGCAAAACTAATGATATTTTCATCACAGACACATTATTATCTACGCACATGAATAGGTGCTCCACAGTTATCAGTAGGGACAACCCTCCACCACCCATGGCCCAATCAACCTCGCGGTTATGTGGGCCGAAACGCGGGAGGGTGCCCTTGTTCCCGGGGCGCCTTCTTGACTCCCTACAAGTTGTTTCCTCTCGCTCCTTGTCCCTATGGGCTCACTCTCCCCATTTTGGGGCAGAACGATACAAAAGACTGACTCACCGCGCCGTCGCTGTCTACAATTACCAGTAGCGGGGAAGAATAGGCATTACTGGAGGAAGCTTTTTCCACAACCAGTTCCCTCAACAGTAGATTACTCGAAAGTTGACTATTCCTGCTCCTTACCATCCAAGTAACACCTGCGGGGCTAGACAAAGTCACAGTCGTTTGGCGTTAACGCTAGTCGACAAAAATGTATGGACAAAACAAATGACTGTAGAAAAACCACGATAATAATTACTAAACACGCTGTGTTTGAATACTTAATTAACAACGACAACTTGAGCGCTCGCTGGCGTTCTCGCGGACCTTGTAGATAACTTTAGCGTACTTCGCTTGACAATTGACAGCCGACAGTATCAAACACAGCGTGTTTAGTAATTATTATCGTGGTTTTTCTACAGTCATTTGTTTTGTCCATACATTTTTGTCGACTAGCGTTAACGCCAAACGCTTGTGACTTTGTCTAGCCCCGCTGGCTCCTTACCATCCAAGTAACACCTGGACAGCTACCCTTATGCTACACATACTATGGGTAGCAGTGATAACATTACTTCTTGTGGCATACCATCATCAGAGGGCATTTTTAAACCCGCAATTCTTGAAGAGTTTTTCCTCTCAGTGAAAACTTTGGATTTCAGTTGAATTTGCTTACCGCTTATTATTATAGTCATTCCATTTCCAGGCAGATGAGTTCCTAGAAGACATCCTCTCTTTGGACAGCGGTGCCGGTCCGCTGTCATCGTCGGAGCCCGCGTCGGCAGCCAGCTCTGTGGCGGGCGACTGCGGCCTGCTGTCTGATGCAGACATGCACGCGTTGGCTAAGGACCGCCAGAAAAAAGACAATCACAACATGAGTGAGTAATTGAGAAAATGTCTTCTTCTTCGACGTTTCGCTCTTTACAGAGCGGTTGTGGTCATCTTATTTGGAACGCTTGAGGTAGATGGTATTCTTGCATGATGGCGCTTCTGCATATCTGCTGTGCAGGGATACCCAGAAACCTTTTAGCCAGAAACCTCTAGATTAGTCCACAAGTGCAAAACAGAATGACGCAATTTGTTTGTGTTTGAAACGGCATCCATGTATTATTGTGAATGAATTGCTTGGTGGTGCATCTTTGTCCGTAAAAAAAATCTAAATTACGCAGAGCCTTTGCTAAAAAAATCCAGAGCATTTCCTACTTAGCCAGAATTCCAAAAACATCGTAATTAAGTAGGTGATTATCTTTAATAATGCCAGCTCACTTCTTTAGGGCTTCAAAATGAAATTTCGAATAGTTCGTTTCCGCCGACGGACATCAACAACAGTATTTAACAGTACAGTAGTAACAGAACAGTCCAGTACTTTGGGTCTCCAACGTCCACCAGTTCTACGAGCTATGTGCTCCCCACTTTCGCCATACGTTGAGCTTATGTAGGTGACATTCGACTTCGATTCTGGATTATTCTCGGATTCATTGATTGATTTGATGCTCCGAGATTAGAGAGACTCCGAGCATAGCTCTCTCCATCGCCTGCTGAGTGGCTATGGGCCCATATTCAATGACCATTGACCGTGTCTAATGATATTTTATCAAATAGTATTTCCTCCCAATTCGCAGTTGAACGCCGACGCAGATTCAACATCAACGACCGAATAAAAGAGCTCGGCACTCTCCTGCCCAAAACCAATGATCCCTTCTACGAAGTGATCCGGGACGTGCGGCCGAATAAGGGCACCATCCTCAAGAGCAGCGTGGACTACATCAAGTGTCTACGCGATGAAGTCAATCGCCTCAAGCACTCCGAACAGCGGCGAAAGCAAATCGAGCTTCACAACAGGAAACTAACCTTAAGGATACAGGTCAGTAAATTCTTAGATTGACAGACATTTCTACATCCTCAGTAAATGCAATGCTCAGCTGCCATGTTCTTTTTCTTCTTTATGACTTTTGAGGGGTCTAAACTTTTCAGAACGTTTTTGCACTACCGTATATTGCGTAGCCACAACTTCTTTCTTTAGTACCAATATCTCCAAGTGGAGAATACTAACCTTGCTGATACTCAGCAGTACTAGCTATTTTCCTCCCCGGAGAAAGGACAAAATTTGATCCCAGAGCATGGGTGCATGAGTGGAGATAAAACTGTCTTGGTTACATCACGGATAAAATTCACCAGCAATAGGGAGGCAGGTCAATAGATTCTCTAGAGAAAGATTCCCTTTTATTTTCTACAGGTGAAAAGACCTTAAGAATACGGGACTTTTTAAAACTCTTCTATTTTCTTCAAGACTATTTAATGTTTTCAGCAACTTAAGGCAGTAAATAATACTACCTCTTGTCATTTTTGAAAACAAGATATTCCAAGCTAACCCTAAGACTAATATCTGGAAGAAAAAGGAAATCGGGCTTGCTAATTCTTGTGTCAGGGTCCAGAAGGATCGAAATTAGTCCGTAAACAATATATGGCTTCGACGGACGCCCTTATAAACATAAATCTTCAGCTCTCTTCGCTCATGCGTTTTTTTAATATTTGCAGGAATTAGAAAGGCTCGCTCGACTGCACGGTCTGCCGGTGCCAGGTTCGGACGGATGGTCATCACCGCACCACTCCGACTCGGGAGTGGACACCGCACCTTCGGAGAACTTCTCAGAACCCCCCAAATCTTTACCGGTAACCCCCCAATTTATTGCAACATTCTCCATAACTTTATGACCAATTTTAGGTGAGAATTTAAAGATTAGCAATACTCACCAGACGTCTATTGGAATATTGTTATAATTATACGACCCACACAAGTCGACGTCTTCTTATGATGCCCCGGTGTCAGAGCGAAATGTGCGTAGAGAGATTTTTTGCGAAGTGTGTGGTCATACAGATTCCTCCGATAATGCAGACGGCAGTGACAGCAGTAAAACGATTGAGTGGTTTTTGATACTTCTACTGATTGTGGCTTTAGGTTGCTCTGGTCTTTGTTGTCATGTTGACCGCTCCACATCTATTGTGACGCCGTAATCTACAATTCCCAGCCAATGTGTGTTGCTGCCAGGAGCAACAGCAGCTTTTTAGGGTTCCGTGGCCGAATGGTAAAAAACGGAACCCTTATAAATTCGTCATGTCTGTCTGTCCGTCTGTCCGTCCGTATGTCACAGCCACTTTTTTCCGAAACTATAAGAGCTATACTGTTGAAACTTGGTAAGTAGATGTATTCTGTGAACCGCATTAAGGTTTTCACACAAAATTTAAAAAAAAGTAATAAATTGTGGGGGTGCCCCATACTTAGAACTGAAACTCAAAAATTTTTTTTTCATCAAACCCATATGTGTGGGGTTATCTATGGATAGGTCTTCAAAAATGATACTAAGGTTTCTAATATCATTTTTTTCTAAAATGAATAGCTTGCGCGAGAGACACTTCCAAAGTGGTAAAATGTGTCCCCCCCCCCCCCCTGTAACTTCTAAAATAAGAGTATGATAAAACAAAAAAAATATACATTACCATGCAAACTTCCACCGAAAATTGGTTTGAACGAGATCTAGTGAGTAGTTTTTTTTAATACGTGTTGAATTGATATTCAACAAGTCTAATATTTTGTTTAACTTTGATGACGACAGATGGCGTTGCACGTCCGACTCGCACTTGTCCAGTTTTTAAATTCTATGGGCTGGGGTGTTTAGTTTACTTTATACGTACTATTGAGAATGAGTCTTGATAATACGGAACCCTCAGTGCGCGAGCCCGACTCGCACTTGACCAATTTCTGGCAATAGACATATACTCAGGACACGGCGGACCGTGCGAAAAAAAGTCGCCAGTTCACTCGTGTCAAAATGTTTGTTTTGACACCAACGGCGTCAGTAGTAAGCCGACTGCAGTATCGTCTACGGACCGCGGTCTACGCCACAGATCACTTCACTATTTTATTAATCCGCACGCACGTTTCCACGAGGACAGTTTCTTCCATATTGTATTTTGTCAGATAGTGCTACTTGTTTCTTGTATGAAGAAGTTTCACGGTAAAATCTTCAGAGGGGCTCATCTTTAGGTTCTTATCCGTGTTTTTGGCTAAAAGAAGTTTAGCATCTTTAAGGTTTAGTATTAGGTCCTTACATATGAAATTGGCGTTTTGTATGGGAGGAACATAAAGTCGATTTTTTTTTAATATAATATATATATTTAATCAAAGTATGTACCATTGCTATCTATGCACTTTTGCCACCTTATAGGTAGTTCATTGATCCCTTTACTAAAAAAGCCATTCGGACGGGAATCAATAAAATCTTTGAAAGCGCTTTGGACTGCCTCATCGGAGTTAAATTTTTTCCCTTGTATGAAGTTATCCAAATTTCGAAAAAAATGGTAATCTGTTGGAGCAAGGCCGGGGGAGTAAGGTGGATGTCTTAGGCATTCCAATTGAAGCTCCTCTAATTTGGTAGCCGTCTGTTGTGCAGTGTGTGGTCTAGCGTTGTCCTGAAGCAGCAGTGGCCTAGAACGATTGACCAGCCTCGGTTGTTTAGCAGCTAGCTTTTCCATCATGGATTGCAGTTGCTGACAAAAGATATCCGTCGTAATCTTCTGGCCAGATTTTAGAAAGCTGTAGTGAACGACGCCGGCGCTAGTCCACCAAACGCTCACAAGTAATTTTTTTTGAGTCAATTTTCGTTTGGGGCAGGATTTGGCTGGTTCGCCAGGGTTCAACCATTACGATGAGGGTTTCCGATTATCATACAGGATCCATTTTTCATCACAGGTAATGATTCGATTTAAAATCCCTTCATTACTGTGCCGGTTGAGTAATGTAACACAGCAGTCTACGCGCGTTTGTCGGTTTGCTGCACTCAATTCATGAGGTACCCACCTTTCAAGCTTTTTCACCTTCCCAATTTGCTTCAAGTGAACTAAAACAATTTTATCACTAACACCGCAGCCTGCAGCTAGCTCGGACATGGTTTGCGATGGATCTGCTTCCACAATAACCTTCAATTCTTCATTGTCAACTTTAGTCTCCGGCCGTCCACGGGTCTTGTTCTGCAGGTCGAAATTTCCAGAACGAAAACGTTGGAACCAAAAACGCACTGTGTTTTCTTTTGCGACACCCTCGCCGTACACATCATTAATCCTTCGAGCCGTTTCTGGAGCACTGGTGCCACGATGGAACTCGTACTCGTAAATAACGCGATATTTCAAGTTTTCCATTTTGTAAACAGAGTGGCGCAAAAAAAAAACCAAAAGAGAAAAAAACAAATGAATTACGATTTTCAAAACACAAAAGCATGAGTAAATAGCTGTATAAATTTGAAATTGGAATTTCTAACCAAAGAAGAGATATTTGAGATCAAAGTGGCTAGTACGACAAAACGCCAATTTCATATGTAAGGACCTAATATATTGAGTGGTTTATCGATTGAGATGATGATTATGTATATATTGCGTGTATTCCAGGAGGTGGTGCTACCCAAATCGGAGCCGGCGCCGCTGATGGAGCTGGGCGAACCGCCGCCCGACCTGCTGCGAGGCACGCCCTCTGGTGAGGCCCTCACCGCACTGGACGCGCTCGGTTAGTATCTGTGTACACGTGCGTATGTGCGTGTGCGTGCGTGCGTGGGTGTGTGTAAGCGTATGTGTTGTGTTGTGGTAAAGGTTCTGATCAAGTTGGAACTGATGCCACTGATGCATTTATACAAGCTTTTATTTAACTTGCAATGTAGATATGCTTGTTCGTGGAGAACCTTGCAAGTCGCAACTCAATTTCGAAGCAGATATCTTCAAAAGATTGAGCTGTAAGTTTGTATACATGTTTTGTTTGGAATACAATACAATATGGAAAGCAATGTAACGTCATTCTAAATCCAATATGGCGGAACACACAAGATGTCGGACGAATTATTTTTACGCACTATATGTTGTGGGTATCAAATGTTGGTAGGTAGGTTTCATGAGAAGAAAGTTTCATGAGTAAATAAAATGCCATTTAAAACTTGTTATAGGCTTTATTGATCCATAATAACTATATTTTTAACGAAAAATGTTACTCTTCCATAAAAAGTGGCAACCTCAGATTAAAGGCAGATGGGATGTGATTGTGGTGGCGGATTACTGCCAGATCTTGTAACGAGAACTGTCACAATTAAGGAAATTATGACAAAATTATTTTTAACTGCTAAAATATGAATGTTTTTTGCCATATTTGAAAAACTGACGAATTAAAATTATTTATTTTCCAAATACTGTTTCCATTACAGACGGTCTAAAACTAGGGTCATGTTCGCCTCTAAGCCGGGAAGAAGGTCTGTCCCTGGGCTGCTTGGAGCCAGACCTCTGCCTTGAACCTGTGACCGACCACCTCTTTAACCACAAAGACATAAAGGTATTTCATTTTGATTTTACTTGCAATGTTTCTATACGTTTTTGTATGCAGTTTGAAGGATGCAAGATTAGCTAGGTGACGTCATTTTAAATCCAGTATGGCGGACTTGCCAAAATGGCGGACTCTGAAACTATATCAACTGTCAAATGAAAGGGTTTTCTGAACAAAATTTGAACAAACAGAATAAAAGCTTGTTTTTTCAACCCCCGAAATAAAAACGACGGGGTGTTATAACTTTAACGTATCTACATATGTGTGTGTATACTGTATGTGTTCATACTGTATGTGGTGAGTTATGTGGCCTGATCCACAAATTTAAAGTCGCGCAGCGGGCCATGGCTATGTTAGGAGTTTCCCTGAGGAATAGAATCCGAAATGAGGAGATCCGCAGGAGAACCAAGGTTATTGAAATAGCCCAAACCATTAGCAAACTGAAGTGGCAGTGGGCAGGTCACGCGTGTCGCAGGGGCGATGGCCGGTGGAGCCGAAAAGTCCTGGAGTGGAGACCGCGTACAAGTAAGCGTAGCGTGGGGCGTCCTCCAGCTCGTTGGACCGACGACATTAAGCGGGTGGCGGGAAGCGTCTGGATGAGGAAGGCTGAGGACAGGGTGTGGTGGCGCTCACTTGGGATGGCCTATGTTCAACAGTGGACGTCCGCAGGCTGATATGATGATGATGATGACTGTATGTGTATGGGTGCGTGCGTGCATACGAGCGTGCGTTCGTACATACGTGCGTGCGTGCGACAAACACAAGATGGCCGTCACAATAAAATGGAGAACTACATACTCAAAATGGGTAGGAAACCTGTAGAAAACTATACACTACGATAGTAGTTTCAAATTTTTTATTCTAGAAGAGTTTGACATATGTTTATGTTTTTGTTTTCAGCCAATGCGGCTGTCACCGACGCCCGGGCTGATGGGCAGCGACGACAACGACGCTGTTCTAAACTTGGCGCAAATAGAAGACCTCATGGACGACGATTCACACAACCCCGTTACGTCAGGTGAGTTAAACAAATCAGACATACCCGCAAATAAAACACCTGTACACTACAAGTTACTTTATTGTGTCAGCCTTAGAGTCGCTATTTTATCATTTTGTGAAGTGAATCTTCGCTACCTTAAGGTATATAGCTTGTCTTAGCTGAATACCTCATTTATGCACACAACACAAGCAATATTAAAACACTGACCAAATACACATAAAGAAGCCATTGTAATTGATCATTCAGTCAATAGGCACTTGGCATTTGCTAAGAAGCGTTTCTCTCAGAATTGTTGTCTAACTTCTCACATGTGAACGCGCGAGAGAGCTGACGTATTGTTTCATATAATTCACCAGTGCGGCTTCATACAGTGAGCGTTGTCGGATTCATCATGCAAACAATCGCCTGTGATGTACGCATACAGATAATTCGCGAAACTTTCAATTTAAATTTAATTCGCGATGAATTGTCGTTATTAATATTTGCACTCTTACATCTCAATCAACTATTGGAGTTAAGTAGTGGGGTGCGTCATTAAAAGATGACAAGTTCTACCATTATGGTATTCTGTGGTAAAACCACCGATATTAACCTAAAAATGTGCCCATCTGAACATTAATAAAAAATTTCGCCAGTTTACTGGTGTCAAAACAAATATTTTTGATACCAGTAAACTGGTGACATTTTTTCGCTTGGTTCGCCGGGTCCTGAGTATATGTCTATGTGTCTATGTCCATTATGGTATTCTGTGGAAACAATGTGCGCTTGTTGACAGGCGACCCGATGCTGTGCTCGTCGCCGACGTCGCAGCTGGGCCTGAGCGCGGCGGTGGCGGAAGCGGCCGACCAGTCGTGCGCGGCCATGCTGCACATAGACCTCTCCTCGCACGCACCAGGTAACACCTCTTCACAATTTTTTAAGTTCTTAATGCCGAGTTGCACGAAAAAAATTTCAAAAATTTAAGTCGTACTTAAACTAATTTAATCGCAATCAATGTCAAAAAATGTATGAAATTTTGACATTTCTCGCGATTAAATTAGTTTAAGTACCACTCAAATGTTTTAATTTATTTCATGCAACTCGGGGTAAGTTCCTTATCGCGCGTTGTGAAAAGACGGAAAAAATTCATACGAAAAGTTGTAACGACACTTTTTGCTATTGTAAGCCGTGCGGCGTGCGCATGTTTCTCTGTTTGTATCTCTCTCTAGAAAGCAAGCCAGATAAACTTCGTTCCATCCGGGTGTCTCTTGACACCGCTCAAGTTTTTTTTTCACACAGGTTTGGAAAGCTAATTTACGTCGAGAAGAGAAAGTATAATAATTTTTTACGACCTCTCTAGCGCAGTGGCGGCGCGCTCGGATTCGAGTGGGAGGTCGCGGGTTCGATTCCCGCCACGGGCCACAAAACTTTTCCGCGATTGGCCAAACTCTGTTCGTCTTCGTCCGTTGCGCGTGAAGTCGCCGATGCGGATCCTTGCCGGATCACTCCAGCCAGCCGAGCTCACTCCAGAATCCGAAGAGGCCTCCCAGGTCGCGCAGGATATCTTGGAGTGTTGCTGAGGAGCCCAAGCAGGTCGTAATCCCTTTCCCGTGCCGTACCCTTGAGTTTTCAGATGTTCCGTCTCACTCCGCGTATGTGTTAAATACAAGGTGTTTTATACGGTCTTAGGGATCTGAGCTCTGGTATACCCAATCAGCTCAAGAGCCCGGATTCGATGTCGTGATGAGTAAATGCCATCATAAACTTCGCTAAGTGCGAACTGTTACAGTCCGAACTGTAACAGTTCCCCGTAGTCCGCCTCTGATTTAATTTTTGCTGTATCGTGTCACCAATTAACTATTGATCAAGCAGTCAGCAGATCATTAGCAAGATTGGTGTATAAACCAACCTTTTTTCATCTTAAATCAGATACAGTCCGCGAGGCGTAAGCTAAGCTTTGCATTTGTGTGAGTGTACATAGATACGTACTTGTAGTTACACACAGTACACACACACTGTAGTGTACAGTACGTTGTTGTAATTGTCTGACTCTACTTTTAGTGATCACTCACACAAATGCAAAGCTCAGCTTACGCCTCGCGGACTGTAGCATTTTCGATACAATTTCACCTCGAGATGCGGCCTCCGGCTCCATCGAAACACCCTCCAGGCCTCTGAAGTGAGTAGAATCCAAGTTTGTTCCTATGTCGCCGAAAACACAATAAAACCTTATGTGCAAAGATGGTATTTCCTGTCACCGCCGAACCTGGACCTAACAGAACGCAGCATCCATTACAATAAAATTTTTAATACATTTGCTCAAAAAGTTGACATTTCCATGTGTGTTTAGCGTGCGCAAAGTTATTCTTTTCCGCACTAGTGCTTTTGTGTTTTCCTCCTACGCGGCACCGGAGCGGGCGCACCAGGAGCGCATGAACACGAACACGGCAGGCAAACACGAAAAACCAATATTTTTTTTGCAAATGTATTAAAAAACGTCGTTCAATGCAATAGTTGACCCTCGCCTTCGGGTCAACAACCCGGGACTCGTAAAGAAATGACAACCTTTCCGCACTTATATTGAAATGTACTATTTCACTTTAGCAAGTAAAACAACATTTGCCGGGTCAGCTAATCTTAATGTATATTGAAGCTCTTATTCGTCTACTTGCTCGAAAAAAATACGAATAATTATATTACAAGCAGACACAACTCTGTCACTGACGACCCACCCCGCTATTCACAGAGTGATAAAAACAATATCGATCGCGAAGCGCTGCAGCGCTGGAAGTGCTTCTTCAAACAGACGTGCAGTCGCCTTGAGAACTGAAACCGCACTGAATTTTTACGCTCGAAGTCTCGTATGTAAAGCGATACGATATGCGATCTCGTATATATCTTCAGCAAGTTTGTTTTTTGTCGTCAGGTTCGTCGCTAATGTCCGAGGGCGGCATGTCGCTGGGCCTGGGCGGACTGGGCGGGCTGGGCGGGCTGGGGGAGAGCCTGCCGCTGCTGCTGGGCGCCACACATGCGCCGCACTCGCCGCACGCGCACCCGCGGCCCTGCTTCGACATGGACCTAGGCGCCTAGCGACCCGCCTGGCGACAGACGCGCACGCACTGGACTGTGTCAGTGGGCAACCCTTGGTGCTTTAGTTGTTACCGAATTTATAGTAGAAGTATTATCTCGCTGCAAACTCGGTCATAAATCATTCGAGTGTTTCGCTTTTGTTGTTCTTTGTTGAGTCGTGCATTACTGCAGAACAACAAAAGCAAAACACTCGAATGATTTATGACCGAGTCTACAGCGAGATAATAACTCTACTATAATAATTACATGTTGATGCTTATTCAGTATTCTGTTAGATAATACAAGTCTAAAAGTACTATCCCTTTCTATAGGGACCAATCGATCGGTTTTAGAATCTCTAAATTTAGCATAATATAATAAACTTAACTAATTTGACGCGTCTAAATATTGTACTCTTCTTCGACCTTGGATTCGATGTAATATTATTATGTAATCGAAGTATTTTTCATACAAATATTACTTTTCTTTAAAGCAACTTCTCTCATGTTAAGTATTATAGTTTAATTTACCTTGGTGAAATATTAAAAGATTATTGGGATTTATTGAAATACGAAGCGTCATTTTACTGCATCGAATTAAAAGTTGAAATTAATATCATTTACCATGCACAGAATTTTGAAAATAATAGTTGTGTCAATTTATTTTTAGATGTGTCAAATTAGTTTAGTTTAGAGATTTTGCACAACAGTAGTTACTTATATTTTTAGACGCGCTAAACTTAGAGATTCCTAAAGCTATCATTAAATGGTAAGTATGATAATATACATAATACTATATTGTTCGTGACGTACCGTTAGCCAAATGCTAAACTTTGTAGACTTGTAGAGTTCTTACATTTGTACCGGAACAAGTCCTATCGAAAGGGGTAGAACAATGACTGCCAGGCCAACTAGAATCTTCGTATTTTAATACGTATAAAAGAATTCATCGCGTCCATAGCATGAGAGATTTGAAGTCGTAAAGTTTATGGAGAGGGAGTGCAGAAATCTAAATTTAGAGTTCTAAGTTCAACGTTGCGGCTACGATATATAATTAAAAAGGGCACCGAGTTACAAAAAAATCTTTTTGTTGTGATAAAAAATGAGTTACCATATTATAGCAATAAAGGCATCAAGATTTTTTAATTAAATTGTAAAATTATTGATATTGCCTTCATTTCAGATGTCTAAAATTAGGGCTAGACTAGCATGATTGTTATATTAAATGGCAAAATAATCATAGCCTGTTTAGGTTATACCTAAGTTTATTTTTGTGAAAACTGTGTTTTCTTACCCAATTTCGTCTTCCAATTTTGGCCAAAAAGAGCGTATTGCTAAGATAGGTTTTGCCAATAACAAAAATGCCTTAAGATATTGTTACTCAAGTTAAAATAAACTTCACAGGTATAGCTCATATTTATTTAAGTATAATGTAAATAAATCATTAGTGTTTGATTTTATTCGACATTGTCCATATCTTGGGCTTTTATACGAAAGTTGTTACTTAAGGAGTTAGCTCCAAATAAAACATCTTTATTTAATCAAATACACAATTACAAATTTTATTCTCAGTTACTCTGAAAATATTTGGACAGACTAGTTATTAATCTATTAGTAATAATAAAAGTTTAGTCATTAAACATTTTTTCGTTAAATGAATGTTGTCCAATTTAATTGAATTCTTTTACTTACCAAAAAATAAATAAATGGTGCTGTTTTTCTCGGGGAATTTCATTAATTTTAAATAAATATTTTCGATACTGCATAAATAAAATGTATGTAATTTATACATAAAAAACTAAAGATTTAGTCGTGGGTCAAACTAAATCGACTGTTGCTAGAACTCTATTGTATGGTTTAATTTTTAACTAGAAATTACCATCCATAGGCAAACTTAAGTGACTTTAAAGCAGCTCATCTATATTAAACTGAGTATAAAATAAATGGACCACGATATTAAAACAAATATACAAATTATATTTAATATAGTATTTTAATATAATGTTATTGTGATAAAATATATTTTTAGATAATATTTATATACCATATTATACACATTATATTTTTGTAAATAAATTGTTAAATATATACCAATGTGCCTTGTTTTTAGACATTTAATAAATTCAATTCTGTATTCTCGTAAGTGTAAATAAATAAATAAAAACAATTTATTTTTGTCATCTCACTGGTTGTACTGCAAAATCGTTAAGTTTGTTACAAGTTAAGTATGAAACCAAAAAATTTGGTTTCTCTCATAACAAAACAACTTTTTTCATATTAACTTGTTCAAGTTTTTAATAGTCTTAAATTTTAACTCAAAATTATGCTCAAAATTGTTCTAAACATCCAAATGGTACTTAAGTTTACACCAAACCTATGTGCCTAAATATTTTTACCAAATATAAAATTATATACATTGAATAATTAAACTTACCCATATCTAGCAATAATTTTTGACTTAATCTTAAAAATTTTCCAATGGAATAAAATTTTGTATCAGTCTATGTTATTATCAGAATATCGAACAAAATGTATAATTATAATACAAATATTATTATAATATTAAATGAATTGCGTACAATGGGAGAACATCACGTTGCAATAATCTTATTTAAAAATAAATGAATCGCTTGTATTTTGTTAAAATTATAATTATTTAATTTATTAGTTTTGTTATGTCGTGAGCTTATGGGGTGTATTGTTTATATTTCGCTCGAATCCTAAATATTATTATATAAATATAATATTCAAACTTATAATATACTTGAATATTATATTTGTATAAGTTTTAATTATTTATTTTATATAAAAATATTAATATAAATCGATACATCCCAAAAACTTATCTACGTTTTTTTTAAACTTAATATAATGTATTTGATTTTAGAAATTAAGTGAGTTTTTAATTTAAAAAAAAACGTCAATTTTTATTAGTATTATTTTTGTTGCTTTATTGATTTTGATGGAATAGTGTTGAATTTAGTTTTTGGAAAATGTACTATTTTGGTAAAAAAATCATTGAGTTTAGCAACCGAAAGGACTTGTATGTATGAATGTTATTTAATATTATAATATTGAGATTAAAGAGAATAATGTTGTTGAAGTACAAAAGAAGTGAATTACAGAATTTAAGTACCAGAATAAATATCAGTCTTTCATTATACATACCCTTTAGGTGCCTACTTAAAATTAAGGTAATGTTTTGTTAAAAGAATTAAGACATACATTATACAGGCGCGATAGTTGCAAATTGGAGTTAAAGAAAACTTTTTTTTTTTTGCGAAGGAGGGGAAAAATCCTCATGGACGCTGTGCCGGACACTTACCGACTAAAAAACCCCTCCAAACTCCAAGCAGTGATGTACCTGCCGGATAAGCCTACCATCACTGCCACTTGTCCTCCCTGTCATCTGTTCTCTCTGCCATCCATCTCTTTTATCTTTATAATAACCTCCATAAAGTGTTTCACACTATCCCAATTCTTCTCACTTTGCATAAAGAAAACTTGCTAAAACCTTTACCGAAACCAAAAAACATAAAGAAAAACTTAAAATCTAGGTTAAATTTCACCTAAAATAGACTAGATCTATTTACTAGATTTCATCTTACGCGATTTATCTAGGGATTTGTCAAAATCGACACTTTCAATCCCGCTCTCCCCTACTCTGAAAATGAAAATGAAAATATTTATTTTTACATAGGCCTAAATAATGGGCTCTTATGAAAAGTCAAACCTACCGCCAGGTTCGGAAAGCAGGTTTGCACCGAGAAGAACTGGCAAGAAACTCGGCAACTCTGGTCGCAGCGAACCGCGCGAAAAAATTTCACCAGTGTACTGGCGTCAAAAAAGCACACCATGTAGTTCGCTCAGCACTCGCCTATAGAATTTTGACAGATTTTGACTGTGTGCTTGTATGAAAAAGGATTATCTAAGACTATGGTTTGGCGGCATCCTTTGGTTCATAGCTGTGTCCAAACCCAATACAATATGACATATTTCGATTTGAATCCATTCGCTTAAATGGAACGAAATTTAAAAAAATGAGTATGTCAGTATTCCGCGCGAAAGTCATGTGATTTATTTTGCGATCGGATGTCATTCCCGTACATTTTTTTGTAAGAGCGTTTATGCGTTTACAGTACGCGCGGCGAAAGTTTGGCTTTGACCGTTATTGCGCAGAAATCAGAAATTGGGTATCAACCAATCAGAATTTGGGTTCCCATGCGCAGTAATCCCCTCCACCCGAAGGTCAAAGCCAAACTCTCGCCGCGCGTACTGTACGCGTGAATCGCGTGTCGCTGCATACAAAAAAAGAATTCCGTTCCCGCTGACGCAATTTTGCGCGGAAAATGGTAATACAAAAAAAAATATAGTAAAATAAATATACAACTTATTAAAATAATAAATAACCAGTGACATTGAATATGAATTGAATTAAATTACTATAATTCAGAAATAACAAAATATCTTGGATTTTATCCTAAAATAATACGTTTAATTTATCGAAAAATGCTAAAAATGGCACTTTTCGGTTTATGGTTTTTGAATGAAAATCTAGGAAAATCGTGTTTTTTTTTTGAGACACTTTTTAGTAAATGTTATTAATTTTCTAAATATGTCATTGTTATAAGTTTGTGTTAAGAAACATGGCAAATATCTTGCATCTGCGTAGAGCGTCGACCGCTATTTTAGCAAACAGCCTATACAAAAACTGTTCTAGTGAGAAAGTTATACACATATTTTAAAATATTTTTGAGCCAAGTTCTAGATTATCAAATGCCAAATAGGGTGAACGCTCTAAAAGTCGGCACTTTAAGGGTCGTGTCACATTAGAAAATTCGTAAATGCGTCATTCTAAGCAATTAAAATACGTTGTTTTTTTTTTCTAATACTTTATACTTTTGACTGTGCAAGCCAATTTTAAAAACCGAACTTATTTATGAAGAAGTATTTTTTTTTAATAATTTAAAAAAAAAGTACTAATTTGCCTAAGCTCGGCACTCATGTTCGTAAGTGCGGCTTTTGTGTTCGCAAAGTCGGCCCTCTCGTTTTTCAATAGCGTCTGAAGGAAAACATGCAACACAGCCTGACTTTGCTTGCAGAATAAATGATTTTCTTTAAAAATTATTATGATTAAACTTAGCTAATGTATAAACGGATACTAAGTACTATTATAGTCTCCATGCACGTAATAACATAGTCTAAAAAGTAAAAACAGTGTAAAAAGTTAAACAGTTTTAATTATGTTTATATAAAAAGCGATAAGTAGGAAATCAAATTATTTTCACCTAAAAAATAACAGTTAGGAACACTTTGAAAATACTCTCCGAAAAACATAAATTATACGAATTAATAACAATTGAGTATACGAACTTTATCTTATGTAAATATAAATTATTACCTATCTACAGAACAATTATTATTTGCTACAAACAATCAGACAGTTTTCCTTATAAATAATACCAAGTTATACTAAGGGTGCCGACCTTAGGAATAACCCAAATCCTTAAGTCGGCATCCCCTGCCGACTTAAGGTACTCCATACTACTGATTTTCCTAAGTCCGGCACCCCTGTTTTTTCTTCAAATGTGCAAAAAAATAGCCTAAAATAATTAAAAAACAATGTAATATATTACGTAGAATCAATAACATTGCAACAGCAAGTGCTAAGTACTATAATGTGTAATTTATTCCTTACCAACTGACGCTCGGAATTTAGCAATTTTGTAAACAATTCCGCGACTTACGAACTCTCGCTCGTTCAAACGGCAACTGGCGAAAAGCAGTGCAGACCAGTGTTCCCATATTTGAAACTTTATTACCCATCGGTGCAAACTTTAAAAAAAAAATACCCACTATGCCTAAGTGGCAACAAAACACTAATATCGACAGAAATAGAACGCAGTGCCGACCTTTGGGGGGGGGGCCGAGCTTAGGAGCGTTCACCCTAATATGAATTCAATTATCTAATCTATAATTGAACACATAACTATTTTATGTTCCTTCGGAAATCGTAAATTTTGACTCAAGCTTATTACTAACGCATGAAGCGCCTTAATTTCATTCCATAAGCGTATCAAATGTAGGTAATCTTATAAGAATAGATAAGTCAAATGGCTACAACTGCTGAGGTTTATACAATGCAGTCGAAGATTCTGATCGTACTATATCGTATATAATGTATCGTAAATAATAATATATAATGTATCGTATATAGGTAGTGCTCAACTCCATCTTAAAAACACCGATAAGGAACCAAAAGATATATGGGCATCCGAAAGATTTACGTAAACCTTTTTCGTAAAAGAAAACAGTAGCGCCATCTGTCAAAATTAGGTTATGCTGAGCGAACTACAGCGTGGCCTTACTGCTGGTGGCAAAACTAGCAGTTTTGGCACCGGCACTGGCGACATTGTTTTGCGCCATCCTCTCCATCAAGAGTAAGTATGTTCTTAAAAACAATATTTAGGTGTTCGAGCCTACGCTTGAACCACAGTTGAGATTAACGTTCCAATATTCGTCATCAACATAGTACATCTCTCTCTAGCACTAGGTAAATATGTGACGTCATGACTATACCTATCCTTGTCTAGCACTCAACTTGGTGGGGATGTGCATTTGGTGGGCAGCGCGCGGCGGCCATGTTCCTCAGTACGCTTTCAATATTCGTCCAGTGCGCACGCACTAGAGTGATATAACGAAAAGTGAACACGGAAATTACAAGTAAGTAATTTAGTATTACGTTAAAAATTTAAAACGTATCTTTAGTTTCACTGTGTTATATTAATTTTTGTATATTCGGTTTCTTCCGAAACCACAATTTGCGTACGTGCACGTACGTATGGATAATGCCTTGTTCAGAATCGAACGATTCCGCTCGACGCCCTTGGCTCAGCGACGATTTCACCCGCTCGGCGCCAACAGGCCCAGCGACGATTCTAGAACAATTCCGCTCGACGCCCTTGGCTCAGCGACGATTTCACCCGCTCGGCGCCAACAGGCCCAGCGACGATTCTAGAACAATTCCGCTCGACGCCCTTGGCTCAGCGACGATTTCACCCGCTCGGCGCCAACAGGCCCAGCGACGATTCTAGAACAATTCCGCTCGACGCCCTTGGCTCAGCGACGATTTCACCCGCTCGGCGCCAACAGGCCCAGCGACGATTCTAGAACAATTCCGCTCGACGCCCTTGGCTCAGCGACGATTTCACCGCTCGGCGCCCAAGGGCCCAGCGACGATTCTTTCTTGCTCGGCGTCCTCAGACCCAGCAACTAAGACGATAAAATATTACATCGTAAATTGTCGCCAAGTTTGACGCGACGTCTCAACTGAGGCGACGTCTCGACTGAGGCGACACGACGTCTCGACTTAGGCGACGTCTCGACTGAGGCGACGACGCGACGTCTCGACCGAGGCGACGCGACATCTCGACTGAGGCGACGCGACGTCTCGACTGGGGCGACGCGACGTCTCGACTGAGGCGACGCGACGTCTCGACTGAGGCGACGCGGCGTCTCGACTGAGGCGACTTCCCGACTGAAGCGGCGTATCGATGTCTTCTCACTATATGCCTGGTGCACCGAGCCGACGCGACACGGTCAGCTTGATCTTGAGACGAAACATTACCTCGATCTTGAGACGACACAATTCCTGCTTTGAGGCGTCGCCTCAATAAGGCCGCAAAAAGTCCAGCCAACATTAGCCGTCATCTCAATTCTATAGACTTTGAAGCCAAGTGTCAGCACGTCAGCATTATCTAGAGTGTGATTGATTAGAACCTTGCAAATTTTCGAATATGCCCAAGTTATCGACATAACACATTTGAAGCAGTAGTCCGCAAATAGTCCATAACTATATTTCTTTGGATTCCGCGGCTTGCTACCCCCACAACAAACATGGCTCGAGTGCCTGACCCAGAGACCAGCTCATTGAATCGCTGTTACCGGAACCGGATGATCAAGTTGAAGATTTTGATATGACAGGTCACAGGACTGCTAAACGCTCCTTACAGCCTAAGGATTCACGCCACTATACAAAATCTTTATGGATACAGTCGCAAGACTCAAACATTTATTTATAAAAGCTGATTGCTCCTGTGAGTTGGAGGTAGCAAGGAAAGGACGAGGTCCAGCGATGAGGTCATCAATCATACGAAAGTAAAGAGCTCGGCGGATATTCCCGTTTCAGGACATCTCAGTGGAGCAAAATGTTCAATGTATCGAAAGTTTGGAGCTCGCCCGTTATTTCGGAGACACATATCGTTCCGCAGCAAAGTCGCTGTGAACACCTACTCGTTACGGTGCTGAGTCAGCAAACGACGGTATTTAACAAGATGATTAGAATACAGACGAAGCAAAAGTGAAATATAAACACTTTAATAAAAACGTAACAAGAAGTAGCTCCGGATACACACTGTAAAAAGATTCATAAATCCTATCAGTCTCTTTTAGGCAATAGCCTTTCAATCTGACCAAGACGTTAAAAGTACAGAAACCAGAAACCTATTTTAATTAGTCTATGGAAATGAAGTTACGGAAGAAAATTTTATGGAGATTTAACTGAGTTAAGTGAGACCAAGGATGCAAAATACGGTGTGTTTACTCCATTTACCCACGGATCGAGCGCTAAACTCGGTCGACGGCTCCAGGACACCCTCTGGCGGTAGAACACGGCTGGAAGTGTCAGAATCAATGCTAACCAACTTCGGTGGCTCCCTTTCTAAAACTTCCGGCAGAAATAAACTCAAATGGGAATATTGCAATGATCCGATTTGTCTTAAAAGCTTTAGAAAGTGGTCTCATACAACAGAGAAATGGCCTTCTAAGAAATCTTGAAAGCCTTTCTACAAATATCAAAAATGTTGCAGGTCAAGATTTTGTATCCACAAAATGTGAATTTAAAAAGAAATCTGATGCCCTCCAGCAGTATACTTGTGGTCGACGAGCAGAAATAAAACAAGGAGAAGAAAACTTCACATACTTCTTATAAAATTTTATTACCATTGGCAACTTACCTTTTTGAGAAGAAACCCCTCATAGAGGTAGTAAAACAATTGGGGGGAATACACAGTCTTCTCAAATATGAAAAAGCTGCTATACACAAACGAAAACCTGCCAAAATGGAGATGCAGTACAATGGACAAAGAGAATACAAAGATCTCCATAAAAAATGAAAAGTAAAAATATCTTTATTTCACATAGGCCTAACTTACAGGCCCATAGGAAAGGTCAATACGTTGTTGGTGATATGTGTAATTAGTGACCCTTTCCCCTTTACGTAACCAGAGAAAGAAGGAGAGGACCTACAGATAGGAAGCAACTTCTCCAAATAACTCCAGAGTGTTACAATTCCGTACTTTACAGGCCAGCACACATAAGTCAGGTTCAATAAGTTATCAATGTTTTTGAGAAAAAGATAAAAGGAAGAACACTGTCTGATATATTTAATATGGATGGGCTCAAGGTGTACGCCCTAGCTTTTTCGTACCTGAGTTTTCCACAAAAGGTAATTTTTCTTTTAGTTACTAAAGCAGCAATGTATAATAAACCATAGACCACTGCATGTCAAAATAACAGCATAAAGGTCTTGAAGTCTACGACTAAATGACGAAAATCGACATTTGACAGGAATACGTCCATGTGCCCATCGATCAAAATCATGCTGATTTCCTGTTATGCCAGGGGAAAACTCACGAAATTATGCGCCTCCCCTTTGGTGTCAATCCGAATCTCCTCCCTCTTCAAGTACTCCCTCAGCGTATGGAAAATTACAAACAAGTCGCACAGCAGCGTTGGCACGATGGCCTTACCGCGTGAGTGCACCTCGACGTAGGTATCCTATATATGAGAGACTGATAATGCTAGAACGACAAGATGCATAAACAACTTGTGACGACAAATCAATCAAGCGAAATCTTCAATCACGCCTTCGACTGCCTCAGCCAGGGATTGCATTAAACCCAAGAGAACAATGAGTGTATCGATGGTGAAAATTGAGCAACAGCAGTTGCAGAAATGTAGCTAGAACTTGCAGCGGAAGAACTGATGGAGCTGGTGCTTGGACGCTAAGGTTGATCTAAAGCAGGTTAAACTGCATCATTCACAGTCTCGCTATGCCGTCTTCATTAGCGTCAGATCCAGAAAGCCACTCGTTCTCTAAAGCAGACTCGCCCTCTTCAGAAGCATCCATTTTCAGATGTCGCTCGAGATGATGCCAATACGAGATTAATCCGTAAACCGTGCCAAACATTTATTTTTGTAAATAGGGGCCAAAGCTAACAATCGTCGCTTATGGGAAGATTGATCACTTCGTCGAAGAAAACGACAGAGTAATCTAATGGAATTGTAGACCGTCCGAGGTCCGTATGAGGCCTTTCGATTGCTGGGGTCTCAACGAGACGATAATGTCGCTAATTAGACATGAGAACAACCATATAGCCTACATAAACAAGCAAGGCAGCCCTAAATCAACGCGGTTGTTGAATACTTTGATGAAATTATAGAATTGTAGCCCTGTAGAGTGAATAGTGAACAGACTGTTAAGGAAAAAAGCATAGCCGAAATGGCACTTCAGCAAGAATATTGTTTATGGACATTCCAGAAGTGTGGAATTCCAGAGATGGACCGTTTTCGCCTCCGACTCTCAGTGATTGATCCGAAGTACGTCAGCGAATTTGTCCAAAAATGAGCAACCAATATGGCGACGCCTCCTGCAAGAAATTGAAATTCAATCTAGGTTGGATATTTCCATAACTAGCTTTAATTTCACGAAGTCAGAACGATCTATACATCCTAAATGTGCACAACGGGATAGGACTTTCTAGAGACCTATACTAACTCAGATGAAAGTTCTTCAGATGGAACTTCCTCGTTACATTCCGAACCTTCACGAGGACCTAGCAACACAAATTGCGTTTCTGAATGGGTAAAATGTCGGCGTCATTTCGGGTTGTCGTTGTAGGGTTGGTTTGGACTGTCCAAAACAGATAGTAACCGATCCAAGGAAGAAGTGTAAGATGTCACTAACGACCTCCATACCAATATCGGGCAAATAAGAGCAACACTAGTTTGTCCTGGCTCTCAATATGTAGCTACATATTATTTGCGTTACCTCTATCCAGTTGAAGAACTAACCTTCACACCAATATCAATCCACAAAGCGGTTGTGGCGAACTTGGGATAAAGCCCACAAGCTCAGTTCATCTGTTTACTAAACAATGTTAAATAAACGGACAGTTTGTCCTAAAATTTTTAAATATTATCTGCCACCAATCTTCCAGTTAAAAAATAAAAATAAAAAATGTATGTTATGGGCAATCGAGGACGCGCTAGCCTTTTTACGGTAATTTAGAGACAGAATATATATTTTGTTTGCAATGTTAACACGGCGAAATATATAGTATCTCTTGACACACTTCTGTCTACCTTTTTTTAGGAAACGGCAGTACTCAGAAGTGTCCATGATTTAATTCTCTTATCTATGAGGAATAGTAACTGTGAAGATAAAGGTAATAGCATAAAGGTTTGGCCCAAACTTGGTTCCAAAACTGATTTAATATCACTGAGACAATCAAACTTGTTACAAACTCTGTTCTTGTTTGTTGAGTCCAGAAAACCATTTCTGTTTTAAAAACGCACCATAAAACATCTAGTCTAGTATACAGGATATCTGCCCGTTTATTATTACGAAGGAAGATTTATTCTTAAATGGCACGGGCTCCCGAGCCGTGAAAGCGGGATAGATAAATAAGTTGTCATATATTATAGAATTATATCTGCGAAGCATGGCAAATTAGGGGCAGTAGTTGCGACTAACCACTAAATTGGTAAATCATTTCCAATATGGATCAAACTCTAAAAATGAGTAAGCTGGCCATCCAAAAATAGTCCCGTTTTTCAGTCAAATAAAACCAATTTATGGTCATGATCTAAACTTTGAAAGAAGAAGCTTCTCCCCATTGGAGCAAATAATAATAATAAAAAGCTGTTTCAGTTATTGCAATTCAATTGAAAACTGTGGAAAGTTTAATTTGACAAAGAATGACATTTGTTTTGTCTTCCAATGTTTTGTGAGTTGTTTCAAACTGTAGGAAATTCGATGAGTTCTAAAATAATAAATATTACTAGTACATTGTTTCTTGTTATAAAATTAAAGAGTCACAGTACGCTTAGCACTATCACGTTTCGTGTGACAAGCACTACGACAGGTGATGCAGCGCCGGCAGATAGTAAACACGTCTCAACTGTGGTTCAAGCGTAGGCTCGAACACCTAAATAGAACCGTTTTTCCCCCGAAGGGTAAAAAACGGATATTTAGGTTTCAGCCGTAGCTTGAACCACACTTAAAGGCCTTGCCGGCTCAAAGTACTGAGGAACATGGCCGCCGCGCGCTGCCCACCAAATGCACATCCCCACCAAGTTGAGTGCTAGACAAGGATAGGTATAGTCATGACGTCACATATTTACCTAGTGCTAGAGAGAGATGTACTATGTTGATGACGAATATTGGAACGTTAATCTCAACTGTGGTTCAAGCTACGGCTGAAACCTAAATATCCGTTTTTTACCCTTCGGGGGAAAAACGGTTCTATTATTGTTATACTGCTTACTCCTGCAGAATCGCGTGATACATAAAACGATTGTCAAAGAGTGGGGCTCGTCTTCGTGGATTGAACTATCTCTAGGTACAGGTAATAAGGCATTGCCGAAGCCTCCCACCAGACAAGACCTGAGTGAATCTAGAAATTATAAAACTCCAAATTGGTTCATGCAAGGAATCAAACCCGTTCCAGTCAAATCCGAGTGCCCAGTCTACTGAGCCAGCAAGGTTTTTTTTAAGACCATTCATGCGTTGGAATTATGCTTGAGTCAAAATTGTCAATTTTCGACGTAACATAAGAGTGTCATGTGTTCAATTATTGATTAGTTAATTGCCATCATATTATTTGGCATTTCATAATCTAGTTTTTGTCTCAAAAATATTTGAAAATATGTAATGTCACTGGTTATTTACTATTTTAATAAGTTGTATATTTATTTTACTATAATTTTTTTTTGTAATACCATAATCGACGCAAAATTGCGTCAGCGCCAACGAATTCATTTTTTGTATGGAGCGAAACGCGATTCACACCGTGGCGCATGAACGCTCTTAAGTGGTAAGTATGGGATAATCTTCGTTGGTGAGTCGTTTTCGTAGATTTTTTCATTTGTCCTCATATACGAAAAAAGTGGAGGGACGCGTAATTTCAAATTAGAATGGCTCCATATCTGACCCAAAGCCTGACCCCATTAATTCGAGCGCGCCAGAAATCCCGATAACTTTCAAACTGTCGCTTGCATAAAAACTATCGTTAATTCATTCAATCCGCCACGCTCCAGCTTAGGAAGTTACAATAATGGCCGATTCCTTCGCAAAATGAGTGCATTTTTCCCCTAAAAATGTAAAAGTAACGATTTGTATTATTATTCATTCAGACTCGCTTGACAATGGAGCGTTTCAAATTTCGTCGAAAATTTGCGTTTTTGCATAAAATGCAGCGCGGGGCGGCGCGTGCGGCGCTGGACGCATTAAAATACGAGGGAGACCATACGTTTCAGGTATATGGGTACACTTCCTAAATTTTTTATTAAGAACAAAGACAAATATTTCTGTCCGCCTCGCTCTAATGAAAACGTTGGTTGGTGCGACAGGGAGCGTTGCGGAAAAATGTCACAGAAATACGACGTTTTACCAATGACTTCTATGTATCGTGTTTTACCTAAGGCGGTTAGTGAGATATAGCCCGCAATTAACCCGCAAGCTCTGCTATCGTGTGCCATTTAGAACACTTCGTAGCTGTCGAACACACCAACTCTTCGCTACCACAAAATGCCGCACGAATGCAGGCAAGCGGTCGCCTCTGCTTAGGATGACGCGGACGTACAACGAACACTTTGGCAATATAGACATCTTTGCAACTCGAGTGGGTGATTTCAAGAGGTTGGTCATAGGCAACCTCAAATTTAAACTAAATACCTCGTCATACTCATTGATTTGCATTGCCCTCACCATGTGCATACGTTTCAGATTACCTGAGGACGACGGTGTGGGTCTTGCACTGATTAGTTTATGATTAGAGTTAGATACATATTTAAGTTAATTTTGTAGTGCATGACTGTTTGTTGTCCCTTAATTTAAATAAATAAATAAAATAAATAGCCTGGCGGCAGACGCACAGACAGACATACGGAAGGACAGCAGAGTTTTAGTAATAAGATCCCGTTTGACCCACTCGGTACGGAACTCTGAAACGATTAGTCGGAAGCCATTTACCCATGGACCAGGAGAGGTCCTTAAGTCCTCCTGGACTTAACTTCCAGTTGGTATCTGAAGTAAGAGGTAAAGTCTGTAGAATGAGAGGTTCTAAAGAATAAGTAACTGCTTCCTTAGTGCAAAGACATACCAGATTGAAAGTACGTCAGCGTTACCAATGCTTCAGCAACTGAATTATTGATTTATTATAGTATTCGGTTGGCGTGATACACCAAACGCGCCGAACAATCGGACGGGATGCCAACATTTAGTTCGCTTTCAATAGTTTCACGCTTGCTATGCAAAATACCTACATTGAAATTGTTTTCTAGTGGAAATAATCACCCAACGGAAGGTACGGCGCCGAACGCTTCAGATATTCAGTAGATATGTCAGTAGAGTAAAAAACGTGAGTGTATTTAACCGAACTTTCAGCGCCGTACTTTCGGCAGGTGTGTCGCTACACTTAGTGACACAGTCCATCTATTGGGTACTATTGACTGTGTATAAGACGCTTTTGTTTTCATTTATGTACATCAGTAGGTAGGCATAGCGAGTATGGTCACCCCACATTTATTGTAACCAAAGTGCATTGTTACTAAGATTGATAAAAGCGATACAGTTTGCGTAATTTTTTGCACAAATTTAAATGAAGTCCCCCTCCGTATTAATAATACGACATTTGCATGGTGTCCGCTTACGATACGGCCACGGACCACGGTCCGTGCGCATTTACATTTCATTTTATTTTATGGTCATTATGGCACAGTATTTTTCGATGGGGAACCAATGCCAAAAAAACTCGAAGCAGAATAAGTTCAATCAAAAATCGACGAAACACCACAGTATTAAAAGATCCTACAAGAATACCTTTAAACTGTGGAAACACTACGAAAAGGTAGGTAGTGCCCTTGCGCTTCTCTTGGCTTGTCTTGGCGGGGACACTACCATGTCCCCAGATTTCTGGTACAGGCTTTTATACGAAGGGAGTTTTAAGATACGGCAGGTTGTAAGCTCACTGGGAAATCTAGCCGCTAAGCTATCGTTCTACACAAAAAAGATCCATGTAAGATTAATCCATCTTTAAGCCTCAAAGTATTTGCTCTGGATTTTATGATCAAAGATATATGAAATGTTTCATTGCTTTTTCTTTCGAACTATATTCTTCAGTAGATTATAAACTCGATCATCTACTGAGCTATCACTTACCATGCATTAGGTTAATCCGCAATCGAAAAGTATCCATCGGCTGAAGCAATCGATTTCTCCAATATCTTCTTCCACAAGTTCCCACATTGGATATACCTACTCTTTGGTATTCTCAGCTAACAGTCTAATAAAAAAAAATCCTAAAATTTGGCAGTTGATGTCAGAAGTTACAACTCCAAGACATAAGGGATGTAGTTTGTTTGGGAAAAATCTCCGAGGAAAATGTGTAAAATTTGAGGTTAATAAATGATGCAAGCTGCCCCCATACCGCTGGTGGCAAACGAGACCTTCGACGTACTAGTGAAGAAGGTGGAACCACGAGACGAGGTCAAACCTGACGAACAGGAGGAAAATCTGACGCAGGTCTGTTTTGAGCACATGGTATAAGTATGTTTCAAAAGGATCAAAGAATTTAGGAGTATTTTTTTTAACGTTCTTTAAACTTCGCATTCGCGACAGACCAGGATGAAAATCTGACACAGGTCTGTTTTAAGCCCATGGTATGGCCGAGTATGTCTCGAAAGGGACAAAGGATTTAGGAGTATTCTTTATAAGGAGCAGCACATTTTAAAGATATCCTATCTTTTAACACTGTGGGAGTAGGTAACTACATAGAAAGTTTTCTCTGCGTAAGATCATTTACGTAATGCATAATTCTTGAAAGTATCACTTGAAATGTAGTTCCGTTTATTCTTCAACAAACTTCGCTTTTCTTGTTTTAATTGTTCCCACATCCAGGCCATCTGGAAGAGATCCTCATTTGTAGCGATAAGATGTCCTTGTGCATGTCCCCTCTATGTTTGTGTTTTTATGTATATATATGTACAGAATGAATAAATAAATAAATAAACTTATCTACCTTGGAGAAGAACAGAGAATAGTGTTATCTCGTAAAATCGTCACCAAATATAGGTACTGGAATATACTTAATTATAAGTGCTAAAAAGGAATAAAACTACATAACTCATTTCACCATTACATGTACCTACAGGTAAGTTGGTCAAATTCAGATTTACAGCTGAAAGGAAAACCATTAAAATGAGTTATGCCTTTCTGGGAATACCGCTGTCATGAAATACCTATCAGTTTTAATAATTAAAAGTCTACGTGACGCGGTACTCGTTTGTTGTTATTTGCTTACCTACCTGCAGGAAAATATTGAGAATATTGAATAATATTAGGTAAATGCGTAAATTGTCCTGGGACGTACTGCATCTGACATCCGCCGCCTGCCCCAGGAGTATCACTTAGCATCAGGTGGTCTTGCTCGCCTCCTCATTTTGACGTGACTACGTCTTACAAATCGATAGAGCCGGCTGCACACACAAAAAAACATGACTCATCCGGCGTTACCGGCGTTACCTCGCTCGCGTTACCTCGCTCTGGCTTGAAGTGCAAGCGAGAGTTGTCACGTTCAACTATCGTCAGTAAACCGACTTTACAGACAACCAATTTTTGACGTGACAACGTCTTATAATTCGATAGAGCCGGTTGCACGCACGAAAAAACATGACTCATCCGGCGTTACCTCGCTCATGCGGCGTTACCGGCGTTACCTCGCGAGCGTAGAACGAGCGACAAAGAAGACGTTGTCACGTTCAACTATCGTCAGTAAACCGACTTTACTGACAACCAATTTTTTTACTTTAAAAGCAGGTGGACTCGCAACCGCAAGTCCTCAACGCGCTGAGCTCAGTGGATCGCCTGTACATCACGCGACGGCTGAGGGTCAGGAGTGTGCTGTTCCTCCGAGGCAAGAAGAACATGTTCACCGTCAGA
Source organism: Coenonympha arcania (assembly GCA_036785405.1). Lineage (NCBI taxonomy): Eukaryota > Metazoa > Arthropoda > Insecta > Lepidoptera > Nymphalidae > Coenonympha > Coenonympha arcania. The sequence goes on along the minus strand of CM072078.1, from coordinate 1,515,914 downwards.
ACCCCTGACAATACCCTCATCTACACCATCGAAGAACGGAACAGGTAAACAAGATATCATTTAATCTTAGCACCATGTGGTTGACGTCCAACAAACTCGCACGAAACGTTTTTTTCCACGTTTCTAATACGAACCGCTAAGGTGTGGAACGCCCTTCCAGCCTCCGTGTTTCCAACCAAGTACAATCTAGGTGCCTTCAAGAGAAGAGCGAATAGGCATTTTCTAGGCAAGCGCGCTTCATCCTAGACCTCATCATTGCTTTCCATCAGGCATGATTGTCGTCATGCACAAGCCTATCTTCAAAAAAAAAAATGTAATGTGAAGCAGTAATGTTTAGTTACTGTGTTTAGCAACTGATATCTCAGGATGATCAGCACTGTGCTGTGTGTCGTATGATATTGTGAATCAGTGATGTATTACTGTGTTTTTGTTTGAAGGGCACAGTAGGGACAACCCCCCACCACCCATGGCCCAATCAACCTCGCGGTTATAGGGGCCGAAACGCGGGAGGGCGCCCGTTCGGTACTTGCTCTTGGCGTGTTCCCGGGGTGCCTTCTTGACTCCCTACAAGTTGTTTCCTCTCGCTCCTTGTCCCTATGGGCTCACTCTTCCCATTCTGGGGCAGGACGATACGATGACTACTGTTGATGGGCATAGTATGCCGACATGATTGCTGGACATGAGACCTAAGAACTGTATTAATTAATGAGTTTTACGTTCTCTGGTCTTTAAATTTTAAGTCCCGCAACCTATTTACACTCAACACATCCAGATTATAATAATATTACGTATCCGGTATCACGGCTGTCACAGGTGTGTCAGCCGTGATACCGCATCTTAATAGCAAGAACGGAACAGTAGTTATGGTTGAAAAAAAGCAGATGTATTCCAGCTGGTGGGTGGGCTACTTCTGCTACGGACTGCGGCCATTCCAGCTGCATGTACGAGATGCTGCAGGTGTTGAGGTGATGAGGATCAACCGGCCCTACGCCTGCACCTCGCGCGTTCTGCCATGCCAGCTGCAGCACATCCAGGTGAAGATATTTTTTCTCTGTCTCAGCCTACTTGTATATTGTTGTTGTTGTTGTCTGGTGGGAGGCTTTGGCCGCGGCTAGTTACCACCCTATACCATAAGCGATTTAGCGTTCCGGTGCACTGTTTGTAGAAACCGTTGGGGTAAATTTACTTACCCTTCCAAGTTAGTACGATAACATCTTAGGCTGCATCATCACTCAGGCGAGATCGCAGTCAAGTACTAACTACTGTAAAGAGTAAAAAAAATGATAGGGCTAAGATACGCGCCATGAGAAAAAGGCGAATTTTGACGATCTCAATTTAGCTCGCTTCGCTCACGTTTCTTTAGTCAAGTTCAATGATCCGCTCTAAACTCTTTTTGGGAAGGTTTTAGGTCATGAACCATGATTCGCCGGTTTTTGCTCGATTTTAACAAGAACTATCAAGGTTCTAGAATACCTACCTACGGTGATGGTGAATTTTCGAACACTGCAAGTTCTGCCTGTAAAAATACTTGCTTTTTCCCCACCCATCCCACCTCTAAGAAAATTCTGGGTACGCCCAAGGATGCAGGTACTTAACTGGAAATAAGACAGTAATATTTGTTTGTCTAGATATTTTCTCCGCCGGGCACAAAGTTAGGTTGCATAGAGCAACAGTGGACGGCTATCAGACCCGAATATGTTGTCAAGAGAGAAAATAATGAACCAGTGTTTTGGATACGAGGTATATACTGTATTTATTAGATGGTTCAACATTGCAGTCCTATTGCAGCTTTATGACACATTTTAAATATCTACTGAAGTCTTACCACATACAAAAATATTGCTAAGAATTGAGCGTCAAACGTTGTTTTGCGGAAATTACTCATAATATCATCGGATGTCTGCAACGCATTAATTAAGAAGTTGTAGTGACTTAGAGGGCATATTATTAGCAACGAATTTAATATAATATTACTAACGTATTATCAATAATACGTCACTCGTAAACCACAGAAGGATGAGAACCAAACATAACGATTTATTAATTTACAAGTATTGTTGGTGCTCATATTGTCATAGCTTGAAGAGAAGAGGGTACCGCAGATCTAGTGGAATCAATCCACGAAGACGCGCCCCACTCTTTTACAATCGCTTGTTTCATGTGGTTCAGAAGGAGTTAGGAAGAAGTGGGGATTTAATTGATAACGAACACTCTGTCTTGGCTTTACATCACCAACACAGTTGCACAAGGCACAAAGCGCATTTGAAAGCCCACGAAGGAAAAGCCGTAAAAGTAAATTCCCTAAACCTAATAAAATGAGCAAGTGTCCAATGGAGCATAGCAATTAGCAATAGTTTTGCGGGGAACGGCAATAATGTTAGTCGTTTCAAGAAGGAAGATATAGGTAGTTTAATCCACGAAAACGTTCCCCACTCCTTCACAATCACGTATGTTTCATTGCAGAAAAAGGGGGGCGCGTTTTCGCGGACTGAACTATCTACTATGAATATACTTAGCTATTTCGAACAAAGACGCACACCACTCCTCCACAATCACCTTTTTTTATACTATATAGGTTAGCGCTTGACTGTGATCACACCTGATGGAAATCACTTTCCATTACATTCCATACAATCTAAGGTGGAACGCGCTTGCCTAGAAGACGCCTATTCACTCTTGATTTGAAGGCGCCCGGCCTATTTTTCATGCGATTCGTAAGTATTTAGCGAGTACTAGTGCTCATCTTCGTGGATTGAAAGCATTATAACAGAATATCCCTTACTTCCAGGCCCCTGCGTGACGATCAGCTGTTTCCGCGACGTCCAGTTCCACATCTACAAATCAGACGGCTCAGTCGTGGGCAGCACCTGTAAGCGCTGGGAAGGAGTTTTGCACGCCATGTTCTTCGCACCAGTCTCTGACAAGTGCGTACCAGTTTCACTCTGCTTGTAGGAGACGTCAGCTAGGTCAACAATTAACAAATCAGACGGCTCAGTTGTGGGCAGCACCTGCAAGCGCTGGGAAGGAGTTTTACACGCCATGTTCTTATCGCCAGTCTCTGACAAGTGCGTACCAGCTTCACTCTGCTTGTAGGAGACGTCAGCTAGGTCAACAATTAACAAATTAGACGGCTCAGTTGTAGGCAGCACCTGCAAGCGCTGGGAAGGAGTTTTGCACGCCATGTTCTTCGCGCCAGTCTCTGACAAGTGCGTACCAGCTTCACTCCGCTTGTAGGAGGCGTCAGCTACTTTAACATTTACAAATAAGTGGGCAGATTCTGTATTGTTCAGTTAGTAACCCTTACTGGGTTATTAACTATGAAATAGCGAAAAAAAATCCATTTCTGTATTCTTTTCCCACAAGTTAGCAGTTAGCATGGTATGTTCACCTTATACCATAGCAACCTAGGCTGGTAACTTGTGCAAAAATACAGAATCAGCCCACAGAAGGCTTCATCGTAGACAACACTACCTCCTCTTAGTCTTACTGTGCAGTTGCTGGCAAGGTTTTGGCGTGGTGGGGGAAAGTTTGTGCATTGTACTCTTCGTGCAACGAGTGCGAGAGAAGCAACCAACCAATAGAGCGCTTCGATCCAGTCCAGAGAGAGAGAGAGAGAGAGAGACATGAACATCTTCTACGTATCTAACGACCCTTGCCAAGTTATTTGCCGGCAACTGTACATTACAACCTCTACATAGTGTGCTGAGCGATTTTAATTGTGAATCAGTCCATTGGTCAGTGACAACTGTTCAATGTCATACAGTAATAGAGATCGAGAAATGAACGTCCCTCCACTACATTATTCTTTAAACGTGTAAACATAAACACGTGGAGGGGGGTTACTTGTTTGCAAGTATTTTAAAAATTTTACTTTTCAGATTTGGCGTGGCATTCGAGAGGGAGCTATCGGTAGAAGAGAAAGCTTTACTCCTTGCCGCGACTTTGCTTCTCGACTACATGTACTATGATGTGTAATCTCTGTAATTAAATGTTATTATATAGTTATTACTTTACATTTTTCTGAGCTGTTTCATTTATTTATTTTGGCCATAAAATTGACGTAGATACAAAATTAGTACGCAAGCCTGCTAAATTTTAAGTTACCTTTATTAAATAATCGAGGAAAAACTTAACTTGTTTTTCCTCAATTTGTAAACCACCGATGGCGGTGTCCAATAATTATAAAAGGCAAATCATGGATAGATAGGATATCTACCTATCCATGGTTTGCCTCACTAGAGATAGTTTGATATATTAACTTGTATGGAGCTTATGTAACATTGATATCTCTAGTAGGGCAAATTGAAGATACAAGTTCGACAACTTGTATCTTCTATTTGCCCTACTTGGCACTTGAATGACATTGTCAGGAGGGCGTAGTTGTAGAACAAATGTAGAACTATGGCAGCCAGCTAATAAAATTTTCTCAATTTTAGTTAATAATAAACCAAAACAACACAAAATACATGCAACATACCGACAAATACCTATGCCGACGGAGCAAACTATCGACCAGTGTGACAAAATAGCGGCGTTAGTTCATATTTGGACCATGCGCCAAGATAGCCTTGTCGCACTGTAGCTCTAGTTCATTGGGAACCACCATAAGACAGCATAGTCTTATGTCAGTTTAATAGCAGGTATCATCTTCTCATATTTTTATTAAAATCTCTTCATAAAAGAGCCCATTTTAAGAATAAGTTCCAGTATCGAGTTTGGCGTAAAAAATTAGTTACTGCCATTCCCGCAATTTTACCGATCTAAGTATTTTATTCTTGATGCAGCGATCACAAAGTAAATTTGCAATTTCATTAAAACGATCGTTAAGTATAACGGCCGTAAGCGCAGTAATAATAAAAATCAAAGTCAATAACGCAAATGCAAAATAAAATGACCATTTCACTAACTATTATTGTAACTCTTAAAACCGCTATATTTCAGTTCATTATTGCACGAAAAATGAACACCGGGGACATTGACATAAATAAAGCAGTATTAAAATAAGGGGGACATCTCAGTTCGTTATACTTTAAATGCATTTTTACACAAAAACGCCGATTTTGTCGAAAAATTAATGTCCTGCGCGCCACCCCTATTTGCATTGTGTTTAAACTTTTTTGCGCTCGTTCGCTCCCCGGCAGATGGTCATCGCGGTAAATGGCGCGAAATTTTGACAGAACGTATAATTTCGGCGCGCAATTGACAGCCCGATGGAAAACTTTGCTTGATAAAAAAATTCAATATTTCAAACTTTTTAGGTAGAGACACACAAACACGGAAGCTATCGCGGGAGCGGACCGGGGCGAAAGCGGAATACCAGATGTAATATCGCGATAGATGAACTGCTTATTGCGGATTTTTTTTTTGAAAGAAATGTCCACGATGTATTTCAGTGCCGAAATATCGTCAACTTGAATGATCTTGGAAACGTGTCAGAATGTTTATTTTTTATATGAATACTTTTAGTTAGTACTTTGACTGCGACCTCACTTGATGGTAAGTGACGATGCAACCGAAGATATTATCGTCTCTTGATGATCTGATATATTCATGCTTATATTGCACCTACCTACTCAGATAGGGTTGGAAGATAGAAAGAGAAACACTGGTAAGCATTTGTAACGAGTGGTTGCGGAGATGGGCGACGCGGGCAGACGAGTTCAGGCGACAAGGGACGAGCGGAGACGAGCGGAGCCGTGGAGAGGGGAGCGAGAGCCGTGGAGAGGGGAGCGAGAGCCGTGGAGAGGAGAGCGAGAGATGTGGGGAGTTGTGTGTCCTTATAAAGGGCAGAGAGGCGTGCGGGGAATTATTAGTGATAGTGATAGTGAAGTGATAGTGATGTACCAGTGAATAAGTGAATTATTTTGTGTTACTGTGATATTTAATAGTTTGACAATATAATTTTGTGCGATGTGAAGCGTCTCATTTCTGACTCCTAACAGTCAGAAGTGGGATATATACCACACCCACGTGACGTGAAAAAAGAGGCCCGGAACATACGTGACGACGCGACGTCAGAGAGATTGCGGAAATCTGAAGAGGATTGGTTACCCAGTGAAAAATCTCACGTGAGTGCCGATGAAAGTAGTTATCGTCAAAATTGCTTTGTAGGATATGCATGATAATACGTGAGAAAGAAAAGCTGTTGAATCAAGTTTACTCGAGGGTAGTTTGAAAAATAATCGGAAAAGTATGAAAACTGCTGAGTTGTACCTGATTGTAACCCGGAAAAACGTGATGATATGAATGTGAAAAAGCAGGAGTTACAAGATTGATCAATTGGGTGAGATCTATCGGTGGAGTGACAAAAATGGGGTCAGGCATGTAGCCGGTTAGCTACAACGGCAGCATAGCATATCGCAACTGCTTATCATTTTTGTGAGACGATTTGACGGTAAATTTGATGATGAGTATTTGTAACGGTAGAAACTGAAATGAAGCGGGCAGTATAATTGCTATAATTGTGGCTGTTTCATACTGTGTGCAATACGGAGAATAAAATTCAGAAATAATTTCTAAGATTTTCAATGCGTTTTACGAGGCATAAAGAAGTTCGAAGTGGAACAAGATGTGTGAGCACGTGAGCGTATCTAGGGCTGGTAAGTGTTCGGACCCTGAGATTGAACGTAGGGATTTTGAGAAGCTTTTGGTAATGTATGATCGTTCCAATATTACTAAGAGAATGTAACGTCGGTGTTGCTAATATTTGTTTTTATGTTTCATAAACAACTGATGTGAGCCTAGCGCGTTGGTCAGCGTATCGCCTCGTGCGTGTTGGCTCGCCGTGCTCTGCTGGAGCTGCATCAGTGCGCTGGCTGCGTGTCTCAACGGGCATATGCGTGTGTCTAACCTACTCGTGGCTGCGTGGAGTTGAGGCTGCACATCATTTAATGGACGTATGATGTCATTAACCAGATGGCGTCTCTGGTGAGCTGTATTTGTTCCAATTATGATTTTGATTAAAGTATTCAACTGTTTCTTGTGTCGACGTAGTAAATACCGCGCCGTTACGTCGTCGAGCATTGTGTTCATTTTAACTCAAAGTTAAAATTTGTATGACATTATGTGTAGGTAATCAGATGAGTTGGGATTTGTTATCTCTAAAGGTACAAGTGCGTAGTGTTGTAGGGAGTTTAATTTAATAAGAATCGGTTATAGAAATGTTTTCGTGAAACTAGTAATATAGTCGAAATTATAATCTAGGGACACAGTTGACCAAAAGTTATTGGCGTGCGCGTGTGTATGTTTGTGCATGCCTGTACATGCGAGCAAGGACTATGACTTCTCGCAAGTGCAGCATGGCAGGAATTTTAGTGTCTTACTACAGAGGCTCAGGTCAATCGTTTGTTTGGAGATTATCAGCATTGTACGCTAGTAATCGATTAAATCCGTCATCATTAATTATTTGTGTTCAAAAAAACGTGCAGGGCTATTGCAGTTTTTATAATGTAGGTAGTTTCAATGAAAAAGAAAATTGTGCTTGGCCGTCATAGTTATGCAACTATTAGTAAGAGTTCTTACGTGTAGCTGTACTTTTTTTTAGAGAAAATTAGTAAGTTACATAGTGAGTTATACAGAGCTAGGAAATAAATGGTTTTCAAAAATAATTAAGAGAATAATCTTTGTTGTTTCGGACAAAAGTGTTGGGAAGTAAAAGGGATGGATTAAATTGGCGTCTGAAGTATGAAAGTTGAGATAGATGTGTGATGTGATGAGAATGGATAGGATAAGGGACGAGATAGAATAGGGGACAAGTATGCAAGGCGAAGTTTGAAACTAGCGCCAGTTACCGAAAAAAATGAGGAGTAGAAGTTCAGCGTGGTACGGTCACGTAATGTGTGGACTGGAAATCATGTAGGTAAAAAGGAATGCTGAGTGCAAGTATGTATGTTGAGGGGCGATGAAGTAGAGGAAGACCGAAAAAGAGGTGAATGGATTGCGTAAAAGAGGATACGAGTATAAAAAGAGTGGATTACAAGTTGACAGCTGATCTAAATGAATGTAGGAAGACGTGTTGTGCCGACTCCACATAATGTGGGAAAAGTACGGTGAAGGAGAATCTCAGTTGTGTAAAATTTTGTTGCGGATTGAGATTACTATGCTGCGTCTGAGTGTTCGAGAGTGCCGTGGTATTATATCTAAATTACTAGTCATGCGAAACTTGTTTCATTGCTTATTTGGGGCTATTTGCATTTTGCTGCGCTGTTTCTCTTCTCTGACACCTGAAAAAGCGATATGGCCGAGCAGGGACCTGATTAGAAAAAGCAACGAGGTGACCGAGCAGAGACCTGATTCGTTGTTTCATAGTAAGCAGTAGGAGGTTACTAGTGTAGTGGTTGCTGTGTCATGATGGTTGTGCAGCGCACCACGCGTGTGGAGAGTAAAGGATCAAACTTTAATCTTTCTAAAGTTAGGCGCGACCCTGTAATCGTTTGGCAAAATTTAACTGGTATTCCATGAGTTAAATCGTATTTACATTCCAGATTTATTTGACTTTAAGTTAAAGTTTTTATTTTTGAGTTAGAAATTAGTAAAGTAATCAGTTTTAGCCTGTATTGTTGGTTGAGAGTCTGATTATGGAAACTTCAGTTTAGAAGTAGGTACCACCTAGTTTCGTTGGCGTTTGAGGTTTCAAGTTGCCTTTTAAAAGTGAACTTGAGTTTCATATTTGTGTTTGGAAGTTAAATTAGTTTTGGCCAGTACGGGAGTTGACTTGTAAGAGTTACACATTTTTAGTTACACATTAGAGTTTAGCGATTAGAGTTTAGAGATTAGAGTTTAGCGATTAGAGTTTAGCGATTAGAGTTTAGCGATTGGAGTTTAGCGATTGGAGTTTAGCGATTGGAGTTTAGCGATTGGAGTTTAGCGATTGTAGTTTAGCGATTGGAGTTTAGCGATTGGAGTTTAGCGATTGGAGTTTAGCGATTGGAGTTTAGCGATTGGAGTTTACCGATTGGAGTTTACCGATTGGAGTTTACCGATTGGAGTTTACCGATTGGAGTTTACCGATTGGAGTTTACCGATTGGAGTTTACCGAGAGTTTACCGATTAGAGTTTACCGATTAGAGTTTACCGATTAGAGTTTACCGATTAGAGTTTACCGATTAGAGTTTACCGATTAGAGTTTACCGATTAGAGTTTACCGATTAGAGTTTACCGAGAGTTTACCGATTAGAGTTTACCGATTATAGTTTACCGATTAGAGTTTACCGATTAGAGTTTACCGATTAGAGTTTACCGATTAGAGTTTACCGAGAGTTTACCGATTAGAGTTAGCGATTAGCGTTTACAGATTAGCGTTTACAGATTAGCGTTTACAGATTAGCGTTTACAGATTAGCGTTTACAGATTAGCGTTTACAGATTAGCGTTTACAGATTAGCGTTTACAGATTAGCGTTTACAGATTAGCGTTTACAGATTAGCGTTTACAGATTAGCGTTTACAGATTAGCGTTTACAGATTAGCGTTAACATATTAGCATTCACAGTTAAGCGTTTACGGATTAGAGTTTATAGATGAGTTAGCACATGAGAGTCTGCAAATTAGAGTTTGCCGAATAGTTGGCCAAATAGTTTTCCTAATAGTTTCCCTGGCAGAAATTTCCTGGGAGTTTTTCTAGGAGAGTTTTCCTAATAGAGTTTCTACCGGTGTCGTACTGAATTTCTGGCTGGATTTGTGGCACTTCTGAGCCGATGTAGTTTTGGCTGAGTCGGGTGAGTCAGTCCGCGAAGACGGGATCTGGTTGTAATTTAAGGGATTTTAATTCATGGTTATTCATGATTTCGGGGATTCTCGACAATATGATGCGAAATTAGTGGCATTGGGGGTGGCATGATGGGGTGGCTGCAAGGAGTTGCGGCCATTGCTCCTGCAGATTACCTGCGGCCTTGCCCTGGGGTCATTGATTGCATTGCCAGCAGTGGTGACGAGGATGTTGAGGGATGAAGAACCTGGGATGACTTCACTGATTTAGTATAGATAGAATTTGTTAGAGATCTAACGTGTGCTTCGGCGCCAATTGCGGCGCAATTGTTACAGGATGGCCGACTGTAACGAGTGGTTGCGGAGATGGGCGACGCGGGCAGACGAGTTCAGGCGACAAGGGACGAGCGGAGACGAGCGGAGCCGTGGAGAGGGGAGCGAGAGCCGTGGAGAGGGGAGCGAGAGCCGTGGAGAGGAGAGCGAGAGATGTGGGGAGTTGTGTGTCCTTATAAAGGGCAGAGAGGCGTGCGGGGAATTATTAGTGATAGTGATAGTGAAGTGATAGTGATGTACCAGTGAATAAGTGAATTATTTTGTGTTACTGTGATATTTAATAGTTTGACAATATAATTTTGTGCGATGTGAAGCGTCTCATTTCTGACTCCTAACACATTTGTGCAGTAAGTATTAACTTAAAAATTTATACCATCGAACGTGATTTGTTGTTTATGAAACTAAACACTATTATATTTGGAATAATTATTATTTATTTATCTTTGTTAACAGGGAGAGTTGTATTGTATAGGTTCGGATTCCGGTACCGTCTAGACATTTGTGTAGGTCCAAACATTCTAGACATGCTAATTCAATATTTATTTCAACTTACGACGACTTGAGCGTAGCTTTTTCAGTCACGCCATCCTATGCGCCCCGGTGCGCCCCCGTCGCGTTGTGTGTTTCACGCTTTTCACAACAAAAACCCAATATTAGATAGTCTGACGAACCCTTTCCTATATTGGATGATTGAATTCAATTACAACTTACGTTGACGCAAAAACTGTGTAATAAAGGGGTGCTTTTTACACAATTTTGGAAAAATATCATCGGGGTTGAAGCTTATGTAGGTCACTGTGTTTAGTGAATTAAAGCTTTTTATACTTTTTTTTATTTTTTCATTTTTTCGAAATAAAACCGTGGCTCGCGTCTGTCACGCGTTCGGAAAAGCAAGGGTTTAAATGCAGACAATGGGCCTTTTAGAAAATGATTTAGTAGATTTTTTCTTGCAATTTTATTAATCTCGTAACGAATTTTACTTTTTTTATGGAAAAAATTGAAAGGATACAAAAAATCTAAATGTCAAGATCTAATAAAATAGTTTTTGATTGATTGCTCATTGTTAAAATTTGGTTCATACGACGAAAATATTATAAAAATGAAGCAAACGAAAATGTTGCCAAGTAACTACATCATCATAAAAATCATCACAGCTGGACATAATTAAGCTTAGCACCGAATGCTCACTAATAAATACATCCTATTAAAATGGCCTATTTTAAGTTGCGCCATCTTTGTCTCAGTCTCTTAGCTTCAGGATTCAGTTTGTGCGAGCGTCCTTCCTAAGATTTTTTTAATACAAAGGAATGATGACGCGAACAAGATATTCAGCTGATGCTAAGTGATACAACTGCCCATGACAGAAGCAATGCGTCCCACAACTGTGCATCAATGTTTAATCTCCGAACCTCCATTTGCGTAAGCCTATGACGTCATTACTCGATATCGCTGCGCATACGCATCCTAAAGAAATAACTACGTAATTAATTTTAATAATAAATACATGTCAGCTCGATATGATTCATATTATTATGGCAAATTAATAACTAAATTTAAGGTCATTTGAACTAAGTAAATAGGTACTCAGGTTCTAATATTTAAGTACTTATTTTTTTTTTGAAAAATTTAATTAGGTTGGAACTTCAACATAAGGAAATTAAAAATCTAAGCTCTTTCAGTTAGCTTTTATTGAGATACTTTATTGTTTTTCACCACAGAGCAAGGATATCTTTAAAGGGACCACTTCAGCTTGCTAATGGTTTTGGCTATGTGATTCGGTGACTTTGGTTCTCCTGCGTATCTCCTCATTTCTGATTCTATCACACAGGGAAACCCCTAACATAGCCCTCTCCATAGCACGCTGAGCGACCTGGAATTTGTGGATACTAAAACATTGCAATTTCACAGTGTCACTTTACGTGATCGTCATAAAAGTGAAGTTTTAATAAAATTGAAATCGAAACAAGCGAGACGCCCCCCGACCGACGGGTTAAGTGACGTCACAGCGACCCGTGTCGCTTACAATGTTGTGCCATTACGATCTAACATTTAACCCATTTTTCAACAATTTCACCCAAAAAACACGATTTCCCCAAAAAAAAGTACAATAAAATCACAAAAAAATTGCCAGATGCAACTCAACTTTTACAAAACACAACCCCTCGCGTGTCGCGCAATTTTTAATGGCTGTTTTTTAATAAAACAGGATTTTGGATTTCACTTTTTTACGAACCCAAAGCTGACAGTTGACGCGAACATAATCTTTAATTAAGAGTATTTTTGGCGGGATTTTTTTCTGAATGGGTTCCGGAAGGGTCACAGTTGAGTTGTGTGATTTATTTATTTATAATTTTATGGAATAATTGATTTGGCTTGCGCTTGAATGGAGTGTTAATCTTGTTAGAGGTATTCTATTCCATTGAGGACACTAAAATCTTAAAGAATAAAAAATTATTAGAAGTGAGTCTTATTTGTCTTGAACCGCATTATATACGCTATAATATTATGGACAATGCATTGATCGTCCGCGCAAAACATTTAATAGACTTTAACTAAACTTAGGTACTTTACGTTTTTTCTCAAAATATGCCAGAACTTTATTGACTTAGCACGTACATATTGACCGTATGCAATAGGATAGCGTGCTTAATAAAGAATCTAAAATGCTACATTTTAGTACGCATAGTACAGAAAAATAGTAACATTTAAGTTTTTCTAAACATCTAGACTGACTAGAAGACTAGTTTTTAATGTCATTCCTAGGTTTTTGCCAAACGTGGAAAAATTTGCAAATTGGCGGCCGCTACAACTGGCCCCTTATTTTCTCTCCTGGACCGGGCTACGTGCCACATCAGCGCAAATGACCAAAATGGCGGAGCCACCCGAAAGCTGAAGAGGCAATATCAATTATTGTCGACTCCACAGGTGACCAGAAGGCTGGCAGTTACTGACTTTGGTCAGTCTGCAATCAGTCTGGCCATATAAATGGGTACCTCCATACGGAGTTTATGAGATTGCAAGAAATTTCTTCCACGTTTCTGATACGAACGCCCTTCCAGCCTCCGTGTTTACAGCCAAGTACAATCTAGGTGCCTTCAAGAGAAGAGTGAATAGGCATTTTCTAGGCAAGCGCGCTCCAACCTAGACCTGATCATTGCTTTCCATCAAGGCATGACTGTCGTTAAGCGCAAGCCTATCTTCAATAAATAAAAAAAAATTTTAGTAGGTAATAACAGGAGAATGTATCTACCTAAATTCAATCGTTAACGAAATATTTTAGAGCGGAAACACACAGTTTCAATTAGAGATTATTGAAAGCCCTAGTTAAGTATAGTAAGTACATGATACCTATACTGGTATTGATTATTTTTCTGGTATTAATACCTACCGGTATTGATAAATTCGGTATTCGAAAGCCATTTCAACCCTCTCACGTCTTTACAAGGCTGAATTAAGACTTTACGATAATGGGTACTATTTCAATATTTCTAAAAAAATAATCTATTTTTTTAATATCACACCGGGAACAGGAAGCGAATAACACACAATATATTTGTATATTTAATTTATTGAATACGGTAGAAATGTTTCGTAGTAATGGAAAACAAATACATAACAAACAGACGGATCTAGGAACATATACCGACCGACGGACGGCGCTTGCCACTTCTCTATAGATAAGAAATCACTTATGAGAACAACAACCTATTTCCTTAACGGCGTACAAGCCGTATTTAAGCGATTTTGAATAAAGTTTTAAATAAAAACTATAAAGACGATTTCTTCCAAATTTAAACGTCATGTATTTTGGGTCTTTAATTTTTATCGGAAACTACAATGGATGTAATTGTAATTTTTGTTTTAATGTGTCGGTAATAATAATATCGTTAAACACTTCGAGACAGATTTTTGATAACTGGCTTAGTTTCTGAGTAATTAGGTAAAAGGTCGTTTTTCTGTTATAAGTCTTCCGCGACGCTGCATGTGGCACCTACCTACGTATCCGTGAGAGTGAGAAAGACAAAAAGAAATTCTATAAATCCCCTTAGACCACGACGCAAAAAGAGGGGTGTTATAAGTTTGACATATGTATCTGTGTGTGTCTGTCTGTGGCATCGTAGCGCTCAAACGGATAGACCGATTTCGATGCGGTTTTTTCCTGAGGTTTTTTCATTTGAAAGCCAGTTTTTCTTGCGGTTTCTATGTTTGGTTAATATCGGTCCAGCAGTGTAAGAGTATCAGCTATTCCAAAATTATATAAGTTTTTTTTTCTCGTGTGCTCGTACAATCGTTAAATGAATGACGTAGATAGTTTTCCATACCATAGAGTGTCTACCATAATATTTTGAAAAACAGTAAGTAGATTATATCCACGGCTCTAGAGGAGTTTTAAACGTTTGACCCTTGTTTCAGTAGGGCTTAGCACAAGATACAATAACGCTTAGAATTCGATATCGATATACGTTTTCAATAACTCCTCAGTAGATTTTATAAGGTGAAACTAAAACGAAATTCGAATCTATTATTATCCAAGAACTTGTGTTTCTGTATGTATTCCACTGACTTCTATAATGCAAGTACGCTGGACTAAATATTCTATAGGTACAATTGACAGTTCCTTTTTTGTGCCGATTTAAAGCGCCCCCAGTCCACGGTACTAAATTGAAATTTAGAATTGGAATTCGCAAATGACCGTACTTTTGAATGTCATTTTATTTTAGTTCCATGGACGCTCATGCCAGGTTACGCAACATTCAGCGCCAAAATGGCGGAAATCAAGTGTCAACATTTTTACGTTGACAGTTTGAAGTCCAGCGTACTTTTATAATGCCATAAATGTCATTTATTATGGCGGTCTAGCGAATAAACTTTTGAATCGGGTTTTATTCTATTGAAGATTTTACTGGGATTTCAATAAATGGGATTTTATGAGTTTATTTGAAGAAAGTGGTATCATATAAAGTATAAACAAGTGGCAAGCGTCTCCATCGACTTAGATTTGGCTTTCTCCTCAAGCCAATACTATAATTCTCTTAAATATTTTAAAAATATAATTTAACCAACGTGGACGCCAAGTATTCTGTATTCAAAGAGGTAGGTAGGTTTGTGATACTATAATATTTTTAGAAAATTTTAACATCTATTATTTTATTGAAAAATAGTCTAAAAGTGTTACATAATAATTGTCTTCTAAGTATTATTCTATTATTTTTATGTGAACACTTTTAGGTATATACAATATACATATTAAATATTTTTATTTAAATAGCGTTTTAGGCCATTTGTAGACATCCACATCGGCGAAATTGAAAATATATAAAAAAATATTTGACTAGAAACAACACATTTTAAATCGAAAAAAATAGCCAATCCAATTTATATATACAGTCGCACGGAAAATAATTCAATTCAAAGACTAGAATTACACTTAGAAATAAATAAAGAATTAAATCTAATTTTTTGATTTTTTTGGAATGTTACGGAATGTGCGTAGGTTCGATTTATGTCAATGTTTCTTTACAATATACCTTAATAATTAACCTCAAAGAAAAAAACACTGACAAAATACGAATGCACCTATAAGTTAAACTAAAAATACGATGGTTCAAATATATGTCCAGAATCCAAAGAACCTTGTAAGAACTATTTTCTTGAATTTTTAGTAGTTTAACATTCCGATCCAAGAATTCCTAGAACAGGTATTCTTTTTATTGATAGATAAGTAGTTACATTAAACATAATTTTGCATGCAAACATTGAATTTCCTTCGGGTGTATGTATATATAATAAATAGCTGACACAAATTTCCAGTACATACGTAATATGAGAAACATTTTGCAAATACATATAAAGATGTAAAATTTCTTAAATACAATATTCTAGCGGTTTATTAAAACTGTATGAATTAAATATGGTAGGTACGTATTAACATTGGTCTCCAAATAGTTTATAGTCATATCTCCAATACTATTACAAGTTGACACTGACTAAAGGGAAAAGGTAGACGGAGCGCTGCCAATCATACGCGTTTTTTAAGTCGCGTACGCACGTTCGAACATTGCTTGAAACACACCAATTCCGTAAACTTATGCATACTGCGTTGACCTGCGGTAGAACTATGGTACATCGATTGCTAATTTGCATTGCGTACCTTTATTGAAAATTGCGTACTATACTGCGTATCGTCTATTTTTTTAGGCAACGAATTGCCGCCTTATATGCCTTATATTTTTCGATGAATTATTAAATTGTAGTAATAAATTCATAATATAATCATCAAAATTTCGTTATGAAAATTATCTTTCGTGCAAAGAAAGGCTATGTAGGTATTTCGCAATAGATACTTCGAAAGTGTTTTATTTGCAGTTAGCTTCATATTCTACCCTTTTCCTTAAAATAACATTGATATCATAAATTAGATACGTAACCAAATGCAGTATAATATATTTTGTTAAGTATATATTTTGTGAAACTATTTCCAAAAATAAGTACTTAAAAATTTGTAGTGCGACTGTACCACAGTTTTTGAGCGTTGTACCCGAGCGAGGTGAAATATTAAAACACTATGTCTAAACATATTTGCTGTAGTCACTCCTGTATTTCTCTACACTTAAAATTAATTTGTACTGTATTTGTATCACCAACCTCCGTTATACTTCCGGCATACATTTGTACTGTCGATTACATCTAAACTATAATCTGGGAAAACTGATATAACGAATTACATCGTTCTTCTGTTGACTAGCCTGCAAGAAACCGATTTTGTCCATCAATATTTTATAAGAAAGATGTGATGTGATATCGCTATCAGTTGTCTCAGAATGTAGTATATAAAAATTATCGGCACATCAGCTCGGTGTACAACGCCATATGAAAATAAATCTGAACACAAGTATTTATTTCACTACATTCATTTATCGATCCATTCTAGCTATTTAAACTCCGTAACAGTAAAAATTTCGCGTTCTCATCAACATTTGTAACTAAAGCCGCGTCTAAACTCTCCAGTCTCACTGTGACATGCTCAAGCACAAATCTTTAAATGTGATTATGAACCTACCCAGTATTTTTGTTTCTCTAACTTTGCAAGATGACGTTGTGATCAACGTTTTAATATTTAGTTGTATTAGAATGCTGACGTTGAAATATTCCCTAACCAAATGTTATCATATCAAATTAAATTTCATGCGGAAAACCGCTTTTTTGAAACAAATAAACGCCTTTTTGGTGTGATTAACGAATATAGTTCAAGCATACCATCCAAGCATGTCAAAGTTGGCTCGAAAATTTGTACGCAGCATAAAACGCGCACCTTGGTGGGAATTTAAATAGATTTCAAAAGATCGTAACCACGCGTACAATTTTTTATTAATTTTGTTATTATTTTTAAAACATTATTAATATAATTTGTTGTATTGCGCGCGCACGTTTCCGCTCCCAACCCAGTTTGGAGTTTGGCTGTGTAAGGAAGACTGTCGGGAAGGATCTCTTGCAACTCAAACTTCGTTAAGGAACTTCAAAGTCATCAGGAACTAATTTAGGAACATTTATGGTTTAGTTTTCTTATGCGACGAGCAAACTCTTTATAAAACCTTTTATCACCTTCAAATAAGGCAAAAGTATAAAGTCAACATGTCTTTTCTATGGACTTAGCTGAGTTATTTGTCACTTCACCTTTATGAAAATCTTTATAGGTACTCAGCTGAAAAACTATTTCAAATAATTGTATAGATTGTCTTATCAAGCAGATTTAAGCAATATTATATGGTGGTAATACCTCTACATAGATCTCTCTCTTGACAAGTGGAGTGATCAATCAAGAAAGCATGAAAACATTCATATTGTATATTCGCAAATTCATGATTTTTTAGTAACTTTTACTTTTTTGTCTACTGTTTCTTTTTCTATCTCTCAAAATACATGTCACACAACGGAAACTGTTAACGATTTTACGTCTTCGTATAAACCAGTAACTATTTTATCATTAGCATTACCCTGATCTTCAATCACAATATTATCATTATCAGGTAGCCGTTGACTCGGCTGGGAGCAGTTCCGCGCGCGACCTCTAGTGTTCATTAAATTACACCTTAATTACATACATAGGAACTTTCTTTAGAAGCTGCATGGTTTATACAAGCTAACCTCCACAATGATCTACCGAATAATTAATCATTTCAAACGAACCTGTTTTCAAAATAAGGTTTTATCATCAATATAATATAATAATAATAATAAAATTTAGAACTTTCTTTATTCGTCTCTAATACAGTTCAAATTAATATCAAATCAGCGTCTTTTGTCGTTTTTACCGTACAAGTAACAAGTGGTGCAGTCGGTAGGATTTATCAAAATACAAAAATACTTTATTGAGATAATGAATGAATGACTTACTTTGTTTTTATAACCTTGTTTTAACATTTTTTTATTTCGTGTGTTACGGTCTTCAACTTCTATGTAATACGGTCAGAAAAACAAAATATTTGTTTCACGGTACTGATATTTCACTATTAAATTCAGGATTATTCCAAGTTCATCGTCTTTTTGATAATTTTCAGCGTAGCAGTTCATTTTTTTCAAATATAATATACTTTAATATACAATCTTGAGATCAGTTTAAATAAAATCTACATTTTCTTTGAATTTTTTTATGAGAAGCAAATTCTAATATCTTAATAAAAGTTTATTTTCGAATCATTCACTGTACTAGAGACCAATAAAAAATTGTTCACAGTAACGTATTAAGTTAATATAAATGACTATATAAATAAATATAATATATAAAACGTTAGACTCGGCCGGCGCCACTGGGCGGACGGCGCTGCGCCTCGCCCGCCCGCAACAAGACCCGTATGACCGATGTATTACACCGAGCCGGCCGAGCACACAGCTAATAATGATTACGCTAATTACGCTTAATGTTGATCACTGCCCAATAGTACGTATCTTTGTGCTTAAGTCATCCTACACAACAATAAATAGATCAGTAGCTAACACGAGCGCGGGCTCCGTCCGCGCGTCTACGCACTGCGTTACTCCAAAATATATCATACAATAACAGCTTATAAACCTAACGTGAGGTAGAGCGGTTGTCGCGTACGTTAACGTGGCACCCGGCTCGTACTGGGGTGAGACGCGACCGGCGCGAGCGGCACGCGACCGCCGCGCGCCGGTCGCGTCGCCGCCCGGCGGTCGCCAGCGGCGCTCAGTGATCAACATCGACCGGCACTACGACGCTAGCGGGAGCACGCACTCACCGATAAAATACGTATCCTTTAAATAATAATAACTAAGCCTAGGGTGTATTTCTTCTCCCGATCGAATCGACGTTTCAAAAACTCGTCTCGGACCGACCCAACGTCGAGGAGATAAAGTGACCGATTCATAAGCGGCTACGATTCATATATCACCCGTGAATATAATTCCAATATACGAAGTTAGACTCTGTCAAATAAAAGAGGGCGAGGGACGGCCGCGCGGTGGAGTCTCTGCGGCGGCCGGACTGCTCTCGGGAACGATCTCCTCGCGGCGACCGCTCGAAGGCACACAGCGTTACATGTAGTCAGTACGGCGATCGCGGGTCGGCGGCGCGGCGCGCTAGGCCGGCGTCAGCGTGAGCGTGACGGTGGCGCGGCGCGTGGCGCGGCGCCGCACGGGCAGGAACACCAGCGCCGGCAGCAGGCTCAGCGCGCCGCCCGGCACGCCCGCCTCCTCCAGCACGAAGGGCTGCATGGTGAGCGGAGCGCGCGGCGCCCGCGGCACGGCCAGCAGCGCGCCCGCGCCGCCGTGCGCCGCGCGCACGTGCGCCTCCAGCGCCGCGAAACTCTCCGCGCGGAAGGCGCAGCGCGAGCACGAGTACGCGTCCTCGCCCTCCGACGCCTCGCCGCCCTCGCCCGCCTCGCCCGCCTCGCCCTCCGCCGAGCCGCCCTCGCCCTCCGCCGAGCCCGCCTCCGCCTCGCCCTCGGCCTCGGGCTCGGGCCGCTCGGCCGCGCGCTGCACGTGCGCGCGCTCGTGCGCGAACAGGAACGCCAGCACGTCGGTGGTGAAGGGGCAGTACGCGCAGGCGTAGGGCTTGTCGCGCGCGAGCAGGTCCAGCGGGCGCGGCACGGGCGGCGGCGGCGGCGGGCGCGCGGGCGGCGCGTGCTCCGCCAGCAGGTGCGCGCGCAGGGCCCGCGGGCCGCGGAAGCGCCGCGCGCACAGCGGACAGGGCTCGGGCGGCGCGGAGTTGGGCGGCGCGGGCGGGGCGGGGATGCCGTGCGTGTTGTGCTTGTGCACGCGCAGGAAGTACTTGCTGCAGAGCTCCTTGTGGCAGATGTCGCACGTGACGCCGCCCAGCTGCGTGCCGCTCTCCAGCGAGATGCCGTGCATGCGTTGCATGTGCGTGCGCATGAAGTACTTGTTGCACAGCTCCTTGTTGCAGATCTCGCAGAAGCTGGAGCCCGCGCCGCCCGAGCGCCGCTCGTCCTGCGACGGCGGCGAGGCGGACGGCGGCCGCGGCGCGTCGCCGGGCTCCTCGGCGAGCCGCTCGGCCGCCAGCTCGTTCAGCTGCGATATCATCGTCTGCAGCTTGCGGAGCTCCTCGCTGGCCGAGCCGGGGGAGGCCCCGCCGCGCTCTTCCACTATCAGATTCAGGGGGCTAGTTTGACCCTCCCGCAGCGCCGCCTCGAAGTCGTCCCGGTCCTCTCGCTCGCGTTTCACTTCCAAGTGCTCGTCGGCGTCGAAGGGCGGCGGCAGCGAGAGCGCGCGCGGCGGCGTGGGCGCGAGCGGCGAGGTGGAGTGCGGCGGGGGGCCGGGCGGCGTGGCGGCCGCGGGCGAGCGCTCGGCGACGGGAGAGCGCAGCGGCGGGACCCCGTGGCGCCGCTCCCGGTGCGTCCTCAGGAAGTATTTGTTGCAGTACTCCTTGCAGCATATCTCGCAGAACGCCTCCGGGTTGGTCACGCCGAGGCGGCGCAGCGCGTCGGGCTGGAAGGCGGCCTCGCGCGCGCGCCGCGCCGAGTCGGGCGACAGGCGGCGCGGCGTGCCGCCGGAGTCCTCGTCGGAGGAGCGGCGCGGCGGCGAGGGCTGCGGGGCGGGCGCGCCGAGGTGCGCGCCGGCGGGGGGCTGCTCGCCGTCGTAGATGCCGTGCTTGTTGGCGCGGTGCGTCTTGAGAAAGTACTTGTTGCAGAACTCCTTGCAGCACAGGTCGCAGTAGGCCTCGGGGTTGAAGATGCGCGGCGGGTCGTGGCGCGGCAGCAGGCGGAAGGCGGCGAGCGGGTCGAAGGTGGGCAGCGCGAGCTCCCCGAAGGCGAGCGCGCTCTTGTAGATGTCCTGCATCTTGGCGTGCAGGTCGAGCGGCGGCGGGTGCGCGCGCGCGGGCGCGGCCTGCTTGCGACGCTTGCGGCCCGGGCTGCCGCCGCCCTCGTCCGCGCCCGCGCCGCCGCCCGCGCCCGCGCCGTCGCACTCGCGCTCGCGCTTCACCGCCGGCGCGACCGACATCGCGTCACCGCCGCATCTGAAATTGAAATAGAATCGACGTTAAAATTATGTTGTAGATGTTACCTATACTTACAACAATGTATACAAATTAAATATTATCCAGCAGTGTGTATTTTTGGTGACGATCAAGCAATACGCATTAAATGATAACTGTATAACCGATAAGACAAGACAGAGACAACAAGAAACAATGGTTACAGTCGTTGCGGGCATCGATACCAAGTAATAATACCAACTAATATATTTCTTTGATATTGGGACTATGACGAGGACTGCTGGAATCATTTTACAGTATCAGCATTTACGTTCCTCGCGTTAGCTCGCGTAGCGCGTTGCGTCGCGTCGTCATCTAGTGTTTGCGAGCGTTCCGTCTATCTTTTTTTTGCTCTTTAACTTGGACTTACACTTATCCTATACCTTTAAACGAGCAATTCTTGTATATATATATATATTTCTATATAATTTGAATCTCGGAAATGGCTCGAACGATTTTCATGAAATTTAGTATACAAGGGGTTTTGGGGGCGATAAATTGATCTAGCTAGGATTCATTTTTAGAAAATGTCGTATTTACCAAAAAAAAAAAAATTTGCGATAAAGTAAAACTATTACAGTAAACTCCTGCTGCCATCTATTGGTGAGTAGCTGTAATACTACCGAGCATAGCTCGGTCACCCAGATATTTTATATTATACTAGCTGACCGGGCAAACTTCGTTTTGCCGTTTTGGGACATCAAAATATATAGATAACAACCCGCTCCCTGACCCAGAGATCACACCTTGAAAATTTCATAACGATCGGTCCAGCCGTCTCGGAGGAGTTTGGTTACAAAGAAAATCGAGATAATTTTATATATTAGATAAACTAACTGACCTGGCAAACGTTGTTTTGCCACATAAATTGTTTCTCACTTTGCCCTAAAATATAGATAACAATCTGCTCCCAGAATATCATAACGATCCGAGTCCGTCTGTCAGAGCCTTAGAACTTCTGAATTCATGAGTTTTTTCAAACTCAGCAGTATGTAAGTACCTAAACTTACGGCACAAAGCCAAAAAATAATCAAAGCAAATTGGGGATAAAATATTTTTAGCTTAACATAATATACCTACTATTGAGGGGTAAGAGCGTACTTATGAGTAACAATTTGGTCGTGAAATGTTCATCTGCCTATATCTGTGAGTGTAAATTAGTAAAAACTTTAATTCGAACACTAGCTGACCCGGAAAACGTGTTTTTGCCTTATAAATTATGTCTCATTTAGGGGAATCAAAATAGCTTAGATTTGTTCTATTCTCAGACTTATTGAATATAATGGTCCAAGATCCCAGGTCCACCAGACGTCACGTATTTTCTGATGAACAAAATGTGCACGATTGAGTAGTGTTAGTATGTACTAAGAGCGCATGCCTACCTGCTAGCCTGCTTAGACCGCCAATTTTCAGGTATCAGTTAATCAAGGTACATAAAAACATTACTTACCTCACGTAAATTCTCCAAGCTGATTTTCACGTATATTTTAGGCAATACTCTCAAAAGTAAGTCGCCAATACTCCCAGACACTTTCCGTCGGCCGTTTTGCTTTGCAGACGCTTTAAAGCTCACAAAATAATGACTTAACTTCACGTAAATTCTCATGCTCCATTTTTACCCACGACGGAACGGAGTACGGGTATATGCGTTTAGGGTGAGAGACCGTTTGTACATTACTCCATTAAAAAAAATTTATGTTTGTTTGTATGTTAAATTGTTCACAAAAACCAATAATGCAAAAATATTTTTGTTTGTTTGTTTGTTTGTTTGTTTGTTTGTGCACATCGATGTTCCCATTTATTTCAAAAACGACTTGGCCGATTTAGATGCGGTTTTCCGTATAATGTTTGATGTTTATAATGTTTGATGGGTATTGCCTAAAATATACGTGAAAATCAGCTTGGAGAATTTACGTGAGGTAAGTAATGTTTTTATGTACCTTGATTACCTGATACCTGAAAATTGGCCGTCTAAGCAGGCTAGCAGGTAGGCATGCGCTCTTAGTACATACTAACACCACTCAATCGTGCACATTTTGTTCGTCAGAAAATACGTGACGTCTGGTGGCCCTGGGATGTTACTCTATAAGTATGACAAAAAATCTCATAAAATTCGGTCAAGCCGTTACAAAGCAGTTTTGTTACAAACACTTTTATATTAAACTGGCTGACCGAGCAAATGTTGTTTTGCCATTTAGGTTAGGGGTATGAAAAATAGCTTACGACCTACCAAATCACGAATGAAGAAAAAAATTTCAATGAAATCGGTCGAGACTCGAGCCGTTTCGGAGGAGTTTGACAACAAGAATTTTGTATAACTAGACTAGACTAGCTGACCCAGCAAACGTTGTTTTGCCATTTGGGTTATTTTACAAAAAATAGCTTACGACCTTCCTTAAGACCTACCGAATATACTTAGAAAATTTCGTCGTTAGGGGTATGGAAAATAGCTTACGACCTATTCTCAGAGCAAATCACGAATGTAGACAAAAATTTCAATAAAATCGGTCGAGCCGTTTCGGAGGAGTTTGACAACAAAAGGACAATGCCTTTTCTTGTATGAAAAATGGGCTATACTTGCGTCTTAACGAAATCATCGGTAAAACATTAGAAATATTCCCAATATTATGTAAAAAAAAAATCAGTGAGATATAAACCGGGAATTCGTAGTGATCTAATTTTCTATTTTTTAGGTATTTTGAGGTTAGGTTAGTAGTTCTCGCGCACTATAAGTTGCTCATAGTGATTATTTTATTTAAAGTGACCTCGTTATTACCGTGGAACCCTGGATGATGCTTAAAGATATACTTAATTATTCCTAGGGCCTACCTACACATATATTACGTTAGTACTATAAAACAAGATAGGTGCCTACCTCAGTAGTATCGAGGTACTTGATAAAAATACGGTTTACCTATTTATTTTTAAACAGTAGGTAGTGTTTTAAAATATAGGTATAAACCTGTGGCCTGCTAACATCAAAAAGAGGTTCCCAGGCTCCAAGCTAACGTTGGCAGAACCTTAAGAGAGAAAATAGTTAATATTCCAACTCCTTGCTTAGCTACTTATTTAGGTACTTAACTGCTTGATAAACAAACAAATATAGTTTGAGATACAATTTATATAAAGAAAAATATAATTGTGTTCTGCAATATACTATGGTTATAGGGAGGTAGATAGGTAGGTACCTACCTAAATAAATGGCCTATCTGCTGGCAGCATCAAGAGCAGATTCCAAGGTCCAAGCTGTCATTGGCTAAGTCTCGAGAAGGAGGAATTTTCTGTTATTAAGGAATACTTAGGTAGGTACGTACTTGATAAAAAAAGCGGTTAGGTGATTTAAATTGTTTATTATATAGGTATGTACATAATTGTCTAACAACCAAAGCAAACTTGTGATGTCCAAAGTCTGGTATAGGTGTGGTCCGGTCTTCAGAAGTTGTACGAGGAATCAATGTAAAGCATGCATCACATAAGATGCCTCCATCTGTTATCTGCAACAAAATGTTTGAATTGAAATAAGCATCCAGTTGGAATACACTTCCTAGAAGACCTTATGCAATTCTAAATTAAAGCTCGAGCTGAGATGTAGTCTTATGAAATGTTACATCTGGTCCACCTTCTTCTATGGCTGCAAAACATGAGTTCTCATAAATCATTGTGTATAATTATATAATACGCAATGATTTATTGTTATGTGAGAAACAGCCCCGTTCACCAAGAGCATAAAAGCTTAATGTATCATTTTATTATATTTTGTCCATTTAGCAGCCATAACTTAACTACCAATATCTTGTTAGTTTAAATGAAATGTTTTACAGCAGGCTGCCAGTTGTAACCAAGGCATCGTGCATCAGTCACATTGTCACATACAGGTCGAGTTTTGTCAGCCCTACGGGCTACAATGACATTACTCACACATAGAAATGGAAAGCGTATGCGAGTAGGGCCAGCGTTCTAGTAGTAGTAGGTATAGGTGTTTAGGCCTGTTATTTGTACTGAGTGTCAGGGGCCTGACACTACAATGAGTTAAGTTAGCAGAAGGAATTAAATATGCCTGTGTTAGGTATATAATAGTACATAATACTTACTGAACGCGGTGCGATCCAGGAGTTCAGTGCTGAATGTGATAATTCATCCAGAGAATGTACTAGCTGATTCAGTTAATGCACCGGCGTGATACACTGCCAGGCCTTACTCCTGGAGACGACGCTGACGACATTGTTATTGCGTATTAGAGAGTCTATATCTCATTTAAATTATTGCGTAGAATAGAAGTCCATTTCTCAACAGTCAACACGCACAAACACTTGTTAGTTTTCACAGAGGATCGCTTTAGTCGGAGTGAAACTAAGCAAGCGACAACATTGATCACATTAATCACCGTCCAGAAAATAAGTAAAACACTGGGTTTTCCAAGTTTTCCATGTGAATTACTTTTCCAATGGTTTTGCGATTAGATACGACTGACGATTATCGACATAGACAACGAGACACGAGTTGGTCTTGATGACATTTAAACCAGTGTTTCTACTTACGAGTTTGGTTTTACCCTAGTTTCGACGGTGGCGCCGCCGTGGCAGATAACATTAGAATCGTTTCAATAATTACGAGTCAAAGGTGTAATGGAAATAGGTTACAGTATTATAATTAATAATTTTAAATAAACTAATGAATAGGGTTTAAGCCATGTAGGATTTTTTCACGATTAGCTGCACATGAAAAGATCAAACAACACAATAAATGTGATGTACTCTGTGGTGTTGCAAGTGCTATTGTTTGTCGCAATTAAAATGTTTGGTGAAGCATTCCTTACTTTTCAATATACAGCTATGAAAATAATTTAGTTGTAGCAACCTAGTAGTGATATTTGTTAATAGTGGTGGTCGTTTTGAATGTCGTTTTATTTTAGTTTCATAGACACTCATGCTAGGTTATGCAACATTCAAGTCTTCTGTGACGCGCCGCGTTGCCGCAATGGGCCTGGGGGCGCCTCTGCTGCAGTCGGCGCTGCCGGCCTGTCGAGACACACTCTGTCAGCTCTGTGGTGCACGCAACTAGCGGGAAGAACTGTCATGTGATGTCATTGAAGATTCTCGAATTAAAATTCTAAAACGCAAATCCGGGTGTTATTCATTTTAATACTTCATTTTTACGTCGACAGTTAGAAATCCAGAGATAGAGATCAGTGGGATCAGTGGTCGCCATCAAAATGCTATGCATGCAGCATTCCGTACTTTTCAATACATCTGACAGTTCCTTCTTTGTGCCGATTTGAATTCTATACATCTGACAGTTCCTTTTTTGTGCCGATTTGAAGCGCTACCCCCGAACGTCTACGGTACTAAATTGATATTTGTTAATAGTGGTGGTCGTTTTGAATGTCGTTTTATTTTAGTTCCATAGACGCTCACGCTAGGTTATGTAACAATCAAGTCTTCTGTGACGCGCCGCGTTGCCGCAATGGGACTGGGGGCGCCTCGGCTGCAGTCGGCGGTGGTCGGCCGGCGCGAGCGGTGGCGCCTCCCTCGATCTGAGGCGCTGCCGGCCTGTCGAGACACACTCTGTCGGCTCTGTGGTGCACGCGACTTGCGGGATGAACTGTCTTGTGATGTCATTGATGATTCTCGAATTAAAATTCTAAAAGGCAAATCCGGGTGTTATTCATTTTAATACTTCATTTTTACGTTGACAGTCAGAAATCCAGAGATAGAGATCAGTAGGATCAGTGATCGCCATCAAAATGCATGCAGCATTCCGTACTTTTCAATAAAACAGCTACGAAAATAAGTTGAAGTTTTTTATCATTGTGCAGTTTTTAATAGGAGGCAAACGGAACATATTATTAATATGTTTATATAAAATGATATTTAACCAGTTGTGTGTAAAAAGCTTGCCTTGTTTCGGTTTTTATTATTCGATCTATTTCCTGTATTATTGTATCCTAGTTTTCCCTTAAAAAGTGGATTTATAAAAAATTGGTATCATTCGCCGAGTGGTAGTGGCTGTGACGTTTCCAGACTCAAATATGGCGGTTCCGCTTGTGTCGAAACGTTTAATTACTTTTATTTTTATAATACTTTTAAACCCCGGTTCGCACATCATTAAAAAAAATACATGTAATATTATAATTTGAAAGAAGATTTTTCATGCATACGTGCTTCAGACGCAGAGTGACGCAATATAGCCCATTTTCGGTCAATCTCCTTTAGCACGAGAATTTTGTACAACTAGACTAGACTAGCTGACCCAGCCAACGTTGTTTTGCCATTTGGGATATTAAAAAAAAAAAAATAGCTTACGACCTTCCTTAAGACCTACCGAACATACTCAGAAAATTTCATAACAATAAAATAGCACAATCCGCTTGAGCTTCGAAAGACTTTGAAGAGATAGGAATTAGGAAGAAAGATTATAAGATTTTTTTGACTTATGTAGATGCCTAAGAAGATTCCAATTAGAATATAACCTCACCTGACTTCACCTCTAAAGTCTATGCCTTCCTCCATCTCCTAGAGTCACCTTAACACCATGGTTCACGAAATTAAAACAACTGTCATTCAATTTGTACACCAATCAAAAACGTTCATTATCAATTTCAACCAATCACAATTGTTGAATATGCTCGATTTTCAAAACAAAATTTTAAACTTTCGATACAAAACTAAAGCCACAGCTATTTTGTAATATGATTTTAGAAAACATTGCTTATAGTTGGTTCGATTTTTATCACGAAAAAAATGTCTACTGTCCAATTTTCGAAATCGACCAATCGGATGGTTGACGTGGGTTCGATTTTCAAAAAAATCGAGTGGCACGTGCTCCCGGTTGCGCGTGCGTCGAAAACTGGTGTGTTTTAGGTAAAAACGCGTGCGATGTACTTTTTTTGTGAAAATATCAAAAATGACACCCTACGCGAACACCCCAACGAATCAAACGCCTGTTTGGGGGCCGGTGCATTATTTAGCTACCGTTTACATTCAGCTGCATTTTGCCGTCTCAGACGTCCGCTACACAACAGTTAGACTGTAGGTGAAGCTCTGCGATTTATGTGTTGATGTGTATTTTCACTCCTCTCGGTTGCTGGACTTTTCTGAGGTATTGATTTTGGAAAAGGGACGAAAATGCGTCGAAGGGAAGGGAAATTGAGATAGTTGACCAATGAGCACACACTGTGCTATTTTGTGTAAGGTTGGCACTACGACTGTTGCCAACATATTGTACAGATGTTACACTGATATCGAATCAAAATCAAATCAAATACTCCTTCACATAGGTCTAAATAATAGGCACTTATGAAATGTCAAACTCTACCGCTACGTTCGGATAGTAAGTGAAAGTGACGATGCAGCTGACGTGTTACCGTATCAACTTGAAAAGGGGTTCACAAACGGTTTCGCATCGCACCGGAACGCTAAATCGCTTGACGGTGCGCCTTTACCGGTAGAGTTGTATCTAGCTGCGACCGAAGCCTATCCCCCAGACCAGACCTGGGGTCTGATTGTGTAAGAAAAACATATCCATCGTTATCGTAATCATTAGCAGATTATGCGATTCGATTGGCTGACTTAAATCAGGGAACCAATCACCCGGTATAGAATTTGTAAACGATTACCATAGCGATGAGTCGAAATCAAGAGGTTTTTTAATATCTCCTGTGAACGTAGCAATAGGATAATTTGAAACTGTATCTGTGGCAACCCCATAGTTGATAAGGCAACATCGTTTTTCAGAATAATGTCTGCGGTATCATTGTGTGTACTGTGTAATGTGATAACCTTAACCTAAAACTAAATTAAAGAGTCTTCAATATATAATAATATATTGAAGACTCACATATTATATGTGCTTTCATTGGAAGTCCTAACATCTCCTGTACTTTTACTAAAGTTTGGATAAAAAGGGCGTTGTTTTATTTCAATAACCACCCGGCCATAACACCCGATCTAACCCAGTAGATACAATATTATGCTTACAATATTAATGCATAAAGCTCTCGCCGCTGCCTTCAACATCTTAAATTTCACTCAAAAGTAGTCACATTTACCCGTGTAGATTTACCAAAATGTTGATATAAACAACCAAACAAATCCCGCGAACATAATAAAGACGTCCATAAAAATCAATCTGCCCCATGTAAGCCGGCCCTAACAACAAACAATACATCGCTTTCCTAAAATTTGGAAACACTATCAAAAGGGAACGGGTTCTGTAAATATCGCCGTCCTTTTCCCGCTCACATGTGAAACACATCTATCTTTTTCACACATGACGTCACACATCCCCATCTCGTTCTAAACTGTTCCTCTCTTTCGCACAATTATGATTAAGAGTAATAGCGTAATAAATTTAAGTTCAGCCTTTTCTTGGAAAATATTTTTTCGCGATTTTTTCTTTTGAGGAAAAACACGGGAAAACTTGCGGGGAAGTATTATTTGGCTTATAAACAAACTGCGGGTAGCCTATTGGCGGCTTTTTTCATTAGGCCCTTGTTTTTTTTCCCCTCCCACCCCCATGCCGGCATAAAGTTTTATATTAAGTTCAAAAACAAGTTTAATTGCTTTGCGAAATGTTCGTACCAACAGTTAAGGTACGAACACACAGACTACGCGGTGGCGGCTTGTCGGGGCTAAAGGCCGAAATTATTGACCTATCCTATCCAAAGCCCTCATCTCGAGCCATGTGATACGCTTAAAAGATGGAAATAGAAAGAAATTTAAAAATGTATGCAAATGATCTTTAAATTAGTCACGTGACTTGCGCGATTCTTATAATTTTTTTGAATTTCGTTCGAAAACAATGTAATAGCAATCTAAAAAAAAACATGTATAGGACTATGTGCCTAAAGCTGCGTATTCGAGATACGTATATTTGACACAAGCTCCATTATTCCATACAAGTTATGTCACAATTCTATCTTTGATTAGGACAACTCGGAATGAACGAATGAATGAGTGAAATCTTTATTGCACTTCTTCTTCTCTGCCCTTTCCCACATTATGTGGGGTCGGCATAAATTACTTTGATATTTCCACCCACCGAAAAATGACTTCTTAAAGTAACTTTCCAGCTACTTTTGTCTGCTACAAAATGTTATATTGTACTTTGTAACATGCTGTTACAAAAAAAGGGATACATCTCCAAATTGTGATACATTGCGTTACAAATTGTAACTTGTGTAAACAAGTCCGGCGAGTAGCGACTGAATGTCCGCAGGGCCGTGTAAACGTCCGCCATAAACCTTCAAACACCCTCGTTATTGAGCCACGCGGCGCGGAATATTGAAAACTATTATACTTCAAGACATTAAATATTCATTCCCATTTTTTATTCTATAAAATTATCGTGCACTCAATGTCCGTGCTTGTAAACAAGCTTTCAGGAAAAGTTTGCTTTCAGAAATCCCCTCACAGCAACAGCTATGACATTCTCGTAACGTTTTCACACACTTGATGATGTGAAACAAGAAAAATAAAAAAATTGACACTGAAAAATCAACTTTACGTCCATTGAATTAGAGTGTAAGATTGAATTTATTTCATCATAGGAAATACAATGCTCTACTTTGAGGCGCTTAAGTATTAGACGACCGAATGCCGTAGCGGTAGCGAACCTGCTGTCTGCGTCGGAGGTCGTGGGTTCGATTCCCACTACTGGTAAACGTTTGTGTGATGAGCATGAATGTTTTCCAGTGTCTGGGTGTTTTTCAATATATTATATTCATGTATATTAGTATGTATATATATTTCTCAGTTATCTAGTACCCATAACACAAGCTATCGCTTACTTTGGGGCTAGATTGCGATGTGTGTAATGTCCTGATATATATTTATTTATTTTATTTATTTATTCAATCACACTATTGTCGACCAACATGGCGTTTTGAAATACATTCAGTTTTACGCTCTATGTCAATAGACGTAGCATTAGTTTTTCAGTGTTCGCA
The DNA here is from genome assembly GCA_036785405.1 of Coenonympha arcania. Taxonomy (NCBI): domain Eukaryota; kingdom Metazoa; phylum Arthropoda; class Insecta; order Lepidoptera; family Nymphalidae; genus Coenonympha; species Coenonympha arcania. The sequence continues at coordinate 1,484,423 of CM072078.1, read as the reverse complement.
AAAAAATGTCACCTTTTTAAACATTTCACATCACGAAATGTAGCCGACACGTTACGAGAATAGCCCCCCCAGTATGTGTTAGAAAGATGTTATCACACTGAGTCTGATTTTATGAACATGAAGATTAAGATGTTGTATTATTTTCTTTAATACCCTAACAATACAAACAAATAGTAACAAATAAACAATTGTGATGTAAGTAAAACATGCTGTTACAAAAAAAGGTTTGTGTAACTCCAAATTGTAATACATTGAGTTACAAATTGTAACTTGTATCAACATGTCCGGCGAGTAGCGACCGGTGTCGTCCGCGGGGCCGTGTAAACGTCCGCCGTAAGCCCTCAATGTACACCCTCGTTATTGACGGACCATTTATTGAAACTATTATTTACATCCTTTTATTTATTCTATTTAGATTTTAGAATTAAATTCTTAGATTTTTTTTAAAGAAATGTTCCACGCGGTTTTGCCTGCATAATTTCAGTTAGGAAGTCATGGATTTTACGTTTTCCGCTCCCTTTCCCAACTTTTTTAACGTATTCTCAAGGAAGTTTGTAATAGCAATCTACTCGTACCTATGTAACTATAGCTATGGAATGTTTTTGCTAATTCAGTTTTGTTTTCAAAATTCTGAGGGATATGTGGATATTCCGGGTTACCACCCTACTGAGAAAAAGTTATGTGCTCTGGTGTGATGCTATGTAGCAATCGTTTAGCTGTAAGTTTTCATACAAAAAGCGATACCGTTTTTCTAGCCATAAATGTAGTCTAATTTTCTCATAATTTTTGCAGAAATGTTGCAGATACAATGAATCACTATGCTCATAAGTACCTTTTATTTTTTTTAAAATATGGCTTATCTTAAAAGTTATTGCGTCTTTAATATCCATACCTTTGACCTAAAAACTTCACCCCAGGTGAGATTGCATTAAACTTGTAACAAGTAAAAATAGAACACACGTTCGAATCTCGATGGATTTCTTTCCCCATATAATAATTTGCATAGTTATGGACTATATTATAGTTATCAATTTTAGACTGTGTTAAAAACACAATGCTCCATTTCATAAAGTCGAGTAACCAGCCATTTAACTATCGCGTCTGAAACAATCGATTGCACGGCCAATTTAGTGTGACCTTCGTTCAAAAATAAAGCTTACTTAATTCCATGTTATTCATTAGCCGATTAGCTTTTTAAATTACCCAGAAACATGTTTTACATTTCAATAATTATAATTGTTATACTTATTCTACGTTTTCTAGAGTTCCGCCTGAAAATGTCTACGGTAAATAGGTACGGAACCTCATATAGGGTGTTTTCGTTGTACGTCTGTCTGTCACTTGCGGACCTTTAACTCAGGAAACGGGTTAACTACAAGTACCTGTGAATTCCGACTTTTACATATTATCTCGCAAAAACTCTAAATTTTTTCAAAATAAAAAATAGCATTTAAAGTGTTCATACAGAGGATAAAACTTACGCCAAGACTTGTAATCAAATTAAGTAATTGTGGGTGTAGTTAAAGTCTAAAGCTCATTTCACACAAGCTTAACTTACAGGAATTTACGAATTTAATTCATATATAGGATGATATAGGCCTAGCTCACAGACACTTTTGACGAATCATTTAATTTTTCAATATCTCTATATTGGCTATTTCACGGCATAGAACTAAGTTATCGAAAGTTCCCAAGAGCTTGTGATACTAATATTACTAGATCAGCTTATCTATATATATAAAAGAATGAGGCATTTTGGTGATTTTGGTTGTTCCAAGGATTCCGCCAAAACTATAGGTCGTAGAGATCTGAAATTTGGTACCTAGGTAGATATTAGGTCATGAATTCGTACTAAGACGGGGATTCCAGAAATTCAAATTGTAAGGGGTAAAAACCGTTGGTTTTTTGGATTTCCCCATACAAAAGTGAAATTTTTTTCGTTGTTCCAGGAATTCCCGAAAAGCTACAAGTCGTAGGGATCTGAAATTTGGTACCTAGGTAGATATTAGGTCATGAATTCGTACTAAGACGGGGATTCCAGAAATTCAAATTGTAAGGGGTAAAAACCGTTGGTTTTTTGGATTTCCCCATACAAAAGTAAAATTTTTTTCGTTGTTCCAGGAATTCCCGAAAAGCTACAAGTCGTAGGGATCTGAAAATTGGTAACTAAGTAGATATTAGGTCATGATTTCGTACTAAGACGGGGATTCCAGAAATTCAAATTGTAAGGGGTAAAAACCGTTGGTTTTTTGGATTTCCCCATACAAAAGTGTAATTTTTTTCGTTGTTCCAGGGATTCCCGAAAAACTAAAAGTCGTAGAGATCTGAAATTTGGTACCTAGGTTGATATTAGGTCAAGAATTCGTACTAAGACGGGGATTCCAGAAATTCAAATTTTAAGGGGTAAAAACCGTTGGTTTTAGGGATTTCTCCATACAAAAGTGAAATTTATTTCGTTGTTCCAGGGATTCCCGGAAAACTACAAATCGTAGAGATCTGAAATTTGGTACCTAGGTTGATATTAGGTCATGAATTCGTACTAAGACGGGGATTCCAGAAATTCAAATTGGAAGGGATAAAAATCCTACTTTTAAGGGATTTTCCCATACAAAAGTGTAATTTTTGCGTTGTTCCAGGGATTCCAGCGAAATTAAAAGTCGTAGAGATCTGAAATTTGGTACCTAGGTTGGTATTAGGTATATCATGAATTCGTATTCAGAAAGGGATTTTCGAGATTCAAATTTTGAGGAGGAAAAATTTTGAATTTTTTGGCCGCCATTTTGAACTTTTTTGTTACTGGGCCGATTGCTTTGAAAATCGATATTTGACTATGGCAGAAAGCATAGAGACGGAATTTGTGGTCAAAATTTAAAAAATAGGCCGCCATTTTGAACTTTTTTGTTACTGGGCCGATTGCTTTGAAAATCGACATTTAACTATGGCAGCAAGCATAGAGAAGGAATTTGTGGTCAATATTTAAAAAAGTGGCCGCCATTTTGAACTTTTTAGTTACTGGGCTGATTGCTTTGAAAATCGATATTTGACTATGGCAGCAAGCATAGAGAAGGAATTTGTGGTCAAAATTTAAAAAAGTGGCCGCCATTTTGAACTTTTTTGTTACTGGGCCGATTGCTTTGAAAATCGATATTTGACTATGGCAGCAAGCATAGAGAAGGAATTTGTGGTCAAAATTTAAAAAAGTGACCGCCATTTTGAACTTTTTTGTTACTGGGCCGATTGCTTAAAAAATCGATATTTTACAGTGGCAGCAAGCATAGAGAAAGAGTTTGTGGTCAAAATTTAAAAAATAGGCCGCCATTTTGAACTTTTTTGTTACTGAGCCGATTGCTTTGAAAATCGATATTTTACAGTGGCAGCAAGCATAGAGAAAGAGTTTGTGGTCAAAATTTAAAAAATAGGCCGCCATTTTGAACTTTTTTGTTACTGGACCGATTGCTTTGAAAATCGATATTTGACTATGGCAGCAAGCATAAAGAAGGCATTTGTGGTCAAAATTTAAAAAAGTGGCCGCCATTTTGAACTTTTTTGTTACTGGGCCGATTGCTTTGAAAATCGATATTTGACTATGGCAGCAAGCATAGAGAAGGAATTTGTGGTCAAAATTTAAAAAAGTGGCCGCCATTTTGAACTTTTTTGTTACTGGGCAGATTGCTTTAAAAATCGATATTTGACTATGGCAGCAAGCATAGAGAAGGAATTTGTGGTCAAAATTTAAAAAAGTGGCCGCCATTTTGAACTTTTTTGTTACTGGGCCGATTGCTTTGAAAATCAATATTTGACTATGGCAGCAAGCATAGAGAAGGAATTTGTGGTCAATATTTAAAGAAGTGGCCGCCATTTTGAACTTTTCTGTTACTGGGCAGATTGCTTTGAAAATCGATATTTGACTATGGCAGCAAGCATAGAGAAGGAATTTGTGGTCAAAATTTAAAAAAGTGGCCGCCATTTAGAACTTTTTTGTTACTGGGCCGATTGCTTTGAAAATCGATATTTGACTATGGCAGCAAGCATAGAGAAGGAATTTGTGGTCAAAATTTAAAAAAATGGCCGCCATTTTGAACTTTTTTGTTACTGGGCCGATTGCTTTGAAAATCGATATTTGACTATGGCAGCAAGCATAGAGAAGGAATTTGTGGTCAAAATTTAAAAAAGTGGCCGCCATTTTGAACTTTTTTGTTACTGGGCAGATTGCTTTTAAAATCGATATTTGACTATGGCAGCAAGCATAGAGAAGGAATTTGTGGTCAAAATTTAAAAAAGTGGCCGCCATTTTGAAATTTTTTGTTACTGGGCCGATTGCTTTGAAAATCGATATTTGACTATGGCAGCAAGCATAGAGAAGGAATTTGTGGTCAAAATTTAAAAAAGTGGCCGCCATTTTGAACTTTTTTGTTACTGGGCCGATTGCTTTGAAAATCGATATTTGACTATGGCAGCAAGCATAGAGAAGGAATTTGTGGTCAAAATTTAAAAAAGGTGGCCGCCATTTTGAACTTTTTTGTTACTGGGCCGATTGCTTTGAAAATCGATATTTGACTATGGCAGCAAGCATAGAGAAGGAATTTGTGGTCAAAATTTAAAAAAGGTGGCCGCCATTTTGAACTTTTTTGTTACTGGGCCGATTGCTTTGAAAATCGACGTCTGACTATGGCAGCAAGCATAGAGAAGGAATTTGTAGTCAAAATTAAAAAATGATGAACTTTTTGGCCACCATTTTGAACTTTTTTGTTACTGGGCCGATTGCTTTGAAAATCGATATTTGACAATGGCAGCAAGCATAGAGAAAGAATTTGTAGTCAACATTTTAAAAAGTGGCCGCCATTTTGAACTTTTTTGTTACTGGGCCGATTGTTTTCAAAATTGATATCTGATTATCGCAGCGAGCATAGAAAAGGAATTTTTGGTAAAAATTTAAAAGAATTGGCCACAATTTTGTACTTATATGTCTTACCATGGTAGCAAGCAACCATGGCCGGATGTATGAACGGACGGTGGAGTCTTAGTAAGAGCTTTTACCCTTTGGGTACGGAACCCTAAAAATGGCCACCATATTTAACTTTTTTGTGACGATCGAATTTTTCAAAATCAATATGTGACTATTACCAGGAAGCAAGTGAAAATTTTGTGGGCAAAATGGTGTGTAGTGCAGGAATTTTGGAAATTAAACCACCATAGTAAAGCATAACTCAGAAGTTAACGTGAGCGAAGCCGCGGGCGTTTGCTAGTAAGTTCATACAATTTTTAAAACAATATGATGAGAATCCATACTGCTAGAACCGAATCCAGGATTTCCACCGAAGTCACCGCATCTAAGGTTACTGCAGTTTCCATTTTTGTTACATATCCCTTTATAATGAGTCAACCTTAAAATAAAGACATAGTGGTGTCGCGGACTTCTTTTACAACTTCTAAAGGAGAACCGTCCGCGTCATCCGTGATTCCGTCACACATGATTTTTGCGTAACTTTAACCGTTTACATGCAACGGAAGCTCTTCAATAGCCTTCCTCGATAAATGGACTATCCAACAAAAAAAATGTTTTCAATCTAGACCTGTTGTTCCTAAGATTAGCGCGTTCAAACAAACAAACAAACAAACGACCTCTTCAGCTTTTTTGTAATAAATAAATAATTATATACAGGACATTTTACAAATCGCAATGTAGCCGCAAAGTAAGCGATAGCTTGTGTTATGGGTACTATTTGATATACATTAATACAATAGATAGAAAAACACCCAGGCACTTCAAAATATTCTTCACACAAACATTTTCCAGTAGTGGGAATCGAACCCACGACCTCTGACGCAGATGGCAGGATCGCTACCGCTACGACATTCGGTCGCTTTGTAATATAAAGTACAAAGATTGAAACTGTAGATAAGAAATAGGTTAAAGAAAGTCAAAAGATATGATCATACACGTATAGGGCACGTATCAATACGCACAACTGCGAACACCGCCGGCAGGCCACCGCCTCGGATGTGTGCCGTATTGATTTTTTCCAGCCGAAAATATGTATTTTTCATTTTTATCACCCGCCATCACTTTTAAAGATAATGTTCGGCGATAAGGTGAAATTAAAAAAACACCAAATCGAACGCCAGTACGGTTTGTTGTAGCAAATATTGGGAATTGGTTGCGTTTACTAATTTTACCGAGGGTGGTATCACCAGCTCTAGACATGACTTATCTATTCTATTTCTAAGATTTTTTTGGTACGCTTTTTAACCGACTTCAAAAAAAGGAGGAGGTTCTCAATTCGTCGGAATTCTTTTTTTGTAACTGAAAAGAATGGGAAAGCAGAGGTCAGTGCATGGCCATGAAAATTTTTTTTATTCTATACAAGTTAGTACTTGACTGCGATCTCACCTGATGGTAAGTGATGATGCAGCCTAAGATGTTATCATACTAACTTGGAAGGGTAAGTAAATTTAACCCAACGGTTTCTACAAGCATCGCATCGGAACGCTAAATCGCTTGGCGGTGCGTCTTTGCTGGTAGGGTGGTAACTAGCCACGGCCTAAGCCTCCCACCAGGCCAGACCTGAGCCAATTTAGAAAATTATAAAATTCCAAAGTGGCCTGCGGCGGGAATCGAACCCGCGACATCCCACTCGAACCGAGCGAGCCGCCACTGCACCAGGGAGGACGTCAAAGGACGTCATAACAAACTTTTCTTTAGAGTTACCTACACATTATATATTATGTACTAAGTATATACCTCATTAAAACTGCGTGTCATCTTAAATCACAATTCCACTACACTAAAGGTCAAGTAAGGTAAGTCATTACAGTTAGGCATCAACTTATAATTGAAAAAAAATGTAGATCGTATTTTTAGATATTGGCTATGCGTTTGACCTACTTTCTTGTCCTTAAACGTCTGATTCAAAGGTTAAAAGGTAACCAGCAGTCTACGGAACTTATTAACATGGCAAAGGACAAGTATGTAATATGTAATACCATATTTAAAATTCACATTACTGACGATTTTATGTATGGTTCTGAAAAAGGAATATTATATAACAGGAGGAGATATTACCTAAGTGTTTTTATCTAGTTGAAGATTGGTCCGTAAAATTCATATTGAGATTTTATTAATGCATCGTTTATGATCTTTGACGTACAATAAAAAAATAAAAGGTTGTAAGAACTCGAAAATATCAATAGTTTTTAACACTCTACTATATTTATTATTGGACTGTGATCTCATCTGAAGGTAAGTGATGATGCAGCCGTTGTTATCGCACTAACTTACCCCTAACACACAGTATCGCGGCGGAACGCTAAATCGCTTTGCATTTTTAACCGACATCAAAAAAAAGAGGAGGTTCTCAATTCGTCGGCATCTTTTTTTTTAGTAAGAAACATTTGAGTAGAGGATATGCAAGTGATCGGTCATTCTCATTAACCGACTTAAAAAAAGGAGGAGGTTCTCAATTCCTCGGAATCTTTTTATTTTTAGTAAGAAATATTTGAGTAGAGGATATTCAAGTGATCGGTCATTCTCATTAACCGACTTCAAAAAAAAGGAGGAGGTTCTCAATTCGTCGGAATCTTTTTTTTACACAACAAAATTGTAGTACAGAACTTTTTTGTTTTTTTTTTTCAAATAATTTCGAATTGTAATTGCGTTACGCATTATTTTAGGGATGCGTAGAGAAATGTTATCAGGACAACGAATATTTCGGACGTCATAACCGCGATTCGTCACCCCATGTTTAAAATGGTTACAATTGTCAATGATAATTATAAAACGTGGGCACCTGGCGAGTGCGGGGCGTGCTGACTGCTGATTGAAAATAAATACTCGGTGACACGAGGACTGGACACAGCTGCCGTGGAGTCGATATAAAACATAAAAACGGTATAAAATTGGGTATTCCACTACTTCTAAATTTGATAAAAATAATTACTTTATTACAAACTTGGATAAAAAGAATGACGTACACTGAAAAAATATTAAAATCCAACGAAGATTTACAAAGTTACAGGCATTTTAATTTTGGAGTGGGAGTGACTTCTATCCCTTTCTCGCAAAACGAAAATTTGTATAAAGTCGCGCGAAGCTAATATGGCATTCGTAAGGTTTGACGTCACAATTTAATATCGTTGTCTCTGTCTAATCATAAATATTGAAATGCCTATAACTTTTTTGTTACTTGATGGATTTAATTAGTTTTTTTCAGTATAAGTCATTATTTTGATCCTAGTTAATAAAGTTATAAAGAAATTGGAGTCAAATATCCAATTGTCTATAATATATTTTTTTTTATTTCTTTATAGATAGAAAACTAGGGTAGAAATAATGACATAGGTACATCGAAATTCAAATTCGAATCAGACAAATCAATACAAGCAGTTGAATTTTTAGAGGTGTCTTTTTTCTGTCCTTTGCCATTATGGCGGAACTTAATTATGATGACGTCACATACTTTTAAGGCTATCTCTATCTAATCAGAAATATTAAAATACTTCTAGCTTCACTGTTCGTCACTACATCAATTTCATTTTATTTAATTGAATTTATTATTGAATATGTCTAAGTTTCAAAAATGTATTTAAGTATGTTTTCATTGAGTAAAGTACCCTATTGTGTTTTTTCCATAAAATTTACACGACTTTTTGATTTGTCTTTGGTCTCCACACTAGATTGTCTGTGTTATAATAAAGACCTTAAATTCTCTTCAATAAAAATTCTCTCCTTTATAAAATAGTTTCTTCACGTAGGAATAAATGAAGAAGAGATGTTTCTAAAAACTTTCTGTGAGAGAATCACTCAAGACAAAGCCTTTTATAGTTTTTCTTATTGATGCAGCTAACAATGGCTGATGTAAATTGCTCAAAATTAGGTCAGCTTTCCCTTAAAAGTCGCTTGAGGAAAACTGGACAAAAAATACAACTATAAATAATGACATTTGTCAATCCGAATCCAACGACCCGCCGCGCCGGCGCCCATGCCCACATTACTGAGCCCATTGTAAAATGTTAGCATTCATCATCATTTCAACTCCCTTTTCAGCCTACTAATAGACATATCGAAAGGACCCGGCGGACCGCGTGAAAAAAATGTCGCAAATTTACTGGTGCCAATTTTTTTTGTTTTGACACCAACAGCGTCAGTTATAAGCCGACCGCAGTATTGTTAATGAACCGCGGCCCACGCCACAGATCACTATACTTGTTGTAAGTCCACACGTGAGTTTCCACAAGAATGATTTCCGCCATGTTGCGGCGTATTAGCGGAAATTTTGACAAAAAAGTGGCGCTACTTTCTTCTTTTATCACGGAACACTAAATACACATACACAATACGGACATACACATACACAATACGGACATGCAACAAACGCAATGTTGTGGTCTCTTTCTATCGTCTAACTTTATCTCTTACGACGTACTAGGGCTGCCGTAGTCAGACGGCGCGTAAAATAGACCGTACAGAACTAGCGCGTGCAACTCGGCCCGCGAGCGACAACCATCTGAAATATTGAGGTCCGGACCCCTACTTGTACCGAGCGGCAACCATCTGAAATATTGAGGTCCGGACCCCTACTTGTACCGAGCGGCAACCATCTGAAATATTGAGGTCCGGACCCCTACTTGTACCGGGACGGTACGTGATAAGTGAGACTGGCCTGCCTGTATCAAGAAAATTGACGTAAAATCTTCCAATTGGCTCACATCGGGATTGACTCAGGTTCATATCGGTGAGTCTACTACTAGATTTGAAACATGGTCGTTACTATGGGCCTCTTGAGAAGGCTCACACCGATATAGCTCAATGTGGTGCAAAGATTATGTAGCAATGGGCGGAGTACAAAGCTGATGACTGATGGACGTTAAACCCTAGATGCTGTAATGGCGGCCATGCATAGGGAAACGCAATGCTTTTTTTTATTGAAATATCTGGGTGACCGAGCTTTGCTCGGTAGTATTACAGCTACTCACCAATAGATGGCAGCAGGAGTTTACTGTAATAGTTTTACTTTATCGCCAATAGATGTCAGGTATAGATTTATATATTTTTTTGGTACATACGACATTTTCTAAAAATGAATCCTAGCTAGATCAATTTATCGCCCCCAAAACCCTTTGTATACTAAATTTCATGAAAATCGTTCGAGCCGTTTCCGAGATTCAGATTATATAGAAATATATATATATATACAAGAATTGCTCGTTTAAAGGTATAGGATAAACAAAGCTACAAGTTGTCGAAGGCAATTTTGGCAGACTCCTCGTCAGGTGAACGGGGCGTAATAGAAAGAGTTACCGGGATTCGTTGCTCAGGGTGATGTGAAATTATCAGCTGTCCATCGGCTGAAAAGACGATGTAGTCATGTGCAAATGCAGATCAGCCAATTTTTTCACAATCTCACCTGATGGAAATTGACGATGTGGTCGAAGATGGAGCGCGCTATGCCTATTCACTCTTTTTTTTAAAAGGTAGCCAGGATGCAAGATGAGGGGAATACAGATTTCGGGGAAGCATTCCAAACCTAGCCATGCGTAATAATGCGTATGAAGAAGCAAACCGCTTTGTGCTGGTGGTATAGCGACGACATAGAGATAATAGTCTGCCCGGTGTCTGCAGTAGATAGGTATGCAATTTTCCTGATGTTTCAAGTTATATTTTGTAGGCTTCACACACTTTTGGAAACTATCCCAAAGGTGTGTGAAACCTGAAGCCAATCCTCACTTAAGACCAAAGGTGAAAATTATATAAAGTTCACTAGAAACAGACAAAGATGAATTCCAAACCACCATCGGTACGTACAAAATGGCTATATCTGTTACTCCTTTCCGTATAAAAAGGTTTCTTTTCAACTATGTACAACAAAACTCGAATCCACCAAGAAAAAGACGAAGAGGAAAGGGGAAAACCGAAGGAATATAGCACAGAAAAATATAATAACAAAAAGTACGCGAAAAAATATTCCTCCTTACATAACCGAATGACATTTGTCAATTCGACTCCACGCATTCCGCCGCCGCGGCGCCCGCATGTCATTCCCGTGCCCATTATAAAATGTCGGCCTTTATTTTTATTTTATTTGCCCCCACCACCCCCACACCCCCTCGCCCCCCGGGGGTGTGTGCCACCCCGCCCGCCGATATTTCAAACTTAACGACTGCGTAAAAATATATCACTTGAGTTTGAAAATTCCCATGTTACGTAATAGTTTTCATGGGAATCGAAACTGGAACTTTTTTTTTTGCAATCGTACATGTTAACTAGGAGTTCATCCGGGATGGGTATCATCCCAGTATCTGCTAATTCTACCGTGAAACAGAAATGTATTACTGTGTTTCGGTTTGGAGGGCACTGTACGCCGACCTCTTACTTGGCAAAGTGAGACCAAGGAACTGGTATGAGGATGATGAGAAATTGTGGGTAAAAAAAAGATTCCGACGAATTGAGAACCTCCTCCTTTTTTTGAAGTCGGTTAATTATGGGACGTACTGAAATTAAGAAGGTTATATATACACTTTAAATTTTAATTCGACATTGCAGCTCACAAATGTGTAGTGTTTACAGCGCCAAAACTAAACATCGTGAGTCCTGAATTAGGTAGTTGCATTAATTTCATTTGCATGACCTTGCTAGTTTTTATTCGTCCTTGGAGCTTGAGAAAAACTTTTGCAAAAATCGATGGATAGGGAATATTCACATTTCATTTATAAACATGACATTCGTCATTACTTGGACTATGGTGTACGGTAATTATCTAACATTCATAATAAACACAATATTACTTCATTTCAACCATCTCCAAAGCCCAAAGCTTTGGGCACCTTCAAATCGAGAGTGAATAGGCATTTCCTAGTCAAACGCGCTTTCGACTGTATCAACACAATCCGCCACATATGATTGTGGTAAAAAGGTACAGGAAAAAAAAATAACACTAAAAAACTAGCCTGGTTTTTTTAAATATTATGAACAATCCTATACAAACAAGGTTAGTTTAGCGGTTCGATACAAAAAGAAATTCTTGTGGTTTTAATCCTTCTGTAGTAATACGGAACCCTCGGTGCGCGAATTCGATCGCACTTGGCCACTTTCTAGTTACTCCTGGAACTTACACGAATTACATGTATGACGTCAGATCCCGTTATCATGTCAGTGAAACGCGAAGCAATAAATAGAAATAGTCACGAGTTTCTATGAGTTTTTAATATAAGAACATATATTTTTCCCATTTTTCTTAGGGCATTTATCATATCCGGGTCACTGAACTCTGTAATAGGGCCGAGCCTATCCTCGAAGGAAAATTATGTAAATTTACAAAGTTTAATCTTTTTTAATACATTTCTGGGCCTTTCTTGACTTGCCTTCTTCATCTTCGCGAACTAGTTTTCCTTTTCTTTAAAATTTTGGGATATTTTAACTGACTTGCAAAAAGATGGAAGTGCTCAAATATACCGTCGATGTCTTAGCTTAAGTTTATTTCAGCTTTCTCATTGGTCACACTAGATTTATATTTAGGTTACACTAGATTTATACCACGGCTCATGTAACCGTGGATTTCCCGATACATTATTTCAAACTACTTCGTACTTAGTACGAAAATATCGGCTGTATTGTTACTTACCATCAGGTGAAATGACAGTCAAGTAGGTTCTAACTTGTAGCAAATATTATCCTTAAATTCAGTGCTTGTAGTGTGTAAAGAAATTAGCTGCAAAAGTAGGTGAACATAATCGCGGACAAAAATACATACCAAACAATACGGAACCTTCTTTTTTTGAAGTCGGTTAAAAAAAGCCAATATATTTTTCATCTTACCCGCCCGGAAAAGACATCTTTAATCCCCAAAATGCGGGCGGGAAATGCTATTATATTCCCTTGGCTGAAAAGCATTTTCATTATTTCCTAGGGCGGGAAAGCATTTCTAATTTAATTAAATGTTGCAATTGCATGTGTGCAATTTAATATACTAACATTAATACAAAATATTGTAAACACCCAGACAATTAAAAACATTCACGCTCATCACACAAACATTTTCAATTCTTTATAGATCTGTGCTTTGAAGTTTTTGTAACTCTAAGAAGTGTTCTATAAGAAAGCACATTGGTGGGTGAAACGTGGTTGGATTGGGTTCTTTTTTCTTCCATTTTCCTCCCGTTTCAATTAAGCGATTCTAAACAAACAAAGAAACAAACATCAATTAAATCCGCCGTCCGAATCTACACAAGGCGCTACGGCCTGCCCCATATTAATCTAATCACACTCGGTTTTCGCCAAGGATGTGTGAGTCTACGTCTTTAATAATAACCGGGGGGGTTCCACCCACCCGCCGGGGGGCTTCACCCCCACACTAGTGAAAAAATATATCCCGAGGAAAACAATATTATAAATTGGGCGGCGCTGTATGTGTGCCGGTGCTCCGTCTTGAGTTTTATTTCATTTCACTTTCTTACGATGTTTGCAGCGTTTCTGCCTCGAACAGGGAAACTTGTATGACTCCTTCTTTGAATTTGTCAGGCAGTTTGAACCTAAAGTTCTTAAAGAGTTTATTTTATTAAAAAAAAGAAAAGGTTGTCTCGAAGAGATTGCCTATGGCAATAAGACCGCCTTTTGCGCATTATGTTTTGTATGATTTCTTGTTTGTTATATGTGCAATAAAGTATTAATTCATTCATTCATAAAAAATAGGTAAACCGCCAAACGTTTAGCCATTACAGAGCTTGCAAACGTCGTGTTGCCATTAGGGGTATTAAACATAGCTTACGGCCTTCTTTCAGACCTACCGAACAGACACAGAAGATTTCATTATAACAATCGGTCGAGCCGTTTCGGAGGAGTTTGGTAACAAACACGAGACACAAGAATTTTATATATTACAGAAGATATAATTGAGTGGAATATTTCCTTCTTTTTAATTCTGAAGTCATGTTATTTAGCAAAAAATAATAATCCTTATGATGTAAAGAACCTTTCGATCGGTAGGTACAATAAAACTACAGGCAATTATTTTTTCTTGTATAGCGGGTTCGATTCCTGCTCAACGAGGCAATTATTCAAATCTATGAAAGGTGTTTAAATTGTTTTTGAAATTAAAATGAAGTATTTTAATAAATTAACGGTAGATTTTTAATAAAAAGGGGATTTATTGAATTTATTTTTGTCTTTTTCACTCTCATGAAACGTGGGTATAGGAGCGACATACAGCGTCGCGGAAGAATATAACAGAAAAACGACCTTTTACGTAATTACCTACTCAAAAACTGTAGTTATCAAAAATCTGTTTCTAAGTGTTTTTGAATATTACTATTCCCGACACATGTAAATAAAAATTACAATTAAGTATATCCACTGTAGTTTCCGATGAAAAATTTGAAAAACTGAGATTTTAGAGCAACTTTTGGGAAAAAATTTTATCAAGAAAATTTTATCCAATCGTGTTTCTGTATCTAAGTGACACTTCATTCAAAATCGCTTAAATACGGCTTCTACGCCCTTAATAAACTCTAGTACAGTATCGGAACTGACAAGTGCCACTAATTTAAAAGTCATAAAGCTCTGACAGACAAACAGACAGACTGACGGTCTGACAGAGCAAATCCTCAAAAGTTAACGACGTAGAAGCTAGACGGCGCATATTAAAGACAATTATTCACAAACGTCATGTATTTTGGGTGTTAAATCTAAAATCGCTCTGAAGCAGAAACATGATATGGTAAAATTTTCTCGATAGCAAGTTCTCCCAAAAGTTGCTCCAAAATCTCCATTTTTCTCGGAAACTAGGTACAATAGATGTAATTGTAATTTTTGTTTTGATGTGTCGATAATAATAATATGCAAAAACGCTCGGAAACTGCGTTTTTTTTAATTTTAATAATTGGGTTAAACATGAAAACGTCTGTTATATTCTTCCGTAACACTGCTTGTCGCACCCACCATTGATTCTTAAGAGAGAGAAGGACAACAATAAATTCAGTCAATCCTAACTAAACAGTTCAGTGAATAAAAAACTAAAAAAACTCGGTCAATCTACTACTATCGCAGTATTAAACTTTTACAGAACGCGACCATTTTTAGGGTTCCGTACCAAAATGGTAAAATGGAACCCTTATGGTGCGACTTTCTCCGTCTGTCTGTCCGTCTGTCTGTCCGTCACACTCGATTATTTCAGTTACTACCGTAGCTATCGATATGAAATTTGGAATAGTTGTGCATAATAGTGGCCCAATGACACTGGAATAAAAAAAAATAGAAATTATTTTTGTTCTTATTTAAAAAGGGGGGAAAATCGGAGGGTTGAAATTTAAAAGTGAGATAACTGTACTGTGTGGGGTATCATATGAAAGGGTTTACTTTGTAAATTCTAAAACCGATTTTTAATTATTTTTAGTCATGATAGTTTTTGATTTATCGGGGAAAATGTCTAAAAAAATACCGTTCCCCCCCCTTATCTCCGGAGTTTACCAATTGAAAAATCTCAAATAATTATGGTCAATAGGAATTTACGTATATTTTAAAGGAAAACTATAGCCAATGCTCTAACTAGCATAGTTTTTTTGATATTAACAATAAACCTCTAAAAACAAAGTTAGTTTTGCGGTTCACTAACAAAGGTAATTATTACCGTTATCTTTATCTTCACATCTTTAGTCGTTACAGTTTTGGTCGTGTTACATCTACATTAGTACGAACGAATCTTAAAAGTACCTAGCTAAATAACCTAAGCTTATTTTGCTTCAGTACTTCTTGAGTACGGAACCCTAGGTGCGCAGACCGACTCGCACTTGGCCGGTTTTTTTTTATACTGTATAGGCTAGCGCTTGACTGTGATCACACCTGATGGAAAGTGATGATACAGTCTAAGGAGGAATGCGCTTGCCTAGAAGATGCCTATTCGCTCTTGATTTGAAGACACCCGGGTTGTAAGTGGCAGGAAAGACGCTGCCTGGGAGGGAATTCCAGGCCTTTGCAGTGCGTATCAGGAACGAGGAATCAAACCGCTTCGTACGCGTCTTTGGTACGTCGACTATGTATGGGTGGAAGCCTTTACGATGCCTTGCCGTTCTATGGTAGAAAGGTGACGGGGGAACCAAATTAAAAAGTTAAACCATCAATCAAGTCCATTGTCTCTTGGACTATTAAATGCTTAATTAGGCTTACAAAAAGGAAACCTGTGAGTTTCGTGTTTTCAGTTTTAAGTGCTGTCATACACATTATAATGCGATTTGGAGAATCGTTTTACATTGCGCTAGTATTTCAATTTATATGGCTTCCTTTACAAATTGCCTACAACGCGCGACTTGGTAGACACGAGTGACTTGAATACATTAAAATATCTAGATATTTCTAAGCAGTTACAGTCACATCATCTGTCAAAAACATTTAATTAATCATGGTTCCTAAACTGTTCGCGACCGTCTAACCACCGTTATAACTATGTAATTTAAATAATGTAAATAGCTATAAGATAGAATATTATTAAGAATTTTAAATAAAGAATTCATTTGCAAATAGGTTACTTAAGTATAGTTTAAGTACTTAATAGGCGCTCACGACCTATATTTTTGTACAGAGTTTTGATTTAATTAAATTATTATCGATCTTATAGTAAAAATCTAAGCATATTCAATTAGGTCGTGAGCAATATAGTCTAGAATAGCCGTTTATAGTACATAAAAATGTGTTAAAATGTAAAAATATCAAAATAATAAAGTTCGGCTAGGGCAAAACAAGAAGTTTTGCAACATAGTTTAGTTCGTAGATGGTAAAATAGAATAGAAATATTGTAAACTACACTTGTAATAGGTAGATAGGGACGATATCTTATCGTAGGGCGCATTTTTATTACCCTATAGTTTATATATAATTAGAAAAATACATAAAGAGCATGTAAGCATAGTGAAAAATGATACAATAAAATAGAAAAACGTAGCGCGGAGGCGCGGCTCTCCGTAAGGTATAGCTCCGAGGTACCGACTATAATCGACTAAAATCAGTATTGCGTACTCGCTCAGTCGTCGCAACCAGAAGAAACCGAAGACAGAAGAAGAAGGTGAAGAAGGCACTCCGTAGAACACCAGCGTTCAAGTCAACACTGGCAGCCAGAAGCCTTACTTCTTCCACCGAGCGGCGGCGAGTCGGGTACCAGACCCTCAGGCGAGACGAGCAAGTTTTCCGCGATCCAGAGCCAGCGCCTCCGAGCGTCGTTTTCACGGCGACTTGGAACTCATCGTTTTATTCAGAGACCAGCACCCCTCCGGTACAGGACGTCAGCCCCCCCTTGCTCCTCCGAACGCTGTTTTCGCAGCGCGGCCCTACCATTCCTTTATTTGAAAGGGCCGAGGCGTTAAGCAGCAAGGGTAACGGCCCGTCTGGTACATATACCATTGAAGAATTATTTCTTAACGACTAAGATTCTTGGAATGATAGAAATTAGAGATGGGCCGAATATTCGGTTTATATTCGGTATTCGGCAGCTTTACCGAATATTCGGCTGAATCACCGAATATTCGGCAAAGTGATACTCAAAGTTTTTACTGTTATTGACCCGTGTATTATTATGATTTGAGTGTACAGTGTAATGAGGTAAGTATTTTAGAGTATAGCTTTCTGTTTTTGTCGTCACTGAAGCTTTATTTTCAATTAAAGTAGGTTGGTAAAAACTAAAAGATAATAACTTAATGCAAAATATAGGTATCTAGCTGTTTTGGGATTAGGGTGCTGTGTAAACTCTTTAGAATAATATTTTATAATCAGGTCTTAATTGAAGGATAATAAACAAGATATTTATTTCGATCAGTCTTTATTGTGTTAGAGATGTAACGAATGTACCGAATATTCGGTTCGGTAAAAGTTTTACCGAATAATCGGCCGAATGTTCGTATTCGGTGAAACCCAAGTTCGGCCCATCACTAATAGAAATATGCTTCCATCTCCTCACGAGATATCTTAAAAATATGTTATAATTTTTCATACTTTATAAGAAATCTTGTATTATAACAGTGACATTTTTGAAAAGAGCAAGTGCCGAGTTCCTTGCCAGTTCTTCTCGGTGCAAACCTGCTTTCCGAACTTGGCGGTAGAGTTTTCACTTTTCATAAGAGCATTTATTTAGGCCTACTTATGTGAAAATAAATATTTTCATTTTCATTTTCATGTATATTTTTAGCAAAGTCATAAAGCAACCAAAACTTTCAATCTTGAAACCTTTCAAATCAAATCAAATCAAATCATCTTTAATTGCGAATTTGGGTACAGGTACAATATTATATAGATGTTACATAATATAATAGTTCTTATCCAAATCCAGCCCTAGGGCATGCAATTTTCGAAAAACAAACCAAAAAAACTCACGTTGACATTATAAATATCACATAAAGTCAAAATTATCATAGTCATAAAATTAGCCAAGAAATCTTCTTAATATATATAAATCACGTGTCACGTTGTTTGTCCGCGATGGACTCCTAAACTACTGAACCGATTTAGTTCAAACTTCGTGAATATCTGTCATTTGGTCCGACTTAAAAGATAGAATAGTTTTTATCCCACGTGGACGAAGTCGCGGGCATCAGCTAGTTTCTTTATAAAAATAAAATCTGAATATTTAATAAGTGGATGAAAAAACGAAGCGATGCTAGAACTATTTCAGTAGGTGGATGGGTAAAATCCAGCTGCCAAATTCTAATTTTAATAAGTTTTTCCCAAATATTAGACTAATTTTACATCCTAGGCAATAAGTTTTGCGAATAAAAAATTTATACATCTTTATGTTTTTAGCAAAAATTTCGCTCAATAATACTCATTTACTTCATACTGTTTCCAATAAATCCAAGTCTGGAAAATTTCCGAAAATGGTATTTTGTGAATGGAAATTTTTGAGTTATCATTTTAAGAAGAAAATAATCTGTGATACTATTATTTTCACATAACTCATTACCATAAGCATACAGTGTGTAGTTAGTCAAAATATTTGCGAAAAACTTAATATTATTGAATTGCACACGTTAATTTGGATAAAATGGATTTGTCATTTCATTTCAATGTTATCTTATTGTTTATGTTGAAGGACTGCAGTAATAACAAGGAAAATAATTTGTTATTGCAATTAATAATAATAATTGAAGTGTTTATGTGGTTTATACTCAGCCTAATATTATGATTGGAGTTATATGACACCAATTTTACGTCGAACCGACGCACTTTACTCATATTCCGTCAATGGTTTACGTCAATTGATACAATAGTGTACTCTAGTGTATTTCGTGTCAAAGATGCCCTACTTTTCACGGCCCTCTGGTCTAACAAGAATTCGTTACTAACACAATAGAAGGAAGCCGCGGATGAGTCACATCTGAGATGGATTTAATGAGACATGAGGGAAACTCTTGTTGGTCATTGTCTCAATCTATGGTTTTCATATTTTAGGTGCAAAATACGAGATTCAGTTCCCAGGTTGAAGTAAAACTTCTAGTTAACCTATTAGATTTTTCTTTTGAAGCTTCTGCTAATATATAGATAAAGACATCTACAATCTATGCATATACATACTTACATACAAACACAAAAATTATTGTTTGTACTATAAAGGTGTTATTCATTAAATCATTAGATAGTAATATTTCTGGTTGGTTCCTAAGATAAGTAACTAAATATTTAAAGCTAAATAAATAATAATTAACCCATGAAACCGCAATTAGTTTAGATTTCATTATTTTGGAAAAATTCATTTAGAAACGTAGATAATTAAGAAAACTTAGATTACTGTACTTTTTTGTATTATGATGTTATAAGAATGTGTCCTAATAACATCAAAATACAAGAAATATGCACGAATTGCACAAAGTGTCTTGTATTAAACGTAAGGAATATTGAAAAGTAGGGCTTTGCGTCTGTTATTTTAGAGTAACTTTTAGAAGTTATGAAATCAGCGATACTTCGGGATGTCCACCCGACTAATTCAGCCACGGCGGTCAATTTCTAAAGAGATTTACCATCCGCGAGCGAGATTTCATCTCCGAAACACTTTTTATCCACTACTCTCGTAATCATGCGTCTCAAACTCTGAAAGATCACCATTTTTCTAAAATTTTTAACATAACAATTAACATAATAACATTTTTGCAAATGCCAAGTTTCTTGCCAGTTCTTCTCGGTGCAAACCTACTTTCCGAACTTGGTGATAGAGTCACCAAGAGACTCTCTTCTAGAGGTAGAGTAAGACTTTTCGTAAGAGCTTTTAAATCATGTGAAAAATAAAGATTTTCATTTGCATTTTCTATTGGATCCACCAGGAATCGATCACACGCCGTTGTGATCTGCAATCGGCCTTGCTCACAACTAAACCAACAATGAAACTTTTAAAGAACTACCTTATACCTAATCTACTACGTAAACGATTTGTCAGCAAAAAAAATGAAAAAGTCTGACATTTCCGTCAGTGGAGCCGGCCGACCTATAAATTGAGGATAGGCCAAGACGGATGGACGGGGGCCCGGCTATACGGCCATAGTGCGCACAAAGCTTTACGTAAGGGCACTTCACACTAGTGGCGTTTTTATAACACTTAGCTGTCACACTGAATCACTCAAATATTAATTGACCCAAAGTTTATATGTAAGTGTGAAGGTATGTCACTCCTTCACGTCGCAACTACTGCACCGATTTTGATGAAATTTGGATTGAAGATCTATTTATTTATTTATTTATTTATTTATAAAACACCTTACATCTAGCATTACAGTTTCCCAATTCGCTAGAAGTAGCTAAAAAAAAAACAAAAAAAAAACTTATTAAACTAACACACATCTAACCTAAATTAAACTAAAAAATAACTAAACTAAACTAAACTATGTATCGTAACAGATAGTCCACAATGCTAATCTTGTGAACTCACTCAGAGCACAACAGAACAGGTCCGATGTCCCCGCTATGACGTTCAGGGTGCGAAGCGCGCGCTTCAGCGGCGCCTTGCTGAGCAGATTGGTGCGCCCCACCGGCACCGCCAGCAGCGGCGGCCTGCGCCTCCGACACACGTACCCGTCCGGGGCCAGGAATTTGATTTGACCCAATATGTCCGCGTTATGCAACGCACCTCTTAGTACTCTAAAAATGTACGTTACAAGTGCCAGCTCCCTTCTAACCCTAAGCTCATTGTATCCGACCATACCTAAAACAAATAATGTCGGATACATTAAGGGGTAGAACGGGTATATCCCGTACAGCTTCAGGTAGAGGAACCTGGCAAACTTGTTCTGCACACGCTCCAACATGAGTCTATACTTAGTCTCATGTGGAGACCAAATGACTGCACTCCCTTCTAATTGGCTCCTAACTAACGCATTATACAGTGCCATCACTGCGTTCATGTTGGTAAAACCACATACGGTGCGAAGTAGAAAGCCTAAATTTCTGTATGCTTTTTTACAGCATTTCACTATGTGACTACGAAACGTCAGCTCAGTGTTGAAATGAACTCCCAAATCCCTCACTGCGTCTACTCTAACCATTGGGACCCCGTCAACCTCATATTGGTAATGGACAGGGGAGTGCGCCTTAGAAAAGGTGATTACTGCACATTTTGAGTAATTAAATTCCAAAAAGTTGTCCTTGCTCCATTCGACTACTCTGTCTATATCCCGTTGCAGCCTCGCACAGTCACTCATGTTGCCTATGTCCAGAGACAGCTTCAGGTCGTCCGCGAACAACAAGCACTTAGCGTCCTTGACAACAGCTTGTGGCAGGTCGTTAATCATCAAAATAAATTGCAAAGGTCCTAGGTTACTACCCTGACTCACTCCAGACCTTGTGTAGTATGGTTCTGACCGATGACCCCTATATTCCACATATTGTTTCCTGTCAGCCATGTAACTCGCAAAAAAGCTAAGTAAATGTGGAGTGAAACCAATCACCGCCAACTTTCTCAGAAGAACGTCATTGTCCACCAAATCGAAGGCTTTCCGGAAATCAAAGTATGCGGCATCAGCCTGCCTCCCCCCGTCGACTGCTGGAACGATCTGAGACATATAGCAGAGAAGGTTGCTGGTTGTACTTCTCGCTGGCCTGAACCCGTGTTGAGCGTCCGAGAGCTGCGACCTAACCTGGGTGTAAATACTTTCATGCAGAGCTGATTCTAGTACTTTTGCCGGAGTTGACAGCACGGCCACCGGTCTGTACCCTTCCACTTGAGTAACAGTCCCTCCTTTGGGTACCGGGACCACTCTAGTCAATTTCCACCTTTCAGGAAACACCGCTGCCTCCAAACACTGATTGTATATATACAACAATGGCTCTGCCAGGACGAATCGACAATCTCTAAACAGGTAAGGTGGTATACCATCAGGTCCCGCAGACTTCTTCGGCTTAAGTTTTTTGAGTGCCTGCCTCACCTCATCCAAAGTCAGTCGACCCACATGGACCCGCGCCGCTCCATTCTCCCCTCCTGCTGCTGCGATTGCTGCGCTAACGTTCAACTGCGCTCGGTGTGAACGATAAACAGAATGGAAAAAGTCTGCGAATTCCGTAGCACATTGCTGAGCGGTCAATACCTCCCCGCTCTTTACAATTTTTTGAACACCCCTATTACCTCTTTTTGTTTTAGTATAGTTCCAGAACGACGTCGGATCCTTATGCAGGTCATTCTGAACCCGGAGACGATAGTTCTCGTGAGCGAGCCCTATCATACTGTTACAAATGAACCCTATGATAAGCGCCATAAGGTTCATTATCGCACTGCCGAAATATCACTCGTAAGTTGTAAACAACTTGAGGGGTCAGTGACCTTTCTATAAACAATGGATTTCTGGGAGTTACGACTTCTCGAACGATCGACCCTTCCAATAAATAATGAGGGTGGAATGTTCGAGACTCGTTCAGCTGTATATAAAAAGCGAGCAGCGCGCGACGCAGTCAGTCTGACTGAGGGACGAGAAAGGTGAACAAGCGAAGCAAGCGATCAAGAGCGAAGAGGAAGCGAACTACGAGGAAGACCAGGGATATTGGATACTGGAAGTACCGAATAAAGTCTCATCAAGGATCAGCAGGTGTTTTATTCCAAATTGTCGAACCCAGCACGTAACAATTGGTGTCAGAAGTGCGATTTGGAAGAGATGCCATTGACTCCAAGAGACGACTCCAGCAGTGAGGGTGTCAAGACCAGGGCCCAGCGTGCTGCGGAATCCAGCCGTCCACCTGCAGTGGAGCACCTGGAAGAGCCGGCGCTCGTTGGGTCCCGCCACCATGAGCCACCCACGGGCTCCGCCCATCAGGCCACGCCCCCTCAGGCCACGCCTACCTCATCGGAAGCTCCGCCCACTGGCCCCGCCCACCAGGCCACACCCCCTGAGGCTCCGCCCATTGGCCCCGCCCACCAGGCCACGCCCCCTGAGGCCACGCCCACCTCATCGGGAGCTCCGCCCACTGGCCCCGCCCACCATGCCCCGCCTTCTAAACAAGCCACGCCCAACATCGACTTATCCAGTTTGCTACGGATGATGCAACTGCATTTTGCAGCTCAGGACAGCAAGTTTGCGGCGCTTCAAGAAAATCAGGACGGCAAGTTTGCAGAGGTTCAGCAGACCGTCTTGTCTGCAGTGAACGAAGTTGGCGGCATGGTGGCCAACATACGGAAAGATTTGGATCTAATGGAGGAACGGGTCACTTGTCTGGGAACCGACGTTGAAAACATGAAGTGTGGCTTCACCGAACTGCAGAAGAAGTTTGTACGTTTGGAAGCCACAAGGGGGACATCAGGTGGAGCAGTGAGTGCAGTCCAGGGACCGCATGTGAAGGTACCCCCATACGAAGGCAGCACCTCCTGGTCCGCATACCGGCACCAGTTCCAGACGGTCGCTGCTGCCAACGGATGGACTGATGAACAGTGCCTGACTGCCCTCACTGTCGCGCTCAGAGGGCAGGCTCTAACCGTTCTAGAGGCCCTGCCTAGTTCGGGTTGTGGATATAAAGAGCTGTTGGATGCACTCGAATCTAGGTACGGGGAACGACATCTGGAGCATGTTTTCCGCGCCCAGCTGCGCGACAGAGTTCAACGAGCAGGAGAAGGGCTCCAGCAATGGGCGTTGGAAATCGAAAAGCTCGTGCGGAAAGCGTATCCATCGGCCGATGACAAGATGACAACTGCAAATACCGTGCAAGCATTTGTTGATGGAATCAGAGACCTGGAGGTAAGAGCTGCCGTGAGGCTTCGCCATCATGCCTCATTAAAGGAAGCGTTGGCGCATGCCTTGGAAGTCGAGGCAGTGCGACACGACATTCGGCAGACACCTGTTCACAAGCTACGGGAAGTATCGGAGGAGGTGAAAGAGGTCAAGACCTCATTCAAGAAGAACCTTGGTGTTGTGTGCTATAAATGCGGCGAACGAGGACATCTGCAGCTGAATTGCCCACAGAAAGAGTCACAGATGTCTAGATTAAAGAAAGTGGAGGAATATTTGGAGGAGCTGAAGAAGAAGAGTGGGGATACAGGTTCTCCTAAAAATCAGGGAAACGAGTAACAGCCAGAACTAAGGGGCGAGTACTGGCTGGCACGGAGGAAGCCCCAGCAACGGTGATCTCTCAGGCATGCAACGGGAATAATTTAGTTATAGCTGGCACCATAAACGGGACCGACTGCAGGATGACGTTAGATACTGGTGCCTCCAGGACAATAGTTCGGCCGGGCCTCCTGAAATCTGTAATGGGGAACAAGAAGCAAATCAACTGTCGACTTCTTTCAGCCTCCGGCCAGCCGATACCCGTCCTGGGTGAAATATCCGTGAGGATGTACATAGGGGAGACATCTTATACGCACAACGTCATCGTGGCTGAAATTTTGGATGACTGTATCTTGGGTTTGGATTTTATGAAGGCACACAACTGTAGAATCAATGTTGCTGACGGAGTTTTTAAATGTGGCGGAGAAGAAATCTTCATACTTGGTGGCGCCAATGGAAAGGTAACATGTCTTAAGGAAATCATCATTCCTAGTCGATCGGAGGCTCATGTGTTGGTAAAGCTGCCAAGTACTAATACCACCAAGGGGGACAGATGCGTGTTAATTGAGGACAACCCCCAGAAGTCGGTGTCTCGGAGATTTATGACAGCAAGAACTCTTGTCAATGGTAGCAATAAAGCTATTGTAAGAGTTCTGAATCTGAAAGATCACGAGATCAACTTTAATAAGGGAGACATCATCGGGAAGTGCGAGGAAGTTGTGTGGCTGAAGAAATGCACGTCAATGCCAAGCTCGGATAAAGCAGGTTCCTGGAATGATTCTACAGTCAATGATCTCCTTAAAGACTGCAAAAGTAACCTGACTTATTCGCAAAGCATCAAGGCTAAGAAGTTTCTTTTACGTTACGCGGACATCTTTTCTAGTCAGGAAGGAAACCCGGGAAGAACGTCGTTAGTGCAGCATAGAATTGATACCGGCAACGAGAGACCCATCCGTCAGCGGGCAAGACGGATACCGATAGCGAAAGAGAAAGAAGTCAAGGATATGCTGCAAGAGATGGAAAGGAACAAAATCATTGAACCATCCTCAAGTCCATGGTGTTCGCCTGTTGTGCTAGTAAAGAAGAAAGATGGAAGCACACGGTTCTGTGTGGACTATAGGCGACTCAATGACATCACAAAGAAGGACAGTTATCCGCTACCCAGAATAGATGACACTCTGGACACCTTGAGTGGTATGAAATGGTTTTCGACTCTAGACCTGAAATCTGGATACTGGCAGGTGGAAATCCATCCAAAAGACAAGGAGAAGACAGCGTTCTCAACAGGAAAAGGATTATGGCAGTTCAATGTCATGCCATTTGGTTTGTGCAACGCGCCTGCCACCTTTGAACGACTCATGGAGTGTGTACTAGCAGGGTTAGTAGGAGACGCCTGCTTGGTATATCTGGATGACGTCGTTGTCATGGGTCGGGACTTCGAAGACCATTTGCGAAACTTGGAACGCGTCTTCGCAAAAATATATGGAGCAAACTTAAAACTGAACCCGAAGAAGTGTCAGTTATTCAGGAATGAAGTGAATTATCTCGGCCATGTCATCACTAGTGAGGGCATACAAACTGACCCAGCGAAAGTTGAAGCGGTTAAAAAATGGCCCACCCCCAAAGACAAGACAGAGGTAAGGGCATTTTTGGGCTTGTGTTCCTACTACAGGCGTTTTGTCAAGGGGTTTTCGGAGATCGCCAAACCATTACACAAACTAACAGAAGAGAAACGACAGTTTTGTTGGGATGAAGCCTGCGAGAATTCCTTTCAAAATCTGAAGAAATGCTTATGTGAAACACCAATTTTGGGTTACCCACAACCAGAGGGCCAATTTATCGTCGATTCAGATGCAAGTAATACGGCGATTGGAGGAGTGCTTTCTCAAAAACAGGGCGATAGAAAAGTTGTGATTGGGTATTTCAGCAAATCACTATCGAGACCGGAACGGAACTACTGTGTGACAAGAAGAGAGCTTTTGGCCGTGGTAAAGACGTTACAGCACTTCAGCAAATACCTCATAGGTCGACAGTTTTTACTACGCACCGATCATGCAGCACTGAAATGGCTACTGCAATTTAAGAATCCTGAAGGTCAGGTCGCTCGATGGATCGAACAACTCCAGGAATATGACTTCAAGACTCAACATCGCAGTGGGAAGTCTCACGGAAATGCAGATGCACTTTCAAGAAGACCGTGCCCGGAAGACTGCAGACATTGCATGAAACAGGAGTCCATGGAAGTGACCTTGAAACTTACCAGGACGAGTTCCTTAGGACCCTGGGAGGATGATGCAATGAAGATGGCTCAAGAGGGCGATGATGATCTGCGGCATATCATCGTGTGGAAGAAAAGGGGGGACGCTAGACCAACATGGAGTGAGGTTGCACCTACGAGTGTTGTCACTAAGGCGTATTGGGCTCAGTGGAACAGTCTTATTCTACAGAATGGAATACTTTACCGGAAATGGGAGAAGACTAACGGCAGGGAGTTCCATCTTCAGATAATTGTTCCGAGGTCCAAAGTACCCGATGTCCTTCGTGAAGTGCATGACGGTGTTTCAGGAGGCCATCTTGGCGTCAAGAAAACACTAACGAAGGTACGAGAGAGGTTCTACTGGCTTCATTGTCGGGAAGATGTGCAGGCTTGGTGCCGTAAATGTACCACTTGCGCTGCTGTGAAGGGACCACAGACAAGGAGTAGGGGTAACCTGCAACTGTACAACGTTGGTGCACCTTGGGAGCGTATAGCTGTGGATGTAGCGGGGCCATTTCCTGTGACGGAATCGGGGAACAAATACTTCATGGTTGTTATGGACTACTTCACTAAGTGGCCAGAAGTGTTTGCCATACCTAACCAGGAAGCTACAACCGTTGCAACTAAGCTAGTCGAGGAGGTCATATGTCGTTTTGGTGTACCGCTGGAGATCCACTCCGATCAAGGGAGGAACTTTGAGTCACAAGTGTTTCAGGAAGTATGCAGAACTTTAGGTCTGCATAAAACGCGCACAACTGCATACCACCCGCAGTCGGATGGAATGGTGGAAAGGTTTAACCAGACTCTTGAAAGACATTTGGCTAAACTGGTGGACACCCATCAGAGAGACTGGGACAAGTACATCCCACTGTTCCTCCTCGCCTACAGGACAGCAGAGCATGAGAGCATTAAGGCAACTCCGGCGTTTGTCAACTATGGCAGGGAACTCCGGTTGCCAATAGACTTATTGACGGGAGGATCACCGGACGAACCTTGCACCATTCAGGATTACGTTGCCAACCTGAAGGAGAAAATGCGGGAGATACATGCCTCAGTTCGGGAAAACGGATTGCAATCGAGCGAGAACATGAAAACCAGGTACGACCGGAAATCGAACACGAGCGGATTCGAAGAAGGCGCCTTAGTATGGCTGCATAATCCGACTCGTCGGAAAGGGAAGTCTCCAAAATTGCAAACCAGATGGGAGGGTCCATACAAAGTGGTCACCCGTATGAATGATGTCACGTACAGGATTCAACGTCAACCCAGAGGTACATTTAAGGTGGTACACATCGATCGCCTGGCGAGACATCACGGGAGCAACAGTGATACTCGGGACGAGCATCGCTAAGAGGAGGGCAGTGTTACAAATGAACCCTATGATAAGCGCCATAAGGTTCATTATCGCACTGCCGAAATATCACTCGTAAGTTGTAAACAACTTGAGGGGTCAGTGACCTTTCTATAAACAATGGATTTCTGGGAGTTACGACTTCTCGAACGATCGACCCTTCCAATAAATAATGAGGGTGGAATGTTCGAGACTCGTTCAGCTGTATATAAAAAGCGAGCAGCGCGCGACGCAGTCAGTCTGACTGAGGGACGAGAAAGGTGAACAAGCGAAGCAAGCGATCAAGAGCGAAGAGGAAGCGAACTACGAGGAAGACCAGGGATATTGGATACTGGAAGTACCGAATAAAGTCTCATCAAGGATCAGCAGGTGTTTTATTCCAAATTGTCGAACCCAGCACGTAACAATACTTTTAACCTTTGCCCTACACTGAGCGAACGTATCGTAGTCTGTTTTCAATCCACTCGCTTTGTACCGTCGGTGAAGACTCGCTTTCCATTTTATGTTGCGAATTATTTCGACCGTGTACCACTCGGGGTAACTGTACCTCGAGGGTACAGGACATCGCTTTTTTTTTGGAACGCAGTCATCGATGATAGACTCAAGAATGTCATAAAAATAGTTTAAACTTTCCTCTAAATTTAAATTATACATTTGGGTCCAATCTACGGCCGCTATTGCTGAGTATAATGATATAAAATCAGCCTTGTAAAAATTCCAATCTATTATATCCTGGGTAGCAAAATCCATGGTTTCCGCGGGATTTGTGAAAAACCAAAATTAAGGTAGCTCTAAAATTTTAGTTTAGTTTGGCTCATAATCTCTTGTTCGGAAGATTCCAAAAAAATTAACAAATCCAATAAATATTACAAGAACTTGGCTGCTTTGTTGTGATGATGCATCCTACAGATCGAGGGGAAATTTTGTAAATGGTTCATAGTAAACTTTCAAACCAACATGAGGGGTTCAGGTACCATATAAAGCAATATTTTTTAATTACATTTTACAAGTGCAATGATGCTTAATGTTGATGCAGACTTTGATGAATTGATTAATCTCCTTTTTTCGAAGTCACCCAATACAATAGAAACTGCTAAATTAAACGTGTAAATTTTTCAGAATTGTAAACATTTCAGAAGAAGCGGTTAAATCAACGCTTCGAACCGACTCGAGCGTTTACGCCGCACGTATGAAAGGGCTTTGTCTATAGAATGTCAAATGCTCTGCAATCAAAGTTTTATTACGTTTCGTCTACTCCCCCTCTGTAGAAGTTTTAACATTTCAGCCTTTCACAAATATGCCTGTGTGAAGCGCCAGGGGGGCTTTTTGTTACTGAAAGATAAACTATCAAAACGTTGGTTAAGCGACGTTAACTACAGTCTCGCAAAGGATGGATTACCAACGCTTTAAAAAATATTTGTTCTTCAATTCAACTTTTCGGAGAACTATATCGAGAAAACTTTATCCAATCGTATTTCTGCTTCTAAGCGATTTTAGATTAAAAACCCAAAATATATGACCTTTAAATGTCATTGTCTTTATAGTTTTTAAATAAAACTTCATTTAAAATCGCTTAAATACAGCTTCTAGGGCGTTAACCAAAGTTCCTAAATTGAGTTAGGTAAGGTTAAGGATGGAATAACCACAGATTAGATATCTATTTAAATCCACGATGACGCGCCCTTCTCAAAATCAAAATCCATGCAAATCGAATGAAACATGAGCGATTTTGACAGAGTGGGGCGTGCCTTCGTGGATTGAAATATCTATATCCACGAGTATCTATATTTAAATAATTGTACAAGTGTTACACGGGTTTTGTTTAAAAAAATTGCGGTTTTCTGTTTTGTATTCAAATCGCGGGATGGTTTATAGCCATGCTGGTATTTCCGGCTGGTAACTTGTACAAAAACTCACTCGTGGATTTTCCTCGTACGTGATGGAGTCCAAAATGAATCATGGTGTTTTAAAACATAGAGAGGTGTTTTAGAATTGCATTATGGAGGTTACCTAATCAGTTATTATTAATGCATTGACTTTCTATCTAAGGACCCCAGGTGTAATACGAAATTCACGAAAAAAGTGTTCTGAGAAAACCTATATATAAACGAGGGTAGGTGTATTTTTATAAACAAACTAAAACATTATAAATAAATTACAATGTTTTAGTTTATTTACAATGTTTTAGTTTGTTTATAGAAATACACCTACCCTCGTTTATATATAGGTTTTCTCGGAACTTTAACTATTATTATACAGCCTATTTTTTTTTTTATTGACGATAGACTTGCGCTTGACGACAATCATGCCTTATGGAAAGCAATGATGAGGTCTAGGTTGGAGCGCGCTTGCCTAGAAAATGCCTATCACTCTTCTCTTGAAGGCACCCAGATTAAACTTTTACTTGCAACTACCTATAGTGCGATTGTTTTATCTCTTTCGGTTCGGACACTAGCGCTAGGCTTTAGCGCTGACCCGTCATCCTTAGTATATATGTTGTAATGTGATAAAATAAATAAATCATTTATAGCGATGTAGGGATACGCTTTAACAACAAACTCCCTTTTTTTTATAGACAGAAAATGCCTAACGCATACCTCTCCGTCAGGGGAAACGGATGGGTTATGTGGGGCTTGCACCCACTAAAAACTGTCTGATTCCACGGCGGACCTGCTGGCGGGAGTACGGGATTCACTGTCGTATTCACCGCGCTCCCGCCAAACAACAAACTCCCTAATAACATACCCCTCAATAAGTTCAAAGTGGTTGTGATACGAAAGCTTGTTATTAAAGCTCTTTAGTATTAAGGAATATTTACATGAATCAAATCCTTGGGAGTCATAGCGAACTGCTGTAACTACACTAGCTCAATTAGTTTTTAAGAGGTAAAGTAAACTGGTGATAACAAAAACAAAACCCGGCTGATTTTGTTGTGGGCTTCTTCTCAGTAGAGTGCGTGTTAGAACACACGTAAACTTAGACTAGATAGTAGTTATCACTAAATATCATATTGAGCTTTCGAAAGAGCCTGTACGTTAGGCCTATGTGAAATAAAGATACCTATTTTGAATTTTCACTGTGTTTCGGCCAGAAAGGCACTATACACTGGTGTGATTACTGGGCATTTGCGATACGCTTAAAAGAATGAAATAGAACGACTTTCAAAAATTTATGAAAATGATCGCTAAGAATCTCGTTCGAAAGCGATGCATCATGCAATAGGTAGGTATATAATCTTAAAAAAAACGCAAGAATGCGACCAAATTCGCTACAGCTGCAGAGCCAATTTAGAAACTGTAGAGAAATTACACCTAACTGGTTCGTGCCGAAAATCGAACCAGGGACCTCCCGCTCAAATCCGAGCGTGAAAAAGTCAGCCACTTTTGCTTCTTAGGGCTGATTTTTAATCGCCAGTTAATCGTTAACTAAGTGAATGAATATGAACTTTTGACTGATTTTGTATGGCATAGATTTTTCAAATTTACTTCTCAAATAGTTTATCTGACGATTTAAAAATTGGTCTTTAGATATACAGATTATGTATAGCGGTGACATAGGTGAGTTATAACTTATAAGTTATGATATTAATATGAACTTAATATACCATCCGAAGCATATAAAACTCCCTCGTGAAATACGGCACAAGTTTTCACGAAACAAAAGACATTCACCGTCCCGCTCGCACCGCCTTTCAATTTTCGTACGGCGTTTCTTATTTAGTTTCGCGCAAATTATCTCCAATTCTTCATATTATTAAACATCCAGGGTGGAACTAGCCCCCCCGTGGGTGGGGGGGGTAATGATGGGGAGCGGTCAACGCCCCACCCGGCGTCCGGCTCACTTGTTCTTGTAAAATTTTTCCCCGATCTTTATTTTCTCTCTGTAGACGTATATAATTAGACGCTGCGCGGATGTGTGCGTGGCGTCTTGCGTGTGGTTTCCTGGGTTGCGAGTGTGTGCGTGCCGTGTGTGGATACAGGGTGGTTTGAAATAGGGTTGGCGAGAAGAAAATAGCTGCGAGTGCAATTTTATCGTCTACTTAATAATTTAACACACTATAGGTAATCTTTGAAGTATCTTGAATTAGGTCTGGGTGGTAAAACTATATATGCCACTGAAGCAGTGTTAATAGGATAGCATTAACTTCTACGTCTGGGTTTGAGAAGCAATGTAGACACAGACATTACTAGGTATAATGAAACTTAAGAACAGCATCGAATAACATTGCGATACGAGGTCCTGGGAGTGGAATGCACTGCATGGTTTATCGGGCACACGGGCAGGCGTATCACTTATCAGTTTGTCTCAACAAATGGTTCTAATCACAATGAAATGATGTCTCCTTGAAACCCAAATGTGCACGGTTTCGTTCCATCAGCTCTAGACATATTATGTCCGATCTATTTTAAGATTGCTTTTGCATCGCTTTCGAACGAAATTCGAATTGCTAAATTAAATAAAGTTTCTATCACAAAAGTTGCTAAATGATATCAAAGTTGCAATTTTGACAGACGCTTACGATTATCGTCGATGCGCAGATTATAAATGCTTTGTCACTCTAACCGTAGGGTATGTGTCGATGTGACATTGACATTGGACACTGTTTTACCATTATCGATCGCTAACCATAAATAATTATTGGTTCCTTTCTGCCCGAGCTATAGAGTGAGCGATCGTCAGCGTTTCTGAACTAATCGAGACGCTGGGACATATGGCTACAGGTGGAAGTTCGTTATCGCGTGATCTTAAATTCATAACCAAGAAACATCTGTGCAAGGGAAATGAGACTCCAACATACATGAGTATGAATAATTCTCGAGAAAGCGCGTTTTGGCACGATATCCATATAGTTATCTCAAATCTCAAATCTTTACACTAGGCTGTCACTGCTCTATAAAACTCATCGCAAGTGAAGAGTATAGGTACAGATGACGTAAGTTACAGTCGACAACCCTGGGTGTAAGTCCGGTTATTAGTTTTCTTGGCAGTTTCGGCGGGATGTTTTTGTTAGATTTCGATAATTTCGCGACAGAACAGGGGGAAGTTTTGCGGGAAAAATCAATAAGTACGCGAGGAACCCAATGCAGAACATCCTTTCTAATGAATGCCTACTTTAGTATCAGTTGTTATTTTATTAAGGAACTAGCAGCCCATTCCGGCTTCGCATGGGTGGACATGTTTTTATTTTTTTATTTTTTTTTTGTAGTCATTGATAGATATATTCTTTAATATTGTATTTTTTTTTTGTTAATGTATTTTTATGGCATTTTTTACACCTTGGGTTTTTTAAAAGTTTTAGTAAGGACTTCTTATCTTTTCTAACAATAAATATAGCCTATGTTACTCAGGGTAGTTTTCTATTGGTAAAAAATTTTTGAAATCGGCATACTTAGTAAATTTGAGTTTGTTCATTACAAACTCACACACACTCACACAAATACAAATCTCTCTTCATTCTCAGACTTTCACCCCATGTTTGATGTTAAGTAACAATATGTTAAGTAACACACGTTTACCCCTTTTACAATACGTCCCAGGACTTTTCACTGTGAAGCGTTGCACTGAACTGCAGTTCTAGCCATACTTATTATATCGCATCCGAATGTTTTTAGGATTCTATAGCGAAATGGTAAAAATGGAACCCTAAAAGTTTGCTATTGCAAAAAATGTGGAAGAATGAGCGGAGGGGACACAGTCGTGACCCATTTCGCAATAATTTTCATACATTTTAAAATTTCGTTTCATTTCTATCTTTTTATTTTTAGCGTATCGCAAAATTATACAAATGATTAGAGATGTGCTTGTTATCCTGAAACATCAGTTCTATAGCTGGCACAGTAGAATAGCTGACACTGCACTGGTGCCTACCTGTGCGAACTCTGCAAAAAGGATCCTACCATCTTTTTTTTTGTGTAAAGCAATAACTGTCTAACCAGAATAAAAAAAAAAATTGGTTGTTTGTAAAGTTGGTTTACGGACGATAGATTTACGGGATAACGTCAAAATTGGCCTCTCTATCGTTTGTTTTATCGTGCCTCTCTATCGCTTGTTGCGCGCTCTCGCTTGCACGCACAGGCTCAGGTGGAAAGTTACGCGGAACGTTACTATTTTTCATGTGCGTTGCTGGTGTTCATCAATTTATTAAACGTTATCACGACAAAATTGGTTGTCTGTAAAGTCGGTTTACGGACGATAGATTTACGTGATAACGTCATAATTGGCCTCTCTATCGTTTGTTTTATCGTGCCTCTCTATCGCTTGTTGCGCGCTCTTGCTTGCACGCACAGGCTCAGATGGAACGTTACGCGGAACGTTATACTATTTTTCATGTGCGTTGCTGGTGTTCATCTATTTAATAAACGTTATTACGTTAAAAGTTTTAACACTTCATGATATCTAGTATTTTTTTATTGAGATTGTACCTATGGGGAACTTTTTGGTTCGATACAATGCACGTTTATTTTGATGGTACGGAACCCTTTGTGTACGTCCGACTCGCACTTAGCCGTTTTTTATGGTGGGAAGTCCAGACGCAGTATTTCTGCTCGGAAAGACCAACAATCAGTAGGACAGATTAATTTGTTTTGCTAAAATCAGCTATACTTAAAAACACAATGAATTCACAAAAAACACACTCCAAAATGCGAAATCGTAAAGAGAGAATCGTGACTCCACGATTTCGCATTGTGCAGTCAACATCTCCTGAGGATGTCCCGGTGTCGCGACGAAACGTGCGTCGAAGAAAGTGTTGGAAAATTGTGTGTGGTGTTTCATGTGGGCAGTGTTCCAGCATATTGTACCATACAGAATCTTTTCGAGTAGCGGATTATAGCAAAACAATTTAATCTGTCCTGCTAATAACTCTGAACACAAAAATATCTCCTGCTTCCATTCAATAGACCAACAATCAATTAAGGCGTATTCTAACGAATTGCCATTGTTATCTGACAATTGATTAATTAAAAAATTCAGGGTGTGTCTCTGACTGTGTTTTACGTGAATACGAGCAATATATAGGTTTCCGATAGTTACTTTAGCTTTCGAGTGGTGCATTGAGATAATATTATGTACTATAATATGTACAGTCACGGAATGAAAAGGTTCGTCGATTTTCAAATTAATTCGTTCAACGCATAGATATATATAATACTAAGGATGACGGGTCAGCGCTAAAAAGTGTCCGAACCGAAAGAGAGATAAAACGCGAAAAGGGAGACAATCGCACTATAGCTAGTTGGAAGTAAAATTAGGCTGTATAATAATGGTTTACATACATAAATTACAATGTTTTAGTTTGTTTATAAAAATACACATACCCTTAGTTATATAGGTTTCCTCGGGACACTTTTTTTTTTAATTTTGTATTACACCCGGGGTCCTTAGATAGTAAGTCAATGGTTCAACGTATCGCAAGCACATAACACTTTTTGAAACTATGTTACATAATTATGTTATTACATAATGGACTCTTGCAGTACTAGTGCAAGCGGAAACCGACACTAAGGTGACGAAACTTTTCGTTCCGTGACTGTACCTAGTGCATAATATCTACCCATTGAGATATTATATAAGTATAAAGTGGCTGACACAGCAAACGTTGTTTTGCCATATTTACTTCTCACTTGGAGGTATGAATTCTTTTCTGATGCCTACCGAGTATACGCATAAACCTCGTCAAACATCTAAGTAAATTATATAAAAAATAAAACAAAATAAATATTTATCTTTTTCTTAAATTCCGGGTCATGAATAAACGAATAGTGCCTAACAATAAAACCTGCACTTTATCCATATACAACAAAACGGGACTCCAAAGCTGATCAATATAAATCGCAGACTGCTGCAAGACCGCCATGAGGTTTGAGTCCTACGAAAGCTTGAAAAGCCGCAAGCAAACAAATATCAAAAATTTTATTCTTTCACATACGACTTAGTTACCACCCCGTTCGAAAAGATGTTTTTCAAGAACGAAGAAGAACCTCGGGACTTGCTTTTTAAAAAAAAATTACCATGTAAATCTGACGTATTGTTTTTAATAATACATAAGATTTTCATAGAGGCTTGTGAGCAGACGAAAGCAGATACATTAGAATTAAGACTTCCGTGAGTAGACATAATAATTTTACTGAAAAAACGGCTAAAACTCACTATGACTTGGTCAGGATCGCCCGACCAGTTTCGGACCCATCAGGGGTCCTTCTTCAGGGGCATAGTGCACGCGCGGACGCCCGAGCTATACTGCTGACGCAAAGCAGAATGAATGAAAGCAGATACGTTACCTTCCAAGGGTATTTGTCATTAGAAAATTCATTAATTGTAAGGTAACCATGAATTAGAAGATAGAATAATTTAGCTTTTTCATGGACCGTATAAAGTCTTGTCAAAACCGCAAGTTGTGTTCGAGGATATCAAATAAACACAGTAAAAATCGTTTTTTTTTTCATAATTGTTATTCAAGGATTTTATGTTGTTCAACTGACAGTGTCAATGGCGTTATCAAACACGTTTATAAGCACATCGCGCGGTTCTTGCGGCGCATGCCGCAGTGTGCGATCAACTTAAAACTGACCCCGGATTAATCGCACAAGTTAATCGCAGGGGTCAGCTAGATGTTCGTAGGTATATAAATATTTATAAGATCATCTGTGAGTAAGAACACAGTACACACAACAGTAATTGGTGGTTTGACGAATTGTAGCCAAGTGAAGCTGCAAAGTATTTTTCTTCTCACCCGCTCGGAAAGCTCACACAACCATCTGCAAAGTATTTTTTAATACATTTGCTCAAAAAGTTGACATTTTCATGTGTGTTTAGCGTGCACAAAGTTATTCTTTCCCGAACTAGTGCTTTTTGTTTCCCCCTGCATGTGGATCAAAATTCATGAAAGAGGTTTTCAAGCAAAAAGTTTTCGCTTAAAATTAATCTTAATATATATAAATCTCGTATCACAATGTTTGTCCGCGATGGACTCCTAAACTACTGAACCGATTTAGTTCTTAATATATATAAATCTCGTGTCACAATGTTTGTCCGCGATGGACTCCTAAACTACTGAACCGATTTAGTTCAAACTTCGTGATCTGTCATTTGGTCCAACTTAAAAGATAGAATAGTTTTTTATATTTTACAGCGTAACTACTATTTTTACATAAATTCAATTTAATATAAATTTATTTCGATGATTTCCTTACGTTTTTTAATTTTTTTGCATAATATGTGCGACTGCATAAATGCAGCTGTTATATGGACATATTTAATCTGTGCAATAATGGACATACTTTTTATCTATGATTCTGAGTTATTATTATTGATTTTTCAAACTCCATGCAAAACCTTCCTTTTTAGCATTTTATTTTATTATTTATAGCAATTTATTATTATAATATATTTATTCTTAGTTCATTAGCAGTGATGAACATTTTGGTTTGTTGTTGTTGAAAAGAGATCTTTAATGCCCAAAATGCGGGCTGGAAATGATATATTCCCTAGGCCCCAAAAGAATTTTCATTTCTCCCTAAGGCGATAAAGCAGTACGAAAATCCTTTCTCGCCCTTCACACAAAAATTTACCAGAAGTGGGAATCGAACCCACAACCTCCGACGCAGACGGCAAGTTCGCTACCACTGCGCCATTCGGTCGTCAAACACATTATTTCGATATTATTTGAATGACGCAATCCATATCTATTACAGTATTAATATAATAAATACCTATAGATTTTAGAATGTCCCCTGTAAAACCCGAATTGAGGAAAATTATACGATATAATTTCCCTTTACATAAGTTTTAGTCATAGTTGAATACATACTTATGTAATGTACAGGTTTTGTCCACATGCTCTTAAATAAATAACCGGACAAGTGCGAGTCGGACTCGCGCACTGAGGGTTCCGTACCTACTACTACCAGAGGAATAAAACCATAAAAACCACTTTTCTTGAACCGCATAACCAACTTAGTTTTCTTAGGTAATGTAAATATCAAATAAGTGATGCGAGGAAATGAACAGAATTTCTCAAAACTTTTATTAGGTTGACGTTTTATAGTAAACGCATTTACGTAATAACTTCGGACAGTTTTGATATAAGATTTCAATATTAAACAACTTCACCGCAATTTTTTTTAGTTTTATCGTACTCTTATTTTAGAAGTTACAGGGGGGGGGACAACCATTTTACCACTTTGGAAGTGTCTCTCGCGCAAGCTATTCATTTAAAAAAAAAATTATATAAGAAACCTTAGTATCATTTTTGAAGACCTATCCATAGATACCCCACACATATGGGTTTGATGAAAAAAAAATTTTTGAGTTTCAGTTCTAAGTATGGGGCACCCCCAAAATTTATTACTTTTTTAAAATTTTGTGTGAAAACCTTAATGCGGTTCACAGAATACATCTACTTACCAAGTTTCAACAGTATAGCTCTTATAGTTTCGGAAAAAAGTGGCTGTGACATACGGACGGACAGACGGACAGACGGACAGACGGACAGACGGACAGACAGACATGACGAATTTATAAGGGTTCCGTTTTTTGCCATTCGGCTACGGAACCCTAAAAAAGGAAAAGAAAAAACCTTAAACTTCTGAGGTTTTTACTTTTTTCTTTTTTTAGGGTTCCGTAGCCGAATGGCAAAAAACGGAACCCTTATAAATTCGTCATGTCTGTCTGTCCGTCTGTCCGTCTGTCCGTCTGTCCGTCCGTATGTCACAGCCACTTTTTTCCGAAACTATATAAGTTATACTTTTGAAACTTGGTAAGTAGATGTAAGTAGATGTATTCTGAAGGAGTGATTTCGGTTTTTTACGGATTCACAGAGATCCGCGAATTTTTCCGGGATAGAAATTAGAAGTAATCTATACTAAAACTAGCTCTGCTCGCACTTGGCAAGTTAGAATATTATACATGAAGTAATAACGAAATAAACAGGCCCGTTTATATAATAGCCCCACATGAATAAAGCAATAAAACACTAGTCTGTTTATTAGAAAGCGACGCAGGGACATCGGGCTTGGTCGAATTTCTTTTACATACTCATAATATTTAAGTGGACGCTTCATAATAGCTTTAGAGGAGTCAAAATTAAAAGGAGTAGCAGAACTCTCACCCTCTATGACTCAGTGGGGAGGTCGCAGATTCGATTCCCGGGCCACCTTAGAATTTACCACCAACGCTTAAATATTATTGTAATATTGTTTTAAAATTTTCATACTGACATTGTATGAAAATGTCAAAACAATATTACAATAATATTACTTTAAACGTTGGTGGTAGGCCCCCTGGTCTGGTGGGAGGCTTCGGCCGTGGTTAGTTACCACTCTATTAGCTTTAGCAAACGATTTAGCGTTCCGGTGCGATGCTGTGTAGCAACCGACAGGTGTCTATCCCCTTCCCCCAAAAGTCAATATCATTGCTATAAGTTATATGTTCAATTTTAGGTGATAGCGTTGGTCTTCTTTGGCAGCATTTGATAAATAAACTCAGCATTTGGGCATCTGAACGATTTACGTCAAACTTTTTCGTACAAAAACAGTAGCGCCATCTGTCAAAATTATATAGGTGGCTGCTGAGCGAACTACATCATTACTGTTGGTGGCAAAGCAAGCATTTTTGGCACCGATAAACTGGCGACAATTTTTCGCGCCGTCTGCTCTGTCCAGGGTACCTATATGTCTATTGTTGGCAGCCAGTAATTGTGGTTGAAATTTTCGCCGACACACTATACCTATAGAAAAAAAATTCACACAACTAAGATGTGCCCCCCCACAATAATTAGTTTAACAGTGTTCGAACACCCGCCTCCCCCCTTCGGATTACGTATGTATGTGTGTGCGTGCCCCCCTCTCTCCCCTCTACACTCACTATTGAGAAAAATATACCGGGAAATTGGGCACGCGGTCTTATTAAGAATGCTTTAGGGTTGCATGATGTATAAATGGGTTGTATTGTCTTTCGATACATTTTGGAGAGCTTTGCGCCTGGCCATACAACTTGGCTACGAACGCCATGGAAACGAAATATAACAGGAATGAGATATACAATCGACAAAGTGAACACGTGACTTACCGATGACATTTGTCATTTTCATACATTTTTCAAAGGATAATGACCACGGATGTATGGAATCCCGTACCAATCGGATTCAAAGCCAAAATTTACTTTTTATAGACTAAGTCTCCACATTGATTCCGACAATCAATATTTTTTTAATAACATCCAGATTCCAAAGTATAACTTTAATAGGCAAATAAACAAGTTGTACTTCTCAATAAAATGTTTATGAGAGGAAATGTGCATTGAAAAGAAGGTAGCTTTTTGTATGCAAAATTAAATTCCTGATTTGAAAAATAAATTCCTAGTGCCAATGGTTCGAAAAAAACGCTATTTTATTTTCCTGGAATATTTTGGTTTCGTTTCTTGAAGAAACTTGATACCTTTGGTCATGCTTCTTTCGATAACATCTTGCAGACCTCTGCTCTCTTAGCCATTTGACTTTTCTACAATCGTCATTAGTTGTCGAAACCTGTCGATCGCCCATTCCATAATTATATGGAACGAAATTTAACAGATGTATTGGAATGACAGTTCATTCTTCTTTCTTCAATAATGTCAATTTGTCGATTGGTGATGTCATTCTCATATAATATTTAAACTCGTTCTATTTAAATATGGAATCAGCAATCGACAGACTTCCATGACAATCGTCGCTAAGTCATATGATTATAAATATACTCGAAATCTAATCCATGCCAGGAATAAAACCCGGCACCTTCCGACACAACCACTATGCTAGGGAGGTCACTCACCATGTAGTGACACTTTACCTCATAAATACGAGTGTATAATAGGACGTTGTAACTTGGCGATAACTGATAGGTTATCTTTTAAACTCAAATTAATGATTTCGCGTGAACTTTAATCTTATTCCCAGGATTTCGCAATTCCTTGAAATATATGCGTAATAAGGAAGAAAACCTCAATCAATAATCAATGTTAGTTGTAGGTACTTAAAGCCGTAACGGTTTTTATTGGTGGGTGCGACAGGCAGCATTGCGGGAGAATATGACAGAAAATGACGTTTTATCTAATTACTAAACGTTAAGGCAAAACTAATTACTACTACACAAATAAAAAAACACTTAAAAATCCATTGTAGTTTCTGATAAAATTGAAAAAATTGAGATGTGGGGGCAGTTTTTGGGAAAGCTTTCTATCTTGGAAATTTCTTCCAATAGTGCTTTCGCTTGTAAACAAATTTAGGTGAAAGTCTTTAAAATTTGAAAGTAATTGTTTTAATAGTTTTGAACCTGCAGATCACTAACAATCGCTTAACCATTTAGCCCGTTAAAGGATGAAAAGCCTAGTATACGAAAAAGTTATTAAAAAAAAATAATTGGTTGTCTGTAAAGTCGGTTTATTGACGATAGTTGAACGTGACAACTCTCACTTGCACTTCAAGCCTTACATGGAACGCCTCAGAGCGAGGAGGAGCGAGGTAACGCGAGCGAGGTACGCGAGGTAACGCCGGATGAGTCATGTTTTTTGTGCGTGCAGCCGGCTCTATCGATTTATAAGACGTTGTCACGTCAAAATCAGTCTAAATTAATTTATAGACAAACACAAATTTGATGATTTAAATGCAGCTAGCAAATATTCTGCGACTAGGAACCACATGTTAAATAACAGTTGTGTAATATTTTGAAATACTGCAATTAATATCAATTGTAAAAATAACACATAATTATTAATTGTGCTTTGTTAATTATAACGTTAATACCCAATCAGGGAAACTGATAATGTACCGACGAATTGTACGTCATTGCAATTAGGTACCATACAATAGACGCGGCACGGGAGTGACTCATGTCGAATTAACCACAATTTACTAACTATTTAAACCGAACCACGACTTTAACAGTTTCAAAGTTCGTGGACACTCGCAACCGCCATGTTGTCTCTAAAGTATTTCGTGTTGTTTTCCGCGTTATTCCTAACAGTCTATAGCCAAGACTGCCCGTGTTGGGATGAAAAAACAAAGAACGACATGCAAGAGTTAAAGGATTTTCTCCTGAAAGAAGACAAGTACCCGGTAGTGCCTGGGGAACTCTCTCCACTCGTGTGCAACTGCATCCCGAAAGACAGGAAGAAGAGGAAGATCGTCGAAATGCCACAACACCAGACGGGTCACCAAATGCCGAAGAAAGTAATGGTGAAAAGGCAAAGGTCCTTCAATTCAAGAATACGATGTGCGTACGGACACAGGTTGATACCAGTTCTGAACATCTGCGTGGAGATGTAAACAAACCTATCAACTTATAGACCAGGGTAGAAGCCTTTAAAAATAATAAAAAGTGAAAAAAATAATAGTAGGATGAAACCCATTAGAAAAGGAGGAGAATATTATAAAAATGAAAGGAAAAATAATTTACGGGCGATCTGAGGTCGGGAAGGGGATGGGGGTGAATAATTATAATTAGACCAAAAAAAAGAATATATGGAAAGAAAAAACTCGACTGAAATTCAAGTAATTTGGACAATAGAACACAGAAATAATAATTACGGTGCAAATAGAAACAACAATTTTATTGAGTGTAAATTGTATCAAGAAAA
Source organism: Coenonympha arcania (assembly GCA_036785405.1). Lineage (NCBI taxonomy): Eukaryota > Metazoa > Arthropoda > Insecta > Lepidoptera > Nymphalidae > Coenonympha > Coenonympha arcania. Next base: position 1,441,722 of record CM072078.1, on the reverse strand, counting down.
ACGCAATATTAGTCTTTTGCCAAGCTATATACTTCGCTCGCTCAATGACCTGAAGAAGATTTTCCAAACGCCAGAGACGAGAGACGTCATTCACCCATGTCAAAAGGTGGAGCCTGAGGATTTGGAAATCTTTGGATGAAAACTTTCTGTTTAAGCAACAGTGCATCCTGGATAGCACCACTAAACGAGAACATGCTCTGAGAAGCTAGAAGAAAAAGAACACAAAAATGGCGGGTGATAACTGGCTAGCTTAATGCAAGAACAACCAAAAAATATACAAAATTGTGATAAACATATTGCCAGTGATAAATAGAATAGAATAAATTTATTTAATTATTATTTTTAGCTAATGGTATAAGTGATAAAAAAACTAAATAATTATGTGAAAATCAAAAAAGTCCCAGTGATTTCTGGCATTATTTTTCGGAAAGGCTTTTAACTGAAGAAGTATTTCGGGTGTAAAAAATATCTTTGGAAATGATAACTGTGTTTAAATAACCAATGTGAAGAAAAGTGATAATAACTTTATGACGTCACCTTTATATGTGTATATTATTTATTTGGGCCTAAAAAGGCTGATAGTAATAATTAACATAAGTACCTAGATATTAACAAAGCCATGTGAAGCTTTAATAATAATTTTAACGAAATGTAAATAAAAACATTTGACAAATATATATATATTTTTTACCCTTTTAAACATTCGTATAAGATGAAAGAAGAGGCTAATTTTAAAAGAATTAAAAAATCGAATGTATAAAAATCGTGTTTGTAACAAAACTCCTTTGAAACGACTTAACCGATTTTTGTGAAGTTGTTGTCTATTCATCTGAGAATAGAACGTACACTATTCCTAATTAACATACCCCTAAGTAAAAAATTCAGTTATCTATTTATTAAATATTTATGTCTTATATGGCAAAACAATGTTTGCAGGATCAGCTAGTCTTTTTAAAAAACTCTACAATTAAATATTTATTTATCACATCCTCACTTCCAGCCATATGTCATTTTACGATACGCTATCTATCTATCAAAATTCTCGTGTCAGAGTGTTTGTAACTCCTTCGAAACGGACTGACCGAATATAGAGCGTTCATGCGGCACGGTGTGAATCGCGTTTCGCTCGATACAAAAAAGGAATTCGTTCCCGCTGACGCAATTTTGCGCGGAAAATGGTATTACAAAAAAATTTATAGTAAAATAAATATACAACTTATTAAAATAGTAAATAACCAGTGACATTGAATATTAATTGAATTAAATTAAGTACTATAATTCAGAAATAACAAAATATCTTGGATTTTATCCTAAAATAATACGTTTAATTTATCGAAAAATGCTAAAAATAAACTTTTCAGTTTATGGTTTTTGAATGGAAATCTAGGAAAATCGTGTTTTTTTTTTTGAGACACTTTTTAGTAAATGTTATTAATTTTCTAAATATGTCATTGTTATAAGTTTGTGTTAAGAAACATGGCAAATATCTTGCATCTGAGTAGAGCGTCGACCGCTATTTTAGCAAACAGCCTATACAAAAACTGTTAACTTAGTGAGAAAGTTATACACATATTTTAAAATATTTTTGAGACAAGTTCTAGATTATGAAATGCCAAATAATATAAATTCAATTATGTAATCTATAATTGAACACATAACTATTTTATGTTCCTTCGGAAATCGTAAATTTTGACTCAAGCATAATACTAACGCATGAACCGCCTTAAGAATTTTTTTGTCTACATTGAGTAGGTCTGAGAATAGATCGTAAGCTTTTTCCCCCACAACCCTTAAGGCGTTAAAAACAACGTTAGCGTGGTCCGCTTGTGGTCACGTGACTGTTATTTTTTTTCTTATTTTTTTTCGAAAGTGATGAACAAGTCATCTTAAAAAACTTAATATTACGGTTAGACCTGCCTATCTCGTATAGGAAGGTATATGTTTCTGCCATGATAACACACAATTTTAGGTACCAATTTAAACCATGACACGACACCATTATGTTATAAACCCCGGGTTATTCCGTTGAGTTTTAGGGAAAAGTCGTCTCTAAAACGATTTAATCTTACATACCTACTTATCATTCTTTATTAAGTTATTAGTTGCGCTAATCTTTGAATCTGCATAAATTATGTTAAAATTTCTTTCAATAGGTCGTCGTCGTCGTCGTCGTTTTAGCCGATGGACGTCCACTGCTGGACATAGGCCTCCTGAAATGACCGCCAAACACCACGATCTTGCGCCGCCTGGCGCCAGCGACTCCCCGCGACCCTCTTAATGTCGTCCGTCCACCTGGTGGGGGGTCGACCGACACTGCGCTTCCCGGTGCGTGGCCGCCATTCCAGCACCTTGGGTCCCCAACGTCCATCGGTCCTGCGAGCTATGTGCCCAGCCCATTGCCACATCAGCTTTGCGACACGTTGAGCTATGTCGGTTACTTTGGTTCTTTTGCGGATCTCCTTATTTCTGATTCGATCGCGCAAAGATACTCCGAGCATAGCTCTCTCCATCGCTCGCTGAGTGACCCTGAGCCTTCTTATGAGGCCCATAGTAAACGACCATGTCTCTGATCCGTAAGTTAACACTGGCAACACGCACTGTTCGAAGACTTTGGTCTTCAGGCACTGAGGGATGTTGGACGAGAAGACATCGCGGAGTTTCCCGAACGCCGCCCAGCCGAGTTGGATTCGGCGGTTCACCTCTTTCTCGAAATAAATATTCAATACGATCATCAATTCGATTTTCAATAGGTAGTTGAAAGTATCACTTTGCTATTGTTAAAAAGTCGCTACCCGTGGGGCAATAACAATTAGGAAATAGGGCTGAGGACTGCGCCTGTTGTCCGGCCTGCTTTAAAGCTCGTAGGTGCAATAAAGATAGCACGAGGTGGTTTTGTTATCTCCATTTTATTACCCTGTGGGCAGCGACTGTTTCACGATAGCATAACTACTATAACTCTGCATAAGCATAATCTACTTTTATCCCTTTCATACCTACATTTCAGACAAATGGTAGCTGCAGTAGTTCTCAACCATTAAATGACTGAATATCAATTAGGCTTCCGAACGATCTTTTTCGTATATAAATTCTATAGGTGGCTGCTGAGCGAACTACAGCGTGGCGTTACTGTTGGTGGCAACACAAGCATTTTTGGCGGCGATAAACTGGTGACATTTTTTGCAGGACAGATTAATTTGTTTTGCTATAATCCGGTACTTGAAAAGATTCTGTATGGTACAATATGCAGGAACACTGCCCACATGAAACACCACACACAATTTTCCAACACTTTCTTCGACGCACGTTTCGTTCCGACACCGGGACATCCTCAGGAAATGTTGACTTCACAATGCGAAATCGAAGAGTGAAGTAGAGTGTCATTTTTTGCGCCTACGCCCTGTCTAGGATATGTTTCTAGTATGATTGCATACTTGTAATAAAATATACAAGATGACCTCCAAAGTTCAAACATTCCGAGTGACACTGGCTGTGCAACGTCGGGATGCCCTGCGTGTACCGTGACGTCATCATTAACGTCTTAAACAATGCGCCGGCGCCACCATAATGAGGACATTACCAGACCAATCTAGCCACGGTAGTCCATATCTGCCTAGATATTTCATCATCGCTTAACATACGTATTATAGTGCACAAACAAAGGTACACTCTCTATCCCCTCTCTCTCATAGTCCGACAGCTGCAGCACGACCAGCGAGGAATCAGCTGAAACACCAACGGCTTTACGTGGTCTCCGAGGCACAGGGTTATAACACCAAATTCCAAACTCCGGGCTGCCTACTTACTAAGAATTTCGTGATATAGAAAAACTCAATACTATAAGTATTTTATTAGCTTGACCTGGAAATCGAACCCAGAACCGCGTGCTCTGCAGTCGAAACGCTCACTACTACGTCAAACATTGTACATAATTGACGTTTTAATTAAAAACCCCTGTAAGTTAGGCTTAAGTGAAACAAAAAATGACGTGATACTCCGGAAGTGAAAACTTAAACAGTTACTTGAGGTGTCGGTTACGGTAACGATGTCGCGAGTTCAATAGTTTTTTCCCATCTCAAAAATGCCCAATTCGTCTAAAAAAACTTTCATTAAAACTTTCAAATCCTAGGCTTCATTCTGTACAGTACACAGTACAGAGTCAAACTCAAAGTCAAAATATCTTTATTTCACATAGGCCTGACGTACAGGCTCTTGTAAAACGTCAATATGATATTTAACACATATAAATAACTACAAGTCTACTTAAAACTAAGTTTACGAGGGTTCAAACCCGCCCTGCACTGAGAAGAAGCCCACAACAAAATCAGCCGGGTTTTGTTTTCTGTTATCACCATTTCACAATGGCTCTTAAAAACTAATTGAGCTAGTATAATTAGGTACAGCAGTTCATTCACTCCCAAGGAAATCCTACGCTATTTTGTATACACAGTACAGAATGAAGCCTAGGATTGAAAGTAAGTACTTACCGAATTTAACTCGAACTCAAAATATCTTTCTTGTAAAACGTCAATATGGAATTTGTCGCATATGTATGGTGATAACTACAAGTCGACTTAAAGTTAAGTTTACGAGAAATGAACTGTAGATTAGTCATAACACCCCTCTTTGTGCATTCGTGTCGGTTAAGAGTTCCTCGGTACCAAAGTTGCGGTCAAACGCCTAAGTTATAGCCCCACGTCAGCGGCCGCGCTCGCTCCCCCAAATAAATGAAATTTAACAGAATGAGGGAAAAAAATCAATACCGCACTACTCAGTATCGGCCACTATCGCCTTAATTTACTGCCTTGATAAAAATAATGCCTCGATGTGGACGCACCTTTACTTTTCGCACTGTTGTTACTGTCTATCCTCGCTAGTGTGGAGTTGCCTTTATTAAAAAATTAAAGTACCTACTAAATGGTTAAATAAGTAGTGTATACTGTAGAAATACTTACGGGTACAGCAAACGTCAGATATTTTGAAAGTTGAGCATCCTACTGCCGCTCCGAGAGGTCGTCGAACCCGATGAAACATACAGACACACAGTCCGCCATCTTCCTCGAACGTCAAAATTCAAATTTCGAATCCGCGAACTGTCAAACTCGCGAACTTGGACAAACTTAAATTGGCACCCGCGCGCCGCCCCCGGTTCGTGATTTACTAGCTATTTTTTTACGTTTGTTATTATTGTAACACAGTTGTATAAAACGGTATAAAAATATTAAAATTATGAACGATGGCCAAAAACTTGTAAATGAAAACGAAATATAATAAATATATATTAATAATAATAATAAAAACGTTGGAGCCGCTCAGAGTGCGAGCGCCTACTGACTTAAAATTTTTGGGTATAAAAACATGCTACAATAGCCCGCGGGGCGCGCGAGCCCTCTTGATACTTGCGGAGGGCATTTCCTCCCTACGAAATTTCCCTTTTCCGCAGTTTTTCCGAAAACCTTTTTTGACGTGACAACGTCTTATAATTCGATAGAGCCGGCTGCACGCACAAAAAAACATGACTCATCCGGCGTTACCTCGCTCATGCGGCGTTACCTCGCTCGCGTTACCTCGCTCTGAGGCGTTCCATGTAAGGCTTGAAGTGCAAGCGAGAGTTGTCACGTTCAACTATCATCAGTAAACCGACTTTACAGACAACCAATTTTTTTTTATACTTACCGAAGCAATGACGAGAGAAGCAAGAGGTCACCACAAGGTGACATTTATTGGTGGTGGTTACACAAGGTGGTGTTATTGTTACAAGTTGTTGGATTCAGTTCAAAATCGTTTACGTCGTGGTCACGACCATACAATCTATATGTAGAGAGTACCCGAAAACGCATAAATCTATCAATTTCTTACCATTACTGTATCTTGTACTAGCACTGCTGGTAGGAAGTTTTGGCGAACTCCACCAGAATGGGTACCTATGAAATGACAAATATTAGATAGAGTAATTTCGTAGCATAGCTTAGCAACTGTACCTGGCGAAATTACCTCGCCACAATATCTCGCTGCACGCGGGGCAATAAAATGAGGGAACAGACTAGTTGTACTCTCTCGTCTCTCTCTAGTTCCTGTGCGATTACTTTGCCCATTGCGCGTGGAGTTGCACTCTCTGTCGAACTTATGGGTTTCATTGCACGCCTGCTGAGCAAGCGCCGTCCTTTTTTCCTATTTTTAACCGACTTCAAAAAAAAGGAGGAGGTTCTCAATTCGTCGGAATCTTTTTTTTTTATTTTTTTTATTTTTTTTTATGTATGTTCCCCGATTACTCGAAGATGCGTGGACCAATTTCAAAAATTCTTTTTTTGTTTGAAAGGGTATAATTCACAGATGGTCCCATTGTCATCAAGTCAGGATCTGATGATGGGATCCTGGAGAAATCGAGGGAACTCTTCAAATTTTATAAGCACACTTGAAGTGATTTGGGTATTGTTTGAAAGAGTAATTTTTTCCAGGTAGTCTTATCGTCATCAAGTCGGGATCTGATGATGGGATCTTGGTTAAATCGAGGGAACTCTTCAAATTTTGCTAGTATACTTGAAGCGATTTAGATATCTTTTATATTTACTATTGCATTTCTTTGCAGTCATCAAGTAATGACTGTATTCATCAAGTCAGGATCTGATGATGGGATCTTGGAGAAATTAAGGGAACTCTTCAGATTTTAGAAGCATACTTCAAGCGATGTGGGCATTTTTTCCATTGCCTTGCGCATTAGTTGTTTTCCACTAAAAAGTATAAAATAAAATGGAAATTTCTTTCCAAAAAACCAACTTCAAATGCCACTACAAAGAATGAAATAATTTTTAATGTACACCAATTCGAAGTCGGGCAATGTTTCGTTCATTCACTAATAGTCCTTCGTATTGTCGATAAATTTGTCGTTTCTTTGCACATCAAGTTTTATAATAAGAAGGACTAAACAAAACGTTGCCCGACTTCGAATTGGTGTACATTAAAAATTATTTCATTCTTTGTAGTGGCATTTGAAGTTGGTTTTTTGGAAAGAAATTTCCATTTTATAGCCCCGCGTGCAACGAGATATTGCTGCAAATATTGCACGTGTGTTAAGAATCAGTACCTATCTCCAGAAATTTCTCAAGCAACAGTGTCCTTCAATGCAAAACCAATAATGCTTCAAAATTACTGCTTCGCCGCAGAATATAAATGTTTGACACCTCGACGGTACTTAGCCAACCTAAGTCCTAAAACCTGTAAAAACTAATTTTAACTTTTAATATATTGGTAGATTTTCATAAAATTAACCAACGACTATTGATTAAAACAGTTACCAAGCTTTATATCCACACCAGTTAAGTAGTCAACAAGAAAAGCTCAAAAAAAGCTCTTCTGTATTTTCCCACAAATATATCATTTTTGAACAACCTCTAAAGCCAAATCCCTAAGTTTTCACCCTTCCCCAATTATAATGAAATTAAAGTTTTTGTAATAAAAAAGGAGAAAGCTCAACTTTTCAGGAGACCCAAAAACTTAAAAAAAAAACATAATTTAACAAAAAAAATCCATCATAGTATAGATATTTCAATCCACGAAGACGCGCCCCACTCTGTCATTGTTTATGTTTGATTCGTTTGGAGTTTGACGGAGTGGGGCGCATCATCGTAGACTACGGCCAACACCAAACGACGATAAAACGAAATGACGAAAAATCTGATCGTAACAGTAATTTGAATATCCTTACAGCACGGTACGGTTTTTGCTTCTTGCAAATACTACATCAAAAATAAGTAGCAAAAAAGAAGCTATTTTTTTCCACAAGTGATACAAAAATGTAGCAATAGAATTATCTGTTCTCTGAGTAGAATTATCACAATGGTACAGTGGTCTTCATGAGGAAAAATGCAAGTCTTAATAGGCTTTCCTCTTGGCCTTTAATACTACATGATATCAATCAGGCTATAACTAGGCTAATCTTTTAATTTGATTTTATAGTTACACAACGTTCGAATGTGTATAAAAAAGTAACAAAAAGAAACGAAGGAAAGGAAATTTACTCTCCTGGGCCTGTACAAGATTACGTAATTTAATAAACTATTTTGCTTCTAATAAAAACTCTGTGCAACTCTATATAAATACTCCATTAAAAAAATTACACAATCTTCGTTTCCTGTCTAAGCAATATTCCTCTCAGAATGTTACAGGATGTTTTCTCCATAGATAGATAGATAAACACTTTATTGCACACCACAGAATAAAAATATAAAAAAAGGATCCATAGGATTTAAATACAATCGTCATAGAAACCATTTTGCTTTTGAAATATGTAATGTATGTAGGGTAGTTGCGAAATAAGTGTATAGGCTTGACATGGTGAAGTAATCTTCTGTTAATGATAAGATGCTTCTATTGTCACCAGCGTATTGTGGTCTTCTCCATGGGGAACGAGTCCCAAGGGGGGTACGGGCCTCGAGGCTTGCCGTCTTTTAGCCCCGGTAAGGGGCTAAGGCCTCATCTCCTTTTGTTGTGGCCTGATCAACAGCAGTGAGGCCATGCTGTAGTTCACTCAGCAGCCACCTATGGAAATGACAGATGGCACTACTGTTTGCTTGTACGAAAAAGGTTTACGTAAATCGTTCGGATTTCCATATAACACATATAAAGGAACTTGAGGAAGGTTTCTTATCGATACTATAAACCGACTTTACAAACATTTTTTTTTATTCTAGGTAAAAAAAGTGAAAGTTTCCAGTATCAAGACTACCCAGTCCTCGCACCGCACGCATGTGTGCGTGTGAGGGGGCGCCGGGCGCGTGCTGGCGGTGGGGGGGGAGCAAAATTTTTCGTTTTTCGCCCACTTTTCCGTCCCGCTCTAGTTTTTCCTCTCCCTCATTTTTTCTTCGCCGGCTTTCTTCCTAGTGCCCCACCACATGTGTGCTGGAGGCAGTATGAGGAAAAGTTTTCGATGAAAATCCATTTCCGGTTTGATTTGAAACACTATTTCAGTCTATGAGTAGTTATTTTCGCGAACATCCGAAAGAAAGTCCATTTTAAAAATGCATATCACCGATTCGGCGGGATTCGTAAAAACCAAAATTCACGCATGCGGAGCCGCTTTACATTTTAGTATAATTACGGTTAGGTTAGGTAAGACCTGTAATTGATTGATCTAGCTATAAGGCCGCCTTTGTGCTCACTATATTCCGTTATATTGTTTTTCTCTATCTTTATTTTTTGTACGTGTGTGCAAAAAAAAAATATAAATAAAGAAATTAAATCCCTACAGCCCACTTCAGAATTCAAAACAGAACAGGATAGCACTATTTTAAGGCTTTGAAGCCTTAAATTAGTCTATTTGATTTTATTACTCATTTTTACGATCCGAATTTTCACAGTAAATACCACAGATCAGACAAGGTACACATTTATGTAATATCCTACTGTAGAACAATGTAAAACAATGTCACTAGAAAAAAATCTCACTTCAATTAAATGATCAGCTGTTATCTGAACACAACGGCTATCTTGTCCTTTATAATTGTCCTTTTTTATTATACGGGTTTATATGTATAGGTTTAAAGCTGCTATAAGATATAGAGCCATTATTAGAGCGTTATAGCACTACTGCACGTTTGTGAATATTTGTTTAAGAATTTGCTAATTACATAGCTTATAAAGCTTCTACCTATATATTTTTTTGTGAATAAGACCTTAAGAGTATGCAGTATATCGTTGAAGTTCCTTATGGAACAAATAAATAAAATAAGTTAACGATAAGGAAATGTTTAATGAAAAGCGCTTTATCCTCAGAGTTAGCATATACTACAAGAAGCGTGCGGCGCCCGCCCTTGCCCCCACAGCGCCTTGCCGCTATACAGCGTGCTCCGAATATTGTTGCGATTGTATTTAAAAAAATAATTAAATGTTAAAAGATGCGTAAGCTCAGTGGTTAAGACCTCCGCTTTATATTTTATGTTCTTTTGTTCGAGACCCAGGCACACACGTTTGACTTTTCGGAGCTAAGTGAGTACAAAATACACCTACCTTTTTTATTATAGATAGGCTTGCGATTGACGATAATCATGCCTGATGGAAAGCAATGATGAGGTCTAGGTTGGAGCGCGCTTGCCTAGAAAATGCCTATTCAGTATTCACTCTTCTCTTGAAGGCACCTAGGTTTTACTTGATTGGAAACACGGAGGCTGGAAAAGCGTTCCACACCTTACGCCTGTAGCACACCTCCGCTGCGAAACAACAACTGCGAAACCGCTGCGTGAGTTTTCGTATATCAGAAACGTGAAAGAAAAAAGAAAACTAACTACCTCCTTAAAGGTAAAGGAAAACATCGTTCAACTTACATGTTTTACATTTTCAATAATATTATCTAAGGCGTGTCGAGACTGGAAATTTGCCATTATGCCAAACCATACAGCCAATAATTATGAAACTCTGTCAATGGACGGAAACGTTGTTCTAGACTCATGTCCTAAAAATTTTATTACGTCGAACGACTAATTACCAAGGAGCAGAAATAAGAGGAAACAAAATTATGCCTAACCCTTCTCATTTTGAGAGGAGATCTACCTACCCAGTAGGTAGTATAAATATAATTCAATAATTTTGTCACGATGCTCTTTATTTATTTTTTAATTTTGTCTATTTAAAGAGCCTTGCAATGTTCCATCGAATCATTAGAAAATCTATTTTTTATAATTTGATTGTAATGACACTTACACTAAACCTTTATCCATATGTGGTTGATGTTCAGCGAACTCGAACGAAACGTTTTCTTGATACGTACCGCTAAGGTGTGGAACAACCTTCCAGCTTCCGTGTTTCTAGCCACGTATAATCTGGGTGCCTTCAAGAAAAGAGTGAATAGGCATTTTCTAGGCAAGCGCGCTCCATCCTAGACCTCATCATTTCTGCCCATCAGACATGATTGTAGTCAAGCGCAAGCCTATCAATAATGATAAAAAAAAGAAGCACATAGCAACAGAACAGCCAGCAAACAAAATACGGCCCTTCGCACACGGCTCGTAAGTGTAAGCGTAGCGTAAGCGTATCGTTATGACGCTACGCATAACAATCACGCCTTCTACGATTCGCTACAACAGCGCTTCTTCTGCGGACATGTTTGAAAATGTTCGTGCTTGTACGCTACGCTTACCGCTTACCGCTTACCAGCCGTGTGCAAAGTGGTTTAGAAGCTCAAATCCAAGGCCACAAATCACCAGCAACGAGGCATGTCTCCGAGCACCCTGTACACCCTGAACAGAACTAGGAAACGAGGGGGTAAGTACACACTCCCACCCCCCTCGGGGAGTACATGGCAAATACGCGAAAGCAATAGGACTTTTAAAAATTCTCCAGAAATATGATTTATATGTTGACGGCAAGAACGCCTCCTTTTCTCTTGCTCAAGGACGGGCCTGATTCGATTTTTAAACCGCCCCGACAGAATTTATTTTTGAGCGAAAACTTCATTGTTTTTTTTTTCTCCCCGCTCCGGCCTTACGCCGCTGTTTTGTAATTTATTCGCTTATTGTTTACGAAACAACCTGTATATATATCGTGATTTTTGAATTATTAAAGCCAGATCGCGGCACGTGTATTAGAAATTAATATTGTTTTTGTAAGTGAATAAATATTAAAAATATTTAAATTGAAGTACTCATAGAGTTTTGTTCACAGGAACGGTTTCGGAATTAAAGTTTTGTTCCGAGAAACCGTTTTCCAATTACTGAAAGGTTATATTGGTTTTGGAAGGAAACACGTGTATCTTTAAATAATATCTTAGAGCCAAGTTTTTAGGGCGGCGTTCTCAAAGAAATGAAAGTTATTTTTTCTTTACAAGTTAGGACTTAACTGCGATCTCATCTGATGATAAGTGATGATGCAGCCGAAGTTGCTATCGTACTACTTAGAAGGGGTAGGTAGCTCCAATTGTTACACAGCATTACGCCGGAACGCTAAATTGCTTGGCAGTGCGTATTTGCTGGTAGGCTGGTAATTTTGCATGGCCGAAACCCTACATAATATGCAGACAAACGGATTTTAAGTTCAACGTAGTTTTTTTTGTATAGTTACAAAAAATCTCCCAATGAAAATGAAAATGAAAATGAAAATATTTATTTTTCACATAGGCCTAAATAACAGGCTCTTATGAAAAGTCAAAACTCTACCGCCAGGTTCGGAAAGCAGGTTTGCACCGAGAAGAACTGGCAAGAAACTCGGCACTTGCTCTTTTCAAAAATGTCATTGTTATAATACAAGATTTCTTATAGATTATGAAAAATTATAACATATTTTTAAGATATCTCGTGAGGAGATGGAAGCATATTTCTATCATTCCAAGAATCATTGTCGTTAAGAAATTCTTCAATGGTATAGTAACCATGATTAATTAAATGTTTCTTGACAGTGTCTTTAAACCTGTGCAAAGGTAAGTCCAAAACAGACTTCGGAATCATATTGTAGAAGCGTACACTCAACCCCACAAATGACCTCTGTACCTTACGCAAACGGTGTGGCACTATAACTAACTTATGTCCTCCATTTCTAATTGGACGATTACTTATATCTATCCGTTGCTTATAATTATTAATATTTTGACGAACAAATAGTAAGCAATTATAAATGTATTGAGATGCCACTGTAAGAATACCTATTTCTTTAAATTTTTGGCGAAGAGATTCGCGTGGCTTCATTTTGTATATGGCTCTAATTGCTCTCTTTTGTAATACAAATATGGTTTGAATATCAGCAGCTTTGCCCCACAATAGAATACCATAGGACATAAAATACGTGACATACGGGCAGACAAAAAGAATGTATGTCAAGCGTAATACATACACTAGTACATATAAATTTTTTTTACTCTATACAGGTTAGTACTTGACTGCGATGTCACTTGATGGTAAGTGATGATGCAGCCTAAGATGTTAGCGTACTAAGGAAGTACTTGGAAGGGTAAGTAAATTTACCCCAACGGTTTCTACAAGCATCGCACCGGAACGTTAATCGCTTGGCGGTGCGTCTTTGCTGGTAGGGTGGTAACCACGGCCGAAGCCTCTCCTACCAGACCAGACCTGAGCCAATTTAGAAATTATAAAATTCCAAAGTGGCCCGTGGCGGAAATCGAACCCGCGACCTCCCACTCGAATCCGAGCGCGCCGCCACTGCGCCAGGGAGGTCGTCAAAATTACAAGGTTATACAAATGATGCCAGTTTCCCATATTTTATACAAATAGTACAGTACTGCAGCGGCTAACAAAAGAGGCATTGATGGACGAACGTGTGAATGTGGGCCGAGGCAGCGCCGAAGCACACATACGTGAGTCTATCACTGCCTACTTATGGCTAAAGCTTGTATGGGACTTTTCTCAATCAATGCGTAATATTTCAATCCACGAAAACGCGCCCCACTCTGTCAAATTCGCTTAAATTTCCATTAGGAATTTTGACAGAGTGGGGCGCGTCTTCTTGGATTGAAATATCTATGCAGCTTTGTTTAATATTCCACGCATTGTTTGAAGAAAAGTCCACCGGACTTATTCTCAGTCCGCTGCGCTCGCTGATCGCTCGCGATTCCGCGGGCTCGAATCGCAGCGTGGCGGAGTCACCGGATTTGACACCACGGACCAGCAATGGTCCCACCCAGTGCCCCGCCTGTAGTTGCAGGCGGCGCCGACACCACTGAAGGGGGCCATCGCCCCGAACAGTTACCCCGGGACCCGCAAGGGTCCGCGTGGACGACCCGGATGTGTGATGTGTGAAGAAAAGTCCTATACAAGCCTTGGACTCACCATGGTCTTGGTGGTGGAAAATGCCTCTTTTGCTGGCCTCTGCAGTAATGTACTATATATTAAAATTTTGACTGATATTACAAAATTCTAACAAGAAAGCGCTGACAGCGGCTTGCTTCGATTTATCTGAATAATAATTGTTCGACTCATAGAAACTCGCAGACAAAAATTACCAAACTGTAATTAATACAGTCATACAGTGTGAGTCTTCATAATGTGCACATATTGAAATGAGGGAAACTATGCTTAATTTTATCGACGGAAAACTTATTAAAAAAAAATTGTTCGCTACTATGACCCTTGTGTAAACAAAACGGTGTAAGTAACTTTTAAACTAAATGATCTATCACGATGAATCAAACTTATTAATGATTGGAAGTAATGGTCCGTCCTCATGAAATGAAAATTGTGGAAAAAAATTACCCTCAATGGAAAATACACGTGTTTTTAATAAAATTTCTGTCTTTTTTACTAATTTTTACAATAATCGTAAAATTTCTTAATAACATGCCACCATTGTGTGCCTTTTTTATTACTTTAAATTATTCCTCATCGTATTAGCTACCTAATGGTAAAAATTGCATGCTTATTTTTAAAAATTCCAAAAAAAAAAAAAAGTTTTTTTTTAATACGTTTTCCGTCGATAAAATTAAGCATAGTTTCCCTCATTTCAATATGTGCACATTATGAAGACTCACACTGTATAACCGCAAATTCCTTTCGAAGTCGGGATTCGTATCTGTGACACCCGATAAACGTCCAAACGTCCCAACCTTTGGCCATCACAACACAAAGTCATTATGCCCTTGACACCAATAAGAATCATCAGGATATGGCATAAAAACAATTTACGTAAACCATCATACAATTAAACAGTATCGCCGTCTGTCAAAATTTTATAGGTGGCCGCTGAGCGAACTACAGCGTGGCTTCACTGTTGGTGGCAAAACAAGCATTTTTGGCACCGATAAACTGGCGACAGTTTTTCCCGCCGCCCGCCCTGTCTAGGATATATGTCTATTGATCTATATTGCCCTTGACTTACCTCGCGGGCTGGGAAGATTTTTACGACATCACTACTACACTGGCTTTGCGGTATTTATACTAATATTATAAATCTGAAGAATTTGTTTGTATATTTTTTGTTTATTTGTTTGTTTGCTTGCTTGTTTATTTGTTTGAGCGCGCCAGTCTCAGGAACTACTGGTTTAAAAATTATTTTCACGTTGGAAAGTCCATGTATCGATAAAGACTAGTCTTCATCGATATATAATATCTAAAAAAAATATATAAAAAAATCCCGGCAAAATGCATGCTGAATATTCACCATAGAGGTGTTAATTGTCCTATCCTATCTCCCTTATAATAATTCCCTCACTTATTCATAGATATACATATTTTAATCCAGGAAGACGCGCCCCACTCTGTCGAATCGCTTATCTTTCATTCAATTCACATCGAGTTTGACAGAGTGGGGCGCGTCATCGTGAATTGAAATATCTATACTTAGCAGTGATAGTTCATTGGTTCTCGGTTCTCAGTTTAAAACTGCTTTTATACCGTGGTGATAACCCCCATCAATATCGGTCCATCCATTAAGGCGGTTCATGCGTTAGTATTATGCTTGAGTCAAAATTTACGATTTCCGAAGGAACATAAAATAGTTACGTGTTCAATTTCTTTTTTTTTCTTTTCTTTCCATGTTTCTTAACACAAACTTATAACAATGACATATTTAGAAAATTAATAACATTTACTAAAAAGTGTCTCAAAAAAAACACGATTTTCCTAGATTTTCATTCAAAAACCATAAACCGAAAAGTGTCATTTTTAGCTTTTTTCGATAAATTAAACGTATTATTTTAGGATAAAATCCAAGATATTTTGTTATTTCTGAATTACAGTAATTTAACACAATTAATATTCAATGTCACTGGTTATTTATTATTTTAATAAGTAGTATATTTATTTTACTGTAATTTTTTTTGTACTAGCATTATCAGCGCAAAATTGCGTCAGCGCCAACGCAAAACCAATTTAGTATATCAAGAAACGCGATGCGCGCCGTTTTGCATGAACGCTCTTAAGTTGAGAGCTACAATGCCACAGATAGACGCACAGTCAGACAGACAGACATCGACGTCAAACTTATAACACCCCTCTTTTGTGTCGGAGTTAAAAAGAGAAATAAATGACTTCTTCGGAGAATAGGGGGGAACGGAATTTTTTACCGTCATTTTTTCCCAATAAACGAAAAACTATCACACGTAAAAATAAATAAAAATCCGTTTCATAATCAAAAAATAAAGCCCTTTCAAATGATCCCCCACACAATATAGTTATCTCACATTGAAACCCGTTTTGCTCCCTTTTAAATAAGAATAATTAATATAGTTTTCAATTATTTTTTTCAATGGTGTTGGGCCACTAACATATACCGCTATTCCAAATCTTATAACGATAGCTTTTATAATTACTAATATAATCGAGTGTGACAGACAGACTGACAAACGGACGGAGAAAGTCTCACCATAATGGTACCATTTTCACCAAAATAATCGAATAAATAATAGCAATTAATTAGAGGCCTCTAAATCGGCATGTTTTTCACATTTTTTTTATTATAAGCCTGAGCCAGATCTCTTAATAACATTTTCAATTTCATTTTCCACTAAAACAAAGCGATGGAAAAACATTTTCTCGTTCAAACAGCGAGTACCTTCCAAGTTACACGTGTATGAATTTAATATCCCTCGCAGTGGCTCATACCGCGGGGTTGCGTGTTGTTTTTAATTTATTTTGTGCGCTTGACGACAATCATGCCTACGAGAGTCTTCTTGACTGACCAAGGTCAGTTAGGGGCCTCTTTGCTCGGCATTTCCTCACAGGTCCTTGCAACCTTCAATTTATATATTCGAAGTATGCAAGTTTGAAAGAACGTCAAATCATACATAATATTTGGACAAACCGCGCCGATACCCCGAAGACTCAAAAAACAAACTGCAATTGCCACAGTCGAAATTAACTCTTCATAGTAAGAGTCCATATATCAAAATATACAACCACCTCCATAACTATATCAGGAACGAAAATGAAGAAAAATATTTTTAAAATCGTTAAAGACTACCTTATTTAAAAAAGTTACTACTCAATTGATGACTATATGAAGGATGACAAAATCGGTCCCCCGACCAATTATTAAAAACAGCAACGCCCAAACAGGGTCTCTTGTACCTATAACAATAGAAAGAACCAAATATTGTACATGAAAGCTGAAATAAATGAAATGAAATAATACCGATAGATCGCTAAGGTTACAAAAAGTATTAAACTTCACAAGTTACCAAAATAAATCATGAAAAGTTACCAAGTTACCTGGTTCCTTCTGTATTGACCTGGGTGGCCAAAGTCGCGCCTATAATGCGTAAGCCTTGCGGTATTCCGTACACAGTGCAATTTTCTTGTCCGGGCGTGGTATCAGCCCCTGGAGTAGTCCTGTTATAGTAGTGTTATTATCTCGCTGCAGACTCGGTCATAAATCATTCGAGTGTTTCGCTTTTGTTGTTCTTTGTTGAGTTGTGCATAATGCACAACAAAAGCGAAACACTCGAATGATTTATGACCGAGTCTGCAGCGAGATAATAACACTACTATAGGCGCCATTGTCACCAATCATGCCTTATATATCTGTCCAATGATAATCGAAAGGCTTGCGCTTGACTACAATCATGTCTGATGGACAGAAATGATGAGGTCTAGGATGGAGCGCGCTGGCCAAGAAAATGCCTATTCAGTAATTCACTCATCTCTGGAAGGCACCCAGATTGTACTTGGCTGGGAACACAGAGGCTGAAAGAGCGTTCCACACCTTAGCGGTTCGTGTCAGAAACGTGGATATTCATGCGCGAAGCCGCGCGCCACAGATAGTAATGAATAATTTGTAATACTGATGATGATCACTTATCATCAAGGGCGTAAGGTCGCCATTTACCCAAAACTGTAATTGGGTATTTGACTCCAATTTTTATTACTTTATTATAAACTAGGGTAAAAATAATGACGACCACTGAAAAAACTAATTAAATCTATCAAATACCAAAAAAGTTATAAGCATTTAAATATTTCTCGTTAGACAGAGATAGCGATATTAACGGCCTACAAGCCGTATTTAGGTGATTTTGAGTGAAGTTTTACGTAAAAACTATAAAGTCAATTACTCTCAAATTTAAACGTCATGTATTTTGGGTCTTTAATCTAAAATCGCTAAGAAGCAGAAACACGATTGGATAAAATTTTCTCGATAGAAAGTTCTCCCAAAAGTTGGTCCAAAATCTCAGTTTTCCTGTTATATATCGGAAACTGCAATTGATGTCATTGTAATTTTTGTTTTATTGTGTCGGTAATAACAATATTCAAAAACGCTGAGAACCGATTTTTGATAACTGGCTTAGTTTTTGAGTAATTAGGTAAAAGGTTGTTTTTCTGTTATATTCTTCCGTGACGCTGCATGTCGCACCTACCAACGTATCCGTGAGAGTGAGAAAGACAAAAATAAATTCAATGAATCCCCTTAAATTGTGACGTCACACCTCATGAATGCCATAGTAGTTTCGTGCGGCTTCATACAAATTTCCGTTTTGCGAGAAAGGGATATAAGACCCTACCACTCCAAAATTAAAATGCCTGTAACTTCTTAAATCTTTGTTGGATTTTAATTTTTTTTCAGCGTACGTCATTATTTTTATTGTAGTTTATAATAAAGTAATAGTATTTATCAAATTCAAAAGTAGGAAAATACCAAGACGGACAAACAGTCTGTTCGGAGATTTTATTATTTTACACGTGTTCTTAAGTTACTTAATAGTAATACTTATTCCGGAATAATAATATTATTAAAGAAGTTTATTCAGAATTTGTGGACCAATATTATGGGTACTATGGGGCGTCGAATCAGACATAGAAATAATTGGCAAAGTGCGAGTGTCTTACGCACTAAGGTTTCAAGTACAAAACTTTTTTTACGGTTCCGTACCCAAAGAGTAAAAATGGAACCCTATTACTAAAACTCTGCCGCCCGTATGTCCATCTGTCCGTCTGTCACCAAACTGTTTCTCTTAAGCTTTGTTATTTAGATAGTTGAAAGAAGGTGGCGCCAAGTTTTTCATGGATCAACACCAAAATATTCTAGGAAATTACAATAGTGTTTTTTGAGAACCATTGGCACTAGGAATTTATTTTTGCATACAAACTTTTCAATGCACATTTCCTATAGGTACAAATTTTATTGTAAGCACAACTTTGGAATCTGGATGTAATTAAAAAAAATAATAATTGTAGGGGTTAATGTGGAGACCGTAGTCCATAAAAAAAGTTTTGCATTGGAATCAGTTTTGTACGGAATCCCATACATCTATGGTCAACGCTTGGCCAATTTTTTAAGCTCACAGCTTTTACGCGTACGAAGCGGTTTGATTCCTCGTTCCTGATACGCACTGCAAAGGCCTGGAATACCCTCCCAGGCAGTGTCTTTCCTGCCACTTACAACCCGGGTGCCTTCAAATCAAGAGTGAATAGGCATCTTCTAGGCAAGCGCGTTCCACCTTAGACTGTATCATCACTTTCCGTGAGGTGTGATCACAGTCAAGCGCTAGCCTATATAGTATATAAAAAAAATCTTTGTTTCAATTGTGCTATATGGCACTTTGCATAGGATGTGGTAAGACAGTAAAAGTGTTTTTTAAGTGTTCTGTAAAGTTTTTTAAGTGTTAAACGATAAACGTTTCATGTGCGGAACCCTAAAACCCGGAAATTTTATTATGGCACGGACTAGTAACAAGTAGTATTGATCCAAATTTCATTTTAAAGGTATTTCCCGAGTCAAAATTGAAGAAATTATATAAGTGAAGACCTTTAAGTCCGAAAAATAGTCTCTCGGGAAACTGTTTGTGTTCTATACAGCCTAGACGATGGAAATGTTCGTGTGGCCACTAACTGGGCGAGTTAGAAATATTAAATGTCTGCGTTGAGTACCTACCAAATGTTATCAAAAACATTTTCATGTAAAATGTTGCCAAGACGAGACCATATGGCGGTACTGTCAAAATGTATCAAATCACATGAATGGCCAAGCTTCTAACGCTACAAGCCCTAACTTTACAAACTCAACAGTCCAACTCAACAGTCCAACTCAACCCCTTAGTCAAAATGAGTGATCATAAAAATAAGAAATTATGTCTCTGCGCAAAAACCCCAAGCGGTTTATGTGGGGACTACTCATCTAGTTGTAAAAATTGTTTTTTGTAATATCTTGAATACTAAATAAATAAATAATAATAAAAAAAAAACAATTGAGCGCTTCGAGAAAAGTTAGGTTAGGTTAGGTAGCCCTTGCGCTTAGTTTGGCTCGTCTTGCTTTCAGATAACATTTTAGAATCCTTCTTTCCATTCCATCTTCCATCTTCTCTCGACACAATAACTTGAGAACAACTTTACCGATTACTTTTCCGCTACTTTGGTCCTTACGGAATTTTTTTTTGAATTATGGGAGGAAATTTTTTTTGTCTGGTTCGGCCAGACCAGCCAGGCCGGCTGGCTTCGGCCGTGGTTACCACCCTACCAGCAAAGACGCACCGCCAAGCGATTTAGCGTTCCGGCGCGATGCTGTGTAGAAACTGTTGGGGGTAAATCACTTACCCTTCCAAGTTAGTACGATAACATCTTAGACTGCATCATCACTTACCATCAGGTGAGATCGCAGTCAAGTACTAACTTGTATAGAATTAAAAAATAAAAAAAATTGCGTCGAAAATCACGCAGACGGAAATACGGTCAACACCAAGTTCAGAATAATTAAAAAAAACACTCTGGGGCCGACAAAAGTGAAAACTTCAACATTTAAACAATTGAACAATTACCAATAAAAATTGAATAATTATCGCTACTTATATAGAGGTGTCGATTACGGTAACAAGTCCAATGTAGGCTCTTTGTGGGTATTTTTGAGATGGGTATCTCAAAAATACCCACAAAGAGCCTAAAGATGTTTTCATTTTTGACGACCGAATGACGTAGTGGTAGCGAACCTGCCGTCTGCGCCTGAGGTCGTGGGTTCGATTCCCACTACTGGTAAATGTTTGTGTGATGAGCATGAATGCTTTCCAGTGTCTGGGTGTTTTCCAATATATTATATTCATGTATATTAGTATGTATGTATATTTATCAGTCATCTAGCACCCATAACACAAGCTATCGCTTACTTTGGGGCTAGATTGCGACGTGTAAAATGTCCCGTATATATATATTTAAAAAAAAGTTCCTCTGGGTGCGTTACCCTGTCTTCATGGCCGCGCTCACCCCTATATCCGCCACCCCGTCCCAAGGCGCTTATTTCGCTCGCTTTAAAATATATTTCCCTTCGCCCCGTGCCCTACATCCCGGCGAATATTAAGATATGTACCGACTGAATGTCTCCCGTACTCCCGCCATTCCTCCGACTTCACTGCAGCCCATCGATGTTCAATTTTTGGGCCTTTTGCACCTTTGTTTGCCAATAAGTATGTACTTCGACATAGTACGTTTGACCTAAGACATGGTCTTTTACTATGAACCTCATAAGAAGGCTGAGTGTCACTGAGCGGGCGATGGAGTGAGCTATGCTCGGAGTTTCTCTACGTGATCAAATCAGAAATGAGGAGATCCGTCACCGATATAGCTCAAAGTATCACGAAGCTGAATTGGCAATGGAGAGACACATAGGTTGTAGAACCGACGGACGTTGGGAACCCAAGGTGCTGGAATGGCGACCCTACACGGGAAAGCACGTGTTGTCAGATCTCCAACCAGATGGACTGATGACTTTAAAAGGGAAGGCGCTAAATACACGTGGCACCATCACAGTGGCACCATACTGAATCACAGTGGATACAAGTGACCGTGCGGGCTGGAAATCATTGCAGAAGGCCTTTGTCCAGTAGTGGACGTCGGACGCTTCGTCTGCGGACGTTTGAAAATGTTCGTGCTCGTACTGCTCCCGTCGTACGTGAGGATACCGCTACGCTTACGCTTACGCTTACGAGCCGTGTGCGAACGGGCTTACTTAGCTTACTATCGTATTTCGAATAACACCGTAATGTAAAAAAAATCGAATTACGTTTGCGTAGTGTTTTTACTCGAGCTAGGAAGACCGGAATGAACATAGGACCTCATAGCTTGGAGCTGTACGTAATACCCACTAACCCACAGAGGCAGGAATTAACATCTTTCACATAGTATTAAAAAAAATCTAACTTATCTGGCCGTATTTTGTGAGCTATATATTTACTACGCGTTTCGTAGACTGCGTAGCTCCTGCTACGGTGGGCGCGAAGCGTAGCGCGTAGACTTACCATACCAACCCCTTTATTTATTACAATTGCTTCATGCACATGCTTACAATTTATCAGTGAAGTGAGTCGATTTCTTCGAGTTTTTGTCATTTTCCAGTTTCAACATTTGATTTGTGAAGCTCTCAAGATTTTGCCAGGTATTATTTCGCAGTGAATCACAAGTGAACAGGAATCTGAGGGCTTACGCAAGGACAGGACAGTAGGCTTAGTCCCGGGCATCGAACCCTCACGATCCATTGTCCAACATTCTAACCACTAGACCGCTCTATGCATGGCATAGTGATGCATGTATTTGTACTAGATATCTTATTTAGGTATAACGAATGTGTTTCATATTATTTCATGAATATTTCCGTGTCGCGACAAAAAAATGTCTAGGTATATCTATAGTAATTTTATTTTCTTTGCCAAACATATATATTTTGGCAGCATTATGAGATTTGAATTAGTTTTTTTTCAATTTTTATTGGGTCTCATAATGCACATTTTGTTAGTTGTTTAGTTGTTAGTTCAAGCTTTCTGCACTCCTTCTTCATGGCATGCAAAAGTGGTCCAAAACTCTCTCTTTAGGGGTAGTTTGCGCGAACTCTCCAGAACATCATTAGTGGTGCGAATTAAACAAATCAAATGAAAGCTCTGACGGGAACACATACATCTAAAACTATCTCCTATCCACCCCCACCCTTGTGCGCGTACAAAAATTCTACCCCTCAAGCCACCCCCTCCCCCCTTCCCCGCCACGCTTTCACGGTTCTAATTTTTGGGGAATTTGGGGCATATTCGTAAATATGAAATGGAAAAAATATTTCGCGGTCCCCTCGACTTTGTACTCTATTACGAGGGTGGTAAAGTCGCTTCCGCGTTGGGGGGGAGTTGGAAAAAAAATTACTTCATATGTCGTCCTTAAGACGGAGCGCCTCGATCTTCGTATGTGTGTATGTGCTGAGGACAGGGGAGGTATGGAGACGGCCATTTCAGGAATTGGTCGCTGAAAAACTAAAAACTTGTACCTTCGTGCTGTAAGGTAAATAGTAATTGGAAAATAGACATATAGGACAGGCTGGACGTCTTAAAAAAATGTCGCCAGTTTATTGGTGACAAAATGCTTGTTTTGCCACCAACACTAAGGCCACGCAGTAGTTCGCTCAGGAGTCACCTTTAGAATTTTGATAGTGGCGCTACAGTTTTCTTGTACGAAAAAGGTTTACGTAAATCATTCGGATTTTGCCCATATCCTGAGGTTTCGATGACTTGGGATAAAGCATAGGCTTCTACCACCTTCCTGGCACCATTGCCGCATAAAAATGGGAGGTCTAGATTGATATTATTGATATATAGAGCGTAAAATTGAATGTAGTTCAAAAAGCAACATGACTTGTTGGTCCGGAATTCGTTCTAGGACACTCAACATTCTTCTCCAGCACTACATCTCGAGAACGTCTTTTTTTCTCTTTCTTGCACTTTCGCGCAGGGTGCATGTCTCCGAAGGGGAGAGAAGATGTCGAAATGACGAATTCTGGGGGCCTACCACCAAGGCTTAAAGTAACGTTATTTCAACCTTGAAACAAAGCATTCCTGCAATATGATTTTGGTGGAGACCGGGCCTTATTCTTGCTGCGGCACCTGATAGTAAGTGATGATTTACTTGACTGTGTATCGTAATTCGTAGCGGTTAGCAACCATTAACCATTCTACACAGCATCGCACCGGCTCGCGCTAAATTGCCACGGCCGAAGCCTCCCAACAGACCAGACAAACCTATTTAGAAATCATAAACATCTGTGTAAAGGTAAATTTAAGTTTTTAATATTTTGTTCATATTTACATTTGTGAAATTATGAGCATTTACATTTATTGTGGGCAATAAGTAATGAGCTACCTGAATGTTGCTATTTAAGTACTTAAATGATTTTGTGGAGTGAATCTTCTGTACCGTTAAAGGTACATACTATGGTATTGTGTAAAGCTAAAGGTACTATATTTTAGTATTGTGTGGTACAAATAACTTTCGCTCATCGTCTCCACAGTCGGCTGTTTCCATCAAGCGGCGATATATAGCTCGCGTTGTAGCTACGCGAGCAAATATATAATATTTTCCTATATGTAACTTTCATCATTTATACTTTATTACTATATAACTGAACAACTATTCATACGAAACAAAGTGTTTGTCTACGAACGTGTGTGTGAAGCCCGTGTGTGTGCGTTCAATTAAAGATTTTCTTAATAAGAAACGGGGGTGGAATGGAATCGGACACATCTTATAGTATTATTATTATATTTTTCTTAATATCCTTCGCTCGTTCGCTGTGTCGATCCGTGACTCTGGATTTTCAAGCTTCTGTACGAAATACTGAGTTAAGTAGGTATTTAAAACTATTATCATGATTTAACTCATTATAGGTTAAGTATTAGTTTTTTTATCAGAAAAATTTCAAAATCCATCTTAGGTATAAGTAGGTGTGGAATATAGATCATTTAAAAGGCACATGGAGCATTGCCATGCATGGCATGGCTAAATTGTGACACGACACAATTTTCAAGAAAAATATTTCTTGAAAACTTTACTACCAAGTAGGTACTTACTTGTAAGTACTTAGTAGTAGTAGGTAATAGAGCCTTCTGGCTTCTGTATCATCATCTCGCTATGTTACGCTATAAATATGTAACGGTACGGAACCCTTGTGCACGAGCCTGACTCGCACTTAGCCGATTATTATCTAAGATTTCGTTCGCAAAATATTTTTACAATGTTTATTTTCTTCGGAGTCCCATTATCCGAGTCAATATTAATAACTAAGTAGTAAGTTCTTCGACCTACTTAAAATGTCATTGAAAGTGTATTGAAGTTGATAATTACAAAGCACTAAACAGCTAGAAAAATATGTAAGTTTACGTCTGCATTTCGCGGAAGGGAAATAGATTTTATAGAATAATTAATGGTACTGAACCCTACCCTGCGTGTGGCCCGACTCTATGCCCGACACATTATGGCAGGTTTTTCTGATGAAATTACTACTACCGTACCGCCATCCATCTCCAGCTACTTATAAGTTCTTACTCAGATGAAGGATCCAACTTAGTTCGACGCCATGCTGTTTATAGAATGTTCCTCATTCCCCTGCTTACGACTGAGTGCAAACTACCACCAAAAGATGGCAGTGTCAACAGTATTTAAACGTTTTCGTACAAATTAATATTTTCTGAATTTATAAAAACTCATATGTTTTATTCTGAAAATGTTTAAACTTCACAAGTTTACGGCTGTGGTTTTTAATCAAAATGACAATGAAGATTTGTCATATAACGTGTCATTGAAAATGTGAATTCACGAGGAATTCACATGCGTCAATACTTACCATGTTTTTGTAAAACAAGTAGGTACCTACCTACCTAAACCTTAAATAATGGAAATATCATAAGCATAATAAGATACATATCACCAATAGTCAGTATTTCATGAAAAAAACAACCAGTGATGGTGTTAAAAGGAAAGAATGGATGTCTTGCCCTAAAGTTGACATAGAATACCCAGGTCTGGCCTATTTATAT
Organism: Coenonympha arcania; assembly: GCA_036785405.1. Classification (NCBI taxonomy): domain Eukaryota; kingdom Metazoa; phylum Arthropoda; class Insecta; order Lepidoptera; family Nymphalidae; genus Coenonympha; species Coenonympha arcania. Next base: position 1,416,020 of record CM072078.1, on the reverse strand, counting down.
CCTTTAGAAGAGTTGATAATAGTACAGGGCACTGGTGCCTTACACAATTTAATAGGCCTTAAAAATATAAACTTTACTATCTTCAACAATCTAGGCCAAAAAGTGTTCTTGGCAGTCCTAAAAGGCCAATACAAATTCCAAGTCAGAATATACAATTATTATGGAAACGAAATAATACAAGTGAAAAGACATTATTCATGGTGTCATAATAAAGCTTTAATTTGGGCTCCACCCGGAAATTTCGTTGGATCCGTGCAAGAAATAAAATGTCGAAAATCGTACCTTGTTAAGAACCATTTGGGTGCACAGGTTATGAAAATGGAGGCACGGGCATGTAGAGCTAACGATGGTTACAATGTTTTGTCGAACAATGAGATAGTTGGACTAGTGACCACTAGATGGCGGTATGCAGTCACTTTCCCATCAGAAATGGATGTCGCATATAAATGCATTTTGTTAGGTGCCTGTTTCCTGCTTAACTTGGAGAAACCATGGGTCTACTTTTAACTCTTTATATTTTGTTTAGCAAAATAACTGAAACTGTACTGCTGTCCACTAATCTAGGGTCAAAAACAATTTTTGAAGTGCAAAAGTAACAATAAAATTAACCTGAGTTGTTCGAAATACCTAAATACAAAGTGAGCTAAAATCACAATACCGTTTTTGACACTTCTTGTGATTAAATTACTTTTGAATTTGTTTCTTACACCTGGAGACACTTACTTCATATTTAGAAATTAATGTAAACAAAATAATACAAGTGGAGAGACCTTAGGGTCAAGAAATAAAACTAATGTTGTCTGCTGAAGTCGTACCTTGTAAAGAACCATTTGGGTGAAAAGGGTCTGAAAATTGAGGCATGGGATTGGGAACTGGGAAGAGCTTTCCATGCATACAGCGTTTTGTCGAGCAACGAGATATTTGGACTAGTGACCAATAGATGGCAGTATGCAAGCACTTTTCCGGAAATTGCCTGTCCCGGCAAACGTTGTTTTGCCAAATAAATTATTTCTCATAAAGGTACCTACGCTAAATCGCTAACGACCTAGGTATAGCGAATGTATATTGTATCTATAGACACATAATCGGTCAGGCCGTTTCGGAGGAGTTTTCAAGCAAGAAAACTTGCAGTTGACTTCTGAAAGCAATGTAAGCAGTCACGCAAGCTACTAGACAAAGGATTAAATAAAATGCAGACAGTCAACTTTTGCTACTTGTACTATTTAGTGTTCTGTGGTTTTGTTGCTAAACTATTTAAACTTAGCTTAGCGTAAAGGCTCCCCCACACAGGCGCGTTATTACCGGTCGATAATATCGCAAGCGTTATTGCGATATCTGTTTTCAGTACATTTTGTATTAGGATGGTCATGTAGTTACACACTGCTGCGATAATAACGCCGCAATGGAAGTATATCGGTCGATAATATCGCAAGCGTTATTGCGATATCTGTTTTCAGTACATTTTGTATTAGGATGATCAAGTAGTTACACACTGCTGCGATAATAACGCCGCAATGGAAGTCGGACGCTGCGTCCGTCCTGCGATATTCTCGTAAGAAATATCGCACGATAAAAACGTAGCTGTGTGCAAGGACTCGGGACGCATTATCGCAAGAACGCATGCTATATTATCGACCGATAATAACGCGCCTGTGTGGGAGAGCCTTAAACACTGTGACACGAGAATTTTGTTTATGTAGACCTATATAGTTAGAGATGACAGATTTTATATCGACAAAATGACCTATTTAGAAATAAGTAGGTCATTTTGTCGAGAAATTATCTATTAAATTCTTTAAAATTAATATTCTTAATTTTTTTTTAATTATCTCAATTTTTTGTAATAGGGTCAGTTAGGGTAAGAGGAACACAGGGGAAAGAGGAACGTAGTAAAGCTATAGTTAATAAGTTATATGTTAGTGTTCCTCTTTCCCCTGTGTTCCTCTTACCCTAAATGACCCTACTACCTACTGTAAAATACCAACTTAAACTTATGAAAATAAAATCACTGTTTTCAAAAGAATCACATTTATTTGGAACTTGCTAGTTGTTAATCAATCACCCTCAGACAATCATCATTCAATCAAATCTCACATTTCTCAAATTACAAGAAATTATTAAATTCAGTCTTACAAAATTGTACAAAATTATTTTAATTAATTATTGAGAGATCTAAAATTGTTTCTAAATAAAATATTTATCGTTTCCTCTTCTTCTGTGGCGACTTGGCCTGTTCTTCAGCTTCTCCATTTTGCTCCTGATTCTCCACGATATCGGTATCCTGGAGTTTCCTTCTCACCGGTCCGGTCTGAGCTATCGGCACAACCCTTTCACCTTTCTCCAGAGCTTGCAACTTTGGCGCTGTTATTGTCAAAACACCGTCCGATGAAAGCTTCGACTCCACCGCTTCAGGGTTGCAATCCTCCGGCAAAGCGTACCGACGTTTGAACTGTCTGGTGATATACCCATGCTCGTCCTTCCGCTCTTCATGCTTGCCTTCAACGACCACGAATTTGTCACACACTTTCACTGATATTTCCTCGGGAGCGAAGTGCTGAACGTCCAAATTCACTTGGAACTTTTCCTTGTCCGCCTTGATCGTGGAACCGACGTCTCTCGCTAACGACGACAAGTTCCTCCAAGGGCGTAAGTATTTCCGCGCCGGCCGGTCTAAAATGTCCGTCAGCATTAACTCCTCGGGCTCCAAATCGAGACCTAACAGGCGATCTCGAATGCTTCTCGGCCTTGGAGACAGTTCGTAGTCCAATAAATACGGTATTAGCGACATGTTTTCTTTTCTCTTCAACACAACACACAATCGAAAGTCTATGCAGTTGAAAAAACTCGCTTGAGAAAACTCCGAAAAGTTAGCGTCACTCGTGCACTTGTTTTGCGGATTCAAATAACTGCCGGGCGGCGCCGCGCGCTTTGCTTATATAGGACCTTGCATTACACAGCAGCTGTTCCATAAAAATCTGGAAATAAGTAGAAAGTTCATGAATTTATCGACGCCATCTATTGGCTAGTAGAAAAGTAACTACGGACTTAGCGCCAGCTATCGGGCAGTAGTTAAACTGCTTCACTAAACCTTTGTTTATAGTTCGATCAGTTGGATTGGATTAAAACAATTTCTCGTATAAAATAATGTTCTAAGTAGTTATGTACTTTTATTACTAATAATTCAAAATAAAAAGAGTGAAAATTCATGTTGGACTTATTCAATGTGTTGTGTTGTACCACAGATAATATAATACTATACTAGTAGTTGTACCTATGTTCAATTTTATACATTTAAATCCTATAGCCCAATAGATGGCGCAGATCCTGCAAATCCTTCATAATTACTAAATAAATACTATAGCTCCATGGCATCCTACAATCATGATTCATTATACTTAATATTTTATTGTATTTTACGTATGATTCACACAGAATTTATTCATTCAAAATAAAGATAAAAGAATGACTTTATGATAAAATGTGAAATCAAATACGTAGCACTATTATTTCAAAATAACCAGCGGAAAATCTCCTGTGTAGCCTAGGTAGGTAGGCTTTACCTACTCCTGTGTGTCCTAACCGAAAGGTCATAGGTTCATACCTACCTGTCTAAAAAAAGATTAGACGGGTAGGTACCTAGTAGTATGCACTTGGTGGTACCTATGTACCTAGGTACCCACTTAGGTATCGCGAAAATTAAGTAGGTATACCATACCTATAAGAATTATTTTATTGGACCTGAAATGGACATAGAACCTACTCTAGATTAGGTATCTAGGTCAACGATCTTAATTTTACATCTTACCAACGTAATATTGTGTAGAACGTAATGTGAATGATCCGTAAGTACTTACTTATTTATACCTCAATGGAATGATCGCTTTTCCTTTTATTCTTAGTACGTATGGTTTTCTCTTTGTTCCATTTCGAAATAGCGACGCAGCAAATTGCAGATGCGCTGTGCAGTGTGCACTAAGTATATCTATAATAAGTAGGTACCTACCTACACCTCACATTATTTTAAAAAGAAGTACCTACCTAGGTACCTACTGTTACGGTAGGTACCTATTCTATGGTATGCGGTAGGTACCTACCTTATAGTCATCAATAGGTAATTAATAATTAGTTAGTAAATTAGAAACTCTGCACTTGAAAAGAGCAAGACGTGCCGATTTTCGTGCCAGTTCTTCTCGCGTGCAAAACTGCTTTCCGAACCTGGCGGTAGAGTTTTTGACTTTTCATATGAGCCTATTATTTCGGCCTAAGTGAAAAATACTGGTTTTCATTTTCAATAACCTATGTGATCTAGGTAGGTACCTACCTACCTACGTACTTACTTATAGGACACTGGACTTACTAATCTGAAACCTTAACCTGGGTAGGTAGGTAGGTACATCCTAGCCTCCTAGGTTATAATAATAAAGTAAAAAAAACTTTAGTAGGTAGGTAAGTAGGTATAGGTACTTAGATGAAAAAGGCAGGTCCTAACTTCTGGTTCTTACTTCTGAGGATATCATTGACTTGTTAGAAAATAAAATGCATGGAAAGTGAATGGGAAAATGCACGGTTTGGTTGGAAACGTTTCTACCTAGGTACCTACTAGGTAGGTTACTAATCTGTGGTAGGAACCTTAAATGCACAAATTAAATAAGTAACAGGGTCCCAGGGGTAGGTTCCAGAGCCCCGACACAGTATACGTAGGTACCTACTTAAAAGATATTTAAAAGTGCATCAGTTGAATAAAAAAAGTTTTCATTCAAGAAAAATCAATAACCGGCAAACCGGCAAATGCCAAACGTCTAGAGAGTTCATATAGTGTAAAGGTTTCGCCATACTGTAATCAAGGCGTGAGCGTGGCGGGATGCGTTTTGATGAATCGTAATATCGTAACTACTTTATATGGAAAACCGCTCAGCACAGCACCATCGTGCCTGATGCGATGCGGTTTTCGACAGCGACACGTAGGGCTCAGTGGAGTAATTAAAACAAAATAAGACACGTAAATAAATAAGCAAAATTATTGAATTAAAATGGTGTAGGTACAATGATCATTAATTTATGGTATCCACATTAACTCGTACAATTATTACTTTTTTAACTAACATCAGAATTCTAAAGTATAACTTTAGAATCCGGCAAACAAAAAAGTTGATTTTTTTAGTAAAATCAGTATGACACGAATGTGCATCGAAAAGAAAGTAAACTTTTGTATGCAAAAGTAAATTCCGGATTAGTCCATTGAAAAGTTACATTTGGGGTTGCGTTTTTTAGGGGACTCAATTTTATTTTTTTGATGTGTAGGGGGGTCAGTGTAAAGCTAAAACCAAGTTTGTGGGGTCGCCACCCTTGTTCCACGGCCACCATCTTGAAAATAGGGGTTGATTTTTATTAAATTAATTGGTTCTTTATTTTCGTAAAATGATTAAAAAAAGTTATAACAAAAAATATAAATTTTTTCTCGAATTTCTGATCATTTTTCACTCATAACTTTTTTATTTATAGTTCTACGACAAAAAGTTATTGGACAAAAGTTGTAGAGAATTTAATTTGCAACAAAAAATGTTCACAATTTTTTTTTATCAAATAAATAATTTAACAGATATATATCGTATTGCGTCCTCTAAAAAACGCTAGGTAAGGCCTGAAAAATGTAACATTTCAATGGACTAGATGCGAAATCCCTAATGCCTATGGTTATTAAAAACACTATTTTATACTCTCAGACAATTTTGGTTGTGGTTCATGAGAAAACTTGATATCACCTTAGGACATTCTCCTTTAATTTAAATGTATTTTTAGATACTCATCTTTAGTGTGATTTTCTTTTTTATAAATTTTGTATGACTATAAGTGACATATTTTACTAGTCCATTACAACTGCTGAAATCGCATCCCGCCGCGTCGGACACACGGCTCTATCGCTGTTTGACGAAACCTTTACTATTGATGATAAGCAACAGGATACTCTTAGCGCTCCTATCGGCGAGTAGTGGCAACTAACGCCGGAAATGCTTGGAACATTCTAGATTAAATCACAAATTTATAAAATTTGTCAAATTTTTAAATAAACTGTAGTAAGATTATATTTTAGAAATTCAATAAATAATTCAACAAATCTATTATGCTCAAGATTTCATTCAAAAACTGTTTATATTATACTTTTTACATAATAGTTCCGGAATAATCTGGAACATTCTAGTAAATTCCGTGAAATAACTTCGATTGACTTTGCTGCCATCTAGTAGTGAGTAGTGAAAACACCTCGAAATGCACAGGTCTCGTAAACCTTTTTTGCACAAGCGCGAGTTGAATTATTCCCTCACCTTTTCGGACCTTTATACAGAATCATAATCTTTTATCTACTCATTTGGCTTTACATAAACACGAATTTCGTATACTCGGTCGGACAAACAGGTTAAATGGATGGAATGAGGTATCTAATTAGGGCTCGTAGTAAATAAAGAGTAACTTTACGCCTTTTGGATCTGGAACCCTAGAGCCCAAGAACCATATTAAAGAACTTCCTTTCTATATTGTTGCTAGGTTTTGCGCGTGGCTTTGTCCATGTGGATTTCAGTTTTTAACAAATCCTACGACTCATACTCACGAAATATTGTACTATGTTCAATTTCAATTGTGTTCAAGTGCCAACTGGGAACAAGCTCTGCTAATGTAACGAATTCTATTTCATTGATACAACAATTTTTGAACCATGCTTTCTGCCTTTCAGTGAAACTCACAAACTTATAAACTAAATATGTCATTAATTGTTATTGGCTGCTATTTATGATTGATGAATGCATGACGTGTAGGTTAACCTCTCGAGTTTAAGTAATTTTATGCGTCTTAGGACCGATTTTTCAATCGCCAGAAAGACTATCTGAGGAAAATGTCATATTTATTCCTTAGTTAACGTTTATCTGGCGATTGAAAAATCGGCCCTTAATCTAACTAAAGAATTGTTTTATCAATAAATAATAATTAATTGTAAACATGAAATACCTATATTATACACATAAAATTTCATACTATTGCGAATTTTCAATGTACGAATATTGAGTACATATGAATGCATTTTTTTACTATGTAAATATGGAATACTTTTCATGTATAAAAATTTCAACCCACTTCGCCGCGCCCCACACACTGTCAAAATCGCTTATATTTCATTCGATTCGAATTTCATTACTTTCATCATCTCCAAAAAATAACAGTTTTTAAACAACTTACTTTATTTAAGAATTCATTTATCACAAAAAGTATGTTTAGTAAACAAATACATTTTCCACGTGTAAGGATCGGATTTGGCACACGGTGATATCAACCCAGGAAAAGGTTGCCAACACCTGGAAAAATAGGCGGCAAATCTAGAAATTTCTACTCGTTCACAGATGTCGCCAGCAGTCGAAGCGTATAAAAGCAAACTGACGTTTCGCGGCGCCGTCATTTGAGAGAATCAAGCTGCGATACTAGACAAGCGATTTCGGTGCGAAATTTTTAACACGTGCTCCTATAAAACCGCGTTTCTGAAAGAGAATTATTCAAGCTACAAGTTCGTTATTACAAGAAAGTTTACGAGTGTAATTTGCAATTAGAAACAAGAAAATGCCGGAAGAAATGGAGACACAGCCAGCGGAGGTCGAGACCTTCGCCTTCCAGGCGGAGATCGCCCAGCTCATGTCCCTCATCATCAACACCTTCTACTCGAACAAAGAGATCTTCCTCCGTGAGTTGATTTCGAACTCTTCAGACGCTCTGGACAAGATCCGATACGAGTCACTCACCGATCCTTCGAAGTTGGACAGCGGTAAGGAATTGTACATCAAGATCATTCCCAACAAAAGCGAAGGCACCCTGACGATCATTGACACGGGTATCGGCATGACAAAGGCCGATTTAGTCAACAACTTGGGTACGATCGCGAAGTCCGGCACAAAGGCGTTCATGGAAGCTCTGCAGGCCGGCGCCGATATCAGCATGATCGGTCAGTTCGGTGTCGGTTTCTACTCCTGCTACCTGGTCGCCGACAGAGTGACCGTCCACTCCAAGCACAACGATGACGAACAGTACATGTGGGAGTCGGCCGCGGGCGGCTCCTTCACCGTCCGCCCAGACCACGGCGAGCCCCTCGGACGCGGCACGAAGATCGTCCTCCACGTCAAGGAGGACCTAGCAGAGTTCATGGAGGAGCAGAAGATCAAGGAAATCGTCAAGAAGCACTCTCAGTTCATCGGCTACCCCATCAAGTTGGTCGTCGAGAAGGAACGCGAAAAGGAGCTGTCCGACGACGAAGCCGAGGAAGAGAAGAAAGAAGACGAGAAGGAGGACGACAAGCCCAAAATCGAGGATGTCGAGGACGAGGACGAAGACAAGGAAAAGAAAAAGAAGAAGAAGACCATCAAGGAAAAGTATACTGAAGACGAAGAGCTGAACAAGACCAAGCCCATCTGGACCCGTAATGCTGATGATATCACGCAGGAGGAGTACGGTGACTTTTACAAGTCCCTGACCAACGACTGGGAAGACCACCTCGCAGTCAAGCACTTCAGCGTGGAAGGTCAGTTGGAATTCCGTGCATTGCTCTTCGTCCCACGACGAGCTCCCTTCGATCTCTTTGAAAACAAGAAACGCAAGAACAACATTAAGTTGTACGTCCGCCGAGTCTTCATCATGGACAACTGCGAGGACTTAATCCCTGAGTACCTCAACTTCATCAAGGGAGTAGTAGACAGCGAGGACCTCCCTCTCAACATCTCTCGTGAGATGCTCCAACAGAACAAGATCCTGAAAGTAATCCGTAAGAATTTAGTTAAGAAATGCTTGGAATTATTCGAGGAGTTGGCTGAAGACAAAGAAAACTATAAGAAATTCTACGAACAATTCAGCAAGAACTTGAAGCTCGGTATCCACGAGGACTCTCAGAACAGGTCCAAGTTGGCAGACTTACTGCGCTACCACACATCGGCTTCTGGAGATGAGGCGTGCTCACTCAAAGAGTATGTGTCTCGCATGAAGGAGAACCAGAAACACATCTACTACATCACTGGTGAGAACAGAGACCAAGTTGCCAACTCTTCGTTCGTTGAGAGGGTAAAGAAACGTGGCTATGAGGTTGTCTACATGACTGAGCCGATTGATGAGTATGTAGTGCAACAAATGAGGGAATACGACGGCAAAACATTGGTATCCGTCACCAAGGAGGGTCTGGAGCTACCAGAGGATGAGGAGGAAAAGAAAAAGCGCGAAGAGGACAAAGTTAAATTCGAGAACCTCTGCAAAGTCATGAAGAACATCCTAGACAACAAAGTTGAGAAGGTTGTAGTGTCAAATAGGTTGGTTGAATCTCCTTGCTGCATTGTCACAGCGCAGTATGGTTGGTCGGCGAACATGGAGCGCATCATGAAGGCTCAGGCCCTCCGAGACACATCAACCATGGGCTACATGGCTGCGAAGAAGCACCTCGAGATCAACCCCGACCATTCCATTGTCGAGACACTCCGTCAGAAAGCAGAGGCTGACAAGAATGACAAAGCTGTCAAAGATCTAGTCATCTTACTATACGAGACTGCACTTCTGTCGTCTGGTTTCACCCTTGATGAGCCACAGGTGCATGCGTCCAGGATCTACCGCATGATCAAGCTCGGCCTGGGCATTGACGAGGATGAGCCAGTCCCAGCGGAGGTGGAAACCAGCACAGGAGATGTTCCACCGCTAGAGGGAGATGCTGACGATGCGTCGAGGATGGAAGAAGTTGATTAAACCGCCTAGTAGCCATGTTGTAATGGTGTTACATGATGTTCCATAATTTTCTGTAATTATATTTTTTTTGTGCACTGGTGTACAACCAAAGACTGATTTAGTTCAAATTCCGTTTCAATTTAAAATAAATAAAGGGTTACATTTAATGTAATAATTTAATTCTGTTGTTTTCATTTTATTCCACCTATTTTGATAAAAGCACACTTCTAAGGGTGTTCCGCTAGAGATGTGCTCTGTTGCTATACTATAGAGTAGGAAAGTTTTGTGTCAAAAGGCATGCACCCCAATAGAACCGCTTTATTGTTTTATCAAAATCACTTGAAAATAAAAAATATGATTTTTATTGGTGGTGGTGCCGTTTCGACAAAATGTGTTAACTAGCTGGCCCGGCAAACTTTGTTTTGCCAATAGGGCAATAAATGAGCAGGTGGTTAAACCTATGTAGGTATGTAAAGTATCTATATTCTATAATATGTCCCTCTCCTGGCCCTAAAAGCTCTGCCAATCCAAAAATTTCAGCCAAATTGGTTCAGCCGTTCTTGCGTGTCTGCATCGAAGAAGGTTCGTGGGTTCGATTCCCACACACAAGCTCTGGGGGTGTTTTCAGTAAGGTAGGTACCTAAGTATATAATTATAGTGTGACTTAATTATATTATGTCCTGAATAAAAAAAATATATAGTATAGCATAGCAACCATGCATCCATGTGGACCAAGCACCCACGCAAACGCAAAAGGTTTGCCCGCCAAATTCAAATGATGCTTGGGTGGGTTATTCGTTTGGAAGTTCAGAAGTATTAGGTCGGTACCACTGTTAAGAAAACTCAGGATATTGGCATCAGGCATGGGATTTACGAATACCTTTTTCAAACTAGCAAACAGTAGCGTCATCTGTCAAAAAAAAATCTATAGGTGGCTGTTGAGCGAACTACAGCGTGGCCTTACTGTTGGTGGCAAACCAAGCATATTTTGCGCCGTCCGCCGCCATGTCCAGAATATATATCACAGTCTTCTGGCATTATAGTAGCGGAATGGCAGTATCAGCTTCACATAACATAAGAACATTGATATCAATAAATAATCTAAGGTCAGAATACCGCTAGGTACTACTAATAATCTGCTTGAAAGTGCTGGAACTTTTCAAGCAGATTATTAGTTTTTCTTTGGAAAAAAATTCTGAAATTGACATTAGCAGATGTCGATGATATAAATATGTGAGGATGAAACTTCTATGTATTCCCGAAACTTTATTGCCATAAGTTTATTTAGATAGCATACTAACAAATTGCAAAAATCTAAAAAAAATTGAATATCGCGGGCATACAAGCGACAAGCGACTAATATCATCTAATATTGCATCACTGCCATAGACAATTAGTTAAGTCTATGCGTCATTCACTCATCATTAGTCATTATTGAAACAACAGTGAAAATCCTATCCAAATACTTAGTTTTTGAAAAAAAAACGTGACAAAATACCGTAGAAAACCAAATCAATTGATGGCAAGAACTTTAATCGGAGTTGCGATAAAGTATACTTAACACAGACGAACCAACTTGATTGTCTCGACTAGACAATCTACTAACAGGAGGTTATTCACTAAGTTCAAGACTCCAAAGGTACTTACTGAATAAGTCTGAAAGTCTCTATCGATACGATTTAAAAAAAAAAAAATTGTAAATAAACGTTTTTGTATTTTAGCCAAAGCCCAAACGGTAAATTTGATTGACAAAAATAGGTAATAGCATGCGATGAAAGCAATTTTCTTTACGACTTGGATTACATTATTTAAGTTTAAGTAAAGATGCGTAAGTAATTTTGAAAATTATTATCATTCCACAATGAAAGAATTTGAAAATCGGTTCAGTAGATCCAGAGATTACCCCTTACAACGTCACAATCTCACAAACTTACAAACCCACAAACGTTACCTCCGTAACGTTAATAATACAATACCTCTCTTTAAATATAAGTATAGATTATAGAAGATAAACCATGCATACTACTAACTATGATGGGTATTAACTTTTTTGAGAGGTCACTGCCACTGGTTGTTTAGTCGGATTCGATGTTGGGACGTCTATAGACTATAGATAGCTGGAGTGCGTTGTCTGAGTCCAGTGAAATAGCCAATTAGCCACAGAGACTAGACATATACAAAAACACTGGACAGGGCGGACGGTTTGAAAAATTTCGCCGGTTTATCTGTGCCAAAAATGCTTGTTTGGCCATCAACAAGGCCACGATGTAGTTCGCTCACTAGCCACCTATAGGATTTTGACATATGGCGCTACTGTTTGCTTGTACGGAAAAGGTTTACATATGTTATTCGTCCGGGCCCATAGGTATCCTGAGTTTTGTTAACAATGCATATGACCTATTTGAATAGAAATAGCCAAAACTTAAATCAGATGAGATTTTATAATACCTATAATATGTAACATAACTGTTATAATATTATTTTGTAGTTTATTGACAGAATAAAAACTACTGACTAAATTATTAGCATGGAATTAATGTACGAAGTACTTATAAATTGATTATTAGCCATTTCATCGGTTTCTTAGAAATAGCCACTCAAGGTTTTTCAATTCAATTGATTATGATTGGCTATTTCTAAGGAACCAGGCTCATCTTTAAATATTTATTATTGAAAACGTTTGAAGAATAAATTAAAATAAAGTTATTTGATAATACACAAAATTGTTTTTATTACTTCTTTAGTATTTCTCCGTGTGAAAAATAAATGTTCATGATATGGAATGTTGAACGCAGTGATACAGTGTCATCTATGGTTCATCCGAATAACTGTTACTATTCTATTCATCGCTAGATGGCAGGCTGTACACCTTTACTAGAAATTTCGGTCTTATTATTATTCATGGATTCATGGATGGTTGTTTTTATATCAAAAGGTGCACTAATTTTAGATTTCCAGCAAATTCTATGTCTACTCTGGCATTCTGGCTTTGCGCCGGTCTGACCCAGATATTTGACATTGGCTCGATCAATACGATGCCGCGCGGCTGTGATATGGCGTTGATACCTACTTATCTATGTAACTATAGTACGCAGCGATTTCGTACCTACTTCAATTATCGAGAATTTCTCAATAAAAAAAATTAAGAAAACATTAACGCGAAGACAGCCGAACATGGACCAAATCTTATTTTCGGTACCTACTACTGTAGTGCAGGGTTTCTTTAGAACCTTTTTGACATTGGTGTGCTTTTCTAATCCTCTCCCGCAAGTGGTCACGAGTTCGATTCTCGGTTGGGTAATGTAAACAAGATGTCTACTTAGTTTTTTTTTCAACTTTTTAACGTACCTTCTGGGTGTTATAATTTATAATCTAATAAACATAGGTACTCGCAATAGGTATGTACTTAGTAGGTATTCTATTTATATGTTATTTTATTTTCATCGAACTTTTTACCTCAAGTTCAAAACGGGAGCACTGGAATATTTCATTCCATATGCATTATAGGCATTAAGATATGCTTTCCAAATTCCATATTTGGGTGCGGCTCACAAAAAATGTACCTTTTCCAAATTTTTCGTGACCCTAACTTTGAAAAAAGAAATAAGTATTTTTTTTCATTCAAGGAAAAGATTTTCTGTTATCTGTACACGCTCCAATTCACTTGTAATAGTATCAGGCCAATGTAGCAGTTAAAACATTAATAATAACAACAAAAACATTTGCAATCAGTAGGAATAATTTTTAGTTCCATAGAAAAAACAAATGTCCCAGCCCCGACTAAAAATCATTAAAAATTATTTTTCATCATATAACCTGTAGTTAGAGGCCCATCGCATTATTAAACAATGGTGTGGCGGACATCTATTACTTACACTGGCAACTTTGCCATACAACTACAAAACTGCCCCTACAACTTCCCTCACGCGGGAATTTTAAATGTAGGAGCAGGCGTCCTGCTAGACGCTTGGCGTCTCTCCAGACGCCAACAAACAACAGTACCTTCTCACGTCTCACACGAGACACTAGCGTGACGCCTAAGCTCCCAATTCGTTAAGCTGTGTAACTTGTATTACAACATTAATTGGGATTAAATATTCATTCGCGCTAAACAGTATTTTATTAGGATCAACCCAAATCCTCAACTGGTGAACCCTAAATTGGTGACCCCGTACGGTTTTAGTGCCCGCGAATTCAATAAGTGTAATTAATTTTGTTAATTCGCGCCTAATTCCGTGAGCGTCTTTTATGTTCCTGAGTGACGGAGAACCCAACAATACATCTTCGTCAGACAATCGCAACCAGCGGAGCCATCATAGCGTATCAGGTACTTGGTACTCGTACCTGTACGCACCTCAACGGACATCAACCCGCGCAACACCTGGGGCTGGCTGCAAATCGGCCGCCTATTAGCACAGCAGCGACGGGCATTCCAGTTTCTCCGCAACAGTGCTCTTAGTGTTTAGATAATATTAAATTCAGTGCATAACTCAAAAATTAAATAATTCTATAAAGTTTAACTTCGAACCAAAGTGCCGTGCCGAGTGTGCGTCTATCACAAAAAAATCGGTCGCCCATTGTCTTAAGGGTCGCCGCAAACCCTTAGCAGGTATAAAGACGTTAAGTGAAATCGCCGAACGCTGAGTTTGTAAGTCTTTTAATTTTTTGTTAATACTTTCGCTTTCATTTGTGCTGTACACTTTAAGCTGTTGTTTATTTCTTTAGATACGTATTTTTAATATTAACTAACCGAGTAGCAACAGCTAACTAGAAAATTTTGTTTTATTTTAGAACTTTCAGTCTCTTTTAGTTTTTCTATTGTAGGCATATTAAATTAACATGGCGGAAGCTACGAGTAGCTCGATTGAAGAGCAAATCCAACTCAATATAACTCAATTAATTAAATTAATGACATCAATAAATAATAAACTAAACCAGCCTGAACGATCTAGGTATCGGTCTAGATCTAGATGCGTACAATCCAAAACTGGTGACAAACCAGAACCGTGCTGGTATCATAGAAAGTTCCGCCAAAAGGCTACAAAATGCACACGGCCATGTTCTTGGACCGCCCCGGTTTCGGAAAACTCGCAGGCCAGTCAGTAACGGCGACTTCTGACTGCGCTTACATTGGTCGCCGCCTTTTTATCACAGACAGGAACTCCAAGTGGCAGTACCTCCTCGATACAGGCTCAGACCTCTGTTGTCTCCCGAAGAAGCTCCTCAGCAAGGATCAGAAAGTCTCCAATTATGAACTATCCGCTGCTAACGGTTCAACCATAAAAACTTACGGCACTCGGACGGTGAATCTAGACTTAGGGCTACGTCGTGATTTCCGATGGAATTTTGTCGTCGCCGACGTCGACACAGCCATCATCGGCGCCGATTTCTTGGCCTACTATAACCTCTTACCTGATTGTCGCAATCGCGTGCTGCGGTGCGGTGTGACTGGACTAACTGTTCCAGCCTCTGTCTCCGATTTCAGTCAACCAAGCATTAAAACAATCAAGACTAACGAGGATTCGCCGTTTCATAAGATTCTTGCTACATTTTCATCCATTACGAAGCCTCCGGGAATAAACCGAGAAGTAAAACACAACACAGTTCACTTCATCAAAACTACTGATGGTCCTCCGGTCGTATCGCGCCCCCGCCGACTCGCTCCTGATAAGCTGCAGATTGCTCAAAAAGAATTCGCCAACATGGTACAAGCTGGCACTGCACGCCCTTCTAAGAGTCCATGGTCATCACCGCTACACCTTGCGCCTAAAAAAGACTCAACATGGCGTCCTTGCGGTGACTATAGAGCGCTTAATGCCCGAACCATCTCTGATTGCTATCCAGTACGTCATATAGGGGATTTGGGACATAACCTGGCCGGATCTACTATATTCAGTACACTGGATTTAGTAAAAGCCTATCAACAAATTCCGATAGCACCAGCCGACGTCTGCAAAACGGCTATCATCACTCCTTTCGGCTTGTTCGAATTCCCGTATATGACTTTCGGGTTACGCAATGCCGGACAAACTTTCCAGCGCTTCATAGACGAAATCGTCCGAGGGCTGGACTTCTGTTTTCCCTATGTGGATGACATATTAATTTTTTCTAAAACTCCCGAGCAACATGCCGACCACTTGCGCACCATTTTTCAAAGGCTAGCTAACTACGGTGTAGTAGTGAACCCTAACAAATGCGTCTTAGGAGCAGCAGAGGTAACATTCCTCGGGTATCATGTCAGTAAAGATGGAATCCGACCTCCAAACGAGAAAATCCAGGCTTTACTCAATTTTCCCCTACCCAAGACTGCACAAGGCTTAAGAAGATTTCTTGGTATGATCAACTACTACAGACAATTCATACCCAATGCCGCCGACGCACAGGCACCATTGATAAATTTTCTTACAGCCACCGGTCTCAAGGGACAAAAACAAATGCCATGGACTCCAGAACTGGAGCAAACTTTCTACACGTGTAGAGACTCCCTCTCCAAAGCAACCAGACTCGCACATCCTATACAATGTGCCCGTTTGGGCTTATTCACGGACGCCTCCAGCACCCAGGTCGGCGCAGCTCTCCAACAATGGACGGATGAAGGTTGGCAACCTCTCGCCTTCTTCAGCAAAAAGCTAACTGCATCACAGTCCCAGTGGCCTGCCTACTACAGAGAGCTACTGGCAGTATACTCAGCAGTTCACCATTTCCGTCATCTCTTGGAAGCGCAAAATACAACTATTTACACTGATCATAAGCCTCTTTTATACGCCTTCAAACAGCGCAAGGAAAAACTTCCACCTGCGCAACTTAATCAGTTGACGTTCATTTCCCAATTTACAACTGACATTAGGCACGTCAAAGGCAGCGAAAACGTGGTCGCGGACACTATGTCTCGCATTGAAGCCGTTTCTCTTAATCCTGACTTCTTATCCCTGGCTCAAGCCCAGGATACGGACGATGAACTTAAATCACTTCTAACCGATTCTTCACTAAAGTTAGAACCGACGAAATTACCAGGTACGGATATTTCCATCATGTGTGACGTTTCCACTGGTAAGCCTCGGCCTTATCTTCCCATCCAGCACCGCCGACCAGCGTTCGATCGACTGCATAACCTCAGTCATCCAGGGGCTCGCGCAACTACCCGACTCCTCACCGATCGATACGTCTGGCCGGGCATCAAAAAAGATTGTCGCACCTGGGCGCGCGAATGCCTTTCTTGTCAAAGGAGTAAGGTAACACGCCATGTCTCCGCTCCACTAGGCAACTTTTCCGCACCATCAGCGAGATTCCAACACGTGCACCTGGATATTATAGGTCCAATGGCTACATCAAACGGATATTCATACTGTCTTACAGCAATCGACCGTTTCACCAGATGGCCTGAGGTATGGCCTATGACTTCCATAACTGCTGAAGAGGTAGCTGATACGTTCATACAGGGCTGGATATCACGCTTTGGCGTGCCAGTCACTGTCACAACAGACCGTGGCCGTCAGTTCGAATCACACTTATTTGAACGACTGATGAACATTGGCGCCACGAAACGCATACGAACTACCAGCTATCATCCTCAAGCGAACGGCATGGTTGAGAGATTTCACCGGCAACTGAAGGCCGCCCTGATGTGCCATAACGACACGTGGCACCGCGCCTTACCCCTAGTACTGCTCGGAATTCGCTCAGCCCTCAAAGAGGACTTACACTGTTCTGCAGCCGAGTTAGTATATGGAGAACCATTACGGTTACCTGGAGAATTCCTGGTACCTAATATCTCCAACGAAAATATTAGTACACATGATTTCTTACAAGATTTAAGAGCTAAAATGTCAGATCTTCGGCCCACACCAGCATCTCGTCACTCCCAACCCTCGACGTTCGTCTTCAAGGAGTTGGCGAACTCGTCACATGTCATGCTGCGCGACGACACGGTTCGACGGCCGTTACAGCCGCCATATACCGGGCCGTATAAAGTTCTTGCACGTGACAGTAAAACACTTTCAATTGACATGGGGGGCAAGAAGGTTACCGTAAGTATTGACCGCGTCAAACCGGCATTCCTATCAACAAAACACGACACTGATCTCGCTGCACCATTAGGCACACAACCACAAGCCGTAACGGATTCTGGACAACCAACAGTCCCAAACCAGAATATACCGCAGCCTGTTACTACTCGGTCAGGTCGTACTGTTAGATTTAAAGAAATTTTGGATTTATAATTTAGTTTTACTCCTATGTATAGTTTACTTAGGATAGAACCATTTTACATTATATTAAGCGATTTTACTAAAGTTTACACCAAATTTAATTGTAATTTAACTTTTTTTTAATACATGTATTACATATTATAATGATCTATTTTTACCAACTTGTTTTATACACTTTACTCTTATGTTATTGTACAAACATTATATTTTATTTGTAACAATGCTATTTTTTATATACAATTTTACACTTAAGTTTGTCAAATTGTTTTCTAACTTCTTTGAATTTAGCATCGTATTTTGGTATTAACTATGTATTGCTTAACTCTTAATTGCTATTTTGTATTTTTATCATTCTAAGTCATTATTTACATTGACTTTTCATTCTCCGTAGGGGGGTGGTTGTGGCGGACATCTATTACTTACACTGGCAACTTTGCCATACAACTACAAAACTGCCCCTACAACTTCCCTCACGCGGGAATTTTAAATGTAGGAGCAGGCGTCCTGCTAGACGCTTGGCGTCTCTCCAGACGCCAACAAACAACAGTACCTTCTCACGTCTCACACGAGACACTAGCGTGACGCCTAAGCTCCCAATTCGTTAAGCTGTGTAACTTGTATTACAACATTAATTGGGATTAAATATTCATTCGCGCTAAACAGTATTTTATTAGGATCAACCCAAATCCTCAACTGGTGAACCCTAAAATGGCATTGGAATGAATCTACATATAATGCATCAAAAAACCGATATTAATACAGATAAAATAATAAAAACGTTGGATTTAAAAAATGTCCCTATTTTATTTCACGTGTGTTATTAGTCAGTTTGATACATGTAAGTTTTTTTTTATTATGAATAGAAACACTTCACTTATTTTTTTTGGTCTGGTAACATTTCATCCATCAAATAGTAAAGTCAGTGATCTGACAGCCATCTTAGTTTGCTTTAAAAATGCTACTCAGTGTGTGTCACGAGTCCGTCATTGGATTTTCATTTTTCTTGACTTTTTGGAATTAATTTTTCATGGTAAATAATGATATAGTTTGTTGAGAGTCTAGAGACATAAAGTTAATACTTGATACGACTGAATAATGTAGTTGTTTAGTAAATTATATTGCATTTGAAGTTGCTACATGACTTTGAGGTTACTTTTTCATGTGTGTGTTTTCACGTGCGTTATGTGTGTTACAAAGTTGTGTGACGTAACACACGTGAAAAATATAAAGCTTAGTATTCATTACAAGAATGCTTATTCTAACTTTATATATTTAGGAATAAAAAATAGCAGCGTTTTACCTGAAAATAAAACGTTTATTAAAATACTTACCTCACTGGAAGCTTTATATTGAGAGTAGCACATCCGTTTCCGTTTGATTTCCATACTTTTAGTGACGTCAGAACCGGCTCTGTGGCGCCACCTGGCGTGTCGCACCGTAGGTTTCCTTAATAGCTTGGTGCGATCCTTAGTTCATTGGCTCAATAATATCACCAGGCAGGAATTACTGAAAGCTTCCAGTGAGGTAAGTATTTTAATAAACGTTTTATTTTCAGGTAAAACGCTGCTATTAAAACACTTGACCGTCACTGGAAGCTTTATATTGAGAGCCTGTTTGTTTTCGCCTGGTGACGCCACTTAATAGACGTTTTACGCCAATGTGACAATGTAGGATAATTATTATGTATGAGAAATTTAATGTTTCTCTAATAATTATTCTTAAAAACATAATTATATACTGTTTTGTTCAAAATCAGTTAATAACCACTTCTATATGAATATAAAAATAATAACAAATCGGATTGAGAAGTTGGGTGAACCATTACTTATTGTAAATAACTTCATGATTACAAGTATTGGCTGATTGCCAATTTCCACGATCTATCTCATCAAGGGAGTGATTTCTCCATCAGCTCTGGAAAGCTCCATCTACAGACCTAACACTACCAGGAGTAGCAGATATACCAGCTTCTCTGAACAAGCTCGCGAAAACTGCGCGAGGCGTTTTGGATAACAATGTAATTATTGTAATGAATAGATTTACCTACTATAATTTGAAACATTTCGTCTATCATTTAATAATGAAGTATTTATCAATAAAATTCAAATAGAGTTTAGTTACGATAATATAAATGTCAGAGCAACTTCCAACCCGACTGCCGTTAAACACTGGTATCAGTTTTTGATGTGAATTACGGCCAGAATATAACATAGGTAATAATTATCATTATCACATTTATAAAATTCTCGCTATATCTACCGTAAGTAAAGTTAGATCATAATTCTTTCTGAAAAAAGAAGTAATAACATCGCAGTATGACGAGATGTTTAAAAAAGGCTATTTACATCTATAAATAGATAAGTAAGATTTTAACTTATCAGATGGGTGGATTCTGAATCTTTATTTTCAGAATGTTTTACAAAAGCATGGTTGCTAAACTTAAATTTTCGGCACTACATAACGTCAAAACCTGATTTGTGTAAAAGAACTATGCATTGAAAATTAATTTATTACTCAAATATAAATTAAAACTGGTACTAATTGTGAGCCGGTAGGGATATTAGTAGTAATATATTATTTTCAGACTATAAGACCAACGTAATTCGTAAGTTGTGAGAGTTGAGTTTTGCAATTTTTTAAGTAAGTAAGTAATGACACTCTTACGGGGTTTCATGTTTTAATGGTTTCGGCACAGATAATATAATACTATGTTTCGGACTGGAACCAACCATACATTTCCAAACCTATGAGACGATTTTCTCTAATTTCAGAACTACCAGACCCGCTGTGTCAATTAGAAACTTGTGTTGGTTTCTCGCATTCAACGGAGCAACGAGCGCTCGAACTCTGAGTACCACGCGCCAAAAACCTTTTTCCCGTGGTATTGTTATTAAAAATATTCCCGTTTACTTATTGAGATGAATCAAGTCTCGATATACCAACGTAGTTGTGTACTACGTGTGCATTCTTCGAGGTGAACAGATAGACTACTGGGATTCCCAACTTTGCATTACTAAGTATTTTCATATCGGATAAAATAAGTGCCACCCTGGAGGTTGGCGATAGCGTGACAGAGGTACGCAATTCGTATGACAATTGAACCTGCCTGGGATGTACTTTTATGTTGTAGTGATTTTGATGTCAATGTAGAAATTTCAGGATTCGAATGTTATTTTCAATAGGAGTAAGATCTCGTCCCACTTGCTCCTTTTAAATGAGTAATAGTCTTGCTGTCACATTGGAAAAAGATCGAACTTTGACGCCGGGTGTGAGTAGTTGAGTACGTCTCTGAAAGGCATATAGTAGGGGCCAACACTTCATTTTGATTAGAAGTAGTATTTGTTCTTATCGTGTACAAGACTACGATAGAGAGAGAGATCATACAGTAATGCTCTCCAAACTAAGTACGAG
Organism: Coenonympha arcania; assembly: GCA_036785405.1. Lineage (NCBI taxonomy): Eukaryota > Metazoa > Arthropoda > Insecta > Lepidoptera > Nymphalidae > Coenonympha > Coenonympha arcania. Next base: position 1,394,664 of record CM072078.1, on the reverse strand, counting down.
GCACATGTTTACCAAAAACAAAACTGGTGGAAGATAATACAGCGAAGTTAGTAGCTGACAATTCTCTTTGCACTAAGAGTTCAGCGGATTGGATAAGGCACCCATCATTCAAGATGAGTCCGGCAGAATGTATTTGAAAAGTATCAAGTGCCGATGATTCAGTCGTCCTCGTGGACAACAAATCTGGCAAAATTCGGAAGTTCTATATTTATATTTATCTTAATTCTTTGCATTATTATCATTTAAAATCCGAATTACATTATGGAATAAGTACTTCATTTGACTTTTCCTAATAAACTATGCTCTTTTGTGGCAAAAGACCGAATTTATTTGCCAACTTAGGCTCTGTAGTAGCTGCATTGTAATTTTGACATGACCGCAAGTACATTTTGCAAAATAAATCATCTAGGCACGCAAGAACAAGAACTATGAAATTAGGCCTGTGTTAAGTAATATCAATTTTGCACAACAAGTCTTGGGGTTGCCGGAAATCCGGAATGCGGTACATGTTTATCAAGTGAAATGATTCTGGCAAAACAATCGTTTAGTGCTTTGAGGTCGAATATCGGTCGAGACTCAAGACAACCCGTCGCGCGTCGGGTTAAAGAGTGGATGAAAAGCTTGGTGTGTAAGACGCCATGCTTTTCATTTTGTGCGCCATTGCACATATTATATTCTAGAAACAGGAGTGTGAAATATTTTTCCCGTCATGTTGGGAAATACAAAGGTGATTACTTCAAACACAATATTTCTTTCAATTATGAAAGATGTTATACTAAACTACCCATTGCAAAAGAACAGGTTCGAGTTGAATCCTCTAATTTAATTCATTCGGATGTAGACGTATTTAGGCCCTTCGCACACAGCTAGCTTAAGCGTATCATTATGACGCTACGCATAAAATATATAGTATGACAATTACGTCCTAAAGTTCGATCCAACATCGCTTCGACTGCGGACATGTTTGAACATGTTTGTACTGTTACGTCTGTCATCATACGAATGATGTTACGCTTACGCTTACGTGAAATATACAGCGTACTTATAGATAATTTTTTGTATATCTACTGGTATGCACCTTGCGAGGGTGGTTTATAACGCTCGTGCTGATAAGACTGCGTGCACTATCCAGGCCGAGTATAAGCAATGTTACCAATACTTTGCTCCCCCGAGGGGCGACGATATGATTGATTAGCATATATGATTGCTTAATGCGAATATGACTGAGAAGAGGTTAGTTGACCTTAGTGCGCATTATTATTTATACGTTGGTATCCGTACCCCGCGAAGGTGGGCTGTATGATCATGCTAGCAACATTGCGAGCACTGTCCAGGTCAAGAAGTTCCACACGATGGAACGGCAATGCTTGTATAATAACTTGCCCCCGCGAGGGGCGACGGTCTTATTGCTTCGCATATTAGTATCCACCCTGCGAGGGTGGGATGTAATGATCGTGCTAGCATACTGCGAGTCTGTCTAGGCCAAGAAGTTCCACGCGATGGAACGGCTTTGCTTGTAATACCTTGCCCCCGCGAGGGGCGACGGTCTTATTGCTTCGCATATTAGTATCCACCCTGCGAGGGTGGGATGTTATGATCGTGTTAGCATACTGCGAGTCTGTCTAGGCCAAGAAGTTCCACGCGATGGAACGGCTATGCTTGTAATACCTTGCCCCCGCGAGGGGCGACGGTCTTATTGCTTCGCATATTAGTATCCACCCTGCGAGGGTGGGATGTTATGATCGTGTTAGCATACTGCGAGTCTGTCTAGGCCAAGAAGTTCCACGCGATGGAACGGCTATGCTTGTAATACCTTGCCCCCGCGAGGGGCGACGGTCTTATTGCTTCGCATATTAGTATCCACCCTGCGAGGGTGGAATGTATGATCGATCGTGCTAGCATACTGCGAGCCTGTCTAGGCCAAGAAGTTCCACGCGATGGAACGGCTATGCTTGTAATACCTTGCGTTCGCGAGGGGCGACGGTCTGATTGCTTCGCATATTAGTATCCACCCTGCGAGCGTGGGATGATTGTGCTAGCAATACTGCGAACCTGTCTAGGCCAAGAAGTTCCACGTGATGGAACGGCAATGCTTGTAATACCTTGCCCCCGCGAGAGGCCACGGTATGATTGAAAATCTGAATTGAATAGTGTGCAATCGAAGGTAGTATTTTATTTAGCGAAGCTTATACGAAAGAATCACGATCTTGGCTCACGACTCTTCTCAGCGCGCCTCAATACTTTTTGATCGCTTGCCGCATGCTAAGTGCGATAAATCCAAAAATTTAAGAATTCTTTTTCTTAAATTTTTTCAGTCAATACTTCAAAATTATTACTATTTTGTACATATGGCCCAAAAAAGCGAAATTTTCAATACTTTATAATTTTAAAATGCAGTATATGATAGCTGCGTTCTTGAATGAACTAGATAGCATAAAGTATCATACATTTTTACCTTCTCGTTTGTTTCTAGGTGCGTATGAAACCTGGAGTATGATTATTTTCTTATGTTTCTTTGGAATATATGTTTCGCCACTAACTTGGGTCATAACTTTATAATCACACTATCAATGTAACTATTTTGTATTTTCTGCATAATTTATCAATTTTGGATGAGCAATGAGAAAGGCTGTATGTGCTTTTGCGAGCCTGCCCGCTTGGGCCAGCCATTTCTCTCATTGCGCTATCCATTACTGAAATAAAATACTTAAAACTAGTAAGATTATATTACATCATGCGTCACAAGTACGAATATTTTAACAAAATATATATTTTAAAGTGATCCGAACGGACAAACCGTTAAAAATATGATCACTTACACACAAGTTAAAACGAGTTAGATTATATTACATCATGCATCAAAGGTATGAACATTTTAACAAAATATACATTTTAAAGTGATCCGAACGGACAAACCGTTAAAAATATGATCACTTACTTACTAACTCACCGACGAGGAATCGAACCCCGGTTTCCGCGTGATAGGCGGAGATTTTGATTATAGAAAAACAAGAGTTTACTTACTGCGAATTATTCACACAATTCACTTTAAAATTATAAGTAAGTATGCACTTTATACTTTAGTATTCAATTACTTCTTTTTGCAATGTTCTATGTGGAACGATTGCAAGTTACTTCGACGGAAACAAAAACGCCAATGAACTAAGGATCGCACCAAGCTATTAAGGAAACCTACGGTGCGACACGCCAGGTGGCGCCACAGAGCCGGTTCTGACGTCACTAAAAGTATGGAAATCAAACGGAAACGGATGTGCTACTCTCAATATAAAGCTTCCAGTGACGGTCAAGTGTTTTAATAGTAATATTAAAACACTTGACCGTCACTGGAAGCTTTATATTGAGAGTAGCACATCCGTTTCCGTTTGATTTCCGTACATTTAGTGACGTCAGAACCGGCTCTGTGGCGCCACCTGGCGTGTCGCACCGTAGGTTTCTTTAATAGCTTGGTGCGATCCTTAGTTCATTTGGCGTTTTTGTTTCCGTCGAAGTAACTTGCAATCGTTCCACATAGAACATTGCAATAAGAAGTTATTGAATACTAAAGTATAAAGTGCATACTTACTTATAATTTTAAAGTGAATTGTGTGAATAATTCGCAGTAAGTAGTCTTATGTTTTTCTATAATCAAAATCTCCGCCTATCACGCGGAAACCGGGGTTCGATTCCTCGCCGGTAAATTAATAAGTAAGTGATCATTTTTTAACGGTTTGTCCGTTCGGATCACTTTAAAATGTATATTTTGTTAAAATGCATGATGTAATATAATCTAACTCGTTTTAACGTGTGTAAGTGATCATATTTTTAACGGTTTGTCCGTTCGGATCACTTTAAAATGTATATTTTGTTAAAATATTCGTACTTGTGACGCATGATATAATATAATCTAACTAGTTTTAAGTAAATTTTATTTCAGTAATGGATAAAGCAATGAAAGAAATGGCTGGCCCAAGCGGGCAGGCTCGCAAAAGCACATACAGCCTTTCTCATTGCTCATCCAAAATTGATAAGTTATGCAGAAAATACAAAATAGTGACATTGATAGTGTGATTATAAAGTTCTGACCCAAGTTAGTGGCGAAACATATGTTCCAAAGAAATATAAGAAAATAATCATACTCCAGGTTTCATACGCACCTAGAAACAAACGAGAAGGTAAAAATGTATGATACTTTATGCAATCTAGTTCATTCAAGAACGCAGCTATCATATACTGCATTTTAAAATTATAAAATATTAAAAATTTCGCTTTTTTGGGCCATACAAAATAGTAATAATTATGAAGTATTGACTCAAAAAATTTAAGAAAAAGAATTCTTAAATTTTCGGATTTATCGCACTTAGCGTGCGGCAAGCGATCAAAAAGTATTGAGGCGCGCCGAGAAGAGTCGTGAGCCAAGATCGTAATTCTTTCGTACAAGCTTCGCTGAATAAAATACTACCTTCGATTGCACACTATTCAATTCAGATTTTCGTCTAGTTTCGAACCTCAATCATACCATGGCCCCTCGCGGGGGCAAAGTATTACAAGCATTGCCGTTCCATCGCGTGGAACTTCTTGGCCTAGACAGGCTCGCTATATTGCTAGCACGATCATTATATCCCACCCTCGCGGGGTAGATACTAATATGCGAAGCAATCAGACCGTCGCCCCTCGTGGGGACAAGGTATTTCAAGCATTGCCGTTCCATCGCAATGAACTTCTTGGCCTAGACAGGCTCACAGTATTGCTAGCACGATCATACATCCCACACTCGCGGGGTAGATACTAATATGCGAAGCAATCAGACCGTCGCCCCTCGCGGGGGCAAGTATTTCAAGCATTACCGTTCCGTCGCGATGAACTTCTTGGCCTAGACAGGTTCGCAGTATTGCTAGCACAATCATCCCACGCTCGCAGGGTGGATACTAATATGCGAAGCAATCAGATCGTTGCCCCTCGCGAACGCAAGGTATTACTAGCATAGCCGTTCCATCGCGTGGAACTTCTTGGCCTAGACAGGCTCGCAGTATGCTAGCACGATCATTACATTCCACCCTCGCAGGGTGGATACTAATATGCGAAGCAATAAGACCGTCGCCCCTCGCGGGGGCAAGGTATTACAAGCATAGCCGTTCAATCACGTGGAACTTCTTGGCCTAGACAGACTCGCAGTATGCTAGCACGATCATTAATTACATCCCACCCTCGCAGGGTGGATACTAATATGCGAAGCAATAAGACCGTCGCCCCTCGCGGGGGCAAGTTATTACAAGCATTGCCGTTCCATCGTGTGGAACTTCTTGATCTGGACAGTGCTCGCAATGTTGCTAGCATGATCAACAGCCCACCTTCGCGGGGTAGATACCAACGTATAAATAATACATTAAGCAATCATTATGCTAATCAACCAGATCGTCGCCCCTCGGGGAAGCAAAGTATTGGTAACATTACCTATACTCGGCCTGGATAGTGCACGCAGTCTTATCAGCACGAGCGTTATAAACCACCCTCGCAAGGTGCATACCAGTATATATACGAAAAATTATCTATACGCTGTATATTTCACGTAAGCGTAAGCGTAACATCATTCGCGCGTACGACGACAGCAGTAAGAGTACAAACATGTTCAAACATGTCCGCAGTTGAAGCGATGTTGGAGCGAATTTTAGGACGTAATTGTCATACTGTTATGCGTAGCGTCATAATGATACGCTTAAGCTAGCTGTGTGCGAAGGGCCTAAATACGTCTACATCCGAATGAATTAAATTAGTTAGAGGATTCAACTCGAACCTGTTCTCTTGAAATGGGTAGTTTAGTATAACATCTTTCATAATTGAAAGAAATGTTGTGTTTGAAGTAATCACCTTTTGTATTTCCCAACATGACGGGAAAAATATTTGACACTCCTGTTTCTAGAATATAATATGTGCAATGGCGCACAAAATGAAAAGCATGGCGTCTTACACACCAAGCTTTTCATCCACTCTTTAACCTGACGCGCGACGGGTTATCTCGAGTCTCGACCGATATTCGACCTCAAAGCACTGAACGATTGTTTTGCCAGAATCAATTCACTTGATAAACATGTACCGCATTCCGGGTTTCCGGCAACCGCAAGACTTGTTGTGCAAAATGGATATACCCGTAGTACCTATATATTAACTCTATGGGATATACCTACTTAACACAGGCCTAATTTCATAGTTCTTGTTCTTGCGTACCTAGATGATTTCTTTTGCAAAATGTACTTGCGGTCATGTCAAAATTACAATGCAGCTACTACAGAGGCTAAGTTGGCAAATAAATTCGGTCTTTTGCCACAAAAGAGTTTATTAGGAAAAGTCAAATGAAGTACTTATTCAATAATATAATTCGGATTTTAAATGACTATAATGCAAAGAAATTAATATAAATATAGAACTTCCGAATTTTGCCAGCTTTGTTGTTCCACGAGGACGAATGAATCATCGGCACTTGATACTTTTCAAATACATTCTGCCGGACTTGTCTTGAATGATGGGTGCCTTATACAAACCGCTGAATGCAATAAACGAACTCTTTTAGTGGAAGGCGAATTGTCAGCTACTAACTTCGCTGTATTATCTTCCACCAGTTTTGTTTTTGGTAAACATGTGCCTCGTACTTAGTTTGGAGAGCATTACTGGATGATCTCTCTCTATCGTAGTCTTGTACACGATAAGAACAAATACTAATTCTAATCAAAATGAAGTGTTGGCCCCTTCTTTTTTTTATATGCCTTTCAGAGACGTACTCAACTACTCACACCCGGCGTCAAAGTTCGATCTTTATCCAATGTGACAGCAAGACTATTACTCATTTAAAAAGAGCAAGTGGGACGAGATCTTACTCCTATTGAAAATAACATTCGAATCCTGAAATTTTTAGGTTGAAATCAAAATCAACATAAAAGACGTAGGTACATCCCAGGCAGGTTCAATAGTCATACGAATTGTGTATCTTCTGTCACGCTATCGCCAACCTCCACGGTGGCACTTATTTTATCCGATATGAAAATAGTTATGCAAAGTTGGGAATCCCAGTAGTCGATCTGTTCGCCTCGAAGAATGCACATGTAGTACACAACTACGTTGGTATATCGAGACTTGATTCAGCTCAATAAGTAAACGGGAATATTTTTAATAACAATACCACGGGAAAAAGGTGTTTGGCGCGTGGTACTCAGAGTCCGAGCGCTCGTTGCTCCGTTGAATCCGAGAAACCAACACAAGTTTCTAATTGACACAGCGGGTCTGGTAGTTCTGAAATTAGAGAACATCGACTCATAGGTTTGGAAATGTGTGGTTGGTCCCAGTCCGAAACCATTAAAACATGAAACCCCGTAAGAGTGTCATTACTTACTTACTTAAAAATTGCGAAACTCAACTCTCACAACTTACAAATTTACGTTGGTCTTATAGTCTGAAAATAATATATTACTACTAATATCCCTACCGGCTCACAATTAGTACCAGTTTTAATTTATATTTGAGTAATAAATTAATTAATTTCAATGCATAGTTCTTTTACACAAATCAGGTTTTGACGTTATGTAGTGCCGAAAATTTAAGTTTAGCAACCATGCTTTTGTAAAACATTCTGAAAATAAAGATTCAGAATCCACCCATCTGATAAGATAAGTTAAAATCTTACTTATCTATTTATAGATGTAAATAGCCTTTTTTAAACATCTCGTCATACTGCGATGTTATTACTTCTTTTTTCAGAAAGAATTATACCTACATGATCTAACTTTACTTACGGTAGATATAGCGAGAATTTTATAAATTGTGATAGTGATAATTATTATCTATGTTATATTCTGGCCGTAATTCACATCAAAAACTGATACCAGTGTTTAACGGCAGTCGGGTTGGAAGTTGCTCTGACATTTATATTATCGTAACTAAACTCTATTTGAATTTTATTGATAAATACTTCATTATTAAATGATAGACGAAATGTTTCAAATTATAGTAGGTAAATCTATTCATTACAATAATTACATTGTTATCCAAAACGCCTCGCGCAGTTTTCGCGAGCTTGTTCAGAGAAGCTGGTATATCTGCTACTCCTGGTAGTGTTAGGTCTGTAGATGGAGCTTTCCAGAGCTGATGGAGAAATCACTCCCTTGATGAGATAGATCGTGGAAATTGGCAATCAGCCAATACTTGTAATCATGAAGTTATTTACAATAAGTAATGGTTCACCCAACTTCTCAATCCGATTTGTTATTAATTTTATATTCATATAGAAGTGGTTATTAACTGATTTTGAACAAAGCAGTATAAAATTATGTTTTTAAGAATAATTATTAGAGAAACATTAAATTTCTCATACATAATAATTATCCTACATTGTCACATTGGCGTAAAACGTCTAATATGTGGCGTCACCAGGCGAAAACAAACAGGCTCTCAATATAAAGCTTCCAGTGACGGTCAAGTGTTTTAATAGCAGCGTTTTACCTGAAAATAAAACGTTTATTAAAATACTTACCTCACTGGAAGCTTTCAGTAATTCCTGCCTGGTGATATTATTGAGCCAATGAACTAAGGATCGCACCAAGCTATTAAAGAAACCTACGGTGCGACACGCCAGGTGGCGCCACAGAGCCGGTTCTGACGTCACTAAATGTACGGAAATCAAACGGAAACGGATGTGCTACTCTCAATATAAAGCTTCCAGTGAGGTAAGTATTTTAATAAACGTTTTATTTTCAGGTAAAACGCTGCTATATAATTTGTCGAGAAACCAGCCAAGTGCGAATGGGACTCGCGCACGAAGGGTTTAGATACTAACCTTTACATTAATTCCAGTGTGTTACGCATTTCCAGTGTGTTATCGTGTGTTACAATTTCCAGTGTGTTATGGTACATTTTTTGTGAGCCGCACCCATTTGCTATTCCTTCCAGACCATAGAGTAGGTAATTAATATACCTTCACTGCAGACCGGACAAGACAAAACTTCTCAGCAGTGGAGACCTAGATTGCTAGGGTAGAATTTTTCCCAGAAAGTCCTTACTGAAATCATGAGTCATGAGTCAGAAAAAGTCCAAATACCTACCTACCTTACGCAGATTTAAATCGTTTTTAACAAAGTTTATAAATTTAAAGACCATCATCATTCATCTAGGGATTCATCTTAGGGTGCGAATAACAAATTTATGTTAAAATATGAAAGTTTTACCAAAACATTTCTAGAAAAATGTTACTATAGCTACCTGGATGGGCCGTATTCTCAGCGCATTGAAATTGTTTCTAGCAGTTTCTACCCTACAATCTACCCGCCCTTTGAACAATAGGGGTTTTATTGCGATGCGCCCCTCGTGCGTTGAATTTGGATAGAATGAACTAGAAAAAAAAACAAAAGAGTTAAACCTATCTATATCTACCTAACATGAAGTGGTTGTTTTTTTATCTATGGTTATAGTATGGTAAAAAGAAAAACCAATAACGGCTGGCAATTTCTGGAATCTTCTTCGTAATCTTCAGAATTTTCACAGAATAGGTAGGTAGGTATAACTAGGTATTAGGTAATTTTATGTTACGTTTATAGGTACCTAAACAAAATGAAACCTAGAAACTTCTGGATTCAAGCGTCCAAAGCTACAGCTAGTAGGTACCGAGGTAGGTATGTACTAAGTATTTCAAGGCTAGGATGAAGTACCACTTATAATTATTTTTGTTGGCACAGTTGGCTAACACTCAGATGTGACCGTGAGGTCCGGGTTCAATTCCCGGCGGCACTTTCAGAATTTCATAATTGCACCAGACGTGCGAGGCTTCGGCCGCGGCTAGTTACCACCTAATTACTTACCTACCAAAGCCACTATACCGCCAAAGAGATGTAACGTTTCGGAGATTGGTATCGGCCTGCATTCCCTGATCTGTGGCCTGCATGGTACCGGCCACAGATCAGGGAAAGAGCGGCTCAGACTACATTTATAGTCTGTAGGTACCGGTGCAATGCTGTGTAGAAACATGTAGGGGCTGTTTATAATATGTGAATAAACATAGACAGGACGTATGAAATAAAACACAACATTTTAAACTTTTCATATTTTATTGATCTTGAAAAAATAAGTTTTGCATGATATTTGCAAAAAACTAAGTAGGTAAATGGTTATGGTGATGGGTACCTAAAAAGAGCTCTTAGTACTTTAGTCTCATAACGCCCTTATAACTTACCTGTTAAAGGTACCTATTTTAAGTTTTAATCATTATTTTATCGAGTACCTAGTCAGCACTTATCCCTTCATGCCCCCTTCCAAAATCCAATTTAGTAAGTAGGTACCTACCAAGGATAGATTTTCCCCCAACCGCCGTCAACTTTCTTTCTTTCTGACCTTTTCCCACGTTATGTGGGGTCGGCACAACATGTCTTCTTCCATTCGCTCCTATCAGCCGTCAACTCGCAATCCACTCCTTTCACACGCATATCTTCTTTCACGCAATCCATCCGCATCTCTTCTTCGGTCTTCCTCGACTTTTTTGTCCCTGCACATGCATACTCATCGTTCTTAGTGACATGACTTTCATCCCTCCGCATAACATGCCCAACCATCATGCCCAATCATCTCGCTTAACCATCACAACCACAGAGCAACATAATAACCCTTTTTATTTTTTCTGTGATCACAACCGCGTCAACCCGTCACACGTAATGAGAGTGAGGAATGCGTATGAGTGTAACTTAACTTTACCTAGCCCATACATAAGTATATATAGTAAGTATGTGTAATGCGTAGTGTAGACACTAGGTATCTCCCGCGCAGATGGAAGATCTCTGTAGAGATTGACCGCCGTATCGGTCAGGAGGACATTAGGTATATTTATTTACCTCTTGCTGGAAATAACTAAGTATATTTTTGGAAGGTTAGATAGGTAGGTATGCGTTTTATACGTGGATGTGGTAGTGTAGGTAGGTAGGTATATTAAGATATTATGATAGGGAAACCCACGCAGACTTTATTCTTAGATTATGCGATTCGATGATCTCACTTTTCAGTGTGTTTTAGCGAAAATAAACAAACATTTGATTATTATATCTACAGACAAACAAAAACTAGCGGACGAACCACAGGTAGATAAGCTACTAAATACTAACCTAAATAGGTAGGTACCTAGGTACCTGCGTATTAAACGTTAAAATCCATGTGCTCTAAAAAAAGTTTAGGCACAGATTTAATAAATAAGATTTTCCCCTCTGCCCAGCTTGGCTTAAAGCTTTACCAATGGCAGGAGTTCGGGGTTCGGATCCTACTTCCTAGGCAAGCACTTTTGTCCTAACTACGATGGTCTTGAGTACCTACTAAATAGGTACCTATAAGAATGCATACTAAGTATAAGAAAACAACATGAGAGTTTTCGTCATGTGTCATGTCGTGTGTTAAGCCCCTCACTTGACCATCGTGGTGGGTAGGTAGTTACGAGACTAGCTGATAATTTGCTATCAAGCGTCAAACGTTTGAATCGAGATTCGAGACATGCCTAATAATTGCCAATTACGAAATTATTTTCTAAATTATTATCTCCGACTGTAATTACTATTGGTTCAGATCTGGCCTGGTGGCAGTTATAGGTATGGCTAGTAGTCTCTCTGCTGGCAAAGACAAAGCGATCCAGCGCTCCGGTGCGATACTGTGTAGCGCAGCACTTTTCCCGTGCCCTTTTCCTTCCAAGGTCCAATGTTGGCGCAAACCGCGCTAGGCGCTAAATCAATTTTTTTCTACAAACAGACGGCTGCTGCCTATTACTTATTATTTCTCGATCGTTAAAATATACCGTTACCTACATTATTTGTTGGGGAAGGTCACAGGGGAAGGTAAAGGCAGATGCAACAAGTTTCGATTTTCTAGAAAATTCGAGTAGCCCCTAGGTGCCTTCAATGAAAACAATCAAAACAAACATATTCACAATCTCCACACCATAAAAGTAGTGTCATGACTCAGAGACAGAAGAGGTCCCTTTCTGACGTATGTAAACAAAACAATTGCCATCTCTTTCACGCGCGTTACACTCTTCTAGATACGCGTTCGGGAGTTTTCGCTAGTGATACCAGGTTACTGGTTTTGGTTCTCCACTTCAACGATGTTTATTAAAAGTTGAGCAGAAAAATACATTACATGCATTTCACTTATCTTTGCATAGATGTTTCTATTTTTTTCTACTCTTTTTGGCCAAACAACAAAACCTTATGCATTTAAATAGTACTCAGAATTAAGATTATTTCATAATCATCTAATTGCCATCACTACAGAAATATGTTCATAATTACTTTTTTTAATAAGTACTTTATAAAGAACTCAGTGATACCAGTTACATACTGATATGTAAGAAGAAAACAGTTTTTTTACACTATACAAGTTAGTACAATACTGCGATCTCATCTGATGCTAAATGATGATATAGCCGATGATCTTATCGTAGGTACTAACTTTGAAAGGGTAAAAGAACTGAGCCCTAACTCTTTGCTCGTGGGGTGGTAACTAGCCACGGCCAAAGCCTCCGACCAGACCTGAAACAATCTAGATATTATAAAACTCTTATAGAATTCCCATATTATTATAATTTTATTTTTTAATTACATAAAAAAAGAGAATTTTTGTTTTGGTAAGAGTGAATCTTTGAAGGTCTTGTAAAATGCTAAAATTCTGAAAATTCTGGAATTCTATTCTTCATCATATATTTATCTTAATTTTTGTGAAACATTTGTTATTTCACATAAATAATTGTTAAAAAACCATCGTAATAATTAATTATTTTTATCTTCGATCTCATATTTTGATTTGAAGGCATTTTGGGCCCGTTTTTATTCTTGGTGTACGTAAACGATTTGCCTCACTTGGTGGAAAATATTTCAAATATAGTGATGTTTGCTGATGACACGTCCCTAATATTTAAAACAAAAAGGCAGTCTCAAAATATGGACAAAGTTAACATTGCTCTAACCGAGGTTTTAAATTGGTTTACAGTAAATAATTTGCTTTTGAACTCTAAAAAAACTAAATGCATTAAATTCACCCTCCCTAATGTACGACAGGTAGATAGCGAAATTATTCTAGGCGGAGACAGACTTAATATGGTAGACGAAACTGTATTTCTAGGTATTGGTATTGACCACAAGCTTCAGTGGGGTGGTCATATCCGTAAATTAGCCAAGAAATTAAGTTCAGCTGCTTATGCTATTCGAAAACTAAGACAACTTACTGATGTAGCCACTGCAAAAATTGTTTATTTCAGTTATTTCCATAGTGTGATGTCTTATGGCATTTTGCTTTGGGGCCGAGCAGCTGACATTCAAATCATATTTCTCCTACAAAAACGTGCAATCCGCGCCATCTACAATCTAGGTCCACGTGAGTCATTAAGACAAGTATTCAAAGAAAGTAACATCATGACAGTAGCTAGTCAATATATATATGAAAATATAATGCATGTTCGCAAAAATTTAGACAATTTTCAAAAACGGGACTCAAATAGTAGATCATGCAATAAAAATAAACTATTTATGAAAAGATTTCGACTAGCAAAAGTTAGCACGTCATTTTTGGGAAACTGTATCCACTACTATAATAAAATTCCTTCCAATGTGCTGTCTCTACCTGAAGGGCGGTTTAAACGCCACATTAAAGAGAGCCTTTTGAAGAAAGGTTACTATACCTTGGACGATTACATGACTGATAAAGACGCTTGGACAGCTCCATAATCGTTTTACATATTATGAATTACTACAATCAACACTCCTGATTTGTTGTTTATTATTTTATTTTACAATATGAAATTTCGTGTAGGTATACTCAATTAACATTTTTTTTTATTTTATTATTATAAATTGACAATGTTAAATTTTTTTTTTTCTTTCTTTCATTTGTAAAATTTGTAACTACTGACTTTCAATAAGTGTATGTATGATACCTACATTGAATAAAATATTTGATTTTGATTTTGATTTTGGAAGTCAGATTGATATTTCTCGCTAAGAGATAAGAAAGAAAAAGGTTCAGTTTAAATAAAATTCTACATAAAATAAACAAACATCAGTTTAGTTGTACTTAATTTTAAAATAAATACAATATTGGAATATGAATATTAGGATAGAGTACCTAGAAAACATTCGTGCTTATCACACACACATTTTCGAGTTGCTGAAAACGAGTCCACGATCTCCGACAAAAAGACAACAGGGTCGCTACCACTACACCATTCGGTTGTCAAAATATAATTCAAATAATGAACTACAATTACCCGCTGTAAGGATTTTGTCCCTAAAATAAGGGAAAATTTCTAAGCTTGTAGCATTATTGTACTCTTCTACCGATATACCTATCTCTTTCTATCAAGACGTCATTATACGATTCGCGCTCCTATTGGTCGGAAATTTCTACTTCTAGAACAATCGACAGTTATCGCGTTCTGATTGGCCGATTCTCGATCAAGGTAGAATATTCTCGGCCGCCTATTCGTTCAATATATAAACGGCGGGCTTGGCGCGTAAACTCAGAATAATTCGAAATACGAAACAGTGAAGACAAGAGAGTTCGGTGCGAACCGAAGCGAAGTTTTGAGGAGTGAATTTAATTCTACGAAGTACAATCGAAGTGTTTATATTTTCTACGTGTGTTTACAAGAAGAAGTGAAGAAAAATGCCAGCTATCGGAATTGATCTCGGTACCACATACTCCTGCGTCGGTGTTTGGCAGCATGGGAACGTGGAAATCATCGCCAACGACCAAGGAAACCGCACGACACCATCGTACGTGGCCTTCACCGACACAGAACGTCTCATCGGAGATGCGGCGAAGAACCAGGTCGCGTTGAATCCCTCCAACACAGTTTTCGACGCGAAACGGTTAATCGGACGCAAATTCGACGACCCGAAGATCCAACAGGACATGAAGCACTGGCCGTTCAAAGTCGTCAACGACTGCGGGAAGCCGAAGATCCAGGTCGAGTTCAAGGGCGAGACGAAGAGATTCGCGCCAGAGGAGATCAGCAGCATGGTGCTTACAAAGATGAAGGAGACCGCGGAGGCTTACTTGGGCTCGACCGTCAGAGACGCCGTCATCACCGTACCGGCGTATTTCAACGACTCGCAGCGTCAGGCGACGAAAGACGCTGGTGCCATCGCCGGGCTGAACGTCTTGAGGATCATCAACGAACCCACCGCGGCTGCATTAGCGTACGGTTTGGATAAGAACCTAAAAGGTGAGCGCAACGTGTTGATTTTCGACCTCGGCGGCGGTACTTTCGACGTCTCGATCCTGACCATCGACGAGGGCTCGTTGTTCGAGGTGAAGTCTACCGCCGGCGACACGCATCTAGGAGGCGAGGACTTCGACAACCGTCTAGTGAATCATCTCGCTGACGAGTTCAAGCGCAAGTACAAGAAGGATTTGAGGGCGAACCCACGCGCTCTGAGACGCCTCCGCACGGCCGCCGAGCGCGCCAAGCGTACGCTCTCATCCAGCACAGAAGCTACCATCGAAATAGATGCCCTTTATGAAGGCATCGACTTCTATACCAGAGTATCTCGAGCGAGGTTCGAGGAACTCAACTCGGATCTGTTCCGAGGAACTCTGGATCCTGTAGAGAAAGCTCTGAAAGACGCGAAGCTAGACAAGAGCCAGATCCACGATGTGGTGTTAGTCGGAGGGTCGACGCGTATACCGAAGGTGCAGAACCTGCTCCAGAACTTCTTCTGTGGCAAGAAGCTCAACCTCTCCATCAACCCTGACGAGGCGGTCGCGTACGGCGCGGCGGTCCAGGCGGCCATCCTCAGCGGGGAGAGCGACTCCAAAATCCAGGATGTCCTGCTCGTCGATGTGGCGCCACTGTCGCTGGGCATCGAGACCGCTGGAGGCGTCATGACGAAGATCATCGAGAGGAACTCCAAGATCCCCTGCAAGCAGTCCCAAACCTTCACCACCTACTCGGACAACCAGCCAGCCGTCACCATTCAAGTGTACGAAGGCGAGAGGGCGATGACCAAGGATAACAACTTGCTGGGAACCTTCGATCTAACGGGTATCCCACCGGCGCCTCGCGGAGTCCCCAAAATCGACGTGACTTTTGACCTCGACGCTAACGGCATCCTGAACGTATCCGCCAAAGAGAACAGCACGGGTCGCAGCAAGAACATCGTGATAAAGAACGACAAAGGAAGACTGTCGCAAGCTGAAATCGACCGCATGTTGTCCGAAGCCGAGAAATACAAGGAGGAGGACGAGAAGCAACGCGAGCGAGTCGCGACCAGAAACCAGCTGGAGTCGTATATCTTCAGCGTCAGACAGGCTCTGGATGACGCCGGTCAGAAACTGTCTGACGATGACAAGAACCGTGCTAAGAACGAGTGCGAGGAAGCGTTAAGGTGGCTTGATAACAACACCTTGGCGGACAAGGAGGAGTACGAACACAAGCTGAGGGAAATCCAGAAGGTCTGCTCTCCCATCATGAGCAAGCTCCACAGCGCAGGAGGCCCTCAACCTGGCCATCAGTCCGGAGGCCCAACAGTCGAAGAAGTCGATTAATTTAATTCTGTAGTTTAATTAATTTGCGTGCATACCAGTATTATTTGATTTTTGAATGTGATATTTGTGTTTAAGACTGATTTAATTAATTTATTGTCAAGTATGAATGCATGGTCACCTGTTGGGCTTTGATTAACAATTAAGATCACCTGTTGAAGTAAATTTAAATAAAAGAATAATTTATTTTAATTTTAAAAACTTTGTTTTATTTTCTTGAGTCCTAAAATGATATCTACCTAGGATACCTTTCTAAATACAAAAGTTGACTGAAACTAAACGATATAGAAAATAATTCCTGATCCTTCCACTTATTTGTTTCATACATATCAACATTGCTTGTTTAGTTTCAATCAACTTTAAACTTTACTAGAAAAGTCGAATAAATTCAGCTAATCGCTGTTATGTCTAAATAATGGCAGTGGGTCACGTTTCTCACGACTGGATTCGACTTTTCTAGACATATACTAAATTGATTTTATTTTCACAATAGAACACTACTTCGCAAGAAATTGTATGGGGAATATCATCTATCAGTAATAAATCACGTGATCAATCAAAAAATCTAGGGGAACTATATTTTCTATCACCAAAATTTATATTTGTCATCAAGTTGTATCACCTAATAAATAGATCTATCGCCACGAAATATTTTCGTTCTCAGATAAACAAAAATTGTTCCCAGGTATGAATTATCAAATTAATGTTAATATATGTGTAAAATATAAGAGATCGATAATCAATAAAATCATATTGCATTACATGAATATAAACTTCGTTCTTATAATAACAGATTTGTACTTAAATAATAGCTCTGTGCTCAGAATGGTAGATCTGTCACCAAATAAATCGATTATCGATCCCTGACTGCGACTCCGTCGACATGCTCTTGGAGGGGAAGAGGGTGACGGCTAAGGAGTTTTCCAAGGTCCCATGTGCACCTATAGGTAAATAGGTTAAGGTTATTTTCCTTTTTTGACCACCCAGAAATAGGAGCCCCGCGAAGCGGGGCTCCGTCGACATGCTCTTGGAGGGGAAGAGGGTGACGGCTAAGGAGTTTTCCTAGATCCCCCACTTTTTCTTAGGCTATAGTCGTAAATTCTTATATAAAGTTAACACATAAGCTCAAAAAATAAAAAAAATTATAAACATAATATGATTTATTGGTGATCTCTTTAAATTAGTTTGCTTAAATACTTATTAGGACACACCTATTATAACACATACAAAAACATTTATTTGGTACTAGACCTTATATCTCAGGATTTTAGGTGATTTATTGTGGAACTGATTTTGCATTGTTTGGTGACTACATTTTGGTGACAGATCTACTATTTTGAGGACAAACCCTATTATTTAAGAAACACAAAACTAATTAAATTGGTGATAGGTAGCTTAAATGATACCCAAAATCTAGCGACTGCTAACAACCAAATATTGTAGATCATAATAATATTAACAAATATAGGTATGTGCTATCCACAGACTTTATTAATGTAGTCTGAGCTAGTCTCATACATTTATTTTGGAAGTGATGTCTATTGTAAAAATAGAATCGATATGACATTGCTGAGGGTGAAGGATTTAGCAAAAGTGTATAGGGTATAGATAGGTATAATATCATATAATATGTACCTACCTATACATTTGCTAAATGCTGCACCCTAGAATGCAGTGCAAAGACGTTGGGACACTGCTGCATCTCGAGACTGAGAGTTCACCAATCACCACATTGTTCTCCAAAGTGTGTGAAGCCCGCCAACCCTTGGACGGTTTGATCCGTATTCTGTAAAATTGACGCTTCCAGTGATAATCACTGTAAAGTGAAGCGAAAGTAATAGTTTGTGCCAAACCTGTTTGTAAGCTTCATCGAAGGTTTGGCACAAACAAAAACACAAACAAAGCCGGCTCTACAAACAAGTAGCTCCTTTTTTCGATTCTTCGTGAAACATGAAGCAATTTCTACTAAAATGAAATTACCAACAGATGTCGCTACACACTCGTAACACTACGAGATTCTCCTACTAGTCAATAGATGGTGCTAATTCTAATTAACAAACATTGTTAACAAATGAATGATTCATGTAAGGCTCAGACTACATTATGTAAGGATGGCGTTTATTTCACAGTTAATTTTTTTCTAGTAGTATACACACTTTTTTCTGATTCTGACTTTTGTAGACCGTGTTTTCAGATATTTACTTCAATTCATTTAATGAATTCACTGTCGAAAAAGATTTTGGTCAAAGTTATAAGGGTTCAAAATTACAAAGACACACTTCCCTTGGCTGGTCTTGTATGTGCAAAGAACCGGACCGAGTCCCCAGATATTATGAGAAACTTATTGGCTTACGAATTGCGAAACAATCAAAGGAGAATGACTAAAGGTGGCATCAAGTTTTCTCATGAACCAAAATCGAAATAGTCTACGAAAATAAAATAGTGTTTTTTAAGAACCATAGGCACTAAAATAGTTCATATCCGGAATTTCATTTTGCATACAAAACGTTATTTTCTTTTCGATGCACATTTGGTGTCATGTTGGTTTTACTAAGAAATACAACTTGTTTGTTTACCTATAACTAGAACCCGGATGTTAATTTAAAAAGTAATAGTGGAGACCGTCGTCGTCTAAAAAAAAATAAAGTTTGGGTTTGATTCAGCTTGCTACGGGATACCATACTTAGGTTCTTTGAATTTGGCGGGCAGTCACAGTTTTAAATATCGTCGTCACTTTGTTTATCGGTTAATCACGTTAATCAAATCTAGACAAGCGCTACCTACTTGTTGTGATGAAAGATTACTTAAGTCATATAGCTTATTTTGTTAGAATATCAATATTATCTCTAGTAACAACCAGTAAACACTTCAAGCGGCCAAGAATAAGTCGGAGTTTCGAACAGGGTTCCCTACCCCTAATCATTTGTATCCCATTCAGAGTCTAAGGTTCATCATCATCATCACCATCATCTCAGCCTGCGGACGTCCACTGTTGGACATAGGCCTTCCCAAGCGCGCGCCACCACACCCTGTCCTCAGCCTTCCTCATCCAGCCGCTTCCCGCCACCCGCTTTATATCATCAGTCCAACGAGCTGGGGGTCGTCCTACACTACGCTTACTCGTACGCGGTCTCCACTCAAGGACTTTGCGGCTCCAACGGCCATCGCCCCTGCGACAAGCGTGACCTGCCCACTGCCACTTTAGCTTGCTAATGGCTCGGGCTATATCGGTGACTTTGGTTCTCCTGCGGATCTCCTCATTTCTGATTTTATCCTTCAGGGAAACTCCTAACATAGCCCTCTCCATAGCACGCTGGGCGACTTTAAATTTGTGTATCAGGCCGTTTGTCAGTGTCCACGTCTCAGTGGCCGTTTGTCACGTGTTTGTCAGAGTCTAAGGTTAGTTACACTAAAACTTTTTGTTCATTAAAAAAAAACTTAGTTGAGGGAAGTGTTTTAACGCATCATGCACCGGTGACCTATACCCTAGGTACCTACATAAAAACTCAGCTGGTTTTCCTGCTTTAGTTATCACAAATTTAGTAGTGAATAAAATAATTATTATATGCTGGTAAATTCCCACACTAGCTGTTAATATTTAAGGCTGCTTGTCCACCAAACATGAGCTTCATTGCTACGCTACTTTTGTGTGAAATGGCAATAATAGGAATTGCTTGATTCTGTTTTTGATTTCGTTGATAAAAAAATGTATAGAATCTTCAGGTGCTTGACGCGAAATCCTATACTACTTATTTGAAAAAGTAACATAGCAATAAGCAACATAGCACATTTCTATAGTGGACAGGCAACCTCAAAATAACAAATAATGAAATAACAATGCATGCATAACACACAATATCTATGATATTACACTTTTATACGAATAAATAAAAGACAGTTTGATTGCAAATACCTACCTGCTTATCTTAATCCGGTGCATTGTATTGGGTGCAGTGAGCTCTTTGTACGCAACAATCATGCAGCAATAAGTACCTAGGTAGGTTTACATTTCAAGAATTTAATACTAAAGGCGTGTAAGGAAGTGGTATGAAAACCGCCCTTAACCATATTCTACTTATAGTCATAGAAATCTGCCGATCGCTCATATTACTAAATGAAATTGGGATGAAATGGGAATGACAGTTGCTTTCGATACGTCACGTGATCAAGTTGTCGATCAGATATGTTATCGTTACAGAATGAGATGAGAAGGTTTCTATGACAATCCTTAGGATCCGTTTAGATCCGTAGGATCCTTGATGTTTTTCAAACTTAGAGAATAGGAAAATCATCAGATCACAAGACTAGACAAAGAATATAAACTGGACCGTGGCGGGAATCAAACCCGCGACCTCTCAATCGAATCCGAGCTTACAACATATTAACTATGCCACAATCGAAAATGGAACAATTCAGTTTGAAGGGCGCTGTAACTGGCGAAATTACTGAGCAAAAGAACCATTAACTCAAGATGACCAGCGCACTGCAGTGCATTGCATGACACTGCAGTACAAAGTCCTGGATGCACCATGCACTGCAGTCTATATCAGGTGAATAAACTTTCGTGTCTTGACTAATCAAAGATAGGAAAAGTTGAACTGCAATCTCACCTGATAGTACCTAAGTGATGATGCAGCTTAAGATGTTATCGTACTAACTTGGACAGGTGAAGTTTATGATTGCTACACAGCATCGAATCGGAACGCTTAATTTCTTATGCGTCATTGCCGGTTTGGCCGGTACTGAAAAATGTTTGGAAGCTCCGTGAGCTCCACTGGCCTGAGGCAGTAATTGTTAGAACCTAGGACGTTTTGTCAAGTTACAGAGGTCGTGAAAAATCAGGGTTCCGCACAATCAACCTTCGCCTTTGTATCCTATCACATCCAAGCAATATGACGGTATCTAATCACTTTATCTGTGAAATATCACTGACATATACACATACAAAATTAATCCAATACCAGAGCATACCTCAACCGAGTTGGATGTATAATAACAGTGATTAAGTAGTGTACATTAAAGTCGCTAGTAGTTCAATGTATAGCTATTAGTATAGTCTATATAGCTGGTAAAGTACCTATAATAGCAAGTATGAGAGATATAAGGCGGTTTTGATACTCGTACATTTGAGTGTTGGTAACCATGGTGAAACCTGATGGAAATAGAAGTTACACGCCTGTTCTAAGACAGGTAAGTTTAACTAAATGCACACGGTCACTTAACTCTTACTTACTTAACTGTTTCCCGCGAATTTCGCTTGCGTGAATTTCGGAATCATGGATTTTCTGAGATACAAAATAAAATGTATTAAACTCTAAATACTTATAGGTACGACCATTTCAAATATCAGCCAATTCGGTTAGTAGTTGCAGCGTAAAGTCCTGACTCGTGACATGCATACACACATGCAAACTTTCTTTATAATTCCTATAAATTTAAATACGAATATAAATTCACTCGCAGCGGCATTCGAACCCGCGTCTCCCATCTCTCGCGGCTGGGTGCTCTAACCGCTGAGCCATGCGAGCCTTGTCCCCCTGCGATGAAATTCTCGATTCGTATTATTAGGTCCTTAGGCAGGACTAGCGCCATCACTTGTGAAACGTTTCTTTATAATTATTATTATGTTTCTTTATAATTAAATTATATGTTACGTATTAAATTATATATTATTATGTTTCTTTATAATTAATATTATGATATAGTGTGATTTACATAATGTGTAAAACATATTTTGTACTTTACGGAATTCGAATTTCAAACTCTAGACACTAGAGTAGGAGACCTAGAAGTCTGTACGTATCGGCTATCACTTTACACACTCTATTACCGTTGTATTACCGGTTTAATTTAAAGGTGATAACGTACTTTTGCGATTAAAATAAGGTAAGTATAATGATTTACAGCCAAGGGTTATTGACTATCGGATTATCTAGTCAAGTAGGCTTACGTTAATACTATGTAGGTATAAGGTTATGAAGACCTAGGTTAATAATACCTACAATTTCTATAAGGAAGTAATAATGAGTAGGTATGAATTTTATTATTATGCCATAGGTTTAAAATATTATGCTTGCACCATGTAACGAAATAAGTATACTACACGGTTAAATAAAAAAAATACCAAAACGCTCTCAGCTTTGTGGAGACTAACATTAAAACTATAAACAACTATAATAATATCTTTTGTTCTATAACTTTTTGAATAAATCGATATATTTTAAAAAAAAATATCAAATTTAAACTTTATTTACTATGAACTAGGATTCATAGGTACCTATTTTATTTAATAATGAAAAACAGATAAAATTAAAAGTATTAATAGGTACCTAAATGTATCAATTAGACATCTTGTGCACCTACATATTTATAATTTTGAAAATTTATAGAACAATACTTGTTAGTTTTAATCTTAGGAACTACAAGGCTGAGAGCTTTCTGGTATTTTCCATTTATTCACAGCAAAAGCCGAATTTTTGTCCCGTACCTACTTCTTAGGGTTGATTTTTCAATCGCCAGATAAACTATCTGAGGAATAAATTTGAAACATATGCCATACAAAATCTGTCAGAACGTCATATGTGGCGATTGGAAAATCAGCCCTTAAGTTATAAGAAAAATCGGCCCTAAGTGCAAAAACGTACCGGCAGCGTTTGATATTTCATAAGTGCCTGTAAGTTAGGCCTATGTGAAAGAATACACATTTTGATTTTTGTTTTGGTTCTCTTCCACCAAAACAAAAATTAAAATGTGTATTCTTTCACATACTTAGGCCTATTTTTTAATAAAATCGAAGTGTTCATTTTGATTGGCATTATTGGTATCTAGTATATGTCTAAATAGTCATTATAAAATCAATTAAGTATTATCAAAGTTTATCTTAATATTATGTTCAATGACGTTACATGAAGATAATTTACAAAAAATATACGGATTTATCATCCTTTCTTTTTGAATCTTGTCTATCCTATAACTTTCGTAGTTCGATTCATTTATGTGTAAAAATAACAAAAATATATTATAGGTATCGTGGGCTTCAAGCCAGAAGGGCGTATAAACAATACCCTTAATTTTCACAAGACAAAAAGCTTTAGGTACAATACAAGTTTTTATTCAATGGATCTCTTTGACTGAAATTATTTGCACGTGTCTATAGACATATTGTGTGTCTCATGACGCACGTGCAAATTTTCAGTTAAAGAGATCCATTGAATAAGAACTTATTAAGTTTTCTTGTCTTCTGAAAATTCCATAGATATGGAGAAAATTCCTTATACGCCCTCCTGGCTTGAATCCCGCGATATACATAATTATGTTTGGGGTGCGACAGGGAGATGCCCAAGAAGTAGAATTCTTCCTATTTGACATTTATAATCTTGCGCAATATAAAAACCTTACACAATCCTGTGATGACCAAACAGTCAGTAAGATCAAGACCAAAAATGCATTTATTTAAAAGACAGAAAAGAGTAAGCCCGATATTCTAATTGAGTAGAGACTCTTTCTCTCATTTCAAAGAGGGAGAAATAAAAATGGAAAAGCAAATGCGTCCAGATCTTTGTAGCTCTTAAAATGATAAAAAATTACTTGCTATAAAATTTGAAATAACTTAGTTTTGAACCGGGCCATATTGTGACGTCTATACTTTATTTTTATACACTGACGCCGGTTAAAATAAAAATTAGTAAGTATGCAGATTGCCTGAGTTGTTGTATGTATGAAAAATACAACAATTAATCATTATTTCTTTTGAACTATTTATTTAAGAAATTAAATAGGCTCAGGCAGGAAAGACAGCATAATTGATGTTGACCTAGCATTTCAGTAAATCAAGGTCTGCATTTTTATGCCTGCAATAAAGCTTTGTTACTAAGCGACATATCTGTGACCATTGATAGATAAGTACCTATACATTAATCATGACCAGGAGGATTGTCTGTCATAAATTAAATAATATCCTTAATCTGTGACGTCACCGTATCTGTAATTACATCTCTTGTCAGTTCCTTTATTAATATATATATAGCTGTTCGTGCTGATTGGCCACTGACTGACTCATTGATCACCTCTCCTGAACAATTTTGTATGAAAATTTTTTTTTTCAAGGATCATGTCGTATAGAGGGGAAAAATTCATGAGGAGGAAAAATACGGAGAGAGCTGATGATTGAGGATCTCGAAGATGGGTAAAGAGCACGGCTAGAGTATCTAAGATAGGTGGGGGGTGCTCGACCAAATGTCATTTGAAACGTCATCCAATTGGCAGTGAGCTGAAAAAAATTTCAAAATGGCGGATTCAAAATGGCCGCCAAAAGAATTTCGCCTGTATCTCGGAAAGTATAAAAGATGGAAGAACGGTTTCTTGACAAGAAGTAATCAGGACCCGGAGGTCTATCCGATGGATAGAAAAAAAAATCAAAATGGCGGAAATTAATTTTCCACAGAAAATGTATGAAGGAATTTTAAAGGGATTTTTTATAGGCGGGAAGACAACACGCGGGCCACATGTGGCCCGCGCCGCCACGCACCCTACTAGTCCTACATATATAAGTATATACGACCAGGCAAATTCAGAGAGGGATAGGGATTGAGCCTTGGGCCAAAAATATACAAATATATATAAATATACACTTTCTTCTCTGCAGATAATTGTAGATAAGTCACATACTTATATAGGGCATTGATTTTTACCCTTCATTTGTTTTGCCTCTTGTGCCGTCTATGAAAGATAACCTGGTTCCGCCCTTGTACACTCAAAAACGTTTAAGTAGGTATAATATAACTGTTGGATTGTATTTTTAGGCACGTCATTTTTACTCGTATCTCTTCTGTAATTATTACTTTTAAAAATATTAAAATATTATTACAGGCCAAGAAAACATTACACTCGAATATCGAAGGTATTTACAAATTATCTGATTGCTGATCTGATCTCTGATTTTATCTGCTGATTCGTAATTATGTGGAATTTGGATTCATAAAATATTACTGAAGGTTACTATTAATTGATTATCTAGTATCTACTATAGTTACTACGCCATATGATACACAAGTAGCAACGTTTAGGTAGCAAATTGAATTATATTTTCTTGATAATAATTATTAATTGTTTGTTTCTTTTTCTATGTCCCACATTACACATTTACTTTTTATTTGCATATTTTTAGCCATAGACCATCACGATGGTGAAGTTCGTAGAGTCTGAGAAATTTGTAAAAGTTTCAGTAAATAAATAATGGCTACTAAATGGAGATAAAAAATATTTATAATATCTTAGTTTCGTAGACCCAGTTTAGAGAGTTTTTGAATGTCACTATTCATTATCAGTCTTGGTCATCTTACGAATAAAGAGTTATGATAAGATTAAGACAATGCCGTTCCACTTTATCCACTCATCTCTAAACCTCAAGGAGGTTGCTCTTTACTCATAGCTACAATTAATTGTTATTTTAACCTTGCCTTTATCAATTTTCATTATTTCTTGCTGTGTGTAGGTAGGTACGCCAAAAACAAGAACAATGATTACAATTTGTCGAAAACGACGTAATGAGAAGAATGATTATCCTTTGCCGGTAACTATTCAATCTATGAACACTCTATGAATTGACATTTGTTGCTAGTGACCACAGAGCAAGGAATGACTTTATATTGACTAAGTGACCATCGTTTTGGATGTCATTATTTAGTACCATGGACGCTCACGCCAGGTTACGCAACAATCAGCGACAAAATGGCGCAATTCAAGTGTCTCCATTTTCACGTTGACAGTCTAAGATCCAGCTTACTAGTATAATGGAGGGCAGAGTTTGCTGGAAACTGTTCAATCTCTAAGAACTTGTTAGATTGTGACTCTTCTATCTCACTCATCGTTTATCAGTGTTCTATAACGCTATCTCCTTCTGGTTCCAGTGCTTCCTGACGGCGAGCGTGGCGCTGAACATCGTGGCACACGGCTGCGTCATCGGCTTCTCCGCGGTGCTCATCCCCAGCCTGCGCCGCCCCGAGTCTCACATCCAGGTCACCACCAGCGAGGAGTCATGGATCGGTGTGTATCTACCCTAATACTTGACATATACACTGGGTACCAGCTACCATGTAGTTAACTCAGCAGCTACTTATAGAATTTTGCCAGATGGCGCTACTGTTTGATAAAGTGTTTAAATAGCCGCGTCCTCACGTAAAGTATCCTTCTTCCCACGATATCTAGTGCAGAAACACTTGGAAGTTCCTACCCTAGCACATACAAAGTGTACTTGAAATAGTGCTATCCTTTTTATACTGCTCCTGATGGAAAAGGATGGCACTATTTTAAATTAGTTTAGTTTAGAGATTTTGCACAACAGAATCGACCACTGTATCAATGTAAATAAGGCAAACCTTGAATTTTATTATTTCTAACATATTACGACAACACAGCACTTCCACTCGAATTAATGGTTTTCACAATATGGAAACCATGGATTTTTCAGGGTTAAAGCTAGCCTATGTGTTCGGTAGCCTATCCAGGGTATAATCTTCCGTTAGCTAAATAGATTCTCTAGTTTTATTTTAGCGTTAAGATGTGACAAACATACACATCAGTGTGATTAAAAGTAAAATTCTAATATGTTTCAGCATCCATCGTTGGCTTTGCGCTAATTATGGGCAACTTCATCATCACGCCCCTCATGGACTCCTTGGGAAGGAAGAAGTGCCATTTGCTGACCATCTTGCCCGTCCTGACCGGCTGGTTCCTGCTGCTTTTGGTTAACAACGTAGCTGGTCTGATCACTGCTCGATTCCTCCAAGGGGTAGCGATGGGTATGCTGGGACCTTTAGGATCCATTATAATAGGGGAAATGACGGACCCGAGGAATCGTGGAGCATTCCTTACAAGCGTATCCCTTTCTCTAACAATCGGTGTACTCTTCACACACGCGTTGGGGGCTTGGTTTAGCTGGCAGCAGAATGCTCTGATTTGCTCCTTCATCACGTTCACAAGCCTCCTTCTCATAATTTACAACCCCGAATCTCCGTCGTGGCTGATCGCTAAAGGGAGGATTAAAGAAGGTGAGGAAATCTTCTTCTGGCTGAGAGGAAGGACTGCGGAACAAGAAGCAGAATTTGAAAACATGATAGCAGCACAAAGAATGAAGAGGAAATCCAGTGTAATAGATCAAGAACTGCCCTTTAAAATTAAATTAAAAAGATTTTTCGTGTATCTAAGTGAGACGTCGAAAAAGCCGGAATTCTACAAACCAATAACAATCATGTTTCTCCTTTACACCATGTTCCAGTTTGCTGGAATCAATGTGATAAGTTCGTATGCAACGGATATTATTCACCAAGTTGTGGGACCGGCGGCGAATGCGAAGTTCTTAATGGTGCTTCTGGATGTTGAAAGACTTATTTGTAACATTATCGCTGTGTTTCTGATGAAGACATTGAGGAGAAGGACTTTGTTGTTCAGCAGTGGAGCTGTGTGCGTGTTATCTTATTTAGGAAAATGTTTCTATGTATATGCGAAACAAAATAACAAGTTGCCTTTTGACAATCAGTGGGTACCGCTACTATTAATAGCTTTATACATGTGTTCTCTAACTGTTGGTATATCGTCCATTCCGTTTGCGATATCTGGGGAAATATTCCCTATGGAGTATCGGGGGTTGGGAGGTGGTATTAGTGTACTGGCTCTGTCCTTGAACTTTTTCATAGCCGTCAAATCCTTCCCAGTTTTAACTCATTCTATGGGATTACCACTGACTTATTTGTTGTACGCTGGAATTGTTGTTGTTTGTTTGGTTGTGATCTACTTTATGATGCCTGAGACGAAGGATAAGACCCTCCAAGAGATCGAGGACAGCTTCCGAGGATTGTCTCCTAAAGATCAAAAGAGTGCGGAGCCACTAAATGGTCAAACTGATGGTGAGATGCGTAGATGCAGTTCGCACATCTTGTATTAACTAGCAGATATTTCATGTTACTCTCCAGGGTACGGCCTTAATGTACATGTATGAAATACTGACTTAAAATCCATTACGCAGATACCAGAAAAAAAATTCTAGCAATATTGAAAAAAATATTCTAGGTACATTAAGATGTTATTTTTAACGTTTGCGGCATACCCATTTATTTATTCTGTAAATAACCAATTTAGAATCTAAGTTTTTAAATTAAGTATTCTTATCGCTAGGCCATTAACAAGGTTAGTTTCAAATGGTGTTATTATAAATATGTTATTACGTATTTAAATGAACCTTACTAATAGCACAGAATACCATAAAAGTTACTTACAGTTACATATAATAAGCTGTGAGCTTTTAAACTTTTCAGAGAAATAAAGACTCATATTTATGTATTCATTCATACTGTTACAATATTCTGTTAAAGGTTAGTTAATGTTATTCTTAGTATAAGTTTTGTAAATAAAAATCGTTTGCATGTGCTGTCTTTAATTCTAATTATTGTCACAATATAATTATCACAATACTATTAAAAAAAACACAAGAAATATTTGTACGTTACATTAAGTAGGTACCTACATAGATTATGATCACAGGTCATGATCTACCTTATAATACTGTTTTATTTAATTCGTCAATGAAATTTATCTTCCTCTAGGTAAATCAACAATAATAATATGAGCTAGGTCGGAAGTGCTTGTATTTTTGTATCTTTGCCAAATAATATTTCTGTTGCCTTTAAGTTATCTAATAACAAAACTTAGAGAAGATTACTTGAGTCTTTCAGGAAAGTAGGTATCACAAAATTTTTATAATACAATCTCCTCCTAACTACGGGGCCAACTCTTTTAAGCTGGAAAGCGTTTCCTGTCTGTTTTCCTCACCTCATCATCCCTCATCTAACCTCTCTAACTCTATCATTCTGTCCTTTTCACACGTATCAGTTCTTACCATTTTAGTATCTTTAATCCCTTTGAAATGGCACTCGATTTCATACAACGTTTTGCCTCTCGTCTCTGGGAGAAGGAAGAATAAGAAACCACCACATATTGATATACATAACCCATAAACGCAAAACGTTCCTTTAACACCAATAGCTCCAAATAACATAGGCGCAGTTTTAACAACTACAAAGAACATTAAAGACAACGTCATCCCTGAAATGCCACTACCCAAAGATCTATAAGCCAACGGAAAGATTTCTCCAGCTATCGCCCAAGGTATCGGCAAAATTCCTATTGTCTTACCAAAAATGTAAAACAGAGTAGGTATCACAGGTATCCATTTGTAAGGGTCAGGTATATACCCGAAATCTCTTAAGTAAATAAGCATTGAAGTCATAAACAACGATGCTACACTAATAAAGATGCCTAGAAACAAAACTGTGCGTCGGTTCCATTTGTTAACTACAATACAAGCTATGATTCCGCTGATGAATCTGACAACGTCTACCATCAACATGCTCGTGTAACTCTCTATCTGTCCGTCTGTCACTTCATTCATCATCGGGACAGTGTAAGACGGTACGACAGTCATTCCAGATACTTGGAAGAGTACGAACATGAACATCATTATCATAGTTGGTTTATAAAACTCTGGTTTCCTGACTACATCTGAGTAGTACTTTATAATTGACACTTTAGGTGTGACAACTGTAGTTTTACGTTGACTGTTAAGGAGTATTTCGAGTTCCTTTTCAGATTCATCGTCATAGCCTCGTAGCCATATGAAAGATTTGCGACATTCGCTAAATTTTCCTCTGGAAGCTAAATACGGTGGGGTTTCTGGGGATAGTGAGATCAGGATTAAGGAGATGACGTAGAAGCTCCCGCAGGCAACGGCCGCTGTTCTCCAGTAGAGGATGGTGCCGAAGACGTGAGCTATGAGCATTCCGGTGGCGAAGGAGAACGCTATGGTCGCCAGGAAGATGCCACGGTGCTTTGGAGCTGAGTACTCAGCTATCGAGACGGGCGCGCAAGCTGCTTGTATGCCCATACCGAACCCCTGAAATGATTTAAAATGTATATTTTAAGATGCGTACTGTTTTGTGTATAAGACTAAACTGAAAAGGGCGGACGGTGCGAAAAAATGTCGCCAGTTTAGCGGTGCCAAAAATCTGTATCTGTAATCTGTATGCTGTAGTTCGATCAGCAGCCATCCATTGACAGATGGCGCTACTTTTTGCTTGTACGAAAAAGGTTTACGTAAATCGTTCGGATGCCCATATCCTGAGTTTCTCATCAGAGTGTATAAGGTGGCTACTTGGCTAGTCAGTAATAGATTCCTGCTGCTGTAGTATAATTATATTTAAAAACAAATGTCTAATTAAATATGAACAGGTCCTTTTAATCTGCATAAATCCTCGACAAAATTTTATTCGAATTAAAAATGTAAAAATTCCTCCTCCCACTCTGGCAACTGGGAATACAAAAATCAAAACATCGGGCAAAGCCGCGGACAAATCATAGGAGTAAACAGTAAAAATGTTGTAAAAACGTGGCAATAAGTATGACATTGTAATTGATGAGATAGGTATATTTTATGTAAATCGGATTGGTGACGTCACACGAGATAAATAAGAGGACCGTTCATACATCATAATGTCAAGACTCAAGATCGACGTACCTAGCTATAAAGTTATTCCTCGCTCTGTGTACTAGCTGAACCGCCAAACGTTGTTTTGACATGTAAATTATTTCTCGCTTAGGGGGTATGAAAAATAGATTACGTACAGACCTTTAAATACATTAAAATAGGACACAAATATCGAATACACAAAAAATTTCATTATACATAATTGATCAAGCCTAAAAGGATTTTTGTTGCAAACACTGTGAAACGAAAATTTTATATAATAGACAGGCTGACGCGGCAAACGTTGTTTTGCCATTTACTTATTAGACCTACCGAATGTAAATAAAAAATTTCATAAAATACGGTCAAGCCGTTTCGGAGGACTTTGGTTACAAACAATGTAACACCAGAATTTTATATAGGTACTAGCAAACGCCCGCGGCTTCGCTCACGTTGAACTTTTGCTTTACTCCTCCAGCGTTTAATTTCTAAAATTCCTGTCGTCGCCCATTTATTTTGATTAGGACCACAATTTTTCACTACCTTGCTGATAATAGTCAAACATCGATTTTCAAAGCAATCGACTCAGTAACCAAAAAATTCAAAATGGCGGCCACTTCTTTAAATTTTTACCACAACTTCCTTCTCTATGCTTGCTGCGATAGTCAGATATCGATTTACAAAACAATCGCCCCAGTAATAAAAAAGATCAAAATGGTGGCCACTTTTTTCTACAAATTCCTTCTCTATGCTTGCTTCTATAGTCACATATTGATTTTCAAATCATTCGGCTTAATATCAAAAAGTTCAAAATAGCGGTCATTTTTTCCAATTTTGACCACAAATTCCATCTCTATGCTTGCTTCTATAGTCACATATTGATTTTCAAATCATTCGGTCCAGTAAGAAAAAAGATCAAAATGGCGGCCATTTTTTTCAATTTTGACCACATATTCCTTCTCTATGCCTGATTCTATAGTCACATATTGATTTTCAAATCATTCGGCCCAGTAACAAAAAAGTTCAAAATGGCGGCCATTTTTTTCAATTTTGACCACAAAATCCATCTCTATGCTTGCTTCTATAGTCCCATATTGATTTTCAAATAATTCGGCCCAGTAACAAAAAAGTTCAAAATGGCGGCCATTTTTTTCAATTTTGACCACAAAATCCTTCTCTATGCTTGCTTTAACAGTCACATATTGATTTTCAAATCATTCGGCCCAGTAACAAAAAAGTTCAAAATGGCGGCCAATTTTTTAAGTTTTGACCTTTGATTCTTATTCTATGCTAGATGCAATGGTCGGATAATAATTTTGAAAGATATCGGTCCAATAACAAAAAAGTTCAAAATGGAGGCAAATTTTTTAAATTTGTCTACATTTTCTTTTTCTATGCTTGCTGCAATGGTCAGATCTCCATTTTGAAAGGATTCGGTCCAATAACAAAAAAGTTCAAAATGGCGGCCAATTTTTTAAATTTTGACCTCAGATTCTTATTCTATGCTTGATGCAATGGTCAGATATCCATTTTGAAAGAATTCGGTCCAATAACAAAAAAGTTCAAAATGGCGGCCATTTTTTTCAATTTTGACCACAAATTCCTTCTCTATGCCTGCTTCTATAGTCACATATTGATTTTCAAATCATTCGGCCCAGTAACAAAAAAGTTCAAAATGGCGGCCATTTTTTTCAATTTTGACCACAAATTCCTTCTCTATGCCTGCTTCTATAGTCACATATTGATTTTCAAATCATTCGGCCCAGTAACAAAAAAGTTCAAAATGGCGGCCATTTTTTTCAATTTTGACCACAAAATCCTTCTCTATGCTTGCTTTAATAGTCACATATTGAATTTCAAATCATTCGGCCCAGCAACAAAAAAGTTCAAAATGGCGGCCATTTTTTTCAATTTTGACCACAAATTCCTTCTCTATGCCTGCTTCTATAGTCACATATTGATTTTCAAATCATTCGGCCCAGTAACAAAAAAGTTCAAAATGGCGGCCATTTTTTTCAATTTTGACCACAAATTCCTTCTCTATGCCTCCTTCTATAGTCACATATTGATTTTCAAATCATTCGGCCCAGTAACAAAAAAGTTCAAAATGGCGGCCATTTTTTTCAATTTTGACCACAAAATCCTTCTCTATGCTTGCTTTAATAGTCACATATTGAATTTCAAATCATTCGGCCCAGCAACAAAAAAGTTCAAAATGGCGGCCATTTTTTTCAATTTTGACCACAAGATCCTTCTCTATGCTTGCTTTAATAGTCACATATTGAATTTCAAATCATTCGGCCCAGCAACAAAAAAGTTCAAAATGGCGGCCAATTTTTTAAATTTTGACCTTTGATTCTTATTCTATGCTTGATGCAATGGTCGGATATTAATTTTGAAAGATATCGGTCCAATAATGAAAAAGTTCTAAATGGCGGCCAATTCTTTATTTGACCTCAGATTCTTTTTCTATGTTCGCTGCAACGGTCGGATATTAATTTTGAAAGAATTCGGTCCAATAATGAAAAAGTTCAAAATGGTGGCAAATTTTTTAAATTTTGACCTCAGATTCTTTTTCTATGCTCGCTGCAACGGTCGGATATTAATTTTGAAAGAATTCGGTCCAATAACGAAAAAGTTCAAAATGGCGGCCAATTTTTTAAATTAAGACTACATATTCTTTTTCTATGCTTGCTGCAATGGTCGGATATTAATTTTAAAAGAATTCGGTCCAATAACGAAAAAGTTCAAAATGGCGGCCAATTTTTTAAATTTTGACTACATATTCTTTTTTTATGCTTGGTGCAATGGTCGGATATTAATTTTGAAAGAATTCGGTCCATTAACGCAAAAGTTCAAAATGGCGGCAATTTTTTTTAGATTTTGACCTCAGATTCATTTTCTATGCTTGCTGCAATTGTCAGATATCCATTTTGAAAGAATTCGGTCCAATAACGAAAAAGTTCAAAATAGCGGCCATTTTTTTAAATTTTGAGTACATATTCTTTTTCTATGCTCGCTGCAACGGTTGGATATTAATTTTGAAAGAAATCGGTCCAATAACGAAAAAGTTTATAATGGCGTCCAATTTTTAAATTTTGACCACAGATTCCTATGCGATGTTTGCTGTCATATGAGAAAAAGAATGAAAAAATTTATTCCAAAATCAAAGAAGTTCGCAAATGTTCCCATCCTTAAATTTGAAATTCGAATATCCCCGTTGCAGTACAAATTCAACAACCTAGGTATAATGATTAGTACGAATCAAAAAAATTACACTTTTGTATGGAGAAATCCCGAAAACCAACGGTTTTTACCCCTTAAACATGGAATTTCTGGAATCCCCGTCTTAGTACGAATTCATGACCTAATATCTACCTAGGTACCAAATTTGAGATATCTACGACTTTTGGTTTTTCGGGAATCCCTGGAACAACGAAAAAATTTACACTTTTGTATGGAGAAATCCCGAAAACCAACGGTTTTTACCCCTTAAACATGGAACTTCTGGAATCCCCGTCTTAGTACGAATTCATGACCTAATATCTACCTAGGTACCAAATTTGAGATATCTACGACTTTTAGTTTTTCGGGAATCCCTGGAACAACGAAAAAATTTACACTTTTGTATGGAGAAATCCCGAAAACCAACGGTTTTTACCCCTTAAACATGGAATTTCTGGAATCCCCGTCTTAGTACGAATTCATGACCTAATATCTACCTAGGTACCAAATTTCAGATCCCTACGACTTGTAGTTTTTCGGGAATTCCTGGAACAACGAAAAAAATTTCACTTTTGTATGGGGAAATCCAAAAAATCAACGGTTTTTACCCCTAAAAATTTGAACTTCTGGAATCCCCGTCTTAGTACGAATTCATGACCTAATATCTACCTAGGTACCAAATTTCAGATCCCTACGACTTGTAGCTTTTCGGGAATTCCTGGAACAACGAAAAAAATTTCACTTTTGTATGGGGAAATCCAAAAAACCAACGGTTTTTACCCCTTAAAATTTGAATTTCTGGAATCCCCGTCTTAGTACGAATTCATGACCTAATATCTACCTAGGTACCAAATTTCAGATCTCTACGACCTATATTTTTGGCGGAATCCGTGGAACAACCAAAATGCCTCATTCTTTTATATATATATAGATATATTTTATTAGGTAATCATATACCTATGCGATGTTACATTGATTAATATATAAGGTACCTACGCAACCCATTTACCACGAATGAAACACGAGTACATAACCACTTGACTTAGTTGACTTCAGACAATAATTATATCATCCTGCGTGCCTGTTTCATATTACAAATGTTTATACTATAAGTACACTAAACAGTACCTACACTATGCTATCTTGCAATAGAAAACTAGATGTTTACAGTACAAATTGCAATATCGTCAGAAGAATTAGCGATAATCTCATCAATGAAATTAATTGAAATCATTATTAAATTCTCCTTAGCCCTATATCATCCCAAAATACAGAAACTTGTATTGTAGTCATAGATTAATAATTATTTTTCCGATAAATTATTATTATTACGAGTCAAAATTATTTACGCCCGGCCGTATTTGAACTGTGTGCTCGGTGTGTTTTGTCACTGAACTACGGGGGCTCAAGCCCACAAGATACGTAAC
The DNA here is from genome assembly GCA_036785405.1 of Coenonympha arcania. Lineage (NCBI taxonomy): Eukaryota > Metazoa > Arthropoda > Insecta > Lepidoptera > Nymphalidae > Coenonympha > Coenonympha arcania. Next base: position 1,358,949 of record CM072078.1, on the reverse strand, counting down.
CTATTCGGTTCTTAGGAAGAAACAATATAATAAAAAGATAATTAGTAACATTTTAATAGTCACTTAACTAATATAATATTAGTCAAGTATGAAAATATATATTGTTTAAATGATATAAGTCACTTTACAACATTTCTTTGTCATTGTCGGTAAATTAGAGATGATTTCATTGAAGTGTCGATGTCGTTTAAATTCAAGTTAATCAATTAAGTTAATAATGGATTCATTATTTAAGTTAAGTAACGAACTTCTAAATAATTCGCCAAGTATGAGACGGACATTGAGCATGAAGGATTATGTAGGTACCCATTATGGAATAAGACATGAAGATGGTGATGACTGATGAACCGAGTAGGGACAACCCTCCACCACCCATGGCCCAATCAACCTCGCGGTTATGGGCCACTGGGCCAGAAACTTCGCGAACGAGCCCGTCCAGCAGCAAGCACCGGAGGTCCTCGTATAAGGAGCACTCCCACAAGACATGGTAGAGGTGAACCGAGTAGTTTGTACCTGCAAGGATCTACTCAGCAGCAGCGCGACAGGGTCCTTGGCAGTGAGCAGCAGCGCCAAGCCGCCCAGGGTCGGCAGCGTGCTGAGCTGGTTGCTCAGTCTGCGGCCCAGCTGCTGCAGATAGAACCTGATGAACGGAGTAGTTCGTACCTGCAAGGATCTACTCAGCAGCAGCACGACAGGGTCCTTGGCAGTGAGCAGCAGCGCCCAGCCGCCCAGGGTCGGCAGCGTGCTGAGCTGGTTGCTCAGTCTGCGGCCCAGCTGCTGCAGATAGAACCTGATGAACGGAGTAGTTCGTACCTGCAAGGATCTACTCAGCAGCAGCGCGACAGGGTCCTTGGCAGTGAGCAGCAGCGCCCAGCCGCCCAGGGTCGGCAGCGTGCTGAGCTGGTTGCTCAGTCTGCGGCCCAGCTGCTGCAGATAGAACCTGATGAACGGAGTAGTTCGTACCTGCAAGGATCTACTCAGCAGCAGCACGACAGGGTCCTTGGCAGTGAGCAGCAGCGCCCAGCCGCCCAGGGTCGGCAGCGTGCTGAGCTGGTTGCTCAGTCTGCGGCCCAGCTGCTGCAGATAGAACCTGATGAACGGAGTAGTTCGTACCTGCAAGGATCTACTCAGCAGCAGCACGACAGGGTCCTTGGCAGTGAGCAGCAGCGCCCAGCCGCCCAGGGTCGGCAGCGTGCTGAGCTGGTTGCTCAGTCTGCGGCCCAGCTGCTGCAGATAGAACCTGATGAACGGAGTAGTTCGTACCTGCAAGGATCTACTCAGCAGCAGCGCGACAGGGTCCTTGGCAGTGAGCAGCAGCGCCCAGCCGCCCAGGGTCGGCAGCGTGCTGAGCTGGTTGCTCAATCTGCGACCCAGCTGCTGCAGATAGAACCTGATGAACGGAGTAGTTCGTACCTGCAAGGATCTACTCAGCAGCAGCGCGACAGGGTCCTTGGCAGTGAGCAGCAGCGCCCAGCCACCCAGGGTCGGCAGCGTGCTGAGCTGGTTGCTCAGTCTGCGGCCCAGCTGCTGCAGATAGAACCTGATGAACGGAGTAGTTCGTACCTGCAAGGATCTACTCAGCAGCAGCGCGACAGGGTCCTTGGCAGTGAGCAGCAGCGCCCAGCCGCCCAGGGTCGGCAGCGTGCTGCGCTGGTTGCTCAATCTGCGACCCAGCTGCTGCAGAGAGAACCTGGTGAACGGAGTAGTTCGTACCTGCAAGGATCTACTCAGCAGCAGCGCGACAGGGTCCTTGGCAGTGAGCAGCAGCGCCCAGCCGCCCAGGGTCGGCAGCGTGCTGAGCTGGTTGCTCAGCCTGCGGCCCAGCTTCTGCAGACAGAACGGCGCCGTCAGGATGCCGCTGATGAGAGCCAGGCCCAGGATCGAGGCTGAAAGAGGGGAAATGCCATGTTAAATTTTGAAATTTGAGGATTGTGACCGACTATTTAAAAGTCGGCAAATGATAATTGTTTTGATTTCAATTCCGGGGGAAAAGCTAGTGAATATCTGGAATCCGGGTAGAAACATTATATCGGATGTTAGTATATAGGTGGGTATACCTACAAAAAATAATCATAACTACCTAAGTATCAGATAAGTACCTACACAACTTTGCTGTCATGGGTCAGAAAATTAAGTCTAAACAACTGTTATTATGCACTATTATATCGCAAATTGCTTGTTTCTATGTATAGCAAAAGCAATCATACAAAATTGTCCTCAACCTAAGTGTTTTACATAGAGTAGTTACGGCCTTTTAAGTACGTACCAACCTACATATAATAAAGAATTACTGTCAAACGAGCAAAATATACTTATTTCAAGTTAACTACTTAGTTAACTTGAAACATAGTTACATTTTTTTATTCATTTTAAATTTTAAGAAGTTCATCAATTATTACCCATATTATAATAATACGAGCCTTCTCCCAACATGAGAGGGGAATTTGCCATAGGCTACTAAGTACCTACCATGTTCTCAGATATGTAGGCAGCTTAGCTTGTAGCTCGTGACCACACCTACGAGAACAAGTTTCCTAAACTCGTTACCCGTTACATTTCATTAAAGGAAGTGATATTTTAATGATCGAGTAGGTATTGCCTCTGAGAAGTCAGAGATACTTACTTGCCTTCGAGATCCGAACTCAATACAAAAGGCGATCGACAGGCCGCCAACGAGAGCTATAAAACTAATATTTGTTACCTGGTTGCCGCCGCTGCTGCATCAGCACACCAGGGTACGCGATGTTGGCGCTCATGCTGATCGTGCACATCACGATTCCGCTAGCCGCCAGCAACTAAGGAATCAAGATATTACCAGCTATCCAAGGCTCGTACTACGGTGTGAGTCGAAGTGCAAAGTCTGGTTGCCGCAACTGCTGCCTGCTGCAGCAGCACGGTGGGGTATGCAATGTTGGCGCTTTTGCCGATCGTATACATCAAGATCCCGCTCACCGCCAGCAGCTAAGAACTGATATTACCTATCCAAGACTCGTGTTCCGGGGTGAGGCGAAGGGCGGAATCTGGTTGCCGCAGCTGCTGCAGCAGCACACCAGGGTACGCGATGTTGGCGCCCGTGCCGATCATGTACATCACGATCCCACTCACCGCCAGCAACTAAGGAAACAAAACATAAAATGTTGACACAACAGCGAAAGTTTGTAAGTATTTTTCTTCGTGAATTCGTCATTTGGCGTCAATACGGTGCCTTTTATAGTATCGCCGGGTCTCAATATTATATCTTCACCAAAGAATCAAACGCGTTTGTTTCGCTACCCAAAAATCAGTCTACTATGTTTAGAATGTGAATACTTTCATTATTTAGTTATCGAGTGTTGCATTTCTAGATGAATAATTAAGTATTCTCAGTCGTCCATTTTTAGCGATGTGGCCTAAGATGCTGAATGATCTGTTATTATAACTTTTGCGATCATCCAACAATGGCTCCAATTAGTTGGAGATTGAGAGATATACCTATGTTAGGTAGACTAATCTGTATCCCCTGATTTTGCTGTAATCGGTTGCTTGAATTGATTCCCAAAACAGTTACTTCAAACCCATCTTAATTGCTGCTCAAAGTTTGTTTGCGGCAGGATTTTTGTGATATATTTTCTAGATCTATTCTAATTTTTTTTTTTCATTTCAATAAATATTAAAATTTATTACAAACGATTAATTTATTCTAATTTCTATCTCATGTACTTACTAACCATAAACATTAACTTTTCTTACTTACTTACCTTACTTTGGAGGAATTAAAAGATTAATATTTGTATTTCTATATTTTGACCAATAAAAAAAAGTATTCCATGAGAGAATAGAGAAATAAATGGGAGGTACCCGAGGTACCTATATCAGAAAAAGCCCAAGCCAATACCTGTCGTAGAAATGGTGACACCGGTGGTTTTTCCTTTTTCTCAATCTCCATGTAAGTCGTTGGAACGATCTCAATTTTCTTCTCGGCCATTTTTATTTATTTTCAAAAGTATTATGCAGACACCTAACTTTGCATCCTTTTTCCGTGATATTGGGTTCTGTAATATAAAAAATTGTAATTATCAAGGTGATTTGGCAAGGATAAATCCTGTCCGCTTGGAATGGCCCAGAATACTGCACTTCCGCGTTATTTACACTGCATAACAGTCAGACTGATTCGTCGCATAAAAAATAAACCAGCATTCGTAACCAAATTAAACCAGTTTCTTTGAAATGATAATATCATTACCATAATGATTACGGGCTATTATAATATTTGCAGCTTTTTTTAAATGCTCTCTTTCTCCATATTGTAAATTTTAACATTAACTAACGTTCACACTTTTTGGTATAGGCATAATATGTATAAGTGTAAAGTAGGTCATTCGTTTATCAAAGTTTTCTATCATTCGTTGGTTTGTCAAACAAAGGTCAACAAGATCATATTAAACCTGATTATTTATTGCAAAATCTTTTGACGAGTTTGTCAAATGAATGGTTTGTAAAATGGTATAAACAGTAGAAGGTTGTCAAACGAGGATTGGCAAATGAAAGGTACTTAGTTATCCCTTTTTTAAATCGCGCTTGGATACCTTATAAATCATACCACCAATTCTTAACAAGTAGATATTGAGCATAAAACATGTCGTATAGAGACCATAACATACATGTAATCAATTCATAGTATTGTTCCGACAGATAATGTCGCCTTCACAAAAGACATACTTAAGGTAAATGTACCATATTACGGTATGTTAAGGCATTTTCAACTTTAAGGATGATTTTAAGAAAAAGTACGAATGTGCTAGAACTGAAAACTGTTTTATTTTGTAGACGAATAATATCAGATTAATGTGGAATATTATTTTGCGCCGTAACTTTTAAATTATATAAATAATCATTATTTTGCGGAACCTCGTGTTTGTCTCTAATTCCGTGCTAAAATTTGCCTCATGACTTAATTCCGGTAGTCTTTGTCCATAATTCCGTGATATTTTTATTTTATTTTTATAACGCATTACAAGTGACTTGACTTCAATCTCACCTGATGGTAAGAGTAATTATTTTTTTATTTTAATTTAACTATTAATTTTAAAGTGCATACGTATATAATTAAATATTCAGTGAATATTTTAAGCGTCTTTAAGCCTTTATAAATATCGAGCAAAACAAACAGAAAAAATCACGTTTGTTGCATGGGAGTAAAAATTTTATCTTATTTTCATTTAGCTATTACATTTATTTTCATTTAGATAAGAGAAAATATTTATTTTATATTTTTTTTGCATTTGTTGTACACGGCAACAGAAATACTTACATCATCCAGACAGACAGACGGATTGTCAGACGGATGGACGGACAGACGGACGGACGGACAGCGAGGTCGTATAGGGTCCCGTTTTTACCCTTTGGGTACGGAACCCTAAGAAGATATTGCATGGCCGCCTCCCTAACTTAGTTTTATTACATCTTAGTCAAAGTTAAGTAAAAAAAACGTTTCATTTTCTCTCCGAATGCTATATTTCGGGTATACCAGAATAAGGGACATGAGTAGAAAATACGTGTACCTTATTACGGTACTCAAAAAAATGGTTTCTATTTCATATTTTTTATAAAAAAATTAATTAAACTGCAAGCTAATATAGTTTTTATATAATATAAATATATAAAATGTAAAATATATAATTTACTAAAATAATATTCATGGAATTATGTTGACGTACTAAGTCTATTAATTCGAAAGTATGGCGTAAAGTGTAATCAATTCAGACTCGATTATAGAAGTAAACATATATAAACTCACATACCGCAATTAGGTCACAGTAATGTGTAGTTATTACTAAACTTATTCACATTAAATATTTATATATCTTTAACCCAAGAGAGGAGAAAAAGAAGGAAACATTTCGAAGGGATTTTTCTTTATTGCGTGATACGCACGCAATTAGGTTCACCGACTCAGAATTGTGAACATAATTACGGTAGTGAGAAAAGTGTCAAATTCTTTAAAAATATACTTTATAACACCTTGAATTTACTATAAAACATACTATTGATAACTGCTAATCGATAATTTCATAAATTTCGATAACTTTAACTTACCAGTATCGCATCACGTCCTTATGAAAATTCAACTGTTGCCTTACGCTCACCAACAACAGCATGTATAGGCACCGTAGTACAATAGCGACTGACGCGTTCAGAAGCTCGGTATGGGTTTTAGAACTATTGTTTATGTTAGAAAATTAGGTTTTTTTGGTCGTAGACAAACTATAGTTTATGTAGCATTCTATAAAATTACGATTTTATTGATCGTTTTCTTATTTTTCGACTAAAACCAAAATGTCACGGCATAATGTACTATACCGGCATAGTGTACATTTACCTTATGCTGTTATTCTCAATGAATTTTCAAAGCATAATAATATAATACCTTATAGGTAGGTACCTACACGCTTATTTCAATAAGTTTTTGGTATGAACTGGTATTTAGGTAAATAAGCATAACTAAGCGATTAGCATAAGACCTTTGCAGTAAGTCGTAGCGAAAGGATTATTACCCAAGCGTTAACTGCCTGATTCCATGCTTAAACAGCTACAAGAATCTAGCTGTACCAATATCCTTTGACCTTTCCTTTTTCTTTTATCCTTACCGGCGCGGTGCGCGTAGAATTTTTTGTGACCTGCAGTTTAAAATCTATAAAGACCATCACTTTTTTTAAACGCCATGTATTTTGGTTCTTTAATCTATAATATCGCTGTAAAGCAGAAACACAATTGCATATTTTTCCCGAATTTTCTCGATAGAAAGTTCTCAAAAAATTTGCCCCAAAATCTCAATTTTTCTAATTTTAGCAGGACATACCTACTTATTAATTTGCTTTGCTATAATCCGCTACTTGCAAATCGTAGACGAAACGAAACGACGAAGAAAGTGTTGGAAATGTGCGGTGTTTCATGTGGGCAGTGTTACAGTACCATACAGAATCTTTGCAAGTAGCGGATTATAGCAAAACAATTTAATTGTGGATTTCCGCAAAATAACGCCTGCTTTCATTCAATATTTTCTAATTTTTATCGGAAACTACAATATTCATTCAATCTATCGATCAGATAACTTTACTTTCTATAGATTCAGATTATTAACATTGTTTCATTGAAAATTGACATACCTGTGGACATACCTAATATTAGTTATTACATTAAAAAGTTACTTTCTTTTTTCAATGCACATTTCCTGTCATACAGATTTTAACTTGTTTATTCGCCTATAACTTCCGGATGTTAATTGTAGAGTTAATGTGTTTCTATAAAAAATAAAGTTTGGATTTGAATTAGCTTGGTACAGAATTCCATACATTTTAATAGTAATTATCCATGTTTTCCGGTGTGTCCCAACACTTGGCACCGACAAAATACAAACAGGTTTGGTAAATTATAATAATTGTTTCTGTATTTAAATGACAAAAACACGACACCTTAAAACTAATTAAAACAACAAAGCAAAGTTGTTGGTGTACTTATAACTATTGCATACCAGTACTTATACTAATTTAATATTAATTAAAAAATAAATTGCTTTTCAATAAGTACTCAGAAGAATGTAGTAGGTACAGTGTAAGTACTGCATTTTTTCTACTACTCATGTAATTATATTTTTTAATTAATTATTAAGGTTTTAGGGTTGCTTACGTGAAATTAGTGACGTAGTTTTCCGTCTATGGTTCACTTTCCCGGGTAGAGCTATTCGAATACCTACTGAAATCTATAATGGTCCCTTGAATGGATTAATAGTTTTCTAAAATAAACACAATTATTATTTTTAACCGACTTCAAAAAAAGGAGGAGGTTCTCAATTCGTCGGAATCTTTTTTTTTTAAAGAGCAAGTGCCGAGTTTCTTGTCCGTTCTTCTCGATGCAGTGCTTTCCGAACGTGGCGGTAGAGTTCGCATTTTATGAGTGTCTGTAATTTAGGCCTATTTGAAAGAATTAATATATTGATGTGATTTGATTTAAAAAAAAATTCATGGAGTGCCTATTTCTGGTGGTCCAGTATTTAAGTATTTATAAAAGAAAATATCCGAAGTTGTGAATTTTTGTTATTATTTTGCTAGCGGTAGCGAACCTGCCGTCTGCGTCGGGGGTCATGGGTTCGATTCCCACTACTGGTAAATGTTTGTGTGATGAGCATGAATATTTTCCAGTGTCTGGGTGTTTTCCTACATATTATATTTATGTATTTAAAATAATATGTATCTATACCAGTTATACGCATAGTACCTACCCATACCACAAGCTATCGCTTACTTTGGGGCTAGATTGCAATGTGTGTAATTATTTGATTTGTTTATAGACTCGTGAAGAAAAGACATACTTTCCGCAATTGAATCGAAAAGTACTATTTAACCCCCAATGACTAAAAGCATGTAAATCCTCTAATGCTTTAATTGTGTCCCTTAGGCAGAGATGACACTCCTAAGTCCTATGCGAGTTTCAATAAAGATTCCGATTTCCGACGAATTGAGAACTCCCTGCTTTTTTTGAAGTCGGTTAAAAAAAGATAAACAATGTTTCACTAATCCTTGAATCTATCGATAGGTAGGTATATGGTACGAAGTGATGTTCTTTAGTACCTATTCACGTTCTTCACATTGTATCTTCGTGATTTGTCTATTAATTTTTTAACATGCTCAACAGATACCTACATGTATATAAATGTAAATACGAAGGTCTACAGTCCAACCACAGATCAAACGGATGTCCACAAGTAATACCAAACAGCGTGTAGGAAAAAAATAACAAAACAAAGCAATACCAAACTTCTTCCTCATTCTTAAATTCAAATAAAAAATATAATCGGTCAAGTGCGACACGGAATTGCGCACCGAGGTTCCGCAGTTTGGGGGGCTGGCCAAGCAACCTCCACGAGTGCCCGAGTGTTACGGTACCCCATCTGTAGCGCACGGGCCGGTGCTCCCTGGTAACGTCGGTTAATGTTAATAACCGACGGCGAATAGCTTGGCCCGGTGGATAGGTGACGTATCTTCGCATGTCCCTCTGAGCCCCAGCAGAGGGCACAGTGTCGAAACGTCTACACCTACCCATAGGAGGAAGAAAACCTCACTAAAAATTACAGGCGGGGGCGGAAACGCCCACAAGTCCCTTCGGGGCACTACGAGGAAGACAACCTCGTTAATAAGTTACCGAAGTGGGCGGGAACGCCCGTGGAGAGGAATAAATACGGCGGCACATCCCTCTCGCAGGAGACGCATCGGTTGCTGGAGGACGAACACCTTTCTTCGGCTTCCGTGTGCGCCGACCTGCGGGTGACGGACGTTAAGGGGCTATGGCGTCCGTTGCCCGAACTCCATCAACGCGCCCCCAGGAGGAGTCGGCAGCGGCCAGGCTGCCGGCAGCAGCGACACAACCTGCCGTTCAGGTGGCGGGTCGGGGCCTGGCGGGAGCGCGGTGAATACGCAAGTGAATCCCTTACTCCCGCCAACAAGGTCCTTCGTGGCAAGCGACAGGTTTTAGTGGGTGCAAGCCTCACATAACCCGTCCGTTTCCCCTGACGGAGGGGTATGCGTTAGGCATTTCCTGTCATTTAAAAAAAAAAGGTTTCCGCATAATAGGGTACGGGCGACAAACATTTGGCCGGAATCTTTTTTAGGTCCACTCCATTAACTTTTAAATCACCATAGAATTATAGAATTGGTAATGAAGCCAGGGGACTGCGAAATATGTGTTGAATGCACTTTACTTATATGTTGAATAAAAAGAATAAGAGGAGTGGGCATTTAAAAATTAAAACCAAACATTAAAAATCTTACGAGGACATAAGTACCTAATGTTTTTATAACTTTTGATAAACATAACATTATAATTAATAGGTACATGCCACTAAAAACCTGAAATTTAAACTTAACAGTAGGGTAACTGGTTTTAAATAAACGTATTAATTACTAATTTACAATTAGTACACCTATACCTAATTATGATATAAATAAATCTTATGAAATGATATTGAGAGTATAAAATATAAAAAATTTAATTTTGAATTAAAAAACTTAGTTTGTAATAACTACTAATACCTATTACGGTATACATTAACATAATGTACTTAAGTATAAAAGAAGAAATGTAACCTAACGCTAAAGTAAGCTAACCTAACGGTAATATTTTGAGGTTACTTTATTATATTGATTTAAGTTGAAGTACATATTATGTGAGAACATACCTCACTTAATACCTAATATAATAATATAAATAAAAATAAGTACAAAAGGATGCTGATTATGTCAACATGTAAACACAAAAAAATGTATTAAAGTAACTTACGTTATGATGTATTTAAATGTTGTAACTATGTAATTATTTCACTAGTCACGGCACTAAAGGAGCATGTTGTGATATCACTAGTCACCACACAGCACATACGCCGCCCGTCGTGGTCTGACACTGACGCAAGGCAAGGCACAAGCACAACACATACGATGACTGTGTGTGTGTGTGTGTGTGTGTGTGAACTTGAATAAAAAATGGCGAAGCGTTTCGCGATCGCGACATCCGAACAGTGGTTCCGTTATATATTTCCTCCATCGCAATATAAATGCAAGACCTTTAAACCGCACGTAAATTTGCTTACACTATTAAGGATTATTTACATGAGTCAAATCCTTGGGAGTGAATGGTTTGCTGTAATTATACTAGCTCATTTAGTTTTTAAGAGCCTTTGTGAAGTGGTGATAGCAGAAAACAAAACCAGACTGAATGTTGTGGGCTTCTTCTCAGTGCAGGGCGCGTTCGAACCCTTGTAAACTTAGTTTTATGTCAACTTGTAGCTGTCACCATCATATCATTAGGCCTATGTGAAATAAAGATATTTTGACTTTTACTTTTGAATGACATAATATGGAAAAAGCAAGTGCCGAGTTTCTTGCAATACAGATTTATTAATTACGGATTTATTAATTTCAACATACAGTAGAGGTAGGTACTCTCTCGTTTCTGAGAGAAGGGTCTTCATTCTTCAGTACCTAACAGACAAAGATATCATATTTGATCCCTTAACGTAACCCTAAAAATATGATTTATAATACAAAAAATAACGCATTGATTATAAAATCAGTGTCCCACCGCCCACGGAAGCCAGGAAGATAACTAATTTATGATTATATAATTTACTAGCAAACGCCCGCGGCTTCGCTCACGTTAACATCTGAGTTATGCTTTACTATGGTGGTTTAATTTCCAAAATTCCTGCATTACACACCATTTTGCCCACAAAATTTTCTCTTGCTTTCTGGTAATAGTCACATATTGATTTTGAAAAATTCGATCGTCACAAGAAAGTTAAATATGATGGCCATTTTTAGGGTTCCGTACCCAAAGGGTAAAAGCTCTTACTAACACTCCACCGTCCGTTCGTCCATCCGGCCGTGGTTGCTTGCTACCATGATAAGACATATAAGTACAAAATTGTGGCCAATTCTTTTAAATTTTGACCACAAATTCCTTCTCTATGCTTGCTGCCATAGTCAAATATCGATTTTCAAAGCAATCTGCCCAGAAACAAAAAAGTTCAAAATGGCGGCCACTTTTTTAAATTTTGACCACAAATTCCTTCTCTATGCTTGCTGCCGTAGTCAAATATCGATTTTCAAAGCAATCGGCCCAGTAACAAAAAAGTTCAAAATGGCGGCCACTTTTTTAAATTTTGACCACAAATTCCTTCTCTATGCTTGCTGCCATAGTCAAATATCGATTTTCAAAGCAATCGGCCCGGTAACAAAAAAGTTCAAAATGGCGGCCTATTTTTTAAATTTTGACCACAAACTCTTTCTCTATGCTTGCTGCCACTGTAAAATATCGATTTTCAAAGCAATCTGCCCAGAAACAAAAAAGTTCAAAATGGCGGCCACTTTTTTAAATTTTGACCACAAATTCCTTCTCTATGCTTGCTGCCGTAGTCAAATATCGATTTTCAAAGCAATCGGCCCAGTAACAAAAAAGTTCAAAATGGCGGCCACTTTTTTAAATTTTGACCACAAATTCCTTCTCTATGCTTGCTGCCATAGTCAAATATCGATTTTCAAAGCAATCGGCCCGGTAACAAAAAAGTTCAAAATGGCGGCCTATTTTTTAAATTTTGACCACAAACTCTTTCTCTATGCTTGCTGCCACTGTAAAATATCGATTTTCAAAGCAATCGGCCCAGTAACAAAAAAGTTCAAAATGGCGGCCACTTTTTTAAATTTTGACCACAAATTCCTTCTCTATGCTTGCTGCCATAGTCAAATATCGATTTTCAAAGCGATCGGCACAGTAACAAAAAAGTTCAAAATGGCGGCCACTTTTTAAAATTTTGACCACAAATTCCTTCTCTATGCTTGCTGCCATAGTCAAATATCGATTTTCAAAGCAATCGGCCCGGTAACAAAAAGGTTCAAAATGGCGGCCTATTTTTTAAATTTTGACCACAAACTCTTTCTCTATGCTTGCTGCCACTGTAAAATATCGATTTTCAAAGCAATCAGCCCAGTAACAAAAAAGTTCAAAATGGCGGCCACTTTTTTAAATTTTGACCACAATTCCTTCTCTATGCTTGCTGCCATAGTCAAATATCGATTTTCAAAGCGATCGGCACAGTAACAAAAAAGTTCAAAATGGTGGCCACTTTTTTAAATTTTGACCACAAATTCCTTCTCTATGCTTGCTGCCATAGTCAAATATTGATTTTCAAAGCAATCGGCCCAGTAACTAAAAAGTTCAAAATGGTGGCCACTTTTTTAAATATTGACCACAAATTCCTTCTCTATGCTTGCTGCCATAGTCAAATATCGATTTTCAAAGCAATCGGCCCAGTAACAAAAAAGTTCAAAATGGCGGCCTATTTTTTAAATTATGACCACAAATTCCGTCTCTTTGCTTGCTGCCATAGTCAAATATCGATTTTCAAAGCAATCGGCCCAGTAACAAAAAAGTTCAAAATGGCGGCCAAAAAATTCAAAATTTTTCCTCCTCAAAATTTGAATCTCGAAAATCCCTTTCTGAATACGAATTCATGATATACCTAATACCAACCTAGGTACCAAATTTCAGATCTCTACGACTTTTAATTTCGCTGGAATCCCTGGAACAACGCAAAAATTACACTTTTGTATGGGAAAATCCCTTAAAAGTAGGATTTTTATCCCTTCCAATTTGAATTTCTGGAATCCCCGTCTTAGTACGAATTCATGACCTAATGTCACTGTAGGTACCAAATTTCAGATCTCTACGACTTGTTGTTTTTCGGGAATTCCTGGAACAACGAAAAAATTTTACTTTTGTATGGGAAATACCCTTAAATGTATGATTTTTACCCCTTAAACATGTAATTTCTGGAATCCCCGTCTTAGTACGAATTCATGTCCTAATATCTACCTAGATACCAAATTTCAGATCTCTACGACTTTTAGTTTTTCTGGAATGCCTGGAACAACGAAAAAATTACAATTTTGTATGGAGAAATCCCTTTAATGTACTATTTCTACCCCTTAAACATGGAATTTCTGGAATCCCGGTCTTAGTACGAATTCATGACCTAATATCTACCTAGATACCAAATTTCAGATCTCTACGACTTTTAGTTTTTCTGGAATGCCTGGAACAACGAAAAAAATTACAATTTTGTATGGAGAAATCCCTTTAATGTACTATTTCTACCCCTTAAACATGGAATTTCTGGAATCCCCGTCTTAGTACGAATTCATGACCTAATATCTTACTAGGTACCAAATTTAAGATCTCTACGACTTTTAGTTTTTCGGGAATTCCTGGAACAACGAAAAAATTTTACTTTTGTATGGGAAATACCCTTAAATGAATGATTTTTACCCCTTAAACATGGAATTTCTGGAATCCCCGTCTTAGTACGAATTCACGACCTAATATATACCTAAGTACCAAATTTCACATCTCTACGACTTATAGTTTTGGCGGAATCCGTGGAACAACCAAAATACCTCATTCTTTTATATATATAGATTACTCATAAAGGCAAATAAAGTTCGGGTATATAAACTAAAAAGAAATAGTAATAATATGAGAGTAACTATCTTGAAATAATTATTGTTAAGAGCGTTCATGCGGCGCAATGTGCCTCGCGCGTTTCGCTCCATACAAAAAAGGAATTCGTTGGCACTGAAGCAATTTTGCGTCGATTATGGTATTACAAAAAAATTTATAGTAAAATAAATATACAACTTATTAAAATAGTAAATAACCAGTGACATTGAATATTAATTAAATTAAATTACTATAATTCAGATATAACAAAATATCTTGGATTTTATCCTAAAATAATACGTTTAATTTATCGAAAAATGCTAAAAATGACACTTTTCGGTTTATGGTTTTTGAATGAAAATCTAGGAAAATCGTGTTTATTTTTTGAGACACTTTTTAGTAAATGTTATTAATTTTCTAAATATGTCATTGTTATAAGCACAGAGCACTTTTTCCTATTTCTGTGGTTATAAGTTTGTGTTAAGAAACATGGCAAATAATATCTTGCATCTGCGTAGCGCGTCGACCGCTATTTTAGCAAACAGCCTATACAAAAACTGTTCTAGTGAGTATTAAAATGTATTATACACATATTTTAAAATAATATCTGGGTGACCGAGCTTTGCTCGGTATATTTTTTTTTTGGTAAATACGACATTTTCTATATATATATATATATATATATATATATATACAAGAATTTAAAGGTATAGGATTTTTGAGACAAGTTCTAGATTATGAAATGCCAAATAATATGACTTCAATTATCTAATCTATAATTGAACACATAACTATTTTATGTTCCTTCGGAAATCGTAAATTTTGACTCAAGCATAATACTTACGCGTGAACCGTCTTAAACTTAAATATTTACGTTCGAATTTGAAGCAATGAGCGGACGCAGAGACATTGTAGCCAACTACTTACCTACCTTTTTTAGATAAACATATTATAGTATATTTTGTAGAGCACTCAACTATCTCGATTACTTACTTACCTACTTCGGTATTTGTACAAATAATAATAAACGGCACAGAAATCTATAACGCCCAGTCGTGTTGCGGAAACTCCAGATGTGTTAATTGTATAACATCTACATACTTAACGCAAGTTTATCACCAAACAAATTGCAGATCTGTGGATCTGTATTACTCAACGAGGAACTCTAAATTCCAGTTGTCTTCTCTCGAAGAAAGTTTTCGAGGATTCTACGCGAAGTCGATGCACTTGAATTGACTAGATTGCAAGGTCTTCTTAGAATTTTCTAGGATATGTGAGGACTTAGCCTATAGGGATTACGTGGAGTATGGTAATATGGTAGGATTGGTAGGTAACCTATGACATACCCAATGTTATAAAGGCGAAAGTTTAGGATGATAAGGAGATTTGGCTGAGTAGAGATAGATTTTTACCTCAGGAAAAATCCCTTGGGAACCATCAAGATTTTTGAAAAACCTTTTTTATGATTGCAAGGGCGTTGGGTCAATATTATCGACAGCTACGTATTCTAATTAGACAAACAGACGGCACAACAAAGTGATCCTATAAGCCCATAAGGGTTCCGTTTTTTTCCATTTGGAGTAAAAGTATGCGCGAAAGTCACGTGATCAATTTAGCGATCATGCTCATACATTTTTTGATTTTCTTTCCATTTCCACTCCATCTATGGTACCTACCTACAGGAACATGTCACATGGCTAGCTGCTGCACGCCCTCGTATTGCCCTAAAAGGTGTGAGAAGCCCTCCAACCTGCACTTGTTCAGCGTGGTTGGTTATGGCCAGATCCCTCTGACTTTGGGAGGAGACCTGTGCCCAGATGTGGGATATACAAAGAAATTGAGAAGCCGATATTTCGGCCACATACCGACTTATCCGTGGAATACCTAAATAGTAAGTACTTGAGTACTTTTTTCGGCGACCAATTTAAATGCATAGGTAGTTAAATATAAATAATAATATATCAGGACATTACACACACCGCAATCTAGCCCCAAAGTATGCGATAGCTTGTGTTATGACCCTATGGGTACTAGATAACTGATAAATATACATACATATTAATATACATAAATATAATATATTGAGAAACACCCAGACACTTGACAACATTCATGCTCATCACACAAACATTTATCAGTAGTGGGAATCGAACCCACGACCTCCGACGCAGACGGCAGGTTCGCTACCACTACGCCATTCGGTCGTCAAATACTTAATCACGTGGTAAGCCTATTGTATTCTGTAACACATAATATAATAATGTATTAAGTCAAGTCGAGTTCAATAACCGTTTGGCCCCAAATTCATTATTCAAATTCGGTTCCATTCGGAGACAAACGGGATTTCCCTTAGTATTTATATATCAATGGATTTCCCCCAGTGGTTCAATAAAATCCCACATTAGCCCATGGCGGGAATAGAACCTGGGAGCGTGCATGTCAGTCATATTATAGATCAACTAATAACATTGACAAATCGTAAAGATGTTCGAAGCACAAGTTTAATAGAAAATAATATTATGTGCATAAATATTGAATGGCAGAATTGAGTCTCTACGATTTCGCATTGTGAAGCTCAACATCTCCTGAGGACGTCCCGGTGTCGGGACAAAACGTGCGTCGAAGAAAGTGTTGGTAAATTGTGTGTGGTGTTTCATGTGGACAGTGTTCCTGCATATAGTAGGTACCATACAGAATCTTTTCAAGTAGTTTTATAGCAAAACAAATTAATCTGTTTTGCTAGTTATGTGCATAAATTAATTTGGTTCATCTCGCTTGTATATCGGTACTGATAACCTTTCAAAACCATTAAAACGTGACCAAATATATTTTACTATAACGTCACTGATATCTTATTGAGTAAAATCCATAGGGCGTTGCGTGGAGACCACAGGAATATTTTTTGACGTGATAACGTTTAATAAATTGATGAACACCAGCAGCACTCATGAAAAATAGTATCGTTCCGCGTAACGTTCCACCTGAGCCTGTGCGTGCAAGCGAGAGCGCGCAATAAGCGATAGAGGCACGATAAAAATTACATAAAATAATGATTATGATTACGATAACGATTACGATTATGATAACGATTATCATTATGATTTGATTGTGATTACGATAACGATTACGATTATGATTATGACGTTATCACGTAAATCTATCGTACGTAAACCGACTTTACAGACAACCATTTTTTTTTTCTAATTAGTAACGTTGCGCAAAGGAGCGACACGGGCAGGTTTCCCATGGCATGGGTCACCGGGCGGTTAATAAAAAATCTTGTTTCTCATTACTTAATTTATTTTATTTTATTTTTATACACGTGAAAAATAAATAAACTTAAAAATGAAACTTTAACTGATAAACTTACTTTCATTACAATTATTAACTTACTATCATTACAATTATAAAGAAACATTTTATAAGGCCCCAGGACACAGTTTACTTTTGGTTTCCATACAAACATAATTTGTATTATGTTTGTCACACTTTAGCAATTTTGATATGGGCCATCAACATTATAATGAACGAGATTGTAACTTTTTTTCCAAAATATCCGAAAAGTATGCCAATTATATAAGTATGGTAAAAAGGATAATGCCCATGGATGCATGGAATCCTGTACCAAGCTGAATCAAACCAAACTTTATTTTTTATAGACTACGGTGTCCACATTAACTTCAACGAGTATTACTTTTCAAATCCGGATTCTAAAGTTATAGGCAAACAATTAAGTTGTACATCTTAGTAAAAGAAGTATGACAGGAAATGTGCATCAAAAAGGAAGTAACGTTTTGTGTGCAAAATTAAATTCCGGATATGAAAAACAAATTCCTAGTCCCTATGGTTCTTAAAAAACACTACTTTATTTTCCTAAACTATTTTGGATTTGGTTCATGAGAAAACTTGATACCACCTTTGGTCACTGGGTAAGTATATTTATTACAGTCTGATTCTAAAAAAATACATACAGTAGGTACTTATTATAAAACGGAAATATCATAGAATTGCTAATGATTTTGGTAAATTACGTTTGCATGGAGACCATCCTTCATGAAGCCTTAATAAAGTATTTATTTTATGCATTGTAACTTAAAATAATTATATTTTTAAATACATTTATGACTAGTTATTGGACTAAGATGTTAATTGTACAACACGAATGTTTTTTTAACTATTTCATACAATAAAATAAAATTAAAAACAGTTATAAATCTACATTTGGTACTTAAATGGTAAATGCTTAATAGTTAATAGACCTATAAAAAAGCAATGCATTAAAATGTCTTATGAATTTTTGATTTAGAGCTACTGCACACTGGTCGCATTTGAAAATAATAGCATAGCAATATTCAATGAAAACATGTTTGAGTGACAATATTAGTAAAAACTTGAAAACCCTTGCTATGCCGCGATCAGTATGCGGTAGCCAATACGTAAACAATTTATGTACGAAATTAATAAGATGATTTTACCAGTTTGCCAATTTTTAGAATTTATGTAGACTTTTCTTTCTTTGTTTAGATATAATATAGCTTAATGTAAGTATATTTTCTACATTAAGTAGGTATAATTAAATTTCTATTAGTGGAAATGATAGAAATTGGATTTTGTGAAACCTCACGCCAGTCCCAAAATTTGAAAGAGACTAAAAGAAAAAATAGACCAACAATGACAATACGAAACAGAAGATAGGAAACTTATTTATATATCAATTTCTTAAATCTCTAATTAAACAAAATAAACTTAATAATCTGTGTAATCAGTTTTGGCGTTTCCAACGCCATCTAGCGAAACTGGTCTGTAATAGTCCGTCATGTCTCCCCAACCGCGCGGCGCCACGTTAAAATTTGGACCACTGACTAAAGGAAGCCGCGGGCTTTTTGGTGAGGCATAAACATCGTTCAGCTTAGTTGGGGCCAGCGGTACGGGTACTTCGTAGTTTTGGACTGTTATGGTCGGAGGTGTGACTGGAAATGGTTCCATTTTTGGTATATTCGAAGTGTGTTTGAGCGCGGATTTTGGGTAAGTCTTCTGGTTTCGCAGGCTCGACGGCGGCCGGTATGGGGTGTCGTGGTTGGCTACTGGTGTGGCGCTTGTGCACTGGTTTGATGTGTTGCGACCTGGAAGGCAGAGAGTTTTACTATTAGAAACAGTTTACAGGATGGTTTGATGGGAAAATAAACATATGGGTACTGGAACCAAAATAGGAAGACCTTAGCTTCAATAGGAAGATTAAAAAGAATACAATTAAGTGTAAAAAGATTGGAAAAAAGATGTGGCACTCCGGGAATGCTGCCAGAATTCAAAACTGTTCTCGGCTACGGTAACAGCGTCGCGAGTTCAATGGTTTTTTCACATGTCTCGTTGGCAGTCCAGCAAGATACACTACTATCATGCAGCAAGCTCTGTTGACCACTAGAACAACTTCTAGCGCACTGATACAAGAGATTAGGCACATTTAAGAAGAAATAACACGTCGGCTCACCTCTTCCTTCGTGCACCCATTTGACGGAACGTTTCTTCCTGTTGACGTACATGCTCTGCCCCTTGCTCATGTGGTTGCTGGAGTCAGACAGCGACTTGGAGATGGCTCGCGCTAGGTCCATCTGCTCCCGCATCGTGGGGTGGACGCCGGGAACGTAGAACGCTGACGATGCGAAGGTTTTTTCTGCAAACCATCAATTTCTCCGTTAAAATATGTTGCTTCTTGGCAATTGAGTCTAGACTAGTTATTCCGCAAGCATGGCTTTGTAACACTACTTAGCGAGTTTTGAATTTTTCTCCTTCTAAAAAATCGAATTATATAATCGAACATATATTGAAATAGAAAGAGTTAAATATGAAAATCTTGCTGATGCCACGACAAACTGGATTAGATTGATTTTTATAAGTAACTCTAAGTAGTCTATAAAAGTTAGATGGAAAAATTGGTTGTGCCTGAGTACGCGTATCTATTCAAGTTAAATACGGCTGAATGGGAATACGATATATACATACATATATTACGATATATACGATATATGCATTTATTGATAGACAAAGAGTTAAATATGAAAATCTTGCTGATGCGTTAGAAGCCGTTTACAGAATTTAATGTAAATGATACAAATGTTCAAGCTTATAACATTTGATCAGCTGTTTTAGAGCCATCATCATTAGCATCATTTCATCATATTCTTTGATAAGTAGTGAAATTTAGAGCTTTGGTATTTCACATTTGTCGAAAATAGTTCTCTCGTCTCGTTGGTTGGCCACATGATAACCACATTCAAGGAGCTTATACATAAAAATTGGAATAAAACCTTGACCTTCGAATATAAGTTCTTGACATAAATCTTGCATCATATTTGACTATAAGGGGCTCTTTTGCGAATAGTTAAACTGTTAGTTATATGTATAGTTATTTCTTTATTTATTAGCAATTCTTATTACTGCCTATCCGAAGGTGAGATCAAGCGTACGTATTGTTTATTTTTACATCTCTATTTATATTTAAGATGCCACAGTCCAAGACAGTCGCCTTGCTCTTCATTATTCAACTTGGTCTGACATTATGTTGTGTCAACACTAATCGCTTCACCCTTGCTATTTTTAACTGTTAATTTATTGGATGACAGATTCAGCAGACGGCATGACGTGGCAGCTCTTCAGTTTCTCTACGCTTTACATCAAGAACAGCTTCATATTTTACCTTCTCTGCCTCCCAATCGCCTAAAAATGTATCAACCTTTAAATCACTGCATCAATGTCAAAACATGGTTTTCATTAGCTAGGTGATCGGTCAGACATTGATATAGTTCTTTAATGATTGATAATGTATCAATTGTGTAATGTCCTGATATACATATTTATTTATTTAATACATTTATTTATTTATTACATTTGGTGGACTTAACTTAAATTTTCCAAAACATGCATTTAGTAGGTATTAGGTGTATGGCACTTACCAAATTTTCTGTCCTTTTTGATGATATGCTCCTCTGCATCAGGCGCCGGTGTAAATATCTTGTTCAGGTCAATCTCCTTGTCGCCGACGATGATCGGCTTGTTTTCCAAGTCTTCCTGCAATTTATACTCGATTAGGTACACTTCAAGTTAATATTCTTCTTAATACCACAGTCCAAAGGAAAAATTAAATAATTAGTTGTAATTATGCATGTAATTTATAATAATTTTACATGTAATTGATAATTATTATTATAGAATAAGATAAGCCTATCATCGAAAGAGGAGAATCCATAAAACCAAGCTGATCTCGATATGTTCGTCTACCTTTTTCCTTTAGTCTGTGTTTTGAAAATTGAAAAGGACAATGCCTAGACGTGAACTATCTAAACTTTATTTTGATAAATTATTGAGTAAGTTTCTGGCATAATCCTTAAAAAACAAAATATAATAAGTACTTATTATGATATTTATAATGCTTTATGCTATGTCACATTGCTTTGCATCTATACTAGGAGGTAATTCGAAATACAGATTATAACAATATTTGGGATATACAGTTTTTGTTCCAGTTATAGGTATGTACTTATATCTGTCACTACCCTTAATCCATTTCATTAGATCACATTATAGCTCAAAGATCAAAGAATTCAGTACACGTATTCTTGTACTCTCTGTCGTATTTATTTGAATACGTCTAAGTACTCAGGCACAACCAACACTTTTCCATCTTATTATTATAGGATATGGTACTAATATGCCTGCAGAATATATTTATAAAATGCAATCTAATCCAGATCATCTGGAACACTTAGTTCTAAGTTGTCAAGTTTAAATTTGAAAAAAAATTACATCTAGCTAATTTAGGAAAGCGACAAAATAAAGCCGAATGAAATATGTTACATAAGCCAATTTGCAAATATTTTGATAAACTGTGAAAAAAAAACAAACAATAAATGTTAGAAAAAAAAAAAACAATTCAATAAGCTGCGATATTGTTAATAACACAATATATTTCATAATATAACGTATATTGAAAGTTCCTTATCAATTTGACTTAAGAGGATCCCCATCGTATAAGGAGAACTTTTTGCCTTTCCATACAAATTCATACAAAAATCATTTGCAATTGCTCCATAGTATTTCAGGCATATAGGTAGTCATATTTATAGTGTTATTCGGATAACAGTAGTAAATACATACTTTACATTACTCTACATTTTTTGGCAAAATATTCAATCTGTACCATTAACGATAGGTAAACGGATTACAGTTTTTAGGTAAATGTATTATTGTTACTATTTTATTTACATAATAATTAAATTTAAGTCACAGATTACCAGATTCAGCGCACGGAACTTCGGAGTGAGGCACGCAATAGTAATACAAACCAGAAAGTCGTATTCCTTTTGAGTTAGTACGCAGCGATGAGCGAACCGCTGACCGAGTCACTGCTGCGTAACTTGCGTAATGCTCAAAACTGCCAATTAATTAAAATGCCATCTTGTGCTATTAAACAGTGTAAAAGTTGTTCGCAAAAGTCAAGACGAAAAGAAGGAATATCTTTTCACAAGTAAGTTTAAGTGCTATGAAAATAAATTTATTTTATTTTTAAATATTGTGTTAGCTTCACGTTCGAAACGCCAACCCTCAGTGAGAGTCCATCAGTGTGACCAGTCTACATTGAAATTATTTTCCCTAGATGTAAGGTTAAAATTGTATGTTAGTAACAGGGCATTTGAGATTAAAAAAAAAACCTTTATGACTGGCCTCTTGTTGAAACAACGTTTCTTTTCAGACGATATCTCATATGGGGCTATGCGGAAAAAGTGTAATAAAATTATAAGACCCAAGATTAATCGGTCAAACATCTCGCTGCCTGCTATGAAATAAAATGAGAAACGGCGTCGCCTGTTGCTCTGCATATTGAATACGGTAATTTTCTTTGATGGTGAGTGACGGTCTTTCACTTCATTTGATATAGTATTAAAATTTAAAAATTGGCCGCCATTTTGAACTTTTTTGTTATTGGACGGAATTCTTTCAAAATCGAAATCTGACCGTGGCGGCAAGCATTGAGTAAGAATCTGGTGTCAAAATTGAAAAAAGTGGCCGCCATTTTGAACTTTTTTGTTATCGAACGGAATTCTTTCAAAATCGAAATCTGACCATGGCAGCAAGCATTGAGTAAGAATCTGGTGTCAAAATTGAAAAAATTGGCCGCTGCCAAGGTCAGATTTCGATTTTGAAACAATTCGGTCCTATAACAAAAAAGTTCAAAATGGCGGCCACTTTTTTCAATTTTGACACCAGATTCTTACTCAATGCTTGCCGCCACGGTCAGATTTCGATTTTGAAACAATTCGGTCCAATAACAAAAAAGTTCAAAATGGCGGCCACTTTTTTCAATTTTGACACCAGATTCTTACTCAATGCTTGCTGCCACGGTCAGATTTCGATTTTGAAAGAATTCCGTCCAATAACAAAAAAGTTCAAAATGGCGGCCACTTTTTTCAATTTTGACACCAGATTCTTACTCAATGCTTGCCGCCATGGTCAGATTTCGATTTTGAAACAATTCGGTCCAATAACAAAAAAGTTCAAAATGGCAGCCACTTTTTTAAAATTATGACCACGGTTCTTTCTCCATACACAGACCGTCACTTACCAGTTAGAGTACAATCAAAAGAAATGACTGTCTTCAATATGTATGATGTAGATAATATTATAAATTCAAATGGAACCGAAGACCGTCACTCACCATCAAAAACAAATACCGTCTTCAATCTGCAGAACAACAGGCGAAGCTGTTTCCCCGTTTTATGTCATCGCGGGCAGCGAGACGGCGTCGGAGGTTAAAAATATACTTAGGTACTAATCACTCTTTACTAAGGAAATTGTACCTATAATACTATATCGTAGTGGGAGTTTTTTCCTTAAGCCACTTAAGCTAGCAACATTATCAGGCTTGCGTTAGACAGTGATCGGACCGATAGCCGTGTGTGTGCACGCACACATACAAAAATACCGTGCGTCACTTGCTGCTTCCGAAGTGTTAATCTGGTAATCTGTGATTTAAGTATTTTAAGTTTATTATTTGGTCGTGTTATATTTTAATAATATTTATCTTTCAATCATAGTTACAGTACCTATTCTCCTTTTCCCTTTCACCTCTCCCACTAGCTAGGGTCACTGGCAGAGGTCTCTTATAGAGATAAGTGCATCCTTGTACACAACCATCTTTTCTATTTCTTTATGTAACATATATATTGTGGTACTAAATAAATAATAAAAAAAAGTATAGTAAGTTTTTCATTAGCACTATAAATCAAATAATGGACAGGACAGATTAATTTGTTTTGCTGTAATCCGCTACTTGAAAAGATTCTGTATGGTACAATATGCAGGAACACTGCCCACATGAAACACCACACACAATTTTCCAACACTTTCTTCGACGCACGTTTCGTCCCGAACCGGGACATCCTCAGGAGATGTTGACTTCACAATGCGAAATCGTAGAGTGACTCTCGTGTCAGCAACGCGTTCTTATATACCCTTTCTGATTACTCATCCTATTGTTCGCCCCACTCACTTCGGCTGGTCTCGTACCCCCGAAAACAAACGAAGCAGTGGCGAAGATGATACGTTAATTTGTTCGTTAAGTAATTGAAACTGATTATTATTGCTAAATTTTATTATTTCTAATTGTTCCAGCATGCTCAGATAAAGCCCTTTATCACAAGTATGTAGGATTTTATACGAATGATCGAGTGCTAATTTGTGTCCACTGTCTAGAAGATGTTTTGCGAAATGAGACTTTTGGGGTTGTTTGTTTCTAACTGCGGCTATATGTTCTTTGTATCGTGTATCAAATTTACGGCCTGTTTGACCAATATATACACCATTACATTCTGAACATTCTAGTTTATAAATGCCCGATTTTTGTTTATTATCTAATTTATCTTTACCATTACATATATTTCTTAAGGTATTGTTTGTTTTAAAAGCAACATGTATATCATGTGTTCTTAGTTTCCTAGCAATTTGCTGTGATACTGGTCCAAAGTAAGTTAGACTTGATTTGTATTTATTGATTCTCTCAGGAGATGATGAATATAGATCCTTCCTGATCTGCAATAATTGTTGTTTCCTAATTATATTATTGACTATATTGGTGCTATATAATATAATTAGGAAACAACAATATAGTCAATAATATAATTAGGAAACAACAATTATTGCAGATCAGGAAGGATCTATATTCATCATCTCCTGAGAGAATCAATAAATACAAATCAAGTCTAACTTACTTTGGACCAGTATCACAGCAAATTGCTAGGAAACTAAGAACACATGATATACATGTTGCTTTTAAAACAAACAATACCTTAAGAAATATATGTAATGGTAAAGATAAATTAGATAATAAACAAAAATCGGGCATTTATAAACTAGAATGTTCAGAATGTAATGGTGTATATATTGGTCAAACAGGCCGTAAATTTGATACACGATACAAAGAACATATAGCCGCAGTTAGAAACAAACAACCCCAAAAGTCTCATTTCGCAAAACATCTTCTAGACAGTGGACACAAATTAGCACTCGATCATTCGTATAAAATCCTACATACTTGTGATAAAGGGCTTTATCTGAGCATGCTGGAACAATTAGAAATAATAAAATTTAGCAATAATAATCAGTTTCAATTACTTAACGAACAAATTAACGTATCATCTTCGCCACTGCTTCGTTTGTTTTCGGGGGTACGAGACCAGCCGAAGTGAGTGGGGCGAACAAT
Organism: Coenonympha arcania; assembly: GCA_036785405.1. Lineage (NCBI taxonomy): Eukaryota > Metazoa > Arthropoda > Insecta > Lepidoptera > Nymphalidae > Coenonympha > Coenonympha arcania. Next base: position 1,333,175 of record CM072078.1, on the reverse strand, counting down.
AGGATGAGTAATCAGAAAGGGTATATAAGAACGCGTTGCTGACACGAGAGTCACTCTACGATTTCGCATTGTGAAGTCAACATCTCCTGAGGATGTCCCGGTTCGGGACGAAACGTGCGTCGAAGAAAGTGTTGGAAAATTGTGTGTGGTGTTTCATGTGGGCAGTGTTCCTGCATATTGTACCATACAGAATCTTTTCAAGTAGCGGATTACAGCAAAACAAATTAATCTGTCCTGCTAATTATGGATTTCCGCAAAATAACGCCTGCTTCCATTCAATATTCAAATAATGGATATATATAAAATCCGAATAACGTTTAAATATAATAAATATGCTCGAATTGCAAATGCTTTGGATTTGTATGGAGAAGACGTGGGGCCTTGATAAATTATTTATTTACATAATGACAAGTATTTACAATTTAATGGTAATGGGTCCACGAGTATGCGAAATTGCGGACAGTCTTACAAGTATATACTCCGGTGGGGGTAATTCCATCCCGGACAAGTCGGCATCATTCTGTATTACGATAAAAACAAATGTTTAAAATCAATATGCGTGTAATTTCTTGAATGAACAATTATGCTTAAAGGGTTAAATAGTAAAATTCTATCGGCTTGTAATTTTTATCATTGAAACTTACAAGTTTCATTCTACGACTTTTGTCATGTGCCATTACTCTGTGTAACAAAATACATGCGAGCACAGGGTTATTGACCTTTCACCGCTAGACATGGCGGCAAGCGTTACAGGATAATGAATAGCGCGTACATCGATGTATAATATATGAATAGTTCATTTGATACTGAAAAAATATCAAGTTATAAAGAAAGTCGTAGACAAAATTTGTGGGTAACTTTAAGTCCGACAGCATTTTGGTATTATTTTCTCTGTCTACTACCATTTTAATTCATAAAAGTAAATATGTTTATTTGTTGGATTGTTGAACACAGTGATAGAGCAAGTCGACGTAGTTTTAACACGAGTATCTAGAAATTTTTGTGGATCATCTTCCAACAATAGTTGGAAAAGTCTGCTGTTTTTTTTTTGGAGAAAATGTGGCAGACCACGCGTTTGAAGCCGATAGATTTTTGAAAGTTAGTTCTGGCACATCTCCAACAGCTGCACGCTAATTTACGATCAAAAATTCTAATTCATAATTCCTTTTAAAATTTAATATCGAGGTCATCGCTGTGCTTTACATTTATATTCTTCGGTTCTTTGATGACTGACTTTGACGTCCACGCTACACTATCTCAGTCAAGTTTTAAGAGTTTTATGACAGGAAAGATAATAGTCACGATATTTTCAAAATATAAGAGCCTGCGTAAATGTATTTAAAACCTATGAGTGTATAGGCCTTCTATCTACTTGCTTTTTCGTCTAGCCTGTCAAATATGACTTTTATTTGGACATTGTTTCTGTGAAGTAGATAAAGGAAGTTCGAAGACACGTCTGTCCATTTACATTTTATAGCGTTTATTTTATTTTATAGGTTCATACTCTAAATGTAGCACAAAACAGTATTGGCAGACAGAAATTTTACAATGCGAAATCGTAGAGTCAACATCTACTGAGGATGTTCCAGTGTCAGGACAAAACGTACGTCGAAAAATTGTTGGAATTGTTGTGTTTCATGTTGGCAATGATGCTGCAGATTGGACGAAACAGATTCTTTTCAAGTAGCGGAATAGCAAAGAAAATTAATCTGTCTTGCTAATTATGGATTTCCGCAAAATAACACCTGCTTCCATTCAATATTTTTTTTAAATAGTAATATGTAAATGAAATTTTTATATTTCATTAACAAGGAAAAGAGACACACTTTCTGACAAAATATTGAACTATTTGTCATTACCAGCATTTCTGATTCATAGCATAGCATGTCATTCTCCTTTTTTTCACTGAGCCTCGTATTATATTTTTTACGACGCTTGTTGTTATCTTGCATCATGGCCGTAGGTACCTACCTACCCTTCCATCAACGTATTTTCTAAATTCTAATTAGTACAACTACAAGTAATTTCACGGTACAGCTTCAACTGCCACTCTTCATCATCTGCCGTGTACCAACCATTCAGGCCTATCATATCTCTAATAAACTCTAAACTACTGTATATACTTATAGCCAATTTTCTTTATTCAATATAGGTTTACGCTTGACCACAATCTCGCCTGATGGAAAGTGACGATGTGGTTGCAGATGGAGCGCGCTTACTTACAAGATGCCTATTCAATCTTTTTTAAAGGTACCCAGGTCGTAAGATGCGGGAAACACAGATTTCGGGAGAGCATTCCAAACCTTAGCCATGCGTACTAAAAATGAAGAAGCGAACCGCTTTGTGCGTACTGGAGGCAAAGACAGCATGTAGGTAGCTGGAGGTATAGCCACGACACAGGGATGAAAGCCCGCCCGGTGTCTTGCAGTGCGGTGGAAAATTGGCAAAACGGCGGTAACATAAAAAGAAAACTCGGCTGAGTTTGTTCTTCTCAGCGTATGGTCCGTTGTCGACTAAAAATTATAGTTATTAGGATAAATAGAAGATAGAAATAATAATTTTGTTCTCAAGGTGTATAAACGCACTTGGCTAGCGTGATAAACTTTGCTTCTGAGCCAAGTGACAAATAGTAGGTACACGTGGTATAGAAATGGAACAAAATTCAAATAATTTATGCGAACTATCGCTATTTGAACGAACTACGCATCAGCCACATGATCAGTTAGCGTCAATTGCTCGTATACATCTTTTGAATTTTGTTCCATTTCTGTACCACGCGTACTATTTGTCAGCTTGGCTCATGGAACTGGTCAATGGTCATAATATCTCGTGCTTATAAACATAAATCGACTAATATTTAGTTGGGTTGGGACGATTGTTATAAGCCCTAGAGTGAAGAATTGCATTTAGCAACTGGTTAATGCCAAGCTGCCAATTTTAATCCAACATTAAACATGCCCACCACTCGAGCTTATTTTTACAAAAAATGCGAGTTCATTGCCCGAGTCGAATAAGATCGTTGGAGATCTGAACCCAGTTAAAGAAAACTTTTTCAAATGAAAAGATCAAGCTCGTTGGAAATTTTTCAGATGGGAAAAAACTATTGAATTCACGACAGCTTTACCCCGCACCATGTTACCGTAACTAACACCTATGTAAATAGGCATTTTTTTGAGTTTTCACATTTTCTTTAGGTAGCTTGGCGGAGCTTTGGTTGGAAGTTGGAACTTGGAGTGTTCTTGCCTAGAAAATGCGTATTCACTCTCTTCACTTGAGGGCACCAAATTGTACTTGGTTGGGAATACAGAGGATGGAAGAGCTGGCTGAAAATTTTGGTAGGAAACCTGCATGCCTGAAATTTTATCAAAATTTTGGAGTGAATCCTTCCAATCAGCAAAGTGAGGTACGAGTTGCGCCCAATGGTTTATGATTCAGACAGGAGGTCAGTAATTCAGTATCTATAGTCAACGTAATAATATGCACTCCGCACGTAGATTTAAAGAAATAGCGATCTAGCGCTGACACAAAAAGTGCAATTCAGTTTGCAATAGCGCCTGGCCCCGCCCTCAAAATCGACACGCAACAAACGTAATGTTGTGGTCTCTTTCTATCGCCTAACTTTATCTCTTACGACGTACTAGGGCTGCCGTAGTCAGACGGCGCGTAAAATAGACCGTACAGTACTAGCGCGTGCAACTTGGCCCGCGAGCGGCAACCATCTGTAATATTGAGGTCCGGACCCCTACTTGTAGCCGGGACGGTCACGTGATAGGTGAGACTGGCCTGACAACAGTACCTAGTACCTAGGCAAAAAACGCGGCCATTCATAAGTTCATCAATAAGTTATTGACCGACCTTCTTAACAATACACTACTCTTTCTATTCTCAGGTCTATTTCAGTACTTCCTGAGTATACAGGAAGTGCGATGACTCGACCTCCTTATGCCTCCCTAAGTAGTTGACGTTCGGCCAAATATTGGTTTGCGAGAAAGTTGAAGTGTTGTCATTATGAAAATTTTACAGAATCTACATTGCTAACAATCGTTGGTGAGGGATAGGAATATAAAGCCATTCCTTGCTCTGTGTATAGGAATATAATTATGTATTCCTCTGAATTTCCCGCTTGCAGTTTGTGTCCCTAAGTAAATTCCGAAGAAATCGTGGATTTCCCGTCCAATTTCCCAAATTTTATAGCTACTTTCAAGGATGTTTTCCCGCGGGAACGGTGGATCTTTCGGGGTTAAAAAGTAGCTTTTATGGAATTGAACACAGACATTAGAGATCATGGATTACCTTATTCCATGATCTCTAATGTCTGTGTTGCAAATTTCAGGAATATCGGTTCAGTAGCTGCGGTGTGCGGTGTGCGGTATAGCAAACATACAAACCATCAGAACTAGCCTGGACTGAGTCTGAGTCACAGAGGAAAGGAAAGGAGAAAATTCACTTGGCCAATGGCAATACAATCGTTTCCTTACAAATATTATATATACACGAAAGTTCGTTTCGATTTTTGGATATGTGGAATATGGCTAGACTTTTGTTACCCTTTCATGCAAAAACTACTGAACCGTTTTGGCTGGAAACATTGTAAGCTGAATGAAAATATACTTTTTATCCTGGAAAAATCCTGGTAAAAGATCTTACCAAGCAATTAAAAAAAAAGCCCCCCTTTAGTTAAACATTTTAATGCTGCCCCTTATCCGGCAGATGCCATTTTATGCAATTTTCAAAAAGGAGAGCTACAAAGAATGTTTCACTAAATCACTAAACCATGGTTTATCTAACTCGGTTGACGGGTCTTAACTCTTAAGTGTTTGTATGTATACTTTTCATTTCCTTACTCTTTTTGCTTGTATTATAGTTTATATAAATTTCCGTGAAACATAAATTAATAATCGCTGGCCAAGCCCCGTTTGTCACGTATCATCCCACATGCAGCAAGCTAAGACATGGTAGGTACCAACAATTGTATCACAAATGCGTTCAAGGAACAATCTATTTCGACCACCCTGGAGTCGCGCCAGGAACATTAAATGCAATCGTAATACGCCTGATGGACAACCAACGGTAAATACTACTTTAAAATCAAACTTTAGTTTATATTTCTCTTACTAGTTTCTTAAAAGGTATCTAAATGTGGACCTTGCGCTAGAGATTACCGCCATATGTAGATTTGAGTCAACCCTTATTGTTCTGATAGTCATTTCTGTCAATGTATTAAGTAAATAGTGATTCAATAGTTTTTTAAACAGTGTGGGGAAATCACGAACGAATGAATGTTCAGATGATAAAGAAAATATGTTTGCAATTATGATTCGTAATTCATATTTGGCAGGCTATTCGAATTCTTTTCCATTTACGTCTTTTGTAGTTTTGTGCCGATATGTTTCGTGGTTCCTAATTCACAAATCATGTTTATATTTACACGACTTAATTGTACTAATTTCGTTGAACCAGTTTTCTGTCTAACCACAAATATTACACAAACTTCTTTTAACCGTATTAAAAGTTAATACTTCATTAAATATTTCATCGAAAATATGGATCCATTGCAAATTTTGTTAGTATTCCGGATATATATCTGAAAACATAATAATACAGCTATAAATAAATACATATATACCGAATAGCATAGGTTCCAATGCAGCTCCTTGTCACACCCTGTTAGAAGCTATGCGGCTTAGGTCTAAAAGGAACAGATTCGACTTACCCAACTTACAGGGAAAAGCTTATAGCTGAGGTTGGTTAGGAACTCTTTTTTTTTGGGATCGAACATGTCTGAGGGTTTGAAGCCTCGTTTGGTGATGAGGGCGCTGTTGACGCTGGAGGAGCTGTTGACGTCATCGAAGCTGTCTCTGTGGACCACCCGGTCGTTGATCTTATGGATGCTGGATCTCTTGTTGGAGGAGAACTGGCTCTCGCTTATCGTCATCATTTTGGCGGTTCCGTCACTTTTGTCGATATACAACACTTCACTTTGTTTACAGTTTTTAAAGTCAGATTAACACTGTAATTTAAAATCACACTAAATAACGTACTAATAGGTATGATATTGTAAAGGCGAAAGCTTGTATGTATGTGTGCCTATGTTTGTTACTCCTTCACAATAAAACTACGGAACTGGCTTGGCTGAAATTAATTTCGGGCGGAGCCGCGGGCAACAGCTAGCAATAGGTAAGTTTTCTTGGACATCCGTTAGGTCTAAACCAGTCTTAACATTCTAGGGCCGATTTTTCAATCGCCATCAGATAAACGTTAACTGGGATAAATATGTCGTTTTGACAGATTTTATGGCATAGATAGTTTATCTGGCGATTGAAAAATCACCTCTAAGTTGACAACACCGAATTCAGCATCCATTAACGATTTATCCATGAGTTATCATAATTATTATCCATTTAACCATGAGTTATCATAATTATTATGTTTAGTGGACTTTATATGATATCCTATCCTAACTTCAATTCGGCCAGACTGAAAGAACTGTGACGTCATTAACGAGTTTACGTTATGACGTAGGACTGATTCAGACAATATGAAAAATAACTTATGTTCCTACTTGTTTTCGCGCCAAAAACACAATATTTTCAACTTTGAAGCTTATTATCAATAGCTGAAAGTTTACATTTGAATTTTTCGTTAATTTGCAAAGAGAACAAGAATTGACATCAAAAAAGCGAGACGTCAATCTGGTATTTAGGTAAATGGTGTTCTACACAAAATTCTTTTTAATTTCGAGGGATTTTAATCTCTGTTACAGCAAGGATAAGATTCGGTTTGCTATACTGTTTTTCAGCTGAAAATAACTCGTAAACAGTTGCCGGGCGAAATCTGTGTTTATGTAAAACGTACTCAGTTCAGTTACAGTTTTTATGTACATCATCAATAATTTTATTGCTTTTCGAATACCATTCTATTCAGGCCAATTTATTTCACAATTTTATAATACTAATCTCAAAAGATTCTAAAACTGCTTGTTTTTGCTTCTACTGGTTTGGTGTTTCTTTGTATATACAAAAGCATGTTCAAAATAAGAAGTTTGCGGTTCATTTTTAGACCTACTTACAGAATTTCGCTCAATAATTTTTCAATTCAATTCAAATCAAATAATCGATAATCTTTTCTAGAATCAAAGTAGTATACTTACTTAGATCGTCTAATTAAAAAATGAACGAACCTCCACTACATTCTCTCTCAACCTATGAGCGTAAACACGTGGAGGGCCGTTCAGTTTCACATTAGACGATCTCTACCTATTACCTAGCTAGGTATCTACTTATGGGAGACCTTCATCGATCATGATCTTTATACAGTAAACAGTAGGTATATACTACTGTACCTAGATTCTAGATGTTAATAGGTACAGCGGGGCTAGACAAAGTCATGTAAGCGTTTGGCGTTAACGCTAGTCGACAAAAATGTATGGACAAAACAAATGACTGTAGAAAAACCACGATAATAATTACTAAACACGCTTTGAATAATTAACTACGACAACTTGAACGCTCCCTGGCGTTCTCGCGGACCTTGTAGATAACTTTAGCGTACTTCACTTGACAATTGACAGCCGACAGTATCAAACACAGCGTGTTTAGTAATTATTATTATCGTGGTTTTTCTACAGTCATTTGTTTTGTCCATACATTTTTGTCGACTAGCGTTAACGCCAAACGCTTGTGACTTTGTCTAGCCCCGCAGGTGTCGGCAAACTTCTTGAGCATGAAGTGAGGTAGGGGCCAAGTTAGCGTACGCGACTCTCCGCCGACGCGCCCTGCACTTACCACCAAAAGGATCTCAAATTCGCTTGTCAGTCAAGGTCATATACCCAAGAAGTTTGTCTACTGCACCTAGGTATAAACTACACTATTTCTAATAGATGAGTAACCATTTCCAGTTACTTGTTCTAGAGTCTAGACAATATTATTTGCATATTGAGTGGGTTCATTGAAGAGATGAATTCACACCGACAGTTATTTTATGAGCTCATTTGCCTACGACAAACACATATGAACAATTGTTGTTTATGTTGACGCCACCTAATTACTCATCTATACTTATAATAAATCTGTAACAGGTCAAATTCTGTACATTAAAGATATTTTGAAAATTTTTTTTCGAGGGCACTCTAAAATCGGTTCTGAACCCAAAACTGTATTTTTTTTCATTTTTGTCTGTCTGTCTGTCTGTCTGTCTTTCTGTATCACGGCCGCGCATCACGCCGAAACTACTGAATGAATTCCAATGAAACTTGGTATGACTTGAGTTCATACTACGAGGAAGGACATAGGATACTTTTTATCCCGAAATTCATCATGGTTCCCTTAGGAGAGGGGATAAAAGTAAAAATGTATTTGTAGCCAAACTACTCAGAGACGGCTGGACCGATCGTTATGAAATTTTCAGGGAATGATCTCTGGGTGCGGGACCGGGTTGTTATCTATATTTGATGTCCCAAAATGCTGAAAGAACCCTGGCCCTGGCCGATTTAATTTTCCCATACAAAAACCAAGGGCGGTACCAGTGTACGGTGGAATCGAACGAATCGCACATCAAATGAAAGAGCGTAAAAAAATAATCGATCCGAATCGAGGACTTATATGTGGAGACTTAGGATTATCGAGTATTTTCGAAATAAAAATAAAATTAATAAATTGATTTAATGGCGTTGCTAAGTAAACATTTCATTGCTGTCACGTCAGCACCTCTGACAGGTTTGTTTCGAAATTTGTAGCCGGAGTATGATGTCCGACCTCTTTGGTCTATTTAATTTATTTGATATGCAAATAACGTTATAATACCGATTGTGGTTTCGGAGAATATCGAACATTACCTACGTCGATGCCAAGTATTTTATTTTTATTTGTTCAAGAAAGGGTTAACGCTGAAACAGATTGACAAATTAGGACCTGCTCCAGCGTATATACAATCGTTAAAAAATGGTCAGAAGAATTGATGACCCACGAGCTGGATGGCCATCAGCTTCGAGAACTGAGAATAACGTCGGAAATATTTTGGATTTCATACTCGGGGTCGTTGATCGAAAATCAGGATCAGGGCTTCGAAGCTTTCTGCGAGATGGGTACCGAAGCTTCTTTCAGCTGAACATAAATGCAACCGACTAACGATTTAGCGCAATTGTTTGGAGTTGTTTAAAGCCGATTCACCAAACTTCTTACAGATATTTGTTAGTACTGATGAAACTTGCTAAATCAGGGTTGGATTTACTTTCCTTTGGCAGGAGTTCGGAGGAGAAAGGTGTTGTATTTGGTAGAGGTTTGGTCCCTAATTATAACAATACTATTCGCATTACGAGGTAACGCACTGTTTTCGAGCTTTTCAAAAAAACAATTATTCCATCTATGTGGCGGTCAGTATAAATCGGGAGGTCTTTTTTCGAAGTTAGGATGATTTTTAGGAGATACAGTAGGACGAGATGGAACACCACACATATATTTTGTCGTACCGACAAAAAAATAGGCCACAGAAATTTTTAAATATGTTATTTGTAGTATTACAGATTCAATTTTTGACACAAACCACTTAGGATGTAGAGCGAGCGAAGCGAGCTCGGGACTTGGGGCACCTCGACTTAACGGATAGGTGACGAAGAGGATGGCGAGAGAGGATTCTGAGTGGTTATTTTCTTTTATGACCACCCAGAAATAGGAGCCCCGCGAAGCGGGGCTCCGTCGACAGAGCCTTAAAAAGGGTAAGGGAAAGACTGAAGGCTAAAAAAGAGTTCAAAGTTCTGTCAACAAGTCCTCTCAATTCTGTCCTCAAGATTTTAAAGCTCTGTCGACTGACCCTTAGGGGGGGTGAGGGGTAGATGGTGATGGATAAAGGGTTTTCCTAACTCCTTTACTTCTTCTTTAGGCTACAATTCCCATTCCAAAACATGTATTTCAGTATAATTATAACAGCAAAATTGAATTCAAAACTTCATAATTAAAAAAAATATTTCTTAAAAGCTACTACGTGTCGAAAGTTTTAGCTTGGGAGGGGGGGAAAAATCCCATTTTTTTTCTTCCCACCCCTTCCCCTTTCGCTTCTCTCCGCGACGAAGCGACTCCATCATCGTCACTTTAATTATTTCATCTTTTTAAATTTGCTCAAGAATGGTGCAATACCTTTTCAGGGAGTGGTATCGGGGGTTAGGGGACACTTCCTCTCCCTCCCTTCCCCCTTCCCGTCCCGCTACTCCTGCCATTGGATTCTAAATTTCTACCATGGAGTCTTCTTACATTCTCTCCTATCTGCTGTCAACGTGCAATACTCTTCCATACGATCCATCCATTTCTTTTTTGGTCTTCATCTAAGTACTTACTAAACAAACCTCTCTTATTCTGAGAGGAAACCCTAACCCAGCTATTGTGGGGTTGAGATGAAATTCAATTATATTTGATCCAGCGAGAGGCTTCGGCCGCGTTCAATTAAATGTTGACAGAAGTGAAAACCTCAGGTGCCATCTCGAAACAAAGTGAGACAACGGTAGATAGATACACCATGACATAACTAAAATTCGGTAATGCGAGAAAAAATTACTTTCAAGAAGGTACCACATTAATTTTAGAGATGGCGCTATAAGTAATATCGCAACATGACTTGGCTATACGGTTTGACTTACACTGAGGGTTTGTATGTCTGTAATTTCTGAACTACAAAACTGATAAACTTTAAATATTTCAGAGACAATCTATGAAGTACCTCCTTTCGAACAAAAAAGAATGAATGAAATCTGACCGCGTGTTAATGAATTATAACTTAATACATAAACATTTTGACTTTGATGTCGTCTTCCAGGGAAACCATGCTGAATTTCGGAATAAGAAGTATCCTATGCTCTACTTCGGTATATAAACTCACATCATGCCAAGTCTCATTTTAATCCATCCAGCGGATTAGCCGTGATGCGTGGCCGTGAAATAGAGAGACAGACAGACAAACGGACAAAAATTAAACATATTACAGTTTTGGCTTCAGTATCGACTAAAGAGTGCTCTGTAACAAAAAATTTCGAAATATCTTCAATGTACGGAACGTGACCCGTTACAGTTGTACCTATAAATAAATAAATAAAATTATTAATATTATGAGAAAAAAATAACAGGCAAAACGAAGTTTGCCGGGTCAGCTAGTTTCTTAATATGTATCATCTTTCAGCAAAATCAGTTTACCATGGAACCCTGAATATCAGGGTTAAAATGATAAATAAATACGACAGTATCCGGACATTATACACATCGCAATCTAGTACCAAATTAAGCTATAGCTTGTGTTATTGTAATTTATAGAAAAACACACGCAGACACTAGAAAACATTCATGCTCATCACACAAACATTTTCCAGTGTGTGGTAGTTGAACCCACGACCTCAAATGCAAAGGGTAAGTATGACCGCTACCGCTGGGCCATTCTGTCGACAAATAGCAATAAAAAAAAATAGATAAATAATTTACACTACAAGTTAGTAATACTTGACCGCGATCTCACCGGATGGTAAGTGATCATGCAGCTGCAGCCGAAGATGTTATCGTACTAACTTGAAAGGGATAAGTAAACTCACGCCTAACTGTAATATTAGGTATTTTACCAATAAGAAACTAATATCCCTAAAATTAAATATCAAAACAATTTAATCACAGGATTTTTTTTGTATGCACGAGTACTTAATAATTGAATCTAAATAAAAGCTTAATTGAACTTAATTTTATCACATTATACACAATCAATTCGGTAGTATCGACACGTGGTAACCGCTAACCTAACAAACTGTTATCCTAAACCGCAAATACAACGGTAAAAGCACAGCACAACACTGAAAGCACTTGTGCACTGGTGTGGTATTGCCGCGGGGCTCCGACAAACTGCGCGCGAGTCGCTGAAACGACGCGGGTTGCATAACGCGTAGAAAAGCTCCGTTTGGCTGGGGTGGCCAGGAATTTGGAAGTTTTCACGGATTTTTCCATCAACAAACATTCATAATCATCATATTAACCTTCGGAGGTCTAGTGTTTAACAACGTACGCCTTCAAGCGAACTACTACATCCTATCCTGAATTCTAGTTGAGTTCGTTTTCAACTAATTATCTTTTTGATTAGTGTTTTACACACTTTAGGATAGAGAGTTCGTTTTCAATTATACTTCTACAATCGATAACTCAATTTACAAAACTAAAAAATGTATGGGAATCATTAATCGATTGGGATTGTTTAGTTACACATTACATAACAACAACAAGTAGGTAGGTGCTACAAGTTGTAGTGTAATCTCACCTCATGGTAAGTGACGATGTTGTCGTAGTTACTGTCTTGGAAGGTGGAAAGCAAAACCTAACGGCATAACATTGCTGCGAAGCATCGCGTTGGAACGCTAAATCTTTTGGCGGTGCGTCTTTGCTGGTGGGTGATAAATAGCCACGACCGAAGCCTCCCACCAGACCAAAGCAGACCTGCGGGCTTATTCATATTATTATTATTTCAGTGCCTATGAATTTTAGTTGTACACTAGGATCAGTTTCCAACTAAGAGCTGTCAGTTTGCACATTTTGTATTCAGTATGTCTGAGTTGGCAACCGAGATGACGTCATAGGCACTAATCTCGGTGATAGCCACCGATAGGGATGGCATAGGCACTGAAACGCATTTTTGACGTAAGTTTTCATATCGATAGTTCTCAGTTGCCAACTCGTGCTATTCGTTAAGCAAAAATGACAGCTAATGAGTTATCAGTTGGAAACTAAACTCAGTGGGTGGCTATTGAAAACAACTGCTATTGAGCAGTGTTTTATGATATCACATGTCGAAATCGATTTAGACATTGATTTTATTTTTGTGTATTAGTCTTTTTCTTTATTATTTCTTTATTTTATTTGTGTACCGACTGCCGACGTTTAGTTCTAATTGCTATTTGTGCTGGATTTAAATTGCTAAGGTGTAAGTATTTCCTAATCCTACCTAGTGTTTACAGTGTTAAAATTACATGCTTTAAGTATATAAATTAAAAATTTCATTGCAGTTTAAAAGCTCATTAATTAAGAAACAATGGCTCGAGCTATTTTGTTGGAGCTTGCAGAAAACCAACGGCGTCACAATGTGAGCCGCTTGGAAAGGCGCAGACTGCGGGATCAGCTTAACCCATTAGAGATCCGGTTTTATGAGCGCCTTCTCCAAGGGAATTTAGCTGGAGGGCCACAGTATCCCAAATGTTTTTAGCAGACTGTTTCCCTAGTGGCCCTCCAGGCAATCGACCTAGCGCAATAGCGCGATGGGTCTCGGCAAACTCCACCAAAAGTTCGAGTTGCCTGTGAGCAATTTTTCTTTTCGGTGGCATGAGAAAAAAATGTCATTACGCATTAAAAAACACAACCAAATCTCACGAGTCTATGTTCTTAACTAGTATTGTGTAACTTACTTTTTAAAGTACTTAGGTATTTTAATATCAAAATAACTTATAAAAACTTTCAAGTATTTAAAGTTTAAACTTTGCAGAAAACTTCTCAATGTCAACAAAACAAAAGTCAAAACAACCGCCAAGTCACAAATGTCAATCTGTCACTGATAATTTAGACTCAAGTTTAACTAGTACAAATTAAAAAGTCTCTCATTGCTACTAAAATTCATCTCGGACAGTGATATGTAATTTAGCCGTATAATAGTCGACAAAATTCCGCAGTGTATAACTGAAGATTCATAGCCACTGAAGGCTGATAGGTACTAGTACTAGTAAAGAATACAAAAACACGTGACTTATTAGTTGTCAACTCGACTCGGTGTACAACTGGAATTGAGTTAGACACTCAAAGTAAAAAGATACAGAATAAGCCCGCTGAGCCAATTTATCCGCGACCTCCCAATCAAATCCGAGCGCGCTGCCCCACTGTAAGTTATTGGTTTGAGGTAAGGGAGGTCGTCAAAAGTCGTCGTAGTGTAGTGGACAAGTGCCGAATGCTTAGTAGTTCACAATGTTTCCGCTTAGGGCGCTGGCTGTAGATATATGAATAAATCCGTTCCGTTTATTCGAAGCGCGTCGACTCAAGATTTATCCAAAAACTTGTACAAAAACCCTAATGACTAATCCTACGACAGTACGCAGGATAATTCCTACAAAGCACAGTGTCATGGCAGCAGTAGCGGCCGCTTCGTGCCAGCGGCTAATTTTGGAGCCGCCGCTGAGCGCTGCTGTTTCGCCATCACTCCGCCTAACGACTCATATTTTATTTATTTCATGAAAAACGAACAAAACAAGAATATATTACGACATTTTAGAAGACGAAATAGGTACATAGAACCGGTAGAGCGATAGAACTGAAAAAGGGTTGCCTCAGATACATCTACTCAGAATGGTTGTAGCAATTTCGTAGCGACTTTACAGTATGTTATACCTTTGGCACCAAATAGAATATTACTTTAAGGAACCCTAAAGTTTCTCTATGTCCGGCCGCCCATTCCGTTCGTCCACAGTTTAGCCACAGATAATATGTTTAGCTAATTGAAAATGGAAATAAAAACCTTTATAAGTACCTATTTCATATATCTTTATATTTCATAACTATATCTTTATATTTCTTCATTTTTTACAGGCTCTTATGAAAATTCAAAATTCTAACGCCATATTCGGAAAGCAGGTTTCCACAGAAAAGAACTGCGGGCCTAGACAAAGTCACAACTAAGCGTTTGGCGTTAACGCTAGTCGACAAAAATGTATGGACAAAACAAATGACTGTAGAAAAACCACGATAATAATTACTAAACACGCTGTGTTTGAATAATAATTACCTACGCTACGCTGGCGTTCTCGCGGACCCTGTTAGTCCATTGAAAAGTTACATTTGGGGTTGCGTTTTTTAGAGGACGCAATTTTATTTTTTTGATGTGTAGGGGGGTCAGTGTAAAGCTAAAACCAAGTTTGTGGGGTCGCCACCCTTGTCCCACGGCCGCCATCTTGAAAATAGGGGTTGAAATGGTTTTAACGATATATCTCTTAAATTATTCGTTTGATAAAAAAAATTGTTAACATTTTTTGTTGCAAATTAAATTCTCTACAACTTTGGTCTTGTAATTTTTTGTCGTAGAACTATAAATAAAAAAGTTATAAGTGAAATTGTTCAGAAATTTGAGTAAAAAATTATATATTTTGATATACTTAACTTTTTTTAATCATTTTACGACGAGACGTACAAATAACAATTAACGTACCTACCTACATTTGGCGTGCGCATGATTTCAGAGTCAAGAACGGGATTCGACGCAAAATATTCACTACCTCCCTAGGTAGTAAGTATAGTACACTTAGTAAGCATTAGCTTTTGACATTTAATATCATGCGAATACTTTAAAATTTAAGGGGTGTAAGCTAAATATTTCCTTTTTTATAAATTATGGCTGACCCAGAAACGTTGTTTTGCCATAAAAATGGCTTACGATCTACTGAACATACACAGTAACAATCGGTCGAGCCGTTTGGTAACAAAATTTGGTATTAGAATTTTATATATTAGAGATTATGCAAAAACTTTTGAATATTCCGGTGCATAAAATTATGTCCTTAAATTATTATAATAATGTCCTCCAGACCGATCGACCGCATCAGTCGGATTGGTCCTCAATCTCTGCCGAGATTTTCCATCAGCGCGGGATAAATTATCTATAATAGTGCACAGGTGTATAGTTCAACAAACGCACTCTCTGTTCCCTCTCTCACTCATAATCCGATGGGTCGACAGTTCTGACTCGACCGGAGCACCCACAGCTTATTGTGCTCTTCGAGGCACGGGGGAAACGCCCCAATTTCTCTATAGGCAGGTAGGTACTTACGCCAAAACCCAAAACACTGAGTCACATCAGAAGTGACACTTTCATTGTTTGTTCAGTTAAGTAGGTATTTACTTATACTTACTGGAGTAATGAGATGCAAGGTTACAACTTGGTTTACTTTCTTACTGTTTTCCATATGGTAGGTACAGTAAACGGTGAAAACTTTGTACTTAAGTAGGTGTTGTATCGAAAAATATCGTGTGATTTACGGATGGTTAAACTTAAACCCTCGCCTGCGGCTTGAGCTTAGCAACAATATTAAGATTACCATGACTTACTTATCACATGTTATCACTATATATCGAAAAAAACATCGTGTGATTTACGGATGGTTAAACTTAAACCCTCGCCTGCGGCTTGAGCTTAGCAACATATTGAGATTACCATGACTTACATAACACATGTTATCACTATCTTCTATTACAATTTCACACCTTTTGTTTTCATTATCGCTTTTATTCTACGAGTAGAAACATTACGAAGCTACGTCATTCTTATGAATCATTTTTAGGTGTCTGTCGAGAGTAGGTAGAGACCTGTGTTTGAGTGTTCTGAGGTAGAGACGAAAGCCAAAGGGCAGTGTGTCATCATAAGTACTTACAAAGGGCTGCCTACTTCGTTGATACTAGCCAAAATTCATCATCGCCAATCGACCAACCCCTAGATTGTGTAAGAAAAATGTTTTCATCGTTACCGCGTTCAGAAATTCTGCCCACTGATTGGATCCCTGATTTACGTCAGCCAATCGGAGCCAAAATTCGCTAACGATTACGATAACGATGTATTCATCGTTATCGTAATCGTTAGCGAATTTTGATCCTCCGATTTTTTCTTTTCGATCATTTTTCTTACACATTCAGACACGTATGGGGGGCAATTTCCCTCTTGAGTCATTTTTGTTGTCCCTATCATGGAAAACTGTCATTTTAGCATGACATTTTCCCACGGTATTTTTCCGCTATATCTAAAGTCGATGTCGTGCGTATCGTTCTAGAGTTAGAACTTAGAAGGAAGGAAGGAGCTTGACTGTGGTCATACCTAAACACTGATGGAAAGTGATGAATGATGATACAGTCTATGGTGGGAGCGCCTGGGAAATGCCTATTCACTCTTGATTTGAAGGTGCCCAAGCTACGTTACATTTGTTTTAATGATCATTTCCTAGACCAGACTAATAATGATCTCCATCGCCGATTTCGGCTACGGTGACTGAGTTCCTGAAGCAACGTGTTTAAAGGGCTTCGTTGGTGCGCCCTAATGTGGCCATAGACCTCTTTTGAATGAACTATTTCTGCCTCGGAAATGAAGAGAAGATAGGTACCTACATAGTTATAAAAGTTTTAAATGTAACCTACAGTAACAGCTAGCGATGCCGGACTTGAGTTAGTAGCTATCCTAGGACTGTTTGGTGATGTGTGATTTGGCGTACATTATTGTGTAAGGAGAAGAAGTGCAGAAAGCTAATTTCATTGAATGACGGTTTAAGTTCAGCCACTGATCACCGCTATTCGCTGATGGTGCTTTTGATTTACCCGTTCGCAGAAGATTTGCCGATGACTTCCCCTACAACTTCATACTACCGCGACCAGCGCTCGTCCGTTATCAGACGAATTCGGGCTACGGTCAGGTCATCGGCAAAGGTTCTACGAATGGTTTATAGATACTTACTTATACAGATTTAGCTTCTAAACAGACTAAAACGTATATATACATAGGATTAGGTAGGTAACCTAATACCTAGGTAGTAGGTACAAATCTTGTCTACGACATATATCAACAAATAGGTCATAATATTTACAAATTTCAATCTGGTGCAACCTTGTTCATGACCACAAATTAGTACAAATTATTACATTTGGCTGAAACTACTAACATTTAAAGTTATTTAATTTTCAACCCTATTGAGAGTGCTATAAGATCCACAATCAAGTTAAAGATCGTGGCAGCAATAAATTCATGAACTGTTGCCAAATTCTCTGTAGCACATCATCGACAGTATTGTAGCCACTGTTAGTTATTTTATTTATTTACTAGCTGACCCGGCAATCTATGGTTTGCCATATAAATGTGAACGAAAAGTTTCCGCCTTACGTCCTACTGAATCTGACTGAAAGTACACTAAAAAATCTTAAATTGTTCAGTTTTGGGTCACGCCCTTTTCCTCTCTCACAATCAGGTAGGACAACTGATTTATTCGTTCTGGGTTCGATTTCGTGATCTACAGTCGATCGTGCTCACCACAAAGCCAACGCGGAAGTTCAAAGTCGTTGCTACTCAGCATCGCGTCGGAACATCGCATCGCTCGGTAGGTAACCAATCGCGGCTTATGCCTCTCACCAGACCAGATTTGACGGACTGCTATGCTTGTTTAATCGTTGTTCTAAGTACCTAAGTACTAAATAATATTTTGTTGCCAAAAGAGTTCAAAACTAGAGAGGTTACATACCAGTTACCACAGAGCAAGGAATGACTTCATAAGAACCAATATAATAAGTAGGTTATACTATACTAGAAGATTAGTCGTGTCTATTGATCGAAATTCTCTGTACCTAAATCACGGCAAAACAGAATAGAAGGAATATATATGTAAAGAAGGAGTGCAGAAAGCTGTTCGAATGTCGACCAACAAGCACGACCGCTACTTGCAATAAATAATACAACAAAGAGGCAATAAGTAAACAAATTTATTAATCGTATGTAAATGCTTTACATTTGTTGCGTGGTAGAGAAACTACACAATAAAATAAACAAATTTTAATTTATTGAATAATAATAACTAATAATAAAAAATAATATTTTACACGTTACACCATAATTAGTATTACACGTATAAGAATACGTAATTATTTAATTAGTTATTCTGTAAACATATCAAGACGTGGACTAGCAAATAAAAGTAAAACTAAAACGAATCTTTTACATATTTTTTTATATTTTATATATTATTTATTTTTATAATATAATAATAAATGTCAAAAGAATCGGTTTTATTATTTGGGACATAAGATTATGTTTTATTAATAATAATGTAATCAGTTTCTATCAGATTTAATCGTAAATTCACAAAAATAAGGCTGTCCGGTCCGGTATCTTCAAGCCTACTATTATTAAATTCATATTATTAATAAAGAAAATATCATTAAACCGAAATTGCCAGTACGAAGGTGACTTAATATAAAATATTTCCTGATTTATCCATGATTTCTTTGCAGGAATACCAACATCTATTTAATATTTTCCGCTGTTGTCACCTTTCGTTTAGTAAATTCGACGTTAACGGCCTACAAGCCGTATTTAGGTGATTTTGAATGAAGTTTTATGCAAAAACTATAAAGACAATTACTTTCAAATTTACACGTCATGTATTTTTGGTCTTTAATCTAAAATCGCTTAGAAGCAGAAACACGATTGGATAAAATTTTCTCGATAGAAAGTTCTCCCAAAAGTTGCTCCAAAATCTCAGTTTTTCTATGTTTTATCGGAAACTACAATGGATGTAATTGTAATTTTTGTTTTAATGTATCGGTAATAATAATATCCTAAAACGCTTAGAACAGATTTTCGATAACTGGCTTAGTTTTCGAGTAATTAGGTAAAACGTCGTTTTTCTGCTATATTCTTTCGCGACGCTGCATGTCGCACCTATCAAATCTCCGTGAGAGTGAGAAAGACAAAAATAAATTCAATGAATCCCCTTAAATATAATAATTAAAAAAAAAATTCTAAAATGAAACTTATAG
Source organism: Coenonympha arcania (assembly GCA_036785405.1). NCBI lineage: Eukaryota > Metazoa > Arthropoda > Insecta > Lepidoptera > Nymphalidae > Coenonympha > Coenonympha arcania. The sequence goes on along the minus strand of CM072078.1, from coordinate 1,313,619 downwards.
GTAAATGAGTCTACGTCCCCACTTACGTCCATCATTTATTTTATTTAATTTTCAATAAGATTACACATTATACATAGTTATACAGTTATAGGTTAAGATATGGCAGTCCATTCAAATGTAAAAGTGAGAAAAATTGGTCGGAATACAAAATATAAACCAAATTATAATATAGGAGCCATTTAAACTATCCATAAAAATACATAAAATGTATCATTAATTTATATGTATAGTACATAATACTATATAATAATAAGTTATCGTACATCAATTTGAAAAGAAGCAGTTATAGATATTTCAATCCACGAAGACGCGCCCCACTCTGTCAAAAGCACGTAATGTTTCATTGATTAGTATGGAGTTTGACAGAGTGGGGCGCGTCATCGTGGAATGAAATATTTATATAGTAGAAAACAATTTTTTTTTATTTTAAAAAAGTCTTATATTCTATATCACAGATTAGAGGAAAAGGATAGACCGCCAGCGGGCGCCTTAATGACATCAAACTTTTGATACGCCCGCCCGCGCCACTCGTTATAGTACCGTCCCTTTTAGATCGCTCTCTAGGCTTCTACATGCCTCGAACACGAATTTAGCCTTCATTACTAAGGTGGAGTTCGGTTTATCTTTTCCCCTACTCCGTGTGTTCTATTACTAAGCTAGCTGACCGGTTCTAACTTTTTATTGCCCATTTTTATCTGTCCAACATTAATTTTACCAAGATTGAAGTGGAATCATCCGTTTATTCCAATTATAATAACAAAGCACAGTGGATTTTTCAAATTAAAAAAATACAAATGACGTTATCATCGTGTAGCTTTTGCGGTAGATTTCAGTTGGACAGATAAAACAACATCCAAAATTCTAGCCATCCTTACATAGACAAATATATGCATGCGTAATTTAAATCCTATTTTTTTTCATTAAATGGAAAGAGTATAGAGAGTGGGATCAACGAAAATACCGTTTTTGGTGGTGATCTTTAGAAAAAAATGGCCGAGCACTTTCCTTTGAAAATATGTCATTTCATAAGCTTTACGATTCTCTTTCCGAAGTGTCTTTTCAAGCAAACAAACGGAACCAGAGTCGACAAAACTGCCAGGTTTGTCAAAAGTTGACGCAACTCATAACAGCTGTACTCTAGCGGTACCTTTATTTACTCAAGAACGATACATCCAAACGCCTAAAATATAAATTGTGATTGCCAACCGTTTACGTATTTGAGCATACAACTTTAACGGGGGAAAGATGTAATATGCTATCAGGATTTAAAATTTAACCAACATTTTTACATGCAGTTCATGCTACACCGTACAACCATTCATGGAGGTGATTATTTTATGTCTATTTCATAGAATCTTCCATCAACGCGCCACGGTCTAGCGTAAATCATCCCTCAGTCGTGCGGTGTTTAAAGCATTTCTTGTCCTACAGTAACCCATTTAAGCATGGACGTGTCCAAACCGTTCTTTTAACTTTTAACCTTAAATATAAACACCTACATTACATTTTAACCTATCTAGATAAAAAGGCTTAAGTTGAAATGAAAATAAAAACACAATAGCGTGACAACCATCCATCGACTAAAAAAAGCCAACCTACATTTAATTTAGATGTATAAAAAAATATTTGTGCTTAATTCGAACGAATACTGTGACAGTGGTATATTAGTTTCATTCTTTCTTACATAAGTGGCTTCACGTATTTAAATTTTAAGGCCTTTTGAGCTTAATGTTTTAGGACTTGTCATAAAAAGTTTGCGCACACCTATTTTTTAACAATGAAGACGAATCTTTGATTTCAATGAAAAAAGAAGCCAAACGTCCGTTGCGCGATTGCGTCTATTCTGTCTATCTTTTTTCTTTAGTCAGTGATTTGTTTGAATATTGAAATGATGTTAGCGCAAACTATACAATACAACTTTTTTTTCATTTCAAAGCTCTGGGATCTAGCCCGTTTACACTCATATTAAAATATCTGTCATCAATTTACCTTGGAAAAACAAAAAAAAAATTGCGCAGACTGTAATCCTTATTTCTCTTTATTTATTTATTAAATAGCAACACAGAATGTTGAAGTTACAAATGCTTATAATTAACGCTTATACGCTTACACTCTAGCTTATCCTATAATGAACTCGGGTTCTTTGCGTCCCGAACTGATAAAAATGTGAAAAAATGATAAAATTACTTTACAAAATGAATTACTTTTTTGCTCTTGTACGCACTTAGGTCGACAATAAATAAAGTCATAATATACCGTAGGGTTATCAAAAAAAAACAAAATTCTCTTGGACTTGTTTTGCTCTGCGACATTTTTGAAGTGAAAACTTCTATAGGCGCGTTTGGCATTTTTTGAGATAGTGGAAAAAACATCAAACTCGCGACATTGTTACTTATACAGTCGTGTATATGAATAAATACTTGTAGAGTAGTATGCTTCCTTAAAAATTTTGAATACCCAAACTGTCAATAGAAATGGCTTTAAAAATATACTCGAACTGTTGAAGATTTCACTTCAACTTTTTGGTGCAACAATTGTCTGATGTTCGTCACATTAATTACTCTGTGAAACTGCGCCGTATTTAGAGGCGAAGGTCACTGACACTGCGCTCGGGCGTATTTTCTTACACAGAGTAATGAAATGTAAGAGAAATCAAATTAGTTTGTATGAATGAAAGTAATACCGAGTTTCGAAAGGTCTAAAGTCCGAGAGTATTTTGGTATTTTTTTTTTATTTAACCCTGCAGTAACGCCTACGTTAGTCAACCCCGATCTTCAATATAGAAATGCAATGTGAAACGATCAATCGATTTTGAGTCGTATGCAGTGAGATTATAAGTACTATTTCGTGTAATCGCGTCCACCCGTGCAAGTAAATAAGCGAAGGTATAAAATGTGAGCGAAGAAGGGGTTTCTATACTTCGTAACAAATATATAATTTTTTTGTTGGGAAACTTATGAGGAAAGGTGATTTAAGGTGAAAAAAATTTAATTTAGTGTACGTATGATATTTTCTCATATAAAAGCAAACAATATTTAGCTCATCACACTTTGACTGACTGACTGACTGACGATATCAATCCATTTGTCAGTGATTTTCCCAGTGAACGGAAAAACCTAGAAGTATTCCTTACGCTCAATTATGAATCAGTGGACTGTGATGCCAAATAGTCCCTGCCTAAATCGGCCAATCACAGCCGACCTGACATATTACAAACACCTTGTATATACTTGACAGTACGAACAACGAAAATTCGCTCTTATCACCTTACACGTAAGTCGTATTTGCATTACAAGCACTGGTAAAACATTAATCTGATGGAAACACGGTTTATTTTAATTCAATCGTATGTATTTAAATTTAATCTAAATACACAATATTACAAAATGTTTACATACATTACAAGTTTGTGTGTCTGACTATATTCATTACATTCATACATTTAGTGACTGTCATTCATACGTCACAAAACAGAGTTCTATCAAATATCTACTTTGACACTTCCAAGATTGTGCTTTGACGTGAACATATTGAAACCTATAATTTTTGTGACGTCACAATAACCTTTAATTGTGTAAGAAAACGTAATCATATACTCAAAAACAATACCCACGCTGATTGGCTGAAATCCCGTTAAAGAATTGAAAATGTATGTTTTTACGCTCAATACAATATACATTTTTTTACACAATAAGGAGACAGATTTCTTACCTGTTCTTTAATGTTATAAAAATTTAACAGTCGTATTTTGATAAAAAAAATAACAATGTTCAGAAATTCGATAAAAAATGTCAAAAAAATTGTTGGTTCGGCGACATCTTAGTATTAAAATGTAAAATTAATAATATAAAGGAGATCTCTTAAAAATCTGTTTTAATAAATCGGTGATGCGCTTACACAACTAAAGTATTATTAATAATAATTAAATAAAATCATAAATTAGTACGGATTTAGATAGATTAATGTTAAAAATACATTATAATAAAAAATTTAAACCCATTGTCCTAAGTGCGGAAAGCGACAAGATGCGAACAAGCGACGGGATTTTTTAAGTGACAAGTCCGTAATCATGATTTTTGAAGTGACGCATCCACAAATCATAAATTTTCAAGTGACATGTTCATAAATCATGATTTTTCAAGTGACACGTTCATAGATCACGATTTTTCAAGTGACACGTCCATAAATCATGACTTTTCAAGTGACACGTTCATAGATCACGATTTTTCAAGTGACACTTCATAAATCATGACTTTTCAAGTGACACGTTCATAAATCATGACTTTTCAAGTGACACGTTCATAAATCATGACTTTTCAAGTGACACGTTCATAAATCATGACTTTTCAAGTGACACGTTCATAAATCATGACTTTTCAAGTGACACGGTCATAAATCATGACTTTTCAAGTGACACTTCATAAATCACAATTTTTCAAGTGAAACGTTCATAAATCATGATTTATCAAGTGACACGTTCATAATACATGATTTTTCAAGTGACACGTTCATAAATCATGACTTTTCAAGTGACACGTTCATAAATCATGACTTTTCAAGTGACACGTTCATAAATCATGACTTTTCAAGTGACACGTTCATAAATCATGACTTTTCAAGTGACACGTTCATAAATCATGACTTTTCAAGTGACACGTTCATAAATCATGACTTTTCAAGTGACACGTTCATAAATCATGACTTTTCAAGTGACACGTTCATAAATCATGACTTTTCAAGTGACACGTTCATAAATCATGACTTTTCAAGTGACACTTCATAAATCACAATTTTTCAAGTGAAACGTTCATAAATCATGATTTATCAAGTGACACGTTCATAATACATGATTTTTCAAGTGACACGTTCATAAATCATGACTTTTCAAGTGACACGTTCATAAATCATGATTTTGCAAGTGACATGTTCATAAATCATGATTTCTGAAGAGACACATCTATAAAATCACAAAGAAATATACGAACACGTAATATACATTAGCGCACACGTCTATAGGTATATTAACATTTCTCATGATAGTTTATGAGCTCTCTGAAGTTGATTGCGAGTACCTGAGCAGTAGATTGGTAACTTCAAACCAAATTAAAATTAGCGCAAAATTAAAATTCCATGGATCTTTCGAGAACCAATATGAGGTGAAAGGGAATTTTTGAGCAATGTTTTCAAGATAAAAATATACCTCATTGATGCTATAAATATTTTCGCAGAATCGTATAGCAGAACTGGATGAAAATCCACGATTAACATGTCTTCTTGTCGTATCGAATCGCATTTTGTCGCGTCCGTAACACACGGGACATCCAGTATCATTGATAAACATATAATTTTACTATACCCATTCAATAAATTACATGATAATCAGTATTAATAAAACAGTATTCGGTTGTTTAACATATTATTTTGTGTTTAAGACATTATCGATTTAACTCTGTTATATAGTGCGTGTGTGGTGTGCGTTCAGTATCTGAAAAGAAAAGAAAATAATTTCGTTAATTATTATTATTGTGGATAACTGTAAACCTAAACCTAGCTTAAATAAGGTGACATAAAGGGGGGGCTGCCTACTGAATTGAGAATATTAATTTTTTTTTTCGTAAAATATACATCAACCTCAATAATTGATCATAATTATTTCAAATTTTACGATTGATAAACTTCGGAAAGCGGGATCAGTATTTTTCATCAAAAAATATTTTGAAGGAAATAAATAAAAATTTTTTGAATGTACAGGTAACGCCCTTTCATATAATACGGCACTGGGTAAAGTTCTAAGACTATTTCGTGGTTAGAATCCATATTGTTGTGTTTAGAGCGGATACATACCACGATATAACACGATGATTTTATGTGCCGATATTTCGACCCAGTTACATGGATCGTGGTCACGACAGGACTGCGGTGTTGCGAGGTGTGTAGGTGGAACCGTCATAGGCAGTAGCGAACTACCCTCTTTCTCGTTCTCTTCACAGGAACTTCGCGAAAATTTCGGCAAAATACACTCACAACGTCACTTTTAACTTTCTGACCACGATCCATGTAACTGGGTCGAAATATCGGCACATAAAATCATCGTGTTATATCGTGGTATGTACCCACTCTAAACACAACAATATGGGTAAAGTTCGTACTATATTCCCCTTTTAAAAAAAAAAAAAAAAGAATTATGATTGCAATGACGTTGGGCCAATATTAATACGTACAACCACTCCACATGTCGATAGCTTTAATAGTAATGAAATAATCGGCTGTGACAGACAGATGGACAGATGAAGTTAAACCATATAGGTGAGTTAATCCATTTTTTACCATTTTTGTATGGAACCTTAAAAATGGGTTGTAAATCATGAAAAAATTAACAGGTTTAATACTCACCAATTAAAATAATTATATAGAAGACAGCTCCTCAGCCCAGGCCAAGCTGTCATATAATATAAATGTATGACAATATCGTACATATACATATAAAGTGAACGGACGACACGGACACGCAGCATTCACACATTACTTATATATGACAAGACGTCGATACACTAAAACCTAAGATATACACTTAGTTTGTAATAGGAAAAATTCATAAAGAGAAAATTAGCTTCCTGATCTTTGTGACATTGGAAGTACGGCAATTTGAATTTGTATGGATTTTGAAAATTTTGTATGGATTTTTTAAATCTTATTACCTCGATCCATCCATACTAAAGACAGACTCTCAGATTGCTGAGCGACAGTTATACGTTATAGCTTTAATCAATCGAAAATTAATCTAGATTTTAATCTTAATCGACTGTCGAAATCAGAAATATTTAGAGATGAATCTGGCACAATACAATACAACAAATTGTCCCAAAAAATACATTGAAAGCTTTTTATGGAATCTTTGTTGAGAAGTTACACTTCTAAGGAACTTAAGTATATCTTTGGTTTTGCTATACCAATGCCTCGCCCGCAATAAATGCTTCCATACAAGTTACGAGAAACTATACAATAAATTAGCGAACAAAGCCCTGTTTATTCAAAACTCGACCTTATTTCATAGACAAAGAGTCCACAAATTCAATTCAAATTACGTTTTATTCATAGAATCTTCGCCTATTGAGCGTTCGAAAGAAATTACACTTTAGAAAACAGGGTCTCATAGTTAAATAACTCAGATCGGTATCTAGTACAGTAACCATTAGTACAAGTATGCGTAAATTCGAATAATTTTCATTTATGCATTCTACTGACTTTCGTGTGTTGTCACGAAAACGACTACGATTATCGTAAGTAAACTTGTACTAATGCAACTGAATGAGCACACGATCTGTATCATTCAAACAAATCGTTCGTCATAAAGTCCACATCTCAATCAAATCTCGACTCGAGGATTAAAGAAATATTTATCAATGCATAGAAAAAAGCATTTATCCGACACAATCACACACCGCAATCATAATTTTAAGGGTAAAGACAAGCGCGTTCGATTTAAAAAATGCACCGCCATTTTGGATACGTCGGCCATTTTGTGTACGACGTTGAACAAGCGCGTTTGTCTAGGGATCAGTGTGTATTAATTTTAGGACGATTTACTTAGAAAAGGTAGTTTAAAAACATCAATTTTACGTTTTGATTATTAGTCTGTCATTTTAGACGTTTAAAAAGATTTCTTTATCGACGACACACGACTGGCAAAGCATCTCAAGATATTTGTGTTGCCTACCCCGAAAATTCTTTAAGTGAATATAAGAAACTCACTGAAATCTAAGCTATCTAACATTTCTTATCTGTAAAAATGTACGATTACAAAGTCTAACACATTTATAGGTCTCCACAAAAATACTTCTGAAGCAAAATTTCTAATATGGCCTTCAAGCAACTTAAAGTAACCTTCACAATTATTCACGGCAATTTTTAAACATTAAATTAGGACTACATATTACACATAAACATTGGCTTTTACATATTTCAGAGATGCCGGTTTAAACAATCAGCAATTCGCATTGTGTTGTCTGTGACAGAAACTTCTCTAGATGACATATTGTATATTCAAAATCGCGATTAGACAATAGATATACAAATCACAGACCTAGCGTGATTATTTTTAATCTGTCAAGTGGCGTATAAGATGGCGCCCCATAGGGTAGTAACTCGAAATCATGTTCCGACAACAAATACAATTTTCTTCGTCTTGACGTACTGATTTCAGACGGCCGCCACGCGCCGGCTAGGTTGCACGCGTTAGTTCTTGTGCGGTATATTTCACGCGCTGCGTACGCCCCATTACGAGGCAACCTTCGTACCTCGAAAGAGATTAAGTTACGCGATAGGAAGAGACCATAACTTTAGGTGCATAGCGGAGGCGAAGCCAGGCGCTATTGCGAACTGAATTGCACTTTTTGACGTGACGTCTTATAATTCGATAGATGCGGTTGAACGCACGAAAAAAACATGACTCATCCGGCGTTACCGGCGTTACCTCGCGAGCGCGGAACGAGCGACAAAGAAGACGTTGTCACGTTCAACTATCGTCAGTAAACCGACTTTACAGGCAACCAATTTTTTTGTGTCTAGCGCTGACACAAAAAAATTGGTTGCCTGTCGCTATTTCTTTAAATCATCTTGCGGAGTGAACCTTCTGTACCGTTGAGTACTCTTATGTATTCCGTGGCAACTTTTCCATTTTTAAATATCGACAACTAAAATTAATACACACATGGGTGGAAGGATAAGTTGTGGTGGTGATACAGTGGGTGCGGCGGTGTGGGTGTTGTGTTGTGTGGGTGGGGGGGGGGGAGGCGGTGCTTAGTTCCAGATGCGCAGGAACGAGTCCCAGGAGCCGGTCGCGACGGCCATCCCGTTCTCTGTGACGCCCAGGCACGACACGCGGTTGTCGTGGCCAGCCAGGATTCCTGCAAGTGGAGAAATTAATTTAAAACCACAGATAAGAAGCCTGCAACTTGGGTTAGTGGTTAAGTTGATATGCTAATAACAGATCCAGCTTTCTTTCGGTATGCGGGCACCGATAACAGACCTGAGGATATGGGCATACGAACGATTTACGTAAACCTTTTCGTATAAGCAAACAGTAGCGCCATCTGTCAAAATTCTATAGATGGCTGTTGAGCGAACTACATCGTGGCCTTACTGCTGGTGGCAAAATAAACATTTTTGGCACCAGTAAACCGTATAAATATACCCAGTTTTAAAATAAACAAGTCTATTATACTCCACAGTGGTAAGTTTAGTTTAAACGTTAGTTTTTACTCAGCTACTTAGATGTTAGATATTTTCAGTTTTAAGGGACTTTAGACGTGAGTATCAGTCTAGACAAGAGACAGACAGATAATAAATTTCCCATATTGCGCGTTTCCGAGATAAAGAGTTTTGACAGACAGATGGACAGTAAAGTGATTTTGTTAGGGTTCCGTTTATTCCCTTTGAGGTAAGGAAAATAAGTGTAGCGACATACCGGCGCGTTCGGACTTCATGGAGTCCCACACGTTGCAGTTGAAGTCGTCGTAGCCGGCCAGCAGCAGGCGGCCCGACTTGGAGAAGGCGACGGACGTGATGCCGCAGATGATGTTGTCGTGCGAGTACATCGCCAGCTCCTGGTCCGCGCGGATGTCGAACATGCGGCACGTCGCGTCGTCCGAGCCCGTCGCGAACGCGAAGCCCGACGGGAAGAACTGCGGACGCGATACACATGGATGTTAACTATCAAACAGAACACTACCACTGCATCGGAGGGAGACAAGAGGACGAGGAAAGAGATATAACATGGCGCGAGCGAGAGGGACATCACGTCTCCCGTGTGCCCGGTGCACTGGCCGCACTGTTGCGAGACAGAGAGAGCGAGTTACCGTGACAGCGTTGATGTCGCTCTCGTGCCCCGGGAAGGTCTGCTTGCACTGGCAGTCGCGGATGTCCCACAGCTTGGCGGACGCGTCGCACGCGCCGGACACGAACGTGCGCTGGTCGGGCGCGAGCGAGAGGGACATCACGTCTCCCGTGTGCCCGGTGCACTGGCCGCACTGTTGCGAGACAGAGAGAGCGAGTTACCGTGACAGCGTTGATGTCGCTCTCGTGCCCCGGGAAGGTCTGCTTGCACTGGCAGTCGCGGATGTCCCACAGCTTGGCGGACGCGTCGCACGCGCCGGACACGAACGTGCGCTGGTCGGGCGCGAGCGAGAGGGACATCACGTCTCCCGTGTGCCCGGTGCACTGGCCGCACTGTTGCGAGACAGAGAGAGCGAGTTACCGTGACAGCGTTGATGTCGCTCTCGTGCCCCGGGAAGGTCTGCTTGCACTGGCAGTCGCGGATGTCCCACAGCTTGGCGGACGCGTCGCACGCGCCGGACACGAACGTGCGCTGGTCGGGCGCGAGCGAGAGGGACATCACGTCTCCCGTGTGCCCGGTGCACTGGCCGCACTGTTGCGAGACAGAGAGAGCGAGTTACCGTGACAGCGTTGATGTCGCTCTCGTGCCCCGGGAAGGTCTGCTTGCACTGGCAGTCGCGGATGTCCCACAGCTTGGCGGACGCGTCGCACGCGCCGGACACGAACGTGCGCTGGTCGGGCGCGAGCGAGAGGGACATCACGTCTCCCGTGTGCCCGGTGCACTGGCCGCACTGTTGCGAGACAGAGAGAGCGAGTTACCGTGACAGCGTTGATGTCGCTCTCGTGCCCCGGGAAGGTCTGCTTGCACTGGCAGTCGCGGATGTCCCACAGCTTGGCGGACGCGTCGCACGCGCCGGACACGAACGTGCGCTGGTCGGGCGCGAGCGAGAGGGACATCACGTCTCCCGTGTGCCCGGTGCACTGGCCGCACTGTTGCGAGACAGAGAGAGCGAGTTACCGTGACAGCGTTGATGTCGCTCTCGTGCCCCGGGAAGGTCTGCTTGCACTGGCAGTCGCGGATGTCCCACAGCTTGGCGGACGCGTCGCACGCGCCGGACACGAACGTGCGCTGGTCGGGCGCGAGCGAGAGGGACATCACATCTCCCGTGTGCCCGGTGAATTGGCCGCACTGTTGGCCTGTCTCGATGTCCCAGAGGGCGCTGGACAAGAGATAAGTTCACAAATATAATATTTTCGGCTGTTTCGATCTCTGTCGCACTTACGGAGGCCTGTCGGAGCTACAGGCGGTGTCTGTTCTTTCACTTTTATGACTCAGCATGCAGCATTTAGCATTTAGTTGAATTATGTAATGTAGCTTTTGGATTCTAGTTTTTCTACCTGTTCGAGAAAGAAGTTAAGAGAGAAATGACAATCGCAAGTTGATTATGAATTCGAGCTCCTGTACTATCTAGTATAATTTAAGAGTCTTAGGAGCTAGTCATATTATCCGCATACAAAATGAGATCTGCAGGATTTTTAGCAATTGCTTTGGAGAGTTAGCTACAAAATTTTGTATCAGCGCCGTAATACTATGATCCTGGACTCACCAGGTCATGTCGCCGGAGCTGGTGAGGATCTGGTTGTCGTCGAGGAACCGGCAGCAGGATAAGTAGCCCGAGTGGCCGGGCAGCTCGCGCGACACGCGGACGTTGCCTTCGCGTGTCTTCAAACTGGAAACGAGAAAAGTTGAGGTTGGTGGTACACAAAAAGTTAACACTGGTGGTACTTTCAAGCTTGTACCTGATTGAATACGCTTATCGTAAAGAATATATCCATCGTAAGATCTCGCAAAGTTACAGGAGTCTGCCTCGAGTGACTAAATTCGCTGTTTTTCAAACCTTTCTCCAGCCAGTTTTGGGGGCATATTTCTAGAAGATTACATTTTTCTTACATAGATCTGATAATGAAAGTAGGGAAAATATTAGACAAAAACCTTTTCAAAGGCTCTTCTCAGGACCGCTGAGTTGGACCACTAACCTTTTCATTACTGAAGAAGTACATAAGAAGGCTCAGTCACATAGCAAGCAATGAAGTATGCACATTGCGTCAAATCAGAAATGAGAAGGAGTGACACAACAGTGATTACAAGACCCACAGACGTTTGGTGCTGATGGTTCTGTGATGTCCTGTGTGATGGAATAATGACATAGCCGTGAGAAATTTTCAACCCAAACCATGTGGGTTGGACACATGTAGTCATGAGCAGAAGTTGTCGAGCATACCGACGACAGCTTGGAGAAACCATGTTCCTGTGGACATCTTGTGGTCGTCAGTGCAGCATCACCCACCTGGAGATAGAGCAGAAATTGTCGGGCCTACCGAAGGCGACAGCTTGCAGTTCTGGCTTGCAGAAACCATGTTCCTGAAGAGACCTATATCCTGTGGACATCTTCTGGTCCTCAGTGCCTGTAGATAGAGCATTGTCGGGCCTACCGAAGACGACAGCTTGCAGTCCAGGCTTGCAGAAACCATGTTCCTAAAGACTAAAGAGACCTATGTCCTGTGGATATCTCCTGTTAATCAGTGCAGCAAACCCTACCTGTAGATAGAGCAGAAGTTGTCGGGCCTACCGAAGGCGACAGCTTGCAGTCCAGGTTTGCAGAAACCATCTTCCTGAAGAGACCTATATCCTGTGGATATCTCCTGTTTATCAGTGCAGCATACCCTACCTGTAGATAGAGCAGATGTTGTCGAGCCTACCGAAGGCGACAGTCCCGCCACTTTGCAGTTCTGGCTTGCAGAAACCATGTTCCTAAAGAGACCTTATATCCTTTGGACATCTCCTGGTCGTCAGTGCAGCAACATCTACCTGTAGATGGAGCAGAAATTGTCGGGCCTACCGAAGGCGACAGCTTGCAGTCCAGGCTTGCAGCAACCATGTTCCTGAAGAGACATATATCTTGTGGACATCTCTTGGTCACCAGTGCAGCAAATCCTACCTGTAGATAGAGCAGATGTTGTCGAGCCCGCCGCACGCGACGTACGAGCCGGAGGGCGCGTAGGCGCAGGTCATCACCCACGACGACCGCAGCGGGATGGCGTGAACCTTGTTCGTCGTGTGGCTGTCCCACACGATCAGCTTGCCGTCCTGACTGGCGGACACCAGGTTCCTGAGGACCAAACGGAAACGCTCAAAATGCTGTATCAACAACCATCTTTAACACTACACGCCCTTTATATACCCTAGTTATAGAAGTATGTTTATGTACAGACACAAGAGTAAATAATTAAGTAATAGTATGATTTTCAAATTACGAGTAAATCTTGAGTTATAGTCTGTCAAAAAAAAAAAATTGGTTGTCTGTAAAGTCGGTTTACAGACGATAGATTTACGTGATAACGTCATAATTGGCCTCTCTATCGTTTGTTTTATCGTGCCTCTCTATCGCTTGTTGCGCGCTCTCGCTTGCACGCACAAGCTCAGGTGGAACGTTACGCGGATGGAACGTTACTATTTTTCATGTGGGTTGCTGGTGTTCATCAATTTATTAAACGTTATCACGTCAAAAGTCTTGAAATCAATTCACGGATCCAGTAAATTCCCTTACTATGAATGATTAAAAAGTGTATTCATACAGAACATTGAAAAGAATTATGTTAAAATTTTTGATTATTTAATTATCCACAAAAAATGTACTTTGTTGCAGGGTAAAGTTTTGATATTTGTGTTGCCTATGAAGAGATACCAACCAGCAAAGACTGTCAGCCCTACCGGCAAAGACGCACCGCCAATCGATTTAGCGTTCCAGCGCGATACTGTGTAGAAAGTTAGAAACCATGAGAGGTTACTTACTCCTTCCGAGTTAGTAGGACCACATCTACGGCTGCATCGTTACCATCTAGTGAGATCGCAGTCAAGTACTAACATGTTGTATATTTAAAAAAAAGTTGATTTTGTACAAAAACGCATGATTTGCTTGTAAACGCATTATTATTGATGTACTAAGCAGAAAATTATACTCCAGATTGGCTGAACTGGCTGTTCACATTCTTTGAACGATCAAAGACATACGCTATTTTTAATACACAAGTGGTTAATGGTATTATCGATAAAAATGTATGCAAATAGCGATTGCATTCATGGGAACAGTACAATAAAAGAATCCGACGCAACGGCGGTAGACTGGAGTCTCTGAATACGTCATAACAGATGAAGCGTGATCTAAAATGTTCGTCACGGTTTTATTTTAGACGCTCTTTATAGGCACGCGGCGCTGTTTTGGAAGGTTTTTAGAGCGAAAATAAATATCTCATCTTGGATGTTTCTAGTACAGTTTTGGTCAAAACAACTTTTTACAAGCTTTTATTTAACTGGTGAATGAAAGCACCTGACGACCTCCCTGGCGCAGTGGCGGCGCGCTCGGATTCGAGTGGGGATCGCGGGTTCGATTCCCGCCACGGGCCACTTTGGAATTTTATAATTTCTACATTGGCTCAGGTCTGGTCTGGTGGGAGGCTTTGGCCGTGGCTAGTTACCACCCTACCAGCAAAGACGCATCGCCAAGCGGTTTAGCGTTCCAGTTCGGTGTGCTTGTAGAAACACGGTGCGGTTACCCTTCCAAGTTAGTACGATAACATCTTTCTCACCATCAGGTGAGATCGCAGTCAAGTACTTACTTGTATAGAGTAAAAAAAGCAGGCGCTATTTTACGGAAAGCCATAATTAGCAGGACAGATTACTTTTTTTGGCTATAATCCGCTACTTGAAAAGAATCTATGATGGTCCAATATGCAGGAACACCACCTGCAATTCTTCCAACACTCTCTTCGACACGCGTTTCGTTCCGACACTGGTCTCGGACATCCTCAGGAGATGTTGACTTCAAAATACCAGATTGTTGAGACTCTACAATCGTAGAGATTTTCAAACTAAGCGTGTTATAAGCAAAACAAATTAATCCGTCCTACAACAAACAAACAAACTTAAAAAAAACAAACATACATTGAAAGTTGTTTAACTTTCAATGTTGGTTTTTTTGAGTGGAATCTTCGAACTTAATTTTGGAGAGATATCTTTAACCAATAAAGTTGAAAATTTTACTTGTTTTTATAAAAAATTACTTTGATGATAACTTATTTAGCCAAAGTTTTAAACGACTGGCTTAAGACTGCCCAATTTTAGTTAATTTTTGCACGACTGCTCAAAAAAGGTGTGTAATGTTTTTTACAAATTATAGTTCACAATAAGAATTGGGTTCGTTATGAAATTGCTAGTCACTTTTTACAAACGACAGAAAAATGAGACATATAAGAAGTCCGCCTGATAGTAAGTGATACGCTTATCCATGTCATATGCAGTGCGTGCCAGAACTTTGCATTGCAGTATATAAAGCACTGCTCTGTGTTCCTTCCATTTTCTTACTTTAGATTCTTTTATGTATTTCATATTTATACATTTTACGCATACATAGGCACCGACCTATTTTCCGTACCGTACGTGTATCATACACATTTCTGGGATTCGGAATGGATATAATCACGCAGTTTGTTATTGTTTCCCAAACGTACTTCGTTCGATCGGTTTTGAGGAAAACAACCGATATTTACGTGTCTTAGAAATTGTAGTATAAATAGACAATTTTCGGTAGTACAGTTTACGGTACTCATATTTTCTGTAGCAGACATCACTTACAAACATGCACTTTAAAAGAAGTGTTTTTTATAGTAAAGAAATCCCTGTCCAAATCAAATGCAGTAATTGATGAGCGTTAGTGAAAAATGAATATCAGCTTCTTGTAAAAGTGAATGAAAACATCGTGAGAAAATCTGCATTCTTGAGAATTTACGAATACTGTTCTCAAAGGTGTGTGAAGCCCACCAACTCGCATTTAGACGGCGCGGGAGGCTAGCGGTACAGGAGCCGTAAAACAGAGCAATAACGTAGCTATAGCTTCTGTGGGTAACATTCGAGCATTTCGATCACAAAAAAGCTGTATTAGAGCTATATGTGGAGCAAATTATCTTGATAGCTGCAAGCCTCTTTTTAAAAGAAAGAAAATACTGCCACTCCCTGCTTTATACATTTTTGAATTAAGACCAATTTATGTGACCCATAGTCATGCACAATAAATGATTTTGATTTGATTAGATTTGATATATTACAGGGTAGTGTCTGAAGCGCGCCCCTGGCACTTGGTACAAGTAACATGACTCGACCACTACTAGAGCATGATGTGAACAAACATTTTTGACATCCTGCGTATACGTCTATTGAGGTAATAGCGGCGTGAAGGAGTAACAAACACACACACACACACACACACACACACACACACACACACACACACACACACACACACACACACACACACACACACACACACACACACACACACACACACACACACACACAAACTTTCGCCTTTTTAATATTCGTGTGATTAGTGTGATGTGAAGTGTGATATTCGGTAGTGTAGTGGCTTTTGTTACCTGGAGTCGCTCCCCCAGTGCATCGCGTAGATCTTGGCGAGGTGTCCGCGCAGCGTGCGTCGCGTGCGCATCTGGATGCGGCCGATCGGCTCCAGGTTAGCCGTGGCCTGCGCCAGCGACGTGTCGCACGCCGCCTTGCGCGCATCCTGCGTACAACGTCATTTATGATAAGTGGTCGCATTGAGGGCAAGAGGAGGGTGCATGGCTTCTGTATCTGTATCAGTCAGTCAGTGAGTGAGGGAGTAAGTAGTAGTGAGCCAGTGTGAGGGTGAGTTAGACAGTGAGTGATTGAGTCAGTCAGTGAGTGAGTCCGTGAGTAGTAGTGACCTATTCAGTGAGTCCGTGTGTAGTAGTGACCTATTCAGTTAGTAGTGGTGAGTCGGTGAGTAGTAGTGAGTGACTCAGTGCATTAGTGAGTGTGTCCGTGAGTAGTAGTGACCAATTCAATGAGTAGTGGTGAGTGAGTCAGTGAGTAGTATTGAGTGAGTCAGTGCATTAGTGAGTGAGTGAGACATTCGGTAAGCAAATCAGAAAGTCAGTGGTGGTAATGGTGAATGAATGAGGGTCACAGTGTTGAGGGAGTGACAATGTGAGTGAGTGTGTAAGTGAAAGTCAGTTAGGGAATACCTGAGAGATTGACATTATCTGTAAGCCATATGTACGAACATCCAGAGCTCTTTTCACAAAATTCAAGACCCGTATCACCTGTCGAGTCTTGATTACTAAGCTGACATCATACATGATCACGTCCTTCAGGAGGCTTCGGTCCCAGCTAGCGTACCTAATCCACTCAACTGTATCGCCAAGCGAATTCGCGTTGCGATGATGCGTAGCAAACGACAAGAGAACCACTTAAAGTATGTACAATAACAGCTTGCAAGAACCGAGTTGCAACACTGTCATAAAAAATATGGGTAAACCAAAACGTTAAATTTAATAAATATTTAAGAGGAAATCTCTTCACCGGCAATAAATGAACCAACCAGGAAAATACTAGGTCGAGTTGAAAACGTAAAGGCCACAAGTGGAAGCTATCTTTAGCGATCGACATGAAACAAATTTACTATCATATTCTAGTAGATATAGCGACATTATATGGAAGCCCGCCCGCCCGTCCATGACCGACGGATGTGCCTCGCACACTGCGGCCTTGGGAGGCTATGTATTATGGTAGGTATTCACAAAATTTGCAATAATTAACCCGTAGAAGTAGCGAAACTTTTCTATGATTTGTGTGTCATAATCAAAATTTTCTCAGGATAGAGTTATTTGGATGACGTTTTCGAGAGTGTCTCCGTTGCCGCTACTGCTGCACCGCTCCGACCTCATATACAAGAGTTATGGTGTGGAAGCGTTACCCGGATGGCATTTTTGAGCGTCTCCGCCTCCTGCCACACGCTGTCTACTCAATCAGGCCTGAGTGTCTCCGCTGCCGCTACTGCTACACTGCTCCGCGCGCATATCTTACTACGACGTACAGTCCGACCTCAAGAGCTGGGGTTTTGGTGTGGAAGCGTTACCCGGATGGCATTTTTGAGGGTCTCCGCCTATTGCCGAAGGCTGTCCAGCTCGTTAATGGTGCTGCTGAGAGTGTCTCCGCTGCCGCTACTGCTGCATCGCTCCGACCTCATGTAGGAGGGTTATGGTGTAGAAGAGTTACCCGGATGGCATTTTTGAGCGTCTCCGCCTCCTGCCACAGGCTGTCCAGCTCGTTCCTGGTGCTGCTGAGAGTGTCTCCGCTGCCGCTACTGCTGCACCGCTCCGACCTCATAACAAGGGTTTTGGTGTGGAAGCGTTACCCGGATGGCATTTTTGAGCGTCTCCGCCTCCTGCCGCAGGCTTTCCAGTTCGTTCATGGTGCTGAGAGTGTCTCCGCTGCCGCTACTGCTGCACCGATCCAACCTCATATACAAGAGTTATGGTGTGGAAGCGTTACCCGGATGTCATTTTTGAGCGTCTCCGCCTCCTGCCACAGGCTGTCCAGCTCGTTCCTGGTGCTGCTGAGAGTGTCTCCGCTGCCGCTACTGCTGCACCGCTCCGACCTCATGTACAAGAGTTTTGGTGTGGAAGCGTTACCCGGATGCCATTTTTGAGGGTCTCCGCCTCTTGCCGTAGGCTGTCCAAATCGTTCATGGTGCTGCTGAGAGTGTCTCCGCTGCCGCTACTGCTGCACCGCTCCGACCTCATATACAAGAGTTATGGTGTGGAAGAGTTACCCGGATGGCATTTTTAGCGTCTCCGCGTCCTGCCGCAGGCTATCCAGTTCATTCATGGTGTTGCTGAGAGTGTCTCCGCTGCCGCTACTGCTGCACCGCCTCGACCTCATATACCTACAGCAAGGGTTTTGGTGTGGAAGCGTTACCCGGACGGCATTTTTGAGCGTCTCCGTCTCCTGCCGCAGGCTGTCCAGCTCGTTCATGGTGCTGCTGAGAGTGTCTACTCTGCCGCTACTGCTGCACCGCTCCGACCTCATTTACAAGAGTTTTGGTGTGGAAGCGTTACCCGGATGGCATTTTTGAGCGTCTCCGCCTCCTGCCACAGGCTGTCCAGCTCGTTCCTGGTGCTGCTGAGAGTGTCTCCGCTGCCGCTACTGCTGCACCGCTCCGACCTCATGTACAAGAGTTTTGGTGTGGAAGCGTTACCCGGATGCCATTTTTGTGCGTCTCCGCCTCCTGCCGCAGGCTTTCCAGTTCGTTCATGGTGCTGAGAGTGTCTCCGCTGTCGCTACTGCTGCACCGATCCAACCTCATATACAAGAGTTATGGTGTGGAAGCGTTACCCGGATGTCATTTTTGAGCGTCTCCGCCTCCTGCCACAGGCTGTCCAGCTCGTTCCTGGTGCTGCTGAGAGTGTCTCCGCTGCCGCTACTGCTGCACCGCTCCGACCTCATGTACAAGAGTTTTGGTGTGGAAGCGTTACCCGGATGCCATTTTTGTGCGTCTCCGCCTCCTGCCGCAGGCTTTCCAGTTCGTTCATGGTGCTGAGAGTGTCTCCGCTGTCGCTACTGCTGCACCGATCCAACCTCATATACAAGAGTTATGGTGTGGAAGCGTTACCCGGATGTCATTTTTGAGCGTCTCCGCCTCCTGCCACAGGCTGTCCAGCTCGTTCCTGGTGCTGCTGAGAGTGTCTCCGCTGCCGCTACTGCTGCACCGCTCCGACCTCATGTACAAGAGTTTTGGTGTGGAAGCGTTACCCGGATGGCATTTTTGAGGGTCCTCCGCCTATTGCCGCAGGCTGTCCAGCTCGTTCCTGGTGCTGCTAAGAGTGTCTCCGCTGCCGCTACTGCTGCACCGATCCAACCTCATATACAAGAGTTATGGTGTGGTAGCGTTACCCGGATGGCATTTTAGAGGGTCTCCGCCTCTTGCCGCAGGCTGTCCAGCTCGTTCCTGGTGCTGCTGAGTGTCTCCGCTGCCGCTACTGCTGCACCGCCTCGACCTCATAACAAGGGTTATGGTATAGAAGCGTTACCCGGATGGCATTTTTCAGCGTCTCCGCTTCCTGTCGTAGGCTGTCCAGCTCGTTCATGGTGCTGCTGAGAGTGTCTGCGCTGCCGCTACTGCTGCACCGCTCCGACCTCATGACAAGGGTTATGGTATAGAAGCGTTACCCGGATGGCATTTTTCAGCGTCTCCGCTTCCTGTCGTAGGCTGTCCAGCTCGTTCATGGTGCTGCTGAGAGTGTCTCCGCTGCCGCTACTGCTGCACCTCTCCGCGCGCGCCTCTTGCTACGCTGCACGCACCGACCTAAGGAACAAATAGACATTTAGCCTTATTTTCATGTTACCCAAATTGATGAGATACTTTAAACATTCCTTCACTCAGAGTCACCCAGCGAAGGTCCTCAGATAAAGTATCTTCAGTCGAAAAGTGATCGAATATGGTGCGAGGAAGTCCTCAGAAGACATCACGCTAAGAGGTAAAGGCCAAAGCAAACAGCTTGGAGTACCTACTCATCAGACGGATAAACTCCAGCGCGATCTTTATAATTGCAAAATGCAGATCTACCCTATGACTCTTGGTCTTCGGGGAGAAAATACTCAGGTAGGAAATTATGTGAGTAAAACGTATTCATCGCTATCGTAATCGTAGTAGTCTACGATTACGATAGCGATACATAGTAGCCCGATTTGCTAGAAATAATGAAAACAACAGATGCCAATCAGCAGGCATAATTTTTTTACGATTACGATAGCCATTAATACGTTTTTCTTACGCATTTGCCGCCACCATAGTTCTACTATTGTATTTGTACATTTACGAGAGCAGCTTGTTAGGTGAATCTTCGTGAAAAACTTACAGTTTGCAAAATTACAGTACCTCATGCAACCAGCTACAATAAGACTAAGTAGCTAGTATAAAATGGGCACAGTGTATTTTCCTGAGTTGGACAGAGAGTTGGAGTCACAGAGTTGGACCTTGGATGCCCTAAGGTAAGCATATGAATGTTCCTTATAACAGGTACATATTTGATATATTTTTCGTTCTGCGTAAACACCACAACTATACTCCAGCAATTTTACCAATGATATGCCGTATGTGAATACGTCACGTAGTTTTCTTTGCCAAACAATGGTGTAACCTCCCATACGGGGCACAATGGAGTATTGACGCCTGCCGTGGCGCTACGCACTCATACTTTCAATCCAATAGCTTTCTTTCTTATACAGTTTTTGGCCACTTATTAGCGTTTGCGCATGTCACAAGCACAACTCTCTATGCATTGGCAGTGCAATTTTCTGCCACATTATTTGTACAAAATCATCTCTGAAAGTTACAGAATTGCGCTGTAGATAATAACATGTTTACTAATGTGACATTATCCACAAACTGAGTCAAAGATATTTAAGTATTTCAGAGTGATGCTTGGTGACTGGCCACCATTCCAGCACCTTGGGTTGGGTCCCCTAGCCATTTCCACTTCAGGGGCCGTACCACCGTGTCTTAAAGCAGTAATGCTGCAATACTGTTTTGGCATTTTCATAATATGATTGTATGAAAATATTAAAGCAGTACTGCAACATTAGTACGGAGGTACGGTCCCAGGTTCGCGATACGTGGGGGACCCACGTATCGCGTTTTGAACCAACGTTGGGAACTATTCTTCTAAGAACATCACCGTCCTTTAAGCAATTCCTATTCGATCGCACAAATAACCTCTAGGTCATCTGTTTAGCGCTTGGCTATGTGGCGTAAGGCGTTCTTATGAAATCCATAGTCAACTACCATAAATGATGATGGGATACACCATAAACAACGATGCAACAGGTAGAAGAAGGACATCCATCTTTGAATGTCCTTCTTCTACCTACGAGAGGCTCAAAACCATCATGTTTGACGTGTGACGACCCTGACGAAGGAAGCAGTGAAAGAAGTCCAGCATGGCAAACGAGCAAGTTCCAGGTAGGTAGACATTTGAGTGAAGAGAGAGAAAGACACGACGTGGAAGTAGATAAAGAACTTGCATGGAGTAGAGTAGGCGCCCAGGGAACACGCCAAGGGCCCTACCGAAAGGGCCCTACCTAAGGGTACCTACCGAAAGGGCGCCCTCCTGCGATTCCCATCACATAACGAGAATGACTGGGCTATATTAGGTGAAGAATGGTCCCCATATTCTAATCAGCATAAGCCATATAGAATTTCGCCACAGCAGCTGTCAATAAATAATTAAGTAGGTATATATACTATTGCAGAGACTATCGCAATGAGCGCTACAAACGCGACGATATACTAGTAGGTAGCATTAAATGTTTTGTTTGGCATTGAGATAAAACTAACGAGCTATCATTATCCGAGCTATCATTATCCGTTGTTTTTGTTATTAATTAATTCACTCGCGATCAGTTATTTATTGAATACACTCTCGGCATATGTTGATTTTTTGCAGTTTTTATTCTGCATGTAAATTGACAGTTGTGCAATTTCTTCCCTTCAGAGATGAACTTAAGGGTACCAGCAATCAATGCCTGTTGTATTGTTAGTAAAGTTGACGTCAAATTTCAACGAAAGCTCAAGAGAAAATAGTTTTTTCAAGCCTCCGATGCCAAATTCCACAAGCTTACCGTCTGGAAATCGCCCTATAGTCAACGCATATCTTGCTGCACGCGGGACAGTAAATGAGAAAACAGGACGCTGGTTGAGCTTCGCACTCGGAAAACAGAGCCCAACCAGCTCGAGAGCTCAATCTTGCGTATTTCTGGTGCCTCTATAACAAAATACCTATTACAAAACAATTACAACAATTTATTTTTTACATCCCGGAAGAATATTTTAGCATAAATTCCATGAGTACGAAAAGGGATAAATTCCGAAGTGACCAGCACCTTTATTGTTCTGCATTTTAATCCTTTTTCGATGGCCCACTATAATAAAGACGTAAATAAAATTAAAAAGAAAATGAAAACATAAGGAAACAATTTCCAACATTCTTCCATGCAATTATAATAGCAACCTATGGAATATTTGCAATTTGTATGAAGATGGAATAAAATTATCGTCTTCTGAGAAAAGACAATGAGGATGTTGCGTGTAAACAATTATAAGCTCATCTCTCATGGGTGTTAATGGTAATTTTACCCTTTACGCCACATACGCGGTCCTTCCTTTCTTTAGTATAATAATATATCCTTGATTATAGTCTTTTACTGCAATAATTTAATTTCATATTTCATATTTAAGTGCTGTAGAATTCCTTCCTCTATTTTTAAATTACGAACCCGGTAGTTTTTCGCTTTTTAAAAGGTTTCTTTTTACTGTGACTGAAAGGTTCCTTGAACAGTTCAAGAGAAGAAGAATTGTAACCCAAGGAGCAAGCAACACTTTATGTAGCAACTACTGATTAAATCTAACATTTTTGGACAAACCAAATCATACTCATTTTATATATATAAAAAAAACAAAATTATTACAACCTTTTCCCTATGGTTTCACATGCTCGAACTTCGGTTTTCGAATAATCCCGCGGGAGGCATGGATTTTCCGGGATAAATTCCGGGGATAATCTAAATTCCATTCCAACTCCAATGACTGAACCGATTTTTCGGACAAATAGGTTCAGTTGTTGTGACGTGAAAGACACACATTCACCTTAATAAAGGTGAATGTGTGTCTTTCACATTTGTGTGATCATACAAATTAAACACGCAACACAACAAAAAAAAAATGATTTCCAAACTTCACGCCAAATAACAGCTTTGACTGTATCTTGTTATTGTTATTCAAATATATGATATCCATTTTTCACACTTGAATTACGTTAGCAAGGTTTTACAAGACAGCTACATGATTATCTCTCTATTGCTATATCTGTTTCATGTGGTTTCATGTGTCAAAGAGAAAATAAACGAATGGAAAGAGTATAGTTATAGTTTCTTCAAAGAAAAAATCAATGTAGGTACCTAATCTAATAGAGATTGTGAGAAGAGATGGTACAGTCTAATTTGTGTCTTTGAAATAAGAATTATTACTATCTTACATCAGTTTTAGCCTACATGAAGATCAATATGTTATTTCGCAACATATGTTTTCCTTTTTTATTACCTCGATCCAGATTTTTTAAAAATTGCTTTGATTGACAGGCATAAAACCCACCCACTGTGTGTGAAACAATCAATACTCTAAAATCAGGAAATCAGTAATAAAACCCAAGATCTCATGATCCGTAGCAGAACTCGTTAACCACTGGATCAAAGAGGCAATTTCACTAAACAACGTAAGTTTGTGTAAATAGTAAAAAATTGTAAAATGCTAGACAATCGATGCCCTCCACGCAACGTGTTAGTTAAATAACTAGTTAATGTTAAGTTGTTACGCAAAACAAACAAGCCGATCCAAATCCATACAGCGTAACTCCGATACCTACTTAACCAGTAGGCTACAGTGCCACCAATTTGTGAAGTGGTAAAAAGTGAAACTAGACAGCAGTGCCATCAACATGAAAAAGGTTTACATAAATCGTTCAGATGCCCAAATTTTTCTTATCAATGGTAGAGACTGTTGTTTTGAATGTCATTTTATTTTAGTTCCATGGATGCGTTCCAACTTCCAGCATCGCTAGAACAAGGGTGTGAATCCTGAAGTTCTTTGACCACATCACAACAAGGGAAGATAATACCATTTTAGGTGGTTCAAGGGCAAGGAGAAGGCACGCGTTTACGTGGTCGATCCCCAACAAGATGGAACTAATATCATCTGAGCCGCTACCAGTTCCTCCCTCACCGAGTGCTCTCGCAATATTACCAATAGGATCCACTAGAAGATGATTGAAATAGCCGCAGTCACAGATATGCACTCCAGCGTTGTAAGCGTAACTCACCACCCAAACCACTCTGCCAAGAGTGAATGACTGAGAAGAAGAACCTATCAGTTATATTCTACGCCAATCAAATAAAGATTTTTGTTAGCGCTCCTTACTTTCGCGGTCGTATAACAAACAAAATACAATTTCACCCCTACAGTTTTGCTCGGGAATTCCCTGTGATTCATACTGAGGGTGGAATAATTTATAATGGACATAATTTGGAACGCCGTCATGGAATACCATAGTACACTGTACTAGCAGATACCCGCGACTTCGCCCGCGTAAATTATAGTCTTCCCTATTCTCACGGGAACCATCGATTTTTCCGGAATGGGAAGAAGTTTTTGTGTTAATTTAGGACAAAATATATCTCCATTCCAACTTTCAGTCGAAAAATTTCAGTAGTTTTCAATAGTTGTTGCGGCGTAAAAGAGTATTTCTCACGAATGAATATAGCGTTTTCCACTATTCCCGCGGGAACCATTGATTTTCTCGGAAAAAAGAAGCTGATGTATTATTACAGGACAAAATCAATCTCTATTTCAAATTTCAGCGAAATCGGTTCATAAGTTACGACGCGAAGAAGTATTTCTCCCGCATGAATATCTGTTTTTTCACAATTCTCGCAGAAACCATGAATTTTTCCGAGATAAAAAGTAGCTTATGTATTAATCCAGGATATAATCTATCTCCATTAAGCTAAATCGGTTCAGTAATAACGGCGTGAAGGAGTATTTTTCCCGGGATATCTGTTTTTTTTACTATTATCATACAAACCATGGATATGTTAGTGTGTTAGATGTGTTAGTCCGGGATATATTCTAAATTTCAGCCAAATCGATGTCAGAGTTGCGGCGTGAAGGAATTTTTCCACGTGAATTTCGGTTTTTAGCTAATTCCACGAGAACCATGGATTTTTTCGGGATAAAAAGTAGCCAATGTGTCAATTCAAGAAACAATCTATCTCCATTTCATATTTTAGCCAAATCAGTCTAGTAGTTGCGGCGTGAAGGAGTATTTTAACTTAGTAAAATACAAACTTCGGATCCTAAGAAAGGATCCGAAGTATGAAAAATCCTTTCTTAGTGCACCCCTACACCTCATAACGAACTTGTGTGCGGTTTGGGTGTTTTAGGTTGTGCGTTCATATGTCAGTCAGTCAGTCAGTCATTCAGTTAGATAGAGATATTAGCTCCCTATGTGTGTTCTATCGGCTGTTCAAGAGGGAGTGGTCTGAGGAGCTGTTGGAGGAGTTTTCCACCTATAGTCCTTAAAACTTAGCTTGACCGCTGCGACAGCTGTCATCGAAATCAGGCCCATCAAGTTCTAAATTTTGTAACAGTATTTATGAACTGTGGCAACGTCGTATGACCTGTGCCTACTTGCCTTCAAGTGTGTAAAGACCACTGTGGAGTATAAGCGGAAAATTGACAGATAGCGCTACTTTTTTCTTGAATGAAGTAGGTTTACGTAAAATGTTCGGATTGGCTCATCCTTAGGTTCATATCGGTGGAATAGGTATACCTAAGTACCAAATTCAATATGATACATGTGTATATGTTGAATTGGTAACCTATGTTCAGTGTTCTGTACAAATTACCCAAAAGGGTAAACAGGGGGCCTACTATGAACTTTTCTAGCGACGCAGTTCCGGTTACGATTCAGTTTTTCATGTCATCTTTTTGTCAAATTCAAAGAATTTATGTCACGAATTAGCGATGCAATTCAGTTTAGGTCTGTAGTTGAGTCGCGATTAGAGTTGATGGTAGGCCCTCTGGACCCATTACTAAGACTCTGATGTCTGAAGTGACAAAACAATGAACTGCATATCTGATTGACAAAGGTGGTATGGTGCAAGACAAAAAGTATGGTTTTGTAAAGTGCATAAACTGTTATCAAGGAGGGTGTTGTTGTATCCAAGACAGGCATCTGTGCAAATCCAATAATTGGTCAGGTGAGAGTCGAGCTCGTGCACTGAGGGTTCCATACCACCAATACAAATTCCAACCATAACACCTCTACCCACAAAATTCAAAAAAAGCAAATAATCGCGTTCCTTGTATGGGAGCCCTCGTTAATTATATTTTTAGGGTAATTAAACTAGTTGTTTTTAAAGAGAATATACATATAACTATATATTCTGAGAATATTTTAAGCACCTACCTGTTGCCATTATCAATATCAAGCAAAAACAAGCGAATAAATAACATTTGTTGTTTGGGACCCCTAATTTATAGTATTTGTTGTTACGCAACAGAAATACATTATCTGTGAAAATGTCAAATGTCTAACTATCACAGCTCAAGAGATACAGCCTGGCTACAGAAGGATGGACAGGCGGATGGCAGTCTTAGTAATAAGGTCTCGTTTTAACCCTTTGGATATGAAAGCCTGAGAAGAAAATATTGTTTTTTTTTGTGGATTGGCCTGTGATGAGAACCATGCCTGATGGAAAGCAATGCTGAGGTCTGGGGTGGAGAATGCTTACCACAGAAAATGCCTAAAGATTGCTAAATTATACTTGACCTCTAGTGACCACATAGGTCAATGAACTGAAACTCGGAATAACAACAGCTATTTTTAAAGACATTATCAACTTGATCAAAAAGTTCATCTTTAAGATTTTAGCTGTGTTGGTGCAGCTTGCTGGGTACCTAAATATAAAATTTTATTACAATTTAAATGTCCACCTGAGTCCTCGGTGTTTACAGGGGAGGCTGTTGCTCTTCTAGAAGCAATCTTGTTTACCCGATCCCATAACCAGAAACAGACTGTTATATTTACAGACTCCCTTAGTTGTTTACTATCTATTAAAGAAAACCCATTCCGAAGTAAATCGAGAGCTCCCATTATTTTGAGTATTAGAGAAGCCTTGCTCTCCTGTCATCAAAATGGATTGGCTGTAACCCTTGTATGGATTCCAAGTCATTCTGGCATTGTTGGCAATGAAACAGCTGATATATGTGCTAAAGCCGCTATTCAAGTAGGCTCCCAGGAGCACTTCAAAAATAGTTGCCAAGATTTGAGTGCCTTGTCTAAAACATATCTGGACAAGTCCTGGAACACATATTGGTCCAACTCTAAAGTAATCAAAGGCAAATTTTATGCATCAGTTCAACCAGATATCCCAAGACGTCCATGGTTTTTCTTCCATAAACATGCAGACAGGAGGGTTACCTCTACAATATGCCGCTTGCGACTCGGCCACTCTTGCACTCCTGTACACCTACACAAGATCAGAGTTCGAGATCACTCCCTGTGTGAGTGTGGTTTAGATGAAGGTTCTGCTTCCCATATCCTCTTCTCCTGCCCTAAACTCCTTCATCCTTTGTATGATGTCCTACCATCCCAAATTCCCCCTCCTTTAAATGTTGAATGTTTGTTAATGTCCGTGTTCAGTCCATATTGTAAATTTCTGTGTAAATATATTAAATATAATAATATTAAGCTGTAAATATTTATGTATGTAATTTAATATGTAATATATTTTGTATTGTGCTGTTTCAGATCGGAGACTAACCAATAAAAAAAAAAAGAAAAAAAAAAGTATATATACTAACACAGATAATTAATCAACAAAAAAAATCAGTCACTTAGAAACTTTTAAAATTAAAAGTTGAATTATCCTCAAACTTGTCTCCTCCAATCCACGTGACACTGGCGAATGAATTGTACCCAGTTGGTACAACTACAAGCCAATAAACGAACAAAGAAGAAGAAGAAGATTTTTAAATACATATCTATATTCATATTTACCTAGCATAGTTTCCTTAAGTTTTAACTCCAAAGGTCACAAATGTGTGTTGGTAAAGGTAAACCGCTATAAACTTGATGGCATCCTGATGGTCTGCAGGACGCGAGGCGGGAGCCGCTCAACCAATCAGTAAGTCTGTTGCTGTCCACCAGCAGAGCTGACATATTGTTGTATCCAATTGCATCACCCGCCCCACATCCCGCAGACCATCAGGAGAGTCAAGTTTATAGCGGTTTACCTATAGGATGAGATGTATTTCTTTGCTTATTCTTTTATCATTGGAAATGATACAAACTATACATGATGTTATAATGAATTTCAAAGAATAATAATAATCAATGTCCTGATAATGTTAAAGAGAAAATGTTGCAGCTTGCAAGATTGATATGTTAATGTCATTGCCTATTGATGGTGATGAGTTATCAATGATCAATAATTTTTAACAAGTGATTACTATAATGGCAAAAGTTGTATGTGTCTGTGTATATACTTATCATATCTTCCCTCCTCAACTGCATATGAGTGGCTTGTAAAGTTGGCCAGTAAAAAAGCTTTGTATAATATTTGATACTTATACAAGGAAAGGGTAAAAGCTATTGTGTAATGTTTGTCTAATGTTAATGAGAAAAAATTGTGTTTTATTTTTCATATTCTATATCTGGCTGCATCTATGATAACTTAAAATATAATTATTCATCATATTGTTGATAATATAAAATCAGTTGGCAACAACATTCAGTTTCAGCATACTGCAAAAATCAATATGACAACCAAATATTACAAAGTAAGCAAAGCATTACAGGTATATCAGCAATTATTTTATAGGCATATGGGAGAATTTGCATTTTTTATAATGAACTAAGTTTATCTAGACACAATCTCTGTAAACTACACTATAAAATATTTATTTTATTTTTATTTAAATATCTTTATTGCTTAAAATTAGTACATAAAATTAAACGAATAGAAAACAGAGAAACACAAAGGGCGACCTTATCACTAAAGTGATCTCTACCAGGTAACCCACAATTACGGACCTTTGATCTGAAAAACGACGGGGAATCGCAATAAAAATAAAATAGCATACATAGACTTACAAACTAATACATACACACTATAGTAATAACAAATTTGTAGAATAGATAGATATATATATATATATATATATATGTATTATATATATAAACATACATAAACAATATTAATACATACTATATACATATTATTTCAGAATAAATCTTTCAATGTTTCAAAGCGATAGATAGTGCATTTTGACACGTTTTTTGAAAACCGCTAGTGATTTGGCACGTCTGATTTCAACCGGGAGAGCATTCCACAGAGTTGCCGCCTTCATGGTAAAAGATTCAGAGTATGATCTTGTATTGCACTTGGGGACAATTAACTTGCAGTCCCAACAGGAGCGCAGGGGGCGCTCACGTTCAAGCGAACTAATGAACTTAAATCTCTCCTTAAGATAGGGCGGAGACCACGGGTGGAAGAGGGTAGCATATAAAAGAGATAGAATATGTAGATTACGCCGATGCCTTATATGAAGCCAATTAAGCTCTTTCCGGTATTGCGATATGTGATCATATTTCCGCAGGCCGAAAATGAATCGGATGCAAAGGTTTTGCAGGCGTTCCAGCTTGTTCAAGAGGTCCTCGGTCAAATCCAAGTAGCAAGCATCAGCGTAATCTAGGATGGGAAGAAGGAGAGTGTTGGCCAATAATATTTTGGTCTTAATTGGTAAAAAATTTTTCCACCTTTTCAAGGAGCCAAACGCCCCAAATACTTTTCTACTAACAGCTGCAACTTGCGGTTTCCATGATAGACTACTATCCATAATAATCCCAAGATTTTTGACAGTTTCACTGTAAGGAAGCGCACATCCATCAAAGACCACAGGTGGTAAAGAGGAGAAATTAAGTTTAGAAACCTGATGAGAACTACCAATAATTATAACTTGGGATTTATTGGCATTAACAAGTAAACCATAGGAGTTGCTCCACCCAGCGACTAAAACCAGCTCACGATTCAACCGACTTATGGCTTCAGAGATGTGGTCAGCTGGAGTGGATAAGTAAAGTTGGAAATCGTCTGCATATAAATGGTAAGGTATGGAAAGAAGATTAGTCACAGTGTTAATAAAGATAGAAAAAAGTAAAGGAGATAGGACACCGCCCTGTGGGACACCAGCACTAAGACGACAGTAAGACGACAGGCTTGACTTGCCTCGGATGCATTGCGTTCTATCATGTAGGTAAGATCTGAACCAATCAACAACAGCTGGAGAAATATTAATTGACATGAGGATAGCCAAAAGAATGTCGAAGTCAACCGTGTTGAAAGCGTTCGAGAAATCCAGCAGTACCAGAATCGTTACTTGCTTATTATCAATGGCTAACCGTATGTCATCACCAACCTTCGTCAAAGCCGTCACCGTACTGTGGCCCTTGCGGAAACCTGATTGAAATGGACTAAGGATGCAATTTTGATTGAGGAAGTATGAGAGTTGGGAATGGACAATACGCTCAAGAACTTTGGAGAGAAAAGAAAGGATTGAAATTGGACGGTAATGTGAAAGCTGGGATGGATTGGAGATTTTGGGAATAGGAATTACATGAGCAATACGCCACGCACTTGGAAAGCTACAAGAAGAAAGAGAGTAATTTATTAAATACGAGATTACATGCAAGATATTATCTAAAGTTAAAAGAATCATTTTGCGACTAATCCCATCACTACCAATGGCATCAGATTTTATAGCAAAAATATTCTTTTTGACTTCTTCCAAACTGACAGACTTAAAATTAAATAAGGGAAAGTTAGGACGTGGAAGCAAATTAATGGAAGAAAGAGTTTGAGCTTTATCAAGAATGTTAGTGGATACATTGGTAAAAAAACTGTTCAGAACATTGACGTCAACATTGTCCGCTACGTCCTTCCTCTGCTGTCCGATACCTAAGGACGCCAGAAACCGCCATACCTTTAAGGTATCCTTACCTTCTATTGAACTTTGGATGTAGTTACGCTGAGCGTCTCTGCACATCCTGTTACAACGGTTACGTAATTGTTTGTATCTATTCGAATTAACTTCTGTAGGTTTTAATTTATATTTATGTTTGGCAGAATTGCGCTTAGTCATGAGAACCTTTATATCATTGGTGAGCCAGGGAGCTGGCAGATGCTTTAACTTCATTGGCCGAAAAGGAGCATGACGATCAAAAAGTTCAGTAAGGAGGGAGTTAAAGACAGAAACTTTATCGTCCAGTGTAGGGGCTTGAAGAACTGCATCCCAGTCTATAAGACTTAAATCACGCAAAAATTTATGTTTATCAATTTTTTTAAAGGCACGCCTCATAACTACAGTAGGTTTCACCTTAGGAGGACGTAATTTATAGCTTACATACACCAAATCATGGTACGAAAACGCTTCTGCAGGTAGCTGACCATGTACGTTAACGTACTCCGGGTTAGAGACCATCATCAGATCAAGTTGCGAGGGAGCACAATTAGGAAAATAGTGAGTGGGGTTTGTATGCAGTAGTGAGAGGTTTGAGCTTTTAATAATATTTTTTAGTTTTAGAGCTCGCCAATCATCCTTCATTATACAAGTGTTGAAGTCACCCATAATAATAGTGTGATCCGCATTGAGTACATGATTTTCTAATAAAATTTCAAACTCGCGAAAGTAGTTTATATGTAACGAAGGACTATAAAATACACCCAATAGCAATTTACGAGTACCGAACAACAGTTCTAATAGTAAGTATTCCAAGGACTCAGAGTAATCAGAAGCAGATTTGTCTATGATGGAAAAGGCAATATTGCTCCGAAGGAATATTGCCACCCCACCGCCACCTTTCCCCACTCGATCATTACGAATTAGATGGAAACCTGGAAGCGAGTAGGATGTGGAGGGTAGGCAAGGCTTTAAGAACGTCTCCGAGACAAGAATGGCGTGAATGTTCTTAACATCGAAAGAGGATAGGAAGTCGGGAAAGTGTGCAGGAATGCTTTGCGCATTTATGTGGACAACATTAAAGTCCTTGGGAAAATTTACAAATGTGGACTCAAGGTGGGAGTTGAGAGGAATGCAAACACTGTGGAAACTCTCATCGGAGGAACATTCAGGAGAAAAAAAAACGTCATTAGGCAAACCATCGCCATTATCACTATCTGAAACATTGTCAGAAGAAATATTAATATTAATCATATAAATATATATAAGTAACTATAAAAAAAAATAAAAATAATAAAAATTAATTTAAAAATCAACAATAACAATTTTATATCAAAGTATGTAGCAAGCGCCTGAATATCACGCTATTCAACATGCCAACAGTTCAAAGGTACAGTAATAGTGAGTACCTAGGTACACGAGGAGATAAAAAAAATATATATATATATATATACAATAGAACTAAAGAAAACCAGGAGAAAGACTTATGCCAAGATCATAATCAGTTATTAACACAAGACAATATACCTATTAATAAGTACCAATTTGCACAGGTATCCTTTACGTACATCTTAGGACAATATACCTATTCAAACACTAATACACAATAATATTATTGACTTTGCACAAACTTGATTTCACATTGAAACCGAATAGCTTTCAATTTAAACATTAATCTGTGTAGCATTTGTACAACCTTGGTGAGATAGGCCTTAAAGGACCGGTATCCAGGGCCGTAAAATAAATTAAAAAAAAAAAAAAACCTTGGTGAGAACCATAACCACAGAGCACTGACAGCCAAAAAACTGAAAACGAAAACAAATTGTCAAACATATTGTAGTGACAACTGACTTGACAGTTGACATTTGCTTTACATTCATAATTGACAACTAAAATTTATTTATTTGACAAATGACTCAATAATTAGCCGTGTTTAGAGTTTATCGTAAATAATAATTATTGTTATACCTGCATCAAGTTATAAGTTTCGAATACAGTTATGCCGTACAGTTATGCCCGTAGGCCTGTAATCTTTATACGATTAAACAGCTAAACTAACCAAATTAAACATTAAGTAGGTACTTAAAACAAAACTTTAGAGTTACAATAACTACACAAATAACTTGGCCGGTTGACTTAAAAGAGAAAAATCATTTCCTGCCTTGTCTTTTCGATCGCTGCACATTACCAGCATCTTGCTTGGGAGCTGGGCCAGTCGAAACACCTGGAGCACCGCCAGTTTCCTCTCTGTCATTCACTTTTGAAATGGAACTCAGCTCAGCCATAGAACTTACAGACTGGCGTTTACCATCAGGCAAAACCACAAAAACCTGTCCGAATTTTGTCCAACTTTTTGAAATGCCCAGTTGTTTTCGTGCCGTAATGAAGATTTCATACTGGTTTTTTGTGAGGAACTCCGCCACAGTGATTCCGGTGCCTTTAAGTTTTTTTTTGCCAAACCAGACCTTGTTCCGCACTGTAAGCTCGCAGAATTTGACCAAGATAGCCCGAGGCCCCTCACTATTAGATTTTCCCATTCGATGACAACGACTAATGGCAGCAGACGAGAAATCCGACATTCCAAGGTGCTGAGTGACAACCTTCACCACGGATGCAGAGAGATCTTCCTTGTCTACTTCTGGGACACCATGAAACAAGAGTATCTTTCTCCTACTATGTGTTTCCTGCTTATCCAACTGCCTACTGAGGATTTCCACCTGACCCTGGAGACTTTTAAGTGCCGACAGAACAAAGTTCCGGAAGGCGCTAAATTGTGCTGCAATATTAGAGGTAGGACTGGTAGCCGGGATAGCAGACTGCAGGTTTTGCTGGAACTCAGCCATGGTTTTGTAGAAATTCTGTGACAGCTCTTGAATATTTTTCTGAATAGCCTCCATTGTTTTGTGTAAGTGATGGACTAAGATGTTGTTTCTAACTTGCAGTGATTGTGCTTAATAATTGAAGGATTTACCTTTTGGAAATAAACTGTTGGCAGGTATGTTGTAATTATAGCATGATACACTCACTAAATACTTTTTATGTAATTAAATACTATAAATTGCATTAGAGCAATGCAAAAAGACGTGTGTCTACTTTGACAACTACCCGCCGAAAAAAAAATATATGACTATCGACAAAAAAAAACATCCTGAAAGATTGCAGACGCTTTTAAACATAAAAAATTAATATGTGCCTGATAAAAATATGCATAATAAATGAATTTACAAGAAGATTACAGTATTAAAAGAAGCGTTTTGCTGAAAAACTCGTATAGCAACCAATTAACGCCCAAAACATAAGCGAAAACTATACATTGATAAGGCAAACGCATAAATCGATGTTTCACCGCCTTATGGCCCGTGCTTTACGTTTTCCCGAACGTAACACCCCGTTTTCAACGAGTCACCGCCGTACCTTAACGAATTCAGGATATCCTTCCGTAAAGTAGCCCCATATTAATATCGCTACTATGCCGTAACTGCCTAGGTAATTGATTAGTTCATCCTAGAAACAATAATTCCAGTTAGGGTGGGCCTCCACGCACTCGGCCGGCGACCATTTCCATCCCGCACCATATTCGATACTCTCACACCCAATATCGAAAATAATACATTTATTTGCACAATATACGACAGCGAAAGACCTTTTAATAGCGTAGTAAAGCACTAAGCTAACGAATTGAATAAGGACTTTACCCCACAGTCAGCCAATCTCTTCGACTCGATTCTCCAGCGGTTTACGGGGCTCGGGCGCAACCTAAACCACCATTAACACTGGATTTTATCCTTTTGGCACATTTTGTATCTTCCTGATAACACTACACTGAACTAGGGCTCTATCACAAGTTTTAAAACACTAGCTCTCTCTCCGATAGTATTTCATACAGGCTGGATCAAAATCCTTTTGACGGCCATTTGCAAATTGCGTCAAACTTCCTCGTTCGCGATTGGTTGGTTCTGCGCTACTGTGGACAGACTCGATCGCGCACTCTGGTGAATAAATAACGAACTAAATTTTCTGTTGAGTAAAATTTAACTCTTTTGCATTGATGAAAAGGTACAATAACCAAATACTTAATAAGTGCACATACGCCGTTTCAGATAAAAAAGAATAGGGTGCGGTAAGGCTGGGTTGTGTACTTGTGACCCCCGTACCGTGACGTCAAACTGGGCGTGAAAATCCATTGGCGGTAGATTTAAATGGTAGTTTAACTGAACAATGAATAATCCACCCAATATTTTAAGTAAATATTTGTCTAACAACAATGTTTTCCCCAAATATTAGACTAACTACACCTTGTAACTTTATGGCAATTAGTTTTGCGAGCTTAGTATATACACATCTACAAGTTTCCCAGATTTAAAGCTATCGGGAATCAATATATAGTAAATGCGTATTTTTGAGCAAAGTTTTTAAAAACGTGTACCTACTTAGATGCATAAATGCTAAGCTCGCAAAACTAAGAAAACTAAGCTAAGCTAACTCACTAGGTACTAAATAACTAAGTCTTAAGCCTACGATGTATAATTAGCGCATTTTTAGCGAAAAACTAAATACGATTTGAATTTCCGAGCCCGGATGGTATGCAACCCCCCATGTGTGCTAGCTTTAGGTCATTATTCATTACGTTCTCCCTCCTTTCTCCATACTTAATTCGTAAAGCGAGGTTTAGATTTGCAACATTTGCAAAAGTTGGACTTCTGCAACCTATTCCTCCTTATTAATTAATAGCTTGTGTGACTGTTTACATCGCTTTCAGAAGACAACTTCAGAAGCAAAGAGTATATAATCACTTGTTCAGTAGAACAGAAGTTGAACTTGTAACTTTGAGTAGGTACTTTAATAAACCTGGATAAACCTCGCTAAAAGGTTCCGCTTCCGCCACGCCGGAACTCGGAAGGATACATCAGGCAGACCACAGACATTTAACACTATTGAAGGCAGACTCGCTAACGCTATGATTACAGAATACAGAAATACACACAGAGCAAGGAATGACTCTCAGATGAATGAGGAATGACTTTATATTGGCTAAATACAGATATAATATAATATGTAGAGCATAGAAACCATAGATAGAAACTCCTAGACTAATCAACACCTCAACACTCAACCTATTTAAGCTCTGAGAAGCTCAATCTACATCTGTCACATCTGTGTAAGCAGCTCGTAAGCAGAAATTATTTTTCTATTAATGGTAGTCTTGGTCAACTTTTTGTATGGCAACTTTCAGAATAGCCTAATCTTAACGTTTCACTGATTGGTGATAAAATTAAGATCGATATTTTGTACTTTAGTCTCATTGGTGCAAAATTATGCAATCATGTTCCTATTAGCTATAAAGCTCAGGTTGGGTCGTATTCTGGTCGTATTATAGTTTTGACAAAACACTATTCTTGTTGGTTGTTGTTTTTCCCATAGATTATAATAGATCTATTATAATCTATGGTTTTTCCCATTATAATCTATGGTTTTTCCTGTGTTTTTTTTCGTTGTTGTCAAACTCATGACATTGACATCCAAGACATCCACAGAGTGTACAAACCTCTGACGCACTCTATCGTCTTTATCTATGGACGTTTAAGTACAGAAAGAAAGATAATTCAAAGAAAGAAGAGTCAGAAAGAAAAAACTACAAGATTAAAATCATTCAGATGAATCATACATATTTATGATTAATTATTATTGTTAAACGATTGAACAGGCTATGCATATATAATACATAACACAGAAAATAGGTTAGATCGTCCAAGACAGAAAATACACACGAATGAATAGGCTGTATGCAGGGCGATTCAGAACCCTTCGATAACTAACCGAATCGATTCGGTTAGGTATCGATCTCGAATCGAAGATTTTTTGTCGAGCAATTCAGAACGTTCGGCTTACGGATT
The DNA here is from genome assembly GCA_036785405.1 of Coenonympha arcania. NCBI lineage: Eukaryota > Metazoa > Arthropoda > Insecta > Lepidoptera > Nymphalidae > Coenonympha > Coenonympha arcania. The sequence goes on along the minus strand of CM072078.1, from coordinate 1,276,385 downwards.
CGATTCGCTATCGATTACGAAATCGGTAACGACAAAAAACATTGAGGTTACGTCATGAGCATTTACAAAGTTCGTTTTATACTTAAATTTTACTTGTTTTAAATTCATATTAAGCTAGCAAAATATATTTTTCATAATTCGGAAGGCAATTCAAGCCATCATTTAAAATGGTAACTGACTGTAACTGAATAATTACAATAATAACTGAATTAATTTGATTTCGAGAGTTATTTCCCTAGTGTAAGTTATATATGGTATGTCTATGGTGAATTTGTTGATTTGTCGTTTTTGCTTTTAGAAAACTTACAGTAAGTACCTACTTATCTACAACTTACTATTTAAAAATAAAATATTATTATGCAACATTGTGTTACGAAGAATGAATACCTACATATACGAATCAAATAAATTGTTAGGTATAGGTATTTCAGTATAATCGCCAAATATAATGCCAACTCTGAAGAAATGCGATGTTCTCCTATTAAGGTTAAGGGTTACACCAAGGCGCGAAAATTCAAATTTCGTTGAGTTCTTTGTCAAGTAGTGGGTTAATAATATATTGTAGGCATTGTAGAAAATGAGTTTTGCGAGCATAAAGTTGAGGCATCTTGTTCATGTTCTTAATAAAAACTGCTCAAAAATACCAATTTATTTCACATTGGTTCCAAATAACTTCAAATCCGGGAAACTGCAGAAAATAATCTTTCGGGAACGGATATGGGGTGACTGAGAATTATTGAGCAATGTTTTTGAGAAAAAGAAATAGATGGGTAAATGTTATGCTCGAAAAACTCATTGCCACAACGCCACAACGTTACACTGTGTATAGTTAGTCTAATATTTGCAAAAAAACGAAATATAATTTGAAGTTCACGGGTTAGTTTAGCCGAACCACCATAAAACATTTCGATATCAAATGACCTGTAGCTTTCGATAAGAAACCGTAAATAATTATCGAACGTTCGGCAAATATTATCGAAACCGATTGTTGTGAATAGCGTTTGACAGGCGTAATCGTACGATATCTACGTCAGATCGATTGGGTTTCGGTTTCGACAACTTCCCGATCGATTCGGTTATTCTGAATTGAAAATATTTCTTATCGAACCGAATCGTACGATAACAACGTTATCGAATGGTTCTGAATCGTCCGGATGGTCTCCGACCTTTGCCTGCCCCGAAAGGGACTTGTGTTGTCTATACTCTCTAGCGCTAGCCTCTTGTCCGAGAGCACTAGTCTCTACTCTCTGTTTATTCTCTATTGTCTTTGTTGTTTTCGCCAAGCAAGGTGGTTGGTGGTTGGTGGAATATTTGCGCGTTAAAATAATAGTTACAATCATTGCCGATATAAACAACGCATTGAGCAATACCTGACATTAAATTTTGGTGTACGTATTTGCACGTTGTTAAGGACAAATGATTGGGAATATATGCGAATGGTTTAACTCTCAAAATCCTTAATTATTTAGGATATTTGTTGAAGTTATTTCGCTGCGGCAACTCATTTTTATTTTACTTGTGGAAGTGAATAATATCTGCAGAATCTAATATCTGGTGACGATTTTCTGGTGAGTACTTAGGTTATTACGTTATAGTTATTACGTCTTGTTTACTAATCTGTTGCATTGACACTGAAAATTTCATTAAAAAAATCATTCCAACTTGATGAATAATTACAATTTAATTAATTATTGTTCCGTTGAATCTAATAAAAATCCGAGTTCTTCTTGAGTAAGTATAACTCTAAAGTCTAATAATCTTTACGATGGTGTAATGAGCACTTTTTACTTTATAAAGGTTTTTATAAAAAATATCAGTTAATTTTTACTGTGTACTAAATAGTTTTTTTATGAAATGTAGCTTTTTAAATCATAAAATGTAGATTACTTTTCAAATTAAAAACACATGGGTCAAGTGCGAATCGTATTTTCGCATTGGGGATTCAGTAGGTAGGTATTGTACTTACTTGCCTTCTCACTTGGACGATATTTAATTTTAATTTTAGCAAACACTCAGTTTGCAAAATTTCTGCTATGCTAGAGATTGCTAAGGTTGATAAATGTTATTTGTTAATTTTATTTATGTATATTAGGTATTTGTTGCTAAAAATGCATATCATAAACATTTTAATTAATTATCTACCTCTATGAGACGCAGACAAATAGAACAGGCATAGTGCCCAGTTACCACCATTCCCTTTGTATAAAGGAATGAGCATTAAATGGGTAAATTGGCATCTCATTTTGGAGACATCATGCCAGAATGACAGTCTTTATATGTATGATTGAGATATCTAACACATCTTTTTAGTGTTATGTACCAAAATTGTAAAAATGAAACTCTTGACAATATAAAACTCATTTTCTTATCTGTGGTGTAACTTAATCCGTCTGTCTGTCACAGTTAAATGTTTCATTACCTATTGAACTCATCTACCTGAAATATTGTGTAGGTGTAGGACTGTATCTCTAATAAGTATATAAAATTTTCTCACTTTTCTTTGTTACCAAACTCCTCCGAAACTGCTGGACCGATCGTTATTAAAACATTTAGTGTTTGATCTGTAGGATTGGGAGCTGGTTGTTATCTATTTTTTATATCCCTAATGGCAAATCAACGTTTGCCGGGTGGGCTAGTTGGTATTTAAAATAGTGGCCCAACATCATTGGAATCAAACAAAAAAAAACTATTGGCAAGTGTGTGGCGGTAACTATATTCTTCTAATAAAACTGATAAAAAAAAACGTGAGTGACAATGAGAAAATTATCATGAAGCCTTGAGCACTTGCTGATGTGACTCATTTTTGAGTGACAAAGATTTCCTTTGTGTTGGTTAACAGAACAGTCATCTTTGTTAGGGTTTATGTTGGGGTGAGAGTGCAGGACAAAGCCTGGACAAAGACGCATACGAAGTGGTTTGATTCCTTTAAAAAATACGAATCAAAATTTTTCACCCACAGTGGGATTTGAACCCGCGTCCCCCAGCTTTTGCGCCTGGGTGCTCTGACCACTGAGCTATACGAGCCATATCCCCCTGCGGTGAAATTTTCGATTCGTATTATTAGGTCCTCAGGCAGGACTCAGACAGGCAGGAGGCAGGAAAATTTTGATTCGTATTTAAATTTCTAGGAATTATTAGCTAAGTGTGTAAAACACTAATCAAAAAGATAATTGGTTTGATTCCTTGTTCTTGATATGCACCGCAAAAGCCTGGAATACCCTCCCAGGCATTGTCTTTCCTGCCTCTTACAATCTCGGCGCCTTCAAATCAAGAGAGAATAGGCATCTTCTAGGCAAGCGCATTCCATCTTTAGACTATATCATCACTTTCCAATTTCCATCAGGTATGATCACAGTCAAGCGCTAGCCTATATAGTATTAAGAAAAACCTGTTATAATTTCTGTATAATAGCAGTTATGTATTTAGTTCTAGTACTACAATCGGCGAAATTATGAGTACCTACGCTTAGTCTGGACACCTTGTTCAAACTTATAAATAACTCTACTCTTTTTTAAAAAGGTTATTTACATAACTCATAATAGACACATATTATTGGTATTATTAAAAGAGGATTGTATGTATATTTTGTCCATGTATTTCTCCAATACTTTTAAAAGGAACATGTAACCATCCTTCCTTTAATGGGGGGCTATCGCCAAGCAACCTCCACGAGTGCCCGAGTGCTACGGTGCCTCTCTGTAGCGCACGGGCCGGTGCTCCCTGGTAACGTCGGTTGATAACCGACGGCGAATAGCTTGGCCCGGCGGATAGGTGACGTTTCTTCGCGTGTCCCTCTGAGTCCCAGCAGAGGGCACAGTGTCGAAACGCACCAACCCCGGAGGATCAAGAAAACCTCATTAAAAAATTACAGGCGGGGGCGGAAACGCCCACAAGTCCCTTCGGGGCACTACGAGGAAGACAACCTCGTAAAAAAATCACCGAAGTGGGCGGGAACGCTCGTCGAGAGGGATATTTACGGCGGCACATCCCTCTCGCAGGAGACGCGCCGGTTGCTGGGGTGCGAACACCTTCTTTCGGCGACCGGTGCCGGCCTGCGGGTGACGAACGTAAGGGGTTCTGGCGTCCGTCACCCGAATTCCACCGACAGGCCGAGGTGGTGGCGCGACCTGTTCGGGACGCGCCTCCCAGGAGGGTCGGCAGCGGCCAGGCTGCCGGCAGCAGCGGCGGGACCTGCCGCTTCGGTGGCGGGTCGAGGCCTGGCGGGAGCGCGGTGAATACGCAAGTGAATCCCGTACTCCCGCCAACGAGGTCCGTCGTGGCAAAGCACAGGTTTTAGTGGGTGCAAGCCCCACATAACCCCTTCGTGTCCCCTGACGAAGGGGTATGCGTCAGGCATTTCCTGTGGGTAAAAAAAAAAAATCCTTCCTTTAATGTCTTGCTTTCTTTGTTGTCATTTTTTCATGTATTTTGCTTGCTTCTTTTATTGTCATGTATTTTTTATCAAAATCTGGTGCAGTTTTCAGGATATGGCTCCACTTAAAAATTCTGTATCAGGTGTTTGATAGAAATTCTCGAGTCTGCAATATCAAGTCAAGGGTATAATATTTATTCACAAAAAATATGAATCTGAATAATTATGGGCAGGCACGAAGCGTTGCAGAATCGACCTTGGCGCTCCCTTCACTCTAACTACTGCACCGCAGGTGTACAAAGATACTTTACTGGCTATGTTTAAACTTAACGTGAACGTTCTAACCCTAAATACTTAATAGTTACACTTGCATTTACATTTGTAGGCCTGACATTTTGTTGTCTAGTGGTTATGTTTATTTAAGCTCCGGGCAGAGAGCGGGCGAGGCGGCGAAGCCACTCCGTGCCGACGCGACGCCGTGCGATCAGTTATAATGTACCTAATTCTAGTAGTTTAAGATATGTTCAAATAGAGGACTGGACGCGATTTGATGTGCTTTGGGCGCTCGTCTGTGTGGCGTCTTCCATATAAACTGGTTAGTGTATTACAACTGCTCAAATCACGACCGCACCCCTTCTGCTATTTGAACGGACGGGACTATATTAAATGTTACGTTAAAAGCATGCTCTGCGACTCGGATGAGAGTGTGACACAATACGATGTGGTTATTTGTTTAAACCCGTACAGCGCGTCGCAGCATGCCACGACCGACGACGCAGACGCCATTTTTTTAATTGAACACAAAAGCGGAAAAATTTTGTATCTAAACCCATATTATCCGTCTAGGTGTTTTTAAGTAGCGTAAACAAGCAACAAAATCACACGGAGGTGCGACATAGCGTCGAGTCACCTTCCCGCTCCGCTCGCTGTCTGCCGAGAGCTTTATGTATTTATGTCGAGGCTAAAGTCCGAGGATCGCAGTTTTGAGCTTTGTAGATGTGCATTCTTTGTCTTTAGTGGACTGTTTCTATAGCTAATTTCTCCTCATTATGAGAGATTCGTGTACAGTAGCTTACAAAAAACGCGGTTCAGACAAAAGTTGTGTACCTACCTAATAAGAGTAGTATTTACACGTTTATTATATGTACCTGGGTGTGGGTCTAGTAATAAGGTCCAAAATACTTAACTCTATTATTATATAATATTTTTGAAGACCCTGCGCAATGCGCACTGTGACGCAGTTGCGCGGTCGGATTCGAGTAAGAGGTCGCGGGTTCGATTCCCGCCACGGACCTTTTAGAAAAAAAATTGTAATTTCTAAATTGGCGATTTGGTCTGGTGGGAGGCTTTTGGTGGGAGTGCAGTTGGCACGAACCGCCAAGCGATTTAGCGTTCCGGCGCGATACTGTGTAGAAACTGTTAGGAATGAGTTAACTAACCGCTTCCAGGTTAGTACGATAACATTTTCGGTTGCATCATCAGATGAGATCGCAGTTAGGTACAATTAACTTGAAAAGTTAGAAAATGAGAGAGTCTGTACCCATCTTTTACTACCCGTTCGCAGAAGCTTTACCAATGACTTTCCCTTCCACTTCATACAACCGCGACCCGCGCTCGTCTGTTATCAGATGCGGACTGCGGTAGTATGAAGTGGAAGAAGAAGTCATCGGCAAAACTCATCTTTCACTACCCGTTCGCAGAAGCTTTACCGATGACTTTCCCTTCCACTTCATACAACCGCGACCCGCGCTCGTCTGTTATCAGATGCGGACTGCGGTAGTATGAAGTGGGAGGGGAAGTCATCGGCAAAACTTCTGCGAACGGACTATAATTATAATCTATTCGCTTAGAATTTGTCGTTACACGTACATACTTGTAACGACAAATTCTAAGCGAATAGACTATAATAGGCTTTGCCGTTTCTTCTCCATTCACCTCGCCAGCTAGACCCATATTATCAAGCCGAAAGCACGTGATAGCGGATTCCTCATTTACATTAACATAGATTTAATCTAATCCGAATGTTAAACCGGCCGTTTTATAACGTGCTTAATAGGAAATTGTGTCAAACTATTTTTGAACGGATTTATGTGTTAAATCTCGATTAACCTTAATGCGATGATAATGAAAATGTTCATATCTTATGAATTTTTAATATTGGACACGTGTTCATATAATTGGTATTGTTGATGAGTGATTAGAAATAAATAAATAAATAAATATATAAGTACGGGACATTTTACACATCGCAATCTAGCCCCAAAGTAAGCGATAGCTTGTGTTATGGGTACTAGATAACTGATAAATATACATACGTACCAATATACATAAATATAATATATTGAAAAACACCCAGACACTGGAAAACATTCATGCTCATCACACAAACATTTACCAGTAGTGGGAATCGAACCCACGACCTCCGGCGCAGACAGTAGGTTCGCTACCACTACGCTACATCATGTTTGTATGTTTGTAACCGACTCCTTTGAGCTCGATTTTGTCCTACTTTGAACGATCAGATTTAATTCAAACTTTGCACACCCATCAAAGACCGATGACAATGCAATAATTCGATTAAAATATCCAATTATCTTAATTAGATTCGCCAGGATTAATTAATTTCTTTCCGCATCCTTTGCATGCGAGTAAGAGAGATAGAGCGTGTTTTTTTTTAGTTTTTTTAACTATTAATTATTATTGATAATATACGTTCAATATTCACTGAATAAATCCAAACAAATGTACCAAAATCTCGGTGTATGTACTACGTATTTATATGTTTGTCACACACTGAAAATTGAGTTATCTACATGTTTCGAAAGTAAAAACTAAAAACCCGCCGTTAGGTTTCTCATTAAAAAAGTTGGAGTAGGTATATTTTATTCATACAGGTATTTTAATACATAGTTACTTTTTATGTGGCCTCGTATAAACTTTGGAGTTATAATTAATGTAATACTAGAGATTTTCACACGTTGATATGAGACGCGGTGTGTTAACACCAAAAGTGGAAAAAATAAATAGCGATGCTTCCTGCTAAAAATTAAGCAACCAGTGTAAATTAATAAAGCTTCCATAAAATTATAGGTATACCACAAATAACACGAATTCACCATAAAAACTACTGCTATATAAATACTAGCTGACCCATGAAACATTAGGGATATAAAAAAAATAGCTTACAACCTACTTTCAGACCTACCGAACATACTCAGAAAATTTCATAATAATCGGTCGAGTCGTTTCGGAAAAGTTTGGTAAAAACATGAGACCCGAGAATTTTATATATTAGAAAAGAAAGATATATCATTAATGTGTACTTATTAAAATCTAGACATTGCTTTTGGAAGAAGAAACAAATAAAACATCTTACTTAGATGTATTTCTTAGATATCAGCTTAGCTAGTTATAATAATTACTACACTTAACTTTTAGAAAGCCAACTGAGATAAGCCATAATGGTTGGTTTACATGCGCGTCGCAAGCCTGGCAAGAAATTCGGCACGAAGTCTGGCATGCAGCTCGCGCCTTTTCATACCACGCGGTCAAGCTGTTCAGAAAGACAAAAAATACTTATAGCATCAACGAAGTTAGGTTTTGGACACTGATTGGTTAAGGCGCTTCATGCGTTAGTATTATGCTTGAGTCAAAATTTACGATTTCCGAAGGAACATAAAATAGTTACGTGTTCAATTATAGATTAGATAATTGAATTCATATTATTTGGCATTTCATAATCTAAAACTTGGCTCAAAAATATTTTAAAATATGTGTATAACTTTCTCACTAGAACAGTTTTTGTATAGGCTGTTTGCTAAAATAGCGGTCGACGCTCTACGCAGATGCAAGATATTTGCCATGTTTCTTAACACAAACTTAAAACAATGACATATTTAGAAAATTAATAACATTTACTAAAAATTGTCTCAAAAAAACCACGATTTTCCTAGATTTTCATTCAAAAACCATAAACCGAAAAGTGTCATTTTTAGCTTTTTTCGATAAACTAAACGTATTATTTTAGGATAAAATCCAAGATATTTTGTTATTTCTGAATTATAGTAATTTAATTCAATTAATATTCAATGTCACTGGTTATTTACTATTTTAAGAAGTAGTATATTTATTTTACTATAATTTTTTTTGTAATAGCATTATCAGCGCAAAATTGCGTCAGCGCCAACGCAAAACTAATTTAGTATGGCAAGAAACGCGATGCTTGCCGTTTTGCATGAACGCTCTTAATGATTGCAGCAGTTGTGCAGAGTAGGCACCGATTGGCTGTGATGGTTGTGTTGCTATGGTTACCGGCGATGATTGGGCGATGGTATGCTCGGTACAAGCATGCTTACAAGCACATTCAGGGTATTCACACGCTTACTTGTGCCCATGTTAGTGCTCGATGTATATCATTGAATCTTGTTTGCAAGCATTGAATGCAAGCATGTAAACCCGCCATGAGCAAAATTATAGCGTGTTACCGGTAAACCGTAGTCCGTGGTTATAAAACGTTATTATAGCCAATAAGCTATCTATCTAACAGAAGCTTTCCCCTTTTCGCCGGCACTAGCGGAATAAGAAAAAGTTATAATTGGACACTACGTTTAGGTCTTAACTCTTTCTGGTTAAAAGCCTTTTGAAACGAAGTTTTCAATTCAAGAGCAAGGGATTTGTATGTTTGTATCGAATGCGTCCTTATTTTCGGAACTAAAAGGCTCTAGCGCTTGATGGAAAGTCATAATGCAGCCAAAGATGAAGCGTGCTTAGAGATGCCTGTTCACCTCATATTTATAAACAAAAGGTTTGTAGCGTCTGGTGGGAGGCTTCGGCCGTGGCTAGTTAGCACCCTACCAGCAAAGACGCACCGCCAAGCGATTTAGCGTTCCGGTGCGATGCTGTGTAGGAACCGTTGGTGTAAATTTAGTTACCCTTCCAAGTTATTACGATAGCATCTTAGACTGCATCATCACTTACCATCAGGTGACATCGCAGTCAAGTACTAACTTGTATAGAATAAAAAAAAATCCGTGCTATTGACTCTTGATTTGAAGGCTTACAAGATGTAGATGTAGGCCGAGGTTGTATTCCAGACTTTTGCCGTGTCTGAATCTGTACTATAAGCTATTCACTCCGTTTGCGGAAACCCAAGTTGTAGGTGGTGCGGAGGACTGAGGCCGGGAGAGTAAGTAACTTTGGTGCGTATCATGAACGAGGAGTCTCATTGAAGCGTTCAGTTGAAGCTGGCTTCACCAGTGACGAACAATGTTTATCAAATCGTCATGATCAAGCCAAAAAAATTGAAATTCGATTGTGCCGTCAAGTATATAACTGCCATGCCAATCCACGCCCACACATGGTTTGATCAACCCGTCTAACTGATCCAATCGGCAGCGTCGGATGGGATCTTAGACTGGGTGGTCTATGGCTGGCATAAGATAAACTAACAAACACACAAACAAACTCCGGATATAAGTAGAAAATGTGCCTTGTATGACGTTTTAATTTCACCGCAATTTCCAAGATAATATACGCGCGGCAGGTGCCGCAGGCAATTATAGAGACAAGGTCGGGGTAATGGACTTCTATAACCGCTAGTTACTTTCTACTTGGTGCTTGCTCCCATACGACGGCAAGTGTTCAGTCGTGGAAAAGATAGGCTCATATTTTCTGACAACGTTGATATTTTAGATACATTTTTTTACAAAAAAAAGCTAAAGCTGTTCCTTGCGGATACGTTGCGGATCAACCTGAGTGCAATTCGGGTTTTAACGAATCTCGCGGGAACCATGATTTTTTCGAGATAAAAGTATAGCCTATATGTTAATCCAGGCTATAATCTACCTCCGTTCCACAGCGATTGGTACCACCGCAGTGTCAGTTATTCTACCGTGAATCAGTAATGTATTACTGTATTTTGGTTTTAACCACATTTAAGCGGACGTGATTACTGGGCAAAATGGGATCTAAGAACTGACGTCTCAAGATGATGAACGCAGTGCAGTGTGTCGTGTGATATTGCAATGCGGCGCACTGCATCTGAAATACCTAAGCATGCGTATTACTTAACATCAGACGAATGTCTTGCTTTCCTCATCATTCTTTCAGAAAAGAAATTACAAAATCGTGCTCGCATATAGACGTTCCACCAAAAACCGAACCGACCGAATGGGGCGTAGGTATAGCGGCTGCGAACCTGCCGTCTGTGTCGGAGGTCGTGGGTTCTATTCCCACTTCTGGTAAATGTTTGTGTGATGACCATGAATGTTTTCCAGTGTCTGGGTGTTTTTCAATATATAATATTTAAGTAAATTAGTATGGATATATATTTATCAGTTTTCTAGTACCCATAACACAAGCTATCGCTTACTTTGGGGCTAGATTGCGATGTGTGTAATGTCACTAATGTCCTGATATATATTTATTTATTAAAAAAAAACCAAAAAGAGACCGCTGTGGTGTAGAAACAATGGGATACCCTTAACCCTATGCCTAGAGGCTGACTACATTATGAGTTCTCACGACGTTGCTAAATCTTTGAAACGTTTAAAAAATAAGCTCCATAGCAAAACGTTTTCGCCTTGATTTTCGTCGCCGCATTGACGCAACCCCCATTACCGCAACCTGCGCGCACGCATTAGCTGCTTTAACCCACTGCCGTGGCCCGTGATAGAGTTTATCTCGTGAATTCATTTCTAAACGGTTAAAACTAACCTTGGGGCTTGTTAATTACTGTGACAAGTGGATGTGTGTTAACTATACGCATAGCTAAGTGTTTGTTAATTTGAAAGTGGACGCCGTTAGCCGGCTATTATGGTTACTTAAGCCTTATATAGCATCTATTTGGGATTGCAAAATCGCTCTTTATTTAACTAAATCGTCTGGTCTTTATTCTGGCTACCTAACTTTTTTAAATAAATAAATTAATATATACGGGACATTTTACACATCGCAATCTAACCCCAAAGTAAGCGATAGCTTGTGTTATGGGTGCTAGATGACTGATAAATATATGTACATACATACTAATATACATAAATACAATATATTGAAAAACACCCAGACACGGGAAAACATTCATGCTCATCACACAAACATTTACCAGTAGTGGGAATCGAACCCACGACCTCCGGCGCAGACGGCAGGTTCGCTACCACTACGCCATTCGGTCGTCAAGTTAGCGTTTTGTCGGTTATCGTTTCATACATTCGTTGAAGTCGTTTTCTTTTGACATTTTGTTTCAGTAACGTGTGTCTCATTCTATGCAAAATGTAGAAATTAAAAACTACGTTGCCGACTTTTAATTTGCGATGGATTCCATCTTTAAGTTTTAGGAGCAACTTAAGATTGGATCCTAAAAAGTAACTAGTAACTTTGCTTTATTTTCGAAGTTTCAGACTAAATCTCATGCTAAATGCGTTTCGAAATTGTCCATATTGGGTAGGCAGTTGCCATTAGCATCCATAGATATCGGAGAGGCAAACGATTTCCCAATATGTATACCTACCTTCGAGTCCATATTGATACACGCCAGTATGTCAAACACATTTGCTTTTAGCCTGAGAACTAAGGCTGTGTTTGAGTTCTCACAGTTTCAATAACACGGCTGTAGCTTGGGTTAGTGTTTAAGTTGACATGCTAATAACAGATCTAGCTTTCTTTTGGTTAGCGGGCACCGATAATAGACCTGAGGATATGGGCATCCGAACGATTTTCGTACAATTATCGCGATTTAGCGTTCCGGTGCGATGCTTGTAGAAACCGTTGGGGTAAATTTACTTACCGTTCCAAGTTAGTACGATAACATCTTAGGCTGCACCATCGCTTACCATCAGGTGAGATCGCAGTCAAGTACTAACTTGCATAGAATAAAAAAAAAAAACAAGCAAACAGTGGCGCCATCTGCTAAAATTCTATAGGTACAGGTAGGCTGCTGACCGAACTACAGCTAGGCCTTAGTGCTGGTGAAGAACAAAAACATTTTGCACCGATAAACTGGCGAAATTTTTTTGCGCTGTATGTTAAAGTGAAGCAATAAAACGGAACTTTCTTTCGAACTTACTGGATTTACGGCCTGACGTCCCAGGCCACTGTGCCGTCCTGCTCTGTATTTTATTTCATCGCGGGCAGCGACTTATTGCGACCATTATAGTCACCACTGTATATTAAAAACACTTCAATGAAATGGTGGGCACATCATGAAATGCAATCAATATTAAAATCTGGCCTCAACATGCCTATATATATATTATCATTTATTATTTCAAGTACTTAACTAATAGTTTATTATAATTGATAGCAAAACATTTAGTAATTTATTTCCACCTTTTAGCAGCTGCTTGTAAGGTTTCGCCAGGTATTGCCTAATTGGATTTATTTACCTCACCCAAGCAAAGTAGTAGGTTTTACTACTAAGTAAAGGGCTTAGCTAGTACTTAGCAGTGCGACCTACTACTAGATGGCTAATCTAGGCTATACTTCCGTTGCAGGAATGCCTAGGCCGCCTAGGTTAGACACGTGAATACCTCTCACTTGTGAAATTGGGTCAGTTTTGTGCTAAAGTGCTTGTTATTACCATATTTGATACTCTGTACTTTTACTCAAGACAGGCCAGTCTCACTTATGACGTGGCCGTCTCGGCTACAAGTACGGGTCCGGACCTCAATATTTTAGATGGTTGCCGCTCGCGGGCCGAGTTGCACGCGCTTGTTCTGTACGGTCTATTTTACGCCGTCTGACTACGGCAGCCCTAATACGTCGTAATGGATAAAGTTAGGCGATAAAAAGAGACCACAACATTGCGTTTGTTGCGTGTCGATTTTGAGGGCGGGGCCAGGCGCTATTGCGAACTGAATTGCACTTTTTGTGTCAGCGCTAGAGTCGCTATTTCTTTAAATAATCGTGCGGAGTGGACCTTCTGGTACTATTTAGTGTTCTGTGCTCAAGAGAAGTCTTTTCATTTGATCCGTCGTTCCTGATCCGTACTGCTAAGTTCTGAAATACCTAGTACCCTCACAGCCTTCGTCTTCCCCTACCACCCACAACTTGGGTACCTTCAAATCAGGAGTCAATAATGCACCTGAAAGAAGCGGGCTTCAGCTTAGGTCGAATTATCATCTTCCAAAACTCTAGATAACTATGAAATATATAGCCGTTCGCAGACGCTTTTCCGATGATTTTCCCTACCCACACGCGACCGCGCCTTCATCTGGCTCGACCCACCAGACGAGCGTGGGACGCGGTCTCCTGATGTGGGTGGAGAAAATCATCGGCAAGCGTCTGCGAACGGGGTATATTATTCACCGCGTCCCGCGCTCGTCTGTTGGGTGACGAGCCAGATGAGCGCGGGACGCGGTCGTCTGAAGTGAGAGGGGTAAACTTCTGTAAAGCTTCTGCGAACGCGTAGTATAAATAATGTTTATTACTCGTTCTATGTTTTCTATTTACGAATATGTAAGACCGTATTTACGAATATGAGCGACCGAATGGCGTAGTGGTAGCGAACCTGCTGTCTGCGCCGGAGGTCGTGGGTTCGATTCCCACTACCGGTAAATGTTTGTGTGATGAGCATGAATGTTTTCCAGTCTGGGTGTTTCTCAATATATTATATTAAGTATATTAATATGTATGTATATTTATCAGATATCTAGTAGGTACCCATAACACAAGCTATCGCTTACTTTGGGGCTAGATTGCGATGTGTAAAATGTCCCGTATATATTAATAAATATAAAAAAAAACCGTTATGGAGATTTGAAAATGGGATGACGTTATCTGATCGCGGATAAACTCCTCGGCAGTGTGGAAATCTGACACAGATTCTGTAGGTACACAATAATGTAGGTATTTCGTAGATGCATAGGTTGAAATGGCAAATTACCTACATACTCGTACAATATCCTAACGTCTAACCTCGTAACCGTTGAATCTATCATGTGAAGTGAAAGTTACAATCGTTCTTTAAATTAATTCGCAAATGAGAGTTCATACTTAAGTTTTACCAGTGATGAAAAATGGTCAGGATATCTATTACCTACATGCTAGAGTTCTCCTTTATATTCTCAGACTTATTTGAAACGTGTGCAATCGATGTCTCAGTGTGGTAGGAAATAGATTTATCCCTCCTGATTTATGAGGGAATCTGTACCTAAAACCTATTCAGTAGTGAGTATTTAGCTATTGCCTATTAGGCGTGATTCAAATGACGGTCTCAAAAAACTTGACATTTACAACAGAATAAAAGTTAGACATATTTAGGAGTTATGAGATATTCAAAAGTTGCGCAAAACCGGTAGGAAACGAGAAAGAGAAAGGTTTAGACAGAGACAGGTAGAAAAGGCCATACATAACTAATGGGTAATCCAGAAATAGAGTATCCAGAACTCAAAAGCATACTCCTCTTTGTTAAATGGTGGTAATAGCAAAGGCAAAGAATACGCGGCTGAGTTTGTTGTGGGCTTTTTCTAGTGAAACCCTCGTTAGTTTTAAATATTGGAATAGCTATCACCATAACAATTACATTGAAAAACTAGCTGTTGCCCACGGCTTCGTCCGCATGAACTTCGGTTTTTACATATCCCGTGATAATAAGTCAACCTAAAAGATAAACGTGATATCGCGGATTTTTTTTTTGAACTTTTGGAAGAATAACAATTCCGTCATTCCGTTTACGCATGCAACAAAAGCTCTCCAAAGCGTAAAACAAACAAACTCTTCACCTTTATAACATTAGTAGGTATAGTATATAGATTTAATGACTGTTCATAAACGCCTGTGAGTGTGTAAGTCATGCCTATTTGAAATAAAGTATTTGAATCTTGAATCTTGAATCTAGAAATGAAACGGAATGAAAAGGTTCGACGATTTTCAAATTGATTCGTTCAACGTATCACGTTCGCGAGCACATAATAATATTACTTTTTGGAACTATGTTACATACTTAGTTATGTTGCATAATGGAGTCTTGCAGTACTAGTGCAAGCGACAACCGACAGTAAGGACGAACCTTTTCATTCCGTGACTGTGCCTATGTAAGAAATGATTGCCAAAATTCTCAAACACCGTGAAGGCTCTTCTAAGACACGTTTCGATGATTTATGGCAAAACATAATGTGCTAACTGTGAACACATGTATTTTTGATCAGATAAGAGTAGATGCGTATTTATTGCACTCGTGGCTTTGTTAGGCAATTATTTATTTTGAAATGGAGGGTAATCCGGTTCATGTTTCCTTTATGTTTCTTTGATAGACGTGCGTTAACGATTGGTGCCATAAAAATACGTTGCGTGTTAAGGATAAGTCTGATTATGAATTGGTTTGTTCATAGCTTGCAAAATTTAGAAACACCAGTTTAGAGAATTTAAAATTCTGGCCCCAATTAGCTGAATCCCTGCTCAAAGGTTTTTTTAGCAATTGTAGGGGTAGAATTTTTTGATTACGATGTTTTTCGTACATTTTAAGTGGTCAGTATATATTTCCTTAGGTGCTACGTGGGCGTCGGAAAATTATAGTAGTTGTGTTCACAAATAACAATAGTTAAGTGTATTTACAAGAACGCCTTGTTTACTTTGAAATTGAACGCCATATTATGTTGACTATTTTACAACCGCAAATATTATTTTGAGGTTTTTAGGAGTTTTGAATTTTAATACATTTCGTGAGAATAAATGTTGTTCTTCGTATATGTAAATGTATACGTGTCCTATCAAAACTAAATTATTTAATTTGTAATTGAACCCGATAAAATTTTCTTTCACAAATGTACAGTAAGTAGATATTAAACAGAACGGTTAATCAGAATGTGGTTTGTAAATATGTATTACTAAACCAACAGTCAACATACCGTAGACTACGAAAATGTTAATGGCATGTGAGTACAATTTTAAATAACGGATCATAAATATTAAATACCTAATTGTACATGATAATATCAAAGAGCGGCCGAGTTTTTTGCCCCATCTTCTCTGTGTCAAACTGTTTTCTGAACGTCGCAGTATAGAGTTATTTTGAATTTTAGAAATTGATATACGTAGTCAAAACATTCGAATAAGAGAATTTGATACGATTTTGGTTGGTGAATTCACAATAAGAGTATTTGATACGACTGTATCAAAATTCTTTAAAAATCGACAAAAGTTATTGCAATGCTCTATCATTACAGTTGGTCAAGTCATCAAGTGGCAGATAAGATCATTTAAATTAACGCCAAATAATTAACTCCCGAAATGGAACAAACACAAAAGATTGTGTTAGATATTACAAGATTTACCACCTTACACTTCATAGGATGTTGTAGTCATACCGACGAGACTGAATCAGTGCAATTTTGAACACTGCAACAACCCAATACGATTCTTATACCATACAGGTTAGGGTTTAATATCCTCTGTGCGCTACTTGTGTGTTTACCAACTGTGCGCGTGCGCAGGCAAGCAACGGTCGAGTGGATGCGTTAACAGCTTTGTTCCTATGTTGCATAAATGGTCAAGCGCGTTCGTGGTTGCTATTTTAGTAGTAGGTATTATGGGTTTCTGTGCGTAAGATCTAATTACATAAAATTCACTCGAGTCAGGCTTTGATGGACCGCTGGATGGATTCATCACCTTACATCTAACATAACAGGAATTTTCCTAATTCGCTATAAGTAGCTTTTATTCCTTTAACTAATAATCACAAACTAAACACCCCTTTAAACTAAAAATAAATAATCTAAACTATCGTAAGAGATAGTCCACATTGCTACTCTTGTGAATTCACCCAGAGCACAACAGAACAAGTCCGATGTCTCCGCTATTACATTCAGGGTGCGAAGCTAGATGGTCGTTTTCCTACATGTCTGCTTTGCTAATAGGACCATCTCATAGAGAGAAAAAGGTAATAACCTGTCAAGTGCGAGTCGGACTCGCGCACTGAGGGTTCCGTACTACAACCGGAGGAATAAAACCATAAAAACCACTTTTCTTATCGAACCGCAAAAGTAACTTTGTTTTTAGAGGTTTTATTGTAAATATCAAAAAAACTACTTATTAGATCTAGTTCAAACCAATTTTCGGTGGAAGTTTGCATGGTAATGTACATCATATATTTTTTTAGTTTTATCATACTCTTATTTTAGAAGTTACAGGGGGGGGGGGGGGGGACACATTTTACCACTTTGGAAGTGTCTCTCGCGCAAGCTATTCATTTTAGAAAAAAATGATATAAGAAACCTTAGTATCATTTTTGAAGACCTATCCATAGATACCCCACACATATGGGTTTGATGAAAAAAAAAATTTTTGAGTTTCAGTTCTAAGTATGGGGCACCCCTAAAATTTATTACTTTTTTTAAAATTTTGTGTGAAAACCTTAATGCGGTTCACAGAATACATCTACTTACCAAGTTTCAACAGTATAGCTCTTATAGTTTCGGAAAAAAGTGGCTGTGACATACGGACGGACAGACGGACAGACATGACGAATTTATAAGGGTTCCGTTTTTTGCCATTCGGCTACGGAACCCTAAAAATGATGATATGATCTACCGTTTACAGAACTGGTACAAAAAGACTATATCTGCCATATTATTGTCGTCGGATCTGAGTAAGCAAGTATGTCGCATTTTAACTGTTTAGTAATCATCTTTGTGAAGAACTTCAAGAGAGCACTTCAGATTTGCCCTGCAAGATTCCACTACAACAAGAATTATAAACACCCACTAATCCAAACGAAGGTTGGAAGTCGGCTCTAATGCCTCCACAATATCTTGTTTTCAAGCAACAACATACTTACCTATGAATTAGATCTAATTGCTTCGAAGGAAGGAAAAGTGATGGAATTACCTAGATTTGGATCTAAATTAGGCACGACAGCGAGGAAAATGCTCATATCTCATGAGTCAGCGAGGTTTAGAAGTTATGGCGCTGCAACGTGACTCGGTTAAATCGTGAGCCAAGTTATGATAAATGTAGATACTGATTGTTTATGATTGTGACCTTTATGCATTGACTGTGACGACCTGCGTGGCTCGTTTTACAAAACGTTTTTTTACTTAATCACATGTTAGTTGGTACTTGACTGCAATCACGTTTGATTGCAATCTTGAAGATCTATTACTTCTGTTTTGGGTACAACTTACATGCAATACAGTATGAGGCATGCTTAACGATGTAGTTTGCACAAAATTCACTAATACAAATGTTTCATAGTAAGCAGTTAGATGATGTTTCAAGGTAATGCGTATGAAAAATGTACTCATGGTTATCATAATCGTTGGCAAATTCTGCCCGCCGATTGGCTGACATAAATCAGCGAACCAATAAACAGGCCGAATTGGTTTCCGATTACGATTGAGATGATACGTTTGTTTAATACAATCCAGGGGCAGATCTTCCGAAAGGGCATGTTTTAGACCTACTTGTAAATTCTTAAAATCATGAAACTGCCGCTGTATTTCACACTAATGGAAAAAATTGACTCCTGAAAAGTAAGTTAACCTTTGTAGTTTGTACCTCGGTTAGAGATAGGTCTTTACTCTTGAATTGAATTTTGTTTACTTTTTAGGCATAGGCATATAAATTTATGTAGATTTATATTACCTAATCACCGGTTCTAATTTAATTATGGTCAACATAAATTACCTCTGTCATAGATTGCGCAAATCCGTCCACATTAAAGTATTTTTAACTTGAGTGTTAAATGTCATAAAAGGTTTTCGCAAGAATATCTGAAATAGTTTCGTCCATAGATAGTTGCTTCACTCGTTTCGAACTTGAGTTTTACTTGTTACCCAACTGACAACAGACAACCTTCGCATGTTATTAGTTATTAGAGAGGGTGTGAAATATTTAATAGCTGTGGAAAGGCCGGGTCGAAGGACCAATCTTCAATCAGATGAAGGGAATGTGCAATAAAGATCCGATAACACTTCCAAATATTATGTCTCCAGTTTTTTTTTTTTTTTCATGAGGACATTTAGCACATCGCAATCTAGCCCCAAAGTAAGCGTTAGGTGGGAATCGAACCCACGACCTCCGACGCAGACGCCAGGTTCGCTACCGCTACGCCATTCGGTCGTCAAAGTTAAATATAAGTTCTATTCGCGTCTCATTTTTGAGTTTTGACCATATGAATTTCAGGCACAAAATGGTGTTGCATCGTAAGTGTTCTTTACATGCCTTATGTCGATATATTCGCAAATGTTTGACTCTAGCACCTCTGTGAGCCTGTTAAACCGGTTACATATTCACTAGCATGTCTGATAAATTAATCATGGTTAAATCATGACTCATTCCTATCAGCCAGGATATTTTCAGCCTTCAGAATTGTTCCCAGCATCCAAATTTTAATTATGCGTGGTTCGTCCGGGTAAGTGGGTACAGTCAAAGCTGGTTAAGTAAGAGCTCAAGGAACCGAGATCTCTTTTTCTCTTATGAAAGTTTCTCACTAACTCGGCTTTCAGAGTTAGGAAGGCAAAATGATGGGACTTGGCAAATACTCTCATTAAGGGGATTTATTGAATTTATTTTTGTCTTTCTAACTCTCACGGAGATTTGGTAGGTGCGACATGCAGCGTCGCGGAAGAATATAGCAGAAAAACGACGTTTTACCTAATTACTCAAAAACTAAGCCAGTTATCAAAAATCTGTTCTAAGCGTTTTTAGATATTATTATTACCGATACATTAAAACAAAAATGACAATTACATCCATTGTAGTTTCCGATAAAATATAGAAAAACTGAGATTTTGGAGCAACTTTTGGGAGAACTTTCTATCGAGAAAATTTTATCCAATCGTGTTTCTGCTTCTAAGCGATTTTAGATTAAAGACCCAAAATACATGACGTGTAAATTTGAAAGTAATTGTCTTTATAGTTTTTGCATAAAACTTCATTCAAAATCGCTAGAATACTGCTTCTAGGCCGTTAATAGATTTTTCTCGCTTACCCAGTTCTCACTTACTCAGGCGCGACTGTCGTAAGTACCTAGTATCGCGGTGAGCAATGTCCGGTGTGAAACCGTAAGTTTCGGTTTGAAGGGCAAAATATGCCGACTTGATTACTGGGCATATAAAAGGGCCGAACTATACCATCTCATAAAGCAGTAATGTTGCAGTACTGTTTTGACATTTTCTTACTATGTTGCTATATGAAAATACTAAATAAGTACTGCAATATTCATCTATGGCAATATTACTGTTTTAAGAGGTGGTGATACGGCCCCTGATGTTTCAGGATGATGAACGCAGTCCAGTATGCTGTTTGATATTGCAATGCAAATTCCTAGGACACACTGTATCTGACATGAGCAAGCGTATCACTTAACGTCAGATGAACTTCTTGCTCGTCTCACTGTCATCATTCTTTGTCAACAAAAATAAGGCCTGAGGTCTGAGATGTTTTCTACAGCTGTCTATCCTTTGAAGGATTCTAGTGCAAGTGGTTCCGTGTAAACGCAAATTGAATCCACAATGTAAACAGTAAACACTGCCTGTCCTAGATATGACGCAACTGTGACACAGTGTCTGGTGTCACTAAACCCAAGATGGCGGCGGTTACGTCCGGCCCCTGGGCACAATGCGCAGACCACTTTCGTTACACTTATCATCATCTCGGATCAGAGGGATGTGAGAAACATTCATGTTACTCGTATGTCGATAAAGGAAAAAGTGTTTGGTGACACTAAAACCGTGCTGGCGGCGGTTCAGTTTTTATTATCTCTGCTTAGACAGGTGCCTGAAACATTCATACAGTATATGTACATAATATAAAAGTAAAATAATGTGGTCAACAAGATGTCACTAAAATCAAGATGGCGGTGAAAGCGGCGGGTAGTCAGACCACGAAGCACTAGGTACACAATGCATTAATTCTAGTATTTAAGTTTTCTTGAGCATTGTGATTTTTTTTCTTTTCTTATTGTCTTAAGTAAAATGCACAAGAATAAATTTTCATCAGTCATTCAGCCTAACCTCATCAGCTTATGACAAAAAACAATATACCAAACAATTTTAATTCACTTTTGGGATATTTTTGCTCTACATGTGTAACTAACTAATATCTGGGTGACCGAGCTTTGCTCGGTAGTATTACAGCTACTCACCAAAAGATGGCAGCAGGAGTTTACTGTAATAGTTTTACTTTATCGCCAATAGATGTCAGGTATAGATTTATATTTTTTTTTGGTAAATACAACATTTTCTAAAAATGAATCCTAGCTAGATCAATTTATAGCCCCCAAAACCCCTTGTATACTAAATTTCATGAAAATCGTTCGAGCCGTTTCCGAGATTCAGATTATATCATTCACAATTGCACACACAATATATATACAAGAATTGCTCGTTTAAAGGTACCTTTAGGATTGTTTCTCAAACTGAAAAGGTCAAAAATAACATGGGAACAAAATTCTGTATAACTGAATAATAAAATCGTTATAATATAATTGTATCATTAAATACACAGATTTGAAGATAACTACATATTTTCTGTGTAAATGTGGATAACTCGAGCTGATAAGATTTAAATTGAAATAATCTAGAATCTAGGTATTTGAGGTGATACTATAATCTCGTTTCCTATTTACGTATCCGTAACAAAGGTCAGATAATTACGCGATTAGTGAGATAATAAGATTGATAAATATGATAATGACTCTTTATTGTGATAATTTTTTCGCCTTTTCAACTGAAAATATCAATCAGTAGTATGGCTGCGGAGTATATTATTAGGAGTATTTTTTAAGTTATTCAAATTTTTACTAATCAGGTCATGATTTAAGTCTATTGAATGTTATCGATTAAGTATTTCTGTAAGTTAAAAGACACCAGACGTCTTTAAAAGAAATTTAATTATATAATAACAATTGCATAAATAACATAATTATACTCCTTGAGGTTCTTTTAAAGCGTAATCTGTTTTCTATTTCTAGCGTCTGCAACCTTTTGTATAAATATAATTTTTATCGATGTCGACAATCCGCAGGCGCATCATTATTCATTGGAGCGAGTTATGAAACGTCATTTGTAAAGGTTTTGCTTTCCTTTGCGTCTGCGACGATGTTTTCAATCTCAGCGGCTTACTTACGGCCAGTTCGCTCTGTGACCTAATGTGATGTAACATTATTACGTCGTGTTTCAGGTACCCACTAAAATCTATTTTCAGTGTTTTTTAACGAATTGAAAAAAGAGGCTAGCACATTTTAGACTCTTTGAATACTAGTCTTTGGGATTTCGCCCGGAATTCCGCCTTCGTGAAAGTTTGTCACCGATTGTGCGGGAACCACAGATTTTTCCAGGATATCCTACTCTTTTTATAACAGAAAGAATATAACAGAAAACTGATGTTTTACCTAATTACTAAGCCAGTTATCAAAAATCCGTTTTGGAATGATTTTGGATATAATTATTAAAGATACAATTACATCTAATTGTAGTTTCTGATAAAAATTAGAATGGATAAAAATGGAGATTTTGGCGTGACTTTTGGAAGAACTTTCTATTTAGAATTTTTTTTCCGATTGTGTATCTCTGTTTCTGAGCGAAACTAAATTGAAGACCGAAAATACATAACGTTTGAATTTGAAAGTAATTGGCTTTATTGTCTAAGTATGTTGCAGTAGTTATACTCAGTGTTTATTTCACTGCTACGTAGTAATGGAGTAGCTTAACAAATAGGAGCAAAAAGGTCCCCTTGAGTCGTGATTTAAACTTCTAGCACGTTCCATTGATGTCATACTCATAACTCACACTAAACCCAGATATAGTATAATTAATAACAGCTGTGCGGTACAAAACATCGATAATGATAAGCGTTGGACATTGTGCCCATGATAAACTTATCGAATTGCTTGCGCTGGTGTGGCAAAGAATAAATGATAATATTGCTCACTCTTGCTACTGTACCGCCATTAACTTCTGGAAAGGGGTCACCTCTCTAAATTACAAGAGGCTTTACATATTTTTAGGTTATAAGAATTTTTCAGGCATGCAAGTTTTGAATTATGAACTTCGTAAAGATATTCCTGAGTGTGACGTTCGATATTCTATCTCACTACCCTCCTGCTGGTTTACAGAGGTCTAAACTGCTGCTTAGAATATGATTATCAGTGGATTATCATTACGAATGAGCAATGTAATCGGGTTTGGAAATAAAACAAGATCTGCTTCTAACTGGACCATACAAAATTGTTTATCGCAAACAATGATGAGACGAACAAAAGGTTCACCAGATGCTAAGGTTTGCGCCTGCGCTTGTCAGATACAGTGTGTCCCAGGACTGTGTAGTGTGCATTGCAATATCGAAGTACTGCACAGCGCTAATCATTCTCATAGATTGAGTGTTATTATGCCCTCTAATTTCGTCGGCTACAGTTTTTTTTGTTCACCACCACCCCCCACCCATCAGTAAATCAAAAGCAGAAGGAAAAAACAATAATTTAAAAATCTGTACATTTAACGTGAGATCTTTATCTTCTGTAGAAAGATATTTACAATTGACATACGCTCTTGAAAAAGTTAACTGCGACATAATAGGTCTTTCAGAAGTTAAAAAAATAGGCAATAACATAGAAGAATACGACGATTACATTTTATGTTATATTGGTCAAACAAAGGGACTTCATGGAGTAGGATTTTAGTTAAAAAACGGCACAAACACAACATAGTACATTTCAGTGGAATTTCAGAAAGGGTAGCATTGCTGCAACTTAAAATCGAAGAACTTAATATAACACTAATCCAAGTATATGCGCCCACTGAAAGAGCAAATAACGACGAAATTGAAGCATTTTACAATGATTTAACAAAGGCTCTATCACAAACTGACAGCAAAGTGGTCATTATGGGTGACTTTAATGCAAAAATAGGGCACCCAAAAAAAGAAGAAAACCTGATAATGGGAAAACATGGTATTGGGAAAAGAAATGAAAGGGGTGAACGATTAATAGAATTTGCGCTAGAAAATAAACTATCTATTATAAATACTTTCTTCAAAAAGAAAGAAAGTAGAAGATGGACGTGGATATCACCCGACCAAAAAACCAAAAATGAAATAGATTTCATGATGACGAATGACCTTAAATCAGTAACAAACTTCGAAGTAATTAATAATATAAAATTTGCTACAGACCACAGACTACTGAGAACCACCTTTTCAGTTAGCAAAACAAAAAAGACAAGAAAAGCGTTCAAGATACATCCTAAAATCCCAAAAACGAAAGACGAAATTAAAAACTATACAGAATGCTTAAAATCTCATTTAGAAGATCAAACTTTACCCACAAGCGTCCAAACATACTATAATACATTAGAAAAGATAATTAAAGAAAGCTTAAACACAAAAGGTCAGACCCAGAAGGGAAACAAAATACTTAGTCAAGAGTCGAAACAGCTAATTAAGAACCGCACAGATTTGATACTAACAAAAAAGAAAGACAAAGTTTTGAAACAAAAATTGAGCGAATTATTCAAACAAACTAATAAATCAATACGAAATGATTACGCCAAACATAGACAAATCATAATAACTTCAAACCTAACGAAATTCAGGAGCACAAAAAGAGCATTTAAACAATTACAGCTCCACAAAAAGTGGATACAAAAACTCGAGCAAAACGGACAAGAAACTAAAAGTAGAAAGGACATAATAGACCATGTAACAAATTTTTACAAAGACCTTTATAAAAAGAGAAATCACGACGACAACCTAGAAATTTCACCACCTGACAATAAATCCACAGATGTAATAAAACCTATTGACGAGATAGAAGTATACGAGCATATAAAACAATTAAAAAATGAAAAATCACCAGGCCCGGACGGCCTAACTAATGAAGCCTTAAAATTAGGTGCACCTGTGTTACTTAGATATTTGACGCAGTTATTCAATATGGTCATAGAAACAGAAATAATACCAGAACAATGGTGTGCATCAGATATTATCTTATTATATAAAAAAGGAAACCCGTTAGACATCGGAAACTACAGACCAATAAGCCTACTGTCCAGCACATATAAACTCTTCTCGTCTATAATATTTAAAAGAATATCTCACACAATAGACGACTCACAGCCTATAGAGCAAGCAGGCTTCCGCTCAGGTTTCAGTACCAATGACCACATACACTCTTTGAAACAAGTGATTGAGAAATATAAGGAATTTAATAAACCTCTGTATCTAGGGTTCATTGACTATAGCAAAGCCTTCGACAGCATTAGCCACAATTCAATTTGGCTAGCACTAAAATCGTTTAACGTTCAAGGAAAATATATTAATATTATCAGAAACATATATGCTAACAGTACAAGCACGGTAAAACTAGAAACGAGAGGAAATCAGATAAAAATTGAAAGAGGGGTTAGGCAAGGAGACCCTTTGTCACCCAAGTTATTCATTGCTGTGTTAGAGAACATATTCCGCAAACTAAACTGGAAATACAAGGGTGTCAAGGTCTGTGGACGCTATTTGAGCCACCTAAGGTTCGCTGACGACATTGTGTTATTAGCCGAAACTTCAACAGATTTAGAAAATCTAATCTACTCTCTTGACCAAGAAAGTTCTAAAGTAGGTTTAAAAATGAATACAACCAAAACCAAAGTAATGACCAATAGCCATAAAACGCCCATAATTATAAACGGGGAAGAAATAGATTATGTGGACCACTATGTTTACTTGGGCAAACAATTATCATTCTTGAAGTCAAGCAATGAAGAGGAAGTGGAAAGAAGAATCAACTTGACCTGGAAGAAATTTTGGGCACTTAAAGAAATTCTAAAGGGAAGTTATTCTATGAACCTGAAAAAAATTGTACTTGACACTTGCCTTCTGCCAAGTTTATTATATGGCTGCCAGACGTGGGTTTTCACAAATAAAATAAAACTTAAAATTAGGACAACTCAAAGAGCAATGGAACGCAGTATATTAAAGATAAGGAAAATTCACAAAATAAAAAGCTGCAAAATTAGACAAACAACAAAAGTAACTGACGCGCTAAAACAGGCTCTGACACTAAAATGGCAATGGGCTGGGCACATCTCACGATACATGGACAAACGGTGGACCATAGAAACCACGCGATGGAAAGGACCGGTCGGTGGAAAGAGGTGTGTTGGTAGGCCAATTAAACGGTGGGCTGATGAAATTCTTAAAAGTGCAGGGAAGAATTGGATGGAGAAAGCAAAAGATAGGGAGCAATGGAAGAGGATGGGGGAGGCCTTTACCCGACTAGGGGCCCTTATCTCGTAAAAAGGATAAGCAGAAATCTAATATAAATAGTTATTTTAAATTACACTAAAATATACTAACAAACTAACTTCGATGCTTAAGTCTCAATTGTTACTAAATATTACTAACACAAAATGTACCTAGCAATAAGAGATTCGGGAATAAAAGGCTTTTTTATTTTTATTTATTTTTATTTTACAGTTTTTTTGTGCGCTTGACTACAATCATGTCCGATAGACAGAAATGATGGTGTCTAGGATAGAGCGCGCTTGCCTAGAAAATGCCTATTCACTCTTCTCTTGAAGGCACCCACATTATACTTGGCTGGGAACACGGAAGCTGAAAGGGTGTTCCACACCTTACCTTCGTATCAGAAACGCGGAAGAAAAACGTTTCGTTCGCGTACGCTGGACATCAACCACATAAGGATAACACTTCTCTCGGCGTCTTGCGGTTCTATGGTAGAAAGGTGAAGGAGGTACAAGATTGTGGAGTTCTTGAGCACCCTCTCCAAAACCTTCACACGGAGTGACCGTTACCAAAATCCGGCTGAGTTTATTGTGGGCTTCTTGTCAGTGCAGGGCGCGTTGGAAACCAGGTAAACTTAGTTTTAAATCGCCTAGTAGTTATCACCATACATATGTGACAAATGTCATATTGACGTTTTAACAAGAGCCTGTACGTTAGGCCTATGGGAAATATTTGACTTTTTGACCTTTATACGGAGAAGATCTTCCTGTTTTAGGGCCCGTTGAAAAGGTAAACGATGGTGATAATATACAATGTTGCACGAACACCATAGCCCAAGACGCTAAGAGCCAAATCGTTTTAGTGCAATTACTGCGACCGTAAGCGCACTAACGGGATTCCGTAGTATAATTGCACACTTAACTCCACTTATTTAGCTCCAGCTGCAAAGAATGACTGTAATAACAATTTTCTTATTAAGGTTAAGAGACTCTTTCTGTTATATTCGCAAAATACTTAGCATAATGCCGCTGACATGTTGTCTTTCCGCGTACCTACGAAGGAATGCTAAGTATGAGCTCCTTCAATTAATCATGCAAGAGAAGGGGGCAAACAGAAAGAGGCACGAGGGCCTAGAATGTGCGCGTTGAGGTATTTTTGTCTACTTTTGTCGATCTTTTTTCTCTTTCTAATCCATATAGATAGTTAGAGGAAAGAGAGCGACAAAAGTGGTCAAAAATATCTCTACATACACTTGCTGCATAGGCTTGCCGCAGAAGAATATCTTTGGCTTATAAACTTACGCCAATGGTTTGGGAAGAGCACCCGTGAATTATTTAGAGCAATGTTGTCCAGATTACTTGCATTTCATGACTTTATGATGATCAGATTGGATCGTCGCTATGATGATGATCGCTAACAAATAGACGACACTCTAAGAAGAAAACCAAAGCAAAGCATTCATCTAATGATAAGCGATATACGCCTGCCTTCGTCAGCAGCAATGGCACTGCGCTGTGCTTCCTGAGACTCAGTTCGTGATTTGTCTAATGCCTGCCTATGTCAGATACAGTGCGTCGCAGAACATTGCAGTGTCATGCGGCACACTACATTGCACTCGAATCTTCAAAAGGAGACGCCACTCTAAGAAGAAGACCAAAGCAAAGCATTCATCTAATGATAAGCGATATACGCCTGCCTTCGTCAGCAGCAATGTCATACGGTGCACTGCACTGCGCTTCCTGAGACTGAGTTCGTGATTTGTCTAATGCCTGCTTATGTCAGATACAGTGCGTCGCAGAACTTTGCATTGCAGTGTCAAACGGCACACTGCGCTGCACTCGAATCTTCAAAAGGAGACGCCACTCTAAGAAGAAGACCAAAGCAAAGCATTCATCTGATGATAAGCGATATACGCCTGCCTACGTCAGCAGCAATGTCATGCGGCGCACTGCACTGTTCTTCCTGAGACCCAAGTCGTGATTTGTCTAATGCCTGCTTATGTCAGATACAGTGCGTCGCAGAACATTGCAGTGTCATGCGGCACACTGCACTGCACTGAGCACTCACTATACCCAGTAATGTCACTGGCTACAGTGTTCTTTCAAACCGAAACACTGTACCTAATGCTTCTTTTTAGGGTTCCTTACCAAAATGGTAAAAATGGAACCCTTATGGTGAGGCTTTCTCCGTCCGTCTTTAATTTAAGTTTTGACTCTGCTATTATAACTTAAAACTAACTTTATCTGTTTTTCTTTGTGTATGAATGGAATGGATGTTTTTGTTGTACAAAAATAGGGTCAAGATAATAGATAATAATATTATTGTATGGAGCTTCATCGCAGCTACAGCCTACAGTTACGTGTTGGTGAAAAAGATATATCCTAGAACACAATAGCTATACATAATATTAGGGTTGCCGCGTAAATACTTGTTATGTATTGAAATTAATTGTTGTCAATATTATAATTTAGTATCCTTAACGATAAAATTTAATAAAAACAAATTATTTTTTACCATTTTGGAATGAAACCCTTAAAACCACAACTCCCTTGTTGTTCATCATATTTTTGAAAATAGTGCAAGTGCCGAGTTTCTTGTTCTTTCTTCTCGGTGCAAAACAGCTTTCCGAACGTAGCTGTATAGAGTCTGACATTTCAGTCTAGCCTAGTCAGTAGTCTAGTCAAGTTAGGCCTAGGTTTTTATGTGAAAGAATAAATATTTTTATTTTGAAT
This sequence comes from Coenonympha arcania, assembly GCA_036785405.1. Classification (NCBI taxonomy): domain Eukaryota; kingdom Metazoa; phylum Arthropoda; class Insecta; order Lepidoptera; family Nymphalidae; genus Coenonympha; species Coenonympha arcania. The sequence goes on along the minus strand of CM072078.1, from coordinate 1,247,111 downwards.
TTTTTTTGAAGAGAAGTAGGTACCTACTGATTCTCTTGGATCATATTTTTTTAGATTTTTTGCAAGAAAAAAAAATAACGTTATATAAACATACACAATATGTCAAAGTTATAACCCCCATATTTATTGGTTCGGCTGTTAAAACCCCTCCTCGACAGTCGGATGAATACGAACCATATCGTGCTCTACCATGTACATTTCTGTTCAAGAGATTGATTGCGTATTTTTAACAACAATAAAAAAGTGACAACCTTAATTTAGACGTTCGCACGCGAAACCTCCGCCACACAATATATTCAATTCAATTATACATGCATACGACTTTCACTCTTATGTACATGATTGTACTGTCTTAAATACCGTGAAGTAAATCAAAGATCATCTCGCAAATGATTTGCTTGAATGTGGTCTGATTCATAATGAGAATCTCGATTCACTCGACAGTACACTCAGTCACTCAGTGCGTATTCAAGAATCGAGACGTTCGGTTGTCGATTATAATTAAATCTTTTGTGTCGATTAAATATCGATATACAATATAATCTTGATAAACACGGTGTAAAAAAACAGATAGAACTAGTGTTTGTGTTTGTGCTATGTGTGTTTTTTGAGGATTTTGTGTGTTTTCGGTAAGTGTTTTTCCTCTGGCAGTGATTTTAAGTGTTGTTAAACTGTGTGCAGCTAGAATTGGTTGCTTAAGGTCGACGTTTCGTATCCGAAGCCTTCTGGAAACTTTTCTTTGTTTATCGATTAATTTTATGCGTTTTTGTGGTTGTATAAAATATATTTAATAATATTTCGCGTGTATTACATAGTACCAAATATTTTATGTATTTTTTTGTCTTCATTTATGTGGGTTTTTTTTAAAATCAATAACAAAGTTTTTACCTCAGACAAAGATGATACTATACTGTTTATATGTTTGCATTTTTGTTACTCTATCACGCCACAACTGCAAGGCAGGTATGTAGAGGTAGGTACCCATTACAGAATGGTTGTGGAATAGTTGTGGAGCTTATCAAAACTCGTATATAAAAAAGAAAAAAGGACATAGCTTGTAACCTTGGGTTAACGCTACTTTTATCCCGGGAAAATCCGTGAAAACATTCATATTCTAAATATCTTTATTTCATATCGGCCTAACTTACAGGCACTCATGAAAGATCAATAGGATATTTGTGATATACCTATGTCATGTTTACCGGATTCCAATAGACCTAAATTCGCGCAGGAAAAGCCGCTAGTAAAACCTAATTACTTACGTGGAATAAAGATGGAATAGTTAAACTTTGTTTTGTCTGTATCTGTCACGTGGAAGTTGACATATGAAAAGAAAAGACAAAACTCTTTATTCCACGTTCAGGGGGATAAGGTAATTAATACAATCTTCATTAGTTTTGAAGATCTAAGAAGGAAATCAAAAATATATACTATATCTTTGTCTCTACCAGGATATTGTAGTATTAAAAGTTGAATTTTAAAGGTAGTTATATATGCAGGTAGTTAATGTATTTTTGTACGCAATGTTATGTCCGCAGTACGCGGAGCTGATGAAATTTAAAGAATAAAGATATTATATATAAAAAATACCTGTGATGTGTGGGCGGTCACTCTCCAGCGGTAGGCACATTCCACTCTCACCCGGGCCCGGTTCTTCTTGCGCACTTCACTGTACTGTGTTCTGGTGTTGTGTGGTGTATATGTAGTGATATAATATTATGTCCGAAGCCTCAGATATTTAAATCAGCCGAAAAAGGGCGCACAAGTAGTGGCGCGTGCGACGACACGGAACGAAGCGGGTGACGGCAATACGTCAAACCTAAATCTACATGTCACTGTCATTGAAGACAGTGTTACCCCATTTTAAAACTAAACACACCCCCGCCTAAGCAGGCCTTGCCTGCTTCTAGCCGAAAATCAATAGATAATAATGTATAAATAGATAGATAATATAAATAAATACAATATAGATAAGTACTAAACCGAAAACTAACGACAAACCCGAAACCAAAACCAAATCTAACTAGCTAAATCTAAACTAAAACCTAATCTACCCCTTGGAAGGGTCTAGAAGCCAAAACTCTGTCTTTAGGAAACTCCCCCATTAACGGTTGGGTTGTTAGCCCTTTTAACTTATAACACGAAATGCATTTAAACGTGATCTTCCTAACTGCTCTTCTAGCCGAGAGAATCCAATAATCCCGTTGTAAAATAGCTAATAGTGCATTTACGCCGGCATGCGAATTTTTCAAATGTAAATCCGAAATTAAGAGGTCGATAAAATGTCCCGATTTAGGAAGCAACAATGGATGTCTTGCTTCATAAGGCAAAGCCGAATTTTTTAATCGGCCTCCGACCCGAAGGAGACCATCCGAATCAATGAAGGGGTTAAGTCGCTTAAGATGTCCCTTTAAGGGTTGACCTTTCCGAATGCGTCTAATATCCGTATCAAAATTATCCTTTTGTATTAAGGAGACCCACATCAATAGCGCTTGTTTCCGCTCCTGCGGAGACAAGTAATCCGATTTATTCCGAAAGTCCTTCCGACTACAATTAAAATAAAATCTCCGAATCCACGCGGTAACCGAAATAAGCCGATCTAAAGAGCTGTAGCGCTCAACGAGAAAACCGAAATCCGGAAGAGGTTCCGATGTTGTAGCTGCTGTGCACTTTATGCCAGGCAGCTCCGCAAGTGATACCTGTGTAGCCTTTGAAGTAGGCCACTGAGGCTCCGAAAGAGTTAACCAACTGGGACCCCACCACAGCGGGTGAGATAAAAGGGCCGGAGCTGTTAAGCCTCGAGAGGCGCAGTCAGCTGGGTTCAATTCACCTGAGATGTGTCGCCATGTGATTGGCACTGTAGAATTTTGAATTTGTGAAACTCGATTAGCCTCGAATACTTGAAGAGTATGAGGAGAAGTTTTAAGCCATGCTAAAACTATATAACTATCAGTCCAACCAAATACTCCTTGCACATCCACGGTCCTTTGCAAACAAAGGCAAACGTGATGCAGAAGTTTATGTGAGAGCACGGCTCCGCACAACTCCAGCTTTGGAATTGTAAGACGTGACCTTATTGGGGCGACCTTACTATTGGCCATTAATAAATGAACCGAAACATTATCGTCGTTGTCGACTGCGCGAATGTAGACGACCGATGCGTATCCGGCCTCTGAAGCATCCGAAAACCCGTGAATTGTAACACTCTTTACCGCCAGAGGTAATATACAGCGTGGAATGCGAACTTCTTCAATATGACTGAGGTCGCTTTTAAAATTCTTCCAATCCCGTTCAAAATCCCCAGTAATGGTTTGATCCCACGTATAATTGCCAAGCCACAAACGTTGCAAAAGGCACTTAGCCCGAAATGTAATAGGAGTGATCCACCCGCTCGGATCATACATCCTAGCAATAGTCGATAAGACTTTCCGCTTAGTTACCCAAGTATCGTGGGTCAAATCCGTCCGAAAAGAAAACACATCCTCTATAGGATTGTACTGTACCCCTAAAACCGAAGTTAAAGCTTGCGTCTCTGGATTATCAAATAGATGAGGCATTTGTTGATGATCAACAGGCAAATGCTGAAGTAATAAAGGATCATTCGAAATCCATTTCCGTAATTCATATCCCCCCGAACGCATTAGCTGAATTAACTCTTGCTGAAGTTCAAGAGCTTCCGACTGCGAATTACACCCAGTTAAAATATCGTCGACGTATATATCGTTCTCCAAAACCGAAGCTGCACGAGGAAACCGATCACGTTCTTGGTTTGCTAATTCCAACAAGGTCCTAATGGCTATGAACGGGCTACTCTTCAAGCCGTAAGTATTAGTATTAAGTTCATAGACAAGAAGAGGCTCATCCGGAGACTCTCTCCAAAAGATTAGTTGGTAACGCCTATCCGATTTGTCGATTACCGTTTGCCGAAACATCATTCTTATATCCGTTACAAAGACAATCTGATGTCGTCTAAAGTTGATCAAAATTTCCGAAATGTCCTTTTGCAACTTAGGACCCGCATGTAAGCACTGGTTTATACTCGCACCTGAACCAGAGACAAAACTGCCATCAAATACGACACGCAACTTTGAGCCCTCATCCCTTAACACTGGGTGGTGGGGGATCACGAAATATTCCTCTCCGCTTTCAAAATTAAAGTCTGAAATGCTCATGTGGCCGAGATCCAAATACTCCCGCATGAAATTGATATATTTTTCCCTCAGATCGGTATTCCTCATAAGTTTCCGTTCCAAACTTAGAAACCTTTTCTCCGCAATCGTTTTTGAATCACCCAATAAGGGCCTATTAACTAAAAAGGGCAACTTAGTTGCAAACCGACCGTCCCCTAACCGATAGGTATTAGCCTTATAAAACTCTTCGCATTCAAGGTCAAGAGGAGCAGTCCGAGAAGCCTTCGCCGGTGGCTCCTCAACCTCCCAGAATTTTTGGAGCGTATCCGAAACCGAAATACTAGCAACCCCTGATTCATCGATCCTTTCAGGAGGCCTCGTGAGTTCTACAGGTCCGAGTAGAACATAACCGAAAACCGAACTATAAGCCGTAAGACCGACAGAGTTTAAAACAATTTTATCTCCCCCGATGAGATAACCGAAAACATCCGATCCGAGAAGCAAATCCACAGGACTAGACTCGTAAAAATGTGGATCCGCAAGACTTAGTCCAGTGACTAAGTTCGTTACCGATTTATCCAGCGTCACAGTGGGCAAGCATCCAATAACTTTTTGCATACAGACGACTGGAGCTGTAATACGAGGGAACCGATTGTTAGCTGGAGAAAATGTGATCGAAGTCCGACCGATAATGTTGGAGGTTGATTCTACCCCTCCGACTCCCATAATCCGCTCATCACTATGATCTATTTGTAAACCCAACCTGCCCGCCAATTCCGCAGAAAGTAAACTCCCTTGGGACCCACTGTCTAGCATAGATTTAACCAAAATACCCGTTTCCGAATCCGAATTAAAATAAACCTTAATTAGAGCAGTGGGCAATAACACCGTCACTAGAGGGCGTGTGGGGCAGGCGGGTGCCGCATCCTAGATACGATCCGGCGAATAAACGAGAGCACGGTTCTCGTCACGCCGGCCGCTATCGTTCCGATCCTCAGGTCGTTCAAACCGAACGCGCGAATCCTGATCATTATTATGTCGTCGCTCAGTTCGCTCATCCTCACGTCGTCTCGCAGGAGGCGAAGTACGCTGAGGTGGTGACGAGTTGCGAGGTGACCTGGTTCTCCGGAAATTTGGTTGCCGAAAACCCCCGCCTGTGCGAGGGGTTGAGCGCTCAGTAGAACCCCGACTTTCGTCACGCACGTGTTGCACCCCCGACCGATTAAAACAGAGTAACCAATGATGTTTAGAGCTTCCGCAAGCACACCGGGGCGGGTGACGGGTGCAGTCCCGATAACTGTGTTTTCCCAAACAGTGAAAGCAAAGTCGTTCCCGAACAACCAAATCCTTACGCGCGAAGGGCGTCATCGACCGAAATTCAGAGCAGTTGGTCAGTTCCGTGTGATTAGAACCTCCACAACATGTGCACTGCTGCTGGACCTCAGCAGTGGCGTAACTTAAATTAATAGATTTACGCACCGGCTTTCCTGTTCGGTAATGCTCGTTACGTTGGTCCGCTGACTCCGAAGTTGCACATTCTGTTAAACGGCACTCAGTTTCCAAAAAATCCACTAAATCCGAATACGTAGGTATAGCATCTATTTCCGCACCGAATTTTTGCTCGAAACGTCCTCTTAATACCGGCGGCAGTTTTGATAGGCAAATATGCAATAAGATAAATGACCAGTTGGCGGTGGGAAACCCCAACCGATCCAATTGGTTGACCGCCATTATCAGTGGGTTTAAAAATTGCGACCGAAGGCCGCTAAGTTTACCCGAAACCGTAGGTAATTTCATTATCTGGTCCAAATGGACGTCCCCCAGGCGCCGAGTGTTTTGGTACCGCTTCAATAGTAAGTCTCGAGCAATACTGTAATTTTCGTCAGTAATTTTTAGATGCTGAACCAACCCGCGTGGTTCCCCCGAGAGGCATGACATTAGATAGGCCAGTTTTTGGCCTGGTGACAAGTCCGTGCGCCTGTCAACCAGGCTATCAAAGAGATTACTAAATCCAACCCATTGATCCATTTCGCCACCAAAGGATGGTAGACGAAGTGATGGTAACCGCGATAACAACGCATCCAGGTCCGTACGGTCTGGCCTGGTCATAGTCGAGCTGGAAGTGGAAGGAGATTCTTCCAATTTGATCGCCATTAACCTATCATAGGCCTCTAATGCTCGTACATAATCCGCGCGAGCCACGGTAACAATGTCTCTTTCTACAGGAATACTCTCATCAACCACTTCAAGTATCCGCTGGTATGAATTTTCTAAGGCCATAAATTCATTGTTAACTGTTAGTAATCTCACCGACAAGCGACTAGAAAGATCCGGCCTATCCAGTAGGTCGGCACTGTCTAACAACCATTGAAACTTTACTCTAAATTGGGACCAATATGTTTTAATCGACATCTTAATTACGAAATAAAGTCACAATTAATTAAAATATTAACTATCCGAATATCCGAAAATAATACCGAAAGATCACACCGAGTATAATGTATTATAATTATACTAACCCGAAAATAACCATAAAAAACTAAAGAAACCGAAACAAAACAACCACACAAACACCTTTTCCGAAAGTAAACAAACCAAAAAATGCCGCGTTCAAAATAACCGAATCCAAAGATCAACAAGTGTAGAAGCACTCGCTATGATTTAATTATTACGTGTGTCAACACACAATCCGGTTTCCAACCAAAGTTGGATCCAACAAAATACTCGACAAGTTGGGATGTGTGTACGCGGCTTAACAGTGTTGTCTATGACAACGTTTAATGTCTATCGTTCACAATAGTCTATGGCCGACGTCAACCGAAAAAGTGACCGGACGTGAGGGTAGGCATGACACAAGGAAGAAAAATATTCCTAACCAAAAAATTGTGTATTGATTAACACTGAAGACCGATAATCCTAAATAACCACAATGCTCTGCTACCATTTGTTATGTCCGCAGTACGCGGAGCTGATGAAATTTAAAGAATAAAGATATTATATATAAAAAATACCTGTGATGTGTGGGCGGTCACTCTCCAGCGGTAGGCACATTCCACTCTCACCCGGGCCCGGTTCTTCTTGCGCACTTCACTGTACTGTGTTCTGGTGTTGTGTGGTGTATATGTAGTGATATAATATTATGTCCGAAGCCTCAGATATTTAAATCAGCCGAAAAAGGGCGCACAAGTAGTGGCGCGTGCGACGACACGGAACGAAGCGGGTGACGGCAATACGTCAAACCTAAATCTACATGTCACTGTCATTGAAGACAGTGTTACCCCATTTTAAAACTAAACACGCAATATAAAATGATAAAAATTTAATTTTAAAGATAAATTAGTAAAATAAAAAAGTTAAGAATGCTTCGTTAATAAGACAATTATAATTTTTTAAAATGATCGAAGTAAACAAGTTAAAATACAAAAAAAAAAAATATTGCTTCACTTGGCCTAGCAGTATTTATACAGGGTTATATAAAAAATACCAAAACGCTCTGGGCCTGTATTTGTTTACATTAAAACTAAGAACTTTTGTTCTACGACTTCTTTTTTTACTAGATATTTTGAGAAATATCAATATTCGAAATTTTATAGAGATACTCTACTTGTTCCTACTCTGTAATGTAACGTCGGCAAGTGGCAACGGTGGCGCGTCGGCTGGCGCGCAAACTCGCGGCGCGTGACCGCAACAGTGTAATGTCACTTTACAGAAATAACATTTTTTTGTATGAAATAAATTAATACTGAATTTCAAAAAGTCGTTGAACAAAAGTTGTTAGTGTTAAAGTAAACAACTACAGGCCGAGAGCGTTTTGGTATTTTTTATATAACCCTGTATACGCATGTAACTTATTTAAAAAAAATTGGATTAACTGGTTTATAAAATAATATTTACGACAGTTATTTTTACGACTACAAGAAAATATGTGAAATTAACAGTATTCTTAAAAAAATATAGATTCTTCAACGAGAAATATTTTTGAAAAAGTAGCACTATTTTTAAACCTGCCAAATTCGTTTTTTTTCTAAGATTTTGTAAATTAAAATATTTATTATGATAAATACTAAACCACACATTAATTATTGGAATATGCAAACTGTTACATATTCGGTAATGATCTTATAATACTCGTTTTTAATCTCAATTACGCGTTGTGGATAATTCATTACATGATAATGCTAATATTAATTGCCATAGCTACTTAGATGTTGCATCAATTCTACGTACGTCAATACGTGTAATGAAAATAAAATAAGCTTTTAGTTATCTACTAGTGTAATTCAATTTTGAATGTAGATAGATATGTAGCTGCTGCTATTTTGAATTGCTGTGGAAGTAAAAAGAACTTATTCACGATAAAAAATGTATCAAACCTCACTAACAATAAAATTTTAAATCATGTCAAATTTTAATGAATTCATACCAAAAATGTTAGGTTACGTAGTTGCATATTTTGCATAAATATGCCTGTACAGTTGACAACCGATAAGTTATCATTTTAAAAACTTGTGTTTATATCGTAAAATAAGTGACCCATATTACAGTTTACAAAGTTCTTTTGCTGTAAAGCTAGTATTTTAGATAGGCAATGCAATTTAACAGAAGTGGTCATGAAATTAGAATTTATAGAAGAACATCTCCTGAGGATGTTCCGGTGTCGGGACGAAACGTGCGTCGAAGAAAGTGTTGGAAGAATTGTGTGTGGTGTTTCATGTCGGCGGTGTTCCTGCATATTGGACCATACAGATTCTTTTCAATTAGCGGATTATAGCAAAACAAATTAATCTGTCCTTCTAAAATAGAAGAAATTAAGGTTTTCCATTGTGTTCTAAACTAAATAGTGTTCTTAAAATTATAACCAATTAATTTAATCAAGCTCGTAGATTGACATTTCATCAGATCATTTCGCTTTGGTTAAATTTTATAATGCTGTTACTTGACAACTGACAAGTTCATTATCAAACGGTGACAGCATTACAAAATTTAAATCAATTTGAGTGTCTTTGCGCAAGTGGGCTAGACATTTTAACTTGTAACTTTTACTAATAAAGTTAATAAAGATTCGTATCAGGCACGGTTATTGACTGTTGTGCAATTTTAAAGTAACAATATACCTAATATTAAAATTCATTTCTAATTTAAAAAATTCTCGTGGCCACAGTGTTTGTAACCAATCTCCTCCGAAACTGATTGACAGATTTTTCTGAAATTTTTTGTCAGCATTTGGTAGGTCGTGAGCTATTTATTTCACAGACATAGCGAAGCTGAAGTGGCAATGGGCACATAGCTCGTAGAATTTGATGGACGTTGGGGAGCCAAAGTGCTGGAAAAAACATATAGAGGATAAAATATCTAAGCTGGTATGCTAGCGATTTTAAAGACACAATTTGAAGAACAGAAAATTAATAATAGACTTCATGAGATGGGCGTATAGCATAACTATGCAAGCCTTGGTTCTTTTCCAACATTTTAACGTTTTGAATGAGATCGGTATTATTGCCTATTGTCTAGCCTCAACTCTCAATCAATAGTAACATATTATCTATAGTTATACTTATTTTATGTGTACTAAAAGAGTTGATTACTTTTACTTCATCGTTCTAACTTAGAAAGTTAGTAAGTAACTTTGTGTTTTTGATTATTTACCATCATGAGGTTTCTTATTAGATACTTGGTTTTTGTAATGGGCTGTACAGAGGCGTCTTCGAATATAATGCTGACTCGTTAAAGACCTTTTTACTCGTCGCCAAGAAGTGCTAATTCTTAAAGACTTTCATCTCTCTCTACTGCTAAAATGTTTGCTTGTTTATTAGCGTCAGATTTACGTCAGTCGCAAATATGTTGCGAGATACGAAGTTCTACACCGCTTAATAATTGGGGGAAGAAACTTAATGAAAGAAAATCTACGAAAATAACTATTAATTTTTAAATATTAATTTGACAAAACAACATTAGCTGGGTCAGCTAGACGTTATGTAATACGTTATTAATCATCATTCGGTACAAGAATAATTACATAAATTAATTAAATAATCACCAACAACGTGTCAGTGATCCCCTTGCACAGTGAAAGTCGGACGGAGGTTTTTGCGTTATTTCTTTCTCCCAACTTGTTTTGATAACACTTTCTCTTCGGTAAAGCCTTTCGTTTAGAGTACCTAAACTAAATAATGTTCAAATTGTTGCTGCAAGCTTTTACTTAACGTGCAATGTATGTTTGTACGGGTGGAACGTTGCGACTTAATTTTGAAGCAGACATCTGTAATTGAGCTGAAATTTTGCGTACACGTTTAGTTTTGTATGATATTTCATATTAGCTGTGTGACGCCATTCTAAATCCAAAATGGCAAAACAGCTAATAATATGGCGGACTATAGTAGTGTTATTATCTCGCTGCAGACTCGGTCATAAATCATCCGAAATCATTGAGCTGTGCATAGTGCACAACTCAACGAAGAACAACAAAAGCGAAACACTAGAATGATTTATGATCGAGTCTGCAGCGAGATAATAACACTACTATAGTTATTTTTAATGAGTATGAAATGGTTAACCATTTCATACCCATTAAAAATAACTATAGTAAGAAAGAGCAAATTTACTCTTAAGGATAAAGCTTGTTTTTAAAAATATTTGCCACTTCAGCTTTGCGACACGTTGAGCTATAGGTATATTGGGGACTCTGTTTCGTCTACGGATCTCCCCATTTCTGATTCGATCACGTAGAGATACTTACTCCGAGAATAACTCTCTCCATCGTCCGCTAAGCAACTGAGCCTTGTTATGAGACCACCGATAAGAAATCGGAGGATATGGGCATCTGAACGATTTACGTAAACCTTTTTCGTACAAGCAGTAGCGCCATCTGTCAAAATTCTATCTAGGTGACTGCTGAGCGAACTGCATCGTGGCCTTACTGCTGGTGACGAAACAAGCATTTTTGGCACCGGTAAACTGGCGTCATTTTTTCGGATTGTCCGCCCTGTCCAGGGTATAGGTATGTCTATTTATGAGGCCCATAGTCAATGATCGTGTCAAGAAATACGGTATTTATGAAATGATTACCATATTGTGTTGTAGAAGCTATACGACAGGACCGGAAAGTTGCGACAGGGCTATTGCTGTTGCCTACATACTGCATATGTATGCTGTTGCTAATACTCTTACAAAACCTCTTGCTAAGCCTACTTCGACGGTCCAAGTAACACAACGTTCTATAGTTTTTGACCGACCAGAAAAAAACGGTCAAGTGCGAGTCGGACTCGCGCACGAAGGGCTCCGTACCATTCATCTAAATAACGTAGCGAGATGATGATGATTGATGCGGAAACCAAAACTCTGAACAATACCCTACTACAACTATGTAGATATATGGGAGAAACAGCCTGGTGACACACGGACGGGCGGACGGACGGACTGCGAAGTCTCAGTAATAGGGTCTCGTTTATACCCTTTGGATACGAAACCCTAAAAACAACAACAGAACAGTTATAGCAAAAGGGTAGTTTAGGGTCATCGAAACTTCAAAGTCTTTAAAAAATTCAAGGCGACCGATTCCAAAAGCGTCACCAAGACAGCTCCAGAGGTTGCATCCAGTGTTCGAAATTCGAAAAAGTTAGCTTTCTGCACACCTTCTTCACAAAAATATCAAATTTCATACGTGTCCTTTCACGCAATATGCTTAAAAATAATAAATGATTTAAACATGTGTCAGTTGATATATTTTGAGACACATTCAAGATAAATGTTAACTTACAATTCAAGTAACAGCAAAAGTCAAGGTTTAAGCAGATTTTTGTTTAATTTTTTTACTGGTTGTTTCTGAGTCAATGTCAGAATTAATATCTTTAGGGCCATTTAGGCACTGCGTCAGATTTGACCCTGTTTTTATTAAACTTTTGAACTTCGCTTTGTACCGTCTCCAAAAGTTAAATGACGTTGGTGGCTAATTTATTAACCGACTTCAAAAAAAAGGAGGAGGTTTACAATTCGTCGGAATCTTTTTTTTCTATGTATGTTCCCCGATTACTCGAAGAAGCCTGAACCGATTTGAGAAATTCTTTTTTGTTTGAAAGGGTATACTTTCCAAATGGTCCCATGGTTATCAAGTCAGGATCTGATGATGGAATCCTGGAGAAATCGAGGGAACTCTTCAAATTTTATAAGCACACTTGAAGCGATTTGGGTACTATTTGAAAGAGTATACTTTCCAGGTTGTTATAAGGTCATAAGGTCAGGATCTGATCATGGGATCTTGGAGAAATCGAGGGAACTCTTCAAATTTTACAAGTACTTTGAAGGGATTTGGGTATTTTTTACAGTGACTCGTGCATTTGCTTTCAGATGCTGACTTTACCTGACTTCGAATTGGTGTACATTAAAAATTATTACACTCTTTGTAGTGGCATTTGGAGTCGGTTTTTTTAAAAGAATTTTCTATTTTATAAGCAACGAGCTTAAAAAATTACCCACGTTCGAATAGACTTAAGCAGATCTTGCTCACCTGTAATTTTCTAGTTTACATTGGAGTCGGTTTTTTGAAAAGAATTTTCTATTTAATAAGCAACGAGCTTAAAAAATTACCCACGTTCGAATAGACTTAAGCAGATCTTGCTCACCTGTAATTTTCTAGTTTACCTTCGCTGTAAAATAAATAATCATTAAATGAAGAAGTAAAATTTACGTAGAGCACAAAAACGCAGATGCTTTCTTTGTACAGCAATGACCGTCTAAAATGTCCTTATTACCGACCACCTCGTAAAAAGTGGGCTAAGTAACAGAAGTGAAACTTTTTATCATCCGACGTAAAATGCACTCTTTATACACTGCACGGTTTAGCAATCCTACAGTGGTGACCATACTGTAGCGCAAAATGTCTTCAGTAGATCCAAATGTAGTGGAGCAAATTTTTTTGATACCAAATACAGTAATGCACAACTCAACAAAAGCGAAACACTCGAATGATTTATGACTGAGTCTGCAGCGAGATAATAACACTACTATAGTTCATTTTAAAGCACTTAAGGGAAGAAGCAGAGGTGTTGGAGTGTCCACAATTTAGCAGCAAGTATCAGAAACGTGGATATCCTTTACACCATACATATCACTTTATTCCAAACTGTATGATAGCTGGGTCGTTACTGTGGCTTATACTGTTTCTATACAGAGTTATTGAGTGGAATATTTGTGTCGATTATTTTTTTCGCCTTTCACTCGCGGTTTTTTGTTACAAGTTAATGTGTCACTGTGCTCTTTCATTATAAAAGCTTTTATAGCAATTTCTCTTTAATGTACGCTATAGTTATATCCGTTACTTCTATACTTACCAGCTATAGTCGACGCAAAATGGCGCTGCTCGTGGTGCAATAAAATAGGCCGCCAGTTCTCTCTATCGCACTTACGGGCTTTACAGCACTTATGGTCTGCAAGGCAAAGGTGCCGTATTCTTTCTATATTTTATTGCACAGCGGGCAGCAAGATATTGCGGTGACTATATAAGAACAAGTAGTAGCTATGCTGCCCCATCCGCCAGCGTTTCCGTTGCAGATTTAGCCAAGCAGCATTTAAATTTAAATTGCAAATTATTTCAACTGACTTCAAAAATGTGGAATGATTCTCAATTCGACTGCATTTTTTTATGTTTTTTACCTCTTAACTTTCGACTAGGTGAAGCGATTTTGATGATTCTTTTATTTATTGAAAGCTTCATTTCAATTTCAATTTGGTCCAGTTGTGACAATTGCATCCATGAAACCATGACAAAACCATACTCAATTAAATTGGCATTAAGTACATAATGTGCACGACAAATGGACGAATAACTCAATATCACGCCACCGATTTAATGATTCTTTTTTAGGATTCCGTACCAAAATGGTAAAATGGAACCCTTATGGTGCGACTTTCTCCGTCTGTCTGTCCGTCTGTCCGTCACACTCGATTATTTCAGTAACTTCCGGAGCTATCGATATGAAATTTGGAATAGTTGTGTATATTAGTGGCCCAATGACACTGGAATAAAAAAAAATGGAAATTATTTTTGTTCTTATTTAAAAAGGGGGGAAAATCGGAGGGTTGAAATTTAAAAGTGAGATAACTGTAGGTACTTTGTGGGGTATCATATGAAAGGGTTTACTTTGTACATTCTAAAACCGATTTTTAATTATTTTTAGTCATGATAGTTTTTGATTTATCGGGGAAAATGTCTAAAAAAATACCGTTCCCCCCCTTATCTCCGGAGTTTACCAATCGAAAAATCTCAAATAATTATGGTCAATAGGAATTTACGTATATTTTACAGGAAAACTATAGCCAATGCTCTAACTAGCATAGTTTTTTTGATATTAACAATAAACCTCTACAAACAAAGTTAGTTTTGCGGTTCATTAACAAAGGTAATTATTACCGTTTTACATCTTTGGTCGTTACAGTTTTGGTCGTGTTACATCTACATTAGTACGAACGAATCTTAAAAGTACCTAGCTATAACTACCTAAGCTTATTTTGCTTCAGTACTTCTTGAGTACGGAACCCTCGGTGCGCGAGTCCGACTCGCACTTGGCCGGTTTTTTTTTATTGTAAATGATGTCCGTGCCTTCTAGTAGTACTTTGAAGGTTGTTTATAGTTTTATATGACTTAAAGTTGGTTTATTTTGTTAAAATTTTGTATTATTTAGTAATGTTTTCTATGAGGGACGATTATTGCCAAAACTCAAACCAGCCGTGTCTGTGCGTCATACACATACATATACATGTCTAATTGTCTACAAATAACATAAAAAAATCTTTATTCGCATGTTTTACGTAAGTATGGCTTTTGCCCTTGTCAATATACTTAAACTTCTTTGATCTGTGGTTTTACACATATTATAAAGTTACCATGGTAACCCAGGTTTAACGCGCATCTCACGCGCATTTACGCGTTAATTTATTCGCTTAAGCTCAAGAAAAAATTAAACGCCAGTAATTTTTAGGTATTAAAATATACAAAACGAGATTTATAGCTGATATATGTATTGGTCCTTCAGTTTATCGTTTTGATTTATTTCTACATTCGATAGTAAATTATAACTGACACCATAATTTAAACCATAATACGATTACATGTAACAGTGATTTATATACAGACAAGCATATTATTTGATAGATTTACTGCAGTGTAATATTTTAGTGTAATAACTAGCTACAGGAGATTAATCGTTAAATAATATTTTTTGGCCTGTGTAATTTATAAAAAAATAGCTTTAATTAAACGCTATTTAATACACCTAGTGACCTACGTATGGAACTAAGTTATTAAAGTAGCAGTTACAAATTGCATTTATAATTTTTCTTCGATATCTTTAAAATGTTAAACTTGAAATAAGGTTACTTTTTGTCTGTACGTATACTTACTGTTTAGTAATTAATTTACTAACACAGAATAGATAAATATTTTTGAACTGAAACTGGCACATATAAAATATCTGTGTTAACATAAAAAAAGGTTTCGTTTATCTTATGACCTAGCCCTGCGGGTTAAATCTACTTGTTATCAGTTTGGATACTGTATTATGTCTTTGTACATATTATTATTTATAAATATTCATGAATATTTAGTAAAGAATAATTATTGTTACATCATCATCAAAAACATCGCAGTTTCTAAGCTTGCTCTTCTCATCATTTCGTGATATTAGAAAAAAATAATGTTTAGAATCTTATATTAACCTTATACCTATAACTGGACTCGGCAAACGTTTATTTATTTCTATCGTATTTCACATTTCTACTGTATGGTGGCAGTAAAATAAATAATGTTACATTTTTTAAGGAAAAGCGAGCTCGGGAAACCACCTTTGTAATATTCATTGGTTTCGGCGAAGGCCTTTGACATCGATTTCCTTTCAAAACTACGGCACTTAGTAGCTCCTTAGCGTTACCTCTGTTTATTTTTATACCAGGAAAATGTGTTATTGTTGGCAGGCGTTATAAATCTATTTAGCAGGAAGATCGTCTCGGGAAATAGTATGATTTATGTCTTGCTAAATAGCGCTATTTGTTTTTCTATCTCTCAAAAGAGAACAGAGAAGATAGATCAATTTGGAAGAAAATTCGTGCCCAGCTTTGAGGCGGTAAAAAGGGTTGAGGCAGAGACCCTATTTCTATAAAATAAACACCAAGATAATATCCTGAGTTTTTAAATAGAAATACTACGGGGGGTATTTCTCTCTTCTCTCCGTGTCTCTACGATTTGATCAATCATGCAATGCAGAGATCCGTATAAGAACCAAAGTCACCGGCGACGTAGCTTAACGTATCGCGAGGCTGAAGTGGCAATGGGCGGGGCACATAGCTCGTAGAGGCGACGGACGTTGGGAACCCAAAGTGCTGGAATAGCGACCCCGCACGGGAAAGTGCAATTTTGACTGACAACATCTTAGTCGCGGGGAGTCTCTGGATAAAACTGGCGCAGGACCGTGTGGGGCTGTAAGCAGAAAAGGAAGCCTTTGCAGGAAGCCTTTGTCCAGCAGTGGACGTCCGTCTGCTGAAACGAGCCGACGACTCACCCCAACCACCTTTTATCCACGTTTCTGATACTTACATATAAGATGTGGAACACCCTTCCAGCTTCTGTGTTCTCTATGAAGTTTAATTTTGGTGCCTTCAGTAAATGAGTGATGATATTTTCTAGACAACGACGTTCCAATCTATAGATAGTCATTATTGTTCATCATCAAGTCTATCCATGATACTCATAAGTATATGTTTTAGATACTAGTATCCAGGTAGTAACAATTTATGTGCAAAAAAAATAAAGCCCACCGCACATGTCTTATTCAGTAATCGGTCCTCGTACGTGCATAAAAAATAACTCCCGAGGTGTTACACCCATTGACGTAAGTGGGTAACGTACTTTATTCAAATCGGTTAATCGGTATGTATGCGGTGTGTAATTTTAGTAACCTACAGCATTGAATAGCTCTATCTGGAGATGCCTTTAATGAAATCGAAAATATCAAAGAAATCGTATTAGGAATTTCGGCTTAAGTATAGCCCGCGAAATTCAGGTTTTATTTAGTTTTTCGCAAATAGTAGGCTAATGTAGGTTTCTGATAGGGACATAGTAGGCTTCTAGCAATGAGTTTTGCGAGCATAACGATTATCTACCTACATGTTTTTAATAAAAACTTTGCTCAAATTTTCCAACTCACCTCATATAGGTTCCCGAAAGATTTGTTTCTGCAGTTTCCCAGATTTGGGGCTATCCGGAACCAATATGAAGTAAATGAGTAATTTTAACCAAACTTTTTATGACTAACATTTAGATGTATAAACGATAGGCTCGCTAAACTCATTGCCATAAGCCTACGATGTATAATTAGTCCAGTATTTGCGAAAAACTAAATAGAATTTTCGCGCCCGGAATCTTAGTAAGAACTAAAGAAAGGTTTTTTTTATTCTATACAAGTTAGTACTTGACTGCGATCTCACCTGCTGGTAAGTGATGATGCAGCCTAAGATGTTATCGTACTAACTTGGAAGGGTAAGTAAATTTACCCCCCAACGGTTACTACACAGCATCGCACCGGAACGCTAAATCGCTTGGCGGTGCGTCTTTGTTGGTAGGGTGGTAACTAGCCACGGCTAAAGCCTCCCACCAGACCAGACCTGGGACCTTAAACCACCAAGGCTTATAGCAGTATTATTTCAATATTGTTTTGACATTTTCATACAATGTCAGTATGAAAATTTTAAAACAATATGACAATAATACTGCTATAAGCCTCGGTGGTGCGGCCCCTGAGCCAGTTTAGAAATTATAAAATTCCAAAGTGGCCCGTGCGGGAATCGAACCCGCGACCTCCCATTCGAATCCGAGCGTGCCGCCACTGCGCCAGGGAGGTCTTCAGTTCTTACTACGTAAGAAAATGCGATAAAAATTGACTTTTATTTTGTAACAAAAATCTGGAGTCTACAATGACGAAAGCTATAACAGGATAATATAGTGTGCGAGTGAAGTCGCGGGCGAGAATTAATCATTATTGCTAAAAGGATTACCTGTCAATGGTTTTATATGGGTAGGACATACGCGCCAAGTATAATGAAACAAAGAAGATTACAATCATAATATTCAAATTATTGATTAGCCATGCGCTGTAAGCTTTGCGTGATATAAATATAAAAAGTTCGCAAAAAATGGAGACACAAAAAACATTCTTGCCTACCAAATAGACTTTAACAGTGACACCATTTATAATAATAATTATTTAACGATAATCCGATGTATGTATGTATATTTATCAGTTATCTAGTACCCATAACACAAGCTAACGCTTACTATGGAGTTTGGGGCTAGATTGCGATGTGTAAAATGTCCCGTATATATTTATTATTTATTATTATTATTAATAAGTTATAGATGAAGAATAAATAATCTGTAGACGTCTCAGATTTGTTCAATAATAAAATGACGTATTGTACCTATCGGTGTTTCCTACAAACAACTAAACTGCTTTCGTCTATCGTCATAAAAACAAAGTTATTACCATTATACCCCCATGTAAGCGTAACTTCATTAAGCACAGGTTTATTTTCCTAGTATAATCCTTGAAGGTTAAACGTCTTTAATTATAAATAACTTTTGGACATAAGTCCAAACTCATTACGAGTATAAACTCGTATTAAAATTATCTAAGAATCTAGATTTATTGCCAAACTCGACCTGTTTATTATTAGTTAACTAATTTTAGCTTTTAAGCTATATATGCATTTTTGGTGGTGACCGTACATGATAACGTTGAATCAGTCTATGTATTTTTTTTCTGTTTGCATTATAATGTTAATATTTTTTTACCATTAAACCACAAATACGGTTATTATAATGGTATTTTAGGAGTCATATTTCAGGGTTATATTTTTGGACTCCTTAAATCACATCTTTCTTTTATCAATGAATTCATTTAAATAAACTCATAATGGTATAAGCGATTATGATAATCTTAGAAAACTACTTCAGAACTGTCATTATTGGTAATAAAAACGATTTATTTTATTGTCTCTTAATTCATACCTATATTACCTCCTAATAGTAATAAAGCTGGTTTAAACAATTTAAGCTGGTTATTTTTACGTCCGGGGTTAAATCAGACAAGGTTGCACTTAATACCTAAATATGTTATATGAATTAGGTATCTGCACTGTGTGTAGTTACTTCTGCTTCAAAACTTTAAGGATCTATTTATCTTATCTTACAGTTGATGATCCGGGTTCATTCATTATAATAATTATAAAACTAGATTGCAACGTGCATAAATCCTGCACGACACAACAATCAACGTTGTATAATAGGAATAATTGTGGAGCGTAGAGCGCTCCTTGTGAAACACGTCACGTGTCGCGATCCACACGCGAGTTAGCGCCTTGACCTTAGACGGACAATTGGCTTGCTTTTATGTGCTGAAGGTAGGTATTATGAGTAATCTTGGATGTTTCCCATTTCAGTGCGATCAATATTAATAATCAAGTTGGAGACTAGTCTCATATATTTTTCAAACCAATATTATTTTATTTTGTAATAAAATAGTTATCTAGTTTAATTCACCTCAATCTTTAAATTCCATCAGTAATTAAAAATGACTGTACACATTAATGATTAAAGTATAAAATTAAGTAAATATAAGTCTGAAACGTGTAACTTTCAAGGTAATGTTGACAATTAAACATCGACAAATAACAATCACTTTATAGTTTAACAACAACAATAAATTTTAATTGCGTTTCTAAATTGCAAACATAGACATAGAGACGGATTGATTTGACAATAGGTGTAGTATAATTTACGAGTGAAAAAATCGGCTTGTCCCATGGACGTGGTAGTGCCTTTTACGTGAATACGTGTAATGAATGCTTAATTAATAGGAAAAAGTACGCTAACAAACAACAGCAATCAAACAAAGTAAAGGAACAATCATTAGCTGAAACTTTCGAGTGGTGTAATTCAATTTTGAATGTAGCTGCTAAAAGTTAGTACGACTTACCATACTAAACTGTATACCCCCGATTTTTACACAACTGCCCAAAAAAAGGAGTGTAATGTTTTAAGGGTTCATGTATGTATGTATGTATGTATGTATGTATGTATGTATGTATGTTTCTTTATTCCACCATAATTTCTGATATGGGGTATTGTTAGAATCCTTACATAATTCTGAGTAACATAGGCTATATTTTTTTTTGGAAAAGTCGTTTTCGTTTTACTACCGGGCAGTCGTATTTTTTATTTTTTTAATTATTTACTTGTTTTATCATCAGTTTTCTGACTTCTTCTCAATATAGAACTATTCAATAATACGATTTCAAACTATAAATGTAGATAAGCGACTATTAGCATTATCGCTCTACCTATTGAAAGCTGTAACTATTAGTTTAAGGTTGCCAATATTCTTGTACATTCCTCGTAATTATAGAGTATCGAATGAGTTTAAAGTTTTAGGTTCTTTAAGGACTACATACTTTATGTTCTAATGAGTCTACGTAGAAACAGTAAGAAAATTGATAGCGCTGTCCTGGTTACATGGTTACATAATTCTTTAATTGTGTAACATCGCAAGTGTGCAACACCAACTGGACTATATTGAAGTTTTATAGTATAAGCTATATACTCTATACAGCTATCTCTAATCGCCTATGCAATCTAGACTCGAGAAATAAATTCTCTACCTGCATGAGCAGAGGCCGAAACAAATTATGATTGATTGGAATTACGGAATCATTATTTGCATGTTGCCTACTGCCATTTGCGCTATTAATCTTTTCACTCAGTTCGGAAACCATTCTTGCAATTCCGATTTTATCATTGCTTGATATAAATCAATGGACAAATGTTGTTTCCTGTTAAGTCTTGTATCCTTAGTTCCTTACTAAGATTAATGATCTATACTGGATTAATGTCACTAATCAACTGTTATATTATGTATCTTTTATGGTTATATAAATATTTTTGTTTTTTCTCAAATTTTTGGTTATAAAATTCCTATTTATTGGTTTAATGTAACGGATTTCCTTTCGTTGGTTAGTCGTACGTTTGTTTATCTTCAATTATAGTATGAATCATTAAAAACTATGTTATTTATCATTGTCATGTCATTACTCAGTGTTTGTATAATGAGTTTAGGCGTTTGGGCAAATTGTAATTAACGTCCAAACGTTTTTATGAATTTGTTATATTATTGGTTAAAATGTGACTTCTTATCGATAATAAAGACGGTAATTTACATAACCAGTTAGAATTTTGTACAGTGTACAGTGTATGTTTCACTTGCTAAATACAATAATAGAAGTTAAGGAAGTCACTACACTGATTGCTTATAATTATTGTAGTTCACCAATTCTGTGTATTTAACTGTGTTGGTGTTTAAGAAAATAATATTAATAATTGTGTAATAGCTTACTTTAAATTATACTAGTCACTTTCCATATGTAAACATATAAAAGAAGTTGAGGTAGCTATTACACAACAATGATCATCCTAGTTCACAAATTCCTTTTACTTATACTGTGATTATATGAGGAAAACAATATATAAAGTTATGTAACTATTTACAAATAGCTATATTGTGCCTTTCTCTTTATATAGGTTTATAAAGGTTAAGGATGTCATTATACTGATTGTTTGTAATAATTATAATAATACATTTATGTTTATTAGTAATTTAATATTTAAATACAAGAAAAATAACTTTAATAGTTATAATCATATTATGTATAAATATAGCAGAATTCCATTGTAATTACATTTATTAAAGTTAAGGAAGTCATTATACGGATTGTGTGTTGCCATTGTCATTTATCATTCAAGTTCGATAATTTAGTGTATTTCTGTTGTATAAGTAATTGACTATTTGATAACAAAAAATATTAATAATTGGGTAATTATTTTTACACTGATTTCATTATCTTGGAATAAGTGAGAATGTTGACAACAATACAATTTGAGTAATGTCGGTAGTTGTACAAAAATGAGAATGTTGACAACGGTACAATTTGACTAATGTCGGTAGTTGTACAAAAGAGGGGAGCTCCCACTTGTTTAGCTGATAATATAAAAGCCTCAAAGTCAGACGGTTGGGGATTTATTCTATTCTGATCGTAGTACCAGAGAGAGAGCTACTGGGGCCACATAAAAGCTAAGTATTCTTTTGTATAACTTATAATTATAATTATTATTTGATTATTTGATTATTATTTAATTAATGTTATTATTTTTACTACAAAGATACTTTATATCGTAGTTTTTGTAGATGTTATCATTTCGAATTATTTAATAAAGTTAATAAAGTTAATGAGGTTTACATGTGGAGTATAATAATTGTGTTTTGTGTAAATTTACATCATAGATGTTAATAAGTAGTTACAGAGTAATTGCTAAATTATTGTGGGTCGATTAATAACCAGTAGGTCTTTGCAAATTGACGAATCACTTTGTATTAATTAGTTAGTGACTATTGTTACCATGTTACTTGTAACACTGTTTGTAAAAGCCATGTTGTAAAAAGAGCAAGTGCTGAGTTTCTTGCCGGTTCTTCTCAGTGCAAACCAGCATTCCGAACACGGCGGTAGATTCATTACACCAGTCTTATATGGAAAATATTACGTAATTATGTATGATCTGAATAAAAAGTTACAAGTAAATGATCTGTTTCATTTTAAACACTTCTGGTGACAACACACTTAACCCGAAATTTATCATCAGAAGTGGGATCGGAACCAATTTTGCTAATACATTACTCTATGTTTCAGAAACTGTGAGCGTGGATTCTGTCGTGCCAGCCTGAAGCACATTGACAGCCGAGGTATTGGTGGGGTGCTACCACCCCTGGTACAGAAGAATCCCATTTTGGTGAATATGGAAAGCAGTGACGAATGTGGCCAACATCCGGCCGCGAATTTCGTCGTTGGAATCGGGATTAGCTGATACTTTCTTCTTTAAGGTCAGTTATTAGAACTGTTTCTATAGTTGTGTGTGTCTTTTAATTATATTTAATAGGAAAATAGTACATTTGTAGCAAATTGTATCGTGAACATTATAAAAACGTTATCAAAGCATCCTAAAAAAAAAAAGAAATTGAGTAAAACCGTTTCTATTGAGAAAGATTCGTTGTTATTTAAATATCAGACTGCCAGTATCGGTAATTTATTCCAAACCAACTATAAAAAAAACCAGGCTTAAAAAAATACCTGTACTATGTTTTACCTTGTACAAAAATAAAGATATATTCTAATTCTTTTTCATACACGTCCCACAAATAATTTGTATATATACATATAAAATATACCATACATCAAAATATCTTGTCGGCCATGCACTAGGGTTTCCGTGTTCGTTTTCCATCCTAATGCAAAGCCACGCTAAATAACACTTCAAATAATTTTTTTTATCTCAGACTAGGTATCAATTGCACAAATTCTACTTGTTGATTTATTTACTTCTTAATCAAGTATAACTTCATTATACTAAATAAGTGAAATTATATATATTCTTTATATACCGTGACGTTACGAATGACAAGTTTTACACAGTGCAAAAGAAAACAGCGATAGAAATTTCTGAAAAAAAAAAGCCAAGTTTCAAAATTCAATATGTTGAACGACCATTTGGTGTACGATTTATACAAAAAAAAAAGGTATAACTTTAGTTAAAGTTGTTATCAAATCAATGTTTTTTTTTATGCAAGAAGATGAGGGTAGTTATACATTTATAATAGTGACAGTAACTTTCTAATTTTATAAAGTCTAGCGATAAAAATGTGTAAATGACAGCTGTCTTACCATGAGACAATTTTCGTCTAACACAACTCCTTTTCTGTGTAAAAATAAACCCCCTTCTGTTATGCTTCTTCACGAATTAAAAGTGATATGTTAAGTATTCTTCTTGACAACGCAATGTGATTTGAGGACGGACTATCCAACTACCAATAAGTCATTAGTATCATAATAGTTACCTAATAATGATTAGTTTTTTTTTTTTTTTTCTGAGGACTTCAACATACATCAAAGTTTTGCTAATTTAAAGTAATAATTTTATTAAATATGCCACACCGGTGTCCTGTCATCATTGCTTGATTTATCTTTTTGCCAAAAATAAAATTATTTTATTTTTAGTAAATAATCGTCCTAATAATTCGCATTGTCTACAGCTAAAATATGATTTTAATAGTTACAATAATATCCATTTGTGTAAAGTTTATATCTGATTATTTAATTTTCGTGTTATTTAATCTCTTTGGCTTTTGTATTTATGCAGTACGCTTTGTACGTGCCGTTTGTTTTGTATTTTTGTATTTGCGCCGGGTGTGAGAATTTAATTAAATATGTGGCTAATAATAATATTAAGAAAAAAAGAATTATGATCTGACCATTGGCGTTGATTTTGTGTTGACAAAAGTCCCTGTTCAAAGTGTTACCATTTATTTTAATTTATTTTATTAATACTCTTGTATTGGTGTATGGTTTGTATTCGGGTATCTATTTAATTCCTATAATATCTGTAACATTTACACACTAAAAACAAACTAAGAGTTTAATTTGTCTTAATCAATTACAAACTTGAATAACAGTTTAAAACTAACCTCAAATATTTATTTAATGAGGGTATTTAAACGAGCAAAAGAAACAAAATGTCTTATTGATTTTGGAACTTGGCAAATAAATCATTTCAATAATTATAGAAACATTTGCCCTTTAAGGCTAAAGAGCATATAGCAAATGTTCACATAGCTTCCAAACTTGACACAAATTTGCTATTGCTGAAAGAAAAGTATTAAAGAAAATATTCACTTTGGGTTAGTAGTACTTATCTTTGTGTAGAAAATGAGATAAAAGCTGTTAGCGTTATGATTCCTTTCCGTCACTCTGACTTTACTAGTAAATCCTGTTCCGACTTCCAACATACATTTACAAAATACATAATAATATATTTGATAGAAATTATTTAATCTTATCCTTATTTGCGAAGTATATAAATAGTTCAACGTATCAATCAAAGATAGAAAATTAAAGAAAAGTTGTTCGTCAGACTGGCCGAGCGATTGGTTGAAATATTTTAAGCTATTGTTGCGACCTCGGGATTGGAATGACAACCCGATGTCGTTGAATAGGTGCCCTTACCCGATGTCGATACCTGGTGTCACAGGTTAGGAAGATAATGCGCAGCGCGAACTTTGGTGCGCCTTGGAGCACGAGCACCACTGACTACACGAAAAACTTTACCAGTACTAAATCACTTTACATCTTTTCACTTTACTTCGTGTCATTGGTATCACTTGGACTTGGGTCCACTGAACTGTCTGACTTGACTGACTGCTTTGTTCTGAAAGCTTCTCCTTAAATACCCGGTGATAATGCGAACACCTATTTACAAATTTCAAATAATTAGTTCCAAATTTAAATCGTTCTTCTTACTTATTGTTTTGTAATCATCTTCTTCCTGACTGGTGTGATGTCTTGTTTTAGCATATAGGAATCGTCATTCTTCTTTTTCTAAGTATCCTATTGCCATCTATCATCGAGTAGTGGAAAGTTCTTATCTCTAAAAAATTCTATCATTAAGCTATGGACACACGATCATTATTTCAGACCTATCCATAGGTCATCACACTATTAAGTCTAAAACAAAAAAAAATACTGGTTGGTAACATATTTGTGGTTTGGACTAAATGTGGGAAATAGGATATACAAGAAGTATCTGGACAAACAATAAAATTTTGTACAGACTAGTTTTGTCTTTGGGATGCTTTGATTTATTATCTAGGTGCGAGGATATTAATCCAAAATAAAAAAAAAGAATAATAGTATGTTCAGTGGTCATAATAACAAATTCTTTTGACGAAAATTTGTTTGGAAATGTATTGTATAAAGGAACGGATTCGTTATAAGAAAAAAAAAAATTAACATGGTATATATTACAATAATCAACATTACGGAATAATATTCAAAGATTGTGTAGCAGTGAAAATATTAATAAAAACATTATGATTTGATCGCAATGTGGTGTTGGAATTGCTGTTTGAAATGACTGTTACTGTTAACTTTGACATAACTTGACAGCAATCGAAATACCTCCAGTGGTTGAATTACGTTGTGTTTACCACTAATGGATGATGTGTGGTGCCCACTGGTTGGTATGGATTCTAACTCTAACTTTGACATTTACTTTTGACTGGTAAAAAAAATGGGAATGATGAAGCATTGCGATCTGGAGTCGTCTGAAGTGAAAAAAAAAAAATATTATGGCTTCGTGAAGTATATTATCATCTTATAATTATTGTCGTTAACGGATCGACCGTGTTATATTATTTTATTTGATTATTGTAATATTGATTAAAGTCTAAAAAAAAAAGCTAAATATTGCTAAGATTTCTTTTGTGAGCAAGGAAACATACATAATATGGTAACGATCATGTTGGTGGGTTTGGTGGAAGTGTTATAGTTGATGGGTTTGCCATACACAATGGAGTTCTGTACTCGCGGCCGATTATGCTTCGGCGTCAGCGCGTGGGACTCTGTTGAGACTCTTTACATTGTCATTTGTGGCATACTTATTTTCTATAATGGTGCCGATATTAAGATCAGGAGTCACAAAAACGCTGCTGACCCCGCCCTGATACTTCACTGAATGCACCAGGCAGCGGGTGATAGGTGCTTGTATTTAAGGCCGGAGGTCTGGTGCGAAAAAATTGGTGACGCACAAAAAATATTGGTGGTGCGAAAAAATTGGTGACGCACAAAAAAAAGGTGGCGCGAAAAAATTGGTGACGCGCAAAAAAAAAAAAAAAAAGGTGGTGCGAAAAAATTGGTGACGCACAAAAAAAAAAAAGGCGGTGCGAAAAAATTGGTGACGCACAAAAAAAAAAAATATTGGTGGCGCGAAAAAAATTGGTGACGCGCAAAATATTGTGGTACTTCGAGAGCGAAGTACAGGTCAGTATGGCCGTGTTATATTATTGGTTAAAATGTGACTTCTTATCGATAATAAAGACGGTAATTTACATAACCAGTTAGAATTTTGTACAGTGTACAGTGTATGTTTCACTTGCTAAATACAATAATAGAAGTTAAGGAAGTCACTACACTGATTGCTTATAATTATTGTAGTTCACCAATTCTGTGTATTTAACTGTGTTGGTGTTTAAGAAAATAATATTAATAATTGTGTAATAGCTTACTTTAAATTATACTAGTCACTTTCCATATGTAAACATATAAAAGAAGTTGAGGTAGCTATTACACAACAATGATCATCCTAGTTCACAAATTCCTTTTACTTATACTGTGATTATATGAGGAAAACAATATATAAAGTTATGTAACTATTTACAAATAGCTATATTGTGCCTTTCTCTTTATATAGGTTTATAAAGGTTAAGGATGTCATTATACTGATTGTTTGTAATAATTATAATAATACATTTATGTTTATTAGTAATTTAATATTTAAATACAAGAAAAATAACTTTAATAGTTATAATCATATTATGTATAAATATAGCAGAATTCCATTGTAATTACATTTATTAAAGTTAAGGAAGTCATTATACGGATTGTGTGTTGCCATTGTCATTTATCATTCAAGTTCGATAATTTAGTGTATTTCTGTTGTATAAGTAATTGACTATTTGATAACAAAAAATATTAATAATTGGGTAATTATTTTTACACTGATTTCATTATCTTGGAATAAGTGAGAATGTTGACAACAATACAATTTGAGTAATGTCGGTAGTTGTACAAAAATGAGAATGTTGACAACGGTACAATTTGACTAATGTCGGTAGTTGTACAAAAGAGGGGAGCTCCCACTTGTTTAGCTGATAATATAAAAGCCTCAAAGTCAGACGGTTGGGGATTTATTCTATTCTGATCGTAGTACCAGAGAGAGAGCTACTGGGGCCACATAAAAGCTAAGTATTCTTTTGTATAACTTATAATTATAATTATTATTTGATTATTTGATTATTATTTAATTAATGTTATTATTTTTACTACAAAGATACTTTATATCGTAGTTTTTGTAGATGTTATCATTTCGAATTATTTAATAAAGTTAATAAAGTTAATGAGGTTTACATGTGGAGTATAATAATTGTGTTTTGTGTAAATTTACATCATAGATGTTAATAAGTAGTTACAGAGTAATTGCTAAATTATTGTGGGTCGATTAATAACCAGTAGGTCTTTGCAAATTGACGAATCACTTTGTATTAATTAGTTAGTGACTATTGTTACCATGTTACTTGTAACACTGTTTGTAAAAGCCATGTTGTAAAAAGAGCAAGTGCTGAGTTTCTTGCCGGTTCTTCTCAGTGCAAACCAGCATTCCGAACACGGCGGTAGATTCATTACACCAGTCTTATATGGAAAATATTACGTAATTATGTATGATCTGAATAAAAAGTTACAAGTAAATGATCTGTTTCATTTTAAACACTTCTGGTGACAACACACTTAACCCGAAATTTATCAAATTCGTTAAATAATTATTATCCTACAGTATTTTCATTCCTTGTCTAGTTAAGTTCTTTGTTGTTGTTTTTCATTGCGTGCGTCTAAGTGTGTTTTTAGGTTTTAGAATCTATGAGTATATTAAGTTACATAGTATTGATAATAATTTTGATTTATTCTATACTTGAAAATTTCGTTTCGAAAAAAGATATATTTACACTTGAACGCTTTATAATAAAGGCTTGTAATGTATAATCTTGTCGAATGTAATAACAGGAACAGTCGTCAAATAATGACAAGTGTACGATTACGTGGAACGAGCAGTTTTTTGTGACGCCGATGTCCAAAGCGTTGATATTATAATCAAATCAACAGAAACCTGACGTTGACAGGAATTTTCTTTTTGCTTAAGGACCTCCAAAAGTGGAAAACCGCTAAAAGTTTTTTTCCAATTTAATGGTAAATAAAGATGTTTTAAATCGATCGTATTCATCATCATTTCAAGTTTGTTTCGAGCTTATAATAGTAATGTATGTGATAAGTCATTTTATAAATCTCGATATATTTCTCAAGGTGAGCCATTTAAAACTTATAAAAGACAGTACTAAAAGAATTGTATAAATTCATTTAAAAAGTCAATCGCTACCAGTATGATTTACGAAATCTGCATTTATTGCACGATATTTGCTTGTTTTGCAATTCAAATTGTCTTAATTCCTAAAGATAAAATCACTTACATTTACAATTATGTCTACATTTACAATTTAGTGGTGATACTCTAATACAGTAAAGTTAATTGTTGACTTAAAAATAAGCTTTGCGGTTTATACTAAGAAGAGCTCATAGTAAATTCAGTCGGTAGAGTGGTCAGCCTCTCTCTACTCAAGTTTTAATTTTTGACATTTGCAATTAAATGAGAGGTTTTTTTTTATTTTGTTATCTTTTATATACCTTATTTTTATTAATCTGACACCGTTAGAGCTGCTTTATTATTTGTGTCTTGTGATCCTTTTCTTAAAATTACTCTTATACTTACAGTTTACGACTGAGAGCCTAGCTCTAGCGATATAAGTTTTTTTTGACTTGACGGATTTAGTTTTACCTAGTACCAAGATTTGACACAAAGTAATGTTTATGTATATTTTTGTTATTTACTAACGGTTTGAACCTCGGGTCACGTGAAAAAAAAAAATATCTGGAAACAAACACTTTGCTAATTTACTTAGCGAGGTTCCGTGATATGTTGGCTTTTGTTTGACGTTGTATTTATGTTTTTTTTCCATTTGAATAGTTTCCAGGTACTTACGTTCGTATTATTGTCAAAGTTTTTTTTACTCTATACAAGTCAGTACTTGACTGCGATCTCACCTGATGGTAAGTGATGATGCAGCCTAAGATGTTATCGTTCTAACCTGGAAGGGTAAGTAAATTCACCACAACGGTTTCTACAAGCATCGCACTGGAACGCTAAATCGCTTGCGTCTTTGCTGGTAGGGTGGTAACTAGCCGCGGCCGAAGCCTCCCACCAGACCAGACCTGAGACAATTTAGAAATTGAAATTATAAGATTCCAAAGAGGCCCGTGGCGGGAATCGAACCCGCGACCTCCCACACGAATCCGAGCGCGCCGCTACTACGCCAGTGAGGTCGTCAAATCGTCGTCAATATTATTATCGTATTTTACATATGGAGAACCTTTTGATTTTTTGTCAGTAATTGTTTGCAATGGGACATGATTGATGATCTTTATGGTACCTTATGTTATGACCTTCAGATTTCGCAAAGGTTACATACAGTTCATCATTTGCATATATTTTGAAATAACTAATAATTAATATGTAGTGTAAGCTTCCTTAAAAAAACGGCAACGTTTTTCTACCGGTAAATATACCTAGTCCGTTTTTCATAATCTAGTCTAGACTTAGATACCATACGTACCTCTCTAGCTACGTAGGTTTAATTAATTATAGCTAACATTCTAGCTATGGAGGTTTAATAAATTATAGCAAACATTCTAGCTATGGAGGTTTAATTACTTAATTACCAAGCTTTAAATTATTAGTAGGTATATATTACCAATGAAATACTTAAAACTGTTCATGCGTTAGTATTATGCTTGAGTCAAAATTGTCAATTTTCGACGTAACATAAGAGTGTCATGTGTTCAATTATTGATTAGATAATTGCCATCATATTATTTGGCATTTCATAATCTAGTTTTCGTCTCAAAAATATTTGACAATATGTGTATAACTTTCTCATTAGAAAGTTTAAGGTAAAGGCTAATTACTCACTTTGCGGTGGAAGCTCTATTTTGATGCAAGATATTTGCCATGTTTCATAACACAAACTTATAACAATGACATATTTAGAAAATTAATAACATTTACTAAAAAATGTCTCAAAAAAAAACACGATTTTCCTAGATTTTCATTCAAAAACCATAAACCGAAAAGTGCCATTTTTAGCATTTTTCGATAAATTAAACGTATTATTTTAGTATAAAATCCAAGATATTTTGTTATTTCTGAATTATAGTAATTTAATTCAATTCATATTCAATGTCACTGGTTATTTACTATTTTAATAAGTTGTATATTTATTTTACTATAATTTTTTTTGTAATACCATTTTCCGCGCAAAATTGCGTCAGTGGGAACGGAATTTCTTTTTTGTATGGAGCGACACGCGATTCACGCGTAAACGCATATCGGTAACTCCAAGGAAATTGCATTATTTTATAGTTTATTATTTTGATGATAATTTATCATAGTAATTATATTTTATTTTAAATTAGGTTACAACTAATACGGATATTATGCAAATTGCTAAAGGTGCAGACGCATTTGTAATATTTGTTATATTTACTTCTATGCCTTCTTCAAATTATATTAATTATACTAAGGTATATTATTAAATAAAATATACCTATGGTAGGTAGTTGTAGGAGATAATTACATTATATAATTGCAAAGTTGCTTTTAAGTATTCTAATAATTTTACGTTGTACTTCTTCAAGATAAGAAACTTATAATATTTCCAGATAACAGTGATTTCACAAAATTAATAAATATCTTTTGGTAGATATAATTTAAAACCGGTATGTTAAGAAAAAAATCACTAGAAAACGTCATGAGGTGTAAATTGGCATGCTGATTGTTTCGAGTTTTAATGTTTTCGCGAATATATACGAAATATTTGCTTAAAGCCACATATTATATTATTATTATGACGCTCGACTCGACCTCGTGGTGAGAACAAGTGGTTTTTTAAACGTGCTCATTGACAATTATTAATATTAACCTTTTAACAGCAAAATAAACAGCGACAGTCATTTGGTACGCTCTACTTAGCTGTTTAATTATTTACAACAATTTTAGAAACTAAATGATTGGACCTATTTTTAGGTTAAGCTGGTCTTGCCAAGCAAATAACCATGTGTTCTTGACACCGAGAAAGTTTATTAATTTTCAACCAAAAAAAAAATTAAAACCTTTTTAAAAAAAATATTGAAAAAAATTCAACTACTTTGGTAGGAAAAACAGAAAAGCACATACAAACCTCCGATACAGAGACGGAGACGTCTCCAAAAATAAAAAAAGAGACAATTAAAAAAAAACCGAAACGATTCAATTTTTGCCGTACAACTTCAGTTTTTGTATCTTATAAAAGCAATAGGAGAAGATTTATCTACCGCTATGTTAAATAACCGATGTAACGTCTGGGTAGATGTCATTGATTCTTTGTTTAATTGAAAAGTTTAGTCATAGAGAAGATAATGTACATTATGAACATCATTAGAGATTGACGATCGAAGCTTTCGGTGTTCTTTCAATACTTTGTCGAATTTAAACCCTTCGATGATCTTATTTAAATAAACTAAAGAGCTTTTAACAGAACTATTTGGCGTTTGGTCAAAAACTTCACCCAATCGTTCTTCAGCGTTCGTCCTAAAACTTCATCCATACCTATACCATAAAATTACACGCTAACAAGTGGAAAATTAAAAAATTTTAAAACACCCACGACTTTTGCAGACTTGTATTTGAAAAGGATTAAATAATTTTTTTGAAACTCCCCGACTAAAGGAAAGTAAGAACTAAGAACCTATCAGTATAATTACAAATCCAAGAAAATCCGCCGGAGCTGCTGTGTTTTGCCTATGACGGTGTTGATGGTGCTGTTTACCAGTTGATGACTAATTCAATTTCTTGATACTTCTCATATACCGGCAGTTTATCAATACTTACTAATTACATTAATTGATATTGGAAACGAAAATAGCAATGGCAGCTCCGACGGATTTTCTTGGATTTGTAATTATACTGATAGGTTCTTAGTTCTTACTTTCCTTTAGTCGGGGAGTTTCAAAAAAAATATTTAATCCTTTTCAAATACAAGTCTGCAAAAGTCGTGGGTGTTTTAAAATTTTTTAATTTTCCACTTGTTTTATAGTTTTTCGATTAATATATTAACGTAATTTAAATTATGTTATTATTAAAAAATGAAAATTAATCTTCAAACTAGCCATTAGCTCCTCTGGCAGCGTTTGAAGGCATCATCCCTTCCAAGTCATAAAGAGACGTTTATTGTGGCGCCCCCTGCTGTTCAATCACAAGAACAATTATCTATGAACCATTGCTAATGACTCACTAATATTTTATACAAAACTGTATCCAAATCGGTTCAGTCGTTTTTGTAATAATTGAGAACATTCGTTTGCACTGTAAATGTTTTTCATGGCGCCCTCTGGTAATCGATGTTCGTAACAACTATCTAAGAACCATCGCCAATGAATACCAAACATTATACAGAAAACTGCATCTAAATCGGTCAAGCCGTTTTTGAAATAAATGGGAACATTCGTTTACAATATAAATGTATTTTACGGCGCCCCCTGGTGATCGATGTTCGTAACAACTATCTAAGAACCATTGCCGCTGAACACTAAACATTATACAGAAAACCGCATCTAAATCGGTCAAGCCGTTTTTGAAATAAATGGGAACATTGATGTGCACACACAAACAAACCAACAAACAAACAAACAAACAAAAATATTTTTGCATTATTGGTTTTTGTGAACGATTTAACATATAAACAAACATAAAATATTTTTAATAGAGTAATGTACAAACGGTCTCTCACCCTAAACGCATATACCCGTACTCCGTTCCGTCGTGGGTAACGGTCTCTCACCCTAAACGCATATACCCGTACTCCGTTCCGTCGTGGGTAAAAAAATCTAAATTGATTTTTTAGCGTGTAATTTTAGTTTGAGTTTTCACTTATCTCTATCAAATGAAATCGAACATTGTTATGAGAAATTACAAAAAGCTCGAAAAAATTAAATTGCTTTTTTTTGTTTCAGAAAAATGGAGGAGAATGAACACACGCAGCCGATGACGACTTGACATACGAAAATTAATTAAAATAATATTATAATTAAATATATTCTAATTAAATAATCCAATCTTACTGCTGCCCACGCCTTGACTGTGATTCTATCTATACGTAATACCGACGATCTCCTTTAATTTAATAATTTAAATTAGAAAATCAAGTAAACTTATGTAAATAAAACAATACAGTAAGAAAATATTTATAGAACCATTAAATTATTACTGAAGAACCACCTTTTTTATCGTAATTTGAAATAAGATTTGAAGATCATACACGGAAGCCTATCTAAGTGTTATTATTAAAACTATAAAGTGACAAGTATTTATGTTTAAAATCCAGGCAAATCAAATTGCGACATTAAGAGTAAACTTTAAAATTCACTGAAACATTACGTAGAACTGTAACATATTACATTAAGACTGCAGAATATAAATCTGCTGAAAATCAGGCAATAGGAATACGCAGTCAAATAAATAAACGGTAAAATATAAAGCCTATAAATCAGAACCACAGAAATAGATCAAGATGCCGGCCATTTTGACGAAGATTCGCGAGCAAGCGTTCCGTGTCCAGCCCACGACGACCATAGCCGTGGGCGTAGGCTTGGGCGTGGCCCTCGCCGCGTGCGCGGTGTACGGAACCAGGGAGAAGAAGCAAGCACCCCCCTGTCACAATAATAATAATTATAAGGTAAGCGTAAATTATAAGACTCAAGGTCTGCTCTTAGATTGTGTAAGAAAAATGTATTCATTATTATCGTAATCGTTTACAAATTCTACCCGCTGATTGGCTCCCTGATTTACGTCAGCCAATCGGGCGGCAGAATGACGGCAGAATTTGATAACGACTACGATAACGATGAATACTTAAGTTTTTCTTAAGCAATCAGACCCCTGTTTCACCGCCTTCTGGATAAGTGTCGCAAAGCCTGCAGTTTGATCTTTGTCACTTGATATACTTAAGTAAGAAAGTGACAAAACTCTAACGTCCAGAGGGGGAGTTGTCTTCTTCTACGCTCTAAACGCTCTTCACGTAGAGCAGCCTCGATTAATTCCTCGATTCATTCAAAATTCTGACAAAATTCTCACTACCGAAAGACTAACGAAAATCAAAAGGTAACACTTTTGGTTTCGTCAATTGGAGGTTAAAATCCCGAACAATCGTCTGTCAAATTCAAATTTTCGTTCGTAACATTTACGAATTAGAGTAGGTTTACAAAATATAAACGTCAAACATTTTCGTTCGACCGAAATTTCGTAACGAAAATGAACCGTGGTAGGAAATATGCGAAACTTCGTCCGATATTTCGTTTTTCGTTGAATAAGAGTAGACCCCCAGGTTTTTTACGGATTTCGAACAGCTTGTCTGCCGCATATCAGCGGCTGTCTATAGATGGCGCTGGCTGTAAATGTATGGAGGCATTCGCTTCGTTTGTGAGGTGCGAGTCGAGTCGAAATTCGTACGAAAACCTGTATTTACCCATCTGAACGTTACAGTCACGTCTTGTCACTTTCTTACTTATATCAAGCGACAAAGATGAAACTGGTCAAACAAAAAATAAGCTAAGTATCCGAAACCTATGAAAAGGTGGTGAAACAAGGCCTTAAAAAAATGACTCTAACCATTGTAGTTTTACTATTTAGCTACTAATTAGACCTTATTATATTTAGTAGATATTTTCTGCAAAAACTTAGTTCGGATACCTATGTTATGAACGGTATTTTGTATAGACTACCTTACCTACTAATGAAAGTGGTAGACCGTAGAGAAAGCGAAAGCCAAACACATCATAGACAACATTTAAATATCATAAAATTAATGACTAATTTCGTTTGCAATTTAATATTACCTACTTGCATAGCTTGTATATATATGTAATTTTATGATAACTTTAGTATCTTTCAGCCCCTTTTATAAAAACTTACGAGTATCTGATCTGTGTTTTATAGTAGTTTATGTAACGGTTACATAATGGGAGGTATTAAAACACGAGTGTGAGTTTAAAAAACGAGCCGCAGGCGAGTTTTTTAATAGTATCACACGAGTGTTTTAATACCTAATTATGTAGAGTTTCATACACTACTTTATCTACGCTCATATTATTATCATAAATCCAAATCATAAAATCTTGCTAACGTTTGTCGTAAATCATTGCAACTACTAAGATGTCAGGTGGAGTGAAATTTTCTTTAGTAGGTTTCACTGCTAGTCATTTTTCAGCGCAAAGTTTTGACTAAGTAACAAAAAAAAATGGTTGTCTGTAAAGTCGGTTTACGGACGATAGATTTACGAGAAAACGTCATAATCGTAATCGTTATCGTAATCGTAGTCGTAATCGTAATCGTAGTCGTAATCGTAATCATAATCACAGGCCCAGGTGAAACGTTACGCGGAACGTTAGACATTGTGTTGTTGTCTATGGTCAATCATGGCCCATCCATACTCTCAGCAATGACTACCAACTATATGTTGTCTGTGGATTCACTTAAAAAAATATTACCCCAGATACAAATACAGGAATCCAGAGCCGTGTATCTTTATGGATATTAAACAACTTTCTTTAAATATTTCCATAGTAGAGCGATGTTATAATGAATAACTTTTTAATAATTATAGAAGTCTGTGAATAAAGTAGGTAATTATTTGACACATTTCGATTTCATAATTCGAACTTTAAGCAATGAGCGTAGATAAAATAATTAATCGATTAACATTGTAATTCCGCGCTGATATTAAATTTTAACTTCTTTACAACCTTGACTCGTGACTCCGATATAAGTACACTTTGAAGCGTGATAAAACTATGTTACTTATTCTCATAAGATTTGTTATAATTTCATTTGTTTCTTAGTTTACAGGGGTATAGACTTTTGCGCCTTTATTTAATGCAAGCTTTTGCGAAACATCATGTGGTGTAGATTGTAGATTGTAGAGACACTTGTTTGTGTTGTCGATAATTTTTTTTTTCCGGTGAAGATATGTCGATTAAATAAACATTTTTACCTTTTTGAGTCAACATAGATCTGATGATTTTTTATGTGGTTCCTTAAAATACCCGTGGTTTTAAAAAACTTGTTTCACACCAAATCAAATGTATTATTATCATATCGAACTACAATAATAAATATGTGACCAAAAAGATTGAGGGGTTCCAATAGCTCCAAATCTGGGGAAATCCTTAAATTAATGATCATATATGAGGTGAATAGAAATTTTTGTGAGTAGCTTTTATAAAAAACATGTTGTTTTGATATCATTTCCATAAGCCTAAAATTTGTAATTAGACTACTATTTGTGAAACACTAAAAAAAAAAAATTCCGAACTACCTTAAAATATATCGGACGACAAATTTTCATCATAGATTATCCCTATTTAATTCTTTAAATACCAAATTTAATAAATTATTATTGCGAAATATTAAGCATGATGAAAGTTCATACTTATAAATTAATTCAAAATTTTATGAAAATATTAATTGAACCTGGTAAAAACAAGTTGAACAACAGTTATTTCAAGTGAAAACCTCAGGCGATAGGTATCTGAAGTACGATTAACATTTTTTGCCCTCACTGCAGTTGTTACGAGAAGGAAGGCCGTCAACTTAGTAACCGTATAAGGAATTTATTAGTTTCAACACTAAACGTTTTAGGAATCTACCAGTAATAAATAATAAAAATTCGCGATCTTTAGATTTCATAATACCTACGAGCCTACGACCTTTGAAAAATCCACATAACTTTTGACCGACTTCTGCGAGACCCGTCGACCAAAACACACTTGCGCAATGAGGGTTCTGTACTATCAAACAAGTAATAATTAAAAAATTAAAAAACATGACTGCCCTGTTATAAAACGTCTTATTGTAAAAAAATATAGCCTAATATGTTACTCGGAATGATGTAAGGATTCTAATTTCTAACTATACCCCATATATTATGGGGTATCGTCATATCCGTATATCGGACATATTATATGTCTAAATCTCTTCAGTGGTTCAGAAGTTATGGTGGAATAAAGAAACTCACATAGGTACAGTCGCGGAATGAAAAGGTTCGTCAATTTTCAAAATGATTCGTTTGCACTAGTCGATTGTTTTAGTATGTTGACATTATGGACTCTTGCAATACTAGTGCAAGCGAAAATCGACACTAAGGTGGTGAACCTTTTTATTCCGCGACTGTACATAT
Source organism: Coenonympha arcania (assembly GCA_036785405.1). Lineage (NCBI taxonomy): Eukaryota > Metazoa > Arthropoda > Insecta > Lepidoptera > Nymphalidae > Coenonympha > Coenonympha arcania. The sequence continues at coordinate 1,208,911 of CM072078.1, read as the reverse complement.
TATATTATTATTAACGTTACACTCCTTTTTTTGGGAAGTCGTGTAAAACATATTTTTACAAGCTCCTATTTTCTAATAAATAGGTATAGATATTTAAATCCACGATGACGCGCCGCACTCATCAAACTCCGTACAAATCCAATCAAAACCGTTTTGACGGAGTGGGGCGCGTCTTCGTGGATTGAAATGTCTAGTTTGCTTCTAATTCCAAATTGATATGTCTCTACCCGATCCACAAAAAGGATAACTAAGTGGCAGACGAACGGGACAGGCATTCCGATTATAACTATTAATTATACATTCAATTTAGCATATAGGTAATAACATTATCTAGATTTTTCAAATCTAAGACTGGCTGTGCAAATGTCAGCTGTAAAACTGGAAAGGCCGTCGAATATTCTCGATTATATCGGAGGGGTTCGTACAGGTTTTAGTACGAATTTCGAGTCGACTCGCTTCGCACAAACGAATCGAATTCCTCCATACATTTACAGCCAGCGCCATCTGTGGACAGCCACATATCAGCCACTGTCACGGAACACTAAATAGGTACAGAAGGTCCACTCCGCACGATGTTTTAAAGAAATAGAGACTCTAGCGCTGACACAAAAAGTGCAATTCAGTTCGCAATAGCGCCTGGCCCCGCCCTCAAAATCGACACGCAACAAACGCAATGTTGTCGTCTCTTTCTATCGCCTAACTTTATCTCTTACGACGTACTAGGGCTGCCGTAGCCAGACGGCGCGTAAAATAGACCGTACAGAATTAGCGCGTGCAACTCGGCCCGCGAGCGGCAACCATCTGAAATATTGAGGTCCGGACCCCTACTTGTAGCCGGGACGGTCACGTGATAAGTACGAGACTGGCCTGCCACTGTCCACAGATGGCCCTGGCTGTAAATGTATGGATGATTTCGATTCGTTTGTGCGATGCGACTCTACCTGTACTAACTCTACCGTTCACGATTGTATGAATGCAGCGGCGTGCTCATGCATAATATTATAAACACTACGAGGCTTGTGGTCACGGCAACAGGTTTCCGTGCGGAAGGTTAGGGTCCGCGACCTGTTAGTGTTGTGCTGTTGTGACGAAGAGGCTGAACAGTTACTTACTACCCGAACCGTACCGTACCTACCGTAGTACCGTAGTAGTATGAAGCCGGAGGGAAAGTCATCGGCAAAGCTTCTGCGAACGGATTTTAACTAGTGAAACTGATTAGTTACGACTGGTAATTATTGTTAGGTGTCCAGAGTTTCACGGAAACATTTTAGGACTCCTTATTCGAAAGGCAAGATTTTAATAATTTTTGGTTTATTAATTTTGACTACCTGTTGTATAAAATTCCGCCCGCGTGATTTTCAGGTTTTCACAAATCCAATGGGAACCTTCAATTGAAAATATTCAAAGTTTGATTTTAAGGTTTAAAACCAGGAGGATAGGTACTTACTATGAGAGGTATTTTGATTATTATAGTCGCCAAAATATGAACTACTAAATCTACGGGATGACAACATTCAATATAAAAAAATTAAGTAAATTGATTTCTGGGGAAATACCTGCTTGATGCAGTCAATATTAATATTAGCCATTAAATATTTTAATAAGTAATTAAAACAATGTCAATATTATGATGGTCGTTATAAATGGATTCTTTATTTACACAGTACGTTTGCTATAACTTTGCTGATTGCTCTCCACATACCATCGCATTATTAATTTATTTTACAGAACCAAAAACAAGTACCTATATAAATTATACCTAAGTACTCTAAAACGTAAAAAAACATACTTACTCTTAATAAATTTCATCAAAAAAATCATTGAAGGAGATGTAAATTGAATTACCGCGTATTGCATTGCAATCAATTGCCTAAAAATAATTAAAATACCACTCAGATGAAACTATGTCGCCCCGATACCGGAGCATCTTGTATGTAATTTGTGGATTGTACATGGTTCCTTTCTTGTTTCTCCTCCCCATTTTATGTAACTGTGTAATCTTTTTCCCAAATAAAGACCTTCTTGGTCTTTTTTTTTCTTTAAAATTGGTCAACATTTGGAATTTTTTTTAACTTGGAAAAAAAGTTTTTGATAGTTTTGTTAATGGTAGGTACACTATTCTGCACCATCGGCGTACAGCAAAATAATGAATTTCTAGCTCATTCATCATCATGGTCTTGGATAGATAGATAGCAAATCTTTATTGCACATACGAGTAAATACGAGAACAGAAAGTAATAACAAATTAAACATGTACGCATAGGCGGTTTATCGCAATCTCTTCTAAAATAGGCAAACTACATGACACGAGAGGAGTGTAAGAGATGTAATTTTACCTACCTATTGGTGCTTTAATACTATCAATCCCAGTGCTGGGCATGTGTCAGAATGAGAGTAATTTTGCCATCGCCCACCACGTACTTCGCAGCCCTTTACTGAAGCATGCAGGTTCCCTATTGATGTTTCCTTTCACTTTTATAGACCAGGGTCGATAATTTTTGAAACCAAAATAAATTACAGTAGGACGAAACCCATTAGAAAAGGAGGGGAATATGATCAAAATGAAAGGAAAAAATAAATTACGTTCGATCCGAGTTCGGGAACAGGGGGAGGGGGGTGTTTAAGGATAAAAAATGGTTTTCCTTGATTTTAATAATTAATGTACTTACTAACATTTAGGTTAAGATGTTTTATTTATTTTATTTGTTTTTTTTTTACTAACCATTTTTATGATCCTAGTTGGTCGAAATAAATGATTTTTAATTTTTAATTTTAATTTTTAATTTTAATATTCCCCTCCTTTTCTAATGGGTTTTATCCTACCGTAATTTTTTTTCACTTTTTATTATTTTTAAAGGCTTCTACCCTGGTCTATTATGGAAGTGACATATTATAGTTTCCATAAACATGACTGAAAAATCAGTAGGGTTATTACAGGTTTTTGTACAAATTTCGGGTCGACTCCCATAGATCCATCCATAGATGGCGCTGACTGTAAATGTATGGAAATGGAGGGACTCGATACGTTTGCACGAAAGTCGACTCGAATTTGTACATAAACCTGAGATACACATAAACGTGACATCGCTTAGGAGGGTTCTGCCTGAAAATCAGCGCTGCAGCACACCGGCTGCAGCATCAAGCTGAGGCAGCGCCCTGTTCAGCCAAATACTTAGATTTAAGTGGTAGGTTCCCGGATCTCGGGGAATCAAGGGGATTTATTATTCATATTTTGCTCCTTGGTTCCCTGAGTTCTATGGCACACCTATTGTATTGAGTTTTTTTTAAAAATAATATTAAGTTACAACTTAAGTTTTTTTTTTGGCTGAATAAAAACCATTTTATTTATTTAGATACGTACCCGGTATTTGAATGCCTCATTCCCTGGTTTTTTCAGGCAGAGTTCTGAACCAAAGGGCTATCAAAGATTAATTATTGTTACGTATAATTAATTGCAGGTGGCAAAGAATGGGCAACTGCAGCCGGTGGTCAACGGCGGCGAGGCGCAGAGCTGCGGCGGTCGCTGCGGTGCCGAGCAGTGCGCGCTGTGTCGCGGCGACGCGGACACCGACAACAAACAGAACATCGTGAGTTGATCCATAACACAGAACACTAAATAGTACCAGAAGGCCCACTCCGCACGATGATTTAAAGAAATAGCGACTCTAGCGCTGACACAAAAAGTGCAATTCAGTTCGCAATAGCGCCTGGCCGCGCCCTCAAAATCGACACGCAACAAACGCGTGGTTGTGGTCTCTTTCTATCGCCAAACTTTATCTCTTACGACGTACTAGGGCTGCCGTAGTCAGACGGCGCGTAAAATAGACCGCACAGAACTAGCGCGTGCAACTCGGCCCGCGAGCGGCAACCATCTGAAATATTGAGGTCCGGACCCGTACTTGTAGCCGGGACGGCCACGTGATAAGTGAGACTGGCCTGTCCGTATTTAGTTCGTTCGCTTTCATTTTGTCGGTATTCTTTAAGGACATCAAACGACGCCGACCGTGCGCATGTAATTGGAACGACAAATCCTAAACCCTGCAACACGTACAGGACTCATTCGCCTCCAAAATTTTTATCTGTAAGTTTGTCAGTTCTGAGGGAAATAGGCAAATATCCCTCTAGGCAGGTGTCATGCTTGGACCGCTGGTGGTTCGAGCGTATGACGTCAGCAGTTGCATTTATAGAACGCTCGTTGCGAATTCCGTCAGTGTGTGCTATTGCCACAGATTACCCCCTATAATCTGTGGATATTGCGCTGATTACGTCATCTATCGAAGACCGCTTACGCCATGTATCGTATAGGCAAGCGGGGGCAATTCACAACACAGAAACACCAAGACGCAACCCAGGAAGACCCAGGAAGACCTGTGGGAAAATGCCCAGGCAAGGAGGCCCTGACTGACATCGGTCAATCAAGAAGACGCGTCGTCGGTTATTTACAAGAAATAATTACCTCGCAATCAAAGCGACAAGCGGAGTGTATAACTCGTACATAGACCCCATATGTTTCCTTATAGGGGGATTTATTGCATTTATTTTTGTCTTTCTCACTCTCACGGATACGGTAGGTGCGACATGCAGCGTCGCGGAAGAATATAACAGAAAAACGACCTTTTACCTAATTACTCAAAAACTAAGCTAGTTATCAAAAATCTGTTTCTTAGCGTTTTTGGATATTACTATTACCGACACTTTAAAACAAAAATTACAATTACATCCAATGTAGTGTCTGATAAAAACTAGAAAAACTGAGATTTTGGAGCAACTTTTGGGAAAACTTTCTATCGAGAAAATTTTATCCAATCGTGTTTCTGCTTCTTAGCATACATGACGTGCAAATTTGAAAGTAATAGTCTTTATAGTTTTGTGGTACAACACAAATACTAAGAAAATAAAAGAATCAAGTATGTAATAGTGGATCCACATCGACACCCGACGGGAGGGTACCCAAAAGACTGGCAGCATTGCCTCTTTGGATGGCAATGCTTATCTTTTGGCCAAAGTATGAGCCAGCCTTTGGGTCCTGGGTTGCATCAAACAGACGCGTAGACAGCTCCTTATATAAATGATGCGCCTCCGGCCCCCATGGCCCCAATGTCTCCACGCCAAACGGCGAAAATATGTAGCCCTCTCCCAGGCCTGCATATTTTCGACGCTTGTTTCGCTCGGCCGTTGCAGCCGCAGCACCTGCAGCTGCAGCAGTATCCCTGATGTGGGACGGTGCCAGCGTATCAACGCAAGTGGCGTCCCACACCAGAGATCTGCCCCGCTGCCATGGAACGAGCGTCATTCCGTCGGGCCTCTTGCCATCGTAACGTGCAATACCGTTCGGCTCTAAAATAGTTAAAAATAGTCCGTTTATAGTTTTTGAATAAAACTTCATTCAAAATCGCTTAAATACGGCTTCTACACCGTTAATTAATAATTTTATCCATTTGTTGTCGCCAGGCAGATGCAGACGAGACGCAGACGGAACCGGCGGAGGAGCACGTGCCGGGCCTCAATTTAGAGTTCCTCAGGCAGCTGATCAGCCTGGCGCGGATCATGGTCCCCGGGTTCCGCAGCCACGAGGTGGCGCTGCTGGCGGCGCACACGGTCTGCCTGTTCACGAGGACCTTCCTGTCCATATATGTCGCCACTTTAGAAGGATCGATAGGTGAGAAGTAGGGCATGCTCCCGGGATTTCCCGGTTCTTAAAATCCCGGGAAATCCCGGGATGTTTAAGGTGTTAAAAGAACCGGTTCTGAATATGACTTCCCGGTTCTCCCGGTTCTTTAAAAAAATCCAATTATTACGTATTTTATCGAAAATTTTTTTGTTTGAAAGAGTATACTTTCCCGATGGTTTCATAGTCATCAAGTCAAGATCTGATGTTGGGATCCTGGAGAAATCGAGGGAACTCTTCAAATTTTATAAGAACACTTAAATGTTTCGTACAATCATAGTCCTTCCTAATACCTACTCCATGTGCGAAAAAAGACGATAATATTGTAAACAATCGCCTGACGTCAAATTGGTATACCTACATTAAAAATTATTTCACTCTTTGGCATTTGAAGTCGGTTTTTTGGAAATAATTTTCTATTTCATGTTTACTACAAATCGTAATAGCCCCTTTTGTAGGAATAATAAAAATAATGCTTTTAATTAAAATTTTGAAACTTTTTTACCAAGAACCGGGAAATCCCGGGTACCCGGTTCTGAGCTCGGTGCAGAACCGGGAATTCAAAATTAAGAACCGGAACCGGTTCTGCATGCCCTAGTGTTATCCGATGGATACTGTTAAGGCCTGTGGTTAAGGCATATACTGTTTAGGCGAAGGTCGCGGGTTCGTTCCCCTAATGGGCCACCAATTTATATGTTTAGGCATATAATTGGGGCGAAATAAAAACACCAAGTTTAGCCGTTAGTTTGTGTTATTGTGTGCACCCGAGCGTGGTTGTCGAGTGACTGTTTACAAAATGCAATGTCATTATATTATTGGAATACGCCTGTTATGATTTAAATGCAATTTACAACATTGACAAAGTTAGTATTGTGAAGGCGTAGGCCGGAACAGATACAATCCGCTACTGGGAAAAATAGACGTATACCGGCGGACCGCGCGAAAAAATGTCGCCAGTTTATTGGTGTCAAAAATGTTTGATTTGACACCAATGGCGTTAGTAGTAAGCCGACTGATACTTACCGCTTAGGTGTGGAACGCCCTTCCAGCTTCTAGTTTAATCTGGGTGCCTTCAAGGAAAGAGTGAATATGCAATTTCTAAGCAAGCGCGCTCCATCCTAGACATCATCTCTGTCCATCAGACATGATTGTAGTCAAGCGCAAGTCTATCAGTAATAATAATAAAACTACGCCAAAATCTTGTCAAGTTACGTGCCGGCAACTGTATGAAACCTAATGAAGGCTTTAATTATAACATGAAATTCCCTCTCTCATTACAGTAAGACACATAGTCCAAAAGGATCTCCGCTCATTCTCGTCGCTGCTGATGCAGTGGTTCGGCATCGCGGTGCCGGCCACCTTCATCAACTCCATGATCAGATACCTGGAGAGCCGCCTGGCGCTCGCCTTCCGCACCCGGCTGGTCAACCACGCCTATGAGCTGTACTTCAAGAACCAGACCTACTACAAGGTCGCCAATCTAGATGCCAGGATAGAAAACGCTGACCACAGGTGAGTACTTAGTAGTACCAGTTCAGATCTCTGCCTTTCATTAGTGGAATCCAGTGCCAGCCAACCAGACCTATTATAAGGTGGTCAATCTTGATGCCAGGATAGAAAACCCCGACCACAGGTGGGTACTTAGTAGTACCAGTACCAGTTCAGATCTCTGCCTTTCATTAGTGGAATCCAGTGCCAGCCAACCAGACCTATTATAAGGTGGTCAATCTTGATGCCAGGATAGAAAACCCCGACCACAGGTGGGTACTTAGTAGTACCAGTACCAGTTCAGATCTCTGCCTTTCATTAGTGGAATCCAGTGCCAGCCAACCAGACCTATTATAAGGTGGTCAATCTTGATGCCAGGATAGAAAACCCCGACCACAGGTGGGTACTTAGTAGTACCAGTACCAGTTCAGATCTCTGCCTTTCATTAGTGGAATCCAGTGCCACCCAACCAGACCTATTATAAGGTGGTCAATCTTGATGCCAGGATAGAAAACCCCGACCACAGGTGGGTACTTAGTAGTACCAGTTCAGATCTCTGCCTTTCATTAGTGGAATCCAGTGCCAGCCAACCAGACCTATTATAAGGTCACCAATCTAGATGCCAGGATCGAAAACGCCGACCACAGGAGGGTGCTTAATAGTAGCAGTTCAGATCTCTGCCTTTCATTAGCGGCATCAAAGTGTCAACCAACCAGACCTCTTATAAGGTTATCAATCTAGATGCCAGGATAGAAAACGCCGACCACAGGTGGGTACTTAGTAGTACCAGTTCAGATCTCTGCCTTTCATTAGTGGAATCCAGTGCCAACCAACCAGACCTCTTATAAAGTGATCAATCTCGATGCCAGGATAGAAAACGCCGACCACAGGTGGGTGCTTAATAGTAGCAGTTCAGATCTCTGCCTTTCATTAGCGGAACCACAGTGCCGGCCAATCAGACCTCTTATAAGGTCATCAATCTCGATGCCAGGATAGAAAACGCCGACCACAGGTGGGTGCTTAATAGTAGCAGTTCAGATCTCTGCCTTTCATTAGCGGAACCACAGTTCCAGCCAATCAGACCTCTTATAAGGTCAACAATCTTGATGCGAAGATAGAAAACACCGACCACAGGTGGGTTCTTGTGGCTAACAGAAAGATCAAAGACCGTGTGAGCAACAATAGTTCGGCATCGCGGTGCCGGCCACCTTCATCAACTCCATGATCAGATACCTGGAGAGCCGCCTGGCGCTCGCCTTCCGCACCCGGCTGGTCAACCACGCCTATGAGCTGTACTTCAAGAACCAGACCTACTACAAGGTCGCCAATCTCGATGCCAGGATAGAAAACGCTGACCACAGGTGAGTACTTAGTAGTACCAGTTCAGATCTCTGCCTTTCATTAGTGGAATCCAGTGCCAGCCAACCAGACCTCTTATAAGGTCATCAATCTCGATGCCAGGATAGAAAACGCCCATCACAGGTGGGTACACTTAATAACAAGGACATATGGGTAGCAGTTCAGATATCTGCCTTTCATTAGCGGCATCAAAGTGTCAACCAATCAAACCTCTTATAAGGTCACCAATCTAGATGCCCGGATAGAAAACGCCGACCACAGGTGAGTACTTAATAGTAAAGCCGTATTGGTAGCAGTTCAGATTTCTGCCTCTCATTAGCGGAACCACAGTGCCAGCCAATCAGACCTCTTATAAGGTCACCAATCTTGATGCCAGGATAGAAAACGCCGACCACAGGTGGGTGCTTAATAGTAAGGCCATGTGAGTAGCACTCATAGGCCATTGGTTCAAACCAATAGCCGTGCTAGTCAACCAGACCTATAATATTATATGGTGATCAGAGACAACCCTCCATCACCCATGACCTTGGGCACCACCCATGGCGCTCGTTCGGTACTTGCTCCCGGGGCGCCTTCTTGACTCCTTAAAATTGTTTCCTCTCGCTTCTTGTCCCTATGTGCTCACTCTGACCATTCTGGGTCTTGATACAAAGACGACGACGACTCGGGTTATAAGGTGATCTATCTCGATGCCAAGATTTGACCTAATGACATAAAGACTTCGCTGTGTATATTTAGTATTCAGCCAAGCCTTTGTTAGCTGTAGCACAGAACACTAAATAGTACCAGAAGGTTCACTCCGCACGATTATTTAAAGAAATAGCGACTCTAGCGCTGACACAAAAAGTGCAATTCAGTGCGCAATAGCGCCTGGCCCCGCCTTCAAAATCGACACGCAACAAACGCAATGTTGTGGTCGCTTTCTATCGCCTAACTAAATCTATTACGATGTACTAGGGCTGCCGTAGTCAGACGGCGTGTAAAATAGACCGTATAGAACTAGCGCGTGCAACTCGACCCGCGAGCGGCAACCATCTGAAATATTGAGGTCCGGACCCGTACGTGTAGCCGAGACGGCCACGTGATAAGTGAGACTGGCCTGGCTGTAGAAGCCAAATATCGACCGGTTTTTCCAGTTTAAGTCATTAATTGTGTTCTTCCATTGCCCGCAGGCTCACAGAAGACGTTTCAGTGTTCACCCAGTCGGTCGCGCACCTCTACAGTTCTCTAACGAAGCCCTGCTTCGACCTGCTCCTCATAGTTCTAACTCTCGCTAGCTATTCTAACAAGATGAAGGGGAATATCTTCATTGGTGAGTATAATAATACTTAAAGACTGGGATGTTTACAATATGGAGTGTAAAACTTAAAAGTTTATTATATAGAAATTATAAGGTAAAGAGAATGGTCTACGTGTAAAAGAAAACTGTCAAAATGCCTTGCGAAACAAAATACAAATCATTATTTAAATTATCATTTAAAAATAGTAGTTTATTAAAATGTTTCATAATGGGAGATATACTATAAACCAGGGAATATGAGTTTTTAAATACACGAGTGTTTTAGTACCTTATAAAATTATGTAGAGTTTTATACACTACCTTATCGACACTCATATAACTTTAAAATACAAACCATGTAATCTTGGTAACATGTTGTAACAATTTTCTTTGACCTTGTTGGTAAAAGTTTGTCGGTCACTTCTACGATTTCTGTTTGGTGGAGTTAAATTTTCTTCAGTATCACTGCTAAACGTTTTCCGCGCAATGTTTTGACTAAGTAACAAAAGTAACTAGAAAGAAAAGAAAGAAAAATTTTTTCGCAAGAAAATTATGGCACATGTAACAAAACAATACCTTACGTACTAAAACGATGCCTGAAGATTCCCCCACTCGGGCAACAAAAACCAATAATTTGCCAATAGTGAGGGACTAATTATAACCAAAAGTGAGGGAAGCACCAGACACCGCCTGTCACATGTGGCAAAACCCGGAAAAGGCTCCAACTCAGCATGGTGCTGATTTTCAGTCGGAACCTTGTACTGGGTGACGCCACGAACTAAAAAAGAACAAAAAAAAAACGAAAAAATTAAAATTAAAAAAGGAACGCATATGAAAATGATTTGTATGATATTATAATATGAATATGATGATATTCTTCATCAGAGGACTAAATCCATGCTAGTTATAAGATACTAACATAGGTATTTAAGTTTTATATTGTTACTAACTTAGGTAAGTACTAACATAGTAGTAAGTTTTAATGTAAGCTGTAACTAACAAAAAATGGATTTTTGTTGTCCGAAATAAATAATATTCTATTCTATTCTATATGAGAATTTAATTATATACTTAAAATAACTCACTAAAATGTTAAAAATTAGTAGGTATGGCGCCAAAATGCAGTTGAAAAAATGTTCCGTGTTTGTTCCCAGGTCCCGGCATAGCGACGGTGGTGATATGCTTCACCGGGCAGTTGCTGCGGATACTGAGCCCGCGGTTCGGCGCGCTGGCGGGCGAAGAGGCTCGCATGAAGGCGAACCTGCGACACGTGCACTCGCGGCTCATCGCGCACGCTGAGGAGGTGGCCTTCTATGGCGGACACCAGGTAAGTAACATTTTTTTTTAATATTATATAAGGTGGTGTCAAATTATCTGCCACCGTTCGAGGAGATGAATGTGCCATACGTATACACTTCAATAGTGAAGAAATCTCAGTCCCCGGACTCAATTTTTTTTAATTAAACATCATTAACATATCGCATCATGCTGCATAAACACGTCCATCAGTCAAACTTGAATACATGTTTATTACAGTTATCGCCTCGTAATGGAAATCAGCTGTTTGGGCGCGGCGTGAGAGCGTTGACCTTGGGTTGCGACGTAATTTTTAATCAAAAAAAAAAAAAATAGTGAGCCTGGGGATTGAGATTTATGCTGCGTATGGCACATTCACCTCCTGGAACGGTGGCAGATAATTTGACACCACCTTATATAGGCTAGCGCTTGACTGTGATCACACCTGATGAAAAGTGATGATACAGATTACAGTCTAAGGTGGAACACGCTTACCTAGAAGATTTCACTCTTGATTTGAAGGCACCCGGGTTGTAAGTGGCAGAAAAGACTCTGCCTGGGAGGGTATTCCAGGCCTTTGCAGTGCGTATCAGGAACGAGGAATCAAACCGCTTCGTACGCGTCTTAGGTACGTCGACTATGTATGGGTGGAAGCCTTTACGATGCCTTGCCGTTCTATAGTAGAAAGGTGCCGGGGGAACCAAATTAAAAAGTTCCTGAGCACACTCTCCAAAATATATTCTATAGAATACCGACAGACAGGCAACCTTACGACGATGTTCAAGGCTTCCAACAATATTCCGAAAGGGGAGTCACTCAGCAGTATTCTACGCGCCCGTTATATCCGACTGAAAATCAGCGCTGTGTGCTCCCATGCTTATATGGGTCACACAGCACCATGCTGAGTTGGGGCCTTTTTCCGGGTTGCGACAGGCGGTGTCTGGTACTTCCGTCACTTGGGCAATTGGTTTTTGTTGCACGAGTGGGGGAATCTTCAGGCATCGTTTTAGTACGTAAGGTTTATTGTTTTGTTACATGTGGCATAATTTTCTTGTGAAATAAAAAGTTTTTCAGAAGTGTGGTAAAAGACAACATAAATGGATGATAAACGCTTTTATTGGTGGTAGGACTCTTTTTGTGGAGTTTGTCCTAGTTGGTACCAGGGTATTTTTGTTTGGAGGGCACTGGACGCCGACGTGATAACTCGGTAAAATAATACCTCACAACTGATGTATCAGGATGACGCGAGGACAGTGCAGTGTGTTGTTGCAATGCAAAATTATAGGACACACTGCATTTGGCATGCGTATCACATACCCCGAGTTGCACGAAATAAATTAAAAAATTTAAGTGCTACTTAAACTAATTTAATCGCAAGAAATGTCAAAATTTCATACATTTTTTGACATTGATTGCGATTAAATTAGTTTAAGTCCGACTTAAATTTTTGAAATTTTTTCGTGCAACTCGGCATTAATATCATGGTGAACGACTTTCTCGTCTACTTGACCCAAGGTTCTGGGTGGATATCCTGCATAGGAAAGCGAAGACTTTGTTGAACCCTGTTGAAGAGTTGATGTTGGAGATCCTTCTAGATTCTAGAAGATCTATTATGTGTCTGATCCATTTATGTAAACCATTTTCGTACAAGCAAACTGCGCAATTTGTCAAAATTCTATAGATGATTGCTGAGCGGATTACAGCGCGGCCTTACTGTTGGTGCCAAAACAAGCATTTTTGCACCAGTAAACTGGCGACTTTTTTTGCGCTGTCCACCCTGTCCAGGTGACTATTGTCTGATACGATTGCGATGTAACGTACCATGTTCTAAGAATAGTTGATTAAGTTTTAAGTGTAATGAAAAAGATGCTAATGGCCTATACCTCTGATGCAGGTTGAACTGGGTCAGCTGCAAGCAGCGTACAAAGAGCTGGTGGCGCAGATGACGTCGGTGTTCAACAAGAAGCTGTGGTACGTGATGCTGGAGCAGTTCTGCATGAAGTACGTGTGGTCCGGCACCGGCATGGTGATGCTCGCGCTGCCCATCCTCACCGGGACCAGGCCTGACGGTACGAGCCCTACTTATACCGCAGTTGTACGAGGAGCTGGTGGTTAGATGACGTCGGTGTTCAACGAGAAGCTGTGGTACGTGATGCTGGAGCAGTTCTGCATGAAGTACGTGTGGTCCGGCACCGGCATGGTGATGCTCGCGCTGCCCATCCTCACCGGCACCAGGGCTGACGGTACGAGCCTTACTTATACCGCAGTTGTACGAGGAGCTGGTGGTTGGATGACGTCGGTGTTCAACGAGAAGCTGTGGTACGTGATGCTGGAGCAGTTCTGCATGAAGTACGTGTGGTCCGGCACCGGCATGGTGATGCTCGCGCTGCCCATCCTCACCGGCACCAGGGCTGACGGTACGAGCCTTACTTATACCGCAGTTGTACGAGGAGCTGGTGGTTTTTTTTTTTTTTTTTTTTTAAATGTGTTCCTCGCATTAGCCTTGGACATAGCTCTCCAAGCCTGTTCTAGGTCGGAACTCAGATTTACAGTTCATCTGTTTGCTCTTTATTTAAGATACCTATCATCTTCCCAATTATATAAAAGTGACATATTATATGTTAAACCTAATACAATTACAATTAATGCTTAAAACTAGTTATAATATTAATACCTTTTTACTAAATTGGATAGCATATTTTTTTTTTTTTTTTTTTTTATATTATTTTTATTATTATTTATATTTTTTTTTTTGTATCATGTATTCCTTTTTTTTTTTTTTTTTTTTTTTTGTTTCTTTTTTCTGCTCTCTTTTTTTTTTTTTTTTTTTTGATCTAATTACCAATATTATTCTAAGTCCTATTCTAAGTCTAACCTAACCTAAACTGTGTATTATTGTGGCAGTAAATTGATATTTATGAAAATATTTTAATATTGTTATTTGAACCTAACTTGTTTTATTCTCTTTTATTATAACTTTTGCTACCTTCTCACAGTACTTTATAAAAGTATTTCTTGTCTCATTACTTGTTATTAATTTATTTAGTGTATCAGATTCTATGACTTTCCCCATTTCCATTTCAGCTTCATATCTCTGTCTTCCAAATCTTGGGCATTCGGTTAGTAAATGTATAATTTCCTCTGCTATTTCTGGATCACATTTACATGACGGGCTATCCTTACATTTAAATCGATGGAGGTAGTATGAGAAGCCTCCATGCCCCGTGAGGATTTGAACAATCACCGGGCCCAACCTCATTTGTTTCAGGATTTTGAAAGCTTCTTTTACATCTGGAAAGAATATTTTTGTTGTTCCAGCCGTGGTCCCAGTAGTATACCTCATTTGCCATTTTTCCAGTGAGTCGTTTCTAATACTACGTTTGACATACGATACTGGGCATGCATCATAATCCGCCTTTGTCCTTTTGTACAGTGCAGCTTCCTTAGCAAGTTCGTCAGCTCTTTCATTTCCTTGAACTCCAACGTGTGCCTTAATCCAGAAGAACCTTACATCTTGGATTTGTTTTTGTATCTCTAATAGATTTTTCCTTATTGAAACCGCTAAAGGATGATAGGTCGTGTGTCTTTTTAATAAGTCAAGGGAGGATTTTGAATCACTAAAGATGTTTGCTTTCCTCATTTTTTTGTCTTTTATAAGACGCACAGCTCTATCTAGTGCATAAAGTTCTGCCTGGAAGACTGTACAATATGGCTCAAGTTTCAACTTTAAGGATTTTGTCTCCACACCGCCTTCCCACACTGAAATAGCAGCCCCTACCTTCCCCTTTATTTTACTCCCATCTGTAAAAATAAAAGCACCGTCAATTTGGTGTTTCTGTATTGTTTCCGGATCAAGGTTTTCTAGGCACGAGTAGTCAATGTTGATAATTTTAGCTGGGTGTTCCGCTTCCGTGAAACTAGCTCTATACTCCAGCTCTCGGTCATCAGGCAGACAGTCAAATGGTCGCCCTCTCTTAGCATCGTATAATTTTGCTTGCTCCTTGACTCTTAGGTCTAGGGGTATGAGGCCTGCTATTAATATTGCCGAGTGAAGTGAGACTGTTTTGTAAGCTTTGCAAATTTTTTGTGCGAATCCCCTTTGTATAGTATTGAGTTGTTTTTGTATTCCCACTCTTTCTGATGCATCAGCCCACACACTGGCAGCATAAAGTACTATTGGCTCTATGGCTGCGTCATAAATCATCCTCGTTATCTCCGGATTAAGCCCCCACGACACTTTAGCTGAGCTGAGCTTCAGGAGCTGGTGGTTGGATGACGTCGGTGTTCAACGAGAAGCTGTGGTACGTGATGCTCGAGCAGTTCTGCATGAAGTACGTGTGGTCCGGCACCGGCATGGTGATGCTCGCGCTGCCCATCCTCACCGGCACCAGGGCTGACGGTACGAGCCTTACTTATACCGCAGTTGTACGAGGAGCTGGTGGTTGGATGACGTCGGTGTTCAACGAGAAGCTGTGGTACGTGATGCTGGAGCAGTTCTGCATGAAGTACGTGTGGTCCGGCACCGGCATGGTGATGCTCGCGCTGCCCATCCTCACCGGCACCAGGGCTGACGGTACGAGCCTTACTTATACCGCAGTTGTACGAGGAGCTGGTGGTTGGATGACGTCGGTGTTCAACGAGAAGCTGTGGTACGTGATGCTGGAGCAGTTCTGCATGAAGTACGTGTGGTCCGGCACCGGCATGGTGATGCTCGCGCTGCCCATCCTCACCGGCACCAGGGCTGACGGTACGAGCCTTACTTATACCGCAGTTGTACGAGGAGCTGGTGGTTGGATGACGTCGGTGTTCAACGAGAAGCTGTGGTACGTGATGCTGGAGCAGTTCTGCATGAAGTACGTGTGGTCCGGCACCGGCATGGTGATGCTCGCGCTGCCCATCCTCACCGGCACCAGGGCTGACGGTACGAGCCTTACTTATACCGCAGTTGTACGAGGAGCTGGTGGTTGGATGACGTCGGTGTTCAACGAGAAGCTGTGGTACGTGATGCTGGAGCAGTTCTGCATGAAGTACGTGTGGTCCGGCACCGGCATGGTGATGCTCGCGCTGCCCATCCTCACCGGGACCAGGGCTGATGGTAAAATGGCTGCCATTTCGAATGGAAATGGTGTCGGATATCTTGCTGTCACGTAATTTTGCTGTTATTAAAAATTTTAAGAGTCAAAAGATATCTTCATTGGGTTAATATTCCTAGAAACAAAGTATTAAACTTTAAAATATAATTTAGCATACCTATTCCGCACTAAAATTTAAGTATATTTTTTTAATTTATAAGATATTATTTGGATCCACGGAAGACCAGCGCTATGACCGTGGGGCAAATCCAGGCTCCACGGTCGTAGCAAACGCTGAGTGGACTCCATTTTGGAATCACGCAATTTCACATAATATAATTATAATGTATTCTGGCGGACTATAACTGTGTTGTGATTCCGAATAAACGATTTTTCTTTCTTTCTTTCTTTCTTTCTTTCTTTCTATTAATCTATGCATTAACATGAGACAGTGACAACATTCCGGCAGTATTTTGTAATTATTTGCAGTAATTTATGCCAGTATTCTGCTCTTCAAATGATGCTATAAAATGTACCCCAAATCTGTTAGCCAGTCACGTCTGCAGACCATACTTCACGCTACTTTTATTTGAATTACAGCAAATTTTTCTAAAGAACTTTTTTAATTTGTTCCAGGAAAACTAGGGGACAGCATAAGCGCAAGAACAGAATACATGACGACGTCGCGCAATCTGCTCAACTCCGCAGCTGACGCCATCGAGAGGCTCATGTCTAGTTACAAGGTAAAATTGTACAGTCGATGAGAGATCAGAGGCCGTACCACCATTTCTCAAAGCAGTAATGTTGCAGTACTGTTTTGACATTTTCATACAATCATGGTATGAAAATGTCAGAACAGTTCTGCAACATTACTTGCTTTATAAGATGGTGGTAAGGCCACTGGATGCTAATTCTGAGATTTTTGCGAAAAGAATACTTATATACGGTGTTGTCAAATTGTCTGCCACCGTTCCAGGAGGTGAATGTGCCATACGTATACACTTCAATAGTGAAGAAATCTCAGTCCCCAGGCTCAATATTTTTTTTTATTTTTAATTAAAAATTACGTCGCAACCCAAGGTCAACGCTCTCACGCCGCGCCCGAACAGCTGATTTCCGTTACAAGGCGATAACTGTACTAAACATGTACTCAAGTTTGGCGATAACTGTACTGAACATGTACCCAAGTTTGACTGATGGACGTGTTTATGCAACATGATGCGATATGTTAATAATGTTGAGTTAAAAAAAATTGAGCCCGGGGACTGAGATTTATTCACTTTTGTAGTGTATATGTATGGCACATTCTCCTCCTCGAACGGTGGCAGATAATAATTTGACAACACCTTATATAATCTTATATCTGTGTCGCAGGAAGTGGTGACGCTGGCGGGCTACGCCACGCGCGTGTCGGACATGCTGGTGGTATTCGGCGAGGTGGCGCGCGGGCGATGCGTGCGCGCCGTACACGTGGCGGCGCCCGCACACGGCTTCCAGGTCACCTTCAAGGACAAGCAGCCCATACCGCAAGGTGAGAGCCGCACGCTCGTGTCGCAGGGAGTGGTGACGCGCGTGCACGTGGCGGCGCCCGCACACGGCTTCCAGGTCACCTTCAAGGACAAGCAGCCCATACCGCAAGGTGAGAGCCGCACGCTCGTGTCGCAGGGAGTGGTGACGCGCGTGCACGTGGCGGCGCCCGCACACGGCTTCCAGGTCACCTTCAAGGACAAGCAGCCCATACCGCAAGGTGAGAGCCGCACGCTCGTGTCGCAGGGAGTGGTGACGCGCGTGCACGTGGCGGCGCCCGCACACGGCTTCCAGGTCACCTTCAAGGACAAGCAGCCCATACCGCAAGGTGAGAGCCGCACGCTCGTGTCGCAGGGAGTGGTGACGCGCGTGCACGTGGCGGCGCCCGCACACGGCTTCCAGGTCACCTTCAAGGACAAGCAGCCCATACCGCAAGGTGAGAGCCGCACGCTCGTGTCGCAGGGAGTGGTGACGCGCGTGCACGTGGCGGCGCCCGCACACGGCTTCCAGGTCACCTTCAAGGACAAGCAGCCCATACCGCAAGGTGAGAGCCGCACGCTCGTGTCGCAGGGAGTGGTGACGCGCGTGCACGTGGCGGCGCCCGCACACGGCTTCCAGGTCACCTTCAAGGACAAGCAGCCCATACCGCAAGGTGAGAGCCGCACGCTCGTGTCGCAGGGAGTGGTGACGCGCGTGCACGTGGCGGCGCCCGCACACGGCTTCCAGGTCACCTTCAAGGACAAGCAGCCCATACCGCAAGGTGAGAGCCGCACGCTCGTGTCGCAGGGAGTGGTGACGCGCGTGCACGTGGCGGCGCCCGCACACGGCTTCCAGGTCACCTTCAAGGACAAGCAGCCCATACCGCAAGGTGAGAGCCGCACGCTCGTGTCGCAGGGAGTGGTGACGCGCGTGCACGTGGCGGCGCCCGCACACGGCTTCCAGGTCACCTTCAAGGACAAGCAGCCCATACCGCAAGGTGAGAGCCGCACGCTCGTGTCGCAGGGAGTGGTGACGCGCGTGCACGTGGCGGCGCCCGCACACGGCTTCCAGGTCACCTTCAAGGACAAGCAGCCCATACCGCAAGGTGAGAGCCGCACGCTCGTGTCGCAGGGAGTGGTGACGCGCGTGCACGTGGCGGCGCCCGCACACGGCTTCCAGGTCACCTTCAAGGACAAGCAGCCCATACCGCAAGGTGAGAGCCGCACGCTCGTGTCGCAGGGAGTGGTGACGCGCGTGCACGTGGCGGCGCCCGCACACGGCTTCCAGGTCACCTTCAAGGACAAGCAGCCCATACCGCAAGGTGAGAGCCGCACGCTCGTGTCGCAGGGAGTGGTGACGCGCGTGCACGTGGCGGCGCCCGCACACGGCTTCCAGGTCACCTTCAAGGACAAGCAGCCCATACCGCAAGGTGAGAGCCGCACGCTCGTGTCGCAGGGAGTGGTGACGCGCGTGCACGTGGCGGCGCCCGCACACGGCTTCCAGGTCACCTTCAAGGACAAGCAGCCCATACCGCAAGGTGAGAGCCGCACGCTCGTGTCGCAGGGAGTGGTGACGCGCGTGCACGTGGCGGCGCCCGCACACGGCTTCCAGGTCACCTTCAAGGACAAGCAGCCCATACCGCAAGGTGAGAGCCGCACGCTCGTGTCGCAGGGAGTGGTGACGCGCGTGCACGTGGCGGCGCCCGCACACGGCTTCCAGGTCACCTTCAAGGACAAGCAGCCCATACCGCAAGGTGAGAGCCGCACGCTCGTGTCGCAGGGAGTGGTGACGCGCGTGCACGTGGCGGCGCCCGCACACGGCTTCC
Source organism: Coenonympha arcania (assembly GCA_036785405.1). Taxonomy (NCBI): domain Eukaryota; kingdom Metazoa; phylum Arthropoda; class Insecta; order Lepidoptera; family Nymphalidae; genus Coenonympha; species Coenonympha arcania. The sequence goes on along the minus strand of CM072078.1, from coordinate 1,189,418 downwards.
AGGTCACCTTCAAGGACAAGCAGCCCATACCGCAAGGTGAGAGCCGCACGCTCGTGTCGCAGGGAGTGGTGACGCGCGTGCACGTGGCGGCGCCCGCACACGGCTTCCAGGTCACCTTCAAGGACAAGCAGCCCATACCGCAAGGTGAGAGCCGCACGCTCGTGTCGCAGGGAGTGGTGACGCGCGTGCACGTGGCGGCGCCCGCACACGGCTTCCAGGTCACCTTCAAGGACAAGCAGCCCATACCGCAAGGTGAGAGCCGCACGCTCGTGTCGCAGGGAGTGGTGACGCGCGTGCACGTGGCGGCGCCCGCACACGGCTTCCAGGTCACCTTCAAGGACAAGCAGCCCATACCGCAAGGTGAGAGCCGCACGCTCGTGTCGCAGGGAGTGGTGACGCGCGTGCACGTGGCGGCGCCCGCACACGGCTTCCAGGTCACCTTCAAGGACAAGCAGCCCATACCGCAAGGTGAGAGCCGCACGCTCGTGTCGCAGGGAGTGGTGACGCGCGTGCACGTGGCGGCGCCCGCACACGGCTTCCAGGTCACCTTCAAGGACAAGCAGCCCATACCGCAAGGTGAGAGCCGCACGCTCGTGTCGCAGGGAGTGGTGACGCGCGTGCACGTGGCGGCGCCCGCACACGGCTTCCAGGTCACCTTCAAGGACAAGCAGCCCATACCGCAAGGTGAGAGCCGCACGCTCGTGTCGCAGGGAGTGGTGACGCGCGTGCACGTGGCGGCGCCCGCACACGGCTTCCAGGTCACCTTCAAGGACAAGCAGCCCATACCGCAAGGTGAGAGCCGCACGCTCGTGTCGCAGGGAGTGGTGACGCGCGTGCACGTGGCGGCGCCCGCACACGGCTTCCAGGTCACCTTCAAGGACAAGCAGCCCATACCGCAAGGTGAGAGCCGCACGCTCGTGTCGCAGGGAGTGGTGACGCGCGTGCACGTGGCGGCGCCCGCACACGGCTTCCAGGTCACCTTCAAGGACAAGCAGCCCATACCGCAAGGTGAGAGCCGCACGCTCGTGTCGCAGGGAGTGGTGACGCGCGTGCACGTGGCGGCGCCCGCACACGGCTTCCAGGTCACCTTCAAGGACAAGCAGCCCATACCGCAAGGTGAGAGCCGCACGCTCGTGTCGCAGGGAGTGGTGACGCGCGTGCACGTGGCGGCGCCCGCACACGGCTTCCAGGTCACCTTCAAGGACAAGCAGCCCATACCGCAAGGTGAGAGCCGCACGCTCGTGTCGCAGGGAGTGGTGACGCGCGTGCACGTGGCGGCGCCCGCACACGGCTTCCAGGTCACCTTCAAGGACAAGCAGCCCATACCGCAAGGTGAGAGCCGCACGCTCGTGTCGCAGGGAGTGGTGACGCGCGTGCACGTGGCGGCGCCCGCACACGGCTTCCAGGTCACCTTCAAGGACAAGCAGCCCATACCGCAAGGTGAGAGCCGCACGCTCGTGTCGCAGGGAGTGGTGACGCGCGTGCACGTGGCGGCGCCCGCACACGGCTTCCAGGTCACCTTCAAGGACAAGCAGCCCATACCGCAAGGTGAGAGCCGCACGCTCGTGTCGCAGGGAGTGGTGACGCGCGTGCACGTGGCGGCGCCCGCACACGGCTTCCAGGTCACCTTCAAGGACAAGCAGCCCATACCGCAAGGTGAGAGCCGCACGCTCGTGTCGCAGGGAGTGGTGACGCGCGTGCACGTGGCGGCGCCCGCACACGGCTTCCAGGTCACCTTCAAGGACAAGCAGCCCATACCGCAAGGTGAGAGCCGCACGCTCGTGTCGCAGGGAGTGGTGACGCGCGTGCACGTGGCGGCGCCCGCACACGGCTTCCAGGTCACCTTCAAGGACAAGCAGCCCATACCGCAAGGTGAGAGCCGCACGCTCGTGTCGCAGGGAGTGGTGACGCGCGTGCACGTGGCGGCGCCCGCACACGGCTTCCAGGTCACCTTCAAGGACAAGCAGCCCATACCGCAAGGTGAGAGCCGCACGCTCGTGTCGCAGGGAGTGGTGACGCGCGTGCACGTGGCGGCGCCCGCACACGGCTTCCAGGTCACCTTCAAGGACAAGCAGCCCATACCGCAAGGTGAGAGCCGCACGCTCGTGTCGCAGGGAGTGGTGACGCGCGTGCACGTGGCGGCGCCCGCACACGGCTTCCAGGTCACCTTCAAGGACAAGCAGCCCATACCGCAAGGTGAGAGCCGCACGCTCGTGTCGCAGGGAGTGGTGACGCGCGTGCACGTGGCGGCGCCCGCACACGGCTTCCAGGTCACCTTCAAGGACAAGCAGCCCATACCGCAAGGTGAGAGCCGCACGCTCGTGTCGCAGGGAGTGGTGACGCGCGTGCACGTGGCGGCGCCCGCACACGGCTTCCAGGTCACCTTCAAGGACAAGCAGCCCATACCGCAAGGTGAGAGCCGCACGCTCGTGTCGCAGGGAGTGGTGACGCGCGTGCACGTGGCGGCGCCCGCACACGGCTTCCAGGTCACCTTCAAGGACAAGCAGCCCATACCGCAAGGTGAGAGCCGCACGCTCGTGTCGCAGGGAGTGGTGACGCGCGTGCACGTGGCGGCGCCCGCACACGGCTTCCAGGTCACCTTCAAGGACAAGCAGCCCATACCGCAAGGTGAGAGCCGCACGCTCGTGTCGCAGGGAGTGGTGACGCGCGTGCACGTGGCGGCGCCCGCACACGGCTTCCAGGTCACCTTCAAGGACAAGCAGCCCATACCGCAAGGTGAGAGCCGCACGCTCGTGTCGCAGGGAGTGGTGACGCGCGTGCACGTGGCGGCGCCCGCACACGGCTTCCAGGTCACCTTCAAGGACAAGCAGCCCATACCGCAAGGTGAGAGCCGCACGCTCGTGTCGCAGGGAGTGGTGACGCGCGTGCACGTGGCGGCGCCCGCACACGGCTTCCAGGTCACCTTCAAGGACAAGCAGCCCATACCGCAAGGTGAGAGCCGCACGCTCGTGTCGCAGGGAGTGGTGACGCGCGTGCACGTGGCGGCGCCCGCACACGGCTTCCAGGTCACCTTCAAGGACAAGCAGCCCATACCGCAAGGTGAGAGCCGCACGCTCGTGTCGCAGGGAGTGGTGACGCGCGTGCACGTGGCGGCGCCCGCACACGGCTTCCAGGTCACCTTCAAGGACAAGCAGCCCATACCGCAAGGTGAGAGCCGCACGCTCGTGTCTCAGGTGCTTAGGTTAACCATTATCTAATGTTTAGATCTGTTATAACGTGCTACATCACATGTTTTATATCTATAATGATGGTTTTTTCAGGTAAAATTTCATACACAACGGACCTGTCGATACGACTCAAGAACGTGCCAATAGTCACCCCCGCGTGCGACGTGGTCGCCAGCGGAGTGTCGCTGGAGCTGAAGCCCGGCACGCATCTGCTGATCGTGGGGCCCAATGGATGCGGGAAGTCCAGGTTAGTTGTGGGAAGTCCACGAGAAGTAGAGGTACGAGGGAGTGAAATGAAAAGAGTTTCTGCAACTAATTATCAAAATCAGTTAATCTGGATGGACGAAAACTTGTATTAGGTTTGGGCTAGAGAAAGATCTTCCTGTTGCAGCTCCTAATAGTCATATTTTGTTGTCAGCTTGTTCCGGATAATCTCGGGGCTGTGGCCCGTGTTCGGCGGCGAGCTGTGCGTGCCCAAGCCCTGCGAGTGCGCGCACTGCGCCGCCGAGCCGGGCGCGCCGCCGCACTGCCTCGCCAGGCCGGTCATGTTCTACATTCCGCAGAGGTCAGTGTATACTCGCCCGAGTACTGTAGCCGGCTCGTGTCTCGGGGCTGTGGCCAGTGTTAATTAATGTCATTAAGTTTCATTAACGTAACGACCCACGTTCGCAGGCCGTACATGTCGATGGGGTCGCTGATCGACCAGATCACGTACCCGTCGCGCGTGGCGGACGACGACGCGGCGGCCGAGGCGCGCGCGATGCACATCCTGCGCGTGGTGCGGCTGGACGCGTGCGCGGCGCGCCACGGCGGCCTGCGCGCCGTGTGCGACTGGCGCAGCACGCTGTCCGGCGGCGAGAAGCAGAGGATGGCGTGCGCGAGGATGTTCTACCACAGGTGAGTGCGACGCGGCCGAGGCGCGCGCGATGCACGTCCTGCGCGTGGTGCGGCTGGACGCGTGCGCGGCGCGCCACGGCGGCCTGCGCGCCGTGTGCGACTGGCGCAGCACGCTGTCCGGCGGCGAGAAGCAGAGGATGGCGTGCGCGAGGATGTTCTACCACAGGTGAGTGCGACGCGGCCGAGGCGCGCGCGATGCACGTCCTGCGCGTGGTGCGGCTGGACGCGTGCGCGGCGCGCCACGGCGGCCTGCGCGCCGTGTGCGACTGGCGCAGCACGCTGTCCGGCGGCGAGAAGCAGAGGATGGCGTGCGCGAGGATGTTCTACCACAGGTGAGTGCGACGCGGCCGAGGCGCGCGCGATGCACGTCCTGCGCGTGGTGCGGCTGGACGCGTGCGCGGCGCGCCACGGCGGCCTGCGCGCCGTGTGCGACTGGCGCAGCACGCTGTCCGGCGGCGAGAAGCAGAGGATGGCGTGCGCGAGGATGTTCTACCACAGGTGAGTGCGACGCGGCCGAGGCGCGCGCGATGCACGTCCTGCGCGTGGTGCGGCTGGACGCGTGCGCGGCGCGCCACGGCGGCCTGCGCGCCGTGTGCGACTGGCGCAGCACGCTGTCCGGCGGCGAGAAGCAGAGGATGGCGTGCGCGAGGATGTTCTACCACAGGTGAGTACGACGCGGCCGAGGCGCGCGCGATGCACGTCCTGCGAGTGGTGCGGCTGGACGCGTGCGCGGCGCGCCACGGCGGCCTGCGCGCCGTGTGCGACTGGCGCAGCACGCTGTCCGGCGGCGAGAAGCAGAGGATGGCTAAATTTAATAAAAATAAAAATAATTGGGCTCGTCCAAATATTTTCATAACGTATTCTGTTCAGTTAACGCGGCTGAAGAGTTTACCAAACATCTTTTCATTGTCAGGCCGGTGTACGCGCTGCTGGACGAGTGCACGAGCGCGGTGTCGCTGGAGACGGAGGTGGTGATGTACGAGGAGGCCATCAAGGAGGGCATCACTCTGCTGTCCATAACCCACCGCCCCAGCGTGTGGTGAGTAGGCGACATTATCTCTACGTCGTCGGTTATGTCGTAGCTGTCTTAAAAATTAACGTTACCAATCTTTTATTAACGTTCATCACGTTGTTTTTTTTTCCAATTTTATTATTAATTTTCAATTCAATAGCGCCAATCTCGATTCTCGACAGCCATAAGTGCACCACAGATTAAAGATACCCGCTGATCTACCATAGAGTTTTCAGCACGGATTTTCTATGCAGACCTGAAGGATTCATTTTCAATTGCGCAATTATTACTATTATTTTAATGTTTTATTAGGTTTTATTTTAATATTCTATAGTAGTATCAACCATAGAATGGGTTGAGTCCCAACTTTAAAACATTCATTTAAACTAACGCGCTATTTTTGTAGATGCAGTTATTTATGTTTTATTAGCTTTTGCCCGCGGCTCCGCCCGCGTTAAATTCGTTTTTTTACTAATCCCGAGAAAAAATAGAATTTCCTATTCAATGACCTTCACATCTACTTTCAGGAAAGATTGTCAAAATAATCTACCTATAGCTGTAGCTATACTGTTGAAAATTATGGTTTTTTAAATATCCCATGGGAACTATGAATTTTTCCGCGATAAAAAGTAGCCCATGTTTTAATCCGGGTTATAAGCTATCTATGTTCCAAATTTCAGTCAAATCGGTTCATTAGTTGCGGCGTGAAGGAGTAACAAACATACACACTTCTAGGTGCCTTTAAGAGAAGAGTGAATAGGCATTTTCTAGGCAAGCGCGCTCCATGCTAGACCTAATCATTGCTTTCCATCATAGGCATGATTGTCGTCAAGCGCAAGCCTATCTTCAATTAAAAAAAAAACTTACACACACACACTTACACACAAACTTTCGCCTTTATAATATTAGTGTGATTTCTGTGACCAGGCGATACCACACCCACGTGCTGGAATTCGACGGCGCGGGGGGCTGGTCTTTCCGGCCACTCGAGAAGGACGTGCCCGCCATCACGCCGAGCCTGCCCAGGATCACAGACACCGCCGAGCCAAACGACAAGCAGCCGACAATCGAGTGAACTTACCGGTTGATATGTATACCGGCTGGACCGGAAGACAGTTCTAATACAGTGATTATGATATCTCCAATTCTATATTTGCTAATTCGATTGTTCGTTCTACAGACTGACTTACAATTGGGAAGTTGACTACATTTTTTAAAAACTTACCAACCAATGCCACCTAGAGACGAGTTGCTGAACTAAAGAGACAAGCGTGATATTTCAAAAAGTCGTTAAAAGTTCTGCTATTCATCGATAGATGGCAAAACTAAAATGTGTTAGGTTATTTTCGTTACGGAATTTCTGGATTCGGTCCCCACGCTCAAGGCCCGCGATAGAAGCTATGTAATAGCTTGTTATTAATCCATTAATTCCGTTTTTTTTAGTGTTTTTTGTTGTTGATAATTCTAATTTTTAAAAAATGAACATTTTGATTTCAGTCAACTAAGTATCTAATTGTCACTTCGATTTTTAAATTTTGAATAAAAGTTAACGTGAATATAAAGGGAAATAGTACTGCTGAGTGAAATTCCAAGTTATAGGTATCCAAAATCAAATTTATGGGATTTCTTTGTTTTTAGTGAACTTTCAGGCTTATACTATATACCGGCTGGACCGGTAAAACTGAAAAAGAAACGATGTTATGTGTTTAAATATATCGAGTATATTGTTTATAAAAGACTATAACGAGAACTTTTTGGAGATCCTTTTAAAGCGTGTTTGGCATTCAACTAGCGATATTTTTCTGGCGTAAAAGGCAACGAATCTGTTGATAAAAAAACGTATTATTTTAGTTCAGTATACATTGCTGACTAGTGTGAAATATATTTAACATCAATTCATTCGTAGCCTTCAATGGACGGAATGTTTTCATTAAGTTGACAAAAAAAGAGGTTGTGTCTTAAAAAAATCTTGGACAGGATTATTGTAAGATGATCATCAGAGATTTTGTAAATAATGAGATTTTTCGAAAATATCCGAACCAAATGTTTAGTAAAAATGGATAAGGTCCTGATTTTAAGGTCATTCAGTCAATCGTCTACGTACCTATACGTATATACCAGTTTTTAGTTAAATTTTTTAAGTTTTCATTTTTGATGTAATTTTTTAGTTGGAACGTTACCTTAGCTAAAACTAATTTTAATGTTTTAATGTGATAATAAAGAATGTTTAAGCAAAAATATTTTTTCATAGGTAGGTAGGTATTCGCAATGATTTTATTAGCCTATTGTAATTATATTATTATTTAAATAATAACCAATAAATTAAGGGTAATTTAGTTTTGCATACGTTAAATTTTTAACTGGGTTCTTTGAAAAGATACAGTTTTAAGATCTAAAGTGGTTATTTATACGTTTGCAAAATTAATTTTAGTACATTATATGATGTTAGAAAATCATATGTAAAACAAACTGTATGTTAGTTTTTATAATATTCTTATACAAAATGGCTGTCTTAAAATGATTACTTTTATGTCAAACTGTCCAGAACAGATTTCAGAGTTTGTGAGTGTAAGGATTTTACAATGCTGAACTTAATAATTTCAATTGCATTTAAGTTTTAGTACGTCCTTTCATTTGATAGCCCATTTTAAAGGAGTGCATTAATAGTATTATGAAATCAATCATAGTCTTTTCCTTTTAAAGAAACTCGCCAGTTATTTTATATATGTATACAACACAACACTACAACAAAAATTGTTACATCTTTACACTGACTTAGACCTATTTATCTAAGTTTTGGACAGTAGGTAAGCTATACATATCGAATTAGGTATACTTTGTAATATAATACTCCATGCAAATTTTCTTAAAATAAAAAAAATGGGCTTACAGTAGTTTGATAACACATGCGCGACAAACTACTTATTATTTATGTAGTTAGGTACAGTAAGCGGCGTTTAAGTTGAACCTTGCGTAGAAATCATTTTTGGGGGTCAACTGAGGAGGGTGCGAGGGAAACGCGAGATGTATCTGCGCAGACGGCTGCCATTTTGGGTCAACTTAATTACCGCGTGCTTTTTTTATTATTGAAGATAGGCTTGCGCTTGACGACAATCATGCCTGGAAAGCAATTGCCTAGAAAACGCTACGACTAGACGCGTGTTATTCGTGAAATATACTTAGGTAAGTAAAGAAGTAAATTCTGTTTTTACTTTTCTTGAAATTTCAAATTACTGTGACAGAAAAATAAAAAAAGAGAATGGTATAGTAAGTGAGATAGACATTATAAAAGTATAGTTTAGTTCAAGAAGATTTGCATGGTGTAAGTATTTATTAGTTTGTGTCGTAAATTAGTGTGAATAAAATTCGATTGTACATATAAATAAGATATATTGTGAATTAATATTACAGTAAAATATGTACTATGTGTAGCAGCTACCGACAGTGATGTTTGTGGTGATAAGAATAAACGGGGTTTATATAATGTAACATGTTTGTGTATTATTTCCATACTTATATCATCTTTGTGTTTATTCTATATTGCAATCCCGTGGCAGGCCAGGTTCGCTTATCACGTAATCGAAGAAACTACAGGTAGCCGTCTCGACGTACTAATTTCAGACGGCCGTCGCGCGCCGGCTAGGTTGCACACGTTAGTTCTTGTGCGGTCTATTTTGCGCACTGCGTGCGCCCGATTACGAGGCATCCTTAGTGCGTCGAAAGGGATAAAGTTACGCGATAGAAAGAGACCACAACTAGATGCATAGCGGAGGCGGAGCCAGGCGCTATTGCGAACTGAATTGCACTTTTTTGTGTCAGCGCTAGGGTCGCTATTTCTTTAAATCATCTTGCGGAGTGAACCTTCTGTACTGTTAGGCACTTACTCAGCGTACCTATATGTAGCAATGCAACCAACCTCCCATCGGGACTCGAACCCGGAACCCCCTTGTAAAAAATATATTGTATAGAGTTAAAAAAATATTAAGTACTTTGGATATACAAACCATTAGCCGCTTCGAATAATAATAATATCGCAACTATAAATAAATAGTTTTTATTTTAATTGGCTCAATAGTAACTAGTGAGAGTAACAAAACATAAACAAACCGTTATAAGTGTATTGCTCCTTTGTATAGGAAAGGTGAAATAGACTCGAATAGTGCTAAAATGATTTATGTGTTTATTTTTTTACCTCTACAACTACATTTAGCTGATATGGGGAAAATTTAATTTGTTAGGTTATAAATATAATAATATTCAGTCACATGGGCATTGACTTACTATCTCAGGACCCCGGGTGTAATAAAAAATTCACGAAAAAAGTGTCCCGGAGAATACCTATATATAAACGAGCGTATGTGTATTTTTATAATCAAACTAAAACTGTGTAATTTATGTCTTAAACCATTATTATACAGCCTAATTTTATTTGCAACTATCCGAGTAGCTATAGTGCGATTCTCTCCCTTTTCGCGTTTTATCTCTCTTTCGGTTCGGACACAGGACACTTTTTATCGCTGATCCGTCATCCTTAGACCTTAGTATTATAGTATATCTATAGTCACATGCATAGTCTATTGCATACCATTAAATAATATACAATAAGGTACTGATGTACATAATTTAAGTATTGGACTTAGCTTTGCATAGATTTAATAAGTAACTGTCAAAAATATGTAGAAAATCAGGGTAACTGTACCATTGAAGAAGGATTTTTGGAATGATAGGAAATATGGTTCCGACTTATCACGAGATCTCATTTCGAAAGGAACAAGTGCCTTGTTCCTTGCCAGTTCTTCTCGGTGCAAACCTGCTTTCCGAACTTCGCGGTAGAGGTGACTATGAGCATGTAAGTTAGGTCTCTGTGAAAAATAAAAGATTTTCATTTTCATTTTCAGTGAGTAGCTAATAAATAGTGTTTGAGACAATGTTTGAATGCCTATACAAATAAAAAAAAATACATAAGAGATCACTTTTGGTTTGGTAGACCTCCTACCAGGTGGACTGGCGACATCAAGTATCGCCCGGAATCGATTAGCGATTACTGGCGTCGCTGACAAAATAACTGGCGTGACGATACACTGAAATTAAATCGATCAAATAACAAAAAAGTTCATCAGAAATATTTTTAAAATGCTTATAAAATATTTCTGATTAGACAGAGATAGCGATATTGAATTGTGACGTCATACGAGTAGGTACCTTACTAATACCATTGTAGCTTCGTGCGGCTCCATACAAATATTCGTTTTGCGAGAAATGGATAGAAGTCGACCCTCCCAGCTCCCACTCCAAAATTAAAATGCCTCTAACTTTGTAAATAATATGATTTTAATATTCTTTCAGTGTTCGTCATTATTTTAAATCCTATTTTATGATGAAGTAATATTTTTTTTCAACTTCAAAAGTAGTGTAATACCTACCTAATTTACGCAGCGATCATTTAACTAATACCTACTAAGTCCAGCAGAGGGCGTCCATCTTCTTCTGAAATTAAAAAGTAATTCTTCGCTAATCAGCTCTGAAATGAAGAAGTTACTAGAAGTTAGCTCTACCTATATTTACCTATCTAATATGTAGGTAGCAACGCTTTCCACTGTGGCAATTAATTAAATTACGATTGATAATAGAAGTTGTCACTTGTCGGTAGAGTGTTGATCCCGGCAAAAATAAGTTACTTATCTGAGAGTCAGGGTCGACGAACTGGCCAATTCCTAGAGGCTAATATACTGGATTTGGGTCAGAAATCAAAACTCTGAAGACTTTGCGAGTAACGGTTATTTTTCTGCTAGAAATAGCGCGGCGATTTGAGAGGACCTCAGAATCGCTTACCCTTAAAATCTTTTTAGAAAGAATGGTAAATTGAATTGGATGAATTATTTATTTAACTACATTTCATTAGTAAGGTTTAGGTTCAGTTACGTTTGAAGCGCAGTGTTGGCAGACCTCCGACCAGGTGGAGTGACGACATTAAAAGAGTCTCGGGAAGGCGCTGGATACAGATGGCGCAGGACCGTGCGGGCTGGAAAGCATTGCATGAGGCCTTTGTCCAGCAGTGGACGTCCGTCGGCTGAAACGAACGTTTGAAGAATGAAGGCCTAGAAGACTAGAATTAAGTACCTAATACTAAATAGGTTAAGAAATTCGACCGGGAACGGTTTTATGGTTTCCTTTCCAAAATGGTAAACTAAAGGAACCATTTATATTCGCCCGCCCTTATACAGACGGTTAAGTATTCAGTATAATTACCTATTGAAGCTATCGATATGAAACTAATATTTAGGTGTACCTACCTTCCTATACTTACTTAGGTATATGTAGGTATAGTATAATTTAAAAAAATTAGTTTCTTTAAAAAAAGGAGAAAATCGGATGTTTTAAATTGCAATGTAAGAGGACTACTTACACCAAATAATAAAAAAATATATATAGGGTATCTTATAGAAAGGTAGATCCTGTAGATTGTACGCATTTTTATTTGTTGACGACCGAATGGCGTTGCGGTAGCCAACCTGCCGTCTGCGTCGGAGGTCGTGGGTTCGATTCCCACTACTGGTAAATGTTTGTGTGATGAGCATGAATATTTTCCAGTGTCTGGGTGTTTTTCAATATATTATATTTATGTATATTAATATGTATGTATATTTATCAGTTATCTAGTACCCGTAACATAAGATAGCGCTTACTTTGGGGCTAGATTGCGATGTGTGTAATGTCTTGATATATATTTATTTATCTTATTATTATTGGTCCCGTTTACCCTTTGGGTACGGAGCCCTAAAATCTTTAACTACTCCTTAGTTAGAGGCACTAGGTAAGCATACCTACAGGCGTTTACTGACCACAAAAAAATGTTCGCCGGTCATGTAACATCTAACACGTGACGTTTAGGTGATCGGCCTTACCAAGCACCCACCTACTACCTACCTACCTACCTTTTGACGACCTCCCTGGCGCAGTGGCGGCGCGCTCGGATTCGAGTAAGAGGTCGCGGGTTCGATTCCCACCATGGGCCACTTTGGAATTTTATAATTTATAAATTGGCTCAGTCTGGTCTGGTGGGAGGCTTTGGCCGTGGCTAGTTACCACCCTACCAGCAAAGACGCACCGCCAAGCGATTTAGCGTTCCGGTGCGATGCTGTTAGAAACCGTTAGGGTAAATTTACTTACCCTTCCAAGTTAGTACGATAACATCTTAGGCTGCATCATCACTTACCATCAGGTGAGATCGCAGTCAAGTACTTACTTGTATAGATTTAAAAAAATTGGTTGCCTGTAAAGTCGGTTTACTGACGATAGTTGAACGTGACAACGTCTTCTTTGTCGCTCGTTCCGCGCTCAGAGCGAGGCAACGCCGCATGAGCGAGGTAACGCCGGTAACGCCGGATGAGTCATGTTTTTTCGTGCGTGCAACCGGCTCTATCGAATTATAAGACGTTGTCACGTCAAAAAAATACCTCTTTACTTACCTATTACGATCATGCGACGAAATCGTAGAAATGAGCGTAAAACCCTAAAAAATGTGAACAACAGCGCGCGGGCCGGCGTATCACGAGGGTCCATTGTCCAAGAGCGACACTTCTTGACCTCCGAGAGATATATACTCACGTGCACAGACTAGAGGAAAACGTAGACAGACAATTGCAGGTTTTGCAGCAATAAGTGAAGCAACCTTGATACAAAAGTTAGTGGGCGCGGGTCGTAAACAAGGGTGTGAAAAAAGAAACACAAATTCTTCGCGTAATTGTGTAACACGTATTATTTGTAGCATCTTTTACACCCAATGTTGTTATTGTAACCGTTTCAACGGTGCCGTCCGTAATTTCGGTCTTCGTCAAATCTTCGTGGCGACCCTAAAAGAGGTAGCATGCTGCACAACTCACAAGCCCTGTCAAAATTACCGGTTTATTCTTATTTTATTGTATTAAATTTCTACAACAATATAGTGTATATGTACATACCTATGCATTATGCACATAAATGATCAGTTGGATGGTGTATATATTTTGTAAATATTAATACCTCCACAAGAAGTTTAATGTAAATGGCATCTCAACTTAACCATTTTTTGGCCCATTTCTAAATCTTGATGAAAATTCTTAGGTACTAATTTTAAATGGGTTTGGTCTCTATTTGGTACCATTTAAATGCTAAGACCTTTTTAAATAACCGAAGAAATTTTCAGTATTTTTCCAAAACTTGGCCTGACTGATGAATCTGTTTGCGTTTCAAGTCGGGTTTTCACTAAAATTTTTAAAAATTACTAATTTTTATAACATTTGTAAGTGAGCAGGCATATCACCTGTCTTTAGTGATCCATTTAAAGTAATCTGCCGCCAATGAATATTCACAGCACTACGGGAACAACCAAAGCACTACCAAAGCTTGAATAACCCTTTACGCTTTTAGAGGACACTGCAGGTAATCGGCTTCATCGGACCTATGTAATATGCCTTTCTATATTTCTCCTCGAGTCTTTGCCACTTCTAGTAGCGAGTAGCAACCGAGATCACCGGAACATCCCTGGCATAACTTAAAGCATATATATAATTAGTAAGCATCGCCCGCGTGGTCAGTCGCGGCCGGCACGCCTGCACGCATGTGTGCCGCTGTCTCCTCTCCATCACGTGTCCGCAAGCCGCCGCGATGTTGCGAGTGCTGTACGTGATCATCCTCAGTGTGAACATCACCAACTGGCTGAACGCGGGTGTTAGCGCGAACTGTGTGAACGCGGAGCTCAGTGTACGGGAGCTCAACGATGTGAGACTGGAGTTCGTGAAGCAGCAGATCCTCAGGAAGTTGCGGCTGACGAGGAAGCCCGCTGTCGCCGTTCCGGTGAACAGCCTGCCCATGCCGGTGGCTCAAGGGCAGACCCTGAGTCAGGGGACCGACAAACCGCCGGAGTTCGACGATTATTACGGAAGGACTGAGCAGAAGATCATTTTTCCCGTCGAAGGTAAGGGTCGAGGAAAATCTGTAATGTACTTTTGAAGTGGAAACTTTTTTTAATTCTCGGGTGTTACACTGATCCACAATGTTACCTCTGCATACTAAAATCAAAATATCTTTATTTCACATAGGCCTAACGTACAGGCTCTTGTAAAACGTCAGTATGATATTTGTCGCGATGTATGGTGATAACTACAAGTCGACTTAGAACTAAGTTTACGAGGGTTCGAAGAAGCCCACATTACTGCGAAGATCTGTTGTGTAGTATTATAATCTTTTTGGATCTTACATTATAGATGAATTATGCAAGTTTTCACTTCTGTCAACACTCCCACTTCCCAGAGCACCACGTCTTTTGACGTGACAACGTCTTATAAATCGATAGAGCCGGCTGCACGCACAAAAAACATGACTAATCCGCCGTTACCGGCGTTACCTCGCTCGCGTTACCTCGCTCTGAGGCGTTCCATGTAAGGCTTAAAGTGCAAGCGAGAGTTGTCACGTTCAACTATCGTCAGTAAACCGAAAAAAAATTGGTTGTCTACCAATTTTTTTTCCAAAGAACGATCAAATGAGCAAGTTGACTATAAAGTATTCTATAGACGAAAGTTCAAAATCTGTAAACCCTTTTTTACAAATTCTTTCACCTATGAAAAGCTATGTTATTATTTTATCAGCAAGTCTCTAATAATTACATTGAATACTTTTTAACCTGGTAAATAAACCGCCCGTAGGTATAAGTTTCTTACATTTCTTACTGATCTTTGGCATTGTAATAATTGTCGATATTTTTTGGAAATTCTTTACGATATGGGTTTGTAGAGATTTCTGTTGACAATCGACAAACATTAATTATAAATTATACACAAGTCACATAGAGTCCGTACTTATAGTAAATGTAGACTCTACCTGATCATTACACTTTCTTATCTCAATAGTAATTATAATTAACTCATGTGCATCGTATGAAGTAAAATATTTGTGTTCGTGTGTGTGTGCGTGTGTATGTGTGTTCGCTTTATCACATGTGGATGCAATTATAGCTACTCGTACTCACTGATACATATTTTACACTTACGAGGAATTGTGTGTAAACAAATTGACATTGTTGTATTTTTTCCAATATTGATATTTTATGTACGTTAGTACCTACTAAACATTAGTTTTGCGCTTTTATACTGATAAAAACTCGGAGAAATATAATTTACTACGGTCTAGCTTAGTGATAACACACATAAATAAAATAATAATAATAATAAACGGTACATAATTAAAATAATTACCATACTGTCGCGTTCACGCACGCGCTACGTGGAGCGTAGCGTTGCGGCTACGACTCGTAGCACCTTTACTGTGGTTTTGGGCTACGGTAAGTAGTGAAATGAAAAAAGAAATAAGAGTAGATGGTTAAATATGTATAATTACATGTATATTAGAAGGGCATTTTACTTATACTTGCAAACATTTACTTCATACAGACAAAACAGTAATTATTTCAGACGGAAATGTACGGAGATAGCTGAAACTCCGTTTGGCACGGTTCTACTGTGATTTTCACACGGTTTACAGTTAGCAATTTACTTTTAAATTCAAAAAAGATTAAGTGCATTCAGTTCGCACTACCATCGTAGAGTTTTCAATTTTCATAAGGCATTTTTCATTTTCATTTCATCATAGGTGAAACCGCAGGCGAAAAATTTTTTTTGAATAGGTAGTTAGGTTAAAAGTACTAATCGCACCGATTGGTCTCGATTGAAACGTATTCGTAACCATTCTTTTTATTTCTTATTAGACTTCTGCATTCTTTCTCCTTATAAATTGTATACTATTGATATTGTAACAATTATGTTTCAAAACTAAAATGTACGACCTACGAAAATCAATGAAGTTTAAGTGTAGCGGAGAACAAGTACGACAATTTTCATAAGAGTGACTAATGCCGAGTTACACGAAACCAATTCAAATATTTAAGTGGTACTTAGACTAATTTAATCGTAATCAATGTCAAAAAATGCACGTAATTTTGACATTTCTCGCGATTAAATTAATTTAAGTACTTAGCAATTAAATTTTTAAGTTTATTTCGGGGTAAATCGCACGAGTTAATACTACAGATCTGGGATGTAACTTTATAATTAGATACTTGTACTAAGAAATGCATTGACATCTAATAACTGTTATGTCAAGATCAAAAAGGTCGCCAGCTGGAGTGTGATGTGACGATCTAGATATGTTATAGAACTTCCGCGTATCTACTCATTACGATATCATTAATTCATTATTAACAGTTTATTATGATACTCTACTAGGCTGGGTAGGTAACAAAATACCTATGCAAAGTTTTTTTTACAATTTTTGTTAACATTAAAAACCAGTGACTTAGGTCTCTTGTATGAAGACGACCCCATTGCCACTATAACTAACAGGTATTGTCTGTTATAAAATAAATCAACGTATATTTCAGACGTTTCGATACATAAAGTTGTTGTTACGTGATAGGTTTTTCGCAAACCCCGCGGGAGCCATGGGTTTTCCTTTAAGGTAGCTTAGGTGTCTATAATTTAAATTGCAGCTAAATTAGTAATTTTAGCGTAAAAGGGCAACAAATATGCCCATGCACAAACTATTAGTGTGATAATTTTTAGGGTTCCGTACTCGAAGGATAAAAAGGTACCCAGATTAAGAAGGTATTACGGAGACTTCGCTGTCTGTCTGTCCGTCCGTCTGTCTGTCACTAGGCTGTATCTCTTAAACCGTGCGATAGCTACAGACTTGAAATTTTCACAGATGATGTATTTCTATTGCCGCTATAACAACAAATACTAAAAAAAAAATAATAATAAGTGGGCTCCCATACAACAAACGTGATTTTTGTTGCTTGTTTTTGCTCGATATTTAATAACGATAAAAGCTAGACGCTTCAAATGTTCACATGAATATTTGATTATATTATATTCCCTTAAAATAAATAGCAAATTATAAAAAAATATAATTAAGGGGGGGGGGGGGGGGGGCTCCTATAAAACAAACATGATTTTTTTGCTCGTTTTTGAATTTGGTGGGCAGGGGTGCTTAGTATATTTTAATATTTAGGTAGTATTGAGAATTGATGTTTTGATATTACGGAATCCTCAGTGCGCGAGCCCGACTCGCACTTTACCGATTATTACGGATTGGCAACTTCAATGAACTTGACTCAAATCTAAACTAAGTACCTAATATAGTATATCTGTAGATTGTAGGTATACGACGTTGCAATCTTGGAGACACGCGCGTTCTGCGCTCTTGGCGTGGAATTAAAATTACGTTCAAAGTCCAAAAGGCATTTTTACGAAAATAAGCAAAAATTCCAATCAATACGTGGTATGTAGTACACACTTGCTAGCATGTGATACGGTCCAAGGTGCAATCCGAATTCAGTTGAAAAGGTTAACAGGCCATTAGTGAATGTATGTTGAGTTACCTTAAATTTCATGATGCTAGTAATTCTTGCATCATACAAACTGATAAATAAATAATTTATATTACGCTCGAGTAAACGTACCTACCTAGGTAAATTACTTATGTAAGTAAATGTTTTATGGATAACAAGAAAAGCCAATTTTATTTCTAGTTGTAAAGATTTCTTTAACTTTAGAAGCAAAAAAAACTGGTTGTCCACAGTTAATTGCACTAACCAAAATAAGGTGTTCCTAGAAATTATTGGACTATTTCGGGTAGACAACTCCCTCGGGAACCATGGAGTTTTCTGGGTTAAAACGTAGCAAATGTTTTAATCTATCTCCATTCCAAATTTCAGCCAAATCTATTCAGTAGTGGCGGCGTGAAGGAGTACAAACATACACACAAACTTACACCTTTAAGTGCAATTGTCGTTAAAAAAAGAGTGAATACTTGTGCATTTTTTAAGCAACGCGCTCATGCTTTCCGTTAGGCAGCGCAATCCTTTCGACAGTAAAAAGCAACAAAATAAAAAGACAAAATACCTATATAGGTAGAGGCTTAATCTCCTACTTTATCACTTCAATCCATCGCTGGCTTGTGGCTTCACACAATCCTCTTAGGACTTATAAAATGGCAGTTAACCACGTGTAATAGATTACTTGTATGGTATATACCTGTTACCATCGAATCGATGCCTGTTACCCTTTAAACGCGTTCAGCGTTTTCTCCAGTTAAAACTAGTTTTTGCTAAATGACTTTGTGAAAACTAGAATTAACTAATATTCGTAATTGAATATCAGTTAAAACTTGTTCTGACTAGACAAAATCCGTTTTTAACCTAAACTATCCAAACTAACGAAACTTAATCTAACCTAACCTAACCTACTGCGTTAGTTGTAAGTTCGGATCTGTAACGTCTCTGGCGCTGCGGCTTTCGCCCTTGTAGCAAAGCTTAGGCACCCATGGGCGCCGCCAGGATTTCTTTCAGGGTATAGTGCCTAAACTGTATCTACAGTATTATACCGGTAGCATACCTACTTTATCTTCGTGCTTGGCAACGATTTACATTATAAATCCTATCCTTTAGCATATTTTAAAGATTCATATTTTAAGTGAGAGATATCAAGACGGTATATCGCTGACATTTGACTTCACTACTTTCAATATTATTCATCTAACTATTAAGAAAAAAAATCATAACACAACACTCTTGTATCACGATGCCTATATTTTTTTTCACGGATTGTTTAGGAAATGAGTCGTGGGGGGTCGTGGGGTCATCGCAGACCCATCTCTGTGACCCTGAGCACGTGGGCTCCCTGTGCTCAGACGGGGAACTCGATAAAAAGGCATTATTTGGTTAGTGCACGAGCGTATCATCGCGAATATTGAGATAACCTCACGTTTAGATAGCACGGCCTACATTATACTGCGCCGTACTTCTATAGCTACCTATTTGCTTGGCATTTTTGTGTGTACCTATAACCTACCTGTGTCTAGGTGAAGGAAAACTCCACTAAACCGATTTTGGACGTCCAATGGGTTCTTTAATAAGGAGTAATAGGGAGGAGGATTTGCTAGTCCCGTAGGTCATTGAAAAACATTCCCAATGTAGTAGGGTATCTCGAGCATCGCCGCAAGGTGGCTAGCCTGTAGGTATTTTATAGGATGTATTTCGGAGAGTGTGCACAGATGCTGTTCGACCTGGTTCTTCCATCTCATTTTACCAGCACACCGCAAGACACCACACCGCGTGGCATAAGAGGCGAAGCGGCTTGGAACACAGAGAATTTATACTGCGGACTGCGACGACGCGAGGAGATTTCGTCATTGTATCGTCCTGCCCCAGAATGGGGAGAGTGAGCCCATAGGGACAAGGAGCGAGAGGAAACAACTTGTATAGGGAGTCAAGAAGGCGCCCCGGGAACACGCCAAGAGCAAGTACCGAACTGGCGCCCTCCCGCGTTTCGGCCTCCATAACCGTGAGGTTGATTGGGCCATGGGTGGTGCAGGGTTGTCCCTACATCGCATGACAACGGGCGGGCATTCATCCTTATGTCGTCAATGTATCACCAGTGCGTAAAAAGCGGTTCGCTTTGTCCTTTCTCATACGCATGGCGAGGTTTGGAATGCTCTCCCGAAATCTGTGTTTCCGGACCCAGTCTGCCTCTCATGTGGTGGCGAGTTCCTGCCTGTGTCTGTCTGGTGGAAGCTTCGTCGATAGCTAGTTAGTCTAGTACCCTATCAGCAAAGACGCACCGCCAAGCGGCTTCGCGTTCTGGCGCAATGCTGTGTAGAAACAATTTTTTTTTGTCCCAGCTGTGGGACATAAAAAGAAATTAAGACGATATATACCTATTATACTTTCCTATTTATTGAATTACATCTAGGACCTCGTGATCTGGAGTCGGACATGCTCTCCACTACACCAAAGAGTCCGATCGTTTGTTCGCCATATGGCATTTTGCGATTCGTTATAAAGGTAGAAATTGAAAGAAATAAGTACTTACAAAAATATCTGAAAATGATTGCTAAGTTGGTCACATGACCTCTGCGCATTCCAATTTTTTTCCAAACCTACAATTTTTGAATTTTTTTCGCACGAAAGCGGTGCAACAGCCATCTTAAAAAACACATAGATGGGACACATGCAGGCGAGAGCTACAGACTACGGACCCAGACTAGCTCGTCCTGAGTAGGTACGTACATTGTTCCGGGATGAACATTTTGAGACACCATTAGATACCGGTTATCTGGGGTGAGGTGTCGACCTTTTTTAACAAATAAATAATTAGAGCTGGGGTCGAGTTTATCTCGTAGGCCTTTAGTCTGCACTCGGCGTCTGCGTGATCACTGATCACTGATCGACCGCCTAGAATACCTAAAATTCAAAAAAATCAAAAAATATTTATTTCACATAGGCCTAACTTACAAGGCACTTGTAAAACGTCAACAATATATTTTGTTACATAATATTATGTACGGTGATAACTACAAGTCGACTTAAAACTAAGTTTACGAGGGTTCCAACGCGCCCTGCACTGAGAAGAAGCCCACAACAAACTCAGCCGGGTTTTGTTTTCGGTTATCACCACTTCACGAAAGCTCTTAAAACTAGTTGAGCTAGTAATTATAATACAGCAGTTCATTCACTCCCAAGGATTTGATTCATGTAAATAATCCTTAATAGTATAGTAAGCTCATCATCAGCATACTATACTCAGAAGGTTGAACATGTGTGGCATAGAAATGCCCATATTGAAAGGACAGCTCAGGTGGTGTGGGCATTTGTTAAGCATAGATGACGCCAGATTACCAAAAACAGTTTTTACTCGTATGGCAAGAGAAAGTCCGGTAGGCAATACTTGCACTACAAAGATGTCCTGAAAAGAAATCTTATTGCACGTAAAATATCTTCGGACACGTGGGACCGGGTCGATAATTTTTAAAACCAAAAAAATTAATAGTAGGATGAAACCCATTAGAAAAGGAGGGCAATATTATAAAAATGAAAGGAAAAATAATTTACGGACGATCTGAGGTCGGGAAGGGGATGGGGGTGAGTTTTTAAGGGTAAAAAACGGTTTTTCTCGCAATTCAATTCGCAGTTCAATTTCCGGCAAAACTAAAAGGCCTATGGAAAAAAGTCAAAAGGCAAAATTGTAGGTAATAAAAAGATCTAAAACTTTTGACGTTACACTTTTTTCACATAACCTCAAAATTTGTGTGAAAAATTCAAAAAACCAAGTTTTCTGCCTGGAAGAAATCGCTATGTAGCGATAAGGCCGCCAAGTTGTACTCCTAAGTTTGTGTTTTCATTATTTATTCTTTTTTTATATTTTTATTCTGTGGTGTGCAATAAAGTGATACGATAGAAACAAAAAAATTGTATTGTATGGCTTGAACGAAACACATCACGAAACAGAATTAAATCTGCATCAACGAATAGTAGGTATTTTTGGTGACATCTTGAACATTAACCTTGTTGGATATATTGAGGAAATAGCTCGGATAGGGAAAAAAGGATTCCGTAGACCGATAGTTATCGAGCTGATTAGCAAAAGAATGACAAAATACATTATAAATAACGGCCGATCTTTTAAAAATACAGGATTTGCTATATCCGAGTATCTAACAGGCGATTCGCTGAAACAAAGAAATGAGAGGAGAGAAAAATACATGAGTGCCAAAACAAGCGGAAAGCATACAGGAATTAGTGGGAATAAGATCTCTGTGAATAATAGACCATCCCATCCATCACGACCAAGCGACGATACACATAATATCACTCAACATAGCCAACACCAGACTACAATAACAGTACCAGCAGAAGAGCAGAGCACCACGCCTATACAAAACAATCAAAACAACCCAAAAACTGCAAATAAGACATTTCGGAACTGATTTTAAAATTCTTATACAAAATATGCAAAGTTTAAAAAACAAGGCCCAAATTTTAAGCACCTTCCTAGACCACCATAAAATACACATTGCTTGCCTATGCGAAACCTGGATATCGGAATGTCAAAAAGATTTAATTCATATTAAAAACTACGAGTTTGCATCTGCCTTCTACAGAAAGCAACGACAAGGAGGTGGAGTCGCAATATTGGTGCTGGACGGCATAGAATACGTAGAACGGAAAGATATTGCGGAACTCTCCATAGAGTACGTCATAGAATGCTGTGCTATAGAACTACCGATCCTAAACATAATTCTTGTTAGCATATATAGGGCTGATCGTGAAATTGAGGTCTTCTTTAAATTTCTCGAATTACTTCTCGAAAAAATTAAATCAAAATTATGTAACAAGCAAATAATTATAGCAGGCGACTTTAATTTAGACGCACTTGCCACACCGAAGTCAAAAAATTACCAAACCCTATCAGACATAATGCTACAATATAATCTCATACAAATCATTAACCTTCCAACTAGAGTGACGAAATCAACATCCACATGCATAGATCTATTATTCACAAATTACAAAGCTAATCAATTTAAGGTAGAAGATCAGGGAATATCCGACCACAAAAGTATAATATACAAAGCAACTTACAATAGTAGTAATAAGCATACAAACCAAAACCAGAATATAAGTACGCGAAAACGAAATTTTAATAAGAAAAATATTAATAAATTCAAACAAGCCTTAGCTGAAACGGACTGGAACAGTATTATTATAAAACGAAACAACGTAAATCAAAACTATGAAAACTTTCTAGAACACCTGACAAATATTTTAAATAAATTTATACCTAAACAGAAAATAAAACTAAGATCCTGTAATAAAAAAATTCTGACAAAAGGTCTCAAAAAGTCATGCAAACATAAAAGACTCCTAAAAATTCTAATAAACCAGACTAACAGTAACATCTTAAAACAATACCACAAAAAATACAGTAAATTGCTAAGAAATTGCATTAAAACTTATAATAAAACGATGAATATTAAAAAAATGGAAAAGTCACTTAATAAAACAAAAACGATGTGGAATATAATTACAGATATAACCAATAAAAATACAAAAACTACTACTAAAAATATGTCATTACAAACGGAGAATCATACAGTCATCGAATCATCTCAAAAAGTCGCCGACACATTCAATGATTACTTTATCAGCGTTGGCAAGCGCTCGCCTAGCGGCGGAACAGCCGGGACTCGACTGACAGCGACATCTACGAACATCAACAGCCACAGCAGTTGCGCGAGCGCCACCGCCGCGCACGAACCGCCCCTTAACTCGATGTTCCTATCGCCTGTCACGCACAAGGAAACTTATGACATCATTCGTAACCTACAAAACAAACGCAGCTTCGGCGTAGACGACATACCTATCACACTAATTAAGACGTGCATTAACCAATTGACATCACCCTTGACATTTTTAATAAACCAATCTTTTGACGAAGGCTACTGTCCAGATAAATTAAAAATAGCTAAAATACGACCAATTTATAAAAAAAACGGCTCACCACTTGACATGTACAATTATAGACCCATAGCGCTGCTACCATCTTTCTCCAAAATATTCGAAAAAGCGATATGCAACCGCATCTACCAATTTTTAGAAAAATTTAATATACTGGACGAACATCAATATGGATTTCGGAAAGCTAGGTCTACAACCCTTGCAGCGTATAACTACATACAATATATAATTGAATGTATGCAGAAAAAGAAATATGCAGTAGGACTGTTACTTGACATGACTAAAGCCTACGACAAAGTATCGCATAATATATTATTAGATAAGTTATATAACTCCGGTATTAGAGGGAACGCGCACAAATGGCTTAAAACGTATTTGAAAGACAGGGCACAGTTTGTAGAGATACATCATTTTGACAAAACAACACACGAAATACATACGGTACAGTCTAACACTCTCATTAGCAACTGGTCAATACCGCAGGGAAGTGTGCTTGGCTGTACCCTGTTCTTAGTGTACATAAATGAATTACCTAAATGTCTGGACACTGATTGCAAAGTAGTAATGTTTGCAGATGATGTATCTCTGCTTACAGAATGCACCGATACTGACGAATGCGAACTTCGTATAACAAAAAATCTTCAATACACTCAAAACTGGCTTAAGCAGCATAATTTAGAAATGAACACTAATAAAACCAAACTTATCCAATTCAGACCATTTCAGAAAAAACCTTTAAACTTAGAGAGCCTGTCAACAAATATACGTATAGGGGAGGTGAATGACTTTAAGCTCCTTGGTTTCACCATAGACACCTACCTGAGCTGGAAACAGCATGTGCAGAGTGTGAGGACTAAGCTCTCGCGGTTTGTATTCGCCCTGAGCATTCTTAAGGCGAATACAAATTACGAAACTGCGCTGTCTGCATATTATGCATATGCTTATTCTTTGCTTAGGTATGGTGTAATCCTGTGGGGCCAAAGTACCGACGTAGGTGACTTATTCGTATCGCAAAAAAAATGTGTTCGGATACTTGCAAACATTAAACGACGCGACTCTTGCAGACCGCATTTTGTCGAGAAAAAAATCCTAACTTTAACCTGTATATATATATTGGAGGCAGCCCTTTTTGTTAGAAAAAATATACACTTATTTGAACTCTTAGACAACACGAATCATAGAGAAACTAGAAAAAATAAAAAGTTAGCCCTGCCATACTATAACTCGAACACAATAGCGAAAATTAGTCCATATTACAGAACCATAATTATTTACAATAAAATACCAAGAACTATTACAGATGAAGTGAAAGAAACATTATTTAAAAGCAAACTGAAAGACTGGTTGACAAAAAAATGTTTCTACAGCATAAATGAATTTTTAAATGAGTAAATTTAAACTGACCTCAGTTTCACGACATCCAACTTAATATTAATAAAAACATATGATTATTTGTATTAATGTATAAAATGACTTTTATCTGGGGAAAAAATGTTTAGATTTAAGTATAATTTGCCACGCCCTGACAGGGCATTTTGACTGTATATATGGATTATGTGGTCATGTATGCAAAGAAAGAAATAAAGAAATAAAGTGTTTATCTAAGTATCTATCTATCTATCTATACTTGAGGAGCCTTCAGGTTAAAGCAGCACCTGTGGCTTTACAGAGTAAGCTACCTACTTAATGTGCGTTTGTTTTAATTAACTTACGTACTTAGTATGAAGAAAGTATTATGAGGAAATTTAGGTTTACCTGAGCAATCTCCTTACCAATTTTCCCGAAGATAAGTATACCTTTGAGGAATACGGTAGGTACCTATTTCATATAAAACCTGCAAATCAATAACATACCAACGGAAGAAGATCGAACCCACAACCTATGGGTTTTAGTCCTCTTCTTAACCTATGAGCGATTGATGTCGGTTCTTGTTATCATTAAGTAATTAACGTAAATTTGGCCACCGAGTTATAGGCAATAATAATTACAATTGTTTATCAATATCATCAAACTGTTATTATAAAAATGTATGTATGATTGTCACTTACTTCAAAAAAAATTGCTGATAACAACCAAAAAATTATTAGTTAATTATTGTAGTTCTCATTAAATTCAGACTGCCTACTGTTTCCTTAATTACATGTAGGTATCTTTATTATAAATGATCTTACAGATCTTACCTATTGCAAAAATTACTTAATTACATGCCTATTTTATTAAATTATCTAGGTATTTACTTTACTCCAAGCACGTGAAAAACGTGTGATAATATTTAATTGCAAAGTAAGTTGATTGACTAATTGGCCGGTAAAAATAATTGTCATATTTTTACAACAAAATAACCAAAGACTTTAGCTACCACCGTGGTGTCAGTTATTCTATCATGAAGCAGTGTCTTGACTCTAGGGCGCCGTAGCCGTCGAAATTGTTGGGCAAAATGATAACCTAGGAACAGCTGCCTGTGCCAAGTAACTTAATATAGCGTTACATCGCGACGTATAGAAATTGAACAAAATTAAAGTCAAAAGTCAAAAGTCAAAATATATTTATTTCACATAGGCCTAACTTACAAGGCACTTGTAAAACGTCAATAATATTTGTTACATATTATTATGTACGGTGATAACTACAAGTCGACTTAAAACTAAGTTTACGAGGGTTCCAACGCGCCCTGCACTGAGAAGAAGCCCACAACAAACTCAGCCGGGTTTTGTTTTCGGTTATCACCACTTTACAAAAGCTCTTAAAAACTAGTTGAGCTAGTAATTATAATACAGCAGTTCATTTACTCCCAAGGATTTGATTCATGTAAATAATCCTTAATACTATAGTAAGCTTTATTAACGAGCTTTCGTTTTACAGCGACTTTGAACTTATTGAGGGATAAGTTTAACATTTCAATAGGAAGTTTGTTGTAAAAGCGTATCCCATTGCCTTTAAATGATTTATTTATTTTAAAAAAAATGTAAGCCAACTGTCGCTATACAGTGTGAGTCTTCATAATGTGCACATATTGGAATGAGGGAAACTATGCTTAATTTTATCGACGGACAACGTATTAAAAAAAATCTAAAATTTTTTTTTATATTTTTTTGGAATTTTTAAAATTTTTGTTTGCTGCTATGACCCTTGTGTAAACAAAACAGTGTAACTTTTAAACTAAATGATCTATCACGATGAATTAAACTTATTAATGATTGGAAGTAACGGTCCGTCCTCAAGAAATGAAAATTGTGGAAAAAAATTACCCCTAATGGAAAATACACGTGTTTTTAATAAAATTTCTGTTTTTATTTTCACTAATTTTTACAATTACTTATCGTAAAATTTCTCAATAAAATGCCCCCATTGTGTGCCTTTTTATTACTTTAACTTATTCCTCATCGTATTAGCTACCTAATGGTAAAAATTGCATACTTATAACTCAATTCTAACATTTCTTATCAAGTGTTAAAGAAAGGCCTAGGACACGGCTACGCACTAATTATTGAGACTGTAGATAGCACGTAGAACCCTCCTTAGGAAAACAATAACTTGCGCGTTTGGAGTGCTATTTTTGAACAGTTAAAAAGAAATGTTAGGATTAAGTTACAAGCATGCAATTTTTACCATTAAGTAGCTAATACGATGAAGAATAATTTAAAGTAATAAAAAAGGCACACAATGGGGCATTTTATTGAGAAATCTTACGATTATTGTAAAAATTAGTGAAAAAAAAAACAGAAAAACACGTGTATTTTCCATTGAGGGTAATTTTTGCCACAATTTTCATTTCATAAGGACGGACCATTACTTCCAATCATTAATAAGTTTGATTCATCGTGATAGATCATTTAGTTTAAAAGTTAAACCGTTTTGTTTACACAAAGGTCATAGTAGCGAACAAAAATTTTAAAAATGCCAAAAAAATATAAAAAAAATTTTTAGATTTTTTTAAATACGTTTTCCGTCGATAAAATTAAGCATAGTTTCCCTCATTTCAATATGTGCACATTATGAAGACTCGCACTGTATTGACACTTGGTGATGCTCAGCTAAGCGTCACTCAACGTCAAATCGGACACGTTTTTTTGAATTTCGTTCCATTTCTTTCCATTTCTATACGTCGCGACGTAAGCTTTTTGTCACTTGGCTCAGGGGACAGATGTCTCAGGATGATGAGTGACTACATCGTACGATATTGCAGTGCAAAGTCGTAGAACGCACAGCGTCTGACAGCAGTATACGTCAGTGCCCTGGCGTAAGTAGGTATAACTTAACCATCTTCTTTGTCTTTTATTGTTTCGTATATGTAGATTGATGAATTTAATATTTTAACGATTCTCTGTAGCCTAAATTATATTGTCTCTATTCTCTATATCCTCTAAACTAATGAGATCACGCGAGATCCTTGTGATTGTAGTAAATTAGTAGCTAATTATTAATAATTACTCAATCTAATTCTAGCTATCAGTTGGGGGCCAAAGGCCCCAAAGTACTTTAATTTACTTTAGTTTTTGGGGATCACCATTTGATGAA
Organism: Coenonympha arcania; assembly: GCA_036785405.1. NCBI lineage: Eukaryota > Metazoa > Arthropoda > Insecta > Lepidoptera > Nymphalidae > Coenonympha > Coenonympha arcania. The sequence continues at coordinate 1,161,475 of CM072078.1, read as the reverse complement.
CGTGATAACCTAGGAGGAAAATATTTATTTTCGATTTTTGTAAATATTTGTATTAGGTATTATGATATTATCTATTTTCATAATTGAAGTAGCGCTAAGAAGATAAATAATAATGCGCTCCAGAAAAAGAAAATTAAACTAGGTAGATCTAGCTACCTCAAATTAGTTCGAAAAAAAAGGTTTAAATTCGATGGGCTATCTATCTAATGAGCAAGTAACAAACACCATTAGGTAATATCAAAATACGAAACAGATTTCACTAAAATTTTAAATTAAGATTAAGTAATTTGGATTTGTGAACTAGTTAATAAAATATTTGTCATCAAATGTAGGCAAAGCCTTCAGCAAACAATGAGTTTAGTAAATTCTGCGAATCATTATTTATGAAGGTTTCGGGAAATTACAAAAATATGCCTAATTATTTGAGCTATCTTCAATTCCCAAGGACCAGTTCCAAAGGTTCCAATTAAGAGAGTTCATCCGTTCACCGATAAGAAGTCATGATATACTTAAGTATCGATAATTAAATAGTTTATTTTAAGTTTCTAACAAACTACGTTTCAATATAACCCTGTATCTATCATCACATTCACCTACCTACACTAATCTGTGTTTACAACTTAATGTATGGAGTGCGAATCATAAGCTATTTTAAGATTTTAATTATTATTTGTTTTGTTATAAAAAGAACTATTCATAACAAACGCCAGGAAGATATACTCGTTGGTAAGGTAGGGCAATTTAACTGACCTATGTGACTGGTCAAGATAGATCATTAAACTATTTTTCTGTTTACATATTTGTCTCCATGCTCAGTATCACTTATGACCTGATTGATCTTTAATTATGATTCGTTTTAAGTATTTAAAATCAAGCCCCAGGTTGGGGAGGGTAGAGATTAGAGAGTAGGGACCAGAATGGAGAATAAACAACTTCCCCCTGACTAAGTGACAAATAGAGGTACTACGCTGAGAACCTGGGATTCAGAGCCGAACTGTAGCGAAAGGCCCTCCGAACCAATAGGCTATCACTACATTATTAGGGGATTGATTGAGTTTATTTTTGTCTTTCTCACTCTCACGGAGATTTGGTAGGTGCGACATGCAGCGTCGCGGAAGAATATAGCAGAAAAACGACGTTTTACCTAATTACTCAAAAACTAAGCTAGTTATCAAAAATCCATTCTAAGCGTTTTAGGATATTATTATTACCGATACATTAAAACAAAAATTACAATTACATCCATTGTAGTTTCCGATAAAATATAGAAAAACTGAGATTTTGGAGCAACTTTTGGGAGAACTTTCTATCGAGAAAATTTTATCCAATCGTGTTTCTGCTTCTTAGCGATTTTAGATTAAAGACCCAAAATACATGACGTGTAAATTTGAAAGTAATTTTCTTTATAGTTTTTGCATAAAGCTTCATTCAAAATCACCTAAATACGGCTTGTAGGCTGTTAAGGGTCAATTTACACCGTGGCTGAATGGAATGAAAGCGTCTTTTGCAACGAAATCGAACTTTATGTCAATTGTAAAACATACAAATTAAATAAGAGCAAAGAAGGTCTTCCGGGGAATTTTCGAGAATTCCTCTAACTAGATACTGTCGGCGCCATCTGTAGAATCCGCGGGAAGTGGCACCAACGGGGAGTCAGTTGGGTCGGTCACAGCAGTGCGTTGCCTAAGCGATTACGAAACAATTCGCTGGAATACTCGAGCATTCCAGCTGATGCGGCGAAACTGAATCTTCCATTTCATTTCATTCCGCGGCGGTGTAAATTGACGCTAGTTACTGTGGGAGTTTGCTAGAAAGTGTGAACTGTAAGTCTATCTGTTTGTTCCAGGGGAATGCTTGACATCGGGGCGGTACCCATTTATCTGCCTACAGTTTGAGCTACCTCCAGATGTGGAACCCGAAGAGGTCACCGTCGTGGAGCTGTGGTTCTTTAAGGTGAGAATGTGCAGATTCTTCCGTTTAACGATATCAGACTTGTGTTCCTCTGGTTAGTAATGAGAATACCTACTCGTAAAACATACCTGACTAGCAAGTTTCTTTAAATAGACTTGACCGATTTCTCACCATTTTTCCACTGCACCGCAAGACACTGGGCCGGCTTTCATCCCTATATCGCCGCTATAAGTATCACCAGGTTCGCTTCTCAATCTTAGTACGCATGGCTAAGGTTTGGAATGCTCTCCCGAAATTTATATATTTCCCGCATCTTACGACCTGGGTGCCTTTAAAAAATAGGCAAATTCTGCACCCATGGACTCTTCTTAATTTCTTTCAAAGTTCAAATACGATATTGCGAGAATATTTGCGATGTGGTCCATCATGTGGTATCTATCCTGTTTCTCGTTGAGAGCTTGCTAGTTGCTGAAGCACAAAAGAACTATAAACGGTAAACGAAATTTCGTTTTCCTAAATTATTTCCTTCCGACCAGTTAACCTAACTAAGGTCACGGAAGTAATGAGTCCTCACAGTAAGAGTATGGTCATAATCTTACTGTCCTTACAGGAGCGCGACCCTTTCGACGAGTACAACCAAACGTTCGTGATATCGGAGGCGGCGCACTGGGACCGGCAGCAGCAGTTCAAGAAGACCAAGCCCATCGCCATCAAGGAGACGGACATCGGCGAGGGCTGGGTGCGCGTGGAGCTCGCGTGGGCCGTGCGCGTGTGGCTGGAGGGGCGGGAGAGGCTGCACACGCTGCACGTGGCTTGCAGGACTTGCCAGGTGAGGCTTTACATACTTAATCAGTCTATAGACGTCCTCTGCTGGACAAAGGTCTTTTCGAGAGCGCCACCACACACGGTCCTCCGCCTTATTCATCCACCCGCTACCAGCGACCTTTTTCAGGTCGTCGGTCCAGCGGACAGGACCTCGTCCTATACTGCGCTTACTGGTACTCGGTCTCCACTCCAGAACACGTCTGCCCCAACGGCCGTCAGTTCTGCGACAGATATGACCCGTCCACTGCCACTTCAGTTTGCTAATCTGTTGCGCTACGTCGGTTACCTTGGTTCTCCTACGGATTTCCTGTTTCAAAACAATTTGGCCCTGAGGCCGTACCACCACCTATTAAAGCATTAATGTTGCAGTACTGTTTTGACATTTTCATTTTATATACTTGGCATTGTTTGGCATACTAACCAGTTTTACTGTTCGACAGCTGCGCCGTGCACCTCTGTCCTTCCACGAGAAGCACCGGCCGTTCCTCGTGCTGTATACCAAGTACGCCGGCAAGCGGCGGCGCGGGCGCACGCTGGAGTGCGGTGCCAACACCAGCGAGTGCTGCAGGGAACCGCTCTACGTCAGCTTCAAGGTAAGAAAAGAACTTCTGGTAGCAGAGGGGTCAGTACAGGTTTTTGTACGCCTCCATACATTTACAGCCAACGCCATCTATGGACAGTCATGTGGCTGTCAATAGATGGCGCTGGCTTGCATACGATTCGTTAGTGCGATGCGACTCGACTCGAAATTCGTACAAAAACCTGTACTAACCCCACAGGACTCTTCTTGCGGAGTCCGCTCGGGCGTCAGTTATTCTACCGTGAACCAGTGTTGCAGTGAAGGACACTGTTTAGACAAGAAGATTTCTGAGCAAAATTAACATTTCAGCAGGGCTAGACAATGTCACCTAAGCGTTAAGCGTAGTCGCTAGTAGAAAAACCACGTGACCGAATCTACCTAGTCTATGGTTAGCGTTGTTGTCGGCTGTCAATTGGAATTGTCATGTGACGTATCTGTCATTTGCTGAGCGCCGATGTCAATAATTAACTATTAACTAAATTATTAATTAATTAACTATTAATTAACTATAGCACTGCAAGGAATATACTACTCTCTAACGATAGAACTTTAAGTTCTTATGACTTCTAACTCTAGCAACCGCGACCACACTGAAATAACTAACACTAGTTTAATTAACTATCAGCAAAATAAACACTCGAAAATCCAAAAAAACACGCCACGATGTTTTAAACGAAGTTGTGAACTTCGTCTAAAACACCACACACTACAAAAGCAAAACAAAATGGAGTCTTGTTGTGATCTCAATTGTTGTACCAAAGACTAAAGAGTACTAAAAATCCCAACAATTCCGCCATTTTGTAGCGTACAATGACGAAGTACGCTAAAAGTTATCTACAGGGTATGAGCGATCGCTAAATAGTCGTAGTCGAATTTCAAAAACAGCGTGATTTCCTCTATTCTGTCACTTGGTTTTTCTACAGTCACGTGATGGTCACGTGGTTTGTCCATACATTTTGTCGACTAGCGTTAACGCCAAACGCTTGCGACTTTGTCTAGCCCTGCAGGATTATTCAGGGTGTAGAGCGCAGTGCAGGTCGTCTTTAAAGATAAATTGAATGATGAGAGTCAGTGTGGACGTATACAGACATGATTTATTTTGTCCCCTATTTATAATATTGTACTGATTCCCACAAAGCTACAAGATACTTTCAATCACTCTTTCATTTGTGCTGATTGACGCCAACTGAATTTACCGATCGGTTGTATATCTTCAAGTTTCATCCACTTAAGAGTAGATATACGTATCTAGGTAAGTATATCAGAAATTCGGCGCCTCGAGAGTTTGGTAAATCTTAGGTTTTTGTTAGAAAATATCAGGATGTTCCCGCTAAAATTTCAAAGACAGCATTGGTTGTACAGGACCTAGGCTGGGACGACTGGATCATCAAGCCGTCGGGCTACCACGCCTACTTCTGCAAGGGCACATGCGCCTCCATAACTGCAGTCGCGCTGGCGGGCAGCCACCACCAGAATTTCATAACCGTAAGTTTCTAATTTACTGAAACTTCCTAATACGATCAGAATGTTTGCATCCTTGATGCTTCTTATTAAACTAAGTACTTTGAAGTTTTATGTAAAGATGACGAAGCTAGGTGGTCTATTCTACCAGAAGGCTTTCAAACTTTTAGCGTATCCACAAATTCCATTAGTTTGTGCTCTTTTGGTAAAGATTGAATTAAGATACTAGACTCGCTAGCTTCAATCAAAGCCTGCTATGGCCCTTATGGTATTATAGGCTTCACACGCGGTCAAGTTTCGTCAAGATGTTATTATTTACCGTTATGCAACTCATATTTACTTACTCAAGTTGCCATAAAACGTTCCTCACTGCGAAAAGTCTGAGTCGAGATTCCCGCTTCTGAAATCTTCCAACCGTCTGTCCACTGGCCTCTTTTTTTTACTAACGAACGCCCGCAAATTCCCTCACGTAACTTCTTTTATTCTCCTTCTGGGTTGAATTTTCAAAATCCTTTCTCTAACAGACAGGTACGTGATGATAATATCTAAGTATTTGCCAAATTTTTATCTGATCAATGACCTGCAGGGCTAGACAATGTCACTTAAGCGTTTGGCGTTAACGCTAGTCGCTAGTCGACAAAAATGTATGGACAAAACAAATCACTGTAGAAAAACCACGACATTAATTAACTAAACACGCTGTGTTTGATACTGTCGGCTGTCAATTGTCAAGCGAAGTACGCTAAAGTTATCTACAAGGTTCGCGAGATCGCCAGCGAGCGTTGAAGTTAGCGTAGTTAATTATTCAAACACAGCGTGTTTAGTTAATTAATGTCGTGGTTTTTCTACAGTGATTTGTTTTGACCATACATTTTTGTCGACTAGCGACTAGCGTTAACGCCAAACGCTTAAGTGACATTGTCTAGCCCTGCTGTACGGTCGGTCAGTAATATAGGTACTTGTTTCTTGGATTCTTCAATCAGTCTTTCGACTATTAAATCTCAGATGTACCTACTGTGTTTACAATGGCGGTTCAGACGAGAGAGCTAATATCGCTCGACCGTCCGTCCGTCAAGTTTAAGGCAAGGCTTAGGTTTAACTTGTGGGTGGAACATATAGATGCTAATTTGATTCTGTTTTCTTCCAGAAATACTTCTACACTACAGTAGAGCGGCGCGCAGAATTCAAGCCGTGCTGCGCGCCGACCACGTTCAGCTCGCTGCAGCTCCTGTACATGGACTCCAACAACACGGTCACGCAGAAGACCCTCCCCAACATGGTGGTCGAGTCGTGCGGGTGCATGTGACACGTGGGTTTGTGTTAGAACATAATACTTGATGGTATCTGTAGAGTTAGTACAAGTTTTTGTATAAATTTCGAGTCAAGGTGCTTCGCACAAACGAACCGTCAACCGAATTCAAACGAGCTACATGTGACTGTCCATAGAAGGCGCTGGCTGTAAATGTATGGAGGAATTCAATTCGTTTGTGCGAAGCGACTGGACTCGGTACAAAAAATTAGCGGAAGCATTCGTTTCACGAACGCACATTTGCGAAGTTGCTCGGGATGCGAATTCGGTCTCATGAGGGACACAAGTCCTTACTTTTATTATAATTTTTTTCGCGATAAAAACCAAATTGGTGAGTTTGTACTGTACAACCCACAGGATAGATTTTTGAGTTGACTATAAAAAAAAATTGCAGTTTCTGATATTTTCGTAAATCCTGTGTCTTTTATGAAACATAATTAATTGTGTAACATTTTTCTTGTTGAATTTGATTTTTATCAAAATCTCAAAATGCTGGTCGACACTTCTCAAAAAATCAAGACAAATTATTTAAAGAATTTATTAACATATACGAGTAAAACCAGAGTGCAAAATAAAAATTGCGGTAAAATTGTGCACTAGCACGTTCAGGCGCCAAATAATGCTCGCAAGACGAATTCGAATCGATCGAATGCTCCCGGTAAATACTTAGTGTAAAAAGAAATGGCTGGTTTCTGAAAGTGATAGCGTGAAAAATGAATGGATTTGTGTAAGATTGAAATAGATTAGTTAAAATTATGTAAATAATATAGGTAGGTGTAAGTTGTGTTAAATTATATTTGTAAAAAAAGAAATGGCTGGTGTCCGAAAGTGATAGCGTGAAAAATGAATGGATTTGTGTAAGATTGAAATAGATTAGTTAAAATTATGTAAATAATATAGATCGGTGTAAGTTGTGTTAAATTATATTTGTAAAAAAGAAATGGCTGGTGTCCGAAAGTAATAGCGTGAAAAATGAATGGATTTGTGTAAGATTGAAATAGATTAGTTAAAATTATGTAAATAATATACTTAGGTAGGTGTAAGTTGTGTAAAATTATATTTGTAAAAAAGAAATGGCTGGTGTCCGAAAGTGAATTGAATGTAAGCTTTTGTGTAAGAATGAGATAAGTTAATTACAATTATGTAAATATTGTATAAAATAGGTAATAGACACGAAACATAAATTTATCTGTTTGTTACTTGCTGGTGCATAGGTATACAGGGTTATTTTAAAAATACCAAATCCCTCTCGGCCTGTAGTTGTTTACATTCACACTAACAACTTTTGGTCTACGACTTTTCAAAATTCAGTATTAATTTATTCCATACAAAAAAAATGTTATTTCTGTCAAGTGACATTACACCGTTGCGGTTTCCGTAGCCACTTGCCGATGTTACGAGTACATTACAGAGTAGACACAAGTAGAGTATCTTTGTAAAATATTGAATATTTGATTTTTCTCAAAATATCGAGTAAAAAAATCGTAGAAAAAAAGTTGTTAGTTTTAATATATAACCCTGTTTAGGCAAACATTTAGAACCAACGATGTCGGGAACATTTAAAGAACATCGAATATTCATCGCTGGTCGATAGAGTTCGATGGACAAAATGCACATTTTAGATTATGAAGCTAATAAATAAAACTAGATTTCAATGAAAATATGTATTGTGTATGCAGTGCTCTACTTAAGTTATAAATGTGATATTGATGTTACTATATGTGTTATAGGTTTATCGTTTGTTGTGATGTATTTATGAAGGTAATTTTAATTATTTCGATTAGATAAAATGCATTTAAATGGTATTTAATTTATTTACTTAGGCTTTACCTGGTGTTAAGGATCCTTTTTCATTATTACTTATTGAATAGTATTGTTTTTCAGTTTATGATAAAAACAATACATTTATTAAGTAGCTGTTATACGTATAAGCCGAAGAAGGATTTTTATATATAATTAAATCATAAAGACAATAATTAATTTATAATTTTTGGTACACACTAAAATGAAGGTGAAACTTTTTATATTAGGCATTGGTACGTAAACGCTCAAGAAAACGTGAAAATTTTTAAGTGGCGTATAAGTTAAACCCTGCACAGACCACATTTTCGGTCAACTATGGTGCGATATGAGGTCGCCGCGTGGGGAAGCGTATAAGGCTAAGGAGGAGGAGGTATATACTGACTGCGTAAAAGGCCATTTTGGCTAAATTTAAAACTTTATGATGTCGATATAGGGGTGGATTTTTTTATAACTAACAACAAATGACAAGGTAAGTTATTTATAAAGTATAAGGTACATATTTGTTTTGTTAGTAAATATGTAGTGAGCCGTGGACACGTTATTATTGTGTGTAAACAAAAGTAGGTACATAAGCAATACATCATTACAGTACCTAATTAAGCAGAAATGATAAGCTTTGGTCATTAAGTGCCGTGAACTTAAGGCGGGACTTTGCCCTGTTTGTGTCTAAAACACCAATTAAACGTTAATTATTTATTGTGTTTAACTTTAAACGCTTTTTTTATAATTATTAGATACGAAACCATTCGATATTAAAGTTCTAGAATAATTTATTGGACACTTATAGAATGGACAATCTTAATGAGTAATCACTGGATATAGCAAGTTACTGGTAAACACGCATTGTTGTTTAGCAAAAAAATATTTGTTGGGTTACAGTTTAATTAAATTATCTTCAATAATAAAATTATTGTCAAAAGAAAAGGGTTGTTTAAAAAAATACACACATGTTTGTTCCGAATTAACATTAAAAATAAACATAGGTATACCAGACTAAGAAAATAGTTTTTGGGATAGAGCATAGTCGTATTATTTTGATATTTTTCTAAGTCATCAATAAATATCATTTTTGAGATAAGGTAAGAAAAGTACGAGTATGTATGAGTGCCTTACAGTAAAATGAACATTAGGCAAGCCAGATTTATCTATTTTTTGATCGGATATTTTTGGTAATTTTTTGGAAAATTTTATTACATTGTTGCAAATCGATCTAACCATTATTAGCCCTATCTACCCTTCATAAGTGTGTATCGAAATCGTGTTAGTATGATAAATTATCAAATATCATAGATAGTATACATTTAGGTATAAGTAGTGTCAGAAAACATCTGCGAAATTTTACATTATTTAATTTATGATCGAAATTCATTAGTTAAAATTTTGTTTGAGTTAGTAATCCAAAAATAATAATATAATAATAATTTTTTAAAAACAGGTTTTAAAAAAGGAAGTTGGAAGTAAAATTCGGTGCAAACTTACTCAGCGACTCTGATGTTAGTGAAGGCATTAAGTAATTAACAATTTATCATAGTTTACTGATACTGAATATTTGGTTGAGTTATTTCGGTGTGGAGTCGTCGAAAAGTTTGCAAAATATTTTTATTTAAGTTGGTAGTTATTAATCTCTAAAGCTGGACGCACATTGCATGAAGGATCAGGATTATGCCCTTTTAGAAGCTTTATACTATATTTAAATTTAAATTAAATGAATATTCATATATATTATTGTACAGTTTGGCAAAAAAGTCTTGAAAATTGCAATATTTTTGCAGTGCATGATTCATGTCACAGCGATGTGTGTTCAGCAGATGATTTTTTTTTGTGCGAGCCATAATATAGCTACCTCGATAATGTAAATCTATAAAGCGCTGTACAATTTTAAACAAACGTTAAAAATTAAAGATTTGCTTTCAAAATATAGTAGCTGAGTCCACCGAAATGAACATTTTCTGTTGGATAGATTATACGAAATAAGAATTTCATCTTGCTAGCCTTAATTAATTTCATTATCTATCATTCAATAGCGCTATTTGTCTTCTTTTTAGTATAATACCTATTGTACTTAAATTGTAGCATTAGAAATATTCTGTAACTCTATTTTTGTAACTAACTACACAAACAACGTTTTTGATATCGCCTCTATCTGATAAAACTTAGTAGAGATCGTGTTATTTAAAATTAAAATGAACGTCCCTCCTCTACATTTTTTTATTAAACACGTGGAGGGGCATTCATTTTGAGATAAGACGATCTACACACGAATTCGAAGCTCTTCCTATGATTGTAAACGAAACGTATTTATGAAATAGGCAGCTTGATAATTTATTTGGTCCCAAGTCAATTCAGTGCTTGAGTATTATAGTTTTAGTAATATGCATTTGAAAATAAAAACGTTTATTTTGTTGAAAACCGTACATGTTTTATTTTAACACTCCCATTTACAAGTAGGTACCTTAGCTAACAGTTGCAACAACAACTTTTACAACTTGCACCCGTATCTTATCTACTCTGCTTCTTTTGTAGAATTTTACAAACGAGAACCGATAACTTATATATAATTATACAGGTTTCAAGATGAGGATACTAAAACATCGAGAGAAAATCTTGAATGGCTGAGTTATCCATAATGTAGTTACTTAAAAGTGGTGGTGGTAAATGACCATCATCATCGTATATCCATCTAGATAATAAGTGGAATTCGTTAAAAAATCTTGTTCGAGAGTAAGAAAAAAATACTAAAATTCAACGCACAACACATCATTTATTAAATTAACATAGTATTTGTATAATAGTCATATAGTTTTACCGAAGTGAGGCCTACGACCTCCTACGACAGTAGGTGAATGAATCTTAAAGATGTAAATTAATCGTGTTACTGGTAATAAGGGCAAAAAAACCCTTATTAAGTACACGTATCTCGCGATAAGTTTACGCCATCTCGCGATAGTTGCTGTCAAACGTCACTTTTCATCAAAAACATAACTCAATATTGGGATTATTTCTGCCTAATGTCATTGTTGATACTGAAGAAACACGTTTTAAAGTTGTGAATCTGTTTAAGAGGAAACGATAGCGGTCTTTTTTCCAAACGTTCTCGTCTGTTTTCTTTCTGGTTAATGAACTTGGAGCAATGATTTTTTACAGAAAAATAAATATCAATGTCTTCTATGTTTCTATGTTTTCGTTTTTCATAATACATTATCTTTTTAAGCACTTGAAGCCTTACAAAATGCTCAAAATTGCCTATTTAGACCCGCTGTTAACAGATGCCTATTGTACGAATTTGACAACTATTAACGAAAAAAGAAAAACATAGCGACAAATCATATATCCTTTATATTTAGTTTACGAAATATCTTTTACATTGGTCCAATTTTGGATGAGGAAATAGCCGAGAGCCAAACCTCAAAAAATAACTTTTTACATAGAGCTATTGTCTCGGATCTGCAGGGAAATACCTAATTTTCAAAAGTCTCTCGGACGATTTTCTCTTAAGAGCATTCACTGTATTTATTTGTGTCCAGCTCACTCCAAAGAGTGAGTATAGAGTGAGAATATTATAATCACTACGTTTGAGCTCACTCTTGCGAATACGCGTTGGTCGGTGCGACATAAAGTGTCGTAGAAGAAAATAACAGAAAAACGAGGGTTTAGCTAATTATTCAAAAACTAAGCAAGTTATTAAAAATCTATTCTGAGCATTTTTGGATATTATTATTACACACTAAAACAAAAATTACAATGACATCTATTGTAGTTTCCGATAAAAATTAGAAAAATTGAGGTTTGGAAGCAACTGAGAGTAAATTTAAATCGAGAAAATTTTATCCAATCGTGTTTCTGCTTCACAACGATTTTAGATTAAAGACCCAAAATACATGACGTTTAAATTTGAAAATATGTAATTGTTTTTATAGTTTTCCAACTGCAGGTCACTAAAAATACGCCGTCTACGCCGTTAACTGTATCCACAAATATTAGTGCCTATTTTCTCCAGAGTTAGTTTCTAACCTAAAACAACGCAATATTACAAGTGACGTTTGACAGCAACTATCGCGAGATTTGCGTCTGTTGCAAAGCTGTCGCAAGATACTTATGCAATAATGGGGCCGATTAGGACCGATTCTAAAAATCTTTTTCTTTAGCATGATCTCTTTACATTCAGTACATCGTTGGCCTTACGTTAAAAAAGAATAATGTACAAGCAACAGATCACAACAGCTCATTATAAGAATTACTCTTATTTAAATACACGAATAAACTTTACATCTATAGGATCACTGTTCCTTTATTAAGGAAAAAATAAGGATTTTCTTGAAAAAAAAAACTAGTATAAAGTAAATAAATTGACTAAACTTAAAACAATTATGCAATTTAAGCTATCCAAAAACAAACAAAAATGCAATTTTCGTCATCACAGAGTTTTCCGTTTGGCTCCTAAATAGTTGGAATTATTTATATCAAAAGTAGATGCTAATATGCTAGACACTTCAAATATTACTTACATAAATAGTCAAGAGTGAATTGTGCATAACAATACGTAATTTTTTCGTCTGCCTTATAAAGTCCAAGTGATAGAATTAATTATATTTTAATGTGTAGCAAATTTCATATGTTAGATGACTGAAATTTTAGTATGAGGGGTTAACATTGGTGCCAGTAGTCATTTGAAAGCCTAAAAGCCTTTTTTCTTTTTATTATCTAAGGGGTTTTGTCAAAGTTAACACTTTTTACACATTACAAGCTATACTCGGCGCGGCGAACCTTGATCCCTATGACAGTTCGTGTTAGTGATGGGTCGTGTCTTTGGTCGTGTCGATAATTTTTTTTTAGACAAAGGCATGGCTTGCATTCAGCCACATTGGTAATCATGTTTTAAAAAATATTATAATGTGCATTTTTAATGTCCATTATGTTGTTGTTGTATTAATTTAAGATTTTTGGCATAGATTAAGTAGGTAAGTAAAACGAAAGTATCCAACTTTGTTATTTTGCATAACCATAATATTATATGAACTAAAACCATAATATATGAACCATAACCATAATATATGAACAAAAATGTGAGTATGAAAAAAAATTGTGCACTCGTTTCCATTACCGACATTTTTTTATCGATACTTGCCGCCCTAGTCGATAAACGTCACACGACGTAAGTTTTGCAGGACGTAAACATAAATTCAGATTCAGATAACTTCTTGTAAATGTTAAGAATTGTTAAAAATATCAACGGAATATCATTACTAATGGTATAAAGCTACGTAAAATTTATAAATGGCATTTTTAGACGCCCCCAATATGGTCCCAATTTAATGGTGACGCCACTACAATGTTATATTGTGACATTAGCTGTCAGTGTCATAGGGATCAAGGTTCGCCGCGCCGAGTATAGTACCTGGCTGCAATCTCACCAGAAGGTAAGTGACGATCCAGCCGAAGTTGTTATCGTAGCTTGGAAGGGGTAAGCAACCCCTAACGATGTCTACACAGCATCGCGCCGGAACGCTAAATGTTACCAATTAGCCACGGCCGAAGCCTGAGACCAGACCTGAGCCAAATTAGAAATCAAAAAAGTGCTTTATCAAAATGTATAAAATGAACAAATCAAATTGGAAATCTTAGAATCTAATTATAAATAATTATATTAATTAGGTATCTTTATTTCCAAACCGAGTGATCGCTATGCGGTGGTAAAATGGCACGAATGATTTTATATGAGTTTTCGTTTTAGTATTTTTTTTTTCAATGTCTTTTAGACATGGCAGGTGGCAGGATTGAAACTGTCTTTTAAATACTCTTACAAACTAAAGTTTCTTTTGCAATACATTTTGGAATGATTTCATCGATCACAAGCCTTCGATTTTTGGAAAATAGTATAATTTCTCAAAAAATACGTAACCTTCAAAAATTTTATTGCATTTTTACGTAATTTACAAATCCTAATATCTACGCACAACCTTTGTGACCTAAAAAATCAAGATGGCGATTTGTCGCTTTCATACTTTTTACTAACTATAACTATTTTTTACTAACTATATTGATTAACAATAAATAATAATAAAAAAACATTATTAAAATAATAGCTACGGAGTTCATTTCCACTTTTGTTTTGTGACTAACAATAAAATACTGTATTTTTTTCATTTAGAGTTCGTTTAAACTATTCCAAGTTTAGAACACGAAATGGTATCATTTATGCTTAGATTTAATTTTATTAGTATAAATGCGAAAGTTTGATAATTTTTTACACTTTTACACCTCAAATACAGGACCGATTTGGTAGAAAGGAATGTGTATACAAATTGGAATAGTCTTTTCGCGTCCTGGAATGTAGAATTATTACATTTTGGTCAATTTACACTTTTTTTTTTATGTACCCAATACACATTGCTGTAATCGTTCAGTAGATTTTGCGTTAAAGTGTAACATTTAACTTCAAAATTTAACGACTTAATTTGCGTGATAAAATTACTTTGACATTACCATCTCAAATTTAAAATACTTAAAGTTTTTCTGTATGTGGACAGTGTGACAGAGAGTCTTTTACGTTATACTTATTAGTTTTAGTCTCGATTTTATTTTGGTTCAACCACAGACCAAGGAAAATAATATGGATGGGCCCCGTCTACAAAATTGCACTAAAGCGTGACTATTTTAAATCTGTAAAGTGAATGAATGAATGGGTCGCTTCCTTAGTTCTCTTATCTCTATGGGTTCAACGGAAATTATCGTTCCAAGTCATTTGAAACGGTCAAACTTGAAATCCTCCAAATTAGGTCTCTATCTAAAGTAGCCTTTAATGTAATTTCTCACCCCGCATTCACATATTCGTGTTTCGATTCGTCTCGCATTCGTATACGAATACCAACGCTAACTGACTGTTCACACATTCGTGGAGTGATTAATTTCGATATTCGCACACGAACATGGAGGACGTCCACTTTTTAACGTCGTGCTAGGTCGGGCGCTAGCTGTCAACTGAATGCAGGCGAATATGTGAACAGTAATTTCGTATTCGCTATTCGTGTCCTTTATTTCGCGTCCGAAAACCGCTCTCAACGAGAAACCGCGAATCGCGAATACGAAGCAGGAGGCGAATAGCGAAATCAGTGTTCACACATGCGTGTTCGTTATTCGCTTCGCTATTCGTCTCGCTACTCGCACGAATATCTTAACGCGGCATCAAACTTTCGCCTTTATAGTATACCAGGCCAGTCTCACTTATCACGTGACCGTCCCGGTTACAAGTAGGGGTCCGGACCTCAATATTTCAGATGGTTGCCGCTCGCGGGCCGAGTTGCACGCGCTAGTTCGGTACGGTCTATTTTACGCGCCGCCGTCTGAGCCCTAGTACGTCGTAAGAGATAAAGTCAGGCGATAGAAAGAGACAACAACATTGCGTTTGTTGCGTGTCGATTTTGAGGGCGGGGCCAGGCGCTATTGCGAACTGAATTGCACTTTTTGTGTCAGCGCTAGAGTCGCTATTTCTTTACATCATCGTGCGGAGTAAGCCTTCTGTACTTGTACTATTTAGTGTTCTGTGACTATACTAGCAGGATGTCGTCCATTGTCGGTCGTCCGACAGTGTCACGCGGCGGTGGTGAGTTTGTCGGTGTCCCTGTCGGAGGGGGGCGCGGGCTCGGAGCGCGCCGCCTTGATCAGCATGGGCGACGGCAGCGAGGGGGGTTCCGGCCTCGTCAGAGGGGTCAACACGCCCGAGTTCACGTCTTCTATCGCTTTGCGGAGCTGCAACATACAAATATTTCGAGTGAAAGCACCGGTAAGAAACCTGGGGAATATCCCCAGGTTTCTTACCACCATATGGTGATCAGAACATTTTATGGCACAGTACACTCTCTGTGAGTCACAGACCTAGGAAACAACATGGACTGGCCACATAATATACAAAATTAGCGTGGGTATATTTTTTAATCTGTCAATAAAAAATAAGATGGCTTCCCCTAGGTTAGTAATTCAGTACATGAACTATCTACTAAATTAATCCAAAAATATAAAGTTTCGTTTATGTAAGTACCTACCTAATGTATTTATAAAATATCTACGCTAAAGTAGACCGATTTAAGGAAGAGCTTGGTAAAACTAAAACAAATGAGGAACACCTTAAACCTCTGGGAACCAAATAGCAAAAATTTAATTAATAATTGAAAACAAAATTAAGGTCTCCTTGGTTTCCCTTGAAATCCAGGTTCGGGAGACTTCTGAAATCTAAAGTCCGGTCGCGGAGCAGGAAGAATTTTGTACAATGACCTCTTTGCCTACTGACAGTGGTCACAAACATTTGGAATATTTAAAGGAGAAAAAAAATTACTAGCTTATTAAATAAATTATTTATTTTGATTTAAGTATGAAAACAGTTATAATGATCGAGTTAAATTTATTTAGTACATAGAAATAAAATAAAATGAAAATTCAAAAATCAGAATCCGATTTCTCTGTATCGGAGTAACTACTTTCCGACGACGTTTACGTTCGCGGGTTTTAAAAGGTTTAAAATCCCTGAGGACGGCGGTCATTGCATCTGTGCGAGCGTAACGCATTATTTTGATGCGGGAGTGACAGAGACAGGTAGTAACAGGTTAATGTACGAAATTCTTCGTGTTCCGCGACCAGACTTTAGCTTATATACTAAAGCTGGTTTTACAGACCGAAGCTTTTCAGGCAGCTGTCAGTGAGGTCACAGGCTGATCGGAGCACGGGAATAAAAAACTAAATGTGTTGTATATGTGTTTAAAACTTATTAACTTAAAGAGCATACTGACCTCTTTAAGAGACACCACGCCAATTAGTCGACCGATCGCCGTCACGTACGCTCGACTCACGCCCAGAGTGGAGAACAACGAATGAACCTGTACAATATGGTAAAAGTTATCATTGACAGAATATATTACATTTATAGCAGGTAAATAAATGAAGCTAACTTATAAGGGAGGATATAGAAGGCTTATCTTCCACTTGGTCATCATTTTGTTCTATACATATATCCCTCTTAGACTAACCTTGAAAAGGAATTTTGATATCCTCCTTTTAAATGGCCAAAGAACGCTACTTTCCTCATGTAGTTGATCTGGCGATTGAAAAATCAGCCTTTGCCGATGGTGTAGGGCGATGGCAATGGGGACTGCTTGTGATCCGAGCGTGTGACGTCAGAACGCTCGTCGAAAGCTCCGTCAGCGTGTGCTATTGCGCTAGTTACGCCATCTGTCTTCAGCTATCGAAGACCACTACAAGCCCTTTAAAAAAAATTGTAAGGGATGTACCTTAAGTAGCGAGGTCCGCTCGACGAGCTGGAAGGGCGCGGGGTCGATGTGACAGATGTAGAGGTTCTCGTCCTCGTACTCCGAGTCGTCGTGGCCCTGTGACAAGAGCAGCATCAAAATCGGAGCGTCCGAATAACATGTATTTTCCTAAACACATAACATACAACTTCTAGCTGACACAGCAAACGTTGTTTTGCCATTAGGGATATAAATAAAAAAAATAGCTGAGGTTCTACTCTCAGACCTATTCAACATACACAGAAAATTTCAAAACAATCGGTCGAGCCCTTTCCGGAGGAGATTGGTAACAAAAATTGGCACGACAATTTTATATATTAGAGATTGAGATCTAGAGGATCGTTGCTGTCAAACGTTCTTTTTACCCAACTGCAGAAACGGTTGGGTTTTTCGCGCGTATCTTGTATGTATGTATATATTTGTTTGTAAATTTCTTTGTTACCTCGTATCTTTCAAACTGCTGAATGGATTTTGACAGTTAAGGTATCGTTAGATACGTCGAAACCCACGTGGTCCTAAGATCCGTTTAAAAAAAATTTGGAGCGGAAAGAAAAAAACTATAAAAAAATAACCAAACCTATCGAGTGATGTATCAAAATGAAGAAGATTAAAAGTAGATTACAATATTATATACCTTGTTGTTAGAAAACTTATAACTAAAGTAACCTTTGACAGCAACGGTCGCGAGATTTACGCCTGTCGCGAAATACGCTATATCGGGACCAATGTGGTCAAAATGTAGTGTTTCAATAGGACGATGTCCATTGCCACTATTATGCGCAAGTGACTCACGTGTATCTCTCGCCGGCGCGCGATCTGCAGCATGCGGTCGAAGTCGATCTCTTTGGCCATCTCGAGCTGCTCCCACGCCTTCTGGTCTTCGGGGGACATGTCGCACACGCGCTCGCGAGGCTGCAATCACGGTAACACAAAATCTTAAGTTTTTGACGTGTTAACGTTTAATATATTGATGAACACCAGCAACGCACATGAAAAACAGTAACGTTCCGCGTAACGTTCCACCTGAGCCTGTGCGTGCAAGCGAGAGCGCGCAACAAGCGATAGAGAGGCACGATAAAACAAACGATAGAAAGGCCAATTATGACGTTATCACGTAAATCTATCTACGTCCGTAAACCGACTTTACAGACAACCAATTTTTGGCGTGATAACGTTTAATAAATTGATGAACACCAGCAACGCACATGAAAAATAGTAACGTTCCGCGTAACGTTCCCTGAGTCCTGAGTGCACCTGTGCGTGCAAGTGAGAGCGCGCAACAAGCGATAGAGAGGCACGATTAAACAAACTGAGCCTGTGCGTGCAAGCGCCCTAGAATTTTTGCTCGTTTTTGAATTTGGTGAGCAGGGGTGTTAAGTTTATTTTAATACTATTGAGAATTGGCCTTGATAGTACGAGTTTCTTGCCAGTTCTTCACGATGCAAACCTGCTTTCCGAACCTGGCGGTAGAGTTTTAACTTTTCATAAGAGCCTATTAATTGGGCCTATGTGAAAATAAAGATTTTTCATTTTCATTTACGGAACCCTCAGTGCGCGAGCCCGACTCGCACTTGACCAATTTTTTTAACAGACATTAACTAATGCCTATTCACTCTTGTACTACTTGTAAATGTCCACGCATTGTTTGAGAAAAATACTATACAAGCTTTGGCCACAACTAGGCATTGCTGGACTCACGTATCCGTCTCGGCCTACATTTACACGTTCGTCCATCAATGCTTCTTTTGCTGGCCGCTGCAGTAATGTGCTATAAAATAACATACCAGCTGCACTTTCTTGTTGATAGAGGGGCTGCGAGGCAACCCGCCCAGTTGCTCCGTGAGGCCGCTCTCCACGTCTGGCAGCATCGTCGACCGCTTGAAGATCGCCTCAAAAGCGGCGCGGATCCTAAAGAAAAAGTTATCATTTAAAAACCCTGGTTACCATCTAGTACCAAAGTACTCATCCAGACGGATCAAGCGAGTCCAAACTCGATGGGCTTATGTCGTTTAACTACCGAGTTCCTACGGCCACCTTTCGGTTCCATCATCAAATTGATGGTTTGCCAGATTTTTCTTTCCGAGCACGTGCAAACTTGGAACCAACTATCAACAGCAGTGTTCCCTCATCTCAGCTACAGTTATTGAAGGGGCGGATAAACGCTTTTGCGACCCACTTGCTCATTTGCTCGTAAAAAACCACCGACACCAGACCTCGCGTCAGGGTGAACGAGTTTGTCTTGTTCAGGATGGACTCACCTGGTCTCTGCGCCAGTGACGGTGGTGTAGACTGACGGCTGCAACGCCACGGGGGTCTGCGGCCCGCTGCCGGGCGACACCAGACCTCGCGTCAGGGTGAACGAGTTTGTCTTGTTCAGGATGGACTCACCTGGTCTCTGCGCCAGTGACGGTGGTGTAGACTGACGGCTGCAACGCCACGGGGGTCTGCGGCCCGCTGCCGGGCGACACCAGACCTCGCGTCAGGGTGAACGAGTTTGTCTTGTTCAGGATGGACTCACCTGGTCTCTGCGCCAGTGACGGTGGTGTAGACTGACGGCTGCAACGCCACGGGGGTCTGCGGCCCGCTGCCGGGCGACACCAGACCTCGCGTCAGGGTGAACGAGTTTGTCTTGTTCAGGATGGACTCACCTGGTCTCTGCGCCAGTGACGGTGGTGTAGACTGACGGCTGCAACGCCACGGGGGTCTGCGGCCCGCTGCCGGGCGACACCAGACCTCGCGTCAGGGTGAACGAGTTTGTCTTGTTCAGGATGGACTCACCTGGTCTCTGCGCCAGTGACGGTGGTGTAGACTGACGGCTGCAACGCCACGGGGGTCTGCGGCCCGCTGCCGGGCGACACCAGACCTCGCGTCAGGGTGAACGAGTTTGTCTTGTTCAGGATGGACTCACCTGGTCTCTGCGCCAGTGACGGTGGTGTAGACTGACGGCTGCAACGCCACGGGGGTCTGCGGCCCGCTGCCGGGCGACACCAGACCTCGCGTCAGGGTGAACGAGTTTGTCTTCTTCAGGATGGACTTCGGTCGGAACAGTTGACCTGGGGCTGTAACAAGTGATATATCATCATCAGCCCATTTCAGTCCATTACTAGACTACTAGGTTCTCCATTAGCACGATGATCTTAGTTTGTTGTAGCCACTTCCTCTCAGCTTCTTGCATCCTTAACGATGTCATCTCAACTTCTTCTTTGCAGGCCGCGGTTGCCATTTCAGTATTGCCCTTCTCCAATGCCCCGTCTTCCCTACGACTAAGGTGACTTGCCCAGTCCCAATTTCAGCGTCCTACTACAGTAATGTCAGGTACTCCCTGTTCTCTTTCTCATCTCTACACTGAGGATCCTGTCTAATAGACACAGGCCTTTTTTCAGTGAGGGTCCAAGTCTTTGCACCACAAGTCATTGTGGGATATATTGAACATTTTCTGCTTTAGGCATATTGGAATATTATCTCCTTTGCAAGCGTTCTGGCTAAACGAAACAGATATCCGTTGAAATTTGTAACAAGAAATATGGATTTGCATAGCAAACTGCGAATCGATGCTTCTCTTGAATGAGAATTTCAATCGTGGTAAAGTTGCAAGGTCGTTATAAGACCACCTTACCTGGTATAAGACCACCCGGGTCCTGGGTAGTGAGCGAGCTGCCTCTGGTCATACCAGTGCTAGGAACTTGTAACATGTCTGGTGCTGGCGTCACCTGAAAACACACGGATAAAGTTAATTAAGCTGTAATATCATGCCTGTAAAACCATGTTTAATTTCTGCATTGAAAAGCGGTCTAGGGAGTCATTTGCTAAATAAGGATGTAAATTTCAAGTTTATACCTCAATTATTCCAACTGTACACATTGAAAACGCAACCTCGAAATACAAAAGCAAAACCATCACTATCTGTATGGCAATAATGTTTCTGTGAGTACGTGAAACGCATAACGCGTATGCTAATCTGCTGTTAATTTCAATCATAATTTTTTCTTCTCTGAATTGCCTACTCCAACTGCAATTAGTGATGTTTTCTACCTAGAGACTGTATCCTCACCTCGAATCGCGACGGTCGCCTCGTCTTCTTCTTCTCCTCGTCCCTCCGCCTCGCCTCCGCCTCCCTCTGCCACAGCGCCGCCACCTGCAGCCGCCGCGAGCGACCCACTTGCTGCTCGATCACTCGCACCAGCTCCCAGCGGTGGATCGAGCCCAAGAGCACCATGGATGATGGACTGTCGACTAGCGGGAAACTCTTGATTGTCTGTGAGAAACGAAAGACAAAGAATGAATGAACGTTTACTTCTTTATTTATGCCGCACATTACAAACAATGTCATCATCATTTTATCAGGCCAGCGGGGATAGACAAAGTCACAGTCGTTTGGCGTTAACGCTAGTCGACAAAAATGTATGGACAAAACAAATGACTGTAGAAAAACCACGATAATAAAATAGTACTAAACACGCTGTTTTTGATAATAATTAACTACGACAACTTGAACGCTCGCTGGCGTTCTCGCGGACCTTGTAGATAACTTTAGCGCACTTCGCTTGACAATTGACAGCCGACAGTATCAAACACAGCGTGTTTAGTAATTATTATCGTGGTTTTTCTACCGTCATTTGTTTTGTCCATACATTTTTGTCGACTAGCGTTAACGCCAAACGCTTGTGACTTTGTCTAGCCCCGCAGGTTCACTTATGAAGTGATTGAAGGAACTTCAGGTAGCCGTCTCGACGTACTAATTACGACGTACTAAGACGGCCACCGCGCGCCGGCTATGTCGCACGCGTTAGTTCTTGTACGGTCTATTTTACGCGCTGCGTGCGCCCGATGACTAGGCAACCTTAGTACGTAAGAGATAAAATTACGCGATAGAAAGACACCACAACTTTAGATGCATACCGGAGGCGGAGCCAGGCGCTATTGCGAACTGAATTGCTCTTTTTTGTGTCAGCGCTAGGGTCGTTATTTCTTTAAATCATTTTGCGGAGTGAACCTTCTGTACAGTTAGGTACTATTATGTATTCCGTGCCATAACCAAAAAGCCTTGCCTATTTCACCTCATTTGCTGGGCACTGAGGCATCTTTTCATGTTGCTATACTAGGGAAGTATTTACAGCAATCATTTCCCTTTGCTTTCTGCCCCAAAAAATCTACTAAAATAAAAGTAAGCTTCCATGTTCATAGCCAAGTGTAATCTGGGTGTCTTCAAGAGAAGAATGAATAAGCAGCTTCTATATCTTTCAATAGATCGGGGACGGTCAACGTGACACCAGGGACCATGAAGACCTGAAGCCGCAATCAGGAAGAAGAAAGAAGAAGCAGCTTCTAGACAAGCGCGCTCCATCCTAGACCTCATCATTGCTTTCCATCAGGCATGATTGTAGTCAAGCGCAAGCCTATCAATGATAACCCAAGGCAGAAGTAGTAATCCAGGACTGACCTTGTTCTCTTTGAGGATGTCCTTGAGCTGCTGGAAGGTCATTCTGTTCCAGATGTACTTCACGTCGCGCACCATGAAGTCCTCCACGCAAATGTCGTACATACCTGCGAGCGAACTTTGTTAATATCTCATGTGACATAGAGAATTTATGCTGTGGACCAGCGACTGCGCGGCGAGTCCGTGTTTTGTATCGTCCACTCCAGAATGGGGAGAGTGAGTTCATAGGGACAAGGAGCGAGAGGAAACAACTTGTAGGGAGTCAAGAAGGCGCCCCGGAACACGCCAAGAGCAAGTACCGAACGGGCGCCCTCCCGCGTTTCGGCCCCCAAACCGCGAGGTTGATTGGGCCATGGGTGGTGGAGGGTTGTCCCTATATCTCATGTTCTTTTTTTATACCAAAGAATGATGACACGAGACACGTTCACCAAATTTAAAGTGATAAAAATGCCCATGACACTATGCAAAATCTTAGAGCGACTCGACGATATGGGCAAGCATATCACTCAACATAAGTCTGCGGGGCTAGACAAAGTCGCTTGGCGTTAACGCTAGTAGACAAAAATGTATGGACAAACCACGTGACTGTAGAAAAACCACGACCGAATAGTACTAAACACGCTGTGTTTGATACTGTCGGCTATCAATTGTCAAGCGAAGTACAGTTAAATTATCTACAAGGTCTGCGAGAACGCCAGGGAGCGTTCAAGTTGTCGTAGTCGATTATCAAACACAGCGTGTTTAGTTCTATTCGGTCGTGGTTTTTTCTACAGTCACGTGGTTTGTCCATACATTTTTGTCTACTGGTGTTAACGCCAAACGACTGTTACTTTGTCTAGCCCCGCAGGTCTTGCTTGTCTCACCATTATTTCGTAAAATAAACAGTGCATCACAGGCAGTTTATACAAGCGTTTATTAAATCTAAATATCTGGGTGACCGAGCTTTCCTGGTTTTTTTTGGTACGACCTTTTCTAAAAATGTATCCTAGCTAGATCGATTTATCGCCCCCGAAAACCCTGACTACTACAAGTACCCCTGTATCCTACATTTCCTGAAAATCGTTGGAGGCGTTTTCGAGATTCAGATATTTTGCTCATTTAAAGATATAAGCGTAAATTATTATCTATCTAACTTTGATATTGTTGTAACAATAGGTCGTTAGTGGTTATGGCAAAATCGTGATGCATATAAGTATTTACTGTTTCGCTAAGTGCTAACATGTACTGCACGTGTTGTCGTGTTTTCGCTTGGAGTCCAAGTGACGAGGTGGCCGAGAGGTTAAGGCGTTGGACTGCTAATCCAATGTGCTCTGCACGCGTGGGTTCGAATCCCATCCTCGTCGGGACCTTTTGGTTATTTTTGACTTCAAAAACGGGGGTTCTCAATTCGTCGGAATATTTTTTAAGCTATGTTCCCAATAGATTTCTACCCTAAACAGAGCGAACACCGCGAAAAAATGTCGCCAGTTTATCGGTGCCAAAAATGCTTGTTTTGTCACCAAGAGTAAGGCCACGCTGTAGTTCGCTCAGCAGCCACCTATAGAATTTTGACAGATGGCGCTACTGTTTGTTGTACAAAAAAGGTTTACGTAAATCTTTCGTATGCCCTGCATATCCTGTGGGAAATTTTGCTTCGTATTTTAGGAATAGTGTAATTCTGTAAAATCAGAGCAATATACTATCACTCCCAAGGGTTTTTGTCACTAATATAGTCCTCTCCAGGTACACTCGAAACTTACGGCTGGCTGAGGAAAGCAGGTCGGGCAAGTAAGGCAGCTTCTTGATGAGGATGATGCTGTCGAAGCACGAAGGCTGCAGTAGCGCTGCCGTGGCGTTCGCGGCCAACACCGCCGCCATTATCGGCAGCAGGTGAGTGACCTGGGCAAATAAGTTTCTTCGTAAATTTTCCTAAAAAAAAAAATTCATTGTAAATACTGTTATTACATTTTATTACATGCCTGGTAACCTATTACAGTACGCGCGGCGAAAGTTTGGCTTTGACCGTTATTGCGCAGAAATCAGAAATTGGGTATCAACCAATCAGAATTTGGGTACCCATGCGCAGTAATCCCCTCCACCCGAAGGTCAAAGCCAAACTCTCGCCGCGCGTACTGTACTAGCTGTGTATGAATTTCGGTTTTTAGGGTTCCGTACCCAAAGGGTAAAAACGGGACCCTATTACTGAGACTTCGCTGTCCGTCCGTTCGTCCGTCTGTCACCAGGCTGTAATCTCTTGAACCGTTATAGCTAGATACTTGAAATAGTACATTATTGCAGCATCCAGCAAAAGAGGCATTGGTGGAAGGACCGGTTACCTGTCCAGTCATCTCGATGCAGATGACGATAGTGGAGACGGTGTGCGTCACAGCGCCGGTGAACGCCGCCGCGCCCACTGTCGCGTAACCGCCTGCAACATACACGTACATTAATGGAGGGTTATCACTCACCATGCGCACGTATATATATATATTAATATATATATATAGCTCTTTGTGCTGATTCACTCACTGACTCATTGATCACCTCTCCTGAACAATTTTGTATAAAAAATTTTTTTTTCAATGACCATTTCGTATAGAAGGGAAAAAATGATTAAGAACAAAAATATGGAGAGAGCTGATGATTGAGGATTCGGAGACGGATGAATATCACAGCCAAGGGTATTGCAGATAGGTGGGGGGTGCTCGACCAAATGTCACTCGAAACGTCATCCAATTGGCAGTGAGCTGAAAAAATTTTCAAAATGGCGGATTCAAAATGGCCGCCATATGAATTTCATCAATATCTCGGAAAGTATAAAAGATGGAGGAACGGTTTCTTGACAAGAAGTGATCAAGATTTAAAGGTCTACGCGATGAATAGAAAAAAAATCCAATATGGCGGAATTTTTTTTTACCATAGAAAATGTATGAGGAATTTTGAAAGGATTTTTTATGGGCGGGAAGACAGCACGCGGGCCACATGTGGCCCGCGCCCCCACGCGCCCTACTAGTTACTATATATATATAGCTACTTGTGCTGATTCACTGACTGACTCACTGATTGATCACCTCTCCTGAACAATTTTGTATGAAAAATTTTTTTTTCAATGACCATTTCGTAAAGAAAGAAAAAATTCATTCGGAGGAAAAATACGGAGAGAGCTGATGATTGAGAATTTTGAAGACGGGTGAAGAGCACAGCCAAGAGTATTGCAGATAGGTGGAGGGTGCTCGACCAAATGTCATTTGAAACGTCATCCCATTGGCAGTGAGCTGAAAAAAATTTCAAAATGGCGGATTCAAAATGGCCGCCAAACGAATTTCGCCAATATCTCGAAGAGTATTAAATATGGAAGAAAGGTTTCTTGACAAGAAGTGATCAAGACCCGAAGGTCTATTCGATGGATTCGATGGATAGGAAAAAAAAACAAAATGGCGGAATTTATTTTTTCATAGAAAATGTATGGGGAATATCGAAGAGACTAAAAGTTGGAAGGCAAATAGGGAGAAGACAGCCCGCGGGCCACATGTGGCCCGCGCATCCACGCGCCCTACTAGTATATATATATAAAAGTATATATATATATATATACAGAAAAAGAAAAGAGAGCTACCAAAGTAGAGAGAACTAAATATCTCTACGCGCATCCAAGTCCTGCAGGTGTTAGGAGTTTCCCGTAACACCGCGCCGCCAGGAAGGTTACCAGAGGTCAGATATTCTGTAAAGAAGCAGCATCTTGACAGACGGTGTTAATCTATGTGTTATTGACATCTTAAGTTATAGTGCTACAAACTTTTCTAACGTTTGTGACGTTTCCAAAACTAGAACTAACATTGCAGTGTTTTCTGTCTACAGTTCAGTACAATTGCAGTGTTTTCTGTTTTCTGTATGTGCCCCCCGTACGCAACGCCCAGCGGACAGAAGTAGTGCATCACCTCCCCGGTGAACCAGCCCAGCGACGCGCCCATCTCGAACGCGGCACGAACACGCCGCCACTGACCTGGCAGTATCTTCTGTATGTGCCCCCCGTACGCCACGCCCAGCGGACAGAAGTAGTGCATCACCTCCCCGGTGAACCGGCCCAGCGACGCGCCCATCTCGAACGCGGCACGAACACGCCGCCACTGACCTGGCAGTATCTTCTGTATGTGCCCCCCGTACGCCACGCCCAGCGGACAGAAGTAGTGCATCACCTCCCCGGTGAACCGGCCCAGCGACGCGCCCATCTCGAACGCGGCACGAACACGCCGCCACTGACCTGGCAGTATCTTCTGTATGTGCCCCCCGTACGCCACGCCCAGCGGACAGAAGTAGTGCATCACCTCCCCGGTGAACCGGCCCAGCGACGCGCCCATCTCGAACGCGGCACGAACACGCCGCCACTGACCTGGCAGTATCTTCTGTATGTGCCCCCCGTACGCCACGCCCAGCGGACAGAAGTAGTGCATCACCTCCCCGGTGAACCGGCCCAGCGACGCGCCCATCTCGAACGCGGCACGAACACGCCGCCACTGACCTGGCAGTATCTTCTGTATGTGCCCCCCGTACGCCACGCCCAGCGGACAGAAGTAGTGCATCACCTCCCCGGTGAACCGGCCCAGCGACGCGCCCATCTCGAACGCGGCACGAACACGCCGCCACTGACCTGGCAGTATCTTCTGTATGTGCCCCCCGTACGCCACGCCCAGCGGACAGAAGTAGTGCATCACCTCCCCGGTGAACCGGCCCAGCGACGCGCCCATCTCGAACGCGGCACGAACACGCCGCCACTGACCTGGCAGTATCTTCTGTATGTGCCCCCCGTACGCCACGCCCAGCGGACAGAAGTAGTGCATCACCTCCCCGGTGAACCGGCCCAGCGACGCGCCCATCTCGAACGCGGCACGAACACGCCGCCACTGACCTGGCAGTATCTTCTGTATGTGCCCCCCGTACGCCACGCCCAGCGGACAGAAGTAGTGCATCACCTCCCCGGTGAACCGGCCCAGCGACGCGCCCATCTTGAACGCTGGCACGAACACGCCGGCCGGCACGGGCAGCGTGCACGACACCATGCACAGGAAGTACTGCCGACCAAGGGGGTACATGTTATCTAGCTGACCTCGCGTCGTCCCGTCCTTTCAAAGCCATAAAATACGAAAAGTCCCGCGTTCAGTAGAAGTAAATTGAAGCATGGAATGGGTGCCCTCTGATTGCGCCACAGAAGGCGGAGCGATGTATTGTCTAATTTATCAAAATCAGCCCAACCGTCTTCGAGGGTTACCGATACATCATCGTAGCGAAATATAATTTTTAATTGTAACACATCATACAAAATTCTGAGATAAAGAAACGTAGTATGGCAATAATTTAGGATCTATCTATTCACAGCATTATCACAACACGTTTTTCTAAGAGAACAGCACACTCACGATAGAGAAGAAGTATATGATGAGGCACCCAAAATGGTCCACCTCCGGGGTCCGCCAGTGGTCCACGATGGCAGCCTGCTCCGCCGTCAGCGTGTCCGACCACGTGAAGTTAGCGAAGAGAGATAGCACCTGCGAAAACATATTGCTATTATCATTGTAAACATGACTCAATAGATAAATAGAAAAATTTAAAAAAAAGACCTGGCACTCCAGGAGTGAATCATAGAACTCAAACTCGGTTTCCGTAAAAGTGTCGCGAGTTTTCCTAACTCTAAAAATTTCTAACGCACCGAAATAAATTTCTACTTAAAAAAAATTCATATACAGAAGTGTCGGTTACGGTAACAGTGAGAGTTATCGATGCCGTTAAGATAACCAGTTCAAATTTTAATGACTTATTGTTATGTTACTCATCTCAAAAATGCCCAACGGCACCTATAGAAATTTCAACTTAAAAAATGTAGGTATATTTAAAATTTAAATAGACAGGTATACTCAACATATACTAGGTTTACAGTTGTTTTTTGTATAGAAAGAAGTTTCTTATCGGTGAGGTAATACCTGTTCTTGATTGCCAAGGTCAGCCGCCATGTACTTGCCGATGCCGGGAGGAAACAGGATCGACATCACCACCAGCGTCATGATGCCCGGGTAGATGAAGCGGCTGCAACACACAAACAGAACGTACTGAAACACACACACACACGCACACACACACACGCACACGCACACACACACACACACACACACAACATACATACGCAAGTATACGCTCACGCACACGCAAACACTCACGCTCGCATTCATGGACGCATACACAGACAAGCTACTGAACCGATTCGGCTGAGAGAGATGGAAAGAAAATCCCAAATCAAATACTGAACCTAATGCTGTTAACTTAAGGTTGATATTGTAATACTTGCACACCAGTAAATTTTTAAGCTATCCGTTCCGTAGCCGAATGGCAAAAAACGGAACCCTTATAAATTCGTCATGTCTGTCTGTCCGTCTGTCCGTCCGTATGTCACAGCCACTTTTTTCCGAAACTATAAGAGCTATACTGTTGAAACTTGGTAAGTAGATTTATTCTGTGAACCGCATTAAGGTTTTCACACAAAATTTTAAAAAAAGTAATAAATTTTGGGGGTGCCCCATACTTAGAACTGAAACTCAAAAATTTTTTTTTCATCAAACCCATATGTGTCTATGGATAGGTCTTCAAAAATGATACTAAGGTTTCTAATATCATTTTTTTCTAAAATGAATAGCTTGCGCGAGACACTTCCAAAGTGGTAAAAAAAAAGAAAAAAAAAAAAAAAGTCTAATATTTTGTTTAACTTTGATGACGACAGATGGCGTTGCACGTCCGACTCGCACTTGTCCGGTTTTTAAATTCTATGGGCAGGTTGAGAATGAGTCTTGATAGTACGGAACCCTCAGTGCGCGAGCCCGACTCGCACTTGACCAATTTTTTAAGTTGACTGTACATTACGCACTCAAAATAATAAGCACCCTCACGAGTAATTCAATTCAATTCAATTATCTTTATTTGCGAATTTGGAATTCCTTCATTTATTTATTCATTTATTCATTCATTATAGGTTACATTCCATCATGTTATTCATATTACATCAATTGAACAAAACAACGATTATTGTTATCACTGTTCCATAGAAAAAAAGAGATAAAATGGTGATGACGTATTGTTCTACGGAAAAAATGTCACTAGCACACGCAATAACGACCACATAGAGCATATATATATCTACACAAATAATAATATTCTTTCTTAAAAGGCAATGAATATGAAACTTACTTCTTCTGTAGGAAGTTGCTGAGAACTTTGGTGTTCCTCATGAACAGTACGTACTGACGATGCAGGAACACCCACAGAGCCGCCATTAGACCACACACGATGCTAGGAACAAAAAGAAGAGTATATACAATAGACATATAACAGGACCCGGCGGACCGCTGGTGACAAAAATGTTTGTTTTGACACCAACAGCGGCAGTTGTAAGCCGATCGCAGTATTGTCTAAGTACCACGCCACAGAACTATACTTGTTCTTAGTCCTCACGCGAGTTTTCACAGGGAAGATTTCGGCTACTTGCGGCGTATTAGCGGAAATATTGACAAATGGTGCCATTTTTTCTCGTATGAAGAAGGTTGACGTGAAATGTTCCGATGGGCTCAACCTCAGGTTCATCGGTGGGAGGTACCATAAAGGCTCCCGCAAACAGCTGCGTTATTATCGTGCGATAATAACGCGCAGCAGACGCAGCGTCCCACGTTATTATTGGTCGTAATTATCGCAGCAGTGTGTAACTACATGACCATCTTAATACAAAATGTACTGAAAACAGATATCGCAATAACGCTTGCGATAATATCGACCGATATAACGCGCCTGTGTGGGGGAGCCTTAAAGTTCTGTTCTTCTTTTAACCAACAATATTGGCACATGCTGGATGCAAGAATTCATGTGTAAGTGAATGAGACAGTCATTTTGTTAAATATCTTGAATATATTTTATTGACTTTGTGGCATGTTATTTTTTTTTTGATTATTTTATTTTAAACTTTGTATCCCGAAATGTTGACCTGATAGGTTATTGGGAACGCCTTGGTGTGAAACTGCTAAAATTTTGAACTAAGGCGCAGCTATGTTCCCATTTGTTCTAAGGAACATGTTCCATGGAACATGAAGCCACCATTATTTCGTCTGTTTTTAATTTATGAAACCAACAAGCTCTTCTTACTCTATGGAACCAACGAGACATTATCCTGTTTCATGGAACACATGGGTTTAAACCAGATGATGAAGTTCTTACCCTAACAGCACGAAGACGGCGAACTCCTGAGGGTCGAAGGGAAAGTCCTGCGGGAAGTGTGTCGGGAACAGCGGCTTCACAGTGGGCATCGCTCCCGACCACACCGACAGCAGGCGGAACATCTGCCGAACAGAATTACCCAAATTTTAGGGCGATCTGCGGGCCTAGACAAAGTCACAAGCGTTTGGCGTTAACGCTAGTCGACGAAAATGTATGAATAATTAACTACGCTAACTTGAACGCTCGCTGGCGTTCTCGTGGACCTTGTAGATAACTTTAGCGTACTTCGCTTGACAATTGACAGCCGACAGTATCAAACACAGCGTGTTTAGTTAATTATTGTCGTGGTTTTTCTACAGTCATTTGTTTTGTCCATACATTTTTGTCGACTAGCGTTAACGCCAAACGCTTGTGACTTTGTCTAGCCCCGCTGTTTAGATCAGACCCGTTTGGGGTCTGCCTGCGAAATTGGTTTTTGCTAAGCTAATAAGTCATAATAGGCTTATGGTAATAAAATTGCGGGAATCTTTCTTAAATCTTTGCTTAAAAATATCCACTCAAAAAGATTACTTCGAGTATCGAGTTTGGAACACAAAATAGTTTATTGTTCTGCACACATTCTCCATATTCTGTAATGTATGGACCTCGCTATGGCTACGGTGACTTTACGGTGGTGTTTCCGAGCAGGGGGAGCTTCATATAACGCATCGGCTACATTTCGTGAAGTGAATTTTAATTAAAAAGGTGATTGCATTTAAGTTTATAAGCAAACGATATTAAAATAAAAACAGTTTTTGCGAACACAGAAAAATTTTACCACTATTGACATAGAGCGTAAAATTGAATGTAGTTCAAAACGCAACATGGTCGGTAATTGTGAGATTAAATTTACTTAAGCGCGTTAAAGTCGAGCATTGTATTTCTAACTCTAAACCAATACACGTAAAGTAAACTTTTCAGTGTTAATATGTCTTATTTCTTGTTTCATTTCACGTAGGTTGGAGAATATTCTTCAACTCACAATTGCGCTGCAGCACGCCGCAAAGAACCCTCGCCAGTAGTTGCGCACTGCGAAGTACGTGGTCGTTACCTCAATAGAGAACAGGACGCCTGCAACCAAATTAATTCTTAAATTAATTTAAAAAAAAACTAAAGAACACGCTTTTCATAAAGTTTTTTTAAACTTACAATAGACTAATTTATTCAGCACAGACTTAATAAACAACCGTGATTTAAAAAACAATTAAATTCCATTTACATAAATTCATCTGTTTAAAATAAATCTAACGTGCCCAAAATTAAGACTATTACTATTTGAACCATTGAAGTCTGAAGACTTCCACTATGCACGGTCTGCTCTAACCTAACCCAATCTTTAACCTAGTTTTTGATTTTTTATAAACTTAGCTAAATCATAATATATACCCATACCAATGATAGAAACTGCAATTTATAAATACTTCATTCCAATTCAAACTAGGCTGACTAGGTCTGGTATAATTGTGAGTCAATCCAGAAGTGACCAGATTTCTCCACAATAGGCAGGTATTGATTAGGTTTAATTAATTCAGACTACTCTTCATTTGCGACTGTTGTTAAATATTTAAGGATATAATAATTATCCAGCATCGATATTTTCCAACAGCTTTTAGTGGCAAAAAGTTAAATTACCATAGGCTTAATACTATAGGTTTAATAGTACCTAACTATGCAAAAACTAATCCTGAAAATAGTTTTTGTTACATTTCGATAAAATCATAAAAATGATGATAAAGTCATAGCTCATGAAGTCGATGAAGAAACAACAAATAAAGCTATGCTGGTTTCATAAGGTTAGTATTCATAATATTATTGATACGAATTATTTCTGGTGAATATCCTAAATACGATAAAATTGGTGGGTCCACTTAGTCATGAATTCCTAATGGCCCGACCATCTCAAGCGTTGTGAATTACAAAACGTGACGATGGTCTCACGTAAAAAAAATATGGTGAATAAAAAATAATAAAGATGGTGATTTAAATGCAGATAGAATTAATGCTGATGAGACTGATTGTGTGCCAACAAACGCTGCGGCGAAACGCGAAGTAGTTTTCAGCGCGCACATGGCAGTGATTTTAATGTGGCAGATTTTAATTAATTTTCGGGAGGGGAGAATGGTATTTTTTCAACATTTTGCCCAATTTAAATCAAAACCTATCAAGCGTAAAAAAAACTGTTTTAGACTACACACGTAACGCCCTAATTTCCCCCTTTGTCTTTACAGAAATAAAGGGTCGTGACAGACAGACAGACGAATAATAAAGTGATCTTATAAGGGTTCCGTACCTCAAAAGAAAAACAACAGAATTAATCCTAACAAAACAATAATCCTAATTGTGATGAAAATAAAGGTAAAAGTGATGATGAGGATGATAAAACTGTAACTGACTGTTCACCTCCAACCGGAGCGGCGAAACACGAAGCGACACCAACCGCGCACGCGGCAGCCAACATTTCAGTAGTCCTCGACTCGTTGCTGTAGATACCTTGGAAGGTCGTCACCAGTTTTGAGAGAAGAGCTGCAACCATTGATGCAATGTGGACTGAGGGACCCTGCAAAAAAGGAATTACTAATATCATCGATCTTCTGAAAAGTGAAATTATAAAAGCTAAGGAACAAAAATGTAACATTCAAGAGATATTAAAATAATGATTTAAAGTCCGTCAAACTAGATTCTAGAAGATCTAAAAACTCTCAAAGCCGTGGGTAAAATTTTACGCTTTTATAATTATAAGCTCATGTTTAATTTTTTACCTCTTTGCCAAGCGGCAATCCAGATCCGAGTGTGGCAGTGAGACCAATGAGTTTAGAGATTAAAGCGCGAAAAGTTAGGTACTCTTTCAAGTGTACTCCTCTTAGTATCGTCTTCATTTCTGGTATACCCGAGCCTAGAAATAAAGCCCATTTATGTAGCTTTTAATTCATTACAAGAACATTTAGATGAAGAAATGCTTTCAAATAAGGACAAAAAAAAAACAAAGAATTTATTATAGAGATGAAGTGGACATGAACGAATAGCAAATTCACAAGACTGAAGCGTGAAAATCCATCCAATAGATCTAGCAATGAACGTATAAATCTAAATGAAATTATCTTAGATTCATACCATAATATAGGAAGCTTTTGTGATACTGACTATAAGAATCGGAGGTACGAAATAAGCACAAACTATACTCAAGTAATCTATCATTCATACGCACAATAAAATACGCGACATATTTTCTGTCAATATTATAGAAATGGCCATGGGGTGCCTCAAGGGAGAACTTTGGGATCGCTACTTAATTTAAAAGTCACTTGTGATAGAGGCAATAATTTATCGGTCTATTTACCATCTAAAAACCTTTTAACTAATGCGGCATTAGTTAACCTAACAAATTATGTAATACAAAACCTACAAAAGAAGAGAACACTCACCGATACTCTGAGCGGCTACTATGTGGACAAATCCAGCGGCAAAGAGTATTAAACATACAGGCAGGGAAACCCACGCTACGTATTGACTGAAGGTAGACGTGGCTAAGTCTTTGTACATCCACATACGTGCTGAAATATTTTCAAATAACAATTATTCATTGTGAAAGCATTTTTAATTTTAAAACTATACATAAAGGTACATAATAAGATGCAGCGTGATCACATATTAAAGTAAAAAATTTGAAGACCATTTAAATAATACATAAATTAATCTTCAGTAATAAAATAATAATGATATTTATCGCAAGTTACTTACGAGAACATATTTATCCTAAAGTTGCATGCAAATATAATAACAATAACATTATTATTGTAGTTCTACAACATAAAGATCAATGGAAATAGGTTAAATATTGTGATTAACTTCAATGAAATACATATAGTAATGCATTTTCTATTTGAATGCAAATATGTAACTCATAACTTTAAAGGTCGGTACGTAATAGGTAAAATATGTATATATGTATTTAACTCAAAACAACTGAATAAAGTGATGTACTGTGTTTTAAACAAAAGACTACGGATCTCTATGCATCTACTAATTTGGCGCATCTAAAACAAGTGCATATTCCTATTCAATGGGGAACATTTTGTAAAGGATATCATTATTTTTAAACACGCAAAATTACTTAGAGATTTGGCGCTACAGAGTTGGCACCAATATCTATCGAGTCTACTTGTATTTTACAAGCATTTATTTAGTTTCATCTGTCCCGATGTTTATTTATGTGAGCTGGAAAATGGCTATAGGGTGATTGAACGATATAACATCATCTAGTTTGGGCTCGTTGGTTTCGTCTTGATGAGTACTTTGGAGCTAGTGGGTGTGGTGCTGAGAAGAATACGGATTAAACGTATAAAAGCTTGTTTTTAAAATATTTTTTTAAATAATTGTTTATGTATTGTAAGCCTATTACAAATTATATATGTGTTGTTCCCGTAATCTTTAATTGTTAGTTCAAGTATTCTTAAAAATAATAACATTCAGTAGTAGATTAATTATCCTGTGGTATGGCCCTACGGCAGTGTTAGCGGTGCATTCGATTGGCGCACGATGTAGTAAATGGTTGTTATCACTTATCAGTCCTGTGTAATTCTTGTTTGAAATACTAAATACACGATGTTAAGGGGATTTATTGAATTTATTTTTGTCTTTCTCACTCTCACGGAGATTTGGTAGGTGCGACATGCAGCGTCGCGGAAGAATATAACAGAAAAACGACCTTTTACCTAATTACTCAAAAACTAAGCTTGTTATCAAAAATCGCTTCTAAGCGTTTTTTACCCACGACGGAACGGAGTACGGGTATATGAGTTTAGGGTGAGAGACCGTTTGTACATTACTCTATTAAAAAGATTTTATGTTTGTTTGTATGTTAAATTGTTCACGAATACCAATAATGCAAAAATATTTTTGTTTGTTTGTTTGTTTGTGCACATCAATGTTCCCATTTATTTCAAAAACGGCGTGACCGATTTAGATGCGGTTTTCTGTATAATGTTAAGTGTTGAGCGGCAATGGTTCTTAGATAGTTGTTACGAACATCGATCACCAGGGGGCGCCATAAAATACATTTATATTGCAAACGAATGTTCCCATTTATTTCAAAAACGGCTTGACCGATTTAGATGCAGTTTTCTGTACTTATAATGTTTGGTATTCGTTGGCGATGGTTCTTAGATAGTTGTTACGAACAGCGATCACCAGGGGGCGCCATAAAAAACATTTACAGTGCAAACGAGTGTTCTCAATTATTACAAAAACGACTGAACCGAATTGGATACAGTTTTGTATAAAATATTAGTGAGTCATTAGCAATGGTTCGTAGATAATTGTTCTTGTGATTGAACAGCAGGGGGCGCCACAATAAACGTCTCTATGTGACTTGGAAGGGATGATGCCTTCAAACGCTGCTAAAGGAGCTAATGGCTAGTTTGAAGATTAATTTTCATTTTTTAATAATAATATAATTTAAATTACATTAATATATTAATCGAAAAACTATAAAACAAGTGGAAAATTAAAAAAATTTAAAACACCCACGACTTTTGCAGACTTGTAATTGAAAAAGGATTAAATAATTTTTTTGAAACTCCCCGACTAAAGGAAAGTAAGAACTAAGAACCTATCAGAATAATTACAAATCCAAGAAAATCCGTCGGAGCTGCCATTGCTATTTTCGTTTCCAATATCAATTAATGTAATTAGTAAGTATTGATAAACTGCCGGTATATGAGAAGTATAAAGAAATTGAATTAGTCATCTACTGGTAAACAGCACCATTAACACCGTCATAGGCAAAACACAGCAGCTCCGGCGGATTTTCTTGGATTTGTAATTATTCTGATAGGTTCTTAGTTCTTACTTTCCTTTAGTCGGGGAGTTTCAAAAAAATTATTTAATCCTTTTTCAATTACAAGTCTGCAAAAGTCGTGGGTGTTTTAAAATTTTTTAATTTTCCACTTGTGGATATTATTATTACCGACACTTTAAAACAAAAATTACAATTACATCCAATGTAGTGTCCGATAAAAACTAGAAAAACTGAAATTTTGGAGCAACTTTTGGGAGAACTTTCTATCGAGAAATTTTTATCCAATCGTGTTTCTGCTTCTCAGCGATTTTAGATTAAAGAGTCAAAATACATGACGTATAAATTTGAAAGTAATTGTCTTTATAGTTTTTGCATAAAATTTCATTCAACATCACCTAAATATGGCTTGTAGGCCGTTAAACCTAGTGTTCTGGAGAATTATTTAAACTTCCCGTCATTTCTGAACCTAGGACCACAGTATTTATACGAGTACTATACTTTACTGTAGACACTTGCAACTCGAAATATGCCTTTATTTCTTGTCAAGTCCCTTCAAACACGGCTCTTAAGGGGATTGATTGAATTTATTTTTGTCTTTCTCACTCTCACGGAGATTTGGTAGGTGACATGCAGCGTCGCGGAAGAATATAGCAGAAAAACGACGTTTTACCTAATTACTCAAAAACTAAGCTTTTTATCAAAAATCCGTTCTAAGCGTTTTAGGATATTATTATTACCGATACATTAAAACAAAAATTACAATTACATCCATTGTAGTTTCCGATAAAATAAAAAAAATAAAACTGAGATTTTGGAGCAACTTTTGGGAGAACTTTCTATCGAGAAAATTTTATCCAATCGTGTTTCTACTTCTTAGCGATTTTAGATTAAAGACCCAAAATACATGACGTGTAAATTTGAAAGTAATTTTCTTTATAGTTTTTGCATAAAACTTCATTCAAAATCACCTAAATACGGCTTGTAGGCCGCGTACGACGAGAGCAGTACGAGCACGAACATTTTCAAACATGTCCGCAGACAACGCGTTGTTGCATCGAATCGTAGGAGGCGTAATTGTCATATTGTTATGCGTAGCGTCATAACGATACGCTTACGCTTACGAGCCGTGTGCGAAGGCCCAGATGCCGCATACGTGGTGGTACTCACCATTATTACAAACAGCGATGCCCTTGTCCATGGCGAAGTTGAGGATAGCCATGATGATACCGAGCAGCGCCAGGAACACCCAGTCCTCGCCCACGCGCGCGATGGTGTGCCTCCACACGTAGCCTGCGACACTTTATATCATTGAATAAGCTTTGTAGCAGTACAGGAATCAGAGGAATTGGCAAAGAAAAAGACGTAGGTGCACGTAGTTTTAGCTGACCCCCGAAACCAAAATTAAGAAGATTTTTTAAATTTTTGAAGTGAAAATTTAACTGGGCATTTTTGAAATAGGAAAAAACTATTGAACTCGCGACAACGGTACCACACCCTCTTGTAACCGTAACCGACACCTCTGTAGAGTCTGTTATACTAGTAAGTTTATTTTGTTGAGTTTTCACTTCTGTTGGCTCTCCCACATTGCCATTGTTTTTTTATGAATTCTACTGCTTAATTTTTACTACCTCTAGTTTTTATTTTAAGTACATCGTTAATAGCGTTCGCCCAAAACTTCGTATATTTTGACCAATATGGGTGACCTTATTTTATTTTAAAACTTAAAATGCACAGTCCTCATGTCAAAATCAGTTAGATTATTATTTGTCCGGAACATCATCCACATAGATATGATTTTCTCTTAAACGCTACGGAAATCGGTAGAATTTCATCAAAGACTTAATAAATTCCAGACCAGAATATTAAGCAATAGGATTGCACAAAATCAGAGGAGCAGACCACTATTTCTGAGGTGCAATCCTATTGGTTAATATTTCTCCATTTCTCGGCCATGGTACCTTGCTCCACTGCGGTGGATTGGCAGCCTTCATATCTGGAATTAACAGTACCTGACTCTCGTCCAGACATCCCTCTTCAAAAAACTAAAACACGCGTCTCGTGCCGCTCGTATTAGCCCTACAAACTATTTAAAGTTATCATCTACAGTAATGTAACTATTTAAAGTTATCATCTACATAAACATACTAAAATCTCAATTTTCAGTTATAAAGTCTAGTCTATCGAACGCCTAAGCAATCGTGAACAACTTACCTAATACCTTAAAGAACTTCCCCCTAGGTCTATGTTTGCCCGTCGCCTCGAGCTCTTTCTGCCTGAGCTTATCATCTTTCCGTCTTCTCTTTCTTAGTCTTCTGAGTCTTCTTGCTTCTTCTCGGGCTGCTTCGCTTAGGTCGCGTTGATAGCGACCATACATCTAGAAATAAAAAAATACAGTTGTCATATATCTGACTTCTATATATTTTGAATATATTTAAAAGTAAGTAGTTTCGTCTTTTTTGCTTTCACTAGTGCCTCCAATTCCGAAAACTGAGAATTACATAACCGGAAGATACAGTTTGGTATTGCAGTACATATCTATAGATATTTCTTCAATCCACGATGACGCGCCCCACTTTGTCAAAATTGTT
Source organism: Coenonympha arcania (assembly GCA_036785405.1). Lineage (NCBI taxonomy): Eukaryota > Metazoa > Arthropoda > Insecta > Lepidoptera > Nymphalidae > Coenonympha > Coenonympha arcania. The sequence goes on along the minus strand of CM072078.1, from coordinate 1,122,203 downwards.
TCTATTTCATTAGATTGGTATTGAGTGTGACGGAGTGGGGCGCGTCTGCGTGGATTGAAATATCTATATCTATCATCTACATCCAAACTTTATCTGTTTTATTGGGGTAAATACTATTTTGATTGTGTTATATTCATAAACTGTAGTCTTATGTATTTAAATTGAGAACTTGTCAATAGGAGAAACAATATCTTGTTACTTTGGTGTCCGCTATTCAATAAACATTGAATAAAACCGTATCAACTTATTTTCCTTTAAATCAAAAGATTCACTGCATTAATGATGGTAGTTAGACTACAAACCAGCTAAAACTACCATCAACTAACATGTTTATTTACCACTAATCAATTGTAAATAAACCGTTACAGCTTGACCAAATATTAATTGATTTACCATTGCAATACTATGTTCTAAATAACGAGAAAAAGCTGACATAGCTTTGGCATCAAAGACGAGCAACACTTTTTATTTTTTGTACTCACAGTTACTGTGTATCTTAGGAACTTGAGTTCTCACTACTGTCACAGAACACCATAATAGCACAGTTTTAAGATATTCTTAGGATAACACTGTGATAATAGTATGCTACTGTAATGAAATCGTTTCACCAGCCTTGAACACAGTCTCTGTTTGCCTAAGCTATCGTTAATCTCGCCAATGTTTGCGAAGATAAAGAATCTGTTGCCTCTGCAATTATTTATACGCTAACGGCTAACGGTAATCCAGTGAAATTATGGGAACAAATGTGTACTTTCGTCGCCACACTTCTTACAACTAACCTAGTGACTATTCATGTTATCCTGGTACATTTAGTTCGGATCGAGCATACCAGGGTATTTCCCGGTAATAGATTAAAGGCTCTCCCACATAGGCGAGTTATTATCGGTCGATAATATCGCATGCGTTATTGCGGTAATGCGTCCCGATTCCTTGCACACAGCTGCGTTTTTACCGTACGATATTTCTTAGAATATCGCACGACGGACGCAGCGTCCTACTTCCATTGCGGCGTTATTATCGCAGCAGTGTGTTACTACATGACCATTCTAATACAAAATGTACTGAAAACAGATATCGCAATAACGCTTGCGATATTATCGACCGATAATAACGTGTGGGGGAGCCTTAACATAATATGATCGCGTGGATCTTGTTTTAAATATTTATAAAGCAGCCTACTGCCTATAGTAAAAGAGATAAAGAGAGGGGTAAATAAGATCGAAGTTATTTTGGGTCAATATCGGGCGCTGCTCTCAAAAGGAAGGTTGAATTTTAATGATATTTCACGTCTAGCTTTTGCCTGGCTTGCGTCAAATTCGGGTTTTAACCATGCACTTATCCGGAATATAAAGAAGCATAGTCTTAAACTAACTAGTGTTTCCGTTTAAAGTTTCAGCCAACTTGTTTCAGTAGTTGCAGCGTAAAAAAGTAAGAACACTTTCGTCTTTATAATTGGTATCAATGTTAGTCAGCCTCTTTAAAAAAGAGCCTTGTAGTTATAATTATTAGTTCATTTTAGTTAAATTTACATGTTGAAATAATTTTCATAGCCATATAGGCTTCAATGTAATAAAAGTAACTACAATGTTTAAGTGACCTAAATCTGTGTTCTTCGAAGGTGTGAATACCTGACCTGGTGATTAGCGCATATTTCGAGTGCTCACTTCAAAATGTTACGTTATTAAATCAGCATCTTCACAATTGAAATATCGAAATTGGTAACGATAATGTTTTTATTAAGTACTAAGTATTTAGTTAAGGGGATTTATTGAATTTATTTTTGTCTTTCTCACTCTCACGGAGCTTTGGTAGGTGCGATATGCAGCGTCGCAGAAGAATATAACAGAAAAACGACCTTTTACCTAATTACTCAAAAACTAAGCTGGTTATCAAAAATCTGTTTCTTAGCATTTTTGGATATTATTATTACCGACACTTTAAAACAAAAATTACAATTACATCCAATGTAGTATCCGATAAAAACTCGAAAAACTGAGATTTTGGAGCAACTTTTGGGAGAACTTTCTATCGAGAAAATTTTATCCAATCGTGTTTCTGCTTCTAAGCGATTTTAGATTAAAGACCCAAAATACATGACGTGTAAATTTGAAAGTAATTGTCTTTATAGTTTTTGCAACAAACTTCATTCAAAATCGCTTAAATACGGCTTCTACACCGTTAAAAAAAACAATCGCTACCAATTTAGCGCTTGCACACATTTTACCACTTTGGAAGGGTCTCTCGCGCTATTCAGTTAAGAAAAAAATTATGTTAGAAATTTCAATAATTTTTGAAGTTCTGTCTATAGATATGGATTTGATGAAAAAAAGTTTTTGAGTTTCAGATCTAAGTACTTATAATTCATTTTTTTCTATTTTTGTGTGAAAATCTTAATGCGGTTTACGGAATTATCCACTTACCAAGTTTCAACAGTTTTTATAGTTTCGGAAAAAAGTGGCTGTGACATACGGACGGACAGACAGACAGACATGAAGAATCTATAAGGGTTCCGTTTTTTGCCATTCGGCTACGAAACTAAAAATTAAGAATAAAAGTGAAGTCCTCATTTTATTGCACCACGGACAGCGAGATATGGCGTCAACAATAGTAGGTATGCCATGAAATAAGTTTGCAAACAGTCCATGCGAGTTACTAAGGTTTGAGTTCTCACGATTTTCATGCAATACGCCGCAATTCAAGCATTGAATTACGCTGAGATGCACTATTATGCATAACATAATTTCTACGAACATCGGCAATACATAGTTTGTATCATATTACAAGTTAATTTCCACACAATTTCAAACTCTACTCCCTTTGGTTTAAAATATATAATCCGTTAAAATAAATATGTCACGTATAATTAGCGTGGTGTTAAAATACACTTGCAATTTCATGGACATTTCCCTTTCATGTTTTACGGCTTCTAGTAAGTGTGCACTCATTAAGTATGCGATAAATATTTCACTTTACGATACAGCGGACAAATTAATTTTTTACCATAGTAATCTTTACAGAAACAAATCAATCGTTAAGTATGTTGAGTTTTTAAACGTTTGATGCAACTACACATCTTTCTCGCGATTTTATCTTTTAACGAAAACTCAAGCCAATTTATCCCCAATGAGATTGATCGACATGGCTGGAATTCAGCTTAAATAATATGTACGCTCAGTGTTCAGATAACTCTTATTCGGAAGTCGGGAATCAAATCCAGGACCTCGTGATTTGCTGTCAAACATGAATACTAGACTATACTAAATCTTCTTTTACATACATTTATTAGGTGTACCGTGTGATAGCACAGTAGTACAAGTATAATATATGTGAACAGCAAACAACATTGTTTTCCCCAAATTCTCTGCAAGGTAAGTCGGCAGCTGTTTGCATTGCTACAGTTATCTTAGGCCGCTAATCTCGAGTTAATTCGCCTCAGCAGTTCGCAAGGATGTTGCCTTGCTCTCAAAGACGATGCAGCGAAGGGGAAATGCAGTAAAGTGTATGTTATAAGACGGACGGTAATTTAATGTATTTCAACATAGGAAATACAATCTTTCAACCTTATCGCACAAAGTAAAATTAAATTCACGATTGTCGACCATGTTGCATTTTGAACTACCTTATACGTATTGAATTTTACGCTCTATGTTAATAGTCGTAAAAAATGTTTTGGTTTCAATATAATATACGTCAAAAAGACCGACTTCAACTCTCATCTGTTGTATACATCCTTTCCAATTAAAATGTATAAGACTTATGTGGTGGATGGATACCATTATCAGAACTGGACTAAATTGAAATGGGAAACTGTAAGCGTCAGCTTTCTTATAAAAAAAAACATCAAAATAAATTCACCCAGTCAAAAGTTATGAGCTAACAAACATAAAAAAAAACATACAGTCGAATTGAGAACCTCCTCCTTTGTTTTGAAGTCGGTTGAAAAATAAATGCCATGACCTTATTAATCATTTCACTTTACGAAATGTAGCCGACGCGTTTACCTGAATCGCCATCCTGAGGCAATATAGAAAAAAAATAGCAGGACAGATTAATTTCTTTCAAATCTCAGGAGATGTCCTGGTCAGGACACGTGACACGAGAGTCACTCTACGATTTCGCATTGTGAAGTCAACATCACCTGAGGATGTCCCGGTTCGGGACGAAACGTGCGTCGAAGAAAGTGTTGGAAAATTGTGTGTGGTGTTTCATGTGGGCAGTGTTTCTGCATATTGTACGTTTCTGCATATACAGAATCTTTTCAAGTAGCGGATTACAGCAAAACAAATCAATCTGTCCTGCTAATTATGGATTTCCGCAAAATAACGCCTGCTTCCATTCAATAGAAAAAAAATTCTGAAGAAGCCCATAGGGGAAATCGAACCTCCGACTTCCCACTCGGATCTAAGCGCGCGCCACTGTGCCAGGGAGGTTGTCAGAGCCCCGAACACACCTAATTATAGTTTGTCATATCCGATTATGAATAAAACATATCGACGATCAAAGTGCAAATTGCATTTCAAATAGAGGAAAACTGTTTGTCTGTACAATACAACCATCCTATCTACAAATTCACCGGACGTGCATTGTCACAGGTAGACGTGCATGCTATTTATGTATTTATGAAAGGTTACAGTGGGTTGCGAATTTCAATAGGCCTGAATAATTAGGTAGAACCTTCAAGCAAGATTTTTTTGGTAGGCAAGGTTTTCCCTACGTCGATCCAGTAGTACCTATTTATGGGTCTGGAGAATCGTGAAATTTTTACTTTGCTCGCTTAGGTTGAAGGATTGTATTTCCTATGTTCAACATTTTACACTCTAAACCAATAGACGTGAAGTTAATTTTTCAGTATTCACTCATATATCACTGTGTGAGGATTCGGCCGTGGCTAGTTACCAACCCTACCAGCAAAGACGCGCCGCCAAGCGAATCAGCGTTCCGGCGCGGTGCTGTGTAGAAAGGGGATGAGTTTACTTACCCCTTTCAAATTAGTACGCATCGTCACTTACCACAGTCACTTACCATCAAATGATATTGCACCAGCAGTCAAGTACTAACTTGAAGTATGTAAAAAAAACTGATAAAATTAGACCAGAAGCTGGCGACTAAAATCGGCAAGGGTTTTGAAATGGATCGTGGCTCAACAAAATTTTCCAAGTGTTCAGACTGTTATGTACATCGGAAGCAATACTTGTGAAACAATGACGTCTTTAATAAGGAATAGAAATAAATCGTGTGTTTGCAATTATACGAGTAACATAGGCATGTTGGTAGATATGCTAGATACACACAGAGTCATACTTTGTTAGATAGAACAATAGACACATACCCCGGATAGGGCGGACGCGAAAAAATTTCGCCAGTTTATGGGTGCCAAAAATGCTTGTTATACGGTACGGTATGCCACTAACAGTAAGGCCACGCTGTAGTTCGCTCAGCTGCCACCTAGAATTTTGACAGATGGCACTGTTTGCTTGTACGAAAAGGTTTACGTACCTAAATACGTAAAGCGTTGAGATGCTCATATCCGGAGTTTTCTTATCAGTGGATAGAGAACAGATCTTGCGTATAATACTTGTAGAGTATTATAGTAGAGGTATCATTATAATTATTATCAACCCGGCTGAGTATTATGTGCGCTTCTTCTCAGTGCAGGGACCCTCGCAAACTTAGTTTTAAGCCGTAAGGGGAACGGTAATTTTTTGGCATTTATCCTAAAAAATCAAAAACTATTGTGCATAACAAACCGTTTCTACGATTTTTTTTCTATCTAACCTTGAAATATCACTCGCCTTCGGCTCGGGTCGAATAACCAGGACTCGTGAAGACGTGACATATTTTCCGCACTTTGTCGAAATATGCTATTCCCAATAGTGTGTTTATCTAAATTATAATAAATATAAATATGGTTTCGCATAGTTCGTCGTTTCAGCCACGATAGCGTCATCACACTAATATTATAAAGGCGAAAGTTTGTGTGTCAGTGTGTGTGTGTGTGTATGTTTGTAACTCCTTCACGTCGCAACTACTGAACCGATTTTGCTATAATTTGAAATGGAGATAGATTACACCTTGGATTAAAACATAGGCTACTTTTCATCCCATCCAAAAATCCATGGTACCCTCGGGAATTGTGAAAAACCGAAATTCGCGCAGGCAGAGCCGCGGGCGTACCCTAGGGGCCTAGTAATACCAATAAACCGATAAGGCGGTTAATGTAAATGTGTGTTTGTTTATCTCTTATTGTGTAATATAAAAATGTTAATCACTGGGAAGCGATAGCCAGAGGGTCTCGCGGCACGTAGCATAGAATCGCTACGGAGAGAAAACAATCTTTATCACGTAAACAAATAACAACAATTATTCATGTAGCGTTCCTCCTTTAGTTTGAATAAATCCTTTTTAGGGTTCCGTACCACAGCGGTAAAAATAGAACTCGTAATATTATGTTCATCCTTGCGTTCAAACTTACAACCAAAACTGACTTTATTTTTCGAATACGTTGTTGAGTGCAACATGCAGTAAAAATAGAACTCTTATCTTGCGACTTCAGCCTTGCGTTCTAACTTACAGCCAAAACTGATTTTATTTTTGTCCTTCTCACTCTTTCGAATGTGTTGGTGGGTGCGACATGCAGCGTTGCGGAAGAATACAACAGAATAACTGGGGGGATTTATTGAATTTATTTTTGTCTTTCTCGCTCTCACGGATACGTTGGTAGGTGCGACATGCAGCGTCGCGGAAGAATATAACAGAAAAACGACCTTTTACCTAATTAGTCAAAAACTAAGCCAGTTATCAAAAATCGGTTTGTAAGCGTTTTTGGATATTGTTATTACAGACACATTAAAACAAAAATTACAATTACATCCATTCTAGTTTCCGATAAAAATCAGGAAAACCGATATTTTGGAGCAACTTTTGGGAGAACTTTCTATGGAGAAAATTTTATCGAATCGTGTTAGGGATTTTAGATTAAAGACCCAAAATACATGACGTTTAAATTTGAAAGTAATGGTCTTTATAGTTTTCACGTTAAACTTCACTCAAAATCACTTAAATACAGCTTGTACGCCGTTAAGTGCGAGTAGGCCTGGCGCCTTGATTGTTGCGTACTACAACAGCCCCCAGCCAGCTATCCGTACCCAAAGGATAAAAACGGGACGCTATTAGTAGGGTTTAAGGATCAATAATAAAATTAAAAATAAAACAAATATTTAAGGGGGGCTCCCATACAACAAACTTGATTTATTTGCTTGTTTTTGCTCGATACTCATAACGGCAACAGTAAGACGCTTGAAATATTCACAGAATATTAACTTTAAAAATAAATAGTTAAATTAAAACATTTAAGGAGGGTTTCCATACAGTAAACGTGATTTTTTGGTAGTTTTTAATTTGGTGAGCAGAGTGAGAAGTTTTTTTTGGAATGGTCTTGATGGTACGGAACCCTCAGTGCACGAGCCCGACTCGCACTTGACCAATTTATTTTATTTTATTGAACTATTAATTTATAACTAAATATTCTAGTAACATTTTAAGCGTCAACCTGGAATCCCAAAAGGTGATGATTAATTGCTCGGTAAACTTGGGGTTAGGAAAATGACCGACATGACAGCGGTTAGCCTCGAGACATCGCGTGCGGAGTCACTGTCAAGATCGATGCCATCAACTTGACTGCATTATAATGCGCGCATTTTATACGTGTCTATAACTAAGCCAAACTAAGTTTACGAGGGTTCCAAGATCCAACTTTCAACGCTCCTGAACTGGAAAGAGACCTTAACAAGCATATTATTATGTCAAGTGAAGGTGGTTAAAACCCCTGTTTTCAGTCGGCATATAGTTTACGCACGGCCAAGTGAGAACAATTGAGAGGGCAATTATTAAATTTACCTCATCCTACCGTATTTCCTTTCCTCCCACGGGATTCCTCACGCCTCGCGCCGGCTGCGGGAACGATCTTATGACTAATTACGTATCATGAGACATGCCAGACGGCTCAGGTGTTGGACCTTCCTATTTAGTGAAGGGATAGCTTTACTTAATAATTGGTATGACGGTTATTTGAAGCGTCCTTATAATATGTGTAACTCTCTTCGATTTTTAAAATAGTTTCAGTAAAGCCAAAGAATACTCTCTACCGGCCAAAATTAGCAATGTATCCTATCCAGATTTGCTTTACTCCAGCCAATCAGCGGGCAGAATTTGTTACGATTACAATAGCGAAGTTTGAATTGCCTCCTGCCTAATTCGAATTTTCCTCCTCCTTACAAGAGGTAGATGTAGAATGGTGGTGAATCATTATTGTGTTTGAACATAACGTAGCCAAACGCACGATATTTTTATCGAGGTAGCGCGAAGATTGAACTTTGCTTACAGAGTTTCCTGTAAAATTTTCTTAGCACCGAGACTCAGTACCGAGTGGTACCGTGAAAAGCGTTGGAACCCCTGTAGAATAAGTTTTAAGTCGACAATTAAAGTCCGATTTTTAAAAGCATTCCTAACCTCTAGCACGCCGCTTATGAGGACCTTCAGTAGGAAGACAGCCTCTGAGGACGTAGCATTGTAGTAGGAAGAAAGTAGGAACCTTGGTAAGGGCACTGCCGGAACATTGAAGGCTGTAGCCTGAACCAACATAATGTGCTACCTCAAGCTCCGGGAAACAGGCATGTGCAGACTCTGTAATGAGGCAGAAGAAACTTTTGCGCACATAGTGTGTTAATACCTAGACAGCCCTAGTGCACACAAGAAGCTGACTGGAAGGCATACTCTCTGCTCTCAGGAGGTCAACTATAACACCTGCCAAGGAACTGCTGTTGTTTCTTGGGGTAACCAGATTTGGAGGAAATATTTAGACAGTGGCGAGCCAATAGATTGGAGACGTTCAACGTGCTACTGGGAGTAGAGGAGCCCTGCATAGTCTCCCAAGTTTTTTTTTAAATAGTAATCGTGAGCAAACGAGCAGGCGGGTTACCTGATGGAAAGCGATCACCGCCGCCCATGGACATTTGCAGCACCAGAGGAACTGCAAATGCGTTGCCAGCTCTTCAGAAATTTGTTTATCCGCCTCTTGATTAACGCCATGTTATAGTTTTGAAGGGACACTCTTGCTGGTTAGCTGGTTCCATAGTTTGAATGTACGTGGAAAGAAAGATACAGGGTGGCATACAGGGTGGTCGTGGATTGCCAGCCATCCAGGTGGAAGGGATGGAACATGTTGAACAATATGAATAATAACCTCTAGGCAGGCCAGTCTCACTTATCACGTGACCGTCCCGGCTACAAGTAGAGTTTCGGACTACCATATTTCAGATGGTTGCCGCCGCGGGCCGAGTTGTATGCGCTAGTTCTGTACGGTCTATTTTACGCGCCGTCTGGCTACGGCAGCCCTAGTACGTCGTAAGAGATAAAGTTAGGCGATAGAAAGAGACCACAACATTGCGTTTGTTGCGTGTCGATTTTGAGGGCGGGGCCAGGCGCTATTGCGAACTGAATTGCACTTTTTGTGTCAGCGCTAGAGTCGCTATTTCTTTAAATTTTCGTACGGAGTGAACCTTCTGGTACTATTTAGTGTTCTGTGCTCTAGGCAACAGATTAGGCACTGGCGGTAACTAAGTACACAATAAGAGGCGTAGACATAGACGCCATTATCATCGCAATCATCTTGGTTCCTCGTCCGTCGCATCGCGTGCTCACAGCATCCGAGTGAGATAAGATCAGAAACCGGATTAGTGCTGCGTAAGGTCAAAGCCTTCGCCGTGAATATGCTGTCCATTACTGAACAGTTATAGGTCCAAACTCCAAGATTGCTTCTGCAAAGTAGAGGTACTTTTAGGAAAATACGGAAATACTCAAAAACATGCGGAAACTTTATCCGATCTTTTTTGTCTGTCTGGACCCTACTTGCGTCTTTTTTTCGGAACGGATAGAAGTATTAAGTTGACGATATCAAATATCTGCGAATATCTCTAGTTTTTTGTAGATGTAAATAAGTTTAATTTACGACTTAATTGGAACAAAAGTGTAGAAAAAACTTATTGTCAGGACAGTTTAATTTGTTTTGCTATAATCCGCTACTTGAAAAGATTCTGTATGGTACAATATGCAGGAACACTGCCCACAAGAAACACCACACAATTTTCCAACACTGTCTTCGACGCATGTTTCGTCCCGACACCGACATCCTAAGGAGATGTTGATGTTGTTGATGATGATTGTGAAGTACAATGCGAAATCGTAGAGATCTCTACGATTTCGCTTTTTGAAGTCAACATCTCTCTCAACGTCTCAGAAATTTTATTCCAGTATCGACCCAGTACTGCTTTACAGTATAATACGAGGCCAGGCTTTACGAGTATAATATACTCATAGTGAAAATAATCGTGTGAGTGTGTATGTTTGTTACACCTTTGATTGGTAACAGTAATAGTTTTATACCCTGCATTAACACGTCATAGTCAATAATTTGGTAAAAATTCATGCTTCTGCGGGATATATTAAAAAACCGAACTATACCTATACGGGCAAAGCCGCAGGCAAACATCACAGGTTTCAACAGTATCGCAACAGGTGTACCAATCACAGCCTCTTAAAGTTATTAGTGGCTAATATTAGTGAGATTAGAGCGTAATTAACGCATCCGCTAATAGCCAAACAAACAATCTATCATGTAGCTAAACAAGGTTGAAATTTCGTACGAAATTCTTCCGTCGACTATTACTTAGCAGGGATTTTATAAAGGACATCCCAATATCATCTCAACCCTATTTACCATCTGTCTAGGGAAGCGCAGGCTTCACATACATCTGGGAACATAATGGCGAACTTTCAAGCGAGTATAAGATTTGCGATTTTTTTCACCGTGCATCTTAATACTAGACGACATGGCAAACGTTGTTTTGTCATTTAGGAGAATGAAATATATAGCTTTCGACCTATTCTCTCAGACGTACCGAACGTAGACAAAAAAATCATTATAAGAATCGGTCGAGGAGTTTCGGAGGAATTTGGTTACAAGCACTAACAAAAGATTTTTAATAATTAGAAAATATATTGTGGTTAGTGTGATATTCAGTTGCCACAAACATATATAGCTCCGAAAAATAGTGCCTTTCGAACTTTTCCGCTGTCCAAACTCGGGCTTCCCAAAAAGGGCAATAATTGTTCATACTTCTTGGAAACAATGAGGAGGTTGCTGAGAACGGACGAACTTGCAATAAGCGAAAGCATGCACCTTAAAAGATATATTTTATTTTCAGTTGATTTTCAGTGAGTTTGATAAATTTTACTTCTTTGTTTTCCTGGACCATAAGCATACCCTGACTTGTTCGAAGACAATTCAATTTAGGTACACATATTTAAATGCCAAATGGTACGTACATAAACTAAATTAATCGCAAGACTCTATAATTTTTAATATATAATTTAGTATAATTTAGTCTATTAATTTTTAGTTAGTTTAGTAAATTAAGAATAGTTAGTTTAGTAAATTAAGAATAATTTAGTCGTAGGTACCACTTAATTTTTGAATTTGTGTCGTAGAACTCGGGGTTAGTCTAACAGAATAATAAAAATAGAAGAAGAATTTTAAAACGCGACTGGAAGTTTCACAGTTGAACGCGTTCTAATAAAAATAAATAAACTAATTAATTCTCTTAAGCTTTATTATGTTATAGATTGGTTGAAGGAAAAGGTTAAATTAAAGGTTGAAGATTAAACGGTTCAATGCAATGTGAATGATCCTTGCCCGCCAAATTCAAATGGTTTTCCGCAATTTGTAAGCTAATAAATACGACATAATAGTCTTATGGCAGTTAAATTAGTTCGAATGAGGTTTAAAAATATTCATAGCTTCTAGCTCTAATTTGCCTTTATATGATTGAAAATTGAAAAGCAGCCTAAATACAGTGTCACAAAATTAAATAAAAATTAAAGAAATATTTTGAGAGCATAAGACTAACAGCTATGTGAAATATTTCGGTTCGAATCCACTCGCTAGAAATGGAACGAAATTACAAAAATGTTTGAGAATGACATTTACGATCGTTACATTGATCACGTGACTTCTGCGTTGTCATATATAGTATTTACTCACCAAAGTTCCCAAATAGCTATGCCCGATGTCTTCCTCAGAAGTGTCTCCCGAAACAAGGGTCTGTTTCTTCCTCCACTTCATTTCTACTTTTTTTATTGCTTTTTTACTAGAATCTATGGCACATTTATCACTTTATCTATGGCACTTATACTGTTCTATTTATTTATGTTTCGAATGCATTTCGTTTGAATTTTAGGGCAGTGAACGGTCAAGTTTCGATATCGATGGCTATTGAGGAATATCTGATATTAAAACAATATAAACGCCTCTGTACCAAGATGGATTTTGATTTAAAATGATACAGAAATAAAGTAACAGAAAAATAAATAATCTTAGTAAAATCAAAGAAAGAAATATAATCAAAAGGAAAAAACCTAAAGCTGTTGTTTTTAAAGCACAAATATTTCAAAAAGTCAAAAGTTTTGCATTTTAACACGAACGGATAGACGGACTTATCAACCGATTTCTTAATTACAAACAAAAAAAAATCGTTTTATTATTTGGTAATAATTTCCTAATTTACCATATTAACAAATCATGTTATTATTTTAGTCGAAATCGAATTCACAACCGCTCTGATTTTTTTTCAACATTTTTTTTCGAAATAAAAAACTTTAAAAAGTTATTTTTTTTTTAATATTTTGCTAAATTTTATGGTAATAAAAATTATTTAGCTCCGAAAACACGAATGCTCAGTTGGAGGAAAAGAAATCAAGCACTCAAAACCACAAGCAGGGGTTTTTTATATTATACTTTTTTCTCAGTTTGTCACACCTCCACGGAATGGCCGGCCCAGGTAGACTGACCTAATAATGAGCGCGAACTCTAACTGAAAACTCTACTCTGAAATTTAAGACGCGGACACACAACACTCATTTTCCCACTTATTCAAATAAGGATGCCGCTTTAGTCGTTTACTTGAAAGCCGAGAGCTGAAAGACATTTAATATCTAGATTTCCATTTATAAAAATAATCTTTTAGAGATCGTTTTAGAGATGGCTTACAGTGATAAGGCTGTCTTTGCGTACCATAATAGTATTTTTCCTTTGTTTCTGTGTAATATTCTGTTTTTTTAGGGGAGCAATGTTCGCAAAGCCCGTTTTTTGAATCGACTAAAAATCCTGTTTTCCCTATTTGTTACTGTAAGCGTTAAGATGATTTAAAATGGATTTAAATACCTCTACTCGTCTTTAGTCAGTTTGACATTTTGAAAGTCGGCAAAGAGCGGACTGAACAGAGTCTGCAAGAAAAAAAACTCTTCATAAATGTGTTGATTATATTTGGTCCTTACATATGAAATTGGCGTTTTGTATGGGAGGAACATAAAGTCGATTTTTTTTAAATATAATATATATATTTAATCAAAGTATGTACCATTGCTATCTATGCACTTTTGCCACCTTATAGGTAGTTCATTGATCCCTTTACTAAAAAAGCCATTCGGACGGGAATCAATAAAATCTTTGAAAGCGCTTTGGACTGCCTCATTGGAGTTAAATTTTTTCCTTTGTAAGAAGTTATCCAAATTTCGAAAAAAATGGTAATCTGTTGGAGCAAGGTCCGGGGAGTAAGGTGGATGTCTTAGGTATTCCAATTGAAGCTCCTCTAATTCGGTAGCCGTCTGTTGTGCAGTGTGTGGTCTAGCGTTGTCCTGAAGCAGCAGTGGCCTAGAACGATTGACCAGCCTCGGTTGTTTAGCAGCTAGCTTTCCCATCATGGATTGCAGTTGCTGACAATAGATATCCGCCGTAATCATCTGGCCAGATTTAAGAAAGCTGTAGTGAACGACGCCGGCGCTAGTCCACCAAACGCTCACAAGTATTTTTTTTTTGAGTCAATTTTCGTTTGGGACAGGATTTGGCTGGTTCGCCAGGGTTCAACCATTGCGATGAGCGTTTCCGATTATCATACAGGATCCATTTTGCATCACAGGTAATGATTCGATTTAAAATCCCTTCATTACTGTGCCGGTTGAGTCATGTAACACAGCAGTCTACGCGCGTTTGTCGGTTTGCTGCACTCAATTCATGAGGTACCCACCTTTCAAGCTTTTTCACCTTCCCAATTTGCTTCAAGTGAACTAAAACAATATTATCACTAACACCGCAGCCTGCAGCTAGCTCGGACGTGTTTTGCGATGGATCCGCTTCCACAATAACCTTCAATTCTTCATTGTCAACTTTGGTCTCCGGCCGTCCACGGGGCTTGGTCTGCAGGTCGAAATTTTCAGAACGAAAACGTTGGAACCAAAAACGCACTGTGTTTTCTTTTGCGACACCCTCGCCGTACACATCATTAATCCTTCGAGCCGTTTCTGCAGCACTGGTGCCACGATGGAACTCGTACTCGTAAATAACGCGATATTTCAAGTTTTCCATTTTTTAAACAGAGTGGCGCAAAAAAAAAACCAAAAGAGAAAAAAACAAATGAATTACGATTTTCAAAACACAAAAGCATGAGTAAATAGCTGTATAAATTTGAAATTGGAATTTCTAACCAAAGAAGGGATATTTGAGATCAAAGTGGCCAGTACGACAAAACGCCAATTTCATATGTAAGGACCTAATATAAAACAAAAGACTTAAATAATTTATTAATCATAAAATATCGCATAGCAATGTGTTAAGCTTTCATACTTACTTAATATGTAATTTAACCATTCACAGAACGAAATGACGGAATGAATGAACGGATGTAAAACACTGTATCCACAGCTTTACACATTCGTCATTGCCTCATCATCATATTATACATACATACATCAGTTTATGTTTCTTGTTAGAGAGTTAGAGCGTCCTCCGACATCGATAACTATAACGTTAATCGACATCTATTCACATCACTAATGACCCGATAATTACACAACCCCGAATATTTGCACGTGATATAGGTATGCGAAAAGTATTCGGGCTGACTGCATTTTGACGGCCTCGCTGGTGCAGTTTCGCGAGCTCGGCTTCGAGTGAGATGTCGTGGGTTCGATTCCCACCAGGGGTTTTTCCATAATTTCTAAAATGACTCAGGTTGGGTCTGGTTTCCACCAGGCTTGGGCCGTGGCTAGTTACCACCCTACCAGCAAAGGCGATTGCCAAGCGATTAAGCATTACGGCGCTATGCCGTATATAATCCATAGCAATCCTATTTCATTCCTTTTAAGTGTCATAACTCAGAACGACATATCCCAGTTCGGGCGGAAGCAGCCTCGTGAATGCTGTTTCATTGTTACATTAATAGGGCCAAGTCCTCACCATTAGCACAGAATACTTAATAGTATAGTCCATAAAATCCACGCAGACGCACCCCATTCCTTCCTCCTTACGAATCACGTGAAAAATGAGTGATTGAGAAGGAGGGGGGCGCATCTTCGTGGATTGAACTATTTTAGATATTTTACTAGTGAACTTAGGTACTTACTAGCAAGCGGTGACAGGCTTGGTCTCTCTCATCTGGGGAACTTTCTTTCTTCCTGGCCTTTTCCCACGTTATGTGGGGTCGGCACAACATGTCTTCTCCTTCCATTCGCTCCTATCAGCTGTCAACTCGCAATCCACTCCTTTCACACGCATATCTTCATTCACGCAATCCATCCATCTCTTCTTTAGTCTTCCTCGACTTTTTCGACCCTGCACATGCATACTAACCTTTTTTTATTGACATGACTTTCATCCCTCCGCATAACATGTCCATACCACGCTAACCTTTTACTCCTCATCTTTTCTGTTATTAGCGCAACTTTCAAATTTCCCTTTATGTACTCGTTCCTTATCTTATCCATTCTCGTCACACCACACATCCATCTCAACATTCGCATTTCGGTCGCATGCACTCTTCTTTCATCTGTCCCTTTTACCGCCCAACACTCTGATCCATACGACAGGTCTGACGACCGTCTTATAAATTTTGCCCTTAACTTTAAGGGGCATTCCTGGATCGCATATGACACCTGAGACCTGTCGCCATTTCATCCATCCCGCATTCATTCTATTGTTTACATCTCGGTTGATATTGCCATTGCTTTGGAAGAGCGAACCGAGGTACCGAAAATCGGAACAGACTGGTAGGGCTTCATCTCTATCATCTGGGGAACGAAAGTTGGAAATCAGAATTTTCAGATTTCTGCACTTTGATACTTCGAAGGCCAATTTTCCGATTGGAATTTCTGATGGGAATTTTTGGAAGAGTCACACCGGTAAGTAGTTCGTTGGAAACTCAATGGAATTTTCCTTCTAACATGTCACAGCGAAAAATAAATGTGTGAGTCTGAGGAGTGAGATTCCAACTGAAAATAAACTGGTTTTTTTTCAACTGGAATTCTGAATTGGAATTGACGGGAAGATCCTGCTGGAGAGAAACGTAGGTATTGCTTGCCATCAACTTTCAATCTGCTAAAAAGTACGTGCTTTACACTGAGAACAAACAAATAAAACAGCCTTTGCGCATTTTTTTTTTGCTTTGTTCATTGTTTTTTTTTTTTGGTGCAATAAAGATTTAATCTATCTACTCATCAATCTCAAATCGAATCCAGCACTTTGTGGTCCATAGCGGAGCGTTAACGTAGACTAAGAATACGGAAGAACTTATTCCCTCGGGATCATTTGGGCATGGACGGGTCAGCTAGTGAGAAAAAAAACATATCTACCTACTCGTACCATCTGCATCAGCCATCCTTCCATCAATACTATTTTATCCCTTATTTTGATCCAAGCTTGTACAACACAAAGTTTTAAGGTAACTTGAGTTCTATTACAATAGCACTAGAAGTCATTCCAAAGCATGTGTAGAAAATCTAGATCTCTAGGGACTTAGATACGCTATTCAATAGGTGAACCTTGAAATTTATTGCAGTTCGTTGATATTCAGTAAATAGTAAACCGATAGTATTCAGGAATTGGAGTGAAATATCTCATTTATCATTGCTTCAACTTTTAATCATTTACAAAAAACATGCAAAGTTGATATAAATATTTCAATTTTCAATCCACGATAACGCGCCCCACTCTGTCAAACTCCAAACTTATCTAATAAAACATAAGCGATTTTGACAGAGTGGGACGTGTCTTCGTGGATTGAATTATCTATATTTTGGTACAGCAATGATAGACTATTTGTTTCAGGCCTCAAATTCGGGTGTACGTTTAAATTTTAGGAAACATGTACGTTTGTTGAAGCTAATCAATTGATTATACAATTAAAAGCTCACTTGGACGAGGCTGTTTGTATTACATGTCACTAACCATTTCGACCCCTTCAATGGCAAGTGAGCATTTTCTATGCCACTTACCTATAAGGTAAACCGCTATAAACTTGACCCTCCTGATGGTCTGCGGGACGCGGGGCGGGTGATGCGATTGGCTATAATGATACGGCAGCGCTGTCAGCGGACAGTGACAGACTGTGATGTATATTATAATGTGGGTAGTCAAATAATAATATATGGCGATGTCTAATGAGTAACCAATAAACGTCAGTGCATGCCCGACCACCGGTGTTTCATTAACCTTTACATGGCGCAGTCGAGATTTAAAATTAAGATAGTGGTTAAAGTTGTGATTACAAGTGAAATATGGAAAGTATATTGTCCCCGCCGTCATCATTTTGTTTTGATAATAATGCAGCCGATGCGTGGAGTCTGAATGAGCGGTGGACAAAATGGAAGCGAAGCTATGAGATTTATAGCAAGGCGTGCGAAATAAACAAGAAGCCGGTAGAAATACAAGTCAATATTCTATTGCACGTAGTGGGTGAGCAGTGTCGGGAAATTTTGGATCGAGTGCCGGAAAAATGTACTACGGTAGAAAGTATTTGGAAAAGATTAGATGCACAATTTCATACAAAGAGGAATGTAACGGTCGAACGTCACAAGTTTTTTACTCGCGATCAACGAGAGAACGAGACAATCGAGCAATACGTATTTGAATTGGGGAAGTTAGCTCAAACTTGTGAGTTTCGTGATTTGCACGATGAATTAATCAAAGATCGGTTGGTGTGCGGAATATCGAGCGCGGCGATTCGAGAGCGTTTATTGAGAGAAGAAGAATTGACATTGAAAAAGGCTATGGATGTGTGTCGTGCCGCTGTTACGTCTCGTGCGTATTCGGAAAAAATTAAGGAGGAGAAAGAAGGTTCCCATGATGTTCATCGAGTAAAGCAATCGCGTGGTGATGCGTCGCAGGCGGGTCCTATGATGACGTCATCGCGGTCACATTCGCGCAGTGATGTGCAGGACGCGGCGACAGGGCAGCGGTACAGAGGTGGACGCGGCGAGAGCGGCGCGGTGCTGCGGGCCCCGCGCGCCGTGGTGGCGCGCGCGGAAACGGCGCGGGCGCGCCTCCAGGCGGTTGGTGGTGACATCGCTATCCGACCGCGTTCAGCGATGAGTGTTGGCAATCAGTGTAGATTCTGTGGTAATGTGCATAGAAAGTTTGAGTGCCCGGCTTACGGTCAAAGGTGTGCGCGTTGTTTTCGAAAAAATCATTTCGCTCGGGTGTGTGGGGTGCATTATATCGAAGACTCTGATGATCAGGTAATCTATGCCTTGAATAATAATAGTGATTGGAATCTTAGCTTAAATATTTGTGGAATTTCGATAACAATGAAAATTGACACGGGTGCCGACTGTAATATTTTACCGTTATGTTATTTGAAAAAGTTAAATGTATCGAGAGATTGTTTATTGATGACAAATACAAAATTAAGTGGTTACTCTGGTGCAAGCATACCTGTCGTTGGAAAAATATATTTAAATGTGACTTATAAGGAAAAGAATTATATGCTCGAATTTAAAATAGCAGATGTTAATTCGGTGCCTATATTGGGACGGTATGCGTGCACGGAGCTAGATGTAGTCAGGCGTGTCATGTCTGTTCAGGGTAATAATATCTCTGTGCCAGAGTTTTTAGCGAGCTTTGAAGATGTCTTCCAAGGCATCGGGAGTTTACCGGGTCAGTATAAAATACACATTAAAGAAGGTTCGATTCCTGTTGTCCATGCGCCGAGAAAATTA
This sequence comes from Coenonympha arcania, assembly GCA_036785405.1. Lineage (NCBI taxonomy): Eukaryota > Metazoa > Arthropoda > Insecta > Lepidoptera > Nymphalidae > Coenonympha > Coenonympha arcania. The sequence goes on along the minus strand of CM072078.1, from coordinate 1,103,102 downwards.
CCGCTTGCTATAAAAGATGACGTTAAGAAAAAATTAATGGAAATGGAAACACAAAAAATTATTGCCAAAGTTGAGGGTCCATCGGACTGGGTTAATAGCATTACTGTGGTCAAAAAACCTAACGGTGATTTGCGTATATGTTTAGACCCTAAGGAGTTGAATTTCGCAATTAAACGTGAATATTTTAGGTTACCGACGTTAGATGAAATTCTGTCAAAGCTATCGGGAGCTACCTATTTTAGCACGCTGGATGCGTCGTCGGGCTTCTGGAATGTTGTTTTAGATGATGAGAGCAGTGCGTACTGTACATTCAATACTCCATTCGGCAGATATAGATTTTTGCGTATGCCTTTTGGAATATGTTCAGCGTCGGAAGTGTTTCATAAAAAAATGTTAGAGAACTTTGACGATATAGAGGGAGTTTGTATGTATATTGACGACTTACTAGTATACGGTAGCACTAAAGAAGAGCATGATAAGAGGTTAACACATTAGCTGCCTATATTTTCGGCAGGGTGCCACGTATCACACAATTGTGTTCGACTATGGATCCTGTGCCTATAACACCTATATGTGTCGGAAGTAGCTATTAGCGTGTGCCGGGAACGCACATACGCGTTGTCGAAAAAACTTTGTAAAAAGAAGCCCAGGCTCGGTTTTTATGACATGTCATAAAAGTAAATGATCCTCAAAGTGTGGAGGATGCTCAAATAAACCGACGACGGAATTTTTATTCACTGTAAATGTCCCGCTTGTACCTACTCACCTACTTAAAAATTATTAAAAATCTTTTTCATGAAAAATAAGTTGGTACCTAATTAAAGATAAATTGGATAATTAGTAATTACCTACTTTTTTCTATCATCCAAATTGGATAGGTACTTAGGTAGGTTTTGTCTGTAGCAAGTTATAAAAACGCCGTAGGTACCTACTTACCTACATAATATGAAAGTATGAAATATTTATACTAAGTTTATAAGTTAAGTAAGTATTTATAGTAACTATGTTATTTAAGTGATTCTTATTGGTGCAGTCAGCTTCATTTTTCAGTAGTTTTTGATGTAGGTACTTACTTGGTTACCAAACCAAGTAAGTACTTTACTGATAAATAAAACAAATATTAATTTAACATTTTTATCTTTTATTAATATCAACAGGAAGAAATAATACCTATGACAAAAACATATTATTATTATTGAATGTAAGTTTTATTATTTATATATTCTCTCAATAACTAATTTCAGTGACATATATTTAAGGCTTAAATTAAAAAATCAGTTCTGTGATACTATCAATAATTAGGTGAATAATACGTGATATGAATTATTTAGTAATTATGTGATTAAATAACGCTTTGTAATGTCCAACTATTATTTCACATGTCCTAAATCGTTTTCTGATTTTAAATTAAAGGAACTTAAATCCAGAACTAATTTAAAGTCTACCTACTACTTCTCCCGTTATTGTCAAAATAAACTATTTACAGGAACAATCGTTTTAACATCAACGGGCTGATTCTGTAACGTACAGTTTGTTAGTTAGTAACCCTGACTGAGTTATTAACTAAGAAAACGGAGGCAAAAATCCTATTTTTGTATTTTGCACAAGTTAGCAGCTAGTTAGTTAGTCAGTTAGCAGCATGGTATGTTGACATGATACCATACCAATCTAGATTGGTAACTTGTGCAAATATAATTCAAAAATAGGATTTTTGCCTCCGTTTTGTTAGTTAACAACCGAATGAGGGTTGCTAACTAACTAATTGAACGATACAGAATCAGGGGGCAGGGGGCTGATTCTGTATCGTTCAGTTTGTTAGTTAGTAACCCTCAGTGGGTTATTAACTAAGAAAACGGAGACAAAAATCCTATTTTTGCATACTTTTTGCACAAGTTAGCAACTAGCATGGTATGTTGACATGATACCATACCAACCAAGGTTGGTAACTTGTGCAAAAAGTATGCAAAAATATGGCTTTTGCCTCCCTTTTTTAGTTAACAACCCAGTGAAGGTTGCTAACTAACAAATTGAACGATACAGAATCAGCCTACAGGTCATGTTTTTACATTTTAACATCAAGTCATGTTTTTACACAATAAATCAATCTAATTCAACTCAATCACAAATTTTTTACTACTAGCGACTACTCCTCAACTCAGTACTACTACGGGTAAAACAGGCGTACCGCGTTCGTGAATGTCTTGCGGCACATCGGGCATTTGTCCAAGGACAGTGCGCACATGGCGCATGCAAACACGTGCCCGCAGGGCACGAAGCACACGTTGTACTCTTGTTCATAACAGATCCTGCACAGCTTTGAGTCGTTCTTCCACGACGAGGACGTCGAGGGCAGCGTTCCCTCGGCGGGCTCCTGCACGGGCGCGGAGACGACCTGCGCGGGCACGGGGATGTGCGCCTCCGAGTTTTCGTCCTTCCACGACGAGGACGTCGAGGGCAGCGTTCCCTCGGCGGGCTCCTGCACGGGCGCGGAGACGACCTGCGCGGGCACGGGGATGTGCGCCTCCGAGTTTTCGTCCTTCCACGACGAGGACGTCGAGGGCAGCGTTCCCTCGGCGGGCTCCTGCGCGGGCGCGGAGACGACCTGCGCGGGCACGGGGATGTGCGCCTCCGAGTTTATTCTCTGCACGTATTCGCTGCCTTTTACTAGCAGCACGAACGCGCAGCGGTGGAACCACCGCGCGTGCTGCTCCCAGGGCACGTCGTCGTTCTCCCAATCTTTGAGGCCGCCGTCGCAGTAGAAGCATATGGTCTTGTCGTCCTGCCCAGTGTAGAAAAATCCAGCTTCAGCCAGCTCCTCGGGCTTCTGGCGCAGGTTACACGGCCAGTCGGTGAAGCTGCGCAGGCGGGCGGCCGCGGAGCCGTAGCGCGGGTGCACTGGCCCCCCCGCGCGCACGCCGCACTCGTCGCGGCCGGCGCTGGCGGGCGAGGCGACAATAGGCACGTTGCCGGAGCCCGCCTGTCGCCGCAGGAACGGACACTGCGGGGCCCAGCGCTGATGGTCTTTGACGGGGTCGTCGCCCTCCACCCATTTCATCATTTCTACCTTGCAGAAGGCGCACCTCACTTCGTCCCCGCGGCCGAGGTAGTAGAAGCCGTTCTTGGCGAGGAGCTGCGGCGACAGGAACGCGACGGGCCACTTGTCGAAGGTCTTGAGGCGTTCGTTCTCGCGGCGCATGTCGAGCAGGCAGTAGAAGGGACGGAACGAGACGGCCTCGGGCGAGGCGGAGGGCGAGCCCGGTGCGGACTCGCAGTCGGCCGACGCCAACACGAGCGGGCCGAGCGGCGGCCCCGTATTGAGGTGCAGGTGCGCCAGCATCTCGGCGGCGGACCGGATCGGCGACGAGGTGTTCGCATCAGGCACTGGAAACAACGAGAGAGATTCCTTTACAATACTGTTCAACTGTGACACGTATTACGTACTGCAGACCACATATTATACTACTTTGTTTTTTAAAAAAATTGGTTGTCTGTAAAGTCGGTTTACTGACGGTAGTTGAACGTGACAACGTCTTCTTTGTCGCTCGTTCCGCGCTCTCGCTTGCACTTCAAGCCTTACATGGAACGCCTCAGAGCGAGGTAACGCCGCATGTCATGTTTTTTCGTGCGTGCAACCGGCTCTATCGAATTGAACTTTTTTGTTATTGGACCGAATTCTTTCAAAATCGAAATCTGACCGTGGCAGCAAGCATTGAGTAAGAATCTGGTGTCAAAATTGAAAAAGTTGGCCGCCATTTTGAACTTTTTTGTTATTGGGCCGAATTCTTTCAAAATCGAAATCTGACCGTGGCAGCAAGCATTGAGTAAGAATCTGGTGTCAAAATTGAAAAAACAAGCCGCCATTTTGAACTTTTTTGTTATTGGACCGAGTTCTTTCAAAATCGAAATCTGGCCGTGGCAGCAAGCATTGAGTAAGAATCTGGTGTCAAAATTGAAAAAACAGGCCGCCATTTTGAACTTTTTTCAAAATGGCGGCAAAATGGTTTGAAAGAATTCGGTCCAATAACAAAAAAGTTTAAAATGGCGGCCTGTTTTTTCAATTTTGACACCAGATTCTTACTCAATGCTTGCTGCCACGGCCAGATTTCGATTTTGAAAGAACTCGGTCCAATAACAAAAAAGTTCAAAATGGCGGCTTGTTTTTTCAATTTTGACACCAGATTCTTACTCTATGCTTGCTGCCACGGTCAGATTTCGATTTTGAAAGAACTCGGTCCAATAACAAAAAAGTTCAAAATGGCGGCTTGTTTTTTCAATTTTGACACCAGATTCTTACTCAATGCTTGCTGCCACGGTCAGATTTCGATTTTGAAAGAATTCGGTCCAATAACAAAAAAGTTCAAAATGGCGGCCAACTTTTTCAATTTTGACACCAGATTCTTACTCAATGCTTGCTGCCACGGTCAGATTTCGATTTTGAAAGAATTCGGTCCAATAACAAAAAAGATCAAAATGGCGGCCTGTTTTTTCAATTTTGACACCAGATTCTTACTCAATGCTTGCTGCCACGGTCAGACTTCGATTTTGAAAGAATTCGGTCCAATAACAAAAAAGTTCAAAATGGCGGCCACATTTTTCAATTTTAATACTATATCAAATGAAGTGAAAGACCGTCACTCACCATCAAAGAAAATTACCGTATTCAATATGCAGAGCAACAGGCGACGCCGTTTCTCATTTTATTTCATCGCGGGCAGCAAGTTGTTTGACCGATTAATCTTGGGTCTTATAATTTGTAATAATTTTTCCGCTAGATAAGCCCCGTACGCGATATCGTCCGAAAAGAAACGTTGTTTCAACAAGAGGCCAGTCATTAAGGTTTTTTTTTAAATCTCAAATTCCCGGTTACTAACATACAATTTATACCTTACATCTAGGGAAAATAATTTCAATGTAGACTGGTCACACTGATGGTTTTTCTTAGTTAACCCAGTGAGGGTTACTAACTATCTAACTGAACAATACAGAATCAGCCCACTGAACGTCACATACAAATTACGCAGCAGTGACTAGTTCGGTCCTCGGTCAGTGGAATTGGTGGGAAAATCTTCGAAGTCTCACCACTAATATTTTGAGACGAATAATACTGGATGATAATTGATAATATGGCATAATTATATTCCTTAACTGGGAAACAAATGAAAAACTCCAATAAAAAATAATTTCTAGATACAGAAATATTCAAATTAATCTTTTGTAAGTATATTATTATTTACCATCTTGTCATCACTTGCCATTTTTTTCTTAATCTTAATATTTACTAATTGTATGATATCTTTCAGAAATCTGCAAAAGAGTCTATGAAGATGTGACTGAAAACAAACTCAAAGAAATAATAAGTGACTGACATAATCAAGCAAAAGTTAGAATAACGAGAAAGTATGATTTGTATTACTTAGGTGCTCCTTTGCAGGAGTTTACTTATTGACTAGTTTACTTATTTGTTTCAGAGAGACAAAAGAAGATGTGAAGGTTTAGCGGAGTGACAAGTGTTGATGTTTCAATGTGACATTGTAATAATTTCTTTAAATTTAAACATTATTGTTTTTAATATAATTTTTTATTAATTTCTTTAACAAAGATGCAGGAAATTTGCTATATACTTTGCAAAAACAAACAACATGTAAACTTGTTAGTGGTCACAATTAGTGTTCACTTTTGTGAACTTGCTGCATGTCAGATCCAAGTTTAAATGAGTATTTGAATGAGTAAAAAGTGAGTTTATTGATATACTTAGATGATAAAACTATAGTCAAAATTACTGACCTTCGCGTTGACCATCTTGTTGTGACATTTTCAATTTTTCACCTGTAAAATGCAAAAGAGTTATTAGATATCGTTCGCAGACTTTTGGCGTTATGGTAAAGCCAAAATACTTTCTTACTTAACAATACAAAACAAAACTTGTAGCGTACAAAACTTGTGTGAAACTTGTTGGTAAAGTAAATGAGTTTTGGACAGGTTAGGTACTTGTTTAAAACTTTAATTAATAACTTGTATAAAAAACTTGTGTGAAACTTGTCTTGTTTAAAACTTTAATTAATACTTGTATAAAAAACTTGTGTGAAACTTGTTGCACACAAGTTATCCAATAAGCATGGATAGTGTTTCACACTTGTTTGTGATTAGTATTATACAGAAATTTTAAATAAAATAAACAATACTTGTCTAAAACACGACTGTTTTTTGTAGGTGAGAACGCCATCGATGTATCAGACAAGTTTCAACATGTCTCAGACATGAGTGTAAACACCAATGAGTTGCAAACTTGCATAAATACTTGTTGGTTACACAGTGTGAACGAAATAATGTTTGAGACACTTGCAATACATGTATAAAACAAATAATTTTACAAAATTAGTTTTTGACAAGTATTCTACAAGGTTGTATAAAACTAGTAGAATACTTGTTTCTTGGTGAAAACGAGGGGTAAGAACATACGTGCCTTACGTGATTGATTGTATAAACACATAGTTTTAAGATAGTATATAAGCTGTGTAAATAGTTGAGTTAAATATGCCACAAATATATACGTTATTACTCATCTCCGTCCCATATACGCAACAGTACTCGCTGGACGAAAAATTGGTCGTGCAAATCCAGCAAACAATTAATAATACTGCTTTTGTATCTTTTGTAATCGAAGGTACCAATTACATGACTACCGGGTTTTCCATTGTGTATTGTAAATATGATAATATAAAAAAAACGCTTACCTGTTGTTTTCATAGAGCTATTAAGGTTGTTTTGTTCAGCCGCGACCGCACCAAAAAGTTAAAAATACATTTGACAATGACAACTGACGTGCACAGAGATAACAAAACTATGGAGGTGCCCCATTCATTCATTTTATGGATCATTCATCTGAGATTTTATCCTAGCCTTCGTCGTAACATGCGGCGCCATGATGAACGTTGGCATTTGTTGTCAATGTTCATGTACCTACTGAGTACTACTCTAGGTGACGCCATCTTATGCGCCATTCAATAGATAAAAAATAGTTACGCTGAATTTTACCCACGACGGAACGGAGTACGGGTATATGCGTTTAGGGTGAGAGACCGTTTGTACATTACTCTATTAAAAATATTTTATGTTTGTTTGTATGTTAAATTGTTCACAAAAACCAATAATGCAAAAATATTTCTGTTTGTTTCTTTGTTTGTTTGTTTGTGTGTGTGTGCACATCAATGTTCCCATTTATTTCAAAAACGGCTTGACCGATTTAGATGCGGTTTTCTGTATAATGTTTGGTGTTCAGCGGCAATGGTTCTTAGATAGTTGTTATGAACATCGATCACCAGGGGGCGCCATAAAATACATTTATATTGCAAACGAATGTTCCCATCTATTTCCAAAACGGCTTGACCGATGCAGTTTTCTGTATTATATTTGGTATTCATTGGCGATGGTTCTTAGATAGCTGTTACGAACATCGATCACCAGGGAGCGCCATAAAAAACATTTACAGTGCAAACGAATGTTCTCAATTATTACAAAAACGAATGAACCGATTTGGATACAGTTTTGTATTAAATATTAGTGAGTCATTGGCAATGGTTCATAGATTACTGTGCTTGTGATTAAGGGGATTTATTGAATTTATTTTTGTCTTTCTCACTCTCACGGAGATTTGGTAGGTGCGACATGCAGCGTCGCGGAAGAATATAGCATAAGAATATATTATTGCGCTGCTTGAAGAAGGTTGCAGTCAATGCTTCGTGGCTCACCCACCGGTCTGGCGATGTGGAAGCGTATATGCTACAAGTCGGAATTCGTCGTTTGGACTGGCCAGCAGAAGTCCGGACCTCAATCCCATAGAGCATGTCTGGGACGTTCTGAAGCGACGAGTGAGATCAGTGCAGCCGGCTCCGCAGACCATCAGAGAGCTAAAGAATGTGATTACCGTGGAGTGGGAACGTATTCCCCAAGAAACCATAAAAGATATACTCGCTAGCATGCCCAGACGAATGCAAGGTGTGATATCAGCAAGATGGGGTCACACTCAATTCTAAACTTTTATCTGCTTTTAATGTATTCAAGAAAAACAAAGAAATTAACGCGTTTCATTTTTATTTAGCGAGCAGGTACAATAATAGTGTTTTGAGCTTAAACATTATTTCTCAATAATTTAATCAAAATGTTATGATAAAACTAATGAAAACTATTCCTTCCTAATTAATTTGTAAAATTCTGAGGATAACAATAGCTAAAATTGTCAAACAAACTAATAGTAACTATAAAATAGTTCTTTGCTTAAGTGCCCGTTTTTTTTGCAAAAGAGTTTACATCGATACTCTTTAAAATCTCATTATATTTAGACGGAAAATCGTCATTATTATCTTATCGTTACAAAAGACACCGACTAAGACCTGAGGTCGTAAACAGCCTTCTTGCTTTTGTTATCTATTGTTAAAACTACCTATCGGAACCATAACTACTAAGTATTACATACAAGTTACAACAATACAACAATAACTGAACTGCCGCACGCCGCCTTTCATTATTACCGAGCCGAGTTTGGTAACAAACACGCGATACTAGAATTTTACATATCAGAGAGAGAGAGAGATAGGATTAGAGAGGAGAGCATTTTTCAGGTGCGTACAGAATGGCAAAAAACGGAACCCTTATAAATTCGTCATGTCTGTCTGTCCGTCTGTCCGTCCGTATGTCACAGCCACTTTTTTCCGAAACTATAAGAGCTATACAGTTGAACCGCATTAAGGTTTTCACATAAAATTTAAAAAAAAGTAATAAATTTTGGGGGTGCCCCATACTTAGAACTGAAACTCAAAAATTTTTTTTTCATCAAACCCAAATGTGTGGGGTATCTATGGATAGGTCTTCAAAAATGATACTAAGGTTTCTAATATCATTTTTTTCTAAAATGAATAGCTTGCGCGAGAGACACTTCCAAAGTGGTAAAATGTGTGTCCCCCCCATGTAACTTCTAAAATAAGAGTATGATAAAACTAAAAAAAATATAGGATATTTATAATATGTTTCGTTTTCATTTCAATATTTCAAGTGAAATATATTTCACTAAATTATAATTTACTTTAATATAACTCAAATATTAACGCTAATGAAGTATACTTTTGTAGGAAAACTAACCAAATGCTAATTAAATGTATTTATTTTTAACTATTAATGTTTTTCTATCGTTTGTATTTCTTATAAACAAATAGTAACGTAAAACGAAACGTTTTGACGTAACAAATGTGTCAAATTGCGTACATGACATATGAAACGTCGTTTTTCTGGTTGTCAGATGCTTGTCTTGAATTTTACTGAAATGTTGATTTAGTGAATCTTCAGTAATAATTTTTTCTTAAAATTTTCGTCTAATTTATGTGATAATACGAACGTTACAGACAGTATAAAAGGTTACGTGATAAAACTTTGGTGAAAAGATTGTCCGTGTGACTTTGTCTAGCCCCGCTAAACCTCTACCAGAAAGTAAAAAATCTATGTAAGTAATTAACGTGGTATGTACCCGCTCTAAACACAACAATAAGAGGCACTTAAAACACGATGATATGATTTAAATCATCGTGTTATATACAAAATGAAGCCACGCGAATCTCTTCGCCAAAAATTTAAAGAAATAGGTGTTCTTACAGTGGCATCTCAATATATTTATAATTGCTTAGGTACTCTTTGTACGTCAAAACATTAATAATTATAAGCAACGTATAGATGTAAGTAACCGTCCAATTAGAAATGGCGGACACAAGTTAGTTGTAGTACCACACCGTTTACGTAAAGTACAGAAGTCCTTTGTGGGGTTGAGTGTACGCTTCTACAATATGATCCCGAAGTCTGTTTTGGACTTACCTTTACACAGGTTTAAAGTCACTGTCAAAAAACATCTAATAAGTCGGGGTTACTATACTATTGAAGAATTTTTTAATGACAAGAATTGTTGGAATGATAGGGATATATTTCCATCTCTTCACGAGATATCTTAAAAATTATGTATTAATTATTGATATTATTTAAGAAATTGTATATAATGACATTTTTTTTGAAAAGAGCAAGTGCCGAGTTTCTTGCCAGTTCTTCTCGGTGCAAACCTGCTTTCCGAACCTGGCGGTAGAGTTTTGACTTTTCATAAGAGCTTATTAATTGGGCCTATGTGAAAATAAAGATTTTTCATTTTCATTTTCATTTTCATATCGTGGTATGTACCCGCTCTAAACACAACAATATGGATTCAAACCACGAAATAAGTCTTAAATCATAAGTGCCTCTTAATTTTCGACACTTTCGAAATTCTAAACTCACTCACTAACTAGAGCACACGGTACTTATGCATGCATGTGTGGGTCACCAACCTTATAGCATGTTCTTTTACTAACAGCATGCAGTTTCGTGAGGCGCTGGAGACGCCTGGGGCCCGGAAAGCTATTGCCTTCAGGCCTGAAGCCGAGCCCGAAGTGCAAGAGAACACGAGTCGAGTGGTCGAGGAACATACAACGTGGCCCGTTATTTATATTCCTCGAACACTGGAGCCCTCCTTATTAATTATTATATACCTAATTTTATTTTTTATTTTAATTTTAATACTTTTAATACTGAAACTAGCTCATATACTCAATTAAAATTTAACCCAGTATATGCGCGTATAGTTTCAGTATTAATTTAATTTTTTTTTATACTTTATATGCTAGGGCTTGACTGTGATCACACCTGATGGAAAGTGATGATATGAGTAGTCTAAGGTGGAATGCGCTTGCCTAGAAGATGCCTATTCACTCTTGATTTGAAGGCACCCAATTGATAGATTGATATTTTGATTTTTCTAGCGGAAAGAATTGCGTGGAAAACTTTTTTACTGCTTAATTGTAGCTGCTGTGAGGCTATGCTTGTTCAATGTCAGTAAACTTTATTTTTGAACACACACTGAGATGTTCATCAAATCTGAGTAGCAATTTTGGACTATTATCTACATTAAATTTTAAAAACTTAAGAGAGAGATAACTACAGGCTGAAAATTGCTACTCAAACCTTTTTGGACTTTTACATCAAATTTAAAAATTTTAGTTTTAATGTATAAATGTTACAAAAAACTTATCACTAGCTTATTCTAATTACTATACAAATCTTGCCCGCGTGGAATGGTGGCAAAAATACTGGCTGCATTTCCTCGTTGAACAGCTAGGCAAAAAATGAGCCAGCCCTTGTCACTGCGTTTGTAAGTTGCACCCAAATACTAAAAAATGTTAAGTATAGATTTCAAATATAAATGTGTATCTGTATATGCTGGATTATTTTTAGTTTAATGTTATAAAACCTTTACTTTTACTTATATTGTATAAGAATTTTTTTTAATTTAGTCAATGTACAAATTGTAAGCATATCTAGCAATAAAAATAGGCAATAAAGCTATTTATTATCGGTGTTATTGTTTCTATTCTAAAGTTTATAGGCAAGCAAACAAGTACGATCTGTGTACAGACCTTAGGCTAAGTATAGCAGGTTATAGGTAGGTAGGTAGAGTAAATGAAAGTCGTTTTATAAAAAAATTCATTGGTTTTATTCGGGGCTGTCACTGTATAGTATAGTACAACCCCGCCTATTCTTTTTGGGCTCTTGGGTGCCTATATCCAGGATACGGGATTGGTATATCTATAGGGGCCGACGGCGTCGGCCGCAACGCCGTGGCCGCGGCGTGGACGGAGGCGCCAGCCTCTTTCTCCGGCGCCTCTGCAGCGGGGCACTCCACTGTGCTTGCGGCGACACTGCCGCTGCTCCGCCACAACATCCAACGCCGGCCTGGCCGACCCTCCATCGCCCCATCAGATTGGCCATCCCGATCTGGTTGACTGAAAATGATACTTTTTAATTTTTTTGTGATCTAACAAAGGGAAACCTATGGTTAACCGACTTCGAAAAACAAAAGAAGGAGGAGGCTATCAATTCGGCCTGTATGTAAAAATTATTTATTTTATATATGTATGTTCATGTTATTTATTTATTTTTATTTATTTATAATAAACAAATCATTGCTTAGCAATAACTGACGGGCTTGGACCCTTATTCCTGAGCTTATTCTGTTGTGATGTCGGTGATAATGACTGTGTGATCTTCAACGAGCTAGTAGGTAGAGGTTGACAAAAAATACAATTTTATTATTTAAAAAGACTAGCTGTATCCCTAATAGCAAACGTTGTTTTGCCATTAGGGATACAAAAAATTGCTAACGACCTATTTTCAGACCTATCGAATATACCCTGAAAAATCCAAAAATAGGTCGAGCGGCGAGCCGTTTTGGATGAGTTTGCTGTGTTACAAACATAGTGACACAAGACTTTTAAACAATTCAGATAAGTTCTATAGTTTCTTGGAAGTATTAAAATTCAAGTTTCTACTGAATCCAAGCTAGGATAATAGCTTCCACTAAAAAGTAACGAATTGGTGTACCTACATCAAAATTATTTCACTCTTTGTGAGTCGGTTTTTTGAAAAGAATTTGGTTTAACTATAGATGACGTACCGTTACGGAGGGGGGTGGGAGTGGGTAGAGGGGGCGGGGGGTAACCCTCCCCCCAAGCCATATTCGTCGGAACGTAATAGTTGCCGAGAAATAAATTTTTCAAATTTAAAAATTTCGAGGTTATTTTTACTAGGGCTGGTCGACGTTGGCCCGCAAAGCGGGGCTCCTACTTTCTGGGTGGTCATAAAAGAAAATAACCACTAAGAAGGATGGCGGGGCCTTGCAGGCTTACAATTTTCGTCTAATTTAAGTCATAATACGAAAGTTAGAGACAGTATAAAAGGTTACGTGATAAAACTTTGGTGAAAATGTGAATAGATTGTCCGGAAAATAACTTGGGTACGTCATCTATAGTTGAACCATTTAGCGTTGAATGAAATAATATAAAGTACCCTTTTAGATTACCAAAATTAGTAATAATTAATATATATAAACAATACTTACCGGCGCTTGAATAAATCAAGAAAACCCATTTTAGTTAAAATTGCTAAGTTGAAGCTAAATAAATGAGACCCAATATGACTTAAGAGAACAGTGTTGCCAACCCAAATTTCAGAAAATTAGTAGATTATGTGCCAAATGTTGGTAGAAGTTGGTAGAATGTAAAATGCAAAATTGGTAGATCTACCACCTCAATTTAGAAGATTTTTAAGATTAAAAATGCAGAAACTGTTCTTAAAATGTTCATTTTTGGAACTTATACATATTTTTATTGAAAAATTTTGCGAAAAAAGCGCTAGGCTGCTATGTTAGTCCAATCAATAAAGGAGTTGTAGAATGCACGAGAGGGGACCTAAGTGATTTCTTCTGAAACTTGTTCAGGGTACTTAGCAAGTTAACATACTAAAAGTCCTGACGTCTCGGAGGTGAGCCGGAGTGGGGAGGGGGGGGGGGAAAGGTACCACTTTTGGGTTTTTCACTAATATCTCAGAAACGGTGCGTCATAGAAAAAAAAATCTTCTAATAAATTAGAGCTCATAAAATTATCTAAAACTTTGGTCTTATTCAATTTTGTCGTATTCCTAACCGTTTCCGAGCCACACGCTCCGGAAAAGTTAATACTACAAAAAAAACCTTATCATATAATAATCCGGTCAAGTTAGACATAAAAATAGTGGTCAAATAACAATAATTCCGACAGAGCCAAATCTTCGTAGAGACCTTAGGTTTACCACAAGGAATAAAGTGTCAAAAGTCCCCATCAATCCTATGTGTGCAACAAAAGTTATTCGGGGTCAATTATCAAAATTTGAGGTTTTTTGGATTTTTCTTGAAAACGGTAAGTTTTCTCAAAAATAAATTCAGGCCAAAGTTGTAGATCTTAAAATTATCTACAAAAATGGTCCTTATGATTTTTTTCCTAAGAGTTAACATTCCTGAGATATCGCGATTCTAAGAGAAAAGGGAAAACTATAATTAGGTAACGCGGGCGAAGCCGCGGGTATCTGCTAGTTTCTAATAATGGGACGCAAAACCTGGGACGCAAACAAAAGATAGGCTTATCTATTGTTTGCGTGCAATTTTTTAGGAACCATTATGTTTAAAACATAATTTCGTCGGTGTTCAAGTCAAAAGATTATGAGTGTCATAAAATACTTATTTTGCAACATGCATTGTTCTAAATTCGGCATAAGAAAATATAGTTATTTAGCCAAAATAGGTGGGGTGGCGTGGCGTTGGAGCTAAAATAAATATTTCCCAGTTCTCACTTACGCTCCTGCCTTCGTGCAAAGCACATAAAGTAAAGAACACAAAGTAGTGAACATAAAGTAGTGAAATGGCGCGACGCAGTGCTGCTGATATCGAAAATGATATAAGGGAGATTTTCGGGGATGATTTTATGGATGGGGCGACGCAATCTGCAACCGCTGAACTATCGGGAGATGAGAGTGATTCATCAGGGACAACGACTAGGTAAGTACTTTTACTTTTGTTTATATTTTAAAAGTTTTTGTTGTTATAAGTGATCACAATATGTAATTACTAGATAATAACCGTGACTTTGCCCGCGTGCAGGTTTTTTGATTTTTCGGCATGTAGCGTATGTAGCCGGGATACGGTATAGTTTATTCAGTGTGTTTTTTTCAACTGGGGCTGAATGGGGTAATCACATGATCTCTATTCTATGGATAAATCATTCTGTACATCATCTGTACCTACACATGATATAGATGTACAGATCATAATCAATCATGGACGTTCACGCCAGGTTACGCAACAATCAGCGAAATGACGAAAATCAAGTGTCTTCATTTTTACGTTGACAGTCAGTGATCCATAGATTAGAGATCAGTGGGCGAAATCCACAACCATAGGAGGTACAGGGAAACTGTTTGAGGAAACTTCAGCCCTAGCATGAGTTGTGCATAAAAATCAATTAAAGTGACCAAAATTTTTTCGACATAAACAAAAAAAGTAGGTATATTTCATCGATTTTTATGGACGAATCACGCTTGGCCAAAAATTTGACAGTGTAGAATTTATTTTCACAAAAAAGGGCTGATGTTTCCTCAGACAGTTTCCCTGTATCACTTATGGTTTGGATTTTCCCATACTGTCACAGTTAAAAAACTGGCCAAGTGCGAGTCGGACTCGCGCCCCAAGGGTTCTGTACTACATTATAGAATGTAAAACCATAAAATATCTTTTTTTACCTATCCGTAAACTTAACTTTGTTTCTTGAGGTTAATTATTGTTAAAACCTAAAATAGTATAATAGATACAGAGTTGATTTTATAATAATAATAATTACAGTATAGAAAGTAAAACCATAGAATATCTTTTTTTCACCTATCAACTTAACTTTAATTTTTGAGGTTATTTGTTAAAAGCGTAAAAAAGTATAATTTTTGTTGAGTTGATTTTATATTTCCCGTAAAATACACATTCATCCCTATTAATCGTAATTATTTCAGATTTTCTATTGGTAAACTTCACAGATAGCGACAGTTTGCCTAATAAATCAAAAACGATCAGGCATAAAAATAAATAAAAATCATTTTTAGATTATACAAGTAACGCCCTTTCATAATATAATACCCCACTCATTATTGTTATCTCAGTTTGAAACTCCGACGCCAAGATTTCCCCTTTTTTAAATAAAAATATATTTCGAAATTTTATAATTGCAATAATTGCGGGCCATTATTATCTATAACTATTCCCATTTTCATGTCGATATCTTTAATAGTTACTGAAATAAAGGGTCATGAGTCATGACACGCAGACAGACAGACAGACAGACAACAAACTGATCTTATAAGGGTTTCATTTTTTTTTCTTTTGAGGTACGGAACCCTAAAAACACTGTAAAGTTGTGGGATAAGTTAATATGACTGGAATCACATATATAAAGAATATATTAAATGCTTCAAATGTACAATTTTCTTTTTCAGTTCTCTCGAAACAGAGGTCAGGAGTCCCACTCCGAATACCACTCATACGGACTCTTCCGAGTGGACGGAAGATGAGTGGACAGATGAAGAAGTGGAGAGGGAGCAATTACCAACACCGCCGGAGCCTCGGCTAAATATTGAAAATCCAGAAAATAAGACACCCTTGGATTATTTCAAGGTACTATTTAATATTATTTTTTTAAAAAAATTGGCAAATTGTATTAATGGACATGCTAGTGTAGTCCAGCGAAGACCTCATAAACCTCAAAGTAGGATAAACAGGTGGAAAGATACAAATGAAACGGAGCTTTTGTCATTTTTGGGTATTCTTTTTTATATGGGTACAGTACGATTGAATAAAATTAATGATTACTGGAGAAAAACTCATTTAGTAAAATTTTCTTTAGGTAATTATATGAGCAGAAATAGATTTCTTCTTATTTTGAGAATGCTATATTTTACAACTGAAGATGTTTCTCGAGATATTTATTCGGCGGTCGAACCATTGATAGATTATTTTAATCAGTTGATGAGAGAAATAGTCTATCCTAGCAAAGAACTTGTAATTGATGAATCTATGGTTTTGTTTAGAGGGCGATTGGCAATACGACAATACATAAAAAATAAGAGACATAAATTTGGCATCAAGTTATACGTCTTAGCCGATCCACATGGTCTCGTGCACAGGTTACACATGTATAAAGGTTCTGCTGATACTGAAGTTGGGGGCAAAGGGCATGTAGATAAAGTTGTTTTAAAATTATTAGAGCCATATTTATACAGTGGTCATTCTGTATATATGGATAATTTTTACACAAGTGTAGGCCTTGCAGAAAATTTACTTTTGAAAAAAACATTTTGTACAGGCACTCTCCAATGTAATAGGAGAAAAAACCCACCTGTGGTGACCACAAAAAAATTATCTAAAGGTGGATTTATTTATCGTTATAATCGGAAAGGTGTTTGTGTTATGAAATGGAAAGATAAAAGAGACGTTTTGACGATCTCTACTGAACACTCACACAGAATGACAGAGATAGTAAGGCGGCCGAGATCTCGTCGCCGCGAAGGTGACAGGTCGGTTGCGATGTCAAAGCCCGTCATGGTGGTTCTTTATAACCAATTTATGAAGGGTGTTGATCGTCACGACCAAATGCTTTCTTATTACTCTTGTGAGCACAAATCAATGAGATGGTTTGTGAAAATAGGCATTTATATTCTACAGACTATGTTCGTGAACGCGTATTTTTTGTACAGGCAAGGTACAAATAGGGCGATTTCTTTGGAAAATTTCAGAGAAAAAGTCTTATTTGAACTTTTACCGCCAAAAAATACAAGGCGATCACGGCCAACGTTGCCGACGCACATGCCATATCCTTTGGATAGAAATGGTAGCGGTTGCATCAAACGCAGAATCTGCGCGAGATGCAAAAGCAAAAACAAAAGGAAATTAAGTGGCATGTACTGTCGTGACTGCAACGTTGGACTGTGCATTGCTTGTTACGGACCGTATCACGAAGAAAATGGATTATTGGGTTAGTCCATTTTGCTCGTGATACTAGTCTTCCGGGCATATTTTGTTGATTATTTTTGCCTATTTTAGTAAACCATGTTTTTGCATTTTGTTCAGCGTGTTATCTTTTTATTTCGATCACTAACATTTTTAGCCGACAGCGATAATAATCTATTTTGGATAGTTTTTTTTTGCTTTTTCCTTTATTACTTGGGTTGCATCTGTTTGTTTCTTTCATATGTAACATTTTTTGTATTTGGCTAACTTGTGTGTGCACTTTATCTAACTTGCAATCTTTGCCCCCATATTCATTATCAGGTCAACTGCATACTGTGTCAATCTGTGCTACTTGAATCTTAGGACTTTTAAAATGTGTAACTGGATCCTAATTTCTGACTTATTTTTTTTATTACGTATTATCAAACATTCTTTATTAATAAAACCTGGGTCCTTTCAATTCGTAGTTACTTGGTGGTGGTTCAACTTTCAAAAAGGTGTCTTGATTAACATTTTGTTCTAATTTATGTCATCCTTAAAATTCGTTAGATTTTTTTGTTCATAAACTTACGTTTTGATAAATTTGATTAAAAGAATTTTCTTCAAGTATTTAATCATTTCAATAGGACTGTACCAATTGAACAAAAATATTCAAAACTTTGGCTGTCCACTTCATTTATCTCCTACTGTTTATACTACTTTGAAGTTTTGGGTAGGTACCTGAACTATCTTAGTACGAGTCTTTGGTAAAACTTGCTACTTTATTTATAAAATAATATTGTTTAGTACATTGATATCTAAAGTGTATTATTTTTTGGATTTTCAATGTTTAGTAGCTTATCTTAGCTTTAGGCTGAGGTTTTTACAGTACTCTTGTCTCTACTAGTACAGTACCCTAACTCTACTAGTAAAAAGACCAAGTGCATTAAATTCACTCTGCCTAATGTTAAGCAGGCGAAAACGACTGTACTTAAGAATGTGGAACTGAATCTAGTAGATGCAACCGTATTCCTAGGAATAACGTTAGATGCCAAACTTCAATGGGGCCCTCATATAATTAATTAGTCGAACAGACTTAGTTCTGCTGCATAGATAGTTAAAAAGATACGGCAGCTGATCGACATTCAGACTGCTAGAGTAGTGTATTTTAGTTACATTATGTATGTCAAATGGTTTACTATTATGGGGTAATGCTGCTGATATCGACACTATATTTGTTCTGCAGAAGAGTGCTTTTGTATTTATAAAATAGTCCTTCAGAGAGAAGTTATGACGAAATATGGTCAATATGTTCATCAGAATATTAATAAGTTTACAAAAAAATGTGACCTTAATTGGTATTTTAGTATAATTACTTTTACTATTAATAAAGTTTCAGGAACAAGCATAAGCTTGTGTTAAAACAGCACAATATAGTCTAAAATAAGCAAATCCTTTGCATGCATAACAAGTTACCACATTATGTATCTGAAATGGCACTTAATAAATTCAAAGATTTAGTCAAGCCTGAACTCATTAATAAGGCATACTACAATATTAAGGACTATATTAGCGACACAAGCCCCTGGAGGTGATTGTTAATAATTAATTGCTCTGTTGTTACTAGCCTATTTAATACTATTTACTTATAGTTTGTTAAATGGTGATAACATAAAAAATACCCGCCCGAGTTTGTTGTGGGCTTCTTCTCAGTGGCAGGGCGCATTTGTGAACCCTCGTAGACTAAGTTTTGAGACTTGAGACAGTTAATAAAAGACAAATCTATGTCATGGACATATTGATGTCTCATTTTTTAAGTTTCTCAGAAAATTATGCTCTAAAGGCTCTCGCACGTCAGAAATGATAATTTTATTATTGAGTCAAGTTAGATTAAAATAATTGTTATTTGTTGTTGTATTGTATTGCGTCGTGTCAGGTTTTATCTGTATAGTACGTACATTTATGTTGTATATATGGATGTTATGGTTAATATTTGCATACTGAAGTGTCAGTAGAATATGCGAGGACTTCTATTAGTTTAAGAATCAAGATGTATACTATATTCAGCGAATAAATTCATTTCATTTCATATATTTTAAAATTTGTCTTCCTTTGTTAAATTTGATTTTCGCATTATTTATTCTATTTAAAAAAAAGAAAAATATTATTGACTTTTTACAATGATGTACGTGTATAAATGCTCCCCTAATAGAACTGTATGAATGTACCCCAGAGCCCTTTACAACAAAAAAATATCACATTTCTAGAAATGTATAATTACGGCAGTATTTCATATTAAAATATATTTTTGTTTTATTTATCTATCAAATCATGTAAATATAGTATTGCGAATTCATCTACAACAAGCACAACACAACTTCAAAGTATCATATAAAAAATACTGACCAAGTTGGTACTTAAACAAACATTTTCCGACTCCTCGGCGGTTGAAGTTTCCAATGTCATGACAAGACGCTCAGCGAACATGACTGACATAAGGTTCAGAACACGCAAAGACTACTTGATAACTTTTTTTTAGAGGCAAATGTACGAATGTTCCCGCCGTACGAAGGGTGCCAATCTTCCCTACCTATAAATTAAATCATATGTGTTATGTGTATCTAGTACCTACCTAAGTTTGATATTATATAAACTAATTATAGATATAAATTCTGTTGGTGGTGCTTTAAATAGATAAATAATTTGTATAATAAAAAGTTGTATGTGGCTCGAGTCTCATGTATAAAATATTAATTTCTACCATTATAAAATAATAATACCTAAATTATTTTATTTTAACACTTGAGTTTAATATGTAGTTTTTAATTTAGATATAACACTTGAGTTTAATATGTAGTTTTTAATTTAGATATATTTAGTTTAATTTTATAACTAGGTTTAATTGTTAATTTTAGTTAATTATAGTTATCATGATTAAATCAGTAGATTCCTACCATAATACTTTGTTTTTTATTCTCAAATGTACCTAGATTAAATTCCGGTTCACACAGTGTTGCCAACCCCAGTGAATAAAAAAGCAGCAGATCAATCTTAAAAAAACAGTAGAAAACAGTAAAATTACATTTTTAAAACATTAAATCTACTGTCTCAAAAACCTTTCAATTAGGACATAGAATTAGTTATATAGATGTATAGTTTAATGAAACTACTGCAGGCACTACCTAGTGCATTATCACAATTTTTTATAAAGTACATTATTGAAAAAAAAAAACAATTAAGTATATCATTATGTATATTATTTATTAAAAATACTTAGGTACTCAATCAGAGTTACAAACTATTTATTAAAAATAGGTAATCAAAATTACAAACATTATTTATTTTAAAAATAGGTAAGTACTCAAAATAATTACAAACATTATTCGTTGTTGTGTATTACTCTATCCTCAACATTTTCTGTTTCATTGTTTTTGTTAAAATCGTACATCCTTTGATTAAAATTTTTCATATGATTTTCAGTAGCATCAAATGCGTAACATTCGTTTATTTCGGATTTTGTATGTAAAATGCCTTTGATCGTAGTAGAAGACATTTTGTCTCTCAGTTTACTTTTCAAAATGTTTACCGCTGAAAAAAGCCTTTCTACGGCAGCGCTGCTATGTGGCAAGCATAAGAGTTATTTTACCATGTTGCACAACATCGGGAATCTTTGTGAACCGTCTCCATTTTTCAATTCATTATCACATTTATATCATTACATTACATATATCATTACATTTATTTTCTTTAACATAATCGAAAAACCAAGACGAAAAACTATCGATATTCAATAGACAACTATCTCTTTTACACTCAAGAAAGTATAAATGTAGCTATCCTTTTCATTGTGTGAACAGTGCCGCGTAAGAAAACGGGAATTCCCCAGCCAGAGCGCGCGTCGAGTCTATAAAATTCGGATACACGCATCAACTATCAAAAAACAGTAGAAAATCGTACTTAAACAGAAAACAGTGTTGTCATGTTAAAAACAGTAAATCTACTGTTAAAACAGTAGGGTTGGTAACACTGGGTTCACAAAATCAAATGCCGGTTCAAAACGGCACAGACAAAATCAATCAAAGAAATTCTGAATAAATGGACCAACGCCATCTACTGTGGAGTAGCGTGAACTTAACGTACAACCTTTAATTCGAATTGATTTTAAAGTTGCTAGCCCTAAATATTCACATTGAGAGTTGGGAACGCTATAAAGTTGTTGTGTTTTATAATTAATATTATACGAATATAATAGCCAAAAGTACTACGATGTTTAGCCACTTTTAGCCACATTTCAAAAACGATTGTTGTAACAAAACTGGCCACTTTTTTAAATTAAGGAGCCACAAACTAGATCGTTACTGGCAACACTGTTGTCAATTGTTTGTCATTGTCTGCCTAAGTGCTTTCTTTCACGCTGCATTCCTTTATAAATTGTATAAATATTATTCTATTCCTGTGTAAATTGAGAAAATGGATGTAAGTACCTACCTACTTTATTGCACTATTTCGTTTTGCTCAGTTTTGGTTATCAAATCACTATATTTTGGGAAGGTAGGTATTTTCTTAGTTATGTTTCTGTTGTTTTCTGCGCATACGTAGGCACCTATAAATCCTATAATTCGGGTCTTTGGTTTTGCGACAGAACGATTTAATTTATACCTACTGTTGACTAAGTACATACCTATATTTTTTGACGTGACAACGTCTTTTATATCGATAGAGCCGGTTGCACGCACGAAAAAACATGACTCATCCGGCGTTACCGACGTTACCTCGCTCATGCGGCTTTACCTCGCGAGCGCCAAGAAGACGTTGTCACGTTCAACTATCGTCAGTAGACCGACTTTACAGGCAACCAATTTTTTTTGTCATTAAAAGGAAGACGAAGATACGACGCCCAGCGAGTGGGTTCCTGGGGCGGGCGCTGGAGATGGTGCGGGATCGCGACACGCAGGTGAGACGAACTTATTGGCTCTCTTGCGTGCCGCGATCAAAGAAATCAACGTCCCCGCCGCACGAGAGTGGAAGTCGAGTGGAGCACGGGCGAGCGCCAGCGACGCCGCCGCCACCAGCGTAGCCCGATGGGAGACCCTCTCGGCCCAAGAGCGTGCGGCGAAGGACCGATTAGAGGCTGGCCCGTCAGGCGTGGCTGTGAAACGGCCCAGGCCCAGGGACCAAGAGTCCCCCGATGGCGAGTTAGGACCTGGGCCGTCAAAACGAAACATTTGATGGGTTACATCCTACAGTGCTTAAAACGAAATCCTACGTGCATCTTTAAAACGAAACTCAAGGAACCAAGCATTTTTTATCGAGTTTTCGAAAGAAAAACGACCAAATTAACAATAATCTTCGGTATGTTTTTAATAAAATTAATACATAATTACATAAAGAATAAGTGTTTGTAATAGAAAAGTTTAAATACCTATAACTACTTATGCATAATTTAACCAATAATTATTTTGTAAATAATTACTTATGTACACTAATTAATAATATACACTGCATTAAAGAAGAAGTGTTTGTAGTCAGAAAAAATATTTAATATTAACTATATTTGAATACTAGGTACCAGCTTGTTTACAAATAATAATTTGTTTACCTACTACAACTAAAACTGAAGCGGTAGGTATGTACAAGTACCTACTGCAGAATAATTTGCTTATTCATGTTATATGAAATATCATTTATTTGCACAAAACATGTATAGGGTTATTACAATATTCGGTACATAATGTATCAGTGCTTTGCCAATTTACAGGCATGCAAATATTAAAATAGTTTTAACAATATTAGTCAATATTATTAGTAGTAATTAATCCATAGTTGTCAGATACATCCACCAAAAATTCAAAGTTACACAGTATAAAATATCTAATATATTAGGTCTTGCAATTTTAATAATTATTGATTTCATTCCAGTACTTATTGTCTAAATTAATTAAATTATGGTATTTATAATCATATGTCTATAACAGTCATAAATCATAATAAGTAGAAAAAAAAACAATACTCACATAAAAGGAAAAGAAACCAAATTCTGAATAATAATATGTTCCTTTAAATTTAATATAAGTACCTACATTGATATATTTAGATAAGCTTGCTTTATTTACACTTCTTATTTTGCATAAATTCCTCCACTGAGTAGAATACTTTATCTGTAAGCCATTCTTTAAGTTTATTTTTGAATTTATTAATTAAAAAATTAAAAGCAATATAACTATGTGTCTAGAATTTAGATATATTATACCTCACTTTTTAGGTATCTATGAAACTAGTATAGTTGTAACTTGTAAGTTGTTTCAGTAATATTTAGGTAAGTATTGTAATAGTAAAGTGTGTTTTGGTTAAATAAAGGCTTAATTAATTAATTAATTAATTAAAGGTAACTTTTGCCTAACGTTTTTGCTTTGCATAGTATTTTCTAATAGTATAATACGATAGGTAGGTGTAAAGTTCGAGACCATCATTTTCAAGCAAACCAAGAACGTGTTCAAAGAATAATTGTTTTATTTTCCAATTAATAATAGAAAACAAGTCTAATGCAATTGTAGTTCCAAAGATTGGGAACCGCTGAAGCAGTAGGGTTCTTTTGTTGGATGGACAATGGATGCAATTTTGCAATTTTGCAAATTTGCAAATTTCACAATAGACACATATTTGCGCCGGAGGCACTGAGTTTAAAAATGTATTGACACGAATGCGCGTTTAGGGGCACTGGAACATAAACTGAAAACTCATATTTGGTATCCTGGCAGGCGATGTGTTAAAAAGAGTGTTAGAAAGATGTAGAAAAGTAAATTTAAAACTTAATAAGAAGAAATGTAAATTTGGGTTGGAGGAAATAAAATACTTAGGACATAGGATTACTAAAAGGGGGCTGTATCCGGATGATAGTCACATTACGGCTATTACCAGGATGCCGACGCCCAAAGATAAAAAAGATGTAGAAAGGTTTTTAGGCTTAGTCAATTATATCGGTAGTTTTGTCCCAAAATTATCGGATAGGGTGCTGCCGTTGCGAGAGTTATTGAGAAAGGAAGTTGAGTGGCATTGGAATGAGAGACATGAAAAATGTTTTCAGGATATCAAGCAGTGTTTGTCCAGTCCTCCTATTCTACAATACTATGACGTTAACAAATCAATAGTAATTTCTGTGGACGCTAGCAAATCAGGTTTAGGAATTTGTTTAATGCAAGATAATTTGCCAGTATGTTATGCCAGTAAAGCGTTGACCAAGTCGGAGCAGCGGTGGGCACAGATTGAAAAAGAACTTTATGCGTGTGTTTTTGCGTGTGAAAAATTTTATGCTTATATTTATGGTAAAACAGATGTCACAATTGAGACCGATCATAAGCCGCTTATAAGTATAATAAAAAAACCGATAACTGACGCTCCTGCTCGTCTGCAAAGAATGCTATTGCGTTTACAGCGTTATACGTTTAAGCTTGTATATAAGCCAGGTAAGCATCTTTATATAGCTGACGCGCTATCGCGGGCGTATGAACCGAGCTCAGCGCTTCATGCTAGTCAGGACTCTCTTCACGATGAGGTGTGTGCGATCTCGCGCGATATGGTTTCGTCGCTGACGCAGTATTTTGAAGATGCGCAGTTTGTGGCGTTGCAGAAGTGTACTGAGCAGGATGATGAGTTGCAGCAGGTGATGAAGTATGTTAAGAAGGGTTGGCCAGTTGAAAAGAGTGAAGTAGTGGATGTTGCTAAACCGTATTGGAATTATAAGGAAAGTTTATCGGTTGCTTATGGTTTGATTTGGAAAAATGAAAGGATAGTTGTACCGAAAAAGTTACGTAAGGATATTTTAAAGAAAGTACATATTGGTCATATGGGGTTAGAAAAAACAAAACTTAGGGTACGCGAGACGATATTTTGGCCAGGTATAAACAATGATTTGAAGAATTTAATAAATGATTGTGGTGTGTGTATGGCACATAGAAAGATAAATCCTAGACAGGAATTACAGCCGCATGAGATTCCTGATGGTCCTTGGATTAAAGTTGGAATTGACTTGTTTCAATTGAAGGGTGTTAATTATTTAATAATAGTTGACTATTATAGTAAGTTTTTTGAAATAGTCGAGTTACTTTCTACTGATTCCGTACATGTGATTACATGTTTAAAAAATATATTTTGTCACAACGGAATTGCAACTGTCGTAATTAGTGACGGGGGGCCTCAGTTTTCCTCAGGTAGCTTTAAAGAATTTGCTTTGGATTGGGGATTTAAACATATAATGTCATCGCCTCATTATCCGCAATCTAATGGTCAGGTGGAACGCACGATTCAAACGGTAAAAAATATTATGATTAAGACGAGAGAACAGGGAACGGACTATCGTCTAGCTTTATTAGAATATTTAAATACGCCTCTGTCAGCGGAGTTACCTTCTCCTGCAGAATTGTTACAGAGTAGAAAATTGAGAAGTATTTTACCTACATCGAAGAACTCGTTAAAACCAAAAGTTAGTAGTAATATAAGGAAAAAATTAATTGAAAGACAGGACATACAAAAATATTATTATGATAGAAATGTAAAAAATTTACAAGAATTAGGGCAAGGACAGAAGGTTAGGATATATGACGTACGTTTGAAGAAATGGATAACAGGTTCAATAAGTCGCGTTCTGCCTAACAGGTCGTATGAAGTGATAACGTCGACAGGAAGAAAACTGGTTAGAAATAGACGACATCTTAGAGTAGACTCATCAAATAGACAAGACACACCTTGCTATGGGTTTCAATATGACGATATAGACTGTAATACAGATGTAGAACCGTGTCAAAGTAAAACTGTATGTAGCGGTACGAATAACCTTAAAATTACTCGTTCTGGCAGGGTGGTGAGGACTCCGGATAGATATGGGTTGACATAAATACAGCCCGGTGAGAAGATTGTGATTTGTCAGGATGATGGTTAATGTAATGGAAGTATTTGTTTTATAATGTACCTAACACCTATATTATTAATTAATAAAATAGTCATAATATGTAATGTGGTAATAAGATAATAATGATTTGATAAATGTGGAAATAATTATACCTATAATAAATATAATAAAATTATAAATTATAATGATTGGAATGTAAAATTTTGAAGTAGTTTATTGGTAATAAAATTGGCTAATTTTTTTTTTTTTTTGTTATGTAATACATTTTTTTTTCAAGGGAAATGTATAGTATTGATTTTTATTTTTTATTTTTTTTTTCTAAGGGGAAAGATGTGATGTATATTATAATGTGGGTAGTCAAATAATAATATATGGCGATGTCTAATGAGTAACCAATAAACGTCAGTGCATGCCCGACCACCGGTGTTTCATTAACCTTTACATTGCTCATTGGTTGAGTGACTCCCGCCCCGCGTCCCGCAGACCATCAGGAGGGTCAAGTTTATAGCGGCTCATAACCGAAGCATTCATCAACTTTCTATCAGGTATGAATAACTAAAAATTTCTTTACGTATTTTCGAAAGACGTCAATATGCGCTTTGCATAAAAATACTAAATCCTGATAAGATAACAAAATCTTCACTGATCTTTACGCTGACGCAAAAGAATGTCGTATGTACGTGGTAGGACTTGGGACCAGAGTCAAATAAATCTTTAGTTGTGATAAGAAACATAATGGATTCTCCACAGATTACTAGGCTCCTCTTGACCAGTCCAGAACTCCAGACCAGATGGGTAGTAGTCAGATGGACGGGAAGCAGCAAACTCTTCGACGCCTTTACACTGCCCTTTCGTTTAATAAATTTTTCCTGTGTTTTTTTCTTGATAATTTGCCCAAATTCTAAAGAATATATTTCGGGTGCGTATCAGGAACGAGGAATCAAACTGCCTCCCGGCACTGTTTTTCCCTTGGGCGCCTTCAAATCAAGATTGAATAGGCATCTCCTTGGCACGTGCGTTCCACCTTAGACTATAATTATCATCACACGTGATGGAACAAATTGTAACAAATGGTAATCGAAGAACGATGATCACCATTTTATATCAAATGAGAGGTTACATGAAAATACTTAGCAATTTATCTCAAACCCAAGCAGTAAACAACACGATGCTCATGATCTCGGGTTTATTTATCTAACAAAGTACGACTTGGAGTTAGTAGATCAAGTGCACGATAACGCCCATTACCATTACTTCACCCACTTATGATAATCACCTCGCAAGCGGCCATATATCACGGCATGATTATCGATTAAAATCTTAGAGATGATACTTGCATTAGTTGCATAATCTATGGAATGGAAGCAGGCGTTATTTTGCGGAAATCCATAATTAGCAGGACAGATTAATTTGTTTTGCTATAATCCGCTACTTGAAAAGATTCTGTATGGTACAATATGCAGGAACAATATGCTCTACGATTTCGCATTGTGAAGTCAACATCTCCTGAGGATGTCCCGGTGTCGGGACGAAACGTGCGTCGAAGAAATTGTTGGAAAATTGTGTATGGTGTTCCATGTGGGCAGTATTCCTGCATATTATACCATACAGAATCTTTTCAAGTAGCGGATTATAGTAAAACAAATTAATCTGTCCTGCTAGTTGCATAATATGTTACCAAGTGGTAAATTTTTTTGCAGCGTCCGTCTGGATTCTTATGGACAGCGGCAGTTCAGGTATTCTGATTTCTGATTGAAGCGCAGTCATCGCCAAGCGTTACTGTGTTTTGAGATGTCTAGACTCACTAAATCTGTTATGGTAATAGATATGTACCCTGGAAAAATGTCGCCAGTTTAGCGGTGCCAAAAATGCTTATTATGCCTCCAACAGTGTAGAATAGTTCGTTTAACAGCCACCTATAGAATTTTGATAGATGGCGCTACTGTTTACTCGTACGAAAAAGGTTTACGTAAATCGTTCGGATGCCCATATCCTGAGATTTCATAGCGGAGGTTATGTTATCTGGACGCGTTTTAAATTTCTAGAAGTATCTTTTTGCTCTTTACAAACATCTTTACATCAGGCCGATCCTGTGTTTGAAGTGATCTGAGGGCCGATCATAACACACCAATACTACTGCTACTACTGCTCGCTGCACGCGGCAGCGAGCCCCTGCGACCAGTATACATAGTTGCTAATTCCACAGCGGAACGCTAAATCGATGGTCAAAACGTGTTCGCCAGTGAGATTATTTGTCATCTGTGGCCGATCCCTGCGCCAAATTACAAGTTATACATACAATCACAAATTAACTCTAGTTGGGAATCGAACCCGGAACCTCTCGATAGTAATTGTGCCAGGTCGTCAGCAAATCTCGGCACAAACGCAGCTGCACGTGTGACGTACATGAAAGCCGTGACAGAAAGATAAAGGTCGAGACAGACTGAGCTCACGTAAGCATTATAATATTATCTACTGTGTTTTTGTGTTTTGAATAATGGATGTGTTTAGATGCAGTAATAGTAGCCTATTGGTTCAGTCAAATCTCTGCTTCTCGTCATTGGGTTGAGATCTCCACTTCCAGGCACCTCAGGCTTCCAGGCTATTGGGAGTCGCTCAAAACTCCAAACAGTTATAGACGCGTGCATTTGACAAACCCAATACCTTTGCTTATAGATTGCTCCTTGCGTTGAAGGAAACCTGCATACCTAAAAGTTGCCTAAATATGCGACGCCCGTCAACCCACACTTAGCTGGCGTGGTGGACTATGACCAAACCCTTCTTAAAACCTACGTTCATTTTTGGTATTTTTGGTTGAATGAAAATCGTATAAAATTATGTCTTTGAACTACGAAATACGGCCAAAAACATAAAATGAACGATATTAAAAAATGTGTTATATTTGTTCTTAAAAACATGGATTCATGTAATAATCATAAACATCTATCGTACACATTGGGTAATACAAACACTATCAAAAGTTTGTTTGGGATTACTGTGTTATCTATTACGATCGGCCACGACAGAACCTAGGATGCTAGCGTCGTTCATTGCATAATATTATTAATCATTCGTCGTTCATTGCATACGTAGGCTCAGTCTGTCTGTACCCTTACGCCACGCGAAGGAGCACATGATATAATGGACGATTATGTCGAGTCTCGAGAGGGGGAGCCACCGATTATGTCCGTCTTCAGACATCAGCTACGAAATAGTTGGTTATTGCTCATATGGAGTTTATCTTACTCTCTAATATATAAAAATAATTTCTCCTATACATCAGTGTTTTAACAAAACTCCTTCAAAAAGGCTAAGGGGTTTTTGTGTATATTCGGTAGGTCTGCGAATAGGAAGTAAACTATTTCTCATACCTCTAACTTAGAGGTATGAGAAATAGTTTTTTCCATGGCCCATATACGAGTATGGCTATATGAGTATGGTTTTAGAGGCTCTAAGTGAGGAACATAATTATATGGGCCATGGAAAAACTATACTCTTGCCGTGTCCGGGATTTGACTGCAATCTCATCTGACGTTAATTGAAAATTCAGCTAAAGTATAGTGGTAACTTGAAGGGGTAATTAGATCTTAACGCTACACAGTATCTTACCGGAGCCCTAAATCACCTGGCGGTACTTTTTTGCCGGCAGGCTTGCAACTGCAGGTAACCCGACCAGCCCATTCATAAACCAACTTAGAAACTTGTAAAATCCTTAATACCCGGGACCTGCCAATAAAATCCGAGTTTTACACCTCTTTATTATACATATACTTAGTAGACGCACGCTACTCGAGTAAGAGTTTGCAGTCTTCACACACATTAACAGCGTTAAGGACTTAGGCACGCTGCTTCCTCACAACGATTGTCTTCACATACAGTATGTACGTAATATGTATATATATTCTTACATAACTTGACTGAGTTACAGTTAAATGTGGCGATTCCGGATTTTCAAGAAAATACTATAAAATTCAAGACAATTCGACAGACGTGTTCGGAATCAGAATATTTTCAGACATTGAGTTCACAAGGTAAGTATCTAAATAAAAACGTAACAACTAATTATATACTATCACAACGCAAGTACATAGTAAACGAAGTAACGTAACCTTGAGCCTAAAACGAGCCTGAAACGCTGATAACGTATCACCTTGACACCTGACCTGGTTGATTTTGGACGTGAAATTGTTGGCAGCTATTTGTGCAACTTTTAAGAACCACAGTTGACTATGTTTTATTGTGAAATTTAATTTTCAATTGATTTTTATAAACAACAAAGCAACTTTTATTTTCATAATCAATAGCTTTTTAAACCATAAAAACACTTTTCCTGAATATGGTCGTCTTCTCAGCATTTATCTCGTTTCGGCATACTTGGGTCAGCTTTCCTGCTTAGATGTTTCCATTTTGTACGGTCTAAACTCTAAAGCATTCAAATAATTTTCCTGAATAAGGTATTTAGAAGAAAATCCAATGAAAAAAGTAGAATTAGGTGTTTTACCATCTTATGGCATACTTACTTTTGAAGGTTTGTAAGAGATAAGGTAGAGCCAATGTAGAAATAAACTTAGCCCCCGGCTCACAACAAGAACCTTCAGGTAAAATGTGCGACTGTGCGTATGAAGAACCAGTAACTGCAACATTCAACCGATTTACCCACATTAGCTGCAACATGCGAAGATAATAATCTCGCAAGCACCGCAAATCCGCCGCAAGACTTTATAAGTCTTAATTAATCCTTCCTTTTGAATTTGAATGGCGGTATGTGACGTCACACATACGGTATGACGTCAGAGGTTTATACGCATTACGCGCACGCGCTTAACCGGTTTCCATTGTTATTATTTAGGCATAGGGTCATTAACAAAACCGCACAACACGAGTATGGTAATAACTAGGTCAGTGACCAACTGAAGTGACGATTTGGCAGTCAACTTTTAACCAACAGTCAAACTATGGTCGGATTAAATTGTTTCTAATTTTTATCTATACTAATATTATAAATCCTATAAATTTAAATACGAATCAAAATTTTTCACTCGCAGCGGGATTTGAACCCGCGTCTCCCATCTCTGGCGGCTGGGTGCTCTGACCGCTGAGCTATGCGAGTCATATCCAACTGCGGTAATATTTAAAGTGAAGAGTTGGTTTGTTTGAAGTTGGAACGCGTTAATCTGTTTGTAAAAAAAAATCTGTTTGCGTTTCATTGTCCATTTATCGAGAAAGGTAACATCACGCTATAAACAATAGTAGGTGAGCATCAATGAAAAATGTTGCAAAAACTGGAAAAAACGTTACGTGCGATGCGTAAATGGAAGTTACGCCAAAATCATGTATGGCGTAATTGTTTTCCTTTAAAAGTTCCTTTAAATTCGCACTGCCATTAAGTAAAGACGAGGACTGAATTAGGCTGGTCGTGATGATTTGACATTTCTCAAACACTAATAATATCAATGGCGGTCATGAGAAGTTCCCAAGATACTTGACAAAGAAGCCCATGATTCAGCTTCAGCAGAATCATATAAAATGTCCATTAATAAACACAATTAGCAGTAGCTATTAATAACTGCACTACGTAGGAAAACTGCTAAAAATAGCTCCAATGAATTGGGTTACTCCGTAAATCATGGAGACACTGGACATTTAATATCTAAATGAAGACGATACGCGCGTCAAGTCTATTAACTAACCGACTGGTTGGTCTAGTCTAGATCTATTAGGAGTAAAATACCTAAGTATTCTGTAGTATTAGTTCATTTCCAAGAAGTCCTGTGTTCGATTTCAGAGTCAAACTAAAGAATTTTGAACACCTATTGGGTTTAAAAAAGCATTAGAATACCATACTCGAGATACTTCAGAGATATCAAAATCAAGTTTTTCGAACAATTCTGTATGCTCCGTGGTTTACCAGAAATACATGAACACTTTTTGTCAAAGAAGAGATAGCTAACTTGACCAAAAACACAAGACTAGAGACAGGCACATGTTAAGTGTCTCACTTACTAGGGTTAACAGAGTGGTCACTAAAATCAGTAAAAGCTCTTAGGAGAAGAGCCACTAATGGAGTGTCTTTCTCTCATGCCACAATCACGCATAAAATCTGCTAATGGTCAAAATTCTGATCACAGAAAGATCAAAACAAAAAATAAAGAATACCATACCCGATTTGCAGTTGACAGCCTCGAGTCTCGAAAAGCACGTGGAAGCATCGAATTCTTAGGACCGTTCACAGACCTAAAATGTACTTGCTTGAAAGGACCTGTTGTCCCAGTTCTGCCACATAGCAAAAATTTTGGAAGTTCCTCATTGCGTCGAATCAATTCAATGTAAAACCATAACCTAAATACAATGGTAATTCGCAAGACGGCGAAAAGTGACAGCTACAAAATTTACGGGATTGGACTGGGAGAGATTC
Organism: Coenonympha arcania; assembly: GCA_036785405.1. Lineage (NCBI taxonomy): Eukaryota > Metazoa > Arthropoda > Insecta > Lepidoptera > Nymphalidae > Coenonympha > Coenonympha arcania. Next base: position 1,070,378 of record CM072078.1, on the reverse strand, counting down.
GCTTGAAGACAATTGACATCTTGCGAAGTGTTGTTGAACTTTGGACCGCGCTTTGATTAACGCTTGACGAGAATCACGGTTGATGAAAAGTTATATGAGGTCTTTTCTGAAACGCACTGAGAGTATAGTAACACATCCCGAACTAAAATCTACTTGGAATATAAACACCGCCCGGCGCCCTATACCGTACCGAGGACACCTACAGACCCTACGCCCTGCACCGTACCGAGGACGTCTACTTAGAGACTCTACGCCCTGTTCCGTACCGAAAACACCTACTTACAAACTCTACACCCCATACCGTACCGAGGAGACCTACCTACAGACTCTACACCCCATACCGTACCGAGGACACCTACCTACAGACTCTACGCCCTGTACCGTACCGAGGACGCCTACTTAGAGACTCTACGCCCTGTACGGTACTGAGGACACGTACTTAGAGACTCTACACCCTGTACCGTACCGAGGACACCTATAGATCCTACGCCCTGTACCGTACCGAAGACACCTAACTACGGACTCTACGCCCTGTACCGTACCAAGGACACCAAAATACACTCCAGTGTGCTTACTGTGCAGGCTCTCCGACTCCGACAGAAGTCAGAACTGTTAAAAGTGACAAAGTATTGAAAGCGTGAACTGCAAGTACGAGTACACACAGAAGTCAGGAATAAGGAAGTTGTGTTTTAGTCCGCGACATTGACTTTCGTGGAGATTATCACGGCTTATCAAACCCGCTATCACCAGCTTATCATATCACATCGCGATTGATACGCCTGACGGTCGCACCGTGTCTGATAAAGCGGTCATGTGCCTAAAAGTTGATTAGGCTCCAAATTCTTGTGATACTGAATTTTGGGAAGCCGAACTGCCTAAGAAATAAACATGGAATATCGGCGGTAATATTTAGAGTCTCCTTTGTCCCTTTTCGGTCAACGATGATTTGAAATTCGAAGGAAGGTTAGCATACTTTTTAATATCATTGAAGAAGCAGAATAGTTAAGAAGAGAAAAGTAAAAAAGCCTTTTTAGAAAGACCAACTGGAAAAGAGCTAATGCTTTCCAAATTGCTAAATAAACAGAATAAATAAATAATAAATAAAAATAAAAAAGCCTTTTATTTCATGCTAATGTACAAATAATTACATAACTATTTTTATGCTAACAAGTAACTATATAGTGTGTTATGTTATTTTGAAAAAACTATTCTAATTTAATGTTACTATGTATAATTTTCTAGCAAGAACCCCTCGTTGATTCGAAGGTGAAGGCCTCCTCTAGAGATTTCCAGCATTCCCTGTTTTTTGCTATGGTCATCCACTGTGTACCGGCCACGTGGGTTATGTCATCTGCCCATCGGGCAAGTGGTCTACCTCTTTTTCTGTAGCCTGGTGGTCCTTTCCAAGATGTTAGTCTCTGAGTCCATCTGTTGTCGGTTAGCCTAGCTATATGGCCTGCCCACCGCCATTTTAATTTCTTACAGTAACATAGAGCGTCAGTAACTTTTGTCCTTTTTCGTATGATTTTATGAGAAATTTTTTGAATTTTTTTGACTTTTAGTAGACTGCGCTCCATGGCTCTTTGACAAGATCTTATTTTATTTTTGGATTGATAAGTAAATTTCCAGGTTTGGCTAGCGTAAGTTAATGATGGCAGGATACAGACATCCATGACTTTTTGTTTGATTTTGATGGGCATGTCGCTTTTCATTACTTCTTTCAAGCTCCAGAACTTTTGCCATGAGTTTGAAACTCTTCGTTCTATTTCTTGTTCGTTTCTTTGTGCGTTGAAAGAAATTTGTTTCCCCAGGTATATAAACGAGTCGACGTAGTCTAGTGTTTCATTTTCTAGGTATACTGGGCTTTTAATACTGTTTGTCATAATGTTTGTCTTACTGCGGTTTATTTCCAGGCCTACTTGTTGACTGGCGGTGTGTAGAGCGTCGATCATCAACTGCAACTCGGTGGAGTTTTCGGAGAACAAGACGATGTCGTCGGCAAATCGTAAATGGCTTAAATATTGCTGGTTTATTTTTAAGCCTACCTTTTCCCAGTTTAGTTTTCCAATGACAGATTGTAGCACGGCGATGAAAATCGTTTGAGAGACGGGGTCTCCCTGTCTAACTCCTCTTTTGATAGGTATGGGTGGTCCGGTCGTCTCCAGCTTGATTCTGCTATAACAGTTGTCGTATAGGTGTTGCAAAACTTTTAGATATGTGCTATCGATATTTTGAGAGTGTAGAGATTCCCATATTGAGTGGTGGTAGAGCGTATCGAAAGCTTTTTTATAATCTATAAATAGAAGGTAGAGTGGCTTGTTAAACTCTAGATACTTTTCGATGATCATTTCAATGGAGTGAATGTGATCCACCGTCGAAAAACCACTTCTAAAGCCCGCTTGCTCCATGGGTTGGTGTTTTTCAATGTTGCTTCTGATTCTCAATAATCAGAAATAAACAGAATGCTAGAACATTACTATTAGCTTTGGTAGTGAGTGGACAAGAAAGGCTGAGGTGATTGTGGAAATTCCCTGAAAATACCTATATCTAGCAATGAAATAGAATGTACTTAATGGAAGTATAAACTGCTGACAGAAGAGCTAGCGAAATTTTATCGTAGAAAAAGTTGCATATGCAAAGTATGCAATGTTGACAATATTTTTGGGTCGTTATCCGACCTTAAAAAGGTTATTGACTTATTACACAGTATCGACAGTAATACGAACAAGTTTGCAAACCAGAAACATACCTCTACGGTATTTCCCCTTCGACCTGGTTTCCGCTGTATATTCATGCGCAACAAAAATTACATTCTTGTTTATGGTTTATCTTGCCCGTATAGTTCAGGCTTCTAAATGAAATTATTTAAGGGTATGGAACAGGAAAACCAGCTTTAAATAATGATTCTAGCTTCCATAAAAATGTTTTTATCAATAAAACTTTTTTGCAGTATCCGCCCTGATGAGTACCAACTATAGCACTGTAGTGTCAGTTGTTTGTGGTTGATGTTGCCCGTATAGTTCAGGCTTCTAAATGAAATTATTTAATTGCCTGGAACAAGGAAAACCTACTTTAAATATTGGCTCTAGATTCCATAGAAATGGGGTTCATCAGGTGATATGACTTATTTTGTAGAACCCGTCCAGAAAAAGTGGATCCATTCCATTCCTTTCCATTGAGCTTCCATTAAAATTTGGTACGTCAGTTGTTTCTGCAGAATCCGTCCTGATGGGTGCCATTGCAATGTCAGATATTCTGCCGTGATTTCTGCAGTATTCTGCTGTGATATTTTGCAGTAATTGCATTACTGTGTTTCGGTTTTAAAGGCACTGTAGCCGGCGAAATTGCAGTGCATTTATACGGGTAGCTTGGTAACCAGCGCAGTGCAAAATCTTAGGAGGCACTGCATCAGACGTGGGCAAGCGTATCACTTAACATCAGGTGAACGTCTTGCTTGTTTCTTCATGCATAAGTTTTATCAGGCTCCGTGGTCGGACTCTTCTTGCTGAGACTGGCCGAATGGATAGGTTCTGGTGGTATCGGTGCAGTAGTATCAGACATTCTGCCGTAAAGCAGGCATTGCAAGGCATCATTGTATAACTGAATTGATATCTCAGAATGACGAGCGCATTGCAGTGCATTTGTATTACATTGCAATGCATTGTGGTGTGTAAATAATCTTATGAGCAGGTCAAGTCAACGTCTCGTTTGTCGCGTATTTTTTCTATTAATAATAAAATGTAAATAAATGAAATATAATTTATCGATAAAAGTGTCTAGATAAGTAACAAGTGCAAAGATAAATTAATTAAATTGACATTAATCGTCTTAACTCAAGAGAGGTATATTATACCTACATCAAACAAAAGAAATACATGCTAAAATTAAGCTAATTAGAGAATTTACAACATAATTAGCCTAGATCTTAATGGAGTCACTAATTTTACGACTCTATACGACTGTCTGTCAGTTGGATTAAGATAACGTACCTAGATCACCTTTTACAAGGCTTTATTAGTGATCTACTCTAATATTCGGATGTTTGTATAAAACGAAAGAATACGAGTGTAACATCTACCTAGATAAAAGCAGTTGTTCATCATTATAAGGTATTTCAATCCAGGAAGACGCGCCCCACTCCATCCGAAACGCATGAAATATAAGCGATTGTGAAGGAATGGAGCGCGTTTTCGTGGATTGAACTACTACCTATACGTAATTATCAGCCCATCATTTCAGTCCACAGCTGGATTAAGACTTCTCCATTTCCACTTCTGTTTTTAGTGTGTTGTAACATATTATCTCGCTATCATACAGGTGGTCGGCCGATGTTTCTTTGTGAAGGTCTCGGTTGCCATTCCAGTAATGCCCTGCTCTAACGTCCATCTTCCCTACGAGTTACGACCCACCATGATTGTAGTCAAACTACAATCATGGCTGATGGAAAGCAAAGAAACGCCTTTGCCTTAACAATACCTATTTACTCTTCTTTTGAAGGTAAGATTTATATGGCTGGGAACATTAAACCACCAACTGCAGTGTTCCCTCAAAGCTTCAACATACCCCATGTTGAGTTCAAGGGGAGGATAAACAAACCCCTTAAGAGCCGGCATGTCGTTTGCGATTCCTCTGTTGCTGTCAATGACCATGGGCGGCGGTGTTCGCTTAACATCAGGTGACCCGCCTGCTCGTTTGCTTGCGTTCGTTATAAAAAGCAAAACACGTAAGCTTAACTGCTTGCATCAGAAAACTATTATGGAGATCTCTCTGGCATAAAGGTTTCCCCACGATGATTGCTAGCAAGTGTAGGGAAGCAATCAGAAAATATTTGTTTCTCGCAAACACAAACACATAACAGATAATTTCAGACTAAAAAAGTCAATCAGTGTTATTAGTCGTGAATCAATTGAAACTTTATTGGTTCGAGTTAAAATGGGACACACAAACAATTGAACCTCTTCATACTAACAATATTACTTTGATAACATTTTATCTGAGAAGTAGCTAGTTATGAGTGCAAATATAAAACACATTAGGAAACGAGACATGAGCCTTGGAGTCAATGCAATGTTGTTGAGGAAAAAAAATTGCAACTATTATTTTACCTGCTTAACTATTCTCTACATTATCTTTAGCTAAATTCTAGGAAGTTCTTATCTAGATCGATCAAATACCTAAGCACGAGAGGAGATGTCTAGACTAATATAGATATTTCAATCCACGAAGACGCGCCCCACTCCGTCAAAATCGCTAATGTTACATTCGATTCGTATGGAGTTTGTCAGAGTGGGGCGCGTCATCGTGGATTGAAATATCTATAGGCTATTACAGCCTTTTAGTTTAGACCTCTTCAAGTCATCGGGGGGTCAAGGGTTCGATTCCCGGGCACGCACCTCCGAGTTATATGCGTTTGCGGAAACTAAATAGTTTTTTTAATAATTATACATTCCACAGACTCTGGGTCTGTGGCTTTTTTTGATCTATTCTATATTTATTTATTCTCTCATTTATTTTGGATCTACTTATTATTAAGTAATTTTATTTTATTTATTTTCCTTACTTTGTGCTTCCTACTCCCAGATTCACAAACATCTGAGAGGAGACCTGAAAAGGACATTGAACAGCTCCCATACAAAGTTCGCCTAAGAACCAACAGTCATAAAATAGTGATTAATGGGTTCAAAATGACCTCTTCATATCCCTGAAAGCAGAATAAAACAAGGGACACTTCTGAGAATTTATTTAATAACAAAAATCTTTTCGATTTTGAGGTTATATTTTACACTCTAAACCAAAGACATTATACTATAGTCTATAACAAGACTGAGCACTATGATGAAAAAAACGGTCCGCGTGAGAGGGCACCTCAATTAGTGCGTCCCTTTCTAATTTAAGGCGACCATGATGAAAAAAAAATTCACAGGACAAATTATTTTTAAAAATGATTGTGTATATATTGATATAACATGTATCTAGATGCTTGTGCTGATTTACCCAATGATTGACTGCTGACTCATTTATAACTTCGCCCGGGAATTTCGAATAATATTTTTTAATCAAACCAACTCCTGAAAATTATAATATCATACACAATAAAAAAATTAAATATCCAATTTGGTGCAGTCGATCGGAAGTTAAGGTAGGCATGTGCTTACACATAAACATGGGAGATTTATTTTATTATAATAGTAGACTATTATTAAACATCTGCAATTAAAGTCCTACTACAAGAAAAATCTTTGATCTAAGTAATTCATGGTTACCCTACAGAATAGCAGTGAACAAACCGCCTTCTTACTTTTAGTAATACCAGTCCCAAGGACATAAATACTACTTTTACTCATTAATAATATTTTTTTTAATACAACGAAATAATTATCATTTAAAATAATTATAATAACTGTAGAAACTTATTAAAATAAGTTTCAGAGTTTATAGATGTTTTGTTTTGGTATATTATAAAAAAACAAAAATAAAAAATCTACCGTTTCTACCAAACCCAATTGTAGTGGAGATGGCAAGATGTCAGACAAGGACACGACGACTAAATCTATCCGTCTCGCTCAGGACCGCTTTTAGCTAGCTACTGCTTGTAAGATAATAGCTCCTCTAACTTGTTAGTGTCAATTTAGCTTAGCAACAATGGTTAGTACTCAGTCTTGTTAGTGTATAATATCTTTGCTCTAAACAAACTCAAAGAAAGTAGGTATAAATAATGAATTGACAGATGACGATTGACAAATTAATGAACAGAGAGAAAACAATCTTTTGATTGTTCTATCTCTGTTCATAGACAACTAAATAGATCTATCTACAAAAGACAATTGCACAGAGTACCTACAACATAGACTTTAAAGAAAACAAATACGATGATGTTCCATCTCACTCGAACGCTAAGATAAGCTGTATTAGTTTCTCGCTCGCAATGTTGTGTTTGTTCTACTCTGTTTTTTTAATCTAAGCTCCTGACCAGCGCTTTAGCGTGTTGTACTTAGCGCTTTAAGCTACTAATTGAGCTGTTATTACATCAGTAGGATCAAGCGCTGAAAGCGATTATTGGATTTTGTTCGATAACCGGAAATGCGCCAGTGACGACGTAAATCTATGCGGAAAAGTACAGAAATCAATGAAGCATCTTATTAATTATTTTTAATTATTCTGAAGTGTCCGTGAAATTCTAGTATTTGGAGTAAATAATTTAAAATATGATATGAATTACTATATATGTCAAACGAATGTTGATTCGTAGGCGAATTATGACAATGTCCTTTGTGCCGAAAAGCAAAATCGATTTTTAAAAGGGTATCATTTAAGCTATCACCAATTTAATTAGTTTTGTGTTTCTTAAATAATAGGGTTTGTCCTCAAAATAGTAGATCTGTCACCAAAATGTAGTCACCAAACAATGCAAAATCAGTTCCACAATAAATCACCTAAAATCCTGAGATATAAGGTCTAGTGCCAAATAAATGTTTTTGTATGTGTTATAATAGGTGTGTCCTAATAAGTATTTAAGCAAACTAATTTAAAGAGATCACCAATAAATCATATTATGTTTATAATTTTTTTTATTTTTTGAGCTTATGTGTTAACTTTATATAAGAATTTACGACTATAGCCTAAGAAAAAGTGGGGGATCTAGGAAAACTCCTTAGCCGTCACCTTCTTCCCCTCCAAGAGCATGTCGACGGAGCCCCGCTTCGCGGGGCTCCTATTTCTGGGTGGTCAAAAAAGGAAAATAACCTTAACCTATTTACCTACAGGTGCACATGGGACCTAGGAAAACTCCTTAGCCGTCACCCTCTTCCCCTCCAAGAGCATGTCGACGGAGTCGCAGTCAGGGATCGATAATCGATTTATTTGGTGACAGATCTACCATTCTGAGCACAGAGCTATTATTTAAGTACAAAACTGATATAAGAACGAAGTTTATATTCATGTAATGCAATATGATTTTATTGATTATCGATCTCTTATATTTTACACATATATTAACATTAATTTGATAATTCATACCTGGGAACAATTTTTGTTTATCTGAGAACGAAAATATTTCGTGGCGATAGATCTATTTATTAGGTGATACAACTTGATGACAAATATAAATTTTGGTGATAGAAAATATAGTTCCCTTTTTAAAATAATTATAAGTGTGCAATTTAAAATTATTGATGTTTTGAAATTTCATAATATCCTGGCTTCTAAATAGTAAATTCTATACTTACTACTAAGACAATGGTGCTTATTCTGTTGTACAAAATCTCTAACTTAAAATTGGCGAGTTTAAGTTTAGACTCGCCAATTTTAGTTTTTCTAAACTCATGACGCATTCGGCAGTCACGTCGAACTAAACATGGAGATGATTTGGAGTCTCCAAAGACTCGCTAAATCTGACGTTTGGGTTGAATAGTAAGTGCTGCCATTTATAATAGCAAAAACTTCACAAACGTTGTTTTTTATTTTCCCCAATTGTAAAAAAAATATTTTTTGCGAAATGTATGGAAATTAGTTACGTAAAATACAAAGGTAATAGTTTAATTGATTTATTTTGGTCCAATCACCCTAAGAAATAAGTTAAAGAATATTATAAAATTACCTTTCGCTGGAATCAATCACAGCCGCAACAACGAATTCTTCCATTTTAAGGTTATCCCATTAAGATGATTATTTTACAATAAATACAAGCAAATCACCACGTTTTTCGCACTCAAATCTTAAGATGAAGCCAACGAAAAATTATATTAATAATTTACTCTAAGAGAAAACCAAGATATAATTAAAATATTTCGTGTATTTGTCTTTATGCAACTGTTAGGCAGACACCTTAAATTTAATCGGCACCTCCCGAGGTCCTCTCTTATTTTAAAGAATTTTAGATTGAAATCTCTTAATTTAAACATATATCGCGTACAACGGAATAGCTTTTGTTCTCTAAAATCTAAATTGAATAGTTTAGCGCTGTCAAATTATATTTTAGATTAGAGCTGTCATTTAGGGGTGTAACAGAATGTCACATCTCTCTAAGTCTTATTTTGGCGATTTTTAGCGATTTTTAGTTTAGAGATTGGCAACAGAATAAGCACCATTATGATTCTTCTTTTCTTCAAGAAATCTTTACAGCTTTTACAAACCCATAAAGTAGCATACATAATTGTACTAATGACTTACTTTACTAACGACAATAAGTGATAACATTCAAGTTATATAATTGTGAACTAATCACCATGAAATGTAAACTAGGCTAGACAGACTATAAAGCATAAATGTAAAGACATCATTGATTAGTCTTGCTAACCAAGTTAGCACATTTATAGTTCAGAGTAGACACTTGCAACAGCATTTTGCATAAAAAAGGAATTTTATTTTACCTTGACAATTTTAGGTAGTTGCTTTATACTTAATTGACGATCGAATGCCCTAGCGGCAGCGAACTTGCCGTCTGCGTCGGAGGTCGTGGGTTCGATTCCCACTGCTGGTAAATGTTTATGTGATGAGCATGAATGTTTTCCAGTGTCTGGGTGTTTTTCAATATATAATATTTAAGTATATTAGTATGTATATATTTATCAGTTATCTAGTACTCATAACATAAAGCTATCGCTTACTTTGGGGTTAGATTGCGATGTGTGTAATGTCCTGATGTATATTTATATTTTAAAGTAAAAAAAGGTAATTTACATACATTCTGATAAAGAGATTCTGACATATAAATTGCAAATAAATTCAATTAAATTACAAATACAAGCAGAATGCAGAAAAATATCAATTATTTTGCCCCAGTGGTCTTGTATTTTTCAAATCAATTCTTTGTTGCTAGTTAACATGTAGATTTATGGCAAAGTGTAAATATTATAATAACACATAATATAAGTTTTTGTTAAAGTCAGTATTCAGTAAGTAAGCCAAGCATGTGACTAGGTAAGCAATAAATTAGCAAGATTTATGCAAATCAAGTCAGTTACACTATAATTCGTGACAATTATTATTTTGATGAGTTTTCATACACAAATCTATCACATTAGCATTTAAATGACCCAATTTGTTTCATAACTATGCACACAGATATGTTTCTATTGTCAAAATAACATAAATCACTTACATTACTATAAAAGGCGAGCATACCCAACTGATTTATCTGAGTTTGTCGTGGGCTCTTCTACGTAAAGACGTGTTGGGAGCCCGTAGCTTTAGTTTTAATTCCAGACATATTTTTTACTACTATCTTAATAAAATAGTACTTAAATATTATACATTTTTTTTTGACCAAATTATATTTTAAATACTTAAATAAAGTAATATTTTTATCAGACCAAATGCAAACAAATATTCAGTAGGTAAGTGATACCAGTATATGTACCATGAATCAGTAATATATTTATTGCTGTTTCAGTTTGCAGGACACTATAGCTGACAAGATGACTGGTCAAAAAATGAGCCTCATGAACACATGTCTAAGGGTGATGAGCGCAGTGCAGTGTTTAAAATAATACTGCAGTGCAAAATTGACGCACTGCATCTGACATGGGCATCCATATCACTTGACGTCAATTGTGAGACACACTGCATCTGACATGGGCATCCATATCACTTGACGTCAGCTCAACAACTTCATTGTCTCATCAAGCTTTGATGAGACAGTGAAGTTTCATCATCAATCATAGACCAGATAGCGTAGCCGTAGCAAACCTGCCGTCTGTGTCACAGGTCCTGGGTTTGATTCCCACTACTGGTAAATGTTTGTGTGATAAACATTAATGTTTGCCAGTGTTTGGGTGTTTTTATATATATTAAATTTATGTATTTTAATATGTATACTTATGTACATAATATATTTATCAGTTATCTAGTAACACAAACTATCACTTACTTTGGGGCTAGATTGTGATGTGTGTAATGTTCTAATAATTATTTATTAAATTTAAAAAAATATACCCATATAACTCTTCATTGAATTTGTATAAGTTAATCAAGCAGAGGGTAATTTATATCCCACTACTGCGCTCCTCCCACTACTATAAGTTTCCTCTCAGAATGAGAGGGGTTTGGCCATGCTAAACCACGCTGGACCATTGAGGGTTGTCAGACTTTGCATACCTTTGAGAATATTGCGGTAGATGCTTACACAAGCAGGTTTCCTTAAGCTGTTTCCTTTTACCTTTAAGTGATGTTCTAAACATCACATAATCAAACATATAATTCTGAAAATTTATAAAATGCATGCCCGGGATTTGAATCCCTGAAGTTTGCATAATGGGCTATCAATGCATATAAAATGCTACACAGTGATTTTTCAGATTTATTAATGACTTAGCAGTGTAGGATCACATTATGAGGAAATCTACACACTTGCAAGATCTCTATTATGGTCTAAAGGTGTGTGAAGCCGCCAATCCGCACTAGGCCACAATCCTGGGCTCTCATTATTCTGCAAGCAGGACTTTGCCAATCAGGCGGTACACTTAGAAGTGAAAGAATAAAAAAGTAAATACAGATGAAACCAAACAGTTTTGTGTTACTTACAATAATATGGTATTCTTTGGTTATACTTTATAAGCATAAAATTAATGAACATAATTAGCATAGCAATTATTATATCAATGAAACTACATAATTTAATAAATCTTGCCTAATTAAACTGTCTCACTTCTCAGATATCTACTTACTTGTTTCAGTTCAGTGTAAAATGTAAACAAAGTGAATACGAACATTCCAGATTAATTAAAAATTGATATCGGAATATTTTGCTAAGCTTTACATAAAATAAAATCATTTAAAAGGAGTTCGAAAACTTGTTCATAATATTCTGTGTTTATATTTTATTCATGTTGTTTTGTTTTGTTGAATAATTATCGCGTCTACCTAGTTAACTTTGCAGTGGAATTTTTAAAGCAACAATTTCTAGAAAAGAAAGTTCCTAACTTTCCAGTTTAAGTCCGCAAACTTATTTTTCCACTTACCAAAGTGTTCTGGTAACCCAAACCAGACTCATCGTCGGAAGTTTCCTCTTTTTTCACCTCCTTCATAGCTGCACTCATGTTTTTCCAATGTTTTTCACAAATCAAAAACTAAGTTCAAAACCAAAACAAAACAACGCGAAAAATTTTGCACTCCGCCAAATCACCACAGACGTTCGCGCGGTCGACTTTACTTTTTTTAACAAGTCTTTGACTTACGACGTCCGTTGGTCCGTTCAGTAACCACCTTATTCATGGTCCACTGTACTCGTGTATCACACTATTATTTTGTAATTGAATAAACGCAAATTGCGAGTGAACTAACAGGAAATGTCTACAGTCCGACACGCGTTCGAATTACATCTCGTCCAATGACCGACTGCGGAAAAAAGTCAGCGATTCACGACTTCAAGTTGTCAGTTGACACTTGGATTCGTATTGTCGTCTGTCCAACGTCTGTCAAATAGTTACCTCCTGCGAAAGCATTCAAATTTCAACAGGGATAACGATACGATTTGACCATGAACTAGAGCGAAGTAAGGGAATGGCTAACGTTTTAAATCAAAATCTACTGATTACGATCGTGATTCGTGTATTATCTAATCTTATCAATTATCTTTGAACATATAATAATGCGAATGTTTCGTGATCTGTGGCAACGATATTTAAAAACTGTTGTAGGGCCGTAAATAAATTAAAAAAAAAACTGTTGTCAATAAACTTGAGAGACTTGAATGCAACTTTAATAACCAGACAAGTGCGAGTCGGACTCGCGCACTGAGGGTTCCGTACCTACTACCTACTACCGGAGGAATAAAACCATAAAAACCACTTTTCTTGAACCGCATAACCAACTTATTCAACATTAAACAACTTCACCACGAGTTAAATACGTGCAACGCCATCTGTCGTCATCAAAGTTAAACAAAATATTACTTATTGAATATCAATTCAACACGTATTAAAAAAAACGAGTTTCAGTTCTAAGTATGGGGCACCCCCAAAATTTATTACTGAAAGGTGACTAAATAATACGAGCACAATAATACCAGCACTGTATAATAATCACACTAATTTTGAACACTTCGTTACTTATTTTACAAATCACGTTACACTGACATTAACTTATTTACACACATTATCACCACAACACTCTTTACTTTTGTATGTGCTACTTGTGCACTCTCCGAAAAACCACTCACTAACTCCAGTTATTACTTTCTATAATGCCGCCTCGTGTCGCCCCACTATCACCTTTTTGATAACCAATCACCGACCGCCGCTTTTGGCGGGGACCAATAGCGTGGCGGCACGATACGACATGCCATCGACAGAGCTGCCAACTTAAACACTCGTGGCGCCCCACTATCGCCTTTCGGCGGGAACCAATCACCTACCGCCGTTTTAGGCGGGAGCCAATAGCGTGGCGACACGATAAAACGAGACGTAGACAGTGTTACTATCTTAATCAATTAATATTTTTACATTAAGTTTTAAATTTAACAATCACTTTTATATTATTTTAATTTAAACAGTAACTGTAATTTAAATATTACAATAATATATGCACAATTATGCACATATAGCTCTGTTTGCACCGCGGCGACAACATCCGGCCCTCCTGCGCACGCATCCGTCCCTGGATAGCGTCCATGTCTGGTGCAGTTGCTGAGAACAAAAACAACATTAAGAAATTTGATTTAGCTATTTCCAGAATTCCAACGAGTGGCCTCCAATCTACTATCCCCTCAACGGCCAGTAATTGGAGGTCCACCCAACATGGACTTCAAAACATTTAACAAAGGCACTTATGCTGCTTGTACATCAGATACTTAGATTTATTCCGAACTGTTCCATCAGCGGTCAGTTCTTTGTTAAGACTCATAGCTTTCCCTAGGCGATGCCTTTGGCCAACCCTAGTTGCATATCACTATAAGTCTCAACTTCAATTGTAACGGATTTATTTTCCACCGATAAATACCGTCACAAGCATCCACGTACCGATATACAAGTTCGAAGCATAATGCACTAGACACTTATGAGAAAGTTAAAATAGCGTTCATACCAGATATTTTAAACATCAATCAATCAAGGAGAGTCATAAAATTAATAATAATTGTGTTATTACCTGACAACATCTTAGGCCATATCCAAACGCTACTCACACAAATCGTCCAATCTTATCCAGGGTTTCATATTTTCGGCACACGTGGTCCCCTCGTAGCATTTACCGGTTCTTGCAGCGCCTCTCATATCTTTTACCCTATAGCGGTCATGACCCAAAACCTTTGTGACTTGAAAAGGTCCTTTCAACAGCGGTAGCAATTTAGTGCTTTGTCCATCGTTTGATTGACTGGGAATCTTAATAACAACCAAATCATTGACATCGTAGATTCTAGCAGGTTTTCGTTTAGCATCGAACATACGCTTCTGACTTTCGGCATTCGCTTGGATTCGATCATTCACAGTGTTTCTTAATGAGGTTACATCGATAATTTGTTCGTCGTCTTCTTTTACCAGTTGATCTGAGTCAGTTTGCAGTCGATAACCAAAGAAAACCTCGCTAGGAGCTGCAGAGGTGGTTTTGTTGATAGTACTATTATGCCTTGTTAAATACTTGTAATATGAGTATCCCATTTATCATAATCAGAACTAGCACCCATAGTTCTTAGTGCATCAAGGATGGTGCGATTAAAACGTTCCTTTTGGCCATTTGAACGTGGAACCGCGGTTGCAATTACATGCCGCCTTATATTTTTGTCTTGACAGTATTTTGAAAACAATTTGGACGTAAATGCACTTCCGGCATCACATATAAGCCGTCTAGGGTTACCGAAAATTTTAAATATTTTATCAAGTTCATTTATAACGATTTTACTTTTTGTATTCCGCACAGGTGATATGAAAACAAATTTTGTAAAAGCGTCAACTGTCACGAGTAAGTAAGTATTTTTCTGTGTGGTCTTTACAAAAGGCCCTAGATGGTCTATATGTAATGTATGTAAAGGTCTCGCATATTTCGGTATAGAGAACAACTTTCCTTCCTTTTTGCCGTGGGAACTTTTGGAATAAATGCAAGAAATACAATTCTTTATATATTTAGGCACAACCTTTTTCATTTTAGGGAACCAATAAAGTGATTTTATTCTTTCCAATGATTTATCCACGGCAAAATGGCCTACCTCGTCATGATTAGCTCTAATCACTTGCCAAATACATTTCTTGGGAACTACCCATCTCCTACCATATTCAGTCCGTCGATACACTTTATTTCCTAACGACTCATATTCATTAAATATTTTTTTGTTTTGCTCGGCTTCTCCTGATTCGAGTATTTCTCTAATTGCGCAGATATTAGGGTCTTGCAATTGGATTGACAATAACCAATCGCCCTCAGTTATTGCCAACACACTTTCATTACATATGGGAGTGGAACTTTCACAAATCGGGTTCCTACTTAGCGCGTCAACCTGTTGCATTAGAGTTCCTGGTTTATGTACAATGTCGAAAGTAAATTCTTGAGTCAGTAATACCCATCTACCAATTCTAGAATTAATTTCTTGTTTATTAATAGTATATTTAACAGCATTGTAATCTGTATAAATTTTGAAAGTGGAACCGAGTAAGTAATGACGAAATTTTTGCAATCCCGTGACAATAGCCAAAAACTCATCATTCAAATGAATGATATTTCTTTTCCTCACTAGAAGTTTGTAGACTGTAAAAATGGATAGATTTTCCCCATTTTCAGACATTTGTGTCAAAATACACCCCAGGCCAGCGCGACTGGACGCCGGTTAATAAAGCGTTATTTAATAATTCGTGTTTTAATTTAATAAATGCCTGAACTTGTTACGAGCCCCATTCCCACACGGCCTCTTTTTTTAACGGTTTTACCAAGGGTTTGGATATCAAAGCGCAATTTTTAATAAATTTGCGGAAATAATTAATTAGTCCTAAAAATTGCCTAACCTGGTGTACATTTTTCGGTTCAGGCTACTCCTCAACAGACTTTAATTTCTTTTTACCTGGGCGAATTCCCTTCTCAGAAATATCATAACCGAGAAAACTAACAGAGCTTTAAAAAAAATGGCACTTTTCTAAATTTATAGTTGAGCCATTTTCTTGCAAAACTTTCAAAACTTCTTCCACTCGCTTAATATTCTCCTCAATTGATTCTGTTGCTATCAACAGATCATCCATATAACAAATAACCTTGCCAAAACGCAGATTTCCTAAAACAGCATTCATGAGCCTCTGGAACAATGATGGTGCAAGATTTAACTCTTGTACCATAGTACTTGTTATTAATGAACAGCTACTACCCATATCACTGAAAGCTTGTTGTTCAATTCCGTTTAGTTCAATAATTTTATGAAATTTATCTTTGAATTTGGTCTTTTAGCAAACTAAACACATTACGCTTAATTTGTAACGTATCTAAAAGATTATTTCGCCAATCCTTCCACTTCCAGCTGGTCCAACTTGTTTTATTTTTTTGAAGAGAATCATACCACGTTTTAGCTGTGTTACGTAATTTTTGTAGGGCTTGATATTGTAAAACACGGTCAGACCAACTGAAAGCGCGAGCATTAGCTTCCACAACATTTATCCACATTTGAATATCGTCAACTAAGGGGTCAAAGTCCGGTATCACAGAAGATAATACCACATTTTGGCTTACTGCGAGAGACGCACGCCTGGTGCGCCTCTTTTTCCTGCATCTGCGTCCATCGTAATTGCTACTACTTGATGATGATGAACTTGAACTCCCTGAGGAGCTAGAACTCGTATTCGAAGCGCTCCTTTTTCTTCCTCGAGTTCTCTTTCGGCTTCGCGGCATTGGGCG
The DNA here is from genome assembly GCA_036785405.1 of Coenonympha arcania. Lineage (NCBI taxonomy): Eukaryota > Metazoa > Arthropoda > Insecta > Lepidoptera > Nymphalidae > Coenonympha > Coenonympha arcania. The sequence continues at coordinate 1,053,575 of CM072078.1, read as the reverse complement.
TTTTTATTTTGTTCTTTGTCACTTCTGATGAAAGGTGACTAAATAATACGAGCACAATAATACCAGCACTGTATAATAATCACACTAATTTTGAACACTTCGTTACTTATTTTACAAATCACGTTACACTGACATTAACTTATTTACACACATTATCACCACAACACTCTTTACTTTTGTATGTGCTACTTGTGCACTCTCCGAAAAACCACTCACTAACTCCAGTTATTACTTTCTATAATGCCGCCTCGTGTCGCCCCACTATCACCTTTTTGATAACCAATCACCGACCGCCGCTTTTGGCGGGGACCAATAGCGTGGCGGCACGATACGACATGCCATCGACAGAGCTGCCAACTTAAACACTCGTGGCGCCCCACTATCGCCTTTCGGCGGGAACCAATCACCTACCGCCGTTTTAGGCGGGAGCCAATAGCGTGGCGACACGATAAAACGAGACGTAGACAGTGTTACTATCTTAATCAATTAATATTTTTACATTAAGTTTTAAATTTAACAATCACTTTTATATTATTTTAATTTAAACAGTAACTGTAATTTAAATATTACAATAATATATGCACAATTATGCACATATAGCTCTGTTTGCACCGCGGCGACAACATTACTTTTTTTTAAATTTTGTGTGAAAACCTTAATGCGGTTCACAGAATACATCTATTTACCAAGTTTCAACAGTATAGCTCTAATAGTTTCGGAAAAAAGTGGCTGTGACATACGGACGGACAGACGGACAGACGGACAGACGGACAGACAGACATGACGAATTTATAAGGGTTCCGTTTTTTGCCATTCGGCTACGGAACCCTAAAAAACTAGTGAGGTACCTTCAACTAGATTCCGCGATAGATTTGAAATTATAAGCGGTTACAGACGCATATTTTAACTCAAAATTTATCTATTAGATATTTGGTGTTTAGTCCATTTGAATTGATACGATATACTAAAGGAATCAAATGTACCTACCAAAGGTACCTACCTACATTACCTTATCAGAGCTTATCACAACGTTTCGTTATCATTCTGTAAATATTCCTCTCCAAAGTCCATATTGTACGAAATGTACGATTATTTTTGGTGGCATGGCACTCTAAATTGAGTAGAAAAAAATTGGTTGCCTGTAAATTCGGTTTACTGACGATAGTTAACCGTGACAATGTCTTCATTGTCGCTCGTTCCGCGCTCGCGAGGTAACGCCGGTAACGCCGCATGAGCGAGGTAACGACGGATGAGTCATGTTTTTTCGTGCGTGCAACCGGCTCTTTCGATTTATAAGACGTTGTCACGTCAAAAATTGGTTGCCTGTAAATTCGGTTTACTGACGATAGTTGTACGTGACAACGTCTTCTTTGTCGCTCGTTCCGCGCTCGCGAGGTAACGCCGGTAACGCCGCATGAGCGAGGTAACGCCGGATGAGTCATGTTTTTTCGTGCGTGCAACCGGCTCTGTCGATTTATAAGACGTTGTCACGTCAAAATAGGAAATGGAAAACATAAAAAACATCCTTGATTCACATTCAAGAATGCGACATAGGTAGGTACTTACGTATAAATAATTGGTACGAAAAACTAAGATAAGAAGTAAGTAGGTACATAGTCAATAGTGCATTTGGAAATTGGACGGTTTAATTTTTTGGGGCACCTAAGTACCTAATCGATTAGTTATTTCGGTGCACCTAAAAATTAACGGCCTACAAGCCGTATTTAGGTGATTTTGAATGAAGTTTTATGCATAAACTATAAAGACAATTACTTTCAAATTTACACGTCATGTATTTTGGGTCTTTAATCTAAAATCGCTTAGAAGCAGAAACACGATTGGATAAAATTTTCTCGATAGATTTTCTCGATCGAAGGTTCTCCCAAAAGTTGCTCCAAAATCTCAGTTTTTCTATGTTTTATCGGAAACTACAATGGATGTAATTGTAATTTTGACGTGACAACGTCTTATAAATCGATAGAGCCGGTTGCACGCACGAAAAAACATGACTCATCCGGCGTTACCTCGCTCATGCGGCGTTACCGGCGTTACCTCGCGAGCGCGGAACGAGCGACAAAGAAGACGTTGTCACGTTCAACTATCGTCAGTAAACCGACTTTACAGGCAACCAATTTTTGACGTGACAACGTCTTTTATTTCGATAGAGCCGGTTGCACGCACGAAAAAACATGACTCATCCGGTGTTACCGGCGTTACCTCGCGAGCGCGGAACGAGCGACAAAGAAGACGTTGTCACGTTCAACTATCGTCAGTAACCCGACTTTACAGACAACCAATTTTTATTTGTTTTAATGTATCGGTAATAATAATATCCTAAAACGCTTAGAACAGATTTTTGATAACTGGCTTAGTTTTTGAGTAATTAGGTAAAACGTCGTTTTTCTGCTATATTCTTCCGCGACGCTGCATGTCGCCCCTACCAAATCTCCGTGAGAGTGAGAAAGACAAAAATAAATTCAATAAATCCCCTTAAAGCGTACTCTTCTGTCCTTATCGTTTTGTATCCGCTGGGTGCATAGGGCATGGTGGGGGACACAAAAGTGATGTCAGCGCTCGCTGCGGACAATACAGAAATTGCGGGTGGCTCTTTATTAACTATGTCCATAACAATAACACGTGTGTCAGTTTAATTCATTAAATAAAATAAAATGGGTCATCAAAGTTGTTGTGTAGTCGATTGCAAAAATACTAGTAGGAATAGTAATTGTAAATTTTATAAGTTTCCGGTTGCCAAGTGGAAATTAAATCGGCGAAAAAAATGGATAACTGCTGTTGAAAGGAAAAAGTAGGTAAGTATTACACACACAGCTATCAGTCCGAACACTGTATAACGCAAGCCTGATAATGTTGCTAGCAATTAAGTGGCTTAAGGAAAAAACTCCCACTACAATATAATACTTATTATAGGTATCATTTCCTTAGTGAAGAGTGATTAGTACCTAAGTATATTTTTAACCTCCGACGCCGTCTCGCTGCCCGCGATGAAATAAAACGGGGAAACGGCGTTGCCACTTTTTTCAATTTTGACACCAGATTCTTACTCAATGCTTACTGCCACGGTCAGATTTCGATTTTGAAAGAATTCGGTCCAATAACAAAGAAGTTCAAAATGGCGGTCAATTTTTTCAATTTTGACACTAGATTCTTACTCAATGCTTGCTGCCACGGTCAGATTTCGATTTTGAAAGAATTCGGTCCAATAACAAAAAAGTTCAAAATGGCGGCCAATTTTTTCAATTTTGACACCAGATTCTCACTCAATGCTTGCTGCCACGGTCAGATTTTGATTTTGAAAGAATTTGGTCCAATACCAAAAAAGATCAAAATGGCGGCCACATTTTTCAATTTTAATACTATATCAAATGAAGTGAAAGACCGTCACTCACCATCAAAGAAAATTACCGTATTCAATATGCAGAGCCACAGGCGACGCCATTTTTCATTTTATTTCATCGCGGGCAGCAAGATGTTTGACCGATTAATCTTGGGTCTTATAATTTGTTATACTTTTTCCGCTAAGCCCCGTACGCGATATCGTCCGAAAAGAAACGTTGTTTCAACAAGAGGCCAGTCATTAAGATTTTTTTTTTAATCTCAAATGCCCTGTTACTAACATACAATTTATACCTTATATCTAGGGAAAATAATTTCAATGTAGACTGGTCACACTGATGGACTCTCGCTGAGGTTTGGTGTTTCGAATTTAAATCAATTGCCGCGGCGACGACAGCGCCATATGCGCGTACGCGGCCTGCAAGCGGCAGCCGCGGGAAACTTCTCGTTCGCGTTGCCCGGCGTTCACTCGCCGTAGGTACAAATTGAAATTCATGTCATGACACACAAGTATCACCCGGTTTTGCTTGTGTGATTTTTGTGATTTTGTAAGTGATTTCAACATAAGTACAAACTTACGTTGAAATTATGTAACTGTTTTTGTGTCGGGTGGCCCACAATTTGATATAGTTAATGATTTAGCAATACTTGACAGATGTCATAACCTAATTCACTTAATGAGACTTGTTTTAGTTGTTGTATTTATTTTACTTACTGTTTTTAGCTGACCCACGGATTTTTTTTTAATTTAATATTCACTCTGTGTAATATATCACATTTCACATTGAAAAAAATTTTTTTTCAGGTTGATTTTATTTTTTCAATAACTATTTGACATCCAATACATGTTTATTTTCTCAAAAGAGCCACCGCAGTTGTATCGTTAGATGGCGCTGGGATCACGCACCCAGCCAATAGAAATGTACGACAGCTACCTACCTAAAGGTACTTACCTAAAATTACTGCACTAAACGCAATATGTGGCTGCACGCAGTACAATAAAAAAGGACGTCACGTGTTAAGCTCTCATACCTGTCCTAACTATCTCTAAGGCACGTTCCCCGTAAGAACTGTTTGCCCATTTTAAAGCCCCGTGTGCAGCGACACAACGCGTTTAGTATAGTCACAGCAATGTGCCTATACTTATATCTAAGTAACTAGATCGTTACAAAAAATATTGTCTTAAATATTGTCGAAGTTTTCATCTCACGAATTTTGTACTATCGCAGTTCGCAGACTATTTCTAGATTATAAAAGCTTGATTGTTAGTTGTTACTAATTTTTATCGGCTGTAGAATTCGAGTCGGACATTAAGCCATTACACACGGCTGTGAAGTGTATCAGAATTAAGGTACACACACACAGAGCGTTTTCTAAAACAATAGCAACACGTCACGGTTTCAACAAAATGTTATTCATGCTATTGTTCCAGTGGCCAGTCATTATGTAATGCGATTTACTGTAGTTTGTAATAACTTATAATATACCAATGTTATAAAACGTTTAATAATAGTCATAATAGAAGGGTAGAAAGAGAGTGCAGACGGGCAGTAGAGTCATCAGCATCACACTAATATTATAAAGGCGAAAGTGTGTGTGTGTGTGTGTTTGTGTGTGTGTGTGTGTAAGGTGTGAGTATGTTTGTTACTGCTTCTGGCTTCACACCGCAACGATGGAACCGATTTGGCTGAATTACAAAACAAACGTAGCTTACAACCTAGAACTAATAATATTATAAAGGCGAAAATGTGTGTGTGTGTGTGTGTTTGTTGTATGTGTGTGTGTGTGTGTGTGTGTGTGTGTGTAAGGTGTGTGTATGTTTGTTGCTCCCTCTCACCGCAATAACTGAACCGATTTGGCTGAATTACGAAACAAACGTAGCTTACAACCTAGATTAACATAGGCTACTTTTTATCCTGGAAAAGTCCATAGTTTCCGTGGGATAATTAAAAACCCCAACTTATTTTGAATAATTTATAGATATTAGATACAACTCTACAAACTTTACAATATAGATTACCTAAGCAATCTTCCTTAAAAATAAGGAAAGGGAGATTTAAGTCTCCCTGGAGATTTGTGTAAAACCGAATGTTACGCGGGCGAAGCCGCGGGCAGAAGCTAGTTGCAATATAAATATGGCTCCGTTCTACTATTTTACCATGGAACTTTTTTCGTCGTTAAATAGTTATCACTATTTAATAACTAAAAGCATTTTCTGACTATTCATAAGTGCTGTAAATAAGGCTTATATGAAATAAATCAGCAGGACAGATTAATTTGTTTTGCTATAATCCGCTACTTGAAAAGATTCTGTAAGGTACAATGTGGGTACAATATGCAGGAACACTGCCCACACGAAACACCACACACAATTTTCCAACACTTTCTCTACGCACGTTTCGTCCCTTTCCCTGATCTGATGTGTTTCGTCCCGACACCGGGACATCCTCAGGAGGACTTCACAATGCGAAATCGTAGAGACTCTACATTTCGCATTGAAATACAATACAAACGCATTGAACTTTGGTTAAGTACAAAAATTGTGAAATTAAAACAAGAAATTGTGTGTGGTGTTTCATGTGGGCAGTGTTCCTGCATATTTGTACCATACAGAATCTTATACATACAGATTATAGCAAAACAAATTAATCTGTCCTGCTAATTATGGATTTCCGCAAAATAACGCCTGCTTCCATTCAATATTTAAAATAAATAATTTGAATTCGAAATCCAATAAAACAAGAGCATCAAAACATATCGTATATTTTCTGAAGTCATCAACTGAAATAAAATTTATGATAGAGATTAAACAACATTAACAAATTAAACAGGTAGGTAACAGGTAATTCAGTAGCTATCACAAAATACATATTGACGCTAAATCGGTTAACTAGTTTAATTACAAGAATCATCATTTTCCGTTGCACGAACCTTCAAACTAAATAGTGAAATATTTTTAATCTGCAAACTTCCATATATAAGACTCGAATAATTTCTTGCTTATATTTTCATGATTAATGATTAGCTTTAAATAAGCATTATGTAAGTACCTATTCGAGTTTTAATTCTTAATCGAAATTAAAATACAACGAAAACTTTAGGTAATGTGAAATATTAATTATAGCCCACTGGGAAGAATTACAAATTAGGTACAGTGGAATAAACTAGTTATAATTAGTAAAGTATATAGTTAGTTAAATAATTAATTAATTAGATTATTTTACTGGTTTGGCATTGTTTTCAGTTTGCAGTGATTTAGATAAACATAAAGTACCTACTTACCTAGTTAATTTTAAACAAACAAATCCTTCATTTGAGGATATAATTATGAATTTCAACGTCCACAGACGATTTCAGGTAAATAAGTAAGATGAGTAGGTAAGTCTCTACATAATATAGTCTGTGTAAGATTAAAATAACAACAAATTCAAACAAATGCTGAAAAGCATCTACATAGACAAGACATAGGTAAGGAGCAACTGCAGTTAATTTTAATATACAAATTAAATTGGTTTATTTTTTGCAGTTGGAGCAACATGAAATGCAAAAAAGCAGTTGCTGTTTAGGTATGTAATTTTTCGCCAGATCTTAGAACTGATCGTTTCACAATCCGACCACGTCGTGGCCAGATATTAGAACTTAGAACTGACCATTAATTCATGAAAATGTATATCATATAATGGCAAAGCTGAGGCAGTGCAAAACAAAAACGTCCAAGTTTTGGCCTGAAAATATTCTAATAAATTACAATTATTATACTTACATAACATAATATAATTAAGCATGATATTATGATATTGATGCACTTTTTATAAAATGATTCCTATAATACGTAGTTTTCCCGAAAAAATATAAGAACAATTTCATGGCGGGAGATATCCTGATCAATTATTCTAAAACCGGGCCACGAAGAAATACATCATGCAATAATCAATTCCAAGAACTGGCCACGATAGTGGCATTTCCATAGACGCATATGGAAGGCGCAAATAATCTTGGACTCGAAATGCAAGACTTGCATGACAAGGGGATTGAAGTTGGGGAAGTTGGGGACACAGTACAGTTAATCTATCCCTCTATCGAAGTCCGTTGAGGTATTGTGAGACAAGTTTTAGTTACTGGCACAACGCACTGTTAAGGAACTTGTACAATATTGTAGTGTCTGATGTCGGCAACTGAACAAAGTCTACGTTCACGCAGCGTCTTGGTAGCAGAATTCAGAAGCAGTGAACACTACTTAAGTCTAAAGCAGTTTATCGATATCGACACGTTTGAAGGTCCGATGTGACTTCTCATATGCCTATTTAAATAGTCGTCCGTCCATACAACATGCGACAAGGGATGAAAAGTCATCGATAATTTGGTCGTGTCAGTGGTGATCTTGCCAGTCCGATTTGCTTGCAATTAAAACGCGAGCAATACCACAAACGCAACCAACATCGTCTTCATTTCGCTCCGAAACTTATGGTGCAACTTCATACCGAAGTTGCACCATAAGTTTCGGACGTTGGACAAACTTGTGGCAACATCGCTTACCGACAATCGACAGCAGAAGCCTCGGTTATAAATTGTTACGGTTACGGTGGACAAACAGCCAACCTTAAACTCCACTTGGTACTCGTAGCCTCTACAAGTAAACCTCACCGGACTTCGAATGGAAACAGAACGCCTATAACGTGTCGTTTAAGACAATCAGATGTACTGCGCGAACTGGATCCAGTAGGTGGCGTTGAGAACCGCGAAGAGTAGAGGGAAGAAGACGCGGGAGAACCGGTCGATGCTGACCGCTCGCATGCGGGCTTTGGCTGCTTCGGCTGGTTCCTGGAACATGAACGATTTGCTTTTAAGCTATGTCAAGAGTAGGCACAGTTGCCGGCACATAACTTGGCACGATCTTGCCGTGTTGAGAGAGTTTGCGCATCGTATACACTTCGTGCAAAGACGCGCAAGAGAGACATCAGTCAATTGACCAGCACGCACGGATTAAGATATCTCGTTTTCCACGGCCCGCGCTGTAATCAAAGAGACCCAAAATCGTCTTCTGCGCATCTCACGACTCTTGCCAAGTTACTTGCCGGCAACTGAACATGTTGCTGGAAAAGTCAGTCACACAGAAATCAAATAAGTCTTCGGAAATCTTTGCGCAATCGTATTAGGAATTATGAGATCCGCAAAAGAAAACAGAGTAACCATCACAGAAAGTGCAATGTTGGCAGACGCCCCATTAGGGAGCTGAACGTTATTATCAAAATAAGTCGCGAGTTGTCATTAGTTTCAAGCTTGGGTAATTGGCGATCATTCTAGAGACTTATGCCCGCCCAGCCCTTCGGCTTAAACGAAGACTGATATTTTTAGATATGCGACTAATTAGAATTACCCTTAATATGGGTATCAAATTAAATACTTTGCTGAGGACAATACGAATTAATTACGTACTTAGGTGCAATGTTTTTTTTACTTTTTAACTTGTTATTTTTTTGGTTTGTGTGTTTTTAGGCGGTCAATCCGTATCGATGTTCCAAATTCATTATGACAATGTAATCGGTAAGGGTGATTGATGATTTCGCATGACACGGTATCCTCGACACAGATTTGCAAGATATGTACATCAAAATATCAACACATACCTTGGGCTTCCCACCTCTGTCGTCCAAGATGATATTCACGAGGCAGTATTCCATCAGAGCCATGAACACGAACCTGAAATTAATACAAAAAACATTTTTAACAATGTTTTTAAAAAGATGCACCAACAGCTTTGTTTTATAAAGCATCCGAAACAGTGCATTCAAAATGAATGTCATTTTAAACCCAATAATATGGCCTAAGATGGTGGACTAGAATTATTTCCATGGTATGAGTATCTCATGAAAGGGCTTGCTAAGTAGAATACGGATAAATTAACGGATATTAATACGGATAATTTACTGTGCAAAATGAGACCCAAGAACTGATGTATCAAGGTGCAGTGCATCATATGGTATTGTAGTGAAATCTATAGGTCCCATTGCATCTGTCATGGGCAGACGTATCACTTAACATCATGTGAACGTTACTTTATCAGGCACAGAGGTATACGCACACAGTACAGGCGGACATGGAGGCGTCAACCGCCTTGAGGTAGGATTCGTAACGAATACCCGTAATCAGATATTGCTGCGGAGACCACAGCGGGTAATGGCGATCAGGTCGATCAGGGGCTACCGCACCATTTCCTGCGAGGCAGCGTGTGCCCTAGCCGGCACTCCTCCCTGGGACCTAGATGCGGAGATGCTGGCATACATATACCAGCGAAAGATGGATGCCGGGTTACGGGGAGAGCCCACAACCTCTGCGGAGATCGCTGGGTGGCGGCGACTTGCGCAGGCCGAGCTCTTCCGCTTATGGAGGGAGCGACTCGCGCTGCCCAGTGCAGGTCATACCACCGTGGCGGCTATACAACCCGTTCTCCAGCAATGGGTAGAGAGGGAACATGGAACACTCACCTTCCATCTTGCACAGGTCCTTTCAGGACACGGTTGCTTCGGGAGGTACCTGTGCAAGATTGCGGGCAGAGAGCCAACCGAGGAGTGCCATGAGTGTGGGGCCGCCGTGGACACGGCGCAGCACACTCTGGCTGAGTGCGCAGCCTGGACCTTGCCCCGGGAGGCACTGGTGGCAATTGTAGGTCAAGACCTCTCCCTGTCAGCTGTGGTTAAGGCCATGGTAGAGAGTGACAGGTCTTGGAAGGCGATGGAATACTTCTGTGAGGAGGTAATGACGCAGAAGGAGGCTGCGGAGCGGATAAGAGAGGATGACGTGGCCTCTCATCCCCTCCGCCGCAGAAGGGCTGGGCGCAGGCGTGCTGCCCATGACCGCCGCCTGCCCCCCTAAGAAGGGTCCCCGGGCGATAGACACGGGGAGTTTGTCGCCCGATGGAGAGTGGCCCTCGAGCCGGGAGGTGCATCTCTGTGTTCACGATGCACCTCTGTCAGGGAATTTAGACGTAGATCAAGAAGGACGGAGGGTCTGCTTCGGCAGACATCGTTGGCTGGGTAACGCGAGTGCTTCCGGTCCCGTTGCTCATCCACCAGGCGACGAGGTGAACACCGTGGGGTTTTAGTCGGTGCGACTCCGACATAACCGCAGTGCCTCCCCGTGGTACACCGGTATCCATAACGGATTTCCCCACGTATAAAAAAAAAAAAAAAGGATTCGTAACGAATACATACGAGGCAGTTTTAGAATAACACCAATTACCAAGAAAATCACCGAAAACCGCCTCAGGTGGTATGGACATGTGATGAGGCGTGGCAAAGATCATGTAATACACTAAACCTACCTGGGCTAGGTAGGTTTAGTGTATTAACACTAAACCTACCTAGAAACCTACTTTGTCTAGGGGCTAGACAAAGTCACAAGCATTTGGCGTTAACGCTAGTCGACAAAAATGTATGGACAAAACAAATGACTGTAGAAAAACCACGATAATAATTACTAAACACGCTGTGTTTGATACTGTCGGCTGTCAATTGTCAAGCGAAGTACGCTAAAGTTATCTATAAGGTCCGCGAGAACGCCAGCGAGCGTTCAAGTTATAGTAGTTAATTATTCAAACACAGCGTGTTTGTTTTGTCCATACATTTTTGTCGACTAGCGTTAATGCCAAACGCTTGTGACTTTGTCTAGCCTCAAGGAGAAAAGAGGAAGGGGCCGCCCGCCTGCGACCTGGTGGTCGAATATAAAGAGAAACCTCAAGCTAGCCCAATTGCCTGAAAAGACAACCCAAGACCGCACGACTTGCCGCAAAAATGTGAGGAGACCCGACCCCAAATAACAGGAACAGGGAAAGAACAAGAAGAGAAGTGAAATCAATAGGTCGCATTGCATCTGTCATGGGCAGACGTATCATTTAACATCATGTGAACGTTACATTACCAGGCACAGAGGTATACGCACACAGTACAGACGGACATGAAGGCGTCGACCGCCTTGAGGTAGGAGACGGGCGGCAGCTGCGCCTGCGACTTGGCGTGCTGCGTGGACAGCGTCAGCAGGGACGTAACGCCCAGCGTCACGCGCGCCGGCGCCGCGTCCGGCTTGATCCAGAACGAGACCCACTGGAAACAAATAAAAATAATATTAAGATTAAGTTTTTTAAGCCTCCCAACACAGATAAAGCCTCCCCCCACGCGTTATTATCGCGCGATAATATCGCAAGCGTTATTGCGATATCCGTTTTCAGTACATTTTGTATTAAGATGGTCATGTAGTTACACACTGCTGCAATAATAACGCCGCAATGGAAGTATATCGGTCGATATTATCGCAAGCGTTATTGCGATATCTGTTTTCAGTACATTTTGTATTAGGATGATCAAGTAGTTACACACTGCTGTGATAATAAGAATAACGCGCGATAATAACGCGCCTGTGTGGGACGACGAACGCAGCGTCCTACTTCCATTGCGGCGTACAAAATGTACTGAAAACAGATATCCAGATAATATCGCAATAACGCTTGCGATATTATCGCGCGATAATAACGCGGGACGCTGCGTCCGTCTGCGCGTTATTATCGCGCGATAAAAACGCAGCTGTGTGCAAGGAATCGGGACGCATTATCGCAATAACGCTTGCGTTATTATCGCGCGATAATAACGCGCCTGTGTGGGGGAGGCTTAACGCTTGCGATATTATCGCGCGATAATAACGCGCCTGTGTGGGGGAGGCTTTAGAGTTGCTTTGAGTAGGATAGATTAATTCGTTTTGCAATAATCCGCTACCAAAAAAACATTTGTATGCTCCAATCACAGGTCCAATATTCAGGATCACCGCCCACATGAAACACCATACACAATTCTTCCAACAATTTCGTAGACTCTACGATTTCGCATTGTGAAGGAGATGTTATCCTGAGGATATCATCACGTGTCGGGACGAAACGTGCTTCGAAGAAATTGTATATGGTGTTTCATGTGGGCGGTGCTACTGCATATTGGACCATACAGAGTTCTATCAAGTAGTGGATTATATCAAAACAAATTAATCTGTCCTGCTAATTATGGGTTTCCGTAAAATAACGCCTGCTTCCATTCTATAGCTGCTTTGAGTGTCTAAACTAAGGTCTCTGGCATGCGTGACATGAATTGGCTGAGGAGGAGGCATGAGGAATTGGCTGAGGAGGAGGATTGGCTGTGTCTGTGAGTCTGCAATGTGTCTGTGACTTACGGACATAATAACGATCAGGCAGGTCGGTATATACGTGTTGAACAAGTGGTATCCAAGGCGACGCTTCAGTTTGAAAATCACTTCAAGACACGTGAAGTTGCCTGAAATAATTAAGTTTGTTTATAAGTTCATGTTTTGAGGAACGCCCAACTTTAGGCCTCACTTTCAACATGCATCCCCGGTTGATTGTTCTGTCCCCAGGAACACATCTTCTTATATTTTAGGTGCTTTAATATGGGAGTAACTATAGGCCTCATTTTTGTTTGTCCATGGCTGGAATCCTAACAACGTACTATCTTTTAGGTGCTATGTGTCTATGTATCTGTGATAACGAAAATGTCATAGGTTTCACGGTTAAAGGAAACACCGTGAGGAAATTAGCATTAGCATAACCGAGAGTTCTTCATAATTCTTCTCTATTAATCTGGGCTTGGCCAGAGTATAAGCCTTTCTATTTCAGAGAGGGGATCCTTGATGGTAGTAGACTGGCAAGGGATTTATTGTTCTTGATTCTATTGGCATTAAGAGAATTGCGGAGAGCTGCTTACTCCGGGCAAGTTAGAGACCCCTACAGGACGCCTTCGAAGGAGGAGGAATTCGAATTAACGCTCACATTTGTAATAATACATTTAGAGATATGACAAACTTGTAGATGGTGCTGGTAGAATGTATTCCAATTGAATTGAAGACTCCTCCATGATAAATAGCTCGACTACGAAAAAGATTCTTAAAATTTTGAAACTGTAAAACAATATTGCACAAGAAAATTCCAACAGAAAACTCGGCCAAGGTCCAGTAAGAAATCGAAAGACCAAAACAAACAAAAAATGTTCGAAGATTAGAAATTACTTACACAGGTATTAATGTTTACGATGGTAAAACTAGTGTAAATGCCCTAGATTAAGATATTCTTGGACCTTAATCTTTTAGCAATCATTGCATTTTCTACTTCACGGCCATTGATGAAATTACTGGATCAAGGTGAGTCCTATTTTCAGATAAAAAAATTGGTTGCCTGTAAAGTCGGTATACGGGCGAAAGTTTTACGTGACAACGAGAGTGGTAAAATAATTTTAATGTGAATATTCATTCGTATAGTAGGAAGAAGGATGAAATGCCTTTCACTTTTTATGTCTGTCTCTCTCGCTCTTAGGCGGGCTAACCATGCCCGAGTGGAAGGGACGCGTGCCTCTCACTCGCTCTCATTGTGAGCGCATAACGTGAGCGGAGCGTAACGCAGTTTCTTGAAGTGTCACCCGGCAAACCAATTTAAGACGTTGTCACGTCAAAAGGACACCTAAAAAGGTCAAATGGATCACTTTGTGAAAATGGGAGAATATAATCATATTATCGAGTCATATTATTATCTATGATTATGAAACATAGTGTTTCTTAAGTGCTATAAAAGCAAAAGATGTTAAACACGCACGTTCCTGATACGCACTGCAAAGGCCTGGAATACCCTCCCAGGCAGTGTCTTTCCTGCCACTTACAACCCGGGTGCTTTCAAATCAAGAGTGAATAGGCATCTTCTAGGCAAGCGCGTTCCAGCTTAGACTGTATCATCACTTTCCATCAGGTGTGATCACAGTCAAGCGCTAGCCTATATAGTATAAAAAAAAACACTGATTGCCCATAGTGCCTTCTGGATGATTCTTTTTGGATCACTAGAAAGATTAATGAACCGAAGCGTATCATACTGCAATGACTACTAACCCAATAGGCTATCTAAAATCTAAATCCAGGATTGAAGGCATTAATATGCAGTTATGTACTTCAAAAAATAATAATAAAGGATCAAGGGCCTCATACAGATAACAGAAGGCAATGTTCCTGGAGACGGCACGTATTGTGAGGAGGTTCCTCACTCTATAGCCATGCCCATCAGTGGCTTGGTCCTTTAAAATTTTTGAACAATTAAATTGAAAAAAAAAACAACATATACCTTTGTACTAAATTAGGTTCGTGAAAGCTTATTGGTAAAGTTACGTGATTACCTGTGGAGTAAACCTGCGTACAGTCAGCAGTTCTATTCTGCACCAGCTCTAGTTGGGGCAGTTCTATGTTCTCGTCCACCACCAGCGGAACTTCGGGGTCCCACTGGAAGATCAGGTCGTCTGTCGTGTGCGATACTGAAAATAAATGATAATGCGTTTTACAACGTTTGATTAGATAAAAAGAATATTCGTTATCCCCAATGATGAAAGATTATAATTACGATCTATGGTTATCCCGTACAAAAAGACGCAAGTGTCATGGAATTTTCGATACCAAATCTCTATATGTGATTGCATGCGTGCTCATTCTGATGACTTATAGTAGGTAGGAAATTTTAATTTTAGATTTTCGAAGATTTGCGTTGATTTTCTTCGTGACGCGATTTGCATCACACAAAAAAAAAATCCCTTGGCCAAATCCCTTGGGCGATCTAGATGATTGTGGAATAAAGACGTAAGTATTCATCGTTATCGTAATCGCAAACAAATTCTGCATGCTGATTGGTTCCCTGATTTACGTCAGCCATTCGGAGGGCAGAATTTGCTTACGATTACGATTACGATGAATATTATGTTTTTCTTACCCTACTCGTTTTTCAGACCCACGGTAATAGACATTTTGTTTCATAAACTTCTACAATTTACAATACCTAGTGCCGAGTTTCTCGCTCGCTCTTTTCAGTGTAAAACACATGGTGGTGAAATCTCGACAAGTTTTCGCAGTCATGTTAAACAAATGTGAATTTTGAAGGTGAAAAACCTTTCGACCTTTCTGTTCGACGTTATTAAACTTTGAGCCAACATTACAGCTTTTCCAACAATTGTTTACAGGGAGATAAAAACACATCATTATTCAGTATTAATTGGCACCCGGTTTCAAACAACGTATCTCGCTCGTGCTATAAATAAAGAAGAGACAAAATAATTATAAAATAAAACATGTTAAACCTCCAGCCAACAATGGGTGCGCGTCGTCGAAAGCTCTCGGCGCGGTAGGTAGAGTTTGTGGGGCGATATTGAGAGATTGATTCTTTGAGAGCACCTAAAATGTGGGCCAAGTGGTCTCGACAATGCTCAGAGGCTCTGAAGTCAGCTCGTTTTTATCGCGCAGATCTTCGAGGGCCCGATTGAGGACTGACACGATGTTATAGAGTGCTGGTCCGTAAATAGGTAAGGCTCTCGAGGGCTATTTTTGTTGAAGGTTTTAGGTTTTAGGTCTGTTTATTACACGTCTCGACTTCGCTTGTTATTTGTTTTCAAGTTTCTCGGAGTTGCGGGGACTCTTGGAGGATGTATAAGTTGCGAGGTCTTTTTTAGGGTCCCGAAGACTAATGGCAAAAGGAACCCTCATGATTTCGTTCTGTTCGTCGCGATAGCATGTATTTTTATGACTTATAGGTATTCAGCTCACAGTGACTTGTTCCTTCATGCCATCGTAATCGATTCAACAAAATAGTAAATTAAACTAATAGACATATAGAAACAGAAACCGGCGATAAAAATGGTGCCAGTTTACTGGTGTCAAAAATGTTTGTTTTGACACCAACAGCGACAGTAGTACCTAAGCCTACTGCAGTATTGTATATGGACCGCGGTCCGCGCCACAGATACCTACTCCTCACTTGTTATTACTCCTCACGTGCGTTTCCACAGGGACAGTTTCCGCCATATTATGGCGTATTAGCGGGAAATTTGACAGATTACTGCGCTTCTTTTTTTTGTATGAAGAAGGTAAAAAAATCAGATGGGCTCAACCTTAGTTTCGTATCGGTGACTAAACTTTTTATATTTTTCATAATAAATATAATATGGATTACTTATGGGTAGGGTAGGTACATAACTTGTGTGCTAAGCATGATGTAGGTTCCACATAACATCCTACCAAAATTGGCACGCAAAATTACTTTGTAACAGTCTTTTATATTATACCTATAGGTACCTACATTATTCTAGAAGTGCAAAGGTAAGGTGTTAGGTATGGGTAAGGTAGGTTGCTATTTGTCAAGGCTGCAAAGTAGCTTTACGACGAGTATTTTTGTCAAGTATTGAAAACTGGAGGCAGCGAAGGATTTAAGGTTGAAACATGACAGTAGCTATAATTGGGCAAATAATAGGTACTTATAATCCTGATCATAGCGAAGTATTCAAAGATGAGATTCAAAAAAATTGTTGTCGTGGGTACATAACTTTTCCGAGCGGTGTGATGAAAAAGAAACGTTTCCTGCAGGAGGCGAGGGAAGTCGTCGGGAACAGCTAGTACCTACGTAATAATATAATAGCTCGAGTATAGCCTCGTGCTTCGTCGCTCGGAGCTCGTTAGCTCTTCAATAGCTCTCTAGAGGCTCTTGAGAACGGGAACTGACGTGGGGTCTAATTTTATCGTACAGCTCTTTGATCTTTTTTAATAATATGAATATTAATGATTTACGTACATACTGGTACGTACAGCAGCTATTTTTCTCGAATCGTGACGTGAGGTAACGCACCTACCTATTTGTAGTATCTAAATTACTTAGGGTTAGGTAAAAAGTAAACCTACTAGCCTACTGAGTCTAGGAAATTACCTACATAATTGTGTAATGGTTACTAAACCTACTAACCTACTGAATCTAGGAAAGTACCTAATTGTGTAATGGTTAAGTACTAAGGGAGTTAAAACATTTTGTAGTGCACCGTGCACGCCACTACAAATTACTCAAAGCTGCAAATTTAATTTCCGGTAATTTAATGCGATTTACACCTCAAACGAAATAATTGTAGCAAAGTTTTAATTACGCAACATTGCTACTTAAAAATTGCAGGCGCGAGTATATTCGTTAAAATAGAAATAACATTAATTTAATCATTTACAACTTACAAGATTAGTTATTAGTTAAACAAAAGATTAACAGACCGCAACTCAGGAATAATGTCAATATTAACCAACTAAGCAATTGATATACCTATTCAGTGTAACCTAGCTGTGTATGTGTAAAAATAGGATTAAACGTCCCTCAGAAAGACTAGAGGTACCTGCTTACCCTCTCTAAGGATTCTAACTTCCTAAATAAAAGCTGTTGCTGATCTTTCTTGTTCTATTGATATAATCTTATACCGAATAACATAAAATCTTCAATATCTACTAGGTAAGTAGGTACGCTGTACGACTGTTTATTAAAAGTATGCAACGATTCAAAAAAAATGCATAATATCAAGTGTCTTTGCAAAGCAAGTGTTCGTTAATTGCTACTTGGATGGTTAATAAGGTTACTAGTTCATCATAAAAACATCATTAAAATGTAGAGTATGAAAAGATAGTATAATTTATTATTTCAGAGAGCCCTTCAAAAATAGAAAATAAATAATTAAAAAAATTTAATTTCTATTGGATACAATTTCATGCTTGTGCTACTTTTAACGTCTAATTAGCAGCTAGTTTTATATTTTAAAAACTGCAGAGAATTATTAAGTTTGGCAGCAGAATTTTTTTTAAGTGAAACCATAATACATAGGTGTCTATGTGACAGTCAAATTAGGTGACACATATTTTCGTTCCAGTAGTTCATTTCTTTTTGTCATTGGCGGCACTCCAAAACTGCGAAGCCTAAATCAACGCCTAATTTGTATATTTACAAACATGGGGTCTGAAGAATTATATTTATCGTATTTAATTAACCTTTAAAAAAAATCGAATTTCTGCTGTCGACGCGAGTGTTGAATGCAGTCAGTCGGCTAGCCTCTTGGGAAGTCGCGGGTTCGATTCCCGCTACGGGCTTCTTTATAATTTCTTATAATTGAGTATTATAATTTCTAAATTGGCTAAGGTCTCGTCTGTTGGGAGGCTTCGAGGATATAGTGTTTCGATGTGATGATCTGTAGAAACCGTTAGTGGTAACTTATATCATTTCCAAGTTTGTAGGACAACATCTTAGGCTGTATCGTCTCTTATCATCAGGTAAGATGGATGACAAACATAGTACCTACCTACCTAATATGCCTATTTTATTTGTTCATGAAAATAAATTAGATTCTTCCCTTTCTGGCAAGTTTACATAAATTCTTGTGAACCATCAAGTATAACGGTGGAATTAATTACTTAGTAAATTTTTTCATCTTTATTTCAGAATAATGAGTAGGTTAGTTTTAATTTAGACTTCTGGCACAGACCTTGTCTAGGTATTGTCTATGACTACAGAATAAATTCATTACAATGGCCAAAGATCTCCAAATATAAACCAATGAACCCACAGATGAAGGATCCAAAATGAACTGGCTTTAATAAAGTTAATAGAAACCTTTTTTGAGATCTTTCAGCCACGAACATCACGTGAAAATCTGGGAATACATTATTCTGCATTAAAATTATACATTTTTAGACAGAAATGAGACTACAAATGCATACCTATCTAGTTTGAAGTGTGGTTAGGTAGTGACATAATGAAGCGCCTTGCTTGGCACAGAAGTGTGGGGTGGGACAAGCACACACTGGAGCAGGAAGTGTGGGGTGGGACAAGCACAGTAACTTACGAGATGCTACTATTCCCTTTGAGATTGACTTACTTATGTGTAATACCTACCTACTTCGAGTATGCTAACAGTGGTTCAAACCTCTACCTTCTAGCTAGGGGTCGGGACTTCGAATCGCGTGTGAATTTATAGGCTTGAGTCTCGTATAAAAAACTCAGAATATGGGCATCCGAACAATTTACGTAAACCTTTTTTATACAAGCAAACAGCGCCATCTGTCAACATTTTATAGGTGGCTGCTGAACGAACTACAGCGTGGGCTTTACTGTTGTTATTATTGGCACCGATAAACTGGCGACAATTTTTTCACACCGTCCGCCCTGTCCAGGGTAAATGTCAATTGGTTGAGTGTACGCTTTTACAATATGATCCCGAAGTCTGCTTTGGATATACCTTTACACGGTTTTGAAGTCACTGTCAAAAAACATCTAATAAATCGGGGTTACTATAACCATTGAAGATTTTATCAATGACAAGTGTTCTTGGAATTATATAGGGACAGCTTCCATCTCCTCGCGAGATGCTCTATCTTAAAAATTATGTAATAATTTATATATTGTAAGAAATATAATGACATTTTTGAAAAGAGCAAGTGCCGAGTTTCTTGCCTGTTCTTCTCGTGCAAACCTTCTTTCGGAACCGGGCGGTAGAGTTTTGAATTTTCTAAGAGTTTATTATTTAGGCCTATGTGAAAAAAATCCTTTTTATTTTATGAATCTCTGGTTTATTGCGTAACGTGCGTTTATGGACATAAATTAATATCATTTGGTAACCGTTTTATCGAACCAGAAAACTCCAGCTCAAAAAAAAGCCGGCTAAGCACCGAGGGTTCCGTAGTACCTACTATAGAAAAAGTAGGTAATCACTTTTCTTACCTAACCGCAAACATAAATTTGTTTTTTGAGGTAAATTGTTAATACTAAAAAAAAAACTACTCACTAGATCTCGTTCAAACCAATTTTCGGTAGAAGTTTGCATGGTACCACACCTATGGGTTTGATGAAAAAAAATTTTTGAGTTTCAGTTCTAAGTATGGGGAACCTCAAGAATTATTTTTTCTATTTTTGGGTGAAAATCTTAATGCGGTTCACGGAATACATCTACTTACCGAGTTTCAGCAGTATAGTACTTACATAAAGTTTCGGAAAAAAGAGGCTGTGACATACGGACGGACAGACAGACAGACATGACGAATCTAGAAGGGTTCAGTTTTTTGCCATTTGGCTACGGAACCCTAATTAATAGCCGATAGGCAAAATAACACTTACCCACAAAGTAAATAAATACACTTACGGAAATTAATTCCATAATATTTTGAAAAGTCTATTGCTATAGCAACACTGTTCATAACATGAAAACCGTAGTTACTTAGGTACATTAAATATTCGAAAACCTTTAAATTGGGTCCAACATGATGATTGGAATGTACTCTGGACATTCCTATTTCCTCGTTTACCTTCGAGTATCTACCCAGTAATTAAAAGATCGTATCTAATCTTTTACATGCATTGTAATTGAGTATAATCACTATAATTATCTATATGATTGTTTGTGTGATTGTTACTTCTTCACGCCACAAACAGTGAACAGATATAACCGAAATGGTGATTTTAATCGACTACAAAAAAGGAAGAGGTTCTCAATTCGTCGGAATCTTTTTTTTATAGATGGCAACACCTAGCTGACCCGGCAAACGTGGTACAGTACGCGCGGCGAAAGTTTGGCTTTGACCGTTATTGCGCAGAAAGCAGAAATTGGGTATCAACCAATCAGAGAAATCAGAAATTGGGTATCAACCAATCAGAATTTGGGTACCCATGCGCAGTAATCCCCTCCACCCGAAGGTCAAAGCCAAACTCTCGCCGCGCGTACTGTACTCACAGACCTATCGAACATACACAGAAAATTTCGTAACAATCGGTCTAGCCGTTTCGGAGGAGTTTGGTCACGAGAATTTTGTAAATTACATTTGAGAAGAAGATGATATATTTTATGTATATTTCGTTTCTGATACGAACCGCTAAGGTGTGGAACGCCCTTCCAGCCTCCGTGTTTCCAGCCAATTACAATCTGGGTGCCTTCAAGAGAAGAGTGAATCTAGACATTTTCTAGGCAAGCGCGCTCTAACCTAGACCTCATCTTTGCTTTCCATCAGGCATGGTTGTCGTCAAGCGCAAGCCTATCTTCAATAAAAAAAATGTATAAGTGCCAACCATACATTTTATAAGTTTGCTTTTTATCCAAGACAAATCGAAAGTTTCCGCGGGATTTGTTTCAAATACTTAATTTTTTTTTTGTTCTCATTTATGCAAAATAATGATGAGACGAGCAAGGCGTTCGCCTGAGATGTTGATACATCAGATGCAGTGCGTCTCACGGCTTTGGGTTGCAATAATATTATATTTACGACGCACTGCACTGCGCTCATCATCTGGAGACATTAGCTCTCAAGTGTCATTTGAAGGTGGCCCAAGTAATCACGTCAGCATAAAATGCACTTCAAACCGTAATGCAGCAATACATTAATGCTTCACAGAAGAATAACTGATACTGTTTTGGTATACCAATTCGGACAAACACTGCAAGAACGAGTCCTAGAACTAAGTAATAAAATTATCCTATCAATTTTATGAATGTGAAAGTTTGGATGTTTGTTTTATAATGATTAATTACGCTACTACCGACTACTTAGAACTGATTTGACTGGTATAAGTAAAGGTTTTGTTCCCCGGAACCCTGCATAATAGGCTACTTATATTATATCACTCATTGTCCCAGAAAAACTATAGGTCATAACCCAGTTACAAGATCTCGACAAACTTTTCAAATATATCGCCCAAAACTTGAAGGGTTAGGAGAGGTCGATGTTTGAACTATCAGACAGGTAGGCACTTCTAATGGTCTCTGAGTAAAATCTGTGATGTGGTTGACATCCAACAAACTCGGACGAACCGTTTTTTTATGTTTCGTGCGAGGTTCCGTATTTTATACGTTTATATAGTTTACACGTTTTTCCATATTTTTCTCAGTACCAGACCCTGCTGTGCTATTCTGCAAAAATACTTATAGCAGCGACGAGCTAACAGCTATGTGCTGATTGGTTAATGCTTCCGTCAGTTATGCAGCCAAGCTGACAATTGGCTGCTGATGGCTGCGTTGCTATGGTTACCGTCGATGGTTGGCCGCTGTACAATTTATTTTTTCGAGAATAACACCCCTGGTATCAAAGTACTCATCAAGACTATATCAGACGAGCCCCAACTCGATGGGGCTATAACGTTTGATTCCTGAGTTCCTGTTCTGGCCATCGACAAGGTCCATCATCAGACCCTAGTTACCACCTAGCACCAAAGTACTCATCAAGACAAATCAGACGAGCCCCAACTCGATGGGGCTATAACGTTTGATTACTGAGTTCCTGTTATGACCATCTTCAAGCTCCATAATCAGACTCTAGTTACCATATAGTACCAAAGTACTCATCAAGACAAATCAGACGAGCCCCAACTCGATGGGGCTATAACGTTTGATTCCTGAGTTCCTGTTCTGGCCATCTACAAGGTCCATCATCAGACCCTAGTTACCACCTAGCGCCAAAGTAGGTACTCATCAAGACTAATCAGACGAGCCCCAACTCGATGGAGTTATAACGTTTAATTACTGAGTTCCTGTTCTGGCCATCGACAAGGTCCATCATCAGACCCTATAGTTACCACCTAGCACCAAAGTACTCATCAAGACAAATCAGACGAGCCCCAACTCGATGGGGCTATAACGTTTGATTACTGAGTTCCTGTTATGACCATCTTCAAGCTCCATCATCAGACCCTGGTTACCACCTAGCACCAAAGTACTCATCAAGACAAATCAGACGAGCCCCAACTCGATGGAGTTATAACGTTTAATTACTGAGTTCCTGTTCTGGCCATCGACAAGGTCCATCATCAGACCCTAGTTACCACCTAGCACCAAAGTACTCATCAAGACAAATCAGACGAGCCCCAACTCGATGGGGCTATAACGTTTGATTACTGAGTTCCTGTTATGACCATCTTCAAGCTCCATCATCAGACCCTGGTTACCACCTAGCACCAAAGTACTCATCAAGACAAATCAGACGAGCCCCAACTCGATGGGGCTATAACGTTTGATTCCTGAGTTCCTGTTCTGGCCATCTACAAGGTCCATCATCAGACCCTAGTTACCACCTAGCGCCAAAGTAGGTACTCATCAAGACTAATCAGACGAGCCCCAACTCGATGGAGTTATAACGTTTAATTACTGAGTTCCTGTTCTGGCCATCGACAAGGTCCATCATCAGACCCTAGTTACCACCTAGCACCAAAGTACTCATCAAGACAAATCAGACGAGCCCCAACTCGATGGAGTTATAACGTTTAATTACTGAGTTCCTGTTCTGGCCTTCTACAAGCTCCATCATCAGACCCTAGTTACCACCTAGCACCAAAGTACTCATCAAGACAAATCACACGAGCCCCAACTCGATGGGGCTATAACGTTTGATTACTGAGCTCCTGTTATGACCATCTTCAAGCTCCATCATCAGACCTGGTTACCATACAGCACTAAAGTACTCGTTAAGACGAATTAACCGAGCCCAAACTCGATTGGGTTGTGTCGTTTAACTGTCGAGTTCCTATGGCCACCTTCTGGTTCCATCATTAGATCTGTTCCATTTACACATCTATCGGTAACGGGGAAGTGGGTCAATTTAACTTACAAGATTTCATCACCGACAAACAAACAAAAATCGGGACAGGTGAAACTAAACAAAGGCATGTTGCTCTTTGGTTGATAAAAGGACTTTTGTGTAATTGTCAAAACTTGAAGATACTCACAGCTTTCCATCTGCAGTTTACACTCTTGAGTGTCATGGGGGTAGATGAGGAAGTTCATGGCACAGCTCAGCTTGAGGGTCAGCTTCACCATGTAGAGTATGGTCTTGTCTTTGTACAGCCACACGTAGTGGTTCGGAATGGTCATGGTCTGGAAGGTCACAGACTTGGCGTTCTTGAAGAAGGAGTCAGGTCTCCACATCTGCTTCAGCCAGTCCACTTCTAGCAGCCTGGTGGAATAAGATATGTTGATTAAAATAATTTGATTCAAATAATAGACATATGCCCTGGACAGGGCGGATGGCACGAAAAAATGACACCAGTATATCGGTGCCAAAAATGCTTGTTTTGACACCAATAGTAAGACCACGCTGTAGTTCGCTCAGGAGCCACAGATGGTGCTACTCTTAGTGTCAGAATGATGGCTTTACGTGCTCTCCAAGGCATGAAGGTGATAAATTATTATCAAGACTAAGAGCCGATTTTTCAAAGTTTTCTCTGTGGTTCCGTGCATTAGGCACATTGTGTTATTCTTGTCAGAATGGTAGAGTAATTTTCAAATGGAGTTCTTAAAACCGTACAGCTCTCGACCTCAAAGTTGTCTATAGAAATGCTTACCTACCTGTATTCAGTCGTCATGTTTTCTGGCAGTCTCAGCCGAAAGTCTTTCCAGGTTTGAGCAAAAAATATGTCTGCCGCGTACGTCTGCAACAAGAGATACGCTACTTTAGCGTTATAGTACCTAGTAACTCTAACACAGGAAATGTTGCTTTGCATGTAAATGACGCAATGCAAACATTACAAAAAAGATAACAAATATAAAATAACAATGGTTTGCAAAGGTGACCTCATCGCTGCAAACAATTTCTTCCAGGAAACCTTTTTTGGCTATAGGAAAGTAAAACGGAAAAGAGTTTACATGATTTTCTCAAACCTACCGAAAAGAGGGATTGTAGTAAGAAAAAAGACGTGCCTACGCAATATACAATACATACTCGTACGTGGGTGAACCAGAATACAATTTGAACCCGAATACAGAATAGATAACTACGGAGAATCTGAGAAGTTCCGTTTAGCCATACACAAGAAAAGGTTTAAATAGCTGACTGAAAAACTCCAGTAATGGGGAGGCATCTGAAGCAAAAGAGTAAATAATGCATTCAAGTCACTGTATCCGTGTAGCAAATGTCAAACATACTCTTTTAAACACAGAAAAGCGTTCACTCTTTTCGAATAGGTGGTTAAAATACATACTTTTTTATCTGTTACATTTTAATTCGCCATTAAGCATTAAATGTTATAAGTTATCATTCATTACAAATCTAGCTGAGGTCTAGCTTTAATAATAGCAGCAGCGAATTCTTTCCGCGAAGCTGCAATTTGCCGCCCGGCGGGTCAAAGAGAACGGTCATAATCCCTATTCATGGAGAGATTCTAGTTGGGGAACAAAAAAAGTTAAACCCAGTTC
Organism: Coenonympha arcania; assembly: GCA_036785405.1. Classification (NCBI taxonomy): domain Eukaryota; kingdom Metazoa; phylum Arthropoda; class Insecta; order Lepidoptera; family Nymphalidae; genus Coenonympha; species Coenonympha arcania. The sequence goes on along the minus strand of CM072078.1, from coordinate 1,028,184 downwards.
GAGTCAAATGTCATGGACTGGAGAAAAGAACTGGAGGGACTTGGACAAAGGAATTTAGACAATGTTTTAGGCTAAGAGACATTTAGTTCAAAGTATTTGTATCTATAAGTTGCTTGGTATTCCTATATCTTCTCCAAGAAACACTGCACTCCAGCTTTACTCACAGGATACATTGAAATTTTTAGAATAAATCAAAAGTCTTAACCACTAGACTTGTTATTGTTTATTTTACGTCCAAAATCAGGTCCGATATAAGAATCTGCTCACTAAATTCAAATTTTATTTTATGTAACACATTGTAGGGTTATGTCAGCAAAATTAAGAGAAGCACTTTCGACTACTTTGTGAAAATATACGCTTCAAACTAACCAATATAAAATCGAACCAATTTCTTGAATACTTCATTGAAAACTTAGAAGCAAAGATTGTTATATAAATACTAAAGATGATATTGCCGATACCACAGTTTTAATGTTTACTGTCTCATTAGCTTACAAATTGCGAAAAACAAAGTTTGAATTTGATGGACTCGTATAATTCATTTTATAATCATTTTTAACCCAAAACTAAATTTACAGTTGAAACATTAGATGCCTATAGCACCTATAGTAATATGTGATCGACAATAATTGTATGACAAACATCTGTTTAAAAAATATCAACATCTTCTCTTTTACAGTACCATGAACCATAAATACATCCTTCCTTCCTTCAGGAGCCTCAAGTACTTTAATATCCTAATGGAAGCAGAAAGACCGAAGAATATCATAATCAAAAGAGCAAAGCATGTATCCCAATCAAGTCGGGTTGATGTCAGAGTTTATTCACCTGAATATATTTTTTTTACCTTTTACTTCCCTTACTTTAAGCTATTTTTGAAACTGAACATACTTACAGAATTTTTAATCGTCTTTGAAAAGGTTAAAAGTCCTCTATTCAACCCTTAACCCTTACGTAAATGATGTTTTGTCAATATTCACACAAAAAAAAAACTTTTTATTGGATCGTCGTTTTGGGATTCTTAATATATTCAATAGAAAGAATAATTTATGTATACCTACAAGGTTTTCAAACTTTATGGGTCTAACTGCGAAAATTATAATTTTCAAAATTCTAGAATCTTTATACAAAGAACTGATCATTTCTCCACACATTTAGGAATTTCAAAAGCGAATTTATACCAATAATCTGGTAACAAAGTGATGCAAATCCAGATTCTATCTACAAATTTCCACAAATCCAGATTCTATCTGAATCTGGTGTGGAAAGAACAATGTGGTGAACTTTGTGAGGACTGAAGCAGAGTGTAGCATACTGATACGATAGGAACTAGGAAGGTTCACATGGGTTGACATAGTTATTAGTTTAATTACAACAATTCATGTAACTTTAATTAACTAAATGCACAGCTGATATTAAAAACAAGTTGGAAGGAAGTACCAACACACAGAACCGTAAGGCACCAAGAGAAGTTGCATCCATATGTTGTTGATGTCCAGCGAACTCGAACGAAACGTTTTTCTTCCACGTTTCTGATACGAACCGCTAAGGTGTGGAACACCCTTTCAGCTTCCGTGTTCCCAGCCTAAGTATAATCTGGGTGCCTTCAAGAGAAGATTGAATAGGCATCCGCGCCATCCTAGACTTCATCATTGCAGTCCATTAGACATGATTAGGCGCAAAAATCAAAAAATGAGGCATAAAAGAACGCTGAAATTCGTAAATGCCGTGAAAGTGATCGGTTCTTTGTCTTTAAACAAAAAACCGATTATTTTCATCGCGGCATTGATTCTATCTAGAATTTCGAAAATTAAAATTTCAGACACTGGTGCCAATTCTGCTGATGCAAAAAATCTCTAAAGTAAACTGATTTGACGCATTTACAATATTGCTATCCTTTTCCATTTTGAAAGGATGGCACGATTTTTAGATGCGTCAAATGAGTATAGTTTAGAGATTTTGATACAACAGAATTGGCATCACTAACTTTGCATTGCACAATATCTTCAGCTCTTTTTGCTAATTTTGCTTCGTTCAGGAAAACCTCTTGCACAAGTTAGCTTAAAGCATGGTTCGTTGATGGATACCATACCATATCAACCTAGGTTGATAACTTGTGCAAAAAGAATACTAAAATATGATTTTTGTTTCCGTTTTCTTAATCAATAACCCAGTGAGGGTTACTAAGAAATTAACTGAACGAGGCAGAATCAGCCCACTGATAAGTCTATGCGCTTATCTAACACAGAGCCGTAAAACAAAGAAAGAAAGAAAGAAAGAAAGAAAAAAACTTTATTTCGCAGAAAATTATGCCACATGTAACAAAACAATACACCTTACGTACTAAAACGATGCCTGAAGATTCCCCCACTCGGGCAACAAATGCCAATAATTGCCCAAGTGAGGGAAGCACCAGACACCGCCTGTCACATGTGGCACAAGCCGGAAAAAGGCCCCAACTCAGCAATCAGCATGGTGCTGTGTGCCCCATATAAGCATGGGAGCACACAGCGCCGATTTTCAGTTGGAGCCTTGGACTGGGTGACGCCATGAACTAAAAAAAGAACAAAAAAAACCTAAAAACAAATAAAAAAAGGAACGCATAAAATAAAGGAATAGGAAGAAAGAATCTGAACATATGAAATAGTCTGGTAAGTAAGGAAGCCTTACCATAGAGTTCTCATCAATGGAGTCCAGCCCCATGACAGTGACGTGGAAGTTGACGATGGTGGGCTGGTCGTCCTTCTTGGGGGGGCGCATCTTGTCGTACAGCCGAGGGTCCTCCGGGAGCAGGTCCTGGAAGGCCACCAGGGTTGACCTGGGCATATTGGGACAAACATGGCGATTTTATTAATACGTAAACGATTAACAATCAATGAGTACACGCTGCATGGCTGTAGCCATATCCTTTTCTGTTCCATTTATAAGATTGCTTTTGGTACGCTTATGGAATGAAATTTAAAAACATGTGCATATAAATGACAGATGTTTGAGCGGAAGTCACATGATCGTTTTTGCGATGGAATATATTATGTTATCCTTCTTATAAGTTTTTCGAATTTTAGTCCTTAAGCCATCGTATCCTTAAGTCCGTATCCATCCTGGCTCGAGTGCGATTTGGCAGACTTCACACACACCTTTGCGAGCATCCTATTCCTACTAATAATAATATAAACGCGAAAGTTTGTAACACTTTCACGCCGCAACTACTGAACTGATTTGGCTGAAATTTGGAATATAGATAGCTTATAACTACTTTTATCCTGGCAATTACTCTTATTTTAGTAGAGTTTTGCCTCTTACCCAGTTCTCACTTACTTAGGTTCGACTATACTATGTATAGGTTACTTTTCATCTCGAAAAAAGCCACAGTTTTTTTATTAATATCAAAGAATGATACGATGAGCAAGACTTTTGCCTGATATTAAGTGACACGATTGCCCATGTGAGATTCAGTGCGTCCCACAACTTTGCATTGCAATTATTTATCACAAAACGCACTGCACTGCATTGCTCTTATAATATTCGTCTGAACATCAGATTTTATTTGGCCCTGTAATAATATCGGTAGCAGTGCACTTCAAACTAAAACACATTACGTTCAAAGCAGTAAAACTGCAGTTTTTCCTACGCGGAAAAACTCCGCAGGAAAACTCGTAGGGCTTTACCAGTAAATTCCTCACGAGTTTTTACAAAACCAAAGTACACCCTAAGTAAAGTAGTTAACTTAAACTAATTTTATTAGTAGCTAGTTAAAGATAGTTAACTGTCTATTTCCTTAAAGCACATGACTCTTAAATGTCAGATACTAGTATACTGCTATGAGTAATACTAGTTTTTGTATGCGACTCTAATAGCGAGAATTTCGTTTTTTCCAGAAAACCCGCGATAGGTTTTTCCGGGCTAAACGTAGTCAATTGTATATCTTATTCGGCTTTATTTGATAAAGCTAAGTTTCCCATCACATCGTTCTAAGGTAGATCGGCGCTCGAAAATAATCATCTAATCTACTCAATATCGAATCTTAGTACTTACTGTGCATAACACAAGTCACCAGCACCAAGCCATAGGCGAATTAGAAGCAACGACATCCATAGCAACTTTTCCGCAGCCATTTTCACATACAGCACTTTTCTATTTACTTCAAAATATGAATTACATATTAATTAATTATTAATTTTTAATTGTAATAAATACCTAGTTTTTATCAAACTAATCAAAAATTACAAACTATATTTTTCACTTATAATTTACTTAATTAGAACGTATTGTATCCTATCTATGTTTAGTCATTTTTTCATATTTTTCTATCAGGCTGAATTCATGACGCCGGTTGCCTGAATATATTTTAGTGGGAATTAAAAAATTAAAAGTTCCCAAGCTCGGCGGTTTGACAGCTGCCTTCGAAAGCGCGCGAAACAATGATGGCTGACCTGAAAAATATGGTTTTTCAAATATTTTGCACATGCGTAATAAAGTATGCACGGATTTCATATTAATGATCATCTTTTTATGATTTTATTAATTCGCAAACGCGGATGGAGGCTGCATTAATAAAAAGTAGTGACTCAGAGCTCATTAGTTAAGGCTTCGACAGAGGATCGGGGGTTTGAATCTCTTTGAGTTTTAAAAGCGGTAATCACCACAATGTTTTTAAAGGTGTGTGAAGCCCGCCAAGCTCTGACCAGCACTTTCATCCTGGGAAGAGAGTTGTGCCCACCACCAGTGGTACTTTTACACCAGGGGATGTTTTAAGTTTGAAATCGTCCTATGTACCATGTCTATCTCAATCTGTCTGTAGCATTATAGCTCCAAATCAGTTTGGAGGATTTCAATGCAGTTTATATCAGGACATTACTCACATCGCTTTTTAGCCCCAAAAGTAAGCGATAGCTTGTCTTATGGATACTCTACTAGATAACTGATAAATATACTTAAAGAGAAAAACATCATTAAAACATTCTTGCATATCACACAAACAGGTCGTGGTTTCCGCAACTGGTTGTGGGAATCGAACCCACGATCTCCGACGCAAACGGCAGGATAGCTACCGCTACGCCAAACCAGTCAGTTTGTTTTATTTGTCTGTTTGTTTTATTTCAATGTAATTTCATTCTAGAGGCAGTTAGTTCATAGTAATTTCCGAGTTTGTTTAATGTATTTTGTTTCAAAATATGACATACATGTTTAAAAGCAAATAGCAGTTAGCGATTAATAGCAAGTAGCGTTGTAGTTTTCTGCACTTTTTCTCCATGTACACAAAAACCTATTCTCTATGTTTATGTTTAGTTTTTTATAAAGTTATCCCTTCTATTCGAAGTATCTAATAATAAGCGATTCTTTCTTGTAGAGGCTTTTTTCAATAATTTAATTTTCTGCGAATAACTTCGGACTTTTAAAATAATAATAAGGATTTCTGTATATTTAAAGGCTATTTATGTCGAAACATTAATGAATTTTCAACAAAGCTCCTTTTTATAGCATCGTTTGTATAGGACTGCTGCCCCGCCCGCCGTGTACCAAATGTTCCTTTAAAAATTGAAATACGTCTATTGAAATGGAAAATTGGAGGATTTTACATCATGTTGATTTCTCATTACGTATGGTGGAAGAAAAATGAAGATATTTTTGGAACTTCTTTATTAAAATAAAGTTCAGTGGGCTGATTCTGTATTGTTCAGTTTGTTAGTAAGCAAACCTCGCTGGGTTAATAACTAAGAAAACCTATTTTTTGTATTTCTTTATTGCACAAGTTTGCAACTAGCATGGTATGTTGACATGATACCATACCAATCTAAGTTAGTAACACACAGTGAGGGTTGCTAACTAACAAACTGAATGAGACAGAAATTCTTTATACTGTGATACTGATTCAGCCCATAGGAACTTTTTATAGATTGCACAATACACAGTTTTGGCGACCTCCCTATCGCAGCGGCGCGCGCTCGGATTCGAGTAGTAGGTCGCGGGTTCGATTCCCGCCAAGTGCCACTTTAAATTTTATAATTTCTAACTTGGCTCAGGTCTGGTCTGGTGGGAGGCTTCGGCCAGGGTCGGTAGTTACTGCCCTACCAGCAAATGCTCATCAATCATCAAGAGCTTTAGCGTTCCTCTTTAGAGCTCTGTAGCAGTCTTTTTTTTTTGATAAATAAAGTTTCTCATTTTTATTTGATATACTAGCTGACCCAGCAAACGTTGTTTTGCCATCAGTGATAAAAAAAATAGCTTACGATCGTCGATCATCACTCTCAGACCTACCGAACATGACTTGAGCCGTTTCGGAGGAGTTTGGCAACCAAAATTGTCACGAGAATTTTATATATTAGAGATATTATATTGGAAGTTATATGATTCCTTATCGAATCTACTTATTTACCCTTCAATATTATTTCCCAATTTTCTTACACGTTGTATAACCACCAAGCTTATCCTGTAAGCTGGTTGAACTTGATCCAAATTAGTTGGTACATTATCATAGCACTCGTCATGTCTGTGGAGGGACCATGGAGAGGGGGGAGGGGGTGGTTACACCTCGGCTATTGGTTTAGCATCGAAGCTCGTGGGTTGCCAGTTGCCGCCGCTTGAGCACGTATGGTCGTTTTGAGGGTATCTGTATAGAGTTGTTATTACTAACGAATGTCAATTATTAAAGACGGTTCCAATCGCGGATTTTGGATGAGAAAATTCTGTTGACTCTGGGGGTCTACTAATAATAATAAATGCTAGTGTTGACTCTATCCCACAATTCGTGATAGGAATCAATCACACCTTACTCTCTGGTCTGTGATAGGCACAACTGCGGGGCTAGACAATAGTAGACAAAAATGTATGGACAAAACACGTGACGAATAAAGCGAAAAAAAGCAAATGCTTAGCGTTGTTCACTGTCGGCTGTCAATTGTCATGCGAAGTAAGTACGCTAAAGTTATCTACAAGGTCTGCGAGAACGCCAGGGCGTTCAAATAGTCGTAGTCGATTTTCAAACACAGCGTGTTTTCCTCTATTCGGTCACGTGGTTTTTTTACAGTCACGTGGTTTGTCCATACATTTTTGTCTACTGTCGTTAACGCCAAACGACTGTTACTTTGTCTAGCCCCGCTGGTGTATTGTTTCCTACGTCAATGCAATTGGTGCGTCAGGATCATAGGATTAATGTAGTCTGAGCTTAGGATGAGTAGCGCATGATTATTGACATTATTGTTCTGTCAAAATGTCAAAATAGCAAAAACAGATGAAAATTGATTATAAAAAAATACACAACAAAGTAGGTACATTATTGGAAAAAAATTAAATAGGTTATCGTAAAATTTATATTTTTTTTCAATTTACTATTCTAATAGTTATGTACATACTTCTTAATCAAGGCAGGGGAAAAATATTGATTCTGTATATTCTTTCCAGGACTTTTTTAACGGGATCAGTCATACTTACGACGCTTACCGAATCCAGCAATTTCAACAGCGCAACAAATTTCATTCAAATCTTTCATTTTGTCCTCGAAATATTTATGTACCTATACGAGAATACATAATGTTATAGAAGTCTTGTCCCATTCGTCTGCGTGCTCAAGATGCGAAGTTACGCTCTCCAAAAGTCAACAGGGACAGGGAACAAGGAAAGATATCGCTCCAGGCTTATTTATTTCGGATGAAATTAAAATATTTGTAGAGTTTATCGAATAGAGACGTCACTATCACTCATGCCATAGGAACTCTACACAAGGAAAATTCGAATGGTTTTGATTTCCTTCTTGGATAAGTCATTATTTCCTTTCTTTGAGTCATTAATATTGGAAATAAAGAACTAACTAACTAACCTAACCTAACCTAGTTTACAATAAAGCAATAAAAAGTGCAAATACGGTAAAAATACCGTATTTATGTATTCCTCCAACGCTAACCATGGGATGGTGTGTAGTTTCTACAAACGCACTCCGAAAAATCAAAGGTTCGTATAATGTTACACAAAATCAAAAACAAAGATTTAAATTAAATAAATTTTTTTATTTGTAACTCAATAAAATTGTACTTATAATATTTGAGTTTGTACGATTAATATTTGTTTTAAAAACTATTAAAATTACGTTTACAAAGAATAGTGGTACAAAAACGTATCACAGCACAGGGTACACTAATTAGTTAACTAATATATTTTATCAATAACTATGTACATATTTAAACTGATCTGCTTGTAGTTCTGCGTTATACTTAACTCACCTCGATAAAGATTTACACTAAATACCATGCGATCAATTCATTTTACTGTATCTCAAAAGAGGAGATCTCGTAGTCTCCTCTTTGTCTCTTAGAGTCGCATATAGCTTAATTGGCAAATTAGTAATTTTACTGGTAATAATTCTTTATCACTTAGTTACACCATTATTCTTATCATCCATTAAACTCAATTGTACTTCTACGTCATAGCTCTTCCTGCCTTTAAAACTGTCCTCTATATCCTGTAGAGTTCGATCTTTAGTCTCTGGTAGCATTGCGTACATCACCAATAGACATACAGCTAAAGTACCGGAGTAGACTAGAAAAGCACCTTCTACTCCAATTGAAGAATAAAAATGTGGGGCTGTTTTCATAGACACCACAAATGCAGGTGTTAAAAACGACGTGGACAAAGTTGATCCTAAACTTCGGTAGGTCAAAGGAAATACTTCACCACAAATAACCCAATTTAAAGGCACTAAACCTAAACAGAATGATAAACTATATAAAATCATCAAAGTCATCGGCACTGTATCTAATATCCATGCCTGAGTGATAATTTCAGCTTTTCTTAGATATATAAAAGCAGATATTAAAGCTAAAGAAAGAACGGTCATAGCTCCACTGCTAAATAATATAGTTCGACGCTTCACAGTTTTGAGTAAAAATATAGCGAGCAAAGCGCAAACCGTTCGCAACAAGTCTATAACAGTAAACTGCCACGCTACATCTTTAGCATCGCTTTTGTTTAAAACTGCCTGTAAAATCAAATTTCCGTACGCCGGAACCATATGTGCTCCACCGAACTCAAAAACTATTAGCATACATATAGCTATGATTAAAGGCTTATAAAACTCTTTCTTTTTGAATATCCTCATTACAGTTTTAGCTGTGTCCGTTATTGATTTGTATATCCTGTTTATTTTAAATTCCTTTTTAACTTGTCTGTTCTTTCTCATTTCTTCTAATTGCATCTCTCTTTCCTGTGCTCTTATCATGGATTCTAATTCTTCAGTTTGGGCAGGACCTTCCCCACGAACCCATCTGAAAGCTTTCTTAGCATCATCGAATCTTCCTTTAGAAACCAACCAGCTAGCTGATTCGGGTGACAAACTTATAATAACCATTGAAACTAAAGGAAACAAGGAGCACACTATAGCTGTGTTCTTCCATGATAAATACGCTCCCCAGACATGTGATAATAAGATCCCTAAACCTAAAGATATAGCGAACGTTCCTAAAAATGCTCCTCTGTATTTGGGTTCAGTATACTCTGCTACTAAAATTGCAGCTAAAGGAGTTCGTAAACCTAACGCAAGTCCGTGTAAAAATCTGGCTAGGAGGAACAAAGGCACAGTGTTTCCTAGCACGAAGACTATCCAGCCCAGTAAAGCTGGGATGGTGCAGATGAGGTGAGACTTCTGTCGGCCGAAACGGGTCATGAGGACTGGTGATATGAAGTTGCCAACGATGCCCATCACGCCTACTGCTGACGCTGGAAGCACAAAAAACAATTTGAATGTTGATAGAAATATAGTGTAAAAGGAGGAGAAAAGTCTGTACCGCTTAAAATCTTTTGTCAAAAGTAGCTTGAAGTAGTTTTTACACAAAGAGTTAACGATGCGGCTTTCTGTAACACGCCAACGCTTACGTGTGACAAGATTTTAGAAAAAAATTAAGTAGGTGAAAGGTTACATCGTCAAGCTCACAGATAACCCTTAATGCAAAACAAAGTTATCTATTGAAAGTTTTGGATCCTTGTATTTATTGTCCATACTATTTGAGTTAATTGGTAAAGCTATATTGACTTGTGGAATTAAGCGAGTGGTTAACGACTTTAGATGAAGCAGCAACAGGCTTTGTAATGGATGGTAGGATATTGAAGGATTTACTGGTGGTAGGACTGTTCTCGCGGAGTGCGTCCGGGTATTTTATACCACCCTAGTGCCTGTTAATTCTACCATGAAGCAGTAATGTATTACTGTGTTTCGGTTTTAACGGCACTGTACGCCAACGTGATTACTGGGCACAATGAGACCTAACTGCTGATGTCTTAAGATGATGAGTGCAGTGCTTTGTGTCGTATGATATTATGGGACGTACTGCATCTGACATGGACATGTCTATTTAACATTAGATGAACGTCTTACTGATGTCATCATTCTTCATTATAAAAAAATGGATGAAGCCTACCTATCCAGGACGTGTCATGGTCGGTCAGCGTGACGGGTCCACCGTCGCTCTTGAGCTGCGCGAACAGCACAGCTGGGAAGCCGTGCGCGCAGCCGTGACCTGCGATGTTGAGCGCTGCACCTGACACCACGAACGCCTGGAACAGAGAGGTACAAGATCTTAGACCGTGGTAGGACATAAGATTACTTTACGAGGCTGGCTATTTTACGATGCTCAACAGCTCCTTTTTTAAATAGACGCGAACAAACAAGCAGGCTGGTCTACCTGATGTCAAGCAATCGCTGCCGTCCATGGACATTTGCAGCATCAGTGGAATTGCAAATGACGTCATGCCTGGTCATGTTTATCGGTTATCCGCCCCTTGAATAACGCCATGTTATAGCTTCGAGGGAACAATGCTGCCGGCAGCTTGTTCCATAGAGACTAGTCTGTAGAATACAAGGGGAGAGACTAGAATCAACATGGCGTGTGTGTTAACTTGTATATGATGATTACAAATAAACTTAAATATATGGAAGACATCGTTTTATTTAGAACACAGCTGATTTCATAATGGAAAGAAGGATCTGGCAAACCGGGTGATCGTAGATTGCCAGCCACCCAGGTGGCAGGGATGGAACCCGTTTCTGCGTCGAAGTGTACGCACAGAAAAAGTGGAAGGTAGAATCTCCAACGGAAAGGATCTCTTGAAAGGATCGTCAAGCATTATGATATAGCGCCTGTAGTCAGTCAGTCCCCACGACCCTACTGATGTCACTGATCTTCCTTGCTGCCAACAATGTGTGGTCGTCATTCCAGCATATTGAGCCATCATCGATGTTCCTTACTTTGCAAATGACAGAGAATTAGTTGGACCGTCTGTGTTATTGAAATTGTCTAATGAAATTACTTTCTTTCAAAAGCTCATCAATGTACGGATACTTACTAAATAGGGATACATTTCCTTGGGTGTTATTTGACTCACCTGTTTAATAAAAGGCTTCATCGTGATTCCGACTTCATCTAGCACGCGATCTGTAAAGAAAAGGCATGATATCATCAATATTATTTCAATTATAGAACCCCGATGGATTACGGAATGTGAGGGAAGCATTTAGAAGTATGTGCCTCTCTTTATCTGTGAAACTGTTGTCATATAAATACAGCTAATATCACAGCTTTGTTTCTAAATGTAGGGCTTTCGTAACTATCATTAGATGGATTTTTCAAAATCGTTATTAAATCTAAGAACTGTAAAACCTGAGTATGTAACACAGATTTAATCTGGGGTATGTAAGAATTGAGTAAGCGAAAAAACTATTGAGAGTATTTGCAAGGTTCCGTCATTTTGTCTTTCTAATTGCGAAACTTGGGTTAGTGAGAAACCTCTATAAGAAAAAAGGAGATCTCGGTCCCTTGAAATGTCTGTAATTTTAGCGGCGGATCTCTCGAACTTTAACTAAACAATGACCACAAAATAAGAGCTCTAACTTAACTCGGTCAACATGTTTTTGGTTACCAACCACTTTACTTTGACTGTTTAAAAAGTAAACCTCAGTCGACTCGACTGAGGTTCTAACTAACTTCCTACACAAGTTAAACCTTGCCTCATCCAACGAGAATAAAGGGAGTTAGATGCATGAGATCATTGTAAGGTAATTGAGTACCCTCAGAACACAGTTTAAAGTACAATGAGTATCACATTTTCATGTCCTTATATAACGTTGTAAGTAAAAGACGCTTGACCTGTTAGAGAACGTTTGTTGTAGAATAATTTCTGCCTGTCCTGTGTTTATGTATTATTTTCTCAAGCCTTTTAACAAGCCACTAAATGCTTCTTTACCAGGACGTAAAACTTTGCAGAGTTTGGTCGGATGGGTGCCAGCACAGTGACAGATATTCTACCGTGAAGGTTTGAAGGGCACTATAGCAAAAGAGATTACTGGGCACAATAAGATTTAATAACGGATGTCTGAGAACGACGAGTGCATTGCAGTGCTTATGACATTGCAATACAACATTTGATAAGGGAAGGCATATCACTTAAAAAGAAATTCTAAGTTAACAAAAGTCAACGACTCTAATTTTATTTTGCGTCTCGTGTCTATGAATCTCTAGCTACGCTCAGTGGCCATTCTGTATCGTTAGATACGAGTAGCAACTCGCACTGGGTTATTACCTAAGAAAACGGAGGCAAAATCCTACCTACTTTTTGCACAAGGCGGTACGGTCCACATACGATGCAAGTTGCTAACTTGTTCAAAAATAATACAAAAAAAACAGGATTTTTGCCACCGTTTTCGTAGTTAATAACCTAGACCGAGTTGCTAACTAACGATACAGAATCAGCCCACAGGATTCTTTTCTTCGAACATTAGAATCCTTTTCTACTAGGACTTCAATCGACACTCGTGTCAAAAACCTACTTTGCAGTCTTGCATAACAAATAAGTATTCCGATGGAGGGAGTTTAAAAACGATCGAGCCAATAATAGCCGATAACTCGATGGGACTTCATAAAGAGGAACTTTTAAGCTCATAATCGCTGTTCGTCAATCGGCCCCTACAGCGTGTACGGAACAGTTTTGTGCGAGCCCTTTGTTCGAAGGCTTGTCGTTTCAGCGCCATTACGTCGAGAGAACACACTTAACTCTTAAGGTCCTAGGCGGTTTTTATTTTATCCTCCTTGGTTTTACGAACACGTTGGTGATGCTGCCACTATATAAGAATGGGAGAATATAACAGACAAACAACGTTCTACCTAATAACAAAAAAACTAAGCCAACAACACATAAACCTGCTATCTAACAAAAAAAACTGAGCGTTTTTGGGTCTTATTACTGCCCACCCCACACATACATGGTCCCAACAAAATACATGTATTAGAACGTTTCCATGTTACGTTCTACGTGTTTGCGCCAACACGTTGAAAGAAAAATGCAGTGGAGTAACATTCCTTTTTAAACTAGACAATCTCTACATCTGTTTAGTATCCGAAATATTTGAAAGTACGGGGATTTTGGAGAAACGTTAGGAAAAACTTTCTATAGCCAAAATTTCTTTCAATCGTGGTTCTTCTTCTAAGCAAATTAAGATAAAAATCCGAAAAATTACGTTTAATTTTGAATGTAATTATAGTGCTAATTCTGTTGTCAGTTGTGCAAAATCCCTAAAATAAACTATTTAGTTTGACGCGTCTAAATGTGCTCGTTTCCATGTGGAGTATTTTGAAAAGGATAAAACTATATTTAGGCTCGTCATATTAGTTTGGTTTAGAGATTAGGCACAACAGAATTGGCACCATTGTCTTTATAGTTTTTAACATTAAAAATCGCTAAAATAACCGTTCAGCCCGTTAACTCACACATGTGTACGTACAGTGTACACTCTTGTGATAATTGTAGGGAGGCTGTACACTGTAGATACATTCACTGATGAAGCGGGCTTATGTGTGTATCGAGCTTATCAGTGGTACTGCATGAAAATTTGAGGAGTTTAAAAGCATTGGATTGAAAAATAGGTTATGTGCGAGTTGCATTCTAGCTAAAAGGGTTCTACAAAAACTATGGGCTTATGTTATTTATTATGCAAGAATTCTGTAAATATAACTGCGTTAATATAATAAGAATCCATTAGTAAGAAACAGGCGTATGATGTACAAAATCTAGAAATTATCTACAATGGCTATACGGTTTTTAACTTCACCGATACGAATGTGCGTTGGACTTTTTCCATATTTTTTTGCTAACGTGAAGAAAACAAAGGTGAAAATTAACTAAACGACAATTTTGCGATAAATGACTGTAACTTTGGATTATGGACTTTATTGCTTGAATTTACAGCAATTTACATGGGTACCTATTTTTTACAATCGATACAGATATCTATTATGTTTCAGACGGCTTTAAGAAAAGCCTAATATATGTATAACATAAAGCCTCCTATAGCGGTTCCGCTTCCGTTTGCGCTTTGAGAAAACGGAATCCTAAAAAACGTTGTAACAAATTACGTATTCTTTTTAACCATCGTTGCAAACAGGGTGCTTCAAGTTTGACCGATTTATGAAAAGACAGATGTAATATTATGGTTCTTTTCTTTGATTGTGGCTTTAAATAGTTTTTAGTTATTTTCGGGAAAATCATATTTTACTTTTCGCCAATAGTAAACTACACGTCATTTATACAATCTCTTCTATGTATCCTAACCTAGAAGTCGTTGCATATACACCAATAGTATAGTCATAATAATATGGCAGTGATAACAATAGCTCAATTTCGATTCACCTAGCTCCACAGAAGTGATCTGAGACCTATAGCTCTTAATAAATAAATAAATAAATATATTTTATTATTTCCAGCTTAGGCAGCGTTTGATGCCTACGATGAGTATATAATAGTAGGTACCTATTAGTTCCGGAGCCACATTTTATGCAGTTATCTAGATATTGAACAATTGGGATTTTTGAGCAAAGTTTTCATGAAAATGTAGGTATATATTATGTGACTGTTATTTGCACGATTATCTTTATTCTAAACCTACAATGTGTAATTAGTCTATTATTTGCGAAAATTAAATACAATTTGAAGCTAATTTTAAAACACCTTTTAGATTTCCAGCATTTTCATTAGAAGCGAAAAAAAGAAGAAACCTATGTTACGTTATAATATTTTACTTTCGACGTATAGGCAATCCGTTATAATCAAACTAAATTAGCATTATACCTATACTACTTTCTGTCAAATCAGTATTTATTACGCATACATATACCTAAATAGGGCCAATGTCATTTACCTACAACGGGACATGACAATAGTACATAAATCTAGCCCTGACCTCATTCGTGAAGTAAATAGCTCATAGCCTAGGTAATAAGTAATAACCTTCGTACCTAGAGCATCTAACATCTAGATAAGTAAAAAATCTAAGAACGCAATACAATATAATAATTGTAAAGCATAAATTACCTATAGCAGTTATATTACTGAGCAGAGTTGACCTGTAATTTTTTTGTATGTGTAGGTACCTCTCATAATACAGAAATTTTGAGGTGTACCTATAAAATTCGATGGAGCCCTTGCGCTCCGTTGTCACTTACCATCGAGTGAGATCGCAGTCTCTAACATATTAATTATTATACAATAAAAAACTTTTCATCATAAGAACGAGTCAAATTTCGACTCTCTAGTTCAAGAGAAAGTGGTATAAAGCATCATCCATAATTCAAATAAAGTTTATAGTAGGTAGTAGACAAGAGTTTCATAATTCCTTAGTAACTTACGTAATACAATGTAAACAAACAATCAAGGTATTTCCTATATACAATTTGTATAGCATATTCATATAGTGGTGAGTATGTGCAACTGTAACTCACGAGGCCCTAGGTTCGATTCCCTAGCTACTTTTTTTAGACGCACTAAATTTAAAGACGCTAAAATCGAATCGCTCCCATTGTTGGAACAACATGATGTTGCCTCTTAGTGTTTTTATCCATATTTTGCCCTCACGTACTGTATTACCTAATCTGTAAAACATATTTTATTTATTTACTTTCAGCGGTGACTAACTAGATACAATATAATATATTTTTTTTACTATAAAATGTCATTTATTTTTTACTGAATTAAGGTTTTTACCTCAGCCTACCGAGTCCACGTGCCGCGGCCGAGAACGGTTACAAAAACCTTATCCACAAATGACAATAGTTGAATCAGTTGAATAATTCATGAAAGTTTTGTTTTGATTCTGTCATAGTCCATTGGTTCTGTTCTCTGTCTCTTGTCAAGGGATCGGGGGTTCTAATCTCTGCGATTGAGGAAACTTCTTTTTTAAATCATTGATAGGCTTGCGCCTGAATGGACTTAAATTTCTGATGGACTGAAATTATGAGGTCTAGGATGGAGCGCGCTTGCCTAGAAAATGCCTATATTCACTCTTGTCTTGAAGTCACCCAGATTATGCTTGGCTGGGAACACAGAAGCTGAAAGGGTGTTCCACACCTTAGCGGTACGTACCTATCAGAGACGCGGAAGAAAAACTTTATACGGATAGAAAAACTAATGACATTTGGAAAAAGCAAGTAGGTACCGAGTTGCTTGCCAGGCAATCTTTTCGAACTTGGCGGTAGAGTGTCCAAGTAAAATAGCTGTATACCAACGACGACTGTATGACGAGATGTAATGGATTTTTACCAATGGCTAGAAATAACACTAAAATAAAGTATCTTAGTGCCTAATGCCCTTTTGCCGCTATAAATCAAGCCGTACCTATTGTTGTTTAAGAGCACGCAACGTTGCGAAACGATATAAATAAACAATTACACGTCACGTTTACGTATTTTATGTATTAATGCGAAGCAGCAATCCTGCGCAGTGCAATAGCTAGGGATGTTGAAACCCATAACTCAATAGAACAATGGTTAGCGAGCGGAATGAAAACCAAATGGTCGAAGATCTCTCTCGGAGGTCGGGGGTTTGAAGTCCCGGCTTGAAACTTTGCAGTTGTCAATATAACAAGTTTTGATTCCATAGGTACGAGGTATAGAATGGATTTGACCAGGCAAATGTTGTTTTGACATTAAGGGGTACGAAAAATAGCTTACGACTTGCTCTCATACGTGATGAATGTACACAAAAAATTTGATAAAAATCGGTTGAGCCGTTATGGAGGAGTTTGTTGGCACGAGATCGAGAATTTTACATGTTAGACTAGCTGACCCAGCAAACGTTGTTTTGCCATTAGGGATATTAAAAAAAAAATAGCTTACGATCTATTCTCATTCTTAAACCTACCGAATCTACATGAAGAGATTTATAAAAATCGATCGAGCCGTTTCAGAGGAGGTTGCTTTGTAAGCAACCTCCTCTGAAATCTAATAAGAATCGTAAATTCTCGTGTCGCAGTGTTTGTAACACTGCGACACGAGAATTTACGCTAAATTGTTACGTCACGTGATCAATTTAGCCATAATTCTCAAAAAAAATTGTCTTTCGTTTCATTCTATACCACGCACTAAATTATGAGGCGCAATATTATGTACTTATGTCATAGTCTTGATGACTTTTCAGAATTATGTGTGTCTGTAGAAACTTAGTATCTTTTGCTTAGCGGTGAAGAAACCAGCATGCTTGAGAGTTCATCACAATGTTCTCAAATGTGCGAAGCCTGCCAACCCCCGCTTGGTCAGCGTGGTGTGCTATGGCGCCTATGGCCAAACCCCTCTCATCTGAGGGGAGACCTGTGTCGCAGGAGGTTGAAATGACCCAGAGGATTCCTTAAGGACTTGACTGTCTATACTTTAGCTTCTAAAATATTGGATTGAGTATGTTTTTTTTATTATTCAAAATACATCAGAATTTTAATACAAACAACATGAAATGAAAGTCCCCACATAAACCACATGGGGTTTTTGCGCAGGGACATAGGTATCTAATATTTTACTTTAAATTGTTACATAATATATTAATTATTATATGGTATTTTATGTGGGTTTACATAACATATATGTGACAATTTTTACATTATTTTTCTTAATATTTAAATGTCATTAATATTATTGAATTATTTGTTAAGTAAATAATCTATTGTTTTCAATTCAACCTTTATAGTTTTATACATGAAATCTTTAAGAACTCTTTTAACATATTTTTTATTTAAACTATTTTGTGTAATTTTATTTAATAACTCAGTTGGCAGTGCATTAAGTAGTAGTGGCCTAGTGGGAGCATGTATTCCCAAGTCCTTTTCCCATAGGTATTACTTTATTAGGGTAAATTATATCTAGGTAAATGTTTATGTTCTCTTAGGTTATCTGGAGACTGATGGTGATTCTACCACAACTTTGCGCTTTGATGACTACAGATCCTAGCCAGAATAAGCGCTTGTATTATTCAGAGATGTCGGCCAGTGACACTTTTTACCAAGAATCATCAATAAAATAAATCGATTATTCCTAACAAACAACAATCGATTGAAAAACAGCCGATGCGTGAAAACACTACTAATAAGGAAACGAAATTATTGCACTGTGAACTGTTTTTTTGGCGTTGTTTTCTTGAATTTTGGACACATTTAGTTTTAGTATTGAATACTCAATCTACGAGTATCTGTAGGTTTAGTAAAAGTTGCTGGATAAAATTCGATTCGGATTCGCTATGCAATCTATATGCGGGGAATAACCGATAACCTTTGTATTTTTCATCTGTGCAATCTGGAAGGTTCTGACCGCTGAAACACAGTTTTCACTAGTTCAGTGGCCAGTGCACAAATCGTATACGTATAAATAAGTTTAAGTATAAGTTTACTGGTTAGAATACTGTGTAACTTAAAGTAAATAAATAAATATTATTATAATAAAAAAAAAACGTTTAAAAACTCTATCGAATTCTTAGCATTATTTTGGGCATTATTATTGTAGGTATCTTGTACTAGTAGGTTGTTATCCTGGTGCGAAATTCGCTATCCCAGATTGAATTCCCAACCTGCGCCCTTAGGCACAAGATCATTATAGAAAACTATTGATGGCTGATTCCATATCCAAGTAGGAGGAAACTCAAAAAAATATATTTAAAGGGAATGGTATACTTGGTCTTAATTCGATCGACATTTAATTTTATTAGAATTTTTTTTTTAGTCCACAAAACTGACTACAATTATTGTATAATAGCAAGTTGGTAGCTATAAAAAAAATTGTTGTTAATTGAGTCTACTGGATAGCAGTAGCATAGTCGTAGCATGCGCGATTAAATAGTACAATAACTACAGCGCAATATACACGCTTATCAAACCAACTAAACAAAAACTAATACTATTAACAAACAAAAAGACGAAAAAGAATGTTAACAGATTACTTACTAACTTATCTGGGTAGGTACTTAATTTATTTTTTTATTCTAGGTATACTGTCACAGAAGATATCTTTATCATGTAGAAATACTTGTAGATAGCCCTATTTATTAATAATAGTATTTATTCCATAAAAATTAAAAAAGTTAACGTTTTGTGAAAAACATCAGATAAAATGTTGTAACATGATTTGGTATACTTAAATATTAATTAGATTTTTACCACTGCTATTATTTTAATAGATTTATGTAATTGTAATAGTATGAACTTAACAAAAAAAATATACCTACGTAGGTTAACTAGCAAATATGTTAAATGCATCGTCATAAATAAATTCAACTATTATGATCGCATTTCAATCATCGTTTTAGTACGTAAGTAGTTAATATAAGTTTTGTTACATGTGGCATAATCATTGGAAATAAATGTTTTTTATTAAACTGTTGCATAGCTTCTATCGCGGGCATTGAGCGTGGAGACCGAATCCAGAAATTCCGTTTTAGTTTTGCCATATATCGATGAATAGCAGAACTTTTAATGACTTTTTGAAATATCACGCTTGTTATTCATCGATATAATATGGCAATAATAATTGCATAAGTTGATAAAAACAGCTATGCAATAGCTTTACCGCGGCAGTCTCCGAGTGCCACACGTCTTTTATATTTTTAACCGACTTCAAAAAAAAAGGAGGAGGTTCTCAATTCGCCGGAATCTTTTTTTTTATGTATGTTCTCCGATTACTCGAAGATGCGTGGACCAATTTCGAAAATTCTTTTTTTGTTTGAAAGGGTATAGTTCACAGATGGTCCCATAGTCATTAGGTCGGGATCTGATGATGGGATCTTGGTAAAATCGAGGGAACTCTTCAAATTTTGCGAGTATACTTGAAGCGATTTAGGTATTCTCTATAGCAGGTGTGGCCAACTTGATTGGACCCAAGGTCTCTTGTTCACTAACGAGACCCTGTGCGATCTACCAAATAAGTACATACTTCTAGAAATCTTAATTGAAACAGCATAGTTCAGTACACAATCATGTTGCATTTTTTATTTTGTTAAGAGACAAGTGGAAAATTAAAAAAGTTTAAAACACCCACGACCTTTGTAGACTTGTAATTGAAAAAGGATTAAATTTTTTTTTTTTAAATAACTGACTAAAGGAAAGTGAGAACTAAGAACCTATTAGTATAATTATAAATCCAAGAAAATCCGCCGGAGCTGCTGTGTTCTGCCTATGACGGTGTTGATGGTGCTGTTTACCAGTTGATGACTAATTAAATTTCTTGATACTTCTCATATACCGGCAGTTTATCAATACTTACTAATTGCATTAATTGATATTGGAAACGAAAATAGCAATTGCAGCTCCGACGGATTTTCTTGGATTTGTAACTATACTGATAAATTCTTAGTTCTTACTTTCCTTTAGTCGGGGAGTTTCAAAAAAATTTTTATCTACGCTCATTGCTTAAAGTTCGAATTATAAAATCGAAATGTGTCAAATAATTACCTACTTTATTCACAGACTTCTATAATTATTAAAAAGTTATTCATAATAACACTGAGTAATAACATCGCTCTACTATGGAAATATCTAAAGAAAGTTGTATAATATCTATAACGATACACGGCTCTGGACTCCTGTATTTGTATCTGGGGTGTAGAAGATATAAAACACCGTTTATGAATATAAATTGTTTTATTCTACTTATTTAAGTTACAAAGGAAACGGAGGGAAAAATGACAATGCAATTTTACAATGAGTAACGACATAGACTATGCATAGACAAGTGTCAGTGACAAGGAGTATAGAAAACTAACACAGATAATAATAAACATTACAGCTTGCGTTCAATAATCAAATTAAATACTAACACTCTCCCCAGAATGCAAGCCCATTTTTGAACAACAAAACAAATGTTTATTTAACGTTACCCCTTTAGTCAAAATATCAGCGACCATCTGATTGCTAGAACAAAATTCAAATTTAATTAACAATTTAGTTACATAGTCTTTAAGAAAATGAAAACGAATATCTATATGCCTAGTTCGCGGTTTGTAGCTATCATTAAGAGAAAGTTTGATCGCGCTCTGGTTGTCACTGCAGATCTGGAGTGCGCCTTCCTCATCTTCTCCAAGCTCCCCTAGCAGCTGACGAAGCCAAAGCGCCTCCTGCGCCGCCGCCGCCATGGCCATGTACTCGGCCTCGGCTGTGGATAGCGCCACCGTTTGTTGCCTGCGGGAGCACCAAGATATGCCTCCACCCTGCAAAATAAAAATGTAACCTGTGCAGGATTTTCTATCCTGCATATCGTTTGCCCAGTCCGCGTCGCAGAATCCAATCAATTTAGATCCATCTCTGGAATACATTAGTTTATAATCTTTAGTACCTTGCAGGTATCTCATCACCCTCTTGATAGACATCCAATGCTCCATCTGCGGATTTTTATTAAATCTGCTGAGTGTGTTGACGGCATACGATATGTCCGGTCTAGTAGCTTGTGCTAAGTATAGGAGACAACCAACTGCCTGAAGATATGGAAAACTTTCATTGGTTACCTCTGTGCATGAGCTCAACTTCTTACCAGGCTCAATGGGTGTTTTAACAGGTTTGCACTCTAACATGCCGAACTTACTAAGAACTTCTTTTATATATTTTTGTTGATCTATCATTAATTTTCCTGAAGTTCTATCTCTTGTAATATTTAATCCAATACATTGTTTGATTTCACCTAGATC
This sequence comes from Coenonympha arcania, assembly GCA_036785405.1. Lineage (NCBI taxonomy): Eukaryota > Metazoa > Arthropoda > Insecta > Lepidoptera > Nymphalidae > Coenonympha > Coenonympha arcania. Next base: position 1,006,218 of record CM072078.1, on the reverse strand, counting down.
CTTCATGGAAAATTTAGTTTTTAATTTTTCTTTAATCTGATTCTTTATCTCACTATCAGATGAGAATAGAATTAGGTCATCAACCCAAACTGCAATAAATATCATCATACTAATATTATAGTAGATGCAGGGGTCCACTTTAGACTGTTGAAAACCAATATCTTGTAGAGCTCCATTCAACTTCTTGTTCCAGAGTCGACTTGCCTGTTTAAGGCCATATATAGATTTATGTAGCTTACACACTTGCGATCCCTGTTCATACATTGGAGGTTGTTGCATGTAGATCTCTGCATCAATGTCTCCTTGCAAAAACGCAGAGACAGCATCCATCTGATCAATGTCTAAATTGTGTTTGACTGCCAATGCGAGCAACAATCTCACGGACGTGTAGCGTACAACTGGGGAGTAAATTTCCTCATAGTCAATCCCTTTTCTTTGTTTAAAACCCTTGATGACTAATCTCGCTTTATAGCGTACAACTTCACCATCCTGATTTGTCTTGGATTTGTATACCCACTTGCAAGGTATGATCTTCTTGTGCGGAGGAGGCTCTACCAGAGTCCACGTTTGATTTTTACATAATGCCCTATATTCCTCGTCCATAGCATCCTGCCATTTACTAGCTTGCTCTGTGGATAGGGCTTCTTCTACAGACTGTGGGTCGCTTAGATTGCTATAGCAAAAATAACTAGTGGGGCTATCTTGATTACCTTCATTGATTACTCTGGCTTTACGTGGTCTCAGGTTCACGTTTCTGTAATCTCCTGACGATAACCTTCTGGAAGGCACGTAGGTTTCATCAAGATCTCCTTCATCAGTATTACATTCACTGGATGACTCTGCATCAACTGTGGTCACTGAGTCCCTGTGTTCTGACAGTTCAATCTGTGTCGAAGCGTTTTCGGAGTGAACAGAGATTTTGGGTGTACTGTTGTGATGACTGCTGCAGGCTGGCTGATCTGGAATTTCACATGTCACAATTTTATAATCATGTGAGTTATCTTTTTCTAAGAAAGTAACATCCCTACTCTTTATCATTTTTCGAGTTTTAGGGTTCCATAATCGATATCCTTTGGTGTCATCACAATACCCGAGAAAAATCATTTTCACTGACTTAGGGTCCCACTTAGATCGCTTCTCTTTAGGAACTTGCACCATTGCCTCGGAACCAAATATCCTCATATGAGAAATATTAGGTTTTCTGCTTGACCACATTTCATAAGGAGTCTTCCCACTGAGTGCCTGTGTAGGTGACCTATTTATGATATAGGCTGCGGTTGCTACAGCTTCTGCCCAAAACTGTTTTCCTAATTTTGCATCAAAAATCATACATCGTGCACGCTCAACTAAGGTTCTATTCATACGCTCGGAGAGACCATTCTGTTGCGGGGTGTACGGTGTACTGGTTTGGTGAACAATACCAGAATCTGTAAGATATTTCTCAAATTCTCTGTTACAGAATTCCAGACCGTTGTCCGTCCGAAAGCATTTAATTTTCCTATTTAATTCATTTTCTACTTTATTTTTAAAATCTTTGAATACATTCAGGACATTCAGTTTGTCTTTCATAAAATATACATAAACCTTCCTGGTATAATCATCAACAAAATTAATGAAATATTTCATACCTGAGATTGATAAACTCTCCATTGGTCCGCAGACATCAGAATGGATGAGTTGTAGGGGTTGCTGTGCTCGGGAACCCACATTATTGAATGGCAGTCTGGACTGTTTACCTTCACTGCATGTTGTACAGACAATGTTGCTTTTACTTGAGCTAGATGGCAGCGTTACTCCCTCGCTGCAACTCGGTAGCTTATTCACATCGCTGAAATTTAGATGTCCCATGCGACGATGCCACAGGACTGACTCATCTGTAATTCCAGCACATATCAAATTAGCAGGCACATCTGTATTTGAGTTCAACCGGTACAGGTTATTTACTAATGTTGCCGAACAGACGAAGACGCCATCCTTGTTATAAATGTTGCAGCCCTTGTTATGAAATATGACTTTACACCCACTTTTGCTTATAGCACTGACTGAGAGCAAGTTAACAGCAATATCAGGTATGTATAAAACATTTCTCACCTGTATTTTCTTGTTTTCACCTACATTTATGTTTACTTTACCAGCACTCCTAACGGCAAGTGGTGATTTGTTTGCCACAGTGATGTGTGACACTGGTGGCTCTGTGACATCATACAACCAGTCGCTCCTGTGGGTCATATTTAGGGCAGCTCCACTGTCCAAATACCAACTGCTGTCCACAGGATGGTCATCACTTGTAAAAGCTGAAAAAGCTGCAATAAAGCTAGTGTTATTATTATTTTTGTTTCCATTGTTTGGTTTTGCCTGTTCTTTGTCTGTCTTCTTATATCTGCAAAAACGTCCCAGGTGTCCATAGCGATTACAATTAAAACAGCGCAGGCCCTTCGATTTCGGCTTCGATGTCTGTGACTCAGACTTCTTCTTACCCATATAAAAAGCAGAAGGCTCAGGATTTTTTACTTCTTGGATCAGCTTTGTTTTAATTGAATCTGCGCTTATGTCTACTCCAGAACTTTCCAATGCCATTATCATAGGTTTGTACGAGTCTGGGAGACCTGCAAGCATTAATGTACCAATCCACTCGTCCTCAATCTTAAAATTGATACTTCGGAGCTTGTGCGCAGTACTCATAATTTTATTGACGTATTCTTCGATGTTTCCACAGCTGTCCAGAGTCGTCGTCACTAAATCTTTGAGTAATCCAACTTTACGTGTTAAGCCGTTGTCGTCGAACGCCTTTTCAAGATTTTTCCACACTTCTCGGGCGGTCTTGGCATCCTGCACGTGGACGTAATTAACGGGATCCAATAGAAGGATGATCTTGGCTCGCGCTTTGATGTCTTTAGAAACATTCAGGGGTTTTGTTTCATCCAGCTCAACACAGTCCCATAGGTCTTCATGCTGCAAATACGTTTGTACACCGAACTTCCATGTGGCGTAGTTTGAACGGCCGGTTAATTTTTCCAAATTAAACGTATGCGCACTTGTGATTGCCATATTTTGATTTTCCCTTATTCCTTCTCGCAACCACGCTCTCTGCTACCATGTAGAAGATATAAAACACCGTTTATGAATATAAATTGTTTTATTCTACTTATTATTAATATAAATTGTTTTATTCTATTTACAAAGGAAACGGAGGGAAAAATGACAATGCAATTTTACAATGAGTAACGACATAGACTATGCATAGACAAGTGTCAGTGACAAGGAGTATAGAAAACTAACACAGATAATAATAAACATTACAGCTTGCGTTCAATAATCAAATTAAATACTAACATGGGGTTTTGAAGGAATTGATTACCGCTATCGGCAATACAACGGTTAACGGTTACAATTATTATCTGGGGTAGGTAATATTATTTATGTAATATTTTTTAAGTGAATCCACAGACAACATATAGTTGGTAGTCATTGCCGAGAGTATAGATGGGCCATGATTGACCATAGACAACAACACAATGTCTAACGTTCCGCGTAACGTTCCACCTGGGCCTGTGATTATGATTATGATTACGATTACGACTACGATTACGATAACGATTTACGATAACGATTACGATTATGACGCTATCTCGTAAATCTATCGTCCGTAAACCGACTTTACAGACAACCAATTTTTTTGTTACTTAGTCAAAACTTTGCGCTGAAAAATGTCTAGTAGTGAAACCTACTAAAGAAAATTTCACTCCACCTGACATCTTAGTAGTTGCAATGGTTTACGACAAAAGTTAGCAAGATTTTATGATTTGGATTTATGATAATAATATGAGCGTAGATAAAGTAGTGTATGAAACTCTACATAATTAGGTATTAAAACACTCGTGTGATACTATTAAAAAACTCGCCTGCGGCTCGTTTTTTAAACTCACACTCGTATTTTAATACCCCCCATTATGTAACCGTTACATAAACTACTATTTTAATCCTTTTTCAATTACAAGTCTGCAAAAGTCGTGGGTGTTTTAGTTTTTTTTCAATTTTCCACTTGTTTTATAATTTTTCGATTAATATATTAATGTAATTTAAATTATATTATTATTAAAAAACGAAAATTAATCTTCAAACTAGCCATTAGCAGCATGCAGTGTCTGAAGGCATCATCTGACCCTTGTCACCAAATTTATTGCCTAGTTAAAATGTCGCTCTTAATTTCCTTTTTTGGGCATTGCCAAGGATGTATTGCATAGCAGGCAGCAACAGTTTTCTTTCACCATAGTAAAGAAGTAGTCCAATTCCCATTCTGCTGCCACTATACTGCGTCAAATAGAGGATAAATACCGTGACGGAACAACGATTGAAAAATTATACAAGATGATGCATCCAGCAGTAGGTGATTCCGTTGGGCAGTCTGGTCTACGTATTTATATTTTTTGCCTTGCCACGATCGACTGGACTAACAGTCGCGATCGACCGGTCGATCGCGATCGACCTGTTGGCCACCCCTGCTCTATAGTTACTATTGCATTTCCTTGGAGTTATCAAGTAATGACTGTATTCATCAAGTCAGGATCTGATGATGGGATCTTGGAGAAATTGAGGGAACTCTTCAGATTTTAGAAGCATACTTCAAGCGATGTGGGCATTTTTTCCAATGCCTTGCGCATTAATTGTTTTCCACTAAAAAGTATAAAATAAAATGGAAAATTCTTTCCAAAAAACCGACTTCAAATGCCACTACAAAGAATGAAATAATTTTTAATGTACACCAATTCGAAGTCGGGCAATGTTTCGTTCAATTCACTAATAATAGTCCTTCGTATTGTCGATAATTTTGTCATTTCTTTGCACATCAAGTTTTATAATAAGAAGGACTATTAATGATTGAACAAAACATTGCCCGACTTCGAATTGGTGTACTTACATTAAAAATTATTTCATTCTTTGTAGTGGCATTTGAAGTATTTGGAACGAATTTTCCATTTTATTTTATTTCTTTCTTTTCTTTTCTTTCATTTCATAAATGGCACAAACAGCACTTTTCTGCGGTAAGAATACCTTTATGTCTAGATCTGATTATCAACGGTAGGTAAGTACCTATGTAGGTAATAAATAATTAATTAAAAGTTGTTTACTTTTGTAACGACTTTTCTGACTAAAAAATAAAAATCATTGGTAATGAGTTATTTGAACTCAGAACAAATAGAGACGCTACGCCGGGATTTTGTGTGGTTATAACATAAAACTTAAACAGTGTAAAATGCGTGCAAATATTAGTACAATAATTTGTTATTTACTTGCTAATGATTCTTTTCAAAGAATTCATTGCTGTTAGAAATCAATACAAAGAACTTTTTTAATTAAATTTCATACATGTAAGACCCAGAATTGACTATTTGACTGTGCTTACCTATTTTGCTTATAACTAAAATTAAAGATTTTTATATTCTGTTTTAACTTTGCCTTCTTTCTACCGGAAACGTTCCCCGCGGATTATCCCAGAAATATTTATCCACTGACAGATTGGCTCTGGTTTATTTTTCCGTAACGAATCGACCTAGCTGTTCAGTGAGGAAATACAGCCAGTATTCCAGGCACCATTCCACGTGGGAAAAACTTGTTAAGTTGAATAAGTTAGCGATAACTTTAACTTTATACTTATATGCATATTTTTGTACACAGCATCAGCTAAATGTAGACTCCTAAAAGTCCTAAAAACTTACTTTTGCCGAATTTTGAACAGTTTTAGAACGATGAAACTTAACGGCGTACAAGCCGTATTTAAGCCATTTTGAATTAAGTTTCATTTAAAAACTATAAAGACAATTAGGTACTTTCATATTTAAACGTAATGTATTTCAGGTCTCTAACAGAAACACGATTGGATAAATTTTTCTCGATAGAAAGTTCTCCCAAAAGTTGCTCCAAAGTCTCAGTTTTTCTACTTTTTATTGGAAACTACAATGGATATAATTGTATTTTTTGTTTAAATGTGTCGGTAATAAAAATATCCAAAAACGCTTACAAACAGACTTTTGATAACTGGCTTAGTTTTTGAGTAATTAGGTAAAAGATTGGTTTTTGTCGTTTTGGTCGCGGAAGAATATATTCTTCCGCGACGCTGCATGTCACACCAACCAACGTATCCGTGAGTGTGAGAAAGACAAAAATAAATTCAATAAATCCCCTTAAAAACTATTCTGTTATAACCTGGTCGAAGTTTGAACAATACAAACTTACCGAAAATAAGAACTTTTCACACTTATAACGCACTGCCAATAAAGTTACTGCACCATTCCCGTTGCTACCGACGCTGGGCTAGCGATGAGAACTAAATGTTAGACGTTTGGCGAACAAATTATAAACTTGGTAACGCGTGCCCTTGACTTTGAAGAAAGCTAATTTATCACAATAGCGGAGTTTATTAACTAGGAATAGGAAATACTACGATCGATTGAAATGCTCTATAGACACGTAATATCGTGCTTAATTGTGCCAAAACATTGTAACTCCCCCCCATTTGCAATGTTTTGGCGGTTACTCGTGCAATTACTTATTGTTATTCTACATAAATTAGTTTCACGTGGATTTTAACACGTTTCGGTGGTATCTTTCATAGCAAATACTCTTCCTCTTGAACTCAGAACCAGATAGTTGTAATTTACGTACATACACGTAACTACCCCCTACAGCTAACTTCAATTAGTTAGGGGACATCATTTCGTTCATTCCTTTTCATGAAATTTAGTATACAGAAGGTTTCGGGGCGATAAATCGATCTAGCTAGGATTCATTTTGAGAAAATGTATTTGACAAAAAAAATCCGAGCTAAGCTCGGTCACCCAAATATTTAGTTTTATCGAAAATCAGAAATCGCTCGTCTTGATTTTGTATACTTGAATACGTATACGTACTTGCAAAATATGCTTTAGTTAAAAATTTTTTTTTAATTTTTAGACTAATTTTTTTCTGAATTATTTATTCAATTTAAGAATTTTAATTACAAAATTTCCTAGAATTAAGTAGCAACTCTAGGTGAGTTGCTACTTAATTCTAGGTATTGAATGCTGATGAAAATAATTTAACACTTTGCACTCTGAATCCAACATGTTTGCTGAATTTCCATTTGCAACGAAAGGTAAATTAAATATTAATTTAAGTAGGTAAGCATCTTGTAATAGCGGCTTGATAATTCAGATTATTATACCTAGGAATAAATAATTAGACGCTTTTCAGTCACGCAACACGCGACGCAGGTATGTCGTAGTTAGCAGATTTGCTGGATCTAAGTAGAATAATACGTTTAGTAGCCAACTAGCCACGTAAATAGTATCTGAAACTACATAGCACTCTTCATCCGAACCCCCATCTTATCCGAACACCTCTGTAATCCGAGCACTTCTGTAATCCGAACATCTCTCATGTAATTCGCATTATTATTTTTTTTCGTCGTCACATAAATTGCGAGATAAAAGTTTTTATTTTTCGCACTAGCTGTTGCCCGCGGCTTCGCCCTCATGAATTTCGGTTTTTACATATCCCGTTATAATGAATTAATCTATAAAGTTATCTTGCTCTGTGGACATGACGGACGGGCGGACGCACGGCGAAGTGTCAGTAATAGCACAGGTAATAGGGTCCCGTTTTTTACCCTTTGGGTACGATGGAAGCTTAGAATACAGAATAAAGATGGAAGTGTGGACACCTCCACTTCTCAAGTATTATCTATTTCTACAGGTACCGTTATGGAAGAGAAATTATGATACCTATATGTTTTAGATGCGCTAAATTTAGACACCTAAAACCAAATATAGCCATGACTGCCGGCTAACGAAGTCTTCCACACGTGACTGCTTGATTTGTATCTCTTGAACTATTGACAGACGGACGGACTGACGAAACAAATATTTCTATTATTTTTTTTTAAGTGTTTATGTTTTTATAGCGTCAACAGAAATACATCATCTGTGAAAATTTCAACTAACACGGCTGAAGAAATACAACCTGGTGACAGACGGACTGACGGACGGTGGAGTAATAGGGGCCCGTATTTTACTTTACTTATACTTAAGTAGGTATAACCACGGGGCCACCATCTCATACATCGAAAATTGTAGTACTAGAGTATGTTCATAGAGGGCATTAGGGGTAGCCATTTGAAAGAAATTATTAATTAGCGTCAGCTCACTAGCGACAAGCGATAATAATTTGAACTACATTGCAAGATGTGGTACGATACGGTCAGCTAGGCACATCAGCGCCAATAGATGGCGTTTATTTTGTAATTAGATAATTTTATTTTGTTTATGAATGAAAATGTGCATATTTTTTTATAATAATATGGTTCCCGGCTATAGCACTATATTTATAAAGTATCCAACTACAGTTCAGATGTATTTTAATTGTCAAAATACTTTCATTTGTACCGACAATTACGAGGTGGTAGCAGCAGAAATTTTCACACACACATTCAAGCTGTTTACTAATTTCGTTATTATTGACAAATACTCACTAGCCTATTGGTACAAACACTAGCTACAATGACTACGTATACTGGGTTCTATTCACTGACTTGAAATCCTTTTTTTATTTTTTTATTGTTTAAAATTATTATTATATATTAAATATAAAAATGAATTTTTGTCTTGTCTGTGTGTATGTCCTTTATAGAATCGTAAACTATGCATTGATCATGGTGATCTTCAGCAAAAGTGTTGTGCATCGGCCCACGAAGGTTTCAGAGTTAGTACGGGTTGGCGGGCTTCACACACCCCTATCATTCCAATATTTTAGTTAGTGGCGTAGAAACGCGCGCAGGGTAGGTACAGCTAGTATGTAATATAATATTTTTATACCTAAATAGCCTGTATTTGTCCAGCTGAGAGCTGAGAGCTGATGATTGAGGATCTTGGAGACGGGTGAAGAGCACGCTAACGGTATTGGAGATAGGTGGGGGGTGCTCGACCAAATGTCATTTGAAACCTCGTCCAATTACCAATGAGCTGAAAAAAAATTCAAAATGGCGGAAAAAACATGGCCGCCATACAAATTTTGTTGGTCTCTATCTCGGAGGGTATGACAGTTGGAAAAGTGGTTTCATAGCAAAAGATGATCGAAATGGGGATATCTATTTAGTGACAAGAAAAAAATTCAAAATGGCGGAATTTCTTTTTTCATTGTATGGCAATTGGGTACCTGCCCACTAATTTTTGCTAAATCCGAGTATGAGCGACCACGTAAATTGCTACAAGCAGTTACGCGGTCCGCTTTAGCGGGCCGCGCCCCCACGCGAAAAACTAGTTATTATTATATTTATACTATATATAGCTCGATTACCACTCACTCACTCACTCACTCACTGACTGACTCATTGACATAATTGTTCTCCCAGAAGGAGTCTGAAAACGATATAATGATGTATGGGGGATGTGTTCGGGTGCGGGATTCGAGTAGGGAAAAATTATGACATTTCAGAAAAACAAGATGGCGGCCGACGTGATTTCTGTAACTTTTTTGTTTTCCGACCGATTTCGTTTAAACTCGCAACGATTGTAGATATAAGTAAACGATTAATAGAGAAAATGGAAAATTTTGGAAAAACAAGATGGCGGCCTTTGGATTGGATTTGGAAAAACAAGATCAAAAACTACTACTATAGGCAAATAAAAGAAAGTATATTTATTTATCATAATCATCATCCTCGCAATAGCGGTGGAATAGGTATACCTACCACCTGTATAATAGGTAGTCCGTTTTGTCTTTGTTTGTCAACACTAATTTGACATTCGAAGGAAAAAGAACAAACAGAGTATAACTATTTCACAGCTATTTCACATTTATGAATAAGGGGGTTAGTATAATACTGCGATATAGTTCATGTTTTCAAAAGAATTTTTCCCTAATTTCTTCCGAAAATTCATACAGTTGGCAATACCTGACCAACGCAACGCAAACGTCGAAAACAAAGTTTTAATTTTGTATCAAATGCATACAACGAAGAGCGGCAACATCGCTTGCTGTCTTATTTTATCAGCGAACTGGCAACGCAGCATTTACTTACACGCAATCCAGCTGATTCGCCATCTATTAGCATTTTCATAACTGCAACTATTGCCAAAGCAACGTCATCTATCGGGGTTCGATCAAACTGTTCCGTAGCAGCAGCGCCTCCTATTTTTAAACTTATTATCTGCTATGAAGCTACTCGCAGTAACAGCGCCATTATTTCCAGTTTTATCCGTCGGGTGGCCCACCCGAAGAAATTAAGCTTGTCGCATTTCTTTCTTCGTGATGGGGTATCTGTACTAGTATAGTATTATATTATCTGTGGTATAACTAATAAGTATGTTTCTACAAAATAATAGTTGGATAAAGAAGTTCGCGGATTGGAGGTTCTGGGTTTAATTCCCGACCCGCACCAATTTTTATTTTTTTTGAACTCTATACATGGGTATAATTTCTAAGTTAGCTCAGTTCTGGTCTCGTGGGAGGCTTCGGCCAAGACTGGTTACCACCCTTCCACCAAGCGATTTAGTGTTCCGGTACGATGCTGTGGAGCAACCGTTAAGGATTATAATATAACGGTTATGTCAGATTGCAGTCAAGTAACCAATGATGAAAGATGTAAAGTGACTTAGTAAGTTAAAAAAAAGTTTTGTCTCTTTGCATTCAAGCTGAGATTACCACCAACAAAAAACAAAAATAAAATACTCACAACAGCAAACCATAAACAACACATTTTTTCACACATCACACTTATTGTATTTTAATTATATTATCATTGTTAAAACACACAAATCAGTCACCATAATACAATTTAAACTTTTTTCTGATAATCGTGCATTTTTTAAATCACAATTTTTTCGCGGTATAATTTCGTATCACACATCTTATATTCATTTTTCTAGATGAAACACGAGGCACAAGTGCATTCGAATCATAAATATTTTATTTAAAAAATTAAACTAGGCCGCGTCCTTTTAAAAAAAAATATTGCTGCGGTTCTGTTTTTAAAATTTAAAAAGTTAAAGTTCGTACGGAGCGGTGTATAGAAGAGCGTGGACTAGTGAGGGGAAAGTGCGGTCGATTTCTCCCTCACCGGCAAATCGACTGTCGTCAGTGCATCGCACGATTGCAACACTGCTTGTTACGTGTTCTTAGAGATCCGTGGTAGTTGGAACAATCCTATCTAATATTAAAAAAAAATCTCGTGTCACAGTGTTTGTTACAAACTTTGGTTACAAAACCTCTCCGAAACGGCTAGACCGATTTTTACAAAAAAATTTTTGTGTTTATTCGAAACTATTTTTCATACCCATAAGTGAAGTAATTTATGGAAAAACAACGCTTGCTGGGTCAACTATTCATTATATAAAAAATAAATTAAAAATGTGAATGTTTGTTACTCAATCAAACCACAATTACTGAGCCGATTTGGCTAAAATTTGTAATGAAAAATATAGGCGTTATGGGATTTTTACCAACAGAAATTTTCCAAAGCAATTTATAGCATTAGCTATACGTTACTATAGGTAGCAAAATTTAAAACGATGTGATAGAACTAGACTAGAGTTAAATATCGAAATTGGCAGTAATAATAAGCAAAGCTGGGAGAAATACCTAGTCAAATAATTCGTAGTATAATGATTACTCTCTGTTAATTTTTATAGTCACGCTTCGTGCAAAATTATAAAATGCACGGAATATGCAAAACTATAGTGTCTTTTATTAAAGTTTGACTGAAAAATCTTAAAAAACAATACTTCGTATTGTCACACTGTCAGAATAAAATCTTAGCATATAAGACAAATGCAAAAAAAAGATAAAAGTGCGGTCTGCCTTTAGCGGATCAAAAAAAGCTAGATGTTTATTCCTTCATGGGCATTTCATGGGCCTAACTTACTGATACTTCAAACCACCGAATCTGTAATATGTCGAACTCTACCTTCACGCTCGGAAAGCAGTTTTCCCAGTGACAAGAAATGAACATCGGCAGTTGTTATTAAAGTTAAATAAAATAGGTCCATAATTATGATGCAGGTCTCATGAACAGACGGTAGCGAATCCCTTTGCTTTCACAGCTAAAATAAAATATGTACGGAACTTTTACAAATATTTTATTTGCACACTTAACCAAAGTATTGTCCTTTGCGTCTTCTAAAATTATGGGTAGCCTAGCTGTTACCCACGGTTCTACTCGCGTTAATTTCGACTTTCCACAAATCCTGTGGAAAACTCATCTTTCCGGAATAAATAGTAGCCTAGGTTTTATACTATTTTCATCCTAAATAATTAAAGTCGGTTCGGTAGTTTTGGAGTGACAGTGAAGGAGTAACAAACAGAAGACAAACACAAACTTTCGCCTTTGTAATAACATTAGGTAGGTACTGAGATTAAATTAATGCCAATTTATATTCCAAGTTTACAACACTACAGAGTTTTATTGTAAGTAGATAATTAAATGCTAGAGAAGATAATACTTCGCTGTTACTCAATTTCAATTTTCAGTAAATCAGGATAAGCGTAATTTACGCGAGTATTTTTGCGCAATTTGTTGGTAGCTCTTACGATATGGCGTAAATTATTTACGAGGTTTTGTAAACATGTAATTACATGTTTACAGCAACTGCAATTGCAAATGAGACTATATCCTTTGAGAACATCAGATTTTTTATTCAGTAGCAGGACAGATTAATTTGTTTTGCTATAAATTATAATCCACTACTTGAAAAGAATTTGTAAGGTCTAATATGCAGGAACACAACTCACATAAAAAACCACACACAATTCTTCCTACACTTTCTTCGATTCACGTTTCGTCCCAACTCCGGGACATCCTCAGGAGACTCGACAATCTCGCATTGTGAAGTCAACATCTCCTTATTTACAGATTCTATAGCAAAACAAAATAATCTGTCCTGCTAATTTAGGATTTCCGCAAAACAACACGGTCTACTTTCATTCAATATTTTTAATAAGTACCTAGTTAGTACTTAGTAGGTATCACTCATCACTACACTGAAGTACGCAATTATATGCCTCCCAAGTCCCACTTTGGAAGGAAAATAACCTATTCATTATAATATAAAAAGAAGGATCTCTCGAGTAAATTAAAGTTTGACGAACCTTTAATTAAATCGCTAAAGGTCAAGGTACACAGGTCATCCGGAAATATGCCCAGATGCATTCAGCTTTTAGTAGGTACCTATAGGTCAGGGTAATGGCACCAGTAGTGAGTCTTAAGGAATAGCGTTCGTATGAAATTTAAGACATTATACTATATTTGTATATTTGATAGATTATGCGTCTGCTTATTCCTGAATCAAGATTAAAATAATTTATTGCTGCAAGTATAAGTTAGACTGAGAGCAATCCCAGTCCTTTTTAACGCTATCGGCTGACAAGCTCGTACGTATTATTTTTTTACTCTATACAAGTTAGTACTTGACTGCGATCTCACCTGATGATGCAGTGATGATGCAGCCTAAGATGTTATCGTACTAACTTGGAAGGGTAAGTAAATTTACCCCAACGGTTTCTACAAGCATCGCATTGGGACGCTAAATCGCTTGGCGGTGCGTCTATGCTAGTAGGGTGGTAACTAGCCACGGTCAAAGCCTCCCACCAGACCAAACCTGAGCCAATTTTGAAATTATAAAATTCCAAAGTGGCCCGTGGCGGGAATCGAACCCGCGACCTCCCACTCGAATCCGAGCGCGCCGCCACTGCGCCAGGGAGGTCCTACGTATTTTGTTTAAATTGTGATTGTGTTATATTGGGTGATTTAAATGTCACTCAAGTTATTTTATAAAAAAGTTCAAGAGTTTTTATAATAAAAAAAATGCAACAGTTTTTTATTTTCCTCTATGTTAGCTATTATACATGAAGATGAACTTACGGTTAGAGTTATAAGGCTGACTACTGGTACCTTTACCCTACCTACCGATCTTCCAAGCAGTAAATAACAACTTATTAATGGATATATTTTATTACCCGATAACGAAACAAAGGAAAGTTCATGACTTTGTGAACACTATCACACTAATTGTACTATACTACACTGGCACTAGTTGGATAATATGCTCGTATAGCTCAGTGGTAAGAGCACCCAGCCGCGAGAGATGGGGAGACGCGGGTTCAAATCCCGCTGCGAGTGAAAAATTTTGATTCGTATTTAAATTTATAGGAATTATTTCCTAAGTGTGTAAAACACTAATCAAAAAGATAATTAGTTAAAAACGGCAATGTGTCATCTCTCGTTCGAAGCTTGCTTCATATGAAATTATGAGCCTTCGAAATTAATTTGAAACTGTTACGTTTCACTAATAGATGACGCTAGTCCTGCCTAAAGGACCTAATAGTACGAATCGAAATTTCACCGCAGTTGGATATGCTCGTATAGCTCAGTGGTAAGAGCACCCAGCCGCGAGAGATGGGGAGACGCGGGTTCAAATCCCGCTGCGAGTGAAAAATTTTGATTCGTATTTAAATTTATAGGAATTATTTCCTAAGTGTGTAAAACACTAATCCTTATCCTTATCCTTATCCTTACTAATATTATAAATGGGAAAGTGAGTTTGTTTGTATGTTTGTTCCGCTTTCACGCCGTAACTACTGAACCGATTGCTTTGAAATTTTGCAGACGTAAAGTTAGAAGTCCGGATTAAATAATAGGGTACTTTTTATCCCGGGAAAATCCATAGTTCCCGTGGGATATTCAAAAACCTTAATTTTTACAGCAATCTATAGCTACATCTATAGGTAGATAGCTAAAGCAAACTTCTTTGAAAGTAGGTATAAGGTTGAAATATTGAATGGGAACGGGAAATTCATGTTTCCCTCAGGATGTTAAAAGCGAATTCGACACAGGCAGGGCGGTGGGCAAAAGCTAATGATACTACAGATCTGATATTACTACTACCTACTGATCACTACAGATGTGAAAATAGGCACCATATAGATTCTGAACTTAGCACTGTACGCTTTTAACAATGTGTGTTTTAGTTGAAAAATGGGATATGGGATTATAATGCTATAAATGTGAAAATGGGTACCTAAATAGGTTTTGAACTTATCACTGTTTCGCTATGTGATTTTGGGTTAGTAATAATGTAACTGTAATATTTAATACCTATACTATATATAAATTCTGACTTACCATTGTTTCACTATAAGCTTTTTTGTTTTAGTTGAGATAGATGAGTTTAGATAAGTCAATAATATACAACAGGTTAATAATATTATGACTGTGAAAACGGGTACCTATATGACATAGGTTTTAAACTAATAACTGTTTTGCTATTGAAAATTTTCGTTTTAGTTAAGCTAATATGGGAATAATAGGGATATGGGAAAGTATAACGATAAGTGTGAAAATGGGTACATCGCTTCTGAAATTGCAAGAACTCCAGGTTAGGTTAGGTTAGGATAGGTTTGTATGCAGCGTTGCGGAAGAATATATCAGAAAAACGACGTTTTACTTAATACTAAAAAACTAAGCCAGTTATTAACAATTCGTTCTGAATATGTGTTTTAGATGAGCAATGTGATATGGGATAGTAATGCTGTAAATGTGAAAATGGGTAGATACCTATATAGATACTGAAATTAGAACTGTTTCGCTATTAACAATGCGTGTTTTAGTTGAGCAATAGAATATGTAACATTTATAATGCTATAAACGTGAATATGGGTGCCTAGCATTAGTCCTGAACACAATTTAATTATGCTACTTTTTATCCCAGTTAATCCTTGGCTCCCACGGTATTTGTAAAAGCCCGAAATTCACGCGAGCGAAGCCGCGAGCAAAAGTTAGTATAATGCTATAAACGTGAAAATGGGTGCCTAATATTGGTTCTGAACTAATTACTGTTTTGCTATTATGTGTTTTAGATGAGCAATGGGATATGGGATAGTAATGCTATAAATGTCAAAATGGGTACCTACATAGGTTTGCAAATTGGAAGAGCTCCAGGTTAGGTTAGGTAAGGTTAGATTAGTATGCAGCGTTGCGGCAGAATATTACCGAAAAACGACATTTTATCTAATTTCTAAGGACCGATTTTTCAATCGCCAGATAGACTACCTGAGAAATGAATTTGAAAGATTGCCATACAAAATCTGTTAAAACGTCATATTTATTCCTTAGTAAACGTTTATCTGGCGATTGAAACATCGGCCCTAAAAAACTAAACTAGGTATCAAAAATTCGTTCTGCGGTTTTTTGGATATTATTATCACCACACATTAAAACAAAAATTACAATTACATCTATTATAGTTTTCGATAAAAATTTGAAAAATGTAGATGTTGGAGCAGTTTTTGGGAGAACAATCATATTCCTGCTTCAGAGCGAATTTGTACTAAAGGCCCAAAATAAATTTGAAAGTATTTATAGTTTTTAAACTGCAGGTCACTGAAAACTAACGCTTACGCCGCTAACAATGTGTGTTTTAGTTGAGCCCCGTAGTTGAACCTATACTGATTAAGGACGGAAGCGGGAAGAGCAGTAAAACTACCAAGCCGATGTTTGTTTTAGTTGTTGTAGTAGTTGACTGTTTATCTATCGCGTATGCTACTTTTTATCCCAGAAAATCCTTGGCTCCTACGGTATTTGTAAAAACCCTGAAATTCACGCGGGCGAAGCCGCGGGTAAAAGCTAGTCAAAAAGATAACTATCACACTAATATTATAATCGTGAAAGTCTGTATGTGTGTATTTTTGTTACTCCTTCGCCCCGTAACTACTGACAGATTTGGCTGCAATTAGGTTACAAGTTTACAACCTGGATCAACACATTTTTTAGAGGCATTTATCCCGAAAAAATACATGGTTCTTACGGGATTAGTGAAAATCCGAAATTCACCTACCCATAGATAATATTACGTTTACATTATTTTTGGATCATTCTTTATTTTATTACAGTCGAATAAAGTCAGAGTAAGTGAAAACTGGGAAAGCGATTCCTTTTCGAACTGGGAAACTCTATTATTGAGAGTATTTGCCAGGTTCCGTCATTTTGCCCTCCTAACTGAAACATAGATTAGTGAGAAACCTCTACAAGAGAAAAAAAGAGATCTCGGTCCCTTGAGAATTGAGATCTCACTCAACCAGACTGTAATTAGGTTTGGCGTCCAGTTGATTTTATTCATTTATTCATTTATTCATTTATTCGGTTACAATGTCCATTATTTGTAAGATGTCAACATAGTTATAAGTTACATGTCAATAATTTATAAATACAAACAACGGAACCCTGTAAGGGCGCTGTAACCAGAGAGGCGGACCTATTGTGGCGAATATATTAGTTAGCTAGTTCCATTTTTGGTTCAAAAATTCGTTAATATGATAAAACGCATTTTTTTGCAGGAATTCTTTTAAATTGTTTATGAATTTATTTGTATTTTGCTCTGCTTTTAATTTTTCTGGGAGCCCATTATAGACTTTAGTACACATGGGGTTTGGACCGGTACTGTGAATAGTTAAATTTGATTTAGGCTGAACTAAATTATATTTTCGCTCACGTCGTAATTTATCTGATCGTGGCATGTCTTGTAGTTTTTTAAAAAGTTCTGGATATTTCCTAACAAATTTGCATGATTCTAATATGTATATGCTTGGCAGAGTCAGGATTTTTGATGTTTTAAAGTGTGGTGCGCAGCTTTGCCTGTTTTTTAGGTTATAAATAATCCTTACGCATTTCTTTTGTTGCACAAAAAGTTGATGTGCCTCTGTGCTGTTACCCCACAATATGACCCCATAACTCAGCCATGCATTCGCATACGCAAAATAGGCTAACAGTGCCGCTTCCGTGTCGGTGGATTTTTTTAGTTCTCTCAACGCATATGTGAACCGCGATAATTTTGTTTTTATTTTTTGGATGTGTGTTTTCCAGTTTAAGTGGCAGTCGATGTCTATTCCGAGCAAACTAAATGATTCGACACATTCTAGTGTGTAATTGTCAAATGCAAAGTTTATGTTTAATGGTAATTTTTGATATGGCCTAAATTGCATTAATTTCGTTTTTTGAAAATTTATTTCTAAATTATGCTCACTCAGCCAACCATTGACACTAGTGAGGATTTCTTTTAGTTTAAGATCTAAACCGTCGGCGCTCTTACATGTTGTTTGGATGGAAATATCATCTGCAAACAACACGCAAGGGTCCTGCAGTATTTTTGGAAGATCATTAATATAAACCAGGAATAGGAGACATCCGAGCACGCTGCCTTGCGGTATCGAATTATTAATGTATTCAACATCTGACCGAATATTTTTAATTTCGCCCGATTTATAGTTGTAGTGTGTGATTTCCACGTATTGTCTTCGGTTGCTTAGGTATGACTCGAACCACTTATGTGCGAAACCACGAATCCCCACGTCGTACAGTTTATTTAAAAGTATGTTATAAATTACTTTATCATATGCTTTAGTCATGTCTAACAATATACCTATCGCGTATTCTCTGTTATTTAGTGTGTTCAGTACTTTGTTAATGTATTTGTATGTAGCGAGTATGGTTGATCTATTTTTCCTAAAGCCATTTTGGCAGTCATCGAAAATGTTATATTTTTCGCAAAAACCGTACACTCGATTACACATAGCTTTCTCAAATATTTTAGATATTGAAGGTAGCAGGGCGATAGGGCGGTAGTTGCTTGGGTCTGTTTTTTTATTTTTCTTATGGATAGGTTTAATTAATGAAGTTTTAAGTGCGTCAGGAAATACGCCTTCAGAAAAGGATTGATTAATTAATTTAGTCAGAGGTTCCGTAAGTTCGTCAGCGCATTTTCTTAATAGGGAGGGTGGTAGCTCATCTACGCCATAGCTGTTTTTATTCTTTAGAGTCCGCAGGAGACTTCTTACTTCCCGCGCGTCTACCGGCCGCAGGAACATGGTGTTCGGCGTCGGGTGGAGCACTGGGCGGCCGCGTAGGAGCGGCCGGCCGTCCCTACTATCTAGTCGACCTACCGATGCAAAAAACTCGTTGAACGTGTTTGCAACTAGCGTTGGATTAGACGTTAGATTGTTGTGGATCAATAGTTCAATATTGTTATATAGTTTGGTTGTTTTTTTATTGGTTCGTTCTTTAATTATGTTCCAAGTGCATTTCATTATATTATTCGATTTTTTTATACGTTTGCTATCTTGGAGTTTTTTAGATGTGTTAACTAATATTTTAAGAGTTTGATTGTTCCGAGACCTTCGAAGATAGGTGACAGAATTTCGAGGTTCCCATTAATTTTTAAGTGCATGTAGTTTAAAGTCGTAAACCTTTTTAGGGTTCCGTAGCCGAATGGCAAAAAACGGAACCCTTATAGATTCGTCATGTCTGTCTGTCCGTCTGTCCGTCTGTCCGTCTGTCCGTCTGTCCGTCTGTCCGTCTGTCCGTCCGTATGTCACAGCGACTTTTTTCCGAAACTATAAGAGCTATACTGTTGAAACTTGGTAAGTAGATGTATTCTGTGAACCGCATTAAGGTTTTTACACAAAATTAAAAAAAAAAGTAATAAATTTTGGGGGTAGTAAATAATGTAGAGAAGTAATAAATACTTAGAACTGAAACTCAAAAATTTTTTTTCATCAAACCCATATGTGTGGGCTATCTATGGATAGGTCTTCAAAAATGATACTAAGGTTTCTAATATCATTTTTTTCTAAAATGAATAGCTTGCGCGAGAGACACTTCCAAAGTGGTAAAATGTGTGTCCCCCCCCCCCCCCCTGTAACTTCTAAAATAAGAGTATGATAAAACTAAAAAAAATACATGATGTACATTACCATGCAAACTTCCACCGAAAATTGGTTTGAACGAGATCTAATAAGTAGTTTTTTGATATTTACAATAAAACCTTTAAAAACAAATTTAGTTTTGCGGTTCGATAAGAAAAGTGGTTTTTATGGTTTTATTCCTCCGGTTGTAGTACGGTTGTAGTCCGACTCGCACTTGACAGGTTTTTTTAATTAATTAGGTATGAAGCGAACGAAATCACGGAGAAAAGTGAATGTTTTGCAGCAAACGGTCCACAGATAATGAAAGCCTGACTGTTACTAAGGACTTTCCAGATTCCAATCCTTATTAAGGTCAATATCCTCACAAGGTCTTAGAAGCTAGCATAACGTAACATAAGAAGCTCGAAACATAAGTTAGCATAATATTTTATTCGAGGACAGTTATCCATGTCAAGGATATACGAAATAGTCTGATGAACGCTGGTCTAAACAAGTGGAAAATTAAAAAAATTTAAAACACCCACGACTTTTGCGGACTTGTAATTGAAAAATATTGTTTTTTGAGCTCCGACGGATTTTCTTGGATTTGTTATTTATACTGATAGGTTCTTAGTAAAGAAAGATCTAGCATTCCGGGTGGTCGTGGATTGCCAGCCATCCAGGTGGAATAGGGGCAACCCTCCACCACCCATGGCCCAATCAACCTCGCGGTTATGGGGGCCGAAACGCGGGAGGGCGCCCGTTCGGTACTTGCTCTTGGCGTGTTCCCGGGGCGCCTTCTTGACTCCCTACAAGTTGTTTCCTCTCGCTCCTTGTCTTTATGAACTCACTCTCCCCATTCTGGGGCAGGACGACACAAAACACGGACTCGCCGCGCAGTGGCGGGGCAAGACCTAAATTTGATGTGGGCAAGATACATTTTGCGAGGCCCTCTGAGATGGATGTGGCAAGAAAACGAATTTAATAATATTTTTTTTGATACCTTGCTTTGGCAGGTACCTTAGCGCAGAACAATTGCTCTTTCCGGTCTTATAGTCTGGTCAAATTAGACCAAAAAATAAGAGTAAGGTTACATAAATTCCCACCAAGCTGAAAATCGGTAAGATTGTTTAAAATATTATTAAAAACAAAATTTGAAAGCTCCCCATCTTTCCCCTGTAAGGAAAAAAAATATTCAAGGTCAAAGGTAAAGAAAATGAGTTTTTCGCGATTTTCAGCAAAACGGTAAGTTTTATCATAAAAATACCTCAGAAAAAATTGTAGATCATAAAATTACCTACGAAAAATTACTAATATTTTTTTATCTACGAGCCACCGTTTTTGAGATATATACGATTCAAAATGTTGTAAAAGTTGTAATCGTCATAATATGCACACGTTTCCTCGGCACCCATGAGGTAGTGTACTTAGCGCGTTTTTAGGGTTCCGTAGCCGAATGGCAAAAAACGGAACCCTTATAAATTCGTCATGTCTGTCTGTCCGTCTGTCCGTCTGTCCGTCTGTCCGTCTGTCCGTCTGTCCGTCCGTATGTCACAGGCACTTTTTTCCGAAACTATAAGAGCTATACTGTTGAAACTTGGTAAGTAGATGTATTATGTGAACCGCATTAAGGTTTTCATACAAAATTTTAAAAAAAGTAAAAAATTTATTTATACTTTTTTTTCTACGAGCCACCGTTTTTGAGATATAATGATTCAAAAAGTTGTTAAAGTTGTAATCGTCATAATATGCACACGTTTCCTCGCCACCGCCGGAAAAACCACGTTTCGCGCCGGAAAAACTGCTGAACTCGATTTTTTGCAACTGCAAGAAGGGATGCAGTGCTAAATGTGGTTGCAAAAAAGTCGGACTGTTCCGTTCTCCGGCATGTACACATTGTCAAGGCCGGTTGTGCTCTAATATTGAATCACCAACAGTAGAGGATCCGTTTGATTCCAACCAGGCAACATGCGATACATCGCTATTAACGCAGTTTACATGCACTCAGGATGAAGATGAAGCAGAACAAGAACAAGACGAACAAGAACAAGAAGATCAAGAAGAAGAATTTGAAACTTGAACGACTCGGACGATTAAATTTCACTACTTTTTTTTTTAACTTCAATTGCTTTTATCTTTTCAATCTCTGGTAATATCCATTATTTTTCAATAGTTTTAAATTAAACAGGATCAAAACTGACCCGTGGAATAGGAATACTGGGGAAACCACGTTAAAAAAAACCTGTCAAGTGCGAGTCGGACTCGCGCACTGAGGGTTCCGTACTACAACCAGGAATAAAACCATAAAAACCACTTTTCTTATCGAACCGCAAAACTAACTATGTTTTTAGAGGTTTAATGTAAATATCAAAAAAACTACTTATTAGATCTCGTTCAAACCAATTATCGGTGGAAGTTTGCATGGTAATCTACATCATATATTTTTTTTAGTTTTATCATACTCTTATTTTAGAAGTTACAGGGGGGGGGACACACATTTTACCACTTTGGAAGTGTCTCTCGCGCAAGCTATTCATTTTAGAAAAAAATGATATTAGAAACCTTAGTATCATTTTTGAAGACCTATCCATAGATACCCCACACATATGGGTTTGATGAAAAAAAAATTTTTGAGTTTCAGTTCTAAGTATGGGGCACCCCCAAAATTTATTACTTTTTTTAAAATTTTGTATGAAAACCTTAATGCGGTTCACATAATACATCTACTTACCAAGTTTCAACAGTATAGCTCTTATAGTTTCGGAAAAAAGTGCCTGTGACATACGGACGGACAGACGGACAGACGGACAGACGGACAGACGGACAGACGGACAGACAGACATGACGAATTTATAAGGGTTCCGTTTTTTGCCATTCGGCTACGGAACCCTAAAAACGCGCTAAGTACACTACCTCATGGGTGCCGAGGAAACGTGTGCATATTATGACGATTACAACTTTTACAACATTTTGAATCGTATATATCTCAAAAACGGTGGCTCGTAGATAAAAAAATATTAGTAATTTTTCGTAGGTAATTTTATGATCTACAATTTTTGTCTGAGGTATTTTTACGATAAAACTTACCGTTTTGCTGCCACGCCTACGCCGCCTTTGTGACGCCGCGCCGTCGCTGTCCACAGCATAAATTCTCTGTGTGCGCGAACTCCCGCTGCTTTCCGAAGTTGGCCGCCGAACCCACGAGATCCTGATAATAAACTGGGCCAGAAACTTCGCGAACGATCCCGTCCAGCAGCAAGCACCGGAGGTCCTCGTATAAGGAGCACTCCCACAAGACATGGTGGAATGGATAGAACAAGTTTCTACGCCGGAGAAAGTGGAAGGAGGAGTCTCTGGTGGTGCAGGTTACAGCAACCTTGGCAAAACTTTGCTGGTCATATCACGTCAGAACGTTGCGTTAGTATGCGTCGTGGCTTCGGAGTGACAAATCATATTTATGCAACTTGGTCACCTGTGTTGACATAACCAACATACTAAACAAACAACAGTTCGGAATTACTGCCTTTCTAATGTTTCTAACTTAAAGTAGCTGTAAAGATGCAGTACACGCTTGGGAGTTTTTGATCAGTGGCTGAACCGATTTTTACGAAATTCTAACGCAGTCTTTTGGTACACATACCTACCTATTACCTACGTATATATTTTAATGACACAATGAGTTATTTACGACTTTACATAGGGTGAAAAACTTGTCGTCTAACGGTTGGAATGACAGAAGCAAGTAAGCCAGGTTTTTGTGCCAGCCGAAATTTTATGTTTCATGCCAACCAAATCTTAGCATGCAACATAAAATCCTCGTACCTACTAATAAAATCTGTTGTGCGCTTGTGGTCAAATGTAAGACAGAGATATACGGGTTTAAACTCCGCAGATTACGAAATTTTCTAGTAAGTAAGTATTCTATTATGGCGATGCGTTTACGCGTGAATCGCGTGTCGCTCCATACAAGAAAGGAATTCCGTTCCCGCTGACGCAATTTTGCGCGGAAAATGGTATTACAAAAAAAATTATCTATACTTATAATAAATCTGTAACAGGTCAAATTCTGTACGTTAAAGATATTTTGAAATTTTTTTTCGAGGGCACTCTAAAATCGGTTCTGAACCCAAAACTGTATTTTTTTTCATTTTTGTCTGTCTGTCTGTCTGTCTGTCTTTCTGTATCACGGCCGCGCATCACGCCGAAACTACTGAATGAATTCCAATGAAACTTGGTATGACTTGAGTTCATACTACGAGGAAGGACAGAGGATACTTTTTATCCCGAAATTCAGCATGGTTCCCTTAGGAGAGGGGATAAAAGTTAAAATGTATATTGAGTTGTAAATCATTAACGCGTGGTCCGATTTCATTCATTCTTTTTTTGTTAGAAAGGGGATACATTAAAGATTGTTCTGTAAATATTTCAAAGTCATCGGTTTTGTAGTTCAGAAAAAATAGACATAATAACCCTCAGTATTTGTCCAAATAGCTTGAAACACGGAATATGCAGAAAACTTTGAACGTACGGCTCATCTTAAGCTGGCGTACCCTGTTGTGAAAATTAGACCCTTCCAAAGAAATGCCAAATGATCATTATCGGACGGACGGTACGGACGTCCAAAATAAGTGATGCTGAAGGGTTAATATTCCCCACAAAGCAAACAAAGCTTTTTTTTTATAGTTAAAGCTACCAAACGAGCGGGCTGGTCAACTGATGTTAAGCAATCACCGTCGCCCATGGACACCAGAGGAGTTGCAAATGCGTTGCTGGCTCTTAAGGAGTTTGTTGATCCGCCCCTTGAATAACCCTATGTTATAGCTTTGAGGAAACACTGCTGCTGGTAGTTGGTTCCATAGTTTGCACGTGCGCGAGAAGAAGGAATACCGGGTAGTCGTGGATTGCCAGCCATCTAGGTGGTATGGATGGAACATGTTTCTACGCCTAAGTGTCCGTACAGAGAAAGTGGAAGGAGGAATAACCTCAAACAGCTCCTCAGAGCACTCCCCATTGAACAATCGATAGAACACACATAGGGAGCTTACGTCCCTACTGTTATCGCCACCTATAACACCTCATTCAATGAAAAGACAAGTAGTGGATGATTACTATTTAAACTAGAATATGAAGAAAGAATGGAACAGGAGAAACAATAGAGGTTTATTGGCTCATGTCAGAGGGAGTTGGGCGGTGGATATTTGGAAAATATGTATTAATTCAATATAATCCTAATAAAGTTTAGATAGATTGTGGAGTAAGAGAATAAAAGAATAGGCAGTGTACATTAAGTTTGTAATCATATTATTCCTTATAGATAGATGTATTGTGTAAATGGTAAGGTTACGCATATTAAGTATGACTGAGGGAATTGTCTCTCATACTACGGTGTTATAAAGATTCCAGTTTGTTAGAAAGACTGGGATCGTCAACAAGTCTAACTAAAAGAAATGCGTGTTAGTTACACTATTTATAACTCGAGAACGGCTTTACCGATATGGCTGAAAATTGGTGAGGAGGTAGCTTAGAGCCAGGAGACTGCTATAGGATACATTTGATGTCCCTAAAAGCAGAGGAACGATTTCCCTGGCCGATTTAATTTTCCCATACAAATACCTAAGGTCGTACCGCTGTATGATGGAATCAAACGAATCGTACATCAAATGAAAGAGCGTAAAAAAAACCTGTCAAGTGCGAGTCCGACTCGCGCACTGAGGGTTCCGTACTACAACCGGAGGAATAAAACCATAAAAACCACTTTTCTTATCGAACCGCAAAACTAACTTTGTTTTTAGAGGTTTTATTGTAAATATCAAAAAACTACTCATTACATCTCGTTCAAACCAATTTTCGGTGGAAGTTTGCATGGTAATGTACATCATGTATTTTTTTTAGTTTTATCATACTCTTATTTTAGAAGTTACAGGGGGGGGGGGACACACATTTTACCACTTTGGAAGTGTCTCTCGCGCAAGCTATTCATTTAAAAAAAAAAAAGATATTAGAAACCTTAGTATCATTTTTGAAGACCTATCCATAGATACCCCACACATATGGGTTTGATGAAAAAAAAATTTTTGAGTTTCAGTTCTAAGTATGGGGCACCCCCAAAATTTATTACTTTTTTTTTAATTTTGTGTGAAAACCTTAATGCGGTTCACAGAATACATTTACTTACCAAGTTTCAACAGTATAGCTCTTATAGTTTCGGAAAAAAGTGGCTGTGACATACGGACGGACAGACGGACAGACGGACAGACGGACAGACAGACATGACGAATCTATAAGGGTTCCGTTTTTTGCTATTCGGCTACGGAACCCTAAAAATACTCGATCCGAGTCGACGACTTATATGAGGAGAATTAGGATTATCGAGTGTTTTCAAAATAAAATTAATAAATTGATTTAATGGCGTTGCTAAGTAAACATTTCATTGCTGTCAATTTTTTTTCACGTTCAATCTGAGCGTTCAATTATACGTCAGGTTTTTCCATAGATTTACTGTAGTGTAAGGTCCGACCTCTTTGGTCTATTTAATTTATTAGCCCAAAGTTTATTTGATATGCAAATAACGTTATAAGATGCGATCAGTCCGATTGTAGGTTTCGGAGAAAATCGAAATATTAATATTATTGTCATAATGAATTGGGTCTTCGCAGAAAGCTTAATAACTGAGACATAATTAATAAGGCAAAACAACGTTTGCCGGGTCAGCTAGTAGTAAAATAAATATACAACTTATTAAAATAATAAATAACCAGTGACATTGAATATGAATTGAATTAAATTACTATAATTCAGAAATAACAAAATATCTTGGATTTTATCCTAAAATAATACGTTTAATTTATCGAAAAATGCTAAAAATGGCACTATTCGGTTTATAGTTTTTGAATGAAAATCTAGGAAAATCGTGTTTTTTTTTTTGAGACACTTTTTAGTAAATGTTATTAATTTTCTAAATATGTCATTGTTATAAGTTTGTGTTAAGAAACATGGCAAATATCTTACCGCTATTTTAGCAAACAGCCTATACAATAACAAATTTTAAAAACCCCCCGACACAAAAAATAAAATATAAAAAGTAACAAATAATATTTTAAACCTATTATAATAATTATTATCGTCACAATATAATATTAAGTTATAATTTAAGTTCAAATATTTTTTAATTCAAGCGTCGTCGCATCGTCGGGGGACCGTTAGAGAGATACTCCGGTAAATGAGTCCCCCAACGATGTAATTTTACTTTTATTTTGTCCTTTTTAAAGTAGGTAATAAGGTATTATATATAGGGAAGGTATTAATTGTGATAAGTAAGTAACTTAGTTACTAGGTATAATATTAGTTTTCATTTACTAAATTAAGTTTTACCTTCCTACTCGTAAGTTTAGGTTATTTTCATGTCATCTTTTTGTCAAATTAAAAGAATTTATGTCACGAATTAGCAATGCAATTCAGTTTAGGTCTAGTGTCGAGTCGCGATTAGAGTTGATGGTAGGCCCTCAGGACATGGTTACCTTACCATATACTTTCAATATCATTGAAGTAACACGGTACCAAATTTAGAATCGATAGGATATATGGAAGGTAGTCAGATCTCCTCATCAACTATAAAAGAGCTGATGATCTTCAAATGGCAAATCAGGTCATGATTACCTTACCATACGCTTTAAATATCATTGAAATAACACGGTACCAAGTTTCGAAACGATAGGATATATGGAAGGTAGTCAGATCCCCTCATCAACTATTAAAGAGCCGATCTTCTTCAAACGGTTGATCAGGTCATGATTACCTTACCATTCGCTTTAAATATCATTGAAATAACACGGTACCAAGTTTCGAAACGATAGGACATATGGAAGGTAGTCAGATCCCCTCATCAAATATTAAAGAGCTGATGGACAAAATTCTTGTCCCAAATCAGTGGTCCAGTAAATAAAACACTGGTATACTACTTCAAGTGGTATAATGTGCTATCAAAACACAACTATTGCATAAGTTGCTGGTGCGGTAACGTTGAACCGTTTGACATAGCTATCTTGGTATAGAACAATGTCACCGCGAGATAGAATCGATCAGCGCCATCTATCGGCATGAAAGTCAAACTTGAATTTAAACCAAGAATTATTGAATCTCAATTCAACATACCGCCCACCAAGAACGTTGTACACAATGTTCTTAACTAATAAACCGCCCACCATGACACATGAGGGGGTGCAATAAAATTAACGTACTTTTAACAAAAAAAAAACATAATTTAACATGAACTTATAATTTAACACGTTAATCAGTAATTGGCAAAACACACAACTTTGATGTTGGTCTTTTAATTATAGAACCATTACATTTTAGAGTGACAACTCGTGTAACGTTGTCTAGTCCAGGGTGTTTATCGATAATTTTCCCCATGAGCCAACGCGCTGGAGGCAAATTATCCTCTTTGACCAACACGATATCGCCAATTTTGGGCTCAGAAGTAACCCTTGCCCACTTGTATCGCTGCATACAATTGTTTAAATAGTCATTGGACCAATGACGCCAAAAAGTTTGCACCATTCTTTGCGCAACCTGCCATCGTTTCAGACTACTAAAAGTTGAAGTTTCATAATTTCGTTCAGGTACAATGACTAACGGGCCTCCAACTAAGAAATGTCCCGGGGTAAGAGGCGAGACATTTACATCGTTTGGTAGTAAATACAAAGGTCTGGAATTAAGACATCCCTTGTATGACTTGTTACCGCGGCCTTTCGAGACACGAATGTTGATCGGGCCGGCAGAATCAACACCGCTGTGCAAAAACGGTCTCGAAGGTTGAACTCTACTACTTGGTAACTGTTCCATTAACTGATTGTGTGCAGATGCTTTGTATCTGGTGCACACAACACATTTTCGAACGTAAGCCCTAACAAGATTCTTCGCGGAGCAAATCCAATATCTTGTACGCAAATGATGTAGCATTAGCGTCGGACCTCCGTGTAAGGTTTTTCGGTGAGCTTCATCGACGATCAAGTTGGTCAGATGACACTTCGCAGGTAAGATGATTGGATGCTTTTGGTCTTCTTCTATTTCTGCATGTTCTATTCTTCCGCTTACTCTCAAAATGCCATTTGTGTCCAAAAAGGGACACAATGGTTTTAGCTTGCTTTTATTATTTACGTATCCTGTCTTCTGTATATCACTTATCTCTTGCTCAAACTCGTCATGTTGACTCATTTTTATACAGGTATCCAAAGCTTCTCCGATTTCTTCAGCTGTCAGGTAAGTACTGAATTTTTTATTTTCTAATTTATTTTCTCTTATTTTCAGGAATCTTCGGCAGTACGCTATTACTCTGACCAGCTTCGTGAGTGAAGAATATTTGCTCCAAAATCTTTCTTCAGAAGGTTGAACGCAAGTCGTATGAACCTTGACCGCACGTTGCTCAACATTAGTTGATACAGACTTTGGCCTGGTGTACTCAATTTTCGTATTCTGTAACCAATCAGGTCCCTGCTTCCACATTACATTTTGTGCAAGCTCCGATGGCGTATCTCCGCGCGAAGCAATATCTGCGGGATTGTGGGCAGACTGAACGTGAGCCCACTGGGAATTTTCCATCTTTGGTAAGCTTTCGGATGTTCTATTCCCGACAAACTTAGTCCATTTGCTAGGATGACTACTGGTACAAGAAGGTTGACTCTCACGAAATGGAAGCCGAGCTACATATCGACCTGTGGAGTCTCTTGTAGTTGTCTTATTGTGAAATTCTTCACAAAGTTGTTCTTCTGTTGACAAAATTCTTTTGTCGTTGAACTCTACATTCTCAATTTCTGAAATTTTTTTGAGTAATCCATTATCACTAACTTGAGAATGCATACTAATAATTACATTATGATTGCAAACACTAGTGGATTGATCACCATCCCCAGTTAGCGGATGTGTTGGACCTGAAAGAATCCATCCTAAGGCTGTATTCTGAGCTGCAGGTACACCTTTAGGACCCTTAATCAATCCTTCGCGAATGATTTCACCATACACGTCTGCTCCGAGTAAAATATCAACTTTGGCTGGTGTGTGAAAATCTGGATCTGCCAAAACTACGGTTGACAAATCAGGCCAATTAAAGTTGGATATCTTTTCTGCGGGCAAAATACTCGTTATTGTGCTGAGCACAAAGGCATTCACTTGTATAGTGAATGTTGGATCCTGACGTGATTGGATATTTAACTTTACGAGATATTTAGAGGCCAGTGTACCGTTATCACCACCCAAACCGGAAATGGTGCTCTGAGTAGGTACCTTCTTTAAGCCAAGTAACTGCACTGCTGATTCCGTCAAAAAGGACGCCTGGGACCCTTGGTCTAACAGTGCTCTCATTACTAGAGCTTCACCGTTTCTCGTCTGTGCCTTGACGAGAGCTGTGGCCAGTAAAATCTGATTTGAAGCAGTTTTATTTGATAAATGAACAGCAACATTTGAAGTAGATTGTGTCTCTGGTAGCGATGCTTTAACAGCAGACACCGCTTTACTAACTTCAGCCTCAACTGATGTATGGTCAGTTGGCGCAGAGTTTGAGACTGATTTGGGAGGGTGCAACAAAGAATGGTGGTTTCCCTTACAAACGCGGCAACGATTAGGATTTTTACAAGAGACGATCCAATGGGATCCAAGGCAACGAAAACAACGACAACTGGACTTAACAAAGTTGTGACGAGATTCAAAACCTTCCTTACAAAACAATTTACAATTGCTTAACTTGTGATACATAGAGTCAGATACAACACCTTTACTCGTGCAAAATGGACATGGAATTTGAGTAACATTATTGCTTGAATTCGCATTATTAACATTAGTCTTATTGTTTACAACATGTAAAACACGCGGCTTATTTGAAATACCTTTGGCTACACTGGGTTGTTTGGAATCTAAAAATTCTAGAGATCTAAATCTCCCATGTAAAAATTCTTTAAATTGAACCAGTGTTGGTAGCTCGTCCAATGAACTAATTAGTGATTCCCATTTTAGGCGACTTTCAGTGGACAGCTTGGAACTTACTATATGTATTATTATCACGTCCCAAGACTCAATATCTATACCTAGATTTTTCAAGCCATTTAGACAGTCAACTGTTGTATCCAATAGGCCTTTAATGGACTTCGACGTTTCATTTGAATTTGATTGTTTCATTAATCGATTCAACAAACAAGTGGCCAAATGTTTTTTATTAGAATACCGATTTTGTAATGTGGCCCATGCTGATTCATAATTATCAGCCGAAACAACAACGTGCTTCAGCAGTTGAGCCGCCTCGCCATCAAGGTAACTCTTAAGGTATTGCATTTTTTGAACTGAATCTAATGAAGGGTTTGAATGAATTAACGACGTATAAAGATCTTTAAATGTAACCCATTCAGAGTAATCACCAGTAAATTTTTTAATTTCAATTTTCGGGAGTTTAATATTACAACTGCTGATGCGGTCCACCGAACCTGAAGGATTTGTAGAACCTGACGGGTTCGTAGAAATTGTTAATCTGGATAACGCATCTTTTAGGTCACATTTGTACATAATATAAATTTCTTCAGTGACAGAAAATATATCATCTGATAAATATTCATTGTCTGATGAATCTGAGTCAATTTGTACTATTTTTTGATGATGACTATAAAATGTTTGCCATAACTGCTCTAGGGACTCCAATCTGGTATTTACATAATTTACTGTTACTCGCTCTTTAGGAGACTTTTTGTAATTTATATAAGCCTTTTCAATTAACGATTTGGAGTTGTTTTGCAATTTTATTAATGGCTCCATTTTATTTAAAAACAATACAAAATTACTAGACAAACAAATAAAATATCAACCCAAAATATACGCAACGAAAACTATACAAGTTTATAATATTGTTACTAATAAATTATTCAATTCAAACGCAATACTAATTTAATTTAATCATTACAAGTTACAAGACAACTGTTGAAAATTTTCTAAGTCCTTATCAATTCGCAAAAATTTTACAAGTCCATATGAAATCGCAAAAATTTTACAAGTGTTTATAAAATCACAAAATTTTTACAAGTGTTTCAACTTCTTAACACTTATAAAAAATCGGGCATAGGTTCCCCGTCTCAACCATATTTCGCGAAAATTAGCCTATGTTAGTATTAAAGCTAAATTAGACTATGTTAATGTTACTCTAATTTGTGAAAGTCCAAACTATTTATCTTCAAACACTAAGTTAATCTTCTCTTTGGCTGAAGGCTCAAATTTGCAAATCAAATATTTGAATTTAAACACTCACTGTTTTGCGTCACTCACTGTGTTGTCGTCACCTCTCAACGTCACCCGTGACGTTGTTGCCAGCGCCGCCTCACTTCAACCAGGGGTTGCTAGCGCCGCCACTCGCTGGGGGGCTGCCACCGGGCCTCTCGCGCCAGTGCTGCCACCGCCGCCGCCTTGATGCACCAACTTTACCGGTATTTAACCGGTGCGCGTTTTAGTGACAAACCGCCACTACTTTCTACGCGATACAAACCGTCGCTAGAGGGCGTCACAGCCGCTCCGACTCGATAGGACCATGGACAAAATTCTTGTCCCAAATCAGTGGTCCAGTAAATAAAACACTGGTATACTACTTCAAGTGGTATAATGTGCTATCAAAACACAACTATTGCATAAGTTGCTGGTCCGGTAACGTTGAACCGTTTGACATAGCTATCTTGGTATAGAACAATGTCACCGCGAGATAGAATCGATCAGCGCCATCTATCGGCATGAAAGTCAAACTTGAATTTAAACCAAGAATTATTGAATCTCAATTCAACAGCTGATGATCTTTAAATGCCGAATCAGGACATAGTTACCTTACCATATACTTTCAATATCATTGAAGTAACACGGTACCAAATTTCGAATCGATAGGATATATGGAAGGTAGTCAGATCCCCTCATCAACTATTAAAGAGCTGATCTTCTTCAAACGGCAAATCAGGTCATGATTACCTTACCATACGCTTTAAATATCATTGAAATAACACGGTACCAAGTTTCGAAACGATAGGAAATATGGAAGGTAGTCAGATCCCCTCATCAAATATAAAAGAGCTGATGATCTTCAAGCGGCAAATCAGGTCATGGTTGCCTTACCATTTACTTTCAATGTCATTGAAGCTACACGGTACCAAATTTCGAATCGATCAGACATAAAGAAGTTAGTCAGATCCCCTCATCAACTAGAAAATAGCTGATAATCTTCAAACGGCTGAACAGATTTTCATGAGACATGGCTAAGAACACTCGGGGTAAAATTATCTATGACACAAAATAAACTTCATGAAAATCGGTCCATCCGTTTGGGAGCTACGATACCACAGACAGAAACACAGATACACAGATACACAGACACGTTAAACTTATAACACCCCTTTTGCGTCGGGGGTTAAAAACTGTTCTAGTGAGAAAGTTATACACATATTTTAAAATATTTTTGAGCCAAGTTCTAGATTATGAAATGCCAAATAATATGAATTCAATTATCTAATCTATAATTGAACACAACTATTTTATGTTCCTTCGGAAATCGTAAATTTTGACTCAAGCATAAAGCGCCTTTGATAATAAAGATTTTTCATTTTCATTTAAAGTTTACAAAAGGATATCCTAGTGTAAGAATACAAAACCTACCAACCTAAATATCAAACCGCAGTTTTTTATACTTAACTCTACGCGCACGAAGTAGGTACCTATACTTAGTTAAAAAAAAATCGTAACAGTTTGTGATTGTGGTCCGTATTGTTTTTTTGTTGAGTCAACGTTAAGTTCGGGTTTTTATGATAAAACTGAGCATAGCACTATTTACTAAAAACTGAACAAATAATAACCTCGTGTTGGTTGACCAAGTACCAAGAGTCGGTTGATTTTTTTTTATTTATTATCATTGATAGTTTGACTTCAATCCTGCCTGATGGAAAGCAATGATGAGGATTAGTAGTATAGGTAGGTACCATAACAAAATAACATGAAACTCAAAAAAGTTTCCGGGGAAACTTCGCCGGGAAAAATTGCGTCTCTAAAATATTAAAACTTAAAAAAAGCAATGATGAGTTCTAGGATGGAGCGCGCTTGCCTAAAAAATTCCTATTCACTTTTTTCTTGAAAACACCTAGATTGGTTGGGATCACTGAAGCGAGGAGGGTGTTCCACACCTTAGCGGTTCGTATCAGAAATGTGGAAGCAAAACGTTTCGTTCTAGTGTGTTAGATATCAACCACAAGAATGTCACTTTTCTCGCGGTCTTGCGGTTCTATGGTGGAAAAGTGAAAGAGAGAGGGATTGCGGGGTGGTATTGCAGGAATCTAAAAACTTAACGCTTGGGACCCTCGTAAACTTCATTTTAATAGGTAGGTACCTATAGTTAGGAAAAATATTTGAATTTTATTTTATTAGATCAGGTAAGTTTAATATGATATACAGCCTTCATGTTTAGGTACCTATTATTTTAACAAAGGATCTCCAAATTAAAAGCCTCACGTTTCATTTAAATTGAATTTGACAAAAAACTATCAAAATATCAGTTTAAAGTATAAAGTAATTGGTTATTATTCATGATTTTTTAATAAATCTAATGGATATAGGTTTGAACCGGGAAGTAAGTAATAATATAAAATGCCTTATGGTAGTTGCATTTTATTGCAAACCTTATTTATGTTAGATACAGGCCAACTGCAAAGTTTATCGTATGTTCAAAATCGAACCTCTATAGAGTCTGACTTTGAGCCTCGAAGGGGTTAGGAATATTTATTATATTTATATATGTATCTAGGTAAACATTCCGATTTTTTTTAATTTAGCTCATCGCCTAATTGCGCCTATAGTGATGTCTAAAACAATGGATAAAGTAATATTGATAATATATATTTATCTTGTGAGATTATCATTTCATGTACATGCATTATATCTTTCAGCCTCTACCTTCTCTATTTTAGAGTGGATTCCCAAAAAATTTATTGGTTTATAAGTAGGTAGTTACTTAAATAAAAATAACAGTTTGTTGCAGAAAACAGCTATTGCTCCCGGTATAACATAGATCTTGCTGTTTCTTTTAAGTAGGTTCCTATACTTAGTCTAAATTGGGGTTTAGAGTAATCAACATAGTATATTGTTACACTTGTTTATTCATACGTTCCCACTATTGGTAAATGTTTGTGTGATGAGCATGAATGTTTTCCAGTGTCTGGGTGTTTTTCAATATATTATATTTATGTATGCATGTATATTTATCAGTTATCTAGTACCCATAACACAAGCTATTGCTTACTTTGGGGCTAGATTGAGATGTGTAAAATGTCTCGTTTATGTATTCATTTATTTATACCTACTCATGAACTCGATTACATATTATTATTCTGTGTAGTTTCTCTTTGTGGGCAGTTCTTTCTTAGCACAATTAGTTGACTTTGGCTGCAACATAGGCAGGTACATTATTCAATTATCATTTTGTACGTTTTATAACAGATCTTATATTTTATTGAGTTAGCTACTAGGTAAAGTTACGTAGGTAACCTGTCAACTTCAATGCTCATGATAAGTAAGTACACCTAATTTGTTTATCACAAGTTGTAAATAAAGAAATTATGCCTAGGAATATTATGTACAAGTATATTTCAAGGTGTTAATGGCTATGTAGAATATACCTATATATAATCACATTGATCACGACGTATGAGCTGTTGGGGAAATTTAAATATTTATTTGTACAAGTAACGAATGAATAGCACGAAACGACCCTAAGACTTATTTCAGTTCACGAATATGGAATAAGTTGATGGCACCAAGTGGCTCTATAATACATAATAATATATTATTACAATGGACGACGTGACGCCTGCAAAAGTAGGGATAGTGGAAGTGTACATTCTCAAATAAAAGTTATTGCTTTCAAAAATTTTCAGGCGTCTATTTTATTGTTTTTGAGTACAACCTATTTTGAATTATCATAATATTCTTATGAATAAATATTATATTTAAATAAATCGTATTACGTAAAAAACGTAAATACATTTCGTAATTTCTTTAAGACTCAAAAAGTTAAAAGTATGAGTAATTATTGTTTATGTTCGGTAAGATTTTTTGTTATGGCCACCCTTAAGCGACGTGGAGGAAAAAAAAAGAAAAATTATCTATTCGCCATCAAAATGGCGTCATCGAAGGAAACCTATTGTTTGTGTGGTCAACCATATAATATTGGACAATTTATGATAGAATGTGACTGCTGCCGCGAGTGGTTTCACGGGAGGTAAAGTGGAAAATGTTAAAGTTTTTCGGAAACAACCGTGTTGTGTGTGAGAAAAAATTAATTCAATCTGACATCAATCGGCACTTCGGCCATCATGTTAGAATGAAATGTTTTCATTATATTTTCTTTATTATATCACACTTTAACCTAATGTTTTGTGGTTAAATTCTCGCAATTAAAGTGCCCCAATATTTTAGAGCAGTTTAAAGTGGTGTCCCAGTTCTCTTAGTTGTTTATATTTACGGCCACTAATTCACTGACAAAGTGCGTGTTTCTGTGGTCAAATGTACTCTTCCATGTTGTGTTCATAATATCCGCAGTACTCAGATCATTATTACTGCTTAAAATCCATTTACTAGTTGCTAGAACTTGAATCTTGCTCACAGTTTTCACATGTCGAATTTTTTTGTTATGTACCTCACCAAAACAAATAGACTTGCTCTGAAAATAAGCTCTGAAAATAATTGTTTATTTTTTTCAGCTGTGTTGATGTAAAAATATACCATTCCGACGATATTGATAAATACCATTGCCCAAAATGTGCACAGACCTATGGACCCTCTGTATGTAAGTAACTGAACCATGTAATTATTGT
The DNA here is from genome assembly GCA_036785405.1 of Coenonympha arcania. NCBI lineage: Eukaryota > Metazoa > Arthropoda > Insecta > Lepidoptera > Nymphalidae > Coenonympha > Coenonympha arcania. The sequence goes on along the minus strand of CM072078.1, from coordinate 969,643 downwards.
TTTTGTTGTTCCTATACCTACAATATTATTATGCAATAGTCATAATAGTTTGTCATTATGTTCTATAAAAACCAACATTACCAGGTACTTAGTTGATATTTTTTGTCCTATAAACTCTTTAAGGTTATACAGTAGTTGTTGCCATCAGCTATGACTTATGTCTATAATAATACTAAAAAATTGGTCAAAAACAAGCAAAAAAATCACGTTTGTTGTATGGGAGCCTGCTTAAATATTTATTTTATTTGTATTTTTTAGTATTTGTTGTCATAGCGGCAACCGAAATACACCATCTGTGAAAATTTCAAGTATGTAGCTATCATGGTTTAAGAGATACAGCCTAGTGACAGATGGACGGACAACAAAGTCTCTGTAATAGGGTCAATTTTTTACCCTATGGGTACGGAACCCCAAAAATGATTTGGAATTATAAAGCCTTTTCAAGCCAGCTTGAAGGAGCTAAGTATTTTCCAAATTCTTTTTATGTGCAAGAGACACATTTTCTGTCTCTAAACTACTGTATTGATTTTAAAAATTTATTATACTTGTGAAATGTAGTGTACAGTCGCGGAATAAAAAGATTTGTCAATTTTCAAATTGATTTGTTTGCACTAGTAGATTGTTTTTGTATGTTGACATTATGGACACTTGGAATACTAGTGCAAGGGAAAATCGACACTAAGGTGGCGAACCTTTTCATACAGCGACTGTACATTTATCTTGGAAATAATTGGTCCCATTGGCTGCAAGTGACATCTTGAGGATACAGGTGCAGTTAGCCAAAGGTTGGTCACACAATTGGGTAAATAATATCAAGAGGCAGATATCATTGAAACATTGATGGTGATTTGTTTCAGTGAAAATCCCCACAAACAATCACCGTGCGGACAGATACGAGATTGGTGCGGAGACCCGGCCCTCACAAGCTGGAACCCCGGCTTGGGTGAGGGCTCTCGCAGCCCGGCCCCTTCGCCCGACCTCAGCATCATTGCAACGGATGAGGCCACAACACTTCACCGAGGAGTTTGTTAGAGATAATGGTAATTCACATGCCCATTGGAATGGTAAATGGCCAGTAGGAAGGTGATCAAAACAGTGTGTTGAAACCATCTTGACAATAAGCATGGAAATAATGACTGGTCAGGGGGTGCGATTGCATAAGAAAAACATATTCATTGTTATTGTAATCCTTTACAAATTCTGTCCATTGATTGGTTCCCTGATTTATGTTAGCCGATTACGATAACGATGAATACTGTTCACTGCACTGTACTGTGCTTTTCTTACTGTTTTACTGAGTGTTGCTAGATGGCCAAGTCATCTGTAGATTTATAAAATGGAATTGAAACAAGTTATTTTCATTTTTACTTCCTGGGGGGCTATTCACGTTACGTGTCGGCTACATTTCGTGATGTGATATGTTTAAAAAGGTGATTCTATTTCCGTACTTATGCAGACGATATTGAATTCAAAACATTTTTTGCGGACACTGAAAAATTAATTTTAATTCAATTAGCATAGAGCGTAAAATTGAATGTAGTTAAAAACGCCATATTGGTCGACTCGGTCGGTCGGAAATTACTTAAGCGCCTCTAAGTTGAGCATTGTATTTCCTATGATGAAATACATTCAATTTTACACTCTAAGCCAATTACTGTAAAGTTCATTTTTCAGTGTTAATATTTTTTTCTTTTTCTTTTATCGAATCACTGGGTATGTGAAAACGTTACGAGAATGCCATAGCTGAGCACTAAAGTTCATATCAAAATCCATTGTAAAATTAAAGGTACAGCTTCCTTGTACATATGTGATGAGCTCCTATCTGAGCAATGAGATTTAAACAGATTTTAATGGGAAACCATTTTAATGTCAACTAAAAAGGCAAGTTGAAATGTCTTTGTGGGCTTGTTTGGATTGTGAAAGCAATCTTTGCTCTTGCATGCTATCTGGGAGATATTAGACTGAGATTAGACCTGAGTGTATGTGTATAGATTTTTTTATTTTATTGCAGGGTTCACTCGCCCAGTGATATTTAACACCACAGAGGGTTTAGACTTGAAAATACCAAACCCTGCCACCTTCAACGTCAGATCAGTGCTGAGATATTGTGGTGCTCAGTTAGAGGTAACAAATGTAGACCTTTTTTTGCTAAATGAGCCTTCAGCATTTCAAATTCAAATTTTAATTGTTTTATTTTTTTACCAATTTTACTGCTATAACTACGATTTTGCGATTTTTATTTATTTTACAAATTGCACGTTACTTATGGAATTTTTTAAAGTTGGGACATTTGTGAGTTCTTCATGTCAAAACTTGTGAACCAATTTGCTGACATTTGTAATTGAGATAGAAGATAGTCTCTTTTAATGAATAAGCTCTACTTTTTGTCCTGAAAAAGGAATACATGTGAATAAAACTGTGGACTTTGACAGTATGTTTAAATTTCAAATTTTTTTATTTAGGCCTTATTTGAAGGTAAAAAAAAGCTATATTATGGTAAAACAATGTTTGTTCGTGTTCAGGTGGAGGTTATAGATGTACGCAAACAATCCACCCTGCGGATGCCTTTGGCTGATTTTGTGGAGTATTTCGAGACTCCACCCGAGCATCGTGATGAGAAAGTTTTGAATGTACTCAGCCTGGAGTTTACTGACACTAAGTGAGTTTTATTATAAACTTTTATTGCAAATCCACAAATAGATCCTAAGCTCCCTAGCCCCACTTCTCAATTAAAAAGCCCAGTGCTTTAACCCTGGTTGTTCAATATGTGGAATATTTTGGCTGAAGTTTGGAATGTAGACAGCTGACGGCCCGGATTAAAAACAACGTCATGTTTCACAGTATGTGCAGCCTGGTAGAGCCCCCGGGCATCGCGCGGCGCCTGGACTGGGCGCAGAACGTGTGGCCGGCGAGCGGCGAGCCCGCGCGGCCGGCCGTGCAGCGCTACTGCCTCATGTCCGCGCGCGCCTCCTACACGGACTTCCACGTGGACTTCGGCGGCACCACTGTGTGGTACCACGTGCTGCACGGCCGCAAGGTAGCTAGACCATCGACCGACACTTGAACACAGAGCGGCGAGCCCGCGCGGCCGGCCGTGCAGCGCTACTGCCTCATGTCCGCGCGCGCCTCCTACACGGACTTCCACGTGGACTTCGGCGGCACCACCGTGTGGTACCACGTGCTGCACGGCCGCAAGGTAGCTAGACCATCGACCGACACTTGAACACAGAGCGGCGAGCCCGCGCGGCCGGCCGTGCAGCGCTACTGCCTCATGTCCGCGCGCGCCTCCTACACGGACTTCCACGTGGACTTCGGCGGCACCACCGTGTGGTACCACGTGCTGCACGGCCGCAAGGTAGCTAGACCATCGACCGACACTTGAACACAGAGCGGCGAGCCCGCGCGGCCGGCCGTGCAGCGCTACTGCCTCATGTCCGCGCGCGCCTCCTACACGGACTTCCACGTGGACTTCGGCGACACCACCGTGTGGTACCACGTGCTGCACGGCCGCAAGGTAGCTAGACCATCGACCGACACTTGAACACAGAGCGGCGAGCCCGCGCGGCCGGCCGTGCAGCGCTACTGCCTCATGTCCGCGCGCGCCTCCTACACGGACTTCCACGTGGACTTCGGCGGCACCACCGTGTGGTACCACGTGCTGCACGGCCGCAAGGTAGCTAGACCATCGACCGACACTTGAACACGGAGCGGCGAGCCCGCGCGGCCGGCCGTGCAGCGCTACTGCCTCATGTCCGCGCGCGCCTCCTACACGGACTTCCACGTGGACTTCGGCGGCACCACCGTGTGGTACCACGTGCTGCACGGCCGCAAGGTAGCTAGACCATCGACCGACACTTGAACACAGAGCGGCGAGCCCGCGCGGCCGGCCGTGCAGCGCTACTGCCTCATGTCCGCGCGCGCCTCCTACACGGACTTCCACGTGGACTTCGGCGGCACCACCGTGTGGTACCACGTGCTGCACGGCCGCAAGGTAGCTACACCATCGACCGACACTTGAACACAGCGGCGAGCCCGCGCGGCCGGCCGTGCAGCGCTACTGCCTGATGTCCGCGCGCGCCTCCTACACGGACTTCCACGTGGACTTCGGCGGCACCACCGTGTGGTACCACGTGCTGCACGGCCGCAAGGTAGCTAGACCATCGACCGACACTTGAACACAGAGCGGCGAGCCCGCGCGGCCGGCCGTGCAGCGCTACTGCCTCATGTCCGCGCGCGCCTCCTACACGGACTTCCACGTGGACTTCGGCGGCACCACCGTGTGGTACCACGTGCTGCACGGCCGCAAGGTAGCTAGACCATCGACCGACACTTGAACACAGAGCGTCAAGCCCGCGCGGCCGGCCGTGCAGCGCTACTGCCTCATGTCCGCGCGCGCCTCCTACACGGACTTCCACGTGGACTTCGGCGGCACCACCGTGTGGTACCACGTGCTGCACGGCCGCAAGGTAGCTAGACCATCGACCGACACTTGAACACAGAGCGGCGAGCCCGCGCGGCCGGCCGTGCAGCGCTACTGCCTCATGTCCGCGCGCGCCTCCTACACGGACTTCCACGTGGACTTCGGCGGCACCACCGTGTGGTACCACGTGCTGCACGGCCGCAAGGTAGCTACACCATCGACCGACACTTGAACACAGCGGCGAGCCCGCGCGGCCGGCCGTGCAGCGCTACTGCCTGATGTCCGCGCGCGCCTCCTACACGGACTTCCACGTGGACTTCGGCGGCACCACCGTGTGGTACCACGTGCTGCACGGCCGCAAGGTAGCTACACCATCGACCGACACTTGAACACAGCGGCGAGCCCGCGCGGCCGGCCGTGCAGCGCTACTGCCTGATGTCCGCGCGCGCCTCCTACACGGACTTCCACGTGGACTTCGGTGGCACCACCGTGTGGTACCACGTGCTGCACGGCCGCAAGGTAGCTAGACCATCGACCGACACTTGAACACAGAGCGGCGAGCCCGCGCGGCCGGCCGTGCAGCGCTACTGCCTCATGTCCGCGCGCGCCTCCTACACGGACTTCCACGTGGACTTCGGCGGCACCACCGTGTGGTACCACGTGCTGCACGGCCGCAAGGTAGCTAGACCATCGACCGACACTTGAACACAGAGCGGCGAGCCCGCGCGGCCGGCCGTGCAGCGCTACTGCCTCATGTCCGCGCGCGCCTCCTACACGGACTTCCACGTGGACTTCGGCGGCACCACCGTGTGGTACCACGTGCTGCACGGCCGCAAGGTAGCTAGACCATCGGCCGACACTTGAACACAGAGCGGCGAGCCCGCGCGGCCGGCCGTGCAGCGCTACTGCCTCATGTCCGCGCGCGCCTCCTACACGGACTTCCACGTGGACTTCGGCGGCACCAGCGTGTGGTACCACGTGCTGCACGGCCGCAAGGTAGCTAGACCATCGACCGACACTTGAACACAGAGCGGCGAGCCCGCGCGGCCGGCCGTGCAGCGCTACTGCCTCATGTCCGCGCGCGCCTCCTACACGGACTTCCACGTGGACTTCGGCGGCACCACCGTGTGGTACCACGTGCTGCACGGCCGCAAGGTAGCTAGACCATCGACCGACACTTGAACACAGAGCGGCGAGCCCGCGCGGCCGGCCGTGCAGCGCTACTGCCTCATGTCCGCGCGCGCCTCCTACACGGACTTCCACGTGGACTTCGGCGGCACCACCGTGTGGTACCACGTGCTGCACGGCCGCAAGGTAGCTAGACCATCGACCGACACTTGAACACAGAGCGGCGAGCCCGCGCGGCCGGCCGTGCAGCGCTACTGCCTCATGTCCGCGCGCGCCTCCTACACGGACTTCCACGTGGACTTCGGCGGCACCAGCGTGTGGTACCACGTGCTGCACGGCCGCAAGGTAGCTAGACCATCGACCGACACTTGAACACAGAGCGGCGAGCCCGCGCGGCCGGCCGTGCAGCGCTACTGCCTCATGTCCGCGCGCGCCTCCTACACGGACTTCCACGTGGACTTCGGCGGCACCACCGTGTGGTACCACGTGCTGCACGGCCGCAAGGTAGCTAGACCATCGACCGACACTTGAACACAGAGCGGCGAGCCCGCGCGGCCGGCCGTGCAGCGCTACTGCCTCATATCCGCGCGCGCCTCCTACACGGACTTCCACGTGGACTTCGGCGGCACCACCGTGTGGTACCACGTGCTGCACGGCCGCAAGGTAGCTAGACCATCGACCGACACTTGAACACAGAGCGGCGAGCCCGCGCGGCCGGCCGTGCAGCGCTACTGCCTCATGTCCGCGCGCGCCTCCTACACGGACTTCCACGTGGACTTCGGCGGCACCACCGTGTGGTACCACGTGCTGCACGGCCGCAAGGTAGCTAGACCATCGACCGACACTTGAACACAGAGCGGCGAGCCCGCGCGGCCGGCCGTGCAGCGCTACTGCCTCATGTCCGCGCGCGCCTCCTACACGGACTTCCACGTGGACTTCGGCGGCACCACCGTGTGGTACCACGTGCTGCACGGCCGCAAGGTAGCTAGACCATCGACCGACACTTGAACACAGAGCGGCGAGCCCGCGCGGGCGGCCGTGCAGCGCTACTGCCTCATGTCCGCGCGCGCCTCCTACACGGACTTCCACGTGGACTTCGGCGGCACCACCGTGTGGTACCACGTGCTGCACGGCCGCAAGGTAGCTAGACCATCGACCGACACTTGAACACAGAGCGGCGAGCCCGCGCGGCCGGCCGTGCAGCGCTACTGCCTCATGTCCGCGCGCGCCTCCTACACGGACTTCCACGTGGACTTCGGCGGCACCACCGTGTGGTACCACGTGCTGCACGGCCGCAAGGTAGCTAGACCATCGACCGACACTTGAACACAGAGCGGCGAGCCCGCGCGGCCGGCCGTGCAGCGCTACTGCCTCATGTCCGCGCGCGCCTCCTACACGGACTTCCACGTGGACTTCGGCGGCACCACCGTGTGGTACCACGTGCTGCACGGCCGCAAGGTAGCTAGACCATCGACCGACACTTGAACACAGAGCGGCGAGCCCGCGCGGCCGGCCGTGCAGCGCTACTGCCTCATGTCCGCGCGCGCCTCCTACACGGACTTCCACGTGGACTTCGGCGGCACCACCGTGTGGTACCACGTGCTGCACGGCCGCAAGGTAGCTAGACCATCGACCGACACTTGAACACAGAGCGGCGAGCCCGCGCGGCCGGCCGTGCAGCGCTACTGCCTCATGTCCGCGCGCGCCTCCTACACGGACTTCCACGTGGACTTCGGCGGCACCACCGTGTGGTACCACGTGCTGCACGGCCGCAAGGTAGCTAGACCATCGACCGACACTTGAACACTGGAAAAAAAAACTTTAAAATCGGTCGAAATTCTTTTAGGATCAATTTACACCGCCGCGGAACGGAATGAAAGCGACTTTTTGCAACGAAATTGCGTCTTCCGGGGAATCTTCGCACATTCTCGAAAATCCCCCTAGCTACTGTCGGCCCCATCTGTGGAGTCCGCGGGAAGTAGCGCGAACGGGGAGTCGGCAGGGTAGGTCGCAGCAGTCCGGTGTCAAGTGTTAAACGAAACAATTCACTGGAATACTCGAGCATTCCATCCAATTCTCGCGTCATGAGGCGAAATTGGCGCTTCCATTCCATTCCATTCTACGGCGACGTAAATTGACCCAAACTGAACCTTTCCGCGCTTGAAAGTTTCATCCCTTGAAGATCATTCAAACCAGCCCTGCTCCCTCCAAAAGCCAAGAAGACCAATAATTGCCCAAGGCTTCAAGAACTGAAGTTAGGGAGCCAATTTGTGCTTTGCTTTGCTCGCATACACCCTTGTATTTGAGCAGTTCAGCATCTCATGCTCCTCCATAAAGGCTATGGTTTTAATAAAACTATATCTATTTTGCAAGATAAATATCTGAGTATTAATCATCAGTCATTATTCATAAAGAATATTAAGTGATTTTCACTAAAGATGTACTAGCGACATCTGTTTTACGAGAACAGAAGATTTCATTGTATAAAATGTGTTTGTTTCAGATATTTTACCTTATCCCGCCCACAACCACGAACCTGGCGTTGTACCAACAGTGGAGTGCTGCTAACAACCAGAGCGAAAGATTCTTCGGTGATATGGTGAGTGGGTTTGGTTCTTCTCCATAAAACGCATACCATACCTAATGGTGAATAAATATACCATACCAAGTAAACTCAGAATATATTGGCGATTAAAGACGATTTGAAGAACCATCTACATGTAAGATATACCTGGGACATCTATTTTTTTTTAAGTACAATTATAATGTAATTTGTATGAAGGGGGCCATAGTTGCCGTAAATAAATAAATAAATAAAGATGTCTCTAATAATTGGGAGTCTAAGGTTTGAATCTCAGGCTCTAATTTTTGGAGTCACACGCTTTCATGCTGAGTATCTTATACATATATATATATCTTAGCAAAGGTTTATGAAGCATACTAACTTGTACTTTAGTCTTTACAACCGTGGTGGGCCTTACTCATTCTGAAGAATTCAGTCATCCCCAGAAGTTGTCCATAAAAATTGTTGGGCCATTGAAAAGCTTAGCAAACCTTGTTTTGATATATCAATACATAGCCCAAACTGGGCCTAGAGACTCCAATTGGCACATAGGTTTCTTATAAGGTCTAGGGGTGCACGAAGAAAAAACTCACTACCTAAGGGGGTGAAACGGGGATCCAAAATTTATATGGAGAAATGCTCCTTCAGGCCACAACTTCTAAACGGTTTTGGGAAATATCCATTGTTCATGCGAGCGTCCGCTAGTATACGAATCTAATAGCTTACGAATCGCATGGAACATAAGCGATTGTGAAAGAGTGGGGCGCATCTTCGTGGATTGAACCACCTACATTGGATATTGGTGCACTGTCCCAGGTGGAGTGGTACGGCACGGCGGAGCTGGGGCCGGGCGAGACGCTGTTCATCCCGACGGGCTGGATCCACGCCGTGTACACGCCCTGCGACTCGCTCGTGTTCGGCGGCAACCTGCTGCACTCCTACGCCATCGAGATGCAGCTGCAGTAAGTTGCACTGTCCCAGGTGGAGTGGTACGGCACGGCGGAGCTGAGGCCGGGCGAGACGCTGTTCATCCCGACGGGCTGGATCCACGCCGTGTACACGCCCTGCGACTCGCTCGTGTTCGGCGGCAACCTGCTGCACTCCTACGCCATCGAGATGCAGCTGCAGTAAGTTGCACTGTCCCAGGTGGAGTGGTGCGGCACGGCGGAGCTGGGGCCGGGCGAGACGCTGTTCATCCCGACGGGCTGGATCCACGCCGTGTACACGCCCTGCGACTCGCTCGTGTTCGGCGGCAACCTGCTGCACTCCTACGCCATCGAGATGCAGCTGCAGTAAGTTGCACTGTCCCAGGTGGAGTGGTGCGGCACGGCGGAGCTGGGGCCGGGCGAGACGCTGTTCATCCCGACGGGCTGGATCCACGCCGTGTACACGCCCTGCGACTCGCTCGTGTTCGGCGGCAACCTGCTGCACTCCTACGCCATCGAGATGCAGCTGCAGTAAGTTGCACTGTCCCAGGTGGAGTGGTACGGCACGGCGGAGCTGGGGCCGGGCGAGACGCTGTTCATCCCGACGGGCTGGATCCACGCCGTGTACACGCCCTGCGACTCGCTCGTGTTCGGCGGCAACCTGCTGCACTCCTACGCCATCGAGATGCAGCTGCAGTAAGTTGCACTGTCCCAGGTGGAGTGGTACGGCACGGCGGAGCTGGGGCCGGGCGAGACGCTGTTCATCCCGACGGGCTGGATCCACGCCGTGTACACGCCCTGCGACTCGCTCGTGTTCGGCGGCAACCTGCTGCACTCCTACGCCATCGAGATGCAGCTGCAGTAAGTTGCACTGTCCCAGGTGGAGTGGTACGGCACGGCGGAGCTGGGGCCGGGCGAGACGCTGTTCATCCCGACGGGCTGGATCCACGCCGTGTACACGCCCTGCGACTCGCTCGTGTTCGGCGGCAACCTGCTGCACTCCTACGCCATCGAGATGCAGCTGCAGTAAGTTGCACTGTCCCAGGTGGAGTGGTACGGCACGGCGGAGCTGGGGCCGGGCGAGACGCTGTTCATCCCGACGGGCTGGATCCACGCCGTGTACACGCCCTGCGACTCGCTCGTGTTCGGCGGCAACCTGCTGCACTCCTACGCCATCGAGATGCAGCTGCAGTAAGTTGCACTGTCCCAGGTGGAGTGGTGCGGCACGGCGGAGCTGGGGCCGGGCGAGACGCTGTTCATCCCGACGGGCTGGATCCACGCCGTGTACACGCCCTGCGACTCGCTCGTGTTCGGCGGCAACCTGCTGCACTCCTACGCCATCGAGATGCAGCTGCAGTAAGTTGCACTGTCCCAGGTGGAGTGGTACGGCACGGCGGAGCTGGGGCCGGGCGAGACGCTGTTCATCCCGACGGGCTGGATCCACGCCGTGTACACGCCCTGCGACTCGCTCGTGTTCGGCGGCAACCTGCTGCACTCCTACGCCATCGAGATGCAGCTGCAATAAGTTGCACTGTCCCAGGTGGAGTGGTACGGCACGGCGGAGCTGGGGCCGGGCGAGACGCTGTTCATCCGGTAGGAACTAGGAAGGTATTGAATTAAATCGTCTTTAACGGCCAACAAGCCGTATTTAGGTGATTTTGAGTGAAGTTTTACGTAAAAACTATAAAGACAATTACTCTCAAATTTAAACGTCATGTATTTTGGGTCTTTAATCAAAAATCGCTAAGAAGCAGAAACACGATTGGATAAAATTTTCTCGATAGAAATTTCTCCCAAAAGTTGCTCCAAAATCCCAGTTTTCCTGTTATATATTGGAAACTGCAATTGATGTAATTGTAATTTTTGTTTTATTGTGTCGGTAATAACAATATTCAACAAGTGAAAAATTAAAAAATTTTAAAACACCCACGACTTTTGCAGACTTGTAATTGAAAAAGGATTAAATAATTTTTTTGAAACTCCCCGACTAAAGGAAAGTAAGAACTAAGAACCTATCAGTATAATTACAAATCCAAGAAAATCCGCCGGAGCTGCTGTGTTTTGCCTAGTGTTGATGGTGCTGTTTACCAGTTGATGACTAATTCAATTTCTTTATACTTCTCATATACCGGCAGTTTATCAATACTTACTAATTACATTAATTGATATTGGAAACGAAAATAGCAATGGCAGCTCCGACGGATTTTCTTGGATTTGTAATTATACTGATAGGTTCTTAGTTCTTACTTTCCTTTAGTCGGGGAGTTTCAAAAAAATTATTTAATCCTTTTTCAATTACAAGTCTGCAAAAGTCGTGGGTGTTTTAAAATTTTTTAATTTTTCACTTGTTTTATAGTTTTTCGATTAAAATATTAATGTAATTTAAATTATACTATTATTAAAAAAGGAAAATTAATCTTCAAACTAGCCATTAGCTCCTCTAGCAGCGTTTGAAGGCATCATCCCTTCCAAGTCATAAAGAGACGTTTATTGTGGCGCCCCCTGCTGTTCAATCACAAGAACAATTATCTACGAACCATTGCCAATGACTCTCTAATATTTTATACAAAACTGTATCCAAATCGGTTCAGTAGTTTTTGTAATAATTCAGAACATTCGTTTGCACTGTAAATGTTTTTTATGGCGCCCCCTGGTGATCGATGTTCGTAACAACTATCTAAGAACCATCGCCAATAAATACCAAACATTTTACAGAAAGCTGCATCTAAATCGGTCAAGCCGTTTTTGAAATAAATGGGAACATTCGTTTGCAATATAAATGTATTTTATGGCGCCCCCTGGTGATCGATGTTCGTAACAACTATCTAAGAACCATTGCCGCTGAACACCAAATATTATACAGAAAACCGCATCTAAATCTGTCAAGCCGTTTTTGAAATAAATGGGAACATTGATGTGCACAAACAAACAAACAAACAAACAAACAAACAAAAATATTTTTGCATTATTGGTTTTTGTGAACAATTTAACATACAAACAAACATAAAATCTTTTTAATAGAGTAATGTACAAACGGTCTCTCACCCTAAACTCATATACCCGTACTCCGTTCCGTCGTGGGTAAAAACACTAAGAACCGATTTTTGATAACTGGCTTAGTTTTTGAGTAATTAGGTAAAAGGTCGTTTTTCTGATATATTCTTCCGCGACGTTGCATGTCGCACCTACCAACGTATCCGTGAGAGTGAGAAAGACAAAAATAAATTCAATGAATCCCCTTAACGCCCTAAATTTGAGGCCTGCAGGCTGCAAATGTAGCAACGGCGATGGGTAATTCGCATCGTAGAGTCAACACTTATTTTGTCTGTAGACGTAATCGGGCGCGCATTGTCATGTGATGCCATATGGCTTCAACTTGAACGTCACTGCCGATTGGATCAGTTTTAACTGATCGTGTGTGGTATATATTGTGAACGAACTGCAGATTGGATCGAGCCTCATGCCGTCATGCCAATATGCAGCGCTGCGGTAGCGTTACGTTGTAAACCATAAATAAACTACGTGCGGTTGCAGCGCTGCACGCGTCTGTCATGTCACTAGTGACTGTACGCTCGTATTTTTAAGCTATCATGCATAGCTTCTATCGCAGGCCTTGAGCGTGGAGACCGAATCCAGAAATTCCGTAACGAAAATAACCTAAAACCTCCCACTCCGACCGGCACAGCGGTGATAATTTTTAGTTTTGCCATCTATCGATGAATAGCAGAACTTTTAATGACTTTTTGAAATATCACGCTTGCCTCTTTAGTTCAGCAACTCGTCTCTAGGTGGCATTGTGATAAAAACAGCTATGCAATAGCTTTATCGCGGCAGTCTCCGAGTGCCACACGTCTTTTTTTACTAGTCTAAACATCAAGTCCATCGTGAAATTATGTACTACACTACGGTTCTCAAACCTAGCGATCTCTTTGCGGCTAATTTGAAGGCGCCCTAAGACGATAGAATGGATGGTCTATGCACTATAGCTGCCTTAACCCAACTGAAAGGATGTTGTAATTTGTTTTGCTGTCTCTACATTCTACTTTTTTTTATTCAGGATCTACGAGATCGAGGGCCGCGTGGAGACGCCCACGATGTTCCGCTACCCGCTGTTCGAGGCGCTGCACTGGTACGCGGCCGCGCAGCTGCTGACCGTACTGCGCAGGCACAACGAGGAGACACAGGTATATCGAATTGTAGCAGTCTTCGATAGCTGACGATAGATGGCGTAACCAGTACCCTAGCACACGCTGACGGAGCTTTCGACGAGCGTGCTATATATAGAAGTTCTGACGTCACACGCTCGGATCACAAGCGGTCCCCAGACACAACATCTGCCTGGAGGGAAATTTCCCTATTGCCTACACCACCAGCAAAGAATCATGTTATTGCTTTTTTTTTTCTCTGTTTTTTTTTTTTTTAATTTTAAACGCAAGAATCACAACACAGGCTACACGATGATACAAATTATTGGCTCATACTGGATACCGAACCCGGGACCTCCCACGCCGAGTTCGCTGCCTTCTTTGCCAGAGACGGCGTCAAGAGATAAGGGTCAATTTACACCGCGGCGGAATGAAACGGAATGGAAGCGTCAATTTCGCCTCATGACGCGAGGAGGCGCGCGAATTTGCTGGAATGCTCGAGTATTCCAGCGAGCGAGTTCGCTGCAATACTCGAGTATTACACCGCAGTGGAATGGAATGGAATGGGATGGGATCGTCAGTTTTGCCTCATGACGCGAGGAGGCGCGAGAATTCGCTGGAATGCTCGAGTATTCCAACGAGCGAATTCGCTGCAATACTCGAGTATTACACCGCAGTGGAATGGAATGGAATGGAAGCATCAATTTCGCCTCGAGACGCGAGGTGGCACGCGAAGTCGCTGGAATGCTCGAGTATTCCAGCGAGCGAATTCGCTGCAATACTCGAGTATTACACCGCAGCGGAATGGAATGGGATCGTTAATTTTGCCTCATGACGCGAGAAGGCGCGCGATTTCGCTGGAATGCTCGAGTATTCCAGCGAGCGAATTCGCTGCAATACTCGAGTATTACACCGCAGCGAAATGGAATGGAATGGGACTGTCAATTTTGCCTCATGACGCGAGAAGTCGCGCGTGAATTTGCTAGAATGTTCTAGTATTCAATCGAATTGTTTCGTAAACGCTTGGCACCGCACTGCTGTGACCGACCCAACAGACTCTCCGTTCGCGCCACTTCCCGCGGATTCCACAGATGGCGCCGAGAGTAGCTAGAGGAATTCTCGAGTATGCGCGAGGATTCCCCGGAAGACGCGCTAGCTTTTTTTCGCTTTCTTTGCCATAAAGTTCATTATGCATCATTCCAATCCATACTGCGGCAATGCAAATTCAGCCTAATGCGCCTATAATACTGTCTCATATTACTAGGACGAAGACTTCACAATTAGCGAGAGCTGTGTGTCGACCCCGCCTGCAGAACTACCACCTCTCTTGCTGCGAGGGATCAAGATACTAGCTAATGCCCTCAAAGAGTGGCATGCGCTTAAAAGCGTGAGTGAATCCATACTTACTAATTTATTTTAATTGTAAGTTAATTTGATTCCCCTATTACCTTTTTACCATAGAACGACAAGGCATGGAAATGGCACCCATGCATAGTCGACGTACCAAAGACGCGTTGGAAGCGCGATTCCTCTTTTCTAATACGCACTGCAAAGGTCTATTCCAGACCTTTGCAGGCACTGTCTTTCCGACCACTTTCAACCCGGGCGCCTTCAAATCAAGAGTGAATAGGCATCTCCTAGGCAAGCGCGTTCCACCTTAGATTGTATCATAACTTTCCATCAGATGTGATCACAGTCAAGCGCTAGCCTTTATAGTTAAAAAAGTCTGCCTTTTAATCACGTCAAAACGAAGCAGCGAAGTGCAAAAAATATGTGCAAAAAAATCTTCTTCAAAACGAAGAAGATTTTTTTGCACATACATAGTTGAAAGAGAGTGACATGAACCCAATTTTATCCCAACTGGATTTAACGTTACATGAGTGTGACAAAACCCACTAGATTTGGGACTAATCATCATGATTTGAGAGCATATTCTTTTTTGCAGACGGATTCATCAAAACGCGATAACGTGCCTAAATGTTTGAACTCTGGACAACTGGTGAGGGAGCTTTGTAAAGAGTTACGGACGTTGGAGAAAAGGAGCTCCAGTACTAAGGACAAGGTATTGTTAACTTATCGTTTTGCAGAGCGGCAAGGTCTTAGGTTCGCATCTTGGGCACGACCCCCTGTTTTTGTAGTTTACGCGTTTGAGGAAAGTAAATCACTTATTTATGGTGTATCAAAGTTATCGCTGCCAACGGGAATTGAACCCGTGTTCCCCAGCTATCGCGGCTGGGTGCTCTGTCAACTGGGCTATGAGAGCAACCATGGAGATGATAATGACCGAATGGCGTAGTGGTAGCGAACCTGCCGTCTGCGCCGGAGGTCGTGGGTTCGATTCCCACTACTGGTAAATATTTGTGTGATGAGCATGAATATTTTCCAGTGTCTGGGTGATTTTCAATATATTATATTTATGTATATTAGTATGTATGTATATTATCAGTCATCTAGTACCCATAACACACGCTATCGCTTACTTTGGGGCTAGATTGCGATGTGTCAAAAGTCCTGTATATTTTTATTTATTTATAATTTCGATACACATTGTTTTCAGTCTTAGACAGACTTCGGAGTCCTCTATTGGGAAACTATTGCACTTTGAATCCAATTTAAACAAATATCACTTGCTTAGCAGTGAAGGAAACATCGAGAGAAAACTAGCTTGCTTGCCATTTCACTACAATGTTCTACGCTAAATCTGTCTCTTTTTGGGAGGAGTTTTTCTTCCACATTTCTGATAGTAACCACAAAGATGTGGAACACTCTTTCAGCCTCAGAGTTCCCAGACAAGTACAATTTGGGTGCCCTCAAAAAAGAGTGATAGGCATTTTCTAACAAGCTCGCATCAACCTAGACCTTCCATCAAGCATGCTTGTCGTCAAAGCCAATCTACATTAAAAAAAACCGTCCAAGTGTAGGTCAGATTTGCGCACTGAGGGCCACTAATATTATATACCATTATTCCAAATTACATGGCTTTAGTTCAATAGTTACTGAAATTATCGAGTGTGACGGACGGACGGACGGAGACTATCTCACCATAAGGGTTCTATTTTAACCATTTTGGTATAAAACCCGAAAAGTGTTGAGATGAAGGCATTTTTCAAAAGTATTAAAGATTCTGATTAACACTTAACAAATAAATTATTGTCTTTACAGGATTTAAAAGTCAAGAACAGTTCACCAAACAAATCTCACAGCAAAAAGCAGGTGACACCCAAGAAATCACTGAAATTGACTCTACCCAAACCAATAATGCACATGCAACCAAACGGAGAATATGAAGAAAAAGTCTATGCGGACAAGTTCTATATAGACAACAAGGAAGTAGTGTACCCCGATAGGTACATACAAGATGTTAAATATGTGACTAGTGATATTAAATATGTGAATAGCGGTGTTAAATACGTGGACAACGGTGTTAAATATGTGGATGCTAACGTAAACAATGTTAAATACGTGGACAGTAGTGTCGCTAGTGTTAAATACGTGGACGCCAGTGTTAAGTACGTGGAAAGTGATGTTAAAGTTATGACGGATGATGTTAAGTACGTTAACGGTGTGCCGGATGTTAAATACGCTTTGGAGGAGAAATACGCTTATCAGAACTACGAAGAGGTGGCGTATCAAGATGGGAACGGGTACGTGGATAGACAAGATAAGAAGGCCGTCTTGAAAATTAAGTTAAAGTAAGTTATTGTTATTTGTTATTGAAATTGTGCTTGAACTTATATAAGTGTCTTGCCTGAATTTATGTGGTTTTAGTATTTGTTGTTATAGCGGCAACAGAAATACATCATCTGTGAAAATTTCAAGTCTCTAGCTATCATGGTTCAAGAGATACAGCCTGGTGACAGACGGACGGACGGACGGTAAAGTCTTAGTAATAGGGTCCCGTTTTTACCCTTTGGGTACAGAACCCTAAAAGGATGGTTAATATCAGCCTTGTTTATTGTGTAAAATGTGAGCGTTCACTTTCTTGACTCACTTATCTGATCTCATTTTTCTATTCCCCTATCCAAAATAATAATGTAAAATATAATATACGTGTTTTATTAGTATTATTTAGTTTTTAGTTCGTGGCGTCACGCGGTGCGTCTCAACTGAAAATCAGCGCTGTGTGCTTCCGTGCGTATAAGTATGGGGGCACACAGCACCATGCTGAGTTGAGGTCTATTTCTGGGTGCGCCACACACGACAAGCGGTGTCTGGTGCTTCCGTCCCTTGGGTAATATTATTGGTTTCAATTGCCCAGGTGGGGGAAGCTTCAGGCATCGTTCTAGTACATAAGTGTGTACGTTGTGTGTTGTGTGGCATACTAAGAAATAAAATACTTTCTTATACTTCGAATACTTTCTTTCTTTCTTTTCAAAAGTACGGTATATCTGTTCCAGCAACTCCCCGTCATCGTCACGGGAAGAGCCTCCCCCCTACAGCCTGCCGGAGCACTCGATCCTCAAGTCGCACCTGATACGCACGGAGCGCGCCCTCAAGCCCGTCCAGCAGTGGACCATCTCCAAGAAGGACATCGGCGACTACCACGAGGAGCAGATCCTGTTCACCAACGAGAACTTGCAGGCCAACATACGCGTCGAGGGCCAGGAGATGAACTATGGTGCAGGTATGCCATTCCAAGTCCTTACCGTTCAGAACTTCGTTAGCACGATGTAGCTTCCTCAATAGATCTTTCTTTATTCTGGGGCCGTGCCACCATCTCTTATAGCAGTATTATTGTAATATTGTTATAAATTTTTCATACTGACATTGTATAAAAATGTCAAAACAATATTACAATAATACTGCTTTAAGAGATGGTTATACGGCCCCTGGATCTTTTTCCCGCTTGGAATCCCTTCAGTTGTGCGTGGGGGCCCTAATACGACTCCCTGATAAATCATTCGAGCTAGCTCAGCCCCGTCTAAGAGCTGTCCAAAGCCCTTATTCTGTATCTCAGTGATAATCACTGTTGTCTATGGCTCGATATACGTTGCTGCTTTATCAAGTGCAACGAAAATAATATTTTGTGGAAAACCTTCAATGGATAAAAAAAAAATTGGTTGCCTGTAAAGTCAGTTTACTGACGATAGTTGAACGTGACAACGTCTTCTTTGTCGCTCGTTCCGCGCTCGCGAGGTAACGCCGCATGAGCGAGGTAACGCCGGTAACGCCGGATGAGTCATGTTTTTTCGTGCGTGCAACCGGTTCTATCGATTTATAAGACGTTGTCACGTCAAAAAATTGGTTGCCTGTAAAGTCGGTTTACTGACGATAATTGAACGTGACAACGTCTTCTTTGTCGCTCATTCCGCGCTCGCGAGGTAACGCCGGTAACGCCGCATGAGCGAGGTAACGCCGGTAACGCCGGATGAGTCATGTTTTTTCGTGCGTGCAACCGGCTCTATCGACTTATAAGACGTTGTCACGTCAAAAAATTGGTTGCCTGTAAAGTCGGTTTACTGACGATAGTTGAACGTGACAACGTCTTCTTTGTCGCTCGTTCCGCGCTCTCGCTTGCACTTCAAGCCTTACATGGAACGCCTCAGAGCGAGGTAACGCCGCATGAGCGAGGTAACGCCGGTAACGCCGGATGAGTCATGTTTTTTCGTGCGTGCAACCAGTTCTATCGAATTTTAAGACGTTGTCACGTCAATAAATGTCAATGAACGCCACAGAGTGATCTTCGCTGACATATAGAATAAGCGCCCAGGTCGCCTAGAGATTAAAGATGTGTAGGGTAGGGAGTTTCTCTTCCTCCTCTATTAGGCTCTGTGCAGAGGGCAGTTTTTGATAGTACGAAGAATGTGAAAATGTTTGAGTCGAGTGTCCTTTATCATTCCTATCTGTGAGGAAATGCCTGGACAAGCTAGCTTAGCCTCTAGGCCATTAGTCGGACTTGTTAGTACTTGGCTGCAATCTCACGTGATGGTACATGATGATTCAGCCAAAGCTGTTGCACTAACTTGGAAAAAGTAACCCTTAACGGTTTCTAAACACCATTGCGCTGGAACGCAAGGCTGAAGCCTCCCACTAGACAAAAACAATTGACCTTGGTCAGTCAAGAAGATAACGTCGGAGGGTCTTAATTGTATTTTTTAATGATTTGCTCAAAAAGTTGACATTTCCATGTGTGTTTAGCGTGCGCAAAGTTATTCTTTTCCGCACTAGTGCTTTTGTGTTTTCCTCCTACGCGGCACCGGAGCGGGCGCACCAGGAGCGCATGAACACGAACACGGCATGCAAACACGGAGCAGGCAAACACGTAAACCAATATTTTTTTTTTCGCAAATGTATTAAAAAACGTCGTTCAATGCACGTGCGGAATTGTCATTTTTACTCGTCTTTATAGTTACTCCCTTAGTTTTATACAAACCGGGACTCGTAAAGAAATGACAAACTTTCCGCACTTATATTGAAATGTACTATTTTGTTTCGCCAGGCATGTACTCGGCGGAGGACATGCAGCAAGAGTACCAGTACGCGGACACGGCGCGCGCCGGCTACCAGCAGCTGTACCAGCAGCCCGAGCTGGCGTACAGCGAGCCCGCGTACCAGCGCTACCCGGAGGTGGAGCACCAGGTACCTGCAGCATGATTATAACATTAGCTAAACATAACTCGGCGGAGGACATGCAGCAGGAGTACCAGTACGCGGACACGGCGCGCGCCGGCTACCAGCAGCCCGAGCTGGCGTACAGCGAGCCCGCGTACCAGCGCTACCCGGAGGTGGAGCACCAGGTACCTGCAGCATGATTATAACATTAGCTAAACATAACTCGGCGGAGGACATGCAGCAGGAGTACCAGTACGCGGACACGGCGCGCGCCGGCTACCAGCAGCTGTACCAGCAGCCCGAGCTGGCGTACAGCGAGCCCGCGTACCAGCGCTACCCGGAGGTGGAGCACCAGGTACCTGCAGCATGATTATAACATTAGCTAAACATAACTCGGCGGAGGACATGCAGCAGGAGTACCAGTACGCGGACACGGCGCGCGCCGGCTACCAGCAGCCCGAGCTGGCGTACAGCGAGCCCGCGTACCAGCGCTACCCGGAGGTGGAGCACCAGGTACCTGCAGCATGATTATAACATTAGCTAAACATAACTCGGCGGAGGACATGCAGCAGGAGTACCAGTACGCGGACACGGCGCGCGCCGGCTACCAGCAGCTGTACCAGCAGCCCGAGCTGGCGTACAGCGAGCCCGCGTACCAGCGCTACCCGGAGGTGGAGCACCAGGTACCTGCAGCATGATTATAACATTAGCTAAACATAACTCGGCGGAGGACATGCAGCAGGAGTACCAGTACGCGGACACGGCGCGCGCCGGCTACCAGCAGCCCGAGCTGGCGTACAGCGAGCCCGCGTACCAGCGCTACCCGGAGGTGGAGCACCAGGTACCTGCAGCATGATTATAACATTAGCTAAACATAACTCGGCGGAGGACATGCAGCAGGAGTACCAGTACGCGGACACGGCGCGCGCCGGCTACCAGCAGCTGTACCAGCAGCCCGAGCTGGCGTACAGCGAGCCCGCGTACCAGCGCTACCCGGAGGTGGAGCACCAGGTACCTGCAGCATGATTATAACATTAGCTAAACATAACTCGGCGGAGGACATGCAGCAGGAGTACCAGTACGCGGACACGGCGCGCGCCGGCTACCAGCAGCCCGAGCTGGCGTACAGCGAGCCCGCGTACCAGCGCTACCCGGAGGTGGAGCACCAGGTACCTGCAGCATGATTATAACATTAGCTAAACATAACTCGGCGGAGGACATGCAGCAGGAGTACCAGTACGCGGACACGGCGCGCGCCGGCTACCAGCAGCCCGAGCTGGCGTACAGCGAGCCCGCGTACCAGCGCTACCCGGAGGTGGAGCACCAGGTACCTGCAGCATGATTATAACATTAGCTAAACATAACTCGGCGGAGGACATGCAGCAGGAGTACCAGTACGCGGACACGGCGCGCGCCGGCTACCAGCAGCCCGAGCTGGCGTACAGCGAGCCCGCGTACCAGCGCTACCCGGAGGTGGAGCACCAGGTACCTGCAGCATGATTATAACATTAGCTAAACATAACTCGGCGGAGGACATGCAGCAGGAGTACCAGTACGCGGACACGGCGCGCGCCGGCTACCAGCAGCTGTACCAGCAGCCCGAGCTGGCGTACAGCGAGCCCGCGTACCAGCGCTACCCGGAGGTGGAGCACCAGGTACCTGCAGCATGATTATAACATTAGCTAAACATAACTCGGCGGAGGACATGCAGCAGGAGTACCAGTACGCGGACACGGCGCGCGCCGGCTACCAGCAGCCCGAGCTGGCGTACAGCGAGCCCGCGTACCAGCGCTACCCGGAGGTGGAGCACCAGGTACCTGCAGCATGATTATAACATTAGCTAAACATAACTCGGCGGAGGACATGCAGCAGGAGTACCAGTACGCGGACACGGCGCGCGCCGGCTACCAGCAGCTGTACCAGCAGCCCGAGCTGGCGTACAGCGAGCCCGCGTACCAGCGCTACCCGGAGGTGGAGCACCAGGTACCTGCAGCATGATTATAACATTAGCTAAACATAACTCGGCGGAGGACATGCAGCAGGAGTACCAGTACGCGGACACGGCGCGCGCCGGCTACCAGCAGCCCGAGCTGGCGTACAGCGAGCCCGCGTACCAGCGCTACCCGGAGGTGGAGCACCAGGTACCTGCAGCATGATTATAACATTAGCTAAACATAACTCGGCGGAGGACATGCAGCAGGAGTACCAGTACGCGGACACGGCGCGCGCCGGCTACCAGCAGCTGTACCAGCAGCCCGAGCTGGCGTACAGCGAGCCCGCGTACCAGCGCTACCCGGAGGTGGAGCACCAGGTACCTGCAGCATGATTATAACATTAGCTAAACATAACTCGGCGGAGGACATGCAGCAGGAGTACCAGTACGCGGACACGGCGCGCGCCGGCTACCAGCAGCCCGAGCTGGCGTACAGCGAGCCCGCGTACCAGCGCTACCCGGAGGTGGAGCACCAGGTACCTGCAGCATGATTATAACATTAGCTAAACATAACTCGGCGGAGGACATGCAGCAGGAGTACCAGTACGCGGACACGGCGCGCGCCGGCTACCAGCAGCTGTACCAGCAGCCCGAGCTGGCGTACAGCGAGCCCGCGTACCAGCGCTACCCGGAGGTGGAGCACCAGGTACCTGCAGCATGATTATAACATTAGCTAAACATAACTCGGCGGAGGACATGCAGCAGGAGTACCAGTACGCGGACACGGCGCGCGCCGGCTACCAGCAGCTGTACCAGCAGCCCGAGCTGGCGTACAGCGAGCCCGCGTACCAGCGCTACCCGGAGGTGGAGCACCAGGTACCTGCAGCATGATTATAACATTAGCTAAACATAACTCGGCGGAGGACATGCAGCAGGAGTACCAGTACGCGGACACGGCGCGCGCCGGCTACCAGCAGCTGTACCAGCAGCCCGAGCTGGCGTACAGCGAGCCCGCGTACCAGCGCTACCCGGAGGTGGAGCACCAGGTACCTGCAGCATGATTATAACATTAGCTAAACATAACTCGGCGGAGGACATGCAGCAGGAGTACCAGTACGCGGACACGGCGCGCGCCGGCTACCAGCAGCCCGAGCTGGCGTACAGCGAGCCCGCGTACCAGCGCTACCCGGAGGTGGAGCACCAGGTACCTGCAGCATGATTATAACATTAGCTAAACATAACTCGGCGGAGGACATGCAGCAGGAGTACCAGTACGCGGACACGGCGCGCGCCGGCTACCAGCAGCTGTACCAGCAGCCCGAGCTGGCGTACAGCGAGCCCGCGTACCAGCGCTACCCGGAGGTGGAGCACCAGGTACCTGCAGCATGATTATAACATTAGCTAAACATAACTCGGCGGAGGACATGCAGCAGGAGTACCAGTACGCGGACACGGCGCGCGCCGGCTACCAGCAGCTGTACCAGCAGCCCGAGCTGGCGTACAGCGAGCCCGCGTACCAGCGCTACCCGGAGGTGGAGCACCAGGTACCTGCAGCATGATTATAACATTAGCTAAACATAACTCGGCGGAGGACATGCAGCAGGAGTACCAGTACGCGGACACGGCGCGCGCCGGCTACCAGCAGCCCGAGCTGGCGTACAGCGAGCCCGCGTACCAGCGCTACCCGGAGGTGGAGCACCAGGTACCTGCAGCATGATTATAACATTAGCTAAACATAACTCGGCGGAGGACATGCAGCAGGAGTACCAGTACGCGGACACGGCGCGCGCCGGCTACCAGCAGCCCGAGCTGGCGTACAGCGAGCCCGCGTACCAGCGCTACCCGGAGGTGGAGCACCAGGTACCTGCAGCATGATTATAACATTAGCTAAACATAACTCGGCGGAGGACATGCAGCAGGAGTACCAGTACGCGGACACGGCGCGCGCCGGCTACCAGCAGCCCGAGCTGGCGTACAGCGAGCCCGCGTACCAGCGCTACCCGGAGGTGGAGCACCAGGTACCTGCAGCATGATTATAACATTAGCTAAACATAACTCGGCGGAGGACATGCAGCAGGAGTACCAGTACGCGGACACGGCGCGCGCCGGCTACCAGCAGCTGTACCAGCAGCCCGAGCTGGCGTACAGCGAGCCCGCGTACCAGCGCTACCCGGAGGTGGAGCACCAGGTACCTGCAGCATGATTATAACATTAGCTAAACATAACTCGGCGGAGGACATGCAGCAGGAGTACCAGTACGCGGACACGGCGCGCGCCGGCTACCAGCAGCCCGAGCTGGCGTACAGCGAGCCCGCGTACCAGCGCTACCCGGAGGTGGAGCACCAGGTACCTGCAGCATGATTATAACATTAGCTAAACATAACTCGGCGGAGGACATGCAGCAGGAGTACCAGTACGCGGACACGGCGCGCGCCGGCTACCAGCAGCTGTACCAGCAGCCCGAGCTGGCGTACAGCGAGCCCGCGTACCAGCGCTACCCGGAGGTGGAGCACCAGGTACCTGCAGCATGATTATAACATTAGCTAAACATAACTCGGCGGAGGACATGCAGCAGGAGTACCAGTACGCGGACACGGCGCGCGCCGGCTACCAGCAGCCCGAGCTGGCGTACAGCGAGCCCGCGTACCAGCGCTACCCGGAGGTGGAGCACCAGGTACCTGCAGCATGATTATAACATAGGCACCGATAAGACCCTGTCTATTATCATAAGCTAAACCACAGAACACTAAATAGTACCAGAAGGCTCACTCCGCACGATAATTTAAAGAAATAGCGACTCTAGCGCTGACACAAAAAGTGCAATTCAGTTCGCAATAGCGCCCGGCCCCGCTCTCAAAATCGACACCCAAAAAACGTAATGTTGAGGTCTCTTTCTATCGCCTAACTTTATCTCTTACGACGTACTAGGGCTGCCGTAGTCAGACCGTACAGAACTAGCGCGTACAACTCGGCCCGCGAGCGGCAACCATCTGAAATATTGAGGTCCGGACCCCTACTTGTAGCCGGGACGGTCACGTGATAAGTGAGACTTTCTTTAGCTAAACGTAGCATCATCCACCCCTTAGAAATAACTCATGCAAGTTTGGATTTCCAGCAGGCGGCGAGTTACAGCGGCAGCACGACTGCGTACGCGCACACACAACTGCCTTCTTACGACGCGGCCGTCGCGCACCACTACCAGACCACCAACTATGTGAGTTACACGAGGGACTTATACCCTCCATCACCCGTGGTGAAATCTACCTCGCGGTTATGATGGTCGAATTGCAGGAAGGTGCCTGTTCGGTACTTGCTCTTGGCGTGTTCCCGGGGCGAGAGTTATTAGGCTGACTTTATTTGACTAAAGTAAAACCGAGTAATACTCGTTATAGGTAAGATGGAGAGATGATATCCGCCTAACCCTGGGGCCTTACTGGACCAGAGTTGCAGAAGACAGAGCTCAGTGGAGAGAGCTGGAGGAGGCCTATGCCAGAAGGCACGCCGAATTGCGAGACATACTATAATAAATAAGAATGTAAAATATGTATTGTTAAACTTGTAGCAAATTCGGAATAAAAGTGCTTTATTATTATAGGTAGTTCACTCTAGGAAGACGCGCCCCACTCCTTATTCGTTACGAATCGCATGAAACATCGACTGTGAAGGAATGGGCCGCGTCTACGATACAGTTCACTCGGTAAATTCAGTACCTGCCTCGTAGGTTTAGGGTGAGCATTTTCGGCTGCAGATTACAAGGTTCTGGGCTCGATTTCCGGGTCAGGCCAGTAATATTGCTATCAGGACATTCTTAGTACTAGCCCCAAGTTTGTAAATTGGCGGTCTACTACCCCCGTGCTTGTTATAGCACGCTAAACCGTCGGTACTGCGCCTGATCTCTCACAGATGCGCTCAACTGTTATTGACCGCTGTGGCCGGAGCAGCCTGGGGGACATTATTATTTATTAAATTCAATACTAGGCTCATACAGTGGTGTTTTTTTGTAACAGGTGGTTGAAGAGCAGAAGCCTTGCGTGCCGTCCCCGCCGGCGCAGAGCCCGCTGCCGGTGCGGCGCTCGGAGCGGCCGGTGCGGCGCCGCGTGTCCAGCACGTACGAGTACGAGGACGCCGACCTGTACATCGACGAGGCGCCGCCGCCCGCGCGCCGCCGCGCGCCCAGGGCGAAGCACCCGCGCCTCCACGCGCACCGAGCCGCAGGTGACACGCTCGCTACACCGACACACATCCCTGCGTGCCGTCCCCGCCGGCGCAGAGCCCGCTGCCGGTGCGGCGCTCGGAGCGGCCGGTGCGGCGCCGCGTGTCCAGCACGTACGAGTACGAGGACGCCGACCTGTACATCGACGAGGCGCCGCCGCCCGCGCGCCGCCGCGCGCCCAGGGCGAAGCACCCGCGCCTCCACGCGCACCGAGCCGCAGGTGACACGCTCGCTACACCGACACACATCCCTGCGTGCCGTCCCCGCCGGCGCAGAGCCCGCTGCCGGTGCGGCGCTCGGAGCGGCCGGTGCGGCGCCGCGTGTCCAGCACGTACGAGTACGAGGACGCCGACCTGTACATCGACGAGGCGCCGCCGCCCGCGCGCCGCCGCGCGCCCAGGGCGAAGCACCCGCGCCTCCACGCGCACCGAGCCGCAGGTGACACGCTCGCTACACCGACACACATCCCTGCGTGCCGTCCCCGCCGGCGCAGAGCCCGCTGCCGGTGCGGCGCTCGGAGCGGCCGGTGCGGCGCCGCGTGTCCAGCACGTACGAGTACGAGGACGCCGACCTGTACATCGACGAGGCGCCGCCGCCCG
This sequence comes from Coenonympha arcania, assembly GCA_036785405.1. Classification (NCBI taxonomy): domain Eukaryota; kingdom Metazoa; phylum Arthropoda; class Insecta; order Lepidoptera; family Nymphalidae; genus Coenonympha; species Coenonympha arcania. Next base: position 943,164 of record CM072078.1, on the reverse strand, counting down.
CGCGCCGCCGCGCGCCCAGGGCGAAGCACCCGCGCCTCCACGCGCACCGAGCCGCAGGTGACACGCTCGCTACACCGACACACATCCCTGCGTGCCGTCCCCGCCGGCGCAGAGCCCGCTGCCGGTGCGGCGCTCGGAGCGGCCGGTGCGGCGCCGCGTGTCCAGCACGTACGAGTACGAGGACGCCGACCTGTACATCGACGAGGCGCCGCCGCCCGCGCGCCGCCGCGCGCCCAGGGCGAAGCACCCGCGCCTCCACGCGCACCGAGCCGCAGGTGACACGCTCGCTACACCGACACACATCCCTGCGTGCCGTCCCCGCCGGCGCAGAGCCCGCTGCCGGTGCGGCGCTCGGAGCGGCCGGTGCGGCGCCGCGTGTCCAGCACGTACGAGTACGAGGACGCCGACCTGTACATCGACGAGGCGCCGCCGCCCGCGCGCCGCCGCGCGCCCAGGGCGAAGCACCCGCGCCTCCACGCGCACCGAGCCGCAGGTGACACGCTCGCTACACCGACACACATCCCTGCGTGCCGTCCCCGCCGGCGCAGAGCCCGCTGCCGGTGCGGCGCTCGGAGCGGCCGGTGCGGCGCCGCGTGTCCAGCACGTACGAGTACGAGGACGCCGACCTGTACATCGACGAGGCGCCGCCGCCCGCGCGCCGCCGCGCGCCCAGGGCGAAGCACCCGCGCCTCCACGCGCACCGAGCCGCAGGTGACACGCTCGCTACACCGACACACATCCCTGCGTGCCGTCCCCGCCGGCGCAGAGCCCGCTGCCGGTGCGGCGCTCGGAGCGGCCGGTGCGGCGCCGCGTGTCCAGCACGTACGAGTACGAGGACGCCGACCTGTACATCGACGAGGCGCCGCCGCCCGCGCGCCGCCGCGCGCCCAGGGCGAAGCACCCGCGCCTCCACGCGCACCGAGCCGCAGGTGACACGCTCGCTACACCGACACACATCCCTGCGTGCCGTCCCCGCCGGCGCAGAGCCCGCTGCCGGTGCGGCGCTCGGAGCGGCCGGTGCGGCGCCGCGTGTCCAGCACGTACGAGTACGAGGACGCCGACCTGTACATCGACGAGGCGCCGCCGCCCGCGCGCCGCCGCGCGCCCAGGGCGAAGCACCCGCGCCTCCACGCGCACCGAGCCGCAGGTGACACGCTCGCTACACCGACACACATCCCTGCGTGCCGTCCCCGCCGGCGCAGAGCCCGCTGCCGGTGCGGCGCTCGGAGCGGCCGGTGCGGCGCCGCGTGTCCAGCACGTACGAGTACGAGGACGCCGACCTGTACATCGACGAGGCGCCGCCGCCCGCGCGCCGCCGCGCGCCCAGGGCGAAGCACCCGCGCCTCCACGCGCACCGAGCCGCAGGTGACACGCTCGCTACACCGACACACATCCCTGCGTGCCGTCCCCGCCGGCGCAGAGCCCGCTGCCGGTGCGGCGCTCGGAGCGGCCGGTGCGGCGCCGCGTGTCCAGCACGTACGAGTACGAGGACGCCGACCTGTACATCGACGAGGCGCCGCCGCCCGCGCGCCGCCGCGCGCCCAGGGCGAAGCACCCGCGCCTCCACGCGCACCGAGCCGCAGGTGACACGCTCGCTACACCGACACACATCCCTGCGTGCCGTCCCCGCCGGCGCAGAGCCCGCTGCCGGTGCGGCGCTCGGAGCGGCCGGTGCGGCGCCGCGTGTCCAGCACGTACGAGTACGAGGACGCCGACCTGTACATCGACGAGGCGCCGCCGCCCGCGCGCCGCCGCGCGCCCAGGGCGAAGCACCCGCGCCTCCACGCGCACCGAGCCGCAGGTGACACGCTCGCTACACCGACACACATCCCTGCGTGCCGTCCCCGCCGGCGCAGAGCCCGCTGCCGGTGCGGCGCTCGGAGCGGCCGGTGCGGCGCCGCGTGTCCAGCACGTACGAGTACGAGGACGCCGACCTGTACATCGACGAGGCGCCGCCGCCCGCGCGCCGCCGCGCGCCCAGGGCGAAGCACCCGCGCCTCCACGCGCACCGAGCCGCAGGTGACACGCTCGCTACACCGACACACATCCCTGCGTGCCGTCCCCGCCGGCGCAGAGCCCGCTGCCGGTGCGGCGCTCGGAGCGGCCGGTGCGGCGCCGCGTGTCCAGCACGTACGAGTACGAGGACGCCGACCTGTACATCGACGAGGCGCCGCCGCCCAGGGCGAAGCACCCGCGCCTCCACGCGCACCGAGCCGCAGGTGACACGCTCGCTACACCGACACACATCCCTGCGTGCCGTCCCCGCCGGCGCAGAGCCCGCTGCCGGTGCGGCGCTCGGAGCGGCCGGTGCGGCGCCGCGTGTCCAGCACGTACGAGTACGAGGACGCCGACCTGTACATCGACGAGGCGCCGCCGCCCGCGCGCCGCCGCGCGCCCAGGGCGAAGCACCCGCGCCTCCACGCGCACCGAGCCGCAGGTGACACGCTCGCTACACCGACACACATCCCTGCGTGCCGTCCCCGCCGGCGCAGAGCCCGCTGCCGGTGCGGCGCTCGGAGCGGCCGGTGCGGCGCCGCGTGTCCAGCACGTACGAGTACGAGGACGCCGACCTGTACATCGACGAGGCGCCGCCGCCCAGGGCGAAGCACCCGCGCCTCCACGCGCACCGAGCCGCAGGTGACACGCTCGCTACACCGACACACATCCCTGCGTGCCGTCCCCGCCGGCGCAGAGCCCGCTGCCGGTGCGGCGCTCGGAGCGGCCGGTGCGGCGCCGCGTGTCCAGCACGTACGAGTACGAGGACGCCGACCTGTACATCGACGAGGCGCCGCCGCCCAGGGCGAAGCACCCGCGCCTCCACGCGCACCGAGCCGCAGGTGACACGCTCGCTACACCGACACACATCCCTGCGTGCCGTCCCCGCCGGCGCAGAGCCCGCTGCCGGTGCGGCGCTCGGAGCGGCCGGTGCGGCGCCGCGTGTCCAGCACGTACGAGTACGAGGACGCCGACCTGTACATCGACGAGGCGCCGCCGCCCAGGGCGAAGCACCCGCGCCTCCACGCGCACCGAGCCGCAGGTGACACGCTCGCTACACCGACACACATCCCTGCGTGCCGTCCCCGCCGGCGCAGAGCCCGCTGCCGGTGCGGCGCTCGGAGCGGCCGGTGCGGCGCCGCGTGTCCAGCACGTACGAGTACGAGGACGCCGACCTGTACATCGACGAGGCGCCGCCGCCCGCGCGCCGCCGCGCGCCCAGGGCGAAGCACCCGCGCCTCCACGCGCACCGAGCCGCAGGTGACACGCTCGCTACACCGACACACATCCCTGCGTGCCGTCCCCGCCGGCGCAGAGCCCGCTGCCGGTGCGGCGCTCGGAGCGGCCGGTGCGGCGCCGCGTGTCCAGCACGTACGAGTACGAGGACGCCGACCTGTACATCGACGAGGCGCCGCCGCCCGCGCGCCGCCGCGCGCCCAGGGCGAAGCACCCGCGCCTCCACGCGCACCGAGCCGCAGGTGACACGCTCGCTACACCGACACACATCCCTGCGTGCCGTCCCCGCCGGCGCAGAGCCCGCTGCCGGTGCGGCGCTCGGAGCGGCCGGTGCGGCGCCGCGTGTCCAGCACGTACGAGTACGAGGACGCCGACCTGTACATCGACGAGGCGCCGCCGCCCAGGGCGAAGCACCCGCGCCTCCACGCGCACCGAGCCGCAGGTGACACGCTCGCTACACCGACACACATCCCTGCGTGCCGTCCCCGCCGGCGCAGAGCCCGCTGCCGGTGCGGCGCTCGGAGCGGCCGGTGCGGCGCCGCGTGTCCAGCACGTACGAGTACGAGGACGCCGACCTGTACATCGACGAGGCGCCGCCGCCCAGGGCGAAGCACCCGCGCCTCCACGCGCACCGAGCCGCAGGTGACACGCTCGCTACACCGACACACATCCCTGCGTGCCGTCCCCGCCGGCGCAGAGCCCGCTGCCGGTGCGGCGCTCGGAGCGGCCGGTGCGGCGCCGCGTGTCCAGCACGTACGAGTACGAGGACGCCGACCTGTACATCGACGAGGCGCCGCCGCCCGCGCGCCGCCGCGCGCCCAGGGCGAAGCACCCGCGCCTCCACGCGCACCGAGCCGCAGGTGACACGCTCGCTACACCGACACACATCCCTGCGTGCCGTCCCCGCCGGCGCAGAGCCCGCTGCCGGTGCGGCGCTCGGAGCGGCCGGTGCGGCGCCGCGTGTCCAGCACGTACGAGTACGAGGACGCCGACCTGTACATCGACGAGGCGCCGCCGCCCGCGCGCCGCCGCGCGCCCAGGGCGAAGCACCCGCGCCTCCACGCGCACCGAGCCGCAGGTGACACGCTCGCTACACCGACACACATCCCTGCGTGCCGTCCCCGCCGGCGCAGAGCCCGCTGCCGGTGCGGCGCTCGGAGCGGCCGGTGCGGCGCCGCGTGTCCAGCACGTACGAGTACGAGGACGCCGACCTGTACATCGACGAGGCGCCGCCGCCCGCGCGCCGCCGCGCGCCCAGGGCGAAGCACCCGCGCCTCCACGCGCACCGAGCCGCAGGTGACACGCTCGCTACACCGACACACATCCCTGCGTGCCGTCCCCGCCGGCGCAGAGCCCGCTGCCGGTGCGGCGCTCGGAGCGGCCGGTGCGGCGCCGCGTGTCCAGCACGTACGAGTACGAGGACGCCGACCTGTACATCGACGAGGCGCCGCCGCCCAGGGCGAAGCACCCGCGCCTCCACGCGCACCGAGCCGCAGGTGACACGCTCGCTACACCGACACACATCCCTGCGTGCCGTCCCCGCCGGCGCAGAGCCCGCTGCCGGTGCGGCGCTCGGAGCGGCCGGTGCGGCGCCGCGTGTCCAGCACGTACGAGTACGAGGACGCCGACCTGTACATCGACGAGGCGCCGCCGCCCGCGCGCCGCCGCGCGCCCAGGGCGAAGCACCCGCGCCTCCACGCGCACCGAGCCGCAGGTGACACGCTCGCTACACCGACACACATCCCTGCGTGCCGTCCCCGCCGGCGCAGAGCCCGCTGCCGGTGCGGCGCTCGGAGCGGCCGGTGCGGCGCCGCGTGTCCAGCACGTACGAGTACGAGGACGCCGACCTGTACATCGACGAGGCGCCGCCGCCCGCGCGCCGCCGCGCGCCCAGGGCGAAGCACCCGCGCCTCCACGCGCACCGAGCCGCAGGTGACACGCTCGCTACACCGACACACATCCCTGCGTGCCGTCCCCGCCGGCGCAGAGCCCGCTGCCGGTGCGGCGCTCGGAGCGGCCGGTGCGGCGCCGCGTGTCCAGCACGTACGAGTACGAGGACGCCGACCTGTACATCGACGAGGCGCCGCCGCCCGCGCGCCGCCGCGCGCCCAGGGCGAAGCACCCGCGCCTCCACGCGCACCGAGCCGCAGGTGACACGCTCGCTACACCGACACACATCCCTGCGTGCCGTCCCCGCCGGCGCAGAGCCCGCTGCCGGTGCGGCGCTCGGAGCGGCCGGTGCGGCGCCGCGTGTCCAGCACGTACGAGTACGAGGACGCCGACCTGTACATCGACGAGGCGCCGCCGCCCGCGCGCCGCCGCGCGCCCAGGGCGAAGCACCCGCGCCTCCACGCGCACCGAGCCGCAGGTGACACGCTCGCTACACCGACACACATCCCTGCGTGCCGTCCCCGCCGGCGCAGAGCCCGCTGCCGGTGCGGCGCTCGGAGCGGCCGGTGCGGCGCCGCGTGTCCAGCACGTACGAGTACGAGGACGCCGACCTGTACATCGACGAGGCGCCGCCGCCCAGGGCGAAGCACCCGCGCCTCCACGCGCACCGAGCCGCAGGTGACACGCTCGCTACACCGACACACATCCCTGCGTGCCGTCCCCGCCGGCGCAGAGCCCGCTGCCGGTGCGGCGCTCGGAGCGGCCGGTGCGGCGCCGCGTGTCCAGCACGTACGAGTACGAGGACGCCGACCTGTACATCGACGAGGCGCCGCCGCCCAGGGCGAAGCACCCGCGCCTCCACGCGCACCGAGCCGCAGGTGACACGCTCGCTACACCGACACACATCCCTGCGTGCCGTCCCCGCCGGCGCAGAGCCCGCTGCCGGTGCGGCGCTCGGAGCGGCCGGTGCGGCGCCGCGTGTCCAGCACGTACGAGTACGAGGACGCCGACCTGTACATCGACGAGGCGCCGCCGCCCAGGGCGAAGCACCCGCGCCTCCACGCGCACCGAGCCGCAGGTGACACGCTCGCTACACCGACACACATCCCTGCGTGCCGTCCCCGCCGGCGCAGAGCCCGCTGCCGGTGCGGCGCTCGGAGCGGCCGGTGCGGCGCCGCGTGTCCAGCACGTACGAGTACGAGGACGCCGACCTGTACATCGACGAGGCGCCGCCGCCCGCGCGCCGCCGCGCGCCCAGGGCGAAGCACCCGCGCCTCCACGCGCACCGAGCCGCAGGTGACACGCTCGCTACACCGACACACATCCCTGCGTGCCGTCCCCGCCGGCGCAGAGCCCGCTGCCGGTGCGGCGCTCGGAGCGGCCGGTGCGGCGCCGCGTGTCCAGCACGTACGAGTACGAGGACGCCGACCTGTACATCGACGAGGCGCCGCCGCCCGCGCGCCGCCGCGCGCCCAGGGCGAAGCACCCGCGCCTCCACGCGCACCGAGCCGCAGGTGACACGCTCGCTACACCGACACACATCCCTGCGTGCCGTCCCCGCCGGCGCAGAGCCCGCTGCCGGTGCGGCGCTCGGAGCGGCCGGTGCGGCGCCGCGTGTCCAGCACGTACGAGTACGAGGACGCCGACCTGTACATCGACGAGGCGCCGCCGCCCAGGGCGAAGCACCCGCGCCTCCACGCGCACCGAGCCGCAGGTGACACGCTCGCTACACCGACACACATCCCTGCGTGCCGTCCCCGCCGGCGCAGAGCCCGCTGCCGGTGCGGCGCTCGGAGCGGCCGGTGCGGCGCCGCGTGTCCAGCACGTACGAGTACGAGGACGCCGACCTGTACATCGACGAGGCGCCGCCGCCCAGGGCGAAGCACCCGCGCCTCCACGCGCACCGAGCCGCAGGTGACACGCTCGCTACACCGACACACATCCCTGCGTGCCGTCCCCGCCGGCGCAGAGCCCGCTGCCGGTGCGGCGCTCGGAGCGGCCGGTGCGGCGCCGCGTGTCCAGCACGTACGAGTACGAGGACGCCGACCTGTACATCGACGAGGCGCCGCCGCCCGCGCGCCGCCGCGCGCCCAGGGCGAAGCACCCGCGCCTCCACGCGCACCGAGCCGCAGGTGACACGCTCGCTACACCGACACACATCCCTGCGTGCCGTCCCCGCCGGCGCAGAGCCCGCTGCCGGTGCGGCGCTCGGAGCGGCCGGTGCGGCGCTCGGAGCGGCCGGTGCGGCGCCGCGTGTCCAGCACGTACGAGTACGAGGACGCCGACCTGTACATCGACGAGGCGCCACCGCCCGCGCGCCGCCGCGCGCCCAGGGCGAAGCACCCGCGCCTCCACGCGCACCGAGCCGCAGGTGACACGCTCGCTACACCGACACACATCCCTGCGTGCCGTCCCCGCCGGCGCAGAGCCCGCTGCCGGTGCGGCGCTCGGAGCGGCCGGTGCGGCGCCGCGTGTCCAGCACGTACGAGTACGAGGACGCCGACCTGTACATCGACGAGGCGCCGCCGCCCGCGCGCCGCCGCGCGCCCAGGGCGAAGCACCCGCGCCTCCACGCGCACCGAGCCGCAGGTGACACGCTCGCTACACCGACACACATCCCTGCGTGCCGTCCCCGCCGGCGCAGAGCCCGCTGCCGGTGCGGCGCTCGGAGCGGCCGGTGCGGCGCCGCGTGTCCAGCACGTACGAGTACGAGGACGCCGACCTGTACATCGACGAGGCGCCGCCGCCCAGGGCGAAGCACCCGCGCCTCCACGCGCACCGAGCCGCAGGTGACACGCTCGCTACACCGACACACATCCCTGCGTGCCGTCCCCGCCGGCGCAGAGCCCGCTGCCGGTGCGGCGCTCGGAGCGGCCGGTGCGGCGCCGCGTGTCCAGCACGTACGAGTACGAGGACGCCGACCTGTACATCGACGAGGCGCCGCCGCCCGCGCGCCGCCGCGCGCCCAGGGCGAAGCACCCGCGCCTCCACGCGCACCGAGCCGCAGGTGACACGCTCGCTACACCGACACACATCCCTGCGTGCCGTCCCCGCCGGCGCAGAGCCCGCTGCCGGTGCGGCGCTCGGAGCGGCCGGTGCGGCGCCGCGTGTCCAGCACGTACGAGTACGAGGACGCCGACCTGTACATCGACGAGGCGCCGCCGCCCGCGCGCCGCCGCGCGCCCAGGGCGAAGCACCCGCGCCTCCACGCGCACCGAGCCGCAGGTGACACGCTCGCTACACCGACACACATCCCTGCGTGCCGTCCCCGCCGGCGCAGAGCCCGCTGCCGGTGCGGCGCTCGGAGCGGCCGGTGCGGCGCCGCGTGTCCAGCACGTACGAGTACGAGGACGCCGACCTGTACATCGACGAGGCGCCGCCGCCCGCGCGCCGCCGCGCGCCCAGGGCGAAGCACCCGCGCCTCCACGCGCACCGAGCCGCAGGTGACACGCTCGCTACACCGACACACATCCCTGCGTGCCGTCCCCGCCGGCGCAGAGCCCGCTGCCGGTGCGGCGCTCGGAGCGGCCGGTGCGGCGCCGCGTGTCCAGCACGTACGAGTACGAGGACGCCGACCTGTACATCGACGAGGCGCCGCCGCCCGCGCGCCGCCGCGCGCCCAGGGCGAAGCACCCGCGCCTCCACGCGCACCGAGCCGCAGGTGACACGCTCGCTACACCGACACACATCCCTGCGTGCCGTCCCCGCCGGCGCAGAGCCCGCTGCCGGTGCGGCGCTCGGAGCGGCCGGTGCGGCGCCGCGTGTCCAGCACGTACGAGTACGAGGACGCCGACCTGTACATCGACGAGGCGCCGCCGCCCGCGCGCCGCCGCGCGCCCAGGGCGAAGCACCCGCGCCTCCACGCGCACCGAGCCGCAGGTGACACGCTCGCTACACCGACACACATCCCTGCGTGCCGTCCCCGCCGGCGCAGAGCCCGCTGCCGGTGCGGCGCTCGGAGCGGCCGGTGCGGCGCCGCGTGTCCAGCACGTACGAGTACGAGGACGCCGACCTGTACATCGACGAGGCGCCGCCGCCCGCGCGCCGCCGCGCGCCCAGGGCGAAGCACCCGCGCCTCCACGCGCACCGAGCCGCAGGTGACACGCTCGCTACACCGACACACATCCCTGCGTGCCGTCCCCGCCGGCGCAGAGCCCGCTGCCGGTGCGGCGCTCGGAGCGGCCGGTGCGGCGCCGCGTGTCCAGCACGTACGAGTACGAGGACGCCGACCTGTACATCGACGAGGCGCCGCCGCCCAGGGCGAAGCACCCGCGCCTCCACGCGCACCGAGCCGCAGGTGACACGCTCGCTACACCGACACACATCCCTGCGTGCCGTCCCCGCCGGCGCAGAGCCCGCTGCCGGTGCGGCGCTCGGAGCGGCCGGTGCGGCGCCGCGTGTCCAGCACGTACGAGTACGAGGACGCCGACCTGTACATCGACGAGGCGCCGCCGCCCGCGCGCCGCCGCGCGCCCAGGGCGAAGCACCCGCGCCTCCACGCGCACCGAGCCGCAGGTGACACGCTCGCTACACCGACACACATCCCTGCGTGCCGTCCCCGCCGGCGCAGAGCCCGCTGCCGGTGCGGCGCTCGGAGCGGCCGGTGCGGCGCCGCGTGTCCAGCACGTACGAGTACGAGGACGCCGACCTGTACATCGACGAGGCGCCGCCGCCCGCGCGCCGCCGCGCGCCCAGGGCGAAGCACCCGCGCCTCCACGCGCACCGAGCCGCAGGTGACACGCTCGCTACACCGACACACATCCCTGCGTGCCGTCCCCGCCGGCGCAGAGCCCGCTGCCGGTGCGGCGCTCGGAGCGGCCGGTGCGGCGCCGCGTGTCCAGCACGTACGAGTACGAGGACGCCGACCTGTACATCGACGAGGCGCCGCCGCCCGCGCGCCGCCGCGCGCCCAGGGCGAAGCACCCGCGCCTCCACGCGCACCGAGCCGCAGGTGACACGCTCGCTACACCGACACACATCCCTGCGTGCCGTCCCCGCCGGCGCAGAGCCCGCTGCCGGTGCGGCGCTCGGAGCGGCCGGTGCGGCGCCGCGTGTCCAGCACGTACGAGTACGAGGACGCCGACCTGTACATCGACGAGGCGCCGCCGCCCAGGGCGAAGCACCCGCGCCTCCACGCGCACCGAGCCGCAGGTGACACGCTCGCTACACCGACACACATCCCTGCGTGCCGTCCCCGCCGGCGCAGAGCCCGCTGCCGGTGCGGCGCTCGGAGCGGCCGGTGCGGCGCCGCGTGTCCAGCACGTACGAGTACGAGGACGCCGACCTGTACATCGACGAGGCGCCGCCGCCCGCGCGCCGCCGCGCGCCCAGGGCGAAGCACCCGCGCCTCCACGCGCACCGAGCCGCAGGTGACACGCTCGCTACACCGACACACATCCCTGCGTGCCGTCCCCGCCGGCGCAGAGCCCGCTGCCGGTGCGGCGCTCGGAGCGGCCGGTGCGGCGCTCGGAGCGGCCGGTGCGGCGCTCGGAGCGGCCGGTGCGGCGCCGCGTGTCCGAGGCGAAGCACCCGCGCCCCCACGCGCACCGAGCCGCAGGTGACACGCTCGCTACACCGACACACATCCCTGCGTGCCGTCCCCGCCGGCGCAGAGCCCGCTGCCGGTGCGGCGCTCGGAGCGGCCGGTGCGGCGCTCGGAGCGGCCGGTGCGGCGCTCGGAGCGGCCGGTGCGGCGCCGCGTGTCCGAGGCGAAGCACCCGCGCCCCCACGCGCACCGAGCCGCAGGTGACACGCTCGCTACACCGACACACATCCCTGCGTGCCGTCCCCGCCGGCGCAGAGCCCGCTGCCGGTGCGGCGCTCGGAGCGGCCGGTGCGGCGCTCGGAGCGGCCGGTGCGGCGCTCGGAGCGGCCGGTGCGGCGCCGCGTGTCCGAGGCGAAGCACCCGCGCCCCCACGCGCACCGAGCCGCAGGTGACACGCTCGCTACACCGACACACATCCCTGCGTGCCGTCCCCGCCGGCGCAGAGCCCGCTGCCGGTGCGGCGCTCGGAGCGGCCGGTGCGGCGCTCGGAGCGGCCGGTGCGGCGCTCGGAGCGGCCGGTGCGGCGCCGCGTGTCCGAGGCGAAGCACCCGCGCCCCCACGCGCACCGAGCCGCAGGTGACACGCTCGCTACACCGACACACATCCCTGCGTGCCGTCGCGCAGAGCCCGCTGCCGGTGCGGCGCTCGGAGCGTCCGGTGCGGCGCTCGGAGCGGCCGGTGCTACGCCGCGTTTCCAGCACGAGCATTATACTTCATACTGTAGTATTGAATACTACTATTATAATATTAGTTAGAATGTTAAAAATGTAAATATGTAACCCCGTTTTGCGCAAGTGGACCTTAGCGTCATAACGATATGCTTACGCTTACGAGTGTGCGAAGGTTCTTATTAACCCAAACCACAGAACACTAAATAGTACAAGTACAGATGGCTTACTCCGCACAATGATTTAAAGAAATAGGTACTCTAGCGCTGAAACAAAAAGTGCAATTCAGTTCGCAATAGCGCCTGGCCCCGCCCTCAAAATCGACACTCAACAAACGGAATGTTGTGGTCTCTTTCTATCGCCTAACTTTATCTCATACGGCGTACTAGGGCTGCCGTAGTCAGACGGCGCATAAAGTAGACCGTACAGAACTAGCGCGTGCAACTCAGCCCGCGAGCGGCAACCATCTGAAATATTGGGGTCCGGACCCCTACTTGTAGCCGGGACGGTCACGTGATAAGTGAGACTGGCCTGCTCAAACTAAAGTTACGGCTGTTGTAGATAGCAGATATTGGGTAAGACCCAGGCCGGGAGGGTATACCATTGAGTTGCGTCGTTGTTTGCTAAAAAATAATTGTTGTTGCAGCATCGAGCAGCGCGTACCGACAGCCACAGCCGCCGCCGCAGCCCGCGCGGCCGCCGCCCGCCAACGGCATCGAGTCGCTCATCCAGGCCTCCGTGCTGGCGGAAGACCAGCCCGTCAACGACACGTGAGACTTAACGAACTTTTTTTTAACTTGCTATGTATGATTGTTTGGGTAAAATCTTGTAGCTTAATTTTCAAGCATATATTTTTAACCTATTGAGCTGTTTTTTGACGTGATAACGTTTTGTAAATTGATGAAAACCAGCAACACACATGAAAAATAGTAACGTTCCGCGTAACGTTCCACCTGAGCCTGTGCGTGCAAGCGAGAGCGCGCAACAAGCGATAGAGAGGCACGATAATGACGTTATCACGTAAATCTATCGTCTGTAAACCGACTTTACAGACAACCAATTTTTTTATACAATATGAGTCTTAAATTAAAGCGTTTGCTGAAAAGGTTACGGATAAATGTAGATGTAAAAGGAAAGATGTAGATGTAAAAATATTTTCTAAAATAAGAAAATATTTTTTGAAAGTTAACCTGAATTTCATTACACAAGCGTACCAAAAGCAATCGTAGTCGAATAAATAGTATAGACTAAAGCTGGGGGCTTTTTATTTTTCAATTACTATTCAATTACTTCAAAATCATTTCACGCTGTGTGGCCATTGAATCAGGGCATATCGACTTGCGTGTTCCAGTGAGGATGCTGCGGTTGCCGGCATGCTGAGCATCAGCGAGCAGCACTACGAGGCGCCGGCGCGGACCTTCGGCCTGGCGATAGAGGCGCCACCACCCACCACCGACACCTCCCGCGTAGAAAGGTACAGCCGCCATGTTACTCGTCTTAAGCTTTACCTCTTTTTATAAGTATGTCGCATACACTCTAAAATGTGAGTTAATACTACAAAAACACACAAACAGTTAAACAGCCAAAACCTGGCTAAAAACCCTTGATAAGACGGAGGACGTGCTAAAGATCACAAAATAAACACGCACGCACGCTTACACACAAACGCACACACACTCACACCCACTCGCTCACACACCCTCACACATGCTCACTCACGCACACACACAAACGCACACACTCAAGTAGTACATTTATAAGTTAAGCAAGTTTTTAAATTGTAACAGTAATTGTAACTATTAGGTTTAAAATAGGAATAAAAAAGTGTCTAAATTAACATCCAGGAAGGATCTACCCTCTGCAACACAGGTTTTCCTTCCGCAGAGGGTAGGGCGTTCATTTGTTTGCAATAATGTCATGTATTACCTAACCTATAAGCAATAAATAAAAGCAAAGCAATAATACTTGAGTAGGTAAAAGGGTGGTGGTGAAAAGGGTGGTTTACTACTACTATTACGCAAAATCTAGCTGCGGCTTAACCCCTGAATTAGACTAGACCTAATCCAATTAAGAATTTAATTCAAAAATTTTAGAAGTATAAATCGTAATCCCGAAGTAGGCTCGTAGCGGAAATCGAACCTGCGACATCCCACTGGCATCCGAGCGAGTGCCCACTGTGCCAGGGAGGTTCTATAAAATTTAAGTAAATATTATAGTGATAAGCTACGACACAAATTGCAGTTCAGCATCCGTACCACCATCTTTTAAAAGCAATAATTTATAAAACTTGCAGAATTGCAAATAACAAAGTCGCAGTATTGTTTTGACATTTTCATACTATGTTGTGCCAGGGAGGTTCTATAAAATTTAAGTAAATATTATAGTGATAAGCTACGACACAAATTGCAGTTCAGCATCCGTACCACCATCTTTTAAAAGTAATAATTTATAAAACTTGCAGAATTGCAAATAACAAAGTCGCAGTATTGTTTTGACATTTTCATACTATGTTTGTATGAAAATATTAAAACAGTACTGCAACATTACTGCTTTTTTGGTAATATTGCAGCATCGATGCTTTGCAGGATCAATCAGGAATTTATTTAAATATGATACTGCCATTTTCACAATTTAACCACCATACACTTGCTGTCTTATTAGCGTGGAAATTGTGGAAAACCAAATAAATTTTTTTTTATTTAATACATTTGCTCAAAAAGTTGACATTTCCATGTATATTTAGCGTGCGCAAAGTTATTCTTTTCCGCACTAGTGCTTTTGTGTTTTCCTCCTATGCGGCACCGGAGCGGGCGCACCAGGAGCGCATGAACACGAACACGGCATGCAAACACGGAGCAGGCAAACACGTAAAACCAATATTTTTTTTTCGCAAATGTATTAAAAACGTCGTTCAATGCACGTGCGGAATTGTCATTTTTATGGTATGATTTCGAACTCGGCAGCAAGCAGCAGTGCTGCCGCAACAGTGCTGTCGCGACACTACTGGTCCCCATACAATCTCTATAAGCTTATATGAGATTACATTCCGAGCGAGGCAGCAATGTCGCGGCAGCAATGTAATGCGCAGCACCTTGGTGGCAACACTGCAGCGACTGCACTGCTGCTTGCTGCCGAGTTCGGAATCATACCTTTACTCGTCCTTATAGTTGACCCTCGCCTTCGGCTTGGGTCAAGAAACCGGGACTCGTAAAGAAATTACACTTTCCGCACTTATATTGAAATGTACTATTTTTGTGTAGCAGCAGTAGTAGCGGGCGGTCGCGCTCTCGCAAGGCGGCCAGCGGCGCGGAGGACGATGACTACGACGAGGAAGACGTCATCAAGGAGGTGCATCGCGACGAGGAGTACGGTAAGCACTCACAGAATACTGTAATAGCTCCTTATGTACCATAAACATGTATGTACAGAAAACAGCTACATCCCTAGTTTTATTCAACAGGGAATGGCTGGACCTAGTTGTAGCCGGCATGATGAAGGCTAGACCTAGTTTTACCCGAAAACAATTGGCTCGTACTAGGTTTAACCAAGAGTAAGTGGCTACACCTAGTTCTAACCGGCTAAAACTAGGTGCAGCCGCGATTCGAGTTTTAGCCGTAACATATTATACACCATCCAACTGATCATTTATGGGCATAGTGCCCAAGACGCTGGCGCTGTTTTCTCTTTGTATGGCTAAACGGCTAATTGAGCTAAATAAGTGCCAGCTCTCGGGTCACCAGACGCTTGGACCAATTTTTGGGATACTGTATTGATGATTTTTTTAGTATCCGATGACCATGGGCCCCGCGTTTCAAACGCAAGCACCGCAAAATCATAGTCCTTAAAGTGTTAGTATGCGGTAGTCTTCAGGATGCTGTTCTCGAAAATCCATTGTTGCTCATTCATACTCTGAAACTCGGCCCAAAAAGTTCCTTTGCTGCATTGCATGACAAATAAACATTTTTGACAGTTGTATGTTTGTGTGCGCAGTGTACCCGTCTCTGGAGATGAGCTCTGACGACGAGGAGGAGTGGTCGACGCGGCGGAGACGCGCGCCCCGCAGCCGCGCCGACAGCAGGAGCAAGACCGACAAGTGAGTTCACTGCAGCCCTAGCCGTGTCACCATCTATGATCCTCATAGATAGCTGTACATCGCGCATTTTATAACTATACTAGCTGATGCCCGCGACTTCGTCCACGTGGGATAAAAACTATTCTATCTTTTAAGTTGGACCAAATGGCAGATATTCACGAAGTTTGAACTAAATCGGTTCAGTAGTTTAGGAGTCCATCGCGGACAAACATTGTGACACGAGATTTATATATATTATATATATATTATAAGATAAGACTAGTAGGTTGCGTGCTGCCTTCCCGCCTACAAAAAAATCCCTTTAAAATTCCCCTTTCATTTTCTATTAAAAACTAAATTCCGCCATTTTGATTTTTTTTCTTTCCATCGAATAGACCTTCGGTTCCTGATCACCTCTTGTCAAGAAACCGTTCTTCCATCTTTTGTACTCTTCGAGATATTAGCGAAATTCGTTTGGCGGCCATTTTGAATCCGCCATTTTGAATTTTTTTCAGCTCACTGGCAGTTAGATGACGTTTTAAATGACATTTGGTCGTACACCCCCCACCTATCTTCAATACCCTTGGCTGTGCACTTCACCCGTCTTCGAAATCCTCAATCATCAGCTCTCGCTATATTTTTCTTCCTCATGAATTTTTCCGTTCTATATGAAATCATCCATGAAAATTTTTTTTCCATACAAAATTGTCTAGGAGAGGTAATCAATCAGTCAATCAGCACAAGCAGCTATTTTATAACTATATGAAACGAAATTCAAAAGAGGCAAAAGGAGAGGCGAGGGTCGAAAAGTGAAACACTCGAAGGTTCGTTCGAAACTCTGGTTTATTCAAATTAGAAAGCCTATTTATATTGGTACAATTGAGTGGGGTGACGCGCGTGACCTACTTGGACCATGACATCATCTGTTACACGTGGAGAGCTTCGTATGTCGCGGTCCGGTGGCGGCGTCAAATAACATGCTCCTATATAAGGAATGGAATCTCTAAACAAATAGCTGTGGGTGGTCCGTTTGAAATATGAGTGATTTAAGATACCTTTCTTATGAGTAATATTTAACTAGTACCTACTACTATGTACCTACTACTATGTACCTACTACTATACCACATCTTCCCCTTTTTATTAAAAAAAAAATTATGAAATACATTTTTTTTTTTTTTTTTTGAATACAATGTTAACAGTTATTCAATCTTGTTTACATAAAATCCTTATAGGTATCTATTACAAAATCCTTATAGGTATCTATTACATAGTTTTGGTTTTTTCTTTTTAATTTTTATCTGCCTTATATCTATGATTACAAAACTTATTCTATGATTATATTGGTATGACAATCTTCTAATTCTATGAGTACATTATATATTTTTTTCTATTATTACAAAACTATGTGGATATATACTTTTTATTGTTAGTATTGTTAGTATGGTTAGTAAAGTACATAAATTGTTTATCTTATTACTAAATATAATATGGTATTGTTCTATTCTTATGTATTACATTTTCTTTGTTATTTTGTAATATCTTAACATTTTCATTCATATCATTAATAACCTTAAATGGACCTAAATATATCTGATCTAGCTTATCTCTATTTTCATTTTTAATAAGTATTAAGTCACCTTTGTTGTATTTTACTGAATTTAAATATTTGTCATATTTATATTTCCGACGAACCTTTGAATGAACTAAATTATTCCTAGCGTCTGATTGCGATTTTTGCAATCTGTATTTTAATTCAAAAGGATAATGGTCGAAATTATAAATAGGATCTACATTTTTAATAAGATTATTTGGGAGATTACATAATTTTCCGAACACAAGCTCATATGGGGTATATTTAGTTTCAGTATGCACAGTTGTATTATATGCAAAACACCAATATGGTACCCAATTACTCCACATTTGAGCTTGGTTATCTGTTTGTATTCTTAAAAATGCTCCTAATGATTTATGTGAGTTTTCTAAAGATCCTAAACTTTCATGATGATATGCAGTAGATTGTGTTTGTTTTATGTTAAGTAATTTACAAACATCTTGCATTGTTTTTGAGATAAATTCGGTCCCTCTGTCGGTTCCAATTTCGCGTGGTATTCCGTAGCGTAGAATGAAATTTTCTACAAATGCTCGCGCTACTGTTTCTGTCTCTTTGTTAATAATTGGGTAAGCTTCTACGTATTTTGTAAGTTCGCATTGTAAAGTTAATATATAGGAATATCCATTTATGTCTTTGCTTAAAGGTCCTACTAAATCTAAATATACTTTTTCAAAAGCTGATGATGCTGTTGTTGTTATGCACATAGGCTGTTTGATATTCGTGTGAAATTTTTGTTTTTGACATTTATCACATCTTTTTACAAAATTTTCTATATCTCTGTCCATTCCTGTCCAATAATAATGTCTTTTAATATTATTCGTCATTCTATTTATTCCTGCATGACCGCTACTTGGTAATATATGAAAGTCATTTAATATGACTCTTTGGTCATCTTTATCGTCTATATTTTTTACACCTTTTATTATACAAATATGTGGTCCTTGCCACTTTTTCATCAAATTAACACCTTGAGCTAGCTCCTTTATAAATATATTATTATTATCATTTCGAATTATGCATAATTCATTTATTTTTAATTTGTTACAAAATTGCTCCAATTCCCTCACGATGAAAGCTCGTTTCAACCATGATCTGGATTTTGGATTTATTGTAACTAATGATTTAGAAGGTGTATATATAAATGTTTTATTTTCACTATAGACATTTTCTTTATTAGTGTAATTTTTATCGTAATCGCATGTTTCAAAGCTTAATTGCATTGAACTGTTTGGTTTTTTAAGAATTTCAACGACTCTTGGGGGCGCCATCCAATTGTCTGAAGAAATATCTTTAGTCTTATCCGGGTGTTTATTATTCGTCGTTTCATCCTGTGTGGTTTTATTATTTTCCATCCTTTTTCGTTGTGCTCTTGTCATAACCATGATACGATCACTCATACCTTTCAATTCCTCTGATGTTAGTACTATGCGAGATAATGCGTCTGCAGCTGCATTATCTTTGCCTCTTACATATTCAACAACGAAATCGTACTCTTCTAGATATAGTCTAAATTTTGTTAGTCTACTTGATGGGTTTGTCATATTAAATAAGTAAATTAATGGTTTATGATCGGTACAAATTTTAAATTTTCTTCCATAAAGGTACGGTCTAAAATATTTTACTGCCCATACAATGGCTAAAAGCTCTTTTTCTATAACTGGATAATTTCTTTCCGCTTTGTTTAAACCACGACTGGCATAGGCCACTGGTTTTTTATCTCCATTTGATAATACACATCCAATTGCCATTCCTGAAGCGTCCGTATTTAAAATGAATTCATTTTCTTCTGAAAAATTTGGGTATTGTAATAAAGGTGGATTACATAGCGCATTCCTTAAAATTTCAAAGGATTTTTGACAATCTGGTGTCCAATTGAAGTTTACATTTTTCTTGGTTAAATTATTTAAAGGTAAGGTAATTTTTGCAAAGTTGGGTATAAATTTCCGATAGTAATTTGCAAACGCTATGAATCTTTTGACCTCGTCTACATTTTTCATAACTGGGTAATTTTTTAAAGTTTTCACTTTGTTAGGGTCCGGTTTTATACCATCTGGTGTTACGACATGTCCGAGATAAAGTAATTCTTTCTGTAAGAAATTACATTTTAATGGATTTAACTTCATGTTCACTTTTCTTAGTCGTGTAAAAACGTCAATTAAGTTTTTGTTATGTTCGTTTAAGTTACGTCCCATAACAATTATATCGTCTAGGTATACTATGCATTTATCGTAGTTTAGTCCCGATAAAGCTATTGTCATTGCTCTACTAAAAGCACTTGGACTTGTTTTTAATCCCATTGGTAACCTTTTCATTTGATAGTGTTTGTCTGCTATAAACGCAGTGTATTTTCGACTTTCAGCATCTAACTTTATTTGATAATGTGGTCGATTCTGTTGTGCAAAATCTCTAAACTAAACTAATTTAAAGTAGTGCTATCCTTTTCAAACTTCTCCCTATGGAAGAGGATAGCACTATTTTAAATTAGTTTAGTTTAGAGATTTTGCACAACAGAATCGACCACAATATCCTTGATTTAAGTCTAGATGACTGAAGTACATTGCTCCTGACAAAGAATCCAAAATGTCTGTTATATTTGGTAATGGAAATTTATCATCTTGAATACAATTATTTAATTTTCTATAATCAATAACTATACGCCATTTTCTTTCACCATTAACGTCAACCTTTTTTGGTACTAATAGTAAAGGACTTGACCATTCTGATTTTGATTCTTCAATTATGTCACTATCTAACATTTCTTGTAGTTGTTTCTTGATTTCGGCTTTATGTGACTGTGGTAAACGATATGGTTTTGTATAAACTGGACTCGTATGTGCTTTCAAATTAATTTTTTGTTCATATAAATTACATGTATTTAGTTTATCACCGGGTAGATGAAAAATGTCTGCAAATTTAGCGCAAATGTTGACAATTTCTGTCTCTTCTTCTTCGCTTAGGTTTTTTAATTGTAACATTTTAAATAATTGTTTTACGCGTTGACTATTATTTTCAATTTCTTCAAATGTAAAGCAATGAAAGTTATCTAAAGGTATTATTTCTGGAGTGAAACAGTGTAATACTACCTCTGTGTCTCTTGTGTTAATTATTCTAACTGTTATTTTTCCATCATTGTTTTTAGTTATACAATTTGCTACAAATACTCCATTACATATTTCTTTCGACAAAACTACGCATTCGTCCTTATAATTGGTATGTAGTTGAATAACTTTTTCACATCTAGCTGGAATTGTTATGTCGGAAGTTGCATTAATGTTTCCTGTTGAAAATAAATTTATTGGTATAACTAAGAGTCCATTATTCATACGCAAAGATAGTGTTTTGTTTTCAAAATCAATCAATGATTTGTAATTGGCTAAAAAGTCTTGACCTAATATACCATTAATGTGTGATGGTAAATATTTAAAAATATGGAAATTGTGTTTGAACGATACATTGTTATATTGCAATAGTAAGTCTATGCATCCTTCTGAAATAATTTGTCCACCGATGCCTTTTATGTAAGTTGTTTTAGGATAAATATGTTTACTTTTATGTTTAATAGTTTCATATTTAATTGCTGATAATGTTGCACCCGTATCGATTAAAAATGTTAAAAGTTGATTATCCACTGTTAATTGTATAGAGTTTACGTTATTATAGTGGAATAAGTATTCAGTTTTCACGAAAAAATTTTTCTGGCTTTTGTGGTGGTTCTTCAATTCTTGGTAAGTTGGTGGTCATATGTACTTGTTGGTTTTGATTTCTATGTGAATAGAATGGTTTGTTTAATCCGTTAGGTTTTCCTCGTCCTCTCGTGAAATTAGTGTTATGTCTGTTGGTTGAATAATTGTATCTATTATTCGCATAGTTGTTTGGGTAAGTGATAGCCAATGGTTTGTTGGTTTGGTAGACGTTATTTGAGTTATTACGATTGAAATATGTCCTACCTCGAAAATTGTTATTTCTCAATCCTGGTCTAATATATCCTTTGCCTCTGGCCGAAAAAATTTGGCCTGATGGCGAGGGGGTCATTGTTACCTCCTCATCCTTTGCCCCTTGAATCGCGTCTTTTAGGGAGTTAAAGTTACGCGCGGCTATTATCGTTCTTAACCTGTCGTTACGCAGGCCGTCCGCAAATCTATGTATTGCTTGTTGTTCGTTTATTGGCTTAAGTATGTTGTATGCGTCCTCATTATCTTTTGCCTGAGAGATGGTAAGGTCCACAAACAATTTTTCTAATTCTGCACCGAACTGATCTATGGTTCGGCTGCCTTGGTAACATGTTTGTAACTTTCTTTGTAATGCTGTACTTGATTTAGTAGTTAATAGATGTTTCTTCATGTCCCTAATAAGATCCTGTGCCGACACGTAATTATCAGTTAATTTAAGTTTCGCATTTTGTGAGAGCCTTGTTTTTAATATGAATTGTATAAGAAGTGGAGTACTTTCTTTTGAAATCATGTTTGCATATAATTCAATTGCGTCAATTAACTGTAATGTCACTTTCTCAGAGCCATCCATCTGAGGTAATAGTGTGACTGCGATTTTTAAATCAAAATTTGATTTAGACGTCATGATTGTTTGTTTCATACAATTACTTATCTCAATATAAAGTGAATTTATAGCTGTTGCTATTTCTAAGATTTCGCTAGTTACGCTTTCTTTTTGTACATGTAATTTATATTCCTTTTTATAATTTTCATATATTTTATGCGCTAACTCGAATTTTTCTTGAGCAGCTTTACTAGTGAACCGTTTTTGTCCAGTTTTTATTAAGTATTTCCTTATTTCTAATAAATCATCATAATATTTAAGTAATATAGCAATCATGTATAGTTATATCAATAATTCATAATTATTTATAATAAAAAAGAATCTTAATACAAAATTATCAATTTACAAAGTTAAAGAAAAAAAATATAGTTCTTAAGAGTTCACTTACATGTTTTGTTTTGTCCACTTTTCACTTAATCACTGATGCTAATGTTCATTTATACGGAAACACGGCGTGTGTTCAAGACGATCTTCGTAGCTTGCTTCTCGATTTTCCTTGTTAGACACTGGTTTATCTTCTTATACGCGAGGTAACTCAGCAGAATAGCGCATATGATCATTAAAGTGACGAGCAGTATAAATGATTTTTCGGCTAATTCGCCTTGGCTGGAACTATTTGGTGCGTAATTATTTTGGCCATTTTGTGTAATAATCACCTCTTCTTTGGTTTCTTTATCTTCTTTCGAACTTTGGGTACCCATTGTAATGATTTTCTTCTATAATGATCATAGTTTCCCGACGTTAAATGTGGTAAATAGTTCCATAATGTTTAGCGGTTTCGTTCCGCTACCCGTCGCGAATAACTTGCCATTATACCGAGGCAAGGGCCTTTGCACGATACTATGCGCGGACTGGCAGGGTCGCCATGTAAGGAGAGGCGAGGGTCGAAAAGTGAAACACTCGAAGGTTCGTTCGAAACTCTGGTTTATTCAAATTAGAAAGCCTATTTATATTGGTACAATTGAGTGGGGTGACGCGCGTGACCTACTTGGACCATGACATCATCTGTTACACGTGGAGAGCTTCGTATGTCGCGGTCCGGTGGCGGCGTCAAATAACATGCTCCTATATAAGGAATGGAATCTCTAAACAAATAGCTGTGGGTGGTCCGTTTGAAATATGAGTGATTTAAGATACCTTTCTTATGAGTAATATTTAACTAGTACCTACTACTATGTACCTACTACTATGTACCTACTACTATACCACAATATGTACGAGTATGTTGTCTTTGATACGCCAAGTGATCAGGGCCCGTACATTTTACAGAAAATTTGTTCTACCAGTGATAATCACTTGTGTCTATGGTTCGTTATACATTGCCGATTTATTACAGTGAAAGGAAAATAATATTTTGTAGTAAACCTTCAATGGATAAAAAACAAATGGCCAAAAAGCCTTTTTGAAGGTCACTGAGTGATTATCACTGAGATACAGAACAAGGACCCAGATATGTCATTCCCATACATTTTTTTGAATTTCGTTCCTTCAGCCATCGTAGATTTTTTTTCTCAATACGATAAAGTTAGTTCTTGTTTGCGATCTCACCTATCTATAATTTACTATAGATAGGTGAGATCGCAAACATCTCTATAATTTGCGATGCAGCCGAAGATTTTATCGTACTACTTTGGAAGGGGTAAGGAACCCCTAACGGTTTCTACACAGTATCGCGCCGAAACGCTAAATCGCTTGGCAGTGCGTCTTGCGGGTAGGTTGCGGTAACTAGCCACAGTCAAAGCTTCCTACCAGACCAGAGTCAACTTAGAAATTCTGAAATTGTAAAGTGGGTCCTGACGGGAACCAAATCCGCGACTTCCCACTCGAATCCGAGCAGCCCACCTCTACGTTGTAACGTAGCGTTTTTAGGGAAATTTGTGAAATGGCCAATATTTGTGGACATAGTAGAAAATGTACAGATTCAAAGAATTGACTGTAACCTCTAGAAATTTCGGGGTTCAGTATTGCTGATTCCGGTTCAGTCTTATAGGCGTATTAAAGCTGTGCTACCGCCACCAGTCGCTAGAGGGGGCCCTTGGTAATGGAAATTTCACCAACGCGAATTTAGCGCCATCTCTGGGGACGTAGCGTAGCTCCTTCAACACATCACTTTATATGGCGTTCTTGTGGCTATGCGGTAACGATGTTCATGTCCATTGTGTCTCGCAGAGTTGCACGAGGAATATTGAAATCACTCTCCTTTAATAAAAATATTTCATGTCTTGGTTTTCTAATATTTTTGGAGGTATGAAGTCAGGATAGTTAGGCGACATCTGTCGGGTGCTTCCGAACTTATATCGAAGACCCGATTTAACGTCGACGTCGTTCGCAAGAGTTTCTTCACGCGCCGCTAGGCGGTTGAGGTAGATTTTTTTGATTGCGGGTTCGATTTTGTTGAGTCATAATTTTGTTCCATAAGCCATCGTAGAAATAGATTAGATAAAGTAACATGGCTGCAGCTGCTAAACGAGTGTACCTCCGACAGGGACGAGTCGTGGTCGCCGCGCGCGCGGCTGGGGCGCGTGGTGCCGCGGCTGCGCGGGCCCGCGCGCTCGGCGGTGCGGCGCGAGTGCGTGCGCGCCGCGCTGCACGCCGCCGCCGTCAGCAACGCGCACGACAAGCACGACAAGCACGCGCACGACAAGCACCATCCGCAGGTGAGACGCTCATACTTGTGGTCGTGGGGCGCGTGGTGCCGCGGCTGCGCGGGCCCGCGCGCTCGGCGGTGCGGCGCGAGTGCGTGCGCGCCGCGCTGCACGCCGCCGCCGTCAGCAACGCGCACGACAAGCACGACAAGCACGCGCACGACAAGCACCATCCGCAGGTGAGACGCTCATACTTGTGGTGGGGCGCGTGGTGCCGCGGCTGCGCGGGCCCGCGCGCTCGGCGGTGCGGCGCGAGTGCGTGCGCGCCGCGCTGCACGCCGCCGCCGTCAGCAACGCGCACGACAAGCACGACAAGCACGCGCACGACAAGCACCATCCGCAGGTGAGACGCTCATACTTGTGGTGGGGCGCGTGGTGCCGCGGCTGCGCGGGCCCGCGCGCTCGGCGGTGCGGCGCGAGTGCGTGCGCGCCGCGCTGCACGCCGCCGCCGTCAGCAACGCGCACGACAAGCACGACAAGCACGCGCACGACAAGCACCATCCGCAGGTGAGACGCTCATACTTGTGGTGGGGCGCGTGGTGCCGCGGCTGCGCGGGCCCGCGCGCTCGGCGGTGCGGCGCGAGTGCGTGCGCGCCGCGCTGCACGCCGCCGCCGTCAGCAACGCGCACGACAAGCACGACAAGCACGCGCACGACAAGCACCATCCGCAGGTGAGACGCTCATACTTGTGGTGGGGCGCGTGGTGCCGCGGCTGCGCGGGCCCGCGCGCTCGGCGGTGCGGCGCGAGTGCGTGCGCGCCGCGCTGCACGCCGCCGCCGTCAGCAACGCGCACGACAAGCACGACAAGCACGCGCACGACAAGCACCATCCGCAGGTGAGACGCTCATACTTGTGGTCGTGGGGCGCGTGGTGCCGCGGCTGCGCGGGCCCGCGCGCTCGGCGGTGCGGCGCGAGTGCGTGCGCGCCGCGCTGCACGCCGCCGCCGTCAGCAACGCGCACGACAAGCACGACAAGCACGCGCACGACAAGCACCATCCGCAGGTGAGACGCTCATACTTGTGGTGGGGCGCGTGGTGCCGCGGCTGCGCGGGCCCGCGCGCTCGGCGGTGCGGCGCGAGTGCGTGCGCGCCGCGCTGCACGCCGCCGCCGTCAGCAACGCGCACGACAAGCACGACAAGCACGCGCACGACAAGCACCATCCGCAGGTGAGACGCTCATACTTGTGGTGGGGCGCGTGGTGCCGCGGCTGCGCGGGCCCGCGCGCTCGGCGGTGCGGCGCGAGTGCGTGCGCGCCGCGCTGCACGCCGCCGCCGTCAGCAACGCGCACGACAAGCACGACAAGCACGCGCACGACAAGCACCATCCGCAGGTGAGACGCTCATACTTGTGGTCGTGGGGCGCGTGGTGCCGCGGCTGCGCGGGCCCGCGCGCTCGGCGGTGCGGCGCGAGTGCGTGCGCGCCGCGCTGCACGCCGCCGCCGTCAGCAACGCGCACGACAAGCACGACAAGCACGCGCACGACAAGCACCATCCGCAGGTGAGACGCTCATACTTGTGGTGGGGCGCGTGGTGCCGCGGCTGCGCGGGCCCGCGCGCTCGGCGGTGCGGCGCGAGTGCGTGCGCGCCGCGCTGCACGCCGCCGCCGTCAGCAACGCGCACGACAAGCACGACAAGCACGCGCACGACAAGCACCATCCGCAGGTGAGACGCTCATACTTGTGGTGGGGCGCGTGGTGCCGCGGCTGCGCGGGCCCGCGCGCTCGGCGGTGCGGCGCGAGTGCGTGCGCGCCGCGCTGCACGCCGCCGCCGTCAGCAACGCGCACGACAAGCACGACAAGCACGCGCACGACAAGCACCATCCGCAGGTGAGACGCTCATACTTGTGGTGGGGCGCGTGGTGCCGCGGCTGCGCGGGCCCGCGCGCTCGGCGGTGCGGCGCGAGTGCGTGCGCGCCGCGCTGCACGCCGCCGCCGTCAGCAACGCGCACGACAAGCACGACAAGCACGCGCACGACAAGCACCATCCGCAGGTGAGACGCTCATACTTGTGGTGGGGCGCGTGGTGCCGCGGCTGCGCGGGCCCGCGCGCTCGGCGGTGCGGCGCGAGTGCGTGCGCGCCGCGCTGCACGCCGCCGCCGTCAGCAACGCGCACGACAAGCACGACAAGCACGCGCACGACAAGCACCATCCGCAGGTGAGACGCTCATACTTGTGGTGGGGCGCGTGGTGCCGCGGCTGCGCGGGCCCGCGCGCTCGGCGGTGCGGCGCGAGTGCGTGCGCGCCGCGCTGCACGCCGCCGCCGTCAGCAACGCGCACGACAAGCACGACAAGCACGCGCACGACAAGCACCATCCGCAGGTGAGACGCTCATACTTGTGGTGGGGCGCGTGGTGCCGCGGCTGCGCGGGCCCGCGCGCTCGGCGGTGCGGCGCGAGTGCGTGCGCGCCGCGCTGCACGCCGCCGCCGTCAGCAACGCGCACGACAAGCACGACAAGCACGCGCACGACAAGCACCATCCGCAGGTGAGACGCTCATACTTGTGGTCGTGGGGCGCGTGGTGCCGCGGCTGCGCGGGCCCGCGCGCTCGGCGGTGCGGCGCGAGTGCGTGCGCGCCGCGCTGCACGCCGCCGCCGTCAGCAACGCGCACGACAAGCACGACAAGCACGCGCACGACAAGCACCATCCGCAGGTGAGACGCTCATACTTGTGGTCGTGGGGCGCGTGGTGCCGCGGCTGCGCGGGCCCGCGCGCTCGGCGGTGCGGCGCGAGTGCGTGCGCGCCGCGCTGCACGCCGCCGCCGTCAGCAACGCGCACGACAAGCACGACAAGCACGCGCACGACAAGCACCATCCGCAGGTGAGACGCTCATACTTGTGGTGGGGCGCGTGGTGCCGCGGCTGCGCGGGCCCGCGCGCTCGGCGGTGCGGCGCGAGTGCGTGCGCGCCGCGCTGCACGCCGCCGCCGTCAGCAACGCGCACGACAAGCACGACAAGCACGCGCACGACAAGCACCATCCGCAGGTGAGACGCTCATACTTGTGGTGGGGCGCGTGGTGCCGCGGCTGCGCGGGCCCGCGCGCTCGGCGGTGCGGCGCGAGTGCGTGCGCGCCGCGCTGCACGCCGCCGCCGTCAGCAACGCGCACGACAAGCACGACAAGCACGCGCACGACAAGCACCATCCGCAGGTGAGACGCTCATACTTGTGGTGGGGCGCGTGGTGCCGCGGCTGCGCGGGCCCGCGCGCTCGGCGGTGCGGCGCGAGTGCGTGCGCGCCGCGCTGCACGCCGCCGCCGTCAGCAACGCGCACGACAAGCACGACAAGCACGCGCACGACAAGCACCATCCGCAGGTGAGACGCTCATACTTGTGGTGGGGCGCGTGGTGCCGCGGCTGCGCGGGCCCGCGCGCTCGGCGGTGCGGCGCGAGTGCGTGCGCGCCGCGCTGCACGCCGCCGCCGTCAGCAACGCGCACGACAAGCACGACAAGCACGCGCACGACAAGCACCATCCGCAGGTGAGACGCTCATACTTGTGGATATCGGCCGTGGCACTGTGTAGTGTCAAGCCATGTTCATTTGTCACGTGATCGAGGTAACCGTCATGACGGATCGATTTCAGACGACTGCCGCGCGCCGGCTTGGTTTCACGCGTTAGTTCTCGTACGGTCTATTTCACGCGCTGCGTGTGCCCAGTTCGCAATAGCGCTCGGCCCCGCCCTTAAAATAGTCAACCACAAACGGCTAATGAAAGTAAAAATGCCTGGCGAACAGTGAACAGACGGCAGAAAAAACCTAAGTATAGGTATTTAGGGGAGAAAGGCAAAGCGGAGACTTCTACTTCGTCGTTTAAGGCAGCGGAAAAGATGACTCCGATTTTTATTACTAATGTGCATAATGATACGGTGGAAGCGGATATTGTAGATTATATCAAAAGTAAAACTCAGGTTACGGTGTCATTAGAGAAAATAAATACTAAGAAAATATTAAAT
This sequence comes from Coenonympha arcania, assembly GCA_036785405.1. Lineage (NCBI taxonomy): Eukaryota > Metazoa > Arthropoda > Insecta > Lepidoptera > Nymphalidae > Coenonympha > Coenonympha arcania. Next base: position 915,000 of record CM072078.1, on the reverse strand, counting down.
CATAAGGCTTATAAATTTTTTGTGCCTGAAACTAAAGTCACCGAGTTCCTTGATGAAAATATTTGGCCTGATGGAATAATATTTAGGCGTTTCGTGCACTATAAAAACAGACGAGCTGACGGAGTGGCGTTGGCTAACGGCCCTCAGACATCTAAGTATGGGTAGTACGACTTATAAGATTGCCAGTTACAATTGCAAGAATGTGAAGAGTGCTGTAAATGATATTCAGCGCTTATGCGACGAGTGCGTAGTGATAGCCCTACAAGAAACATGGTTGCTCCCGGACGAGTTAGCGTTTCTTCAGAACATTGACAGCAGATTCAGTAGCACGGGGACATCGGCAGTCGACACTACCGCCGGCTTACTGCGGGGAAGGAAATACGGAGGAACGGCTTTGCTCTGGAATACGAGTGTGTTTTCGTGTGTCTCAGTGATAGCGTGTGACAACCCGCGAGTGAGTGCTATTCGTATTGTGACGGCCGCTAGTCCAGTTATAGTAGTGTGCGTGTATATGCCTACGAATAAGAGGGACAACCTGATGCTGTTTACCGACTGCATGGCTACTGTAAGTGCTATTACTAATGACTATGAAAACGAACCTATCTTTATAATAGGGGATTTTAATGCCCATCCCGGAGAATTATTTTTTAATGAATTGATTACTATGTGTGACGAATTAAAATGGGTTCTCATTGACATGAAAATGTTAGGTTTGGACTCCAACACATTTACCTATGTTGATCAAATATGTGGGTCTAAACGTTGGTTAGATCATTGTGTCGGCTCGCAGTCGGCGGCAGTCTCTGTGCGCAATGTGTACGTCAGACATGACGTGGTGTGGTCAGACCATTTTCCGGTTATTATGGAGTGTGAGTTTGAATGTTTGAACCCTATAACGGTACATTGTACCTTAACTAGCAACAAAATTAGATGGGGTGAAAAGAACGCGAATGAAATATCGCAATATCGATCTGAGTGTCATAAGCGTCTCCGTTTAATTGATTTTCCGAGTGATTTTGAAAAGTGTGCAGACAAGTATTGCAATGACGCTGCTCACAGAATACTTATTGATAAATTATACGCCGACATTGTGTCCGCCTTATCTGCGGCGGCCAAGGCGGAGGGGGGATGCGAGCGTAAACAATGTAAAAAACGGTCCAAGGTGATAGTGGGCTGGAATAGGCATATTCGCGATAGCCACAGGAAGGCTAGGGAGTGCTTTCGTGATTGGTTGTTGTGGGGGAGTCCTTCCACCGGACCTATTTATCAGAAGATGTGTGAGAGTAGGAGAATATTTAAGTCTCGATTAAGATGGTGTCAAAATCATCAAGATCAGATTAAAATGGACATTCTTGCCGAAAAGCACTGTGTGAAGGACTTCAGTGGGTTTTGGAAGCACACCAATCAGTTGAAGAGCAAGCCTGGTCTTCCTGTGTGTGTTGATGGAGCGAGTGATCCCAAAATTATTGCTAATAAATTTAAAGAACAGTTTATAGTTAGGTCACCATTAGGACCTTCACTGTCACAGAACCTAGGGGGGGAGAGTGGTGAATGTGTTGCTACCAGAATAACAGCTAGGGACGTTTCGGGGGCAGTTAAGTCTATTACAAAGGGCAAGTCCCCGGGCCATGATGGGCTGAGTGTGGAGCATATCCAGCATGCTGGACCACATATATACAGGTTGCTGGCTTTGCTCTATAACCTATGCTTATCACACACATACATGCCTCTCGACATGATGAGGACTGTGGTGGTACCGATAGTTAAAAATAAAAGTGGGGATCTCTCAGATATTAATAACTATAGGCCTATATCGTTGGCCACTATAATAGCGAAAGTATTTGACGGCATTCTTCACACACAATTAAATAGATACCTGCGGTTGCATGATAACCAGTTTGGTTTTCGGCCAGGTCTTTCCACCGAAACTGCGATATTGTGTTTGAAGAGTGCTGTAAAGTATTATACTGATAGAAATACATCGGTTTACGCTTGCTTCCTTGACCTCTCTAAGGCCTTTGATCTCGTCTCATATGACATATTGTGGAAGAAGATAAGGTCTTCCCGTATACCGGAAGAAGTTATAAACATCTTTAAGTATTGGTACGGGAATCAGTTAAATAACGTGAAGTGGGCGGGTACCATGTCGGATTCGTACGGATTGGAATGCGGGGTACGGCAGGGGGGGTTGAGCTCACCCTCCATTTTTAATCTGTATGTCAATGGATTGATCGAGGCGCTCAGCGAGCAGCATGTCGGTTGTCACATAGATGGCGTTTGTTTCAACAACATAAGCTACGCGGACGACATGGTGCTGCTGAGCGCTTCGGTCTGTGGACTCAGAAAGCTACTGAGTATCTGTGAGAGCTATGCAGCTGACCACGGTCTAATTTATAATGCCAAGAAGAGTCAGTGTATGGTCTTTCAGGGCGGGACAAGAAAAGTTACGGAAATGCCGCATATCTTGTTAAATGGTACACAATTGGAAAGGGTAGAAGTATTTAAATATCTTGGTCATTTAGTAACACCAGCCCTGAAAGACGACGCTGATATTGAGCGGGAACGGAGGGCGATGTCGGTCAGAGCGAATATGGTGATCCGTAGGTTTGCAAAGTGCTCTAGAGAAGTGAAAATTACGCTATTCAGAGCCTACTGTACCTCTTTTTACACCTGCAGCCTGTGGACCGATTTTACGCAAAGATCGTACAGCGCTCTCCGAGTCCAGTTCAACAACGCGTTCAGGATGCTGTTGGGGCTCCCTCGGTACTGCAGCGCATCAGCGATGTTTGCCGAAGCCCGTGTGGATTGCTTCTACGCGATCATGCGGGCGCGAGGCGCGTCGCTGGTGCGGCGGGTGCGGGGGAGCGCCAACAGCATGTTGTCCGCGCTGGCAGAGCGTCTCGACTGCATCTACATCAATCATTGTTGTGGGCTGCATGTTGCGCACAGAAGCATGCGTAGGTAATTGTGTTAGGTAATTAAATTAAATAAAATAAGTGTCAGGTAATTATTAATTGATAAATGTAATCTAAATGTAATTTGTAAATGTATTTTATTTTTTAATCGATTTTTAGTTTATAATGTGTTTAAATTTTTTATGTAATCAGCGGCTCAAATTTATGTTTTTCTTTTATGTAATATGGGTTTTTGTTTTTACCTGAAATAAATAAATAATAATAAAAATAATAATAATTAAAATCGACACGCAACAAACGCAATGTTGTGGTCTCTTTCTATCGCCTAACTTTATCTCTTACGACTTACTAGGGCTGCCGTAGTCAGACGGCGCGTAAAATAGACCGTACAGAACTAGCGCGTGCAATCGGCCCGCGAGCGGCAACCATCTGAAATATTGAGGTCCGGACCCCTACTTGTAGCCGGGACGGTCACGTGATAAGTGAGACGCCTGTCTATAGTAAAAAAGGGCTTACTAACGCCTTTTTTTCTTTTTTTGAAAAGCTATTCTTTTATTTGTATAACAGGCTTCATACGGATAATTTTATCAAGATGGCGAGAAATTTAGTTGTATGGTATAGGAGCTAGCAACGTTTTCGAGAAAGAATTTTATTCTAAGGGTTATTATTCTAAGGGTTTGTGATAGTTTCACCTCAGGGATGCGTTATTTGTTGCAGAGCGCGAAGCGAGCGGTGTTGGCGACGAAGAGCAAGCGACCGCCGCCGCCCGTGCACGCGCCCGCCGCCAACAAAAGTGAGTAGTTAATGCCTTCTGCAGCTGAAGCCATTTGACATATTGCTATCCGATAACAACTATGGAGATACATACATATTCACGAAAAACATAACCCTCCTTCTGGCGCAGTCGGCTAAAAACCATGCCCTAGACGCACTGATCTTTACTTTAATCTATGTATCTTAGATTCAACGTAATAATGAAGACAATTGATTTTCGCCATTTTGGCGCTGATTGTTGCGTAACCTCGCGTGAGCGTCCATGGAACTAAAATAAAGTGACATTCATAACGACGGTTACTACCAACTAACCAACAATTAATGCCAATTTAGTACCGTGAAGCGTGAACCTTCGAGGGGGGCCTTTCAAATCGGCACAAAAATGAATTGTCAATTGTATAGAATGTTTGATTTATAGTCGCATAGTAATTGAGACCAGGGAGCCTACCACCAACGCTTAAAGTAATATTATTATAATATTGTTTTGACATTTAAAGTGTCAGTATGGAAATTTTAAAACAATATTACAATAATATTACTTTAAGCGTTGGTGGTAGGCCCCCAGTGCTTAAACGCCAGTAAACTAGCGACATTTTTTCGCACGGTTCGTTGCGTCCAGATTTACTTTATTTATGGGACTCAAAATAAATCTAAACTAGACAAACATGATTTAATAATATTTAATTTTAATATTTACAAAATATACACACCATCCAACAGATCATTTATGGGCATAGTGCCCAAGACGCTGGCGCTGTTCCCTCTTTGTATGGCTAAACTTAGCCGTTGAGCTAAATAAGCGTCAGCTCTCGGGTCACCAGTCTTTGCACACTTTTTAAACATAATATACACTGGACAGTGTATATTATGTTTAATCTTTTTTTTTAGTACATAAAATTACATTCTGATTGAAGACACACATGCCTAATGCCAATGGTTCTAAAAAAATATTATTTTCTTATAACTTTTTAGTTTTCATTCGTGGATTTCAAAACTGGACATCTTTAATTTTTCCGTTTAATTATTCTATAAATCCTTGTCTTAAGTTTTCCCTTCTGCCAGCATTGCCCATGACTAGGTTAGGTTAGATAGACGGATAGGTCGAAAATACTTAATTGTGCACAGTGCAATACTTTGAAAAAGATGAAAACTTTTTTTTATTATGAAATACTCAGAGATTTTAATTTAGTTTTTTTTTTTCAGATATAAGACTGAAAAAGGGTATGAAGACGGCTAAGCAGCGTCTCGGAAAAATCCTCAAAATACACAAAATGATATATTAAGATAAATAATTCAATAGATAAAAAATACTTATTACTGTAAACATAGTTAATTGTATATGTATGTAGTAGAAACAGCACTATCGCCCGGGATTTTTTTGTCCCGTTTCAGACCTTAGGACTTAGGACCTCCTACAACAGTCATTAAATGAATTATCAATTAATAATAATAAATAAATAATAGCTATTAAATTATATTAATCAAACAGTGACACGAAAAATTTATTAAAAACACAAACTCGACCGTATTAAGGATTACCTATTTTAAATTGCTAAATTGGGTAACTAGTTAATTGTAATTGCAATAAAAATACTTTTGTAATTTATTTTTGACATGAAATTAAAATGAGATTTTTGTAATTTATTTTTGAAACTAGAATTAAATTCTGTGATTAGACAGAGATAGCTTTATGCAAATTTTCGTTTGGCGAAAAAGGGAAAGAAGACCATAATACTTAAAAAGTTTAAATACCTGTCACTTTGTATTTCTTTGTTTAGTTTTAATAATATTATTATCCTAGTTTATTATAAAATATTAAGTCAACTACCACTCAACTTCTCAATTGGGTATTTTCCTACTTTTGAATTTGATAAATATTATTAGTTTTATTACAAACTACGATAAACATAATGATATACGCTGAAAAAAAATTAAAATCCAACAAAGATTTACAAAACAGGTATTTTATATTTGGAGTGGGAGGGTCTTTTATCCCTTTCTCGCAAAACGAACATTTATATGAAGCCGCACGAAGCTACTATGGCATTCGTGAGGTGTGACGTCACAATTTAATATCGTTATCTCTGTCTAATCAGAAATATTTAAATGCTTATAACATTTTGTTATTTGATCGATTTAATTAGTTTTTTTCAGTGTTCGTCATTACTTTTATCCTAGTTCATAATAAAGTGATAAAAGTATTGGAGTCAAATACACAATTATTTATCAATCGCATTAATTATTATTATTGTTAAAAGGAAGAATATATATATACTATATATATATTGTGCGTGGGGTGCGTGGGGACGCGGGCCACATGTGGCCCGCGTGCAGTCTTCCGCCCTATTTACCTTAGAACTTTCAGCCCCTTCAATATTCCCCATACATTTTCTATGAAGAAATAAATTCCGCCATTTTGAATTTTTTTTTTCTGTGCATCGAATAGACCTTCGAGTCCTGATCACTTATTGTCAAGGAACCGTTTTTCCATCTTTTATACTTTCCGAGATAACGGCGAAATTCGTTTGGCGGCCATTTTGAATCCGCCATTTTGAATTTTTTTTCAGCTCACTGCCAATCGCATGAAGTTTCGAATGACATTTGGTCGAGCACCCCCCACCTACCCTCAATACCCTAGCCATGCTCTTCACCCGTCTCCGAAATCCTCAATCATCAGCTCTCTCCATATTTTTGTTCTTAATGAATTTTCCCCTTTATACGAAACGATCAGTAAAAAAAATTTTTTCATACAAAATATATATAGTAATTAATATAACAGAAAAATATACAGGGTCCTAAGTTTTAAGGTCCGGGTAAATTTTCAGTGGGCACATAATATGAGATGTATATTTTATATAATATAAAGTTACGTATGTAGACCACGGACCAATCAATGTGTGTAGGCCCCCATGTACATTTTTTACATAGTATATATTACTGTGTCACAGAAAATCATGAATTTATTTAATTGTCTAAGGAATATTTTATTTAAATAAAACCCTTGTAAGATTTCTAGATACTTCTTTTGCTAAAAAATTATTTGTGTGAAGAAATGGACAAAAACGACTTAATTTTTTTCCTGACATCACCTGACATTTTTGTTATCTCGTGTTATTTTTATAAAATACTCGTAAAACAATAATAATAGAAAATTTAATATGAATTTGAGTACTATATACTTTTCATTCGTTTATTTTCTCTTTGACACATGAAACAAATATAGCAATAGCGAGGGACCAGATAAAGGTAAAGTAGTCTCTTTCTGGTCCCTCGCTATTGCTATATTATGTTTCATGTGTCAAAGAGAAAATAAAACGAATGGAAATTGTATAGTACGAAAAATAGTATGCTATACATAATATTCGTAAGGGGTTGCCAGATTAAAAAAAAAAGAGTAAACGATTGCTAGACTGGCGACCTTTTTTTTATTATCTGTGAAGTGAACTTATCTGCATATTTTTGTGAAACAAGTTTTAAAAGTAGTCGATTTTGTGTTAGTTTATAAATATTACGTTAAATACTTATGACGGCAGGTTCCGACCGAAAATTGAAAATTATTCGTTTATTTCGTGGTTTATTACGAATGTGTAGAAGTATGTTTGTCTCTTTTACACGCGTATACCGTTGTATTGCTATCTCGCTCGCACAGGGTGTATCATATATATTTTGGGCGTTGAGTGATACATTAAATAATAATATGTAATATTATGTTTGTATTACGTGATTGTTAATAAGAATTGTCCGCAGAAACATTTACTGAATTTAATGTTTGAGATTGGACTGCGCTGAATAGGTCTGGCAAAAATTATTACAACTGCATAATATTTATATTTTGTTTTTGAACATGTTTTTGATAAATTTAATTAAGATAAAATTGACTCTTCATAAAGCTTTCGTGTTTTGCTCCAAAAACACTAAAGTAAGTATATAATATACGTATGATTTTCTTATGTATATTTTAGTTTAATTACGTGCTTTATATATAGCGTATATTAAAATATGTATGATTACATAATTGTATGTAAAAATTCAGTGTTTTGAATCAAAGATCTGTGTAATATATTGACATTAAAAGAAAAATTAATAAATAAGATTAGTATTATGGACATCGGTGTGCCTTTTTAACTTGACATGCGTTTAGAAACATATACTCTTCATGTTATTTTTTTATGTATCCAATCTCAATATAGATCAGTCACCTACGCTGGAGAAATGAAATGTACCTACTGCACTATACTCTTTCCATTCGATTTTTTTTCTCTTTGACACATGAAACAGATATAGCAATAGCGAGAGACCAAAAAGAGACCATTTTGCCTCTATCTCTCTCTGGTCTCTTGCTATTGCTATATCCGTTTCATGTGTCAAAGAGAAAATAAACGTGTGTGGTAGGTACGCAAACATAGGTCCAATCCTCTCAAATTCGTGGGAAATGTTCCTGAAATTTACTTATCATTAAATCTGGCTTGATTTGGCAGTTTCCATAGCAAATTATGTATTTTTTACCCCATGATAACTGCCCGTTTCTGTGGGTTTTGATATCTGAACTTTGATATTTGATGAACGTTTCTGAAGGCGGTCGATATGTAACTTGTCAGCGCTAGCTCAGAATTATTAGTTCTCTAAAGTCTAATTCACTTGAATCCCTCTTCCTATAGGTAAACCGCTATAAACTTGACCCTCCTGATGGTCTGCAGGACGCTGGGCGGGTGATGCGATTGGCTATAATACGGCAGCGCTGTCAGCGGACAGTGACAGACTAGCTGATTGGTTGAGTGACTCCCGCCCCGCGTCCCGCAGACCATCAGGAGGGTCAAGTTTATAGCGGTTTACATATAGTCTCTACTACTAAAAGTCCGGTCGCGGAGCACGAAGAATTTCGTACATTAACCTGTTACTACCTGTCTCTGTCACTCCCGCACAGATGCAATGACCTCGTCCTGTGCGAGCGTGACCGCATTATTTTGACGCGGGAGTGACAGGAAAAGGTAGTAACAGGTTAATGTACGAAATTCTTCGTGTTCCGCGACCGTGCTTTAGTATTAGTAGACACTAATAAATCTAAAAGAAAGACTCCAGACTTTAAGAGTTAGAGTGATAAAATTAAAATTATTTATTAAAGCACTCATTCGAACCTACAATAAATTCTCCTGCGCAGTTCACTGGTCTCTATTGAGGTCGGCCGCTGTGGCTGAAATAAACCAAGTTCCCATTCTTTATCTGAAGGAAAAAAAATCCGCGTTGGTGTATTTTTGATTTGCAATGTATTTGTCTTTTTCAGCTAAGTTTTAATGCTACGCTTGTCTAGTTAAGACGAAATTATAAACTAACATTTTTGTTGTAATTGAAACGATTTTAAACACATTAAGGGCACCTTAAAATTTTTTTTTAAATAATTTAGTAAACAACGACGGACGCATTAAGGCGTCAGTTAAATTTAATTATCATTAAATCTTATGCATATGATGTTTAAAACATAGGGTGCTCTTTTTTTAATAACGTTTCAATATTGGATTCGTCATTTGATCATTAGTTTATTAAAAAGCGACTCTGACCGGAAATATTATTTGATATAATATTTTGAAGAAATTCTGTATTAGATCCCTTATCTACTTATTGTTTGTATTGGTGTAATAATTAGAAATATAGACATATAAATATAACAGAAAAAGACAAAAAAATATAATGTATTTTCGTAAAACGCTAACTCACCACCGACATTATTGTGTTTCTTTTTTTGAAAAATAAAATTTTATTGTTGTACATGAATGTACTCTTATAGTTTCATATTTAATACTTTTTCGTATTTATGTTCCAAAAATATTATTTTAAAAAAGTCATAATAAGGCCCGGTTGTTTATTTAAATCTAACTTTAACAGACGTTAAAGTTCAATATGGCAGGCAATCTGACCCTTATGTTTAAGATCATAAGGATTACACTGTCATTGGTAGGGATTCTGTTTTAGAATTTCTAAATTTAGCGTGTGTAAAAATCTACTAAGTATACCTTTCATAATAGTCACTAAGGAAAAAGGTAACACAAGTCTTTACAAATAGTGCTATCTTTTTCAAATCATAGCATTGAGACATATGTCTGTTTGTTCCCATTGACTAAAATGACAGGTCCAACTGTCAAACTTAAATATAATTATACCAACTTTGCGACGATAGTGTTGTCTTCGTGGTTCCGGTAAATTCCGGTTCATATTAAAATCGTTGACAAAATAATATTTTGTGCATAACAAGTAAAATATACATAGGAAATGTGTAATAATGAGTTAGAGAGTTGCACTTATCGCTTATTATTTGAAAAACTTAGATTAGTTTTTAATTATAATGTCAAGTAGGTAAAATGGTGAATTTATTACTATTCTGCAATAATATGAAAAACTCGTTTATTGGAAATCAGCTCATTGTTGAATTTGAATTATTTTCTACATTTTTTTGTTGTCTTGAGTCTTGACATCCGACATTATACCTACAAGTATCGATTGCACGCCATCACTATTAAATAGTCGTAAAAACAGGCAACACAGGAAACATTGTTTTTGTCTCAGGGATTAAAACAGACTTTAGTAGATAATTTAAACACGATTAATTTAGATTTTAAAACAGAATCACTAGGTTTGAACGCGTGGATATTATTTTAGGGACATCTTGAGAGCAGAAAATTGCACCGGACTTTTGTCGGTGCTGTCGTGTCTAGTTAGGTAGCCTCCGTTGGTATTGACCGTCTACCCATTTACATAATAGGGTGCTGTGCATTACAATTTCATGATAAAAATACGTTACGTTATAGATATTTAAATCCACGAAGACGCGGCCCACTCTGTCAAAATCGCTTATGTTTCATTCGATTCGTATGGAGTTTGACAGAGTGGGGCGCGTCATCGTGGATTGAAATATCGTTACTTATTGATAAAAATAATAGTTTTAAGAGTTTTTTTTTACTGTTATTTTTGTGTTAAGTGAAATCTAGTGGCGGATGCAAATTTTGTTTATTTGCTACAAATCATTATAAATAACATGAAACAAAAAATTTAAATAAACACGAGTTGATAAATGTACTTCTCTTGTTTTTATTTCGTATATCCTTTTACAGTATGCGGCAATTAAGTTGACCTAAAACCGCCTTATGTGCTCCGCCGGGGTTCAACTTATACGCCTTCTACTAAACGGTTTATATATTTGTTACTCATTCGAACCACAAATACCGATTTGCCTGAAATTTTGGCATAGGATAGCTTATTTCCAAAGGAACACAAGCTACTTTTTATCCCGGAAACATCCAGTTCTGAAAGATATGTAAAATATCGAAATCTACGTGTGTGAAGTCGCAGACAAATTGTAGTGTTTCTTAAAAGAATAAACCATAGCATGGTAATTATATTATTATAATGTCTTGAAAGTACTGCGTCATATTTGGAATGTGTGGTTACATTGTCTACAACCTAGGTCGACGAACGACCCTAGTTAACTGTGCTAGTTAGTAGCATTGACCTCTGTCGCAATTCACCGAATGGTTCACCGTTTGATAAACTTTTAATCGAATGTAAAATTTAAAAGCATGTCAATTTTTTTTTTTGCAAAGTGAGATTATGAAGCTTGTCAAAAGATACGGCATTAAGTAAGATGTGCAGAACACTCGTTACTCCGTAAAGATCTCGTAAATACACTACAACTTCTTCTACGACGGCCTAGCTAGGCCACTACGAGGTAAAATACCTAATTGTAAGTACGGTAAGTACTAAGTATATATAGCTTAGTTATACAAGAGGACTACTAAACCTCCTGTCAGTGTTATGCTGCAAATAAGTCAACGACTGAGTGAACTTCAGCTCTTCAGGAGAAAGGGGCCTGCCTCGGAACTCATCCTCGATTTCTTGCAACGTCCTATCCTTTGTTTCTGGCAAGAATAGCATAGAAACTACTAAACAGTATCCAACTACTGACACGTATAACACATACGCTCCGTATATACCTATGGTTTTGAACAAAAACGGTACGGTTTTGACCGTTATGAACAAATTCAAGGACAGGAATAGAACGCTAATCCCGCCAGCCAGACTTCTGTACTCTAATGGAAATACTTCACCCGCTATGATGAACGGAAGAGGCACCGTGCCTGTTGCTATCGAAAACATGTGAATATGGATAAGGGTTATTCCTATAGCTGGGTGATCGAAAGGCAGAAGGTTAAGTCCTTTGCAATAAGTGTAACCGGCTAACGAAAGAAAAGCGCACAAGTTTATCCCAACTGTTAGCAATAACATCGTTCTTCGCTTGACTTTTCTTATAACAAAAACAGCAATGCTATTCGAAATTATTCTCTGAATGTCAAGAGTTATCATTATTAGTGGGAAGTTCGCTTCGGGTCCTATAATGTTAGTGAAAATATCTATCGTGTAAGCTGAAATGACATTCGCTCCAGCCCACTGTCCTAAAGTGTATACGTGCATCATTATAAAAATCGGTTTGTAAAACTCTTTCTTACGCATCGTTGAATTGATGTAAGCAAAATTACTCCGTAACTTCTGTCCAATTGTGTTGGATGCGTTTTCAAATTCTTTGGTTTCTCGCACCAGTTTACTAGCTTCAATCATTTTTTCTAGCTCATCATTCTCGCTGTCACCTCTCAGCCAACGAAAGACTTGCCTGCACTCATCATATCTGCCCTGGTCTGCTAACCAACTGGGGGATTCTGGGGAGTATATGACTATCAGTAAATCCGCGAAGACTATGAACGCGATCACCAAAGCGGTTACTTGCCAACTGAGGAAAGATCCGAGGGTGTGCACACAAAGAACTCCTGTAGCTATCGATAAGGATATGAACGTGAGGAATGCTCCTCTGTTTTTTGGGCTGGTGTACTCCCCTATCAGCACCGGGCCGAGGGACGCGCTCATGCCCATGGCGAGGCCCTGGAGAAGTCTTGCGATGAGGAGCGTCGTGATGCTGGAGGCGAGGGTGATGCAGAACCAGCCGACGAGCATCGGCACCAAGCTGGCCAGGTTCGCGGTTCTTCTGCCATACTTGGCCATTAAGGTGGGCACTATGAAATTGCCCGCGACAAGCGCGAAACCCAGGATCGAAGCTGTAATCAACAAAAATCAATAAAAAATATATTACTTATATGCAAAAGTTTTTATGGACTCGTGTGAAAATAGACCCTACAAAAATCAGCTTAAACCAAATAGTAACTGCCCGTGGAACAATAAAAAGGTAAACAGACGAAGTATTGCATTCTCTGTCGTATTACATAGTAGGTACCTACATACAGATATATTGTTAGATACGGGTGAGGCCGCCGTTTTTTGCTGATATGGCGCAGAAGTATTGCGATGGTGGCGTAGAAACTTCTACGCGTCGGTGACGTTGAGTGGCGTATAATAGTGACGGTTAAATGTAAAGGTTCGCATACATATGTAAAATTATATTGATGTATTTTATATATTATATATATTGATGTATTTTATAAATAGTAACCATAATAATATGTACATGAAAATGCACAAGGAAACACATTGAATGAATAAAATCAACTTTATTTATCTTACATTATTTTTTATGTGTTACAAAATATACGCAGGTACGTATAATTTCGGTTATCCTAACACTCATGTCCATGAGAATACCTACTGTATAGTCCGAACAAAATGAGAACTCACTCGCCATTTTAACTGCCATATCTGGGTGACCGAGCTTTGCTCGGTATTTTCTCTATTTGCGAGTGAATACTCACCTTTATTTGGTGGCGTAGGGGAAGTAGCGAATATCTACGCTACCAGTGGCGTTGAAGAGCCAAAATGGTGGCGAATTTTTACTTCTACGCTACCGACGCGTTGAGAAAATTACATAAATCTCTGTAAATAACGTACGATTAGACTTGCATTATAGCACCAAATATAGCTTTCACTTCTAATCACACGGTGCACTGATAGTTTTAAGTGAAACAGTAAAATTTACATTTTTATGCGCAAAAATCCTCTTTCGAAAAAAGTGTGTACACAATCCGGATCTTACATTCACATGTCAACCGTCAAAATAATGACCGCTATCGAGCCGCTGTCCTTATTATATCGAAACTGTATGTTGCCACTTCCCGATTTAAACCTCCCTGACTCCAAACTTCAATAGGTATGAAAAATATTGGTGGCGTTGACAAAGTGGCGTTGAATTTCAATTTTTAACGCAATAACTGTTTTGGACAAAAATTTAAAGAAAGTCTTAGGATACCCCTTGCGAAATTAAAAGCATAGATAGCTAGTTATATAAGTATTCTTAAAACATCAGTTGTATCTCGAGAATCCTCTATCCTTTTGCTACAGCAAAGGTTAAAGTGCACCTCTGCCTCGGCGGATAGGAGTTTTTGTGTAATTTCCGTCACTTTTTTCAAGTTCCATTCGAAATATATTTTTAATTTACTCACTGAACTTTAACAATTATAATGTTCACTTGAGCCCTTTTGTTGCTCAATCCTACGCTGTTATCAAAAATTAGATAGATATCATACTTTTCAAAATATGAACCGCGGAGAAAAATTTTTGCGAAATCAGCAAAAAAAGGCGGCCTCACCCATACATCGTTACTTCGTAAGTTTCTTTTACACACAACAAGTAGGTAATACTTAGGCTGCGATCTCATCTATTATGGATGTTATCGTACTTAGCTGGAAGGAGTAAGTAAATAACCCCTTACGGTTTCTACAGATGCGTCTCACCAATAGTGGGAAGTGATGATGCAGTTGAAAATGTTATCGTACTAACTTGGAAGGAGTACATAAGTAACCCCTAACGGTTTCTGAAATTTCTACTTAGTATCGCGCCGGAACGCACAATCACCTGGTACTGGTAGGGTAGTAACTAGCCACGGCCGAAATCTCCCATCAGACTAGACTTGAAGTTAGAAAGTATATTAAATTCTTAAGAGGTCCATGGCTGATATCGAACCCGTGACATCCCAGACATCCCTGCACTAGAACCCAAGCGCACACCACTGTGTCAGGGAGGTCGATAGACTAGATAGATAGAAGCCTCACCTATCCAGGAACCCGAGGCGTCGTCTATGGGTATTGCTGAGTCCGCACGCCGCAGTTGCGGCAGCAGCACAGCCGCGTAGCCGATCAGCAAACCGTGCGCTGCCATGTTCACGGACACGCCGATCGTCACAAAGCACTGCAAACACCAGTGCGGAAGACTCCAGTATAGCTAGCCGTGTTACATATCGATTCTCTTTCTACAATCGCTAAGGCTCGAATCGAATGCTGTATGAAAAGAAATGTTTGAGCACGACGTGTCCGTTCGATGAGTTTACGCAAAAAAGTAAAAAGGTTGCCAAGACGAGACCATAAGGCTCGCACTGTCAAAATATTAAATCGTCTTATGTTCGACCAAACTTCTAAAGTTCTAACGCTATACGCCCTAACTTAATACATTAAGCCCTAAATTCACAAACTCTACGGTCTACACTTGGTCGTTTCGTTACCACAAAACGTTAAAAAGTAAGAACATTGAATAAATTTTTCTTTTCACCTTACACCTAGGTGATGGTAAAGCGGAAAACTCATAAGAAAACCGGAAAGCGGAACATTCGGAAAAGGTCCTTAATTTGATGCATCTCTACTTTCGTTAAGATAAGGTAAACTTACGAACCTGTTTCTTAAACGGTGTAATCCAAGATTCCTTTTTTCCCATTTTTGACACCACACAATATTATTACCTATAGGTACTAAACAATTTACAAAAACGTACATCAAAATATTTATTTCCTCTATGTGTAATGACAACTGACTCAGCAAAATGCCGTTTCGCTGTTTTACATTTTTATGATAATTATAAATGCGTTTTATCTCAAAGGTATAAAGATTGTCATAAAAATTTGTAAATACAAATTCACTCGGATATTGCTCTTAATTTATTAATTTTACGACGTTCACAATCTTATCGAGTCTTATTTATGACATTGGTCATATATTATATTTTACAGGCGGTAAATAAATTATATAAGAACCGAGCAAACGTTGTTTTGCCATTTAGGGTACGAAAAGTACCTATTCTCCTATACCAAACTACTATATTATATACTATACTAGACCTATACCGAACGTAGACTTTCATAACAAACGGTCGAGCCGTTTCGAAGGAGTTGGTTTACAAACACTGCGACGCGAGAATTGTATAGCATATCAGAATATTTCTTTAGATCCTCTAGCTATTAGTTGAAATATCAATAAAATATCGGCTCTGTGTGAGTCAGACATTATCCATGGTTTAACCTCTTCTCCATTCTACAAAAAAGGTTAAAGGCTCCCCCACACAGGCGCGTTATTATCGGTCGATAATATCGCAAGCGTTATTGCGATATCTGTTTTCAGTACATTTTGTATTAGGATGATCAAGTAGTTACACTGTTACACACTGCTGCGATAATAACGACCGATAATAACGCGGGACGCTGCGTCCGTCTGCACGTTATTATCGCACGATAAAACGCAGCTGTGTGCAAGGAATCAGGACGCATTATCGCAAAACGCTTGCGATATTATCGACTGATAATAACGCGCCTGTGTGGGGGAGGCTTTAACCACGGGTATAGAACCGCAATTTAGCATTTTGTTAAACAACCTCAAAACTAACTTCTTTGTAGAGGTTTATTTTTTAGCAAAAAACTATGGTGCTTAGGGTTGGTTTTATTTTTCCTGTAAAATATACATAAACTTCTATTGACCATCATCATTTTAGAGTTTTTGATTGGTAAATTTCAGAGATAGGTATCTAAATAAAACTGAAATTATAAAAACTAGGAATAATATTAAAACTGTAACCTATCTCCAAATACATTTGAGGAGTTTAAATAATTAATAATAATTATTTCCTTTTCTTTTATTTCTTTTGCAATAAATAACAACATAATATCGTGTAGTACCGCCGCTTGCTGATGTCCATTAGATTCTGATTGGAAAAGGCAGAAATAAAAAATAAAAATAAAATAAATCAGAACTGAAAAAGGGATCAAAAGCAATAAAACTATAACTAAATTTTAAATATATGTAAATGTAATATCACGATTAAGTTCACAGTATCTTACAAGAGAATTATTTTAAGTCTATCATCCATTCTTCAGCGCAACTTTACTATGTACAGCATTAATTTATCAAGTAGGTAGACTATAATAACGTAAAACTTAACAAAACTATAACGCAAGTGTCATACAACAGGACTACTACACCGTCTGTCTGTATTAAACTGTTTCATGGAAGTCAAAGATTGAGTGGACTTCAGCTCTTCAGGGGACAGAGGTCTCCCTCGGAATTCATCCTCAATTTCTTGCAACGTCCTGTCTTTAGTTTCTGGCAAAAATAACGCCGCAATCACCAGGCAGTACCCTACAACCACGGCGTATAAAATATAGGCTCCGTGGATTCCAACGTTCTTAAATAGATACGGAACAGTTTTCACAGTTATGAACAAATTCGATGACAGGAACAGGACGCTCAATCCACCCGCCAAGCTTCTGTATTCTAATGGAAACACTTCTCCCGCGATTATGAAAGGCAGAGGCACAGTTCCAGTGGCTATGGAGAACATGTGGATGTGGATTAGAGCTATGCCAATAGCGGGATGATCGAACGGCAGAAGGTTATGCCCCTTGCAGTAAGTGTACGCGGCAGTTGCTAGAAAAGCAAACAGATTTATGCTAACAGTTATGAACAACATAGTCCGACGCTTCACCTTCTTTATCACGTACACTGCCATGGAATTAGAAATAATTCTCTGGATATCCAGGGTGATTACCATGAGGGAAATATTCGCTCCCGTTCCGATGACATTCGTGAAGATATCAAGGGTATACGCAGCCAGAATATTCGCTCCGGCCCATTGTCCCAAAGTATAAATATGGATCATTATAAAAATTGGTTTGTAGAACTCTTTCTTACGCATCGTCGTATTTATGTACGTTAAATTACTTCTCAATTTCTTCATAAAAGTGTCTGGAACGTTTGCTAATTCTTTAGCTTCTCGTATGAATTTGCTGGCTTCTATCATTTTTTCTAGCTCGTCATCTTCACTGTCGCCTCTAAGCCAGCGAAAGACTCGTCTGCACTCATCATACCTGCCTTGGTCTGCCAGCCAACTGGGGGATTCTGGAGAGTATATCACTATCAGTAAATCAGCGAACACTACAAATGCAATCACCAAAGCAGTTATTTGCCAAGTCAGAAAGGATCCAAGGGAATGGACGAAAAGTACTCCAGTGGCTATCGTTAAGGATATAGCCGTGAGGAAGGCTCCTCTGTTCTTTGGGCTGGTGTATTCTCCGATTAGGACCGGGCCGAGTGAAGAGCTCATACCCATGGCGAGGCCCTGGAGAAACCTGGCGACGAGGAGTATAGTTATATTGGTGGCGAGGATGATGCAGAACCAGCCAATAATCATGGGCGCCAAGCTGGCAAGGTTGGCGGTTCTTCTTCCGTATTTAGCCATTATTGTGGGCACTATGAAGTTGCCGGCGACGAGGGCGAATCCCAGGATTGCAGCTGAAATGAAATATTCAAAGATTAAATAAATTGGATATGGATTGGATATTGTTTTTGCGTTTGCTAACTGGATAAGTATACGATTATGATTTTTCTTTCTTTGTTTTAGAACTCGGTAGGCTAAAGTCACAAGAAAACCACATTAAACGAATATTATCGATCCAACCTTATCTAGCAGTGGGACATTGGCGATAACTTCAAATATCAATAAAATCAATAAATGTTAATTCCAGGTGGGACTTATTTGTAGTTTCCATCCGGAAGGTTTTAAGAGCACTGTATAGCTGGTGACATTTCTGGATATAACAGCTGATGTTTCAGGATAGCGGGCAAAGTGCACGTACGACGTCGCAATTCAAAGGCCTAGCTAGGACTGCATCTGACATGGGCAGGCAAGTGATAACACTTCGTCTTGCTTGTTTTGTAATTGTTTGCTATTAAAAGTCCTCACCTATCCAAGAGCCCGAGGTGTCATCTATGGGTATGATAGAGTCGGGCTGTCGGAGCTGCGGCAGCAAGATGGCCGCAAACCCCATCACCAGCCCGTGAGCCGCCATATTCAGCGACACTCCCAACGAGACGAAGCACTGTAAATAATAGTTATAGTAAGTTACTCATCATCTCATCTATCTAACGTCGACTCAATACCTACTGGGCACTGGTTTCTCCTGGTCATGGGATCTCAGAACAAAAATTCCTCTCAGGCCAATAGCCATAGACAACACTGAGCAAGATGGGTTGGCAAATGGCAGGGTTTGAAAAATACGGAAAACTACGTGGTACTGTAGTCTCAGACATTTAGATTTCCTCACGAGGTTTTCCCCTAAGAAGAAATCAAGGCACATACTTGCTGGATTCACCAACGAATACGATGGTTGAGATTAAGGTATACATTCAGTGGTGCCAATTCTACTGTGCAAAATGTCTAAACTTAGCTAAGTTGACGCGTCTAAAGTATAGTGTCTATAAGTCTATCCTTTTCTTTGGGTAGCATTTTGAAAAGGGTAGACCTTTGATTATATAGTCTTATATAATCAAAGGGGTAGACGTCAGAATCGTTCATCTTTTTTGTTCCGTGTTTCTTATTGTCAGTGTTATTATTATTCTTTTCTTCAATAGAATCCATATCAAGATAAGTATGCGAATGAAATTGTTATACCACAAGAAGATAATTTGTCAATTGTTTGATATCCCTTTGAAGTGTTTATCGTGTTACCTAATTTTGATAAAGCTTTTTAGATAACGATCAAGTGCCCGCGCGTGAGATAGCGAAATTATCATAGCAGATGATCTTACGATGGCTTGAATCTTAGGTCTTGAGTTCTTGACATATATTTTTGTGATAGTGGAATTTTTCGCAAAGCCTTGACTTTATTTGAGTTCGTTGAGGGTAGACCTCTGCCCCTCTCTTATTGCACCCACGGCGACTCCCGCATGTATTTGTCTTCCACAAATCCCGAAGGAGCCACGGATTTTTTCGGGAAAGTTACCCACCTATTAACCAGGATATCTATCTTCATTATGCTACCAAAACCAGTCGTTTAAGCGTAAAACGGTAACAAACTTACACACATAAACGGTAATCGTAAGAACTTTCGCCTTTAAAATATTAGTGTGATAAGCAGATCTTTAAATTACCGCTGTTTACTCTTATTAAGTACCTACCTAACTGGTTAAAAATTAACCTTAATTGGAAGCTATGAAATACAAATACACAGTACAATAGAAAAATAAATAAAAATACATTGCTTTACATAGTGCGAATAATTTGCACATTGCCCGCTACGAAGTGATAAATGATAATTCAGAAACCCGATCGTTACCAAATGGCATCAAATTGAAGTCAAGGTCCGAGACATTTCAGACATAAGATATTTACAAAGCACACTTCAGTTGGTGTCTACTATAAATTCAATTTCGAATGATTTATCTCATATAGGTCTAATTTACAGCACTTATGATTAGTCAGGAAAGACTTAGGTATATTTATTAAATAGGTAGAGATACCCATCCGTCTCTCTGTCTAGCACAGCTGATTGTTTCAGTAATTTTTACAGATATTATTGGTCCACATTAATAAGTAATTTATCTGTTTCCATATTTCATTCCTTTTTATACCTAAGTCAGTATTTTTATTTACTAATCTTAGTTTATGAGAAAGTAACAAAAAACAAATCAAATTGATACAACAATTTAGTTTTCAAAATATTATGTTTACATACATTCTCGTAGTTACAGTACGTAGGCGAACATTTAAATAAAAGAATGTACCTACCTAACAGAAAATCTGTACTAAGTAATTTACATTTTGTAGGTATGTTCAAAAATATTTGTAGGACTTGATGGCGAAAATTACTGGATTTTAAAGAAGGGTTACAGTTTCCATGCGTTGTGAGATTTGAGAAGAGCCTTCAATAAACTCCCATTAATTGTTGACTAAAGATCCAAAAACTTACCTGTTTCTTGAACGGCGTGATCCATGATTCACTCTTCCCCATTCTTCAGCAACACAGCAAAGAGTTTCATTGATTTAAATAATTATTTTATCTCACTCCGCACCACTTTTGTGTATTTCAACAAGCGGATCGTTAACTCGCAAACATTGTGACCGTTCTCCATCGATACTTGACTGTCAATAAGTCAATGTGTCACGTTTGGTATTGAAATTATCGAGAATCAAAACGATAAATACATTTGTGAGTGGCGTACCTCCTCGTACTTGTTCTTTTGTTTATACCAATTGTACTGCACTACTTGTAGAGTCGCCAGCAGAATTACGTTTCCCGGGACTATGAGTCATCATCATCACCATCGTCTTCAGGCTAGTAATCTACTATTGGCCAGTGGTGGGCATGTTTAAAATTCTCAGAGAAGCGCGCCCCTTTGCAAACCGTAGGTAACCTAGAAGACAATCGATAGTTTGGAATGATGAAAGTCATATCGGCAGAAGCCTCTACATATAAAAGAAGATGGCAGCAGTTTTTTTTTTATCATGTATCGCACTCAGTTATTCTCTGCTATAGGCAAAGACCTTGTTAATGCGAACTTTGCTCTGAAAGAGTGCCAACTCACGATGGTCGTAAGTGAACTGGTTACTGTTACCTGATTTAGATGGCAGCAGTAATCTGTGATGGCAGCACAGCACAGCATATATAGACCCAACGGCTAACATGCTACTCAACATAACACGTTACAAGTTGAAGTGAAAACAAGGAGTTCAACCCCTAAGGAGTAAACCCTAAAACCGTATTTAACAATTATTTATTTTTATTTTAACAATTATTTTTGGTAGCGAATGGTGATCGAATGAAAAATTAAAAAAAAGCATATTGACAAAAACCAATACTTATCTGAGTATAAAACGTTGGAACTGATACTAGGAGGCCTGTATCGTGGAAATTCGTTTTAGTTCTAACTAACTCAGGAAGCTTGTGTCCATCAACAAGAGGAAATTCCGAATTTTGTCTAATTCCTGGCCATCCCACTACTCCCATCAGTGCCAAAGGGAAATCTGCCAAATCTCGTCCGAAATAGACATTAGGTAGTTCAATATCAAGGGATTTTGTACATTTCACTATCGCTGCATTTCACAATCTTTAACTATCGCTGCGGCACATTGGTGAGCATGATTGACTGCAGATCATGCGGCCATGGTTCGATTCCCGGGTCTAGCCAATTAAATACTTATTGGATTTTATTATCTGGAAATTCTTAGTACCGAGTTACTACTAGCCCGAAGTTTGGAAATTGATGGTGTCTCACCTCCATGCCTATGAGAGCACGATAAGTCTTCGGTCCTTCACATTTTCTCTCTACAGTTCAGCTGGAGCTGTCATTCCAACGGATTATGGAAGAAGGGGAATAAAGAGTGCATCTGTGTTTGTGCAATATAATATCATGTCAAGCGCTGTTAGAAATTCTCGGCAGAGTTGGGCTGCCGTGGCCAAATTTATCTGGAGGACATTATAATATACTGGAAGCATTTTCGTCTCACTCCCTCTCTTTTTATGTCCCACTATTGGGCATGGGTCTCCTCTTCAAACTAGAGGGAGTGTTGCCGGCCGACCTGGAGGTAATCCGTGCTGCCAGGATTGATGCGGCGCGTAGGACCGCGGTCAAAGGTGAGTTGAGCAGACGCAAGCGTGAAATCGGGGCAGACATCGTCGCGGAATGGCAAGCGAGATGGGCCAGCGAAACGAAGGGCGGTGAGCTTCGCCGATTCTTTCCAGACGTGGCCGGGCGACTCGAGGCGACTTGGGTCGTCCCGGATTATCAGACCTCGCAGATGCTGACGGGGCATGGTCGCTTTCGGAAGCGCCTGCATGATATGTGTCTGGTCGAGAGTGGCGAGTGCTTCTGCGGACTGGCGGAGGTGAACCTCCACCATGTCTTGTGGGAGTGCTCCTTATACGAGGACCTCCGGTGCTTGCTGCTGGACGGGATCGTTCGCGAAGTTTCGGGCCCAGTTTATTACCAGGATCTCGTGGGTTCGCCGGCCAACTTCGGAAAGCTACGGGAGTTCGCGCACGCGTGGCATAAGAGGCGAAGCGGCTTGGAGTGACACAGAGAATTTATGCTGTGGACAGCGACGGCGCGGCGAGTCCGCCTTTTTGTATCGTCCTGCCCCAGAATGGACCCGTAGGGACAAGGAGCGAGAGGAAACAACTTGTAGGGAGTCAAGAAGGCGCCCCGGGAACACGCCAAGAGCAAGTACCGAACGGGTGCCCTCCCGCGTTTCGGCCCCCATAACCGCGACGTTGATTGGGCCATGGGTGGTGGAGGGTTGTCCCTAGAGGTGTTTTGTCGTAGCCCTCTGGTTAAGTGCGGGTTGGCAGGCTTCCGAAGTAGGCTTCCGCGCTCGGAGGCTCCGAGAACATTGTCGTTGAACTCTCAACCCTCAGGCAACCCAGCACTATGATTTCCTACACCGTTATTGTCAAAACATTCTGGTGGATGCATTCTGTTTTTTTTTTAAATAAATAAATATATAAGTACGGGACATTTTACACATCGCAATCTAGCCCCAAAGTAAGCGATAGCTTGTGTTATGGGTACTAGATAACTGGTAAATATACATACATACTAATATACATAAATACAATATATTGAAAAAGAAAATTATAGAAGCAACTAAAAGTTGTCCGTAACTTTAACTTCTTGAAATCTAGATGAGATGAACTATGGCTCTAGAAAGTATTTCAACCCTTAGAACCGTTGGTCGTAGAAATTTGCAAGTATTATTCACTCAGATTTTTTAACAATACGGATACGAAATTCCAACATGACAATATTGTGTTCGGTTGAAAGGCGATAAAATTAAATTATATAAGTAACACTGATTAATAAAAAAACTGTTGCAAATTATTTTGCAAGTCGTTTCCGAACGTCTAACTGTAACTTTCTTAAACGTTCAAGGTAACGAACTGTTAGTACCTATCTACTTGAGAGTAATTAGGTACTTATAGGAAACACTTTTCACTCTGTACGTGTAAGTATTGCCACACTGACAGTCCAACTGATGGTCTTTATGTCAGATAGGAATCAGGGATCTGTCATGGTCCTACCAACTTCAGGATTTTGTGACAAGTGTATTGTATTATAGACCGAATTACAGAAGCGCTGGTCTTTATTCTTTAATGCTTTCCTTGAGTTATACGAGGCACTTCTTAACTAAAAGACACACAAAAATTTTAAACTTGTGATTAGTAAGCTTGGATAGATTTAGGCATTTGGTTCAGATACTACAATCTACATGACTTGAAAATCAATAACCCCAAGCATGCGCAGTTTTCTACTTCCGGCTCTCGCTGTTATGTTGGTGCCTCTGCTTCCTCTACGAATTTTGTGGTAAGGAACCCTCAGACTCAGTGATCACAACCGTTCCTTTTTAACCGACTTCAAAAAAAGGAGGAGGTTCTCAATACGTCGGAATCTATTTTTCTAACGCCGTGAGCGCCGAAAATTGAGTAGGAGCCGGCCCGGGTTCGATTACTGTGCACGGGCCACTTTATAATTTTTTTTTGGGCTTAGATTTTTTCTAGTGGGAGGTTTTCGGTCATGGCTGGTAACTACCTTACTGGTAGAAAGGCACCGACAAGTGGTGTGCCTAGGTACTAGGGATAGAAATTTGACATAACTTGTATGGAAACCTCCATGTCACATTGTTATCTCTAGTAGGGCAAATAGACGATAGATAGAATATTGGGAGCCGGCATTAGTGTACCGGTACGATGCTGTATAGCAACCGTTGGGAGATACTTACCTTCCAAAGTTAGCATCGTCATAATATTGTAGATAGAAATAAAAGAAAGAAAAAGAAAGAAAGAAAACTTTATTTCGCAAGATAATTATGCGACATGTAACAAAACAATAAACCTTACCTACGTACTAAAACGATGCCTGAAGATTTCCCCACTCGGGCAACAAAAACCAATAATTGCCCAACTGACGGAAGCACCCTCAGATGAAGGATCCAAACCAGACATCGCCTGTCACATGTGGCACAACCCGGAAAAAGGTTGATTAGATTGCATCGTTATTAGTTATTAAAGGGATTATTATGTGAAGTTGTCAAGCACTACCATCTAACTTGCAAAATGTAAAAAAACAGTAATTCTATAGTAGGTACAAATTTCCTAAGGTATGAAGCAGTTAGCAGCTACCTACTTACACATAATAATATGTAGGTACGGTATGATTACAATGTAAATGGTTATGGGTGTGAATAAACTATGTAAGTAGATACATATTAATATGGATCGGTAGGTACAATAAAATCATTCAATTAGGTAGCTGTTATCACAAACTGCAGGTATGCTTATGAGTTGCCATGACAGCATTACGCTGCATTACGACAATATAATAATTTAGTAATTACCACACAGCAATCCGCAATCAGTGATTGTATAGGTACCTATGACGTAATAAATATGCCTAATAAGTAATAATTAGAGATGAGACGGAGTACGAACTCTATAATTGTATATACTCGGTACTTGGCGTATTCGGTCTATTTTTCAGCACTTGGTACCTACTCGGCCCAATATCTCGGTGCCAATAATTATATCTATTTGACTTAGGGCCGATTTTTCAATTGTCGATAAACTATCTGAGGACAGTCAGAGGAATAAATTCGAAACATATGCCATACAAACTCTGTCAAAACGTCATATTTATTCCTTATAGTTAACGTTTATCTGGCGATTGAAAAATCAGCCAGAACAGCGGGGCTAGACAAAGTCACAGTCATTTGGCGTTAACGCTAGTAGATAAAAATGTATGGGATAAAACAAATGACTGTAGAAAAACCACGAGAGAAAAAATTCTGAGATAAAAAAGTAAAATTACAAATTTTAAAAACCCCCGACACAAAAAATAAAATATAAAAAGTAACAAATAATATTTTAAACCTATTATAATCATTATTATCGTCACAATATAATATTAAGTACGTTCAAATATTTTTTAATTCAAGCGTCGTCGCATCGTCGGGGGACATATGGACAACTTATAACAACCCTTTTGCGTCGCTCTAACGGTCCCCCGACGATGCGACGACGCCTGAATTAAAAAATATTTGAACGTACTTAATATTATATTGTGACGATAATAATGATTATAATAGGTTTAAAATATTATTTGTTACTTTTTATATTTTATTTTTTGTGTCGGGGGTTTTTAAAATTTGTAATTTTACTTTTATTTTATCCTTTTTAAAGTAGGTAATAAGGTATTAAATATAGGGAAGGTATGAATAGTGATAAGTAAGTAACTTATTTAGTTACTAAATATAATATTAGTTTTTATTTACAAGATTAAGTTTTACCTTCCTACTCGTAAGTTTAGTTTAAATATTTTGTAGAAATATGTTTTTTGTATTAGTTTAAGCAATTTATGTATGCCTATGGGAACGATAGGACATATGGAAGGTCAGATCCCCTCATCAACTACTAAAGAGCTGATGATCTTCAAACGGCAAATCAGGACATGGTTACCTTACCATATACTTTCAATATCATTGAAGTAACACGGTACCAAATTTCGAATCGATAGGATATATGGAAGGTAGTCAGATCCCTTCATCAACTATTAAAGAGCTGATCTTCTTCAAACGGCTGATCAGGTCATGATTACCTTACCATACGCTTTAAATGTCATCGAAATAACACGGTATCAAGTTTCGAAACGATAGGACATATGGAAGGTAGTCAGATCCCCTCATCAACAATTAAAGAGCTGATGATCTTCAAACGGCAAATCAGGACATGGTTACCTTACCATATACTTTCAATATCATTGAAGTAACACTGTACCAAATTTCGAATCGATAGGATATATGGAAGGTAGTCAGATCCCTTCATCAACTAATAAAGAGCTGATCTTCTTCAAACGGCTGATCAGGTCATGATTACCTTACCATACGCTTTAAATATCATTGAAATAACACGGTACCAAGTTTCGAAACGATAGGACGTATGGAAGGTAGTCAGATCCCCTCATCAAATATTAAAGAGCTGATGATCTTCAAACGGCAAAACAGGTCATGGTTACCTTACCATATACTTTCAATGTCATTGAAGCTACACGGTACCAAATTTCGAATCGATCGGACATAAAGAAGTTAGTCAGATCCCCTCATCAACTAGAAAATAGCTGATAATCTTCAAACGGCTGAACAGATTTTCATGAAACATGGCTAAGAACACTCGGGATAAAATTATCTATGACACAAAATAAACTTCATGACAATCGGTCCATCCGTTTGGGAGCTACGCTACCACAGACAGATACACAGATACACAGACACGTTAAACTTATAACACCCCTTTTGCGTCGGGGGTTAAAAATAGTACTAAACACGCTGTGTTTGATACTGTCGGCTGTCAATTGTCAAGCGAAGTACGCTAAAGTTATCTACAAGGTCCGCGAGAACATTAAGCCAGCAGGAATCAGTCGTGCTTATGGCGAAAATCTTGATAGGTCGTTCCCTGTGCCGGGACTCGGGAGCCCCAGTATCAGTAAGACTGAATCGGTGTGTAATTTTTTAGCAAATGTTAGCAAACGCTCTCTCGATAACAGCATTAAATCAGGCGTTGGATATTTTATCATAGCCGGTACAAGCGAGAAAGTCGCTGGCGCCAGGCGGCGTAAACTCGTGGTGTTTTGCGGTAATTTCAGGAGGCCTGTATCCAGCAGTGGATGTCCATCGGCTGAAACGACGATTTATTGCTTGCTTTATGATGAATAAACTGGATACGTCGTCGGTCATACCCTCCTTGAATAACCCCATGTTAATGCAGTTTAAATAGCTTTGAGGGAACATTGCTGCTGGTAGCTGGTTCCATTAATCCATAGTTTGCACGTGCGCAGAAAGACGGATTTGGCAAACCAGGCGGTCATGGATTACCAGTCATCCGGTTCCAGGGCCTCAATTTTTTTTTTATTCTATAAAAGTTAGTACTTGACTGCGATCTCACCTGATGGTAAGTGATGATGCAGCCTAAGATGTTATCGTATTAACTTGGAAGGGTAAGTAAATTTAGCCCAACGGATTATACAAGCATCGCACCGGAACGCTAAATCGCTTGGAGGTGCGTCTTTGCTGGTAGGGTGTAACTAGCTACGGCCGAAGCCTCTCACCAGACCAGACCTGAGCCAATTTAGAAATTATAAAATTCCAAAGTGGCCCGTGGCGGGAATCGAACCCGCGACCTTCCACTCGAATCCGAGCGCGCCGCCACTGCGCCAGGGAGGTCGTCAAAACAACTATAACAATAATTGTATTAGATAGTCACTCAATTGCTCCTTTATTGTTATAATTTACCGATTTTGCTAGTCTACTGCTTTGATCGTAAGTTAATGGCGCCATAATCGCACAAGTGATCTATAATTTACAGCTCCATGGAACATTTGCTAGTCTGTCACTTCATTGAATTTATTTTTGTCTTTCTCACTCTCACGGATACGTTGGTAGGTGCGACAAGCAGCGTCGCGGAAGAATATAACAGATAAACAACCTTTTACCTAATTACTCAAAAACTAAGCCAGTTATCAAAAATCTGTTTGTAAGCGTTATTATTATTACCGACACATTAAATAAAAATTACAATTACATCCATTGTAGTTTCCGATTGGATGATAAAGAATTCATAACTACATAATTATTCCGCTACCTTACGTTCCTTACATTCCATTCTCACTCTGACCGCTATTCATTCAGTGCGCCTGCGCACCAAATCCGCATACCTATTCGCGATTCGCGAATTATAGGAGTGAGCCGCCAGAAGCCGACGACAGAGGTCGCTCGCAATCAATCAAACCGCGTCAAGTAAAACTGAGCGCCCGCCGCCGCGCCTCCGCTAAATAACCAACTTTTCCACGTGGAAATTCAGAAACAACGCAAGGACTCATTATAAACAAAAACCTTAGTGCTGGTGAAAAGTGCTGTGTCTAATACCTGGACAGTGGATGTACCTGGACGTGAAAGAAAGGTCAGCTTTCCTTTTTCCTACCTTCGCCCGAACCAGCTTATTTTTATCGTGGTTGAACAATGCCTTACCATTGTTTTTGGCCACTTCGAGCCGGATTGTTTTAGTCATTTCGTACAGCGTTAATCTGGTATTTCTACCAGGTTAATTTTATAACTACGATAACAACCAGGTCGCTCCTCCTTGCGTGGGTTAAATTTCGCATTAAATGTCAGTTTATTCCTATATTATACGTATAATAAATTATTTTATATGTGTAACTTATTTGTAAGTACGTATTATAACACATAATAAGTTGATTTATGTACATATACGTATCTTATACCCGCTATTTTCTAGGGATTAAGTCATTTAAGTGTGTAGGTACATACTTGAGATATTAAGTTTATTATATATTCGTCATTTCCCGCACTTAATATTTCGGTATATTATTATTTAATCCGCATACCTACTCATTTAGTGCCGTAATCTACCTGGATCCATTCCTATATATTGCGTACCTATAGTACAAAGGAATATTCCATTGTCTCGCAGCGGCGCGCGCGCGGCGCGACTTAAATCAATCTACCCACTTTTAACATTATAATAATTAAGTGACGGTTAGTGATCGCTGTTACCGCGCTATTCATTAGGGGTTTTTTAGAATACTTATGTATAGTTACTTCACTGCGTAACTGGTTGAATACCTAGCTAGTAAATATTATATTCAGTTATACCGCGTAATTAAAATAGGATTCCGTACACATTATATTATAACCGCAACCTATTTATTATTAAATTTCGGTTCTTACGCCGTTAATTATTTTTCATATTAACTTAATAATTGTGCTTTCTGTTTTATTAATTTTTTAACTGTAGTATTTTGTAATTAATTGTCAAAATGAGTAAGGCAGAAGTACCTATTAAATCTGACGATGAAAATCAGTTTGTAATATTGCAAGCAAAACGGGATGCTTTGTTCAGTCGAATGCAAACTATTTATGACCTTGCGATGAAAGTAGACGGCGATGAACATAAGTTGTCGACTTTAAAATTGCAAACATCTAATTTAGAAGCGTTATGTTCTAAATTTGAACAGACTTTAGACGCGTTTATTAAATTACAAATAAAATTAAAACCATCAATGCCCGTTTCTTATCAAGCTTGGACAGTCTTCGAAGAGATGTCCAGCGCAGTTAAGCAGGTTTTAGATGCTGCAGAGAAAAAGCATTCTACCGCGGAAAGTGAAAGATTAAATAGTTTTCCAACGGTTAAATCTCGTTTAGCACCTCTCGAACTTTTAGAATTCCATGGAAATAGTAATGATTGGTCACGGTTCTATTTCCAGTTCAAAAGTCTTATCCACGATAACCCTAATATTTCAGATAACGAGAAGGTGTTCTATCTTGTCAGCAAATTAAAAGGTCAAGCTGCTTTGATTTGTGCCGGCTTACCTACCACTCCGGAAAACTATAATATTATTTGGAATAATTTAATTCAAAAATATGACGATCCCCGCTTCTTAGCCAGCTCATATTTGAATCAAATATTAAATTTTAAGGCTTTAGGTAACAACAGTGCTTCAGGCCTCGAATCATTTTTAAATAATTTTAACTCCGCAGTCGAGGCTCTTAAGCAATTAAAACTTAGTGATCTAACTGATTATATTTTCTTGCACATTGCTAATCAGAAGTTAGATTCTGAAACCGTAAAGCTATTTGAAATAACTTATCGTAATGAAAAAATTCCTTCATACGGCCAACTCATTCAGTTCGTTAAGGAACAGAGTAGAATATTATCTAGAGGTATTAATTCTAAATCGTCAGCCTCTCAATCTGCTAGTAAAACTAACTTTAAACATTCGCCTGCTAAACTTTTAACTAAATCTTTCGTCAGTACCGAGGGCAACTATACCTCAAATCAAACTAGTGAAAAATGTGCCTTATGTAATGAAGATAAGCACGATCATTTTTATAAATGCGCTAAATTCATGAAACTAACCCCTAAGGAACGATTTGATGTTGTAAAAAAGCATTTTTACTGTACAAACTGCCTCAGCAGTCGGCACAGGTCTCTATCTCTATGCGCCTCTCAGCACAACTGCTCTAGGTGCTCACTACGTCATCATTCACTGTTATGCTTCTCTAAACCTACGAAAGCTAATTGCAGCTTCGTGGTCAGTTCGCCTACAACTTATGTTGTTGACTCTACCACGACTCTACCTTCTAAAGAAATAAATGTAGAGTCTAATGTTGACTTACCCACTCCGCAAATACAGTCCACTAATGCCGGTACGGTTCCCCGTATTGATAAAAAGGTAGAGACTAAACCTACTCAGCCATCTGATGTTGAGAATTGTAGAGTCAACTCTACTACCGCTTCTTTTACCGCTATTCCCGCTACTCTGCTTTCTAAATGTGGAAATGCAGAATCTACTACTGACTCTACCTCTCTGAGGACAGCAGTAGAGAGCCTACCTTTTAATGGTAGGAATATCGAGTCTACTAATGGCTCTTCCGCACCGCACCGCTTTAATTTTCCGCACCCCGCTATTTCCGCTACTCTACCCTCAGAGGTTAGAAATGTAGAGTCTTGTCTAGACTCATCCGCACCGCAATCGGCATCTCTATGCTCGATTTCTCGTGAATCTCATGATCACGCCGCTACCACAACCTTGTTAGGTACCGCTAAAATTAAAATTATTGATAAATATAACCGCACTCACTTCTTGCGCGCCTTGGTTGATCCTGGCTCGCAGTGTGATTACATCTCTTTAGCCTGTTGCAAACGATTATCGCTACCTGTCAACACGCAAAACCGCTTCTCTGAAGTGCAGGGAATCGGTGGAGCCTCGCAAAAGATAATCGGAATTTCAAACTTTAAATTTAAATCGCGTTTTGACGACACCAAAGAGTACTCTATTCACCCGCTTGTAGTAGAGCAAATCACATCTCAGCTTCCTGATCAAAGAGTCGATATTTCCGCTCTTCATAGCTTGATTAAAGACATTCCTCTTGCTGATGATGACTTTGCTGAACCGGGAAATATAGATTTACTAATTGGTGTCCAACTCTACTGTGAGATTTTACTTTTCAATAGAATCGCAGGTAACGATAATCTACCGTCCGCTATCGAGACTTCGCTGGGGTATGTGATTCTAGGCCATGCTCCAGTGCTCTCTCAGCTTCCGCACTCTTCAGCTTTTTGCACTTTGACTCGTGATCCACTTGATAACCTCATAGAAAAGTTTTGGAAAGTTGAAGAGATACCATCTAAACAATATTTAAGTCCAGAAGAACAGGAGTGTGAGAACATTTACGTCTCTACAACCACTCGAAACATTGATGGCACTTTTGCCGTGGATCTGCCCTTTAAGGAGAGTCCTGAAAATCTTGGTAACTCTTACATTGCAGCCAAACGGAGATACCTTATGCTCGAAAAGAAATTTGATAGAGCACCTGACTTAAGAGTTAAATACAATGAAGTCATTCAGGACTATTTAGCTAAAGGTATTATCTCTAAGGTATCTCCCGATGAATGCTATTCTCCAGGATTCTTCTTACCGCACAGGCCGATACTTCGGGATGATAAACAAACGACAAAGCTCAGAATCGTCCTGGACGCTTCGATGAAGACGGACAATTCTGTCTCGCTCAATGACATCCTCCACACAGGTCAAAATCTTCAAGCTGAGATCTTCAACATTTTATTAAATGTCCGCCTCTTCAAAATCGCCTTTTTCGCCGATGTACGGCAAATGTATCTGTGCATCGAAGTGCACCCTCCGCACCGCAAATATCAACGAATCCTGTATAGATTTTCATCCGATGATCCGTTGGACATCTATGAGTTCAACAGGGTTACATTTGGATTACGCTCTTCGCCCTTCTTAGCGCTACGTACTCTACGAGAGGTAGCTAAGCAAGAGAAAGCTAAATGGCCGCTCGCAGCTGAAATTGTCGAACGAGATGTTTACATGGACGACTTAGCTTCTTCTGCGTCAACTGTAGGTGACGCAGCAAGAATTGCTCAGGAGCTTATACATCTCTTCAAGTCCGGTGGATTCGACCTAGTCAAGTGGACGAGTAATTCAGTAGAGTTACTCGAGAACATCCCTAAGTCACACCGCCAAGCTGAATCTATTTCTTTTGAAACTGACGACACGCTTAAGATCCTAGGTCTTCACTGGTTACCCGCTTCTGATGAATTTAGCTTTAAAGTTGAGAAATCGCCTGAAGCTTATACGAAAAGAGCGATCCTCTCGACCACCGCACGCCTCTATGACGTTTTGGGCCTCGTTGGCCCGATAATTCTATTCGCGAAGTTGATTATGAAAGAGCTTTGGCTTCTAAAAATCGGTTGGGATGAAACGCCCCCATCTCACATCGTAGAGACGTGGAAAAAATTTATGTCCGAACTGACTCTACTTTCTGAGTTTAGATTTCCGAGACACATGGGTGTGGAACGGTCGTCTAAAATGTCGCTTCTTGCTTTCGCTGACGCAAGCGAAAAAGCATTCGGTTGTTGTTTGTACATTTACGTCACTAATGAAAATGAACAACCGATTGTAACGTTAATATGCTCTAAATCTCGAGTTTCATCTCCGTCTAAGCCTGTCACTTTGGCTAGACTGGAGCTTAATGCATTGGTTTTGCTTGCAAAACTAGTCCGCAACGTATATGATACATTATCATTGCGTCATCCCATCGATAACATTTTCGTATTTTCCGACTCTACAGTAGCTCTATGTTGGCTCTCTGCCTCACCGCACCGATTCCAAACGTATGTAGCGAATCGGATCGCACAGTTCCAAAACCTTGTGCACCCTGATTGTCTCTACCATATCCCTGGTGTTGACAATCCCGCTGACTGTATTTCACGCGGACTGTTACCTTCGCAGCTTCTTTCTTGCGATTTATGGTTCAATGGTCCATCTTGGGCTTCCTTACCAATGGAGCAATGGCCCATTCAAAAATTTAAGTCTTCCGATAAATCCGCCTTACCTGAGGAGAAAACCAATACTCACGCCCATGTCATCCTAACTCAGGAGGAAGATCCTATTATTACACTTGGATCTAAATGCTCTAGTTGGAATAAATTCGTCAGAGCCACTGTTTATGTCCTGCGATTTATGAAAAAGCTTCCACGCAACGATGTTATAACTGCCGAAGATATCAACGCAGCTGAAAATACCATTATTCGTGCGATTCAGAATACAGCTTTTAAAGAGGACATTGATAATATTAAAAATAACAGAAAGGTTTCTTCCAAATTACAAAAACTATTTCCATTCATGACTGACGACATTCTCAGAGTAGGTGGACGGCTATCATATTCTTCTTTGGAATACAGTCATAAACACCCAATTTTGCTTCCAAGTAAGGGGCATATTATTGACCTCCTAATCGATCATTATCATCGCAACCTTACCTTACATGCTGGTCCTCAATTATTAATTTCAATTTTGCGTCAAAAATATTGGATATTATCCGCTCGCCGTGTGGTACGTCACCGCATTCATAAGTGCAATGCTTGTTTCAGGCAAAACCCCAAGCCTACCTTTCCACTTATGTCTGATTTGCCAGCATGTAGAGTCGAGCAAAGTAAAGCATTTTTGCATACAGGGGTGGATTACGCAGGCCCGTTATACATAACCTTAAATAGGAAACGTGGAGTTCATAGCCAGAAAGCATACATTTGTCTTTTTGTTTGCCTTGTCACTAAAGCAATACACATAGAGTTAGCGCCCGACTTAAGTTCTGCTTCCTTTCTGAACTGCTTCAAGAGATTTTTAGCCAGAAGAGGAAACTGTCAGACCTTGTATAGCGATAACGGAAAGAATTTTGTTTCATCCAAGGCTTATTTAAGTGAATTACATCAGTTTTTGCGTTCTGAGGAATACTATAAGAACTTCACCTCTGAATTATCCAGTCATAGGATAAGCTGGAAGCTTATTTCGCCTGCAGCTCCCCACCATGGTGGGATCTGGGAGGCTAACGTCAAAAGCGTTAAGACTCTTCTGTTTCGGGTGATCGGCAAGCAGATCTTAACTTACGAAGAGATGCTTACCGTTCTGAATCAAATTGAGGCCGTACTCAACAGTCGCCCTTTATACGTTTTAAGTTCAGATCCTTCTGAACCTTCCGCGCTAACGCCATCGCATTTCCTTTCCACTTTACCGTTGGAATTCATTCCTGCTCCTGATGTGACAGGAGAACGCGCAAGTCTTCTTACTAGATTTACTCTACTAGACTCAATTGTCCAATCGTTTTGGAAGAGATTTAGGAATGAATATTTGCACAACTTACAAGCTCGTGAGAAATGGAATACTCCAAGTAAGCCAGTTACTATTGGAGCTGTCGTATTGATTATGGTAGACAACGCGCCACCTCTACACTGGCCTTTAGGTATTATCACTAAGGTTTTTCCAGGTAGAGATGGCACTGTTAGAGTTGTGGAAGTTAAAGCTAAAAACGGGTCTTACACCAGACCCGTCGTAAAGCTTTGTCCTTTACCCTCTAATTAGTTTAGTTTAATATTATGCATTTTTTTTTACTTTTTTGTTAACTAACAGACTAAGTTAAGTTTACTAACAGTTTTATGTACCCGCTATATCCAAATATCTATATTTATTTTACTAATATTTTCTAACTCTACTTTTGCGAAAGTAGATCTTCGCAAGGAGGGGGGAAATGGATGATAAAGAATTCATAACTACATAATTATTCCGCTACCTTACGTTCCTTACATTCCATTCTCACTCTGACCGCTATTCATTCAGTGCGCCTGCGCACCAAATCCGCATACCTATTCGCGATTCGCGAATTATAGAAGTGAGCCGCCAGAAGCCGACGACAGAGGTCGTTCGCAATCAATCAAACCGCGTCAAGTAAAACTGAGCGCCCGCCGCCGCGCCTCCGCTAAATAACCAACTTTTCCACGTGGAATTTCATAATCAGCGCCAGGACTCATTATAAACAAAAACCTTAGTGCTGGTGAAAAGTGCTGTGTCTAATACCTGGACAGTGGATGTACCTGGACGTGAAAGAAAGGTCAGCTTTCCTTTTTCCTACCTTCGCCCGAACCAGCTTATTTTTATCGTGGTTGAACAATGCCTTACCACCGATAAAAAGTAGAAAAACTGAGATTTTGCAGCAACTTTTGGGAGAACTTTTTATCGAGTAAATTTTATCCAATCGTGTTTCTGCTTCTAAGCGATTTTAGATCAAAGACCCAAAATACATGCAGTTTAAATTTGAAAGTAACTAATTTTTTTTATAGGTTTTACGAGGATGGCCAGTATATATTGATATAATATATGTTTTTGGAATGTCTTTGAACAATAAATTAAAAAAACAAAAAAAACTTTATTCAAAATCGCTTCTTAATGACAAGTGAAGTTTTGTAGACTAAGGTCATTTCGGAACTATGATAAAATTGCATTATAATTGCATCGTAGCTTACTGCAAAAAAATGTTAAATTGCAGACTTGGTGCCCTGGTTGCGGTGGACAAACGGCCTTACAATTTATAGAACGATGAGGAACGGAGCAATCACAGAAAAGAGACGGCCATATAAACATACTTCTCTGCTTTGTGGTATCAATCCATATATTACTTAAATAACAGTAAGCATCGGTGGTTCAGTGGTAGAATGCTCGCCTGCCACGCGGGCGGCCCGGGTTCGATTCCCGGCCGATGCAAGAGAATATTTTTTAATTTTATTGTTTACAATTACTTATGGTGATATTAAAAAAATAGTATTATCATCACTACAGTACTTTTGTTATCAGCCGTTAAATAATTTTCATATGCAACGTCATCTCATGGTAGTTGGTATGTTTTTTATTTTTTATTTATTATTTCAAATCAAGGTGTGCGTTTCTCATATTTATCTAAAGAACATAACAATTTATCTAATTTGGCATGGATGACGGAAGGCTCTGATATTATGTATAGAGCAATTAAGAATGTGATAGTGTTAACTGATAACAAACACTTGGGTTTATTTGAATTGCGAATGATTTGATAACGACATTATGCTTACTGTATTTAAATAGCGCAATAGGTACAATAAGATTGGCATATAATATGCAAAATTACATTTTTTTTACTTAATATTTTGTACAAAAATAGATGCATAAAAGAAAGATAGATAGAGATACAGATAGATAGAGAGATAAGACATAAGTTCGAAGTACGCATAACACACGTTCAACACTCTGTAACATCTGTAACTTTAGCCATATAAAATATTGCAATATTGGAAATGGAACGAAATTCAAAAAAAAATATATGGAAAATGAAATGATCCTATTGGTCATGTGACTTCCATGATCCTTGTTCAATTTCCTAAATCCAAAATGGCGGAACACACAAGATGGCGGACAAGTTATTTTTTAATTTTGTTCCATTTCATAGCTAGAAAAGATAGAGAGGGACAAAAATTTAACTTCTGCTTCGTTGCCTACAGCGCAAGACGTTGACACTGCGCGTACGTACGTACGAACGCTCGTTGTTTTTTATACCAGAGTAATGTCAAATTATTACAGTACATTTTTTTTTACCCACAGGAAATGCCTGACGCATTCCCCTCCGCCAGGGGACACAGAGGGGTTATGTGGGGCTTGCACCCACTAAAACCTGTGCTTTGCCACGACGGACCACGTTGGCGGGAGTACGGGATTCACTTACGCAAGTGAATCCCGTACTCCCTGGCGCTCGTCACCCGAATTCCACCGACAGGCCGAGGTGGTGGCCCGACCTGTTCGGGACGCGCCTCCCAGGAGGGTCGCACTGAGAAAAATTTCCTCTGCCGCACTACGTAAAATAAGGACAAAAATCGACCACAATGACGTGTGTAACCCGCTCCATTACGCGTACGTAGTCAGTCGTACGTAGTCGGCATACTGACGCTCATCATGGAGCGGGTTACGTATTTACTCGTGGTCGATTTTTGTACGTACGTACGTAACCCGACATCCGGCTACGTATACGTAGTGCGCAAGTCGCACTGAATACTCCCGAAACTACGACTGCAACACCCGTATGCTATTGTTGCGGGCACAGTAGAACCCGGTGAACCATACGTGTGTACCACGGCGCCTTACGTACGATACTGTAGCGGGCACAGTAAATAATGGTGAGAAAAGGTTCAAAGCCATGAAAACATGGTGCATCCAACCATAGGTTTTGTCACAAGAGTACCATAATAGCTCGGGTCGAGTAAACCATGGTGTGATCTATGTATGTAGATATGTTGCACAGGTACTTTATGGGCTCGGGTCTATTGACAGCATGGTGCTTCCTACGTATATAGATATGTAGCAACAGTACTACATATATACAAACGTAGGAAACACCATTTTGTACTAGATCCGAGTCATTATGGTACTTCAGCTGCATATCTACATACGTAGGAAACACCATGTTGTACTAGATCCGAGTCATTATGGTACTTGAGTTACTTATCTACATACATAGGAAGCACCATGTTGCACTAGATCTCACCCATTATGGTACTTGAGCTACACATCTACGTACGTAGGAAGCACCATGTTGTACTAGATCTCACCCATTATGGTACTTGAGCTACTTATCTACATACGTAGGAAGCACCATGCTGTACTAGATCCGAGTCATTATGGTACTTGAGCTGCATATGTACTTACGTAGGAAGCACCATGCTGTACAAGATCCCAGCCATTATAGTACTTGAGCTACTTATCTACATACGTAGGAAACACCGTGTTGTACTAGATCCGAGTCACTCGAACCACTGAGCCAATCGTACATTATGTGTAACGGTGAAAAATTTGTATCGTATGCACCATTTGTATGTGGGTTCGAATCCTGGTTGGGTTATTGATTTTTTCCTTTTTTTTAATTTATTATATTGTTTTATTTTTGTTTTTTTTCTTTGCTTCGTCAGTTAAAAACTTCTTTTATAACAAGCAATGTGTGTATTTTGTTCGGGTCAGCATCTGTAATTTTTGTAAGTTTTTTTTTCAGTGTATGCTTCCGTAATCGGAATGCGTGTGAAATGATGTGTAATTATGTGGCAACATGACTAGTTTAGTGTTCCGAAGGATGACCAATCCGATTACTTAAATTAAGTATACAGTGGCCAGCTGGTATGTCCGGAAGGATAGTCAATAAGTACGTAAAATGACCCAGGATACGTATAGCTGATGAAGTAGGCGGAGACATTATTAATTAGCCAGTGTGCGTACGTAATGTATCGGCATATCCCCGACCCTGCTTGTACGTATGTACGTAACCGGGTACATTATTTAATGAGACGGAGTCAGTACGATGATTTGGCAAGCAAGCCTGGCTGGTTACTATTATAAATGTTAAGAATGCGCCACAGTAATTTAATGATGTGGCTGACGTCGTAAAAATGCTATGTACCGAACACAGTCTGTAAGTAAGCCGATTTCGTCTAATGTCCGAGGATACGTAAATGATTATGTAGGCGGAGACATTATTAACTATCCAGTGTCCGTAAAATGTTTCGGCATATCCCCGACCCTGTTCGTACATTATGTACGTAACCGGGTACATTCTTTAATGAGACGGAGTCAGTACGATGATTTGGCAACTATTTACTGTTACTAGTAGGCCGCGTGGGGGCGCGGGCCACATGTGGCCCGCGTGCTGTCTTCCCGTCCATAAAAAATCCCTTCAAAATTCCCCATACATTTTGTATGGCAAAAAAAAAAATTTCGCCATTTTGAATTTTTTTTCTATCCATCCAATAGACCTTTGGGTCCTGATCACATCATGTCAAGAAACCACTCTTCCATCTTTTATACTTTCCGAGATATTGACGAATTTCGAATGGCGGCCATTTTGAATCCGCCATTTTGAAATTTTTTTTAGCTCACTGCCAATTGGATGACGTTTCAAATGACATTTGGTCGAGCACCCCCCACCTATCTGAGATACCCTTGCCTGTGCTCTTCACCCGTCTTCGAAATCCTCAATCATCAGCTCTCTCCATATTTTTGTTCTTAATGATTTTTTCCCTTCTATAAGAAATGGTCATTGAAAAACAAATTTTTCATACAAAATTGTTCAGGAGAGGTGATCAATGAGTCAGTGAGTGAATCAGCACAAAGAGCTATATATTATACTAGCTGACCCGGCCACGTGTTGCTGTGGCTAAAGTATTTGTTATATTAATAAATTAAAATTGCGACTATAATTTGAGATTTAAACTATCCTATCTCTCAAGTTGGATCGAACTGCACATGGTGTGCGAATTTTATTATAATCGGTTCAGTAGTTTAGGAGTCCATCGCGGACAAACATCGTGACACGAGATTTATATATATTAAGATTTACTGTTATAAAGAGCCTAGATACTGAAATAATGCGGCTGTATAACTTCGTACGTATAGCGCATACATATTTCATGTTACGGGTTAAATAAATTACGTAGCCTGCTCTGTTAATACATAAGCGGGATCATTAAACCGGATACGAAAATGTTACCAGTGCGGGCACAGTAATTTCTTGACGCGCTATACGTATTAAGGATCCAGCCTCATTACAAGTAACTCGTTGACATTGTCTTTACAGAGCATTATGCTGCATACTTACCTAACATGGTGTCGTTCCATTAAAAGGATGGCTCTTATAATTTACGTGTGAAAAGCACGTGATACGTATCTGGCTGCCAGATCATTACAAATTTGCCCATCGGAAGTAGCCCGTTTTTCTCAGTGCGGCAGTGGCTAAACTGCCGGCAGCAGCGACGGGACCTGCCGCTTTGGTGGCGGGTCGAGGCCTGGCGGGAGCGCGGTGAATACGAAAGTGAATCCCGTACTCCCACCAACGTGGTCCGCCGTGGAAAAGCACAGGTTTTAGTGGGTTCAAGCCCCACATAACCCTTCCGTTTCCCCTGACGGAGGGGTATGCGTTAGCCTGTTAGGCATTTCCTGTGGGTCAAGTGCGAGTGCAACTTATTTTTGCCTTTACAGGTTGGTTAGCTGGTCTGATTCTAATTATTGACAAGTCACTCATGTTTAAATATATCGATATGTAAACCATATTATCAAACTGTATCAAGTGTTTATGATCTCTTGTAAGCCCGACTTAGTCTAGAAAAACTATGTTACAACCTGGTTTGTTGAGACAGTGATATTGTAATCTTATATTATTAAGCCTTACAATAAAGTCGTACGACTAAGATGCGCAGATTCGCAACGGCAATCATTTTAGTATCTAGACAGGATCAGTGGTGGAAAGGCTGATGTATTGTGTGTAGTTTGGAGAAATTATGGTGTCACCGACAGTCAGACAGGTGGGTGTTTTCATCTTTAGGTCTTTAGGTCGTTCAATAGGTTAGGTATAATATACGTGAGCAGTTTTTTTATAGACAGAAAATGCCTAACGCATACCCCTTCGACAGGGGAAACGAAAGGGGTTATGTGGGGCTTGCACCAACTAAAAACTGTCTGTTCCTTCGACAAACCTGCTGGCGGGAGTACGGGATTCACTTTCGTATTCACCGCGCTCCCGCCAGATCTCGACCTCAGCAGCAAGTCCCATCATGGTCGGCAGCTTGGCCACTGCTCAAACAGGCTGAAAGGCGCTCCTGGTTTTTTTGCTCACCACCTCCGGTTACGTGAGCTATCAAGATTCAGGACCTAGAGTTAAATACTGGATTGAAGCTTTTAATAGGAAGTTAACCTTTTTGTAAGGTTCTAAGTTAAGCGGCGATTCTCTGGGTGCTTTCTCGGCTTTCAGTTGATAGTTCCGGATTATGTAAATTTTAAATTGACTGACATATTTTGCAGTCGTATCTATCCATATGACTCAACATTGATCAGTTAGATTTCTATCAATAGTATATTAATTAGTAATATGTCTTTCCCTCATTCAATAACTATTACAATGATATGGAACGTAATTCAAATAATTTATGAGAATGGCAGCTTTTACCAATAAGTCACGTGATCAAGTTGTCGATCGAATGTGTCATGCCCTTACGGTATTTCGTTCAATTTAGGTACATAAGGAATCAATCAACAGTTTTCTAAGACTATCGTAGATTTGTCAAGACATTGAGAGAGTCTACATATTTTAAAGCTGCTGTCATCTATAGTAGAGATCTCAGTATAGCAGAATGTAGGTATCGATGGCTACACAGTATCGCACCGGAATGTCGTGAGTGACAATATGCCAACCTGTAGTCCAACCGGCCAAGCATAGAGCTCTAATTTAAATGTAAAGCAAATCAGTGAAATGTCCAGCTTCTGAACTGGTGCATTAGTTGACAGTGCGCGTATACAAGAATTCCAGGCATGCGGCTTTTCCGATGGAATTTGCGTTAGCGCAAGTTACTCGTACAAGTTGTGTGAGCCAACTCGCACGAACGTAATTGTGTCTGCTATGCACCAACCGATTTAAAGGCGCTGAAGGTGGATTTGATTGGCGATTGGTCGATACTAGACATGGATGAGTTGGTAGGTACAGGTGCCGGGAAATTTCTTGAGCATCAAGTGACGTAGTGGGGGCAAGTTAGCGCACGCGATTCTCCGCTGATGCGCCCCTCACTTACCACCAAAGGGAGCTAAAATTCGCTTGTGCGCAATCAAGGTCCTACCCAAGAAGTTTGCCGTGTACTGTACTACCGAGTACCAAACATTACTAGGTTTTACTCTTTGCAAAACTCGACCGAATATATCCGACCAGTTTTTAGTGAAGATCCTAAACTCCCATCGCTCTAAGTCTAGACTCAACAAACTAATCTAACATGTAGCCGCGCCGCTCATGCAAGCAAGAATTCGCACCCAAAAAACACAAAAAATCGCTCTAGACTCTAGAATTAGATCGCTATCAAATCTAACATGTTGCCGTGCCGTTCGTGCAAGCAAGAATTCGCATACAAAAAACACAAAAAGTGTGTGTTCGTGTGTGCGTGTGTTTGTAACTCCTTTGCGCTAAAACTACTCAACCGATTTGGGTGAAATATACGCATGACTTTAAGCCCTTTTACCTACCGTGTAGTTGACAGATCTCTTCAAGCTTGGTTGCCATGATAAGTCCAAAGTTTCGAGGCCGTACATGTTGTGTTTTCAGACATGGGCAGTAATGGGTGTGCTTCTGAACATGCTCGGACAGGGCATGGTGCTGAGTTTTCCGTCCATCCTGCTCCCGGCCTTAAGCGCT
Source organism: Coenonympha arcania (assembly GCA_036785405.1). Lineage (NCBI taxonomy): Eukaryota > Metazoa > Arthropoda > Insecta > Lepidoptera > Nymphalidae > Coenonympha > Coenonympha arcania. The sequence goes on along the minus strand of CM072078.1, from coordinate 872,128 downwards.
CCAGACTCAGAGATAAAGGCTGATTTGAACGTGGCGTCATGGGTGGGTATGTACCCTAACTTGTAACCTTGGATTTCACAGCTTCTTAGGAAATAACTGGCCAAGTGCGAGTCAAAATCACGCACCGAGGGTTCCGTACTACACAAGAAGTGAAACGGCAAGATCGAGAACCACTTTTAGTAACAACCCGACAAACTGACAATGTTTGTAGAAGATTATTGTTATTACTAAACTTTGGAGATAAGCGGAGGACTCATTTTTTCGAAATTTCGAATATAAAACAGATAAACAACAGATAAAATGAATAAAAAATACAGATAATAATAAGAATAAAAAACAAATTAATAAAAAAATTAATTTAAGAAAAGGAAAAAGTGTAATTCCACAAAAAAGTAAAGGAAATTATCTTGAAAGCCTCAGACTACATTAAATAAAGTCTGTGTTGAAAGCTTTTTAAATTCAATGGTATGATTACTTGTAGCTTTGTACGTTGAATGTACGAGACCCTTTACAGACTAGCCCGACTCGCACTTGACCGGTTGTTTTCTATGAATTGATAGTTAAGGCAATTAATGTTATGTTTGAATAGCTTTTATTCCTAAACAAGCCTTATGTTTTCGTAAACATTTACGTGAAATGCCAAGCTATAATTATTAATCCTTGGAAAGTTTCCACGCGTAGAGAATATCTTAGAGTTATCAATTCTGTACATCCAACACTTATATATTTAGTTCATTTTGTTGTTTCTTGTATTACATTTTACGTACTACTTAGCTAAGTTTTCAAAATTTATATGTATGTATCATTATTTCTACTGGTGCCACTCCATCAGCTGTGATTACGTGGAAAACGTTCCTTAACCTCGACCATCAGCTGTTATATGATTTGCATTGCGTTTATATTTCTTTTCCAAAAACAATTGCAATATATATAACGCCTCCAAAGTAAGCATTGCAGTTAAATACACTGTGTTCTGAAAATCATATGTCACGTCAGTATTTTTGATTCTTAGAATGCCTGTTATTGCAGCGTTATAGACGTTAGTATAATATTAAATATCAATCTTTTATTTAGTTTCACCTGTCCCAATGTTTGTTTGTTTGTCTGTAATCTTATCTCGCAAGTTAAATTTGATCTACTTCCCGGTTACCGATTCACTTTGCATGCAAGTGGGCGGATGACTATATGCAATGACATGGAGCCTTGGGCTGATTCTGTATGGTTAGTTATCAATTCGCATAACTTAGCAACTAGCATGGTATGGTAACATGATAGTACCATACCAACTTTTTGTAACTTTGCCATATCAGGCGCAAAATTTTATTTGTTAGAAACAGAATTATCCCTTCTTTCAAATGATCATGCCAGCGTCTTCTGTAACGTTCTTTGGTTCTCGTCTGTACATAATTTATGTGTCAGTTCTAATTCTAATAGTTACCGTACCTGTGCAAATATACACTATCCAACTGATCGTTTATGGAAGTGGTGCCCCAAGACGCTGGTCCTATTACCCCTTGTATGGCTAAACTTAGCCGTTACAATTACTTACAAATGTTTGTGTTCTTTCCAGCGTCAAGTATAGCGCTGGCTAGCCTTCCAGGATTCCTGATATCGTCATTCTGGATGGACAAATACGGAAGAAAAAAAGCTCACGTCTTGACCATCATACCGGCGATAATTGGATGGATTTTAATATTTTTCGCTAAGAATATATCCACCTTAATATTAGGAAGAATCTTGAATGGATTTTCTGGTGGAAGTACCGTTATATTGGGAGCTGTGATCATAGGCGAATATACAAGTCCAGAACACAGAGGAACATTTTTAACCATGAAAACTATTGCAGTGTGTCTTGGAAATATGGCCGTACACGTTTTGGGGAATTTCTTAAAATGGAATCAAGTAGCATTACTAGCCATGGTGCCCCACACTGTAGCATTTTTCATAATTTTAACATGGCCGGAAAGTCCTTCATGGTTAGCTTCAAAGCAGAAATTTCAAGCGAGTGAAAAGTCATTTAATTGGCTTCGCGGTACGAGTCCGGATTCAAGAAAAGAGTTGGCTGAATTAATTAGAGCACAGAAGGGCAACAACAATGAAATGAAAACATCTTTGTCGGAAAAATTATTAGACGTCGTGAATAAATTCACTAAAAGAGAATTTTTGAAACCGACCGTTGTGATGATATTTGCTGGGATAGTTTTAGAAGCTAGTGGAAGGCATTTCTTTCCTGCTTACGCTTTACAAATAATTGCTGAAGTGACTGGAAATAAAACACAATCTTTTTACTTCACATTGGGAATAGATTTAATAATAACAGCATCTGCTGTGTTCTCGACATTTTTAGTGAAGGCTATGAAAAGGAGAAAACTTTTATTCTGGAGCGGCTTTACCTCCATACTTACATTAGTATTCGTCTGTTTATACTTGTTTTTGTCAGAATATGATTATATATCTACAGAAAAACATTGGATCCCTATAACTTTGTTTGTTGTATACTTTATTTTATCTAATTTAGGTTGTACAGCAATACCTCTTACATTATTAGGAGAAGTATACCCTTTAGCACATCGTGGAGTTGGAGTTGCTGTATCAGGGATTACATTATCCCTTTATCTCTTGATAGTTATGCAAGCAACGCCATATTTATTAGTTAGTCTAAAAGTACATGGTACTTTTGCGGTTTACGGGGCAATTATGGGTCTAGCAATTGTGGCTCTTTATTACATTCTTCCTGAAACTAAAGATAGGACGCTACAAGAAATTGAGGATTTCTTCAGTTTCGGGCAGTTTAGAGATAACAGAGTTGATGATGATGAAAAAGTAAAGGTAGAGATGATTTCGCAATAACTATTTATGGCTTGCTAGGGCAGAATGAGGGCGATGATTCTTTGTGAACTATGATTGATGCATATTATGATACTTAATTATAAGGTTAAAATAGAGTTAAAACGAATTATGAAATGTTTCTATGTAGTATTGTAGCACGAACTAGATTCTAAATTAAGTGACAAAATAAGAATAATATCAAATATTCTGCTATTAAAAAAGAAATATGGAAATTAAATAAATTCATCAAAACAAACGTTTTTTTTTTTATTATAAGCGACAATAATAGAATAATAATAATAGAATTACAATAGCTAATTAAGTATTAGTTAATTTTAGTTTATATAATATTTTTTAAGTAAAGAATATGGTCAAATCTTTACTTCTGTTTTTATTTCATTAGTTACCATATTTGTTGTTCAAATATAATAACAGGTAAAGTAACGATAACATAAGGCTTGTATAAGAAATGAAAATTTTGATGGAAATCGTTTAGTATGAAAGGGGATGTATTTCAAAATTGCTATTGAAAGTTTGAAACATTAATTTGTTTTTACTATTCATCTCTCATTCTCATAAATATACGCACGTAAAACTTTATAGCAAGGACACAACCATTTGGGGGGTTTTCTCATAAACATTACTTTGATCGTAAAGATTCTTTCTAGGTCTAAATGACTTCTCAGTGCTTACAGTAATTCAGCTTCTTAAGGCTTTAAGAAGGCCGAAAGACCGTTTACAGGGGGACGGAGCAGCCGCGTTCACACTGATTTACTTAAATTTCGGGGAAATTATTACTTCACAAGATTGTTAGAAGGCCTAAAAATAAAACTGTCAATCAAAGTTGTAATTTTTATGTACTTTTTTGTGTAGCTTGTGACGTTTTACAGACAATTTTCAAAGTATGAAAAAATTAGATGCTTTTTGGGAATTTTTTTCTGAAACAGGGTTTGAGAAAATTCATTTTCTTGTCAATAGCGATTGTTCATAAAACCCTAATTTTCTGTTACATACGTATTTTTTCTGTAAGGATCGATGATCAGTTTTTTAAACAAAATGCCTTAAACATCGTAAAAAAGAGCCAGTTTGCCAGCTCTTAAAGCCTTAAGAAAAATTAGCAACGCGTGAGAAAATTATAAAGTGTTTTTTTTGGTACTTCAACAGGGTTTATAATTTACGCTCTCTCTATCAATCTGTTTTTGTTTACTTGTTTTAAGCGCTCCTTAAACAATATGTTCCTTATTCAATATATTCTCAGTAGCTCTTTATTCCTAAACGAAAAGAGGTCACGTAAAGATTGCTCCAGAATGAATTGCACCATCATCCGAGTGACTCTGAGCTTTCTCATGTGGCTCATAGTAAACCACCATGACCTTGGACCTACGTATTTGTATTTTTGCAGGTTCATGCGTAGCACCAGCCGGTGTACCAGGGTTCCTCCTCTCACCATTCCTGATGGGGAGGTACGGCAGGAAAAAAGCTCATATCTTCGCCATCGTACCAGGGATCATCGGATGGGTGCTAGTTTTCTTTTCTACCAATATCTATACTTTGATATTAGGAAGGATCTTTAATGGGTTTTCGGGTGCAAGTGCCGTTATATTGGGAGCGGTAGTCATAGGCGAATATACTAGCCCAGCTAACAGAGGTATATTTTTAAACCTCAAAACTGCCGCAGTGTGCCTTGGAAATATGGTAGTACACATTATGGGGAATTATTTAAAATGGAATCAAATTGCATTACTAGGTTTGACGCCACAGCTTGTTGGCTTGCTAATAGTCTTAACATGGCCTGAAAGTCCTGCATGGTTGGCTTCGAAAAGGAAATTTGAAGCTAGCGAAAAGTCATTTAATTGGCTTCGAGGTACGAATCCAGATTCAAGAAAAGAGTTGGACGAATTAATAAGAGCACAAAAAGACACAAACTATGAAATAAAAACATCAATGTCTGAAAAATGTATGAATGTCATCAATAAATTTACGAAACGAGACTTTTTAAGACCCACCGCTGTAATTTTATTCACTGCCATCGTTTTAGAAGCTTGCGGAAGACACTTCTTTGCAGCTTACGCTTTACAAATTATCGCTGAGGTGACTGGAAATAAAACTCAATCTTTTTACTACACATTAGCCATAGATTTAATTATAACTGGATCTGCTGTTTTCTCTTCGGTTTTAGTGAAACTTATGAAAAGGAGATCGCTGTTATTCATGAGCGGGTTTTCTTCATTATTTATTTTAGTATGCGTCTGCGTTTATTTGTTTTTGTCATCAAATGATTATATATCGAGAGAGAGACATTGGATACCTATAACTCTGTTTGTTGTGTACTTTATTTTATCTAATTTAGGTTGTACACCTATACCTCTAGCTTTATTGGGAGAAGTATACCCCTTAGCGCATAGAGGAGTGGGCGCAGCAGTGTCTGGAATTATATTAGCTGTTTGCCTCATGGTAGCTATGCAAGCAACACCATATTTATTAGTTAGTGTAAAAGTCCACGGTACGTTTGCGATTTACGGGGTAGCTCTGGGACTGTCGCTAGCTGTTCTATATTACATTCTTCCTGAAACTAAGGACAGGACGCTTCAAGAAATTGAGGATTTCTTCAATTTCGGTCGGTTTAGAGATAACAGAATCAAAGACGATGAAGAAGTTAAGATGAAGATGATTCCTGAAGCTTAACCGAGGTGTAGGCACTAATATGTATTTGTGAATTTAGATGACATAATAAATATTATAAACTATAAGCCTAAAGTTATCCACAAAGTTATCTGATTTCTCCATAGATCGTAATAGTCTTTCATCATTGGATTTCTCTCTTTCCTTCGAGTGTCAAATTAATGTTGACAAACAATGACAAAACAGAGTAGAACTATTCCACCGTTATTTCGCTTTATGAATAAGGGGGTATGACCGTATGAATATTGAATACGTGTCCTGAGTGAAATACCATAACGTATTCAAATATAGAATTTACTCGTGCCTAGGTTTTTTCTGTGCTTTATTTAAAGATGCAGTAGAATTAATTTATCTTGGCTAATAATAATGGACGAAGTGTGATCGAACTGTAATAAAGTTTTTGATTTATGCATAATTTCGGTTAAACGATGATATTTTATGCAATGATAAAAATACCATTGTTTGTGTAGATATACGTACTTACTTACTTATTATGTACAAATATTTTAGAGATAAGACATCATTTTCTTTTATATTAAAAAAAATATATTTGCTAATTTTTCAATTATTTAAACTCATACCCGAATATTTCCCATTCGTATTTTTGTTATACCTTGTAACTCGAAGATTTATCACTGCAATAAAAAATAAAAAATGTTGACTAGGGTACCGTTAGAGATGGTTCAGTAGTGGATAATAATATGTACCTGTGTAGTATTACTTAATCCTTATTTTGATGGTATCAAAAATAAGTACCTAATAGGATTTTCTATACATATAAGTACGATGAGCATGAGCAACAAAACAAGTTGTTTCATATGCTGTTATTATTGCCACTGTTGAAATAACAATTATAACAGAATGATCTATTTTACTATTTCTATCTATCTATTTATTTATTTATTAATTTTGTAATCATGTGTACGTACACGCTAAGATATTACAGAGCAATTGTGTTCATAATATGAGACCCTCAGGGCAGGACACAGCAATATCTAATAATAATGTAATATCTTCTAATATTTAAAATTCTCTTGCCAATCTTTGTTACACTCCTCCGAAACGGCTCGACCGATTATTATGAAATTTTCAGTGACTTATCACTGGGTCTGAAAGTAGGTTGTTATCTATTTTATATCTCTAGTGGCAAAACAACGTTTGCCGGGTCAGCTAGTGTAATCTATAAAATTCTCGTGCCATTCTTTTTATACCAAACTCCTCCGAAACGGCTAGACAACGGATAAAAATCGTGTTATGAAATTTTCAGTGTATGATCACAAGGTTTGAGATTAGGTTGTTATCTATTTTTTATAGGTACCCCTAAATGGCAAAACAACATTTGCCGGGTCAGCTAGTAAAGTAATACAATTTTGTCGTCTTATCATTAATATTTACCTATTTAAAATTTATAATTAAAATCGTAAAACATGTTTAATTTTTAAATATTGAATAAAATATCGTCTTAAAATTAAATACCTGCAGTGTACCTACCTAAACTGTTTTTTTTATTCCTAAGTAATGTTAGCTACTAACTACTCTTTTACTAACCTTAAATATTGTAATGGTGTTATTTTATTGGAAAACTAACTGTAAAGTAGTCGTAATATTAGTATGTTAATATATGTATACTATCGGTGGTCTTGGTCGCCTAATTTCGATATTCTGAAATACTGGCCAAGTGCGGTCGTACTACGAAGCGAGGGTTCTTTTAAAATTCTAAGTTACTTTAGGTTTAGGTACATACAGTGTACTTGTAGCGGTCTTCGATAGCTGACGATAGATGGCGTAACCAGTACCCTAGCACACGCTGACGGAGCTTTCAACGAGCATGCTATATAATATAGAAGTTCTGACGTCACACGCTTGGAACACAAGCGATCCCCAGGCATAACACCTGCCTGGAGGGAAATTTCCCTATTGCCGCCAACACCGGCAAATGTACTCAAATGAATGATTTATTTTGCTATTATCTCGCTGCAGACTCGGCAAAAGCGAAACACTTGAATGATTTATGACCGAGTCTGCAGCGAAATAATAACACTACTATAATTCATACAGGCTTTACTTGTTAGCTCATATTATGAATAGTCAGTAAAATATGATTATGCTTATTATTATTAGTTTTTTCCCTTATAAAGTACCATTGCCAAGTGGTTACTTTACTATGTAACTACTACGATCTAGTTTATGAGCTAATTAGTAATATTTTTCTAACTTAAACTTCCTACTTATAATTATTTTCTTAAATCTAAGTTACAGTCCAATAACTGTCCTTAGTTTTTTCTATTTTACTTAGAGTCCACTATGTGATTGTGACCTAGGAAAATATGTAACCACACATAACACTATTTTGCACTACACTGCATTTTCAGGGTTCCGTAGCCGAATGGAAAAACGGAACCCTTATAAATTCGTCATGTCTGTCTGTCCGTCTGTCCGTCCGTATGTCACAGCCACTTTTCTCCGAAACTATAAGAGCTATACTGTTGAAACTTGGTAAGTAGATGTATTCTGTGAACCGCATTAAGGTTTTCACACAAAATTAAAAAAAAAGTAATCAAATATCAATCACATATGTGTGAGGTATCTATGGATAGGTCTTCAAAAATGATACTAAGGTTTCTAATATCATTTTTTTCTAAAATGAATAGCTAGCGCGAGAGACACTTCCAAAGTGGTAAAATGTGTGTCGTCCCCCCCCCCCTGTAACTTCTAAAATAAGAGTATGATAAAACTATAAAAAATATATGATGTACATTACCATGCAAACTTCCACCGAAAATTGGTTTGAACGAGATCTAGTGAGTAGTTTTTTTTTAATACGTGTTGAATTGATATTCAACAAGTCTAATATTTTGTTTAACTTTGATGACGACAGATGGCATTGCACGTCCGACTCGCACTTGTCCGGTTTTTAAATTCTATGGGCAGGGGTGTTTAGTTTACTTTATACGTACTATTGAGAATGAGTCTTGACAGTACGGAACCCTCAGTGCGCGAGCCCGACTCGCACTTGACCAATTTTTGAGGTTCACGTTGCTCTTGTGACCTACTTAAGTTGCAAACGCACTGTAATACTGACACACACTGCAAGGCTCTATTACACTAATTCGAACGGTTTCGTTCGTCTTCTTTTGATGGCCGCGTAATCGAGGAGCTTAACAAGTTAACAGCTTCCCGATTTACTTGATGACGAAGTCGAAATTGGTGAGCCTCTGCGTATTTTTGAATTGTTTTATTTACGAACTCCATATTCAGGTCCCTGTGGAGGTCGTCGTTTCTAACGTACCAGGGTGCATTAACTATTTCCCTGAGTAGGACTTTGTTCTGAAATCTTTGAATAACTTGGAAGTTGCTCGATTTGGTGCAGCCATATTATGTATCTACCATGGGTCCATACGGGCATCAGAACTTACTTATATAGCAATAGTTTATTATGTATTGACAGTTTTGAGTGTCTTCCGATAAGCCAATACATTTTTTTGTAGCGAAATTCTAGATCTCCGCGTTTCTTTTTCACATGAGTTTTCCAACGAAGCTTTGCGTCCAGCGTCATACCTAGGAACTTGGCTGTATTAAATTTGTTAATGGCATTTTGAACTTATTCTACTGCTTCCTCGTGACTCTGCCCAGTTCCTATTAGGCCGTGTCATCAGCGAAGGTTGCGATGGTGTTGTTTTCTAATGTTGGAATGTCACAGATGTATAAAAGGTATAGTACTGGACCTAAAACACTTCTCTAAGGGTACTCCAGCTTTGATTTCTTTAAGTTCAGAGTATGCATCCTCTTGGCGGACCCTGAAGAATCTTTTCAGAATATATGACTCAAGGATATCCGCAAATGGCTTTGGCAGCATGGCTCTGAGTTTATAAATAAGCCCTTCATGTCACACTTTATCAAACGCTTGTGCTACGTCAAGGAAAACAGTCGTGCATACTTTCTTATCCTCTAGAGATTTTTCAATTATGTCCGTAATTCTATGGACTTGGTCTATGGTCGAATGTTTTTCTCGGAACCCAAACTGCTGATCTGGTGTTAACTTTCTGTCCTCTAGCACAGGTTTCAGTCTCTTTAGTAAAAGTTTTTCAAATAACTTGGACATCACTGGTAACAACGAGATTGGTCTATATGATGCTGTTTCATGAGGTGGTTTTCCAGGTTTAGCAATCATAATAACTTCTTTCAACTTTCCATAACTCAGGTACATGCCTCAGTCTAAATGTTGCGTTTGTGAGATAGGTGAGTTTTACTAAAGCTTTTCGAGGGAGATTATTCATTATTTCTCCAGTAATAAGGTCATAACCCGGAGATTTTTTATTACTTAAGCTAGACTTTATTTCTTTGGATACTTCTTCTTCTAGCGTTCTTGACTGACTTAGGGACCGAGTTGAGCACTTTTTTGTCCTGTGGTGATCTAGAAACATGCCAGATTTTTCTTTGCTTTCTCTTCATTTTAATTAGTTCTATAATTTCCTTAGGGTAGGTAGCACCATTGGTCCATTTGTTTATTGGTGGCGTATTATTCCAAACCGACCTTTGTATGTCAGTTATAAACTTTGCTAGCTCAATGTTAAGTTGATCTGGATTTTTTAGAAGAACCCTCAGATCAATAATACTGTCTAACTCCAATTTAAAGCTCTCGCAGTCTGTATTCTTATTTACCAGTATGAGCTTAGATTCTTTGAATGTACTATTATGCTCATTTATTGTTAAAAGTCGAATGATCTGAACTCAAATCATATCTTCCTTCAATATTTAAGTATTTGGGTGAAATATTCTTCGATACAAAGAAATCTATCGGATCTGGAGTTTTTTGAGGATCAGTTGGTCAGTAGGTCGGCATTCCGGTACTGACTACCTCACATCTCATATCCTTGATGGCATTTAACAGTTATTTTCCTTTGGTTGTTGTTAGTCTTGAACCCCAGAAAGTATTTTTGGCATAAAATCTCCACCAATTATAAATCTGTGTCCATATTGTTCTAAAAATCGTACGTATTCTTGCTTTTTAAGAGAATGTCGCGGTGGGCAGTATATTGATGAATTGTAATAGGATATCTCTCTGTTTCAAAGTTTACTGCCACGGATTGAATTTCTTGTTCCTCGTATTTGTTTTCTTCATCGTGGTAAATATTCTCTCTTATTAATACGGCAATACCGCCTCTGGCTGAATTGTTGGGAATTCTTTCTCCATATTTGCAGTATATCACTAAGTATAGTTGCTTCAATTAATGTATTATTTAATTTATAATAAACCTGACGCGGCGAAACGCGGAACTAGGTCATTATGCTCGCATTCGACCGGCGGCGGCGGCCGATACGCGGCGTCAGCAGATTTCTGCTATTGTAACGACAAACACGGTCGCGTTTGGCGAAAACTAAACACTTTATTATTAGTTACTTACTTTCAATTTTTAAACGCGCCCTGAACTCTATCCTCATACCATTTTTTTTGAGTAATTTAAACTATGTATTAATATCTACTATGTTTTAAAAAATATGCGGCGAATGATAAATATAAGCTGATATGTTTAGCATTCGTACCTATAAGTAAAATAAAATTTTTGGGTTCTATAAAAAGTGTACTTTCCGATTGAGGCCTATCACAATGTACGTACTATTGTTTTTGAACATATATTTTTTTGTTAATTAAAACAGAAACATTGTTAGCCGTTAGGAATATAATTAATGTTAGTAAATAAATGAGAGAGAAATGTATCTATGCGGCATGCCTATTTCCTATATTATTTTCATAATTTCCTTACGTCACAGTGCAGAGAATTATTTAAAAAATACATATATACAAAAATGCATGTATACAGAATACACTCGAACCATACGATTAGTTCCGAACATAAAAAATAACACCTTTTGCCCACGACTTTTTAAAATTGATATTTTATTTTATTTTATCTAATGATAAATAATATTTATCATATACATCTATGATATCGCGTTATTCATTATCCTGTAACGCTTTTCGCACTGTCTAGCAGTGAAAGGTCACTAACCCTACGCTCGCACGTATTTGTGACACAGGATAATTTATAGAGACATCGATTATTTTTACAAATGAAAATTATCCTGAATTTTGAAAACTCGCAGCACAAATATTGTTAGTTTCAATCATATCCTGAGAGCAATTTTAGTATTTTTCTATGCATTTTTAGTATTTAGCTCTGTATGTATATTGAGTTACTGAACCCAAAAAGATAAACACTGCCACGTAACATGACATTCAAAGAACATTAGTTAAAATATAAAAATAGTCGTTACTACTAGATCACGAAAGATACTACATACTATAAGTTTTATAGTTTTATTGAGGGTAATGAGCAATCGTTAGGTCTATAATCGCGCTTAAACCTGTTAACCAAGGCAGCCTATTTTAGTATCTGCACCCAAATAAGTGACTCATTTGTATGATTCTCCGTAGTCATTGGTGTCAGTTCAACAGAATTAGCACCATTATTAGCTAAAAGTGCAATACTGAGAGTGAGTGTTAACTGTTTACTCGACATGATTCGTCTATGTAGTCTTTTCTAACGTGACCTTTATTTCCTTTTATTTCCAGACGCGTTTTAATCCCGACCTTTTTCCTTATCTGCCCAATCCATTGTTGGTTCTTCCCTATCTTGCCCTCCAGTTTGTTCACTGTTTATTTATTTTAAAATGTGCATACAAATAAAGTTTTATTACCGGTACTATCTTAATGGCGCTATAAAAATTCAATATGACCGAACGTGTTTCTCGTGGATAATCGCCTTTATCGGTAGCAGATATTGCAGTGTCAGGTCAGGACCTACAACGTGAGGTTCGATGAGGTGATGATAGTGAAGAAAAAATGGTTGCACCAGCTCTTAAACAAGTAAGTATTAACTTTATTCACAAAGTGCTTGAATTCGAATTAAATGCAAAAGATTCTTCTGTTACGACTGTAGTCTGTAGAGATCGGAACGAGTTCGAAATTCACGATATCGAGTTACGACAAAATTGCTATGTTCTTTTACTAGTCAAAAGTGCCAATCTTGTTGTGCAAAACTTCTAAACTAATCTTATTTAACGCGTTTAAAACATGGGGCAACCATTGAGTTCATATGTATCCTATTATAAAATAAATAAATAAATTGAATTGATAGGAGACATTTTGAAATTGAAAGCACTATTTTTAGATGCTTCAAATTAGATAATTTTGAAGATTTTACACAACATAATAATTGCCATCATTACGCTTCAAAGAAAGGAAATGCTGGAAAATCTAAAATATGGGTTGAGGAACGATTCTCGTGGATAAAAAAGGCAAATTTTTCAAGTAAATACTTTCTAACTATCGAAGTTTTATAGTCACATGGGGTATTTACTGTGGACTTGCAGACATGGGCGGTAATGGGAGTGCTGCTGAACATGCTAGGCTGCGGCATGGTACTGAGCTTCCCCTCCATCCTGCTGCCGGCCCTCCAGGATCCACGCTCCGAGATACAGGCGAACTTGCATGTGGCTTCCTGGGTAGGTGAGTAACTGACCCATCTAATTGCCACTGTCACAAGGCTAACAAGCGAAGTGAAAGCCTTCTTTAAAGCCTAAAATTTCCTTTTTACAATACTCCAAACGCCTATATATAAAGCTAATATTTAAGATAATAAATATATTTGATAAATTATTGGGTGATTACTGATTACTGAAATGAAAACCCATGTTTGTACGAGCTAACAGCTTATCCTGGATCAATAGAATTAAGTTTAGGATTAACGACCTCTTGTGATAAGTCAAATAGATACACAAGATAATTTTGCGTCAGATATAATAAACAAAATTGCTGTATCATTATCTGTACTATTGTATAACAATAATCATTTCTTATTATAAAAAATGAAAGAGACAAAAGTATGTAAAAAGATAAATCTTTAATAAATACGGCGACGTATGAGTTTATCGGTATTTCGATTAATTGCAGTGCCTCTTTCTTTCCAGCATCCTGTATAGCGGTCTCCAGCATACCAGCGTTACTGATAACTTCATTCCTGATGGACTGGTGGGGAAGGAAGAAAGCTCATATCATCGTTATCATACCAGGATTTATCGGATGGATTCTAATCTTCTTCTCTTCCAATATCACGGTGCTCATAATTGGAAGAGTTCTGTGTGGATTAACAGCAGGCGCGACTCTTGCATTGGGAGCAGTGGTTATAGGAGAATACACTAGTCCTAGCAATCGAGGAATGTTCCTAAACCTCAAAACATCAGCAGTTTGTCTAGGGAATATGTGTGTGCACATTTTCGGACATTTCTTAATCTGGAAATACGTAGCGCTTGTTGCTTTAGTCCCTCACGTTGCTGCTCTGTTAATAACTTCCACTTGGCCCGAAAGCCCGGCATGGTTGGCATCGAAGAAAAGATATAAAAACAGCGTAAAGTCTTTTAATTGGTTAAGAGGAACCAGTCCGGAGTCAAAGAGTGAAATAGAAGAATTAATTCGTGCACAAAAACACTCACTGACTGATGTGAAATCAATGTCAGTGTTGGAAAAGATTGGAGAGTTTTTCAACAACTTCACAAGAAGAGATTTTGTAAAACCTTTGATTGTTATGGTCTTCTGTGGTGTTTTACTCGAATCTTGCGGCAGACATATATTCCCTGCATACGCGCTGCAAATTATTACAGAAGTAACGGGTAGCGCACAATCCTTTTATTACACTTTGGCTATTGACTTAATAATTTCTGCGAGTGCTTTATCTTCGTCTGCTTTAGTGAAGGTTTTAAAACGACGTACACTTTTATTTTCGAGTGGTTTTGCGGCATTATTCATCTTAGCATGTGTGTGTTTGTATCTTTATCTAACGGCCAATGGGATTATTTCTAATGATAAACCTTGGATTCCTATAGGTTTGTTTGCAGTGTATTTTATCCTGTCTAATTTGGGATGTACCCCGATACCGCTTGCATTGTTAGGAGAGCTGTTTCCTTTGGCGCACAGAGGTGTAGGATCTGCTTTGTCAGGAATCATTATTTCATTGTGTCTAATGATAGGTATGCAAGTTACACCGTTTTTGCTTGTAAGTGTGAAAGTGTATGGGACTTTTGCCGTTTTTGGATCAGCAATGGGTCTAGCGTTGGTTGTGTTGTGTTTCATACTTCCTGAAACGAAAAATAAAACTCTCCAAGAGATAGAAGATCACTTTAATTATGGAAAGTTTAGAAAAGTAACTACGGATAATGAAGAGGAGGTGAAAATGCAGATGATAAATCATGCTACATAATAAAAACATAATTTAAGCTCAAATACAAACCCAGGATTGATTAATCTAGTCATAAGGCCTACTTACCTGGGGTTAAAATTATACCAAATTAGTATTATATTATTTATTTTTGTAAATAAGAAATCGATAAAAAATTATAATATTATGTGTAGTAATATTTGTTAATATTGATATTTTAATATTGTTGTGAGTTTATGTTACATACAAGGATTGTACTGGATGGTACTTTTTACAATTATAATTATATGCTATAATGTACAATATTAGAAAAGGAAAGAAACCCCGACAAATGCTTGAAATGTGGATTATATTATTACGCCTTCCTGTACTCATCATCCTTCTCAGGATGCAATGCGTCGTAATATATTTCAACGCCAAGCCGTGGGACGCACTGCAACTTGGGCAGGCGTATTTGACATCAAGTGAACGTCTTGTTCGTCTCATCATTCTTCTATCAAAAAAAGAACAATAAATAATCTCACCAATTTGAATAGGACCATACTAAGTATCCAAAACTCAGAATTGACAATACGGATATCGGTGAATAATATTTTCTGTTCTAGTGAGGTGAGTAGGTAATGTTTCTGTCTGCAAAATAAAATTAGGTGAAGGCCATAACTTATACACATATGGAAAACAATTAGTGTTGTGCATATCCTTATAGGTATGCAAATGGGATCCTTGAACAGAAGATACGATGCTTGCATAGTGAACTGGATCATTGATCAAATACGTGCTTGACGTGCGTGAATTGTGTGACTTGTTGTGTGAGTCCTGCCCCTAGTTTGCGTAAGAAAAACGTATTCATTGTTGTCGTAATCGTTTACGAATTCTACCCGCTGATTGGCTCCCTGATTTACGCCAGCGAATCGGGGGCCAGAATTCGTAAACGATTACGATACCGATGAATACGTCTTACGCACCCCTGGTTCGATCCCCGTATTCACGTTTCGCGTCGATTTCGTGAAGTGAAATGTTTAAAAAAAGGTCACGGCATTTACGTATATAAGCAGACGATACTGAAATGAAAACAATCAACATTTGCAAATACTGAAAATTAATTTTACTCGGAAAGTCGCGACTTCGATTCCAAAATTAATTTTACTTGACTCGCGACTTCGACACGGGAAGACGCCACGTGGCACTTCAGAATTTCATAATTACTAAATTGGCTCAGGTCTGTTATGGTCTGGCATTGGCGTTATTGGCAAAGACGCACTGCTGCCGTCGGTGTCGTTAGGAGTTGCTTACTTCTTCGAAGTTAGTAACATTTTCGCTGCATCGTTACTTATCATCTGTTGTCAATCTGTTATCAAAAAGGGCAATATTAGGCAATGAACGTCCATCGGCTGAAACGAAAGCATTAGGGATGATAATGACGATGAATTTCCCCAATTTATATCTAGTAGAACTAGACTGGTTACGTCGTGTCGTAAAAGCTAGACTTTTTTAGGGTTCCGTAGCCGAATGGCAAAAAACGGAACCCTTATAAATTCGTCATGTCTGTCTGTCCGTCTGTCCGTCTGTCCGTCCGTATGTCACAGCCACTTTTTTCCGAAACTATAAGAGCTATACTGTTGAAACTTGGTAAGTAGATGTATTCTGTGAACCGCATTAAGGATTTCACACAAAATTTAAAAAAAAGTAATAAATTTTGGGGGTGCCCCATACTTAGAACTGAAACTCAAAAATTTTTTTTCATCAAACCCATATGGGTATCTATGGATAGGTCTTCAAAAATGATACTAAGGTTTCTAATATCATTTTTTTCTAAAATGAATATTTTGCGCGAGAGACACTTCCAAAGTGGTAAAATGTGTGTCCCCCCCCCCTGTAACTTCTAAAATAAGAGTAAGTAAAAAAAATATATGATGTACTACTAAAGTGAAAAAATATATGATTGTATGAGTGAAGTGTAAAAATATATGATTACTATGCAAACTTCCACCGAAAATTGGTTTGAACGAGATCTAATAAGTAGTTTTTTTATATTTACAATAAAACCTCTAAAAACAAAGTTAGTTTTGCGGTTCGATAAGAAAAGTGGTTTTTATGGTTTTATTCCTCCGGTTGTAGTACGGAACCCTCAGTGCGCGAGTCCGACTCGCACTTGACAGGTTATTTATAATTGCGTTTGACTAGAATCATGTCTGATGGACAGAAATGATGAGGTCTAGGTTGGAACGTGCTTGCGTAGAAAATGCCTATTCACTCTTCTCTTGAAGGCACCCAGATTGTATTTGGCTGGGAACACGGAAGCTGGACGGGTGTTCCACACCTTAGCGGTTCGTATCAGAAACGTGGAAGAAAAACGTTTCGTTGGAGTACCTACGCTGGACACCAACCACATAAGGATGCCACTTCTCTCCGCGTCACTGAACAACAAATGTGTCGTAAGTCGTAAGTGTATAACCTTCATCTAAGTGCAGGCAGATTTTGTTACACAAATCCCACGAATAATGGAATGTGTGCCATCTACGCACTGCAGAATGGTGCAAATAAAATGTCAGTATGTCAATTACGTCACCGGCCGCAGCTACAGAACTGAAATTGAGATTATACCCTATCACACAGTTTATATTTTATCCCAGAAAAAGCTATGTATCCCACGGCATTTGTAAAACACCGACTTAGATACCTGCACATGGGTGGAGTCGCGGTAAAGACCCTTCTATGATATCTACCAGATGATCCCATTACCTTAGTTAAGCAGTAATAGCTCATTGATTCAGCTCTCGTCAAGTCAGGGGATCGGGGCTTCGAATTCCGCGTATGCACTTTTCGGATATTATGTCTGTGTGTTTGTGGAAACTAATTACTTAACGATGAAGAAAAATATCCTGGCCATCCTCTCTTATTGTGAGAGGAGACTCATGCACAGCAGCTATGACATTCTCGTAACGTTTCCACACACTCAGTGATGTGAAACAAGAAAAAGAAAAAATATTAACACTGAAAAATGAACTTTACGGCTATTGGCGAGTGTGAAATTGAATGTATGTAATCATAGGAAATACAATGCCCGACTTTGACGCGCTTAAGTAATTCCAATCTCGGAACTGTCGACCATAATGGCGTTTTGAACTACATTCAATTTTACGCTCTATGTCAATTGTATTAAAATTAATTAACAAA
The DNA here is from genome assembly GCA_036785405.1 of Coenonympha arcania. NCBI lineage: Eukaryota > Metazoa > Arthropoda > Insecta > Lepidoptera > Nymphalidae > Coenonympha > Coenonympha arcania. Next base: position 854,225 of record CM072078.1, on the reverse strand, counting down.
CTTAGTCACAAAATGTAGCCGACACGTAACGTGAATAGCCCCCTGTGGTTGAAAAAAAAGGTTGATGATAACCTTAGGCATAAAAAGAATTCCCGTACCTACCTATATCATGCTTCTCAGTCAGTCAGGGAGTGTTAGCTACTTGTCCGTAGTGCGTTAGGGGTTTTCCTCGCTTGAGTGCAGACGAGCAGGCGCTGAGTGCGCGGGCGCAGCGAAACACTCGCACTTGCGCAAAACTTGCGCTGCGGTTCCGCTAGTGATGGGACACTCGAGCATGGCCGGAAAATCTGGATTCTAGATTATACACTGTTGAATACTAATTTTATAAGTAATATATCATATTCGGTCGCTAACTATGAGCCTCATAAGAAGGCTCAGGGTCACTCAGCGAGCGATGGAGAGAGCTATGCTCGGAGTATCTTGCGAGCTATGCGCGATCGAATCAGAAATGAGGAGATCCGCAGAAGGACCAAAGTTACCGACATAGCTCAACGTGTCGCAAAGCTGAAGTGGCATTGGGCGGGGCACATAGCTCGCAGGACCAATGGACGTTGGGGACCCAAGGTGCTGGAATGGCGGCCACGTACCGGGAAGCGCAGTGTCGGTCGACCCCCCACCAGGTGGACGGACGACATTAAGAGGGTCGCGGGGAGTCGCTAGCGCCAGGCGGCGCAAGATCGTGGTGTTTGGCGGTCATTTCAAGAGGCCTATGTCCAGCAGTGGACGTCCATCGGCTGAAACGACGACGACGACGATATCATATTATGTAACTTTGATGTACAGTCAGTTTCCTGGAAAAGTTGCCAGTCCCCTGTGGCCTTAAATGCAGGAAAAGCCTGGTTCAATTCCCGACACAGGCCATTTTTAGACAACTTACGCAGGGCTTGTTACTAACAGGGAAAGAAAGACATTAGCAATGAACAAGAAACACGTTTTTGCATCTACACAAACTATACAGGAACAAACCACAAACATACAAAAGCAAAAGCATGCGAATGCGACCTTATCGGCCTGATTTCGGCTAGCAAACGTTCATTTGTGGCTGTAATACAAGGCAAGACATTTGTAGACTTTCCATGCAATGCCCTGTCAGTGACAGGGCTTACAAACCTTCGAAATAAGTAGGTAGGTACAATAACTTCGGCTTCGTGCATCCTCACCTGTTAATGTTACTGTTAATTGAATTATCGATAAAAATGCCCAAGCCCTACACTATTCCCACACCAAGTACCACTCTCACTCAGTTGCAATATACTCTATGTCGTATCTGTGAGTTTGCAATGTACTTCAACCGCCATCAGTTATATAACTTCATCTTTGCTTTCGACAATATTTATCGCGTTAAAGCTCGCTTGTCCCGTGCCAGTGATAATGTGCTCCATGTAGTTCCCCAGGTCAGTTTTTATCGATATTTTCATGTTAATTGATATATATAGCAACCAGACTTAGTTAAAGTAGCATATTATAATATGCTACTTTAACTAAGTCTGGTACCTACCTAGAGTTGATAAAATGCGTGTAAAGTTGTGACTAAGTTTGTTAATTTGTATGCAAAGTTCAAACTAAATTATGCTATAGGTACCTACTTTAAGATACATCTTTTTACAACAATACTAGCTGACCCGGCAAACGTTGTTTTGCCATAGAAATTGTTTCTCACTCAGGTAGGTTCAAGTGATCATACGCTGAAAATTTTATAACAATCGGTCGAGCCGTTTCGGAGGAGTTTGGTAACAAATATGTGCACGAGAATTTCATATATCAGATAGAGATTTAGTATTCATTAATAAACTTTTTCCGTAACGATTCAGCTAATAATCTCTAGTTCTTTTTACATTAGGGATGTGCTGTACGAAGTAACCAGTCCTTGACCCCACTCTAGCCGTGTGCCCAATGTCTAGTGATGTGAAACGAATAACGACAGCGATGGTGTTGACGTGGGCAGTGGGCACGAGCACGACACGGCATGCACGCAGCTCCGACAGGTAGGCACCAAACAGTCACGCACAAGGAAGGCGTTCTAAATTATATTATAACGCAAAGTCACTGGCCAGTGACTAAGTAATTGTTCAATTTATTTATGTTTCTGCAAAAACGACCTGTTTTTGTTATTGTATAAGTAGATATATCTAGGCTTGCGATTGACGACAATTATACCTGATGGAAGGTAATGAAGGTAGCATCCTTATGTGATACCAGTAAACCCGTACGAAAAGTTTGATTTAAGTGTCTGATACGAACCGCTAAGGTGTGGAACGCTCTTCCAGCCTCCGTGTTAACAGCCCGGTATAATCTAGATGCCTATCTATTTTCTAGGTCAGCGTGCCCCAACCTAGGTTATAACGTATTTTGTTGATGAAGACTGGGTCGCCATTCCAACGCCTTGACTGGACAAATTCAAACAGATTTAGGAAGCAAATTTCTCGGAAAAAATTATTGTGAGTGGATGAAATATTTCTCCTGCATACAATATCAAAACTACTCTGACTTGCTGCGATAATATCTTCCGTGAATAACATGAACAAAAATACCTACTATGTCAAACATCTATGAACTTATTAAACCGATTCGAAAGATTTTTTGAATAGGTAGTAGCTAGTTGGAAAGACATAGGCTATTTTTAGGGTTCCGTACCAAAATGGTAAAATGGAACCCTTATGGAGTGACTTTCTCCGTCTGTCTGTCCGTCTGTCTGTCTGTCCGTCACACTCGATTATTTCAGTAACTACCGGAGCTATCGATATGAAATTTGGAATAGTTGTGTATATTAGCGGCCCAATGACACTGAAATAAAAAAAAATGGAAATTATTTTTGTTCTTATTTAAAAAGGGGGGAAAATCGGAGGGTTGAAATTTAAAAGTGAGATAACTGTACTGTGTGGGGTATCATATGAAAGGGTTTACTTTGTACATTCCAAAACCGATTTTTAATTATTTTTAGTCATGATAGTTTTTGATTTATCGGGGAAAATGTCTAAAAAAATACCGTTCCCCCCCCTTATCTCCGGAGTTTACCAATCGAAAAATCTCAAATAATTATGGTCAATAGGAATTTACGTATATTTTACAGGAAAACTAAGCCAATGCTCTAACTAGCATAGTTTTCTTGATATTAACAATAAACCTCTACAAACAAAGTTAGTTTTGCGGTTCATAAACAAAGGTAATTATTACTGTTTTACATCTTTGGTCGTTACAGTTTTGGTCGTGTTACATCTACATTAGTATGCCTTCTACATTAGTATGCCTGATGTTTTGCTTCAGTACTTCTTGAGTACGGAACCCTCGGTGCGCGAGTCCGACTCGCACTTGGCCGGTTTTTTTTATTCCTAGAAAACAATTAGTTTTCTCAGACTGCGGACATAGCGCGAAACAAATACCTATTACTTAGATCTCAATTAATCATAATGTTTGAACTCACGATCCCTTTGATAAAATCATGTACACATTCTCACTACAGTGACATCACGATATTAATTATGTATTTGATAAATAAAATAGCAAATGGAAAAAAATTGTTGGCAGCGGTAAAGATTTTATAAATAGAAGGCAATCCACACAATTGCCAGCTGATTCCCTCTTTACAAAATATGCAAGGCATGTTTATTCAACGCGCACACTCACACAGATCATCCTTGACCAGTCTGTCAGTTGCGATACCAGAGACGTGTATTTGCCGGGGAAGAATTGAAACGTTTTTTTTAAAGAAGTTCGATAATCTACCGTAAACCGGGGCTACTTTGACTTTGCGGATTATTTTGACAGTTTTTGGGGCTAATTTGACACGACGCGATTTTGGTCATTTGGCGCGCTTTTTCGGCTGCTCTTGACTCAAGGAATCATCCTTTAACATCTGGATTGGCAAAATTACCAGAAGCACGCCAAAATAAAAGAAATTCTTCCGACGAAGACGACTTGCCTTTGAGTGAATTGAATAGTGCGAGGAACAAAGCCGATGAAAATGCAGAGGATGGAAACCTGTGCACTATTTGCAAATGTGACTACCGTCATTACCAACTGAATAGGGATTGGATACGCTGTGTGACCTGTTTGAAGTGGGTCTGTGGTCATTGCAATGGAGGGACCAAAAAAAATCATATGAATGCCAACGATGCGAAGGCCGAAGATACTGACTGATATTTTTGAGTATTTTTTTAATGTTTAATCATAATTGATTTGTTTTGTAAGAATATTGATTTGTTTTGTAAGAATATTAATTTATTTTGTAAGAATATTAAATTGTTAATGTCCTGACTGATTTTAAGAACACATAGTACAACAGTTCCTATTAATATAGTAAGAATAATACTTCAAATAAATGACTAATTCTTTTTAACTTTATATTCGTTTTATTCTATAAATAAGTCTAAAATATATGAAAAACTATGAAAAATTTATATATTTTTCTTTTAAAGGTGTCAAAGAAACTTTCACTCTCAGAATACAGAGTTTATTCTGTATTCTGAGCTTTCACTATAGTTATCATTGACTTTTAGGCAAATTTCACGAGGTGTAAAAGTAACCCCACACTAGAGATTACTTTGACACCTTTTTAAAAAAAATATATAAATATATAACACATCTGAAAGCCAAGACATCAAGTGTTCTGATGAGGTAAAAAAAGCTTGAATTGCAAGCATATTTTTTCGTGTAATGTAATTTTTTTCCCAAAAACATGTCTAAGTACCTACGTGTGTTTTACGGTATATTCATTACAAAAGTTACGTATTGTTGAATTTGGCGAAGGTGTCTACAGAGATTTGCCAACTAATTTTAGATGATCGATATTTAGCAGCACATAGTATCCATCATCTTAGACTGTGCTCGATGATTTTTACCCACGACGGAACGGAGTACGGGTATATGCGTTAGGGTGAGAGACCGTTTGTAGTTTTGTACATTTTACGTTTATTGTGCACAAAAACCAATAATGCAAAAATATTTTTGTTTGTATGTGTTTGTTTGATTGTTTGTTTGTTTGCTTGTTTGTTCGTTTGTACGTTTGTTTATGCACATCAATGTTCCCATTTATTTCATTGTTAATTACGTCGCCGTTACATAATATTGTTTACTTCAATTCATATTTTGCGTACGTATATCTATTTGTTATGTGTCTCTAAATCAAATCTCAGAATACGTCTACCGAGGTCAAACAAGGACATCACCCAGAATCAAAAATAAAACCAGGTGGTTGCCCAGTAACCCACAAACCACGTACGGCGTCAGCTCTAATATCTCCATCCACGTCTGCATCGATTTGAAGTATGTATACAAGCACCTTCTTACTACATAAAGTGCGGGACTAAGTGATTTCTGCTCAATACTAATATTTATATAAGACAGACATTTGATATAAAATAGATATCTACAACTACCTACTACTTAACCAATCTGCTGTTTACTAGCAATAGATGTTATGTGCAGTGACCCGTGCAGGAAAGAACAATATCTATTGAAAGTGATAAAGCTTACGGTTGATGCACCTTGCCTTAGGATAATGATTGTTAATAATAACTTAAGCTAATTAGTACTTTGAGCTTCTGATTACTGGAATATAAAGATCTGTAACTAAGATTAATTTCAATCCCTAATTTGACTAATTGGGTTAGTACTTGGTTAGAGTGTTGAACCAGTGTACCTTTACTTGCACTAAATCAATATAATAGAATAAGGAAACTGCAACAAACTAAGTACTTGCTCAATAAATGTAATCAGGCAGGACAACCAATACTTACTTAAGAAAATAGAATGTTTAAATATCGAACAAAGAGTCTTGCCTATCTACATATATACAATAGGTATCTGAATGCAACATAGAATAATTATACCAAAGACATTCAATATTTATAATAGATACTTACTAGATTTACTTTTAATTGCATATGACTTAGTTTGGTTTTGACTTGGATTTAGTATTAGCTAGAACATAACATAATAAATTGCTGTGATTATTGAATTGAGACCAAATATAGACATACTTAACTGGATGTATCTTACTCTCTCATAGACTTTAATGGACATAACGAACAGCTAGAAACATGATTGTTGTTGTTGATTGTTTTTATTCTTAAGTGGATTGTTGCGACAAAATTAGTTGAGTAAATTAATTAATTGAGTGTTTTTAAGGCTTGAAATCTATGAACGAGACGACTAAATGAACTGACATCATAAATAAATAATACTAGCCAATATTTAAATATAAAATCTACAAATTATTATTATTATTAAATTATTATTATACCACTACAATTTATTATTATAATTATATGATTATCATACCTATGTACTTACCTTACTATTGAAATATTAATAAATTGAGAGTATCCACTTAGTAGTTTATGACGTAAACTAACTAAAGTTGAACAGAATAGACTATTTGCTAAATTTGCTAAATATAATTGTTTATATGTTTAAAATAAAGAATCCTGAAGCTATAGCCAAACCCAGTTTACACTACAACTGAGTGAAGGCCACCTCCGGGCTTTCCACAACTTCCTATTCCTCTTAAATATAGATCATCCAGAATATTAACATATAATAGTGCTAGAATACCACAAATAACACTGTCAAACCAACATGGCTGAACTACAAGCATTATTCAACCAAATGAAAATTGAAATGTCAAATCAAACTAAAGAAATTATTTCACAAATTGATCAGAAACTAGAACCCTTCACACAAGAAATAGAGAAATTGAAGCTGGAGAATGAATACTTAAAAGAGAAAGTAGCTTATTTAGAAAAAAACAATAGAGCAAACAATATCATTATTTTCGGACTAAAAGAAACCGAACAATCTACCACCGATCTACTAGAAGTAACAACAGAGAAAATAAAAACCGATTTAAATATTTGTCTGGAGGATAGAGACATAAACGCGGTCCGTCGAATTGGCAAAAAAGACAGCAAGAACGAGAAAGCCCGACCAGTAATGATATCCTTCGTAAACGAGTGGAAGAAAAAGGATATAATGAGACAGAAGAAGAAACTCAAAGACATTAATATCGCAGAAGATTTCCCAAAAGAGGTTCTCGTAAAGAGAAAAAAACTGCAAGAACAACTCGTAGAGGAAAGAAAAAAGGGAAACTTCGCAATTATAAAATATGACAAATTGATAATCAAAGAAGGGGGTCGGGGTATAGACAAACGTAAAAGAACCTCTTCAACGTCACCAGAAGCTACGGTCCAGCCCCGTAAGCAACACCTCACATCACAAACATCAAAAACAAATAGAACAAACGCATTTGATATAATGAGAGGGAGAAGCAGCTCCTTTTCTTCTTCAAGCAAACCTTCATTAGATCCAAAATTATAGCAAACAGCCATCAGCCACCAAAACAGGGAATCAAAAAAACCAGAATTGAGCAAAACCCAAACATTTCCCAAGCCGACTGGTCCTCGTGGGAAATTAGACCAACACCCTCCACCTAGGAATGCCAGATCTACACTTAAGTTTCATGAAAAATCCCTAAAAATCTGCACATATAATGTGAGATCCTTGTCATCTATAGAAAGATATTTAGAAAAGGATAGGGAGAAGTGGAAGAGGCTGGAGGAGGCCTTTACCCGAGAAGGGGCCCATATCCCAAAAAAGAATAAGAAAGTAAGACAAACAACAAATGTAACATTATAGCTAAAAATATTTCGACGTAACTATATTTAAACATCTAATATAGGAACAAATTGCTTACTATGTTGTAACTTTCTCTTCAAATATTATAGTATAAAACTAATTGGAATGTAAGCATCAAAACTTAAAATGACTTGTAACATAACTATAGGCACTAATTTTATCCACTCTAACAACTTAGCATCTAAGAAACAAATAACCAAACTAACAACATTCATTACTGTAAATTAGCTATAAGGATTTGGGAATAAAAGGCTTTTTATTTATTATTTATTATTATTATATCTATTTGTTTAATGGATTTTCCGGAATCCGAGTTGATTGTATGGGTGATTTATTGATTGTTTATAATTTGTACTTTAGTACTAATTTAATTGACATATTATACGCACATATAGGTATTATTGTATACTGCGCCGTATAGATTTTGCAGAATGTGGTAATTAATTATTTTTTATAAATATTGGTACATGGTAGTCACAGATCATATTAGTTTTAGTCACTAAATTTTTCGCATCTACAGGTAGCACTAGTAAGATCCTACAATCCGTATAGTATAAGATAGTTCTACTATCCCTTTCAAAATGGTAGGTACGGTTGGAAAAGGAACGCACTATTCCTAAAGACTTGTTATATTCCTTTCCACAGGTAACGTATATAAAAGGATTTAGAGTTCTAAATATTAAATAGAAAATAAAGTAAGATCTATAATATTTACTAACTAGTAGTCTAGGACCATTGTTTCAGCGAGAAATATCTTATCTTAAACACGGCTATTATTCAGTTATACATAAACATTTAGTTCATACATAAAATGTATATCATAGATCATTTAACTATTGATGTTATTACATATCGCTACCTAGTCTTTATTAAATTGCGATTTCGTACAAATTGATTGGATATGCATATTATATGTATTTCATTTCATTTCCTCATAGCTTTTAAACATGCCTGAATTACGCTATTTAGGAGTAAAATTCTGAAAAGGTTTTAGGCCTAACGTTATAGCGTGAGTGAGCTCGGAACCAAACGCCGTTATAGTCCCAGAATCAAACGAGGAAGAGTCAATATTTCTCTACAAAATAGTTATTATATCTCTAATTAACTCGCTTTCGATGTGTACTCCAAATGGACGAGGCCTCTGTATAGTACTAATATTAATAGCCTTAGCTAGTGTCTAAATCTAGTGTTTATTTGTTCTAAATCATTTATGATCTAAGCAGGAAGTTGAAAAGGGCTGCTGATAAGCGAGTCACGCGACCACCGCAGCTTACTGACAAAGTCCAGCACTTTGTTGCGAGCGCAGAATGTAGGCCAATTGATACTGTACGTTAGCTAGACGACAATATTATGTACATACATGGTACTACTTAATAAATGGTATAGATATTTCAATTCACGAAGATGCGCCCTACTCTGTCAAAATCTCTTTTGTTTATTCGATTCGTATGAAGTTTGACAGAGTGGGCGCTTCGTTGTGGATTGAAAAATTTATAACGGTTTTAGTGTATTTAACTGTACTGTATAGTACTGTACTGTACTATACAGTTAGTGTGTGTTAGTTGTATTGTACTGTATAGGCTTATTTTTAGTTTATCCCTCGGGAACCGTGGGTTTTTCCGAATGATAACCATAAGACAGACATTACGAGTATTTTTTTCTCAGGGGGTGGTGAGTTGGGCGGGGGTGTAATGTATAGGGCGGCGACGCGGCGGGCGGGAATGTAGGGCGGAGACGAGGGGAGCGGAGTATGGGCGGGCGGCGGGTAAAGGTCAAAGGTCGATGCGACTACCCTTTTTGGATGCGTGAGAACATCTGAGATTTTTAATCGTTTCGTGGTTTCGTGGTGGTATTTTAGATAAGATTTTTATAGAAACAAAAAAACTACATGAATTCTTCGTCTGAATTAAAGGAAGTATGTCAAATTCTTGCAACTTTATTATTTGCACAAGATGAAATGGCAATTTCTACTTTAACTTGCTACTTTAATCTAAGCTTTTGTTGTTATAATTTGAAATCAAGTAATCAACTGTTGCCTCAAAATTTTTTGAGATGATGGTGATTAGATTTCCAATATCCAATTGTGCAAAACTCGTTCACCATTGATAGCAAATAATGGACATGTAACCAAATGAATAAACGAATATTTTACACAAATGCAGTCTTAAACAATAGGCAGTACTTACGCAGGTACCTATCATTATCTATTAGTTTACATCAGTGATTTTATAGTAAGTACATGGAAATAATAACGTACAAATAAACAAGAAGTAGATAAACAAATGCCTTGACTTCAAGATTATGTAAATAGTCAGAAGCCCTGTAGTCACGAGACCCGTTCGTCACCACGACTGTTTATGAGGTTAAACCGACAGATAACCCGCAGGTCAACGAATAGAGGACCCCTGTTAACTACATACGCTTCTATTATCGTGTACAATAAATTAATTAATTATGTAATAATGTCAATATGTCGATAAACTTCTAAAGAAGCTCCCGGTATGATGTACCAATGGCGCTGTTCATATACCTCTGAGAAAATTATAATAAACTCTCAGAGATTTCCTCATGTGCTTTCAGCGTTACAGTACCTGAATGAAAAATGTAAGTACCTACCTGATGAAAGACCTACTTTTGTATTTAATGTGTTACCAACCATTTTCCTCGTGTGATGAAGATCCTAGCACTGACAATTCATATTTCTAAATAAATGTATACCTAATCTACATTACTTAATCTATATATATGTCGGCTCAGCATGGCCTCGGTTAGTATCATTGTCCTTGTCATCCATTTATACAAATTACATTACTTCACTATTGCAAATCAATGAAACTAGACTGATATGATTTAACAAAATTGTTCTATAATAAGATTAAGTGGAATCAAACAACACAAATAGCTTAAATGACACAAATTCAACATAAATTGGATTTATTGGAAGTTTCGCCATTTTCCATGGACGTGATCCGATGACAAGCTCCTCTTCCTGTCAGAACCACGCAACCATAGAGTCGACGACTCTTCCGAGTGAGCGCTTGCCTCCCGCCACAGACAAACATCTTTCCAATCCAATGTCCACACGCGATATTCCTTGATAATTCGTGATGAGCCGACATATATAAAAGAGAGTCTATATATATAAAAGAGAGTTACCACTCACACACTCACTGACTAATCACGATATCTCAGGAAGTATAAAGCCTGCAAACTTGAAATTTGAAAGGTAGGTTCTTTGTAATGGGTAGGTGTCAGCTAAGAAACGATTTTGAGAAACTACCCCTCTAAGGGGGTGAAATAGGGGTTGGAAGTTTATATGAAAGTCCCGTGTTTTTGAAGTTAGAGACGTGAAAATCGTCATTTAGGTTATCAGCTTCAGATATTAAAAATTTGTATAAGTCGTTTTGGAAAATTCCCCTTTAAGGGTGGTAAAATAATTTACCAAAATGGAACAACGTATCATTCTATTTCATTCATTACATAAATATGAACTTATTTATGAGGTATCAATCCGTTCGGAAATTTTTGTTTATGATCTTTAAAAATTTTTTAAGCGTTTGATTCTGGGTTTTGATTTTGTGTTCTTTTATATTATTCAGGATGGAACATAGGATTGTACAATTTCATTCGTAAGGGAAAATAATTGTTCGTTATGTCACGTGACTATTCGTTCGGAATCACCAATGTATTCAAAATGGAAATTTTTTCTATTATTCTGGACGCGCATTACAAAATATGGAGATGAAAGTTTTTATGTGAAAATTTTAATATTGTTACTGTTGACTTGAAATTTGAAAGGTAGGTTCTTTGTAATGGGTAGGTGTCAGCTAAGAAACAATTTTGAGAAACTACCCCTCTAAGGGGGTGAAATAGGGGTTGGAATGTTTGTCTGTTACTCCTTCACGCTGCAACTACGAATCCGATTTAGCTGAAATTTGGAATGGAGATGGATTATTACCTGGATTAACACATTATGGTACTTTTTATCCCGGAAAAAGCGATGGTTTCCGCAGAAGTAGTGAAAAACCTAAATTCACGCGAGCGGAGCCGCGGGCAACAGCTAGTGTATGTATATTTGGCGATATGGTAAAGACAAAAATATTTTGTAGATCGACAGACAGTCTAACAAATAGTGAATAAAAATATACATGTTGACAAAATTTAGGTCAAGAGGTATGGTTCATAATTGCTTTGCATACTATATCTTCAAACTTTCTTTTGAAGCTAAATGATCAATGAATTGACAAAAAAAGCTTGCGAAAAATATGTGTTGGGAACAATCGTTTAGATTCGTTGTGCCAAGAGGTAGCCTGCGAATTTCAAATCTCTAGTTTTTTAGTCTATGACTAGTCTCTGATTATTTTAAGTTTACTTTTAAAACGAGCAATATATACTTATTATTTACATGTTTTAATGATTCTCTAAAAATGCCCATTTTAGCTTTTATCGATCCAAACCTTCATAAATTAACCAACGCAGAACGGTATACAAGCAAGTGAAGTTGTAAATTTGACTTCTGTACAAGTTGACCTAAAGATAACCTCGCCTCGTATGATTTGTATGTACCCACAGCCATTTCACAAGTCTGTTAAATCCAACAATAAAGGGGCGTGTCTGACGTCTGTGTTTCACGAAATAATTCACGGGTTCTGTTGTTCCTTGAATTTCAGTCAGCTAGGAGATAGCCTCGTATGACGAAGTGTTGGCTCATTTTTTGCGCAACCAATCACTTTAGCTGTTCAATGAAACGCAGCCGGCTTTACGTGGGCACTAAGAATAAGTTAAATTTTATTTAAAAAATGTCATAATATAATATTCGTGTTTGTAACAAACTGCTTGAAATTGAAAAAATACAGATTTACCTATATATATTTTTTGTGTATTTTCGGTAGGTTTCAGCCTCTGAGAATAGAAAGTACCTACACCGTTCTTCAAACCCTTAAGTAAGATATTATAGTATACTCAAACTTATCAAAACATTTGTTATCAAATATACTAGCTATAACTTTATAAATGGAACCATTTCTTTTCGAAAGTATTTCTCGTAGTGTGGGTAGTTTTTGGCCCTTAGATCTAAGCATGTGTGATTGAATTGAAGGAAAACCCCACAAAGTAAGTAGGTAGGTATACTTATGAATAAAATCTAGAACGCGGTGTCGTCTGCCCTTATCTCGTTACTATCGCCAGAAGCTAGGGGTCACTTTATTTAAGATTCAAATCATTGCTACATACTACAGTCTAGTTGACAGTCTACTTACATATTTTTTACTAAGATAACATACCTACCTAAGAGCGTGTAACATGAGTGAGATATCTTACAGTTTGTGACCCAGAAAATGAAATATACTTGATCTTTGACTGCAATTTGTAATATCTTTTTGAGATTTCAATTTTCATAATGCGACTTAAAATAATTACCTACTTCAAACTCTGGGACGAAACAGATCATAATAAGAGGTCGGAGGCTTAACGGCGTACAAGCCGTATTTAAGTGATTTTGAATACAGTTTTACGTAAAAACTATAAAGACAATTACTTTCAAATTTACACGTCATGTATTTTGGGTCTTTAATCTAAAATCGCTAAGAAGCAGAAACACGATTGGATATACCTACTTTTCTCGATAGAAAGTTCTCCTGAAAGTTGCTCCAAAATCACAGTTTTTCTAGTTTTTATCGGACACTACATTGGATGTAATTGTAATTTTTGTTTTAAAGTGTCGGTAATAATAATATCCAAAAACGCTAAGAAACAGATTTTTGATAACCAGCTTGGTTTTGGAGTAATTAGGTAAAAGGTCGTTTTTCTGTTATATTCTTCCGCGACGCTGCATGTCGCACCTACAAAATCTATGTGAGAGTGAGAAAGACAAAAATAAATTCAATAAATCCCCTTAAATACCGGATATTTCTATGACTTTAGAGAGTAGGGACAACCCTCCACCACATATGGCCCAATCAATTTCGCGGTTATGGGGGCCGAAACGCGGGAGGGCGCCCGTTCGGTACTTGCTCTTGGCGTGTTCTCGGGGCGCCTTCTTGTCTCCCTACAAGTTGTTTCCTCTCGCTCCTTGTCTCTATAGGACAAGGCGCTGTCCGCAGCATAAATTATCTGTGTCACTCCAAGCCGCTTCGCCTCTTATGCCACGCGTGCGCGAACTCCCGTAGCTTTCCGAAGTTGGCCGCCGAACCCACGAGATCCTGATAATAAACTGGGTCAGAAACTTCTAGACGTTTGGGAGTAATGTGCGTTTGTCGAAACTAAATATCAGTACTTACTAGCTTACAGGCAAAGGAAAACATCTTTAGCTGCCTGTATCATCATTATGACCTGTATGATCCCATAAAAACCTGTCAAGTGCGAGTCGGACTCGCGCACTGAGGGTTCCGTACTACAACCGGAGGAATAAAACCATAAAAACCACTTTTCTTATCGAACCGCAAAACTAACTTTGTTTTTAGAGGTTTTATTGTAAATATCAAAAAAACTACTTATTAGATCTCGTTCAAACCAATTTTCGGTGGAAATTTGCATGGTAATGTACATCATATATTTTTTTTAGTTTTATCATACTCTTATTTTAGAAGTTACAGGGGGGGGGGACACACATTTTACCACTTTGGAAGTGTCTCTCGCGCAAGCTATTCATTTTAGAAAAAAATGATATTAGAAACCTTAGTATCATTTTTGAAGACCTATCCATAGATACCCCACACATATGGGCTTGATGAAAAAAATTTTTTTGAGTTTCAGTTCTAAGTATGGGGCACCCCCAAAATTTATTACTTTTTTAAAATTTTGTGTGACAACCTTAATGCGGTTCACAGAATACATCTACTTACCAAGTTTCAACAGTATAGCTCTTATAGTTTCGGAAAAAAGTGGCTGTGACATACGGACGGACAGACGGACAGACGGACAGACAGACATGACGAATTTATAAGGGTTCCGTTTTTTGCCATTCGGCTACGGAACCCTAAAAAGGGGGATGAGACAAAAGTCTTGGACTGGCTTTGCATTTTTTCCCGATTTTGCTAGAGATGATGGGTTTTTGATTTTGGGGGTCAGAAGATAAGAAGCTGCTGGCAGATGAGTTTCTGCGTGCTTAGGTGACAAGAGGTCTGGTAGCGAAATGGCTCAGAGAGAGTCAGAAAGTCAGCAAATTAGGCCAAACTTTTTCCTGGGTGAAATTAAATCTATAATGATAGGGTACGTCTAGGATAAACTAGTGAACAAACTAGCCTGAAATCACCAGCTGGTAATATATACAATTACCAGCTGACCCGGCAAACGTTGTTTTGCCATATAAATTTTTTCTCACTTAGGGATATAAAATTAGATAACAACCTGCTCCCAGACCCAGAGAAACACTGAAAATTTTATAACGATCGGTCCAGCCGTTTCAGAGGAGTTTGGTTACAAAGAAAATCGAGAGAATTTTATATAATAGAGAGATAGAAGATTCTTCACATCCATGGCTTTGATAGATACTGAAGTAATTGGCAGTGGCAAACAAACGGACTAAGCTCAGCACAAAAGGTTCCTGGGGTTGTAGCATTTTGGTAGCGCACAGACGAACAAACACAAGTGTTAATATTTACACATTTACGATGTTGGTTTATGATTCCTTTGCTAAAACCGCATGCGTAAATATTTAAAATACTGAGAAACTTTTTTATCACGTGAGAAGTTTAAAGGTGCGTTTTCTAAGAATGCAATCTTCAACAACACTCGTGACAAAATAAATATAGGTCACAAATAAATATACCTACGTGCCTTACTTTGTTTTATGACGTCGTTCTGATGTTGTCAATTAGAGGTCAGGGGAAGCCAAAGATGACGACATATTGCGTCTGCAAATCATATTCGGGATGTAGGGATGTGCTGTGTTATCGATGAACGAGAATATAATATTTAAAAAAATGTATGTATATTTAAACACTGTATATGTAAAGTAATAATACTTAAAGAAAAACCTTCGTATTAAAGTGAGACAAAATCATAAAATGAGGCAAATATCGTACTGACTGTACATATTATTAAATTGTGCCTGACAGAAAGCCTACATTTCAATAACAAATAAATATTTTAGTATTTGATTTACTGACGAATAACAAAAGTATTATAAAACCAACGAATAAGAGGTAAAAAACCCCCAAAGTGACAGTATACCTGACATTTTAATCTTATAACCTACCCAATATTTACATAAGAAATTATTTATCAGCCTTTTATCGGAACACAATCTGTATTACTTTTTCAGGTGATTCTTACGTTATATTCTGTTGTAATTGTGACTCGAAATTGTGGACGAAGACATATACCTGGGACATACGGTCCAGCTAGGTAGGTCCAATTTCGAGAAAGAGGTGAACCGCCGAGTCTAGCTCGGTTGGGCAGCGTTCGGGAAGCTTCGTGATGTCTTCTCGTCCAATATCCCTCAGTGCCTGAAGACTAAGGTCTTCGAACAGTGCGTGTTACCAGTGATTTCATATGGATCCGAAACTTGGTCTTTTACTATGGGCCTCATAAGAAGGCTCAGAGTCACTCAGCGAGCGATGGAGAGAGCTATGCTCGGAGTTTCTCTGCGTGATCAAATCAGGAATGAGGAGATCCGTAGACGAACCAGAGTCACCGACATAGCTCAACGTATCGCGAAGCTGAAGTGGCAATGGGCGGGGCACATAGCTCGTAGAACCGACGGACGTTGGGGACCCAAAGTGCTGGACTGGCGACCCCGCACGGGAAAGCGCAGTGTTGGCAGACCTCCGACCAGGTGGAGTGACGACATTAAAAGAGTCGCGGGAAGGCGCTGGATACAGATGGCGCAGGACCGTGTGGGCTGGAAAGCATTGCAGGAGGCCTTTGTCCAGCAGTGGACGTCCGTCGGCTGAAACGAATTCTGTTGTAAAAATGAATGTATTGTACCTATAGAAAAAAAAGGAAGTTTTTTTACTCTATACAAGTTAGTACTTGACTGCAATCTCACCTGATGGTAAGTGATGTTGCAGCTTAAGATGTTATCGTACTAACTTGGAAGGGTAAGTAAATGTACCCCAACGGTTTCTACAGCATCGCACCGGAACGCTAAATCGCTTGGCGGAGCGTCTTCGCTGGTAAGGTAGTAACTAGCCACGGCCAAAGCCTCCCACCAAACCAGAAATCCTCAGCCAATTTAGAAATTATAAAACTCCATAGTGGCCCGTGGCGGGAATCGAACCGGCGACCTCCCAGTCGAATTCCGAGTGCGCGCCGCTGCGCCAGGGAGGTCGTCAAAACCTGCAAAATATATTTGTTTTTATATAATAGATACCTATCAGTTGTAATCTGTGACACGTCTATCTTGATTCTTGACTGTTTAAATGGCATTGCATGACGTCACAACTCACAATTTAAGTTGATAGAAGCAAACATCGATGTTTAATGAATACCTTATCTAACAATAAAAAAAAACAATATTTTTTTTATAATTTAAAAAGTCATATGACTTAACTACGATTGACATAAAAACCTATCGGTCGTTGGTTCCAAAACTTAAAATATGGACTTAAATTTAAAAAAATTATATAGAATGACAGTTGTCTTCGATCAGCCATGTGATCAATTTGTCGATCAGATATGTCACTCCCATAACTTTTTAATTTTGTTCCATTTAGATATTATTACTCATGTCTCATCGCCACTCGATATCTTTTAATCTCAGTAAATCAAATCAAATCAAAATATACTTATTCATATAGGCCTAACACATAGGCACTGTGCCTATATGACGAGTCATATTACAATATCTCTATAATTGTGAAAACTATTTCACGACTTAAAACTAAGTTTACGAGGGTTCACAAATACGCCCTGCCGCTGAGAAGAAGCCCACAACAAACTCAGCTGGGTATTTATTCTTTTATGTTATCACCATTTTACAACAAGTACTAAATGGGCTAGTAAATTCAGAGTAGTTCAGTATCACTCCCAAGGGCTTGTGTCGCTAATATAGTCATTTATATTACAGTATGCCCTATCTAAGAGTTTAGGCTTGACAAGCCCTTTAATTTATTAAGTGACCATAAAGGTTTAAAATCTTTTTAATGTTCTTCATTCTATTATTTTCATACGTTTCTTTTCCCTTCTGTGTATGTCCCAGGACCAATCTGTCCTTTCGCAAGGTACTTAATTTTTTATAAATACCCACTTAATTGGATTTGTTTTTTTTTTCTACGAAACCTTTTAAAGCAATTTCACGCTTTTATTGTTATTTATCTGTTTTTTTTTCTACTGTACAATTCTTAAGAATATCGACATCAGATTTTAAAATCACAATAGATTGAGAAACTCAGTTTTTTGTTTGAAGAAAAAAATAAAAAAGAAGGAATTCGTTTCCGCCTGCAATAGCCGGTAGGCGAAGAGATTTACAAAAGTAAAGAGCGGATATTACGAATATTACAAAATTTAAGTGTTCCGTAATAACAATAAACAACAGATTCAAAAACAGTTTTCCATAATCAACATGCTTTACTAGAAAGTTGCTAGTGGCCCAGATAACAATGTATTGTTAAATGCCTGTGCATAATAATATATGTGATGATAAAATTGTCATGTACGCAATATAATAACAATATGTTTTTATGTAACTTATTTAATTGACATATTATTTCTATATTATGGCGTGTTTCTACCTACATGCTGTCGATAAATCTAAAAGTGATACAATACATAGTCCTTTTTTATCTCTTCTGTGTATTCGTCCCTTTGTCCTGTCTGTTACTATAGTACACTGTTTAAATATCTTTGATAGTTAGTAAAGTGTATTGGTCCCTTTGTCCTGTCTGTTACTAGTTGTGTTTAAATATCTTTGATAGTTAGTAAATCATATAAGTTAAACTTGACCATCAAAGTGCATTCACCTTAAAGTTGACTTAACTAAAAGCTGTCATACTATAAACCTGCTATAATAATAATAAATACCTATACCTTTCCTACCTTAACGGCATCGAAGCAGTATTTAAGCGATTTTGAATGAAGTTTTATTTAAAAACTATAAAGCCAATTACTTTCTTTAAACGTCATGTATTTTGGGTCTTTAATCTAAAATCGATTAGAAGCAGAAACACGATTGGATGATGACATTATCTCGATGCAAAGTTCTCCCAAAAGTTGCTCCAAAATCTCAGTTTTTCTAATTTTTATCGGAAACTACAATGGATGTAGTTGTAATTTTTGTTTTTATGTGTCGGTAACAATAATATCATATATCTTTATAGACATTTTTATACATAATCATAGTATGTATATCTTTAGACTGTGATAGTATAGAGCTTATTTTCTGGCCGCTGCTTTATTATGAGTTTTTTACTTTTCATAAATAATTCGCGAAAATGGTTACTTTTTATTACACACTTTAAGCTTCTCTTTCCATTCGTTTATTTTCTCTTTGACACATGAAACCACATGAAACAGGTATAGCAATAGCGAGAGACCAGAGAGATAAAGGTAAAGTGGTCTCTTTTTGGTCCCTCGCTACTGCTATATCTGTTTCATGTGTCAAAGAGAAAACAAACGATTGGAAACAGTATAGTAGGTACTTGACTGCGATCTCACCTGATGGCATGTGACGATGCAGCCGAAAATGTTAATATAGACTAGGAAGGGGTTAATAACCCTTAACGGTTGCTACACAGCATAGCACCGGAATGGTAAATCGCTTGGCGGTGCATCTTTGCCGATAAACAGTCAATTTAGGAAGTTATGGCTATAAAGAAAAAATAATTGAGAGTTCTTTACTTAGTCAATATAATATTATTTAAATACAGATTACGTATAGTTATTTAATTATGCTGATTATATTGTGATTCTAAATATAGTACAGCACTGCACCTTGGGAGAATTAATTATGACAAGCGCTCATAAATAAATCGAGAATTATCTACAGGGTGGAAGAAATTAGCTTAAGAATCGACTCGAAGATTGAAATTGTGTTATTGAATTGTAATGTGAATTCTTACTTAAAATCCATCACATTTTATACTTAGGTACTTATTATTATAATTACCTCAGTTTAGGACATTATGTGACTGAGTGTTATTATTGCTATCTCCTTTGGAATATTCTTTGAAATAAGAATTGTTTTGAGGCTTCAATAAAATACGTAAAAGTATTCCAAAATTTTGAATAATTATTTATAGTTATTACTTGTTTAATACAAAATAATAATTAATAGTTCGTACTTATTGAAGGAAGTCCTCGTCCAGTGAGATTGCAGTTACCTACTAACTTGTAATTAAATAAAAACTATCAGGTTATATACTTCTAATTTATTCTACCGTAATACGAAATTGCAGATTTTTATCCAAAAAAATGTTTCATATTTTGAAATAATATACTCATATCAAATTATGAGTATTTACTACACCATCCTGTGTAAGATAAGTAAGATATATACGGGCGCTTAGGGTGAATCAATATCGATATACTCTATATATCGATACAGGGCGCCTCCCTCGACGCATTGGACTTGCGTACGCGCAGCTCAATGACTGTTTCGCCGTCGTCTCACTAGTCACTATCAGTCAAGTGTCAACCATTCAACTCAGTGATTGGTTCGGCATAGTTGAGCACGCCTGTTGCATTTCCCGCGTTCGAATCACGAATTAATTTGTTGTAAATTAGTTTATTTAGTGTGGTGACATTTTTAGTGCAGTTCTAGTTTTTTTTTTGGAGTTTGGCACAAAAACAGGTAAAGTTTTCTTTAATTTTTAATATTTTTATTAATTATTGTGGAGACATCAAAATAGAAATATGTTTATTAATTGCAAAAACATATTTATATACCTATTTTAAGAATAGATTAATTCAAAAAGTAGGAGCAAGAGTAGACATAGTGCCAAAAAATTCGTTCGAGAGCTTTCCCCGCGTTTAATAACCTCAACTGGTGACAGAAGGGCTGGCTCATTTTTTGCGCAAAGTATCAGCCTAGCTGTTCAACGCGGAAATGCAGCCAGTATTCTTGCCACCATTCCACGCGGGCAAGACTTGTATAGTAATTAGAATAAGCTAGTGATAAGTTTTATTGTAAATATACATAATATTTTATTTCCCGAAAAAAAAATAGTAGACATAACGCAAAAAAGAGAAAATGGTAATTTTCAAAATTTTTCTAGAGAGTCAAAATTTTATCGGACATCGAATATCGATGCATAGGAAGATAGATGCAAAGATTAATTATTTATTAATTAATATTGATTATTAACGGTTGGACTCATTGGTCTACTTTCAATCAAATTATCAAAGTTACGACCACAGACCACTTCTACCGATCTCCTATCAGATGGGTTTCACAAAGGAAATTTAAGAACTGAGACAGTCACTTTAATATTTTTATATATTAGTTTTCTACACCATTGAACTGTATTTCGGCACTCATTATGCGTATAAAATTTTCACTTTTTTAACCCCCGACGCAAAAGGGGTGTTATAAGTTTAACGTGTCTGTGTATCTGTGTATCTGTGTATCTGTGTTTCTGTCTGTGGTATCGTAGCTCCCAAACGGATGGACCGATTTTCATGAAGTTTATTTTGTGTCATAGATAATTTCATCCCGAGTGTTCTTAGCCATGTTTCATGAAAATCTGTTCAGCCGTTTGAAGATTATCAGCTATTTTCTAGTTGATGAGGGGATCTGACTAACTTCTTTATGTCCGATCGATTCGAAATTTGGTACCGTGTAGCTTCAATGACATTGAAAGTATATGGTATGGTAACCATGACCTGATTTGCCGTTTGAAGATCATCAGCTCTTTAATAGTTGATGAGGGGATCTGACTACCTTCCATATGTCCTATCATTTCGAAACTTGGTACCGTGTTATTTCAATGATATTTAAAGCGTATGGTAAGGTAATCATGACCTGATCAGCCGTTTGAAGAAGATCAGCTCTTTAATAGTTGATGAGGGGATCTGACTACCTTCCATATATCCTATCGATTCGAAATTTGGTACAGTGTTACTTCAATGATATTGAAAGTATATGGTAAGGTAACCATGTCCTGATTTGCCGTTTGAAGATCATCAGCTCTTTAATAGTTGATGAGGGGATCTGACTACCTTCCATATGTCCTATCGTTGCGAAACTTGGTACCGTAATATTTCAATGATATTTAAAGCGTATGGTAAGGTAATCATGACCTGATCAGCCGTTTGAAGAAGATCAGCTCTTTAATAGTTGATGAGGGGATCTGACTACCTTCCATATGTCCTATCGTTCCCATAGGCATACATAAATTGCTTAAACTAATACAAAAAACAAATACCTACCTAATATTTAACCTTAACTTACGAGTAGGAAGGTAAAACTTAATCTAGTAAATGAAAACTAATATTATACCTAGTAACTAACTAAGTTACTTACCTATCACTATTAATACCTTCCCTATATTTAATACCTTATTACCACTTTAAAAAGGACAAAATAAAAGTAAAATTACAAATTTTAAAAACCCCCGACACAAAAAATAAAATATAAAAAGTAACAAATAATATTTTAAACCTATTATAATAATTATTATCGTCACAATATAATATTAAGTACGTTCAAATATTTTTTAATTCAAGCGTCGTCGCATCGTCGGGGGACATATGGACACGTTAAACTTTTATCACCCCTTTTGCGTCTCTCTAACGGTCCCCCGACGATGCGACGACGCTTGAATTAAAAAATATTTGAACGTACTTAATATTATATTGTGACGATAATAATTATTATAATAGGTTTAAAATATTATTTGTTACTTTTTATATTTTATTTTTTGTGTCGGGGGTTTTTAAAATTTGTAATTTTACTTTTATTAATTATTAATATTACAACCGTTGCAATTTAATTTGGCTTTGGTTAGTGGGATTGTAAACTGCGCAAATATTAAATACTTACCCAATTAGTTTGTTTCTTTTACCTAGTGCTCTAATTCTGCAAGATAAAGAAATATATTTTTCTCAGTTCAACTTATTACGTATCTTTTTATCTCGTTAAAACGTGTATTTAATAATTTTGCTGCTTGATGTTTTTCTACACGAAAATATATACAAGTTTTCGACTCCTTGCGTTTCTACGGATTGTTTTGGCACGCAACTGTGGTAGGTACAATATCGAGATGCTGCTACAATTATTAGAGTTTAAATTAATAAAAAAAAATAATTAATGAAAACATGTTACAGTTGTAATTAAAAAATAAAGTAGAAAAAACTAAGAATACGCTATTCTTAATGTTAGTCTAAACTCTAAAATGAGACTCATTAAAACCATTATATTTCTCCAGAGAGGTTTGGTTTAGATACCTAACATAGAGGAGTTTCACAATTTTCATCCAAATATTCTCTAATGAGCATAATTATTGAAAAAGAAAATCTTTATTTTTTTACATAGGCTTCTAAGAAAAGTCATAACTCCACCGTCAAGTTCGTAAAGCAGGTTTGCACCTGATTTGAGCTATAACGTTGTCATCAATCAGTCGATGGGCATAGTCCATATCATGAAGGACATATTATTGCGCTTCTGAAAGTTTTCCTATAAAATTTTGAGCAGTTTTCCACTTCTGACCAACACAACGTGTCCAGCGCTGGGTCTTATGAGACAAACAATCTACAAGCTATTAGAATCGAGACATCCGTTAGCTGTAGTATGTTACAAACCCTTTTTATGGCCACTTGTTGGAATAAAATAGAGGCGTATTCATTTAGTTTTACCATCAACATCTCATTCCCGAAACGTCAAAGGTATCTACATACTTTCTGAAATTCGAACCTCGCATCCCCGAATATTATGTTGTCAACTGCTTTATACACATGTCTAGGATCATGACAATCGTAAGCTGGTGGATGATTAAATCCATGCATTAGAAGAAATACATCCATGTACGAATTCATTACTAAAATTACTTACCAGTAATTATTTCAGTGTCAGAGTTTAGAGCTTGTTTGTGAATGAGAGGGAACGCCACATTTCTTGGCACGAAAACTTGCCACATTGTCACGTCACACAGTTGGTTCTTAGAATCAGTATCAGTTGCCAATAGACAAAACTGCTGCCCCGCCTTCTAATTGCGAATATTTCCTGTCTGGTGGTGTTCGGCCGTGACAAACAATATCCAGCGTTAACCAGATTTCTTTTAATACTCATTTTATAAAAATTAGTATTTGACTGCCATCTCACCTGATGGTAAGTGGAGATGCAGCCGAATGTGTCTTGGTAACTTGGCAAGGGTTAATATAATCTCTAACCAACATCGAACCGAAGCGGTAAATCTATTGGCGGTGCAACTTTGCCCAGGCCTTACCGTTCTGAAATCAGCATCAGAAATCTTTGGAGTAAGAAGAAAATACAAGAAGAATAATTTCTTCTTACTCCAAAGATTTCTGATTTCTTATATTTTATACGAGGAGTATTTTCTTCTTACTGTTCGAAAGTAGTGTTCTGTTTAGTTTTCGACTTTTTAGCCAAAACTTTGTACAAATAGTTAAAAGTCTGCTTAAACTTGAACGAATCGAAGTAATCTTTATTCAATTATATCATCAGTATAATATCACGGGCAATACACAAAAGAGAGCAACTTGTAACAATGGAGAATTTTCTCAAGTTATTTTCCAGCTCGCGTGTCGTAGGTAATATTACTGACGCGGCTATTGGTGTTCAAGCTTTATAGTTCATGGTCCAGCCATTGTCTTGCAGGTCTTAGGTCACGCGTTTATTAAAAAAACTATTTTTTGCACTCCTTCTCCATTAAATAGTGTTTAATTACGCCAAACCTTACACTACTACTTGTGAAATGGGTGCAAAGTTTTCACTTCAAGAGATAATAGTTGCCTGTAATTAGATTTTTCCTAAATCAGTTTTACCTGTGGTAACCAATCTCAACCGAGACCAGACAACAACACAGCAGAAATTATAGTCCGCAAGCGTTTGCGTAAGAGCATTTGCACTGCGCTTTTTAACCGACTTCAAAAAAAGGAGGAGGTTCTCAATTCGTCGGAATCTTTTTTTTTCTTTATTACTATACAGCCCGAAAATCATAACACTTACCCGCCACGATAAGAAAAATTCTGGCAACAGCTTTACGTGCTCTCCGAGGCACGTAGTGAAACACCACTGATTTTAAAATTTTGGGCTAATGAGAGAGATTGAGATAATTACTTATGAGCAAAGGCTTTTTAGTTTGACCCGGAATTCAAACCTAGGACCCCAAGATGTACTGGCCACATGCTTACAGGACGAGATTACAAAACCAAAGAGGTAGTAGGTAGTAACACTTGATGGCATGTGAAATAATTAGCACGTGGCATGTCACATCCTATCAGCAATGTGGGTTGATAATTATTGTAGCCATTGATGTGAAAAAAGTGGAAAATTTTATCCACTACAAAGCAATTAACGCAATTTCTTTCTAGTTAGGTTTAACTTAAATATAGGTTAAACTTAACTCGATTTAAATAGCGTTTTTACTATGAACTAGTTGACTCCGGCAAACGTTGATTTGCCGTATAAATTAATAATCACTTTATATTAAATTTACTAACACTTACCTAGTTTATTGAAAAAATTCAATAAATCTTTCAAGTCGTTTTGGAGGAGTTCTGTTACGTACAAGCACAAACACGTGATTTTTTTGTATCAGGTAATTTTATTTTGAGTTAGATTAAAATTTTTCAATCTTGTTTCATTTAGGCGCCTTTTCGGGCCCCTAGTGTACTGCAAAATGAAAATGTTTAATCTTTCACATAGGCACTTATGAAACGTTACAAACTCTACCGACCCAGTAGGTACCACTTATAATAGAGAATAGAGAAGATTCTCCTGACTGAAAACAAATGAAATTAAAAAAAAAATGTACCTATGTGAAAATTTTCCGATTAATGTACCTATGTGTGTAATTTTCCGATTATTCTTATAAATTACGATGGTCACACATTGATTGAATTTTGTTCCTATTTCATTCCACGTATTGATCGCAATTATAGGTCACATTATTGATACGGCTGTTGTTAGTTATATTATCTGTATCTACCAAAATCAAAAGTATTTTATTCTTTCACGTAAAAGTCTACCGCCACGTTCGCAAAGCAGTATTGCACCGAGAAGAACGGACAAGAAACTCGGTACTTGCATTTATACTGAACCCAAAACTCGACTTCCAGTTACAATAAGCTATTTTTAAACTTAAAGTAAACTTTTCATTCATTCCAAACTTTATTATTGACAAAATTATTCTTGAAAATTTAATCATGACCTGCAGTTTTGTGAACAGGAAAAATTTAATTACCATCACTACCTAGTAAAATAGTAATAAATGTTCAATAATAAAGAGTTATTCACTGAGTTACCTATTTCGTTGCTATACATAATACAATCAAGTAAATAAATGAAATTTTAAAAGCTTCCTGGTTTTTCGTAATTTCTCTTAATAGCTTTTTGTATTGAATTCAGATTCGCAGTTAGACTGTTATTTTGTATTGTCATTGTGTTTAATTTAATTTTAAGTTTATTTATGTATTTGCAATTCCTTTGTAGTTGGAATTATTTTTCTTGTTACCAAAATTACTAATTTATTTCGCTTAAGGCGGAATTACATTTAAATAGACATCTAGATTGCTCTATTGATCGCGACTTCGATAGAATGTTTTTCAGTTTCAGATTTTGTCTAGTTCTAATCTGTGAGTTCATAGTTACCGCAAACCTTACTATCCATTTAAATTATACCCTGGATATTATCATTACTAAACTTGGTTGACACTGGTTGTGGTGACCGAAAGAGGTATTATTCAAGAAAATTTTCTTACTTTTTATTATCTTAAAATATTTTAATTTTTGTTTCGTAAGAATTTGAATTTATTCATAAACAGGTATTTACCACAGCGAAATCAGCCACAGCCCGTATCTTTGGGGCCAAACCTCCCTACGGTACCCTTCTGGGCCCTAGATAAGAATTTTCTAAGTTTAGAGGCCCGAGGGCCCCAGGGCTCTACAGGAAAGTTCTTTCAAAAGAGATGTCCAAGATTTACTCTGAAATCGTCAACTGGCACCTGTCACTGGCCACCTCCTTTATCTATTTATTATTCACTGACCCGTATATTTCACAAATTCTTTACTCATAACTTAACAAAATGAATACAGCAAGGATCTAAGTAGATACCAAATTGATTCTCAATTAATAAAACCAGTCCTCTTTTCATAATACAAGAATAAACTTATATTTTAATGGCGCGTATTGAAAACAATAAAACGTAATTAACTGGAACAGTAGTACAGTGGCGATAACTATTTCAAGGAAGTGTACTTACATCTAATGTGGTTACTGGAGTAGAGTAATTGTGCCCGACGGCTTCGTTTGTCTTCCCGGGGAGATAAATACAATAAATAAATAAAATAAAATAAGCCTTTATTGGCTGAGTTACAGTTGTACAAAAAATTAAGAGGGAGTGGAGATAAATAATAATAATAAAGCCCTTTTATTCCGAATTTGCTACAAGTTTAGTATTTAGTAGAATTTGTTACAAGTGGAGATAAATACCCATGTCTAAATTCCAGAAAATACAAAAGTAGATCTATAAATAACAAGTTTTTATTAATACGTATTAGTTCCTGCCATCATTTTGACGATTCAAAAAATCAAAATAGAAAGAGACCAGAAAGGATTTTTATTGGTTTGTTATTTAAGTTTTTTTTTTTTAATAAATTGTTACAATCAAACTTATTGCTGTCTCACACTGAATTAGATTATTTATATATTCGTTTATTTTTCATTCAGTTCCTTAATTTTACGTATCTATCTATTGGCTATTACAAAAATTAGGTCATTGCCTTTAATTTAAACAACATTCTTAGGTACGGTATATAGGACGAACAAACAAACAACACAACAACTGTAACAGACAAAACAAACTGTAACTAAATCATTTAACTAACATTTTATTGTTACTAAGTCTGTAAATAGGCACTTACGTCTGTAACCTTAGATTAATATGCTAAAACCGGAAAACTCGTGCTGCACGAATTGAAAAATTTTACAATCCCTCAGGGCTCAGACCTATATCGAATGATTAGTACGAGTACGACCTATTTGGAATGATTAGTACGACTACGACCTATATCGAATGATTACTACGAATTGCAGTTGTATATAGCCAGATGAAGGTACTAAATAATGTTTTCTTTGACTAGCCCCATCCAGGTACCGTTACGTTAGTAGCTGGAACATTGATGGATCAGGAACATTAGGTAGGGGTTTGTTTACCAGTAGTTTAATGATCTAATTCAATCATTCTATTCATTGGATTTCGCCGGTAGTGGTTAGGACGCAAAAAGCTAAGTGTTTCAGTAATAGTTCACAGTAATAGGCAATAGGTAGTTTTGGCATTTGTATCCGCGAATCAGTGACAAATCACTGGCTTAGTTCCGTTACAAAATTAAAGTGACTTTTTACTTGATGACTGGTCACATGGGATAGAGTACAGTAAGAGTTTTTTTTCTCTATACAAGTTAGTACTTGACTGCGATCTCACCTGATGGTGAGTCATGAGTGATGATGCAGCCTAAGATGTTATCGTACTAACTTGGAAGGGTTAGTAAGTTTACCCCAACGGTTTCTACAAGCATCGAACAGGAACGCTAAATCGCTTGGCGGTGCGTCTTTGTAGGGTGGTAACTAGCCACGACCGAAGCCTCCCACCAGACTAGACCTGAGCCTGAGAAATTATAAAATTCCAAAGTGGCCCGTGGCGGGAATCGAACCCGCGACCTCCCACTCGAATCCGAGCGCGCCGACACTGCGCCAGGGTGGTCGTCGGGAGTATAATAATTATTATGTAAACATAAGATTAACACAACCTGTTTTAAAAAATAGGTACCTATCATAAAAGCCCTAAGTTGAGAGTTATTCGGCACCATCTTCTTGTCATTTTAAATACACGAGAATTTATATTAAAAAGAAGTATTTGGTGCTGGATAGATTTAGCTAGAGTCGAAGATCAGTGTTAGAAACCGTTCAGGCCAAAATACACCAAATGTGAGAACTCAAGCTATATATATTTTGTAAGTTACAATAAAGGTGTAGGAAAATTAACAGATTTTATTGATATAGATTCGATATTAAAAAAAAAACAGTATTTTTATTTATAGCGTATTACATAATAATTAAAAGTGCTTTAAATTCTGTCACAAGATCTACACTCTTTAAAAAGTACAGATATTTTATCATTTATATTTAATCAAGAGCACATATTATCATACTTAATACATTTTATTATTTAGTTGCATAATTATATTACATATTGCACTTGTATTTTTCTTCGTTACGTTGTTATTTGTACTTGATATCCGTTGCCGTGTTATATTACGTTCATGGAAACTTTGAGTCGGGTTAATATCATAGGGGTGTCCAATTGAATGATCTACTTATTTATTTATGGCTACTATGGCCCAATTACTTAAAACAACATGACAATGCTACATCTTTTTCTAATATATAAAATTCTCTCGCTTTTCTTTGTTACCAAAATCCTCCGAAACGGCTCGACCGATCGTTATGAAACTTTCAGTGGGTCTGGGAGCCGGTTGTTATCTATTTGTTATGCCCCTAAGTGAGAAAAAAAAAAAAAATTTTTTTATGGCAGAACAACGTTTGCCGGGTCAGCTAGTGATATAATAAAAAATAGACAGAAATAAACATTTAAAAAAAAGATTTTTTATTAAAAAGTATCACATATACAATGGCTGATGTCCTTTAAATTTATAAATAAAAAGTTGCTTCTATACCGGCGAGATAATCTTCGTTAAGAGCGTTTATGCAAAACGCCGCGCATCGCGTTTCTTGCCATACTAAATTGGTTTTTCGTTGGCACTGACGCAATTTTGCGCTGATAATGCTATTACAAAAAAATTTATAGTAAAATAAATATACTACTTATTAAAATAGTAAATAACCAGTGACATTGAATATTAATTGAATTAAATTACTATAATTCAGAAATAACAAAATATCTTAGATTTTATCCTAAAATAATACGTTTAATTTATCGAAAAAAGCTAAAAATGACACTTTTCGGTTTATGTTTTTTGAATGAAAATCTAGGAAAATCGTGTTTTTTTTTTGAGACACTTTTTATTAAATGTTATTAATTTTCTAAATATGTCATTGTTATATTAAGTTTGTGTTAAGAAACATGGCAAATATCTTGCATCTGCGTAGAGCGTCGACCGCTATTTTAGCAAACAGCCTATATAAAAACTGTTGTAGTGAGAAAGTTATACACATATTTTAAAATATTTTTGAGACAAGTTCTAGACTATGAAATGCCAAATAATATGAATTTAATTATCTAATCTATAATTGAACACATAACTATTTTATGTTCCTTCGGAAATCGTAAATTTTGACTCAAGCATAATACTAACGCATGAAGCGCCTAAGCTATCGATGAATAACTACGCGTTTAATAAGCTATCTCAGTTTTCATTTTGTTTATGTTATCTTCAAATTAAAACATACGTTAGAAATATACAAAGCAGTTACACCATTCTTTTTGACCTGGGGACGCTATAGTTTTTGCTTTTTATATAGGGTTTTAATGGCTTTTTTAGACAAAAACAGTAAACAATTTATTTTTGGTATCCGTAGATAATTCGTTTACTGTACAAACAAATTAAATGAGTAATATTTAATGGCAACTAGAAAAACGGCTGAGTTTTTTCCCACAAATTAAATTTTCCATAGTGCGACCTTCGTAAAATTTCTCTACAAAATCTGCTAAAAAATCGTTCTATAACAACTGCTTAAAATATTGGGTAGCAAATAAGCAATGGAAATATTTCGCTAAGACGAATTTTTGCGTAAAAACATTTCTAGAGCAAAAAATCGGCAACCCTGAATAGGTACTACTTCACGCGAAAGTATATACACTATATTATATTTGATAAATAATCATTATCATTGGTTCTACTAATATGTATAAAATTTGCAAAATCAGTTAGCTCACTAAAGTAGGTAAAACTTATGGCAACTTAAACTACTTGCCTGAAACTAAGACCTCAAGAAAGGCTTGTGGGAATCCTTACATACTAATGTCATCAAAGATGTATAAAGTCAAAATGTTAAACCCTTTAGTCTTCTAGGTCTTCCATTCTAATTCTCAGAGCAAATACATGCACAATATCTAATTGGCTATAGAAAAGTCTGAACATAAAGATATAGTAAAGAAGAGCACTGCTATACAATAGTTTACCGAAGGATGTAATATCTGACAAGTCATTTGTATCTTTTTAAAAAAAACTTAAGAAACATTGTCTTAATATTTAATCATGTTCACAATATGTTCACACAATTTATAAAATAGTTTACACTAAGTTTTCTTTGTTAATTTCTCATTATGTGAAATTATTGTATTTCTTTTGAGAATAAATATCTTTAAACCTAAACCTAAGAACTAATGTATAAAACTCTATTTTTTTTTCAGATAAACATGGGGGAGGACAGTAAAGAAAAGGAAGGCGATGTAACAGTCGACGTGAAGGAGGCACCACCCGACACCGAAGACACGAGCGAACCGAAACCAAACGTAGACAATATCGAGGATAATATGCAAAAACAGATAGACGTAGTGATCAATAGAGAAATGCCAAACAAAATAAATGATAGGAACAACATGAGCAATTACATACAGAACATTAAGAATTCCACATCGGGGATGACGCTGAGTGAGTTAAATGGGAAGGAGGAGACTCTGCTGACAGACTCGAAGACTGTTGCGAGATTTTCGCCTTTATGGAAACAGGTAATAGTTATTTTCATAGTGATACGCTTGGCCTTCCCCATTTCAGATTGAGCAAGGCGTGCGTCCCACAGAATACATACAACGTTCAATATTATACGATGCTCTACTTTGCTCTTAACATCCTGAGAAGTTTGTTTGTCAATTGTCTTTCAAACCAGAACACAGTTATGCATTAATGCTTCACGAATCACGGTAGAATCTTTGGTAGTGATTCCGTAAGGAGAGTCCTATCAAATCAAGCGATGAAGGAATCGGACATCATTTAAAAGGCAGCGAAGAATAAGTCATAGTTATTTGAGTCACATTAAAACGTATCTGTGTCACACTGTCGTGTCATGCATAAACAACACCAGCATATCCTAGAGTTCCACCCTGACCTGTTAGCCACTTCACGCTGCATTCTATAGTCCGACCTTCGTTACTATAAATATTACTCATCATTATTTTACTACTACACTGTACAAACAATGATCTTTTGTCTATGGTACTTATATTGAATTTTGATATTTACGCTCTGTGACCTATATTATATTAAAACTAGCTGACCGGGCAAACTTCGTTTTGCCGTTTAGGGACATCAAATATAGATAACAACTCGCTTCCGGACCCAGATACCCTGAAAATTTCACAACGATCGGTCTAGCCGTTTCAGAGGAGTTTGGTTACAAAGAAAATCGAGAGAATTTTATATATTAGATAGTTTCCCCTGACGAGAAGCAGAGGTTGGAACCAATGATACATGTGGGGATTGATTATGATTGTTTTTTTTTTAATTCCAGACCCTGGCGTCCATGGCGGCCATCTTGATGACGTTTACGGGAGGCCTGACGTCTGGCTATTCTGCAGTGCTGCTGCCGCAACTTAAAGAGTCCGACAGCAGCATTCCCTGCGACGAAAGCACCGCATCATGGATTGGTTAGTTTTGCTACAAACCTAGGACTTGCATACAAACAGCCACAGCATAATATGACTTGTGGGAGGCTTCGACCGTGGCTTCGACCCAGCAAAGACGCACCAAGCGATTTTGCGTTTCAGCGCGATGGTGTGTAGAAACCGTTAGGGGTAAGTTTATACTCTACCCCTCCCAAGTTAATACGGTAGTATCATCATTTGCCATCACGATGTATTTATCTTTACTAGCTGACTGGGCAAACGTTGTCTTGCCATACAGGGTTATGAAAAATACCTTACGACGTATTCGCAGACCTACCAAATGTAGACAAAATGCCATATCGCTTAGCTGCAGCAAGGGCCTTCCGGCAACTGATGCAATCAGCGATGCTGATGCGACGATGAATTCCTCAATAGTGGTGCCAGTTGCAATGGTCTGACACTAATCATTTCGTCGTTATCTTGAGATATTTAACATAATATAAACACGAGCACGCGCAGTAGACTGCAGATCATAGCAATTAAGATAACGCGTCGACAACCTATATTTTGTTATTATTGACTTTATGGAGGACACAAGTTGGTTACATTACCACACCGTTTGCGTACCTAAGGTACAGAGGTCATTTGTGGGGTTGAGTGTACGCTTCTACAATAATTATGATCCCGAAGTCTGTTTTGGACTTACCTTTGCACATGGTAAATACACTGTCAAAGAACATTTAATTAATCATGGTTACTATACCATTGAAGAATTTCTTAACGACAAAGATTCTTGGAATGATAGAAATATGCTTCCATCTCCTCACGAGATATCTTAAAAATATGTTATAATTTTTCATACTTCATAAGAAATCGTGTATTATAACAATGCCATTTTTGCAAGTGCCGAGTATCTTGTCAGTTCTTCTCGGTGCAACCCTGCTTTCCGAACCTGGCGGTAGAGCTTTCATTAGAGCCTGACTTTTCATTAGAGCCTATTTATTGGGCCTATGTGAAAATAAATATTTCATTTTCATTTTATACGCAATGCCTTAACTGACCCAGCAAACGTTATTTTGCTGTTACAAATTATTTCTCACTCAGGGGTACGAAAAATAGTTTACCCTTCTCATTGTATTCGTCCTATTCTAAATTTCTCATAGGTACCTCAACCCACCGAAAATACGCAAAAAATTCATAAAAATCGGTCAAGGCCGGAGGTGTTTTGTTACAATCACTATTACACGACATTTTTATGTCATCATCATCAAAGGAAGACGTATGGTATAAAGTTTAAGTAGACTTATAATAATTACAATGATTAAATAAAATTGTTATTATAAGGCATGTGAATGACCTAATTTACTTGCTGATGCAATTGTCATATAATATGTGTGCAACAACATATGGTAAAAACATTTGAACGTGTAATAAAGTCTCGTGTAAATAAAACGATTGCACACATTGCGTATGTGTTTTATACATTAGATTTATTTATGTCAAGCTATAATAACCTGTCAAGTGCGAGTCGGACTCGCGCACTGAGGTTTCCGTACTACAACCGGAGGAATAAAACCATAAAAACCACTTTTCATAACGAACCGCAAAACTAACTTTGTTTTTAGAGGTTTTATTGTAAATATAAAAAAAAAACTACTTATTAGATCTCGTTCAAACCAATTTTCGGTGGAAGTTTGCATGGTAATGTACATCATATATTTTTTTTTAGTTTTATCATACTCTTATTTTAGAAGTTACAGGGGGGGACACACATTTTACCACTTTGGAAGTGTCTCTCGCGCAAGCTATTCATTTTAGAAAAAAATTATATTAGAACCTTAGTATCATATTTGAAGACCTATCCATAGATACACCACACATATGGGTTTGATGAAAAAAAAATTTTTGAGTTTCAGTTCTAAGTATGGGGCACCCCCAAAATTTATTACTTTTTTTTAAATTTTGTGTGAAAACCTTAATGCGGTTCACAGAATACATCTACTTACCAAGTTTCACAACAGTATAGCTCTTATAGTTTCGGAAAAAAGTGGCTGTGACATACGGACGGACAGACGGACAGACGGACAGACAGACATGACGAATTTATAAGGGTTCCGTTTTTTGCCATTCGGCTACG
Organism: Coenonympha arcania; assembly: GCA_036785405.1. Classification (NCBI taxonomy): domain Eukaryota; kingdom Metazoa; phylum Arthropoda; class Insecta; order Lepidoptera; family Nymphalidae; genus Coenonympha; species Coenonympha arcania. The sequence goes on along the minus strand of CM072078.1, from coordinate 819,775 downwards.
GAACCCTAAAAACGTTTAAAACAATAATTGACGTAACTTGTACCTACTTAGAGACCTTAGTTTAAATCATCAATCCTGCAATCGGCTATCCTTTTTTCTTACTGTACAAGTTAGTACTTGACTGCGATCTCACTTGATGGTAAGTGATAATGCAGTCGAAGATGATAACATACTAACTTGGAAGTGGGCAAGTTATTTATTCATAACGGTTCTAGACAGCATCGCACCGGAAAGCTACATCGTTTAGCGGTGTGTCTATTGTGGTAGGGTGGTAAATAGCCACGGCTGAAGCCTCTCACCAGAGACCAGATCAGATCGGAGCCAATTTAGGAAATTATTAAAGTAATGGTAGTCGAACCTGCGGACCTCCCATTCAAATATGAAAGCGCCAGGGAAAAAAATTAAAAGTATTATAATATCTATTATCTTGTATTATTCAATTGTACTAGTAACTTACTTTTACTTTTAATATTTGCACGCCCATATTGAGGCAAAACATGTCTGGACTTTACACAATTCATAACCATGTTTGAAGGAAATGAATCATTTTTTTCTGATTTCTGACTAAAATCACAAGTTTTCGGCCTTATTTACGTACCTCAATAAAAATACAATCGTGCAAAAAATTATTGTGGTCGTTACACGCACGTTCGTCTTACTTGTTCAAGCGTAAAACAGATAGAGACAAACTGAAAAAACCAATAGGCATGGTGACACTGTCGTTTTCCATGAACTTTTTGTCCCAAACCAAAACACATGGAAAAAAATATACTTAGTTGATTTTTTTAATTTCAGTCCTTTATTAATTCTCCTTATAATATGTAAGAAATCATTTCAAGGGCCGAGTTTCTTGCCAGTTCTTCTCGGTGCATACCTGTTTTCATAACTTAGCGGAAGAGTTTTAACTTTTCATAGTAGCATGTACCGTCCTAAGCCTATGTAAAAAATAAAGATTTTATTTTCATTGTTTTGTCCACTCATCTCGATTTCGTTTAAGTCACATCTCTCAGTACGACCAGAAGTATACGGCCTATAAAATAATTAATTTAGTAACTACTTTAAAGCGGATTTCATAATCAGCTAGTTATATCAGTGTATGTTTGTATGTCACTGAGTGTAACGCCCGCGCGGCACAATTGCATGTCAATATACGCGATTACATTTATCAATAAAATACATTGTATCAGTTATTTTACTTCCTTATTGATTTGTGAGCCTAGTACAAATGTTGGCTAATCCATCACTTATTATGGGTTACTGCAATGCCAGATTCAGGCTCCCAGAATTCAAGTCAAGTGTCATCATACCTACCTATTTGAAAAACAAAAACTGGCTTCAGAGGAAAGCAAGAGCAAAACTCAATCAAAGTCTATACTCTATACTATAGTCTCTTTTCTGTGTGGCTTGTGACAAGACTTACCCCTAATGGCCCTCAAGTGGACGATTCTAATTTAGAATCTTTTACCACGCTTATTCAAAATAACAGCCTCGATGCAACGGCTCGATGAGCAAAATTCCACTTTGAGAACACAAAACTATTTCCCGTTTACGAATCGTGATCTCGAACAATTGAATACTACGTGTTGAAAACTGATAAGAAAGTAAAGGAAAATAATATTCACGTTCGCTTGTTACAGCGTCAATGGCGGCACTACCAATGGCTCCCGGCTGCCTCATCGGCGGCTGGCTCATGGAGAAGTTCGGAAGACGGAACGCTCACTACATGGTGTGCGCGCCCTTCCTTCTCGGCTGGATCCTGATCGCCTGCGCCAACAACTTGGCCCTCATCCTCCTCGGAAGATTCTTCACGGGCCTCTGCGTCGGTCTCATCGGCCCGTTAGGACCGGTCTTCATAAGCGAAACCACCAGCCCGCAACTCCGAGGCATCTTCCTCGCTGCGATTTCCTTAGCCATCGCTGTAGGCATCATGGTGGCCCATTTAATAGGCACTTGGGTGCATTGGCAATGGATTGCCATTATAAGCTGCATATTCCCAATTTGTTCTGTAATATTACTCAGCCTAATCCCTGAAAGTCCAACCTGGTTGATTTCTAAAGGACAAATCGAAGATGGAGTCAAGGCTTTCCATTGGTTACGCGGCTACGACGAGGAAGCCAAGATAGAACTGAAAGGTATTATCGATAAGAAGAAAGCGGCGGATAACGAGCCGGTACCTACTTTCAGAGAAAAGATGATCTATTTGAAATCACCAGAACTGATCAAACCACTGTTTATAATGATAGTTTTCTTTATTACTTGTCAGTTTTCCGGAGTTAATGCCGTAGCGTATTATTCTATAGAAATTATTGAGAAAGCTGTGGGTAAAGGAATCGATCATTACACAGTCATGTTTGTTATTGATTCACTGAGGACCGTCATGTCGGTGGTGGCGTGTGTTACGTGTAAGAAGTATGGAAGACGTCCTTTATGTATTCTATCCGGTATTTTTACTGCTCTGTCGATGGTTGGTTTATCGATGTTTTTATATTGGACTGACGGGAAGCCGACTGACTTATCCTGGATTCCACTGTCATGTTTAATGGTGTACATCTGTGCCATTTCAATAGGACTGGTTCCTTTGCCGTGGATGATGTGCGGGGAAGTGTTTCCGACTAGAGTGAGAGGTTTAGGGTCGGGTATAAGCTCTGCTACAACGTTTGTTGCGTTTTTCATCGTTGTCAAAACTGCTCCGGGAATGATGAAATACTTGGGGGAAGTGATCACGTTCCTATTCTACGGTATTATAGCACTGGTCGGTACAGGTATCCTATACTTCATTCTTCCAGAAACAAAAGGGAAAAGTCTCCAAGAGATTGAAGATAAATTCAAAAGTAACAAAATAAGTATACCATAGAATTTAATTATTTTTACATAGATAGATAGGTATTGTTATTACAATTATATTTAAGAAATAGATAGGTATTGCTAATGAAATTCCATTGAAAATATGTACTAGCTAAAAGCGTACATTTGTTTATTATCTGTGATATCATAGTTTATACGAAATTATATAAATATATACGTGTTATGTTTAAACATAATAATAAATGTGATGTTTTATTATTCTTGGCCCATTTGAATATACCTAGTTATATTATAGTTTGAGCATGTTTATTGGTTTTATGCACCGGCGGGCTGAAAAATGATTTGGTTATTAATGGTTTGATTCCTCATATTATCATGAAAACGGTATGAAAACAATGATTCGGTAATAGAGCCATTCCGCCTCAATTTTTAAAAGAGCTTTTTATTTCCTATAAAACCTACGTAGATAGGTATCTGAAGAAAAAAAACGAAAATAAAAAATAACACAAATAAAATAAATTTATTATAATATTAGACGTACAACGAATAAATATTAATGAATTATGTAATAAAATTAATGGCATTAGTTCTGAAAACTTAAATGCAAATCGGTACTGAACTATACAATAAGGATTATAACTTATCTTCAGAAATAAAGGTAAAAAAGACTTTTGCTAATAATTTATTTTAGAAATTTAAAAATTAAAATGAACTAACAAAAGTATGGCACGTGATGTAAATTCTATAAAACACAGAAAATATAAATTATTTTGAATTAATGACAATTATATTAATTATTAATATTGATAAATGCAAAGTTAATTCGAAAGATGACGATAAACTTTCACTTAAAACTCTAAATGAATGTAATTGTGGTTACAAATTAAATGCGAATCACAAATTGGTAATACTTTAACGAAATAAAAGGAATGAAGAAAGCTTTGAGAATATGGACGGTATTTTAAGTTACAGCCGCAGGAAACCAAAAAAGCGCAATAGCCGTAATCAACGCTTGTTATCAAAAATACAGTACCAACTAACTTGACCAACTGTCAAATAAAATAGCCAGCAGTGCATAGTTAAGCAGTTCCTGCGGCTTTTGCGCCAGTTATCGTCTTCATCTAAATATATTGCCTTTTTCAGGACAGTGCAGGGGTCTGATTGCGTAAGAAAAACATATTTATCGTTATCGTAATTAGCCATTAATTAGCCAATTCGGCCCCTCGATTGGCTGACGTAAATCAGGGAACCAATCAGCGGACAGAATTTGTAAACGACTACGATAACGATCAGCACGTTTTTCTTACACAATCTAGGGGCAGTTTCCTTAAAGATATTCACACAAAAATCCTGTCGGTATTAAGGGGTATCAAATATACTTAATTTATATTTGAAGACTTCGACGATATAAAATCAGCTAAAGAATAGCCAGATATTATAGGCGTTAATTGAGGTACACTGATTATTACTTTCTTGGGGGTTTCACGAGTCTGGACGCTGGTGGTGCAAACTTGGCGAACCCTTGCTGGTCGAAGACTGGGAGCAGATCCCTTACCCTGGCAGACACAGTGCCACCAGTCACCCTGGAAGAAATACCTCTGTTGGATATGACTCTGTGAACAAGGAATTAGTGTGGTTGTTATGGTGCAAAACTACGATACGTGATTTCTATTGGCTAAACAGGTTGAAGTCAATAATTTGTTGCAAAGTGTGGATTTATTTAGCTGCAAATACAAAAGACAAAATTGGTTGCAAAGTGATGAATTAATTTGTTCCAGTGAGGAACCAATTGTTGCAAAAGTGGTTTCAATTACAAAGTGCTAGTAGAACAATGCGGTACTAAAATATTAACTAGTAAAGTGGTTTGAAGAAACTACGATACATTTTAGATATACCTGTTAACATTGCAATAAGTATTTTCTATACATTATTTCCGTGGAATATTAAGGCATATTACACCAACAGATGATTAGAATTACTTATTTGCATGAATTGGACCTAATTCTTGAGCTGAATTTATTCAGAAATTTCAATATTTTTTCATTCATGCTCAATGGTTACACACGTTCTAGATAGCATTTTTTTTTAATTCTCTGAATGTTGGTTGTAAACAATCTGTAGGTAAAAATTGGATCTAATACTGGATCTATCCAAAGAATACAATATGTTTTAGTCCTTGATTACCTCATGATGTGAGGCAAGTTTTCGATAGTGTTTGTGGGCTTGAGCAAAAAAAATTAAAGTCACCTGCTAGGCTTGATCAACTTGGCAGCTTGCGCCGGTGTCGCTAGCTCGGTGGGGAAGTAAGTGGCTCCGTAGAAGTCTAGTCCATTCTGCAGCAGGATGTTGGCTTCCTCGATGTTGGCGAGGGTGATGCGGATGACGCTGGAGGCTTCTTTCGGCACCATGCTGCTGACCAGCTCGCCGTCAATGCTGGCAATGGCGCGAGATGGAGTCTTTTCTAAAGGCTTTGGAGTTGAAGTGCCTGGAATATTATTAAAATCCTTATTTAAACACTCATACGAGTAAGGGTTAATGCAATGTAATCGTTGTGATCGCGATGATACTAGTCTTAATAATCGTTGTGGTGATGAGATAAGCAAAACGTTCACCTGATATTAAGTAATATATCTAACCTTCTCACACGTAGACCGTAAGTGCGTCCCAAAACTTTGCATTGTACTGGCAGTTGGCAGCTGTAATATCTCGGGCTACAGTGCGCTTTCAACCAAAGCTCAGTATTGCGTCACGAATATATCAACACCGCGCTGGTACCCATCAGCGTACTCTTTAAAAAAGTCTTAATAAGTTCCCATCTGGCAAACTTAATGAATGTCTTTCAATTTTGAATGATACTTGTCGAGAGCGCCTTGAGGAGGACGACTACATAATGGCATAGTCTTGATGGAAAGGATATGCATACCGGTGTTTCCCTCTCTTGGCGAACCAGCAAAGTTGAGGCGCACCACCTCCACGATGGACGTGAACTTGTAGAGGGCGTGGCGAACATCTTCCTCCGGGATGTCATCAGGGATGTCATACACGTAGATCGTGAAAGTCTTCTGCGGCCGGCAGGGGATGGCGATCTGGAAAGGATATAGAATAGACAATATTAAATAAACAGACTGTTTAACTGTGAGCATAAAAATTGAGGGCGGATCTTGAATTATTTGAAAACGGTGACGTATAATCTATAATGCACTCACCTTTCTATAAAACCTGGAGCCTGTGACCTTGTGGAACCCTTTCTTGAAAACCATCTGGTAGTCGTCCACGCTGGAGAATTTGAAGAGGATGCCCGTGGCGGTTTTGGTGAGGGAGAAGCAGCCCTTGAACTCCATCTTCTCGCAGATGGTGGAGGCCTTCTCCATACTGAGGCCGTGCGAGGGGGTGAGGAGGAAGGCCCCCTTGGTGAGGAAGTGCTCGGAGTCAGAGATGTCGGACTCGCTGTCTGCGCTCTTCATGAGCGTATGGATTTGCTCCTTCCACATGTATGGCTCGGACATCTGTAGATGGCGGGGCAATGTGTCAGTTGACAGACGCAAACGCCCCAAACATCCCGCCTTCAAAATCCACGGCGGGAAGTTTGGGGATGCTTAAAACGGGAACGGAATACAGATATTTGCATTAAAGACATGTCAAATAACACACATGAAATGGACCATTTTCTAGTTGATTTTGTATACTTTTTCTAAATCTACGGGTGCACGTTATAATTTCTTAGAAATATAAAGATCCTTTGACAGTTTCTTTTAATTACAATGTTTATAAGGTTAGTTACTGTTAGATAACCGGTGGTTAAGATGTTCTAAATGTACTGTCTCAAAAAAATGAAAATGATACTGTATCGATAGAGGATTTCATAAAATCTTGAGTACAAGAAGATACTCGTTCTTAGGTGTTAAATTGTTAGTTATAGTTGTCCGTTAACTTGTAAAGCCATAAAAGTGATACGGGTAGTTTTCCTTTTAACTGCGATAAATAATAAGTATGCTACGACTACTAATCTGTGGCTACGATGTTGATTACATTTTGAAATCAAAAAGTAACTTGTTACATTTTGGGATATGAAAGGCACGTGACTCAAAATTCCCGAGCTGAAAAAATGGTTCTACCCGCAACATGCCCGCAATTTTGACGCATAATTTTCAATTAAATTAGAGTTTAACCATGCCGATAAATTAAAGCTTTCGGTAAACCACGGACACAGGTGAAATTAGTGGAACTGCAGGACCGTAAAGTATTCTACAAGCAGTCTACGAACACACCTATGCCTCAGAAATTCTTGCCTTGAAATAAACGCCATCAATCAATCAAAACAGCAGTGCGGTATAAGAATACAATAGTTGATAAATGCAGACAGTAACGACCGGGATGGCACGGCTGAGCGCTCCCGATCCCTTCCCGACTTTAATTGTACCATTGTTTTGAGCAGCTTCCGTCACAGAAAAATAATATGATTACCGTCGATTGCGAAGCACTCCTGATTTTGGGTGTAGGTACATGTTTAAGATGCGTAATTTAATTTGTTACATCAGAAGTGGGATTGCGTGCTGTGATTGTGTCTAATACCAAGGGACTATTACTACATATTGAGACATATGTAAACCCCTGCTTATGTACTCTCTATCTCCTGCCTGCGTTATAAAGGAAACTTTTGTGCACGACTCTTTTGAGCGAATATGAGTATGAGTTGGAGAGTAAATTAAAAAAATGTGTATGTGATGTTTATTTGTGAGGGAGGTATTGCTTAGAGAAAAAGTATACTAGTAAAATAGTTGATTTTATTTTTCCTGTTATTCCTGTTAAATATACGTTTATTCCTATTGACAGTAATTATTACAGATTTTTTCAGAACGTTATACTTCGGAGAAAAGGGGGGGGAGGTATAAGGGGGGGACGCTTCGTGCTTAAGCCCGACTCACACTTGGCCGATTATTCAATAACCACTAGGTAAACACCAGTAACAATATCGATCACGTATATAATTGCGGTTAGTGTGGTGGTGGGCGGACGCGCATGTATTGAAATCGCCATCAATTGACATCTATGTTCCCACGAAGCCATAAGTTCACCGTGTTTGGTGCTAGAGTGGGCAGCGAGCGCCGGCTATGTAATTTACTCGTCGCTCTAATTGTATAACGAACAAGATTAACTATTAAATTGGATACTCGAGTAAATTGGATTTCTCTTTGTTTTTAACTGAAAAATGGTGGCGATCGTTTGCAATTTGTATCCGCTGACTTTATTGGTTTCTTGATCCACCTACATGGATTATTAGAGGATTCTATGTCACCTTACAAACACGGATTTGCGTCATCCGCCTGTCTGTCTGTAATTAGACGTAAAAAAATTGCAGGCTTTTGGGATCACTAACGAATGAAAGATAGATGCGGGCGGGATATCAGGAGCAAAAGTGCTAGAATTTGCAAACAAAACCTCTTGCATAAGCGCTGTGTGCTCCCATTGTTACATGGAGCACACAGCACCATGCTGAGTTAGGGCCTATTTCTGGGTTGTGCTTGTGCCACATTAGTCCATTGAAATGTTACATTTTTTAGGCCTAACCTTGCGTTTTTTAGAGGACGCAATTTTATTTTTTTGATGTGTAGGGGGGGTCAGTGTAAAGCTAAAACCAAGTTTGTGGGGTCGCCACCCTTGTCCCACGGCCGCCATCTTGAAAATAGGGGTTGAAATGGTTTTAACAATATATCTCTTAAACTATTTGTTTGATAAAAAAAATTTTATCATTTTTTGTTACAAATTAAATTCTATACAACTTTGGTCGTGTAATTTTTTGTCGTAGAACTATAAATAAAAAATTTATAAGTGAAAATGTTCAGAAATTTGAGTAAAAAAATTATATATTTTGATATAACTTTTTTTTTAATCATTTTACGAAAAAATGGTATCAGACCATTTTTGTAGATCGTTTCTTGAGGAACAACTTTTATTCCCAACATTTTTTCACTAAGTCAATAGCTAAGATTTTAACAGCGCTCCGAAGTGAGTACTATTTTTCAGTACTCTTAACTATACCTATATTATACGTGTGTACTAATAATGTGTCATCAGTTTTATTGACGCAATTTTATTTTTTTGATGTGTAGGGGGGTCAGTGTAAAGCTAAAACCAAGTTTGTGGGGTCGCCACCCTTGTCCCACGGCCGCCATCTTGAAAATAGGGGTTGAAATGGTTTTAACGATATATCTCTTAAGCTATTTGTTTGAAAAAAAAAATTGGAAACATTTTTTGTTGCAAATTCAATTCTCTACAACTTTGGTTTTGTATTTTTTGTCGTAGAACTATAAAAAAAAGTTATAAGTGAAAACATTTTTTCATTAAGTCAATAGCTAAGGTGTTACAGCGCTCCGCAGTGAGTACTGTACAATGGAAGCACACTGCAGAACATTTCAGCCCTGCTTTTCGACATCCACACCTCGCTCCACAGTTACCTTTGCATTTGCAAAAGATCAATTTTAGAAGCTCAGGGGGTGCTCGAGGTTTAGTATACACGTATAGTTAAAAGTACTGAAAAATAGTACTCACTGCGGAGCGCTGTAACACCTTAGCTATTGACTTAATGAAAAAATGTTTTCACTTATAACTTTTTTTATAGTTCTACGACAAAAAATACAAAACCAAAGTTGTAGAGAATTGAATTTGCAACAAAAAATGTTTCCAATTTTTTTTTTCAAACAAATAGCTTAAGAGATATATCGTTAAAACCATTTCAACCCCTATATATTATACTAAAAGCGAAAACGGCCTGCAAGTAACCGTGTATTATGACTATCAATCTTGAGACAACAGCATTAGGTTCAAAATAATTCTATGTAAATATTGCACTATATACTGACTGGCCGAATAGAAGAAAGAAAGAACGAAAAAAACATTCATTTTAAACAATTATGACGCACTTAACAAACACAAACTTACGTACTAAAACGATGCCTTAAGCTTCCCTCACTCGGGCAACAAAAACCAAATAATTCCCCAAGTGACTGAAGCTCCAGACACCGCCTGTCACATGTAGTCCATTGAAAAGTTACATTTGGGGTTGCGTTTTTTAGAGGACGCAATTTTATTTTTTTGATGTGTAGGGGGGGTCAGTGTAAAGCTAAAGCCAAGTTTGTGGGGTCGACACCCTTGTCCCACGGCCGCCATCTTGAAAATAGGGGTTGAAATGGTTTTAACGATATATCTCTTAAATTATTTGTTTGATAAAAATAATTGTTATCATTTTTCATTGCAAATTAAATTCTCTACAACTTTGGTCTTGTAATTTTTTGTCGTACAACTATAAATAAAAAAGTTATAAGTGAAAATGTTCAAAATTTTAGTAAAAAAATTATATATTTTTATAATACTTTTTTTTAAATCATTTTACGAAAAAATGGTATTATACCATTTTTGTAGATCGTTTTTAGAGGAACAACTTTTAGTCGCAACATTTTTTCACTTAGTCAATAGCTAAGGTTTTACAGCGCTCCGAAGTGAGTACTATTTTTCAGTACTCTTAACTATACCTATATTATACGTGTGTACTAATAATGTGTCATCAATTTTACTGACGCAATTTTATTTTTTTGATATGAAGGGGGGTCAGTGTAAAGCTAAAACCAAGTTTGTGGGGTCGCCACCCTTGTCTCACGGCCGCCATCTTGAAAATAGGGGTTGAAATGGTTTTAACGATATATCTCTTAAGCTATTTGTTTGAAAAAAAAAATTGGAAACATTTTTTGTTGCAAATTCAATTCTCTACAACTTTGGTTTTGTATTTTTTGTCGTAGAACTATAAAAAAAAGTTATAAGTGAAAACATTTTTTCATTAAGTCAATAGCTAAGGTGTTACAGCGCTCCGCAGTGAGTACTATTTTTCAGTACTTTTAACTATACGTGTATACTAAACCTCGAGCACCCCCTGAGCTTCTAAAATTGATCTTTTGCAAATGCAAAGGTAACTGTGGAGCGAGGTGTGGATGTCGAAAAGCAGGGCTGAAATGTTCTGCAGTGTGCTTCCATTGTTCTGGAGAGACTTGCAGCAACGTAAACGTAACTCTCAGAATTAATAAATGAAAATGACTTTGATGATGAATTGCCGACATTAACACCCCTTTCTTCTCCAGTTCTCCCACTGATATTTAATTCAGAAAGCCAATCAGATGCTGAGCCGCAGCCTGGTCCATCGAAAAGACTGAGGACGGAGTAGTTCTAATTTAGAAAATCACAGTGGATTATGCCTATTTGGGAATTGGGATAACACGTAAAAAAACGTGCCTCCAGACTCTACCTCGTGGGTGGTGGGGAAAAGAGTCAATAAATATTTAATTACAAATTTTGCAATATTATTAATAATTAACCTAATGCTGTTGTCTCAAGATTGATAGTCATAATACACGGTTACTTGCAGGCCGTTTTCGCTTTTAGTATAATATTTTAGCATTATGCGAAAAATGAAATGGTGAACGACAAATGGTTTTTAACTATTTAACTATGTCATGGGTTTTATCTCTAAATGGAATCTTTGTTGTTCCTTATTGATTCGAACGATCGATGTAATAAAAAGAAAAGGTTATAATTTTTACAAATTTTAGTCGGTTCGATTATCGGGTGTGGTAAACAAATTTTCGAAAATCTTTGAATGCAGTTTTCTTTGAGTATTTAATTAATCTACAGTATTAAGAGTACTTTCCCTTCAGGTGGCCTTACAAAATTCCACCCTGTATGATATGACATATTTTTTAACAAATACTATTTTTAGTTATCTTCATCATTGCTAAAAACATACATATAATATTTTGTATTGTGTATATCCAAAAGCTCATGTAGTCATAATTTTTGTGATTTTTGTGAAATTCTCGTGTTAGTGTGTGTAACTAAACTTGAGGAGTTTTGTTTAAATTAACACGATTAACATAAAGCGGCTTGATCGATATTTATGATTTTTATTAATGTGACTGAACCGATTTTGATGCGGTTTTCAGGAAAGTATTCGTTACATTCAGGAGAAGGTTTTAGTATATTAACTGACTTAAAGAATCAAGAAGTTCTCAGTTTGATCGATATTATGTTTGTGTTCCAGCTTACGCCTTCAAATAAATTACCTAATCTGGGGACACGGTAGTGTCCCCGCCAGACGAGTCAAGCGAAGCGCGAGGGCACTACCTATATTTTCTCGAAGTGTTTCGCCGTATTTTTAAACCCTTATAACTTAGGCCAGAATTATTTCAGATAATCAAAATTCTCGGGAAATGATGTAGCCGGTGAACTTATTAAACGTATAAAGTTTCAATATCACAGTTCTTATACTTTAGATTTTATTGACATCTGAAAAACCCAGATTTCGTCACTGACTCACTGATGATCATCAAAATTCCTAGGTACTTCCTGAAGTCCTAGAAAGCTGAAATTTGGTATGTAAGCTAGAATTAGTACACAACCAACAAAAAAATTCCAAAAGTTGGAAATTTAACCCCCCAACCCCTGAAAATAGGGGATGGAAATTTGTATGAAACTACGGCAAATATTGATGCTAGAGGTCTCAAAATTGATATAGGGACTCTTCGTAATAAACAATTAAATACGTGTTTCAGGATTTTTAGTAAATCACCCCACATCCATCAAATTAGGGGGTTGGAAGTTCGTATGGGGGGATGGAAGTTTGTATGAAACTACGGCAAATATTGATGCTAGAGGTCTCAAAATTGATATAGGGACTCTTTGTAATAAACAATTAAATACGTGTTTCAGGATTTTTAGAAAATCACGCCACATCCATCAAATTAGGGGGTTGGAAGTTCGTATGGGGTTACCCATACGTATATAGGTACAAACTTAATTTCACGTTAGATATCTGCTAGTATACATCTGGAAAAACACGTAATTTTTTTTGGTAATTATAAGCGCGATTCCAGTGCCCAAGTGGCCAAGCGCCCAAGTGCCCAGTGCCCCGTGCCCAGTAATATCGCACGTTTCAAGCCCAAGTTTCATGCATGTCATGTTTAACAAGCCGAGTTTCACTGCATGTCGAGTGACCAGGATCCAGCGCTCAATGACAAGAACCCATATTGAGCCGAGTGCCCAGTGCCCAGCTTGAGTTGTTGAACGTGCCAAGCGTTAAATCTCTCTGAATTTGAAGAGCGTTATAGCGCATAAATACCTGCTCAGTGCCCAAACGGACGCGTCAAGCCCAAGTTACATACAGGGCCCGTCCAACGAGCCCAGCTCTCAGTTCCCTGTGCCCAGGGTGAGATTAGTGCCCAAGGCCCAGTACCCAGTACCCACAGTTAGCCGTCAGGCATGCCAAGCGTAAATTATATGGATTTTAACAGCGCCCCAACGTCAGTGTGCCCAGTACCATAGTGCACGCGGCAAGCCCGAATTCCCGTACCGAGCTCCGCGTGTTCATTGCCCAGAGTCCAGTGCTCTGTGACCAAAATGAGTTGTCAAGCGTGTCAAGCGTCAAATTTGAATTTCAAGAGCGCCTCAGCGCCCAACGAAAATAAAGACTGTAAATAAAACAATAGTTAAAAAACTAATAAACACACAAATCTCACCGATACCTTCCGTAGATTATTAATGAATAACAAGTAGTCTGTGTTAGTCCAGGATAAAATCAGTCTACATTTTAAATTTCAGCCAAATCAGTTCAGTGGTTGTGTTGTGATTGAGTAACAAACATCCATACTTTCATATGTATCTGTTGTGTTTTAAAAGGTAAAATTTGAAGTTAGAAATTGAAATTTGGATCTATACATTACGTTTGATTATCATTTTATCTTGATAAATGTAAAATTAGTTTCACTTTCGGTAGGCCAAAACTACTAACTTTAAATCCACTATAATTTTTTTAAATTTTCAGAATATCAGCAAAGTACGTATCTACTTGTAATACAAACATATTAGAGAGTGGGCTGTGAAAAGAGGCGCACCTGAAGTGCAAGAAATACACAAAAAAAATAAGTTAATTAAAAACATTGTTTTAAAAACTTACAAAAAGAAATGAAATCCCAACAAAAACATTTTCATGTAAAATGTTGCCAGACGAGCATATGGCTCACACTGTCAAAAAGTTATCAGATCTCATGTAGGGCAAGACTTCTGACTTTATACACCCTTAAATACAAGCTCTAACTTCACAAACTCTACACTTTAGTTACAATAATGTCTTGACCGTTTGGCTACCGTCACATGGGCGTAAAATCAAAAATTTATTCACTTTTCAGTACTCTGTAAGTTCTGTTAAATCAAAATTTGAAATCAGGAAAATGATTTTGGTGGGATACATTTTTCACTTCACGCTCATGTGACGGTAGCCAAACGGCCAAGACATTATTGTAACTAAAGTGTAGAGTTTGTGAAGTTAGAGCTTGTATTTAAGGGTGTATAAAGTCAGAAGTCTTGCCCTACATGAGATCTGATAACTTTTTGACAGTGTGAGCCATATGCTCGTCTGGCAACATTTTACATGAAAATGTTTTTGTTGGGATCCAACTTTTTCTGGGTTATTTATAATGCATTTAAATTGTAACAGGTGCATTGCAATCATATAATGACAATTGGATATGATTTTTTAGTGATAAGTTTTAGGCTAGTAGGTACTAAGCGTAAAATTAATACATGCCTAAAATTGATAAGGTAGTAATTAGACAAAACCCTAAATACCTACTTATCACTAAACAGTAGGTATAAAATAAAATAAAATCCCAATCAAAACAATATTAGATATTTCAATTTCATTTTTTCAAAAAAGAACCGACTTCAAAAAGACAAACCCATTGAAAAGCACAAACAATTTTCTAATAAATCTGGGTATACCTGCCTACTAAGATTTTGAAGCCGGTGTCATTGGTTGCGGTGGTCGGTGATTTCGGAGAATTCTTAAACAGCATGCTCAAAATGATTTGCGAAATTTTGATTTCGTATTTGGTAGTTGGGTTTGAAGCCTGGTTCAACTAGGCAATTATTTTAACATCTATGAATGCAGTTTAAATTATTTTTGAAATTGAAAACAAATTTATACATGTGACCATTTTACATTCTCGAAATGAAGTCTTCGTTCAGCGAGATGCTCTGTCTACAATATTTAAGGGGATTTATTGAATTTATTTTTGTCTTTCTCACTCTCACGGATACGTTGGTAAGTGCGACATGCAGCGTCGCGGAAGAATATAACAGAAAAACGACCTTTTACCTGATTACTCAAAATCTAAGCCAGTTATCAAAAATCTGTTTCTCAAAAATAACAATAACATCCAATGTAGTTTCCGATAAATAGTAGAAAAACTGAGATTTTGGAGCAATTTTGGGAGAACTTTCTATCGAGAAAATTTTATCTAATCGTGTTTCTGCTTCTTAGCGAGTTTAGATTAAAGACCCAAAATACATGACGTGTGAATTTGAAAGTAAATGTCTTTATAGTTTTTGAATAAAGTACTTTGGCTCAATGTGGCATCGCCCTGTATAATAAAATCAAAATTATGTGAACTCACTGATCCCCGCGGCTTGTCGTTCTTCTTCTTGGGAATATCGTCGGGCCTGTGTTCCGTGTCCGAAGCACCCTCTACTAAGGACATCTTGCGAGTGAGTTGCACGCGCGCAACGCCCGCCTATACCCGCACTGCCGCGCTCGAGCGTGGAGACGCGCCTTAAGAGCACGGCGTCCGTAGAGGGGACTATTGTTTGTTAATTCGGTAATAGCTTAAATAAACTGCTATTAGTTTTACGAGTTTGCTACGGGAACTATTTTGGAAGTGGTCGTAAAATGTCTTCGCTAATTTACCTGGGTCTAGATTCTAGAACATAGAATAGACGAGCGGCAGATCGCAAGCTTTATAGACGCAAAACCGGAAAACTGGGTATTGTGGACGTCTTTTCACCAAAAATTCCTCATTGTCTGATGACCAAAGTCAATACATGTAGTGACTTGTTCAACGATCATCAGAATGACGGTAGCTAGGTTGTAGGACGATCATCGGTCCGTTCCGTTCATCAGATCAGTTGCCAGACTCTGTCAGGACCAGATTCTAAACCTATTCACAACCTGATTTAGTACAGGTCAAACATACATACACACATTTCACTCTGATGATTAGATTATTTAGTTTGACTTAGGTCAGGATCTACGCAATGTCAATGATGCCATTATGTAGAGCTTTTTGTATCGTCAAATTATGGCCTTATACTCCATTTTTACGGCGAAGATTATTTCTGCTATTTTTAACCAAGTTCTAAAATCAAAAACAAAGGAGGGGGTTATATTGTGCATTAACTCTTGACAAATTCCGATGATTCTTTGTTTTTGGAAAGTTTTTGGCATCTACATCATTCAAAGTTTTAATTTTGGAGATCTTTGGAGTTAAGTAGAGGACAGAACTCCTCAGTATTCGTAAAATAATTGTTGATTCTTACCAATTTTGAGAGTGCAGATTTTGATGAAAGGTTTTAGCTCGGTTTTAGTGTAGTTATATGGTTTGCAGTCATTTTAAACTATATTTTTTTTAACAAGACATTGAAGGCGACTCCATGTATTTTTCGCAATTTTTATTACAGGATCTCCAGTCATGTGGTGTTCGTAGGCATAGATAACGATTACCGAGGATGTCAAGTCGAGGGTCGAGAAGAAATCTATTATGATGCCTAAGATCCTTGTCTCGTAAGGTTTATACCTACTTTATTAGGATAAGACACAGGTTTTTTACCGCTCTACAAGTTAGTACTTATACTTGACTGCGATCTCACCTTTTACGCAGCATCGCGCGGGCACGGTAAATCGCTGGGTTGTGTAGTGTGCGTCTTTGATGGCAGATTATACCTACCTAACAAAGCCTAGATCTGGATCCAAATTGTATGTTGGTAAGCTAGAACATTTCGAGTTACTTTTATCTAACGAAAATTGTTACAGCTATGGACCGCTTGTGGCGACTTCCGGTGGCTACATAAGGTAAATGTACCATATTACGGTATGTTAAGGCATTTTCAACTTTGAGGATGATTTTAAGAAAAAGTACAAATGTGTTAGAACTGAAAACTGTTTTATTTTGTAGACGAGTATTATCAGATTAATGTGGAATATTATTTTGCACCATAACCTTTAAATTATATAAATAATCGTTATTTTACGGAACCTCGCGTTTGTCTCTAATTCCGTGCTAAAATTTGCCTCATGACATAATTCCGGTAGTCTTTGTCCATAATTCCGTGATATTTTTATTTTATTTTTATAACGCATTACAAGTGATTTGACTGTAATCTCACCTGATGGTAAGTGTGGTTATTTTTTTTTATTTTAATTTAACTATTTATTTCTAAAGTGCGTACATATACATTTAAATATTCTGTGAATATTTTAAGCGTCTATCTGTTGCCTTTATAAAATATCGAGCAAAACAAACAAAAAAAATCATGTTTGTTGTATGGGAACCCCCGTTAAATATTTTATCTTATTTTCATTTAGCTACTTCATTTAACTATTTTATTTATTTTCATTTAGAAAATATTTATTTTATAATTTTGTTTTGCATTTGTTGTTATAGCGGCAACAGAAATACATCGTCTGTGAAATATTCAAGTGTCTAACAATCATGGTACAGCCTGGTGACAGACAGACAGACGGGCGGATGTTCAGACGGATGGACGGACGGACGGACAGACGGAAGGATGGACGGACAGACGGACGGACGGACAGCGAGGTCGTATAGGGTACCGTTTTTACCCTTTGGGTACGGAACCCTTAAAAAATATTGCATGGCTGCCTCCCTAACTTAGTTTTATTAATTCTTAGTCAAAGATAAGTTAAAAAAACGTTTCATTTTCTCTCCGAATGCTCTATTTTGGGTATACCAGAATAAGGGACACGAGTAGAAAATACTTGTACCTTATTACGGTACTCAAAAAAATGGTTTCTATTTCATATTTTTAATAAAAAAATTAAGTAAACTGCAAGCTAATATAGTTTTTATATAATATAAATATATATAATGTATAATACATAATTCAATAAAATAATATTCATGGAATTATGTTGACGTACTTAGTCTATTAATTCGAAAGTATGGCGTAAAGTGTAATCATTTCAGACTCGATTATAGAAGTAAACATATACAAACTCACATACCGCAATTAGATCACAGTAATGTGCAGTTATTACTAAACTTATTCACATTAAATATATGTATGACTTTAACCAAAGAGAGAAAAAAAAGAAGGAAACATTTCGAAGGGATTTTTCTTTATTGCGTGTTACGCACGCAATTAGGTTCACCGACTCAGAATTGTGAACATAATTACGGTAGTGAGAAAAGTGACAAATTCTTTAAAAATATACTTTATAACACTTTGAATTTACTATAAAACATACTATTGATAACTGCCAATCGATAATTTCATAAGTTTCGATAACTCTAACTTACAAGTATCACATCACGTCCTTATGAAAATTCCACTGTTGCCTTACGCTCACCAACAACAGCATGTATGGGCACCGTAGTGCAATAGCGACTGACACGTTCAGAAGCTCGGTATGGGTTTTAGAACTATTGTTTATCTTAGAAAATTAGGTTTTTTTGGTCGTACACAAACTATAGTTTATATAGCATTTTATAAAATTACGATTTTACTGATAGTTTTCTTATTTTTCGACTAAAACCAAAATGTCACGGCATAATGTACTATACCGGCATAGTGTACACTTACCTTAGATCCATTTAATTTATTGCGCCTAGTGAGATTTGGTGTTTTACCTGAAGTACTAGTAGGTATTCTGTCATGTTAAGTAGGCATGCAGGTTTATGTTAAAACAATTATAATTTTATTATAATTCGAATATTCGTTACATCACTAAGTTTATCATCGAAAGTTCATGCAAATGTTGGGCTACTACATCTCCTTTCAGACAGTTTCCGCTTGTACACCGCAACAGGATCGGACTGCAGTGACTCCCTCGCTTGGATCTCTTCCTCCTTCAAAGGTCTCCCGCGCAGCTCATCCTCAATCTGCTGCAGAGTCTTGCCCCTCGTCTCCGGCAGCCACATCATCATCACAATCAAACTGGCTACCATTATCCCAGAGTACAACGCATATGTTCCATATAGACCGGTTCTGTCCACTAAATCTGGGAACGTTTTTAAAGCGATGAACATAATTCCTCCTCCTACACCCATACTAATTGTCCCGCCAACACTTCTGTACTCTAAGGGAAAAATTTCCCCGCCAATAACCTGCGGCATGGGAACCATGCCCATGCCGACCGCTAGAAACTGCAGATTTATCAACAGAGCCGGTAGCCATATATCCTCGTAGTTCCACCCGCTTTGCCTGAAATAAACGTAGCAAGCTATGGCTAAATGGCTAGCGACGGACAAAACACCCGTAGCCAGCACCATAGTCCTTCTCTTCGTTCTGTTTATTACGTAAACTGCCAAACCATTCGACGTAAGTCTGAGGACATCCAAAAATACCATCCAGAAATACGCGTTAGCATTTGGACCCATCACTATTAACAGTATCATCGTCGCGTATGGAGCGAAAGTCGAAGCTCCAGACAGATGCATCAACACATTACTGATGATCATAATCACGATTGGTTTGTAAAACTCCCTTTCCCGTACGATCGAAGTTAGATTCCTGAACCAATTTCGGTGACTAGCCTTTATTGCGGCTTTTTCGTACGCCAATCTAGCTTCTATCATGTCTGACAATTCGTCTTCTTCCTCACGACCTCTGAGCCATCGAAAAACTTCCCTGCACTCGTCATATCTGCCTTTAGTGAGTAACCAACTAGGAGATTCAGGAGTGTAAATAACCATAATGAGACTTATGAAGGGCAGGAATAGGCAGATCAATGCTGTCCTCTGCCAGCTCAGTAAAGACCCCAGAAGATGGACGAGGAACACGCCAAATGCTTGCGATAGTGACACGGTGGTGAGGAACGCCCCGCGGTTCTTGGGACTGGTGTACTCTCCGATAAGGACTGATCGCAACGTGGTGAGAAGTCCTCCTGCGACGCCGTGCCAGAATCTACCGATCATCAGAGCCTGGAATAAAGTTTACTTAGTCAAGACAAAGTATTTATGATAGTGCTTCGCTAATAAACAAAACAAGTCTTCCATTCGTTCACACCATCAACTCTTTTCACTAATTAACTGACAACCAAATCCAAGGTAGGATTATCTGAACCCCGATTTCCACTAAAGGTCAAAAATGTAAGGTAGGAATCCTACCTCAAAACTGGTGGCCATTATGGTAATATACCATCCGAGTAGCGAGATGAACGTCAGAGCATAGTGAGTCATCTTGCGGCCCGAGCGGTCCATGATGGGCGGCGTCACGAAATTGCCAGTCAGTACGCTTAGGGGAAGGATGGCCGCTAGAACAAAATATATTCTTACTAAGTACCTACGAGTAACTGTCGCTTTCCACTCCGTTTGCGTGAATTTCGGCTACTTACAAATCCCCTGTGAACCATGGGTTCAAAGATGAAAATAGCGTAAGTTAATCCTAGGTAGGTATACTTAATTACTAAGTATTCCTTCAACAGAATTTGTTCAGTAGTTTTGGTTTGTGAATACGAACATAGACCGTACAAACTTTCGGCTTTCGAATATATAAGTGAGTGAAGTATGGTCTCGTATTTGGGTATCCAATTAACTACTTAGTATGGTCCCAGTTTCACTTCTGCTTTAACTCCTAAACTTTTTCAGTTATGGAGTCGGGACTGCGTAATGGAGCGTAGTGTAGGACCAGGGTCGTCTTATGCTCTTAGGACGGTAGTAGGTCGTCAGTCAAAAGGACAGGAGCCCACTGAACTGACTTAAAAAGGTAGCGGATTAGAAAGTCTGGCGATCCCGGAAAGGCCTATATCCAAAGGCCCAGCTGACAGCTGTATATCCTTACCGTAGAGAATGATACCTAACCGTAGCTATATTCTTTACCAATCCATGACTCCTCGCTTTTGGTAAGGTGCAGCGGAGAAGACGGGTCACTTAGCTGGGGCAGCAGGATGGCCGGGAAGCCGATCGCGCACCCGAAACCGATGATATTCATACCAACCGCGCCGGTTACGAAGCACTGCAATTTTTATTTTTTATACCAACCAAAAAATAAAAAGCTATGTTAGCCCATTAATGGGTCTAGACCTCTGCTCTTATCAGCGCGTCCAGGGGTCCTAGGTAATCTCTTCTGACTTTCTGGACTTTGGTAAGTACATACATAATTTGAAATTTGGTTTTTAGCAAACAGAAGACTACTTACAAAAGGTATACCTACTTAAGACATGATGACATGTATGTATCCGAGATTTGGTCTTTTACTATGGGCCTCATAAGAAGGCTCAGAGTCACTCGAGATGGAGAGAGCTATGGAGAGAGCGATGGAGAGAGCTATGCTCGGAGTTTCTCTACGTGATCAAATCAGAAATGAGGAGATCCGTATAGACGAACCAGAGTCACCGACATAGCTCAACGTATCGCGAAGCTGAAGTGGCAATGGGCAATATATGGCACATAGCTCGTAGAACCGACAGACGTAGGGGACCCAAAGTGCTGGAATGGTGACCCCGCACGGGAAAGCGCAGTGTTGGCAGACCTCCGAATAGATGGACTGACGACATTGAGCAGTGGACGTCCGTCGGCTGAAGCGATTCTTATGGCTCTCATAACAGCGCAAACAAAAAAGCATCACAGATACGTAACAACGTGCTCTTCAAAAAAAAAATCGCAATTCACTATTCATAAGTATTTATTCCCGAACCACCACAAAACGTGCCAGTGGGTCGTAATCTAATAATCCGAGGATTTTTGCTTGGTTTAGGTATTTGTGTATGGAACCCTAAAAATAAAGATTTACCTACCTGTCGCATGAACGGAGAGATCCCATTCATGATTCTCAAAACAAGAAACAACGGTCCACCAAAATCACTGTAACGTTACATCGTTAAAGTTTAGCTGCTGAAAATTCCGAAAATACTAAAACAACGTAGTTATTGTGATGGATGGATTTATCAAAATTGATTGGCAATCTGTTCTGATATTATATCGCCGTTATCAAAAAAGAGGCAAGCATATCATTTACGGTTGTCAGTAGATAATACGTCTCAGCCGATGGATGTACACAGCTGGACACATTGGGGCCACCTAAAATGATGGTCAAATACTACGATTTTGTGTATCGCTTGAAGCCAGTGTCTTCCTTCCCCTCTTTATGGACGTCATCCGACCACTTGGTGTGGGGTTTGACAATACTGCGTTTTCCGTCCCCTTAATACGTACCTAGCGACAGCCGTATCACCGCGCTTTTTTCTATCAAACGTCACCTTTTGTAATGTTAAGTGATCGCAAGAACTACGCCTGTCGCAAACCTGTCGCGAGATACGTAATATTTAAGAGGGCGGGTGGATGTCATACATTCTAGCCCCTTAAGTCCCTTACATCCATCTATCCAAGTTATATTCTCCGTCCATTGCCACACACGTTGAGTTAATCGTATATCGGCAGGTTAGGAAAGAAAAATAAAAAAACTAGCGTGTCATATTTTCTATAATTGTCTATATTATTTGGTACACAATATATGGTCGCGATGTCCAACGGTACGCGGTGATTTGGGCGTCACAATCAACAGTTTTACACTATCTTAACGTAATAATCTATAGTAATATCTCTCGCCTGGGCTCACCGGTACACTTGCACAGCCGACCGTTTACCGTTCCGTGCGACATTCTAAACTTCACCACTCCAATTTACGAGCATATCGCGCATATGTATTTTCTGAAAATTGACACTGATTAATATATAAATCCGTCTTATGACCTCCATATTACGTATATCGCGATCCGTCTGCGATGGGAATAAATCTCGCGCTCGTAGCTGTCAAACGTCATTTTTGTGCGATTTAATTTTGGGGTTATGGTTTGCAGCTAAGCTTAAGGCCATTTCAGTATTTGACATTGTTTAAACTTATTCATGACATTCTATTATACTCTGTAATTAGCCGTATTAACGATTTATGAGCAATCATGAATATTTTAATTCTAAATGTATTTATTAACATAAGGGGACAATAATTATTATTTGTAATTGCCATGTCCTGACAGGGCGTCTTGTGCACGCTTGTGATATGTAATTGTAAGCATGTGCATAAAGCAATTGTAATAAATAAATAAAGAAATAAATAAAGCTATGCCGACTAGGCACAATATCTACACCTCGCCAGTGTCAGAGTTGATACGAAAAAAAAAATACATTTTAAGCTGATGGACGGTGATAACTGTGAATAAGGATGAATTAAAAAATTTAAGAGTATCTACAAATATCCTGATTTCTTCAGAGTTAGTTTCTAACCTAAAAACACTTTCATTAAATTTTCTAATAAAAAGTGACGTTTGACAGCAACAGTCGCTAGATTAAAGGCTGTCGCAAACCTGTCGCGAGATGCGTAATAATTAATAAAAAAAAAAGCCACTTGTTCAGTGACAAATGATTGTTTTAATCTACGATAGAATTCCAACACGATCACTTTTTTATCGTTAGTCATTAATCGTTAGTCATTAATCACAATCACATTTTAAAGTACGGATTAGTACCAAGGCTATATCTGAGAACATTATATACCTATGTGTAGATCGCTTAGGCGTTAGAGTAACTGGTAACTAGCCGCGGCCGAAGCCTTCGAGAGTGGTCAAGTTTTGAGTGTCTGAAGGAACAAGGCTTCTTAGCTAACTGTACAGACATTCATAACGTTGTTGGTTCTAACATCAGATCGGGAGGACATTAAGACAACGGTGTAGGGAGGATTTTACACTGTTAACAGACGAGCCGATTTATTCCTTACATTATATAAGAGACAATCAAATCGGTTAGTCTGATAATAGTGTGTAGCTACAGTAGGTAACGTACTAAAATTATAAAGTGCGATTACATTCAAATATAGTCTTACAAATAAATAAATAAAATATTGTACATAAAACATGTTTGTTGATTTGTTTAACTCTGTGGTAATTGTATGTTGAGTGTAGACTTTAAGGTAGGTAATTTTTAATTAAAAAAATAGTGTATTGGAGTAAAACTAACGACGCTTCATGGAAGAATTTAGTAACAATATTTCATAATTCATTTAATTATTTAACATATTTTAATGTATTCATTAGGATATTCATTGTCAGAGAATTAAAAACTATATCTTCTTTGTTCATTGTTTAAAGACTTTTTAAATACATCTGCCTAAGTTGTACAACGAGAAAAAAGTTTATTGAACAAAAATTTGAATTACAAATTACCAAAATATCTGTGTGTGCACCATAGATAATGTGATAAAATGCGATTTACTTCAATAATTATACTATCCACGTAATAGAACTTGTGTATTATGGTGCCGGGATTAACTTGATTGAAATCTACCTTACGAATAGGTCATCCTCCAAAATAAAACAAATTATACAAATAATGTCAATTCAGAAAAAGAACACGACAAGCTCGCACAAATTTACCATTATCAATTATTTAATCCATAGATTTTTGGGGAAAATAAAAAAATCTCACTAATAATTCAGGCGATTAAAAACTTGTGTACAATTTTAAAGAAAAAAAATATAAGCTAGATTTAAATTTATTATTTAAACGTCCTAAGTTACAGATACAACAAAGTTTATACACTTAAAAAAAATTCAAAAGCACTCCGGTACCATTTGCATTCTTTACATTGAAAGCTCATAATTTTTTTTTTTATTACAAACAGGAATTCGAATGTAACTTTTAAATAAATTGCTCCCTAAAGTGAGTGATAAAAATCAAATTATACAGCATTCAGTGTACCCAAGGTATACACCCAAAATAATAACATGCAATATTTTTCGATTTTCACTGACTCCAATAAATAAATTAATCTTGTAAAGTTATATTCGAAGTTCCAAAAAAAACATCTCACCAATACAAACATACAAATTCACACGCTACTTACATTTAACAGTGATTGTATTTCTCAAAAATCTTAAATTCATTTAGAAAAATTTCCTCTATCACTCCGTTCTTTAAAAAAATATTTACAAAATTTTGATCACCGCTCTATCTCCGTATCAACATTCTAAACTTTTTTTACTGAGCAAAAGTTTTTGGGTTTTCCTAAGTTTTGTAGGTTAGTAATGTAATGGTACCTTTTCACATTAAATATGTTCATAAACCTCTAAACTAAATAGTCAAGTCCAAAAATAGGGATTCTTTTGACGACATTCCTTATGGAAGAGGCAAACCACAAATTATTCACTTCTCAATTCAGTTCATAGGTTTGTGTACAACAAAATAAATACCATTATAATATTGTCACATATATGTATATGACTTATGAAACCGACAATAGTTTTTTTAAAGGCTTGCGATGGACTTACTAATGAAAATTTGATATAGGGACCTAAATGGTGACACGCTAGCCTTTAACGTGAATGCAACGGTTTCTCCGAGGAAGGATTGCCGCTAGATGGCGCTATTTAAGATAGTTACAGTTTTTAATCATTTACTCCAATCGTAATGAACTATTTTTAATAATATGTGTTTTGCGGAAGTACAACGTTGCCTTTTATTTTATCACATCATTATTTTAAACTAAAACGTAACCATTTCGTTATCTAGTTCAAATATAAAAATCTGTCATCTCTATCAGCGTAGGGACACGACGAGCACCCACACATAGACGCTATGGTTTCAATCCAGGATCTGTGGTTCTTACGTTTTCTACCAATTGTTAGCGTAAAAAAGGACATAGATGGCGTATATCAATACTCAGAGATATCATTTATAGTCCACAATATCGGATTTTCGGAGAGAGATCAATCAACTCCGAGCTGGTACTAAAATTTTCTTGATAAAAAACAAAAAAAAAACTAGTTATTGCCCGACCCAGGGATCGAACCAAGGAGCTCATAGAGTAGGTATATCATTACAGTACTACTGTAACTCTATGCATCTACTACCTTGTTACTAAGTATCTAACAAGTAATTACCTACCTATAGACATTTCACTCCATGAAGACGCGCCCCATTTTGTGAAAATAGCTAATGTTTCATTCGATTCGTATGAAGTTTGTCGGAGTGGGGCGCGTCGTCGTGGATTGAAATGTTTATACCTATCTACTTATACTATAATATTGATATCTATTATTTTGGCGACCGAATCGCGTAGCGGTAGCGAACCTGCCGTTGCGACGTCGGTCGGTCGTGGGCTCGATTCCCACTATTGGTAAAGGTTTGTGTGATAAGCAGGAATATTTTCCAGTGTCTGGGTGTTTTTCAGTATAGGTATTATATGTATAATATTATATTCTCTAATATTTAAAATTCTCTCGCCAATTTTGTTACCAAACTCCTCCGAAACGGCTCGACCGATTGTTATGAAGTTTTCAGTGTATGATCGGTAGGTCTGAGAGCAGGATGTTATGTTTTTTTATATTCCTAATGGCAATTCAACGTTTGCCGGGTCAGCTAGTTTATGTATATGTATATATAGTATATATAGTATATGTATATCTAGTAGTATGCTATGTATATGTATATATAGTAGTATATATGTATATATAGTATATATACTTATATATACATATATATATATTTATCCCGCAAGCAATCTGACACCCACTGAAGAAAAAAAAACCTGTCAAGTGCGAGTCGGACTCGCGCACTGAGGGTTCCGTACTTCAACCGGAGGAATAAAACCATAAAAACCACTTTTCTTATCGAACCGCAAAACTAACTTTGTTTTTAGAGGTTTTATTGTAAATATCAAAAAACTACTTATTAGATCTCGTTCAAACCAATTTTCGGTGGAAGTTTGCATGGTAATGTACATCATATATTTTTTTTAGTTTTATCATACTCTTATTTTAGAAGTTACAGGGGGGGGGACACACATTTTACCACTTTGGAAGTGTCTCTCGCGCAAGCTATTCATTTTAGAAAAAAATGATATAAGAAACCTTAGTATCATTTTTGAAGACCTATCCATAGATACCCCACACATATGGGTTTGATGAAAAAAATTTTTTTGAGTTTCAGTTCTAAGTATGGGGCACCCCCAAAATTTATTACTTTTTTAAAAATTTGTGCGAAAACCTTAATGCGGTTCACAGAATACATCTACTTACCAAGTTTCAACAGTATAGCTCTTATAGTTTCGGAAAAAAGTGGCTGTGACATACGGACGGACAGACGGACAGACAGACATGACGAATTTATAAGGGTTCCGTTTTTTGCCATTCGGCTACGGAACCCTAAAAATCAACGCAAAAATGGTTGCATTTACCCACAACACGGATTTCTATTAGAAATAGGTTTATACAAGCAAAAACTTCGGGTTATTATAAACCTTAAAGTGAAGCAGGTAAGGCTTAATTTTGATTGCTAAACACATAACAGTTACGACGTTTATCATCGGACTCGGGATAGGCAATAAATTTTAACCGTCACTCGAAAGTCGAAAATCTGTATTACAATATGTACAAAAAATATTTTGTCTAATACACAACATTACCCGTACGCAATAGAGTTGAAAATAGCAAACGCGCGTGTGCGCGTATAACGTGGTGCGGTAGTTCAATTTTAGCACATAATATTACCATATAATTAGGTACTCTTTAGGTAGATACTTGATATGTACCTCACATATTTTGCTACTTTCTTTACTCGGCTCATAATCTAAATATATAAAAGAAGATACTGACTGACTCATTCACTCATTCACTGACATATCAACGCACAGCCCAAACCGCTGGGTCTAGAGACTTCAAATTTGGCACACAGGTTCCTTATGAGGTCTAGGGGTGCACTAAGAAAGGATTTTTCAAAATTCCCCCCTAAGGGGTGAAACGGGGCTCCAAAGTTCGTATTTTACCAAGCTTCAATACTCCTTCACGCCAAAACTACTGAACCGATTTGGCTCAAATTTGGAATTGAGATAAATTGCATCTCGGATTAACACATAAGCTACTTTTCATCCCGGGAAAATCCATGGTTCCCGTGGGATTAGTTATAAACTGAAATTCACGCGGAAAAAAATCTTCACGCTGCAAGTACAAGACCGAATTGGCTGAAATTTGGAATGGAGATAGACGATATCCTGGGTTAATATAAAGGCTACTTTTTATCCCGGAAAAATCCATGGTTTTCGCGGGAAAACTGAAAAATTGAAAAATTCACGCGCGAAAAATACTACTTGACGCTGCACTTACTGAACTGATATGACTGAAATTCGGAAAGGAGATAGATTTTATCCTGGATTAATACATAGGCTACTTTTCATCCCGGAAAATTTCATGGTTTCCATAATAATAGTGATAGATAATATGCCTTCATGCCGTAATATTACTGAACTGATTTGGAATAGAGATAGATTATATTCTGGATTAAAATCAATGGTTATTTCTTCCGCGTGAATATTTGTTTTTCACTATTCCAGCGGGAAAAATACTCATTCACGCTGCAACTATTGAAATTTTTGACTGAAAGTTAAAATGGAGATAGATTTCGCTATAAATTAACACAAAGGTTACTTTTTATTCCGGAAAATCGATGGTTCCCGTGAGAATAGGGAAAACTAAAATTTACGCGGGCGAAGCCGCGGGTATCTGCTAGTAGGTATATAATATTGCTACCTCGGGGTAGAAAGGTCGTAAAAACCAAAACCCTACTTTTCAGGACGAGCAAAAGAGAAAATTTTTAAAACTTTTTGGCAAATAACTTTTTTGTTTTTATAGGTATATTGACCCTATTAAGCGATATTTTATTAATTCTATATGTTTTTTGCAATGGATAACCTTATTTTATTCTCAATCTCTTAGTTTAGAAGTTAGCTTGGATTTACGACCAATAATTTTTTGAAACTTGGTTCATACACAATTTTCATAATTATTTCAGTTGTGACATTGTAATGAGTTGTAACTAGATATAAGTCGTTGTTATTGTGCTTAAAAACCATTAACATAAAATAGAGAGAGTCGTAAAATCAATAGGTACCTTCTGGACGTTGAGAGTCGTAACTATGATAACTTTATAGTAATTTACATAACTTAATATAAACTTGGGTGATAAAATCCATTTAACCTAAGTACCTACAGGTACCTACATATGAACTTATTACAATTTTTAACCAGTTAATAAATCAAAATTACTATTTAAGTATTTTTTTTACATTATCAATTTACTTAAAGCAAAGTACAAAGTGATTTAAGGCTTTCCTCGTGGTTTGAAGACATAATTTAACGATTTTTACGAGTACATACCACGATTATTTGTAAATAATATTTTGCCAGTATTTCGTTCTAATTGCATAGACCGTATCGGTCTACCCTCCTCCTAGATCTTTTTGACTTCATTTCGCGAGTTGTCACGCAAACACACACTAACAACGTCATTTTTCACCCCTGCTTTATTGCGACTTTGCTTCGGTTTGTACAGTTCTACAATCGTATTCCACGTATTGGCTAATTTAAACCCGTCTTCACGATTAAAATTCCAGTGTTTTTGAATTTCAATCGCTTCACGAACCAGCCTAGGTATAAAGTGACGGTCTGTGGATAAAACCATGGGGCTCAATCCAGTGTAGTACCTGGTTGCAGAAGATTCTCCGCGATCGATGACTTCTGAGGTTCATTATTCCTAACCGTTTTTATATTTGCACACGGGTAGCTATGGATCTCTTCGTTTGCCCAAAGTAAAAAAAAGTACAAAATACTTAAGAAGACGTAAAACACAACGTTAATCAGTAATTATTATCATTAACGCTGATCAGAGCATCATCTTCTTATGTTGGAAATTAACAAAAATATAAAACTTTGACAGCACTTTATTTCTATATTAATTTTCACCTTGGTCATCTTCATCGTCTTCGTTTATTAGGGTAAATTCAAAAATTCATCTTGATATGGTTTAAGTATGATTTATTCATCACATAAACGTATCAAATCATTGTATTTTGCAGTTGAAATAGGCAGTTGAAATGATGGTCATTCAACTTTAGTAATAATTTACCAAATGCTCGCTATTTCCATTTTTGTGAATTTATCAGTTATCGTGAATTCGTACTCATCCTTTTCCCTTTTTCCTTTTTATAGATTCTTCATAAAGATTGATTGTTTCTTCTAGTACCTCTTCACATACAGAATACTTAATTTCTACTTGTTTTTAAAAACTTTACAATCCTGATATGTTGGATTTTTCTGAAATGAAAGTGTGTTTTCGGACGGTACATCGCTGGGGACGAAAATCCCGAGACGAAGAAAATTCGGGATATCCTTCCTCGTAAATTGTTTCTTGTTGTCAAATACAAAACTCTACGTCGATGGGAGTTTGTCTGTCTTGTTTGTTGGAGAGTCGATGGGATGTTTCTAGTAACAATTCATCAGCTGATAACAATATGTTATCAGCTGATGAATTGTTACTAGAAACTAAATAAGTATGTTAGTTTTCTGTTTCATTTCATTCATATTCTCATTGTACGCAAAAGAAATATATCTTTCCTTGGCTTAGGAAAACTGATATTCTATTCATTGTTGAATAATATCATGTAAAAACCGATTCTCGAACACGTTACATCTGATCATCATTACCATTACTCTTACACTGTTTCTGGTTCTTAAGTTTCTTAAATTCTACACAAATTATAACGTTTTTGAGTTCCCGAGGAAGTGCGCAGGTAGCTTTTCAATCAACATCTTTACGTATTCTTTATCATCGGAAGAATATTTGGCAGGGACATTGCCTATCCTTGAGTCATTTTTGGCCTTGCATTCTTTAAAATGCGACTAACTGTACAGTAAAAATTTCTGAGTATAATTTACAAGGCAGTATTTATCCAGTAGAAATTGTAAATAGATTGTTATTAAATTTTGTAAGACCCCTTTGTTCGGCTCACAAGGATTTTGTCCCATAGTTCTTTATAGTTCTGAGTCTTCTTCTCTGTTTTTGTACCTTTCACCTTTATCTTCAAGTTGTTTCCGTAACATTTTTGTATTAATTGTTTTTTCTTACGATTATATTACGTTGTTAATGTTGGTCAACGTTGGTTGCCTTTTTATTATGTTGGTTAATGTAAAATAACCTTTACTAATAGGAGTCAGTGTGCTGGGAAAGAGATTGGAAGGATTCTAGTGACGGTCCCCGTAGATTCCAACTAAATTATTTGAATTTATTCATCTGAATATTATAAAAAAGGAAGAAAGTGATTTGGAAGTAGAAGCCTTGAGAAATAGTAAACTACGTCGTATAAACCCTTAATATCATCAAAACAAAAAATCGATTGAAAGCAAAAGGGTGTATAAACCATGTATAGATATTTCAATCTACAATGACGCGCCCCACTCTGTCAAACTCCATGCGAATCGAATAAAACATAAGCGATTTTGAATGAATGGGGCGCGTCTTCTTAACATCTATTGTCACCGGCGTCAATTCACTATCTGTTCTCATTGAACCACACCACTTAACCTCTTGAGAAAACGAAAATTAAAACTAAATTGTTTAACTATTATCTGCATTACTCTAATCTATGACGTTGATAAAAAATGGAATGGGAGGCCCGTTATTATTGTAAAAAAAAGTATATTATTTTATAATAACGTCAAAAATTAGTATGACGAGTCGCCGACGATGTACCTACATCTTCTTAAAATGTATTTTTTCGAACGTAATTTCGTTTCAAGTTAATTGATTAGGGATGCAAAAGCCAATTTGCACTTCACGAATGTATTCCGAATGGGTGTAGATACTTAACGTCAGTTGATCAACTTGAGTTCAGGGTGTAAAAACTAAATTGTACTTATCATTGGTTTTTACAACCAAGCGCATTTTGTTACTTAGGTATTACACCATACTTGGCTCAAATCTACTGTCTTTTACACCCTGAACTTCTAAATTAATATGGTATTACTCCAAATAGTTATAGCAATAATAGTTTTTTTGGTTCTTACATCATAAATTCCACAAAAACTGTGTTCAAACTTTGAAGTCATCTGGGTCGTATAACCCGTTATTTTGCGAATTTGAAAGCGTCACAAAGACCAATCGATAGAGCGGGAAATTTTGAATAAAACTGCATTCATAACTCATTTTCGGTAAAATGGTTTATACGACCTTTCTACCCCGAGGTGTCAATATTATATAATGATATAATGCTCGGCTCCATCTTTTTATATGCTCGCCAAACTCCTTCCCGACTGTTTTATTAGCACAAAATGAAAAATGATTAGGTATAAAAATATCAGTAAAAAGAAAGACCTGTGGCACTCGGAGACTGCCGCGGTAAATATAAGTGTTGCCCAAATGCAAGAACAAGACGAGACTCAGCCAGTCTTGGTCTTGGTCTTGCGCCAGTACATGTGGTCTTGGTCTTGCACTCCGAGTCTTGGTCTTGATCTTGGTTTTGCAGCAAGAGTCTCGCAAGTCTCGCAATTATCTATTAGCCTATTGCTGGTCCCGAACTCCTACACTCTCCAAAACGACACTCATAGCCACAACGACCTCCTATAGTAATGTTATTATCTCGCTGCAGACTCGGTCATAAATCATTCGAGTGTTTCGCTTTTGCTGTTCTGCAGTAATGCACAACTCAACAAAGAACAACAAAAGCGAAACACTCGAATGATTTATGACCGAGTCTGCAGCGAGATAATAACACTACTATAGCGCAGTGACGCGCGCCCGGATTGAATGGGAGGTCGCGGGTTCGATTCCCGCCACGGGCCACTTTGGAATTTTCAATTTTATAATTTCTTATTTGGCTCAGGTCTGGTCTGGTGGGAGGCTTCGGCCGTGGCTAGTCACCACCCTACCAGCAAAGACGCACCGCCAAGCGATTTACCGTTCCGGTGTGTGCTGTGTAGAAACCGCTAGGGGTTGCTTACCTCTTCCAAGGTAGTACGATAACATCTGCGGCTGCATCGTCACTTACCATTAGATGAGATCACAGTCACGTACTTACTTGTAGTGTGTAAAAAAAACGGAGGTCGGCCCGCGAAATTCAAATTTTATTTTGTATTTCGCAAATATTTAACTAGTAGGTACAATGAATTAGGCTCATGGCATCCATTTTGCGAAAAAAACAATATCATCTTCACAGGTTTATATAAAAAAGTTTGCCGAGTTTGACGTGAGTTCGCAATTCACAAATTGGTTGATATTCGAACTACATTTCTAAACTGGACATTTTCAAGTACTTAAACATCTTTTTCTTCTAATATTATATAAAATTTTCTCGCTTTTCTTTGTTACCAAACTCCTCCGAAACGGCTGGACCGATTGTTATAAGTGAGAAAAAAAAATTGGTTGTCTGTAAAGTCGGTTTACTGACGATAGTTGAACGTGACAACTCTCGCTTGCACTTCAAGCCTTACATGGAACGCCTCAGAGCGAGGTAACGCGAGCGAGGTAACGCCGGTAACGCCGGATGAGTCACGTTTTTTTGTGCGTGCAGCCGGCTCTATCGATTTATAAGACGTTGCCACGTCAAGAATTATATGGCAAAACAACGTTTGCCGGGTCATCTAGTTTTACATAAAATATTAAACTGTGAAGATTTTAGTAGGTACCTACTCTTATTTTCGCGAAGTGAATTCCATAAGCCTACTTCGTTGGATTAGTTAAATAATTGCGAAAAATAGAATTTTTATGAACTCAACAAATTCGAGTAGGTACCTACCTACCATGTAATTCGGATGTAAACAGCCGCGCCATCGAAGTATTTTTATCATGTATCTATACAACGCCATCTATCATGATGGCGTTGTCCAACTTCAAAAATAATATGTCAGACACGTAGTTGTTTTAGGTAGTTATAATAGATGTCGCTAGTAACACAAGGTAAAAGTATGTACGTAGATACGCACACATGTGTAAATTTGGCGTTTTTTAAATGCCGTATTATTCTTTAACTAAAGTAAATATTCGCCTGATATTTAAACTGCGGGTATAAAAAGTCCTAAGTAAATCGTAAATATCAATAAATTTAACAACAAATGCATATTTTTCAAGATTAATTCAAGTGAAAAATGTATGAGAGCATCTCCTAGCTTGTGGCCCTTAAGGTGCCTTACATAAAATATATCCGGCACCCGTATTAAGTGTTTGCGACAGCTTTGCGATAGGCGTAAAGCTTGCGAGCGTTATTGTCACATATCACTTTGTCTAGGAAAACATATTACAAAATGACGTTTGACAGCAACAATCGCGCGATTTTCACCCATTGCATATTACGTAAATGACGTTTGACAGATCGCGCGATTTACGTCTGTCGCTAACCTGTCATGATATACGTAAGGGAGCCGGTTTTATTCGTAAAAGTCAAGACACGCAGACCTTAAAAATATTTTTTGTGTGATTTCGTCAAACGTATTTCCAAGTTGGTTAAATTCTACCAGGGACATAGTACCAGGGACCAGTGTTTCCACATGCAAATCGAAAATTACCGTGATGGGAGATTAAAAATACGGTTTTCTAGATTTAAATTACGCTGGATTAACTGAAAGTGTACCATGTCATTTAAAAAAAATAATCATGCAAATTATATCAGCCCTAAGGGGGTTTTTTATATGCAAAATAAGACAACATAAAATTTTACTTGACGCGGCTGCCGCTTTGTGGGTCTGTACTAAACTTGGCTTAGAGTTTAGACCAACTTACTATCCTTGCTTATGATCAGGAACATGACACGGTAATGCCATGTTCTTCTCGCATACGATTTCGCATCTTCACAATGCGAAATCGTAGTCTCTCTACTCTCCCGGTTCAGTTGTGGGCAGTGTTCCTGCGTATTGTACCATACAGAATCTCTTCAAGAGGCGGAGAAATCGTAGTCTCTCTACTCTCCCGGTTCAGTTGTGGGCAGTGTTCCTGCGTATTGTACCATACAGAATCTCTTCAAGAGGCGGATTATAGCAAAACAAATTAATCTGCCTTACAATAGTTTGTATTTAGCGGGCTGGATGGAGCGCACAATCTTAACGAGACAGATTCAACATTATCAAGCCGACAAATAACACTGATAAAACATTTATTTCTGAACAACTAACATGTATGTATGTACTGCTGAATCTGGTTTACAAAAATATGCTGAAGTAAACTAGTGTACAAAAATAGTGCATATATTTTCCGCATGAAACAGAGAAACGGAAAAGTAAGACACCATTTTTATAACTGCCAGTTTAGGTCAGTTCTTTCTAAAACCAGAAATGGCTATAAATCTATTACATATTTACTTATAATAATTTCTCTAAGATAAAAATGTGTTTTACGAATTTTTGACACATAAATTGTTTTACAGGGTTTCGTCAGTGGTACCTGGTAACGATTCTATTTTGTAGTCTCTAAATTTAGCGCGCCCAATTTTCATTACGTTTGGAAAGGGTTAGTATTCAGAAATAATTCGTTCCCTTTTCGCCCATTTTTAGACGAGCTAAATTCAGGGCCACAGATCCACAAATCAGTGGTTACATCGACCGAAAACAGAGAATTTTATAAACCCACCATTTATTAAAGATATCATATAAATTATCTTTAAATTTTTATAGACTCCATTTGCTACCGAAAGAT
The DNA here is from genome assembly GCA_036785405.1 of Coenonympha arcania. Taxonomy (NCBI): domain Eukaryota; kingdom Metazoa; phylum Arthropoda; class Insecta; order Lepidoptera; family Nymphalidae; genus Coenonympha; species Coenonympha arcania. Next base: position 784,412 of record CM072078.1, on the reverse strand, counting down.
TTGATGGATTGGTTGGTTGTGACTTGGCACGTTTCTACCATTTTTTAGTGTCTCTATTGTGTCTGATGTCTGGACAAGGAACATACAAACGATAAAAAATACCATCCATGTTATATCGACTCTCTATTTGACACCAGCACTATCTGGGGATTTGAATGTTAGTAACTTTGTAAGTTTTATTTATTGTTTGTTTCTCTATTGTGTCTGATGTCTAAGGAACATACAAACGATAAACAATACCTTCCGTTGTTTACCGACTCTCCATTTGATACCACCAAAGTGTCTGGTGATTTGATTGGTAGTAACTTGGTAAGTTTTTTACTATGAATTGTTAGTTTGTCTATAGTATTGTGTCTGATGTCTGGACAAGGAACATACAAACGATAAAAAATTCCCTCCGTGTTACATCGACTCTGCATTTGACACCACCTCGTGTCGGTTTGGTCGTTCGTAACTTGGCAAGTTCCCGCGCCTCAGCGGCGGTCGCGCTTGTCGGCGCAGGAGCCGCACACGTAGTCGTCGTCTTCGCGCAGCGCGCCGCGGCTGAGCCCCACGCAGTGCATGTGGAACCACTGGTCGCAGCCGCCGTCGCATTGCACCCAGTCTACTTTTCCTGTGACGAACATCATTGGTTAATAATATTATGTACAGTAAAGCGAGATTTTAAAAAAGGAGGAGGTTCTCAATAAGGCTTATGTTTTCCATCAAGAGTTAATGACAGGTCTACGCAAAGTGGCGCTGCCCAAGCGAGTTACAGCAGAACTACTCAGATTTTACTTCATTCGGCAAAATCTTTTTATTTTCGTGGTGAATTTATGTTTTTCGGTCATTCCACCGTGAAGCAGTTCTTATTGTGTATCGTTTTGAAGCAGTATAGCAGTATTATAATAATATTACTTTAAGCGTTGGTGGTAGGTCCCCTGATGTCTCAAGGTGATGAATGTAGAATGACGACAGGTCAAGAAGGTAGAAGTTCAAGTATATTTCCAATAATATTTCCATACAGATTTTATTGAGAAGTGCAACTTGTTAATTTGCCTATATTTTGTAATCCGGATGTTAATTAAAAAAATGTGGAAACCATTGTCTATAAAAAACAAAGTTTGGATTTGAATTAGCTTGGTACGGGATTCCATACGTCCATAGTCAATTATCCTTTTAGCACGCACTGCGTCTGGGAAGGGTATGTGTGTACAGGCACGGAACACTAAATAGTACAGGTACAGAAGGCTTACTCCGCACGATGATTTAAAGAAATAGCGACTCTAGCGCTGACACAAAAAGTGCAATTCAGTTCACAATAGCGCCTGGCCCCGCCCTCAAAATCGACACGCAACAAACGCAATGTTGTGGTCTCTTTCTATCGCCTAACTTTATCTCTTACGACGTACTAGGGTTGCCGTAGTTAGACGGCGCGTAAAATAGACCGTACAGAACTAGCGCGTGCAACTCGGCCCGCGAGCGGCAACCATCTGAAATATTGGCATTCGGACCCCTACTTGTAGCCGAGACGGTCACGTCATAAGTGAGACTGGCCTGGTACAGGTGAAGGCCTTGCTCGTGTCATAATTCTGGCGTATATTATAATAGTTACCGGTGGGTCGGAGGCACGCGGCGGCCGCGCAGTCCTCGTCGTCGTCGGCCGACGAGTGCGACGACGTGCTGCTGCGACGCGCGCTCGCGCCGCGCCCCGCCGCCGCGCGCGCACCCGCGCCCGCGCCCGCGCCGCGCATATAATAGTTACCCGTGGGTCGGAGGCAGGCGGCGGCCGCGCAGTCCTCGTCGTCGTCGGCCGACGAGTGCGACGACGTGCTGCTGCGACGCGCGCTCGCGCCGCGCCCCGCCGCCGCGCGCGCACCCGCGCCCGCGCCCGCGCCGCGCATATAATAGTTACCCGTGGGTCGGAGGCAGGCGGCGGCCGCGCAGTCCTCGTCGTCGTCGGCCGACGAGTGCGACGACGTGCTGCTGCGACGCGCGCTCGCGCCGCGCCCCGCCGCCGCGCGCGCACCCGCGCCCGCGCCCGCGCCGCGCATATAATAGTTACCCGTGGGTCGGAGGCAGGCGGCGGCCGCGCAGTCCTCGTCGTCGTCGGCCGACGAGTGCGACGACGTGCTGCTGCGACGCGCGCTCGCGCCGCGCCCCGCCGCCGCGCGCGCACCCGCGCCCGCGCCCGCGCCGCGCATATAATAGTTACCCGTGGGTCGGAGGCAGGCGGCGGCCGCGCAGTCCTCGTCGTCGTCGGCCGACGAGTGCGACGACGTGCTGCTGCGACGCGCGCTCGCGCCGCGCCCCGCCGCCGCGCGCGCACCCGCGCCCGCGCCCGCGCCGCGCATATAATAGTTACCCGTGGGTCGGAGGCAGGCGGCGGCCGCGCAGTCCTCGTCGTCGTCGGCCGACGAGTGCGACGACGTGCTGCTGCGACGCGCGCTCGCGCCGCGCCCCGCCGCCGCGCGCGCACCCGCGCCCGCGCCCGCGCCGCGCATATAATAGTTACCCGTGGGTCGAAGGCACGCGGCGGCCGCGCAGTCCTCGTCGTCGTCGGCCGACGAGTGCGACGACGTGCTGCTGCGACGCGCGCTCGCGCCGCGCCCCGCCGCCGCGCGCGCACCCGCGCCCGCGCCCGCGCCGCGCCCTTGCGCTGGGGAAATGAAACATCAGATTAAAGTAGAATGTTTGTATTTATAAACACCAGACAAAGAAATACAAGATAAACTTAACCACTAAGTGTAATACAATGTAAACTTAACTAATACAGGGTAAACTTAACCATGAACTGTTCTTTTATTAGTACCCACATTATAACAATTATTACATACACATAAAACAAATGGTAATTTACCATTTGTTGTATGTGTATAATTAGAAACAAACAAAACTAAAAGCTTCTCTAGAGAGTGCATAGAGACCAACTTAGCGTTACAACAGGTAGGTCTTAGGTCCTCGCTATCATTGATTAAAACATTATAAAGGATCAGAACTTAATGACGTAACCATTGACCTCTATATAGAGACAGGGCGAACCGCGCGAAAAAATGTCGCCAGTTCAATGGGGAAATGTCCCCATTGTACGCGCACTATTGTCTATGCCGCGGTCCCCGCCTCAGCTCACGACGCTCCGCACGCACGTTTCCATGGAGACGGTTCCCGCCATTTTAGTAAGTACGCTTAGTAGCGAGAGAATAGTGGAAAATTTAACTCTAAAAGATAAAAATGCCTAATTGTGCGATAAAATTATTAATAATTATTATTATATAATTATCAATGAAGATAATAATTATAATTATCATTATTATCAATTATTACCTCTTCAACCTGTGCAGCATGGCGGGCAAGCTGACCACAGACAAATAGATAAAAAAAATTCGCAGGATGTTTGATAGATGGCGCTAAATTTCCTTGTATGAAAAAGGCTTTGGCAAAATGTTCGAACAGGCCTATCCTTAGTAATGATCAATGGACGTAACACATGTATTTTTCGGCTCAGCCCTAAAGCATCATTTTTAATTTGTCAAAACTGTAAAATGGCGCTAAATAAGCGACAAAACCATGTGCTGTCAGCGGTACCGAATACCGATGTGTTGCGGGCGATAACGACGCCGTATTTGCAAAAATTTTTTGGCTTCAACATACGTCACATATTTCTCGTCCTCTTAGCGTACCGTACTTCGTCATTGGTCCTCACACACATCGAAATCTTTATTTAAAACTACGGGGGGTCACAATAAAATCCCACGGGAATTTCTACTCTGTCAGCTGTCGAAAACCGCTATAAAACAATATATCCTCACCCATTCTCGAATGCCTGGGATGGTGCCTGTTGGGCATGCCTCGCTTGCGGCGCTCCTGGCGCGCCATGTAGTGCTTCCTCATCATCAAGCTGCTGCCCGACGACATGCCCTGCTGAGAACAAGAAAATAATTTCTTCTTTTTCCAAAAAAATATAGCCTATGTTACTCGGAATGATGTAAGAATTCTAACGATACCCCATTTGTCCAGTCGTTCAGAAGTTATAGTGGAATAAATAAAATAAAAATAAAATAGCCTTTATTGCTGACATACCAAACTTAAACTAAGATACAAACAGTTTACATCAAATTGTAAGAATCTTGCACTTTGGATGCCGTAGTGGTCAGCGCGTCTTCGGACGCATAGGCCTCCTCCAGGTACTTCCATAGTTGCCTGTCCTGCGCAATCCTCCACCATAATGGTGGAGGATTATAGTGGAATAAAGAAACTCAACATACATACATGTATTACTTGAATCCTAAAGACCCGGGGCTAACGATGGTCACGCCCATAAGGCCGCCAATCCACCGGAGCGGAGAAATATTAACCAACAGGATTGCACAAAAATTCCGCTCCTCTGACTTTGTGCAATCCTATTGGTTAATATTTCTCAGTTTCTCCGGTCTGCTGCCTCGCTCCGCTCCGGTGGATTCGCAGCCTTAGCCAATAAGCGTGCTAGGACAAGGACTTTGGGAGCTCGACCCGTGAATCGGACTATGAAAATAGAACGTTAGCTCACCTGTTTCCTGTTTAAGTAATTTGTCGTGGTAGCCGAGCCTCGCTTCACTGTCGTCTTCGCGGTGGTTGTTCCTGGAAGTACAGAAAATCCATTAATTTCTACCTTAAAGTGTTTTTTTTAATACGTTATTTAAAATCTGCGTGATAAATTTTAGACCAGTAGTTTGCCTGGGTGTGTGTATGTGTACAGCAGCCCATATTATGACTTATCTACATTGAAATCTCTAGATTCATAAAGCCATACTGTTATGAACAGTTATTATCATGAGAAAGAAAATTAAAAAAAAAACGTGTGACAGTCACAGTTGTCTTTGATAAGTCACGTGATCAATATATCGATCGGATATCTCATTCATATACAATTTCCGCCATTTATGGAATAAGGTTTCTAAGGCGATAGCAGCTAAGTGATACAACGGTGTGCACAAGTGTGGGTGTTGACTGTTGGTGTTGGTGGTATTGGTGTTGGCGGTGTTGTGTTGGTGTTGGTGGTATTGGTGTTGGCGGGGTTGGTGTTGGCGGTGTTGGTGTTGGCGGTGTTGTTGTTGGTGTTGGCAGTGTTGGTGTTGGTGTTGGCGGTGTAGGTGTTGGCGGTGTAGGTGTTGGCGGTGTTGGTGTTGGTGGTATTGGCGGTGTTGGTGTTGGCGGTGTAGGTGTTGGCGGTGTTGGTGTTGGTGGTATTGGCGGTGTTGGTGTTGGTGGTATTGCTGTTGGTGTTGGCCGTGTTGGTGTTGGCGGTGTTGGTCGTACCGTGGTGCGGCGGCGGGCGCGTGCGCTTGAGCGGGTGCTGGTGCTTGGCGGCGGTGGTGGCGCGCTTGCGGCGGCCGGCGTCCAGCACGCGCGCGCCGCGCCGCCCCTCCGCCGCGCGCGCCGCCCACACCGCGCTCCACACCGCCGCCTGCTCCTCCAGACGCACCTGCCGCGACAACATCCAGCCGTTAAACAACATGTACACATTGAAAAGGGTTGGACCTAAAACACTACCCTGAGGGACCCCATAGGTCATGTCAGTCAGCCAAGTCACAAGTTAAGTCACTTATATTCACAAACACACTGCTGTCTACCATTAAGGGGATTTATTGAATTTATTTTTGTCTTTCTCACTCTCACGGATACGTTGGTAGGTGCGACATGAAGCGTCGCGGAAGAATATAACAGAAAAACCACCTTTTACCTAATTACTCAAAAACTTTAAAGCCAGTTATCAAAAATCGGTTTCTAAGCGTTTTTGGATATCGCTATTACCGACACATCAAAACAAAAATTAAAATTACATCCATTGTAGTTTCCGATAAAAAACAGGAAAACTGAGACTTTGAAGCAACTTTTGGGAGAACATTCTATCAAGAAAATTTTATGCAATCGTGTTTCTGCTTCTTAGCGATTTTAGATTAAAGACCCAAAATACATGACGTTCAAATTTAAAAGTAATTGTCTTTATAGTTTTTACGTAAAACTGCATTCAATATCACTTAAATACGGCTTGTACGCCGTTAAAAAAAGTTTGCACATTGAAAAGGGTTGGACCTAAATACTACCCTGAGGGACCCCACCCCATAGGTGATGTCAGCCAAGTCACTGAAAGTTAAGTCACTTATTTTCACACACGCTGCTGTCTACCATTAGAGTAGCTCTGAAACCAGTCCAGGGTAACACCTCTTACACCAATGCTGGAGCGTCAAGTGCCAAGCAAGATCGGAATGGAGACAGTATCAAAAGCTTTTTGCAGGTCTAAGAATATACCTAGGCACTTTTGCCGCTCTCAAGACAGTTGGTAATACAGTTAGTCAGTTCAAAGACCGATTCCAAAATAGATTTATTAACCCTAAAGCCGAATCGGTATGGAACAAGCATTAGATATTTCCCAAGATATTTTATTAACCTTGAGCTTGCTACCTTTTCCAATACCTTGCTAAGAACAGCGAAAAGGCATGCTATGAGAATGAGCATGTCTGATTCGACATAAGATAAAACATTTTGTAATATTATGTACTTTTTGCTCTAACTACCAATGCGAATGAATTTCTTATACGATATTTCTCATTAGACACAGGAAAATTATCTTATAATGTCCCAAAGAAGTGTAAGTCTAGTAAAAAAGTTTTCTACCGCCAAGTTCGGAAAGCCAGTTTCACCGAGAACTGGCCAGAAAAAGATAGAGAATTGAACATAATGACTACCGTGTGAAATCTAGAGATTAGAATAAACCTGAGTGGAATACAGAACAAACAAACAAACTCACCTCTAGCAAATCTCCCTCCAACATAAGGTCCTCAAGTTTCTGTAGGAGCCCGGGCGCGACGCGCATGCTCGGCGAGCGCGGCGTCGCGCTGTACGCGTGCTCCACGTTTGCTGATGATCTGCAAACAATTATATTACTAGAACATGCAGAACTATAAAATTATTATTTTTATCTACTACCATACTTTCATGTCTCTATTACAAATTCTGAATTTCATAATAACACTTTTTTTAAGGTTCCGTACACACATTCATATTGCGCGATACATGGTACCTGTATCTGTATCAGACAGTGAGCGAGGACGTGAGATTTTGTAAGCCAGTGTGAGAGAGAGTTACGTGAGTCAGTCAGTGAGTGAGTCACTGAGTAGTAGTGAGTGGGTCAGAGTGAGAGTGAGTAAGCCAGAGTGAGTGAGGCACTGAGTAGTAGTGAGTGAGAGTGAGTAAGTCAGAGAGTGAGTGAGTCAGTCTGTGAGTGATTCAGTGAGTAGTAGAGAGTCAGTGAGTAAGTGAGTGAGCCAGTGCGCACCGGCAGCTCATACAGGTGTCGGTCTCTGAGCGCGTGCACTCACCGGCCGTGCGAGTCCTTCCTGTCGCTCTGCGGGAGCCGGTGCGCGGGCAGCGTGGCCAGCAGCGGGCTGCCGAGCATGGCGCGCGCCGCGTCCTGCCACGCCATCGCGCGCTCCGTCACGCACTGCAGCGCCTCGCCCTCCGCCAGCCGCACCGGCAGCTCATACAGGTGTCGGTCTCTGAGCGCGTGTGCCGTGCACTCACCGGCCGTGCGAGTCCTTCCTGTCGCTCTGCGGGAGCCGGTGCGCGGGCAGCGTGGCCAGCAGCGGGCTGCCGAGCATGGCGCGCGCCGCGTCCTGCCACGCCATCGCGCGCTCCGTCACGCACTGCAGCGCCTCGCCCTCCGCCAGCCGCACCGGCAGCTCATACAGGTGTCGGTCTCTGAGCGCGTGTGCCGTGCACTCACCGGCCGTGCGAGTCCTTCCTGTCGCTCTGCGGGAGCCGGTGCGCGGGCAGCGTGGCCAGCAGCGGGCTGCCGAGCATGGCGCGCGCCGCGTCCTGCCACGCCATCGCGCGCTCCGTCACGCACTGCAGCGCCTCGCCCTCCGCCAGCCGCACCGGCAGCTCATACAGGTGTCGGTCTCTGAGCGCGTGTGCCGTGCACTCACCGGCCGTGCGAGTCCTTCCTGTCGCTCTGCGGGAGCCGGTGCGCGGGCAGCGTGGCCAGCAGCGGGCTGCCGAGCATGGCGCGCGCCGCGTCCTGCCACGCCATCGCGCGCTCCGTCACGCACTGCAGCGCCTCGCCCTCCGCCAGCCGCACCGGCAGCTCATACAGGTGTCGGTCTCTGAGCGCGTGTGCCGTGCACTCACCGGCCGTGCGAGTCCTTCCTGTCGCTCTGCGGGAGCCGGTGCGCGGGCAGCGTGGCCAGCAGCGGGCTGCCGAGCATGGCGCGCGCCGCGTCCTGCCACGCCATCGCGCGCTCCGTCACGCACTGCAGCGCCTCGCCCTCCGCCAGCCGCACCGGCAGCTCATACAGGTGTCGGTCTCTGAGCGCGTGTGCCGTGCACTCACCGGCCGTGCGAGTCCTTCCTGTCGCTCTGCGGGAGCCGGTGCGCGGGCAGCGTGGCCAGCAGCGGGCTGCCGAGCATGGCGCGCGCCGCGTCCTGCCACGCCATCGCGCGCTCCGTCACGCACTGCAGCGCCTCGCCCTCCGCCAGCCGCACCGGCAGCTCATACAGGTGTCGGTCTCTGAGCGCGTGTGCCGTGCACTCACCGGCCGTGCGAGTCCTTCCTGTCGCTCTGCGGGAGCCGGTGCGCGGGCAGCGTGGCCAGCAGCGGGCTGCCGAGCATGGCGCGCGCCGCGTCCTGCCACGCCATCGCGCGCTCCGTCACGCACTGCAGCGCCTCGCCCTCCGCCAGCCGCACCGGCAGCTCATACAGGTGTCGGTCTCTGAGCGCGTGTGCCGTGCACTCACCGGCCGTGCGAGTCCTTCCTGTCGCTCTGCGGGAGCCGGTGCGCGGGCAGCGTGGCCAGCAGCGGGCTGCCGAGCATGGCGCGCGCCGCGTCCTGCCACGCCATCGCGCGCTCCGTCACGCACTGCAGCGCCTCGCCCTCCGCCAGCCGCACCGGCAGCTCATACAGGTGTCGGTCTCTGAGCGCGTGTGCCGTGCACTCACCGGCCGTGCGAGTCCTTCCTGTCGCTCTGCGGGAGCCGGTGCGCGGGCAGCGTGGCCAGCAGCGGGCTGCCGAGCATGGCGCGCGCCGCGTCCTGCCACGCCATCGCGCGCTCCGTCACGCACTGCAGCGCCTCGCCCTCCGCCAGCCGCACCGGCAGCTCATACAGGTGTCGGTCTCTGAGCGCGTGTGCCGTGCACTCACCGGCCGTGCGAGTCCTTCCTGTCGCTCTGCGGGAGCCGGTGCGCGGGCAGCGTGGCCAGCAGCGGGCTGCCGAGCATGGCGCGCGCCGCGTCCTGCCACGCCATCGCGCGCTCCGTCACGCACTGCAGCGCCTCGCCCTCCGCCAGCCGCACCGGCAGCTCATACAGGTGTCGGTCTCTGAGCGCGTGTGCCGTGCACTCACCGGCCGTGCGAGTCCTTCCTGTCGCTCTGCGGGAGCCGGTGCGCGGGCAGCGTGGCCAGCAGCGGGCTGCCGAGCATGGCGCGCGCCGCGTCCTGCCACGCCATCGCGCGCTCCGTCACGCACTGCAGCGCCTCGCCCTCCGCCAGCCGCACCGGCAGCTCATACAGGTGTCGGTCTCTGAGCGCGTGTGCCGTGCACTCACCGGCCGTGCGAGTCCTTCCTGTCGCTCTGCGGGAGCCGGTGCGCGGGCAGCGTGGCCAGCAGCGGGCTGCCGAGCATGGCGCGCGCCGCGTCCTGCCACGCCATCGCGCGCTCCGTCACGCACTGCAGCGCCTCGCCCTCCGCCAGCCGCACCGGCAGCTCATACAGGTGTCGGTCTCTGAGCGCGTGTGCCGTGCACTCACCGGCCGTGCGAGTCCTTCCTGTCGCTCTGCGGGAGCCGGTGCGCGGGCAGCGTGGCCAGCAGCGGGCTGCCGAGCATGGCGCGCGCCGCGTCCTGCCACGCCATCGCGCGCTCCGTCACGCACTGCAGCGCCTCGCCCTCCGCCAGCCGCACCGGCAGCTCATACAGGTGTCGGTCTCTGAGCGCGTGTGCCGTGCACTCACCGGCCGTGCGAGTCCTTCCTGTCGCTCTGCGGGAGCCGGTGCGCGGGCAGCGTGGCCAGCAGCGGGCTGCCGAGCATGGCGCGCGCCGCGTCCTGCCACGCCATCGCGCGCTCCGTCACGCACTGCAGCGCCTCGCCCTCCGCCAGCCGCACCGGCAGCTCATACAGGTGTCGGTCTCTGAGCGCGTGCACTCACCGGCCGTGCGAGTCCTTCCTGTCGCTCTGCGGGAGCCGGTGCGCGGGCAGCGTGGCCAGCAGCGGGCTGCCGAGCATGGCGCGCGCCGCGTCCTGCCACGCCATCGCGCGCTCCGTCACGCACTGCAGCGCCTCGCCCTCCGCCAGCCGCACCGGCAGCTCATACAGGTGTCGGTCTCTGAGCGCGTGTGCCGTGCACTCACCGGCCGTGCGAGTCCTTCCTGTCGCTCTGCGGGAGCCGGTGCGCGGGCAGCGTGGCCAGCAGCGGGCTGCCGAGCATGGCGCGCGCCGCGTCCTGCCACGCCATCGCGCGCTCCGTCACGCACTGCAGCGCCTCGCCCTCCGCCAGCCGCACCGGCAGCTCATACAGGTGTCGGTCTCTGAGCGCGTGTGCCGTGCACTCACCGGCCGTGCGAGTCCTTCCTGTCGCTCTGCGGGAGCCGGTGCGCGGGCAGCGTGGCCAGCAGCGGGCTGCCGAGCATGGCGCGCGCCGCGTCCTGCCACGCCATCGCGCGCTCCGTCACGCACTGCAGCGCCTCGCCCTCCGCCAGCCGCACCGGCAGCTCATACAGGTGTCGGTCTCTGAGCGCGTGCACTCACCGGCCGTGCGAGTCCTTCCTGTCGCTCTGCGGGAGCCGGTGCGCGGGCAGCGTGGCCAGCAGCGGGCTGCCGAGCATGGCGCGCGCCGCGTCCTGCCACGCCATCGCGCGCTCCGTCACGCACTGCAGCGCCTCGCCCTCCGCCAGCCGCACCGGCAGCTCATACAGGTGTCGGTCTCTGAGCGCGTGTGCCGTGCACTCACCGGCCGTGCGAGTCCTTCCTGTCGCTCTGCGGGAGCCGGTGCGCGGGCAGCGTGGCCAGCAGCGGGCTGCCGAGCATGGCGCGCGCCGCGTCCTGCCACGCCATCGCGCGCTCCGTCACGCACTGCAGCGCCTCGCCCTCCGCCAGCCGCACCGGCAGCTCATACAGGTGTCGGTCTCTGAGCGCGTGTGCCGTGCACTCACCGGCCGTGCGAGTCCTTCCTGTCGCTCTGCGGGAGCCGGTGCGCGGGCAGCGTGGCCAGCAGCGGGCTGCCGAGCATGGCGCGCGCCGCGTCCTGCCACGCCATCGCGCGCTCCGTCACGCACTGCAGCGCCTCGCCCTCCGCCAGCCGCACCGGCAGCTCATACAGGTGTCGGTCTCTGAGCGCGTGCACTCACCGGCCGTGCGAGTCCTTCCTGTCGCTCTGCGGGAGCCGGTGCGCGGGCAGCGTGGCCAGCAGCGGGCTGCCGAGCATGGCGCGCGCCGCGTCCTGCCACGCCATCGCGCGCTCCGTCACGCACTGCAGCGCCTCGCCCTCCGCCAGCCGCACCGGCAGCTCATACAGGTGTCGGTCTCTGAGCGCGTGTGCCGTGCACTCACCGGCCGTGCGAGTCCTTCCTGTCGCTCTGCGGGAGCCGGTGCGCGGGCAGCGTGGCCAGCAGCGGGCTGCCGAGCATGGCGCGCGCCGCGTCCTGCCACGCCATCGCGCGCTCCGTCACGCACTGCAGCGCCTCGCCCTCCGCCAGCCGCACCGGCAGCTCATACAGGTGTCGGTCTCTGAGCGCGTGCACTCACCGGCCGTGCGAGTCCTTCCTGTCGCTCTGCGGGAGCCGGTGCGCGGGCAGCGTGGCCAGCAGCGGGCTGCCGAGCATGGCGCGCGCCGCGTCCTGCCACGCCATCGCGCGCTCCGTCACGCACTGCAGCGCCTCGCCCTCCGCCAGCCGCACCGGCAGCTCATACAGGTGTCGGTCTCTGAGCGCGTGCACTCACCGGCCGTGCGAGTCCTTCCTGTCGCTCTGCGGGAGCCGGTGCGCGGGCAGCGTGGCCAGCAGCGGGCTGCCGAGCATGGCGCGCGCCGCGTCCTGCCACGCCATCGCGCGCTCCGTCACGCACTGCAGCGCCTCGCCCTCCGCCAGCCGCACCGGCAGCTTTTGCAGCCACACCTTTTCAAATGACATTCATCGCATTGTTAAGCAACGTTAAATAAAAAAAAAAAACAATTTTATACTTTCACTCACACCGCACACGCCATCACTTACCAACAGAGCCAGTATCCGGTGCAGGCGCGGGCGCTTGGTGCGCGTGCAGTCGGGGCACAGGAACTTGCTCTCCGTGCACGGGAAGGGCAGCTCCACGCGCTCCGGCGACTCCGAGCGCTCGTCCGGCTCCTCGCGCGCCGACGACACGCAGCTCGCTGTCACACAGAACATGCGTCATAAACTTGTACGTCATCAAATACAATAATAGCTTATTGTGACTGGAGCGTTAATCAAACTCACCGTGGAACCAATCCTTGCACAGCTCGCACTGCGACATGACGCCGTACTGCCGCTTCTGGCACACGCAGAACGTGACGCCGGCCGCGGGCGGCGCGCGCACCTCCTTGCGCAGGTTGCGGGCCCTGCCATGAGGTGATACACTTAGAGCGTTAATCAAACTCACCGTGGAACCAATCCTTGCACAGCTCGCACTGCGACATGACGCCGTACTGCCGCTTCTGGCACACGCAGAACGTGACGCCGGCCGCGGGCGGCGCGCGCACCTCCTTGCGCAGGTTGCGGGCCCTGCCATGAGGTGATACACTTAGAGCGTTAATCAAACTCACCGTGGAACCAATCCTTGCACAGCTCGCACTGCGACATGACGCCGTACTGCCGCTTCTGGCACACGCAGAACGTGACGCCGGCCGCGGGCGGCGCGCGCACCTCCTTGCGCAGGTTGCGGGCCCTGCCATGAGGTGATACACTTAGAGCGTTAATCAAACTCACCGTGGAACCAATCCTTGCACAGCTCGCACTGCGACATGACGCCGTACTGCCGCTTCTGGCACACGCAGAACGTGACGCCGGCCGCGGGCGGCGCGCGCACCTCCTTGCGCAGGTTGCGGGCCCTGCCATGAGGTGATACACTTAGAGCGTTAATCAAACTCACCGTGGAACCAATCCTTGCACAGCTCGCACTGCGACATGACGCCGTACTGCCGCTTCTGGCACACGCAGAACGTGACGCCGGCCGCGGGCGGCGCGCGCACCTCCTTGCGCAGGTTGCGGGCCCTGCCATGAGGTGATACACTTAGAGCGTTAATCAAACTCACCGTGGAACCAATCCTTGCACAGCTCGCACTGCGACATGACGCCGTACTGCCGCTTCTGGCACACGCAGAACGTGACGCCGGCCGCGGGCGGCGCGCGCACCTCCTTGCGCAGGTTGCGGGCCCTGCCATGAGGTGATACACTTAGAGCGTTAATCAAACTCACCGTGGAACCAATCCTTGCACAGCTCGCACTGCGACATGACGCCGTACTGCCGCTTCTGGCACACGCAGAACGTGACGCCGGCCGCGGGCGGCGCGCGCACCTCCTTGCGCAGGTTGCGGGCCCTGCCATGAGGTGATACACTTAGAGCGTTAATCAAACTCACCGTGGAACCAATCCTTGCACAGCTCGCACTGCGACATGACGCCGTACTGCCGCTTCTGGCACACGCAGAACGTGACGCCGGCCGCGGGCGGCGCGCGCACCTCCTTGCGCAGGTTGCGGGCCCTGCCATGAGGTGATACACTTAGAGCGTTAATCAAACTCACCGTGGAACCAATCCTTGCACAGCTCGCACTGCGACATGACGCCGTACTGCCGCTTCTGGCACACGCAGAACGTGACGCCGGCCGCGGGCGGCGCGCGCACCTCCTTGCGCAGGTTGCGGGCCCTGCCATGAGGTGATACACTTAGAGCGTTAATCAAACTCACCGTGGAACCAATCCTTGCACAGCTCGCACTGCGACATGACGCCGTACTGCCGCTTCTGGCACACGCAGAACGTGACGCCGGCCGCGGGCGGCGCGCGCACCTCCTTGCGCAGGTTGCGGGCCCTGCCATGAGGTGATACACTTAGAGCGTTAATCAAACTCACCGTGGAACCAATCCTTGCACAGCTCGCACTGCGACATGACGCCGTACTGCCGCTTCTGGCACACGCAGAACGTGACGCCGGCCGCGGGCGGCGCGCGCACCTCCTTGCGCAGGTTGCGGGCCCTGCCATGAGGTGATACAAACTCACCGTGGAACCAATCCTTGCACAGCTCGCACTACGACATGACGCCGTACTGCCGCTTCTGGCACACGCAGAACGTGACGCCGGCCGCGGGCGGCGCGCGCACCTCCTTGCGCAGGTTGCGGGCCCTGCCATGAGGTGATACACTTAGAGCGTTAATTAAACTCACCGTGGAACCAATCCTTGCACAGCTCGCACTGCGACATGACGCCGTACTGCCGCTTCTGGCACACGCAGAACGTGACGCCGGCCGCGGGCGGCGCGCGCACCTCCTTGCGCAGGTTGCGGGCCCTGCCATGAGGTGATACACTTAGAGCGTTAATCAAACTCACCGTGGAACCAATCCTTGCACAGCTCGCACTGCGACATGACGCCGTACTGCCGCTTCTGGCACACGCAGAACGTGACGCCGGCCGCGGGCGGCGCGCGCACCTCCTTGCGCAGGTTGCGGGCCCTGCCATGAGGTGATACACTTAGAGCGTTAATCAAACTCACCGTGGAACCAATCCTTGCACAGCTCGCACTGCGACATGACGCCGTACTGCCGCTTCTGGCACACGCAGAACGTGACGCCGGCCGCGGGCGGCGCGCGCACCTCCTTGCGCAGGTTGCGGGCCCTGCCATGAGGTGATACACTTAGAGCGTTAATCAAACTCACCGTGGAACCAATCCTTGCACAGCTCGCACTGCGACATGACGCCGTACTGCCGCTTCTGGCACACGCAGAACGTGACGCCGGCCGCGGGCGGCGCGCGCACCTCCTTGCGCAGGTTGCGGGCCCTGCCATGAGGTGATACAAACTCACCGTGGAACCAATCCTTGCACAGCTCGCACTGCGACATGACGCCGTACTGCCGCTTCTGGCACACGCAGAACGTGACGCCGGCCGCGGGCGGCGCGCGCACCTCCTTGCGCAGGTTGCGGGCCCTGCCATGAGGTGATACACTTAGAGCGTTAATCAAACTCACCGTGGAACCAATCCTTGCACAGCTCGCACTGCGACATGACGCCGTACTGCCGCTTCTGGCACACGCAGAACGTGACGCCGGCCGCGGGCGGCGCGCGCACCTCCTTGCGCAGGTTGCGGGCCCTGCCATGAGGTGATACACTTAGAGCGTTAATCAAACTCACCGTGGAACCAATCCTTGCACAGCTCGCACTGCGACATGACGCCGTACTGCCGCTTCTGGCACACGCAGAACGTGACGCCGGCCGCGGGCGGCGCGCGCACCTCCTTGCGCAGGTTGCGGGCCCTGCCATGAGGTGATACACTTAGAGCGTTAATCAAACTCACCGTGGAACCAATCCTTGCACAGCTCGCACTGCGACATGACGCCGTACTGCCGCTTCTGGCACACGCAGAACGTGACGCCGGCCGCGGGCGGCGCGCGCACCTCCTTGCGCAGGTTGCGGGCCCTGCCATGAGGTGATACACTTAGAGCGTTAATCAAACTCACCGTGGAACCAATCCTTGCACAGCTCGCACTGCGACATGACGCCGTACTGCCGCTTCTGGCACACGCAGAACGTGACGCCGGCCGCGGGCGGCGCGCGCACCTCCTTGCGCAGGTTGCGGGCCCTGCCATGAGGTGATACACTTAGAGCGTTAATCAAACTCACCGTGGAACCAATCCTTGCACAGCTCGCACTGCGACATGACGCCGTACTGCCGCTTCTGGCACACGCAGAACGTGACGCCGGCCGCGGGCGGCGCGCGCACCTCCTTGCGCAGGTTGCGGGCCCTGCCATGAGGTGATACACTTAGAGCGTTAATCAAACTCACCGTGGAACCAATCCTTGCACAGCTCGCACTGCGACATGACGCCGTACTGCCGCTTCTGGCACACGCAGAACGTGACGCCGGCCGCGGGCGGCGCGCGCACCTCCTTGCGCAGGTTGCGGGCCCTGCCATGAGGTGATACACTTAGAGCGTTAATCAAACTCACCGTGGAACCAATCCTTGCACAGCTCGCACTGCGACATGACGCCGTACTGCCGCTTCTGGCACACGCAGAACGTGACGCCGGCCGCGGGCGGCGCGCGCACCTCCTTGCGCAGGTTGCGGGCCCTGCCATGAGGTGATACACTTAGAGCGTTAATCAAACTCACCGTGGAACCAATCCTTGCACAGCTCGCACTGCGACATGACGCCGTACTGCCGCTTCTGGCACACGCAGAACGTGACGCCGGCCGCGGGCGGCGCGCGCACCTCCTTGCGCAGGTTGCGGGCCCTGCCATGAGGTGATACACTTAGAGCGTTAATCAAACTCACCGTGGAACCAATCCTTGCACAGCTCGCACTGCGACATGACGCCGTACTGCCGCTTCTGGCACACGCAGAACGTGACGCCGGCCGCGGGCGGCGCGCGCACCTCCTTGCGCAGGTTGCGGGCCCTGCCATGAGGTGATACACTTAGAGCGTTAATCAAACTCACCGTGGAACCAATCCTTGCACAGCTCGCACTGCGACATGACGCCGTACTGCCGCTTCTGGCACACGCAGAACGTGACGCCGGCCGCGGGCGGCGCGCGCACCTCCTTGCGCAGGTTGCGGGCCCTGCCATGAGGTGATACACTTAGAGCGTTAATCAAACTCACCGTGGAACCAATCCTTGCACAGCTCGCACTGCGACATGACGCCGTACTGCCGCTTCTGGCACACGCAGAACGTGACGCCGGCCGCGGGCGGCGCGCGCACCTCCTTGCGCAGGTTGCGGGCCCTGCCATGAGGTGATACACTTAGAGCGTTAATCAAACTCACCGTGGAACCAATCCTTGCACAGCTCGCACTGCGACATGACGCCGTACTGCCGCTTCTGGCACACGCAGAACGTGACGCCGGCCGCGGGCGGCGCGCGCACCTCCTTGCGCAGGTTGCGGGCCCTGCCATGAGGTGATACACTTAGAGCGTTAATCAAACTCACCGTGGAACCAATCCTTGCACAGCTCGCACTGCGACATGACGCCGTACTGCCGCTTCTGGCACACGCAGAACGTGACGCCGGCCGCGGGCGGCGCGCGCACCTCCTTGCGCAGGTTGCGGGCCCTGCCATGAGGTGATACACTTAGAGCGTTAATCAAACTCACCGTGGAACCAATCCTTGCACAGCTCGCACTGCGACATGACGCCGTACTGCCGCTTCTGGCACACGCAGAACGTGACGCCGGCCGCGGGCGGCGCGCGCACCTCCTTGCGCAGGTTGCGGGCCCTGCCATGAGGTGACAAATGGTCATTACAGCTGGTGACACTTATGACATTAATGTGACACGGTCATAATTATTGTTGACACTTTGGACACAAATGTGTAAAAGTCATTGCTGATATTTTTGATAAATCCAAAACACGGTCATAACTCATAATCATTGCTGATATTTCTTACGAATATAAAACACGGCAGACCCATGTAGTTCGGCTAAAGACGACCATAATAAAGTCACCATAGTATAGGTCAAAGAAGCCGATATAATATCTTTTAGCGTCTTGTCGGCTGCGGCAGCGCGTGAAATACAAAAGAAATAAAATTGGTCCCCCCGACCATCAATAAAGAACATCAACGCGCTAACAGGGCATCATGTATTAATTAATAATTAAGAATATTGCACATGAAAGCTGGTGAATAATAAATGAGTAACGTTCCAAAAATAATTTATTGTGAAACAGTTCTGATACTTGTACCAACATTCTAAACGTCATTTCATTCAAAAATCATACACTCCAAAGCTACCAATACCCGTCTCTAAAAATATAAAACGGCCATTGAGAATTAACTCGGCCAATGACAAGAAACTACCCGAGCACAGGGTATGTGCTCTGACACGGCAAGATACGAGCGTCTGGCGCGCATAGGGTGTGCGCTGACACGAAAAAGGTAGACTACCTCAACTCCTTGATAGCGGCCAGCTCCCTCTGCTCGGCCTGCTTGAAGGCAGCCACGATCTCCGTGGGCGTGGCGTCCTCGCTGAAGTGCTTCAGCAGCCCCCCCTCCAGCGCCGCCTCGCCGCGCCCGCGCCGCCGCGTCGCGCCGAACTCCGTGCGCGGCGACAGCGCCTCCAGCAGCGAGTACGGCCAGTTCTAAACAAAATCAAACAGAAATAGATCATGAATATATGATACTGTTTCCGTTATTTGGGGTCGGGTCTCCTCACATTCTTGCACTAAGTCGTGCACACCTGAGTACATCATCAATAGAATAGTGTCACCCCTATTATAGTACGATTCACGAAAGATGACCACAAATGGCGGGCCTATTTTAGGTCTCTTTGGACTTATCTAACTAATATTATGGTCTTATTTATTTTATTAACTAATATATATGGTCTTGTTTAATTAATATTAAAATATTATTTTAGCTTAAGTCTTTTCTTCATGAGTGTACATGAAGAAAAGACCCTCCATTTGTGGTCATCTTTCGTGAATCGTACTATACCCAGTGTACCCAGACATGGTGAGAAGGTTCACATTAATTAAGACAGCCCCCTCGAGGATATAAGTGGACGCTGAATGGTGGCGCGGTCTTGGAAAGGCCTATGTCCAGCAGTGGACGTCCATAGGCTGATTAAGTAAGTTAAGTAAGTAAGTCCGATATTTTGAACGTTCCGCGATGTTGGATTTAGAATGACATCACACAATTTTCTCTATCAGTTGAGGATATCTGCTTCAAAATTGAGTTGCAAGATTCTAAGAAGAATAAATGCTTGATAAATCAGTGGCCGTCGCCATCTGTTGCACCATCACTTGATTAGTTACGCTTTCCGTGCTGTACTTGTGCGGGTACAGCTGTACCGTACCTTCTTGAGGAACATGTCGGCCGCGCCCCTCTGCCAGTCCTTGGCGGACTGCAGCGCGGTGGACAGCTGCTGCTTCTCCAGCAGCGGCAGCGGGATGCTGGCTCCGCGCCGCGACAGCGCCTCCACGCTGTGCATGTGCGGGTACAGCTGTACCGTACCTTCTTGAGGAACATGTCGGCCGCGCCCCTCTGCCAGTCCTTGGCGGACTGCAGCGCGGTGGACAGCTGCTGCTTCTCCAGCAGCGGCAGCGGGATGCTGGCTCCGCGCCGCGACAGCGCCTCCACGCTGTGCATGTGCGGGTACAGCTGTACCGTACCTTCTTGAGGAACATGTCGGCCGCGCCCCTCTGCCAGTCCTTGGCGGACTGCAGCGCGGTGGACAGCTGCTGCTTCTCCAGCAGCGGCAGCGGGATGCTGGCTCCGCGCCGCGACAGCGCCTCCACGCTGTGCATGTGCGGGTACAGCTGTACCGTACCTTCTTGAGGAACATGTCGGCCGCGCCCCTCTGCCAGTCCTTGGCGGACTGCAGCGCGGTGGACAGCTGCTGCTTCTCCAGCAGCGGCAGCGGGATGCTGGCTCCGCGCCGCGACAGCGCCTCCACGCTGTGCATGTGCGGGTACAGCTGTACCGTACCTTCTTGAGGAACATGTCGGCCGCGCCCCTCTGCCAGTCCTTGGCGGACTGCAGCGCGGTGGACAGCTGCTGCTTCTCCAGCAGCGGCAGCGGGATGCTGGCTCCGCGCCGCGACAGCGCCTCCACGCTGTGCATGTGCGGGTACAGCTGTACCGTACCTTCTTGAGGAACATGTCGGCCGCGCCCCTCTGCCAGTCCTTGGCGGACTGCAGCGCGGTGGACAGCTGCTGCTTCTCCAGCAGCGGCAGCGGGATGCTGGCTCCGCGCCGCGACAGCGCCTCCACGCTGTGCATGTACGGGTACAGCTCTTTTGACTGCATCTCTTCCACCTAAAAACAGAAACAATTTTGTAAACTTTCACCAGTTTTCACTTTTCTAAGCGATTATCTATAATATTCTGCTTTGCCAAACTTTATTGTACTCGTACTAAAAATTATGACCAGATGGGATGACGATATTAAGAATCGCGGGAAGGCGTTGGATACAAATAGGACTGTATGGGCTGGAAATCATTGCAGGAGGCTATGTCCAGCTGTGAACGTCTGTCGGCTGAGACGAACGGTTACCTTAGCGAGCCAGTCCTTCGCGTGCGTAGTGGCCGTGTGCAGCGCGTGGTGCGACGGCAGCGCGGCCTCGATTTCGTCGCCCTCCGCCAGCAGCGCGTCTAGTTCCGTCAGGGTGGTGTGCTCCTCCGTCAAGCTGTCGACGGAATCCCGCCGCTTCGGAGCTGATGCGTCGATGAGGATGGCACGCGCGCGACGCTCCCAGTCTTCCACTTGGACTACAAACAAAATATATTGGTTTAAAATAAAACCGGCGAAGCCCGAGTCGGACTCGCGCTCCCAGCATTCCGTACTTTTAAAGCAAATGTTAAACCATAATAACCACTTTTGTTATCGAACTGCAAATTCTAATAGCAAACTTTATTCTTTGAAGTTTATTGATAATACCAAAGAAGTATACTATAGTAGTGTTATTATCTCGCTGCAGACTCGGTCATAAATCATTCGAGTGTTTCGCTTTTGTTGTTCTTTGTTGAGTTGTGCATTACTGCAGGACAACAAAAGCGAAACACTCGAATGATTTATGACCGAGTCTGCAGCGAGATAATAGCACTACTACAGGGTTGATTTTAACTTTGCATTAAAATATACATTAAACCCTATACATATATCCCCATCGCTATAATTTATTCATTTTATCATGCTCCCCCGATTTCCGCCAGCAAATTATTATTTATCAAAGACGTCAACAATGCACAGACAATACGACATAATTATTATGACACATGTTACAGTATCTGAGTGAACATTTGACAACCCTACTAACTTCTTAGTGCAGTGAAGTGATAACCCTGAACGTTTTACTATCGTAAGCATAACACGAGCGGTGTCGAGTAACTAGACGGGACTGGAGTAAAGGACTGTTTCCCACAGTCGTCTGCCTAACTTCGGAGACGAACTGACGTTTAGTTTATAGTTAATTTTAGTAATGTAAAAGTAGTTAATAAAGTTTAATCTTAGAACAATCCGGATATTATTTGTCACCGCCTGGCGACCTTCGTATTTCACAGCACTCACGTTTCAGCTTGTACAGCGACGCGCGCTCGGCCTCGACGCGCCGATGCGGCACCACACTCTCGCTCTCCGTCAGCAACTTGTCAATAACCTCGGGCGTCAGCGTGCTGCAGTCTTCCTTATGCGTGTGTACCGACACTATGAACTTCTCCTGCTGCAGACGCGCCTGCAGCGCTGACAGCTGCGGCAGGACGATGCACAGCCGCGAGCCCAGGTCTACCACCTCTTCCAGCTCCCTGACTGACGCAGAGTCACAGTCCTCTATGTCTCTGTTGAGTAGATCCGTCGCTCTGTCTTCGAACTCCGCTGTTTGTCGAAGCACCTCCTTTACTGCCGAACCTGAGGAATATATTCACACTTAAATCCATCCATCTGTAAAGAAATTTGCAGCGGATGAAACTTGGTTTAAATTATCATTTATTAAAATGTTAAAACGTCCATCCCTGCAATCTTATTCTTGACGACAGTCATGCCTCATGAAAATCAATGATAAGGTCAAAATTGGATCGCGCTTGCCTAAAAAATGTCTATTTACTCTTCCCTTGAAAACACACAGATTGTGACTTGGTTGGGAACACGAAGGCTGGAAGAGTATGTTTCGCATCTTGTTCGTATCATAAAACGTGGAAAAGTATAAGGACTGTTTCGCCGCGGCGCAAGACAGAGCTATATGTGCATAATTGTGCATATATTATTGTAATATTTAAATTATAGTTACTGTTTAAATTAAAATAATATAAAAGTGATTGTTAAATTAAAACTTAATGTAAAAATATTAATTGATTAAGATGGTAACACTGTCTACGTCTCGTTTTATCGTGTCGCCACGCTATTGGCTCCCGCCTAAAACGGCGGTAGGTGGTTGGTTCCCGCCAAAAATCGATAGTGGGGCGCCACGAGTTTTTAAGTTGGCAGCTCTGTCGATGGCATGTCGTATCGTGTCGCCACGCTATTGGTCCCCGCCAAAAGCGGCGGTCGGTGATTGGTTTTCAAAAAGGTAATAGTGGGGCGACACGAGGAGGCATTATAGAAAGTAATAACTTGAGTTAGTCAGTGGTTTTTCGGAGAGTGCACAAGTAGCACCTACAAAAGTAAAGAGTGTTGTGGTGATAATGTGTGTAAATAAGTTAATGTCAGTGTAACGTGATTTGTAAAATAAGTAATGAAGTGTTCAAAATTAGTGTGATTATTATACAGTGCTGGTATTATAGTGCTCGTATTATTTAGTCGCCTTTCAGGACTGGCACTCCGGGAGGGCCGACAGAAGTGTAATTTAAAAAAAAACTTGTATAAGTATTTAAAATAAAATAAAAATTAAGTTGTCAACAGTGCAAGCCGCGAGGTGACTGTTACGGTACAGTTACGAGTTCACTGGTTTTTACCCATATGAAAAATGCCCAACGTGCCTAAATTCTCATTTCACGGTTACTTAACAGGTACAGGGTGTGTGGTAAGGCTGTCGCGAATTCAATGGTGCTTTCGCGCGCCTAAAGAAGTTTTAACTTGTAAAACGTCGTGGTTACCTTCGGGCAGCACGCACGCCAGGCCGTCGATCTCCGCGGCGAAGAGCGTGAGCTCGTGCACGGTGAGGCGGTACTTGGGGTCGTGGTGGCGCGTGCGCGTGCGCATCTTGTTGTAAAACGTCGTGGTTACCTTCGGGCAGCACGCACGCCAGGCCGTCGATCTCCGCGGCGAAGAGCGTGAGCTCGTGCACGGTGAGGCGGTACTTGGGGTCGTGGTGGCGCGTGCGCGTGCGCATCTTGTTGTAAAACGTCGTGGTTACCTTCGGGCAGCACGCACGCCAGGCCGTCGATCTCCGCGGCGAAGAGCGTGAGCTCGTGCACGGTGAGGCGGTACTTGGGGTCGTGGTGGCGCGTGCGCGTGCGCATCTTGTTGTAAAACGTCGTGGTTACCTTCGGGCAGCACGCACGCCAGGCCGTCGATCTCCGCGGCGAAGAGCGTGAGCTCGTGCACGGTGAGGCGGTACTTGGGGTCGTGGTGGCGCGTGCGCGTGCGCATCTTGTTGTAAAACGTCGTGGTTACCTTCGGGCAGCACGCACGCCAGGCCGTCGATCTCCGCGGCGAAGAGCGTGAGCTCGTGCACGGTGAGGCGGTACTTGGGGTCGTGGTGGCGCGTGCGCGTGCGCATCTTGTTGTAAAACGTCGTGGTTACCTTCGGGCAGCACGCACGCCAGGCCGTCGATCTCCGCGGCGAAGAGCGTGAGCTCGTGCACGGTGAGGCGGTACTTGGGGTCGTGGTGGCGCGTGCGCGTGCGCATCTTGTTGTAAAACGTCGTGGTTACCTTCGGGCAGCACGCACGCCAGGCCGTCGATCTCCGCGGCGAAGAGCGTGAGCTCGTGCACGGTGAGGCGGTACTTGGGGTCGTGGTGGCGCGTGCGCGTGCGCATCTTGTTGTAAAACGTCGTGGTTACCTTCGGGCAGCACGCACGCCAGGCCGTCGATCTCCGCGGCGAAGAGCGTGAGCTCGTGCACGGTGAGGCGGTACTTGGGGTCGTGGTGGCGCGTGCGCGTGCGCATCTTGTTGTAAAACGTCGTGGTTACCTTCGGGCAGCACGCACGCCAGGCCGTCGATCTCCGCGGCGAAGAGCGTGAGCTCGTGCACGGTGAGGCGGTACTTGGGGTCGTGGTGGCGCGTGCGCGTGCGCATCTTGTTGTAAAACGTCGTGGTTACCTTCGGGCAGCACGCACGCCAGGCCGTCGATCTCCGCGGCGAAGAGCGTGAGCTCGTGCACGGTGAGGCGGTACTTGGGGTCGTGGTGGCGCGTGCGCGTGCGCATCTTGTTGTAAAACGTCGTGGTTACCTTCGGGCAGCACGCACGCCAGGCCGTCGATCTCCGCGGCGAAGAGCGTGAGCTCGTGCACGGTGAGGCGGTACTTGGGGTCGTGGTGGCGCGTGCGCGTGCGCATCTTGTTGTAAAACGTCGTGGTTACCTTCGGGCAGCACGCACGCCAGGCCGTCGATCTCCGCGGCGAAGAGCGTGAGCTCGTGCACGGTGAGGCGGTACTTGGGGTCGTGGTGGCGCGTGCGCGTGCGCATCTTGTTGTAAAACGTCGTGGTTACCTTCGGGCAGCACGCACGCCAGGCCGTCGATCTCCGCGGCGAAGAGCGTGAGCTCGTGCACGGTGAGGCGGTACTTGGGGTCGTGGTGGCGCGTGCGCGTGCGCATCTTGTTGTAAAACGTCGTGGTTACCTTCGGGCAGCACGCACGCCAGGCCGTCGATCTCCGCGGCGAAGAGCGTGAGCTCGTGCACGGTGAGGCGGTACTTGGGGTCGTGGTGGCGCGTGCGCGTGCGCATCTTGTTGTAAAACGTCGTGGTTACCTTCGGGCAGCACGCACGCCAGGCCGTCGATCTCCGCGGCGAAGAGCGTGAGCTCGTGCACGGTGAGGCGGTACTTGGGGTCGTGGTGGCGCGTGCGCGTGCGCATCTTGTTGTAAAACGTCGTGGTTACCTTCGGGCAGCACGCACGCCAGGCCGTCGATCTCCGCGGCGAAGAGCGTGAGCTCGTGCACGGTGAGGCGGTACTTGGGGTCGTGGTGGCGCGTGCGCGTGCGCATCTTGTTGTAAAACGTCGTGGTTACCTTCGGGCAGCACGCACGCCAGGCCGTCGATCTCCGCGGCGAAGAGCGTGAGCTCGTGCACGGTGAGGCGGTACTTGGGGTCGTGGTGGCGCGTGCGCGTGCGCATCTTGTTGTAAAACGTCGTGGTTACCTTCGGGCAGCACGCACGCCAGGCCGTCGATCTCCGCGGCGAAGAGCGTGAGCTCGTGCACGGTGAGGCGGTACTTGGGGTCGTGGTGGCGCGTGCGCGTGCGCATCTTGTTGTAAAACGTCGTGGTGACCTTCGGGCAGCACGCACGCCAGGCCGTCGATCTCCGCGGCGAAGAGCGTGAGCTCGTGCACGGTGAGGCGGTACTTGGGGTCGTGGTGGCGCGTGCGCGTGCGCATCTTGTTGTAAAACGTCGTGGTTACCTTCGGGCAGCACGCACGCCAGGCCGTCGATCTCCGCGGCGAAGAGCGTGAGCTCGTGCACGGTGAGGCGGTACTTGGGGTCGTGGTGGCGCGTGCGCGTGCGCATCTTGTTGTAAAACGTCGTGGTTACCTTCGGGCAGCACGCACGCCAGGCCGTCGATCTCCGCGGCGAAGAGCGTGAGCTCGTGCACGGTGAGGCGGTACTTGGGTCGTGGTGGCGCGTGCGCGTGCGCATCTTGTTGTAAAACGTCGTGGTTACCTTCGGGCAGCACGCACGCCAGGCCGTCGATCTCCGCGGCGAAGAGCGTGAGCTCGTGCACGGTGAGGCGGTACTTGGGGTCGTGGTGGCGCGTGCGCGTGCGCATCTTGTTGTAAAACGTCGTGGTTACCTTCGGGCAGCACGCACGCCAGGCCGTCGATCTCCGCGGCGAAGAGCGTGAGCTCGTGCACGGTGAGGCGGTACTTGGGGTCGTGGTGGCGCGTGCGCGTGCGCATCTTGTTGTAAAACGTCGTGGTTACCTTCGGGCAGCACGCACGCCAGGCCGTCGATCTCCGCGGCGAAGAGCGTGAGCTCGTGCACGGTGAGGCGGTACTTGGGGTCGTGGTGGCGCGTGCGCGTGCGCATCTTGTTGTAAAACGTCGTGGTTACCTTCGGGCAGCACGCACGCCAGGCCGTCGATCTCCGCGGCGAAGAGCGTGAGCTCGTGCACGGTGAGGCGGTACTTGGGGTCGTGGTGGCGCGTGCGCGTGCGCATCTTGTTGTAAAACGTCGTGGTTACCTTCGGGCAGCACGCACGCCAGGCCGTCGATCTCCGCGGCGAAGAGCGTGAGCTCGTGCACGGTGAGGCGGTACTTGGGGTCGTGGTGGCGCGTGCGCGTGCGCATCTTGTTGTAAAACGTCGTGGTTACCTTCGGGCAGCACGCACGCCAGGCCGTCGATCTCCGCGGCGAAGAGCGTGAGCTCGTGCACGGTGAGGCGGTACTTGGGGTCGTGGTGGCGCGTGCGCGTGCGCATCTTGTTGTAAAACGTCGTGGTTACCTTCGGGCAGCACGCACGCCAGGCCGTCGATCTCCGCGGCGAAGAGCGTGAGCTCGTGCACGGTGAGGCGGTACTTGGGGTCGTGGTGGCGCGTGCGCGTGCGCATCTTGTTGTAAAACGTCGTGGTTACCTTCGGGCAGCACGCACGCCAGGCCGTCGATCTCCGCGGCGAAGAGCGTGAGCTCGTGCACGGTGAGGCGGTACTTGGGGTCGTGGTGGCGCGTGCGCGTGCGCATCTTGTTGTAAAACGTCGTGGTTACCTTCGGGCAGCACGCACGCCAGGCCGTCGATCTCCGCGGCGAAGAGCGTGAGCTCGTGCACGGTGAGGCGGTACTTGGGGTCGTGGTGGCGCGTGCGCGTGCGCATCTTGTTGTAAAACGTCGTGGTTACCTTCGGGCAGCACGCACGCCAGGCCGTCGATCTCCGCGGCGAAGAGCGTGAGCTCGTGCACGGTGAGGCGGTACTTGGGGTCGTGGTGGCGCGTGCGCGTGCGCATCTTGTTGAGGTCCAGCTGCTGGATCACGCTGGCGCACTTCTCCGCGTCCTCGATCGCCGTCTCCAGCGCGCGCACCAGCTCCGTCTTGTGCATCTGCTCATACAAACATTATTTATGTACTTCCACAGAATCACGGAACACTAAATAGGTACAGAAGGCTTACTCCGCACGATGATTTAAAGAAATAGCGACCCTAGCGCTGACACAAAAAGTGCAATTCAGTTCGCAATAGCGCCTGGCTCCGCCTTCTCTATGTATCTAAAGTTGTGGTATCTCTCTATCGCGTAACTTTATCTCTTTCGACGTACTAGGGCTGCCTCGTGATCGGGCACACGCAGAGCGTGAAATAGTCCGTATAAGAACTAACGCGTGCAACCTAGCGGGCGCGCGGCGGCCGCCTGAAATTACTACGTCGAGAGTCGAGACGGCTATCATCGATTTTGATGATTCTTTTGTATTAGAAAGCCGACGCTTCCCGTGTGGTCCCACTTCAATTTAGTCCAGTTCTGATGACTATTCATTCTGGTATTCATAAGCAAACCATATAAATCTTAAATTTTTAATTGGAAAGTATATAATCAACAGTAGTTTGATGAGAGTTGAAGTCGGTGTTTTTTGTAAATTAATTAACATATATTATCCTTGGCACTATTGTTTGATAAGGCAGTCAATAGTAATCTCCACTGACCTTGAGGTCGTGCGCCCTCTTGAGGTGCGCGCGCAGCCCGTCCAGGTCGCAGGTCTTGGGCGTGTCGGGGTCGAGCGCGTTCTGCACCGCCTCCGCCCACTCGCGGAACTGCTCCGACTTGCGCTTCAGCTTCTCCAGCATCGCGGGCAGCTCGTCCAGCGTGTAGCGGTACCTGTCACAATGTTATCGTTCAAATGTAAGGAGAATCCCGCTTGTATATGCGACGACGACGAGGAGGAGACGATTATACATCTATTGCTCGACTGTCCACAGCATACTATCGCGCGCGAGGACCTCCAACAAGAGATATGTTTGAACCTGTGCAAGGACGCTCTTCCCGTCATATTTGAAAAGACTGAACTCAGGGATCCTTTCCTGAGATTCTGTACCAAAGTTTGTGAAAAAATTGTCTCAAAAATATTGAGACTTGAAAAAAAAATTTATCGCTTTACAACTTCATTTTACCGATTTTTATAAGGATTATAAGTATAATACACAATGCACATGGTGAATATAAGGCACTTAACACACTCACTACTGACCTGAGCTTGTGGTGCGCGGGCGCGCAGTCGCACAGCTGGTCGTAGTGGCGCAGGCACGCCACCTGCGCGGTGCACGCGCACGTCACGCACGACAGGAAGCACGTGGTCTTGCACTCGCGGCACTGGCGCTCGTCGTCCGGCAGCAGCTCAAACGCTTCGCGCTCCGCCTCTGTCACGCCCTGTTTGTGAAGAATAACCAATCAATTAATGGTAACGCTAATTATTATTGTATTAATTGAGGGCCTCAGTAGGGCGCTGGAAACTGACATCGGCCAAACCAATAGAAATAGTCAGGCTTATCGCTGAGGCGATGGCCGTTGGAGCAGAAGAAGGGGAACACCATAAAAGTGAGCATCGTGGTGTGACCACACTCACCCAGTCGAGCAGCGACTTCCTCAGCTTCCTCTCGTCGTGCAGCATGGTCCTCATGTCGCGGTAGGCGGCCAGCGCCACGGTCAGGCTCAGCGAGTCCGCCTCCAGCGCCATCTCGCACACCAGCTCGTCGCTCGCTCGGGACGGCCACACTCACCCAGTCGAGCAGCGACTTCCTCAGCTTCCTCTCGTCGTGCAGCATGGTCCTCATGTCGCGGTAGGCGGCCAGCGCCACGGTCAGGCTCAGCGAGTCCGCCTCCAGCGCCATCTCGCACACCAGCTCGTCGCTCGCTCGGGACGGCCACACTCACCCAGTCGAGCAGCGACTTCCTCAGCTTCCTCTCGTCGTGCAGCATGGTCCTCATGTCGCGGTAGGCGGCCAGCGCCACGGTCAGGCTCAGCGAGTCCGCCTCCAGCGCCATCTCGCACACCAGCTCGTCGCTCGCTCGGGACGGCCACACTCACCCAGTCGAGCAGCGACTTCCTCAGCTTCCTCTCGTCGTGCAGCATGGTCCTCATGTCGCGGTAGGCGGCCAGCGCCACGGTCAGGCTCAGCGAGTCCGCCTCCAGCGCCATCTCGCACACCAGCTCGTCGCTCGCTCGGGACGGCCACACTCACCCAGTCGAGCAGCGACTTCCTCAGCTTCCTCTCGTCGTGCAGCATGGTCCTCATGTCGCGGTAGGCGGCCAGCGCCACGGTCAGGCTCAGCGAGTCCGCCTCCAGCGCCATCTCGCACACCAGCTCGTCGCTCGCTCGGGACGGCCACACTCACCCAGTCGAGCAGCGACTTCCTCAGCTTCCTCTCGTCGTGCAGCATGGTCCTCATGTCGCGGTAGGCGGCCAGCGCCACGGTCAGGCTCAGCGAGTCCGCCTCCAGCGCCATCTCGCACACCAGCTCGTCGCTCGCTCGGGACGGCCACACTCACCCAGTCGAGCAGCGACTTCCTCAGCTTCCTCTCGTCGTGCAGCATGGTCCTCATGTCGCGGTAGGCGGCCAGCGCCACGGTCAGGCTCAGCGAGTCCGCCTCCAGCGCCATCTCGCACACCAGCTCGTCGCTCGCTCGGGACGGCCACACTCACCCAGTCGAGCAGCGACTTCCTCAGCTTCCTCTCGTCGTGCAGCATGGTCCTCATGTCGCGGTAGGCGGCCAGCGCCACGGTCAGGCTCAGCGAGTCCGCCTCCAGCGCCATCTTGCACACCAGCTCGTCGTGCGAGAACACGCAGTACCGCCGCAGTGTGGAGTAGTGCGCGATGCATTCGCGGCCCATTTTCAGCTGGTAAAGTTTGCCCAAGTAAGAGAAAGTCGTCTCAACCCGTTAAAACGTCACCCGTACCCGCTAGATATTAGGCAAGAAACCGATACCAAAGAGGGTCTCCCAAAAGTTGAGGCTCTGCGCAATAGCCAAGTGGCAACTTCGCAAGCTTTTGAGAACATTATGGTAAACTTTCGGCCATGCAGATTTACACGATGTTTTCTTTCAACAACCTAAGCAAGTGGCAATTAGTTTCCACGAACACACGTTAAACTGAAAAGTCAGAAGTTCGTGCTTAAGTGTCGTAAGTGTTGTTTGATGAATCTAAACCAAGAATGAACCATCTCAACCATCACACTTTAGATACCCTGGATATAACCTGAAGCCACTTCGTAACATGACTCGAGTAAATTACCTGTATCCAGGTTTTTTGCCACCAACGAACCCCGACATACCAACTTCGATGAATATCATGGCAACACAGTCATAGTTAGAATAGAACTTTTAATAAAGTCCAACTGAGTCTAATTAATAAAGTGTCATGTCCAATCTTCGACATTACAATAAAGCATACTGAACTTAAAGAAAATATAGCATAAGGAATTTACCCAGTCTGCTGGTGTGAAGTTGACGGCCTCCGCGAAGTTGTAGCCCTGGTTGAAGCCGGCGTGGTAGGCGCGCGGGAAAGTGATCACGAACTCGCCAGCGTGCTGGTCCGTCCTATGCACACACACATTTGCTCAATTACAGCGTAAAATATGAGATGCCATTGTAAGGATATTAAACTATTTAATTTAACATTATTACGTACACCCGAAATTTAATAACAATCGGCACAAAACTAATATATACGAACACAAGTCGTATTAGCTGAGATTTATCTTGTTGGTCAAAACAAATTTTTGCATGTTTGGTAGCAGAGCGTGGTTAGAGAGTGGTTGATTAGTTCTAAGTAAAAAGATGTCTCATAATCAAACACCACACTACACTATAATTATTATTCGTTTTGCTATCAGTTTGCTTTTCTTTAAATGTATGTCTGTGTGTCGCAGCTGTCGGTCTGTTTGTAAGTTTCAATATTTATTTGTTTGTGTTTACACCTATGAAGTGAAATAAAAGCTATAAAAAACAAACGGACCTGTAAACCGGTACTCCCGCCTTCATCAGCACGTTGGGGTTCATGATGGTGACCAGCTGGTGTAGCAGGTCCGGCTGCAGCTGGAACAGCTCGGGTGCTTCGGCTTTCATCGCCGCCTCGAACTGCTCCGCTTTTGAGCTCGGCACGCCGTACCTGCGAACCAAGACACGATTTACACCATGTATACCTACCGTAACCCACACCAAGGTCGTTTCAGCCGATGGAAATCCACTGATGTACATAGGTCTCCTAAAATGATTGCTTAACACCACGTTTTAGTTGCCTGGAGGCAGAGACGGCACTCTCTCTTCATGTACTCAGTTAAGTAAAGGTTCTGCTTAAAACTTCATATGTGCCCATCGCTGTCAGTCATTCAAATTATTTTGCTGATCTAATTAGATCGCCTTAAGCAAGCATTGGAAAGAGCTATATGCCCGTGGTACATAACTCTGAGGCCCATAGTCAGCGACCATGTTTCAGATCTTTAAATCATCATTGAAAAATATTTTTATAACCAAGCTTTTATACGTCAATTTATCCGTGTTCTTCTTAGCTCTTTCATTTCCAGGAGTGCATAAAAATAACTAGTCCGCTATCTTGTGTGTTCTCCTACATTGGATTAAGAATGAAGTCAAACTGCTAACTAAATGTGTACATATACAAAATTCCTGCTCAATCTTTGAAAATATCTGCTTCAGAATTGAGTTGCAAGATTGATAGTAAAAGTACAAGCTTTTCACCCGTAGTGACTACTATTTCTTCAGGAACTGAGGGATATCAAACAGGAAGATGCCACACAGCCATGGGATATCACTCACCAAGTCTTGGGTTCCCCCCAGTGCAGGTAGTTGATGGAGTAACTCCAGTGGTCTTCGTTGTGCCAGCAGAAGGTCGCAAAGCACATGCCCACGTACAGCCAAGGGATCTGCGTAACACGACCATATAAAAAAAAATTGACACAGACTTAAGTTGCACAAGTAAAAATTCTCGTAATCAGAGGTTTCCACGCACCCACCTCTGATATCACTGAGTAAATTAACACTGGAGGTAAAGGAAAACATCGTAAGGAATTCTCTCTAGACTTGAGAATTCCCCATAAATGGTGTATAAAGCCTGTAGCATTGAGCATTGTTTTTGAAAAGTGACCAGTATCACGAAGTAATCTGCCTAAGAGTGTTGGTTCACTAAAGATTGTTCGCTCAAAACTATAACATGGGGCTATTCAAGGGGCGGACAAACAAATTTAAAGCCGGCAGTGCATTTGCAGTTCCTCTGGTTTTGCAAATGTCCATGGGCGGCGGTGATCGCTTACCATCAGGTGACCCACCCGCTCATTTGCTCGCGTTGACCACAAAAAACATAGCAACACTGAAAAGATTAGATTTGTGTCAAACGCCCCAATAAAATCGCTTGCTGTTATAAGCTTATGACATCAATGAATGAAAATCAAGCGATTTCTACCAGTGCTGTTTTTAGTATTTCACGTAGTTCATAATTCTCATCGATGTTAAGATATGTTAAGCTGAGACACTGTTACCTTCATGCCGGAGATATCAGCATTGATGTGCCCCAGCACAGAGCCCTCCAGCACGGGCAGGTTGTTGAGGTTCCAGTGCGAGTCGGCGTACTGCTGCTCGCCGGGGTACAGGTGCGCGCTGGACTTGGTCGGGAACCCGGACCCGTGGTCCATGGAGTGCAGGTCCGCGCCGTACTCCACCGTCACGTCTTCGTCTATGGACGACACCACGCGCCAGAACTCGCGCTCCACTGTCGACGTTGGCACCATCTGTATCATAAACAAAAGTAAATTATTAGAGCTACCTCCCACTTCAAAGACGTATTCAAAAAGGACGTAATCACGTCAAATACTCCAGATATTCTACAGTGATGAGGTTTTTGTAAGAGGTATTTCTAAACCAGATATTTGGTACACTGGGTTCAAAACTTACATGTACCGGCATATTGAAGTAATCCGACTTGAACTGGTCGGCCATCTCTCCGAATTGCTGCAGCGTGTATTCCCTGCTGGCTTGCTCGAAGCCAAACGCCTCCGCTGGTTTTGACACCTGTGTAAACGTTTTGGAATTAAAATGTTAATTTTTAGTGAGTGCATTGAATGCAGTTCCACTATCACTAATGGCCGGTTTCTGAGGCACTTTTAACGACAGTTTATCTATTCATTAGCGCTATTCGTCCGATAACTCATGAAAGTGCGTTTCTGAACACCGCAATGCAAGATAAACTCCGTTTAAACTTAGGTTATCTTAACCGACCTTCATGCGCCGTTTATCGGTTCCATAAAGTTATTTGACGTTTGAAGCCAGATCTGTGATGTCTCGTTATGGTAAATGGTTGGAGTGTTTGTGTCTGTCTTGCAATTTGAGGTTAGAAAAAGTAGTAAAATATTGATTATGTATTTAAAATTGTTGTGAAACCGTTGCGTTACTAATAAATTATTAATAAAAGATCCCTCCTTCGCTAAAAACTCCTTCGCTACTTCAATGAGCAGCACCTTCTCCCTTTCCGTAAAGTTTTTACTGCTTTTTCCCTTTCCGACTTCCATTTTTAGGGTTCCGTAGCCAAATGGCAAAAAACGGAACCCTTATAAATTCGTCATGTCTGTCTGTCCGTCTGTCCGTCCGTATGTCACAGCCACTTTTTTCCGAAACTATAAGAGCTATACTGTTGAAACTTGGTAAGTAGATGTATTCTGTGAACCGCATTAAGGTTTTCACACAAAATATTAAAAAAAGTAATAAATTTTGGGGGTGCCCCATACTTAGAACTGAACTCAAAAATTTTTTCTTTGGTCTTCAAAAATGATACTAAGGTTTCTAATATCATTTTTTTTCTAAAATGAATAGCTTGCGCGAGAGACACTTCCAAATTGGTAAAATGTGTCCCCCCCCCCTGTAACTTCTAAAATAAGAGTATGATAAAACTAAAAAAAATATATGATGTACATTACCATGCAAACTTCCACAGAAAATTGGTTTGAACGAGATCTAGTGAGTAGTTTTTTTTAATACGTGTTGAATTGATATTCAACAAGTCTAATATTTTGATTAACTTTGATGACGAGTGACGACAGATGGCGTTGCACGTGCGACTCGCACTTGTCCAGTTTTTAAATTCTATGGGCAGGGGTGTTTAGTTTAATAAATACGTACTATTGAGAATGAGTCTTGATAGTACGGAACCCTCAGTGCGCGAGCCCGACTCGCACTTGACCAATTTATTTACAAATATTTGGAACGCACCCCGACACGCGTTGCAAAACCAAAACAAAACAATTTTGAATTTGAGTTTTGACGTTTGACGTTGAATTTTATACAATATATTGCTGACGTTCATAAATCATACCTCCGCTGGTAAATAATTTAAGAATTTGCATTATTTATTACAAAAAAGATAATTAACCACTTATTTAACATAGGAAAAAATTTTATTGGTAATAAAACTAGTATTAGTGGCGAATAAAAGAAGAAATACGCATGTAAAATTTAATTCCCTTATTACCGCCATCTAGCGCCAGAATAAGAAACTGGTTATCGGTTCAATAGCTATCGAACGGGTCGCGGAGTATTCAGAAACGCATGAAGACATAAACTACGGTTAACCTTTACTTATCTTTATTCAATAAATAGCTAATGAGAACATAACTGGCGCCTTCAGAAACCGGCCATAAGTAAGTTTGCAGGTATCCCGCGATGTGAAAACAATATAATGAACAAGAACAGATTAATTGCCATAATTCGCTACGTGTACTACCGGGACCTCGTTTCGTCGGGGGCGAACTACCACGGACTACGGGAGTTCGCGCACGCGTGGCACAGGAGGCGGAGCGGCTCGGATGTGCGGCAACGAAGGAGGAGACGACGGGAGGCCGAGGAGGAAGAGGAGCTCTCGACGAGTAGCAGCGCATCGAACCGGAGCTCGTCGGGAGAAGACGAAGAGGCTGGGAGCGGCGGCGGAAGAGCGTCATAGTAGAGTCTGCCCCAGAAAGGGGAGAGTGACATAAGGGACAAGGAGACAGAGATAAATAACTTGTAGGGAGCTCAAGAAGGCACCCGAACTGGGAAAAGCGCCGAGAGCAAGTACCGCTCGGGTGTCCTCCCGCGTTTCGGCCCAAGAGTCCGTGAGGGCGGTGGGGCCATGGGAAGGTGGAGGGTTGTCCCTAGAGAATTCGCTACTTGAAATGAATCTCTATGGTCGAACATGCAAGAACACCATTCACATGAAACACCACACACAATTTTTCAAACCACGCTTCGTCCCGATACCGGGACGTCTTCAGGAGATGTTGACTTCAAAATGCGAAACTGTAGATTCTACGATTCCTAGCCCTGCTAATTATGGATTTCCGCAAAATGACACATACTTCCAATCAAAATAATTAAGAAGAAACAATTTGCAGAGGACAAACATTTAACCATACTTTGCTAAAGTTTCAAGATCGTTCAAGACACAAGCCGAAATGTTGGTATTGATTAATAAAGAATTTGGGTTATGCCTGCCCCTATTGTCTGGAGACAAGTGCTTAGTCTCGACAATAGCGAGAAACATGAGGAGCGCAAACGAGTTGGTGCGCAAGGAGGTGCGAGTGTGTTGTTTCGTGGTACTAAATCACGTACCTCCTCGGCGAGGCACACGGGGCAGCGCCAGTCGCCCTTGGGCACGTCGGCGAGCGGCGGCACGAGGCAGAACGTGTGGTACGAGTCGTCGCAGCCGTCGCACAGCAGCATCTGCTCCTCGATGTCGCCCCGCCCGCACACGTGGCACATGTACTTGGCGAGCTGGGTCGAAAACGGAACAATTATACGTAACAAATATTATGATTCCTCCCAATGTACCTTATAAATTACCACTTAATGGACCTAGGTCAATACTTTGAAAACATGTAATGAAAGTGAATATTTCATTGTATCGCCACAAACATGTCGAATGTCGCATTACAGCCGGACCGGGGCAGGGTTTTTACTACTTAGTATTTTTATAGCACCATCTCTAAAATGTGACACAACTAATACTTTTGATCTCAATACTTGTCATCAAGTAATAAGCTGTTGCGTCAAGAGATGTCACTGTTATAACTACTTCCATCTAAGTTTCACTTGCATCATTAACAACACAATAAATTCTATTTATTTGTCAGCGAGCTGTACCAAAAAAACATTTTAATGGGGAAGCTGGTTACGAACCGGGTCGTCGGGGTGCAGCGGCGTGGCGGCGGGCGGCGCGGGCGTGACGGACACGGTCATGTTGCTGAGGCGGTGCTCGCGCAGGCGCGTGGAGCGCAGCACGCGGGCGCGCGCGCCGCAGCTGCCCGCCTGCGACATGGTTACGTACCGGGTCGTCGGGGTGCAGCGGCGTGGCGGCGGGCGGCGCGGGCGTGACGGACACGGTCATGTTGCTGAGGCGGTGCTCGCGCAGGCGCGTGGAGCGCAGCACGCGGGCGCGCGCGCCGCAGCTGCCCGCCTGCGACATGGTTACGTACCGGGTCGTCGGGGTGCAGCGGCGTGGCGGCGGGCGGCGCGGGCGTGACGGACACGGTCATGTTGCTGAGGCGGTGCTCGCGCAGGCGCGTGGAGCGCAGCACGCGGGCGCGCGCGCCGCAGCTGCCCGCCTGCGACATGGTTACGTACCGGGTCGTCGGGGTGCAGCGGCGTGGCGGCGGGCGGCGCGGGCGTGACGGACACGGTCATGTTGCTGAGGCGGTGCTCGCGCAGGCGCGTGGAGCGCAGCACGCGGGCGCGCGCGCCGCAGCTGCCCGCCTGCGACATGGTTACGTACCGGGTCGTCGGGGTGCAGCGGCGTGGCGGCGGGCGGCGCGGGCGTGACGGACACGGTCATGTTGCTGAGGCGGTGCTCGCGCAGGCGCGTGGAGCGCAGCACGCGGGCGCGCGCGCCGCAGCTGCCCGCCTGCGACATGGTTACGTACCGGGTCGTCGGGGTGCAGCGGCGTGGCGGCGGGCGGCGCGGGCGTGACGGACACGGTCATGTTGCTGAGGCGGTGCTCGCGCAGGCGCGTGGAGCGCAGCACGCGGGCGCGCGCGCCGCAGCTGCCCGCCTGCGACATGGTTACGTACCGGGTCGTCGGGGTGCAGCGGCGTGGCGGCGGGCGGCGCGGGCGTGACGGACACGGTCATGTTGCTGAGGCGGTGCTCGCGCAGGCGCGTGGAGCGCAGCACGCGGGCGCGCGCGCCGCAGCTGCCCGCCTGCGACATGGTTACGTACCGGGTCGTCGGGGTGCAGCGGCGTGGCGGCGGGCGGCGCGGGCGTGACGGACACGGTCATGTTGCTGAGGCGGTGCTCGCGCAGGCGCGTGGAGCGCAGCACGCGGGCGCGCGCGCCGCAGCTGCCCGCCTGCGACATGGTTACGTACCGGGTCGTCGGGGTGCAGCGGCGTGGCGGCGGGCGGCGCGGGCGTGACGGACACGGTCATGTTGCTGAGGCGGTGCTCGCGCAGGCGCGTGGAGCGCAGCACGCGGGCGCGCGCGCCGCAGCTGCCCGCCTGCGACATCCACTTGTTCTCGCGGGGACCTGCGCACGCGACCACATTACACGAGACATGAGGATGGGTTCATTTTTGACTGAATATTTTTATTTTATTTTTAAATTATAATAGTCATTGTATTTAATTTTCTTTTAATTTTTATATTTACACGCCCATGTTGAGGCAAAACATGTATGTACTTTATTATTATAACCGTGTTTGAAGCAAATAAATAAATATTACTCCACTTTCATTTCATTTGGAGTAACGGGACTGCGGACTGGTGGTAGGTGGTACTCTCACGGACCGCGATGGCGTGAGACGAGTTTGTCACTGATGTGTAGCTATTCAAATGCGTCCAGGAGAGAATGAGCACAAAGGGACAAGGAGCGAGAGGAAACAACTTGTAGGTTGTTGAGCCCGAGGAACACGCTAAGACCAAGTACTGAACCGGCGTCCTCAAAAGATTCGGCTTCCTTGGTTGGAGCATGGGTGGTAAATGGTTGTCCAAAACTGCATCTTCAAGTGCTTTTATACTCCAACCTTAGCCAGTGTTTAAGCTGAGTTTGCTAATAATTGAATGCTTAAAAATATACCTATAAAGACATATTGTACAACATATGGAAAACAGCAGGAACAAAATGAGTGTTGCTAAGTGTAAACGGTTCTCACTTCTCCTAGTCTCGCTAGGTTCCTCCTTTATCGGAGTCTTCTTCTCCGGGGTAGCAGGCTCGGTGGAGGGCAGAGCGCCCTCCGTGTGGCTGCCCTCGGCGGCCTCGGGCTCCGAGCTCTTGTAGCGGCGCGCGGGCGGCGGGGTCTGCGCCGGCGGCTTACTCGACTTTCGCCCCGGTTTTTCTGGCGTTTGTTCGCATTTCACTTCCACCTTCTGCGTTATTCAAAATTAATAATTACGAAACTGGTACTCAAATTTTTTTTTTTGTTTTGGGGGGAGGAAAGTTCCTTATTTTTTTGTTCGTTAATTTATTTGAAATAAAGGTATTTTTCTTTCCTCATAGGTAACTCTATTGGGAATGGTGTCCAATGACCTACGGACTCCCCCCTCCTTACACCGCACGATCTACCGGCAACCGCTGACGCATTTCTTGCGATAGAAAGCTATCTTTCTTAAAAGACAAAAATCTTACAAAAAATTCTTATAGAAGCACAGTCTGCTTCTTAATATCTTTAAACTGTAGTAATTCAAAGGGGAAAAACTTGCCACGAATTTAATTAGGGAATAATATACACATTCATCTTTATACCATAAAAGCTGGTATAACGCCTTCTGGTGTGGGTTGTGTTCGTATGAAGGGGCAGGGAAAGTCATAGGCAAAGCTTCTGCGAACGGGTAGTAGTTGGGAAATAAGTTACCGTCTCCTTGTTATCCCCCGCAGCGACTGCGCCGCTGCTTTTGAACACATCGTAGGGGTACAGCATGCGTTCGTAGTGGTTCTTTAGGATGGAGCCGATCCCCTTGCCCTGGGGGTGGCCCATGCGCCGCGCGATCTTCGACCACTTGCGCTCCGCTGAACATACTTCGAAGCCACCTGGGTACATAGACATAGAAGAATTGACGCCTATTTAACGGTGTAGAAGCCGTATTTAAGCGATTTTGAATGAAGTTTTATGCAAAAACTACCTATATAGAAAATTACTTTCAAATTTACACGTCATGTATTTTGGGTCTTTAATCTAAAATCTCTAAGAAGCAGAGACACGATTGGATAAAATTTTCTCGATAGAAAGTTCTCCCAAAAGTTGCTCCAAATTCTCAGTTTTTCGAGTTTTTATCGGACACTACATTGGATGTAATAGGCTATTTGACAACAATGAAAATATACCTGAAATTGTGGTAAATCTCACAAATAAAAACGTAAATAAGCATATTTCACTTTATTTTAATCAAATATATGTATATTTTTCAGCAAAATAAGAGTTTAATAATGTTATAATTTTTGATATTTTACCTGTGACAGGAACGCCCTGTGATTGGTTGCAACTCTGGTGACGTCACACTCGAAAATTTGCGGGAAAACAACAGCTTTTTGTACTGATTTTTCTGAGTGTTTTGTTTGGCGGGCGTTTTATTTTATCTTTTAGCTATTTAAACAGTAATTTTCTGGTTAACTTTATAACTAAACATACTAAGGAATAATTCTGCGATTCTGCGATTTGAAATAATTAAGTATTTCAAATCGCAGAATGGAATCAAATTTTGTGCGAGCTGATAATAGCAACCTACCTAAGGTAGATGCTTTTATGGTTGCACTTTACTTTAAGAACAATGCTGATTATTAAGGCGCGGAACTGAAAAACATAAAAACAGCAATGTAAGTACCTACGGCCTACCGCGTCGAACATATTAGTCCTTCCTTTATTTATTATAATCATTAATCATTATCTCATTTTAGTTTATGTTGAAAAATACTCAGGAAGTTCATGGGAGTTCGGTTTTTTTGGTTTTAGTTTATTTTTTCGATATTATATTTAGCTTGAATATTAAATTAAAAGGTAATTATTAGGTAGGTACTTACATCAAAGTGATCTTCACACATAAAAACATTTGAATGCGATAAAAAGGCCTTTGGATCTCTTCGAGCTAACTGTAACCATTTTTTTCGCCTTTTATCTGGTACAGACACAAACACTTTTTGAGGGCAATTTATGGAGGTATTTGTACATAATGGTACTACACAGCATTTGTACACCATTCTTTCTGTTAAAATATATTAATTTTTATTAAATTTAAAGAAAAACGAAGAAATTCAACTTAACTGTACGGTACTGTAGTCTGTTTGACAATGTGTGACGTCACGAGTCAGATGACAAGCGCCATTACAAAATTGGCGTTTTTGGCGCGGTTTTGAAAATTGAAACTTTAAAAGTGGTTTTTAAAGGGAATTACATTAAATTTCCGCGAAATATCAATGTAATGTGCTTAAGTAATAGGTAGTAATAAATTCTTTAAAATCATTTTCAAAATTTAGTCAAATAGCCTATTGTAATTGTTGTTTTAAAGTGTCGGTAATAATAATATCCAAAAACGCTAAGAAACAGATTTTTGATAACCAGCTTAGTTTTTGAGTAATTGGGTAAAAGGTCGTTTTTCTGTTATATTCTTCCGCGACGCTGCATGTCGCACCTACCAAATCTCCGTGAGAGTGAGAAAGATCTAAATTTCTTTTAAATGGTGCCACAAATTATCCGGCCCGGTCATGGTGTCGCAGTCGACGATTGTGGTGGTGATATTTCGTGCAATTCTTATTGCTGTAGGCATTATTTGGGCACTCTAAACAACAACAGAGTAGACAGCGTGAAAGATATCAACCCCAACATTAGTTCCAGTTTCA
The DNA here is from genome assembly GCA_036785405.1 of Coenonympha arcania. Classification (NCBI taxonomy): domain Eukaryota; kingdom Metazoa; phylum Arthropoda; class Insecta; order Lepidoptera; family Nymphalidae; genus Coenonympha; species Coenonympha arcania. The sequence goes on along the minus strand of CM072078.1, from coordinate 743,818 downwards.
GTCACCGGATCAGAAAAATTTGTGATAGATGGTGATGCACTTTGAAAATACTAGCTATACCCTCATGAGAGAAAAGGTAAATACAAAGATGTTCCACATTACTGAACTCACCAGCTTCTTTGACAATTTTGTGCAGAGCATACAGGTCCAGCGGTTTCCTCTCAACTGTGGGTATCTTCAGCACGGAGCCCTGCAGCTCCCAGAACTTGATGATCTGGTCCAGGAAGTTGAGCTTCACTCGGGTTATAGCCTGATAACATTAAAAAAGGATTGTTTTTGCTATTATAATTATTTCAAGATTCAAATATAGTTTAGGTAATGTTAAGTAACCTTCTATTACACTCGACCTCAGTTATGTTAAAATTCATGCATGCAACTGTCTTATGTATATGTTAGAACGGTAACCTAAGCACTGGTACATTAGGATTTAGCTCTTTGATAATATGTAAGTTTAAACTATAAACGAAAGACTCTTAAGACTCTTCAAAAACTTGTCTCAAGACCAAGGGTCTGGTTTTGTAAGGAAAACCATATTCATCGTTATCGTAATCGTAAGCGAATTCTGGTTCCCGATTAGCTGTCGTAAATAAGGTAACCTCAAGGTAACCAATCAGTGCACAGAATTTTGTTTACGATTACGATGAATACGTTTTTCTTACACAATCGCCTAGCAGATTGTCTGTTATTAGCATCACAGCGGGGCTAGACAAAGTAACAGTCGTTTAGCGTTCACGACAGTAGATAAAATGTATGGACAAACCACGTCACAAATGAAAACAAATGAAAGCAGAATCTACTTTATGCTTAGCGTTGTTCACTGTCGGCTGTCAATTGTCATGCGAAGTACGCTTAAGTTATCTACAAGGTCTGCGAAAACGCCAGGGAGCGTTCAAATTGTCGTAGTCGATTTTCAAACACAGCGTGTTTTCCTCTATTCGGTCACGTGTTTTTCTACAGTCACTTGTTTTGTCCATACATTTTTGTCTACTGTCGTTAAGGGGATTTATTGAATTTATTTTTGTCTTTCTCACTCTCGCGGAGATTTGGTAGGTGCGACATGCAGCGTCGCGGAAGAATATAGCAGAAAAACGACGTTTTACCTAATTACTCAAAAACTAAGCCAGTTATCAAAAATCTGTTCTAAGCGTTTTAGGATATTATTATTACCGATACATTAAAACAAAAATTACAATTACATCCATTGTAGTTTCCGATAAAATATAGAAAAACTGAGATTTTGGAGCAACTTTTGGGAGAACTTCTATCGAGAAAATTTTATCCAATTGTGTTTCTGCTTCTTAGCGATTTTAGATTAAAGACCCAAAATACATGACGTGTAAATTTGAAATTAATTGTCTTTATAGTTTTTGCATAAAACTTCATTCAAAATCACCTAAATCAGGCTTTTAGGCCGTTAACGCCAAACGACTGTTACTTTGTCTAGCCCCGCTGATCAACATAATATTTTAAGGTCAGATCCTTCCATTACCTACATCTATTTTGTATTCACTTCTCATTGGTTAATCACAGACCCATTGTATGTCCCACAGCTGGGCACAAGTCCACCACACTGGCCTAGTGCAAGTTTATGGGCTTGGCATACCATCAGAACATTATGGTGAGGCTTAGATGTCCAGATTTCCTCACAATGGTTTCTTTTACCGCTAAGCAAGTAGTATTTAGTTTCCACAAACACACATAGCTCCAAAGGTTCATGCCCAGGATTCGAACCTGGTAGAAGTCTGAACCAGAGGTTATTACTGGTTTCTATTTACTAGTAATTGGAGACTCCAGAGAAATATCAATAATGTTTAATATTGATTTCTCGTGATTGATTCTAATAGTCAAATAGTCATCTAATAGTTAATCTTTTGCGAACAAATAAATTCATGTATAAACCTTAAAAGGTAAAAGATGTAGTATAATATATTCAGCCCAAATTCAAAATATTGTAGCATTTATCACTCATTATAATTTATCTTCAACCTACTAACACATAAAATATTAAAAATCAATAAGTAGGTAAGTTAGCAATTTACCTCTAACTCATTTAGTCGTTGTATCCTCGGAGTGAATCGTAGTCTGTCCACGTCCACTGCGAATGGTGGTTGCCAGTGCTGTTAAATGAAGAAAAAATTACAAGTTTTTTATATTATTTCAATATGACATCATATTCATTATTTAAAATCAAATGAATGATAATCAAGGTAATTTTTTTGTGATCACACTGAGTTTGTCTTGACTTAGGTAATCAACATCCAACACATTTTAAATATTAACCTATTAACATTAATCATATACTTATTATTATATAGTACCTACATAATTACATAGACCTCATCTGATGGTACTTGACGATGCAGCAAAAGATGCTATCGTACTAACTTGGAAGGAGTTATAAGTAACTCTCTAACAGTATCTACTCAGCATCGCGCCGGAACGCTAAATCGCTTGACTAAATCTTTGCTGGTTGGATGATAACTAGCCACGGCCGAACTAGATTTGAGCCAAATTAAACAACTAAAAATTCAAAAGTGACCCGAGGCGGAAATCGAACTCGCGAACTCTCCCTCGAATCCGAGGAAGCGTCAATGTACCAGGGAGGTCTTCAATATTACGCACATGGATTTACGAAGTACTGATGCAAAATAAAACACATTTCATTGTATGTATTGTACATTTCATTTATTTAATCACCAAACATGAACTAACTACGATTGATTAAAAGTATGACCCAATAAATTATATGTACAAGGCAGCCTCAAGGAAACAAAGAACAATAACAGAGAGAAGTAAGAACACAGAAATTGTAACAACTTGTAGTCCAAGGCTGAAAGTGACAATTCCTTCACTGGAAAATCTAAATTTATAATAAGAACTTTTACATGCTGGACCTCATGATAGACAGTTCTAACAATAATCCCACAAGTTGGTCCCATCATTGGTATCAATGTTGGTTGCATTCACAGAGCAAGGAATGGTTGCATTGCTCATGCCAATGTTAACTTACTGTTATTCAAAGTAGGTTGTTTTAGTAAAGAGCCAATGTACTCTAAGGTGTCTGACTAAGTACAGGTGACAGAAAACTTTGTGAGGAATCTTCAACCACGGATTTATTTACAGATAGAAGATTACTATCAAAGTAGAGCAAATGCAACTAAAATACTTTTTAATAATATGTAGTGTAGTAACAATTACTTTAAATAATTGTATTTCTCATAAATTCTTATTAGAATGGCATCAATATGCTAATACAACTCAACACAGAAATAATTGTGGGTTCATTATATATAGATAATAAACTCAATGACAAACTCAACATTCAAGCATTTTATAAAATTCTAAAACTTTTAGTGTTTAACTTGAAGGAACTGCATCTGAGGTGTTAGTGGCGTTAAATAGGTAAAATATTGATGAATCTGAATAAAATTCCAATTTTTGTTACCAAACTCCTCCAAAACTGCTTGACTGATTGTTATGAAATTTTCTGTGTATGTTTGGTAGGTCTGAGAGTAGGTCATAAGCTATTTTTTATATCCCTAAACAGTAAAACAATGTTTGCCAGGTCAGCTAATAATAAATAAAATTATAATTAGGGCCGATTTTTCAATTGCCAGTTAAACGTTAACTGAGGAATGACTATGATTTTTTGACAGCTTTTGTATGGCATACGTTTCAAATTTATTCCCCCGATAGCTTATCTGGCTATTGAACAATCGGCCCATAAGATAATGAATAATGTCCTCATGACCAATCCAGCCACAGTGTTCCATCTCCGCATACCGAGATTTTCCACAGGTGCATGAAATATTCTAGTGTACAAGTGTGCATGCAATCACAGATGTCCTCTCAGTTCCCTGTCTCTAATAAGCTGATGGGATGCCAGCTTCGACACAGCAGGAGAGAAATCAGGCACAGTACAGACGGCTTAATAAAGTCTCCGAGGCATGGAGGTGAAACACTACCTTCAGGCTAGTGCTAAGAATTTCCTGATAGAGAACCAATACTTAATTTTATTGACCTGACCTGGGAATGGAACCCTGGACCTCGTGATCTACAGTTGAAAATTTTCACTGCTAGACCAACCAGGCAGTTATAGATAATAAGCACTGTTACAACCTGAGTTTTAGTGATCTGTTATTATTGCACTGTTATAATGTGAATGATATGTTTTTAAGGGATGGGCCAGAAATTTTTTTTCCTATAGCTTTTCTTTTTGTATGCAAGATTCTTTTGAGTTATCAGAATTTTTCATCAGTGGATAAATGAACAACTTGTTAAATAACACATACTTTGGGTTATATGTATGTACCCATCTTCAGTCTAGCATAGTAGAGGGCATGTCGAAACATCAAGTCAATTTTCAGCATAAATAACATGATCATTGTTTAAAATAATAATAATCAAACTCAAAATATCTTTATTTGACATAGAGCTAATGTACAGGCTCTTGTAAAACGTCAATATACGCATATGTATGGTGATAATTAAAAGTCCACTTAAAAATAAGTTTACGAGGGTACAAACGCACCCTGCACTGACAAGAAGCCCATAACAAACTCAGCCCGGTTTTGTTTTCTGTTATCACCACTTCACAAAGGCTCTTAAAATCTACAAGATACTATAATTACAGCAATTAATTCACTCCCAAGGATTTGATTCATGTAAATTAATCAAGCTCTGACCCTAACTAATTTTGTCCAGCCATCTTAAGCACCCAATGTTTAGGCATTTTTAAATGAGATATTAAACACTTTATTTTATCTTTTGGTAAAGATCATAGCTACTATTTTAGTAACTAAAAGAATAATTTATAATTACTGTATTTACTTCTGTTAACTCTTATTTGACCTATAAATAAACTTCAGTGCTGCTTAACTGTTTAATAACAATAGTTACAGATTATTAAGTTGTTAAATGATTTTAACTTTAACCCAATAAGGAAGAAACAAAACTACAGTTAGTAAATCACACAAGGTAAAAAACATACTACTATGTACCTACCTAAATAATACTAAGTATTTTGCACAAAAGTTATTTACCATGACTGTATTTATTTTATACTATGTGGAATATGTACAGAACTGTGTATTTATGGTTTGCAAAATATAACTTAAGGCCACTGCTTGGGACTTGAAGAGATAAAAATAGGTAAAAAAGAGCAAAAAAATGGATACTACAGTTTTAAGCGACTGTGAGGTGGCGATAGTTCTTTTTTTATCTAAACTATCGTAGGCAGAGGGCACGACACAAAATGGCAACCAACCTACTCCAACAATATGCGATTGCATATGAAGGTAATTATATGCGCTTTACACTCAAATACGAACTCGTATACGTCCTAAACACGTGATATTTTCGATCGAAAATGTGAAAAAAAACTCGAGACAAGGCTCTTCGACAGCCAAGTTACCACGGTTGCATCATAAGGCATTCTGGCCAAACCAATTTGGGGTTAGAATTCCATAATCTTGTGTAAATCACAAAAATTTAAGCATATTTTTGGAAAGCGAGCCTCGAGTTACATCGATTTGTGACAAAGAAAATAACATACCGCGGGGGGTTTGATCTTGCAGATCCCCGACTTCTCAGCGATGGGTCGTATTTTGCTGATGTACGCCAGGGGGTCCAGGAACTCTTCGGGCGTTGGCTCGAAGACGGGAGCCTCCGGGGGCACAGTGAACGAAAAATTATCAGGTTTCATGGGGGACGCCGAGTCCCCCATACTAACTTCGACATTGGCTTCGTCACATTTTCCCATTTTTAACGAAAAACCTATGCAGTTCTCACGAATTCAACTATAATTAACACTTTAACATCATCTAACGTTAAGGGATGAATAAAGCACGTCCGCAAAGAAATAGTATAATGAAAATTTGCCTTTCCATAAGGAATCTCGAAAAGATATTAATTAAAATTATCACCAACAAATAACAGAGTCCACTTGCACGTCCGCCATGCGAAATTGAACTTTCGAAACTCTAGTGTTGCCATTGGAAATAAACTTCTGGAAATCAAGTTCATTTACGAGCACAGATTCAAAATATAAATTGTATAAATATAATTGAATATTGATTTTTGTTCGAATAAAATACTGACATACTGCATTTTTTATATATATCAGTCATTTCACCAGAAAGCGTACAATGATGTAAGTGGTCGAGTGCACCATAAAATATCTTATGTACTTACAATATACATATAACAATAATTATCATCAAAACGGCCAGAAATGATTATGTCACATTCAAAAGGTGTAACAGAATTCTACAAAACTCTTTACCAAGGAAGTCTAACTTAAAAGGAAGTCTAAAAACTCTACACCAAGTTGCAAACTGGGCTTAAAGATCTCGCGATATACTATTATGATGACATGCTATCAAAACTAAAAAAGACGGCAAAACTTTTGAAAACGACAAAATTCTAAACGTAGTCCTTAAATCATTTTTTAATGCTCTATGAGAGCCTTTGCATGAGCATTTTGAACACTGAATTGACACCGAAACAGTGACCAGAATGGGTCATAACTCTGTAACTCGTAAAAATTAACACTTTTGTTCAAAAAGGGTGGTAAGGATAGGTTGTTTTGGGCACAGATTACTAGTTTTGGCAACTAAGTAAGTAGGTACTTACAAGCTGATTAGCCTCATGTCCAATGTTTACAATTATTGCTAAAGTGCTCAATGTATAATGGTATGGACAATAAGCAACTCACTGTTATGGCTTTGCTGGACTTTAGCAATGCTTTTAACACGGTGGATTTTGATATCTTATTGAGTCAGTTGCGTTCTCTTAACATATCTCCATCAGTTATTGACTGGTTTCAGAGTTATCTTGGTGGCCGCCGGCAGCGTATTCGCTTTGAGGAAACTCATTCCTCTTGGTGCGATATCTCTGCTGGCGTGCCCCAAGGCGGCGTGTTGTCACCATTGCTCTTTTCCATCTTCATTAACTCAATCAGTCATAACCTTTCTTCTCTCTACCATATGTATGCAGATGATGTCCAGCTTTATACCCAGTCGTCATTTGAAAATCTGCCGCATGCAATAGCTACAATGAATTCAGACCTTAGCTCCGTCCTTGAGTGGAGCAAATCTTTTGGCCTTAATGTAAATCCGAGTAAGTCACAGGCAATCGTTATTGGCAGCCAAAAGCAGATATCAAAAATTGATTGGCGGTCACTTCCTCCTATTAAGTTTAATAATGTTGTAATCCCGTATTGTGAGAGCGTAAAGTATTTGGGAGTGATTCTTGATAGGAACTTGGGCTGGGTTCAGCATTTGAAACAAGTCAGTCGGAAAATGTTTGCAGCCTTGGGTTCTTTGCGTCGCCTTCGATCTATTCTTCCAATTCCTACCAAAATTATGCTCGCACAGACTCTTCTCCTTCCTATTCTTGATTACGCTGACGCAAGCATTGTCGACTTAAATGAAAACCAATTAAGTAAGCTTGAGAGACTCCAGAATTCTGTTATTAGATTCATATTTGGGGTACGCAAATATGACCATATATCTCAATTTCGTTCTCGCCTTAATTGGTTACCTATTCGGCTTCGCCGGAATCTACACATCCTTTCCATTCTGTACTGTGTTCTCTTTCATCCCACTGCACCACCTTACTTGAAAGAAAAATTCAATTTCGTAGGGCAATCTGGAGGTCTGCTCCGTTCTTCGAGGAAACTTATTTTGTTGATGCCTGCCCATAAGTCTTCCTTCTTTAATAAGTCCTATACTGTTCGGGCTATAAAACTATGGAATGCCCTACCACTTAATATCAGAGAGGCCCGGACTATAGGACAGTTTAAAATACTAGTTAAAGACCACTTTATATCTCAGTTGCCTGGGTGCTGATGAATAATTACTGTTAAAAGAAAAAAAAAAAGTTACTGTGTTTAAAGATTTATTACATCTTCTCTGTTTTTTGTTTTTGAGGATTATTTTTATTGTTTATGTATTATTTATATATTATTATCTATATTTATTATGAATATTATAGATATGTACAAGTATATTTAATAAATTTTTGTTGTAGTTTTATCGTTGTTATATTTAGTATAAGTAATTTATTGTAAGTAGTGTATTATATTTATTTATTCTGGCACCACCTACCTCGTATCCAATGTAAAATATTCCTTCACGCCATTGGTTGCCTGGAAGAAATCGCTATGTAGCGATAAGGCCGCCAAGTTGTACTCCTAAGTTTGTGTTTTCATTATTTCTACTTTTTGTTATATTTTATTCTGTGGTGTGCAATAAAGTATTTATCTATCTATCTATCTATCTACATATTGATAAATGCTTGAAGAGAAGGCTAATATTATTTAGAAATAACGAATACGACATAGAAATTTATTATGATTAGGTACAGAAAAACATTCAACTCTATCCTAATTGCGAGCAGAAATAATAGATATAGAGCAAGAGGTGTTATAGAGCAAGGAGTCTAACAAAAATACATTTTCAATTATTTATATTTCAGATGCTTGGCAATTCTATTACTTTTAGCTGCAGCTGTAGATCCATCTTTTGTGAGGCATGGACTTCAGTAAGACTGATTTCTTATTTGAATTATACAAAAGATCAGAAATTATAATAGTTTCTAAACTAAAAAAACTTATACAACTATCAGTGTTGCTATCACAATAATGCTGACATGAAATTCCCAACGCGCAGACTCGAATGCAATCGATGAGCACATCCGTCATCCTCCGCCATTTGCGAAAGAAAGGCCGATCGCTGCTGCGAACGCAGCGCAAGTGTCATCGGTACGGAATATGTCGTGTGATTGAAAATTGTTATTTTCAGAATTAAACTGTGCAATCGTGCTAACAATAAAACAGTTAAAATGATTGTGAGATTATTGAGCATTCTGTGCTTTGGAGTTTTGGTGGCTTCGGCGCACGACGTCGAAGGAAACAACGACAATGAAGGTAACGCTAGAGTTGCATAAAGAGCCGATTTATTTTATTTATTTCGTCGTTTCTAAATAATATTCAATACTATTTGCATACTCATACATAATCTTCTGAAAGTGTAAATGTTTATGTTAATATTAGACTTGAAAAACGAGTTAGAACTTTAGAAGTACGTACATACGTCGATATAAGTCTTATTTTATTTTGGTTCGTAAAATTAGATGGATGGAAAGCGTGCACCGGGCTTTTTTGTGACTTTCGAAGCTGCAGGGATACAAATACGTGCGAGTGGTGACCGCCTTTAGCTGTGTGCGTAGGTGGAACCGGCTCAGCAACTCGGGTCTGCGGCGGAGGGTGCACAGAGGACTGTTTCTGTGGGCGTGAGCTCGGAGGTTTCGCAGTTGATTCATTGTGATTTCCAGCTAAACTATTTGCACATTTTCCTGTGCAGCTCGCTTACGAAATTACGTATCTTACACTTACATTGTAAGCATTGCTAGGAAAACTTTATATTGATTCTTGAGTAGTCTTTGTCACTCGTAACTTTTTCTACATCTTGATCACCCACCTCATGTTCCTCAGGACAGAACAGGAAGAGATGACGGTCTTTCTGACAGAGGAAGGGGTTTTAAAATTATGTAGAATCATATTGTGAAAAATTAAAAAGAATACCTGTCTGAGTTTCTTGTGCTCTCTTCTCAGTATAGAGTGTGCCCAATACTGAGAAGTGTCCATAATAGCCCTCATAACTTATTAAGCTATGAAGTAGTTAGCACCACTTTCAAAGTAAGCTCTGTAAAGCTTAAAGCTTACAGCCTTTTACCCATTTGAAATCTAAGGAGAGTTTTAATTTGATTTGATACTAAAGTACAGTGACCTTGTTCATAATAAAAGAAATTACTTGATTAAATGTACACTCATCAAATAGCAAGTAGGTAGCTATATTTTTACGAACACAGCAAATGTATCAAATAATTTTCTGTTTGCAACACTCTTTCAATTGCAAATATTAAATTACAATTATAACTAGATAGTAGTGTAGTGTATCATGTATTAATTTTATACTAAGTATAGCAAAAGTATAGCCGCAGTGGTAGCATTAAAAACTTTCTCTGTCTGGAAATAAAAAATATGTTGTGTTATTTAATTTATTATGAAACTTTCTTTATAATCTGTAATCTGAACTTTCTGGTACTGTTTGTGAAAATACAGAGGTTCTTTTGTATTTATGGAAATATCCATTATATTTATCAAATATCTTCCTAGACATTTCCTGTCTGAAGTGTCTATAGCAAAGTTAATAACTTTGAATATGATTAAAATCTCTGTCTGGATTACCCCAAACTTTGAAAGTAACTGCATGTTTCATAATGGTACAATACCAGTTTTGGTATCGCTTCCCACACAACTCTACAGGAAAGTTTAATGGGTAGCCATTAGATCTTCAATTATGAAGTGCATGTGAAAATTAGAATAGTTCCAGTTCAATGAACACTCGGTAGTAAACTGTCTTAAAAGTTAAGTTTTTAGTGAATCACTTGATTCACTAAAAATTTAAGAAATTTAAGAGTTTATAGTATTTTATAGTTGATTTTCTGTACAGTATTTATTTATCTCAGAATACAGACTGAGTTATTTATGAAGACAGATATCAGGCTTACTATATAGTTTTCTGCACCTGGTTCAACAATTTAATTTTTAGGAAATCATATAATTGTCATAATAAATGTGATTTACTGAAGATTTTTACATTTAATACCGATTTACTACTATTTTGTTTGGGTGACCCAGTGAATTTCACAATTCTTTTTTTTGTCATCGAAAAAAAAAACGTTATTGTAAAGTTTTAGCTTTCTATGTCCAAGACCTTGATGAGTTAGTTAGTGAGTAAGGCGCTCTACCCACTGAAGACGCGTCCCGCCGCGGTGCGCGGAGCGACAGATAACGCGCGCGGTGACGGAGGCGCAGATCTGCCTTACTTAGCGGTGTAATCTGCTCCCCCGCGCGGTGATGCAGATTACGACGGCCTCGCGCTAAATAAACTCGTATGTTCACTGTGTTGTCGATCATCGTGGAAAATGGACGAACTTATTCAATTTCAAGATGTTGCAGTTATATTATAATTTTAAGGTTTTTGTATACAAGAATTAAAAGACACTGCGTCCATAGAAGATTTTGGACAGTATCAAATCACGGCCGGGACTGCGGAGCCGGTGTGTCATACCCCGCGGCACGCCCCGCGCTCCCGCGCAGATTGGCAGAAACTGCGAGCGGCCGCCTTCCCGCGCGTTTTCGCGTCGCCAGTGTGTTATGCTAGGCGTGATTTCTATACAAATTGAGATACTTGCATACAATGGTAAAATCTGCCATCCCGCGCTACGCGACGGGGCGCGGTGCAGTGGGCAGAGCGCCTAAATGAATAAGTCAGGACCTCTCTTTGTATATTTAAATAGTGATTAGTTGATTAGGTACAGTAAACATTAATTTGCGACCCACTAGTTCAAATCAATGAATGGTCAAGCCCATGTCATGCAGCATACCTATACAATGGACTGAATCATTGCTGATTCAACATTGTCATTATTCTATTTAAAAACTAATGATTTTATTTATGGCTATTTAAATAATATTTAAATAAATGGATTTTATCTATTTAATTTAATATTTAAATAAATGGATTTTTTCTATTTGAATAAAGGTTTAGAGACTTCACAGCTTGTGTGTAATATCAGACTCTAGGACCTAGAGTTTAAGGATGTCTACTTTAGTAAACCTAGAGTCTGGGGTCTAAGGTAGAATTTTTTAATATGGGTCAAATTTTGGGAGCATGACATTTTATTAGTTTCCAATAATACCCAAATAATCTGGAATTAACCTTAAAATTTGACGACCTCCCTTGCACAGTAGAGTGCGCTTGGATGCGTAGGAGATGTCACGGGTTCAAGTTTAAAATTTAAAAAAATTTTAGAACTTGAGAATTTTTAAATTCTATATTAGCTCAGGTTTGGTCCGAAGGGAGGCTTCAGCCGTTTCTAGTTACCACCCTATAAGCAATTACTCACCGCCAAGCGCATTTTATCGTTCGGTGCGATGCTGTGTAGAAACCCCTTCCAAGTTAGACCAAAGTCGCTCTTCTTGACTACGGCAATGATCGTTCCGCGCATAAAACCTAATTATAATCTGTCGTCCGTGGTAATCGCCAAGATCATCGTGCAAGCATCTACATAATCGTTACGCACGTGCGGCGTCATTGGCTGTTAGCTGCATGAACTATGAATTATATTGTTTACATTCCGTTTCGTTTACAGCGAAGTCTCCAATCGTCTACGATCACTGACGATTATTATAGATGCTTAAGGATTCAGTGGCGACTACAGTAAGTCAAACTAAACCCTGCTACACCTTCGTGCCAGTGTGTAATCGTCTAATACTCGTCGACTATGTAGAGGCGCTTTAAAACATGACCGTGTCAATGACACAGCCACACCTTGAATTTTCCAGCCATATCAGGACTGCCCCTGATAGCTTAGGACTATGATATTATATACTCACTCACCCTATAGATTGATTATTTAAATTCTAGACTATGTATCCACTTTGGTCGGTCAAAAAGGCGGACCAACTGGGACGCACGACGTGACTAAATTCTATAATTTTTCATTATTAGGCTCTTTAAATTTTGGCCATCCGGCAGGTTTAGTATCTATACACCCCTTGCTTATTTTATGTTCTACTACTGAGTAAGGGGTAACTACGGCCTTAGGCGTATTTAACGGCATTACCACACCCAAATCATTATTTTTAATCAATTCAAAATGACTCATCTATGCAACATAACTTTTACTTTTTGGAGTTACGTTTATGGTTGAAATAGGCGGCGACGTATGACCATACCCTTCTGATTTTAAGAGTCCACTTTCGGGGTATAAACAGGGCTACTATGAAATTTTTTGAAAGTTACATGGGAAGGGTAGGGTTTTACATTAAAGTTGAAACTATAAAATAAATTATAATAACTACCTAGTCAAAAGATACAAAAGACATCTCTACTCTAAATGTCTTTAAGGCGCCTACGCCATCTACGCCCGTGTCTATAATTTATGAGTTTTCTGGATTATAGAAAACAAAATATTTCGATTGTTATGGCTATTTTATTAATGTCATAAGACAACGACCGCTTTAATTTGTGATTGCAGCTTTATTGTCTTTTAAAATACCCATGTGATACAACGAGGAATCCGTTAGATATCCAGTTTTTTGTAGCCAAAAAACACTACGCTTTCCAATCTCAGTAGTGTTTATCTAAACTGTGTTTAAAGAGGAGACTAAAAGCATTTTGGGAGGGAATTAGAAGTGAATAAATACGTCGTCGGGACCACTCGACCGGTGTTCCTCCGTAGCTGATTCCGAACCCTTCCTAGTCTCTAAAGATAGAGGTAATATAAATAGGTATAATGTTTCATAATGAAGGAAATGACATAATATATTATAGTGGAACATTTCCGGGTTATTCTTTACGGGAAAAATTAAACGGAAACGTGATTTATTGAAAGGTAAACTATTCGTCTTTCACACAGTTTAAAGACCGAATTCACAGGTTTATGGTATATTTTGATATTTTCCTGTCTTATATCTTTCATAGAAAACCACCCGATTTTTCGTAGAAAGCAGACAATGACTGATAAGGCTCGTTCCAACAATTTGACACACTTACCGTTATCAGTTAATCACGATTCGCTTTAAACAAATCATCCACGGCAATGATTGCACATGTACGTGTCTTGTTAGTTAAAATAAGGTAAATAATGCGCTATGGCCTTTTATAATATAACTGTAACAGTTAACACACGTTGCAGGCGTACGGAGGGAATGTTTTAATGTTTGCAGAACTTCTAGTCTCAGTACCTCTATTGTTCTGTGTTATGCATGTCACACGTTATTCCGTTTTGCTATAGACACATATACTAAATATTCAGTATGTATTTAAGCCTATTCAAGCTACTTTCTTCAGCTTAAGGTAACCCAAGTCATCACAAGGTGTTTATTATTTAAGCTCAAAAAAACAGAAAACTTGGAAAATTTTGTTTCTAATTTAGGTGTCTAGGTTTATCTGCGACGTTATTTTATCTTCGTTGATCCTAAGCTTTTGTGACTTTTAGGGCACCTAAAGTCCGGTCGCGGAGCACGAAGAATTTCGTACATTAACCTGTTACTACCTGTCTCTGTCACTCCCGCGTCAAAATAATGCGATCACGCTCGCACAGGACGGGGTCATTGCATCTGTGTTTCAATGTCGCAAGTCTTGTATAAACATTAGTCTATTTGATAGTTTCCTCAACAAGGATTTTGTTTACAAATCACTCCATTAGACGCAGGAAGACTATCTGTCTCTATTTCTCTTGTGTTCACCTCAGTCCCTTCGACCGCAGGTGCTATTTTGTATCCTTATTCGATTCTGCTATTGAGTGACAATTGACATCAACCTTTTTTTGTACGACAGCATGAATTATTTATAATATGTATGTAAAGGTTGCAGATATTGTGTATTTGCAGATGCTTTAGCATAAACATGTTTGTCGTGATTTTTTTTGCTTCCATTTCCATAGTGTTAGGCACAGTAGGCTATGTAGAAAATGATGCTGATGACAAAAAAATCATGAATAGATGGACTCATTTTGAATGGACAACTCGATATCTTCAAGAATCAAATAATTCATTACGTATTCACGCAAAACGGAATGTTCATGAATCACGATGCACCTAGATCCCGAAATGATTTTTTTTATTTTCCCTTTTTTTTAATTTTGAAGACTGTTGTATAGAAACATTATAGGTCGGTAAAGAGATTGTTGATGCTCCAACTAATGCATTTAAAATTGCCGACGACCGAGATTGCAAAATGCATTATATCGCTCAAGGTTTAAGAGGATATCGACTTCAAGTATTTTCACTTGCATGTTTTATCTTGGCCATATTACATGATATTATTATATGTAAAGTTGATAATTGATATGAGTGTCACATTTTACCGGAATGACCAAAGGAGGTACCTAATGTTTTCAAAAGGAGATAATGGTTTCAGGCGTCGACTTGCTTTGGCGTCCGTATCATTAATTTTATATAATAACCGTAAAATACGAAGTAGTGCGTGAAAATCCAAATTGCGGGAAATTTTTGTAACTATGATGAAACCGTGGTGAAAATAGGACACGAGGCAGTGATATTAAAAGCTTTTTTTATCTTGATAACTCAAGAGTCTCGTCTGTACTTACACTTTGTTTGAACGATGAAGTTGTGCTGGATAAAAAGTCAAAACCTCACTGACTCAACTCATGGAAAAAGTTGACTGTTTTTATTTCTCATCATATCGAAAGGGGTTCGAATATATTCGAATATATTGCTAACTTTTTAATCAGTAATCTTTTTTTTAAGACTCCCAGTTTCAGACATGTAGGTACCTATTGCAAGCGCTACCAACTATTAAGAAATCACAGAATCTCAATGAAAAGAAAGGTCCTGACTCATTTACTAATTTCTACTGACTCATCACCTCCAAGCGTTAAAAATTAGTCGGTACTAGAAAGCTGGAATTTTTTCGAAAATTCGAAAAGGATTCCCATTGCGATGAAGATGACTGGTTTCAAAAATGTTTTGATGCTAAACTTAGAATTGAATGACTTATTTTGTTGATCATTCTGATAATATGTCGAGAGGTTTCGGTCTTCACACTTTAATTATAATTCAAGATGGGGGACGCCGGTCGCACGAGGACACTAATCTTGAAACCCCTTATTTATCACACAAATTTAACAAAGACTAAAGTTTGTATTAACTACATTATAATGTAAATACATAATGTTTGTGCCACTCCATTTAACTGGGAAGGGAATGGAGTTAGATTATAAACATGGATGGAATCAGGTTATTTTTTATCCTGTAATTTGTTGAAAACCCGAACTTCACGGGTCAGGTCTGATCTGGTGGGAGGC
This sequence comes from Coenonympha arcania, assembly GCA_036785405.1. Lineage (NCBI taxonomy): Eukaryota > Metazoa > Arthropoda > Insecta > Lepidoptera > Nymphalidae > Coenonympha > Coenonympha arcania. The sequence continues at coordinate 727,915 of CM072078.1, read as the reverse complement.
TTCGGCCGTGGATAGTTACCACTCTACCAGGAAAGACTCACTACTAAGAGATTTAGCGTTCCGGCCCGATTCTGTGTCGAAAGTAGACACCGTCAGGTGCATTTACTCCTCCCAAGTAAGTAGGTACGATAACATCTTCGGCTGCATCGTCCCTTACCATCAGTTGAGATCTATTTGTACCTATAGTAGTGTTATTATCTCGCTGCAGACTCGGTCATAAATCATTCGAGTGTTTCGCTTTTGTTGTTCTTTATTGAGTTGTGCATTACTGCAGAACAACAGAAGCGAAACACTCGAATGATTTATGACCGAGTCTGCAGCGAGATCACGCAGGCAGAGCCGCGAGCATTAGCTTTACTAGCTGATTGGTGGGAATACTAGTGACGTCGCAGCATGTGGCGTCATAAATATTTTATTTCTCGCAGTTTTTCGCGTCTCTTGTTGAAATACAAGTCTTCTGGCGGTAATATATCGGGCGGATAATCGGGTCTTATATGGTGTTATTTTTCTCTTATACGACCGGTTCACCCCTATATTGAATGCAAAACATCCTTACAAAAAACCGGCCAAGTGCGAGTCGGACTTGCGCACCGAGGGTTCCGTACTCAAGAAGTACTGAAGCAAAACAATCAGGCTTTGTTAATGACCCGCAAAACTAACTTTGTTTGTAGAGGTTTATTGTTAATATCAAAAAAACTATGCTAGTTAGAGCATTGGCTATAGTTTTCCTGTAAAATATACGTAAATTCCTATTGACCATAATTATTTGAGATTTTTCGATTGGTAAACTCCGGAGATAAGGGGGGGGAACGGTATTTTTTTAGACATTTTCCCCGATAAATCAAAAACTATCATGACTAAAAATAATTAAAAATCGGTTTTAGAATGTACAAAGTAAACCCTTTCATATGATACCCCACACAGTACAGTTATCTCACTTTTAAATTTCAACCCTCCGATTTTCCCCCCTTTTTAAATAAGAACAAAAATAATTTCAATTTTTTTTTATTCCAGTGTCATTGGGCCACTAATATACACAACAATTCCAAATTTCATATCGATAGCTCCGGTAGTTACTGAAATAATCGAGTGTGACGGACAGACAGACAGACGGACAGACGGACAGACAGACGGAGAAAGTCGCACCATAAGGGTTCCATTTTACCATTTTGGTACGGAACCCTAAAAAGCGATGTGTCACAAGAGATACGTCAATGTTTATATTACATCACCGATCGACTCGAGCCTGTGGCAACATGTTTTACTCATATTATGACTGTTAATATCGTATGTGGAACTACTTTTTGTTTTTTGTCATCGTTTTGAGTGCCTTATTCTCTGTGTAGTGTGTAAAATGTTGAGTTTTTACATTTGTTTAGCTTAAAAACACGCGAATTTGTTTCAAAGGCTGCGGATTTTATTCTTAATTTTTTCTAGCTAAAAACTTGTCTTTAATTGGAAGGCAATTCATAAAATTAAAGTGTACAAAAACGAATGTTAAAAATGTACATGTAGATATTTCAATCCCGATTCGTATGGAGATTAACAGAGTGGGGCGCGTCATCATGGATTGAAATGTCTATAGTGTGACAAAAATACATATTTACTGCCGTGTCTATGAGTTCCACGACACAGCCATACTCAGATTTTTTTAGTGTTTCGTTTCATAAAGACGTAACGGTGCCTTATTGTGCTCGCTTTGCTGGCGTCCGTCTATCTGTCTGTCTATTCGTCATAATATCTGTTAAATACCATTAGTAATTAGTATACGATTCTGTAAGATAATGAAACGTCACGAATATTCCGTGTCTGTAATATAATGCCTAAGCCATAAGCTACACCTAGGCAATCAATCATTTGAAACAAGGCACATTTACGTATCAGTATAAAAAAGTAGGTAGGTACCATAAACCATTCAACGCAAAAACCAATTTGAAACGTGTATTCTTTGTGATAGCGTCATGTATTTGCTCTCTCAATTTGAATATCTGATATCCCAATCAAATCCCCTGCGAAACAACGTTTTATTACATGAAACTAAACAAGCAAACCCGTACGTATATAGGTACTGTTTATTTTCGCACATTGGATTACCATGTGGTCGATCAATATTTAAGCGACTAATCATCGGAAGTGGGTGTTTCTAAAATCTTTCTGCCAAAGTACTTGACCACCGGGTCCAATACGTATTAATGAAAGTGATGCCAAAGTCCCAATGATTTTGATTTAGTTTTGAATATGTTCATGGATGATGGCAAGGGCAACCAGTAATCATCAGGTAAAAGGCGACGTATTTATTTAGGTAAGTAAAAATTATAGTGGTTATTCTCCCCAAAGTTTATCTGGCTGTCGGAGACCACTACTGCTGACTATAAATCAAATCAGATTATTGTGAAAAAAATGCATTCAATTGATGAATTGATAAAATTGCTTGGCTTTTAAATAAATTTATCTTTCATTCATATCTGCTGTACTTAGGAAGTGTCAATATGTCGTAAGGGTTTCTTTATTTTTGAAAAATGTTTTTCCTACCTACCTACTAATTCTTCAGTTTCACATTTAAGTATATTTATCAAGTTATTCACGTTACATGTCGGCTACATTTCGTGATGTGAGTTTAAAAAGGTGACGATGGTAATTACGTACATAAGCAGACGATACTGAGTTCAAAACATTTTTTGCGTAAGTATAATGAAAAATTAATTTTATTACAATTGACATAGAGCGTAAAATTGAATGTACTTCAAAATGCCATATTGGTCGACAGTTCCGAGATTGAAATTACTTAAGTGCGTCAAAGTCAAGCATTGTATTTCCTATGATGAAATACATTCAATTTTACACTCTAAGCGAATAGGTGTAAAGTTCATTTTTCAGTGTTAATATTTTTTCTTTTTCTTGTTTCACATCACTGAGTGTGTGAAAACCTTACGAGAATGTCATAGCAGTCCTAAGAATAATTTCAGTAGTTAACTCAGTTTAAACACATGGACAACTAGACGACCCACATCTTCTCTTACCTGTGGTGCTCGGTGGTTGTCACTACTCGTTTTTACGCCAGCGTTCACGTTAATGGAAGACAATTAACATCAGTATGATTGTTTGGGACAGCTATATGTATGCGTTCTGAAGCCAGCGTTCTCCACGACTATTAATTGATGTCGTTCGCCCATCTAGTGAGGTGTCTGCCAACACGGCGTTTTCTGGTGCGTGGATACAAAGACAAACCCTATAAATGAATATAGAGCTTAGATCTAAACAAAAAGGAAAAAGTATTATAGGTAGACATTTTTTCTCTACTTACTGAGGCATGTCCAGTCGGTTAGTTAGGTACTATATTTTATCAACTTTGAAATAAGTTTATCAGATAAAGTTGTCTATCCTCATCCACAAAACTTCGCTACAATCATTAGCCACCATATTCTACCCGCAAAAAACTTATATCCCTATTACAAGTTTCATCATATACGCACACATCCCAATACAATAAAACTAGCGCCATTACAGTTAACACAGACAGACGGGGTACGGGTTCCTAGTTTTACTCTAATAATAATAGAAAAAGTTGTGAAAGATTCACTTTCTAACGGTTAAGTTGTATTGATCAAACTTTCCCACGTGAAATTGTTGTATACATACCTTCCTATGACTAAAGAATACGAAATACATAGCGCTTACCTGTTTTACTAAACTAGTAACAATTTTTGATATTTCAATCCACGAAGACGCATCCACTCTGTCAAAATCGCTTATGTTTCATTCGATTCGTATGGAGTTTGACAGAGTGGGATCCGTCTTCGTAGATTGAAATATCTATAGCTAACGGCCGAAATTAATAACCTATCCAATCCGGATAATGTCCTACCTGAGATAGAAATTTGACATAAGCTCCATACAAGTAATGTATACAAGTAAGGTACTCGTAATATTATAAAATCGAAATTTTTATGTGTGTGTACATTTCTTAATTATTCACCGATTTGTCTGTTTGGAATCGAGACTGACTTTTTATTTCGAAAAATCCATGTTTTCCACGGAAAAGGGTGAAGATTCAAACTTCATTCGGGCTGAGCTTCGAGAAAAAGCTATATCTAAGACTAAAAAAACTACGAATCTTTAAATTTCTAGCGGCTTACAGTCGCTGCCCCTGGGGCAATAAAACGGGGAAACAGGCCGCCTGTTGCGATCTCTGTCGCACTTACGGGCTCGGCAGGCCTGCCTATCCTGCCGCGCCGCACCGTATTGTTTCCCCATGTTATTGCCCCCTCGGGCAGCGACTGTTTGCTACAGGTATAGTGGTGTAGCTTTCCGACGCGAAAAAGCTAAAAGTACCTACCTATTACTAAACATTGTCTGGCGGCGAAAATTTCGGTAATCATATGGGAAAATCAATAATATGGGAAAATAAAATGAACTCCCCCACGTGTTTATACTTATACTTTGAAGGGATAATGTAGTGGAGAGGCGTCATTTTTAAATAAATTAGACGATGTTTTTATTGGTTTATTTGGGTGGTATGATTTACTTCATACGAGCATGCAACACACATGAAACTTTCCATAAAGGGTACATAAAAGCAAGAAAGTTACCAAAGCACGTAACCCGTCGCCATTGTAATAACCGGTCGAGCCCTGCGTGCGGACGGCGACACGTAGGTCGATGTGACCCACTTCTCCCGAGCCTGGCCCGACTCGCCAGTGTTGTACCGAACGTCTCAACTTACCTTACTTGTGCCTTACGAGAATGTTCTCGAAAACCTATTGATAGGGAATAGGGGAAAAAAGAAAAGAAAGGAAAAATAATTTTAGGTATTTCATATCACCATGCCACACTTAAAACAATGTACACACTTATGTACTAAAACGATGACTGAAGCTTCCACCACCTGGGCAACAAATACAAGATTATTGCCCAAGTGACGGAAGCACCAGACACCGCTTGTCATGTGTGGCACAATCCAGAAATGGGCTCCACCTCAGCATGGGAGCACACAGCGCTGATTTTCAGTTGGAACCGTCCAATCGGCATGAAGCTGCAAGCGTGATGCAATCTACAGTTGGTCCATATACGCACATGATCAGTTAAAACTGTCCAATCGGCAGATATGTTTAGTTGAAGCCATGGCAGAACGATAAACGGATATTACGGATAAAAGTCTCTACTGAACTAATTATCGCTGATCGCTCTACACATTCCAATCGGTATGATCTAATTAGCATGATCAAGCCAAAATAATTGACATTCGTTTGTACCGTACTATGCCGCTATAACTGTCTTGCCAAACCACGTCCACACACGGCAAGTTCTAAGAACTAACTGATCCAGTCGGTAGCGCCATGTCGATTGGATGCTATAATCGATGGTCCACGGCTACTCTTTGACGATCATAATTCGAAAGTCTAGCCGTTTCTACACCGCAGACGTCATCAGGACGTCATTGAGCGAGAAGGAGCAGATGGCGCCTAAGTAGCGTCACTTCATATTGTTCTAGGACAGATATAATATCTTTCTCAGTGACGCGGACGTCACGGTGGACGCAGCAATTAAATTGGCCTAAAATGGTCGCTGTCTATCGTTTCAACTTACACGCCGCCTACTATAGGAGTTGTGGGATCGATTGGGAATTAGTGATCACTCGTACAAATAGATACAGACACACAAACAGTGTATTTCCGTTGTTAAAGCGGCTCTATAGTGCTAATTAGTAATTACTAATTAGCCGCCAAGAAAAGCTCTTGCTGTCTCAATGGTTCGGCTTTCCCTCACAGCTTCACTACACTGAGAGCTCTTTTGTACGTAATTGCGGATGAAAGCCAACAACTAATAATGAGATGGCACCGCCTCTCTGGAAGCCGTACTGCAATTTGTTCCACTGGTTTTGTTTGTTCCTCCAACTGTTTGATTAGTTCTCTTCTCAGTCACTGAATCTCGTAATATCGATTTTATTTGCTAGTGAGTCGAGCATTTGAAATGCTAATTTGTCGCTTAGTATCATAAACTGCGTCAGAATATTAGCTAGTTTATGACGACAATTTCATGATGTCTTACTCCACAGGTCTTCTTTCAGAATCCGAGGGATTTGGCCTTTAATATAACCAACCAATCTGACCAAGTTCGGTTTGCTGGAATTATGGTTAAGGCCGTAGACGGATTTAACTTTTGTCCTCCTAACTCCTGGGAATACGTTGGTGGGTGCGAAAAGCAGCATTGCGCGAAAATATCACAGAAAAACGTCCTTTTATTTAATAACACTGATAATAATTTGATTAATTTATTTCTGAGCGTTTTTAAACGACACAAAAAATAAATCCATTGTAGTTTCCTATAAAATTTTTTGTACAACTTTCTATTGAGAAAATTTTTTCAATCGTGTTTTTGCCTAAAAAAGAATATATAGATTAAAGATCCAAAATTCATGATGTATTTTGAGTCTTAATTGTCTTTATAGTTTAAGCAAATTTTTAGTGACCTGCAGATCACTTAAAATCGCTTAAATAACCGTTTTAGTATTACGGTTATTACGGTTTCGAAAAGTTAAACTAAACCCAAGATCACAGCGAAGAAATCTTTCTTCAAAAAAAAAAAACAGGAATCTGAACCACCCATGTACCTCCTGACAATAGAAAGAGGTCTGAAACTCCGAACCATATACGTTATCACTACTTCTATCAAACATTCATATGCGCAAAACGAACTTTACATTAGGCGACATATAAATGCTCGGTTCCCTGCTATTTATACCAGAAAGGGCATATAGCATAATCTTAGGTGTGACTGTATAAGAGAAATCCGCATAAACTCGACCATAAGCGGCTGTCGAGACGCCTATCAAAGGTCACAGCGCTGGCATATGTCCATATTCGTTAGCGCGGCCGACAATAGCCGCAAAATAGCTGCCTCGCTTCAAGCACTACCTATACGTAGGTAGACTAGTAGACGTATACACAGGACCCGGCGGAACGCAATAAATGTCGCCAGTTTACTGATATCAAAAATGTTTGTTTTGACACCGACAGCGTCAGTTGTAGGACGACCGGAGTATTGACTATGGACCACGGTTCACGCCACTGATCACTATAGGTACTTGTAATAAGTCCGCACGCGAGTTTCCCAAGGGACGTTTTCCGCTTTGTTGCGGAGTATTAGCGGAGATTTTGACAAGTATCGCTACTTTTCAACCGACTTCAAAAAAGGAGGTGGTTCTCAATTCTCAAGGACTGTATATTTTTTATGTTTGTTACCTCATAACCTTTGACTGGGTGAATCGATTATGATGATTCTTTTTTTATTAGAGAGCTGACGCTTCCCGTGTGGTCCCATTTCAATTGAGTTCATTTCTGACAATGGTATGCATGAGAAAACCATATAAGTCTTAAATCTTTAACTGAAAAGGATTTATTCAACATTAGTTTGATGTGAAAGCGGTTTTTTTTTGTTAATTAATTAACGTACATTATTACTTGCATGAGTAAGGTTGACGGTTGATGTTCCGATGGTCTCATCTTCTGGTTCATATCGGTGATATAGAATTATAGACTACACAATGGAGACGAGACGGCAATCATTTGTCTCGCTTACCATAAATCAAGTTAATATTGACATAGGTGTTTTTGTGTCCCCTTACTTACCCGCATAGTCACAAGTTACAACTTGGAACCGAACTTTCTGGCGGCTCAGAACTTACGGTGTTACCATGTACAGATATGGCGATAGGTATAAGATATCGATCTACGTCGATAGACGCATACATGTGTACCAAATAAATTACTTCACCATTATTGATTGATTTTAACTTTGTCGTCACTTTAACCGCAAAATACAATGATAGTACAGCTACAACTTTAAAGCTCGCGGAGCTCCCAGACTAAGTAAGATTTTGGCTTAACCAACTCCCTCACTGAGCATAATATGTTAGAGTCTAACAGTTAGACAATAGAAATACTTACAATAATATCATAGGGCGAAAGTTTTGTATGGGCAGTGCGTGTGTATGGTTTTGATCTATCACGCCGTACCTACCTAATAAACCGATTTCTAGCCAGTAGTATCTAGATTATAAAAAAAGCTTTCTATTAGTGGTAGAAAACTAATAGAATTTTCAGCTTTTCAGGTTCAGCTAAACCGGTAATAACGCCCCTAATACAAATAAAAAAAAAACCTCTTTCTTGTGAAGACTACAAAATGGCAAGTTCCATGTTGCTAAATGTTTCAAGATTATTTTACTTAGGTTATTAATAACTTTGGATAACAAAATCAATTACTTTTTTTCGAATTTAGGCACTGAAAAATATCCCGCAGTATAAACCAATTACCATGATTCACTGAATTTATTATTATGAAAGATGTTTTGGTAACGCGCAACGCGATCTGCGACTGTTTTCGAAAACTTTAGGTTAAATTATGTTACTTGAAATAAAATACGACTTCATTAGGTCGAAAGTCTTTGAAACTTTATCCCATTCATAATAAATACTAGCGACCCGCCCCGGCTTCGCACGGATGCAATGCTGATACTAAATTAAATACACTACAGAAAAACTATGAACGTTGTAGTATATAAAAACATAGCGGCCCGCTCCGACTTTGCACGGGCATAAAATATATATGCCTATGTCACTCAATGAAAACATGATTAAAATCGATCCAGTATTTTTGATTCATTCATTACTGCCCTTGGCCTGCACGCATTAAATTTGGAGTAAAACAATTCCTCTTTCCCTATACTTACTATGAAGATTTCCTGCTATCTTTGGAATATCTAAATTCATACAATTTTTATTACATTACACATTTTTACTTATTTACTTTTTACATTTTTACCTAGGTATTTATTTTATTTTTACAACAATTAATATATTACAGGATGTCTTTATACACAACGTTCACAGCTTTCTTGTCATTAGACAATACAAACATGTTTTCTCTTGAGGTTACCTACTCTTGAAAGAGCGACATACAGTTGGCCATGTGAAAAACAGTCAACGCTCAAATCTAAGCCTGCAACGTTGAAGGTTTGACCTTGCGATTTATTAATGGTCATTGCAAAAGATGTCTTTACCGGAAACTGTAAACGTTTAAATTGGAAGGGTAAATCCGATGGTATCAGAGGGATTCGGGGAATCAATACATCTTCTCCGGTACCATCATCCTGTGAGTATTGTGCACTCTATTATGAAAGTTTTCAGTGATTTTATCAGCAAACGCGTGCCATTGCAAAGTTTAGGTGGATTCAGGTTTCTTAATAAAATAACAGGACAACCTTTTTTCAACACCATTTTGTGAGGAGGGAGTCCAGACGGGTTCAAAGAGTTTAGAAACTCTGTAGGAAAATGAACAGCTTCTTCCAAATCGAGAACAGTATCCACCGAGTAGTAGGTATATTTTCGTCGGCGCATCAATCTTTGAAAGAATCAAGTTATTTACCTTATCTACTTGTTCATTAGTTGGTGACCGAATCGCTCTTTCTTTAAACCAAGATATTGTCTTGTAACTTATGTCATCAATGTCAGGATAGACTTTGTTGACTAACTCTTGGATGTTGTCTATCAAAACACAAAGGTTTTCAAGGTTAATCCTTCCCTCACTTTGTGTTAAATCTCCATTGCCAACTTTTAGCAGCATCTCTGGAAATAGCCTGTTCTCACGTGAAGATGACGAAACCCTCATATTAGTTTTAAGCTCTAATTTATTGACATGTGGCCAAAGGTTTGATCATTTTAGGGAAGCATTTATTTCGTCAGCACGTGTTCCTCGAGTCACAACTGGTAGGATTTGTCGAAAATCTCCTGAAAACAGAATTGTACATCCACCCATAGGTGAATTTTTGTTGCGCAAATCGCGCATTGTCCTATCCAGTGCTTCCACAGACGACTTGGCGCTATTTATAGACATGCCTCCCCGCACTGCCCCGTCCGACCGGTACCGCCCGCCGCAAACGCAAATTTTAAATTTGTAATATCTCCGAAAATATTTGTTTACATGCTGTAAGGAACCATATTGATCTATATTAATTGCACACTGTATTGAAGGTAATTAATTCGATAAGGATTAATGCCGTATTGCTTAAAATAGCTTCGTAAATAAGCCATTTTTTCACGTAAAAAGTAAACAATAAAAATGGTTAATGTGGGTTATCCCTAAAATATAAACATATACCATCGCGGACTTTTTTGTAGACCTTTTTATGGTGTACAATACTGTAGTACATTAATTTGATCTAACTCGTAGGGTTTAGGCAGCGTTTTTGCTAAATTGCTAAATAAGCCCAAAAAATAGGTTAATCTACGACATCACGTTAGAAACCTCTAAAATTAGCAATGTTGCCTTAGTATATGATGCATGTATTATACATATAAACCTTCCTCTTGAATCACTCTATCTATTGGAAAAAACCGCATCAAAATCCGTTGCGTAGTTTTAAAGATTTAAGCGCACATAGGGATATAGGGACAAAAAAGGCGACTTTGTTTTATACTATGTAGTGATTTCACGAACTATGAGTGATAGAGAGATATTTCATCTTTCAAAATCATAATACAAACAATGGATAAATTGTGTGGTACTAAAAATACTTGCCTTATTGCTACGATAGGGCGAACAATCAGGCATTTCATAATTATTGTCAGTGTTCAATGAAAAATGCCTAAAAATCTCTATACGTGATTGCATGCATGCCCATTCTGTTCATTCAAGATTCTCGGGGATTTTTTTCGTGATAGGTGTTTCGTCAGCACCGATAAGAAAACTGAGGATTTGGGCAACCGAACGATTTACGCAAACCTTTTTCGTACAAGCAAACAGTAGCGCCACTGTCAAAATTCTTTAAGTGGCTGCTGGGCGAACTACAGCGTGGCAAAACAAGCACCGATAAACTGGCGACATTTTTCGCCACGCAAAAACCCCATTTTCTTTCGCCTAGCCCCTGTGTCCGAAATAAACTTTATTTCAACAAATAGATTGTATTGAAATTCGGAAGCAATGTGTTTTATTAGTCCGTAGTTCAAGGCTCGAACTATATTAGTAGTGGAATCGCAAACAATGGGGTCTTTGTCAAATTGCGGCCTCGGAGGCGCACTCTAGCGGAAGTCCTAAACCAACATGCTGGGCGCTGGGGCTTCGTGTACCTGTCAACAAAAACTGCCCACAGGCAGGCCAGTCTCACTTATCATGTGACCGTCCCGGCTACAAGTAGGGGTCCGGACCTCAATATTTCAGATGGTTGCCGCTCGCGGGCCGAGTTGCACGCGCTAGTTCTGTACGGTCTATTTTACGCGTCGTCTGACTACGGCAGCCCTAGTACGTCGTAAGAGATAAAGTTAGGCGATAGAAAGAGACCACAACATTGCGTTTGTTGCGTGTCGATTTTGAGGGCGGGGCCAGGCGCTATTGCGAACTGAATTGCACTTTTTGTGTCAGCGCTAGAGTCGCTATTTCTTTAAATCATCGTGCGGAGTAAGCCTTCTGTACTTGTACTATTTGGTGTTCTGTGCCACAGGCAAGAGCGCAGTTTGCGGCTATCCGTCTGCATTGCCTATAAACGGCACAAGTCTATTTCGACCCGGGGGTTATTCTTTTACTCAGTGGGCATCACGTCTTTATGAAAGTTATCATTTAAAAATTTTAAAAATTCAAAGAGTACTCTTATTGACTCATTTTTGCCAGTAGCTTTAATTTTTTGGGTAGCCACAAAGTAAGAGAATAAAGTGAAATAGATGCACTATTGATTTTTTCATCTCCTCGGAATGCTAAGGGTTTAGTTTATTTTGTGAAGACATTATATCTTGAACATGTGATGAACATACTGCCATTCTCGCAATTTTATTGCATTCTTAAAATACAATTACTATAGATACATGTATGTCATGTCATGCATTGGTAACCCGATCAACCATTAAAATTCTCTCTAAAGCGAATCCTCTGCTACTTTTTTCTTCCACAACTTTTACCGATTAAAATGTTCAATTTTCAGTCTTTGGAAGCCTGGAAGGAACTCTTTGTCTACTTTTGAGACTGAGACTTCTTTCGTTTTAAATTTACATATTAGATTTTCTCGCCTAAGTACTTTTAAAAGTTGAATCTGGAATGGAATTGGAAATTTGCGTTTCCTAAACTAATTGATGCCTTACACCTACCTACTTTAATTCTTAGGCTGATACGGCCGGATTCTTGAGACGTTAAACTTTTCCGGGTGTTTATTTTCAAATTTTATACCTTTAACGACGAAATTATGTTAATTGAGATAAATTTTCATCGAAACTTCACCGCGACATCGAGGAACTCAATACGAGAAGACAAACAATGTTCTGTAAGTGTAGGGTTAGTATAGGTATTTGTACAACTTTCGAGTGGACTCGTTTCGAATAGACTGAACGGATTTCTGCATGCCATCTACAGCCAGCGCCTCAAGCAGAAACATTGTGAAATAAGGTTTCGACGCTTGTCCCCTGGCACTGTTCTTTTGCAATAGAATGGTTTGACCACAGACCAGGGAATAAATTTTTGAAAATGAAAAATGAAAATGAAAAATCTTTATTTTCACATAGGCCCAATTAAAATAGGCTCTTATGAAAAGTCAAAACTCTACCACCAGGTTCGGAAAGCAGGTTTGCACCGAGAAGAACTGGCAAGAAACTTTTATATTGACTAATTGTATTTGTTTTTAAAGATGCTGTTCTGCCTACCATTGCATTCCAGGTCGTTCAGGCGGGTTACTTCATTTCAGACTTCCAGAGATATCCATCCATAGATCACAAATATATCACAAGTTCACATTTTCTTCTATCTTACTACTTACTGCAAAATAAGCACTCGTCTTAAAACATCAGTTTGCTATGCATGATTGCTACATAATATTTCTTGACCCTATGGTCCAGTTATTTAAACCGAAGGGTCGCGTATCTATTCTTACGGACGTTGCTTTTTGGGCGTGGGCCGAAAAGGCAAAAGCAAACAAGAGTTGAAGACACGAACAAATAAACGCCTTCATTTGATACCTGTATAGTTCTGAGAATAACATGATACCAAAGTTACCACTTTACACTAACTCGCAAAGTTCTCACTTTTGTGTTCGTTCGACTTCATGCTCGAAAGAAGGTGATGGTTTGTTAAAGTGTTGAGTCAATATTAATTTATACAGATTGACCTATTGATACAACTTACGAGTACCTTTTTCTTGAAAGTATAGGCTAGCCGCTTTCAGCTGGATAAAATCGTAGTGCGCTAACCCTTGTAATAGGGAAAAGTTTAGTGCTTGAACTTGAATTACTATACTAGTCGCAATAACTCTCTGCCCGCGGTGCAATAAACGGCGTAACAAGCGATCTGTTTACCCATTTCATTTCCCCGCGTGCAGCGATATATTGCGACCAGTATAAAGTTGAACAAATTTTACTTTTACTTACTTTTGTTCGGATTCTATTTATTATCCTGTAAACATCAACATGTAAGGACAACATATAAAAAATGAATATGTACTCGTGTAAAAGTAAATATAAAGGTAAAATTAAAGGTAATTGGTTGTAAGTACTTAAATATAGTGTAAATTCCACGTATTTGGTATTCAAAATTTTAAGAGACTCCATTGTTAAAATTGTAAAGAAACTATATTTCGAGCTAAAATCTCGCGAGAATAGAACCTCATGGTAGGACCCCTTTTGTGTATTGTGTTTTAAATATTTTAGGCGGGGTCTAGACGCGAGGCTTTTACTTTTTAAGTTCCTTCACGTCGGACTTAAATAGCTTCGCTCTGGGGAGTGACTTTGTGGTGGCTCGAGGCAGGTATCGTTTCGTACCTGACAGAATTCCCGGTTTCGGTTACAAGGTAAAAATAAATTGCGCTACGAGTTTTGGATTAAAGAAGTGCCTTCTGAGGAGCGAGCAGAGGTTTTTATTCAACTACCAGTTATTACTCGACTTCGATCTCGCATACCTGAGGGGCTATTCACGTAATGTTTTCACACACTGAATGATGTGAATCAAGAAAAAAATTGACACTAAAAATGAACTTTACGCCTATTGGGTTATTGTAAATTTTATTGTATTTCAACATAGGAAATACAATCCTTCAACCTTATCGCTCAAAGTAAATTTAATTTCACGATTGTCGACAATCTTTCACGGAGGGTGCTTATCCTAAAAATGTCTATCTTAAAACCTCTACACAAAAATGAACAAAAAAGATATCTAGGAAACTATCGCTCAATCAGTAATATTATATTTTGTCTAATGCCGGTTCTCAATATCCTTTATCTTTCTTCTATTTGCCCCTACTAGAGATATCAATGTGACGTAAGCTCCATACAAGTTGTATCGAATTTCTATCTCTAGTAAGGTAAACCATGGTTAGACAGAATATTGGGAATCGCCATAAGCCGAGACGTATTCATGTCAAAATCCTGAGAAAATAATTTATTTCAGTGTCAGTGGGCGTAAAGTCTTTAGCCGTTATTATAGTCGTAAATATCTGATGGTGGACATTACAGCTTTCAGTAGTCTATAAATCTGACCTCTACTATTACTTTGAGCTTTATTGGCTTTAGTTTGCTGGGCGAGAAATGACCTAGTAAATGTTATATCATCATTATCTATTAGATGTCCCATTGCTGGGCAAAGGTGAATAAAACTTGTATTATTGGAGCAGAGATGATGCAAAACATCCCAATAAAGCCTGGTGAGAGACTCCTATGAGGAAAGCGCCGCAAGCGACCGAACCTGTGACCACGTGATATTAAAATCGATGACTCGGCTCTGATTGGTGGATTCAATGACAGCTTAGTGACGAGAAGCTGTGATTGGTGGATATACATACATGAGGCAAGTACCACGCACTCTCTTGGCTCAGATCCCTCCACATTTCTGCAAAACTTGGTTAACATTGTTTTCTCAAATTTGTCAGGATTAGGGCATGCAAATCTCGGAATTTTTTCAATCCCGGTATTGGTTTCGATATTGGACTTCAATACCGGGATCCCGGTATTAATACCGGTATTGATGTTCTCAATTTGTACTTAAATATTTTTCAATAAAAACAAGTTTTTAATGATTTTCAATCATGTATTTACTTAAAATCTTAATTAAAAACACTAACAATCGATAATATCATGTAAACGTTCATTTTAAATCATCTACATTTTCATACATTTTCATATATCTGAAATAAATGATACGGTATATAACTTTTTCTTAGTCTTATTTTTCGAAATCAACAGATATATTCTTTTTATACTCTTTAACAAGTGGAAAATTAAAAATTTTTTTTTAAAACACCCACGACTTTTGCAGACTTGTAATTGAAAAAGGATTAAATATTTTTTTTTTTAATCCCCGACTAAAGGAAAGTAAGAACTAAGGACCTATCAGTATAATTACAAATCCAAGAAAATCCGCCGGAGCTGCTGTTCCTGCCTGTGACGGTGTTGATGGTGCTGTTTACCAGTTGATGACTAATTCAATTTCTTGATACTTCTCATATACCGGCAGTTTATCAATGTTTACTAATTTCATTAATTGATATTGGAAACGAAAATAGTCTCCCACGTGACATTGGCGAAGTGCTCAGTGCTGCTTTGGCACAAAAAAAAGCCATAAACGAAATCAACAACAATAACAACGAAAATAGCAATTGCAGCTCCGACGGATTTTCTTGGATTTGTAATTATACTGATAGGTTCTTAGTTCTTACTTTCCTTTAGTCGGGGATTAAAAAAAATTATTTAATCCTTTTTCAATTACAAGTCTGCAAAAGTCGTGGGTGTTTTAAATTTTTTTAATTTTCCACTTGTTTTATAGTTTTTCGATTACTATATTAATGTACTTAATTTAAATGATATTATTATTAAAAAATGAAAATTAATCTTCAAACTAGCCATTAGCTCCTCTAAGCAGCGTCTGAAGGCATCATCTGACCCATGTCACCAAATTTTTTATTGGAGCCTAGTTAAACATACGAATCCCTAACAACTTGTGTACTAGAAAGATAACACATTAAACAGAGAATTTCTTTTAATAAAGTAAAAAAAAGCTGAGCGAGGTGCCTCTAGCGCCGCCTTTATGAGGCTGACGCCCTGGGCCATGGCCCTCTTGCCCCTAGGGTAAATACGCCACATTCATTCATTAATCCTCGCCACCAAGCCTAATGTGTTAAAATAATTTAACCAAATCAAATGAGACTAAACTCGATTTATTTGCCAGTTACCATTATTAAGCATCGCTAATCAGGCCCATGTTGCATCATCAGACCCTCGTCACCAAATTTAATGTTTGAGACTAGTTAAAACAAATACAATCCCTAACACAACTAGAAACAACATTAAAACTGAGAATTTCCCTTCCAAGTCATAAAGATTTGGAAATGTTTCATCTTCTGGCATTTTATAAAAGTTCGCAACGTCAGTAAGGTAATGAAGTACGCCCGCCACTAAAAGACGCCTCTCTTTTATTCGTTTTCGCAAGTTAAAAGTATTTTTTTTTCAATACCGGGATTTCGGTATTGCGCCTAGTCAATACCGGTATTTGAATCTCGGAATATCGACCGAGATCCCGGGATTTCGAGATCTCGGGATCCCGGTATTCATGCCCTAGTCAGGATGTATTTTTGGATAATTAAACATTAGAACAATGACACGAAATCGATCCCAATCGAAGAGTGTTTCCTAGGGATACACCATTTTTATTATACACATATTTTATCGACTCGTATATGAAAAAGTTTTTCTTCAATTCCTCAAAGAACAAATAATTTAAATTGAATCTCCTTCATGAAGTCGGAAGGGAGGCAATTTGTTCGTTGGGGAGAGATTTATATAATTTACTTTGCAAATTATTTAATAACGGCAAAATCAAGTCTTTGATTCAATATAACTTTTAATTCGAAGGCGAAATTATTTTCTATCAATTTCGATTTAAAGTACCTACTTAAGTATACTTTTTCAGCATATATTTTGAAAGTGGCTCTACAATCTGAAAACGAAGTTTGTTGGACATCCTATTAGTGACTTCGTAATAATTATTTGTATCAAAATTTACAACAGTCTCAGAAACCAAGACGATCATTATTTAGTCAACCTAAAATTAAAGCTAAGAGGGTTCTACCGCACCTGGCACCGAGAAGAGCTCAACAGAAACTCGGCCGAGTGTCCTTTTATTTTGACCTACGGTAGTTATATGAACTTACAATGGTTAGAGTACTATAGGTACGTTGCAAATAATACTTGGAAGCAGAAATTCTGTCACAACAGAAAAGTATACAGCTGCGCCAGTAGTCGCCGCTTGTAATATCACCCGCTCGGCTGCGCAAACGCAGCCTGCGACCGCAGACGTCTCCAGTTACCACTCCACTGTCACTAATGTCACGGGGTATTTAATCGCTATTGTTTTAATTCTAAGAACACTTACACCCGCTTTTGATTTCGTGTTTTCCCATAGGAACTAAAGGAATATTCCGACATATAAAGTAGTTAGCCTCTATGTTAAGCTAACGTCATCTATATGTTAAGCTAGATCATAATCTATCTCTATTATAAGCTTCAGGCAAATCGGTTCAGACGTCAGTTGTAATTGCGGTGTGAATGAGTTACAAACATACACAGATATACTTACGTATGATCTATTACAAAGTGAATTGATAAATAATCAGACTGAAACCGTAAAAGTGCGGGTTGTCTATAGTTTGAGTTATTTGTGGTCTACGGAACCATTAAAAGTGTACAAAATACCATCTATCTTAGATTTCTTTATAACATTTTCCAATAAATCGTATCGAATATAATTTGTCAGAGGCACTTAATTAATTCCGTTTCCCTGGGAACTAATTAATCGCCCCTATAATATTATTATTCCGGGCGTCCGGTCCGTTTGTGTCCGGACATCCTGCCGAGTCTTCTTGAGGGTAGAGCTAAATAAATTAGAATTGAGATTACAATATTATAATTTATCTATGTAGTCTTATACAATAATCCAATTTGCTTATCGAAACAAATTGAATTGGCCGTTGTCTTTTCTATAAGAACGTCCATAGTTGGTAGGTAAAGATTTGAAACCAATTCTAAAGCCGCTAGGGATTTATACTTAGACCTCACATCTCAGGTCCTATAGAACCTAGATCATCAGATTAGATTCAGCTTTTGCCCTTTTTAACAGAAAAAACATACCTTCTGAGAACCTAGAACTCCTAAAAGTAATGTGGTTTATTGGAACGGAATGAATGTCTTATTTCGATTATTTGATTAACAGCTTTCATAGTGGACACGTATTCACGTATCCATATAAAACAAGATAGTGGCTAAAATGCAGCACTCTACACAGCTTTTTCAAGGCAGACTTGCCTTAAAATAAAAAAAATGCTTGCCTAAAAATGTCTATCTCATCTCTTGAAACCACACAATTACTACGGAGCCAGAAAATGTAGACCCGAAAACAATTTACAGCTAACAATACCATTACAATTTACAACAAAAAACAAAACTTCTAAATGCCTTATTAGCAAAGTAACGCCTATAGCTATCCATCACACCTTCCAATTACGTAGTTACAAAGTTTTTTAGCATACTTTCATTAAGGCAAATTTGGACTCGCGTACAACAAAAAGTGGTTTAACAAAATTATGTTCTTTTTCACTAATTTTCCGACCGAGAAGGATTCGGGGAAAGAGATTAGCCAAGCCAAAGCCGGGGATAATCGCCGTGTCTTTCAATTAGTTACAGGAAAATCTCCTATTGATACCGCCTTATTAGGCGTTACTTACCGAACCGTACTAAAATAGTGCCTAATGCTTATTGGTTATTTCTTCGAAGAATTACTAAGCCGTTTTGTGTTTGCTTTTTGATTATGATCAGTTATTTGCAAGCTCAAAAATGTAAGTTTCCGTCACTGTGTACGGACCGTGGTATCAAAGAATTTCGCAATTAATGTTGTTATTCACTGGTTTTTATATATCAGGCTATGGTTTTGTACCGTTCTCGTTAGTATATAAATCAGGCTACCTTCGACAAGACCTTATATGACTCGCTGCCGGCTGCTCTTCTACTATTCATAATCTCTTAAATATTTAAGCAAGGAGGCCGCAACTTAGCAGCGCCGCACCAAAATGGCGGCCGCGTCGATAAATCACGGTTGCCGCCTTTTTTGTCGCCATTTCACCGGCGTCTGATTTCACAGTGTCTATTTTCGTTTATTGCAAATTTGATGACAAATTGATGCGATTTACCGTGGGTATAACCCGTCTCAGAAGCAAAAAGAGTTATGATTTTATAGTCTGCCGCATAAAGCATGTACAGTCGCGGAACGAAAAGGTTCGTCGATTTTCAAATTGATTCGTTCAACGTATCACGAGCACATATTACGTTTTGAAACTGTGTTACAGAATAGACTCGAGTTAGAGAAAATAAAGTTTAACTGTTCGTTAGTAAAGTTCAAAATTGTTCAGATCAAGGTAGTTTGACTATTTATCTTGTCAACAAGATTATTATGGATAAACTGCAACCTTCTTGTTAATTCAACCTGACATTATTATTTCTGTTAAAACTATTGTCAATCAGTCAATGTCATAATTTCAAAATATCATAATTTCTCCTAAATAACTAAGGTTTTAGTGAGGTTTTAATACATTTTGGTATTATATTTGGTTTAATACATTGACGGGATAGAAAAAACAAGCAAAACCTTATTCGATAGCAAACGTCATATTTATTCAAATGTTAGCAGCGCTGTTTCTTTCACTGGAATGTTGGCATAATGTACTAGAGTACTAGTGCAAACGAATATCGACACTAAGGTGACGAACCTTTTCATTCCGCGACTGTACATCTTTTTCACCATTTCTGAGTTCTAGAGGTTCTAAATTCGACCACTTATTGGTTGCGCTAGATATTTTTTTAAGCGTTTAAACATACGCCAAAGTCAGCTTTTCTAAACAGTCGCTTCCACATTGTAGGGTCTTTTAAACCACGCATCCATCCATCCATCTGTAATGGGATTCCTCTGTTCTATCCGATGTTTGGAAATGCGATGATGAATGTACGTGATTTGTCGCGGTGGTAAATGGAATGTATAGTTTGTCCACGGAATGATAATTAAGCAAATGACGGCGGACGCCGCGTTAACTAGCAAACGCTGCAAATTCATGATCATTTTGATTTCCTGGTGGTTAGGACTCTAGGGATACGTCCGGGTAGGCACTACCGCAATTTCAGTTAAGTACTCAACCGAAAAACGGTAATGAATTACTGTGTTACGATTTGAAGGGCACTTTAGCCAAAGAGATAGGTAAATAAGAATTAAGATCTAACGTCTCAGGGTGATGGGCGCAGTGCAGTGCGTCGTATGATATTATAATGCATGCGATGCATCATGCATGACTTGAGCAGACGTATCACTTAACATCGGGTGAACGTCATGGTCGTTTCATCATTCTTTTACATAAAAAAAATCCAACCCAAAGAGTCAGTTTGGTCAACCAAATGGTAAGTGGCAATTGGTCTAAGAAGATACAAAAAAAACACATATATGCCACCCTTACGGCTATTCCAAAGCGCTTGAAGCTCATGAATCCATCGTAAAAATAGTATAACCTCTAGCTCCGCAACTCGCAAGACCACTCAGACATTTCAAACACAGTTGCTCCCACAAAAGTTCCTTGTTATATCAAATTTCAAACGTGAACGCTCGGTACCCTGTTGTGTTGAAGTTTGCTCTTTCTGCCCCGGTATTGATGCATCGGCAACATCTGCAAACGCCGGCTCAAAGCAGAACTGTACACAGACAAAGCGACGGAACCGGTAATTGCTTGTGAAATACGGATGTTTGGTTGGCAAACACTTCCAAAAATAGGTCAGAGATCGCTGTGTAAAGCTGTTGTAGCCTAGTTGTAAGTAACACCATGGTTCCTTGTTCAGGACGAGAATGTGTTTGAGGAATAGACATAGTATACACAGGAGCCGGCGAACCACGCAAAAAAACTGGTGTCAAAAATGTTTGTTTTGACACCAACGGCGTCATTTGTAAGCCGACTGCAGTATTGTTTATGGACCACGGTCCACGCTTCAGGCTACTATATTTGCGCGTTTCCACAGGGACGGTTTCCGCCATTTTGTGACGTATTAGCGGAAAATTTACAGATATGGCTCTACTTTAATAATAGAAATAATAGAAGAAAATAAGCCCAGTATTGCGACTATATGTATAGCTATAGCTTTAAAATCTCTCCAATAGTGTCCCGAAAATATATTGTGCAAGGAATATGGATGCAAACTGCATTTTCTCGTATAGTACCTCTCCAGTATTAATACTGGGGTTCCTAAAAATGGCTTCTTTCGAAGATTTCCACGCCAGCCGGGCGTCAAAGGGATCAAAATGAAAGCTTTAAATTGAAAGTCGTAGGCTGGTTGCTACGGATATCCATCGGGGGTGCAGTGGGGAATAGAAAAGCGTTTCTAATATATGTAGAGGAGCTTTTTCGCATTTAAAATGAAGACTTTTACGAATTTTTAATAGTGTCTCTTTATTTCCTTTTCTACCGTACTACCGTAACTGGGTATGGAAGAAAACTTGAGAGGCTATTTGTATTCGTATATCTAGATATTTTAATCCACGAAGACGCGTCCCACTCTGTCAAAATCGCTTAAGTTTCATTTGATTCTTTTTTTTTTACTTTATATAAGTTAGTACTTGACTGCGATCTCACCTGATGGTAAGTGATGATGCAGTCTAAGATGTTATCGTACTAACTTGGAAAGGGTAAGTAAATTTACCCCAACGGTTTCTACCAGCATGAAGCATCGCACCGGAACGCTAAATCGCTTGGCGGAGCGTCTTTGCTGGTAGGTAGGTAACTAGCCACGGCAGATTCGCATGGAGGTTGACAGAGTGGGACGCGTCATCGTGGATTGAAATACCTATCTATAATATGTAAGTATGTACTTACAATATAAATTGTACGTTAACTGTCAAAAATGCCTAACTTAACTCTGTATACCGTTGCAATCATTCCTTCGTTCACTCAATCAATAAAATGTCCTTTTTTATCATCCCAAACATGAAATCGATATCTGGGACGTCATAGATCCTCTCCTGTAGGTACTTTATGTGATACGTTATTTTATTAAAATCACCGCGGCGGATTATTTTCAGACAATTTAATTAAAACGTCACTCCCACACAAATTGTTAGTTCACTTCACGGCGATGGCTGCTGGAATGTTTTTGAGACCCTTTGTCCGTCCGTACCTTTGGAACAGACCATTCAGACCATTTAAACGTGAGGACCTTTGATCTAACAAAAGATGAGTGATAATTCCAGTTGCCTGAAACACTCTCAAAGCATAATGATAGAAAAATAAGCAGACCTCGATAAAATACCGCTGAATCCATTTATGATTTACTGACTACAAAAAACGATCAATCATTTTGAGGCTTCTGAAAAATAAGGGAAGGCAGTTTCTATGAATAACACCCTGAATGTGTTAAAAGAATACTTTATTTCTATAATGAGTTAACAAAATATTCGTATAGTGGCAGGTAAAATAATGGAATACACGTAGGTAACACTACAAAATTCGGTTACTAATTTAATATGTGAGATGTCAGAAACACGCCCATGTCGCGTTCACTTGATACGTATTCTAAATATACCAAACAAAAATTGATATAAATTGCTTCTAAACAAGTAATTTAATTAAATTGTGTTCATTCGTTTTCTGAAAGTAATTTTTTGGTTGCGTTGATACTTCTAATACAAAAAGGTACAGCTATAAAATCATTCTGACTGTCAAACCCTTTTATATACCTACTTACTGTATTGGAACCAAAGTTTGCAAGTAACAAAGACGCGGAACAAGCCAAGGTTAAATTTTCCTGCTTTAAAAGTGGTGGGGAAAGTATGAAGTTGGAAAAGCAAGTGCTTCCTTCGTAAGCATCTAAGGAATTTCGAAGCCCTACTATGTAATGTGAAAAAGTTTGTTACTGTTTACTGACCTATAACCTAAACCAAAAAACCCTCATGATTGGATGATATTGTGTCGTGTGCCAGCCGTGATTTGCCCACTGACGTAGTCCTTCAGTTGCTTGGATCCACCGACCAACCGGACCACAGTAAAATTACGCCGAGGTGGATCTTTAATTGGGGTCATATCTGAGTGAAAGATAAGAGTTCCATGTATTTTGCTGGATGAGAGAGAGAGATGATCCTAGCGTCATCTCTGAATGATTTCTAGTTCTAGAGGAATTTAAAAAGTTACTTAAGTCTAAACGTACTGACATCCACATAAATCTTAGTTCGATGGAAGTTGGTGTAAAGGGAGATATCCATAGTGCGTCTTTGAGTGTCCTCTAAATCTAGAGGCAGGGATTATTACTCATACTAACATTCACACGAATCTTATTTCGATGGATGTAGGTTTAAAGAGAGATAATCCTTGCTGCATCATTGAACGTCCTCTACCTCTAAATGCAGCGAACAATCTCATCTAAAGTCTAAACACACTCTTGCCTACTAACATCCACATGAATCGGTGTAACGCTTGTTTAATGGTGTAAGAGGAGTTAAGGCAATTAATTTACGAGTAGAACGTATTTACTTACCTTTCTAATCTCTCTGGGTCACACGTAGCTTAGCCGCGAGTATATATATATAGGTGCCTGGTACCAAGTCGCCTGAAATGTTCGGATAATTCGCTATCGATCGACGCGCGGCACACAAAACCAATCAGCTTTCCATTAGGGCGCCTATTTGTAGGCCGTAGCTGCGTTAGGTGCTCTGCTCTACCTGTTGTGGAAAAACCTACCTTCAGTTGTGAAAATTGATAAAACTTTAGGTACCCCTGACTGGTTTGCCGTACCTAAGTACACCGGGGACTTCCGCAGAGAACAAAAAATTCCCCGACATAACGGAATACGGATTACGATTATTATAACTGAAATTTTAGATTTTAATATCTGTCGAGGTTTTGTCACAGACTGAACATACATCATCTCATCTTGGTCCATGGAACAAAACGATACTTTATCGAACAAACGGAATCAAGTGATTCATTAATTCTTTCATTGACATTCAGTCAATAATTCAAAACGATTCGCGTCGTTTTGGTCTATTGAAAAAATGTGAACTTTCCCGAACATATTTTGGCAATCGAAAAAGAACGCTAAGGATGCATGATTTTATAATATGTAACTAATATCAAAGAGACCACCCCTTTATACATCCTCTTTGTTACTATGTAGGTACCTGCTACTAAAATAATTTCTGCCTTCCTATCTGGTTATAGCCTTGGCTATTCGAGTTATACGCGGCACTTTTATTCCCTCGTGTGCGCCATTTGATGCAGCATTGACCTCCAAGGATTTTAGTCTTTTGCGGACTGCAGTGCGTCGTATCGTATACGCCACGTATACGCAAACCTTAAGCTATAAATCCCATGTCCCCTTCATGACAATGTGGAGCTTTACGATTCGATTCTTATGACATTTTGTTCGTACCAGCTAATTGTGGTCTCGAGACCTTAATATCAAGGCGCAAACGTCGCTAATCCGAACTTTTATTTGAGATCGGGTGAAGGATAAATCAAAAAATACGTTTTCGAATTTATGATTTTAATTTGTAGAACTGTTAAAAGTATTCGAAGAACATTCATGTCAAATATAGGAATCAACTTAAGGAAAAATAAAATATTTACTCGTTTATACGATATCCACTTGTAGTTACTTGCTATTCATATTTTGTTTGGCTTGATATTCCGATTTAATTGAACGTGAAATATGAGACGTCAGCCGAGTCGAAGACCAGTTATGATGGGTACATATTATTATGTGCACAAAATAGGCTATGGAACATTGCTGAAGGTATATTTTATTTACATTTTCTGCCTTTTAGACACGATAAAGCTTTGAGCAATACTGTCAAGAGAAGACAAAGCTTGTCGCTATAGATGACATTGTAATGTGTGTGGTATGAGTTCAAGTGATTGGAGTTTCATAGATAGTGGAAAGTGAAACTATACAATCGTTGCTTGCAATGTAATAAAATGCAAAACAGGCCGCCTGTTGCGCTCTCTATCGCATCTTACGCTTGGGCAAGCCTCTCGCGCAACAGGCGATTTCCTGTTTTCCCGTGTTCTTTTTCGTTATATAGTTAGATTGAGTAGATATAATTCAAAAGTAAGAATGGAACCCAGAGTGAGTTCGGAAGTGCTGTCATTTTATCGATGTTTTGTACTGCTAGTATTGATAACTTTGTCGTGACCCAGTGGTCAAGTATTTTGTTACAAATATCCACGACTTCTCTGTCCAGTAGAAGTAACTTTCCGACGCTAACGTAAGCACAAGTCATAGCAATATTTAGTAAATGTAAACAACTCAGTTTTCATTTGAATAAATTGGCCGACCTCTTTTTCTAGAGTGAACGTCCGACTCGGTTTATAAAACGGTAAATTCTAAATTGGATTGTGTTTGAGTTATGTATTGTTCAGGATGAAATTAGCAATTCTCTATGCCCGTTTCCCTACGAAAATTATACAATTACACTTGTATATGAAAGTGTTTGTTTGTTGGTTGGGTATTGTTTTTTTGGTTTTTTCGTTCTTGTTCACGCAGCGACACAAACAGGATATATAGAAATTGATAGTAAGTAATTGAAACAATAATGATGATGTTGTCGTGGGGATTATTTCTGACTTCATGGCATTGTAATCGTCATTGGGTACTATATAGCGCGCCAATACCTACATCAGTTTTTCCCGAAAACACGCTTACGGCAACTTTTAGAAACTATAACCCAGGGCACTAGCGTTTCTAAAAACCCATGTTATTACTGAGTTACTTACTTCCTATTTATTAAGCAAATCATTATTACCTTATCTCGGCGATAAGCTACAAATGTAGGGCACCGGCTGCGAGCCTGAGCGCTACAGAGCATTGAACCGGTCTAGCTTGTTGGTTGTTATACGAATGAGGGCTAAATGTTGACTTATACATTTTATCAGTTAGTTTCATCAACGGCTAGATATTAGCCGCCTAACAAATATTTGTGGAATAGTTATACTGTTGTCTTTCTCTGTCAACATCAATTTGGAATTCAATGGAACAAGACAAAACACTGTATAACAATTCTACCTTTATTCAACGTTTATTTGTAAGAGAGCCTAGTGTCAAGGTGTCTCATTACCGATTACCCATTTCGTGAATAATAAAACTAAAAAAACTTGAATTTGCTGTAATTTCAAAACCGATACAGTTGCAGATAATTGAGTTATTGATTTTTATTTTTTGTAATAAATGGAAAGATCATGGTGCTAATTCTGTTGTACAAAATATCTAAACTAAAGTAATTTAAAATAGTGCTATCCTTTTCCATAGGGTACCGTTTGAAAAGGATAGCATTATTTTAAATTAGTTTAGTTTAGAGATTTTGTACAACAGAGTTTAGAGATTATCAAGTCATTATACCTTCTTACATCTAAAATCCTAGTGTCACAGTGTTTGAAACTAAACTCCTCCGAAACGGCTTCATCGCTTTTAATGATTTTTCGAATTTTTAAAACTATTTTTAATCTTATTTATTTTATTTATTTATTTATTTATGTACCAGAAACTTAACTAAAAATAATTATACAAAGAAAAGACGTGCACAAAGGACAGCTTATCTCTACTGGAGAGATTTCTTCCAGGATGATCTTGCTAAGTGAGAAATAATTTATATGGCAAAGCGATGTTTGCCGGGTCAGATAGTGCACTGGAAAATGTTTCTTTACTGCATAAGAATCAAGTAGATTATAAAGTACGCGTCAATGCGTAATTCATCTAACTGGTTTAAGAGTAAATACCAGTTACCACCTAACGGGCCGGGGCTCGGTTTAGTATTTGCGCAGTTGAATTCAAATGCAAATTAAATGCACTATACGTACTCCGCATATACTCTGTGCGGTGTCCAGGGAATAATAGTGAATGCTGAATTCAGCGGCGATTTGTGCCAGTTAATTTTCACTTAGTTCAAATAACTATAGATTGTTCTACGCAACGTTATCGTCTTTATTGTCATTTATCACTTAGTATGAGAGAATTAGGTGAGAAGCTGTAGTTAGATGTTTGAGACCCATCTTAGTGGTTCAGTGGCGTATACAAATGAAACGTGCAATCATAGCCATATACAAATGTTTATTAGGCAATAATTTGTATAGTTTATTAGAAAAACATGCGGATTCCAGATTTTAAAACTCACATGTGTTTTTTTCTTGTTCCAGGTAACATATATGCCGTATTCAAACAGAGGTTCATCGAAATTAGTCCTGTAAAATGAGTTGACGTTTCTTAGTTTGTACCTATTAGAGTCTGCTACTATGGGCAAAATCAAGTAAGTAACAAACGAAACAGAATGAAAACAAATATTATCTGGTGGCAGGCGCAGGACTCAAGATATTTAGATATATTATTATTGTATTGTTTTACAAATGAATCCCAAATAAAAATACACGTGCAGGTGTGCTCGCTCTGAGTCATTGAAAAACGCTTACGACACGTTTGTGTTATTTTAGTCCTACCTCGAAAACGTGTTGAGGTTTTTATTTTGGGTTTTGGGATACTTTATTCATGCATATTGCATAGACTCAAGATATAAAGGTATAGACATAGACATACCAACATATACCTACTAACTTTTATATTCTGTCACATCTCATCCTACTTATTATCGCTTACTTATTTACGTTATACTAATTTTTTAATGACAAAGATTCTTCAAAGTGGGATGCATTTATTCCGTCTGCTTACAAGATGCTTTATAAAATCTGCTGTAAGTATGTATTCTTTAATCAAAGTTAGAAACTTTTTTTTTATGAACCAATTGCCGAGTTCCTTAGTTCTTACCCGTTCTTTTCGGTGCAAAACAGTTTTAAGTTAGGCTTATGTGATAGATTAATCATTATGATTTTGATTTTAGTTTTTTGATATTCCTGCATATTACTTATACTAAGATATTCCATACTTTCGAAAATTCCGTAGGTACCTACTTACATAAGTTATTAAAATCTCGTATGAACCTCGTTAGTCCCAAACTATTCGCCTAACACACGCTAGGTGGCAGCCAGGCTTTACGTCGACGTTATGTTAATGCTAACGCGGTTAAAATCAACTTTTAAACCCGTTTAATGCAAGTTTCCACCTAGAACTGAGCCTCGTACTGCATACGACACTTGTGCAAAAAACTAATAGCTTATTATAACTTGGTAAGCTGATTCAGCTCTTGCTATGCTCGCGTGCTTTGGAGAGGGCTATGCTGGGTGTTTTTCTGAACCAGAGAACCAAGGTAACCGACATAGCCCAACGGATTAGCAAGCTGAAGTGGCAGTGGGCGGGCCATATCTGTCGCAGAACCGACGGCCGTTGGAGCAGACGTGTTCTGGAGTGGAGACCGCGTACCGGTAAGCGCAGCGTAGGACGACCTCCTGCCCGCTGGACCGACGACCTGAAAAAGGTCGCTGGTAGCGGGTGGATGAGAAAGGCGGAGGACCGTGTGTGGTGGCGCGCTCTCAGAAAGGCCTATGTCCAGCAGTGGATGTCTATAGGCTGATTAAGTATATCAGCTCTCATATAAAAGTAGTTAGGTAACTTATGCCACGATCGCAAAGCTATGATGTCATGTTGCCGTAATAAATTCATTATTATCTCGGGTAGACGGATTCGCTATAGCTTCCAAGAATCTTTGTTATTTTGAGAATTCCTCTATTGTATAGTAACTCTGACCTTTTCAATTTCTCGGTAAATTTTATGCCATTTTGAGAGTTATGAAGCTCTCAATATACAATGCTAGGAATAGCACTATTTCTAAAGACTAGCAGGTAGTCCTATTCCACAAGTAGATATAGGATAGTAGAATTTTACTTCCTCTGTTAAAAATATCAATTGCAACTTCTATATAATGTAACATCTTTACAAATGATCGATGTTGACTTTACAATGTGAAATCGTAGACAACGATTTCGAATTCTGAAATCAACATCTCCTGAGGATGACCCGGTATCGGGACGAAACGTGCATTGAAAAAATTGTTTGAAGAATAGTGTGTTGTTTTATGTGGGCGGTGTTCTTGCATGTTGGAACATAAAGATTATTTTCAAGTAGCGGATTATAGCAAAACAAATTAATCTCTTCTGCTAATTATGGATTTCCGGAAGATAACGCCTGCTTCCATTCAATAATTGAATCGAATTCAACTTTCATTACTAGAAGTATTAAACCCTATCTGCATACATAGAAAATCAACTCTAGCACAGCCTATCTCCCTGTCCTTAAAGTAATATGGTAATCTACTTACGCGGTTACAAAAAGTTTCGCTCAGAAGTGGGATTTAATTATGAACTCGCAGCCAATGCACTTAAAAAGTTAGCTATCAAAAATTAGGTAAGCAAGAGAGCCAACTTTACTCTCATGTTTTGCATTTTCATTACTAAAGCACCTGCAGAAGGTTTAGTTTTTAAGGGTAAATTTTAAATTTCACATAGATTTTTCACATTTAAATTTTAATAGGTTTCTTTATTAAAAAATTCTGAAAAGCGGGCAAGGCGTGTTCTTGATGAACAAATTGTATTTACTTACATCATTAATTTGCATCAGTTAATTGTATTCAGCATCCATTTAACATAATAGTTATCTAAAATGATATTCAAATTGAATTCTGTGTTCTGGAGCTTGGATACAAAACCAGCAATTTACCTGTAAATACGATGTTTATCAAAGGTTAAATTTAAAACCTTGTTGAAGTCCCATTTTTTTATAGTATTCGTCTGAACCGATGGACATATACCTTTAAAACGTGTCCATTTCTTTCGTTATAAGACGTCGTGGATAATATAGGTACAATGAATTGCCATGAGGCTATGGATTCTTATAGTCCATCTCAAGGTGTTTTTTGGACCACCCTGATGTAGGTTCTTATTATCCTGTTTTTAGAACTGTACAACAAACTCTCTCTCATAATATTTGTCCGTCGACTTTTCAGTCCATAATTGGCACAGAATTTCAGAAGTTGGCTGTGATAGCCAAAAATTGTTCCAGCCAACCCGTACTGAACATAACAACTTTTGCATAAACTTTCGCGTTAATTGCTATAGTTATACTTTGTGACCTATCTGTAGTCACAAATGTGTCTTCACGAAATTATTCCATACGTGAGTGGGAAAATATTATCCACAAACTATGTCAAAGGCCCCAAATTCCTGAGTTGCGCAATATCGCTCTAGTCGGTACCAAGGGAACTATTCTTCCCTAAAATGATTTTCGCGATCAATCGCGCGCGTAATTGCCGGAATAACTTTATAATTGCGCCGCGCGTATTTGTCCCCGGGCGTTCTTAGGGGCTACGGCTCACGTTTCTGCTTTGTGGGGTAGTTGTCCTTTTGTGGCCCTCTTTGCTCTTTTATGCATCGGTACTGAAAAACACTTGGCCACACTATACAAATTAATATTCGTTGTACGTCTAAAAATTACAAGAGTCATCGTCATCGTCACTCTAAGATTGTATATCACGTGGTACTGCTAGGCCTAAACTTTCTGCCTTGGAAAAATACACTAAGGATCAGCCCGTTTTTCCTATATAGCCTGACCAAATTTAAAACCTGCAGCGTCCACGCTGCGTCTAGGTTGGTTGTTTTCAAGATTTTCTTTACAAAAAATGTTGAACTCGTTTTCCTAAGGAATAAATTTATTTTCGTCGTAATTAAATTCCTTGAAATAAAAAGGTAAAGGTGCGCTAAAGGATAACAAAGTTTTCCTAGGGATTATCCGCTCGATTGGCCGTGAAAATGATTTCCGAAATAAATAGCTATCACCTCCGTACTCCGGGCTCGGAGCAGCTTTATGTAACGAACGAATATTTGAAGCTTCCACAGCTTTGGAATATTCCCAGGTATTGAAAGATTGTAATAAGTTTAGTACTTTGCATTTTACTGGTTATATGGTTGGGTTAAATCTTGAAATGCTTTTCCTGTTCTTGTTTTGACGACCTCCTTGCAGAAGATGGCACACGATCAGATTTAACCGCGCTGGAGGCCTGGGTTTTGGGATAATTGTCATACGTTAATTATAATGATTCTTAAATAGGCTCAGGTGTGACTTGGTGGGAGGCTTCGCGTTATCTCTCCCGCGTACCTGGTTGCTTGTGTAGCAACCAGGTACGCGGGAGAGATAACGCTGATTGTTCACAATTAGTGTGTGCGCAACCTCACATTCTATTATTCCCTCACTCTCGCAGTCCGATGGGATGGCAATTTGACACGGCCGGAGAAGTACTTCCAGCTCCCAGGCGCAGGGATTAAGGGGATTCATTGAATTTATTTTTGTCTTTCTCACTCTCACGGATACGTTGGTAGGTGCGACATGCAGCTTTGCGGAAGAATATTACAGAAAAAAGACCTTTACCTAATTACTCAAAAACTAAGCCATTTATCAAAAATCGGTTCTCAGCGTTTTTGAATATTGTTATTACCGACACAATAAAAAAAATTACAATTACATCAATTGCAGTTTCCGATATATAACAGGAAAACTGAGATTTTGGAGCAACTTTTGGGAGAACTTTCTATCGAGAAAATTTTATCCAATCGTGTTTCTGCTTCTTAGCGATTTTAGATTACAGACCCAAAATACATGATGTTTAAATTTGAGAGTTGTTATAGTGTAATTGTCTTTATAGTTTTTACGTAAAACTTCACTCAAAATCACCTAAATACGGCTTGTAGGCCGTTAAACACCGCCATTTTCAAACTCCGGGCTAGTGATAGTCTTGATAGAATCAATAATAAACACTATTTACTGATCGGGGATTTAGCCGTCGAGAATGCTCATATCTAGACCACGCACCAGCAGATGTTACCTTATACTTAGTTGTTGAGAGGCAGGATCTGGCACTTGGCAACCTCCCAGCGGTCGTGTGGACAGTACACAGTGGTGATAACACTAATGTGCCACTCGCTACAGATTCCTGCCAACTCGTTATCTCGCGACGTACAAAAATTGGGTTTTGTTTATCGGGCTTAATGGGCCCTACAGTAGAGCAAGCGGTAAGAAGCATATTATGTATTTAGTTTTTGGACTTGTATTATGGATCCACAAGTGTTACGCTACTAGTTTAAGAGTTTCAGGATGAATTTTCTTGATTTTCAAGCAACCTCGGTAACTAAATGGCATTGGTAGAACCCAATGGGTGTCGCGCAAGGGAGAGACCGATGTGGTCGAGATTCGTTTTTGGAGACCCTGTGAAGTTGAATAAAGACTCGTTGGATAACATGGACAGAATTACAGGATTTATGATTTATCAAGGTCAAGTCTGATACTTTGGAACTCAGCTTATGAACTGCTACTTAAACTTAAAAGATATTCACATAATTATTTTTCAAGTATCTTCGAGTAAGAATATTAAATCCAGCTTAATGTGTTTTCTTGTTAACTAATTTGGAGTAACATTTAAAATTTTACGACTCTCACAGCGAGATTCTATGCCCGTAGGTAACGCGTTCGCCGTTTAGTTGCCTAATTTACGGCGAGATTTAACGAGGCTCTTTGTTTGTCATGTAATCGAGTCTATAAACTTTGTAGCCGTTTGTTTGTTGCATTTTCAATTCCGCCCCAGTAAATTGTTAATCGCCGGTACATAAAGGACGTTTATTCGTTTTGTTAAGTTCACTTTGTGAATTTGTTACCGTGTTTAGTTTCGTTTGCACGAGGCTTTAGTTTCTAGTTGCAATTCATCAGTGTTTTTATCGCGCTGTTGTTATTCGTATTTTTGTTGCGTGTTAAATGTTCATCACTCGTTTTCAAATTTATAACTTTTTACACGACTGCCCAAAAAAGGAGTGTAATGTTTTAGGGTTCATGTATTCATGTGAGTTTCTTTATTCCACCATAACTTCTGAGCGACTGAAAAAATTTGTACATGTGGGGTATCGTTAGGATCCTTACTAGAGATGCCACGAATATTCGGCTACTATTCGGTATTCGGCCTATTCGGCCACTTTTTTTGGTATTCGGTATTCGGCCGAATAGTACTTATTATTCGGCCGAATACCGAATACCAAATTGTGGACAAAAAAGATACATCATATTACTCAAGATTTGTATTTATTACCAAATTACAATATTTTAATAAGTAAAATTAATCAGCGGTAAGTTGTGATGGATAAAAACAAGCTTTTCAGCATTTGATGGTAGCAAACGATTACGCTTTTCATCATAAATGATACCAGCTTCAGAAAACAACCTCTCACTATACACGCTACTCCCGGGAGAAGAAAGATAAACTTTAGCAAATTTTGAAAGGTTTGAGTATTGCTTTTCATTTGCTGACCACCACTTGTAAGGATCAGCTTTCCTATCTAGGCGAGTAGTTTTCAAATAAAAATCTATCTCATTTGCCACAGTATTCTTCTCCATGTTCTCCTCATTATTACTATTTCGCATATTATCAGTAGCGACTTCCTCAAAGCAGTTCCAGAAACTGTCGTGTATTTCAAATGTCGTATCATTTTCATTCAAGTTTCTTTTCTTACGAAGTGGAGAAGCATCTTCATCAGTACTACTAGATTCATCATCATCGACAAGCATTTACTTAGTGCCGAATGTTCGGCTGCCGAATATTCGGCGCTTCGGCCGATAGCGTTGCCGAACATTCGGTATTCGGTATTCGGCCAAATCACTATTCGTGGCAACTCTAATCCTTACATCCAAGTAACATATTTTGGGAAATGTCGTTTTACCACAGGGCAGGCGTGTTTTTTTAAATTATTTACTTGTTTTATGCCTGATGTTAAATGATACACCTGCCCATGTCAGGTGCAGAGTGCAGAGCGTCGGTTGCATTACTTTTATCATCCTGAGACGTTAGTTAGTCCTCTCATTTTGCCCAGTAATCACGTCGGAAATCGGCATACATAATTTCCTAGCACCAGTTTAGCAACGAATTCAGCTATTATATGGGGCACACAGCACCATGCTGATTTGGGGCCCTTTTCTGGGTTGTGCCACATGTGACAGGCAGTGTCTGGTGCTTCCGTCACTTGGGCAATTATTGGTTTTGTTGCCCGAGTGGGGAAGCTTCAGGCATCGTTTTAGTACGTAAGTAATTTATGTTTTGTTACACGTGGCATAATTATTGGAAATAAATGTTTTTCTATCTTTGTTTCTTCTTTCTATTAGAAAGTTGCAGATCCTTAAATTAAAGTTCAAAGATTTCTTTTATTATTTTAGTTCATTGTTCATGTTTATGTTTATGAATTTAATTCAGTTAATTTTGATAATGTCATATTTGAAGCAACAATACTTTATCAAAATCTGGTCTACCCTTGAAAGGACTTCGTTTGAGAATGGTTTTTATTTTCAACCGGCGGCAACGTTATACAATATAAGGTTTCCACTGAAAATAAAGGACTAGTCTGTAGGTATAATATTATTGTTCGTTTACTACAATTAGATTAGATTCTGCCGGCCTTTGGGATGTTTTGTTAGATATACTTAATAATAATTTCAAAGCTTTTATTAGACCTCGTTTTCCCAAAACATTGTTTCGTTTTGTATCCACATTTTCGTTTGTTTTGTTTTCGTTAGTTTAGTTGTTTAAATTATCAATTTTATCAGAAAGCAAATTGTTCCCGGGAGTAACGAGTAACGACGTAATAAATTGTTAATCTATTTTATGTTCAATTCCATAAATTTAATGGAGGCAACGTTTATAAATGTTTCGCTAATAAAGATGGACGTTTGAGTAAAATGCTTATTTGCATGGACGTTTTAGTTTCTAAATACTCATTTTGTATTCGCTGGGTGCGTGGCCCCAGCGCCATCTAACGGTACAACTTACGGTGGCTCTTTTGAGAAAATAAACATGTATTGGATGTCAAATAGTTATTGAAAAAATAAAATCCACTTGAAAAAAAATTTTTTTTCAATGTGAAATGTGATATATTACACAGAGTGAATATTAAATTAAAAAAAATCCGTGGGTCATCTAAAAACAGTAAGTAAAATAAATACAACAACTAAAACAAGTCGCAATAAGTGAATTAGGTTAAGACATTTGTCAAGATGTTTAAAACTCAAAACTGCGGATTCGTTGACTTTACTACTCTTACGTCATAAACTGATGGAAAAATAGTTGGAGCGTAATTAGGACTTGATTCAACATCTGATTTTTCACCGCCAATAAAGTGTTCACTGCATATAACATCCATAAGTTTTGGAGACCATAACAATCCATCAATACTTGACAAAAAATATTAATTAAATTTTTACTCCGTTTCCTTACACTTACTATAGAACACGGTTGTAGGTTATAGTAATACTTACTTTTGCCTTTTAACAGCAGTTATCCATTTTTTTCGCTGAATTAATTTCCACTTGGCAACCGGAAACTTATAAAATTTACAATAACTATTCCTACTAGTATTTTTGCAATCGACTACCCCCTCAAGTGCGCATCGCTATTTTGGAGGCTTTTGACGTATACACCCTAAGTGCGCACGGACCTCCTGGAGGCTGATTTACGCGCGCTTTCGGACCTTGAGCTTTGTAGCTTATTTAAAAATATCCATATTTTACTAAGTCCTTGTGGTGGGTCATGTCCATACAGTTTATACAGGGTTATTTTAAAAATACCAAACCTGTCTCGGCCTGTAGTTGTTTACATTAAAACTAACACCTTTTGTTCTACGACTTTTTTTTTAATTCGATATTTTGAGAAATATCAAATTTTCAATATTTTACACAGATACTCTACCCGTAGCTACTCTTTACATTGTACATGTACATACCTACGTGCTACAATAGCCACGCGGCCGGCGCGCGGCGCGCGAATCTCGACTCTATCGTACGGTCACTGACCCGACTACGCGACGTTGTCGAATCATAATGATAACACATACCTACTTATTTATTTTATGAAACATTAAAAATATTATTTGGTTTTAATGAAAATAAATGAGAAAAATAATAGTAATAATAAAAATTATATCTTAATTCCACTTTTCCTTCATACTTTACCAGGCTTAGGACTGGCTGCATTGAAAAACAGGTTAAAATAAAAATAATGTAGGTACTAGCTATCTTCATTGATCTGAGACTAGTACCTAAAAATGTATTAGACAGTTTAGTTCAGTACCAAGAACGTTAGGTTTTACTTTACGACAAAGTTAATAAAAACGTCGAAGCGCAAGCGACGACCAATTAAATCTATTTTAAAAACATTATTTTTAGTACCTAACCGTTCTTCAATGAAGGCGTATTTAAAAAGGGAATCAACTATTTACAACGATTAAAAATTTCCTACCTATTTACCAAAGACATCTATGTACTATTTACAGTTACCTAACCTACCTACCTATTTACAGAAAATTTACACATCACCTCTCAACTGTAAGTCTCGTGGGTGTCGGTGATTATCACGCACAAAATGTTCAAAGTATCCACCTTCACAACCAACACATACACCACATCTGAATACAAATTGTTCATTCACTCGTGCCAATACTTGTTGGTTATTACGAATTTGTTCAAAAGCTCGTGATATCTTCTCTATCAGTAAGTCGCGAGTAGCCACTGTACCACCACTGTACACCAGGGATTTTACATGCCCCCATAGATAAAAATCCATGGGACTGAGGTCAGGTGAACGAGCCGGCCATGCAACAGGACCGCCTCGACCAACCCAACGTCCGGGAAAAGTATTATCTAGGTATTGTCGCACTTCACGTGCGTAGTGCGCCGGAGCCCCGTCTTGCTGGTAATACATAGCACGCAAACTGGCAAGAGGTACCTCGTCCAAAAGGTCCGGTAGTGTTTGTGTTAAAAAATTTAAATATGTCTCCCCGTTTAACCGGTCCAAAAACACGGGACCTAATAAAGTTGTACCAATGATACCTCCCCACACATTAACTGTAAATCTGTGCTGAAAATTATGAGGCCGCGCTGCGTTGGGGTTATCGTAACACCATAAATGTTCATTTTTAGTGTTAAAAATCCCCACTCTACCGAAAGTAGCTTCATCGGTCCATAACACTGCACGTGGTTCCATAAGCGCCCAATTGCAGAATGCGATTCGTGCTGTTTTGTCCACTTGCTGAAGCTCATGCACTCTTTTCAAATGAAAGGGAT
The DNA here is from genome assembly GCA_036785405.1 of Coenonympha arcania. Lineage (NCBI taxonomy): Eukaryota > Metazoa > Arthropoda > Insecta > Lepidoptera > Nymphalidae > Coenonympha > Coenonympha arcania. Next base: position 690,800 of record CM072078.1, on the reverse strand, counting down.
ATTTTCCCTCGTTGTGCACGACAGTCCAAGCAAAAAATTGTGAGACGTTAAAACGTTTTGCCGCGTCGTTCGTACTTGCAGCAGGGTTGGCTTCAAAAAATTCGAGGATTTGCTCTTCGTCCTCCACTGAGCGCGTTGACGGACGGCCACGATCGCTAGACCTGGGCTGAAACTCGCCATATTCCCGCAACCGTTGTGTAACGTTAAACATGGTCCACCGACTCGGTGTTCGTAAATTTGGAAAACGTCGAGCGTACATAGCGCACGCGGCTGCAACATTGTCGTTGCACACAGCTAACACGCGCACCATTTCCGTGTATTCCGCGTTGGTATATCGAAACGCCATGGCAAACGCATACACGAGATCGCAGGCGCATCGCAAAGTATGTCCTTCGTATGCGTCCTTGACCTACTGGCGACTAGTGACTGAAGGCCGGCGGCGGTGACCCTGACCTGAATTCCCTCACTCGCCCACCACGCCCCGCCCCGCACACAGTGTAACCGTTTAAAAATTGGCGAATCTGCCAAACACTAGCAAAAAAAATCTGCTAAAATCTGCCAACTCGATTTCTGGGGGTCTACCACCAACGCTTAAAGTAATATTATTGTAATATTGTTTTAAAATTTCCATACTGACATTGTATGAACATGTCAAAACAATATTACAATAATATTACTTTAAGCGTTGGTGGTAGGCCCCCTGAACTTTAAAAGTACTGTACAATTATGGTTATTGTACAAACAGTGATAGCCTAGTAGTTTTGACGTCGGAACATTCCCGTTCCATCGACAAAAATAAGTAAATAGACATAAAATCATGACTTTTTTCATTTTATTTCAAAGATAATAAAGACTTCCTTGAAATCTGCCACATTCTGCCACTTTATTAAATCGTCAGCTTATTCTGCCAGAGTTAAAATTTAGGAGTGAAATCTGCCCAAATGAAAGAAATCTGCCACAAACGGTCACTCTGCGCACACCTTACCTCTTGTGTTTGCGTTTCTTTTATCTTTATCCGTCTCATTAGCGCTGCGTATTTCCTAACTCCTCGCAGCGGTTTGGCAACAGGTAAAAGTTGATTGTGTTTACTGTTTCGCTTGATCATATGTACCTACATAAATGGTTTCACAGTGTAATGTCACTTTACAGAAATAACATGAGTTATTTTTTTTTTGTATGAAATAAATTAATACTGTATTTTGAAAAGTCGTAGAACAAAAGTTGTTAGTTTTAATGTAAACAATTACAGGCCGAGAGAGGTTTGGTATTTTTAAAATAACCCTGTATATTCAAGGGACTGAACACAGAACTTGGCATTGAGAACACACTCTTTGTTCTCAATGCCAAGGACCAATTTAGAAAAAAATGTTTACATGAGGCCCACTTGAAGTTGGTGGTTTTTGTACCTAGTCTAAAACAAGTATTGTGAGAATATAATCTATGAAGACGTATCTATGTTTCTTTTGTTTATTATTCATAATGTTACAGAGTATAAATAAAACAAAACAGTATGGTGTTCGGTGGTTTTAATAAGATGTAGTAAATAAAATAGTATCATAAATTATACATTTTTTTTTTATTATTTTTTTTTTTTTTTTTTTTTTCTTATTGTATTAATGAAGCTCAAATTCACAGGAAATTCTATTTAATAAAGATTAAGAATTTGCTTAAACATATACAACAACCTGAATAGAAACTGTTTAATATGAAATATAAACGCGCGTGACCTTGACAAAAACCCTAAGTGCGCAGCAGCCTCCTGGAGGCTGCGCACTTACCGGGTTCCTGTCAAATTGGCTTGCGCACCAGAGGGGCTACACAACAACTTTGATGACCGATTTCATTTTATTTAATGAATTAAACTGACACACGTGTTATTGTTATGGACATAGTTAATAAAGAGCCACCCGCAAGTTCTGTATTGTCCGCAGCGAGCGCTGACATCACTTTTGTGTCCCCCACCATGCCCTATGCACCCAGCGGATACAAAGTACGATTATTTTGATTTGTATTAGGCAATTTTCTGCTGTTGGTTAAATAAGAAAGAGAAGTCTTGATATGCGAAGACAAGATTAACGAACGTAATATAAAGGAGCTATTCTAGACAGACAGTTAAAATTCCGTGCACGCTTCAGACACTGTTGCAGGAAATGATATGATCGTGCTGCGGTTTTGCATTATATCTTAAAATAATACACGGTAAACAATAGAAACCCGAATACCTAAAGATGAAATGATATTATGACGCTCACTGTTTTAAATAATGATTTTGAGGTTGATTCTTCACAGGTGAAGAAGTTGAGAATTGAGATGGCTGGATCTTTTTGACCTTTTAATTCGTCGATTGTCTCACGTTAATTCAGTTTTCATAAAAATGTGTATGAGCTACATGTTGGATTATTGTGAATGAAAACAGAGAACCTTGAAGTAAATATTCAAAAAGATTTTATTTTTGGGTAATTATAGACAAAACAAGTACCTACCTACAACTAAGGGGGGAAAATTAATGACCGATTACCTACTTTCTGAGAGGTGTGAGTATAAAATTATAAATAAAAAGACGACAATATAAGAACTTTAATACTACAAAAAGTAGCATACAACTTAGACTACAAGTAAGTACTTAAGTAGCACTCACGTACAATTTGTCGTTCCAGTAATGGTAGATAGATAGAAAACGCTGGTTAAATATTTTAAAGTGAATTTTCCGAGTCTTCCGAGATATTTTAAGTTTTCCCAGTTATTCTAACGATTCTGCCTACCGCTTAGGGACTATTTACAATGGAGATCTGGATCTATTGTTTTATGAAAAGTTTGAATTTTTTTCTAGTTAGTAGGAGTACTTCCGCGGATGAATTCAATAAATGGTTGAAGCAATTCGTTATTCTTTCGCTCGGTTCGTCTTTGAAATCTGTCGATTACATGCTCGTATTTGTTTTGTAATAGGTGATAAATATCTATATTTCACATAGGCCTAACGTACAGACTCTTTTAAAACGTCAATATGATATTTGTCGCATGTTATGTATGGTGATAACTAAAAGTTTACGAGGATTCAAACGCGCCCTGCACTGAGAAGAAGCCCACAACAAACTCAGCTGTGTTTTGTTTTCTGTTTTTCTGTTTTGTTTGTTTTGTTAACCGACTTCAAAAAAAGGAGGAGGTTCTCAATTCGTCGGAATCTATTTTTACAAAAAGGATTAGGTATAGGATACACAAAAACGTCAACGTCGAACGTAATAATCATATACACCCTGGATTAAGATACTAATGAGTATCCCATAACATATTTCATGACATAAGTGCCATGAGACGTCTGCCAATATTTGGTCTGCGCAAACATATATAAACTGAAATACGAACTGGTACGATCAAAGCCAAACTTTGTGTTGGGATAGGTTCGGGAAACTGTCTGGTTTATGATGTTTGTTTTGGCGTGTAGCTCTACTTGTTTAAGAAATAAAGTATTGGTAATCCAAAATCCACAAAATATTATACCTTCGAATGCTTAAAATGTAAAGAATACCACATACTTTTTAAAAAGTTGGGGATTTTGGTAGAAATACTCTTAAGGGTGCGTTTACGGACATTGCAGTTTTCGTGGAGTTTTCGGTACATATTGTGACTAGAATAAACAAAATATAATGGAACTAAAAATAACAACACAAAGATTGGTCTTTTATCTACAATTCGTGGTAGAAAAATTGGTTAAAAATCTTTACTTTTAGTACTATAAAAATAGTTTAAATCATCTCTTCTCACAAAATTGGCGATTTAGGAGTGAGTTTCGGTACATTTTTCTGTAAAAACATACCGATTTTATGTCTTTTAAAAATATCAACTGACAGTAGATATGTTCGTCTATACACGGTGGTAGAAAAAATAACAAAAAAAAGACAAACAGTAAATGAAAAAAAATGAAGTTCGCGTGCATTGTTTTCACATATTTTGCTTACAAGCGTAAATCTTAAAGAGGTTACAATAAGGGTTATTTTATTTTACTCGGTCACAGGTTTCTACTATTTCAAAATTCAAATATCAATCAGTCAGCCTTTGGCTGCCTTCGCGAGTGGGACTGCACGTCGTTTGCGAGCAGTTGCTGATTGAAAAACATCGCTGTACGTACACGGATATTTGGCAATAACTATCTTGATACTTTACGTAATACTGTCCTGACATATTTTTGAAAAGGTAAGCACCTACAGTACCTACAATATTATATTTTATTATAATTAGCTAGAATTGAGTTTATTTATTTTATTCCATTTATTTTATTTGTTCCCCAAGCGTACTAGTGACCTGGAGGTATACTTAGAAGACTACTACTGGTAACTGGATCTCCTAGACGTATAGAGCTAGCCGTCTCGAGTTTGGGCTCGTTTTGTTAGTTATGAAAAGACCTTTCCACTTGACTTGGTGGAGTGACCTGAAGGTATACTTCGAAGACTACTACTGGATCTCCTAGACGTATAGAGCTAGCCGTGTCGAGTTTGGGCTCGTTTTGTTAGTTATGACAAGACCTTTCCACTTGACTTGGTTGAGTGACCTGAAGGTATACTTCGAAGACTACTACTGGATCTCCTAAACGTATAGAGCTAGCCTCTAGCTAGCTGAATGATTAATGACCGAGTCTGCAGCGAGATAATTACACTACTATAGTAGTGCAGCCTCCGTGTGCAACATATGCGGGAAGGTGAGAGGCTGCCAACTATAGTAGTGTTATTATCTCGCTGCAGACTCGGTCATAAATCATTCGAGTGTCTCGCTCACCGACATCGTGCCGGCCGACGAGCGCAGCTGCGTGTGCAACATATGCGGGGAGGTGAGAGGCTGCCAACTATAGTAGTGTTATTATCTCGCTGCAGACTCGGTCATAAATCATTCGAGTGTCTCGCTCACCGACATCGTGCCGGCCGACGAGCGCAGCCGCGTGTGCAACATATGCGGGGAGGTGAGAGGCTGCCAACTATAGTAGTGTTATTATCTCGCTGCAGACTCGGTCATAAATCATTCGAGTGTCTCGCTCACCGACATCGTGCCGGCCGACGAGCGCAGCCGCGTGTGCAATATATGCGGGGAGGTGAGAGGCTGCCAACTATAGTAGTGTTATAATCTCGCTGCAGACTCGGTCATAAATCAATCGAGTGTCTCGCTCACCGACATCGTGCCGGCCGACGAGCGCAGCCGCGTGTGCAACATATGAGGGGAGGTAAGAGGCTGCTAACTATAGTAGTGTTATTATCTCGCTGCAGACTCGGTCATAAATCATTCGAGTGTCTCGCTCACCGACATCGTGCCGGCCGACGAGCGCAGCCGCGTGTGTAACATATGCGGGGAGGTGAGAGGCTGCCAACTATAGTAGTGTTATTATCTCGCTGCAGACTCGGTCATAAATCATTCGAGTGTCTCGCTCACCGACATCGTGCCGGCCGACGAGCGCGCCTCTCACCTCCCCGCATATGTTGCACACGCGGCTGCACTCGAATGTTCTATGACCGAGTCTGCAGCGAGATAATAACACTACTATAGTGGTGCAGCCTCTCACCTCCCCGCATATGCTGCACACGCGGCTGCACTCGTCGGCCGGCACGATGTCGGTGAGCGAGACACTCGAATGATTTATGACCAAGTCTGCAGCGAGATAATAACACTACTATAGTTGGCAGCCTCTCACCTCCCCGCATATGTTACACACGCGGCTGCGCTCGTCGGCCGGCACGATGTCGGTGAGCGAGTCACTCGAATGATTTATGACCGAGTCTGCAGCGAGATAATTACACTTCTATAGTGGTGCAGCCTCTCACCTCCCCGCATATGTTGCACACGCGGCTGCGCTCGTCGGCCGGCACGATGTCGGTGAGCGAGACACTCGAATGATTTATGACCGAGTCTGCAGCGAGATAATAACACTACTATAGTTGGCAGCCTCTCACCTCCCCTCATATGTTGCACACGCGGCTGCGCTCGTCGGCCGGCACGATGTCGGTGAGCGAGACACTCGAATGATTTATGACCGAGTCTGCAGCGAGATAATAACACTACTATAGTTGGCAGCCTCTCACCTCCCCGCATATGTTGTACACGTGGCTGCGCTCGTCGGCCGGTACGATGTCGGTGAGCGAGACACTCGAATGATTTATGACCGAGTCTGCAGCGAGATAATAACACTACTATAGTTGGCAGCCTCTCACCTCCCCGCATGTGTTGCACACGCGGCTGCGCTCGTCGGCCGGCACGATGTCGGTGAGCGAGTCACTCGAATGATTTATGACCGAGTCTGCAGCGAGATAATTACACTTCTATAGTGGTGCAGCCTCTCACCTCCCCGCATGTGTTGTACACGTGGCTGCGCTCGTCGGCCGGTACGATGTCGGTGAGCGAGACACTCGAATGATTTATGACCGAGTCTGCAGCGAGATAATAAATAAGCTTAGAACGAAGTTATTTCGTTATAATAAAATACCTAAATGACAAAATATAAAATTTTATCTCAAAGTATCAAAATCGCGTTGATTCACTCATTTCGAGGCAGCTTTGTGTGAGTGTAGGCCGTGCGTATGTATTTAGTCCGATTTGATACCTATCTATTTTGGGAGCACGTCCTTAAACACTAATTGTAAGCTTGACTACGATCTCACCTGATGATAAGTGACGATGCAGCCGAAGATGTTGTTGTACTAACTAAGAAGGAGTAAGTAACAGATTCTACACAGGATCGTGACGGAACGTTAAATCGCTTGGCGGTGCGTGTTTGCTGGTATGGTGGTAACTAGCCTAGGCTGAAGCCTCCAACAGACAAAATATGTTATTTGCTGTTATTTGCACAGACTGTATTTCAATCCACGAAGACGCGCCTCGCACTCTGTAAAATTCGCTTATGTTTCATTCGATTCGTATGAAGTTTGACAGAGTGGGGCGCGTCATCGTGGATTGAAATATTTATAGCACATCGCCGATTATCAAGTCAATTATCAATTTATATGTATGTAATTGTGATAATATCATGTTTGGAGTACATCTGCTATTAAGTAGGAGCACGCTGAATGCCAAGAAATAACGAGTGAATGCAAGGAAAAAAATATATTCTTGAACTTTTATAATTTCTCACGAAATAAAATACTAGAGTGAAGACTGAAAACCCAAAAACTGGTTCAACTTAGATTCGTATATTAAAGCTTCAGAGCTTAAAAAAACTCTCGATTGAACATCCGTCGACGGCCATTTAAAATGCTCTTTTGAAAATGGAATTTCCGACATTTTCCCAGATTAATAAAATACATGAGAGTTTGAAGCTTTAGTTTGCGATGAAGATGAACCCAAAGCATTTGTGTAAAGTATTTAGTAGGTTTTTCGAGTATTCCATTATCTTGGACGATAAGCCAAAAGTTTTCCTCTTTCAATGACATTGAAAACATTCTTACTATACATACAAACATCCTAGTAAAATCTATGATACTTACAATAATTACAACAATACTTACCGTTATTACGAATTAATACTGTAATCTGTGGGCATCTGTAGGCAATTAATTTGACCTATTAGTGTTCTGTGCTATTGTCTGAGCCCGTTGCAAACTATCGCTATCAAGCGATCTTATACAAACACATTGATATTACGCTATTATTCGCTTAGTCAGAACTAGTTCCAACCGGAATTTTCCGGAGTTGTGCGGCTCTATCTGGTTTGATCTGCTGTTATTTTTTTGCAATTATTGTTCTTATTTCTATTGTGTTTAGATCTGTTATTCTTATTGTACAGTTTTATCTACCAATATTGTTAACCTTTGCAAGGTAAGATAGGTTTAAACCTTAATATATTGTGTTAAGAGCTGTTATTGTGTACCAATTTTCGATCATCCGAGGTCTGGGTACGCTGGTCAAATAGAACCCATTTCGATAGCTCAATAGTTGATATAAAGAGATGATCCGAAATTAATACAACTGAGATTAACAAGTTGATTGGGTTTTACGTACCTACTATGGAGTATAAATAGTATAATATTCATATATGGAGGTTTATGGGTTATACTTACTAACCGAGTAATTTGGTAGAGTGGATATTTTTTATGAATTTTTATACTTGTGCCTATTAATAACTAATAAGATCCTCCTACCACACACGAATATATTACTTCGAAGTACGAAAATACAGATTCTCGGAACTTATATTATGAAAATTCTGCGAAGTAAGTGATATATTATGTACCTACATCTAAGCCATACATCTGTAGGTTACAAAGACATTAACATAAAGGTTAGAGCGGCATTTAAAAGCATTTCATGCCATTTTGTGGACATATGGTAACTATTTGGAAAATGTGGCACCATTCATACTAGACCTCCGGTGTTTAAATGGGATAGGCTTGCTTTTATTTCGATTAGTGCGTAAAAAAACAAAAAACATTCATCAAAATAATTGACGAAGCTCTGAACACACATCGATTAGAAAATCCATGGTATCTCGTTAAACTGACATAAGTCATTTACGATGTTACGAATGAATACCGTTAAAATACCATATATTAGGAGGGTTAGTACAGGTTTTTGTACGAATTTCGAGTCGACTCGCATCACACAAACGAATCGAATTCCTCCATACATTTACAGCCAGCGCCATCTGTTGACAGTTGCTGACATGCGGCTGACATGCTGCATAAAACCTGTAAACTAAGCTAACTGTACAGAACGGCAGAATTGGTAGCCTCCATTTCTTTTAATTTTGCAAGTATGTTAAGAAGCAATGAAAGGTTTTTAAAAGCTTTACGGATACTGAAGGCGAATTTGTCTAGAAAGATGCAAACGGAGAAGAGTCGGGAAGTTCCTTAGGGACGTGAGCGCGGTATCCAAATAAGCGACGATCCCAAACAGATCCTTCGCCAATGTTCAAAGAGACGCCTCCAGGGAGGAACTGGATATATTAGCTAGACATTCTTGCAATACGTTTTTCTTGAAGTACATTTTTTGACGTGACAACGTCTTATAAATCGATAGAGCCGGTTGCACGCACGAAAAAACATGACTCATCTGGCGTTACCGGCGTTACCTCGCGAGCGCGAAACGAGCGACAAAGAAGACGTCCAACTATCGTCAGTAAACCGACTTTACAGGCAAACAATTTTTTTTCTTTACATCCTCTCTGCAAATAAAACTCGTGTCTTCGGACTAGAAGCACCCAGAAGGCCACTCGTATCGCAGATGCGCGTGTCGGCAATGGTGTGCGAGAGCGTGACAGCCAACAAGTACCACAGACGGACGTCGCATTTTAATTATATATAGCGACAAACGTCATTAACAGTCATGTCTCGGGCGGTTGAAAGAATGAAACCTCAGCCTCCGAAACCGAATCTAGGTTCCTGGGTTCGGAGTTCATCATTACCACGATTGATCGAGCTAAAACAATTTTTAGGAATTAGGTTAAAATTTCGTTGTGTAAAATGTCGTAATATATCCACCCTTCCAGCTTCCGTGTTCCCAGCCAAATACAATCTGGGTGCCTTCAAGAGAAGAGTGAATAGGCATTTTCTAGGCAAGCGCGCTCCATCCTAGACCTCATCATTTCTGTTCATCAGACTTGATTGTAGTCGTAGTCAAGCGCAAGCCTATCAATTATAAAACAAAACAAAAATTTAAGCAATGCTGCCTGTCGCACCCACCAACGTATACATAAGAGTGAGAAGGCTCAAAATAAAATCAGTGTGCCATAAGATGATTTAAATACCGACTCTCATATCCAAATACATCAAGCCGTTAAGGTTATGGGCCAGGACGTGATTAAGAAACCTCATACACACTACCATACACGCAGAACACATAACCCTCCTTCGTGCACAGTCGGGTAAAAAGTTATTACACCAGAAAGCAGATTAAATCCCACACAATAATGTATTGATTTCGACCTTTATCTATAAAGGGCAGAGGGATTTTGTGTTAAGCATACGAAATTCGTAATATTGGTTATTTGTGCTCGTATTTCGCAGAAAAACCGATTACCGCTCAAATGTACCGTTGAAAATCACGCATCAAATCTTTTGAGCGGATTCATACATTCCCTAATGGTCTATTTCCCCGCTTCAAAGACCGGATATAACAATAACTCAGAATTGAAAACGACGAACGCTTTTTCAAGGATGCAAAAGCTCCAGTCGAGAGTCAGTGTAAAATTTGGACGTAGGTAGGAGCTACTTAGTTTATTTTTATTAGAAGATATAGCTATATTATAGCTAAGCTCCGTCAGAGTGTAGAGACTAGAAGAAAAAGCCTTTTCCGTCTTGCCGTCGGTCCTGATTTATTTAATTCCTACCATACAAAGTTGTTTTCTTTATCGGTTCTAGAAAATCCTTCCTTGGCATCTTACTCTGCTTTTACGTAAATCATACACCATATCGATACTCTGCCCTAAAGAGAAAGTAGTTCAACAGCTTCTTAGGTAATTCCTTCTTATTCCCAAAAACGAAGTACCAAAATTAATGTAATTGCTGTTTCTTTAGGTTTCATGTCTGTGAGCTCATCTGAAAAATTGTAAGTTAGTGTTCTCATATTATAATAGTATATTTCAATATAAGTGCGGAAAGTTTGTCATTTCTTTACGAGTCCCGATTTGTTGACCCAAGCCGAAGGCGAGGGTCAACTATAAGGACGAGTAAAAATGGCAATTCCGCACGTGCATTGAACGACGTTTTTTAATACGATTGCGAAAAAAATATTGGTTTTACGTGTTTGCCTGCTCCGTGTTTGCATGCCGTGTTCGTGTTTATGCGCTCCTGGTGCGCCCGCTCCGGTGCCGCGTAGGAGGAAAACACAAAAGCACTAGTGCGGAAAAGAATAACTTTGCGCACGCTAAACACACATGGAAATGTCAACTTTTTGAGCAAATGTATTAAAAATATACATAGTATTGTCAGTATTATTAAGTATTGTCATGCCTCTACCGTCGCTTCAAACAATTAAACTTCCTATAATTCTGATGTCCCTATTTTAACTGTAAGTCACAATAACTGACCTTATGTCACTATAGATTTTCATTAGACATTTCTGGATTGTGCCACACATGACAAGCGGTGTCTGGTGCTTCCTTAACTTGGACAATAATCTGGTATTTGTTGTCCAGATGGAAGCTTCAGTCATTGTTTTAGTACAGAAGTGCGTACATTGTTTTGATATGTGTGGCATAATGTTATGAATTTTTTCTATTTCAACTTGTGTTTAGTACTGTAAGAATGTTTCCAAGAGCTCGCAAATTGTTATATTCATAGAATACCAATCAAATACGTCATAAAACATTTCTCGCTATAAATATATAGGCGCAGCGGAGGCTGGCTGAACCTTATTGCGGCTTACAGGCTTTTGTGTGACGCGCCCAGACGTATTGGAGTTGAGGGAGATTAGCTCGCCGAGTTGTGCCGACAAATGTGTTGTGCTTGTAGGGTACTCTTCTTTTATTACTTTTTTAAGGACATTACACAAATCGCAATCTAGTCCCAAAGTAAACGATAGCTTGTGTTATGGGGTACGAAGTTTAATGTTTCGTCGTCGTCGTCGTTTCAGCCGATGGACGTCCACTGCTGGACATAGGCCTCCTGAAATGACCGCCAAACACCACGATCTTGCGCCGCCTGGCGCCAGCGACTCCCCGCGACCCTCTTAATGTCGTCCGTCCACCTGGTGGGGGGTCGACCGACACTGCGCTTCCCGGTGCGTGGCCGTCATTCCAGCACCTTGGGTCCCCAACGTCCATCGGTCCTGCGAGCTATGTGCCCCGCCAATTGCCACTTCAGCTTTGCGACACGTTGAGCTATGTCGGTTACTTTGGTTCTTTTGCGGATCTCCTCATTTCTGATTCGATCGCGCAAAGATACTCCGAGCATAGCTCTCTCCATCGCTCGCTGAGTGACCCTGAGCCTTCTTTTGAGGCCCATAGTAAACGTTTAATGTTTAATATACAGAAAAGCACCCTGGAAAACATTTACGATCATCACACAAACATTTTCCAGTTTTGGTTACACGACGCCTGACGCTGATGTAGCAATTTAAGTTTCCCCTAACACACCCGAAGAATTTAGTTCACCAGTCTCCATGAAACCTTTTGAAAGTATGCCTTATTTTCTTTTCTACGTATATTATTACTCCATCGCTTATCGATCTTGTATTCAAAGGAGGGGCAACCAAGGCCGCAAGTATTTTATAAATTCCACGTCCTCTACGTACTTACAAGCCAGTCGATAGCCGTAGCGTTTAATTTCCCTGGCGGCCCATAGCTTCTCCTCAGGGTCTATCAACGTCGAATTTTATTTTGCTCATAGTACTTATAGATGTTCCTATACTCCGGTTGATGGGAAACGAAAATGTTGGTCAATCATGTCAGGTTTCTAATTAAGTCAGTTAATAAGAATCTCGATATTAATCCCGATCCTATTAAATGTTCTTATTAAGATTATATTAGAAATTAAGAAACGGAAAAGCAACAATCTGAATATATATTTATGTCTATAATTTCCGAGTCTATGCCTAAAATAATGCTGTGTCCACTTTTCAAACGTCTGCTTTCTAATCGGAGGACTGGAGTTCGAAATCCACCTCTGACTTTCCCTAGTTAGATAGTATGAGCATAAGAAGTAATATAACTTGCTTATTAGTAAAAGATAATTATATCATAGTTAGTTGTAGAGTGTAGGTACGTCAATAGTCCAAAAGACGGAGATTGGACACCGTTGAATAATTGTGACCTAAATTGCATTACAGTTAGGCTGTACAGATGTAGTAACCGTTTAGGTGTTCACTAAGAACGGGTTGCAATGCTCACGGCTGTGGCCCAAGATGTCTAGTATCAGTAATTACACAGCTCAGTCAATGTAATCGTCCTCGGTGGAACGTGCTAGAGGCTGTCTGTGTCTAGATTCTAGTAGCCTGACCACTGGCGACTATTACCTATGCGTCGTTAAATCCCACATGCAATTCAACGTTATACACAGCTTAATCTTAGTTACGTAGTACAAATTACGCCTTCTCTTGATTGCAAGCTTCAGCTTTAATCCGACAAAGATATCAAAAAGCCCCAATATTATGTCCTTGATAGAGGATACATTTTTGAACTTTTTGGTGTTAAAATTATGGAAATTTGGAGAGAAAGAGCGAAGAAACATAAGGTTTCTTCACATTTGATCGATGCAATACGCACTACAAGCACTTTATGTAATACCGTCGTCTCGGCCAACCAAAACCACTGCTGGATGGATGCATTATGTATAATGAAGCTTAAAATTTTTAAACAAACAAAATCCTAACATTCCTGACATGGTATTGTCCACAGAGCAAGGAATGACTTTATATTGGTACTAGCGACCCGCCCCGGCTTCGCACGGGTGCAATGCTGATACTAAATTAAATACACTACAGAAAGATGAACGTTGTATATAAAAACATAGCGGCCCGCTCCGACTTTGCACGGGCACAAAATATATATGCCTATGTCACTCAATGAAAACATGATTAAAATCGATCCAGTATTTTTGATTCATTCATTACTGCCCTTGGCCTGCACGCATTAAATTTGGAGTAAAACAATTCCTCTTTCCCTATACTTACTATGAAGATTTCCTGCTATCTTTGGAATATCTAAATTCATACAATTTTTATTACATTACACATTTTTACTTATTTACTTTTTACATTTTTACCTAGGTATTTATTTTATTTTTATAACTATTAGTATTAGCCATATGTACATTAGTATAACTTTTGTGTATTTATCAATGTTTTCTCATGTTTTATTGGTGTACAATAAAGAATTTTCTATCTATTTATCTATCTATCTATCTATCTATATTACAGGATGTCTTTATACACAACGTTCACAGCTTTCTTGTCATTAGACAATACAAACATGTTTTCTCTTGAGGTTACTCTTGAAAGAGCGACATACAGTTGGCCATGTGAAAAACAGTCAACGCTCAAATCTAAGCCTGCAACGTCCGTCCGACCGGTACCGCCCGCCGCAAACGCAAATTTTAAATTTGTAATATCTCCGAAAATATTTGTTTAATTTACATGCTGTAAGGAACCATATTGATCTATATTAATTGCACACTGTATTTAAGGTACTTAATTCGATAAGGATTAATGCCGTATTGCTTAGAATAGCTTTGTAAATAAGCCATTTTTTCACGTAAAAAGTAAACAATAAAAATGGTTAATGTGGGTTATCCCTAAAATATAAACATATACCATCGCGGACTTTTTTGTAGACCTTTTTATTGTGTACAATACTGTAGTACATTAATTTGATCTAACTCGTAGGGTTTAGGCAGCGTTTTTGCTAAATTGCTAAATAAGCCCAAAAAAATAGGTTAATTTACGACATCACGTTAGAAACCTCTAAAATTAGCAATGTTGCCTTAGTATATGATGCATGTATTATACATATAAACCTTCCTCTTGAATCACTCTATCTATTGGAAAAAACCGCATCAAAATCCGTTGCGCAGTTTTAAAGATTTAAGCGCACATAGGGATATAGGGACAGAAAAGGCGACTTTGTTTTATACTATGTAGTGATTGTCGGATAACAAACGAATTGCGGATACAGTTAAGGGTCTTTAAATCGCTCTAAATATGTCGTCCCTCACAAAAAGGCCGGCCGAAGCTGCAAAAGGCTGGCATCTGCCAACCCTTCTCCGAACGATAATTCGCCGACTCGCGATACCAATCTGATTCACATTTACATCTTGTTTTATTGTTCACATACTACTCGTATATTCATAACAAAAATATAAAATTCTCTTGCTTTTCTTTGTTACCGAACTCCTCCGAAACGTCTGGACCGATCGTTATGAAACTTTCAGTGTATATACGCTAGGTCTGGGAGCAGGTTGTTATTTATATTTGATATCCCTAAACGGCAAAACAACGTTTGCCCGGTCAGCTAGTAACATATAAGTCATAACTCTAGTCGACTTAAATTGTATAAAGTTTTGCAAACTGACAAAATATAAAGTGTTTAATGCTATGTCAGTCTATATTTCATCAAGATCTATTTTAATGTCCTCAATATTTTGAACAATAATTCCTTACCCTAGTTAAAATTATTATTATTTTAATGTTATAATAGTTATGTGGTTTTCTTGGGAATATTCATTCCGCATACCATCTAACATTCCATTAATTTGTTTGGCTCTAACAATAATACTCACTTTGTTGACATGGTTATTATACTAAACGCACTGTCTGTTGTCTATTTATCTAGATTAAAGGTAGTTACGAGCAAATTTTTAATATAAAATCTTTGAAAGTAGACTGAGGAAGAGGAAGACTATTTACAAACTTAGGTAACACCAAGTCAGTTTGTATAAAAATAGTCACAAGTATCTTAGAAGGCCACTTTAAAAACTCATTTACAAAAAGCCAAGATCTATAACAATAGGATTTTCAAGCTCACAATTAGCGTTAGTGAGGGAGATAGAAGCTAATGCAATAGAATTTAACATTGCATATTGAACCGATTGTATGCCGCCATTTAACATCAACTAGTGGAATAAATTAGCAATGTGTCTCTCCTTTGAGATCGATGCAATAGTTTAATATCAGGCGTGTTTATAACGGATATACATGAGGATCTATAACAGTCATTTGCCATAGCAACTGTCAGGCCATTCCTGGTAACGTTTCAATTCGAAATTATCTCATCTCAATCTTCGTTTGTATGTCTGCATCTATCCAATAATATACCCTAGTCTATCTCGGTGGACTTGATTAAACTTCGCTTTGATGTCTTGTTCTTATTGGATGCACTAGGTTACAGGACGCCTTTGATTCCCGGTTTGAATGGCTGCTCTAGCTCATTTCGTCCTGTTGAGTACGCGTCTATTATTACAATATTATTAGATTTCTCTGAAATAATCGCTCTAGCTGAAGTTGTCTCCGAACGAATCTAATTCAGGTAATAAGTTTTAAAACAGCTATACCGACCGATGTTTCAAAAAGTACCACTACTAGTTTGAAGGGTAATTTATAGGGTTCATTCTAGTTGCTATGTACTTACATAGAAATATAAGGTTCAAGGTTTAACTCATTTAGGGCCCGGCAGGCAAGCATTAGGCGCACTCCCATTACGTAGAAGGTCATTTCAAATTTAGGTGTAGCTTTTACTTAGTTTGTAGATGACTAGATGTAATATAAGATTGTGTCATAACCCTGGCCGTGTTGACCTTTTGTTTAACCCTTTGTGCAAACAATAAAGCAGTGTCGATTGCAGATTATTTATTAGCACTTTTCTAGATGATGGATAGACGTAGCTACTAGCTTCCCTTGATCTGCTGTATCGTTAGTGAGCATTTTATTAGTGAGCAACCCTTAGTGGGTTGTTAACTAACAAAACGGAGGCAAACATCCTGTTTTTGCATGCTTTTTGCAGAAGTTACCAACCCAGGTTGGTATGATTTCATGTCAGCATATAGATGCTCCAGCTTCGCCTGAATTCTCCAGGACACTCTTATTTTTCCCCACTAAATCACAGATTTGTCGTGTTAAGGTTCATGGGAAGTGTGTCAATGAAAGAACGCCCTGCTTACTTAGTTTTGTTAAAATTTTCCATTGTTGAAGGAATCTTTCTAATATTATTTTCCTACGAAATAAGTAATGTAAACTCAAAATTGGTATTTGCTATGTAGGTCGGTTTAACTTTAATATGCTCGAATCGACGCCAATATCGCAGCACGAAATATTCCCGCCATTTCTCCGTCCATTTTCCTTAACAAAGTGCCGTGAATTTGTTTTTACAACATATTGGGTGCATAAAGTTCTGATCTAGCCCGCCAGTGATATTTTATGTTCCCCTTTACAAAAGACTACCAGATGTGCCAACTTTCAATCTACATACCCACGTTGAATGGTACTTCAAGTTAACTTAAAAAGAACTCCTGACTCCTGTTGTACCTACTCAACTTCATGAAATAACTGAAATAAAAAAGCAAGAATTTCAAAATGACTTACTTGAAGCTGAATGGGCCTCCTAAAGGGATCATTAGGGAGTCCATAGTCAACCCTTAATTCTTAAACATACACATCTCCGTAATTTGTCTTTCATAACGTTTTTCGGATGTAGTTCACAACCCAAACAAATATACCTTTTAGCTCACCATTAATAGCATTACCCACACTAAGATTTGTTTCCTATAGATAAAAGTATATTGTATCAAAAATCTTAATTACCCTACTGAGGCTAGATTACTTAGGACTTGAAGACAACAAATTCGCAAAGTTTAAATTCAGAAGCGGGATAAACAGTCTCAGCGGCTACGACAAGCGCGAAGATGTATCGCTGGTGGGGATTTGGCGGATTTTATCCCGGGCATGTTTTAAACGAGATCCCCCATCCATCGCCTTAATGTTTCCTATCCCTTTTCCCCTTTATAATTAAGCACTGATTATTTTTGTGGTCTTTCCCTCGTTTATCTGAGAAAAGTTGGTTAGCGGACTCAATTGTTTAGTTGACAGAAATTTTTGGAATTTTCTGAATCCTGGCTCTTGGAACAAAAATTGATGAAAGAAGTCATAGTAGTGTAATTTAGGATGATGTTTTATTGCACATTCACTACAATTTTTTCAGACTTTCCAATTTTTTTTTTCTTAAAAATGATTCAGGCAGAACGGGCAATTTATAAATATTGAAAGAACCCCTAAGTTATAATTGACGGTAGTACAGTCCGGGTAAGATCTAGGAAGGCGGTGGATTTATCACACAGAAAAAGGACCACTTTACAAAGAGAATTTAATCAAACTATGAACAACCTAAGAATGTAAAGTTTTGTTATATTCTGAAGAGTTATGTGTTTGTGCACACTGATTTAAATTGTAACTGATTGAGCCAAAGTATCCGTCCATCTAGGACTGAAAATACAGAAAACTTTGATTTCTGCGCGTCAACTCCTCGCGTAGAAGTCAGTCGTAACGCAGTCTACTGAACCACTCAGCCGAGTTATTTTAGTAACTATGAGTATTATCAACGATTAGATAAACAATGATGCCACTTGGTTAATTGTGATGTTTGTAGAATTCATTACAACGCCCGGTATAAACAAGTAGATGATGCCAACATAGTTTTTAGGGTTCTGGAACTAAATATCATGAAGAGACGCATACATTTTCGTAGAAACCGATTTAACAAATCAGTACACATGGTGCAGGGCAGTTACGAAAATGTTTATAAATAATGAATTATACAACTCCAAAGGTGAAAATGAAACTGAATTATGAATTATTATCGCTAACTAGCGATCTCTTCCAGACAACCAATGCTGCAAAAGAAAGCTGTTGTAGATTCTAGAGGTAGGTGGTGGAAAGAAATCAAATTTCACCCAGCAAAGAACCTATAGCTTCTATAAACTTCTATTCGAGACTAAGTGAGCGAGGCTTTTGAAAGTTAGTGTTCTAAAGTCTAAAGTACTAGCTAGCGCGCGTCCCGAGTGACTTTTATAAGACGAAAGTGACCTAGTGAGCACCGAGCTAGGTCCTAACTTACCGGCACACTTTATTAACAAAGAAAGCAAAAAGAACAAACTTCCGACAAAAACTCTGCTATGTACAAGCTTTATATTAACTCCACTACCTTTAAAGTTACTTTGTTAGAGTCAATTCTTGACAGTGAAATTAGAACCTCCTTAACAATATTGACGTACACCTTTAGTTCCCCTATCTCAACATCTACGAATTAGGACTAAATTGTCCCTAAATTATGTTCCACGTATTATGTGACAGACGACAGACCTAAAATGAGTTCCCTCCCATAACTCGCTAAGATCGTCTGCATACGGAACATGACTCAGAATTCGAAAGTTTAGCTCGAGTACGAAACATTTTATTATTCTTCCCGATAGATATTGTCTTTTCGAATCCAATAAAAACTTCAGCCGGTACATCAGTAAAGGTTAATTAAGCACACTGAATTCTAAATATTAGTACAGAAGAATAATCATATCAAGAAACTCGTGTCTAGCCGTCGAAAATACGAAACGTCCACGTTCTCTTACTCGTTACAATGTTCTGGATTCCTTAGTGCAATGGCAAAAACCGAACTCATATTAGGTTTGAAATATACTCGTATTAATTTCAAATCACACAAAGGCGCGGTACGGATAAGTCTAGCACTTGCAGTTTAATTTATTTCTTTTCACAGCTTCAAAAGAAGGTAAGTACAGCTAGCACCAAAGTAGTGGATGATAAATGCGTCGGTTTCGTGACTCGAATAGTACAGTCGGCAGCAAATACACTGTGATTAATGAAGGCTCACGAGTAGGCTTCTAAGATTGACTGCCGTAGTCGCTCGAAAGCGAAGGCTGCGTTGGACTGCGTTCAATTTACGAGCACTTACTTACAACTATGTGCCATGTTTTAACTGCCTTGTTGGTGTATTGGTTAGCATATTCGACTGAGTAACACGAGGTCCTAGGTTCGATTTCCGCATCAGACCAAATAAACTATCCAGCGTTGGATATATGTTGAGACTTTTTGTGGAACATCTTTGGTGGTATTACACCTGTAACTTGGATAAGCCGTCGTTTGAAAATAATCGTTGCACAAAAACCGACTTTTCGAATCATAGGCGTCAATACCAATATTTTAACGATCAGTATTATCGTAAGTCAGTCTAGTATCGATCCGGGACCACATGTAAATATGGGTGAAGGTGATGTGGGCGGAATAACAGTTTTACGACTTTCGACCCAGTTCGACAGGTTTAGTTTCGGTTCAAGGAGAGATGTTACGCTACCTCAATATTGTTAGACATTCTGTCACTCGAAGTCAACGTTGAGTGCATTTGCCCGCGGGTAGATCTGATAACTATTTATAGCATGTAAGTGATGTATCTACTATCTTGTATAATTTTTAAACACAGTTTCCACTTCAGAAACTCTGCTCTCCTCTCCAGCAAGCGTTGTGTTGGACGCCCTCCAGCTCGTTGGACGGTCGATAATACAGCGGGTTTCTGGAAGCAACTGCATGAGGAAAACTGAGGACAGGATGTGGTCAGTCGTGACGCTCGCTTAGGATGGTCTATGTCAAACTGGAACTGTAATGATGATGATCCGTATGTGAGATTATCTTGATTCAACGTCAATTATACAACTACAGAGAAAACAAATCAAAGTGTTATAAGTTGTCTCATTTTGTTTCGTAAAACAAATCGAGATGAATCAACGATGATGTCACGTTCCATAAAAATAATAAGATCTATAAGAAACGGAAATAGTACATTTAAATATAAGTGCGGAAAGTTTGTCATTTATTTACGAGTCCCGGTTTGTTGACCCGAGTTGGTGTTTGTTGGGTCAACTACAGGGACAAGTAGAAATGACAATTTCGCACGTGCATTGAACGACGTTTTTTAATACAATTGCGAAAAAAAAAATTGGTTTTACGTGTTTGCCTGCTCCGTGTTTTCGTGCCGTGGTCGTGTTCGTGTGTGTTCTGGTGCGCCCGCTCCGGGCCGCGCAGGAGGAAAACAAAAAAGCACTAGTGCGGAATAGAATAACTTTCCGCACGCAAAACACACATGGAAATGTCCACTTTTTGAGCAAATGTATTAAAAAAACTCTTTTTTTGTAGTCTGTATGAAATTGTCGAAATAGATGTAATTCAGCGTATAGTGTTGGGCTGTTTGAATGAGACACAACCTAAACGAATCTATAAAACCCTGTAAAGTACGAGTACGGTGAGCATGTAAGGCTCTACCAGCTAAAGATTTTCTCAAAGAAACGCCGACCATAGGTGAAAAGAATGTGTTTTATCGAATCACGCAGCCCGGCGTTGTGGAAAATGGGAAATTTAACGCGAGCGACTCGCTATGAGGGAAATAGAAATCGAAATGAAATGAAAATTTAGAAGGAAACGAATGTGTAACAATGATGACGCAGGTTCTGTTCTTTTGTGTGGCATTGTGGGGAGCACGCCATGCTCGCATTTAGTTATGTTAGTTCACTATTTAACCAACTAGCAAGGATTGTTATTTTGTGATTTCTGTGTGTGTTTAGTCTTAACACCAAAGCTAGTCAGTCATTCGTATTATGACTAGGTAATATCATATTTATGAATTGCAAAAATCATACGTATATTTTTCTCATGGGTAGGTAAATTTTCAGTGTATGATCTGGTCTGGGAGCAGGTTATCTATATTGTTTTTTTTTTTTTACATCCCTAAGGGCAAAACAACGTTTGCCGGGCCAGCTAGTCATACTATAATATGAAGATTTAAGGACATTATACACATTATAATCGAGACCTAAAGTAAGCGATAACTTATGTTATGGGTAAGTACTAAATAACTAAATATTATTTTTTATTTATATAAGTAGGATGGAAAATTCAGTAGATTTCGAACTATAGAAAACACACACAATACATACAGTGACAGTATGACATTCGCTTATCAATTACAGGCAGAATTAGAGAGTTGTAGAGTCTACGATTTCGCATCGTTAAGCCAAAGTCTCCTGAAGATGTCCCGGTTTCGGGACGGAACGTGCGTCGAAGAAATTCTTGGAAGAATTGCGTGCGGTGTTTCATGTTAGATACTGCCTCCTTTGGAATGATCCTTAAAATAATAATAGATATATGAATGGTACCTACCTATTGTCAGTTTCTGAAAAATAAAATATGAAGAAGATCAATGTCTTATTTTTTTTAAGCCCCTAATATTATAGGCACACGATTGGAATACTACGTCTTTATATTAAACACACCAAATATTTATTTTCTATCACATATCTGGAGAAGCGTAGAAATATTTTGCCTAGGTTTTTGGTTGAAGGCTCGAAGGCCATACCGCAGCGAGCGTTGGATTAGGCTTGATGACGTCACGAAGCCTAGTATAGGCACACCCATTGCGACGGACCTTCGACAGAATGCGGCATTCTTTACGCGTCGGACTAATTAGGTAGCCTACTAGTAACTACATAATTAATAAAAAGGTATGATTTAACAATGCCTTGTTCTTAAGGGGATTTATTGAATTTATTTTTGTCTTTGTCACTCTCACGGATACGTTGGAAGGTGCAACATGCAGCGTCGCGGAAGAATATAACAGAAAATCGACCTTTTACCTAATTACTCAAAAACTAAGGCAGTTATCAAAAATCTGTTTCTAAGCGTTTTTGGATATTATGATTACCGACACATAAAAACAAAAATTACAATTACATCCATTGTAGTTTCCGATAAAAGCTAGAAAAACTGAGTTTTTTTAGCAACTTTTGGGTGAACTTTCCATCGAGAAATTTTTATCTAATCGTGTTTCTGCTTCTAAGCGATTTTAGATTAAAGACCCAAAATACATGACGTGTAAATTTGAAAGTAATTGTCTTTATAGTTTTTACGTAAAACTTCATTTAAAATCACTTAAATACGGCTTGTACGCCGTTAACTACATAATTAAAAAGGTATGATTTAACTATGTCTTGTTCTTCTATGAGTGGTTGTAGGTATAATAATGTTATTCATAGGTATTATTTAAGAGTATTTGATTTGTATAATTTCTAGGCAAGCGCTCTCCAACCTAGACCTCATCATTGCTTTCCATCAGGTATGATTGTCGTCAAGCGCAAGCATATCTACAAAAAAAACTCCGGATACGAAAAGGGGAGTATTATAGAAGGTAGGGGAGTACTTTTAAGCTGTTTCTTTGCCTTTGTCCTGAGAGAATTCTTTGTGGAATTTCCCTTGCGGAATAACCCGCGCTTTCAACTACGGTATTATTATCTAAGCAATTTGTAGTGACCTACAGGTTAAAAACTATTACTTTCAAAAAGCGTCATGTATTTTGGGCTTTTAAGCTTAACAGAAACACGATCGAAAGAAATTTTCTCGATTTTCTAAACGAAAATCGGAAACTATAATATTGTATAAACTCGGCAGTAATAAATTAAAAAAAAAATCACTAAAAATATTTTGTAAGAGCGAGAAGGACAAAAATAAAAACCGTCTTAGCTCTTAAAATGCTTAGAGTTGTATAAAGATCATATGCAATTACACAGACCATACAGTAGAAGTGCATCATAATGTAAAACGATATGTACGGCGCATTTGGTATTCTGTCAACGCGGTTTTCCTTGCCGGAGCCGGCAGCACGACCCGCGCCGGTTATGCAATTGGACCCGACACTGTATAATAAATGATACGGAATATATACGGTTTTATATCTTGCAATAACTGCGGAAAAAATTATGTATGAATAAATAATAAATATGCTAGTTGTCGGTCACCATAACAGACATAGTATACCCTGAACAGAGCGGACTGCGAGAAAAAATGTCGCCAGTTTCAATTGGAATCATAATATGGTAACCACTCACTCCCACACTGAAGAGTAACCGCAGAACTTGCTAAAAACTAGAAATGCATTTATATATTATTATCTACGCCCGGAAAATCTTCATTCTGCAATCGGATATTTTTGCTATTTTATAAGTGTTAAATGAACCTACTTATGACACTTACGAAGCGTATTGCTTCCTCGTTCCTCATATTATGCATGACTTAGGTCTGGGTCTCCCGATATCCATATTCCTCACTAGTTAGAATGTAAGTATTTTCAAAACAGGCATCTTCTAGCTAAGCGTGCGCCAGCTTAAGGTATGATTCCGAACTCGGCAGCAAGCAGCAGTGCTGCCGCAACAGTGCTGTCGCGACACTACTGGTCCCCATACAATCTCTATAAGCTTTAATGAGATTACATTCCGAGCGAGGCAGCAATGTCGCGGCAGCACTGCTGCGCGTCAGTGTCGCAACGCCGCCGCGACAGACCAGTCGTGACGTCAGCGTCTTGTAACATCCTTCCCGTTGTCTGCTTTTATAAAACGAATCTGTTGCTTTTCTTTTACTATTGGCATAAAGCAACAACAAATCATCGTCATTTTCTTCCTCTTCGAACAGAATAAATAAAAGTTCGTTATTAATCGACATCGTGTCAACTCAAAGTAAACCGAATACACAACGCATCACAACGAACAGAGCGACACTGCCGCCTTGCTCGAAATCAGCGCGGCAGGCAACACTGCAGCGACAGCACTGCTGCTTGCTGTCGAGTTCGGAATCATACCTTTAGGTTGAATCATCACTAACCATCACGTGTGATAACAGCCAAGCGCGCACTATTATGCAATAATACATATTTAAAAAAAATATAAGCCTTAGGTATTTTTAAATCTCTGTAATAGCCATGGCTAAATGAGAATACAATGATAATGTCGACGATGAGGCATGAACAATTAACACTAAAGAAGGTAGGGCTCCTCTCACCTCATAGTCTTCTCAGAGTTACTCGTATAAGCTAGATAGATAGAGCAATGCCCTGAGTTGTCTAAAATAAGAGTACTTGTCTACATTCATCGTCTTACCAGATCTTAGCTGATGATTCGGATTTTGTGGCAGGTAGAAAGAATACAATAGTTTGTGGTGGTAAATAAAATGTAGTTTATTTGTATTTGGCTATGGTTACGAGGAATAGGAATATTTTATGAAACACTACTTTTATTTGGAAATACATTGATTTCGCTTAGTAGATTCCCCCTAGGCCCGGATAGCGATTGTATCCCTGGTTGAATTGGTTGCCTTGATTGGCGGCTCCGCCTGCGTAGTTGT
This sequence comes from Coenonympha arcania, assembly GCA_036785405.1. Lineage (NCBI taxonomy): Eukaryota > Metazoa > Arthropoda > Insecta > Lepidoptera > Nymphalidae > Coenonympha > Coenonympha arcania. The sequence goes on along the minus strand of CM072078.1, from coordinate 666,176 downwards.
TGTAACCGCCAGCGGCTCCACCGCCCTGGTTGTAACCGCCGCTGGATCCGATGTCGTGGCCTTCGGAATTTTCCGCAGATGTAATCTGTAGGAGAATAACATAAAATAAATTATTTTAAAGGAGAAGACACCCAGAAGCATGTAAGATGAACAGTAAATCAAATGTCGACGCAAAACTAACTATATGGCCTGCTTGTTGCTTCGACGTCCTTGACAAATGACAATCAATTCTAAAGGACCATTAGTAGCACCCAGGATTTAAGGCGAATTGTTCATATTATTCGGATGATGTAAATATGTCTGTCATGAAGTATTTTATCGAGTTTTGACATTGTCAAAGAAGGGTAATTTAAAAAATTTAATTATTTTTAAAGTTGTAAACTCACGGAAGTCATGCTGCTGTGGTGATGACCACTGTTGTGGGAGGCACCGCCGCCGCTGGAGTAGCCGCCCTGTTGGCCTCCACCGCTGGCTCCCTGTTGGTACTGGTTCGCACCGTAACCACCGCCGCTCGAGTAACCACCGCCGCCGCCGAGTCCCAGACCACCTAAAAGTTTGCAGGAGATTCAATGTTACAAATTCAATTACTCGGAGACCTGCAGGCTTACACATAACTATTCTTTTTGGAGATTTGGTTTATCAAGCAAGATATAATAAGGTCAGTTGCGGCTCTCCTCAGGGAAAATGAGCTCAAACTAGAGCTGAACTAGTCCCAAGGCACAACCGGTTGAGGCATAGCCCCGCGGGACAATACGTGAAAATCGGAATTCACGCGGGCGAAGCCGAGGACGGCCGCTAGTAGTAATATTAAAATCTCCAAAAAAATTGTCGTGTCGCACTAATCTGTGTAAGATTTGGCGAAGATCTAGCATGAATCAAAGAACAAGATACTCACCCAAAGCACCATTAATTCCGCCCATCACCCCCCCAGCCAATCCGTTGGCGAGTCCACCTGCCAGACCAAGGCCGGTGCCCAATACACCGCCACCGAGGCCCCCAAGTCCGCCGAGCCCAAGGGAGGGATCGGCGTTAAGCGACGCGGCGCAGGCGAGGACGATCAGAGCCTGAACAAGTTATTTAAATAATATACGTTAATGAATTAACAAAAAAACCGACTTCAGCTCTCATCAAACTACTGTCGAATACATCCTTTCCAATTAAAAATTTAAGACTTATGGGTTTCTCATGGATACCATTGTCAGGACTGGACTAAATTGAAATGGGACTACACGGGCTTGCTTGTAAAAATTAATTATTGCAAAGAGGGCCTTTTACTTTAGCCTCGGACAAAGAAAGTTAAGGATTGTGACTTTGTCGATAAAATAATTATTGGTTATGAACTGCCAGTGTGCAGTTCTATGGAGGTGAAAGATTTTTTAAGTTTTAAGTAACTATAGTTATATGCGAGTTTTCAAGAACAAGGAAACTTTATGTATGCAAAGCTGATATCCAAGATACATCAGCTACTCCTGGTATATCTTCCTGGAGTAATGCAGTATGATAACCCGACAAGTGTGATGCAGCGTAAGACAAAGGAAGATTGGTAGTAAAAAAGAACTATAACTCCAAATGGCGATTTGATGAAATGTATACTCACAATGCACTTCATGTTGGTGTTTGAAGAAGACTCGGTGCTTGAATGATTTATTGCATCAAAGTTAATGCTTTTATACGAAATGAAATACACTAACAAATCAAACGAAGTCATTAATTTGCGATTATAACAGGTGCTAATGTTTAGTTAATGATTTTGTGGCTTCTGTGATCGCTTCGTCGAATGGATGGGAGAAAATGAAATCCCCAATTCGGTCAGTATGATATGAGAAGGCTTATCGGCAGACGCTGTGGCACTTCCCACTACGTGGAAAAACGTCATCAAATGAGTCCCAGGAAACTGCGCCAAGATTGGAAATCCCTACAAACGGACATATTAATTGGAATATTACTGGTCCACAAAAAACTCGAACGCCTCGAACATCGTCGCAAGGTTGCTTGTCTGTCGGTATTCTATAGAATATATTTTGGAGAGTGTTTTACCATAAGGCAAGGCGAACACTAGCCTAGCCTATACAGTAAAAAAATATCATCACGTTAACGTATTAGGTGTACCATACTTTGTTGCGGAGAGATTTCTTTAACCCTTTATCGATCGGCCTATGACTCTTTAAGTCTCCTGTAAAATTAAATCCAGTTTTAAACTTACCCAAACGACGTGTAAAATAATACATCATCATTATTTTCAGTAGGTATGCTAGGCTCATAATTCTTTGTCAAAGGGATAAAGAGTTGGATCTTTTTCGCTGCTTCACCCTTCGACATCAAATTAAAGGAAAGCTCTAATAAGTATAGTTGGTTTTGTAGATATATTCTGTAGATTGAGATTGTGAGAAGATAGGCAATATCTTAGCCGTGCCACTCTATACTCCGGGATAATATTGACGTAATTTGTTCATCTAATCGCGGGACAAATGGAAGTTTGTAATTGATTCCCGGGAAGCCTCAGGCCGGTTCGAATACTCTAGTTAGCGGGACGGATCGACTTCGCAGCGGACGGCGAGGTATCGACGGAATGCTGATAAATTGTGCCGATCTGGGATTTGTTTACTGTTTTATTACGTCGTTTTTCACTACTTTGGAATCTGTTTGAATAACAAAATAACTATAAAAATAAACTCTTAACCACCTTTACGGCTATGTACCTAAGTGATTTGTAGTTGTTTAAAAACTATAGGAACAATTATTACTTTCAAATTTAAACGTCATGTGCTTAGTTTGGGTCTTTAATCTAAATTTGCTGTGAAGCAGAAACACAATTGCATAAAATTTTCCCGATAGAAAGTTTTACCGAAAGTTGCTCCAGTATCTTTTTTATCGGAAAAATCAATGGTGTAATTGTAATTTTTGTTTTGTTATGTCTTAAGATTTACTTATTTATTTCTACTTAACTGAACTTAGACTTACTTAGACGACCGAATGGCGTAGCGGTATAGCGATCCTATTCACAATCCTATGGGAAGCGCTAACCTATAGCCTATCTCTAATATTAAAAGAAACACCGTTCACGCAAGAATCCTATAAAGAAATCTTCACGCATTAATTAATACATACATCGTCTGATTATCACAATATTATCCTTTGCGATTATTACAATATTATCTGCGAGTGGGTTCGATTCCCACAGCTGGAAAATGTTTGTGTGATGAGCATGAATAAGCGTTCAAGCGTCTGGGTGTTTTCCATTACATTGTATGTATATTTATCAATTATCTAGTAGGTACCCGTAATACAAGCTGCCGCTTCCTTAAGAGCGGCCTTCCCGGTAGATTGTTTCATACGCTCTTACGCGATTATGACGTTTTAACAAACTTTTCTTGAAATATTTTTAACAAGTAGGTACCTGGCACACTATATCTAGGTTTGTATAGAAACAAAAATTAAAATTTATTAGCAACAAATTAAGTACCAGCCTCCAAAAATCTGCATTCTTGCTGAAATTTTACACAAACTTTGGTCGTTTCGCTTAGCTCATATATTGTAAAAGTAAAAAAAAACAACTCTATAGAAACCTCGTACAACTAATAAAGATTCGAAATAACAATTATTATTTACACGTACTTGTAAGGCTTTTTCAAAATCACGTATCTCCTGGAACAAGTTTCATGAAATTGCTGCGCTATTTTTTTTCCTGAACGCGCGATTGAGATACAGGCGTTATCTTGTTTTTTTCGGAATGAGCCTTTTTCTAGGATTCCCTTAGACGAAACAGCAAGCCTGTAAACCACGTATTCGTTGTACTTGGATGGTCCGGGAAGGGCCGCCTTAAGGGGCTAAATTGCGATTTGTGTAAAAAAAACTTGACGCGATATCCGAAGAGGTATAGACTCTTTTTCTGTTTACAAACTCTAATCGCCTTATTCATAAACGTGAAATATCGATGGAATAGTTATTCTGTGTTTGTCTCTTTCCTACGAAAGTCAAATGGCTGTTGACAAACAAAGATAAATCAATTAACAAAATTAACGAACATGCAATCTAACGGGCGGATAAGTCACCAGAAATGTATCTCTTACTTTTGCATACACCCTTTTGACACAGACCTCTAAAAGGAACATCAAAGGGTCCACCCGACCCCCGTCGGCGTTGCAGTGTTAATTACTCCCGGGATGAGCTCTCCCACTATGATGAAACGGCATAAACGAACACAGCGTCGCGAGATTGCGCTCCCGAATGTTATTAGCTCGTTTTCTCATTATTTTTCACCTCTGCGCGAACAAAAGGATAATATTGTAATATTTAGACGATGTGTGTATTAATGCGTGAAGATTTCTTTATAGGATTCTTGCGGGAAGGGTGCTTCTTTTAATATTAGAGATAGGCTATAGGCAGGCCAGTCTCACTTATCACGTGACCGTTCCGGCTACAAGTAGGGGCCGGACCTCAATATTTCAGATGGTTGCCGCTCGCAGGCCGAGTTGCACGCGCTAGTTCTGCGCTTATTTTACGCGCCGTCTGACTACGGCAGCCCTAGTACGTCGTAAGAGATAAAGTTAGGCGATAGAAAGAGACCACAACATTGCGTTTGTTGCGTGTCGATTTTAAGGGCGGGGCCGGGCGCTATTGCGAACTGAATTGCACTTTTCGTGTCAGCGCTAGAGTCGCTATTTCTTAAAATCATCGTGCGGAGTAAGCCTTCTGTACTTGTACTATTTAGTGTTCTGTGCTATAGGCTAGCGCTTGACGACAATCTTGCCTGATATAGAGAGCAATGATGAGGTTTAGGTTGAAACGCGTTTGACTGGAAAATGCTTATTCAAAGCACCTAAATTATACTTTGCTGGGAACACGGAGGCTGGAAGGCCGTTCCACTAAAAATATTCTTTAAAATCCTGTGTATATCCTGTAAAAACCGCCAAACAGGCAACATTACGTTAGTTTTGTAGACTGAGCAATTTAGTTATTAAAATCCCGTAAACAAGAACAAACTAATAATATATCGACACGTGTCTGATTTTTCAGTTATGTATTTGAGGCACAAGAATGTAACTCGCTTTGACTTTACAGTAAAACAAAACATACAGACGAAACGTGCAAGCCTGAAAGTTTTTCATAATGATGACGCCCGTCAAACTTCTCTATAGCAGCACGGTGGGCTTAAAGCTCTAACTTCTCTACTAGAGAGGAAGCCCGTGTTTCATGCTATGCTAATAGAATGGGCCGTTGATAGCTGTAATTTTCTTTAGACTCTACAAGTTAGTACTTGACTGCGATCTCACCTGATGGAAAGTGATAATGCAGCCGAAGATGTTAATATAGTAATAACTTGGAAGGGGTAAGAACTCCCCTCTTACGTTCTACACGGCATCGCGCCGCAACGCTAAATCTCTTAACGTTGTGTCTTTGCTCATAGGGTGGAAACTAGCCACGGCTGAAACTTACCACCAGACAAGAATTGAGCTAATTTAGAAATCATAAAATTCTAAAGAGGCCTGGAAATCGTACCCGTGACCTCCGAGTCGAATCCGAGCTCGCGCCACTGCGCCTACGAGGTCGTCAAAACTAACGGCAATAGTCGTCGTTGTACGGTTGTAGTGATAAAGTGGTACCAACGAGATATTATTCCGATAATCAAGATTATGATTGAGTTTCGCTATTACCTTAGCACTACGCAGGGCGATAGTCTAATTAAAACGTCATCAATATAACAAGTAAGCGCTCTCGGTAATTAATATCTAAACGATCAATTAATAAAATTAATTTAAATTCCGTCTGTTACACAGTGTAACGAGCATACTGGAACGGGGAACTAACTTGGTGTATGAATAGTTAAATAGTTGTAACTTTACCCATTAGTTTTACGAGTAACACTGGTAACTGTCGAGTAGAACGTGGTGTGAGCGAACTCTAATTCTATTTCCAAACTTGAGGAGACAAACGTATCTGCAATCTGCATACATGCATTATCCATTGCTGAGAAGAAGGTGGGGCCTTTTCGCGACAGTCCAAATCAATAGTGAACGTATCTAAGACACGCACGAAGCACTTTTTGTCCCCCGGTTTCAGTTTTCCAAATTAATGCATTGTAATCGTTACCTGATTTTATTTAACTCCTGATTTTATGGAGGTCAAAATTTTGATGAATGGTTTGAACTTTTTTATGCTATCCTCAAAACAGAACTTTGCTTTTATTTCCTTAAAATAAAATCCCTTAACTTCATTATAGATTCCACACCTACCATCCCATAGGCTGACCAACTGTTATATTGGACATTTCAATGTGGATATTTCTTGGTAATGAAAAACACTTACCATAGCATAGGTTGACCAACTGTTACATTTGACATTTTAATGTGGACATTCTTGGTAATGAAAAACTTGGTGTTGTTAACCAACTAATTTCGGTACCTGGTCAATTACTTAGAAATTGCCACTTCATAATTGGATGTTCCTTGTTATCGCAGAAGCGCGTAAGAAACTTTACGATGAGATTAGTAGATAAATAGAAAATTCGTGAGATTTCAATAAAATATTCCCAATGAATCTGTTACCATTTAAACTAGATTAGAGCATTAAAAACCTACAACGAAGTAACCGTGAAGCAATGGATGAATTTTCATATACTTGGTAATAAACACACACACATATGCGTCGGTGCATTGCATCGCTTTGAACGGCACCGCACCGATACGACGTGATTAGGGCACATTAAGCCACAGATGCCTGGTGGGTGGTGATAAACGCAGTGTTTCTATTATTGCAATACAATGTTACTGCATCTGACATGGACACGCGTCTCACTTAAGGCTTTAAGAAGGCCGAATGACCGTTTACAGGGGGACGGAGCAGCCGCGTTCACACTGATTTACTTAAATTTCGGGGAAATTATTACTTTACACGATTGTTAGAAGGCCTAAAAATAAAACTGTCAATCAAAGTTGTTGTAATTTTTATGTACATTTTTGTGTGCAAGAATTCATTAAATAGTTATTACAGTGCCGTTTTATAGGCAATTTTCAAAGTATGACAAAATTAGATGCATTTTGGGAATTTTTTTCTGAAACAGGGTTTGAGAAAATTCGTTTTCTTGTCAATACCGATTGTTCATAAAACCCTAATTTTCCGTTACAGATTTTTCTGTAAGGATTCGATGATCAGTTCTTTAAACAAAATGCCTTAAACATCGTAAAAAAGAGCTAGTTTGCCCGCTCTTAAAGCCTTAATGCATGTTTGTAAGAATTCGAATATTTTACATCTTGTCACAGTGGAAGCTAAAGCTAAGATGGTCACCCTATAACCAAGTAACGTTTTCTCGCCTAAACTTCATAACATCATTTGTTTTATTTGCGAAGGCGCGTATAAAGTTTATATTTATCGTTAAATCAGTTAATGTTGCCTCTTTAATGTGTACAACCAAGCTCGTTTCCCTTGGAGATATAAAATGATGGATTTTTTGCTTGTTTCAGGTATTTGGGAGTTTTTATGACTGCGCGCCCCAAGTGATATTGTTTGGTGAATAAATGGATTTTAAACTGAATCGCTAAAACTTTAGAAAATAAGGAAATATATTTTAATGACCTTTAACAGTCAAATCGATACGTCACGTGCTAATCTTGCGTTTCAGATATCTGATTAGTAACCTAGGCCTTGTGAGCCTAGCCGCGAAAAGAACCTGGGGCCTTCATGACATTATTTTGACCATCCTTTATAACCACATTAACTAGTCGCCAGTTAACGCATACCAAGTTTAGTTAACCAGCTTATGTTAGAGCCATTTTGCCTAGCTTTTATGAAGCTCGTACAGTCATTTAGTAAGCGGCTACGTATACACCTTTATGAGTACCCATACTGTTATGGTGCGCAGTATTAAGTGTTGCATCGTTTGCGGTTCAGTAAATCCTCGGGCGCCCTCGTTACTGTGGGCTTTAACGGTTAGCGGTTAGTTATACTGTCATAGTTAAAACTTTTAAGTGGTTTCTTAGGAAACGAAGCTACTCGCGATGCGGTTTTAAGTTTGAAAGTGTTATGGTTTTAGAAGCATGGACTTCGTTTACTATACGTTTAGGATTGGTAGAAATCTCCAACTGACTTTACGAATTAACAACAATTCTAATTTCAAACTTTGAAATTAGAATTGTTGCGAGTACGTGCCATCACGGACAGTCTACAAAATATATCCCTCCTCTGATTTGAGGAAATATCGATCACTTTTACTCTCCATTCGCCGCTTGTGCTCCTTCACCCACTAAAAATAGCCTGGACCTCTTCTTGATATCAGCTAGGTATAATCACCACAGAAATGTAAGTTTTCTCTGTACTAGATAAGTTACTTAGGTATTTAGGAGACAAGCACTGCCTAAAAACCTTATAAAGCATTAAAAAAGAACCCGAAATAATCTCCAAAGTTGCATTTAAAACCATTGCAACAGAGGAGTGCCAATTTATCCCGCCAGTGCTTTCTTTCTTTACTTGCTGTATTCGACGCCAGTAGTAATTGCCGTATTATTTTTCACAGGCGCTTTTGTGTTTCTTGTTCGAACTAAAAACCTTCTTCTGTACCTACTTTTCTCTTTATTTTATCTTTGAAAATACCTATTATCTGAAAGTTGGCGACTGCGCTTGGTGTTGTTAGGCGAATCTAAACCAAATAAGTTTCAAATCAGTCTAAAAAGTAGGATAATGAAAGAAAAGAGTTTGAAAGCCGACTACGCTTTAATGAAAGTAGCGTGTTTAAAGTTAAGACCGTAGATGGATTTTATTTTTATCCTCATTCTTACGAATACGTTAGTGGATGCGATAGGCAGCAATATAACAAAAAAACTACGTTTTACCCAATTACCAAAAACTAAGCCAGTTATCAATAATAAATATTTCTGAGCGTATTTATCACACAAATGAAAACGAAAATTCATAAAAGTCCATCGTATAAAAAATATCGATTTTGGAGCAACAGGGAAAACTTTCTAGCGAGTATTTTTTTCCAATCGTGTTTTTGTTTCAAAGCGAAATTATTTATTAAAGACCCAATTAAATTTAGGACGTTTAAGTTCGAAAATAATTGTTTTCATAGTTTACCTGCAGGTCACTAAAAATCGCTTAAATGCTTGTTTTAGCCCGTTAAGACCCTACTCCGAGAATACCTAAGCACTCGTATGTTTAAAAAGACAAACAAATTTCTAAACTGGCGTTGGTTTTGCAATACAAAAAGGGTCAAAATTCAAAAGAGCCCTCACGACGAAAATATTGCTTTCGAAAAAAGGGGATTTTATTTTGGAGGGCTTCAGTTTGGCAACTGTGAGGGTTCTCAGCCACCACAACACTCGACACGAGGCTCGGCGTTCTTGTAAAGGGAAGAACCACTTGGCGGTACTTTGACGGAGTTCGTAATCAAACACTGGATGAGATATCGACTGTGGGGTAATTATTGGATGTTCGTTACGTGTTGGATGGATATGAGATGCTGGGTTCATTATTGACTTCGCCAAAAATTTAAAGAAATAGGTGTTCTTACAGTGGCATCTCAATATATTTATTATTGCTTACTCTTTATACGTCAAAACATTAATAATTATAAGCAACGTATAGATGTAAGTAACCGTCCAATTAGAAATGGCGGACACAAGTTAGTTGTAGTACCACACCGTTTACGTAAAGTACAGAAGTCCTTTGTAGGGTTGAGTGTACGCTTCTACAATATGATCCCGAAGTCTGTTTTGGACTTACCTTTACACAGGTTTAAAATTACTGTCAAAAAACATCTAAACAGTCGGGGTTACTATACTATTGAAGAATTTTTCAATGACAAGAATTGTTGGAATGATAGGGATATATTTCCATCTCCTCACGAGATATCTTAAAAAAGTAATAATTTTTGATATTATTTAAGAAATTGTATTTAATGACATTTTTTTGAAAAGAGCAAGTGCCGAGTTTCTTGCCAGTTCTTCTCGGTGCAAACCTGCTTTCCGAACCTGGCGGTAGAGTTTTGACTTTTCATAAGAGCCTATTAATTGGGCCTATGTGAAAATAAAGATTTTTCATTTTCATTTTCATTTTCACTGATTTTTTTTAATGTTTTTGATTTTAATTCTTTAATTTTAAGGTTTGCACGTCCAAGTTCTTTAATTACACGATTGGAGTGTAAATGCTTTGGTTCGGTGGATCGCCGTGCTAGAAGACTAATCGGAAACCAGGCACTGGTCCACAAAAAACTCCAAAGCCTCGAACATCGTCGTAACATTGCCTGTCTGTCAGTATTCTATAGAAAGACACATAAGAAGCGGTTTGATTCCTCGTTCCTGATACGCACAGCAAATGTCTGGAATACACTCCCAGGCACTGTCTTTGCTAACTCTTAGGCGCCTTCAAACCAAGAGTGAATAGGCATTTCCTAGGCAAGCGCGTTCCACCTTAGACTGTATCATCACTTTCCATCAGGTGAGGTCGTAGTCAAGCGCTAACCCATATTGTATAGGGTAAGTATCTATCTACCAACCGTTAGTTATTAAGTAGATTTATTATTATTCCGTCTTTACCCTAAATCAGACGGAATGCAATACTGAATACTGCACCTATAGTTCCAACCACTCGAATATATTCCCTCATTCGCCGTTATCTCATACATTTGTGATAAACTAGTAACAATATTTCATGGCGCGCAATCTCAACTGTTTATGCGATGCTATGTATAATGGGTGAACCGTGAAAGTAGTTTAACCCCCCGTTTTCCCCTCCACCGACACCCCTATCGTGTTCTGAACTCATTTGAACCGAAAAGTGTTTTATTAGTTTTGAAGTACCTATGCCACTGGAAAATAACATGGTTTTATTTTGTGACAGGTCAAAATATGTACACTTTAACGCAACCATAATTATTATTGTAACTTCTTTAACTACTAGATTATAGTAGTGTTATTATCTCGCTGCAGACTCGATCATAAATCATCCGAGTGTTTCGCTTTTGTATTTCACTGCTGAGCTTCACTGCTGCTTTTGTATTTAAGTGAACAACAAAAGCGAAACACTCGAATGGTTTATGGCCGAGTCTGCAGCGAGATAATAACACTACTATAGTACACATTGAATACCGACCCCTTTCAAAATTCGAATAGCAATATCACACATGCGTTCAATCCAAGAACACGCGCTCCACTCTTTCCTTACTCCTTACGAATTGCATGAATGAAACAAGCGATTGGTGAAGGAGTGACGCGCGGCTTGTAGTAACTACACAACCATCCATTTCGATTATGCACTTCCAGCCTCCGTGTTTCCAGCCAAGTACAATCTGGGTGCCTTCAAGGGAAGACTGAATAGGCATTTTCTAGGCAAGCGCGCTCCAACCTAGACGTCATCATTGCTTTCCATCATTTGGGTTCCCGTACCCAAAGCACCTTGACCATTATATTATCATGTGAAGCGAGATACTTAAACAAACAGATTCTGAGGTTAGACAGTTGAAATTTTCACAGATTTCTGTTGCTGCTATATATATATAACAACATTGAACATACTATAAAAACAAAAAAGTTGTGAAAAAATAAAAAACCTTTCAAATCAATCCATCCTTCCCTTTGGAAGCTACAGTACCACAGGGCGCAAATCCACGAATACACACTTTCATTTATGACGTCATCAACTCATCATGGTACGCGAAGTATTATTATGCTTATTTTTGTCTCCTAATAGAACGAAGCAATGGCCTAGCGGTCACAACCTCGCCTTTAACGAGCGTGGTCACGGGTTCGAATCCCGACCGACCCATAAACTTTAATTTTCAGTCCATAATTGTTATGCATGGATCACAGAGGGCTGCCTTTATAGACAGCTTATCTGCAACTACATGCTATATCAAAATCGGAAGAATATTTACGTGACTTCTGAAATGGAAGTCGGGTTGTGTACACTTTCTACAATCTTTTATGTTTAATAATCTTTGCTTTTTAAATAACGTCCATTTAAATAGGATTGATTTAATTAAAGAAAATGCTTATTTATAACTTTCACTGTGAGAAACAGTAATTGCCTCTTTGGGCCAATTAAAAGCTCCGAAATGGAACTCTTCTACTGAAATAATTATTTTTAACGGTATTTTTGGATATTTTAACTTGGATTGTATTTTAATTAGGTATAAAATCTGGAGTCGTCGATTAGCGTCTGTGACTAGTACAAGTTATTTGATAAGCGACTCGAATCCCGATTCGGTTTTGGCGTACGATCTGAGGGGTTAGGTTAGGTTAGGTTTTTGGAAGATTTCGAGTTCAATCGCATCGCACAAATGAATTGAATTCCTCCACACATTTACAGCCAGCGCCATCTATTGACAACTGTATGTCAGCGACTGTCCATAGATGGCACTGGCTGTAAATGTATGGAGGAATTCGATTCGTTTGTGCGATGCGAGTCGACTCGAAATTCGTACAAAAATCTGTAAAAACCCTACAGTACCGTAAAGCCTCCCCCACACAGGCGCGTTATTATCGCGCGATAATATCGCAAGCGTTATTGCGATAATGCGTCCCGATTCCTTGCGCACAGCTGCGTTTTTATCCCGCGATAATAACGCGCAGACGGACGCAGCGTCCCGCGTTATTATCGCGCGATAATATCGCAAGCGTTATTGCGGTATCTGTTTTCAGTACATTTTGTATGAGGATGGTCATGACTCATGGTCAAGTAGGACGCTGCGTCCGTCGTCCCACACAGGCGCGTTATTATCGCAGCAGTGTGAACTTGATCATCTTAATACAAAATGTACTGAAAACAGATATCGCAATAACGCTTGCGATAATATCGACCGATATACTTCCATTGCGGCGTTATTATCGCAGCAGTGTGTAACTACATGACCATCTTAATACAAAATGTACTGAAAACAGATATCGCAATAACGCTTGCGATATTATTGCGCGATAATAACGCGCCTGTGGGAGGCTTAAGCGGGAAGTAACCGAAAACGTACATCGCTATCGAATTCCTACCATTATTGTATCTTGTACTAGCCCCGCTCGAGTCTGGACGACTCCGATGGACTCCAATTAAAACTTGAACGCGGCTCAATTTTAATGAACCGAAAGCTTATCCATTAACACTGCTTCTAGCATTTTTAGGACTCCACGGCCCAGTGACAAAAACTGAACGCTTTTGAATTCGACTTTTGAAGTGATATTTCCGGGAAAATCCCACGAACCCGGGAAATCAAGAGATTAAAGCAATATCGGGACGAGCGGGCTCCTATAGCAGATAAATTACGTGCTCGGACTTCGGAGAGATGATTGGTTTCGACTTTCGGTATACTGTATTTTTAAGTCAAAGTCAAAATATCTTTATTTCACATAGGCCTAACGTACAGGCTCTTGTAAAACGTCAATATATTTGTCGCATATGTAATTGTATGGTGATAACTACAAGTCGACTTAAAACTAAGTTTACAACGGTTCCAACGTGCCCTGCACTGAGAAGAATCCCACAACAAACTCAGCCGGGTTGTTTTCTGTTATCACCACTTCACAAAGGTTATAAACATAGTTATACCAATCGTAAGGGCCGCGTGTTCCCCGACGCGTGACTCGAATATTTGAGATTTTTAATTTAATATTTCTTCTAGAAGCAACATATTTCTAAGGTTTTAATGACGTCATACATATAGCCTTTCGTGTTTTTAATAAAGGCTCACTTTCCTGGGCGGCCATATACACGTGAAATTGTATCTTATTTGATGAAGCCGGCAAGAGTTTCGCAGTAACTACCTAATTTTCATCCGTTTCCATTGCCTACGTATCGCGTTCGTTGCATTAGTGCAGCTTCCGTTTTCATTTCAGTATTAAAACTTAAAAGATGTTCATTTGATGATAAGTGATACAACTTCTCATGACGAATGCACTGTGTCCTATGACTTTGCATTGCAATATCATACGTCGCATTGCACTGCCCTCATAATCCTGAGACATCAGTTCTTAGGTCCCATTTTGCTCAGTAATTTCGAAACATTTCAGTAATACTGAATTACGGTAGAATAACTGACTGGTGTCAGTTATTCTACCGTAATGGTGGTACCCGGATGGACTCCGCAAGAAGAGTGAAATATCACCAATAAAATGTCATATGGGCACAATCTCTGTAACTTCTTTCTTGTTTAAGAGGGGGCTGAAAGCTAGCAAAATTACTTGTCATGCGCAAATAGTAGTTTATGTAACGGTTACATAATGGGGGGTGTTATACCTAATTATGTAGAGTTTCATACACTACTTTATCTACGCTCATATTATTATCATAAATCCAAATCATAAAATCTTGCTAACGTTTGTCGTAAATCATTGCAACTACTAAGATGTCAGGTGGAGTGAAATTTTCTTTAGTAGGTTTCACTGCTAGACATTTTTCAGCGCAGTTTTGATTATGTAACAAAAAAAATTGGTTGTCTGTAAAGTCGGTTTACGGACGATAGATTTACGAGATAACGTCATAATCGTTATCGTAATCGTTATCGTAATCGTAATCGTAGTCGTAGTCGTAATCGTAATCATAATCACAGGCCCAGGTGGAACGTTACGCGGAACGTTAGACATTGTGTTGTTTTCTATAGTCAATCATGGCCCATCCATACTCTCGGCAATGACTACCAACTATATGTTGTGTGTGGATTCACTTAAAAAAATATTACATAAAAAATATTACCCCAGATACAAATACAGGAATCCAGAGCCGTGTATCGAAATGGAAATTAAACAACTTTCTTTAAAAATTTCCATAGTAGAGCGATGTTATAATGAATAACTTTTTAATAATTATAGAAGTCTGTGAATAAAGTAGGTAATTATTTGACACATTTCGATTTCATAATAAACTTTAAGCAATGAGCGTAGATAAACATCGTTCTGGTACAAAAGAGCACGGCGTATTACGTGAAATAAGGATGTAATTTATAGTTTACTTGTAACGTAGCGGGTGGCTTGGGAAGCAGGCCACCTCACTGCGCACATACGGGATCGGGGAATCGAACCTCGAACTCCTAGACTCGGACTAACGGGAGAGGAACCGTATTGACAATTGAAACAGGAATAACAATTTATAGATGACCACTGGTCTTTATTCTTAGTATTCGTAATGATTACAAAACAGGTAGGCACTTATTCTAGACTACGTATGTACATTACAAACTACGGTGCTGTACGCGGTTTGATCGAGCGGTCCAGACGGGATCGCCGGGAAACGGGACGCGGGATGAGAGAGAGAGAGAGTCGAGACGCGCGGGGGGGTGGCGGTTCACCCCTGAGCCAAGAGACGAGCACTAGATCTGCCCGGCTTTGCCAAGCCGACCTATACTGGTGGTGCCCGTCGCAAGACTGGCGGGCGAAGGCGGCCAAAGGCTATTTATGTGCGAGCTGACGCAATCGCGCGTTCCAGAGCGGCGGGGGTCGAGGTTCTTATCGCTGCACGCTGATTGGCTGCGGCGTCACGGTTGAGTGGCTGCGGTGTGCCTGGCAACAGATGTCACGTGGTTCCCGCTTTGCAACGCTACGTTGCATTCCCCTCTCTCTTCTGAAGATTTTTACCTGTAAAAATCACCTGGTGAGATCTCGTTATTCAAACAAAACAATTCCCTACAAACCTTATGCGGCATGAGGGATGAGTCCTATGACAATGATTATTAGAAGTTGCCCCATGTTTCTTTGATATTTAATTTACGGATGGCCTTTACGGCCCGGTATGATTATTGGAAAAAAAACAAGTATTGTGTTATAATTTTTACTTAACTTACACGGGAACATAGGAAACTTATCGAATTTTGTTATTTTATTACTGGTTTTTCCTTATGTATTTTGGTAGTCTCACTACTCCTAGCTTTCTTCCTCCATTTCTCTTCCTTCCCCTTCTCTTCCTTTTTCTCTTTTGTTCTGGGTTGCTGGTGAAAGCTGCATACTCCCCGGACGTCATATGTCCATCGACGTCCAGGTATTCTGGCGGTTCGGGGTCCCGGCGCTCCGTACCGGGGTCGACGCTCATTCGGGCCTCCGCGCCCCCCGGGTACAAATGGATTGTGGTCCCCGCCTCCGTTGTAATTTTTTGTGTTGGGTTGTAAATGAAACGCGTGGATTCGGGTTCCGTTGAGAGGTCCTTGTTTTCCATTATCACCACTCGGTCGGACATTTTGCGTCATTATGACGTATTTTTTTTTGGATTTTCTTTTTATAGGTCGGAGGAAATTCGTTTTGAGGGTAGTCTTGTTTTTTTCTCTATTGTTCTCCTAGACGAGTTGTGTTAAGCCTTGTACAGACGTTCTGATTTTGTCGGGCGGATTTTGTTGGTGTTTTGTTTTTCTTTCGTTTTTTCTTTCTTCTGTGCTCGGCTTTTTTAGCAATGGAATTGTTTTATGTCCTTTACGTGAGCTGTGCAGATCCTGCCTCCTGTCGTTGGCTTTAACGTGAAAATTACCGGCGATTTTTGTTCTATGACACAATAAGGTCCTGAGAATTTTGGGGCTAATTTTGAAGTGAAGTTTCTACTTGCGTTCGACAGCGGGAAATCTCGTTTTAGTACTAGTTCGTTGATTTTTGGTTTCCAGTGACGCCTGGTTTTATCGTAATGATTTTTCTGTCGGTTTGATGCGGAGTTCTGGTTTTTTTTGACTATTTCGTAGATTTCTTGTAATTTATGTATATCTTTTAGTGCCGGAGTTGGTAGGTTATTTTCGTCATTGAAATTTTTTAGTTCTTTCCCAAATAACAGGAATGCTGGGGTGTATTTCGTTGAGTCCTGGATGGATGTGTTGAGGGCGAAGTTAAATTCTGCTAAATGTTGGTCCCATTTCTTGTGATTTTTCTCGATGAACGCTGCTATCATGGTTTCTAGTGTTTTATTCACTCTTTCGGTCGGGTTTTCTTGAGGGCTGTATGGGGCTGTAAGTTCGTGTTCCACTCCATATTTTTTCAGTGTGTCCTTAAATTGTTTGCTGGTAAACACTTTTGCGTTATCGCTTTTTAGCGTTTTAATTTTTCCGTACCTCATTAGTATGCATTCTTTCAGGGCTTTTGTGACTGCGTTGGCCGTGGCCGTTCTCAACGGTCTTATTTCGGACCATTTGGAGAATTTGTCGTGAAATACGATGATCCACTGGTATCCTTGAGTTGATCGTGGTAGAGGACCTATGAGGTCTGTCGCCACGGCTTCCCATGGTTCTTCTGCGTTTTTGAAGTGCATTAGTCCTGCCGTGCGGTGTTGTGCCGGTTTATGTTTTTGACATGTTTGGCATCTGCTGACGTATTTGGCTACGTCTCTGAAAATTCCAGGCCAATAATAGCGCTGTGCTATTTTATTGAACGTTTTTGACGTGCCTAAGTGTCCTGATTCTGGTTCGTCGTGGTTTTGTATTAAGATATTTTCTTTGTCCTTCTCTTCTACGCATAACTTCCACTCGGTTTCCGGATTTAGTCTTCCCCCGTACTTGGGATTTATTATTTTTCTATATAACTTTCCCTCCTGTATCATATAGTCGGTGTCTATACTTTCTTTGTTTATTATGCTCTCCAGTTTCTTTTCGTACCAGTCTTTTTGTTCCATACTTGTTGTGCACACTGGGTTTCTCGATAATTCATCCGCTATTACGTTATGTTTTCCTGGTTTGTATACTATATCGAAGCTATACTGCTGCAGTTCTAGTGCCCATCTTGCTAACCTGCCCGATGGGTTTTTTAGTGTGTTTAGCCATTTGAGTGCTTGGTGGTCGGTTATTACGGTGAAATGGTATCCTTCTAAGAATGGTCTCATTTTTCTTATCCCCCACACTATAGCGAGGCATTCTTTTTCCGTCGTTGAATACCGGGTTTCTTGTGGTTTTAAGGTTCGGCTTGCGTACATTATAACCTTCTGTGTTCCGTCTTCTTCTTGCATGAGTACTGAGGATATGCCTATCTCGCTCGCGTCGGTTCTTAAGATGAAAGGCTTTGCGAAATTTACTCTTGTTAGGATTGGATCCTTTGTGAGTGTATCCTTTATCTTTTCAAACTGTACTTGCTGTTCTTCTCCCCATTTAAATGGTATGTCTTTTTTTAATAATTTCGCTATTGGTGCTGTTAATTCCGCGTAGTTGGGGATGAATTTCCGGTACCAGGATGTCATCCCTATGAGACGTCGTATGTCCTTGATGTTTTCTGGTGGTTTTAATTGTTTTATTGCTTGGATTTTTCCTTCGTCCATTTGAAGACCGTCTTTCGTTACTATGTGGCCCAGGTATTCTATTCTTTGTTGGCAGAAAGCGCACTTTTCTTTGTTTATTTGCAGGCCAGCTTCCCTTATCCTTTCGAATATTTCTTTCAGGTGTTTTATGTGTTCTTCGAATGTGCTGCTGCACACGATAATGTCGTCTAGATACACATATGCGTTCGGTTCGAGGTCTGGGCCGATGACTCGGTCTAGGAGTCTTTGAAATGTCGCTCCGCTTGAGTGTAACCCGAACGGCATTACTTTAAATTGGAACAGTCCTCGACCCGGTACTGTAAAAGCGGTAATTGGTTTACTTGCGTCGTCTAATTTGACGTTCCAATATCCATTTTTTAGATCAAATTTGGAGAAATATTTTCCTTTACTCAGTTTTTCTAGAGTATCATCTATTTGTGGTATGGGGTATGCGTCCTTTTCCGATATTTCATTTATTTTCCTGAAGTCTATGCAGAACCTGTATTTTCCGTTGTCCTTGCGTGCCATTACTATGGGTGAGCTGTACGGGCTATTTGATTTTTCTATTATTCCATCTTGAAGCATTTGGTCTACGTGTTCATTTATTTTTTCTTGTATCTTCGGGTTTCTTGGATAATACTTTTGTTTTACTGGTTCTGTATGTTTCAGTTTTATTGTGTGCTTTACCCAGGTGTTTCCTTTAGGGCTTTTGTCTGACTTTTCGAATTCTTCCTTCAGGAATGTTTTCAGTATTTGTTTCTGTTCTGCCGTCAGGATTTTCTCGCTGTCAGTCGATGTTTGTCGGGGTTTTTCTTCTTGTTTTCCCCTGTTTTCTGGGTTATCCCATTGTAGTTTAATTCCTAGTCTTCTTAATATGTCCATGCCTAAAATCATGTTTGTTGCTCCTGGCAGGTATGTTACTTGGTGTTTTAAGGTGGTATCATTTATTTCTATTTCTATGTTTACTGTTATATCAGTATTTACTGTGGACCCATCCGCTAATTTTATGTTCTTCGGTTTTTCTATTATTTTTCTTGTGTTTTGTTTGATTATGTTCATAATAGCCTCGTTGGCGTATGTATGTGTGGATCCTGTGTCAATCAAAGCTTCGAAAGTTTTTCCATATATTCGTACCGGTATGAGTATCCTTTTGTCCTCGTTTTTCTCTAATCTTGTTGTGTGTGCTTGTAAATTTGTCTGGTTTGTTTTTCTGCAGCACTTTGTTGTTAATATTCCTAGGCGGCCGCATTGGCTGCAAAATATTACCGGCTTGCCTCTGCATTCCTTTGCTAAGTGGTTTTTCTTTCCACATTTCCAGCAACATGTCCTGTTATCGTAATATTGGTTGACCTTTTTCGTTTCCGTCTCTCCTATATCGTGATTTATGTGACGTGTCGCCGTGTAGCGTTGTTGATTTTCTGTGCCTCTTTGCCTTTGGTCTTGTCGAAAGCCTGTGCTTGTGTTTTGTGTAGGTTTTTCGTAACGTTCTTGGTTGATCTTTTCATAGTCTTTAGTGAGCTGAATTAGTTCTTCTATTGTTGTGAAATCTTTCCTTTTTATGTAGTATTGGTAGTTGCATCTCATGTTGTCATAAACTCTTTCGAGTTGTTCACCTGGTGTCAGCTTGCCGTATCTTCTCATTAGTGTTCGTATGTCGTTTAAGTATTCGATGAATTTTTCCCACGGTTTTTGTTGCCGGCTTATTATGGTTTTTAGAAGATTTTTCTCGTAGTTATTCGGGTAGTAATATAGCTTGAAGGCGTCCGCGAAGTCTTTCCATGTTTCCCATTCGTGTTTATTATTTCGGTACCACAGTGCGGCTTTTCCGCCCAAGCATCTTGGCATCACATGAAGTATTTTATCTTTATTCACGTTTAATGTCTCAGCTAGTTCTTCGATTCTTTCTAGGAATTCTACCGCATCTCCTCTTGTATCGTACAGGATTTTCCATCGTGATATCGCTTTGTCAAACTCTTTCATCTCGTTTCCATTTTCCATTGTGTTGTTTTGTTCTGAGTCCTCTTCAGCTCTGGTGATTTGTACTAATTGTTTGCGTAGTTCTTCTACGGTACTTGTGGGGGAAATTTCTGCGTTTCTATTTTCTAATTCTTTGATTAAATTTTGTTTACTTAAGGAGTATATCCAACTTGTTGGCATGTTTGATGATGTGTCGCAAATTATTTGTTTTTATTTAAGTTTACTTAATGAGGTGTTTTAAATATTCTATTGACGGTTGTAGTATTTTAGTGGTACGGGGTTTAGTATGTTTCACTGAACGGCGGATTTTATTTTAATATTATTATTTATGTATTTTATTTTTTCAACTGGTGTGACACGGGTTTTATATATTGCTTTAACTGGATGGCGGGATTGCTTATTATATTATTATTTATTTGCTTATTTCTCCGACGGTACGGTACGGACGGGTTATATATCTGTCTCTCTCTCTCGTAAATTCTAATCTGAATATAACTAATTGGGTGCTTGCCCACTATTTATGAGTTGTGTGTGGTATAGATACCTATTGCGTGTGTGTGACTTGTATATCCTGTGTTTTTTCTAGAACGTGTTTTTACGGTCGGAATTAAATAATTCCCGATATTTGCACTTAACTGAACGCTACGGTAGAATACACGCTCTTACAGTCGCACCCGGGTTATGCCGGACCGACTTTGCGTAAGGGTTTGTATCCTTTTATTTTATTGTTTAATTAAATAATTCCCGATATTTATACTTAATTGACTACTGCGGTAGAATACACGCTCTTACAGTCGTACCCGGGTTATGCCGGACCGACTTTGCGTAAGGGTTTGTATTCTTTTATTTTATTTTATTTGCCGGATATCTGTGACTGGTTTTGTTTGTGTTTGTGTTGTTACGGTGTAGGTGTAAGTTCGGATTCTATCTGCCCGGGGCACGCCGAAAACCGACAGATCCGTTCTTACTATCCTATTCGCGGTGAATTCGTGTTTAACCTCGTAATAAAATAAAATTCGTGTTTAATCGTTAATGTAACCGGCGAACGTAAGGTTGGATTCTATCTGCCCGGGATATGCCGAAAACCGACAGATCCAGTCTTACTGTTCTTTTTACAGTTTTTGCAACGGTGTTTCTAGTGTTTTTGTATCGGTGGAATGTGAGCTTGGATTCTATCTGCCCGGGATACGCCGAAAACCGACAGATCCAATGTCACTATTCTATTCGCGATTAATGTCTGTTTGTTCTCTGTTAATGTGACCGGTGAAGGTAAGGCTGGATTCTATCTGCCCGGAATACGCCGATAACCGACAGATCCAGTCTTACTATTCTTTTTTACAGTTTAAGCAACGGTGTTTATAGTGTTTTTGTATCGTTGGAATGTGAGCTTGGATTCTATCTGCCCGGAATACGCCGAAAACCGACAGATCCACTCTCACTATTCTATTCGCGATCTATTACTTGTTATAATCTATATTATATCTTGTTCCCGGTTCAGATATTCACTCTTACAGTCGCGCCCGGGGTATGCCGAAAACCGACTTTGCGTAAGAGTTTATATCTGTATTTTAATTGGAATTAGCGGGTGTTAGTGTTATGTACTTATGTGTACTTACGGTGCGGAACCTCTTTTTTCTGTTTATTGTTGTTTTTACGCGGGCGGGCGGGCGGGAATGTGGGTATTTCAGTTGGGCGCCAATGTAACGTTGCGGGTTATTCACGTTGGGCGCCAATGTAACGTAGCGGGTGGCTTGGGAAGCAGGCCACCTCACTGCGCACATACGGGATCGGGGAATCGAACCTCGAACTCCTAGACTCGGACTAACGGGAGAGGAACCGTATTGACAATTGAAACAGGAATAACAATTTATAGATGACCACTGGTCTTTATTCTTAGTATTCGTAATGATTACAAAACAGGTAGGCACTTATTCTAGACTACGTATGTACATTACAAACTACGGTGCTGTACGCGGTTTGATCGAGCGGTCCAGACGGGATCGCCGGGAAACGGGACGCGGGATGAGAGAGAGAGAGAGTCGAGACGCGCGGGGGGGTGGCGGTTCACCCCTGAGCCAAGAGACGAGCACTAGATCTGCCCGGCTTTGCCAAGCCGACCTATACTGGTGGTGCCCGTCGCAAGACTGGCGGGCGAAGGCGGCCAAAGGCTATTTATGTGCGAGCTGACGCAATCGCGCGTTCCAGAGCGGCGGGGGTCGAGGTTCTTATCGCTGCACGCTGATTGGCTGCGGCGTCACGGTTGAGTGGCTGCGGTGTGCCTGGCAACAGATGTCACGTGGTTCCCGCTTTGCAACGCTACGTTGCATACTAATTCGTAATATTTAATGGAATTATAATCCTAAACCTTGGGTCCCTAGTACGTATAACATTGATAATAAATTGAAAATTGTAAAAAATTAAACGCAACTTCGGGATTTTTTATCGACAAAAAAATTATCCTTTTATGTTTTCACTAATACCTACAGTTTCTCGAAAATATGATGTAATCTTCGTGCGTTTTATTTCAGGTAGTTTAGACTTGATTTACTACTGTAAAAATCAAATCTTGAACTGACATCTTCAGTTTATACCCCCCTCTTAAAACTATGAGCCTAACACTGAAGTCATATTCTAAACGAATTTCAAGCAATTTAACAGACCCTTACTGGTATTGAGCTCAAGTGAACCAGCTCTAAGCAACATTGATCCAAATTAAAGTCAAATTCGTTATCATTATCTATTAATGGTCCAATCAACATCCATTCAGGCGAGACCGCACCTATCCCGATATCGCACAAGTTTGCGGATCAGCGGAGAAGCAACTTGTTACCGAATCCGCACTAATATTAATTGGTTTCTCTAATTTGTTGTCTGTTGGGTTATCCTTTGGTTATCCGCTAGTTTAGATTCGGGCGAAATTGGTATGAATCAATTATACAGTGTCACAAAGCCGCCTCTCCGCCTGGCCACAGGAAAATTAGAGAGACGCAAATAAAGGTCTCTGTAATAAGCTATCTCCTTTTTTTGACATTACACACATCGTAATCTAGCTCCAAAGTAAGCTATAGCTTGTGTTATGGATACTATATAACTGATAAATATACATAACATTTAACATACAATACAATATATTGAAAAAGACCCAGACACTTGAAAACATTCATGTTCATCACACAAACATTTACCAGTTGTGGAATCGAACCCAAGACCTCCGGCGTAGAAGGCAGAATCGCTACCGCTTCGCCATTCGGTCGTGAAGTAAGAACAAGCAGGTTAGGTAGTTTAATCCACGAAGATGCGTCCTTTTATCTTTTACGAATTGCATGGAACATGAGCGATTGTGAAGGAGTGGGGCGCGTCTTCGTGGGTTGAATAACTTTTCTCAGTTAATAACCCAGTGAGGGTTACTAACCAATAAACTGCACAATACAGAATCAGCCCACAGTCCGAAAAATACGTGTCCCAACGCCCACCTCTTGTCAACCTTACCTCCACAACGTTAGATCATGTCGAGGCGTGACTTGTAGAGAATCCTGCTCTGGTTTACCACCTCTCGACAATATTTACTGATTATGTTGTTGCACACTTGCAGTGCAGAGTAATAGGTTAAAGTTCAGCTCGAGGCTCGAAGCCCCAGCTAACAACGACGTTACTTGCCGGCGTAATTGAATGGCCGAAAACGAGGGCGGTATATGTTACTGCCGCAGTTTAGAAGTGTTTAACCCTCTCACACGCGATTTAGCAATTCCAAAGATCCTTTTTTGTATTAATGGGGGGAAATCTCCATTGAGATATCCAATCTGTAAGTAAGTTGGATTATGTGCGATTTTTAACCACTAAAACCCCCTCGGATATCCTCAGGGAACTTTCAGGGAAGGTCAGGGTCAGCCCCAAGGTCCCAGGCAAGTAAGGGGGTCTGGGATTGTTATCTACGGCGTCTGGGAGAGGGATCAGGTAGCCTTCCTTCGTCATAACAATCTCGCAAAAGGTAATTCCAAAGGTCCTGGTGAGTTTGTTGCGGATTATTCTCAGTGCAGACCGCTTCGATACCTTCGTAGCCTTAGTTAAGAGTTTCGTACAATTACAAATATTTTTGGACGTTTCGTAAGAGATCAGTGAAAAATCTGTGACAAATAATATTCATATTAGCCTGACCCAGGAATCAAATGTAGAACTACAGTCAAATAATACTTGGCCTTGTCTATTGGGATACGAAACCACGTAGCGTCCAGTGAGCTGTCACTTATTCACATTAAAATCCGTAATGAGATTTCGTGTCCGACTGGATGACGAACGATATTATCGGTTTTTCGATATTTACTTCCATTTTGATTCTTTTGTAATGGTAAATTGATTACTCAGACATATCATGCCGAATCAGATGATTCTTCAAATTTTACGCAAACTAAGTCGTCGGTTAATGGCAAATATCCGCGTCACTTTTTATTCGACTTTTATGTTCAAAAGAAACCGAATGGCCAAATAACCCATTCCAATCGCGGCGCGCTTTTTACAGCATCTCCGAAGATCTTTTTATGCCCCATAAAGATTTCCAATGCGTACCCCAATGAATAATTAATGTCCATCTTGCCCCGAGCCCTCGAGGGCTGACGTGGGGCCGATATGTTTGGGTAATGCCAACTAACTTTTACAAAAACTAACATTAACAGAGTAACTAATCCCATTAGTGTGCCTTCAGCCTTCGGCAGTCGGTACCTATTTACCTACTCGTATATTGGATTTTATTTGCGGATTTTATCTCGTGCTTCCCTTTCTGATTTAAAATTATTTTGGTGTTAATACGCGTCATTTCGATTTGGCACGAGATTTCTTTCTTAATTTAAATAAAACGTTACCTAATAATCAGCCTATATGAGAAGACGTGCCGACAGTAAAAAAAGAAAGAAAACAACTTTATTTTGGATTGACACAAGCAAGTAAGCGTAACAAAAAATGTTAGTTATAAAGGAATGAAAAATCTTAAAACCAGGGCAAGATGTGTGATAAAAGAATCCCATTTGCCCCGGTAAACGATCTCACATATGTTACCGGGGTAGATGGGAAAAATCCCAACCACCCCGATACCGGGGCAAGGCACCGGGGTAGATGAGACCTACCCAATCTTAAGACGTAAACCTATACGGTCCTCTGCTTTCCTCGTCCACTTGGTACCAGCGACTTTTTTCATGATTTCTGCCCAGCGAACGGTCACGTCTGCCCCAACAGCAGTCGATTCTGCGACGAACATAGCAATAAATTAAACTTGCCGCGGTTACATAAATTACTGTTCTTGTTAAATATTAAACATGCGCATCACAAAGTACTGTTATGTGTTAAATATTATATTATTTTCGATTCCCCGATACAGCAACGAAACCGCTAAAATAATTCGATAATTTAAAACTCGGTGACCCGCGCTGCGTCGACCCATATTAACTGTTTTACCTTTTATGTAAAGTCCGGGTCCGCCATACGGCGGACTGATGAGCGGAGCGGGTTTTATGCTATTATTTACTTATTTAATTATTTATTTATAGCTATTAACGAGGTTCATAACAATCAAATAAGTTCTCTACCTATAGCGGTGGGTACAGTTCTGTAGCCATTAAAATATGTGTGTGCTTGCGTCAGGTATTTTTTGTAATCTGTTGAAATGTTTGCTTGTCCAGCTACACGAAATTTTTAATTGGTATTGCTGAGGACAAATCTCCTCTCAGTACAAGAGCCGGCCAAGTGCCAGCCTTGAAAGTTCTAATAGTCCCGCAAACCGTTCAGTAGTTCCTTCACGATATAGGTGGTTGCAATAACGTCGAAATTTCAATCGTACATTTCCGGTATTCATATTATGGAAACTGAGCGAGTATTTCCAATATACAATGATTCAATCGCCTTGCAAGCTATCACTTAAACGTAATCATACTTCTAAGTAAAGCTAAAATATAAAGCTTGTAGGTAAAGTAAAATTTTACGGGTGTCTCTAAATCGCGATAAGTGAGACGCCGCGTCCTTACAGGCTTCGAGTTCAATCTCCATTGCGACGTATTGAAATTGATACTCGCGGTATATTCCCCCCTACCCAGTACCCTCCTACCTGTCTACCCTTATACCCTGTCCCTTCCTTACCTTTTACCCCACTTTCCCCGTCGCCGGCACATAATGATGAAGTACATTTGTTTCAAATGGAAATGTTTTATTTAATGAAACGATGCCAGCCCGAAAAAAGGTTTCTTTGTTTTCAATTCTTCATAAATAATACTCGGAAAAGTTGAAATACCTTCGTTGACACAGAAGGAAATATCGTTCCATTCAATAGTCCTTTTTCATAGTCTAGGAAAATTTCCTTTGATTTAACGTGAATTGCATGTAAATTGTTACAAAGACTTGTAGGAAAATGTTGAGGAAAACAATTTGGATACTGTCGCTGAAACCTACCTACCTTCAATTTATCCATGGTTTGCCTTACTAGAGATAGAAATTTGACATAACTTGTCTATGCAATCTATGACAATCGAGCTTATGGTCATTTTGATATCTCTAGTAGGGCAAATGGAAGATAGATAGAATATTGGGAACCGGCACTATAACTACTACACTACTTATAGTAACTTCCATTAAAAGTATACCTACTTAGTACGTCTTCTTTAGTAACACATAAGTAATAATCTTTTGGCTCTATTAAAAAGTATTTGATGTCTATGAATATTAATGCCAGGCCTTATATTGGAAAATATAACACATTTTACTGTTTCGTCAAATACAAGCCACAGTTATTGAATATTCTATTTTCATACAATCAATATGAAATTCAACCAACAACAGCGCAAACGTTCTCAACGTTCTCAATATCCTATGTATCTAATATCTATTGGTTAGCCCTATTGGAGATAGGACATAACTTGTATAATACATATGTCACATAGGTAGTTCCAGTAGGGCAAATCGTAGATAGACATAGTTTTTGGGAACCGCCAGATACTGTTTGCGTCCAACACACATGGTTTGCCAACATCAATACTCTATAGCTTTTCATACCATATGCGCAATCCTTGTAGGAGGAGCTTAAGGATCAAGTTTTTTTCATTGAACTCCACTATAAATCTGACGGTAAATAAGGTCAGAAATACCAGAACTACAAAACGGTATCCGGTATGGGTATCAAAAGTGTCTATGATGAGCGTCAAAGAGATATCGTTATTTTTTTTTATTTTTTCAATAAAATATCGTTTCATAACCGTTAAACTTGTGCTCAACTGCAGAAATAAATTAGCACCGATGGATTCGCGTCACACTCTTCACGGCGATGTGGATGTGCTGATAATTATTTTCTCTTTTGAGTGATTTTTCATCAATCAATCTTTTATTAATTCGCTTCTCATGTGATGTCACATGCAAGTAACGCTTTAGTAGCTGAACTTTTTTCGTTTTGTGACCAGGTAATGGACTGAAGATGTCCTACTCCAATGACATTTAAAAATGTCTGTAACTTTGTGTACTTCAACTTCACGACCCCGTAAGCCAAGTGTATGTGTATCTATTTACTTTCTCATTCGTATACGGATCTCTTCATTTCAGTTCACTCCCAAATGAGTGATATTAATGACGATGGCGATGACAGCATGATCAGCAACAGAGAGATATAATATTTGTAGCGGGTTGCTAGCTGTAGTGGGAGCTGTTTAGAGTGAAACTCTCGGTTTTACATTTTGTAGCTATTCGCTACTCGTTTATTGTGAATTTCTTAACCTAATTTATTTACAAGTCATATCATCTGTGTTAGTAAGTTGAAACGAGTGAAAGGTTAGTGACGGCCAATAGAATGTAAGAAAGATACAATATAGAATTACAAGGGTTTGCGAGAAAGAGATGACAAAGTACGAGTGCAGTGCGCGTGCGCAAATTCGGGACAAGAGGCGTGGCCCACGGCGACGCGGCGTCCGCGCTGTTGATAAAACTCGCTGGAACGTCTGCGCTCGGTTTCAGTCGACGCGCGCGCGGTGGTGAACGGACGTGCAGTGAGAAATACGTTGTGGTGTGGAAGATCTTCGACTTGGTGTGGCTGCAGTGCTCTTTCTCTTCAGTGCTGAAGTGCGTCCGAGGATTGCGGTATCAGTATCCGGCAACCATGAAATTATAGTGCTCGTAATGCTATCGTAACGATATCAATGATCAAAACAACCAACCAGTAAGGTAGGAAAATAAATATTCTGTTCTCGGTGCGTAGTTTCATTTCTCTCTGCTGTTCTTCAATAAAATATTCTGGTGTTGTTTTATTTTCCTTGTTCCTTCCTATTCCTGGTGTCCCGTGATCAGGTAATCATGTTTGGTAAGGTGGTTATTCTAATACGGTAAGGTAATATGCTGGACGACGGCTGGCCGGAGCGATGATGACGTAACTCGTAAGTATCTCGTAAGTATTTTCTAATCTATTAATATAGTGGTGTCACTGCGCCATAGTACCCCCCTTCAAGCGAAGCGTACCACTTTTTTTACGACACGGCCGCTTCTCGTGACGTGGGGAACGGGCGCAGGCGCTTGTTTAGATGACGGCGTAGGTATCGGCGTGTTCTTTGCCGTTGTAGCTTTCGGCCTGGAACTCGTTGATGTCGGCGTCGATTTCTGATCTATGTCGTTGGTACTCGAGTCCTCTTCATTGAGTATGCAAGCGGGCTTGAGTCTATCCAATGATACGACAGTAGTACGAAGTGGTAGTTGGATCTTGAAGTACTTGTCGTGACGCTTTAGAACTCGGTACGGGCCATCGTAAGGTGGTGTCAACGGCGCTCGTACGGTGTCGTTGCGTACAAAAACATGAGTGCAGGTTGCCAGGTCCTTATGCACAAATGTCGAACGCGTAGCTGGAGTGCGCGTTGTAGGTGTCAGCGATGCCATGGTTTCGGTGAGCTGTCGCACGTAGTCCGCGTCTTCGATTTTTGCTTCTGAAGGGATAAGGAAGTCTGAAGGTACGCGGAGTGTTGTTCCGTATGTCATCAGAGCTGGACTGAGGTTGTTGTCCTCGCGCAGTGCTGTCCGTAGACCTAGTAGGACGGTTGGCAGCTCGTCTGTCCAATTCGTAGACGCGCCCCTAGCCATGAGAGCGGATTTCATCGTGCGATGAAGTCTCTCGACCTGGCCGTTCGCTTGAGGGTGATAAGCTGTTGTGCGAATTCTTGTGACTCCTAGCCTCTTCATAAGAGCGTTGAATAACGACGATTCAAAGTTTTTAGCTCTGTCCGTAGTTATTCGAAGAGGTAGCCCAAATCTGGTGATCCAGTTGTCGTACAGTGCTTTTGCGACGGTTTCTGCTGTTGTGTCTTGCACTGGAATTGCTTCCGGCCACTTGGTGCATCGGTCGATTATTGTGACACAATATTTGCAGTCTCTTGACAGCTTCATCGGTCCGACTATGTCAAGATGAATATGTTCGAAACGTTGTGATGGTGGAAAGTCAGCTAGTGGAGTGACGACGTGTCTATGCACTTTGCTCCGCTGACACTCGATGCATGCTCTACTCCAGTTGGTGACGTCTTGGTTGATGTTTGGCCAGAAGAATTTTGAGGTCATTAGCTTTCGAGTCGTCCTGATGCTGGGATGACATAGGCCGTGTTGCGCTTTGAAGGCGGCGTAACGGTATGCCGTGGGTAAGTATGGGCGAGGTGATGACGTTGTGAGCTCGCACGTGATTGGTCGGTTGAGTCCTGGTAGGGTGACTTCACTGAACTTCAGGTTGGCTTGTTTTTTCAGCTGTGCTAATTCTTGGTCTTCAGCTTGGTCAATGGCTAGTTGCTTGTAATCAATCACGTCGGGGTCACCACTGTAGCGGGTTGCTAGCTGTAGTGGGAGCTGTTTAGAGTGAAACTCTCGGTTTTACATTTTGTAGCTATTCGCTACTCGTTTATTGTGAATTTCTTAACCTAATTTATTTACAAGTCATATCATCTGTGTTAGTAAGTTGAAACGAGTGAAAGGTTAGTGACGGCCAATAGAATGTAAGAAAGATACAATATAGAATTACAAGGGTTTGCGAGAAAGAGATGACAAAGTACGAGTGCAGTGCGCGTGCGCAAATTCGGGACAAGAGGCGTGGCCCACGGCGACGCGGCGTCCGCGCTGTTGATAAAACTCGCTGGAACGTCTGCGCTCGGTTTCAGTCGACGCGCGCGCGGTGGTGAACGGACGTGCAGTGAGAAATACGTTGTGGTGTGGAAGATCTTCGACTTGGTGTGGCTGCAGTGCTCTTTCTCTTCAGTGCTGAAGTGCGTCCGAGGATTGCGGTATCAGTATCCGGCAACCATGAAATTATAGTGCTCGTAATGCTATCGTAACGATATCAATGATCAAAACAACCAACCAGTAAGGTAGGAAAATAAATATTCTGTTCTCGGTGCGTAGTTTCATTTCTCTCTGCTGTTCTTCAATAAAATATTCTGGTGTTGTTTTATTTTCCTTGTTCCTTCCTATTCCTGGTGTCCCGTGATCAGGTAATCATGTTTGGTAAGGTGGTTATTCTAATACGGTAAGGTAATATGCTGGACGACGGCTGGCCGGAGCGATGATGACGTAACTCGTAAGTATCTCGTAAGTATTTTCTAATCTATTAATATAGTGGTGTCACTGCGCCATATATTCATAACAGCGCAATCAACAGACGGAGTAGCTTCTCTCTTTTGTTTTCGCACAATAGCGCGGAGAGATTCCTTTGCCTCTGCACAAGGGATAAGCGACAGCGAAAACGTGTGCTTCTTCGCTAAATAGTAAACATTAAAAAAAAGGTTTCATAGTCATGCGATTACAATATACATAATTTAATAATAATATGTGAAATTCACAAAATTCGTATAGAAGTAAAGCTAATCATTGTGAGCTTCTGAACAAGTGAGGTAATAAAAGTATGGATTTACGACTATTTATCAACGAAACCTTTAGAAAATAAGAAGCGAAAATGCAATAATTATTTTTATTTTAATATTGTATAAGGAATTGAAATATGTAAGGTACAGTGAAAATTTAATCTTAATAATAAAAAATAATAATAATAAAAAACTTTATTTGGGTTAGAAAATGGACACAGATACATACAGAAAAAAACAAAATTACAAAGCCAAGATAATACTAAAACTAAAGAAACCTGTGACCAGTAAACCCAAAAAGGGGCAACGACTCAGCATAATGCCGAGATGGTGTAGATACACCATCACAGCGCTGATTTTCAGCCGGCCCCTAAAAAAACCTCGACGTCCCGGACCGGCCCGGGCTGCCCGTCGATTTGACTTCGCTGGTCAATAAAAAGGAACATGTTAAAATTAAATGCTATGGCTACAAGCTACATAATTATTGTCATTCCACCTGACTTCTGAGGCATTTCTTTGAAGTTTGGCAGTGTCACTTACTATTTACTATCTGTGCTGTGGTTTTTTTTTTTTTTTTTTTAGATTAGGAGTCTGTGACCTGTGTTGTGTGTAATAATAATTAGGTTACTTATTTTTTCAACACGGGATTCGCCTCTTCCATCTTTTTTCGACGAGATAATGGGAAATTGTTTCTGTATTATTTTGCTTGTAAACATCATTTTTCTAAACCGTTCATTTTTCTTTGTTACAGGTATTTTTTTTGTTACATGATGAGTACTGCATTCGGAGTAACGACAAGACGATACGGATAAGGTTTTTTTGGTAAATTCATTTTTAAAAACATGCCAAACTAAATTGCAAAATCGAGACCCTAATGAAGAAAAGGCTTTTTGGGTAAGTGTATATGTACGTTTTCTTCACGCCGCAATTACTATTCGATTTGGCTGAAATTTGGAGATATATTGTACACTGGATTAATTTGTGAGCTACTTGTTGCCCTGCGGAATAAGTGAAAACCCGAATTTACAAAATGCGGTGGAATAGTTATTATATGGTTTATCTTTGTCGACAGTAAAATGGCATTCAGAGGAAAGAAGCAAAACAGACAATAACTGTTGCACTGCTATTTCACGTTTATGAATAAGATGGTTATACTTTAAACTTAGGCTATAAACTTTTGCCTTGTTCCAAAACCAGGTCGTCCTTTTCAGAGCATTGTGCAATCTAAAACAAAGGTGCCTGTATTGAGGTGAAATAGATGGATAAACTATCTCACACGCTTTCACATCGCACTCGCAGCTACGAAATAATAACTACACAAAGGAAAAACGAATATTCCCAATTTTTCCCTCTGTTGGATATTGATATCGGAAATATTTTCAACTCGCACGCTGAAGGATCAAATAACATTTTAAAATAGTGAAAAGAAAATCGAGTTTGTTTGGCCGATTTAAGTTATCGATGAGGTTTTAGATTCAATAATTCTACATTTCAAATCCTCCATCATATTAAGCCAAAAAATATAAGTACATAGAATATTGACCTCAAAAATTTCCAAGGTGTGGAATTTTAGAGGGAAAATCTTCTTAGTCGTTTCGCTCTTTACAGAGCGGTCGTGGTCATCTCATTAGGAAACACTATTTGAAGCAAATGTTATCCTCTTCACCAACATACGCCACTTCTTCCTGCCTGTCGAGATCCTGGTGCACACATGCAAGGGGCCACCAACAGCACCCTTTACTTGGTCAGTCCAGAGAGCGAATATTTCCTCTAAAGTCGAAGCGTGAAATAAAATACTAGAACAGAAATCGCTAGTAACTCACTGGTGAAAATATTTTGTGAAAGGCGTCGCTAAATGTCGCCATTATCTTTAAAGAGTCGTCAAGGTATTCCAGAAATTTCCAGACTTCTAGACTTTCCGAACGAAATGGCGCATCTTGAACAAAATGGCGGTCATTAGCGCGCTATAGAATGCAAGATGGCGGCGCTCGCGTATATTACACGACGAGTTCTGACATTTAAATTGCTTGTATACGACTCCGACATCCACGCTAGAAAGTGGAAAATATGTTAGCTGAATTTTAAGCTGATCTTATTTGTAGTTCCAGGATTGCTTTGGAGAGAATTTGCATTTCTTGAAAACGTAAATTGAAAGTAGGATATCTTAAGCAAATAGCAAACTTTTTCATACATGTATAATAAGGACACACGATAGTTAATTAAAGTATTAGATAAACTGCCGTACATCATCTTATGGGATTGCACTACTTTTAAGTGCGACACAACATTTTGCACAACAAAATTGATACTATAAAGATGTAAGTACTTAGCTGTATTAGTGTTCTGTGGCTGTACTAGGGTCTCCTAAAAGATAATTCGCCTAATCCAGCTAGTTGTAGGGTCATTTTTTGTAGTGTTCCTAAATACCTTAGCAATATTCCTGTGCGGACCTTGGGATTCTCACAGGCACGCCATTTTCATTAGAGCAAATAATAAAAAAATACCGCGAGACAATCTAGAGTTCAGCGCAGGAAAGATTATATAAGCGCAGCCATTTTGTCACAAAATTAATTTCGTTGAAAGTAATTGGATCGCGGTGGAACGCAATTATACCGTCGGCGTTTGAACCAAAACATTTTCCTGATGGGCTCCGACACTCCTTTTGTACGCGTAATCTAGTCAACGCGTAAATCGTCTTCACCGCCATCAGACTGGGGCCTTTTACATTCTTTAAGAGTCTAAGCAATCACCTTATCCATATTCCATACTAACTAATATAATGTGGTTTTGTTTGTCCTTAAATCTTTCCACGGCGGAGCAACGAATCAACCTGGTTTTTTTGCACAGGCATACCTAGTTGAAAGCGCGAATAGTGACATAGGTTACTTCTTATCGCGGAAAAATCAATGATTCCCATGGAATTTGTGAAAGCTTCTACTGATGTAATGAGTATAAAGTTGTAATTTAAAAATATTGTTATAAATAAGATTTCATACGTTTTATCCCTCTTCTTCTTAGCACCAGGGTCCTGAACACCATCTAGCACCAAAGTACTCGTCAAGACTAATCAAACGAGCTCAAACTCGATGGGATTGTGTTGTTTAACTATCAAGTTTCTATGGCTATCTTCCGGTTCCATCATCAGATCAGCCATGGATTCATAATAATTTTGCATTTTGCTTACAAAAATTCAGCTTAATCGGTAACCGGGGAAGTGGATCAAAAACTTGCAAGATTTGATTACAGACAAACAAACAAAAGAAACAAACATCGGGACAGGTGAAATTAAATAGAAGCTTGTAAAAATTAAAATAATGGCTGAATATTGTTTCTGTAAACGTACGAGACTAAAAGTTTGATACCGAAACTGTAGTTCAAGAAATCATAATAAACATCCAAGCAAGAAATTCATCGTGAACTTAAATCCTCCTAGTGCCAGCGAAACAGATGTTAAATTATTACAATTTGAACAGATATGAATATTTTCCAGCTGAAAAATCTCGATAACCTGTCATAAATAACCAGCGCGAGCTGCCGTCGCGCGGCGCGTAATGGTTATGACCGCCATTTGTCTCGGTTAGCGGCTAACTGCCGAGGCTGAAACCCTAAAAGCCTGGATTTAACAACTGTGTCTTGTATGGCTATATCGCTGTATCGGACACTAAGGGTTGAGGCGAGCCGCTGTCTGGCAGGGGGCAATTTGAGTGAGTTGTACCCGAACGGTGGTTAAACTCATGTTCAACACTAAACTTAAGTTCGAAAAGAGAGAAAATCCTTTTTTAACGGCGTAGACGGCGTAATTAAGCGATTTTTAGTGACCTGCAATTTAAAAACTATAAATACAATTATTTCAAATTAAAACGCCATGTATTTTGGGTCTTAAATCTAAAATCGAATAAAATTTTCGCGATACAAACTTCTCCCAAAAGTTGCTCCAAAATCTCCATTTTTCTTATTTTTATCGGAAACTGCAATGCGGATGTAATTGTAAATTTTTTTTAATTTGTCGGTTAAACAAAAACGTTCTGAACGGATTTTTGATAACGGGCTTAGTTTTTTTAGTAAGTAGATAAAAGGTCGTTTTCTGTTACATTCTTCCGCAACGCACCCACCAACGCTGTAAGGGTAAGAAGGACAAAAATAAATTCATCGAATCCTCTTAAATCCCTTTTTATGGCATGCTGCTAGATGAAAATCATAGGTCTCCTCTCAGAGGAAGGAAACTGACCCAAATTGGAGACTACCTACTTATTGAGTAGAGGTACCTAAGTGATCACAGGTGGGATCGCAGACATACCCCAAGATGATATTTAATGGAAAAACGAAAAACTGACCATTTTTCTTTTCAAACTTTTGCAGCAATAAGTATATTGGACACCGACAAACCATCAGACTGTATTCCCGTTGCGGGCGTCTTCTGACATTGATTAATATTGGCCCTCGAGAACAAATTAGCAACTATGGACTCAGGGCACCAGAGTGCCCGGGTTGTTTTGTACTTCATAACGTTCCTTCCTCGAACAGAGATAAGCTGCGGTTTTAGACGCGCGAGAAATCTGAAGAAGGAAGACATCGTGTTTTATTTGACAATCCTTTGAGGCCTTTGTCCAGCAGCGGACGTTTTACAGCCAATTACCAAAATTATATTATGTGTGTGCGGGTCAAAACCTGCAAATAAATTTTAAAGCATTTATCTTTTTTTATCTTTAGACGATTGAGATGAAATTTTGCATGTTTAGGTGAGATGAAAATGCTAAAAAACGTTATGCTAAATCCAATATGGCGGAAGGCCCAAGATGGCGGACCAGTCGTTTTTGATGCAATCCCATTTATTATGAGTATCACATGAAAGGGTTTGCTGACAAAAATAAGGAGAAACTGAAGTATAAAACCTTCTTTTTATTTTAATTTTGTATTTATTTATATATTTGGCACCAATTACACTGTCAAACGATAAACGTAGCAATCGTGAATCGACGAAACGTGTAACAAACTGCAATCAGTAGAGACACGACAGTAATCAGAGTCGTATCATGCATCGCTGCTCTGTCAAGTGCTATCCGCGTCGGATTGCTACCAGGCGAGGCGATGGACGCGCAATAAAGACAATTTTATCGTATACCATCGATCTGGCTGTCGCTTAACGCTTTATACGTAAAGAAAGATGAATGAATTAAGAGTGACTACTTTATTGATAAATAATTTCGTGATTTTTTTATTAGGAACTTTAAAAAGAAGTATTTGTATTTACATTTATATTTGATGTAATGGATATGTGTCAGCATTTTCGACGCCGCCGATTGGCTAGCAGTTATTTTGTTAGTGTAATTTTATTGAAACGGAATCCCGTCTGTCGTTTATTGGTGCAGATTTTCCGCGTTATCGGATAAACAATTTTGGTTAAGTGCGTGGCACGGGGAACAAGGTTATTTCGGAATACAATGACTGTTTGCTGTTGTTTTTTCGAGATTCGAGATCGGAATAAGTGTTAATAGGAATTTGAGAATCACTACCAAACAGATTATTGCAATTGTTATCGCCATTCCAATCTATCGCCAGTTCACCAATAACCATAAGTGTGTGATTATACAGTTGCCGGCACGTAACTTAGCAAGGTTTTGTCGTGGTGGGCGAAAGTTTGCGCATCGTACACTTCGGGCAACGAGTGCGAGAGAGACAACTGCAACGGACATCTGACCAACCAATAACGCGCTCGGATGCCCTTACCTAGTTCCCCGCGCCCCGCGCTGTAACCAAAGAGACCCAAAAGCATCTCCTGCGCATCCAACGACTCTTGCCAAATTATATGCCGGCAACTATCAGACTGAAACAAGTGCCGAATGGTAAGCTTTATCCATTTGTGTCATCCATTTTGTGGTTGTGGAGTTGTAGGTATGCGGGTTTCCTTTATCGGAATCGCACATACTCATAATTACTACAAAAAATCATAGGTCGGTACCAGTCACCAAGAAAGTTTGGAAGTGGACACTTTTTCCTCATTGTCTTGTATGTTGGTGGGAGTTGGAGGCACTCTTTTCCATCACTGTCTAATATCAGATTGGAGTTGAAACGACAGATGTCAAATCACCCAGCAAGCGTTAAGGTTTTGTTGCCATAATTATACCTATGTAAACTTTTTCTCACTTATGGGTATGAAAAATTTAAAATAGTCGCTGGATGCACTATAATATCTTTTCAAATGAGACGGACATTTGTTGTTGTTGCCCATGAAACTTCATCTGCTTCTGCATCTTTGTTAATAAGTCGTGTCCGGGGCGAGCGCCAATTAATTTTCCCGGGGCTGTATTGATCAGTGTCCCGCGGTCCGCGGTCTGCCCCGGGACAACTTTAATGCCTCGTCTGAGGAACCCAGAGACGAAAACTTGCGGGAAACTTTTTGACGTGGAATGATACTCCGTGCTGAAACTTTGTTGTTCTAGTTAAGATAAATGTTCGTTTAATGTACTCAATGTTGTTATTTATCCGACTTCCAAGGACGGAGGTTTATGATTTTTCCTGTGTGTGTTTGTTTGTGTGTTGTGCTCTCATTTGGTTGCTATTGGCTTTTAATGACGCATGTGGCGCAAGTGTCAGCGTTTCTTGCTCTGTATTCTTTAACATTAATATATCATTTTTAACCGACTTAAAAAAAAGGAGGAGGTTCTCAATTCTATTATATATATTATATAATTCGTAATATACAGCTTGATGTGCGAAGACAATTATCGACAATACGAAGAACAATTAGTGATTGAACGAAACATTGCCCGACTTCGAATTGGTGACCATTAAAAATTATTTCATTCTTTGTAGTGGCATTTGAAGTTGGTTTTTAGAAAAGAATTTTCCATTTTTTATCGAATAGTAGACTTGTCTATGTATGTTTATTGTTTATTGTGCGGAAAGTTAATCTTTTCCTCACAAGGGCTTTTCTGTTTTCCTCCTGCAAAACATGCAAATGCATGAAGGAGGTTTTGCTTTAAAAAGAGTTTTTCCTTTCGTTGTATTTTTTCTCAAATGTTTTAATGCACATGCGAAATTGTCTTTTCCAGTCGTCTCTATTGTTGTTATATGCCGCCTTCGGCTTGGGTCAACAAACCGTGCTTCGTTAAGAAATTATATACCTTCGGCGCTTGTATCGAAATATTCTACTATCATTTGAAAGCAGTATATCATGCCTTTCCTTACACATATTACATTAAAATGGACATACTATATGACACACAGGAAGCGACCATTGAAGCCTCAAGGCAGGTAACGAAGAAAGATGGCGGCAGTTCCGCTGAAGTCTCGGGTTACGGTCATTAGAGGCAGGATAACGAACCTCTTTTATGCTTTTTGAGCATTTTTCAATTTTGTATTTTATTTTAACACTTTATTTTATAATGCTGCTAGATATCAAAACTTAACCGCTTTGTAGTAAAGTTGGCATTCTTTAACGGTATTCTGTTGCAAAGGATTTTAATTAAAATAAAATGATGGTTTCCAAGGTTTTGTCACTAGATCTTTTTAGGGTTCCGTAGCCGAATGGCAAAAAACGGAACCCTTATAAATTCGTCATGTCCGTCTGTCCGTCTGTCCGTCCGTATGTCACAGCCACTTTTTTCCGAAACTATAAGAGCTATACTGTTGAAACTTGGTAAGTAGATGTATTCTGTGAACCGCATTAAGGTTTTCACACAAAATTTAAAAAAAAGTAATAAATTTTGGGGGTGCTTAAATACTTAGAACTGAAACTCAAAAATTTTTTTTTCATCAAACCCATATGTGTGGGGTATCTATGGATAGGTCTTCAAAAATGATACTAAGGTTTCTAAAATCATTTTTTTCTAAAATGAATAGCTTGCGCGAGAGACACTTCCTAAGTGGTAAAATGTGTCCCCCCCCCTGTAACTTCTAAAATAAGAGTATGATAAAACTAAAAAAAATATATGATGTACATTACCATGCAAACTTCCATCGAAAATTGGTTTGAACGAGATCTAGTGAGTAGTTTTTTTTAATACGTGTTGAATTGATATTCAACAAGTCTAATATTTTGTTTAACTTTGATGACGACAGATGGCGTTGCACGTCCGACTCGCACTTGTCCGGTTTTTAAATTCTATGGGCAGGGGTGTTTAGTTTACTTTATACGTACTATTGAGAATGAGTCTTGATAGTACGGAACCCTCAGTGCGCGAGCCCGACTCGCACTTGACCAATTTTTTTATTTTATCTTACTCTCAACTCATTTGCGTTTATTCAAAAATGAGCAATGTTTGAAGACTGCAAATACCAGTCTATTCTGATTTTCCGAATAGTTACTTGTATTGCAGCTTGGACAATCAAAGTACATTTTCTGCACAATGCACCGACATTCATAGTTATTGTAGTAAACTCCTAACTCGGTCGTGACAAGGAAAAATGTAGTGTGAAAGTTTTAGTGGCGCAAGACAAATGGGGTGAATGCTGGCTGCATTTTAATACGTGGCACGCCGTCAGGAAGTGTGATGTGATGCTATCTCGGTTTGAGGAATATTGATAGGTATGTGCCACGTCGACTTTGTAGCTAATTCATATCGTCGAGCGAAGTTATAGTGGATAATCTGGCCTACTGATTCGTCGATGTAGTAGTTAGCATTCTTGTCACATCCTTACTGATGCTGTGGTTGTTTACCTTACGTACAATAACGTTCAACAGAATATTTGGGGTGAGACTGGAGCGTGAACTATTAACCTTGGATTTGATGACCAAAGCGGTAGTGGCCTTGCCCTCTACGTCGGAGGTCGTGGTTTCGATTCCCACAACTAGAAACTATTTGTGTGATGAGCATGAATGTTTTTACTTTTTTAGTGTCTGCGTGTTTTTTTTTATAATGTGTTATTATGTACACTTATCAGTTTTCTAGTACACGTAGCAAGAAGAGTGAATAGGCATTTTGTAGGCAAGCGCGCTCCAACCTTAGACCTCATCATTGCTTTTCATCCTGCATGATTGTCGTCAAGCGCAAGCCTATCTTCAATAAAAAAAAAGCACAAGCTATCGCTTACTTTCGGGTTAGATTGCGATGTGTGTACTGTGTAATATCCTGATTTTATTAATGAAATGTGTAACCAAAATACATTTACGTGCAAAATCATATATTTTAATGCTTGGGACTGCGTTCTTGCAACATTAATACCTATGTAACGAACATTGAGCCTGCTATCGATGTGATGATTGCACCATCACTTGAGCTCAGATCACAATATCGTACTCCGTTCTTACCAGACAAAACCCTCTAACCACTTGAATTCAACTCCGCAATCCCAATTCTGATTCGACCACGCAGAGCCACTTCAAAGTCCGAGCGGCTCACTATTATACATCGTTCTAGTTTCTGTTGAGTTGAGTTACTTCAGCAGTTGCAATGTTTATTTGTTCGCTGCTAGACTGGCAGTGTTCAGTTATATCGGCGTTCGTTAGTGTTGGTAAGGACGAGGAGATGGTTACGTGTCTCGTTACGTAAGTGCCGGAGCCACTTCTCTGATTGCATCGTTCGAAGCGCGAGGACCTTTTAACCTAGAGTTCTTTGTTGCTTTGGCGCTAGAGAACTCTAGAAAGATGTAGTGCAAGTAGAGTCAATAAGGTCTTAAAGTTATCAATCAGTTTTTAAACATTTTTAGCTAATAATTAGTTTGATAAAATAGTTGGATGCTGTTCCACCCGAGATCAGCTAAATTGCTGTGCTACCTTTCTGATCTAACAGCACCAATTATATGGTTGAGTTTGACACCAAACGAAAATTAGTAACGTATTACATCTCTGGTAGACA
This sequence comes from Coenonympha arcania, assembly GCA_036785405.1. Classification (NCBI taxonomy): domain Eukaryota; kingdom Metazoa; phylum Arthropoda; class Insecta; order Lepidoptera; family Nymphalidae; genus Coenonympha; species Coenonympha arcania. The sequence goes on along the minus strand of CM072078.1, from coordinate 625,387 downwards.
AGCACCCTTTTCTTTTACATATGTATAGAAAGTTAAATCCACGAAGAAGCGCCCCACTCTAATATTTCAATTAGATATTGTGAAGGAGTGGCTATTCGCAAGGAGTTAGAAGTATGAAAAACATGTACTGATATTCAAGCTCAGATCGTCTCTTCGGCAGGGAACTCAGCAATTTATACACTTCCCAAGCACAATAAGTTATCGCATTATCATTAAAATCCATTTAACCGTGGTTGATAGACAGGGAGAGATGATGTTAACCGCGTTTTGCGTCTATACGATAGAACGGGACAGCTACACATCAGTCGAGGCTGCCCCGCGACATCGATTAACCGCCTTTGTGGCATATTGGATGTGACAGCTTAACTATATGATATTCATAGCCTGGATTTATGTTGATAGCAACACGCTGTAGATTTACATACAGGGTGTTTCGATTTGCTGTCAATAACATACATCTTAACAACACAAGTATAGACTTACAAGATTTATGTTTTAGTAGAGAGAGGGCCAGCTTTTGAAACTCTAAGGACGCACCTTTGATGCAGTTCTGTGCGTTTGAACTTTGAAGCAACTAAATATTAGTTACATTGAATGTGAAGCATAATTTGGAGAGAAAGCCTGCATGCTGAGTTCTCCATAATACTTCTTAGGTGACTGTGCTTTGTTTTTGCAAGCACAAATAAGAGATTTGTGCTCACGTAATAATACCAAAGAATGAGTTGTGATTGTGTATGAAGGAAAATATTATTTTTATTTTTAGATATGCGAATGAAGTTGTGCGCAGAGATTTGGGTACAACAGAATGTTAGCATTATAAATATGTACACAGAAACCAGCAACGAATGAAAGGGCTCGCGCTTAATATAATTACATAATAACAATAAACATTTAACGTCGGTTCGCGCCGGAATTTTAATTAAACCCTCATACATTTTCATTTGGCTCGAATTATGCGATACAATGCGCGCCGCACGCCGCGGGACACCATGTATCACGCGCTGTCATCGCAATTACACTGACGTGGTATATAACGAGATTTTTATACTGACGTTTTTTTTACTGTATACAAGTTAGTACTTGACTACGATCTCACCTGATGGTAAGTGATGATGTTATCGTACTAACTTGGAAGGGTAAGTGAATTTACCCCAACAGTTTCTACAAGCGTCGCACCGGAACGCTAAATCGGTGCGTCTTTGCTGGTAAGTTTTAACTAGCCAGGCCAGACCTGAGCCAATTTAGAAGTTATAAAATTAAAAAGTGGCCCGTGGCGGGAATCGAATCGGAGCGCGCCGCCACTGCGCCAGGGAGGTCGTCAATATATACGTGGTATATAACAAGGTTTTTACAAACTCTATGTAAGCTTAATTTGAACGTATGTAGGTATGTTTGTAATTTGTGTGTTGCCTTTTGCGAGGCAAATATGAAGTATAGTACGATTCACGAAAGATGACCACAAATGGCGGGCCTATTTTAGGTCTCTTTGGACTTATCTAACTAATATTATGGTCTTATTTATTTTAACTAATGTATATGGTCTTAGTGAACTAATATATGGTAATTATTTTGGCTTAAGTCTTTTCTTCATGAGTGTACATGAAGAAAAGACCCGCCATTTGTGGTCATCTTTCGTGAATCGTACTATAACTGCCGATACCAATTCCTCTGAAACGAAAAATGAAATCGAAAATTGCATTTTTCACTACTTATAGACAAGTTTAGTTATGAAAGGTTAAAAATTTGCCACCAAGTTTTTTGCACCAGGAAAAATAGTTACTTAATTCGACATCTCAGACTAAGGTCTGTGCTCGACACTTGCTGTTTTTAAAATGTCATTTAATTTACATTTACAAATTATGATGCCATCATCATCATCATCATTACGATTTGGTGACGTCACTGACAATAACTAATTACATAGTTAAGGATATAAAATAACCATTTAAACACATATGCAATAAATCTGTTGGTTCCATGATTGCTTTGAAAATATATTGTATTGTCAAAATTACTTGAACTTAAATCAACTTTGTATAGACAGTTGAGTCTCCATTTTTTCCTACACTTTTTTGCCAAAGTACAGGCCGAGTTTAATTAAAAGTGGCCCATTTAAAATTGTACAGACACTTTGGCAAGCGGACGAATAAACGTTTACGGACGTCTCCAAAGTTGTAACTTGTAAGATAAGAGAAGCTGCAGCAATGCATAATATATCACCGCCTGCAGTCGCAGATACCGTTCCCGACGATAGCTCCCACAGGAACCCGCTGGACTCTTCCGGCTCGGGCGGGATGAGTCTTTTGATATATCACAACCATTCGAGCTCGGATAAAGCCTCGCTGTGGGCAAGTCTTGGCTCGGTTTTACAACAGAATTTGAACGTGTAAAATTGATTCTACTCTTAAGTTTCTCTAATTTTTGTAATTACACTTTTATAGTGAACTGTGAACGGTATTGGATTTCTAAATTGGCTCAGTGGGCCACAGGTCTGAAAAGACTTTATTACGAATTCTATATAGATCTTTTTTTCCTTATTTGAACACTTAAGATTTATAGAAAAAGTACCTAAATCGTGTATTAATATCGTTATAATCTGTCTCCGTTACCAAGGAAAGTAACGGAGATAGATTATTAACTTACACGAATGATCGGTTCAGTAGTTATGGCGTTAAGGAGTAACGAGCATACACACCTACACTCGCATTCATAATATAAAAGTGTGCGCTGATGCTTCTACGTCCATTTCGTCGGATATTTTAATTGCCATGTTCACGGTCTGTCAGTTTAATTCCGCGTTGTTTATTCGTCGGTCTGTCAGTTGTCACCGCCCGGCCGCCCGCCTGTACACACCAGGGTCGAAAGAAAATTGTTTTTCCACCAGGCCCTTAACCTGTTTGCCGTGTACACATTTTTACAATTCAAATTATGTTCGTCCTTTGGTTCGCCTTTATTTTTTTAGGGCTCTCTCAGACTAGACAATACGTAGACATAAACTAAAACTAGTTTATGGTTATCTTGTAAATAGATCATTTTCTTTCGTCTTTCGAAAGTGTCTAACTTGAAAAGGCTTTATGAAAGACGAAGTAAAAGGATGATTAACATCTTCACCAAAAATTGTGATATTTGACAGTTTTTTCTTTAACTAAGGTCATCAGGCCGCATATAGAGTTCTTCAATGCAGTTTCAATATTATTCTCCTCAAAGTGCATAGAGACTTGTTAAAAAACTTAGGTAGGTAAAGTACTCTATAGTCCTTACATCTAAAGACCTAAGTTAAAAGAAAAACTGAAAACTGAGGCTTGTTAGAGACGTGTTCTAGGTAACTACTTTAAGCACTGTGCATAATTTTAAGACGCTCCTAACAAAGTTACTCACGGCTTTTTTTATACGTTTTTCACAATTTGCAAGTGCTGCCACCTAAGGGCTCTTTCTAATGTAAATGTTTGGAAAGTTTTTAAAAGGTTCTTTCGCTTAAGAAAATCTTTTAAAGTTCTTATTCTTCTTTCCACGGAGTTTCATGTTTGTCGAATGGGCTTCGTAATAAATATGCTCAGTTATTCTCGAATCTCGGCTTAGACACGTAAGAATGCGTTTGGAAGTATGTGTAGATATACAGTATTGTATATTACTCGATGTTGTTAAGCTCGTAAGTATTGAACGAGATCTTAGATACTATAGATAAAATAATAAATCAAGGTAAGACAGTTGTCATCCAGTGGATACCGTCCCACATTGGAATTATGGGCAACGAGGAAGCGGATTCGGCAGCAAAACGAGCGATCAGTGACGGGGTACCATATGACTGTAAGCCATTACAAAACGAAATTTTAACTAAATTCAAACAGAATTGCATACTAGACTGGAAAGTATATTTTGATGAAAGGTCCCGACTCAAAGGAATTTGGTACAAAACAATAGTGTGCCAGCTACCTCGTTGTTTATGGTTTGAAGGGGCCAAGATGAATAGAACAGATATAATTAAGCTATTACGACTTCGTTCTGGGCACATTCCATCAAACAAATTCAAGTATTTAATGAATAGATCTTTTACACCAAATTGCATAGACTGCGGGGACACTAAGATTGAGGATGTTTACCATATCTTGATGGAATGTGTCCGTAACGAAGCAGAGCGACCGCTTCTCCTTAAAAACAATTACAGTGTGGGCTTATGCAACTGTATATTAGCAAAGCCACTGTCCAGGGAGGCACGGTCACTCACTAAAATGTTAAATAATTATTAGTTGACGATATTTAATGTACTATGCTGTGGAAAAATGATGGTTAACCTACGGGGGTGACATAGTCAACATTGACTAAACCCCTTATAAAATAAAGAATTAAAAAAAAAAAAAGTATTGAATAAACAATTCCCGAATAATTTGACTTATTCTTTGAAAACCGAGGGTTTTAAAGTTTACAAATCTAAAAAGTTCATCTAGTCCGCATGTTAAACCGCTTTATGAAATCCATCATTTGGGCCGTTTCGGATTACTTTTGGACTTGATAATTTCTAACTTTGCTTATGTCTAGATCGCAAAATATTACCAAGCGATCAAGCGTTCCGGTAAGCTTAAAAAAACTATGTTCGATTTAATCTCGTTATGTAGAGCATTCTAACCACTTCCTCTTAAACTAGTTCAATGTGAGTTCAACTACTTACCTAGAGCTACAGATCTTTATTTCCGACGATTATTCTTCCGAACACAATAATTGATCGTTATTGGCTACATACAAGTACTTATTAAAAATATGAAATGTGAGAAATAACTAGAAGTTCTACACTTTTAAAAGAATCCTTAGTGATTGTTATCCTTCCAGACTTCTCTATTGCATTAGGCTGTAGATTACATAATATAAGTATCGATATGATACTAGTAGACTGTATCCGTATGTAATAAATTACTTAGCGTCTCAGTAGAAACAAACAAAGCCTTTGGGAGACGAGCTGAAGTCGAATGATGGATGAGCTCTAAGACATTTGGGAACGTTGAGAGTGTTCAGCTGTTGTTTTTGATGCCAATAATATACCACAGCGTTACCAGCACATTTGAGTTAAGCCTCCCCCACACAGGCGCGTTATTATCGCGCGATAATATCGCAAGCGTTATTGCGATAATGCGTCCCGATTCCTTGCACACAGCTGCGTTTTTATCGCGCGATAATAACGTGCAGACGGACGCAGCGTCCTGCGTTATTATCGGTCGTTATTATCGCAGCAGTGTGTAACTACTTGATCATCCTAATATAAAATGTACTGAAAACAGATATCGCAATAACGCTTGCGATATTATCGACCGATAATAACGCGCCTGTGTGGGAGGCTTTAACATTTTGTGAGCTATGACGTCATTCACAGATCATCAATATTCTAAGACTTTAGGGCTAAGAATTCTTATTTCATAAATGAGGGGGAGTACCCCTTACCTACTTTGCTGCAATGCAAGATAGAGGTGACAATAAAAGAAAAAAGAATATGCTCTTTTAGGTCTTTCCCCTTCAATTAAACGCGAATTGATTTTATAGACCATCCTTTTATACTCCTACTTTACTCAAACCAATGCGACGTAAAGGATGGAATTTTTCAAGACTAGAATATTGCTGAAGAAGGCCAATTCTCTGCCCCCACGCAACACCAACACGGACAAAGCCATCAAACGTATTATAAATAAATACGCCTCTACATCCGCATAAAATGTTTTCCACGTTCCTTCTGCGACAAAGTACTTTGGGAAGTTCCTCGTTATTATTACGAAATCATCCCATTTTTAGTGTATTACTAGCTGGCTCTGCAAACGTTGTTTTCTCATTAGAGTTATAAATAGCTTACGACTTACTCTCAGACCTGCGTTTTATTTTAGTTTTTCTAACCCTCAAATATGGTATGTGGCATATTTTCAGCATAATATGTGGCAGATTTTCAGGGAGCGGCTGGCAAATTCTCTATTTTCTCATCGATTACACTGCTGTTACAATATGTTAGCATCATACAATCCAACAGATTCTGGCAGATTTTTGGGAAGCATGTGGCAAATTCTTATGGCAATAATATGTTATCAATACTTTGCCGATAAGGCAGCGTATACCCGAGGGTGTTATTTAGCAGAGTATTTATCGTCCCAGCGCTGGGCGTGGGTAATGCCGAGCTGTATTTATGTGAGGTTGCACGCAGCTCGTCGCGAGGGTTGTAAACGAGCGTGGATTAGTATCCAGCCCACTCAGAGGATTGGTGGATCTTCTCGTATTTTATGTGGAAGAGCCAGGCTTGAACTAAACGTTCACTTATGCGGACGGACGGGATCGCCTCTCAACGCAATTTTCCTGTAATTCAAGTACATGAAAATTGCGTTACTAATAACGCAATTTTCCTGTGATATACAACATGGGAAATAATATTGAAGGGTACATAAGTGTATTTGATGAGGGATGATTGAGACTTATCTGTGAAACTGAATCCCACAATAGCTCTTGAGTAACCACGGCCATAATTTTTATTGAAAGGAATCAGATGCAGCCTCTGCTACGGCTGATGGCACACCACGTGGTCGCTAGAGGCGCGCAGCTTGGACAGCGCGGCGCGTAGCTATAGCTATAGCTGTAGCTATAGGCGGCTGTAAGCGTAAGCGTATCGTTATGATGCTACGCATAACAATATGAAAATTACGCCTCCTACGATGCGCTGAAACACCACTTCGTCTGCGGACATGTTTTAACATGTACGTGTTCGTACTGCTCTCGTCGTACGCATGGATTACGCTAGGATTACGTTTACGAGCTGTGTGTGAAGGGCCTTAGGTTAAGCGATATGAGCGTATCGATCATTTTACTTCAAGTCAAGTTCAAGGTTGTCATAAGTACAAACAAGTATGATACTTTGAATTAGTTTATATGAAAAAATAAATATATTATGCTTCTTTTTATTTAACATGTTTACAGGGTGATTCTTTATGAAATACATTGATGTTCCTTTTAATATTACTGCCTACTTTCCTTGCACGGTTTAATATTGTGTGCAAGACTACGTTTAATTGCGGATTGCGGTGGGGCGTAGCCAGGCTGATCCCAACTGAATATTGTGTAAGCGGATCCCTCAGCGAGGGTGTTTCTACGTCGCCGTGTGAACTGTCCACCCCGCCGCTCGTGGGTGCGGTAATTAGGGCACTGATTTATTTGATACAGCACTCGTATTTTGTGCTTCTTAAGACTGCTTGAAATACGAGTATGATAAATACATTGAATCGTATACAAAATAAATGAAAGAGTTGAAATTCAATATAAAATATATGAGTGTTTTTTATTAGGTCTAGTGTATCTTAATCTCAGGTTTAAAACAACGACTGACAGCGTTCGTTTCAGCCGACAGACTTCCACTGCTGGACAAAGGCCTCCTGTAATGCTTTCCAGCTCGCACCTTCCTGCGCCTCTTGTATCCAGCGCCTTCCCGCGACTCTTTTAATGTCGTCTTTCCATCTGGTCGGAGGTCTGCCAACACTGCGTTTTCGCCATTCCAGAATTTTGGGTCCAACGGACGTTGGGAACCCATAGTGCTGGACTGACAGCAATTTTCGCTAATGCGCCGCTCAGTTTGTTTCCTACTATATTATATGGATCCAACAACACTATACAAAACGATTCTTTGCAGCCAGACTTAAATCCACAGAGCGTTAATTATATAATACCTGAATGAAAATCCTATTTAATACAACAATTGAAAACACTCGAGTGAATCTCATAATCCCGCGTTTAAGCGGCTAATGCAGGCAACTTCAGCGATCGTAGAGAATACTTTAATAGCGCCAGCGACGTTGTAATCTGCCGGACTCGGATCCGGAGCTCGGACGTGTGCGCCGAACTGATCGCGGTGGATTACTGGGTTTTACTGCTTTAGAGCCATCCTTGGGTAACCAAATCTGCCTGAAACCGATCTGAAACCATCAGTACCTTAAATTATTATTTGCGCAAGATTGCAACTGCTTTTATTCAGTGTTGGTGCTTATGTATAACTGGCAAATAAAAATCTTCCATTTAGTATTAATTTAAAGTACCTGCTGAGTTAAATCTCGGAAACCCCGTGTTTATTCGAGATACTCGTAAGTTTGGCGATAGAAGAGAATTCTTTTATAGCACCAGCGATGGTGTAATCCGCCGGATTCGGATCCGGAGCTCGGACGTGTGCGCTGAACTGATCGCTGTGGATTACTAGGTTTTACAGTTTCATTAATACTGCTTTAGAGCCATCCTTGGGTAACTAAATCTGCCTGAAACCGATCTGAAACCATCAGTACCTTAAATTATTTTTTGCGCACCATTGCAACTGCTTTTATTCAGTGTTGGTGCTTTAAATGTATAACTGTCAAATAGAATCCTTCCATTTAGTATTAATATAACGTACCTGCTCCATTAAATCTTGGAAACCCCGTGTTTAAGCAAGCTACTCGTAAGTTTGGCGATAGAAGAGAACTCTTTTATAGCGCCAGCGACGGTGTAATCCGCCGGATTCGGATCCGGAGCTCGGACGTGTGCGCCGAACTTATTATTACTGCGTTTACAGTTTCATTATTACTTCTTTAGAGCCACCACTAGAATACTGTTGCGTAACAAAATCTACCTCCAACCGATCTGAAATCATCAGTTCATAGAACTCTGTGTTGCTAATACAATTTACTAGCTTACATAGATGTTTTTTTTCAGTTATAAATTTAACTTTTATTGCATTCAGACGTAATACTAGTAAGCCGCTGATTACATACAATGACACTACAAACAATACAATAGAAAATTTTGTGGCACCAGCGACGTTGAATACCTATAATACTTATTGTGGATCCAGATCCGGAGTCGGACTTGTGTGATCTGACCTTTTACTCCTTGTTTAGAATCATCAGTAGAATACGTTTGCTTTACTAAAACTGCCTCAGAAGATCTGTAAATATCTCTAAAATTCTTTAAAAAATCTATGACATTAAATATTATAAATAGAGACACTTAAAATGCATTCAAAAGCTAAAAAGATGTAATCTAACTCATTTCCTAGGAGTGTTTTAAAATTTTAAAATGCTCTATTCTTATGTGAGCCCTGCATAGTGCATAATAGCTATAATTTATTCGTGCAGCGTTTGTAGGAGTTATTTAAAAACCTCAAACAAGCTTAGTCTTTGTTTTCCTTGAGCTCTCTTTTCAAAGCAAGCTGCTTGAGCCTAATTTGAAGACGTCAAGCCTTAAATAAAGCTCTAAGAACTCATAAGGCTCTCTTAATTCTGAATAAACACTAATTACAAATAGAATGAGTCAGTATTATGTAATGACGTATCTTGATTTATTTGCCAAGTATACGAGTACAAAGTGAATATTTTACGAAAAGGTAGTTTATGCAAATTAAAATATTGATTTATTTAGTTCATTTTTGAAGCTATGGTCTAATGAATTGATGAATATAATGTTGTTGTTGTTATAATGAATAAATTTTGAAAAAAAAAAATAGAAATACCCTAATAAAATACCGAAAAAGTTATAAGCAATTTAATATTAATTATGATTAGACAGGGATACTTAGCTATTGCGGTCAGTGACTTTACTGGCCGCTAATGCCACTGTAGTTTTGGGTGGCTTCATATAATTTTACATTTGGAATAGAATGGAACATATTTTATTTCATATAGGCTCTTATGATAAGTCATTTCATTTTACACAGTCTCTATAATGGTGATAACTATTTCACGACTTAAATCTAAGTTTACGATGGTTCACAAACGCGCCCTGCCGTTTTGCGAGAATGGGATAGAAGACCCTCCCACTCCAAAATTTAAATGCTTGTAACTTTTGATTTCCTTGACGGATTATAATTATTATTTATCACCTACTTTACTGCAATAAAGCATGTAAAAATATTAGTAAACTATCGTACCTATTGTGATTATGATTTTACAGGCTATGTAATCTTAAATTTCTACATTGCAATACGGAGGTATTTTCGACGGGGAATTGAATGCAGTCGACCACATAAATTCTACATATACATTTAACTCGTAGAGTCCGGTTTTGAACTAACCAAAAAAACATTAAGTGCACATTGGATTTTCCATACACTTTTCCCGCATTGTATGACAGCCGTGACCTACTTTGTACTTCTTTTTGAAAGAAATAGGTAAGAAGGTATTTTACTAGCAGATGTTAATGTAAAGGAATAAGATAGGCATGACTTTTCTTGGAGGGAATAAAGCTTTTCATCTTAAGAGGATCGTCTAGATGTAAGCTTTCATACAAAAAGCGATAACGTTTTTCTACCCGTAAATTTTGTCCGATTTTCATAATTTTTAGAAGAGTTGCAGATACAGTAAAGTGTTATGCTCTCAGGATTTACTTTTTAAAAACAAAATATTGCTTATAAGTTATTTGGGTGTAAATATTCGTATTTTTGACTTTTTTTTTTTTTTTTTTTTTTTTTTCTTTATTAAGGTATGGACCCAAAAAAGTACAAAAGTAAGTACAATACAAAAATTACAATACTTAAAAACTTGCAAGTATTTTTACCCGACTGCAAGAAGGGTTATGTTTTTCGCGCGTATCTTGTATGTATGTATGTATGTATGTAAATTTCTTTATGACCACGTATCTTCCAAACGGCTGCATGGATTTTGACGTTAATGGTATCGTTAGATTCGTCTCATTAACCCAAATGTTCTTAGATAGGTTTTTGAAAAAAAAAAAAAAAATGGCGGATTTTGGGCCTAAAATTGTCAGTCATTTTTAAAATAATTTTAACCAAACCTATCGAGTAGGGTATCAAAATGAAGGGAATTACAAGGAGATTACAAAAATATATATAAGTCATATGTTTTGAATTAATTTGGAATTATAAACAGTCGATCAATGCGTTCAAAATGGTAACATTTGTAGTTTTTGATAGCGTTATTCTTGTATTGACCAAGTGTGTGTCGTACTTTATATTGTGCATTTTTACTTGGTATATCATAGCATAAATCGAAAACATAATTTAATATAATCATTAAACAATTATTTTAACATCTGTACTTTCGCTACTCGCCCTAGATGGCGCTGACGCGCTCCACTTTGTCGATCAGATCGATCAGGATCTAATGACCCTAACGTGAGTTAGATACGCCTGAGCCCTAAACGTACACAAACTACACCTATGAAATGTTACAGCTTATATATTTCCGGGATAAAATCCAGGTTTGCGTTTGACGACACTGTTTACAACTTTTACTTCTTCCAAGTGACTGACTGACTTGAACCGACATAATATAATATATAACCAAATATACCCACTTTACGTCTTTCACATTGTGTAGATAAAAGTGCTTAGGTTTCGCTCGTAAAGTGTGGCAACTAAAAAGCCTGAAATAAAATAAATAATTAAAAAAATTAAAAAACCCGACTGCAAAAATGTCAACTGAAATGCAATAACTTAAAAGACTGAAACAAGGCGGACAACGAAAACAAAATTATAATAAACTTAAAACGATGCAATTTTTACTTCATTTTAACAAACAACATTATGAGCTGATAGCTTTAGTTAAATTTTCGCATTCAATTTAAAAATAAAGCAGGCGGGACCTATTAATTTTCTTTATAATTTGCAAAAATAGGTCTCGCCTTCTATATTTTTAAATTGAATGCGAAAATTTAACTAAAGCTATCAGCTCATAATGTTGTTTGTTAAAATGAAGTAAAAATTGCATCGTTTTAAGTTTATTATAATTTTGTTTTCGTTGTCCGCCTTGTTTCAGTCTTTTAAGTTATTGCATTTCAGTTGACATTTTTGCAGTCGGGTTTTTTAATTTTTTTAATTTATTTTATTTTTAATTCACCTTGCCTAGATTAAGGTGTACTTACTAAATCTAAAATGAGACCAAAATTTTCCAATTTGGTAGGTTATCACCCAAAGCAATATTACAAGAATAAAATATAGGCCTAGCTTTGGACTTGCAACTCTCACTTTACAGGCATAGAAAGCATTTTTGAAAACACCTATCAGCGTCGTGCTAAGTCACTAGACGATAGCCTTAACGAGAGTTCGATCAAACTAGGGCATGCAGAACCGGTTCCGGTTCTTAATTTTGAATTCCCGGTTCTGCCCCGAGCTCAGAACCGGGTACCCGGGATTACCCGGTTCTTGGTAAAAATGTTTTAAAATTTTAATTAAAAGCATTTTTTTTAATATTCCTACAAAAGGGGCTATTACGATTTGTAGTAAACATAAAATAGAAAATTATTTCCAAAAAACCGACTTCAAATGCCACTACAAAGAGTGAAATAATTTTTAATGTATACCAATTTGACGTCAGGCGATAGATTATAATATTATCGTCTTTTCTTCGCACATGGAGTAGGTATTAGGAAGGACTATGATTGTACGAATTTACGAAACATTCAAGTGTTCTTATAAAATTTAAAGAGTTCCCTCGATTTCTCCAGGATTCCAACATCAGATCCTGACTTGATGACTATGAAACCATTTGGAAAGTATACTCTTTCAAACAAAAAAATAATTTTCGATAAAATACGTAATAATTGGATTTTTTTAAAGAACCGGGAGAACCGGGAAGTCATATTCAGAACCGGTTCTTTTAACAGCTTAAAAATCCCGGGATTTCCCGGGATTTTAAGAACCGGGAATTCCCGGGTGCATGCCCTAGATCAAACCAATCGGTTATATAATACTTAACAGTGATTCCCTTTCCTGAAGCCATTGTTGAAGCAAACTTGAGTCGACTAGGAATCGCAAACGTAAGTTAAATCGCTTCCCAACAAACTCCATTATCCGATGAAATTTATATTAAGACCGGTTTTACAGAGTTCCCACATTATCCAATAAGTCTTGCTAGTTTTTGAGTGATTTTTATGCAATTTTGAAATAATAAATGAAATTATGATTCCAACAATGATATGAGAATAACGAAATATTTTTCCACACCTGCGTTCAATTTACTTCTAAAATCTGAAAAATACCCCTTAAAAATGTGATTTTTTCCGACAAACATGCGCAGTATTTCACGGAAAAAGTTACTTTTCCCTCGGACAAACAACTTTTTCCATCGATTGCCCGATGAAAGAAATATGTTGATAGTTTGGACGTGAAAACGTCCAAATTGGGTTCCATAGTGGTAGGCATTTCAGAACAGTACTACGGTGGCCAAATAAGCGACACAGTTCGGTTTTGCATCAACCTACTATACCAATCGACGTATCTATCATCTACATCCTACTAGAAAGAAAGAAAGAAAGAAAGAAAGAAAAAATATTTACTTCAAAAAATCACGCCACATGTAACAAAACATAAAGTACTTACGTGCTAAAACGATGCCTGAAGATTTCCCCTCTCGGGCAACAAAAACCAATGTAGTGTACTGTCTATGGGTAGTTATTGAAAAACAGGAGAACAAGTATATAATATAAGGTAACTTCGATGCGTAGCAGTTAGTAGTGGGTCGTTGTCAAAATTTTTGACGACGGAACGCAGCCGTTTCTTTAAGAACGAAAACTAGTCCTCGAAACGGTTCTCGTTCGCAACTGGTTTGACTCTCTGCTGGGGTTGTCTATGGTTTGATTGATGGGGGACGGGGACGGGTGACGACGGACGAACGAGCGCGAAACTTAAACTTCAAAGAACACGAAAATCTCGTCGACGTTCGTCTCGAAAAGTGAATGGTTGCGGAGTAACGGAGTTGCGTCTATTGAATTTTTATCTTAAATTTTAATCTTTCGTTTCCTTTTTTTAAAATAATAAATGAACTCCCCTTCATACTTTTCCAGGCTTAGGACTGGCTGGTAATGTTTTTTATACCAGGCGTATTTAAAAGTTCATTTCATTTTATATACATTTAGACTTTTTTATACATATGTATTTACACTGCTATACATAATAATTATTTTTGTAGGTTTAGTTTTTTTTGTATTTTTTACTTATATTCGTTGCACATTATTATTGCTAAACAACCTTGCGCTCTATATCAATCAAGATACGATACACAGCAATGATCACCGTGTTGCGAATGAGACATGAGATTGAAATAATTAGTAGTCTTATACGAAAATCGCACCTATGCTTCAAGGAATAAAGGTTATTTTATTATATCAAAGATCACAACGAACGGAACGAACGATGACGTAGCGATGCTCTCATTGCGTTATAGTCTGTATCTGAGGAGCATTTAAGTACAAATTCGCTTGAGACGTTCCGAGGACTAGTTGTGCGACGAAGACTGTTTTGACGAAACGTAAAACAGTTCCATCGTCGCGAAACAAAAAACGGTCTTTTGAAACGGTTCGTCTTTGCAACGCCCACGCCTAGTAGCAGTCAGTCGTTACACAACCGTCGATGGGACAACACCTGTCTTGTAGTAATTGCCTAGTGCGTTCTAGTATTTGAAGTCCGTAGCGAATAGGCGGACATTACAACCAATAATTGCCCAAGTGACGGAAGCACCAGACCAGAACTAGCTATTACACCACTCCGTAGATTTTTATTCACGCAATAAATGCAGTCGGATCTACGACACACAATTTTTTATCATGGTTTTATACTCAGTTTTCGCAATCCAGATTTTTAATGAATATAATACCTAAATTCCTAATGGATTTAGACAGCCACGATTCGTACATTTCGCGAATTCGCTCATAACGTGGCAGAGACTTTCCAAACAATTTTCAAGCAGACGTAATTGAAAAGTGCTCGCAACAAAAAAACAACGCCACACAAAGTTACCTCGCTCCGAATAGAGTACTGAGTAATTACTCCAATGTTTGTTGCGCCCGCCTGCGAGAGCATCGTGCGGCGCTTTCTTCACTAGGGAGGAAAGTGCACGCTGACGGTGTTTTCAGCTTTCAGTTTTCTAGTTGAGATTTCTTTTTTGCTAGCCTCCGATCGACTTGAACAGGTTGCTTTTTTGCTAGCCTCCGATCATCAATTTTTCATTTCGAGATATTGAACTCAAATACATGCTTAGTTTTTTAAGGCGTAAAATAGCTTTATCATCATAAAATGAAATATTAAACATCTTACTTGAAGCCTTGAAATTTTATAATTGCCGGTAAGCGAGATCAAGAAATTAAGAATGGGTTTTATAACACGTGTCAGCAACACTGGCTTAATTATTATCAATATTCAACTTTGTATATCGTAATTAATAGGATTAAGAATAAAGTAATAACATAATTGTAATTAGTTGTCGTTAAATTAGTATTTGATTTGACATCCAGCCGAACCGGGGCGGCTCTCACGACCAATGAGAAACTTTTGCGGGAAAAGGGGTATTTTTGAAGAGTGGGGATTTTTGTCGAGAGTCGAGCCGGCCCGCTCCGGCCATGGCAGTTAGGTTGTTACACGTAAATCGATAAGGTGAAGTGAAGTGGTTAGTGAAGTGTGTTTTGTGAAGAAGTATAGTGCAAGTATATACCTATGTATTATCTATGGTATAGAGGTAAGGTGAAAAGTGTATCGAACGATCGAATATAGTAAATACTAGGAGTAAGTTATCTTTTATTTCACTATTCACTACTATAAATAATAATAAAATTGATCAAGTGCTTCTCATGAGATCACAAAAATGTACCTAGGTTTGTTGGAGCAATCTGGGACGGCGCCAACACACGTATAGTTAATCAAACACTAGCTGACCCGGCAAACGTTGTTTTACCATGTTAGTTATTTCGATCTTAAAGGTACGAAAAATAGTTCAGACCTATTGAATAAGTGAACAAAGTAATTTAAATAAGTGAACAAAGAAATTGGTCGAAGGTTTGTTACAAACACTGTGGCACGAGAATTTCATCTAGGTATATTAGATTCAATTTCTATTCAAAATTCTAATTTACTTAACCTAAACACTGTCTCAAAATGAGTGCCAACAACGCCCAATTTAAAAATAAACAGTGTCTTATTTTGTTTTCTATATTTCCTTTTTTTTTTGATCCCGATACAAATACAGTCGGAATGAGCGGCGCTCGTTTCACGCAGCCGGTTTACACGGGGTGTTTGTTTTTGTATCACAATATACAAACGCTTTGTTCGTAAAAATGTTGCCGCTCGCGCTCCGTCCAAATAAATACCATTTAAAAAGTCGTGACTGTACATTAAGCCTGACATTACATTACCTGCTGTTAGTAAATCGCGGAACTCTCGTTTTAAAAGGATTTTGGTGGATAAAATTGTCAAAATATATGGAATTGCTCAAACATAATTGCTGTAAAAAACTTTTTAAAAAAATTCGAAGTTGAAAGAAAATCGACAGGATCTGAAGTAGTTAGTTAAAATGCTGTTTTTGACGTGATAACGTTTAATAAATTGATGAAGACCAGCAACGCACATGAAAAATAGTAACGTTCCGCGTAACGTTCCACCTGAGCCTGTGCGTGCAAGCGAAAGCGCGCAACAAGCGATAGAGAGGCACGATAAAACAAACGATAGAGAGGCCAATAATTATGACGTTATCACGTAAATCTATCGTCCATAAACCGACTTTACAGACAACCATTTTTTTTTTTTTTGACATAAGAGGACATCATTCCACATCGATGATATTATTAAGAGTATCGAGCAGCAAAGTTGCTGGCAAATTATAGCATTACGATTACTCTCTGATATCAGATGTTATTACTAGAAGCGATACGACTAAACTTGCTCTATGAGTCACGTTGAAAAAGAAAATGCTGATACATATAAAATTCTCTAAGTCGTTTATCAATTAAACGCAAGCTTCTTTACCCAACGCAATCAATTATTTTATCCCAATCAAACCGCTCTCCCCTTACTATATTACTTCTTCAATACAGTTAAATTAGAGACAAAGCCGGCGGTACCTTAACAATTCGACAAGGTGGAATTGTATAAAGCCTTCATTAGCAAAATCCCGGAGTGAGGTGGAATTGGGGTTAATTAAAACATATGGCAACCCTGGCAGTGAATATCTACTGTTTATTGAACTAGGGGGAAGGCCCTTTAAGAGGAGGCTGGGAAATTGGATAAAAAACGACCAAGACGTGTTACAGGGAGGATTAATTGCGCCGACACGCCCCGACGTGTAATAAAGGAGCCTTATGAAGAATTAATTAAGTACGTCACCTTGAAACCTTTCCTATAATGAGTGTTAGTAGCAATGTGTAGTTCAAATTTCTATTCGTTAGCTAATAATAGATTGTAGGTTTACGAGAGATAAATTACGGGAACGGCAATATCATCTTCACATGTTAATATGAAAATCTTTGCTGGAAGGTGTCCATAAGTCCGAGAATCTATACTGATACTGACATTCCCACAATTTAAGTGCCATACAACCTTACTATGTCTTGGCTTAGCATACAAATAGCGAAAAACCATATGCAGAAATAAAATTTGAATGTGGCGGGCAAACCCATTTAATAAGCCTAAAACTCTTCAATTTTTTTTATTCTATACAAGTCCGTACTTGACTGCGATCTCAACTGATGGTAAGCGATGATGCAGCCTAAGATGTTATCGTACTAACTTGGAAGAGTAAGTTTTACCCTAACGGTTTCTACAAGCATCGCACCCGAATGCTAAATCGCTTGTTTTTGCTGGTGGGTGGTAACTAGCCACGGCCGAAGCCTCCCACCAGACCAGACCTGAGCCAATTTAGAAATTATAAAATTCCAAAGTGGCCCGTGGCGGAAATCGACCCCGCGACCTCCCACTGGAATCCGAGCGCGCGAAAAATTAACATTCAAGTACCACATAAATTTTATAGATGGCGCTATATAAAATGGAAAATTCTTTCCAAAAAACCAACTTCAAATGCCACTACAAAGAATGAAATAATTTTTAATGTACACCAATTCGAAGTCGTTCAATCATTAATAGTCCTTCTTATAATTAAACTTGATGTGCAAAGAAACGACAAAATTATCGACAATACGAAGGACTATTAGTGAATGAACGAAACATTGCCCGACTTCGAATTGGTGTACATTTAAATTATTTCATTCTTTGTAGTGGCATTTGTAGTTGGTTTTTTGGAAAGAATTTTCCATTTTATTTTATACTTTTTAGTGGAAAACAACTAATGCGAAAGGCATTGGAAAAAATGCCCACATCGCTTGAAGTATATGCTTCTAAAATCTGAAGAGTTCCCTCAATTTCTCCAAGATCCCATCATCAGATCCTGACTTGATGAATACAGTCATTACTTGATGACTGCAAGGAAATGCAATAGTAACTATAAAAAATACCTAAATCGCTTCAAGTATACTAGCAAAATTTGAAGAGTTCCCTCGATTTTACCAAGATCCCATCATCAGATCCCGACTTGATGACCATAGGACTACCTGGAAAAAATTACTCTTTCAAACTATACCCAAATCACTTCAAGTGTGCTTTTAAAATTTGAAGAGTTCCCTCGATTTCTCCAGGATCCCATCATCAGATCCTAATTTGATGACTATGGGACCATCTGTGAACTATACCCTTTCAAACAAAAAAAGAATTATCGAAATCGGTCCACGCATCTTCGAGTAATCGGGGAACATACTTACATAAAAAAAAAAAAAATAAAAAAAAAAAAAGATTCCGACGAATTGAGAACCTCCTCCTTTTTTTTGAAGTCTGTTAAAAATTACTACGCAATGGACATGACATGCGGCCCCTACCCGGCTGTAATGAGACATTTGACATGCTTAGACATAGACTTGAATGTGTTAGGGTGTGGTGCAAAGTCTTGGGAGATATTAGTTTTGTAGTGGCGTGATTACTTGTTTTTATGTGCAAGTTATAGATATTTCACTTTGTCAAAATTGCTTATGTTTTATTCGATTCGTATGGAGTTTTTTTTAATAAAAAATATATGCCAGGACATTACACACATCGTAATCTAGCCCCGAAGTAAGCGATAGCTCGTGTTATGGGTACTAGATAACTGATAAATATACATACATACTAATACATAAATATAATATATTGAAAAACACCCTGAAAAACAAGACTCTGGAAAACATTCATGCTCATCACACGAACGTTTATCAGTAATGGGAATCGAATCCACGACCTCCGACGCAGACAGCAGGTCGCTACCGCTACGCCATTCGGACGTCATCGGACAGAGTGGGGCGCGTCATCGCGGATTGAAGAATCTATAGTAGGCTTGCTTTGAGTTTTGACTGCTCACTGCATGGGACAATGCGGTCATAGATAAAATTGCAGTGACAAACATTAGTACACGAATTTTTTATTGATTTCCCGTTTTAATCCTTAAAATTTTCATCATTAATCGTTGGGTTTTGAAATTCTGGTACGATTACATAAAAAATCGTAATGAAGCTAATTTCGATTGATTAGGAATCGTATGATGCAATTTTCTCTCAAATTAAAAACCACTGTCATATCGATCCCTCAATCTTGTTTCAGAGGCAGATCGTAAATCTAGTCGATAGTGGGATATAATACATATTTATTAATTTTTTAAACATTATTTTAGTTTCATATACGTAACTTTCATAGGCGTTCCTAGAGTAAAAACTGAGAATGTTACAACAAAAAAGTAAGTATGGTTTTGTACAAGCTGATTTAAATTCCGCCTCGTAGTTTCCATTTTCCGCTTACTATTCCGCCGCCGTGTTCCGCCTTGATTGCTTTTATAATAGACGCGGTAAACAAAAACTGTTTAACTTAACTATCTTATTCTTATTTTATTCCGTTCCATTTAGAAGCAAATGTGAACTAGAATTTTCGAATTAGATAAGGTTAGTGAATTTCTTTAATCTTGATTCTAGTTAGGCCGCTATTCAATTGCGGCACGATGTACGCTATGTTATATCTGGGGACATGGCAGTGTCCCCGCCAGACGAGTCAAGCGAAGCGCGAGGGCACTACCTATCTTTTCTCGAAGTGTTTCGCCGTATTTTTAAAACCTCATAACTTAGGCCAGAATTATTCCAGAAATTTGGTATGTAAGCTAGAATTAGTACACAACCAACAAAAAAATTCCAAAAGTTGGAAATTTGACCCCCCAACCCCTTAAAATAGGGGATGGAAGTTTGTATGAAACTACGGCAAATATTGATGCTAGAGGTCTCAAAATTGATATAAGGACTCTTCGTGATAAACAATTAAATACGTGTTTCAGGATTTTTAGTAAATCACCCCACATCCATCAAATTAGGGGGTTGGAAGTTCGTATGAGGGGATGGAAGTTTGTAAGAAACTACGGCAAATATTGATGCTAGAGGTCTCAAAATTGAAATGGGGACTCTTTGTAATAAATAATCGTAGCCAAACGGCCAAGACATTATTGTAACTAAAGTGTAGAGTTTGTGAAGTTAGAGCTTGTATTTAAGGGTGTATAAAGTTAGAAGTCTTGCCCTACATGAGATCTGATAACTTTTTGACAGTGTGAGCCATATGCTCGTCTGGCAACATTTTACATGAAAATGTTTTTGTTGGGATAGCTTTATCATTCAGAAACTTAAATTGGATCGTATAACATACACAGATGCGACCAGGACTTACATCTAGTATTATTAAAAATCAAAAACCTTGTTAAATATATTATATTTATTTTTACGTACATTTTTCTATGTAAGTACATTTGTAAATTAACTTTCCGTCACAACTAAGATCAAAGCATTGCTGAAATGAAATAGAAATGAGTAAAATACGTTAACTTCTTTAACTGATACTCAGAAATTCTCAGGCGTTTTTAGATAACTATTTTCCCTGGGGCTCAATTGGAATCTTTTCAAGAAATAATATTTTATAATGAATTTCATTCGTTGGGAAAGTAAGACCAGCTTCCTATTGCATCTTTCAGTACCTACCACTAATATAATAAAGGTGTGTATGTTTGTTGTTCCTCCACGTCGCATCTACTAAACCAATTGGGCTGAAATTTGGAATGGATATAGATTATACCTTGGAGCAACACATAAGCTAAGAATCTTGGCCGCGACTTCGCCTGCAACAGATTCGATTTTTCACCACAATACTACTCATTGAGTGTTCATTATAATGATTTATCTACTTATAAGGAGGAGCCGATGTGTTAATCAAGGGTATAATTTATCTCCTTATCCAACTAAATTGTAAAAGAGTTACGAGTATAGCTACACACAAACACATTTATTCAAAACTTTCGTCTTTATTACTGTGGCAGTAATAGAATTAAGATTTTTAGTAAGCACGTCTGTGCTTCACAAAACCACAATTATTTAAAAAAAAACAATAAAATTAAATTTTTATGTTCACAAAAACTTATACACCGTCTAACTGATCATTTATGAGCATGTTGCCCAAGACGTTGGCGCTATTGCCTCTTTGTATAACTAAACTTAGTCGTTGAACTAAATAAGCGCCTATAATAACAATACAATTACTAATATTACTTACATTACATCCGTGTAATACCCGGTCGTACGAAGCGTGCGCTGCAGTGGAACAGCACTCTTACTACATTATGTAGGAACTTGCAAGTTATGTAGAGGATCTCTTAAAAATATGCGAGGGCAAAGAGCGTGGGATGACACAAACAAAAAACCTCTATCATTTTTCCTTCCGGTGACATAATGTAGGCTCTTCCCCGTTCTTTTGATGCCGACACCTTGTTGCCATGCGGGTACATTACCATAATAGCTTCACCCGAAGCGACGTTTCAGTGAATTTGTTTCCCTCGCGTAAGTTACAGCGTCTAGTGTCGGTTTTGTAATTTTGTAAAACGAAAATCTTCGTCGAGTTACATTGCTTCTCGCGATAGAGTAGTATTAATGTAATGGTAACTGTTGTTGCTATTTACAGACTGAAATTAGCGGTAGAAGAATCCAGCCACTGTCACCAATCAATCAGTAATCAATTTGCTTATGAGACATTATAATTCAAATAATGATGGAACTGTAAAATAATATAGGATACCAATTTTTTAATTACTTTTGAGCTTGCATATCTGTACTGACAATCATCTTACCTTGTAAGTAGGTACTCATAATATGTGTCGTGAAAAGTTGTATCGAGCGTCATTTATAGATTAGGATTATCTTCTCTAATATATAAAATTCTAGTGTCTCATATTTGTTACCAAACTCCTTCGAAACGGCTCGACCGATTGTTATGAAACTTTATGTGTATGTTCGGTAGGTCTGAGAGTAAGTCGTAAGCTATTTTTAAATCCCTAATGGCAAAACAACGTTTGCTGATTCAGCTAGTAATACATAATATTAAAAATCTATAACTCTTATGAAAACTGTAATAAACTTCTTACATCTAGTCATAAATTACTTCGATCATCGTTTTCGTAGAGTGCAAACTCGTAGCAGGGCTACAGAGCTACAACACTGCTACGACAAGCGCGAATTATTTATACCACGCGGTTACACGTGCCATTAGGCTGCCATTTCAGACGCCATCTTGTTATTCTTGCGACGATTTAGTTTAGCAGCCTGCGCCTCACTTCACGATAATTATTAAGAGTTAAGTTATGGAAACTCAATTAGTTATTAATTTTAATGTATAAATTAATGATTAATTTTAGGTAGCCGCCCTCGTGCTTGCTTCGCTTGGGTGCCGTATACCGAAACGCCAGGAAAGTTTGTATGCGTGTGTATGTTTGTTACGTTGAAACCACTAAATCGACTAGGCAGGAATTCGCAATGGAGATGGATTATATCCTGGGTGACCACAGGCTACTTTTGTCCCAGAAAAACTAAAGATTCCCACAGGATTTGTGATAAAATCTGAATTTAACAGGTCAGAGCCGCGGGCAGAGTCTAGTATCGCAATATTCAGATACTCCGCGTCGATGCAAGTTTAGCAGCTATTTATTAATTTGCGACTCCTTCGCGTGTCGTAGTAATTTGACGTGTACATGAAAGACGTCGCACTTATACATATGAGTATCTCCTCACTCTCACACTATACAATTGGTAAGTGCGAGGGAGACTCGAATAGAACGTAAATCCCACAATAGATGCTTTATGAACAGGTATACGATGAATTCCATCATATCCCTCATGTTGACAGTTACTGCCTGCGACAGCACATTCGTCCCAGTTATAAGCCATAAATGTAGAAACTGTCTGATAAGAAAACGTGCTTTCGTAAGTATAACGCTTCGTTAAAACGTAATGGCTGCCGTAAAGAAGCCTTTAAGACGGAATTTCCAACGTGAGCGTGGCATAACTCCTTTATAAAGGTGTTGCTAAAAGAGACCTGGAATTGCTGATACAGGTTTTTGCTCGACTGTCTTAAAAGGAGGGTGCTGTGGTTGTTCGTTATGGGATATCATTGAATAAAATTTTCTCGATAGAAAGTTCTGCCAGAAGTAGCTCAAAAATCTCAATTTTTTATCGGAAACTATAAGCTACAATTTTTTTTATCTGGCTTAGTTTTTTTAGTAATTACTAATTAGGTAAACGTCGAATATTGTAGATATTCTTACGCAACGCTACGGATTTATTGAATTTATTTTTGTCTTTCTCACTCTCATGGATACCTTGGTAGGT
The DNA here is from genome assembly GCA_036785405.1 of Coenonympha arcania. Lineage (NCBI taxonomy): Eukaryota > Metazoa > Arthropoda > Insecta > Lepidoptera > Nymphalidae > Coenonympha > Coenonympha arcania. The sequence continues at coordinate 601,924 of CM072078.1, read as the reverse complement.
GCGACATGCAGCGTCGCGGAAGAATATAACAGAAAAACGCCCTTTTACCTAATTACTCAAAAACTAAGCCAGTTATCAAAAATCGGTTTCACAGCGTTTGTGGATATTGTTATTACCGACACATTAAAACGAAAATTACAATTACATCCGTTGTTGTTTCCGATAAAAAACAGAAAAAACTAAAATTTTGGAGCAACTTTTGGGAGAACATTCCATCGAGAAAAGTTTATCCAATCGTGTTTCTGCTTCGAAGGGATTTTAGATTAAAACCCAAAATACATGACGTTTAAATTTGAAAGTAATTGTCTTTATAGTTTTTACGTAAAACTTCATTCAAAATCGCTTAAATACGGTTTTTACGCCGTTAAATAAGTGTGCATCATTAATTCATTACATTCATACATATTACATAAGATACTTTATCTTTATGTCATAGGATACATCAGATACATGTAATATATACAGTGTACATTATATTATTATGAAATAGTAGAGTACTAATACATTCGCATTACGCTCCAGTTTAAGCCATAAGACCCCATTAGGGACGCAAAAGTCAACCTCAGGCTACTAAGGGTAATATCACACTACAGACATTTATACTCATGGCCTTCTTTTTACTTCACAGGTGAAAATGACAACCTAACTTCTCGTTTAAAAGTAGTCTGTAAAGTAATTGTTGTGCCTTCTAAACTTGTTTTATCTTAAATATAAATAGGCACGTTGATATTTGAGACAAAACAACTTTAGAAGGCACTCAAAAGTTCCTTGGATCCGTTAATGAGCAGAGACAAACAAAGCGAGGTGTTCGTGTCATGTTATAGCAACAAAGTTTACGCATAATTATTTCCAGAAAGATAATAATATAGAGGTACGCCTAGGTTAAACACGCCAGGCATATTTACCTGAGTTAGTTTGTCCTCCATCTGTAATTAATTAGGTATTCTATGCATTGTACTTCTATTACGCTTTTGGTTTGGCAAGTGGAAAAAGGCTCACAAGTCAAGAGTGTATTGTTTTAACTTCTCATGCTCGTAAAGGGTATAATTTTCAATTATTATTAGATAAGACCTAAAATAAGTCATTAATTCCCCCATATTTCATTCAAACCCATATTTTGATCTTGTAATCATCATCATCGCATGCCCTAGTCCTTAAATTGAAGTTTGGCGGTCAACAATCGAAAAGCTTTCCTATTAGGTTTCGCGTTCTTTAAATATGGGTAAGTAACTCCGGTCCACCCCTTTATATCGTCCAACTATTTGCGTCACTGGCGCCCTGGAGACTTTCCCAGCAATTTTTCCCTCTAACACAAGTCTCGGGGAGGAAAACTGGTCTTCTCTTTGCAGGTGGCCAAAGAACTTTTCTGCGCATAATGATGGATATCAGTTCTCGGTACCGGGTCTTGTAATACAATCTACTATTCGTTGCCTGACCCCAGTCGCAGTGTCGTGTCGCTAGTGTGATCGGGCAGTAATACTAAATCGACGTGGCTGTAATTCAGCAAGATGGCTGCCACACTGGTAATGTATAATGGCACGTGTAACTGTGAATAATTTCACACCAGATACTCGCTTTAAGTCCGATAACCGAATATTGTTGATTTTACTGCTTTCTTTGAATTGGGTAACACAAACATAGATTTAAATACAAATTCACTGTCAAAAATTTGAAAATCACCGGGTTCGTTTGGTGAAAATCTCTCATTAGATCTCGGAAAATTTTGTATTTAGATAAATTTACCTGTGTAATTAACATTTAGGTTTAAAGACGTATATTCCCAAAAGAAATACAAAAAATTCACTTAATGAGAAGAATGGAAAGTTAAGAAGTAAAACAATTTTTCTAAATTTTTGTTTTAAAAGATGCAAAATGATATAACGAATATTATATTACATCCTTTGGTAAACTATTGTATAGCAAAGCTCCCTCAACCTGTATAGTTTTTGTTCCGTAATTTCACAACTAAACAATTAAATTTGAAAACATCGAGCAATGCTCGGTCGCTCAGGTACTTCTAAAATATTATGCACAATACTTCTCTTTAGCATCCAGCTAACAAAGGTTTTACATGATTTAACGAAAAACTTTTTAAATTTATAATTCAATACAATTGAATGAATATTCAGTTTTCAAAGCATACCCGTCCGTATACGAGATAGGTACTGAAATTAAAAATTAAAAATTGAAACACATTTGCGAATCCTTTTACCCGGAGCTTCGGCAAAAAGGGGACACGGAATATCTGATACCAGAGTTTTATTACAAGAAAATGTCAAATAAGCTCCGAGTGGAATTTTTTGCTCCTCGCGCGACGGAGATTTATAATTATGAATGCGAGACAAAAACTGCGCGTGTGGGCTCTATGGCGAGCGAGCGACCGTGACGGAGAGAGTTTCCAAGTCTGCCAGACTGACGCAATACTTCATGAAACTCACTTTTGAAATTAATATGTATAAAATGCGCGAATTGTTTGCGTTAGATTTGGATACCTAGGTGTTTTGGTCTGCAATTCATTGCGGATATGGAAAAATGTATACTTCTCTTGATCACGGCTTCTGATTCCCATGGTCCCTGGTATCACGTTGACCGTTTTCGATCTATTGTTACGAAATTTATACATAGTTTGTTAATAAACTTCAGAATACGAGAAACTAGCTAAATGATTCAGCCTAAAAATAAATATTAATTCTTTACTTACCAAATAGGCAATACAATACAACACCGTCCTATATCTAAATTTTAGATCTGGAAAATTTTCCGTCTGCAAGCTAAAAGACCATAAAGAACCGATTGCCCTGTACAGATAAATTGTTGTATATTTTTATTTACTCATTGTGACAGTCAATGTATTTGTGACAGTCGAGTTGAAACGTTGAAGGTCTGGCAAGTCTGTGATCTTGAACCGCATTGAATCTCTCCGTAGAAGCTCAGTGCACGGGCGCAGGCAGTACTCTGCAGCGCAAGATTAAACCTCACCGGCAATGATTAAACCGCAGACTAGCAAGCGTATAGTTCTGCAGCTCTAGTTTTAAGATTGCTTTTGCATTGGTTTTGAACCAAATACAAAAAAATGGTTGTCTGTAAAGTCGGTTTACGGACGATAGATTTACGTGATAACGTCATAATTGGCCTCTCTATCGTTTGTTTTATCGTGCCTCTCTATCGCTTATTGCGCGCTCTCGCTTGCACGCACAGGCTCAGGTGGAACGTTACGCGGAACGTTACTATTTTTCATGTGCGTTGCTGGTGTTCATCAATTTATTAAACGTTATCTGTTTTGGACTTTCCTTTACACAGGTTTAAAGTCACTGTCAAAAAACATCTAATAAATCGGGGTTATTATACTATTGAAGAATTTTGCAATGACAAGAATTCTTGGAATGATAGGGATATATTTCCATCTCCTCACGAGATATCTTAAAAATTATGTAATAATTTTTGATATTATTTATGAAATTGTATATAATGACATTTTTTTTGAAAAGAGCAAGTGCCGAGTTTCTTGCCAGTTCTTCTCGGTGCAAACCTGCTTTCCGAACCTGGCGGTAGAGTTTTGACTTTTTATAAGAGCCTATTAAATGGGCCTATGTGAAAATAAAGATTTTTCATTTTCATTTTTATTATCACGTCAAAAAAAATAATTATCCATTGGTAAAAAATAACGTTTCTATCATTCAACTTGCTGAATGGTAGCCGTGTTGCAATTTTGACAAGGGTTTACTATTATTGGCGATGCATAGATTATAAATAGATCTATCTCTATGTGTCGATTTTATCAGCTGAAATTAATACAACCTGCCCAAATCGAGATAGGAATTTGACCTAACTTGTACATGAAAATAATGTCAAATTTAACCATGCGTGCAGAAATTGAGTTCATCATAGTTGCAGTAATATGGTTGGTAGAGTAGCATAATGGTGATTGAATGTGATGTCAAATAATATCATCCGGCTGAGTTTGTTGCGGACTTTATATAAGACGCGACTTTAATTATGTTACGCGACTTTTGACGACCTCCCTGGCGCAGGCGGCGCGCTCTGTTTCGAGTGGGAGGTCGCTGGTTCGATTCCCGCCACGGGCCACGTTGTAATTTTATTATTTCTAAATTGGCTCAGGTCTGATCTGGTGGGAAGCTTCGGCCGTGGCTAGTTACCACCCTACCAGCAAAGACGCATCGCCAAGCGATTTAGCGTTCCGGTGCGATGCTTGTAGAAACCGTTAGGGTAAATTTACTTAACCTTCCAAGTTAGTACGATAACATCTTAGGCTGCATCATCACTTATCAGGTGAGATCGCAGTCAAGTACTAACTTGTATGAGTAAAAAAAAAAAATGTAAGGTTTTACGAATATTTTTTTAACTTAGTATATAGATGTGGTCGTTATCTTACTGTAAAGATAGCTAATCTGCTGTGCAGCGTAGTCTGTTGGCTGAGTGCTAGAAAAATTGTAATATAAATATCGTCGCATAAAACAACTAGTTCATATTTGCTTTTTACATTTTCTCGAGGGGTTTATAAACAGGCCTGTTATTAACGGACTTGCGTTCCGAAACTACTATTTAGCGCACGAAATGGAAAACAAGTTGTTTGCTTGAATACTTACTTTATACCCAAAGTTTCCTCTGACATACGTTATTTCTATAGTATATAGTACGTGCTTCAGTATCAGCATGTCTTGGTTCGTTCACAATACTTAGGCCATGTGTCCATTGTAGCCGTCATAGAAATGTGACCGAGAACCATGGTTTCTCCGGTTTCTCTGATACTTATATAATAATGTATAAAAGTTTAAATACTTAATCGGTCATGATTGTGCGGGGGCCAAGGGATCCGTACCATTATCTACAAAAAATGATTTTCTTCTAAATGCATCGCACGAACGTGCACGATGAGAAGATACAGACGCCCCAATATTACTTTCTACTATTAGTAGGGTAATGTTCGGGCTTCTGCATTATCGCCCAAAAACCAGCAAAAAATCACTTTTGACCTAACAAAATATGTTTTATTTGTTTCAGGTACAGAAAACGAAGGAATCAATGATGTTTTGGAAGCTAAGTTTTCTCGACGGGAAGGTTTGTAACTAAGACGGCTAGACGGTATTAAGATGCTTCGAAAAACAAGCTCAAAAAAAGAACAGTCGCTAAAAAGCTGTTTTGAAAACTAATCATAAAATATGATCATGTTGTCGTGGGCCGTGGCGTTCCCTTACAAAGCCTAATTGAGGCTGTCCGGACCACTCGCGGGTCGCTAATTGAAAACAAACTCCTAAAAGCTCTTAATTAGTTACGTTAGTAAGTACGATAAATTAGTGCTTAGTACATACGAAACGAGTATCAAAAACATCACAACATTCACATGTATCAAAGAAGTAGAGAACTGAATTTTTTTCAAGACTGAATAGAACCTACTTTCTTTACCGAGGGGTGAAAGTGAAGTGGGTAGGTATTGCTTGAAGGCTATGGCGAAGACGAAGTGACTTTAAAAGAGTTTCTGAGCAATACTTATAGCTACAAGTTACATCTATTCAGCTGATTGGTTAATCATTGCCTCAATTATACAGCCAAGGCGGCAATTGGCTGGTGATAGCTGCGTTGCTATGGTTACCGGATGGTTGGTCAGTTAGAAGTTCGATTCCAAAACCAGCCAAAACGGTTCAGTAGTTGTGACCTGTGACCACTCTGTCAAACTCCATACGAATCGAATGAAACATAAGCGATTTTGTCAGAGTGGGGCGCGTCTTTGTGGATTGAAATATCCATATGTCCGCTATATCTTTCAGGTCATAACTACTGAACCGATATAAAATTATTATACAGTTTTGAGACTGTTATTATTCTGCTAAGTTGTTCAGCAAGTTGTATGACTGTAATAAACAACAGTTTTCGCTGTAAGTCACGGTGTACGGCGTCGCCTGCGGTTGTTTTGCCACTATTAGTGTTCCCGCGGTTCCTTTGACGGTAGGTATTGTGCCAGTTTGTACCTTGTTGCGAACTCTATTGCGAGTTTCGCTGGCTGTAAGATTGTATCAGAAAGAAAGAAAGTATTTATTTCGTAGTATGCCACACACCACACAACGTACATACTTATGTACTAGAACGATGCCTGAAGCTTCCCCCACCTGGGCAATTGAAACCAATAATATTACCCAAGGGACGGAAGCACCAGACACCGCTTGTCGTGTGTGGCGCACCCAGAAATAGGCCTCAACTCAGCATGGTGCTGTGTGCCCCCATACTTGTACGCACGGAAGCACACAGCGCTGATTTTCAGTTGAGACCCACCGCGTGACGCCACGAACTAAAAACTAAATAATACTAATAAAACACTATCAAAAATAATTCCCACGAAATCAGGCACTGTTGGCGGTTATTGTTCTATTTAAAGTTTTCTCCACCTTTCATCCCCGTTTGCACAATAAATGTTTACTAGTGGTCCGCCCCGAACTAAGATCTTGCGAATAAAATAGCAACCTCAGTATTAATCAATTCAACGTCTTTGTTTATATTATTTCAACAACCGAAAGTTTATTATTTCTATTGCAAAGTCAGAGAAACTTTAAGAAATAGTATTTTGCTTTTATAAAGTTTTAAGTTTCTTATACTGCCATATTCATCTGTTAGACATTGTTATTTTTTTAATAATATGTTATCTATAAAAAGTGTCCAAGTATCTATTTGTTTTATCTAGTAAGCTTGCTATAATATTATCCTACTGATTTAGATTGGGTCGTCCCTCCTCCCCGTATGCTATATGGGAGGAATTGTATTTGCCGTGGTCTCGATTGTTTCCATTTTCATTGTTTATCCCTTTGTGTACCTGCGTAGCTACTGAATCGACATTTATTGCGGCCACTTTAGGTGCTGGGATTGCTCTATATACAATAGGGAACGCCTTTACTCTTTATTGCCTGTGTTTGTGGGTTTGAAAAGGATCCGGGTTTGATTCTCTGTTCGCCTCAAATCAGTTTGATAAAGCGTATACTTAGTATGTTTTTTCATCACACGAAGGGATGTAGATTTGAATTTTTGGGTACATATTATTTTATGATCAACGCAAAGCACAACTTGAATCCCCAGCTTTGCCCATTGAGGCCCTAGGTGACTTAGACGCCACTTTGGCTCCTGGAGAGAGCTGTGCTGGCTCGAAAGATCCAGCAGGGAGCCGTTTTAGGGCTCCCACGCAAAACGGAAGCGCGGGAAAATGTTTAGGAAAAAGAAGAAGAATAACTCACGAACATGTTTCAAATTCTACTTGGTCTGCTTGTTCGTGACATAACAATGTCAGATATTAGAACACATAGAATTCGAAAGTCAAGCTAACGATACGATACAAATTTGAGAATCCCACACAAAACAAATTTTTTCTTGGGTTTTGTAAATATTTTACCAAAGCTGAAACTATAAAAAATAAGCGCTCCTGTTAGTAGTTACATCGAGTCCGCGGGAAGCCATACTTTTTTCCTGGATAATTAATTAGTAAACTACGTACTAATCTAAGATTTTCTATGTTTCTTTTTCGAATTTTTCTTTCTAAACTGTTTCCCTACTCTGACGCTAAATCCTTAAATCCAGCTGCGAATGAGTGTTAAAGCTCACTGACCCACTAAGGTAATTGCGGTAAGCACAAAACGACGGTAGTTTGCGAAACTACGCAGAACTCTTAATTAAGGGAATATCGCCTTTATTTGTGAGTGACATACAGGTAGATTACGCTTATTTTATGAGATTCGTTGGCTTTCATGGTCGTATATTGAGTGATTGCAAAGGTTTTCTACTTACTTCTTTTTATTACCAAAGATAAGTGTTACGCATGATAACACCACCATAAAGATTCTAAGTTTTGTGTGAGTCGACTTTTCTTGTAAAAAATATAAAAAAAATATTTTTATTCCTTCGTAAAATACTTGTGTTGTGAAAGTCGGTTAATAATGATCCATGCATGAAAGTTTCTTAATTCGTCAGCTTATAATGTTGCTCTTCGTAAACAGTTTTAATTTAACGAAATAACAACAAAATATGGAAACTGCCAAACAAACGGTCAACAAAGTCAGTAGCTAGGAAAACACCCCATTATTCCCGCGCAACTCAAGTCGGCCATCTTGTGGAGTGTTTCATTTGCAAATGGCGGCGCATTGTGCGCAAACCGGCACACTTGCACTCATCTCGCCGACATTCAGAGCGTAATGCTGACAGTGACATAATATCTTAGCTTCCCAGCTCGTTGTGAGAGTTCTTGGTGGTTAATTTTGAAAGTGTGCCTCTAGTTTTTAAATGAGAATTTTTAATCTGGAACTATCTGCGTAGTTAGCAGCTATACCTGCATTTTTGAAATTGCACGCTGTCCCACAAAGATTTGCACCCTCCCTGCAGTTGCCAGTTTCTTTGATTAAAGATAGATCTGTAGAGTGTAGACCCAAAGGTAGATACGTGTCGTGGAGCTTCATTTTATGGTATCATATTTGTGCTTGTAGAAGAGTAGTGTATAGGGTCAGCCAGAGTAACCACAAACCTGTGCAATGTGCAGGGTCAAATCACAGCACATCGGCCGCTTGTGTTGGTGCATTATTCATAAATGCAAACAAGTCCCGGAAGATTTGGCATATTGATTTATTTATCGTGTTGGGGAACTGACTACACGGCCTTTGGTATATGACAATTGACACATTATTTGTGTAGTTCCAAATATTGGGCTGTTTATAGAAGACCTCGAGTTTAAAACTTGATTCATTTCAATCAATATATTCTGTTTAACTAAAGTAATAAGATGACCAATTTCTGTTTACCATGTATTAGGAACACTTTTCATCCAAATGTGGAGTACAAAAATATTATCTTTCTTTTTTTGACAACCCTAACACATTTATGGAGATCCATGATGACAATGAGAGCAAATGAAAAAGGCTGCTTATTCCGTGATTCGTGGCCCGCGAATGAACGCTGAAGTGAGAAAAAGGGAAAAAGGGGAAAAGCTTTCAGAGTGAGGCGAAAATAAAGGCGCATTTTCGGCGTGAATCATTTTAATGATGCAACTCTTTTTTTGTCACGCTTTCCTCTTGCATCAACTGAATTGTTTGTAGCGCATGACGTACATTACAATGGTTTTAAGAAGAGCGAGCCTTTTTTGCGAAAAACTGCAAAAATGTCTTGCTGTTTCTATTTTCATTTAATCAATAAGACTTACGCATGATTATAAGCTCAAATGACGGAAAGTAACTTATGGTCGAAGATTACTATAAGACACGACCCGAGTTGTAATTGCCTGGAAAAACAGGGTGACATGTCTCATATCGGAAGAGCATTCAAAACTTAGTAGGAAAAGCAGTGCCCGATAGGCTGTTTCTTCATTTTATTGCCCCACTGGCAGCGGCTTTATCAGTAGTGTATAAGCATATGCTTAAACGAAGACATGTAGCGAAAATCCTAGGAATACTACACTGAATTAGCTTTTTATTTGCTACACTCGGTATGAAAGCCATAAAAAAACCGTAAACCGCAAGACTCGCTGGGTATGCTCATGTTTTTGAAAGCAGGTACATTTTTACTAGCGGCAGTATTTCAGATGCAATCTGGCTGAGGTGCGGGACACTTTGTGAGCGCGCATTAAGTATTCAGGGCTTGTGGCCTGTGGGTACAGGCAGAGTGCTTCACACTGGAGACTCATACGAGTGCTGACATTTACGACCACTATAAAAGTGTTGTGTGGAGCTAATCAGAATCGAGGAGTTCCGCAGGTGGACCGGTGTAACCGACTGCCGTCGTTATTCGATGTGATTCGAAGCTGAATTCATAATATGTATAGCATTTATATAGCAAAGGCGTTCACGTCCTGATGTTAACATGCTCGAACGGTGATTTTAACGATTTTTAAAGATCTGCAGGTTAAAAACTATAAAGGCAATTACTTTCCAATAACCGTCATGTATTTTGGGTCTCTGCTCTATAAAATCTGCGGTATAAAATAACTAGCCAGCCAACAGCTAAAAGCCGTATACAACAAATAAAAGCCGTAAACAACGTATAAAAGATTCTTGTTATTCTTAAAGCATCGAAAAAAAAATGTTAATCGTGTGGGAACGTCATATTATATCCAATTCGATAATTTTATCTCGTATGACCTATCGATAAAACTAATATTACGTACTAATAATAACCTTACATTTCTACGAAGCGTCGGCAATCGTACAAAGAGAATCGATATGGAACATGTTTAGAAGGGCAGGTATATTGGAATAGCGATCCTGCATCGAGAAAAGCAGTGTTGCCAAACTCATCAACCAGGTGGACAGATGACATTAATAAAATCACAGACCAAGGAATAACTTTATATTGTTCTGTGAATAAAATCGTAAGTTGTTTTAGAATCCATGTGATGCGAGACTGCGGTGTGAAGGTAAAGGGCAGATACAACGGTATCGAGTCTGTTTTAGAATCTTTAAATTTAGCACGTCTAATAATCTACTAAAACAGAATCGTAACCTTTACATTGCGGGCATGCAGAAGTGGGTACTAATACTAACATTTACGAACACCATAAAAGTGTAGTTCCATGACCGCAATCCTAGAACTTAGGTAGGTACATGTGAATTACTTATCACAAAGTTTTAAAGATGTGCCCATAGGAGGCAGCTTTTGCATCTTTCTGTTTCGTTATAAATGTAAGCTTTATTATTTTCACAGCATTTACCTAAATAGAACGGATCTTCAAACAATATAAGTTTCAAACCAAAGCTTTTAATGGAACGAGAACAACAGAATCTCTACAAATGCGATTCAAATATAAAACAAATATTCCGTTTTAACATCACCGTCATCATACTAAAAGTTTATTATATCCCGTTTGACGTATCAGAGGATACGTACGCTTTGTAGAGTTTGTTTTTAAATAATATGTAGGTTGACTAGTAAAGAACAAAATATTGTGAAATACGTATAGTTTATGGAATTAATGGGATAATATATAGACCACTAACAAACGAGTTTCGTCGTAGGGTACTTAATCATAGATTTAAATAATATTAGGTCGTTGCTCGTGCTCCGACTAGATAGAGCCCTACCTAACAACGACAGTTCCGTGAGTGCGGCAACTTCTTTTGTAATGTGTGTGCGAATTGTGTAGCGACGGCTCGGGTTTGCCAATTTGTGCAAAGTATTTTTGCCGCACTTTTGAAGTCGAGGATTGCCTCTATTGTGCTATTGTAAATGCCCACATTGCTTTCTAATTTTTGTAAAATAAATTGTATCGTTTGATAGACGGAATGATATTTTCTTTTTTTATTTAAAATTCACTATCCAACGTTGTTTTCCTTCGAAACAAATGCCTCTGAGGCTTAACGGGGCTTGCGGTGGACAGGTGAAAGCGTGTCTTGGAATTTGTTAAAAGACTTTCTTTAAGACGTTTTTCTGACAGTTGCTTGCAATAATAAATCTTTTTTTGTACATGACGTTACAGTTCGCGTAAAAATAATATGTAAACCCAGCCTGAAATGAAACCTATTTTCATAGTTCTGTGGGATCCAGTTCATAACTATAACCCATTCGCAGAAGTCATATCAGACGAGCGCTGGTTGCGGTCATATGAAGTGGGGGGGGACGACATCGGCAAAGGTTCAGCGAACGGGTAGTACCTACAATGTAATTAAAACACATTGTTACTTTACAACTAACAATATTAAGTCCGCGTGTGTGTAAAATTCAGTTTTACACCGACGGTTGTCGTGAATTTTCCCAAAAAAAAAGTAGCCTATATTTATGTGTTTGGCCAGAGCATAATCTATCTTCATTCCAAATTATAGTAGATTCAGTTGTTGCGGTCTAAAATGACATTTTTCAATGCAATTGAAAACAGTCCTATAATGATACACTAAATTATTAATTCCCTCATTTGTGGTAAAAACATTAATAATCACAACCTTTCCCCTCAATCCACAACTGGCTGTAAACAAAGCTGTATTCAGATTTGCCCCCGCGAAACTTTACGAGCTATTTTATAATGAAAATGTTCGGTCCTAGGATATTTGACTGCTGGCGTTTATGCTCAGACAAGAATTTTATGTCGAAATTTTGATTGAAAACTGAAATTTGTAAGCGTTTTTCATTGCTGCATAATTTAAATATTTTGGGTGTTATCCGCGTGGAAATGGGGGCTTTCCAAAACTGCGTGGAAATTCCTTGAAATCTGGTTGCCACAAGGAACAAACAGCACTTCCTTACAGGGTTATACCAAACTTGACCTCCTGATGATGGGGAGAGTGAGTTCATAGGGACAAGGAGCGAGAGGAAACAACTTGTAGGGAGTCAAGAAGGCGCCCCGGGAACACGCCAAGAGCAAGTACCGAACGGGCGCCCTCCCGCGTTTCGGCCCCCATAACCGCGAGGTTGATTGGGTCATGGGTGGTGGAGGGTTGTCCCTGGACCTCCTGTCGGCAGAAAATATGCCATCCCAGCAGTCGGCTTCTTGTACGTATAGTCTATTCGCTTAGAATTTGTCGTTCCAAGTACATGCACACGGTCGGCGTCGTTTCATGTACTTTGAGAACACTAACGACAAAGAACGACTAGGGCTGGGCACCAACATAAATGTGTAGTTAGAGAATAGTATTAGTTTTCATCGAATCGGTTCAGTAAGTTTCAAGAAGCGAAGTTTCTGTTAAGTGTGCATAGTAGTCGGTTTTACTTTGTTTACCGCTTGTTAAGGAGTCTCTTCGTTTCTCACATATACTTCTTATAACATCACTAGCTGTTGCCAGCGGCTCCGTCCGTAGTTTTTACATATCTTGTTATAACGTGTTAACGGCCTACAAGCCGTATTTAGGTGATTTTGAATGAAGTTTTATGCAAAAACTATAAAGACAATTACTTTCAAATTTACACGTCATGTATTTTGGGTCTTTAATCTAAAATCGCTTAGAAGCAGAAACACGATTGGACAAAATTTTCTCGATAGAAAGTTCTCCCAAAAGTTGCTCCAAAATCTCAGTTTTTCTATATTTTATCGGAAACTACAATGGATGTAATTGTACTTTTTGTTTTAATGTATCGGTAATAATAATATCCTAAAACGCTTAGAACGGATTTTTGATAACCAGCTTAGTTTTTGAGTAATTAGGTAAAACGTCGTTTTTCTGCTATATTCTTCCGCGACGCTGCATGTCGCACCTACCAAATCTCCGTGAGAGTGAGAAAGACAAAAATAAATTCAATCAATCCCCTTAAGCTTAAAAGATAGAAATGTTGGTGTTCAACAACAAGTTCTACCTGTGAAGAACGATTCCGTCATACTTGATTTTCGTGTAACTTTAACAGTTTACGCGGCAACGAAAGCTCTCGAAAAGGAAAAAAAAATCCAGTTTTTGCAACATTTTACATTGAACCTCCGCTCTTATTGCTCATAATATGATGTAAAGCCTCTTCACCTTTATAATATTAGTGTAGAGCATAGATAAAAAAAACCCAACGAAAAGTTTGAGCCAGCTTCCGCAAAGGAGTATCGTTATTTATTCCCATTGCCCAAGACGTTCAATATAACAGCCGTCCCGGGGCCAAGGGCCGGCTTTATTAACCGTACAGTTTAGGGCCGGGCGGTAAACATAACGAGCTATGTCCCGGCTCGCCCCGGGCTCGGGTGGGAACTTCTGCGCGGATTTTAATGAAAACGTTCCCGAAACCCTTGAATATTTCGCTTAAGCTTTCATGAAAAATGTTTTGCAGTTCTCTGCGAAGGTTTTTTTGCTAATTTTTTTGAATTGCCTCGTTGGTCTAAAGAGGGGACTATCTAATAAATAAATAAATATATACGGGACATTTTTCACATTGCAATCTAGCCCCAAAGTAATATAGCTATAGCTTGTGTTATGGGTGCTAGCTTGCTTGCTAGCTATATAGCGATAGCTTGTGTTATGGGTGCTAGACGACTGATAAATATACATACATACTAATATATAAGAATATAATATATTGAAAAACACCCAGACACTGGAAAACATTCATGCTCATCACACAAACATTTACCAGTAGTGGGAATCGAACCAACGACCTCCGGCGCAGACGGCGGGTTCGCTACGCCATTCGGTTGTCAAATCTATTTGGGCTTCAGAATGATGAGTTCCGAGTTCGATATCCGTTATCGTTTCATCTATAGACTTGACTGCAGAAATACTATCACACAATGAACACTATAAAAATTTAGTACAGAAACAAATTAAATGTGCACCTGGGGAATGCACAGTGCACATATCTAAATACTCTTGCGTCATTGTCCTCTAAACAAATTTCCCTGAAATGTAAAGTTTTAAAGTTTTGAATAGGGTCATCAGTTCACCTCCTATAGCCCAGTCTTGCTTACTTTTAATTTCACGAGGTGCCTTCTTGACTTTCAACAAGTTCTTTCTCCGCGCTCCAAGTCGCGTATTCTTCACATTTTCATTATTGGATACCGAGAAAGTCTACCGTGCTTACTGCATGCCCAAAGGGAATCTACAAACACTTAGCGTGTAGGAAAATCTTTGGACCTGAAAAAGTCTTCAATAGGCCAGTTCATCCAAGACAAAAAAATCGCAATGGATCGTCTTATTTGACTCTGCTACGATAAAATTGTTAAACTGCCATAGTATGATTCTGGATAACTAAAATACATCTCAAGAACCACCTTTGATTTTGATAAAACCAGATTGTTACGACATCATTCGGCATTCTGTACCCGGTTTGAGTGGAATCGTTAAATTGACCACAGATTGAAGGGTTTTACGACTGGCGACAGATGGAGGCCTTTGTTTACGCAAGCATCGCCGCGAAATGAGCATACGTCTTGGGCCGTAGCTGACTAGTCAGTGTCGCGTTGCTAGGACCTATTTTATTGTCGTTACAGATTGTAAACTTTGATCACAGCCATACCAAAAACTAATAAACCTGAAAGCCTGGATCCTATTTGGTCGTCATCATAATCATCACCAACCCCTTTTTATATCTGGCCAAGTGTATATTGGCGAGTTTCGCATACCTTTGAAAACCGCGTTTCTTCACGATGTTTTCTTTACCGTTAAGCAAGTCATATTTAGTGTCTACAAACGCATATTACTGACTCCAAAAAATCAAAGGTGCATGCAGTAAAACCCAACTTTATCTTCTTGTGGTTTTATATTGTGATGCTGTTCCTTATTTGGCATTAGATATAATAGAGGATACAAAGAATGTCAAATTGAACCATTGTTAATTGCTCGGTAAACACTGGTCTTATTACCATTGAATTTAGCGTAAACAGTTTTATACAGAGCTTGTAGCGTGACCGCACTTAGCGGCCGTCCAGCGCCGGCTTGCTGCGTCCACCATACATATTTTAGCACCCGCATCTGTGCATTACAATATACAAGGAATACGCAATCATGTAGATTTTAACTTAATTGCCTATTAAACATTTACTCGTAATCGCGAGCATTTCCACTGGTACAATATTTAAACCATAAAGGATATAGAGCGACTCCATTTTTTGGTCAAACGTGAGTAGGCCTGAGTAGGCCTACTCTACTACTACTACTTTGTATTTTAAGTGGTATTTTTAGTATTAATAGTAAGTACTGTATTGTAGTTTTAGTTAGCATAATTAGACGCACAATAACTTAATGAAAAGAGCGCGTCCTCGCCAATAAACTAGGCATAGTTTGGCGAGAAATTTTTAATTTAAACTTGTGCATGTATTTCTTTAATTTAAATAAATTAAAAAAAAAAAAAAAAAAAAGGCAAAAGATTTTTTTGTTACGGTAGATATACCTTCGGAATCTCTGAACTAAATTGGTACAGATGCATTAAAAAACATCCGAAATGGGTAGTGGCCATCATGCTGTGACATCGTTCGGCACAGGGAACTATGACGTATTGAATGCGAGTTTTAAAGTAGTTGTCCTCTGTTGCAGACATCCCCTACCTGGAGCTGGCGGAGCCGGACGAGGGCTACCACGGGCTGATCCGCGAGAACGAGACGCTGGTGGAGGTGACGCCCGCCATCCGCGCGCGCGGCCCGCTCTGCTCCTTCCTCATCCTCAACAACAAGCACCATGGGGAGGCGCCGTTCGAGGTGAGCCTCGCGCTATTGCTTCTAGACGACACTCGCACCTGGAGCTGGCGGAGCCGGACGAGGGCTACCACGGGCTGATCCGCGAGAACGAGACGCTGGTGGAGGTGACGCCCGCCATCCGCGCGCGCGGCCCGCTCTGCTCCTTCCTCATCCTCAACAACAAGCACCATGGGGAGGCGCCGTTCGAGGTGAGCCTCGCGCTATTGCTTCTAGACGACACTCGCACCTGGAGCTGGCGGAGCCGGACGAGGGCTACCACGGGCTGATCCGCGAGAACGAGACGCTGGTGGAGGTGACGCCCGCCATCCGCGCGCGCGGCCCGCTCTGCTCCTTCCTCATCCTCAACAACAAGCACCATGGGGAGGCGCCGTTCGAGGTGAGCCTCGCGCTATTGCTTCTAGACGACACTCGCACCTGGAGCTGGCGGAGCCGGACGAGGGCTACCACGGGCTGATCCGCGAGAACGAGACGCTGGTGGAGGTGACGCCCGCCATCCGCGCGCGCGGCCCGCTCTGCTCCTTCCTCATCCTCAACAACAAGCACCATGGGGAGGCGCCGTTCGAGGTGAGCCTCGCGCTATTGCTTCTAGACGACACTCGCACCTGGAGCTGGCGGAGCCGGACGAGGGCTACCACGGGCTGATCCGCGAGAACGAGACGCTGGTGGAGGTGACGCCCGCCATCCGCGCGCGCGGCCCGCTCTGCTCCTTCCTCATCCTCAACAACAAGCACCATGGGGAGGCGCCGTTCGAGGTGAGCCTCGCGCTATTGCTTCTAGACGACACTCGCACCTGGAGCTGGCGGAGCCGGACGAGGGCTACCACGGGCTGATCCGCGAGAACGAGACGCTGGTGGAGGTGACGCCCGCCATCCGCGCGCGCGGCCCGCTCTGCTCCTTCCTCATCCTCAACAACAAGCACCATGGGGAGGCGCCGTTCGAGGTGAGCCTCGCGCTATTGCTTCTAGACGACACTCGCACCTGGAGCTGGCGGAGCCGGACGAGGGCTACCACGGGCTGATCCGCGAGAACGAGACGCTGGTGGAGGTGACGCCCGCCATCCGCGCGCGCGGCCCGCTCTGCTCCTTCCTCATCCTCAACAACAAGCACCATGGGGAGGCGCCGTTCGAGGTGAGCCTCGCGCTATTGCTTCTAGACGACACTCGCACCTGGAGCTGGCGGAGCCGGACGAGGGCTACCACGGGCTGATCCGCGAGAACGAGACGCTGGTGGAGGTGACGCCCGCCATCCGCGCGCGCGGCCCGCTCTGCTCCTTCCTCATCCTCAACAACAAGCACCATGGGGAGGCGCCGTTCGAGGTGAGCCTCGCGCTATTGCTTCTAGACGACACTCGCACCTGGAGCTGGCGGAGCCGGACGAGGGCTACCACGGGCTGATCCGCGAGAACGAGACGCTGGTGGAGGTGACGCCCGCCATCCGCGCGCGCGGCCCGCTCTGCTCCTTCCTCATCCTCAACAACAAGCACCATGGGGAGGCGCCGTTCGAGGTGAGCCTCGCGCTATTGCTTCTAGACGACACTCGCACCTGGAGCTGGCGGAGCCGGACGAGGGCTACCACGGGCTGATCTGCGAGAACGAGACGCTGGTGGAGGTGACGCCCGCCATCCGCGCGCGCGGCCCGCTCTGCTCCTTCCTCATCCTCAACAACAAGCACCATGGGGAGGCGCCGTTCGAGGTGAGCCTCGCGCTATTGCTTCTAGACGACACTCGCACCTGGAGCTGGCGGAGCCGGACGAGGGCTACCACGGGCTGATCCGCGAGAACGAGACGCTGGTGGAGGTGACGCCCGCCATCCGCGCGCGCGGCCCGCTCTGCTCCTTCCTCATCCTCAACAACAAGCACCATGGGGAGGCGCCGTTCGAGGTGAGCCTCGCGCTATTGCTTCTAGACGACACTCGCACCTGGAGCTGGCGGAGCCGGACGAGGGCTACCACGGGCTGATCCGCGAGAACGAGACGCTGGTGGAGGTGACGCCCGCCATCCGCGCGCGCGGCCCGCTCTACTCCTTCCTCATCCTCAACAACAAGCACCATGGGGAGGCGCCGTTCGAGGTGAGCCTCGCGCTATTGCTTCTAGACGACACTCGCACCAGGAGCTGGCGGAGCCGGACGAGGGCTACCACGGGCTGATCCGCGAGAACGAGACGCTGGTGGAGGTGACGCCCGCCATCCGCGCGCGCGGCCCGCTCTGCTCCTTCATCATCCTCAACAACAAGCACCATGGGGAGGCGCCGTTCGAGGTGAGCCTCGCGCTATTGCTTCTAGACGACACTCGCACCTGGAGCTGGCGGAGCCGGACGAGGGCTACCACGGGCTGATCCGCGAGAACGAGACGCTGGTGGAGGTGACGCCCGCCATCCGCGCGCGCGGCCCGCTCTGCTCCTTCCTCATCCTCAACAACAAGCACCATGGGGAGGCGCCGTTCGAGGTGAGCCAACAGCCAATAATACCAACAGTAAAGCCACACTGTAGTTCGCTCAGCAGCCACCTATAGAATTTTGACAGATGGCGTTTGCTTGTAAGAAGAAGGTTTACGTAAATTGTTCGGATGCCCATCTCCTGAGTGTTCTTATTATAGGGGCTATCACTGCATCTCACACTCACGCTATACACACAGCTGCTCTATTTCAATCCGACTCAGTCATTTCCGATATGACGCGTCATATCAAAAATCCAAAAGGAATATTATACGTGCGTATCGACTGTCCAGGCGTCCACGGTTTCAGCGCGTCACGGTATCACATACATATCGCTCCGATACGTTTCCGCGCGACGCAATCAGTTTTGTTGACCGTGTCAGTTGTTAGTCGGCGCATTCGCTTCGTTTCATCACGTTCCATGCCATATTTTTGCATGAAAAAAATAAACACAAAATACTGCAGTTCGTGTTTTTTTATAAATAAATAAATAATCCTTTATTTGCCAAATTGTGGGTACACAACAAAATGAAACTAAGCAATTACGCCAACACAATCGACTGTCATTGACAGTGTGCAAGTACTTAGTATTCTAATAGTATCTAATTATATGTAATTATAGAATTAAAATTTGTGTTACATTGCAAATACTTAATATATAAACTACAAAATGGTATTAAATAAATTTCATTGTCAAGTCATTCAATACAAATTATATTATAATGTCATTATGAATAAGTTAGTATGTCATTGTCATTTAGATATTCTCTAACACTATAATAATTTTTACTATTGAGAATTTCAAAAATCGCTCGCTTGAATTTTAGTAGTGGTAGATTTTTTTTACAGTCTGGAAGTTTATTAAACAAAGTAATGGCCATACAGTAAGCATTGTTTGAAAAGACAGCCAACTTTTTTGCTGGTGCCCACAGTTTGTATTGTGGATAAGGCCTACCCCTTCTGTTAGGATACATTTCATTTAATGTAGGAAATAAATCAGGATTTTTCTTTACAAACAACAGCACTTCATAAATATAGAGACATGGCAAGGGCAGAATCCCGTTCTCCTTAAACAAAGGTTTACACGTGTCCAAAGCTTCAGCCCGACATACTGATCGAACACAAGCCTTTTGTTTAATAAATACTTTTGAAGCGTCTGTTGAATTTCCCCATAGCAGAATTCCGTATCGCAAAATCGATGATACATATCCATAATAAGCTAGTAAGGCTGTTCCTTTATTACTAATATGTGATAGCTTTTTTAAAACATACACGAATCTATCAATTTTCTTACATAATTCTTCAATATGAGCTTTCCAGTTTACGAACTTGTCTAAAGTTATACCAAGAAATACGGTTGAATCAGTCCTTTCACCAGATATTGCATGATTCACACACTATATTTAGGTCTATTTGCTGAGAATTAATTGTTTGAAACTGCATGTAGTGGGTTTTTTTTATGTTAATGCTAAGGTTATTTTGATTCAACCACTGTACAACCGATGCGACAGCTTCATTTACATGTATTTCAAGAGTTTTCTTGTCCTTTGACTTAACTACAATCGTTGTATCATCAGCGTACAGAAAACATTTATGCGAGACTATATTAGGAAGGTGTGACATTTTTAGACAAATATGCGGACCAAATTGGATGACTTAAGCAAGGAACCGCGAACTCTGGAGAGATTTGGGGGAGGCCTACGCCGACTAGGCGACTTCTACCGTGAACATAGGTACATAATACACTTAACAAAAAAACTTGACAATACTAATACAAATTTAAAATACAATTTTTGTACACGATTGACTGCTGAAATTGAAATTGACATAAATCATGACTTGTGAGTATTGTGTTCTGACACCAGCACCAAAAATTGCATAACATATATAATATTTCAACAAGATTATGTGGAAAGTTACAAACTAAACGAACTGTTGGATATATTAAATAATAATGTCACAATATTTTATCTATGATATTTTGTTATCTGTGGCTGGCAACACTCTCTTCCTTCCTTCTTGATTATGCAAATGGCGTGTCGGCTGTACTTTCTTGTGAGTTTCTTATTTTTAATTAAAACCAAGTATCAAGTACATATTTATTATTTGAAATCAACCACTCCTGCATCCACGGACCCTGAGATTACAACAGGTTACGGCCCCGAACGCAAGTAAAAGGAGTGGAAAGGAAATATACCACGCTGTGGGAGGCGTGGGTTGGGCATTGGCCATTTTTGTTCATACGATTTACGACCGCCAATAAACAATGGAGGACAAAGAAGAAGCAAAATTAAAATTAAAGGGCGAAGAAAACTGGACCGTATGGAAATTTCAAGTTTCCTTATTACTGAAATCAAAAGGGCTGTATGACATACTAACCAACAATGCCAAGGGCACCGACAAGGACGCGAAAACAATGGCGCTGTTAGTCAGCAGAATGAGTGAACAAGTCATTTCTCAAGTCTTATCCTGCGATAGTGCATTTGAAATTTGGAATAAATTATTATCAATTTACGAACAAGAATCTCAAGTAAGTGTGCACTTGTTGTATCAACAGTTTTATGCGTTGAACTACCAAACTAACCTAACAGATCTCCTTACGAATGTTGAAAACATAAGATCAAAAATAATAGCCAGAGGCGAAAAACTACCTGACAAAATGCTCATAACAAAAGTGTTGATGAGTCTGCCACCTACATACAAACATTTTATCTCCGCTTGGGAGTCCCTACCGGAAGAGCGGCAAACATTCTTAGAACTTAGTGCTCGTTTACACATAGAAGAGATTCGGGTGAAGGAGGTTGAGAACACCGAGGCATTGGTGGCAAAACAACGGCAGTCAACCAGCAACAATAAATCTAGATTACAGTGCAGATATTGTAAGAAATTTGGCCATAAAATTTCCAGCTGCTGGTTCAAACAGAAGAAGAGTCAATGTACGAATTCAGATACCAATGCATTCATGTTAGCTTCCGAGGACGAGGTGATGGCAGCCACAGCTACTTCATCGAGTGAGTGGGTGCTCGATACAGGCTCGAGTGACCATATGTGCTGTGACCGGTCTCTATACTCAAAGTTCTGTGAAAGTTCCCAGCGTAAAGTGAAAATTGGTGATGGTACAGCTTTAGATGTATTAGGTGTCGGTACCATACAGTGCGAAGCGTGGAATGGTAAAAAGTGGATCTCAACAACACTCTCTGATGTACTTTATGTTCCCTCTCTAAAAGCAAACCTTTTTTCTGTAGGTAAATGTTTAGATAAAGGTTATTTTATGCAAAGTGATCAAAATTTTTGTAAAATTTTAGATTCTAAGAATAATGTAAGAGTGCTTGCTAAGAGATTGGATACAAAATTGTATAAATTAATTTTCAGAACAGAACCTTCTATGGCTAACTATGTTTGTACTTTAACAGAATGGCATGAAAAGTTTTGTCATCAAAATTATCAATATGTTAAAAAATATCTTGATCTTCATAACATAAAGTATGTAAATTCAAAAGTATATCCATGTGAACCCTGTTTACTAGGCAAACAACACCGAGCATCATTCAGTAACAGTGAATCTAGATCTTCTATCCCGGGTGAATTACTTCACGCTGACCTATGTGGCCCGGTAGATTGTGTTTCTATTGGTAAATCAAAATACTTTTTATTAATTAAGGATGATATGTCAGGTTATAGGTTTGTCTATTTTTTGAAAAATAAACATGAGGTTAAACAACATTTACAAAATTGCATTAAATTAATCAAAAATCAAACTGGTAATTCTATAAAATACTTGAGAACAGACAATGGCTTAGAATTTTGCAATAGTGATATTAAAAACATGTTGGAAAGCTTAGGTATTAGTCATCAGCGTACAGTTGCCTATACTCCACAGCAGAATGGTCGTGCAGAACGTGAGAACCGAACGATCATGGAAGCTGCGAGGACATTAATTTCAGGTATGTCAAAGAGATTTTGGGCTGAAGCGGTCAATACTGTTGTGTTTACACTTAACAGGTCTGGATCTAGCCCGGTGAAGAATAAAACTCCTTATGAGGTATGGTTTAATAAATCTTTTGATATTAATTATCTTAAGAAGTTTGGTCTGCAGTGTGCAGTACATATACCAAAGGAAAAAAGGAGGAAATTGGATAGTAAAACCAAGTTTGGAATATTTGTAGGCTATGATACAAATGTTAAAGGCTATAGAGTATATTTCTCTAATACCGATAAAGTTGAAACGGCCAGGGACGTTGTCTTTCTGCCGGATTGTGGGGAAATTCCACACAGAAATCAGGTAAGTAATAGCCATGATAACTCTGATAATATATCTTCCACAAGTGAAGAGTCTGATATGGAAATGCAAAGTCAGAGCAGCACCAAACACTCTCAAGAGGTAAGAAATGACTCACAGGTTGAAAAAGGCTCTACGGAGAACACTGATGAGGTAGGAAACAAAACTGACTCGACTTCAAGTACGAGTTCAGGTCTACGACAAGTGGGTGGTTTAACTCTCCGCAGTCGTGATAAAATTCATAAGCCAATAAGGTATGAAACTGAATTTGCAAGCTATGCTTATTTCTCTGAGCTAGAAAACGAACCCCAATCTTATCAAGAAGCTATGGAGTCCAATGAGTCTACTGAATGGAAGCAAGCTGTCAAGAGTGAGCTTGAGGCATTGGAAGACAACCATACATGGGATTTGGTAACGGTGAAGCCAGAAGAAAAGGTCATAGATACCAAATGGGTATTTAAAAGAAAGAAAAACAGTGAAGGTAAAGTACAAGTGTATAAAGCACGCTTGGTTGCACGTGGATTTCAGCAGACAGATATATCACTTGATGAAGTTTACTCTCCTGTCACCAGTTTAACTACGGTAAGAATCCTCATTTCTATAGCCGCCTATTATGGCTGGAATATTTATCAATTTGATATATGTAGTGCTTTTCTACATAGCACTATACATGAAGAGATATACATTTACTTACCAGAGGGTCACCAGCATTCAGGACAGGTAGGAAAACTTAATAAAGCTATTTATGGGCTAAAAAAGGCACCCAGATACTGGTATGATACATTTTGTAATTTCATGATAAGTCAAGGTTTCAAAAGATCTAAAACTGATATGTGTTTGTATATTAAAATATGTGAAAACACAAAGACATATGTTATTCAGTATGTTGATGATATTTTGATAGTTAGTTCACATGAATATATTATTGAAAACTTAAAGCTGCAGATGGGTAAAACTTTCAAGATTAAAGACTTAGGTCTTGCTTCATATTATCTAGGTATTCGAATAATGCAAAATAAAGATTTTATTTCTTTAGATCAGTGTGAATACCTAAAGAATGTATTACAATTGTTTAACATGTCTGAATGTAAAGGTGTGAGTATACCCTTAGAACCTAATTTCAACAGTACTTTGTTATTAAAAGAATGCTCTGAAAACTCAGAAATAGAACATAGATGCAGAAAACTAATAGGTTGTATTATGTACGCTATGTTAGGTACTAGACCTGATCTATCAATATGCTTAAGTATACTTAGTAGATTTCAAAACTGTGCTAGTACAGATCTATGGAAACATTTGAAGCATGTGTTGAGGTATGTAAAAGCTACTTTAGAACTAAAGTTAGTGTATAAAATTAATTTCAATAATTTAATTTGTAAAAATCCATTGAAAGCCTATGTGGATAGTGACTGGGGAGGTGACACAGTTAGTAGAAAATCAACCTCAGGTTATTGTTTAATGGTTTTTGATAACCTAGTCTTGTGGTGTAGTAAAAAAACAAACATGTGTTTCTCTCTCGTCCACTGAGGCTGAATATATAGCATTAAGTCAGTGTGTTGCCGAGGCATGTTGGGTGAGGAATTTATTTTCTGAGTTGTGTTTAATATCAGAAAATGAACTCAATGTCTTGATTCTTGAAGACAACAGGTCTGCAATTTGTGCAGCTAATAACAATAGTGTAACAAAAAGGTTAAAGCACATAGATATAAAATATCACTTTATTCAAGACAAATTGTCAAAAAATTTAATATCTTTGGAGTATATAAAAAGTGATGACCAAATAGCTGACCTGTTGACCAAGCCTCTACCTAAGATAAAATTAGATAAATTTAGGAGTTGTCTTAGTCTAATTTAAACTCTCGAGGCAAAGTGGGACAAGTCAAAAAAATCAAAAATTTTATTTTGTAATTTTGTTATAATATGTAATTATTATTTTTTAAAATATTGTTCCATTAAGGGAGGGTGTTGGATATATTAAATAATAATGTCACAATATTTTATCTATGATATTTTGTTATCTGTGGCTGGCAACACTCTCTTCCTTCCTTCTTGATTATGCAAATGGCGTGTCGGCTGTACTTTCTTGTGAGTTTCTTATTTTTAATTAAAACCAAGTATCAAGTACATATTTATTATTTGAAATCAACCACTCCTGCATCCACGGACCCTGAGATTACAACACGAACGAAGAATAATATTGTTTGTATTGTAAAATAATTAATTATAATATTATGTAAGTGAAATTGTAAAGGTAGTAGAATAAAAGGCTTTTTTATTTTTTATTTTATTTATTTATTTTATTTATATTAGGAAGGTCATTTATATACAATAGGAAGAGTAAAGGACCAAGTACGCTCCCTTGAGGTACTCCATATGGGTTTTGAGTTTTAAATGCTGAGCGATAAGTGTGTGTAGTTTTAAGAGAAGTTCTAGACACTTCTACACATTGTTCCCGCTTGAAAAGGTAACTTGATATCCATTTGAGTGCTTCACCTCGTATTCCGTATTTTTCTAATTTATTGAGTAGAATTTTATGACTTATTAGGTCGAATGCCTTGGTCATATCTAGGAAAATTGACACAACCGCATGACCAGTGTTCAAACTTTCCAGAACATATTTCGTCAATGCAAAACATGCAAGAGTGGTACTATTATGTTCGTCGTGCACTACTTTAATTATTTTAGAGGCAAAACTTTGCAATTGTGTGTTTGTATGTTACTCCTTCACGCTAGAGCTGCGGAACCAATTTGCTTAAAATTTCAAATGAACATATATTGATCCAGGATTAACAATATGGTCTAATATGCAGTAACAAGCCAAGCACCGCCTGCCCTTCCACACGAAAGCCAAGCTCCCAAACGAGGAAAGCTACCACCACAACACCACACAGCAACTCTAACACCACTGTCGACGCACGTTTAGTCCCGACGCCGGGACATCCTCAGGAGATCTTGAGTTTACAATGTGAGATTGTATAGTATTAACAAGCTGACCCGGCAAACGTTGTTGTGCCATTAGAGATATATAAAATAACTTACCACCTACTCTCAGACGTACCTATAACATACACAGATAAATTCGTGACAATCGATCGAGCCGATACGGAGGAATTTGGTAACAAGAATCGGCACGAGAATTTTATTTATTACAAGCTGACCCGGCGAACGTTGTTTTGCTATTAGGTAAATATAAAAAAAAAATAGCTTGCGACTAACTACTCTTAGACCTACCGAACATTCACAGAAAAATCATTACAATCGGTTCATCCGTTTCGGAGGAGTTTGGGTAACAAAAATTGGCACGCGAATTTTATATATTAGAAAGATTTAATATCTGGCCCGAAAATCGATCCGGGGCACATAACTAGCTTTTGTTGTTTTGATATACAATTGAAAATATATCAACAACGCCCATCCGCTTGGGATACTTTACAAACGGAGCTTCGGCAAATTTTGTTCCATTGAATTCAAATACTCTATATTGGATACGAATACAACTGCGAAATGATACTATTCGAATACAATTCCGCGATATGTATTCGATATCGATACCTATCGATACGAGGAGACCATATTTGATATCTGAATGCAGTTCGATACAACGAAGATTGGTTTTCGAACAAAACTTTTAGTTTATCATTTTCTAAATGGAGGTTGTGGATTGAAGAGTCTGATTTTAATCAAATGTAGGTACCTCACGTTCGTTTTTCTCGTAAATAGCAGATGCCAGATGGGAAAACTTTTAAAATGTATTTCAGATCTTTTCAAGTGTACACGTGCGCGGTGGAAAGTTTTTAAGCTTTTCAAGCATTCTGGAATCTTTGGATGATTCGTTAAAAAATGTTTAAAATCACGTTTATGCTTACGAAATGGATTATGTGAATGTATAGTGATTTCGTTAAACCGAAAAGTTATTATTTATTAGTCACCAATATCAATTTATATTGTACTAAGAGGAATCTCAGACAATATAATAGAGGAACTAATTATTATTCATAATAATGCTTTATATCAGTTAGCATAGCTGTGAATTAGATAGTATACTTGATGATTAACTGACTCATGATTAAACGATTGGTCAGCTTTTCATGAAACTTCTAACCGAACCTAATCTAACCTTCTCAATTAAATCAGCTTAATAATGAATACTATTGAAATCGCTCAGTAAATAAGATTTTAGACATACAGACTGTCTTTCTGCAAAATTGGTTATAAACTTACGTCTGCGATCTGTGGTTAAGAAGACTTATTTACAATCTAACAACTAAAGTTAAGTAGGTACAGTTGTGCGCAAAATGAAAATCCAATATCCTACTAAATCGACGAGTAAGCAACTGTAGTTGTATTGTACTGTAGTAGTTGAAAGTACTTCATGCCGCTACTACTACAACAGAATACAAGACAAGAGGTTGGCAGCATCCTCGGAACTGAAAATCGCTTGGTGTCACAGATATAAGCGGAAAATCTAGATTATGTAGAGCGGCTCTAGCGGAGGGAAAAACAATTGATCGAATAAGGGCATTTCGTACTCAGTTATTATTATTATTATTTTTTTTATTTTTTTTTATAATTGATAGGCTTGCGTTTGACTACGATCAAGTCTGATGAAAAGAAATGATGAGGTCTAGGATGGAGCGCGCTTTCCTAGAAAATGCCTATTCACTCTTCTTTTGAAGGCACCCAGATTGTATTTATTATATTATATTATATTATATATATATTATATTATATCCAATATCGAGCCTTGTTTTTATTTATTTAACTTTATTACATATACATACAGAAAATAAAGTTACAGAAACAATATAACTGAACACAGTGAGCACAAAACCTTATTGCTAGAGCAATCTCTTACAGGCAACCATTGGTAAGAGGATTTTTTGAATGAAGCTTTTGACGTGACAACGTCTTATAATTCGATAGAGCCGGCTGCACGCACAAAAAAACATGACTCATTTGCCGTTACCTCGTTCTGAGGCGTTCCATGTAAGGCTTGAAGTGCAAGCGTGAGTTGTCACGTTCAACTATCGTCAGTAAACCGACTTTACAGACAACCAATTTTTTTTGTTGAATTTATTTTGATAACCGCCATTGTGACGAAGGGGTTATGCCCAATATTTAATTTTCGCGGTTTAATATCAAACGTTCTAGATCTTTGTTGTTACATATAGAATCTAAGATTAACTTGAGTTTTCCTCGCCACGCCCACATCATATTAACGAAATAAAATTTGGCTGCTGCAAAAATACGAAACCTAGGTATAGCCAAATGTTGTCGTGAGACTGTAATTTGTGATATTCATAAAGGTAACCTCAACTTTGTTTAAGAATCTGTTTTACTTATAATTTTAAATAGAAAAGTATTTATAAGATTTCTTGCATGCTACAAAAGTACCAACTTGAATACATTAATTAAGATAAAACGAAACGTATCCGAGTGGAATTTGTTTAATTGTTGTCCTTTCTGCCTCTAGTGTAATATCGTTGGCAATTCGCCACTGCCGCGTCCGTGCCGAGTGGCTAACATTGGATGAGATGTTATCAATGTTTTGTTTGTTTTGAACAGATAGAGATACTCGATAAGATGAATGTGGTCCAAATAAGTTTCTATGATCTCCCTGGCGCAGTTGGTGAGCGCTCGGATTTAATAAGGGAGGTCCCGGTTTCGATTACCGGCTCGACATTTTATCACGGAGTTCCGTCGTCAATCTCCGAAAATCTTCATCAAGGAAGACCATGGATATATGGAATTCCGTACCAAGCTGATTAAAATCCAAACTTTATTTTTACCTCCTACAATTATTATATTTTGAATTAACATCCGGATTCCAAGTTGTGCTTCTTAATAAAATCTGTATGACCAAAATGTATGATGTATCAAAATTAAATTCCGGATATGAAAACAAATTATGAAAACCCTCGGTGCGCGAGTCCGACTCGCACTTGGCTGGTTTAATTAAGTTTTTAAAGTCGGCAAGGCATCCACGTGTATGATAATAATCTTCAACAAAGACAGACACACAGTGGGGGCAGTAAAAGACGTTTAACTAAGCAACGGCTAATTTCCTCGGGGAAATGCGGAGCAGTGAGCGCGGCACTAACTTTAGCGGTACAAAGTTCGCGAACAAAACAAACCGGCGTTTATACGCTTAATGCATATTTTTATAAGTAGTTAGCCTGTAATTTAACTTTATTTATTCATTGTTGTGATTTTTAACTGACTTCTAGAAACAAAGGAAAAGAAATTCTAGTTTCTAACCAGCTGGTACAGTATTTTTCTTAAACTTTGTGTTAGATACTGTCCCACTTTTTAATGATGAAATATCAAATAATGTAGAGCTTCTGAGATAGACGACGAAATTCCTCGATGCTCGAACAAAACTTTGATTTTATTATAACTATGTAGGTACTTTGTTGTTTAAACATATCGGCGTCTAATTGGTCTTCTGTAAATAGGAAGATTATTTTCCGCAATTTCCCACATTTGGAGCTATCGGGATCCAACTGTCCATTCATCCAGTATTTGCGAAAAAGTAAATAAAATTTAAATCCGACCGCCAAAGCCCGGATGACTTTTGATGTCGGTTTCTATCTTATTAGAACTTCGAATCGAGGGAGTTCTGTTATACCTGTAGCAAGCAGTCGCCGCTCGTGGGGCAATTAAAATGGGAAATTGACCTCTTGTTGCGATCTCTATCGCACGTCTTACGAGCTTCATGACAGAGCTGCCGGCTAAGCAAGTAGTGTTTGCTATAGGTACTTTCACTCTCATATAATATTACTAGCTGACCCGGCAAACGTTGGCAAAAAACCCGGCATTAGGGACATAAAAATAGATAACAACCTGCTCCCAGTCCTAGTGATCATACACTGAAAATTTCACAACAATCGGTCCAGCCGTTTCGGAGGAGTTTGATAACAAAGAAAAGCGAGAGAATTTTATATATTAGAGAGATAAATCCAGCGTGCTATTGGTTTCTTCAGCAGCCATTTGTAATTTAGTTTCACTAATGAAGCCACCTAACAGTGAAGACGAGATTTCCGCGCAGGTTTCTCGCCGAGCAACAAAATATATTAATTTCCCGCTAACAAGACGATATTGTGTTACCTTTTATCTTTTACCTTATCTTATCTGTACCGATGAGAGGCGAGCCCGAGCGGCAATACTGTTTAACAACAAAGGTGCTTCAGCCGAACGACGGTTAAAGTAAATCCTGCTAAAGCATAAAAGTTTCCTTCCACTCGTAATTAAGAGAGCTCTCAGGGTTTTACGTTTGATACTAGGGAAGATTAGACATTTCAGAACTTTGTACTTGTACGTAATCAAGTAAAAAAAGCTTTTTAGTACGGTGCAATTAGCTCAAAAAACTATGCTCACAATCATTTTTGTTTGCAAAATGCAACACAACGTACATTACTTTTGTCCTTGACACTTTCGTGCTAAATTGCATAGTTTTTGAAATATCTACGAAAAACTGTAAAAACAGGCCGTCTCATCATAGAACAATCTCGCGTTGCAATCATACTTTCACTTTGGATGTCCGGGTTTAAGTTTAATTGCACCGTACTATATTGTATGTTATGATGAGAAATCAAACCAATGAAGAGTCCACTCGTGGGGAATCCTAGTGGTAATGAGTAGAAAATGGTTTTATTGAGAAGGTTTTTATAGCAAAGAAATTATAAATGAGGCGAACAACGTTTACCTGAGTTTATATGATAGGCACGCTTGCCAGTGTCAGACAAGTGCGTCCCTAGACTACGCACTACGCACTAGTTATATAACTGTGCTTAAACCCGTTGTATTTATACGTGTTACCAATTACTTACATGTAAGCCTTAAAAAGTGTCCAAAAATTTTATACTTACTCATATGGCCAAGTGAAAACTTCATCCTCTAGCAATTTTCTTTAGATGACGTAACTAGTTCATTAGTTCACACTGACAAAGTTTTCAACGAGTTTTTGACGTGACAACGTCTTATAAATCGATAGAGCCGGCTGCACGTACAAAAAATTTGTTTGTTTGTAAAGTCGGTTTACTGACGATAGTTGAACGTGACAACGTCTTCTTTGTCGCTCGTTCCGCGCTCGCGAGGTAACGCCGGTAACGCCGCATGAGCGAGGTAACGCCGGATGAGTCATGTTTTTTCGTGCGTGCAACCGGCTCTATCGAATTATAAGACGTTGTCACGTCAAAAAACATGACTCATCCGGCGTTACCTCGCTCATGCGGCGTTACCTCGCTCGCGTTACTTCGCTCTAAGGCGTTCCATGTAAGGCTTGAAGTGCAAGCGAGAGTTGTCACGTTCAACTATCGTCAGTAAACCGACTTTACAGACAACCAATTTTATTGATAAAAGATTCCAAAACTATTACATGCTGCAGGAAAATTTCCCTATTGCCACCGTCACTCCTATAACACGATCAATAACGCTTAAATATATCAAACCGTCATTCATAACGTAATAAATTTAGAAACAATGACAAATTCATCGGCTCGCTACTCGATCGGCGTGGGTAGTGAGTTATTGCCCAGTGTATGATACATCCAGCAAACTCCGCCCAATAAATAACATTAGAGTCATCTTACGAGAAGTTTTCCATGCGTACACAGATATATGGGAACACTCCGGGCGCAGTTGCAGATGCAATAAATATAAAATTGAATTTCCAGGAATGGAGTAACTTTAAAATGTAGGGCGAATCATATTTGCCATTTCATCATTTTCTTCCAGCAGTTTCTGAATGTTTTTTGAGTGAATAGTGGGTGGAAATTAAAAATTCTGATGATACTTAGACAATGAAATGAGGGTGTTAGGTACAGTTTGGTGTAGCAGCCATATACTGTCCTTTCATTTACTTCAGGAAGAAAGAAAAAACGTTTGTAAAATAAACAACAAAAATGTTCTCAAAGGTATGCAAAGCTCGAAACCCGCATTTGCCAAGAAGAAGACCGTGGGACATACAAAGAGGCTGAGACGTATAAAATATCTAAACTCGCTCGTGCCAGGACAGGACAGAAAAATCTGAGACCTCCTGCTTACTTCAAAATGAGTTCATGATCATCAAACTTCGTTCGATATACAAAGGGTTTGAGATGAATAAAAAACTAAACTAACTCGTGCCAAGATCAATCAAACGGAGTTAGCTCTTCTTTGTGTTTAATAGTCAGTTTATCAATTTGCATATTTGATAGTCAAAACTAACCTCGAACCACAACAACAAGGAAACTCTACGAGCCAGACACAATCTTTGATCTCAAGTTAATTTGATTATCCTGTCAAAGCAAACATGAAACACTTAGCGCGAACTTTGCGCCTCCCCCGGATTCACGAACCGATAACTTTTGAGCCTTTCAATCTTTAGAAGCCGATGAAACGCGACCCCTGTAAAAAAGGTCGCTTAATTTAATTTATACGCAGTAAACAGTGATTGATTTTACCTTCTGCTTTGCTGTAATGTAAATCGATTGATTGTTGATGAAGAATAAACGGATTTTGCCGTTGTTTTAAACGAATACAGTTTCCATTCTCAAGTTATTTCAAGGCTTGCTTTAGATTTCGCCGAAACGCTGGCTGAATGCCAAGTGTGCAGAAATTGGGTTGTTAAACAAAAATTTGTTTTTTTTTAATGTAAGTATTTTATAACGTTATCAAAACTTGTTACGAAATAATCAACCGACTTGAAGTTGAGTTCAAAACTATCGCATATAGGACAACCCTCCACCACCCAATGCCAAATCAACCTCACGGTTATGGGGGCCGACACCCGGGAAGTCGAGCGTTCGGTACTTGCTCTTGGCGTGTTCCCGGAGCGCCTTCTTGATTCCCTACAAGTTGTTTTCTCTCGCTCCTATGTGCTCACTCTCCCCATTCTGGGACAAGACGATGCAAATATGGACACGCCTCGCGCCGTCGCTGTCAGCAGCAGAAAACCGATGTCTTGTCACTCCAAGGCGCTCCGGCTCTTATGCCACTCTTGCGCGAACTTCCGTAGCTTTCAGATGTTGACCACCGAGTTAACTTAAAAGATCCTCGAAATAAACTGAGCCAGAGACTTCTCCAAAATCTATCGCATAGTTCCGAGAAAATGCATTTTCTAAGTAAAGTTGTTGTTGTTTCAGATAATGGTGATAGACGAGAACGAGGCGCGTCTGCGCGTGCGCTACCCGCTCAACTGCGAGAAGCGCCGCAACTACAAGTTCGACATCGCCGCCGTGGGCTGCGACGGCTCTTATTCCAACACGTGAGTCCAATTGCTCTGGTAATAAGGGTGGATTCCCACAAACCGCCGAAATAGGGACATACGTTAGAATAAAACAAAGTATTTTACAAAAACGATTGGCAACATGCAGGAATTTTTTTGTGGATAAGTTGGCGCTTGACGACAATCATGCCTGATGGAAAGCAATGATGAGGTCTAGATTGGAGCGCGCTTGCCTAGAAAATGCCTATTCACTCTTCTCTTGAGGGCACCCAGATTGTACCTGACTGGGAACATGGAGGCTGGAAGGGCGGTTCGTATCAGAAACGTTTCGTTAGATGTCAACCACATAAGGCACCGCTCTCGGCGTCTTGCGGTCCTATGGTAGAAGGGTCAAGGTTTTGTAGTTCCCGAATACACTCACAAAAGTATATTTTGTAAAAAACCGCTAAACCGGCAACACTGCGTCGGTGTTGTAGCGATTCTTTACATACATAGACAGCCCAACGGATTAGCAAGCTGAAGTGGCAGTAAGCAGGCCATATCTGTCGCATAACCGACGGCCGTTGGGGCAGACGTGTTCTGGAGTGGAGACCGCGTACCAGCGTAACCGGTAAGCGCAGCGTAGGACGAACCTGCCCGCTGGATCGACGACCTGAAAAAGGTCACCGGTAGCGGGTGGATAAGGACCGTGTGTGGTGGCGCGCACTCTGAAAGGCCTATGTCCAGCAGTGGACGTCTTTAAGTAGCGATTCCTTGCCGATTATTCTGATTTTTTGTATTTACATTGTGTTTGTATATTTCCAGCGTCCCAGTCCACATAACGGTGACGGACGTGAACGAGTTCGCGCCGGTGTTCAGCCAGGCGGCGTACGTGCGCGCTGTCGACGAGGGCAAGGTGTACGACGAGATCCTGCGCGTGGACGCCACCGACCGCGACTGCACGCCGCGCTACGGCGACGTCTGCAAGTACGAGATCCTCAACGACGGCGACCGCAGCCAGCCCTTCACCATTGACAACGAGGGTGAGCAACTTGCCATTATGTCGGTAAGAATGCGCCATGGTACTGAATATGGCTCCTGATGGTGTTGATGTTCCAGCCCTGTAGTAGCTCCTGCTGAATGGGTGCGAGCGACATACCCGTCATATGCGAGGATTCTGGGGTCCCGATTTGTGGTCGTTTTCGTCTCCGTCGCTTTCTGTACGCAGAGGACAGACTGCAGGAGCTCGTGAGGTAGCGGACGCCCTTCTGTTCGGCGGGGGACAATTTCTCCACGGACGATAAAATGTTTACCCTCCTACATCTCACTCTCAAAGCATGGACGCATTGGTAGTGATAATTATAATTTCCGTTTTTCCTTTGACCTGCTATTTTCTTTGCGACGACAGACTGTGGACGACTGCGTTAGCTCGCGAAGTAACAGATGCCCTTCTGATTGGCTAGGGACAATTTCTCCACGGATAGAGGATACTATGTTTTAACCTCCTAAGTATCACTCTCTGAGCAGGCACTGGTAAAGATAAGAGTCCCCTTTACCTCGTGCCGTGATTTACATAGTGGAAAAAATATCATCTGTCAGAGTACAATTATATAATCGGGGCACAAGATCTTTATCTCCTACACATGATAGGGGCTGGTCGATTGCTGAGAGGTGAATCTGGCTCGCACTTAACCAGTCATGTTTGTTTGGCAGGCGTCATCCGCAACACGGAGCCGCTGGAGTACGACAAGTCGCACAACCACATCCTGTCGGTGGTGGCGTACGACTGCGGCATGCTGCAGTCCGCGCCCGTCATGGTCACCATCAAGGTCAACAAGCCCTGCCGCGCCGGCTGGAAAGGTAAACATCTTCCCCCTATTTCGCAGTTCGCAAGTAATAGTATGCCAAGAGAATTCCAAACACTTCACGTCTGGTCCACTGCTCTTAATGCCATTTATGCTGTGGACAGCGACGGCGCGGCGGGTCCGTATTTTGTATCGTTCTGCCCCAGAATGGGGAGAGTGAGTTCATAGGGACAAGGAGCGAGAGGAAACAACTTGTAGCGAGTCAAGAAGGCGCCCCGGGAACACGCCAAGAGCAAGTACCGAACGGGCGCCCTCCCGCGTTTCGGCCCCCATAACCGCGAGGTTGATTGGGCCATGGGTGGTGGAGGGTTGCTCTTAATGCCAAAATGACGGTCAACAACTTTTTGAAACGAATGGTTTTAAAAAGTAAACATCGTAAAAGTTAGTACAAAAACACATTGTTATTCTCTGTTGATGTAAAGCTGATCGGAAAAAATGAAAAACCTGATTTGGGGGTATATGCACCGCAGTACATTTATGAACAGAGCGAGTATCTAGAGAAAAAAAGGTTTCTTGTAATGAAAATTTCTTTAGCATTTTAGAAAATGGTTCCTCAAAAAAGCCAAGCTCAAACCAGTTGCTGGGCGTAATTGTTCAAGTTTTCACTTTTGTCGGCACTTCCGGAGTGCCTGTTTTTTTTTTATTTTCTTGGTCAGACTATATATATTATATAATTACTAGCTGACCGGGCAAACTTCGTTTTGCCGTTTAGGGACATAGATAACAACATAACAATCGGTTCAGCCGTTTCGGAGGAGTTTGGTTACAAAGAAGAGCGAGAGAATTTTATATATTAGACTAGCTGACCGGGCAAACTTCGTTTTGCCGTTTAGGGACATCAAATATAGATAACAACCTGCTCCCGGACCCAGAGATCACACCCTGAAAATTTCATTACGATCGGTCCAGCCGTCTCGGAAGAGTTTGGTTACAAAGAAAATCAAGAGAATTTTATATATTAGATATAGATTAGAAGAAGATATTCCATGTATTTGTTGTTTGCAGGTCTGGCGGAGCGAGTGGACTACGCGCCGGGCACGGGCCCGCTGGCGCTGTTCCCGGCGGCGCGGCTGGAGGCGTGCTCCAGCGACGAGCGCTGCCCCGGCGTGACGCGCATCCAGGCCGCCGTCACGCTGCAGGCGTCGCGCGCCGGCGTGGCGTGCGACCGCGACACCTACACCGTGCACGCGCAGCGCAACATCTGCGGTCAGTGCTCAGCGACATAGAGAGGGGGTCTTCTCAGTCAGTCGGCGGTACGGGCCTCGAGGCTTGACCTCCTTGCCCGGGCATGTCCCCACAGACAGCTCCACTTCCTGGGTATCCTTGTTTCAGCCCTTCTAAACCGGGCTGGGGCCGCGTCTGTCTGGCGTCGGCCTTTGAGGTACGGGTGTCGGATTTGGTTGCCTTCGTCATCACAGAAGAAGCCACTTCTGGGAGGCACCGTTGATTGAGGGAGTAGGAGCTCGCGTGGCAAGGGACGCCCGTTGGATGGTCTCTCTTGCAGCGGGGCTATTCCATGGAGGTGTACACATGCACTATTGTCCGCCCGAGCAAACATAGTGCATGCTAAGTGAAAGCGCCATCTGTTGCGGATAAATTACTTTCCATTCGTGACAATAGATGCCGCTGTCCCCCCATTCAAACAGTCTGCCCCGCCATTTGAACTGAAAGTTACCAGGCGTTGTTTACCATGAGTTCACCATTAGTGTTGTGTGTTTTTAGGAGCTTACAGTTGTTACTTGTTTTTAGCTATCTCGCTCTTGCTAATTATAACTGATTAGTGCAAGCGGGACCACTGCAAGACGTCAGCGCAGATACATAAACTTTGCTTGTGTTGTTCGCCTCAACTCTCGCTGTGCGACCTATACCTGTAGTTTCTTCGATTGCGTGATGAATGAACCTAGCCTACTGTTTCAAATTTCCTGAGTTTAAAACAATTCTGTGGCCTAGTTATGAGGATGTTCTCAATGATTCCGATCACAGATTCGCAGATCTAGACTCACGGGGATGTTTTATTTTCACAGGTCTAGACCAGAAAACCATCGATCTTCTTCCCAGTCCAGGCGCTGGCAACGAATGGGCTAAATCTCTAAAACCAGACTCAGGTGCGTGTTTTTGTATTGCAGATACTATATTGATTTAATACACTTTTCGATCGGTCACCACTAAGCTTTATGTGTTCTATCATTTATTCAATCCGAAGTGCATGAGGTTCAATCGATCTGTTTGAGCTGCTTCAACATATGTGGAAAGTTGAAGTTACGAAGAATAATTTTCCATTCCTTTCACTTGGATGATTGGTAATCCAGCGGTGCGCGGATGAGCGGTGGAGATCGCTCAACATCAAGTGAACTGCCTGCTCGTTTGCAAGCATTTACTATTAAAAAAAAAAGATTCCGACGAATTGAGAACCTCCTCCTTTTTTTTGAAGTCGGTTAAAAAAAACAGACGTGCCCGTGGCAAACACAAATAAAAAGAGGTTTCGCTTACGGTAACGCGCTTAAAGAAGCATTTACTTCAAGGTTACATAACAGGATGTGTGTTAACAGGCTCCAACAGTATATATGGTAGCGCTGTCTCGAGTTCAATGGGTTTTTCCATCTCAAAAATATCCAACGTGCCTGAAGAAGTTTTCACATTAAAAATCACGACGACCGAATGTCGTAGTGGTAGCGAACCTGCCGTCTGCGTCGGAGGTCGTGGGTTCGATTCCCACTACTGTTAAATGTTTGTGTGATGAGCATGAATGTTTTCCAGGGTGTGGGTGTTTTTCAATATATTATATTTATGTATATTAGTATGTATGTATATTTATCAGTTATCTAGTACCCATAACACAAGCTATCGCTTACTTTGGGGCTAGATTGCAATGTGTAAAATGTTAAAAAAAAAAACACGGGGGATTCTTTCCAGATCGTGACGGCGAGCAGATGTTCGAGTTCGATGGCGAGTCGACGTCAGCCGTGGTTCCGGAGAGCATCCTCAAGCACTCGCTTGGCAGCACGTTCGCTATCTCGACATGGCTACGACACGCGCCGCCGCCCGACCACGACAAGCACCGCAAGGAACACGTGCTGTGCCTCGCCGACGATCACAGTAAGTGCAGCTTGTTCTGGAGGTCTAGCCATGTGGCATTGCGATACGATAGAGGCAATGGAAATGGAACTGAATTAAAAAAAAAACAATCAATGATTTTTAAATTGATCACGTTTGTTTTTGAATTTCGTTCCATTTCCAGTCGCCATTCTAGCACTTTAGGTCCCTAATATCCGTCGGTTTTACGGGTTATGTGCCCCGTCCATTGCCACTTCAGCTTCGCGATACGTTGAGCTATGGCGGTGACTTTAGTTCGTCTACGGATCTCCTTATTTCTGATTTGATCACGTAGGAAACACCGAGCATAACTCTCTCCATCGCCCGCCGAGTGACTCTGAGCTTTCTTGTGACACACATAGTGTTTTTTTTACCTGGGACAGTATGGGGAAATCCCATACCATAGAATGTACCTTGCATAATAGGCAATAATATTTATTTTGTCAAATTCAACATGTTTAGCCAAAAAAATATATAATATGTTCTTAAGAAAACATCCCTGTATCTCCTAGAGTTTGTGACTGCCCCAAACATTTATGGACAGTCATTGAGTTTTTTAACGCGAGCCTATTGTTCCAGCACCTTAAGATTTCCTACGATATTGTCTAAAATGTGACTACATCCGTCCACAGAAATGAACCGCCACCATTACGCATTGTTCGTGCGCAACTGCCGGCTCATCCTGCTGCTGAGGCGAGACTTCGGCGAAGGAGACCTTAACATCTTCAGACCTGCTGAGTGGCGCTGGAAGCTGCCCGAGGTACGGAATATTCATAATCAATATTAAATTTTATTCTTTGAATCTGAGATTGTTGTGGCTCGATGCGCTTGAGTGCGCGGTCTGCCCCGCCCGCGTGTGTGCGGGGGGAGGGGCCGTCCGCGCACGCTTCAACCACGCTCTGCTACCAATTTTGGTAGCAGAGTGCGCAGTGGAAGCTTGCTGGGCCCATAACCCAGAGGTCCGTGGATCGAAACCACGCTCTGCTACCAGAGATCCTTCCATCCCGCTACAATTGGTGACCCCGTTACATTCTATAGAAGTACTAAATCTCGCTTCAAATTATAATTACAATCTTATTACGTCACGTACGGTTCTAAGGTCTCGCGTTTGAAGATCTAGCCGATGCGCCGGCTGCGTGCAAAAGAAATAATTGACACCTTCAGCAATCCTAGCACGTCTAGAACCAGTTGATTCGACGACCTTTAGTAGACACGTAATTTTTAAATATAGCAATAATGAGCACCGCTATATTTAACACTCAGATTTAACTTCCTACACTACAACTAGCGCACCGCATACTACTTGTATGAGCAGTCAAATATATTCGTTGCCACAATGCGACCGATAGCACGGTGACAGGCACAGTCCTTGGCTCATGGACCCGAACAGATTGTCATCTCACACTCAGTTTGGCAACTGGGACAGTAGATTGTGGTGACTGTTTCGCTGATCGATTCGCTGTATTTGGTTTCATAGTGTAATGTTACTTTACAGAAATAACATTTTTTTGTGTGAAAGAAATTAATAATGAATTTTGAAAATTCATAGAACAAAAGTTGTTAGTTTTCATGTAAAGAACTACATGCCGAGAGCAATTTGGTATTTTTTATATAACCCTGTATGATGGTACAGGTTTGCGACAACGAATGGCACCACTACGCCGTGAACGTGCGCTTCCCGAACGTGGAGCTGTTCGTGGACGGGGAGCCGTACCGCGCGCCCGACGGCAAGGGGCCCGAGGTCATCGACGACTGGCCGCTGCACCCCGCGCACGGCGTCAACACCACCCTGGTGGTCGGCGCCTGCTGGCAGGGTGAGCATCTAATATATAACGAACGTGGAGCTGTTCGTGGACGGGGAGCCGTACCGCGCGCCCGACGGCAAGGGGCCCGAGGTCATCGACGACTGGCCGCTGCACCCCGCGCACGGCGTCAACACCACCCTGGTGGTCGGCGCCTGCTGGCAGGGTGAGCATCTAATATATAACGAACGTGGAGCTGTTCGTGGACGGGGAGCCGTACTGCGCGCCCGACGGCAAGGGGCCCGAGGTCATCGACGACTGGCCGCTGCACCCCGCGCACGGCGTCAACACCACCCTGGTGGTCGGCGCCTGCTGGCAGGGTGAGCATCTAATATATAACGAACGTGGAGCTGTTCGTGGACGGGGAGCCGTACCGTGCGCCCGACGGCAAGGGGCCCGAGGTCATCGACGACTGGCCGCTGCACCCCGCGCACGGCGTCAACACCACCCTGGTGGTCGGCGCCTGCTGGCAGGGTGAGCATCTAATATATAACGAACGTGGAGCTGTTCGTGGACGGGGAGCCGTACCGCGCGCCCGACGGCAAGGGGCCCGAGGTCATCGACGACTGGCCGCTGCACCCCGCGCACGGCGTCAACACCACCCTGGTGGTCGGCGCCTGCTGGCAGGGTAAGCATCTAATATATAACGAACGTGGAGCTGTTCGTGGACGGGGAGCCGTACCGTGCGCCCGACGGCAAGGGGCCCGAGGTCATCGACGACTGGCCGCTGCACCCCGCGCACGGCGTCAACACCACCCTGGTGGTCGGCGCCTGCTGGCAGGGTGAGCATCTAATATATAACGAACGTGGAGCTGTTCGTGGACGGGGAGCCGTACCGCGCGCCCGACGGCAAGGGGCCCGAGGTCATCGACGACTGGCCGCTGCACCCCGCGCACGGCGTCAACACCACCCTGGTGGTCGGCGCCTGCTGGCAGGGTGAGCATCTAATATATAACGAACGTGGAGCTGTTCGTGGACGGGGAGCCGTACCGCGCGCCCGACGGCAAGGGGCCCGAGGTCATCGACGACTGGCCGCTGCACCCCGCGCACGGCGTCAACACCACCCTGGTGGTCGGCGCCTGCTGGCAGGGTGAGCATCTAATATATAACGAACGTGGAGCTGTTCGTGGACGGGGAGCCGTACCGCGCGCCCGACGGCAAGGGGCCCGAGGTCATCGACGACTGGCCGCTGCACCCCGCGCACGGCGTCAACACCACCCTGGTGGTCGGCGCCTGCTGGCAGGGTGAGCATCTAATATATAACGAACGTGGAGCTGTTCGTGGACGGGGAGCCGTACCGCGCGCCCGACGGCAAGGGGCCCGAGGTCATCGACGACTGGCCGCTGCACCCCGCGCACGGCGTCAACACCACCCTGGTGGTCGGCGCCTGCTGGCAGGGTGAGCATCGTATATATAACGAACGTGGAGCTGTTCGTGGACGGGGAGCCGTACCGCGCGCCCGACGGCAAGGGGCCCGAGGTCATCGACGACTGGCCGCTGCACCCCGCGCACGGCGTCAACACCACCCTGGTGGTCGGCGCCTGCTGGCAGGGTGAGCATCTAATATATAACGAACGTGGAGCTGTTCGTGGACGGGGAGCCGTACCGCGCGCCCGACGGCAAGGGGCCCGAGGTCATCGACGACTGGCCGCTGCACCCCGCGCACGGCGTCAACACCACCCTGGTGGTCGGCGCCTGCTGGCAGGGTGAGCATCTAATATATAACGAACGTGGAGCTGTTCGTGGACGGGGAGCCGTACCGCGCGCCCGACGGCAAGGGGCCCGAGGTCATCGACGACTGGCCGCTGCACCCCGCGCACGGCGTCAACACCACCCTGGTGGTCGGCGCCTGCTGGCAGGGCGAGCATCTAATATATAACGAACGTGGAGCTGTTCGTGGACGGGGAGCCGTACCGCGCGCCCGACGGCAAGGGGCCCGAGGTCATCGACGACTGGCCGCTGCACCCTGCGCACTGCGTCAACACCACCCTGGTGGTCGGCGCCTGCTGGCAGGGTGAGCATCTAATATATAACGAACGTGGAGCTGTTCGTGGACGGGGAGCCGTACCGCGCGCCCGACGGCAAGGGGCCCGAGGTCATCGACGACTGGCCGCTGCACCCCGCGCACGGCGTCAACACCACCCTGGTGGTCGGCGCCTGCTGGCAGGGTGAGCATCTAATATATAACGAACGTGGAGCTGTTCGTGGACGGGGAGCCGTACCGCGCGCCCGACGGCAAGGGGCCCGAGGTCATCGACGACTGGCCGCTGCACCCCGCGCACGGCGTCAACACCACCCTGGTGGTCGGCGCCTGCTGGCAGGGTGAGCATCTAATATATAACGAACGTGGAGCTGTTCGTGGACGGGGAGCCGTACCGCGCGCCCGACGGCAAGGGGCCCGAGGTCATCGACGACTGGCCGCTGCACCCCGCGCACGGCGTCAACACCACCCTGGTGGTCGGCGCCTGCTGGCAGGGTGAGCATCTAATATATAACGAACGTGGAGCTGTTCGTGGACGGGGAGCCGTACCGCGCGCCCGACGGCAAGGGGCCCGAGGTCATCGACGACTGGCCGCTGCACCCCGCGCACGGCGTCAACACCACCCTGGTGGTCGGCGCCTGCTGGCAGGGTGAGC
Organism: Coenonympha arcania; assembly: GCA_036785405.1. NCBI lineage: Eukaryota > Metazoa > Arthropoda > Insecta > Lepidoptera > Nymphalidae > Coenonympha > Coenonympha arcania. The sequence goes on along the minus strand of CM072078.1, from coordinate 559,558 downwards.
ATCTAATATATAACGAACGTGGAGCTGTTCGTGGACGGGGAGCCGTACCGCGCGCCCGACGGCAAGGGGCCCGAGGTCATCGACGACTGGCCGCTGCACCCCGCGCACGGCGTCAACACCACCCTGGTGGTCGGCGCCTGCTGGCAGGGTGAGCATCTAATATATAACGAACGTGGAGCTGTTCGTGGACGGGGAGCCGTACCGCGCGCCCGACGGCAAGGGGCCCGAGGTCATCGACGACTGGCCGCTGCACCCCGCGCACGGCGTCAACACCACCCTGGTGGTCGGCGCCTGCTGGCAGGGTGAGCATGGCTGTTATACTGTGGGGTTGATTGCAGAGTAGCGTGGCCTAACCCGCACCTCAACTGGCGAGGTCAAATATCGTTCGTTTCAGCCAACGGACGCCCACTGCCGGACAAAGGCACCCTGCAGTGATTTCCTGCCGACACGCCTATCAACGTCCAGCGCCACTTGCATCCAGTGAGTCCCCGCGACTCTTTTAATATTGTCAGTCTATCTGGTTCACTGTGCTTTTCCGTGCGGGGTCATTATTTCAGCACTTTGGGTCCCCAACGTCCGTCGGTACCACGAGCTGTCCATTGCCACTACAACTTCGCGATATGACTCTGGTTGGTCTAAAATAAATAAATAAATAAATAAATGTTTTAATGTTTATCAATTGTGTCAACCAGATTACAAAAATACTCTTAAATACCAAACGCGTCTAAAGGAGTTATCACTTAAAAAAATAGAGACTATAATGATTGTTTGTGGGCAGGTACAGAGAACGACATGAAGCACCACATGCACGGCTGGATGGCGGGGCTGGGCCTGCTGCTGGGCGGCGTGCACTCGCCCTCCGAGCTGCGTTGTTGCGCGCGCTGCCGCGAGGGGCTCAGCCTGGCGCCCGACCTCTGTGAGTACCGCCCTGTTGATTTTAACCCGTGGGCAGATTCTGTATCGTTAGTTAGCAACTCGCACTGGGTTATTAACTAAGGAAATAGAGGCAAAAATCCTATTTTTGTATTATTTTTGCACAAGTTAGTAACTAGCATGGTATGCTGACATGATATCACACCAACGTAGGATGGTAACTTGTGCAAAAATAGGATTTTTGTCTCCGTTTACTTAGTTAATAACCTAGTGCGAGTTGCTAACTAACGGTACAGAATCAGCCCACTGGTCACAGAACACTAAATAGTACAAGTACAGAAGGCTTACTCCACACGATGATTTAAAGAAATAGCGACTCTAGCGCTGACACAAAAAGTGCAATTCAGTTCGCAATAGCGCCTGGCCCCGTTTTCAAAATCGACACGCAACAAACGCAATGTTGTGGTCTCTTTCTATCGCCTAACTTTATCTCTTACGACGTACTAGGGCTGCCGTAGTCAGACGGCGCGTAAATAGACCGTACAGAACTTGTGCGTGCAACTCGGCCCGCGAGCGGCAACCATCTGAAATATTGAGGTCTGGACCCCTTACTTGTAGCCGGGACGGTCACGTGATAAGTGAGACTGGCCTGACCAGGTGTCCACTTCTTTATAAGAAGTTTTTAACTTCTTTATCTTCCTGATAATGCTCCTAATCTTCTCCCATTGGGAAGTATTTTGAAAGGAAGAGGTACATACCACCTCTTCTGAAATCCAATGTGCTATTTGAGTCAAGTGTTTGCCGGTTGATAGGGCAATAGGGAAATTTCCCTCCAGGCAGGTGTCGGGCCTGGGGACCGCTTGTGATCCGAGCGTGTGACGTCAGAACTTCTATATATAGCACGCTCGTCGAAAGCTCCGTCAGCGTGTGTTAGGGTACTGGTTACGCCATCTTTTTTTTTATATAATTGATAGGCTTGCGTTTGACTACAATCAAGTCTGATGAACAGAAATGATGAGGTCTAGGATGGAGCGCGCTTGCCTAGAAAATGCCTATTCACTCTTCTCTTGAAGGCACCCAGATTGTATTTGGCTGATAACACGGAAGCTGGAAGGGTGTTCCACACCTTAGCAGTTCGTATCAGAAACGTAGAAGAAAAGCGTTTCGTCCGAGTACGCTGGACATCAACCACATAAAGATGCCACTTCTCTCGACGTCTCGCGGTTCTATGGTAGAAAAGTGAAGGAGGCACAAGGTTGTGGAGTTCTTGAGCACACTCTCCAAAATATATCCTGTAAAAAACCGCTAAACAGGCAACACTGCGTCGGTGTTCTAAACTGAGCAGTTTCGCCCGTGTTAGCGATTCCTTGCCGATTATTCTGCGTGCGCGGCGATCGACCGAGTCCAATGCATCGAGCTGGTATTTGGCAGATCCATCCCATGGGTGACTGCAGTACTCCATGCCGGAACGAACTTGAGCTTCATACAGCGTCAAAAGCTGTTCGGGCTTGAAGTACCGCTTAACCTTGTTCAGGATGCCAAGTTTTTTGGCGGCTGTTTTTGCCTTTTCCTCGTCAGCTATCGAAGAACGCTACAAGTGCATGTCTATAAGTGATCTCTGGTCGCAGATCTGAAGTCTGTGTCGGTGGAGGGAGACGGCGCGGCGGAGGTGGAGACGCTGGTACGCCGAGTGGCGTACGGTGACGCGCGATCATTCCCCACGCCCGGCCGACGGAACGTGCATCTGGCCACCACCATCACGTGAGTAACCGCCACATTGCGTCATTGTAAATCCAATATGGCGCGGACGGCCCAAAATGTCGGACCAGCGGGGCTAGACAAAGTAACAGTCGTTTAGCGTTCACGACAGTAGATACAAATGTTACATGGACTAACCACGTGACGAATTAAAACAAATGAAAGCAGAATCTACTTTATGCTTAGCGTTGTTCACTGTCGGCTGTCAATTGTCATGCGAAGTACGCTAAAGTTATCTACAACGTCCGCGAGAACGCCAGGGAGCGTTCAAATTGTCGAAGTCGATTTTCAAACAAAGCGTGTTTCCTTTTATACGGTCACGTGGTTTTTCTACAGTCACTTGTTTTGTCCATACGTTTTTACTACTGTCGTGAACGCTTAACGACTGTTACTTTGTCTAGCCCCGCAGTTGTTTTTGTACAATCTGATTATGACGAATGTCACAAAAAATAGAACATACATAAAACGAGACTAGAGAAAACAATAAGTAAATCAAAAGATTTCTATAAATCAAAAAATTTCAATGGGATACGCTTTTACAACAAACTCTCTAATAAATTATTAAACATATCCCTCAATAAGTTCAAAGAGGCTGTAAAACGAAAGCTCGTTAATAAAGCTTACTATAGTATTAAGGATTATTTACATGAATCAAATCCTGGGTAGTAAATGAACTGCTGTAATTATACTAGCTCAAATAGTTTTTATGAGCTGTTGTGAAATGGTGATAACAGAAAACAAAACCCGACTGCGTTTGTTGTGGGATTCTCTGTTGTGGGACGCAGGGCGCGTTCTAACCCTCGTAGAAACGACAAATGTCATATACAAGAGCCTGTACGTTGGGCCTATATGCAATTAATATATTTTGACTTTTGCTTTGCTTTGACTTTTGCCTTGTTGGCATAAATTGGCGTGTAAAAACAATAACGCTCGTCTTAATTGTGGTGACGTCTGTCCCGCCCAGTTGCGACAACGGGCGTGTGATCAAGGCGCGGCCGGCGGAGTCGTACGTGATGGTGCTCGCGCCGCAGACGCCCACCATCCTGCTCAACGGCAGCGCGGACGCGGCGCGCGACTACGCGCACTTCCGCGCCGGCCTGCCCGTCTTCCCCGACCTGCAAGTGCGCGTGCTCGCCAGGTCCGGCGACAATGTTAAAGGTATGTTGACTAAGGTCAAACTCGAATTCTTTGCTCAGATAGAAAAAGAAATAGGGACAACCCTCCACCACCCATGGCCCAATCAACCTCGCGGTTATGGGGGCCGAAACGCGGGAGGGCGCCCGTTCGCTACTTGCTCTTGGCGTGTTCCCGGGGCGCCTTCTTGACTCCCTACAAGTTGTTTCCTCTCGCTACTTGTCCCTATGAACTCACTCTCCCCATTCTGTGGCAGGACGATACAAAATACGGACTATATACTAATAGAAAAAGAAATGTTAGCAATTGTCACCGTCGTGAAGAGATTTGTCTGTTTTGAGGCTCTATGCAAAAAACCATTTGCATTGGTGCTGCGACTGGCTGCCACCTATAATTACTTATTGAAAGCATCAAGCTTTTAGTCCACGAGTCTGAACCATGGAATACATAATAATACCTAACGGCACAGAAGGTTCACTCTGCAAGATGATTTAAAGAAATAGCGACTCTAGCGCCGACACAAAAAGTGCAATTCAGTCTGCAATAGCGCGTAACTCCGCCTCCGCTATGCATCTAAAGTTGTCGTCTCTTTCTTTCGCGTAACTTTATCTCTTTTGACGTACTAAGGTTACCTCGTAATCAGGCGCACGCAGCGTGTGAAATAGACCGTACAAGAACTAACGCGTGTTACCTAGCCGGCGCGCTGCAGCCGTCTGAAATCATCGAGACACAGTACATCGAGACGCCTACCTTTAGTTTCTTCGATCACGTGATAAGTGAACCTGACCTGACTGAGGGCTGTAGGAATTACCTTTAGTTTCTTCGATCACGTGATAAGTGAACCTGACCTGACTGAGGGCTGTAGGAATTGTGCTGATAAAGGTTGCTGGTGCTCTGACAATAGTCTGTGTCAACGAGATGCTTTTGCCGGTGTTGCAGAAGCGGAGACACAGAAGCTGGACTCGTGCGTGGTGTCGGTGTACCCGGCGCTGAACCCCGACCACGAGGCGCTGGCGCTGCGCGGCGCGGGCGCGCTGCCCGCCGCAGACATCCGCGCCGCGCTCACCCGCGACGGCGTCAGCCTCACCGGCACCGACACCGTGCACAACTACCAGAAGGTGATGTATGGACATCCGCGCCGCGCTCACCCGCGACGGCGTCAGCCTCACCGGCACCGACACCGTGCACAACTACCAGAAGGTGATGTATGGACATCCGCGCCGCGCTCACCCGCGACGGCGTCAGCCTGACCGGCACCGACACCGTGCACAACTACCAGAAGGTGATGTATGGACATCCACGCCGCGCTCACCCGCGACGGCGTCAGCCTCACCGGCACCGACACCGTGCACAACTACCAGAAGGTGATGTATGGACATCCGCGCCGCGCTCACCCGCGACGGCGTCAGCCTCACCGGCACCGACACCGTGCACAACTACCAGAAGGTGATGTATGGACATCCGCGCCGCGCTCACCCGCGACGGCGTCAGCCTCACCGGCACCGACACCGTGCACAACTACCAGAAGGTGATGTATGGACATCCGCGCCGCGCTCACCCGCGACGGCGTCAGCCTGACCGGCACCGACACCGTGCACAACTACCAGAAGGTGATGTATGGACATCCGCGCCGCGCTCACCCGCGACGGCGTCAGCCTCACCGGCACCGACACCGTGCACAACTACCAGAAGGTGATGTATGGACATCCGCGCCGCGCTCACCCGCGACGGCGTCAGCCTCACCGGCACCGACACCGTGCACAACTACCAGAAGGTGATGTATGGACATCCGCGCCGCGCTCACCCGCGACGGCGTCAGCCTCACCGGCACCGACACCGTGCACAACTACCAGAAGGTGATGTATGGACATCCGCGCCGCGCTCACCCGCGACGGCGTCAGCCTCACCGGCACCGACACCGTGCACAACTACCAGAAGGTGATGTATGGACATCCGCGCCGCGCTCACCCGCGACGGCGTCAGCCTCACCGGCACCGACACCGTGCACAACTACCAGAAGGTGATGTATGGACATCCGCGCCGCGCTCACCCGCGACGGCGTCAGCCTGACCGGCACCGACACCGTGCACAACTACCAGAAGGTGATGTATGGACATCCGCGCCGCGCTCACCCGCGACGGCGTCAGCCTCACCGGCACCGACACCGTGCACAACTACCAGAAGGTGATGTATGGACATCCGCGCCGCGCTCACCCGCGACGGCGTCAGCCTCACCGGCACCGACACCGTGCACAACTACCAGAAGGTGATGTATGGACATCCGCGCTCACCCGCGACGGCGTCAGCCTGACCGGCACCGACACCGTGCACAACTACCAGAAGGTGATGTATGGACATCCGCGCCGCGCTCACCCGCGACGGCGTCAGCCTCACCGGCACCGACACCGTGCACAACTACCAGAAGGTGATGTATGGACATCCGCGCCGCGCTCACTCGCGACGGCGTCAGCCTCACCGGCACCGACACCGTGCACAACTACCAGAAGGTGATGTATGGACATCCGCGCCGCGCTCACCCGCGACGGCGTCAGCCTCACCGGCACCGACACCGTGCACAACTACCAGAAGGTGATGTATGGACATCCGCGCCGCGCTCACTCGCGACGGCGTCAGCCTCACCGGCACCGACACCGTGCACAACTACCAGAAGGTGATGTATGGACATCCGCGCCGCGCTCACCCGCGACGGCGTCAGCCTCACCGGCACCGACACCGTGCACAACTACCAGAAGGTGATGTATGGACATCCGCGCCGCGCTCACTCGCGACGGCGTCAGCCTCACCGGCACCGACACCGTGCACAACTACCAGAAGGTGATCTATAGAGTATGGACCCCATAAGGAATAGCCTCCACCTCCCTTGGAACAATAAACCTCACGGTTATGACGGCAGTACTGCGGGAGGGTGCCCATTTGGTACTTGTTCTTAGCGTGTTCCCGAAGCACTCCTTTTTGCTAACGAGCTATTTCGTATCCTTCTTTGTCTCTACGTGCTCCCCCATTCTGGGAATGGACAAGTGACAAATTCGCTTTGCGCCGTCGCCGTCTGTAGCTCTCCGTAGCGGAATCGTCCTTGGGCCCACTTTTGAAAATGTCCAAGTTTAGGAAATTAATCCGCAAATCAGCTATTGTATGAGTTAGTGCCGTCAGACACCATACTTATGTAAATATTTTAAAATATTCCGTCGTGAACAGGTCCTCCGCGAGATCGAGTACAGCAACAAGAAGCCCGCGTACTACCTGAACCGAGTGTTCAAGCTGACCTGCTCCGAGCTCAACGGCCGCTTCACCAGCAACGAATACGTGCAGACCGTGAGTACACGCACACTCACACATACACACGCACACACACAACACCCACACCCATAAACACAACACCCACACACACAACACCCACACACACAACACCCACACACATACACACACACACACCGACACCTAAACCTATACCTATACAAACAACACCCACGGATACCCACAACACACACCCTTACTCACGTCTTTACAAACAACACCCATCCACACCACACCCATAACGCCCGCCCACATACCTAGGTACCCAACAAAATATGCAAGCTGGAATGCCATAGTCATAGAGTAAACAAAAACGCGCACTGCTCGATTAATTTTACAGGGCACTGAAGAGATATGAACTTACCAACCGCATCGCGTACTAAGTGCATCGATTGCCAATTCACGTATCTGTGAAAGCATTTACAGAGAACTCAGAACTTAGCAAGTTTCCTGATTTCCTCACAATTCCTTACTTGAAAATCACACTAAGACATATGGGTTGCCTGCCATAATGTCTGTGTGTAAAAAAAAGTTCTGATTAAAGCATTTGTCAATTTACACTTTGATTCGTCTGCTATAGAAAGCTGGAATTTTGCACAGAATTTCTCCTGTAAAAGACAAGGGATAAGAGATTAGCTAATAATGAAACACTGCTTGGTCCAGTTGACGGTGGTGCACCCGCGCGCGGCGGGCGACACGCATGCGCAGCGGCCGAGCGGACTCGCCGACAAGTTGGACGTGGCACGCGACAAGGTGAGTTTCTGTAATTTTTTCTGATCTGTAAAAACTTTATATTTATTAGCCCCCGACGCAAAACGTGCGAGCGTGCGTGCGTGCGTCTGTCTGTCGCATCGTAGTTCCCGAATGTATATGAACCGATTTTGATTTTATTTTGCTTGAAAGAAGAATTATTATTCTTAAGCCGCATACATACGTAACGATTTATCGTAGCGATTTCAGACTGCAGATAAATCGAACGTTCCTAGTGCCTCCACACGCCTCCGATATCGACGTCGATCGGGCAGTTCTCCGCAGAAGCTCGCGCAAGATACATGTTGACAATGGAAGATTATGACGCACTTGCTATATTAGGCCTGGTTATGTGTTTAAAGATGTTACATCGGGACACACAAGTGAAAAGGCCGGCTGCTCAGTTCACACTGGTTTATTCACAACTACTCACACACATGCATGGATCGCCTTACACCTACATAGGTACAAATACATCATTCCTCCCCCTAGATAGGTAATATCTCTGAGTAGGTGTAAACAACCAAATATTGGGACATCGGGAGCGTTCTATACGTCGAAGAACTCCAGGTCGCTATCATCGGACACGGTGCGATGACGCGCCCCTCTTCTCACTGTCACTCGACAAGGTGTATCCGGCGATGGTATCGCGTCTGCTGTGGAAGTCGACAAGTCGGGCGTTTCCGACGTTTCGGACGTATCCGCTACTGTAAGCGGCTCGTCATCTCTTCCTCCCCCTGTCGATGTGCTGGCCTGATGCTGTTCCGAAGTCAAAGCAGGCGTCGATGGCGGTGAGGATTGAGGCGATGGCCCCGACTCGGAGGTGATATTAGATGACGATTTTGGGTCTACATCATCATCCCATCCTCGTCGCCACTGTTACATCGGGACACACAAGTGAAAAGGCCGGCTGCTCAGTTCACACTGGTTTATTCACAACTACTCACACACATGCATGGATCGCCTTACACCTACATAGGTACAAATACATCAAAAGAAAAAAAAGATGCGGAATCTTTGGTGTAAAGACTGGCTTATGAAAAGGAAGCAATTTTCTCATACCAACTTGTTACGTGAGTTGAAATTCGCTCCTCAAGGTTGGCATAACTATTTAAAGATGAATGAAGAGGCATATTTAAATCTGCTGGCTTTAGTTTCTCCACGAATATAGAAACAAGACACTGTAATGAGAGAAGTTATCTAAGAACTGAGCGATCGCCGTCCACACGCAACGATAAAACTGTGCAAATGTAATCGACAACGATTCTGATAGAAATTAAAACTGCCACCGACGAACGATTATCGACAACGATTTTTCATACACACGATCGATAAAACTGCGCAAACTGGTCTGCACAGATTTATCGCTACGATAAATCGTTACGTATGTATGAGGCATTAGCTATATGTCATGAAAATCTGTCCAAGATGGCCGCCGTGAGCCGTCACAAAATGGCGGATTACATTTTTTTGTGTCGGCAGTTTATCTTTATAAATGATCAATTTTGTCTTCACAGTATCGTTTGTGTTGTTTTTGTTTTTGAAAGGTGAATAAGTTGCAACTCGCGAGTGATCTTAGCAATTTTTTGTCAAAAATGGGTCCAAGATTGCTGTCTACTTATAACGGCGGATTATATATTTTTTGGACTTGGGATATATCTATTTTCAATGATCATGCTTGTTTTCACAGTCGCCGGCCAGTAACGCCGTGGAGACGCCGATGGCGCTGAACGTGCCGCGCGCGTTCGCCGCGCACGCGCTGCACTCGCCGCACGCCGCCGACGTGCCCGCCGCGCGCGTGCTCGACCTGCACGCCAACCGGGAGAGGACCTCCAGTGAGTACTCACTAGCCTTGGCACGGTACACTAAATAGTGCAGGTACAGAAGGCTTACTCAGCACGATGATTTAAAGAAATAGCGACTCTAGCGCTGACGCAAAAAGTGCAATTCAGTTCGCAATAGCGCCTGGCCCCGCCCTCAAAATCGACACGCAACAAACGCAATGTTGTGGTCTCTTTCTATCGCCTAACTTTATCTCTTACGACGTACTAGGGCTGCCGTAGTCAGACGGCGCGTAAAATAGACCGTACAGAACTAGCGCGTGCAACTCGGCGCGAGAGCGGCAACCATCTGAAATATTGGCATCCGGACCCCTACTTGTAGCCGGGATAGTCACGTGATAAGTGAGACTGACCTGGCCTTGGGAACCTGACTCTCACTCCTAAGATAGGTCTAAAGATGCAACGCAGCAAATAATTGTGGGGTAACAGCACAGAGGCACATCAACTTTTTGTGCAACAAAAGAAATGCGTAAGGATTATTTATAACCTAAAAAACAGGCAAAGCTGCGCACCACACTTTAAAACATCAAAAATCCTGACTCTGCCAAGCATATACATATTAGAATCATGCAAATTTGTTAGAAAATATCCAGAACTTTTTAAAAAACTACAAGACATGCCACGATCAGATAAATTACGACGTGAGCGAAAATATAATTTAGTTCAGCCTAAATCAAATTTAACTATTCACAGTACCGGTCCAAACCCCATGTGTACTAAAGTCTATAATGGGCTCCCAGAAAAATTAAAAGCAGAGCAAAATACAAATAAATTCATAAACAATTTAAAAGAATTCCTGCAAAAAAATGCGTTTTATCATATTAACGAATTTTTGAACCAAAAATGGAACTAGCTAACTAATATATTCGCCACAATAGGTCCGCCTCTCTGGTTACAGCGCCCTTACAGGGTTCCGTTGTTTGTATTTATAAATTATTGACATGTAACTTATAACTATGTTGACATCTTACAAATAATGGACATTGTAACCGAATAAATGAATAAATGAATAATTATGTGACGTATGTGAGCACAAGTTTCTGGTGCATCTGTCATGTGGAATAGTTTTGATTGCTTTAGACTTTTAGAGGTATAAATTAAGTATATGAATATATTAACTATAAGTATTATCGTCTTCTATTCTATTTTCCTCCCGCAGACAACGTGGCGGTACTGATCGGCGCGGTGTGCGTGGGCGCGGTGGTGGCGCTCGCGGCGCTGGGCGCGGCGCGTGCGCGGGCGCGGCCCGGGGCGCCGGCGCGCGCGCACCGCGTGCCGCCCCACGACAACGAGATGGCCTGGGACGACTCCGCGCTCACCATCACCGTCAACCCCATGGACGAGGTAACCATGGACCACCTCCCCACTTGTAAACCATCGTAGTTACGTCACAGCTATGGCTGACCTTATGAAGAGATTCCCGGACACTACCAAGTTGTTTCAATTGCAGCTCAAATCAATGTAAATCGATCATGCATCTATTGCATGAGTATCACCCAGTCAAACTCTTTGCATTGTAACTAATTATCTTTTTGATTAGTGGTTTACACACTTAGGAAATAATTCACTCGCAGCGGGATTTGAACCCGCGTCCCCCAGCTAGTCTTGCCTGAGGACCTAATAATACGAATCTTTGCATTGTAATTTGGATCAATGTTAAAATATGGATGATTGCAGCTGTAGCGGAAGTTTCAGCGGGGCTAGACAAAGTCACAAGCGTTTGGCGTTAACGCTAGTCGACAAAAATGTATGGACAAAACAAATGACTGTAGAAAAACCACGATAATAATTACTAAACACGCTGTGTTTGATACTGTCGGCTGTCAATTGTCAAGCGAAGTACGCTAAAGTTATCTACAAGGTCCGCGAGAACGCCAGCGAGCGTTCAAGTTGTCGTAGTTAATTATTCAAACACAGCGTGTTTAATAATTATTATCGTGGTTTTTCTACAGTCATTTGTTTTGTCCATACATTTTTGTCGACTTGCGTTAACGCCAAACGCTTGTGACTTTGTCTAGCCCCGCTGGTAATCTCTCGGTGGGTCGTTCGTAGTTTTATTTTTGAGTTCCACGCCTGTTAGTATAAGCGATGCCTGTTGTGTCCAGACGGTGCCGGAGTGCGGGCGCGCGGCGCCGGGCGCGGGCCCCGCCGACAGCTCGGACGGCGAGTCGTGCTCCGACTCCGACTCCGACCACAACGACTCCTCCGACGAAGAAGAAGGTGCGTATGCGCTGCACCCGCGTGCACGCAGTAGCGTGGCTACCCTCACAGATGCTCCACACTCCTCAAGCCACTAGAGAGTGTGGAGTGACTATTTTTATATCAGGACATTACCACAGAACACTTAATAGTACCAGAAGGTTCACTCCGCACGATTATTTAAAGAAATAGCGACTCTAGCGCTAAAAGTGCAATTCAGTTCGCAATAGCGCCTGGCCCCGCCCTCAAAATCGACACGCAACAAACGCAATTTTGTGATCTCTTTCTATCGCCTAACTTTATCTCTTACGACGTACTAGGGCTGCCGTAGTCAGACGGCGCGTAAAATAGACCGTACAGAACTAGCGCGTGCAACTCGGCCCGCGAGCGGAAACCATGAGGTCCGGACCCGTACTTGTAGCCGGGACGGCCACGTGATAAGTGAGACTAGCCTGACATTACACACATTACAATCTAGCCCCAAACCGACCTGACGACCGAATGGCGTAGTGGTAGCGAACCTGCCGTCTGCGCCGGAGGTCGTGGGTTCGATTCCCACTACTGGTAAATGTTTGTGTGATGAGCATGAATGTTTTCCAGTGTCTGGGTTTTTTTAAATATATTATATTTATTAGTATGTATGTATATTTATCGGTTATCTAGTACCCATAACACAAGCTATCGCTTACTTTGGGTCTAGATTGCGATATGTAAAATGTCCCATATATATTTATTATTTATTTTATTTATTTATTAAATTAGTAAACGATTAACTTGTGTTTATGGCTACTATACTAGGAAGCTGATAAAGATACACCACATACAAAAAAAATATAATAGGAAAACATCCAGACAAAATGTTTTCATGCTCATCGCACAAACATTTTTAATTGTGGATATTAAACCCATGAACGCATAAACGCTGCGCCACTCGGCATTTGACAGAAGACAGTAATTGTTTCTTCAAGTCTTTCATTACTTAAAAGAAAGACAATTATTAAAAACCAAAATGTTTTTCCGCAGTGATGGCCGGCAAGCAGCACAAGTACAGAAATATCAGCCAGCTCGAGTGGGACAACAGCACGATGTAATGCGACGAGCGACGCCGCCCCCCACTCACCCCCGTCACCCCCTATCACCCCCTGTCACCCCCACGTCTCCGCCTGCCGCCCCGCTGCCGCGCACGCTGCTCGACTCATTCCTACCCATTATTACAGCATTTACCACTTTTAAATGACCACTGAAAAATAATGGGTTTTGATCCTTTTTACCCGACTGCAACAGAAGAAGTTTTTAAGGGTTAAGTTTTTCGAGAGTATGCGTGTTTGTATGTATGATTGTTTGGCACGTTCTGCGTCCTGATTGGCTCGATGGATTGCTTGTGAGGTATCATTAGATTTGAGAGTGAGACTTTATCAAAAATGGCGGATTTTTTACCCGAAATGCAGTCGGGATTTTAATTTTTAAATTATGTACTTGTTATTCAAAATGCATGACTGTAAAGAAGTTAGTAAACTTAATTGTACGGCTCTGCCCTTATCACATTAGTGGTCATCTAAAAGTGATAAAAGGTAGTTTTTAGCACAAGTTTTGTAAAGGAATTGATTTCCTTACATATAATTTGAACAAGAAATCGATTTATTATAATTGATTTTATATTTTTTAATGTGAACAAAATAAGCGGCACAAATTAGGAACTATATAAGTAGCATTTATAATTAAATAAACCGCATAAACTATGAATAAGTTGAGTAATATATATTTTGTATGAGGATTGAAAACAGTTCATTCTATTTGGGAAAATAATGGCTTGTAAATGTTGAAACAAAATTACGAAATATATTTGATGGAAAAAAACAACTAGGTCAAACTGACGAAAATCTTACAGCCATTTTAGGGTAATTCACGGTTTGTCAGTTATATTTGCAATCACACCTAACTACCTAAAGATAGCTCTTTGACGATAATATTGGATTTAACTCTTTATGAGAACCAACTTCAAAAATAAGACTATAAAAAACGCTAAATAATCGCTAATTCACGATTATTGCCGCTTTCTTAAATTACATTCCTATATATATTCACGTCTCTCTAATGTGTGGAACACCCTTCCAGCTTCCGTGTTTCCAGAAAAGTATTATTATGGTCAAGCGCAAACCTATCTACATATAAAAAAATTATTCCGACAAATTGAGAACCTCCTCCTTTTTTGAAGTCGGTTAATTAAACACTATAAGGAGTCACTATTTTCCCAAACAGAAAGTTACGTCAAACGCAACACATTTTAAACGTCATTTGTAGAGTATAAAATTGTAATTCGAGCGCAGGTGGGGCTCTCTATGTAATAAGTTGTAATAAAAATGAATCATATCAAATTTATACGTAAACACATGATTCCCTCGCTTGCTTCGTAGAGACGACTGTTGGTGAGTGCATAGACGATGATCTTTTCTATACTTCTACAATCTACTGTATTATTGTTGAGTTGAAACTAATTTTAATGCCTTTTTGTGAAGTCCACGATTTGAAACTTAAGGTTATTAGAGGCACAATACCTTTCAAATCAATGACTGTTGAAAAAATGATGGATTTATGCGGCAAATCATTTTTTTATAAAATAAAAGTGATGCCCAAAAATTTGGTATCGATTTTAAGAAATGAGGGAGAAAGAAACTCACTATGTATTAGCTTTTACTGTTTATAAAAAATGAACGAAGGATATAAACTCGTCGAAATTAGTTTCAAACCAATGTTGCTAATCGAGAAAAATCTAAAAAAAAATTGTACCTATGTATCAAATCAGTAGTCGTTATTTCGTATGGAGTCGATCTATTCTAAGTGGGTTTTAGCACATAAGTGAAGTACTATGTATTGTATATGTATTATACTTAAATTTTAAGACGCTTCGCCGCACAGCAGGTTACTATTTTCCATTTATTTTTAACTTATCCCTGTTTTTGTAAATGGCGGCCATCTTTGATTCGACAGTGACGTAACGACGCCATGTTTGTTTGAGCATTTAGTACAAGCTGAAAGTAGGGCAGGTTTACATAAGCAATTTGACTGTCGATAAATTGTTGCATGATATTTTTACTTCTTTTGTAATATTTTATTTAAATATTACTTAAGATAAAAATCATCTTAGAACTTGAACTGATAAAAATAACTGCTGCATTTTATATTGTGAAAAAGAGAAAAGGAGTTCATGATGGCCAAAACTTGGCATTGTAAATGGTGGAATAACGGTTCTTTAGAAAAACATAAAAAAATACAGTTTTTCGACAGAAAATAACCTTATGTAACCTTCCTTTATAGTACAAGAGCGAACATAAGTTCTAAGCATTTTTACGTAACGGTACAAAATAACAAAAGGAAACAGGACGCGTAGATTGTAAACTTTTATTATTATTAATTATTATTTAGTAAACGATGTCCTCTTATTCACCCTTTACGAGCTTCTCGAGAAAATCGGCTTAAATGTATATTAGGCACAGAGTTATTTGAAGAAAAAAAAAACATAGATGTACTATAACTATACACTTATACAAAATAATATTTTCCTCCTGAACGAAATTCGTTATGTGCGGCCTACCTCGTCTGTCACCAGGCAACTACGCACAGGATGTTAAGGATTGTTGTTTCTATCTATAAAATAATTGGGAGTGGTTTTTACCACTGAGAATAAAGTTTGGAGGGAGCTGGTACTATGTTTTCTATAAAGACATACAAAACTCTCCTATGCCTACAATGGTTTGAATTTATGTCTCTTGCGTAATTTGCTAGTCCCATTTGAGATTGGCTGCCGTAACCGTATCGGTCAGGCGATTATAATAATTATACAAGATATCGTTTTAGAATCAGCTACTATATTACGATACTAAGTATATATAATTATATATATATATTTTGAATGCGTTAAGGGATTTTTACTAACATTAGTTGCTAGGTGACGCGCCACGCGCCGTTAAGGGCCCTCGCAGACTGTAGACTTTTGATCGTACGACAGTTTTGTCTGATGTCTTCACTCAGTTCAATATAATTATGTTTTGACTATTCTTATCGGATTTTGCAACGTCAATTAAGACACACATTCCTTGTCAAAACAATAACTGTCAAATATTATGACAACAAATTGCACTTGTGATGAAGTTCAGAAATTAATGTCATAGCGAATCGTTGACAGATTAAATTGTTATTAATATCAAAACAGCAATAATTACAAGTGTGTTAAGTTTTAAATGTCATCGGTCAAGAATTCGATTAACAATACATATTATAATAATCGGTATTTAGCGACTACCTGACAAAAGTTTGCGTTCTTCGAGGGTTCATAGATGTAAGTGTAGTTAAGTTTCATTCCTTCGTTTTCGGCGCGGCGGTGTTGCCGTCCCGCTCGCGCGCCGCCCGCTCGCATCGCTCTGTCCCTCTCGGGGGTTTTGCATATCAAGATAGTTTGCCATACTAGTTTTAGTGTCGGACGTTCATGAGCGGTTGTAAAGCATGGGTATCTGAGCTGGTAAATAAAAGTATTGAAAATTTATGACGTTTATAATATATTTTTCACATTGCACTGCATTAAGATTTCAAGATGGCGGCTGCCGTTGTCAAAAATGTCGGCCTATTATATTTATTAAGGCGTTTTATGGATTCATAATAATGGAAACAAGTACAGTTCTTGACAGGTTTGCATTTAACAAACTAAGTAGCTAAGTTTTCCATGTTTCGGAACTTGCTCTGAACGTCAGACTGATCACTAAGCAATTGTGACATAATCATTGGTGTTCTGTGGATAGTGACGTCATAATGTTGTGGTCCCTTTCCCTCTTGCGTAAAAGCGGACGACAAATTGTTGTGGTCCTTTTCTTTTTTGTGTAAAGCGTGTTGGTTTGTTGGGGTGTCTGATGTGTGCCCCTTTCGACATTTTGTTTATTTACGACTTTTGAGAATGTCTTTGGTACCACTTTATGAAATTTTGGGATCATTAAATAATTACAAGAAAGCCTTTTAGTTTCAATGGTCGCCATATTATATTGTAGTTTGATTAAGAGTGTTTAAATGTGTGGAAATAAAAAGTTTTTAGCTCACTTCGCTTGTGACTTTTGAACAGTGTAATAATTACTATATTTAACTTTAGGTATATGGAACCATACTTCTGTAAATGGAACTCAAAAAGTCCTATAAAAGTATTTGATCGAAAATGGGTGATATATGTCAAAATGGGCACACAACTATTGGTTAAGCGAGTCTTGCGTTTAGAATCTTTTTGTCTAGTTTTTTTGTTTTTCGTAGTGCCATTGAAATGAATTGTTTTCGAACAAATGTTTGTACCGTAGCATTCCTAAACGCAAGGTTGGCTTGTTTGTTTTCTATTACGTTTTTGAATTGTTTGGTTGAGATTGTTTCAACTCGGCAACCGTCCAATGACCAATCCCGTTTTATTATTTTTTTAATTTTAAGATCTGACACTTTTAAAATTTCTGCCACAGCTTATAAAGCACAAAATGCAGGGCGTTTTGGTTTTAACTCTTAACGAATGTATTTCTCGGTAGCTACTTGTCTATTTTATATAATGTTTACTTTAACTATATTTACTTTTTATTAATTCTTAAGTTTTATTTTTGAGTTATCGTGGTATTACTACTGTACACTTTAGGTATCTTCTTTGATGTATGAATTATTATATTTTAGCTATAAATAAAGTTGGTTTAAAAATAACCAATTAGTGTTTTATTTGGCCCGTTTTTAATGAAACATCCTTTATTACAGACCTTTACAATCCCTCACATTAGTCTCAATAGATTTTCAAACGTAAATGTAACATTTTCGCACACTTGAGTAAAGTGAATCAAGAAATAAATAAAAAATTGACTTTACGACTATTGATTTAGAGTGTAAAATTGAATGCACTTAAACATAAATACGATGCCTCAATATCGAGCGTAACGTAAATTTAATTTCACGATTGCCGACCATGTTGCGTTTTCTATACAACTGACAGTTCATATTTTGTGCTGATTTGATTCGCACGGTACTAATTATTGTCATTTGTTGGCAGAGACAAAAGAGAGATAAAATGCGCTTAAAATGTCGCCAGTTTATCGGTGCCAAAAATGCATGATTTGCCACCAACAGTACCAGTACCAACCAATAGTAAGGCCACACTGTAGTTCGCTTAGCGGCCACCTATAGAAATACAAAATTACCAATTAGTTTCTACGCAGCAATAAGAACAAAAGTTGTTGGTTTTAATGTAAATAACTACAGGCCGAGGGCGATTTGGTATTTTTTTTATAGCCCTGTATATTATTTTTACGAACGCTCAGCGCGACTCGCACTTGACCGCTTTTTTCATACTACAGCGCCATCTGTCAGATCTTAAGTGTACTATCTCGCTAGAGCTTGTCTACCACAGAATATGTAGGTACCTACCCTATCTTTACTACAGAGTAAGGCTCCACTGGTATTCGTTACCGTAAAGGCATAGTCTGATTACCGCTAGATGTCGCTAGAGATAGAAAATATTAGACGCAGCAATCTACCCACAGAGCAAGGTACCTATGTTTATAGCTACCGGTTAGGAATGGGAGTGGGAACAGACACAGCAATGGGAAATGGCATAACTGAGCTGGATTTGTTAATTAAGGTGAAGTCGGAATATATATTTAAATATATATTCTGGATATTTATTTTTCCATAATGTATGCAAAAATGGAGTAGGTATGCTTATTTGTTTTTTCCATACATTATGGATAAATAGTCCACATGTAATGAGGCGTAGCAAAGAGCACGTAGGTAGTACAAATCGCGCTAAACCTACCGGAAGAGAAAAGAGGAAGGGGCCGCCCGCCTGCGACCTGGTGGTCGAATATAAAGAGAGACCTCAAGCTAGCCCGATTGCCTGAACAGACAACCCAAGACCGCGCGACTTGGCGCAAAATTGTATGAGGAGACCCGACCTCAAATAACGGGAACGGGGAAGAAGTTCAAGTAAGTAGCCCTTGCTAATTTAGAGTTTGAAGAAGATGAATATTAAGGGCAGGTACTTCATACTTGGGTAGGTACTTACCTACTGTATAATTTCTTTACCTAACATCAATTACCTAAGTACTTACTTAGTGAACTTAAAATATGTAGGAAAAAGGAAGGTAAAAAAGGAAGACGCATTGAACAATGCGTAAATTAAGTACTACTTTTAAGAGAAAACTTAAGCAATGGCTCCTATACAGTGTGAGTCTTCATAATGTGCACATATTGAAATGAGGGAAACTATGCTTAATTTCATCGACGGAAAACGTATTAAAAAATTCTAATTTTCTTTTTTGGAATTTTTAAAATTTTTGTTGGCTACTATGACCCTTGTGTAAACAAAACGGTGTAACTTTTAAACTAAATGATCTATCACGATGAATCAAACTTATTAATGATTGGAAGTAATGGTCCGTCCTCATGAAATGAAAATTAGACAGTGCTGCCAACTGCTACTTGCTAGCTTTACTTAGTTGCTAGAAATTTTCAAAATGTTTCTTAATTGCCAGTTTTTTTATCCAAAAAGTAGCTACAAGTAAGTTGTCTGTTGTACCTAAATGTTACAATAATTACAACTTACAATAAAATGACAATTTCTAGATAGTAGATACCTAGTAATTTCACTCACTAAACGCTTACTACATGATGAGCGTCTTCCAAAAATTAACTTTTGATTTTTGATTTTGACTTTGAAATTGAGTGGTTTAATCCACCGACTATATTATCCGTGAAGAGAAAACTGCTAGCGCGATGAAACTTAGTAGAACGCCATCTATCGTGCAGCGCATGAAGATAAGATAAGTTGTAAAAAGCAGGAGTCCCGAGCAGGCTGTTGTACCCCGGGAAAACCAGGATGTCCCCCCGGGTTCAGCTACTGCTATGGCGTAGTGGTAGCGATCCTGCCGTCTGCATCGGAGGTCGTGGGTTCGATTCCCAACTGGAAAGGCTTTGTGTGATGCTGATGAGCATGAATGTTTTCTAGTGATGTTTATAATGGGCATCTTATTGAAAAAAAAAAGTTTTAAAAACCTTTCCCGTCTTTGAATCTATAGTTGGCTCAATAACTTACTGACTGCGGTGTAGATCAGGATGGCAGCTATTGCCTGGCAGGCCTGTGTGCCTTCTCCGAGTTTTTCACTTATTCGACAGTGAGAGCGTAAACGCGAATTTGTATAGGATTGTTGTAGCGACATCTATTGACATAATTTGTAAACTACTCCAATCCCATACAAATCGGCGATCGAGTAATTAAACATATTTTAAAAAACTCGGAATCAGCACACTGCACTGTATGACGGCGGGTCAGCAAAATATTCTGTTAGGCCACGATAGCTGTACGTGACGAATTAATTTATCGTAAATAAATCATCAAACCACAAATGCGTCATAGGTGCTTTGTAAGTTGATAGGGACCTATAATTCATAGTTGTAGTGCTCTCTCACGCACTCGCTCTCTCTCTTTTTCTCTCACACAAGCTCAGTGATATTAAGAAGTTCTTGGCAGTCGAGGTATTTTAATAATTTGCAAACATGCAATTTTTACCATTAGGTAGATATAATACGAGTAATAAAAAAGGTACACAATATGGGTGTTTCATTGAGAAATTTTACGATTATAGTAAAAAATGGTGAAAAAAAAAAACAGAAATTTGGCTAAAAACATGTTTATTTTCCATTGAGGGTAGTTTTTTTCCAGATTTTTCATTTCATGAGCACTTCCAATCATTAATAAGTTTGATTCATTGTGATAGATCATTTAGTTTAAAAGTGACACCGTTTTGTTTAGGTACACAAGGGTCATAGTAGCGAACAAAAATTTTAAAAATTCAAAAAAAAATTAAAAAAAAATTTAGATTTTTCAAATACGTTTTCCGTGCATAGTTTCCCTCATTTCAATATGTGCACATTATGAAGACTCACACTGTATATCTATGTAACTGTTTTTATGACATTGATGAGTTAAGTACCTACTGCTTACTGCAGCCCCAAAAGTACCTAACTACCTACCTAATACTCCTTACATCAAGACCTCAATAGCACGAAATACGCTTTTATTAACATGGACTAAGTACACTTTATCTTATAGGTATTATTCTCGTAATTACTCTTTATTATCTATTAATTAATTTAATCATTGCACTGATTTACATTTGTGACAGTAGGTACTTTAACTCAATTGAATTGACTTAAATAATAATAATTTTAGCAAGACATAATAATATTATTATTATTACATTGACATATTTAATTTCATATCTATTAGGTACCTACCTACTAATTTTATATAACTTCTTTTATAAAATAAATTGTAAAATTAGGTATTGCTTTATTATATTAAATAATGATTAGTAGGTAGATACCTACACGCCTTTTGTTAGCAACGCCCTAACAACAAATAAACAAATAAATGTCAAAGGCGGCTTGCACTCTCCATCCATACGTACGTAGGTACTTATCGACCTACTTGCAATTAACTTCTGTTATTGCTCGATGGTAGGTAGATAGGTACCTAGGTCCTAGGTATCCATCTAGGTATAGACTTCGGAACCAATAAGTAGTCTACAACACACATTTTTTAAATTGACCTCCAAATATAGCTATAAATTATAATTAATTTTAGGTAACTTAAAAGTTAGGTAGACGCTCGGTAGGCGGGTCGGTTATACGTTATACAACGTACTGTAACGAAAAGTTGAAATAATAATGAAGGGTACATAAGTGTACTTGATGACGGATCACCCTGTAAAAATATTAAATATAAATAAGCATATTTATATTTCCATATTGGATGGAAAAATGTAACTATATTATGTAGGTAGCCATTTAAAACAAGCTCTGTGCCGCCCTACTCTGCACTACACTGCGCAAACCTCATAAAGCGATCCACAAACACCATGCATAATGCACCGCCCGTGCGCTACACGAGAGAGACAGAGATAGACACCCCGTCACCACGAGTGCGAGAGAGCCAACGATAGTTCTGTGGAAATGCGCAACGGTACACAGCGGGACAGAGATATGGTAAAGCTGTAGGAGAGGTAGAGATGGGTAGAGTTATAATAGCAATTGTTGATATGAAAATACGAGATATGCATTTCTCTGAAAATAATGTCTGAAATTTTGCATGTTTACTTCCTTGATTTTTAACAAAATTTCTGCACAGTTATTACTGGGAAAAAGAGCACAGAATGCACATTACAATACAATTTAAAAATTAAGAAAAATAACAAGAAACATTTAATGCGCCCACACAAAGGTAGGTATATAATGAACAGTGGGACTGGTACAACAATTTTAGAGTTAGGTAATTCGGTAAGTCTCAAGAAAGAAGATCCGGCAAAAACAAGAAATAAACCACTGAATCTAGCTCGACTTGGCAGCATTAAAAAAATCTGTTATTATTAAAACCGTCATGCCTGGTAGGTAGTATATTATAAAAGGTCGCGAATTCCGATCTGCCATTCGGAAGGCGTTTCCGTCACTCGTCGTTTCCCAAGACTAAAACGCACGTAACACTATCCAGAGGTAACAGTGTGAAGTTTAAAAAAATTCGTCGTAATTTTTCACTGTCGGCAGTGCAGTAAAATGGGAAAACTTAACGACACTGCGGTGTTCGTACTTAATACGCGGTGTTTCACTTTTGATTAGGTACACATAAACTCTTGCCATTCGTTTATTTTTTCTCTGACACATAAAACCATATGAAATAGATATAGCATAAGCGAGGGACCAGAGAGAGATAAAGGCAAAGTGGTCTCTTTATTTCTTTACTTATTTCAATTGTTTCATGCACATGCTTACAGTTACTTACATAGCACAAGCGTGCACAAGACGCCCAGGACATGGCAATTTCAAATAATAATTATTGTCCTTTAATGTGTTAATAATTACATTTAGAATTAAAATATTTACAATTGCTCATAAATCATTAATAACTCTTTCTGGTCCCTCGTTATTGCTATATCTGTTTCATGTATCAAAGAGAAAATAAACGAATGGAAAGAGTATAGTCAGATTAATTGTGGCGAATTTTTATATTGTGAGTGTCTTTTATTGTGTTATTGTGATTATATCTTCCCTGCTGTATCAACGGCGCAAATGCGCATTTCTCAGAGCAGGACGGTTGCAGGGAGGAGTCGTGAATAATTGAAGGCGGCGTCGCCCTTTTGGCTGCGAATGGCGGCTCGGGGGTAGAACTTCACTGCCGGGGGGTGCGCGGGGGGTCGGCACCCCCGCGCCGGAGGGGGGGTGTTTGCCCGGGCCACTTTCCGCTCGCCTTTTCGGCCAGAATTTTCGCGTCCGCAGCGTTTCGCGGCCACATCGACGGCGCAATGACCGGGCGGGATGCTCACTTGGTGATGTGATGTGACTCGGTGATGTGATAGTGATAGGTGATAGGCTGATAGGAGCGCAGGTAGGTGAGCAACAGGATTTATCGTTTTGTTGTAGAGGGTTTTGGTGGAAATTTTTGGCGTTTTCCCTAACGTACAATAGGTACAAATCATTGTAATAACAGTTAGGTACCTAGCTAAGTACCTTACTTATAGGCACGTATAGGTAGGTAGGTACTGCTTTTTATATCTCTCAAAATCAGTACAATACTCTGTAGAGTAATAAATAACAATAGGGTTATTTATTTCGGTAAAATGAAAAGAGCGGCCAAATCCGTAGCAAGTCTCACACCTACAAATTTTTCGTAGCTCTACATGATTGCTACGGGCTACGTGAAGCCTACTACGACGAGAAGTCCACGTCTTTAATATTTTATAGTCGGATTTACATAATATCTAATGTAAATAGTAGCTGAAGGTTCGTATACCCTCCCCTTACATCCTTTTAAAGAGGTAGTAATAATATTGATAACATACAAAATATTTACCTTATCACTTAGTAAATTAGTTATCAATCATAGGAAGATTAAATTCAGAACAAAAACTGAAACAATAACAATTATTGTCGACTCTATGTCTTGCGTAAATTCCTCTTCAAAAAGACTTCAACGATCACTAGTCTTTCCACAGGCTTCAGAACTCTTTTACTTACTTACTGTTCATCAAACATCTTTCTAAGTTTCTTATATCTTACCACACGTTACGTTTTGACGACCGAATGGCGTAGTGGTAGCGAACCTGCCGTCTGCGTCGCAGGTCGTGGGTTCGATTCCCACTACTGGTAAATGTTTGTGTGATGAGCATGAATGTTTTCCAGTGTCTGGGTGTTTTTCAATATATTATATTTATGTATATTAGTATGTATGTATATTTATCAGTCATCTAGCACCCATAACACAAGCTATCGCTTATACTTTGGGGCTAGATTGTGATGTGTAAAATGTCCCGTAATATATTTATTTATTTATTATTTATTTATTAATATGAGCTGTATGATCTATTGTAATTTTAAGCGACTCGTCGGCACCTATATGTATATGTACCGTGACGTGTTGGAACCCTCGTAAACTTAGTCTTAGGTTGACTTACAGTTATCACCATGTAGGTACGTACATACCTACCTACTAGGTACCTATCACAAATACTTACCGCGTTGGCGTTGACCATTCATAAGTGATTGTAATAAGGGCTTAGGTCCAATAAACATATTTTGATTAATATAGGTAGGTAGGTACGAAGTTAACTTGATTTTAAAAACATAAGCACCTATTGAACAATTTTCCTAATCCTTTACACTGGATTCTAAACAACCTGCAAATCTATGAATAGCTAAACAAGCTCAAAAGGGTCGTCACTTTGTACGTTCCGACAGGAAGTTTGTCGCAGCTTTATGGTCCTCATACTTTTTTACTTCCGAATTTATAAGTGCTGTTAGAAATTCACGAAAATAATTATGGGTTCCTTGCAAATTTCTTTCCATTACTTAGTTTGGAATTTCACCTTCCTCACCACTCAAAAATAAACTGCCTACAATATTACAATAGAGACTAAGATAAGTCACTGAACAGATTCTTAGATATAGGTTTAAATTAAAAGTTTACTAATTAGCTCGTAGCTTAAAGTAGGTACATAAGGGACTTTCGTGAATAAAAAAGCGTCTATGCAGCACATTGAGTCAAGTAAGTAAATTAAAGAGTAATACTTGTTGTCTTGTATGAAACGTCTTGATTAATTATGTATACCTACCCATTCTTTTAAAATTTTTAATTAAAAAAAAATTATCATTCCATTTCCATTCCATGCCATTTCCAAAACATTTCCATCGATGCTTAGAACATAAGCCTAGAATAAAATTTTACTAGACAAAAATCTATCACCATAAACAGGTATAGGTACCTATATAGCTGTAGTTATGCCTATGTCACCGTAGATAGGTCCTACTACACAAGGAAGTTCAAACTCAAAATATCTTTATTTCACATAGGCCTAACGTAAAAAGGCTCTTGTAAACCATTGATATTCCTGCCCTATTGGAGCCAGCAGGAATTAGTCGTGATGATGGCAAGAGACCTGATGAATTGACGCTGGTTCCCTGGGAACGGGGTCGGGCGCTGATGTGGGACGCAACATGCGTTGACACATTGGCTTTGATTCATATCAGGGAGACAGAATCAAAGCCGGGAGCCGCAGCTGAAACTGCTGAAGCAGGTAAGCGTCGCAAATATGCCTCTCTATTAGAGAGTTACATATTTGTCCCGTTTGCCGTGGAGACCCTGGGGCCATGGAGTCATAGTGCCATTCATTCGAAAGCTTTCCCCGCGTTTAATAACCTCAACTGGTGACAGAAGGGCTGGCTCATTTTTTGCGCAACGTATCAGCCTAGCTGTTCAACGCGGAAATGCAGCCAGTATTCTTGCCACCATTCCACGCGGGCAAGACTTGTATAGTAATTAGAATAAGCTAGTGATAAGTTTTATTGTAAATATATAATAAAAAATTTAATGTTAAATTCAAAAAACAAAAAAAAAATGTAAAACGTTAACATTATATTTGTCACATATATGATGATAACTTACAACAAGTCGACTTAAACCTAAGTTCATGAGGGTTTAAACGCGCTCTGCACTGAGAAGAAACCCTGCACAACAAACTCAGCCGGTTTTTGTTTTTTGTTATCACCATTTCACAATACCTCTTAAAAACTAACTGAGCTAGTATAGCAGTTCATTATCACTCCCAAGGATTTGATTCATGTAAATAATCCTAAATGGCTGCATCATGTAAATAATCCTTAATAAGTTCTTACTGGTTAATATTTAACTACGAAACCCTAAAGCACATCCTTCTTAATCCCGCAATCCTTCCGAATGTCCGTCAGCTAATCCCCATTGATATGTTTACACGGAGGCATTAGAGTGTTGCAAAACCACAAAACTTACAACCCGAGGATGTCAAAGATGCCGACGCCGGATGTTTAGCAACAACTACACAAATTACGGTATTAATGTCGCATTTCTTTACACTTCTTTCGATTATCTGGTCATTTTACTTTAAGCTGAGCTTTTATGAAGTAAAATTTCTTCCATTTTTTAATTTTATATTTATAATTGAATCATTTTTGTAAAAAAAGTGTTCTGGCCTATGCCTACTTATACGTAAGAAATCTTATACCTACTAGAGTTTTTCTATAAATCCTGTACCTAGTATCTAACCAGCGATTATTTAATAGCGACATTCCAAACTTTAGCAATAGCAGTTTAATAGTTTTAATGTGAAAGAAAAACAAACGCACTACAATTATACCTAGTCACCGTTCGCGTGGATTTTAATTTTCCCGTCCCGCGGCTTCCGTAGCAATTGACCTGTACCTAAAAACATACAGATAGGTCCTCAATTATGCATTGCATGTACCTTGAACCTTCGGTACTTTGAAACCCTCAAAAAAGATTCATAGTCTCAAAGTATTCTATCAATAAACAGAGATCTCCTTCGATCTGTGACCCCCACGTATAGCCTGGGCAGGTTTACACCTAATAGACATAATTCCCTCCCGATGAACACCTCTTCACAGCAGTTAAGCAAACTCAAAGACACATTAGCGCCGATCCGTCGCTAATCTAATAACCGCCCTACGCCGTCCTGCCGCCCCCGCCCGCCGCCCGCCCTGGGCGCGGACCGTGGGGGCGGCAGCGCGTGGCGGCTCAGTGTCAGGTGTGAAAAGTGATAATTGTTGGCGTGACACGCTTTTTAATGTGCTCATTCTGTGAGTTTACAATGCACTAAGTGAGGGCTATAGGTAGGTATAGGGAGCGCCGGCTTACAAATGCCCATATTCAATTAGACATTCAATTCAATAACTTTGAGTTACAGCTTTCCATTTTAAGACTATACACAGCGTTTGTTAGATTTTAGGTAAATTCCATTTTTTGATGTATTCTTCTTATTCTTATCTTGTATTTTTCCAGCAAAGAAATTCATTAAAAATTCAAAAATTTTGAACAAACCTTTTGAAATCGAACTTCTTTATACCGACCTAATTCACACCAACTTATCGCATCGGTTAAAAACTTTGTAAAGGTAGATAAAAGATAATAACACAGAAGTTTGTTTTATTTGTTTATGAAACCAGATTATGGATATGTAGTGGATAGGTTACCTACTATACGAAACCCCACGAGAGTGGAATCATTTATTAAACTACTCTGTAGTATATTTGAACGAGTTGTGCAGACTATAAGCCGTGTTTTTAAGTTTTTAAGTTAATTTTTTGCATAACCTAAATAACAAATCTTCCAAAAACTGAAAAATAAAATGCAAGAGGTTCTAAAAATTCGACGCTATGTAGGTATAACTAGGTATCTATACCGTTATGTAATCGTTCCTATGCTTACCAATCAACATATCCATCTCGGTAAAACTTCGTCAATCCTAGACCAGTTGATGATTCTTAAGTAAAACCAAAGCTTTTTGGTTTGGTTTAAGCTGGTCCCATATTTTGGCGAGGAATCGAATCCACCCCTCGTTTTTCGTCCATAATGTCCATTTGTCCGTTGTCTCGTGTTTCGTCCGTATTGAAGAAATATTTTTTTTTGAATTTAAAGTCTTAAGATTTCTAGATTACTTAAGTAGTTAAACCTTAAAATAATATTGTCTTCAAAGATAGAAAACCAATTTTTTGAGAATTCATCCAACATTTCCGTATTCATTCCAAATTCTTACCCATAAAAGAAATCAATTGATTTTCACGAATTTTTCAGTGATAGTAGGTGATTTCAATCCTATTTCATTTCATTTATTTGAACTACATTTTATCATTCTTTTTATATGAGACAGATTCTAACAAGGCAGTCTTCAATTCCTACCACCCTTGTCAGGGTTTTGAGCACTGTTAAAGCTTATTAGCGAGCGAGCGGCGCGGGGAGTCGGCTGTCGGCAGCCCTCGATGTCAGCGCCATGCCCTAATCTCGGCTGATTTGAGAAATATCGAGACATCTTTTTATTATACCGAATATAACTCGACAGGAGCGGACTGAAAACTTGTAGTTTCTGCTTACTTGTTTGAGTTTCGCCTAAGTGCGCGTTTGAACCCTCGTAAACTTAGTTCTAAGTCGACCAATAGTTATATACATTGGTTTCAGGGTACGTACAGGATAGATGAATTAGAATTACTTTTAATGAGGACTAGGATGCCAAATTCTAGACCTGAAGTGAAGTTATATTGAATTCGGTGTTTTTTAGGAAACCTTATTCGTCTTTCCTATAATAGTCAAAAATAAACGTGTCAGCGAATAAGTATATCATCATCACACAAACAATTTGCGGTTCATGATAATTGTTACATATATTGATATAAGTATGATGGTTTACATCCACAAATAACGTTGACGATCGACACCCTTCCCAACAGACTTGACTATCCCCTTGCACCTACTGTGTACATTTACCTACATAGATTCGGTGCTTTAATGGATTTCCATAAGTACAACTTTTGCTGACCGCTGCTTGGCTAGTATAGGTACCTACTGCAGTGTCGATTTATCCCGAAGAAGATTGTTAAAATAATGCTCAAGCATGTTTGACATTTTTGTGATGAGAAAAAACATTAACTCGTTTTACATATTATAAGTACACAGGTATTAGGTATTTTACTGTTGAGTCTTGTCGACTACCTATTCTATTCTAGAAAAATGTTAAGTGTATTTTTCGCGTAAGTAGGTAGGTATATTCATTTTTTTTCAGCAACATGTTCCCTCTACAACTTGGGTGCCTACAAATCAAGAGTGAATAGGCGTTTCCTAGGCAAGCGCGTTCCACTTTAGACTGTAGGCATCATCACTTTCCATCAGGTGAGTTCACAGTCCTAGCCTATATTATTAAAAAAAATGTTGAACAAGAGCCTAAAAAGAACTCTCAAAGAAGAACACGAGAACACTCAAATAATAAAATTTAAGTATCTTATTTTATCGGTTAACATACACTTTACTATATATTTAAATAGGATTTAGTTGCCTAAAAGATCCCTCTAGTAATCGCCAAGCGGCCGCAAATTCAAAACAAATCAAACAGCACTTATTTCCAAACAGAGCGTGTCAACACCACAACACTAATCATGGAGGACAAATTCCCTCTAAACGGCGGTTATACACAAATCCGGGATTATAGAAATGAGAACGAGACGGATGTAGGATGACGCGTGCGATAGAAAGGGACAGGGAATTAATGTTGTCAGCGGTGTTATTATGGGTGTCAAAGCGATGAATGTTCCCTACTCGACAGAATTATTCATTTCACGACTTGCTTTTCCTTGCGGCTACGTCCGCGTAAATTTCATTTTTACTTTAATCCTGCAAGAACCATGCGTTTTTCTTTCTGGGATAGAGTCCTATCATGTGATACTCCTCCAAATGGGTCCGGCATAATATAAGGGCTATATGTTTGAATTAATTCAGTTGTAACTCATTGAAACGAAGTTTCCTTGCCGACGATACCTACCTACAGCGGCTTATGATGCGCGGAAAGTGATGAAAAATGACGAAGCGGAAAATGATGATTATTTCCGTCTGTGATTTCCGTCACAAAAATCCCGACTGGATGAAAATCACTAGTTAAAAGTCTCGTTTACGGTGTTCACATACAAAGATTCGCTGAAGCAAGCATGCAATCAGCTATACGATTTAGTATGAGAGACTCAAACACTCAAACATTTTTTTTTAACTATTTGCAACTCTCGTTGTTTATATTTACTCCTCTCGTTAGTATTAGGATATTAGATGAGAGAGAGAGAGTTATGACTAGGTGTTAAACTTGTGCTACGATTTGTGTCAAGCAGCACCAAAAGCAATCGCTTGGTTGTAGCTTTTGACATTTGCCACAAAACATATCTCTGGTGTACAGACACCCTTATTCTCATCATAGTCGAGTACGTGATACGTCACAGCCCGTCGTCGCCTTCCCCGCTAATGATCGGGCGGTAATGACGTGTCGCGGCGTCAGACGTCACCGAACGTCACGCGCGACGTCGCGTCGACGACCATTGACGTCGGGCGCGGCGATCTATTGCGAACTCTACGGCATTTATTTTTGTAGAATTTGAGGGTGAAATAAATAAAGATTCCTTTATTCTGCTCAGAGAAGTGTATTTGGCAAGACATTCGGTGGTTCGGCAAAATTAGCCCACGAAATTCTAATTTTATCTAAGTAGTTTTTCGCGAATAGTAAACTATTTAACTACAATATGTACACTGATAAACACAGATTAAAAAGATACTGTAAGTAGCTCTGATAATTACGGAAACCATAGTACCTACCATGCAATATATTTCTCATAAAACTTTTCTTATGAAAACTCCATTGCATTTGCACCTCATTATATTGGTTTGCGAAAGATCATCCTTGAAGCACTGAAGTTACTCAGATAATAGATATGGAGCAATAGGGAACTAATAACGTGGTAAATAAGTAATTACCTACTTAAAGCAAAGTTTTTATTAAATACTTAAAGATGTGTAACTGCAGTTATTTGCACGATTATCAATAAAATTTATCTCCAACATGTAATTAGTCTACTATTTTTTTTGTGAAATTCACGCAGGCTGAGCCGCTTCAATAATAATTATAAGATATTTTTCTTTATCAATTAAATACATACGCTATACCTAACTACAGATAGCTCTTTACTGTACTGTACTAATAACTCTACTGAAACTGGTGATAGATTGAAAAAAATTAAGTTTACTGAAACGAAAAGAAACTATAATGTGCTGTGAAGCTAAAGTTTATTATTAGGTAGGTAGGTACCTATTTGTACTTCGTAACGTAAAAATTATTCGCAACGCTTCATTTTAATTTTTAACCCTACAATGCTCGCGTGGAGATCTCAAGAGCCCCGGCGTGGTTTAATTATGTTAAACACGTTGCTAATTTTAAACTCTATCATCTTATTTTAAAGTCCACTTTTCTCTAACCGTGTTTAAAGTGGTATAAACTGAAGACAGTGTGTGGCTAATCTGCGTTATCAAGTCGAGAGGCTGTCCCGGATCTGATGTGATTTCGATGTGAGATAGGGCGGCGTGGAGAGTAATTATGATATTGAGAGAGATTAGCGTTTGAGTCAGCTTATTTGATAATGTGATGGCTCGATAGTGTGAGGGATTGATTTCCTTTTGAGGTAGGTAGATAGATGAACGAGATAGACAGTCATTTTGAAAAGTGAACGAGTGAAGGTGAAAATGGGATGCCTGTTAAACTCAATAATATTTGACATTTTTTCACAATTTATCTTATAGTATCTTATATTATTTATATTTATCACATCTAAGTATGCTTACACGGAGAAAAAAGACACCCCCAGAATTTACTAAACTGTTTTGTATTCGAAGAAATAACTAAATTTTATTAAAAATTACAAAAGTTTTGTTATATTAACAAATATTACTGATTACTACAAAACAGACCCCAATCGTATTTGTTATTCCTACATTTCGGTTTTAGTAATGTCAGATATTACAAACTTCACTTATAACAACAAAACACTATTGTTATTACTAATGATTTGTAATTTTTACAAAACAATCTTGTTGATATTATTAATTATTTTGTATTTCCAACAAAATATGATTTAATAACGGCAAGAAGCAAAATTTTATGATTTCAACAAAAGATAATAGTAATTCCATGTTATTACTAATGATTTGTGATTTTCGCAAACCAAACTTTTAGAAATTATTAATTCATTTGTAAATTCAACAAAGAGTGAGGCCTCCCTCTCCTCCGCTCCTTGCCAGTTGGCCCTCATTCGTTGAAGTGGTCAGTGCTGCAAAAGTTCCCGATTTGTCGGGATATCTAGTGAGATCTAAATTTTATTACCCCGTAGTATATTTGCACTTGATGTATTACAATCGTTTAACACTTTCGGGTCCGTTGAGAATAAAACCAAGTCGTCGTTTAAATAACCCAAGTAACCCAATGAAAGTAACAGAAGCAAGGAACACAACCGAGTTTAAAACTGCGAGTGCGTTACAATTCAGTGCTGCTGTGCGTTACTGCGAGTGCGTTTAATCTGCAAAACGATATATATTATGTTAAGTATTCAATTCCCTGGGTAGTTCTCTGGGCTTTTTGACTGTTAATATGTTATGTGGTCATGTTCTTATAACTTTTCCAATTCTATTCCCCGTTTATTTATTTGGCATTATGTATTTTATTAGTAAGATTTATTAATTTGATGATTAAAAATTAAGAAAATTATAAACAAATATCTGACAATTAAGATAAGTATGAGAAATAAAACAAATTAATAATAAATGAGTATTTTATTGATCGTAGTTATACTATTAATAAGTGTTTCAATTTTGAAGAAAGACTATTTATCCATATAAGAATCCACCCTGTCATTTCTTGTAAAATGCCGTTTATCTTCACATTTGAAACACATTGTTACAATAAAAACCCTTTATTAACAAAAAATATTTAATAATTGTTCTGAGTGTACGTACCTACAGTGCTTATTTTTTGTAATAATGTAATCTATGCTTATATATTGCAAGCAATAAATTTTGTTTGATAATTATAGGTAAAAAATATACAGGCTGTAGCAGCAGAGGTGTCAAGATCTTAGTGGATTTTATGTTTCAATATGACTAGTTTTGTTGCTTACTAGTACAGCAATTAACTATTGGTTACTAGTATGTACAACAATTAAACTAATCATATTGAAACATAAAATCACCTGAGATCTTGACACCTCATGCTGCTAAAGCCTGTATATTTTTTACCTGTAATTATTAAACAAAATTCATTGCTTCAACTAAAGCACTGAACTTGGAATTACAAAACGAACGCTAGGGTAAAACAAAGCATTAGTTATTTCAAGATATCGCTATACTCGGAATTACAAAACGAACGCTAGGATAAACAAAGCATTAGTTATTTCAAGATATCGCTATACTTGGAATTACAAAACGAACGCTAGGATAAAACAAAGCATTTGTTATTTCAAGAGATCGCTATACTTGGAATTACAAAACGAACGCTAGAATAAAATAAAGAAATTAGTAATACCAACTCAAATTTAGTTTTTGTCTATGACGTCATTACTTCGGATATTACTATTGTTTCCTTGAAATTACAAAACAGATATTTGTTGCATTTACTAATAAGCAATTACTAAAGTCGTTTTGTTGTAAATACAGGGCATTTGTTGTCCTCGGGTTTACAAATATTTTAGTAATTACAACAGGATTTTTGTTGGTTTTTTTCTCCGTGTATGGCAGTTAAGTTATGGCAGAATCATAATAACAATATTAAAATCTTTTTTAAAGAATTTGATGTTGAATTTGATTTTGTAACTCACGAATTTGATGTAAGTAATAAGCTCAAAGACCGCATCACAGTTATGACATCAGAAAAAAGACAAAAGTTACAGATATTTTAAACAGAATTTACTCTCAAAAATGGAGATGGGCTGGATACTCTCAGGGACAAACAAGCAAAGTTGTGACTAACTGGCACCCGCGGGATGCCAAGAGAAACAGAGGCAGACCATTCAGATTTAAAATAGGATTTAAAATTGGCGCAATTAAAATAGGTTTAACATAAACTAATTAAAACAAAAGGCCAAACCTATACAATAACAGCAATTATTCGCAGCAGAAAAAGCTTCAACGTTAGAACAACAAAACGGCAGTCGTTAAACGTCAAGTACTTATATATTTTGATTTTTGAACAAGTAAAAGTGCGTACCTACTTCATAATAAAAAAATGTAGTTCCCTCTCCTGCGACTAATAAAGCCTCGCGAGTCGCCTCGCTATTGTGTTGGCCAACATTGTTGTACCAACATTGCACCTGGCCTTTCCTACGAGCTCTAACTAAGGGGTCCACTGGCTGTTACCCGCGACTTTATCGCGCCGTTTTCGGGTTAAATTCCCGCATGTTTTCCCAAACTAAAATTATACTTTCATTTAGGTCTTTATCTGAAATGTATGTTTCTATAGGTCATATTATCTGAAATGTATGCTTAAATGATGATAAGAATGTATAAATTCTATTTGTCCAATATACTGCCAATCACGTTTATCAATGGAATCTTATAAGTAATCAACCACTCTGTCGCTTTATAAATGACCTTTTAAAAAGGGTAAAGTGATGAGTTGTTTGCCAGTTCTTCTCGGTACTGAATGTGCTTATACCAAAAACAACCGCAGAAGAGGAGTACTTATTAGTAGAAAGTAAAGTATCCGATACTAACGTATCTAGTAACTAAGTACTTTTCATTTGTCTCAAAATTCATACTTATATTGCACCGTATAGTTAACGCAATAATCTCGCTGCACATGGAGAAATAAAATTGAGAATAAAAGTAAGTAAAAAAAATGCCAATCAAAACACATGATATTTCAATTTCTTTTCTTTAAAAAAGGGAACAGCCTTCAAAAAACAAACCCACTGAAAAGCAAAAAATAATTTTCAAATAAATCTGGGTATAACTATTTAGTTTTTGAAGTCGGTGCCATACCAACATTTTAGTTTAGTTAGAATTTGTAAACAGCATGCTCAGCAACAGCAACAGGCAGTTGGCACCGACTTCAAAAACTAAATAGTTATACCCAGATTTATTTGAAAATTATTTTTTTGCTTTTCAGTGGGTTTGTTTTTTGAAGGCTGTTCCCTTTTTTAAAAAAAAGAAATTGAAATATCATGTGTTTTGATTGGCATTTTTTTTACTTACTTTTATTTCACACTTTTTAGTGATAAGTAGGTACTTCATCTATCTTAGGTTTTTGGCGAATTACTACCTATCAATTTATTTTAGTGGTAGGTTTTTAGTGACAATCTTAGGCTTAGTACTAGCCTGAAACTTATCACTAAAAACATATCATATCATAGTATAATAATGACTTAGACATACCTACTATTATTCTCTATATCTAATGACGAGGATGAGGAATGGTCTTTCTCGATAGATCTAATAGATCGGTTCAGCCAATAGCGATATAATCGCGGATAAACCTAAATACCAACATAAGGATTAAACTGAGAACCTCGTTTTTTTGAAGGCGGTTAGTTAAAAACATTATTGTCAACTTGAGAATCTCCTTCATTGAAGTCAGTTAAAGTCTACACTGTAAACTATTATACTGATTGCAAGCGATTTACTCTTTTCCGTTGAGGAGTTCTGCTCTCCATCTCCGAAGATATTCATTAGATCTCGACCAAATTGAACTTAGACTACCTCTAATGTATGGCCTCCCTAACAAAAAAAGAATCGTCGAAATCGGTTTTGCCGAACGGATAGATCTAATAGATCGGTTCAGCCAATAGCGATATAATCGCGGATAAACAACCTCGTTTTTTTGAAGTCGGTTAGTTAAAAACATTATTGTCAACTTGAGAATCTCCTTCATTGAAGTCAGTTAATCTACACTGTAAACTATTATACTGATTGCAAGCGATTTACTCTTTTCTGTTGAGGAGTTCTGCTCTCCATCTCCGAAGATATTCATTAGATCTCGACCAAATTGAACTTAGACTACCTCTGATGTATGCCCTACCTAACAAAAAAAGAATCGTCGAAATCGGTTTTGCCGAACTCGAGATATTCCTGGACAAACTTAATACAAACATATCGATTAAACGGAGAACCTCTTACTTTTTTAAGTCGGTTAATATACTAAAACCTTCTCTAGAATGTAACAAATACTTTCCTGAAAATCGCATCAAAATCGGTTCAACCAAACGCGAAATAATCGCGGACAAACATACATACATACATACACACATACATACATACGGGTCGAATACAGAACATCCTTCTTTTTTTGAAGTCTGTTAAAAAAAGGATGCCTGTTGAGCTCTCTCTTGTACTCACTGGCTTACGATAGACCTACAGTAGACAGGTGATAGTGTTATTGTATGTAATACTTATTCCATGTTTATTTGGAAGATAGTTTGAATATGTAATATTCAAACTATCTTCCAAATAAACATGGAATAAGTAGGTATAACTGTAGGTAGGACTGTTTTGTCTTTCTCCGGTATAAATGATTTGACTTTCGAAGGAACAAGACAAAACAGAGTAGGTGCTTATAACTATTCCACCGCTGTTCCACGTTTATTTATTAATTCACATACGGTATATGGTTTAGTATTTATTCTTAATTTAATTCACTGCATAGGCTTTACTTACAGACACTTATTATGGCAGACTCTACCGCCACTTTTGGCAAAGCATATTCAATTAATAAGAGGTATGTTCATCACCTACATGTGCTGAAAATTTTTCTACTTCGCGTAGGACAATTGACAGTTCTATAACCCTAAAATCACACAATAACCCAGGGGGTGACAAAGACCGGTCCAATTACCTCGCCGCCCTCTATAGAGGCCTGCACGAGCATGCTCGGGTTAACCCTGCGGCCTCGCTCCGGCACTAACGACCCTCCCGCGGGCACATATTGTTTTTAAATTTTTATTGGGGTGGATTGTTTTAACCGTTTGGTATTTTTATTGGCAGGATTTATTGCTAGAGAGAAAAGGAAGGGACTCGACGGGATCATTTGATTTTTTTTCATTTTTAGGGAATTATGATTTGTACCCAATAACTGCTATATTTTATGATGGATTATGTTGCAGACTGTAGTTGTTACAAAAAAGTTATTTCCGTGCGCGAGCCCTCCTCGCATTTAACTAACCTGTTATAAACAAGAACAAGCAATAGTGGACTCACGTAGATGAAAGTAAGACGAAACGACATCTCAAGACTTCTTATTTTAGGTTTAGATTCAGATTCAAATAGTTTATTTCATATAAGCCTAACTGACAGGCACTTATGACGAATCTTTTAATTTATCCATAGGTAGTTTGTATAATAGTGAAACGCGCCCTGCCACTGAGAAGAAGACAACAACAAACTTAGCCGGGAGTTCTTGTTTCGTTACTACCATTTAAAAATTACCTAATGTTATTTCTCGTCAATATTTTATAACCTAAGATTGCAATTTGAAATTTAATTTAACTGTTAACAAAACATGACATTTCGATTCCAAACAATCAAACGCAGATGTCAAATACAATATTTCTGAAAACCAAACCAAACACTACTTTCTTAATTAGTAACGAAAGTGGAGTTCGAATTTGAATAGGTACCTATTTAAGAGCCCTTTTCCATTTGGCGCTACTATTCAAAGAACTTAATACCAACGAATGTTTGCAAACGATTTCCCCACAAAGACGAAGCGACAAACGGCTCGACGCCGACTGCCGGTGAGGAGTGAGGGTACGCCCCTTGCAATTTGCGTAAAAGTTAAAACAAGCGGCGACGAGCCTTTGTGCGACAACCGCTTGAACAATGACACACTCTCGCGATTGAGTCGCGGCTGCGATTCACGCCCGTGCAGTGTGCGCTAATACTATTCCGTTACGAACGATAATACCACCACTATGCAGACACTGACGTCCCACTACCTCCTACCTAATAGGGTTAGACATCCAATAAATTGGAGATACAGGAAACGTCGTCGTATGTAAGCATAAATGCTTGACATACAATAAATAATCTGTCGATAACTATCTCGTACTTATAACTTAATATTTTATCGTAGAAGATTAGTGAAAGACTGACTACTATCACTTTTATTATGAATATTCTCAAGTCACCCGTGAACTGCCTAAACCCTCTGCAACAGCGTGCTATACATCTGTAACTTTCAGGTTATACCGCCTGGTTAAAGATTGAGGCTAAGAGCAAACTTATCATAAAAAAACAAGAGATTTATTAACAATGGTTTCCTCCGCAGGTACTCGTCAACAATGCAGCCCTTTCAATCCGCGGCTCGCCCTGAGGGCCCGAGGGAATCCTCCCCCGAGAGGGCGAAGTCTCCAGACACTCCTACGGCACCCGTCCTCAACTTCTCCATAGCTAGACTGATGGAACCAGACAGAAAGAAGTCCGTTTCCCCGGAACTGCCTCCACCGCCTGGATTTCTTTCTTACGGAGCACAGCTTCTAGACTCCGCGTTCAAGCAATACATCCCGGCCGCAAGGAGGCAGCTAGTATCCCATTATCCATTACTGTATTATGGACCTGATTTAGTGTCGCTAACATACGCACACCAGTTACATTTGCCGAGACCGCCGCCGGTGCAAAGCCCTCCGAGACCTCCCAGTCCGAGGCCCGCCGCTGCAGACCACGCCGTCTCATCTACCACGGGTCCCACACCATCACCAGCGAAAAATAAGAGTTTCGCGTGCGGCGATTGCGGTAAAGTCTTCAATGCCCATTACAATTTGACGAGGCACATGCCAGTCCACACCGGAGCTAGACCTTTCGTCTGCAAAATTTGTGGCAAAGGCTTCCGACAAGCGTCGACGTTATGTCGCCATAAAATTATACACACTTCGGAAAAACCACACAAATGTCTCACCTGCGGAAAAGCTTTCAATCGATCTTCCACTCTGAACACCCACGCGAGAATCCACGCCGGCTACAAACCGTTTGTCTGCGAGTTCTGTGGAAAAGGGTTCCATCAAAAAGGAAATTATAAGAACCATAGATTGACCCACAGCGGGGAAAAGGCCTACAAATGTAGCATTTGCAATAAAGCTTTCCATCAGATATACAATTTGACGTTCCACATGCACACGCATAACGAAAGAAAGCCGTTCACGTGCAGTATATGCGCCAAAGGTTTCTGCAGGAATTTCGATTTGAAGAAACACACGAGGAAACTGCACATGGGAGCTGGGAGTTCAAACAATGATTCTTCCCTGGACACCCAAGATGAGTCCACTCAGGAAGCGACCACAAGTCCTACTGAAGAAGCCAGCAGGGCGGCGTTCAGGCCATTCCTCGGGGCTGCCTACCCTCGCATCCTGGACCCCGCAAGGATGACCGCTCCGAACACGTTTTTCTCAAAATTATTGTGACCCGAAAACTACTTCAAAAGCTTGAACGAAGCTGACTGAATGAATTGATCGAGGACTTGATTGAACTAGAGAATGTACTGTAGCTAATTGAATGTCTATATTTTGTAAATATTTAGAGTTATTGTTAGGTAATTGCTTTAGATGTTCATGTAGTAATATCGTTGGTCATATTGTAATTCTCGATGTTCCCTAAAACAAAATCTGTAATTTAATGATTTTGGGATAAACGACAGGACTCTGCAGGAGTTTTGAAATGGATATCTGTGTTCATTGGCTTATATTTTCTATTCTGTCATTTTGAATATAGAAAAAATCTTTCAAATGTGATAAAATTCTACTTTTCATTATAATCGTAATAAACATAATTTTTGAAATCTTGTTCTTTAAGCATCGATTAAAAAAATATTGTAAATAAAAAAAAAATTATAAATGATGTAGTTTATCTATGTAAATAAAGCGTGAATTGATGTTAGTAAAAAGGGAAAAATATTGAAATATCAAATATACTCGAATTTTGAGAAATCATTATTCTCAAACATACAAAATGTGATCCATAATATTATGTATCTGTAAAATACAGTAAAATAGAGTTTAAACGTGTAAATAAGTGTTAATATACCTAAGCTGATCTCACACCTACCGTACCGTGCCGGCGACGCTATATTATGTGCGTTAAATTACGGTATGGAGATGTGCGATCATCTTTTTAACTAGAATCAATCGCAATATTATGAGTGTACCTATGAAATTATAAATGCCTATTATGAAATCTGTTTACGTATTTTCATTTAACAGCTTTTGCCTCCTAATAAGTTGTTGGTTAAAATTATAACATTTTTAATCGCTTAACTTTTACAATGGGCAGCCGGTGTGGCCTTATATTATTTTCCTTATAGAATATAGATAAATTAAGTCTCTATTTATATATAATGAACATAAATAATTTTAAATAATAAATCTTCAACTACGGGCTATCTTAGTAACAGATAGGTAGATATAGATAATTGAAAATAATTAATTACATAAGAAAGAAGTGAGCGTTGTGAGCTAAAAATCTTGGGGCAACAGATAGACTGATGTGCATTTGCTGTAATTAGTAACAACTTCTATCGAGGGATAGACAATAATTTAAACTAAGTACTACTAACGAGTGTAAAATAGTGTAATTTATCATTTATAGTTTCTGGCACGGTTCTGTCACTTGAGTTTAAAAAGAACCAGCGGCTTCATTTCGAATTATAAGATTCATCTTTGAAGTTCGATTTAACGTAGCCTTGAAAGTGAAATGTGCAGTTAACCGTTAAAACGTCGGGTCATTCTAACCTCCAATCACCGGCGCAGTGGGAGCCGAACCGAGTAGCGCGGCAGAGTGCTGACTGCTGCAAGCTGAGAGTGCAGCTTTGTCAACTGAACAGTCGACAAATTACGGGGTTGTAAGATTCGCTTGCCCTTACAGTTAGACTATATAGCTTGCCAAAGTTGGAA
Organism: Coenonympha arcania; assembly: GCA_036785405.1. NCBI lineage: Eukaryota > Metazoa > Arthropoda > Insecta > Lepidoptera > Nymphalidae > Coenonympha > Coenonympha arcania. The sequence goes on along the minus strand of CM072078.1, from coordinate 518,864 downwards.
CCTAATTTTTGGGGGTTATTTTTGGTAGAATTTCGATGTACAGTGACCAAAACCAGATAAGTATCAGGTAAGGCAAGTAGGAGGTTATACCTATAACAGAATTCTCCAAGATATTATGCCTAGCTTTACCAACAAAAAGCTAGATTTGAGCTGTGTAATCTTTGTTTATGCATCCTCTGATGCATTGCTTGACCACCTAATGCCTAGTAAGTATTTTACATACGCTGATGCAAAGAAACCCTCACTGAGGATTTTAATAAAGCAGCAATAATTCTCAGTAAATATTCATAATCTTAGATGAGAGTTTTTCTACTGATAAACACATACTTACTGCCAATCAATTTAGCATTCCGGATCATAGCCGAAGTATTTCTTATTTAATTTTGTAATAGTTGTTTCCACATTGAATTAAATTCTGCATCAATTAGGAAGCTGCAATCCTACACTTTGGCATGAACTGCCCCAAAAAACTTCACCTCCAACTACCGTAATACGAGCCTGCTCAGTAATAATGATTGTTCTTGTACAAATAATAGCGTGTCGCGCTGAGCCTTTGTTCGCGCGTCGGCGAGCGGAAGCGGGCGGCGCGTGCGGCGCGCTGCGCCGGTGTGCGCGCACCTTAATTACGAGCACAAAGACCCAACGGACTTTCTGACTTACAAATGAACAATGGCTAAAACATATTCGATTGTAAATCGAGCTCTCCACCGACTCTCATTGTTGGGAATCGAACCGAGGACCGCAGCGTATGGTTTGATTAAAGTTCGTTATGATCCGGAAGTGAGTGCTTACTAAGTTAAAATTAATAATAATAAAATTTGATTGTTTTCGAAAAAATATAGGAAGGTACTCTAATTTTTGTATGCCTGTCTCCATAGTGTTGTAAAATGAGTATAGATTCATGGAGTAGGTAGGTACCTACTTATACCTACCTGAAGACGATAAAAAGTTGAGGTAGTGATAGATTTATGATATTACAGAACAATATAGGTAGGTACCTATGTGACTGCATCCTGGTGGAAAGCAAACCGAAAAGACTGGCAACAAAAATGATGATGAAGAATTTAAAAGTAAGTACTTAATACCTATTAGGTACATTGATACGAGTAGTCAAAAGGCATTTTAATTGATAGCTACAATGAAAACAAGCCAAAACACTTTTTTAATCATAGGCATTTTATTGATAAAAGGTGGTAGCTAGTTCCTTAGTAGACTATACATATAGTTGGGTACTAGTACTACATTAGATAATAGCGCATCGAAATCATTCAAATATAAAAACTGAAAATCTTTATTCATTTCACACAGACCTAACTTACAGGTTCTAAAAAGTCAAAACTTTACCGCCAAGTTCCGAAAGCAGGTTTGCACCGAGAAGTACTAGCATGAAACTCGAATTCCAATTAGGTTAAGGTACCTAAACCTATACCTAAAACTAGTAGTTATGACTTTAAAGTGGACCAGTGAATGCGTTCTGACATAACTCTCACTAGAGTATAACGATGAGTTTTAAAGCTTTCAATAATAATCAACTGTCAGTATTTAGGTACCCAGATATGATATTATATAGATACCTACCTACCAAGTGGGTACAAAAATCCACAGGCCTCATAAAGAACGTGTGGATGACAGCATGATGTAGTGACAGGCAATCTGGGCGGAGGAGTAAATGTAGTCGCTCCGCCCGGTATCAGCACCCCGCTTGAGAAGCGCCCGCCCGCCCTAACGCTCTCACGGAGATGATTGGGATGCTTTGACAACCTACCCTCTTTAGGGTCTAAGGGTTATACTTAACTTATGACAGATGAGTTGGGCACCAAATACTAACACCAAATTATAATGAGAGTAGAAAAAAACCTGCAGATCTAAATTCTAGCCTAATGCTTCGTTTGTTTCATTTATAGTGAAAATTTTATGAATCGTCATATGACTTTTAGGTAGGTAGATTGACACGGGGAGTTTGTCGCCCGATGAAGAATGGCCCTCGAGCCGGGATGTGCATCTCTGTGTTCACGATGCACTCTGTCAGGGAATTTAGACGTAGATCTAGAAGAACGGAGGGTCTGCTTCGGCAGACATCGTTGGCTGGGTAGCGCGAGTGCTTCCGGTCCCGTTGCTCAACCACCAGGCGACGAGGTGAACACCGTGGGGTTTTAGTCGGCGCGACTCCGACATAACCGCAGTGCCTCCCCGTGGTACACCGGTATCCATAACGGATTTCCCCACGAAAAAAAAAAAAAGAAGAAAAAAAAGGGTGGGATTAAATGAAACCTAAGTAAGTACTAAGTAGGTATCTACTTATCTATACATACTGAACTACCTACCTACTACTAGATACCTATTATCAGTAGGTATTTAAATTTACTGTATTAAGTAGGAACTTATACATACTAAATACTTACCAAACTACTTACCATTACCTACTTACTTACTTAAATACTTACCAGTAATTTTAATTTAATAATAAAAATATTTTTCTAATTTCAGTCTTAATATATACTTAGATACCAACTCTTTATTTTACTCATTTCAATATTATTATACTCATAGAAGAAAATTGAAAAAAAAAACTAATTCAATATGCTGAGATTCGATATCAGCATATTGAATTCGAAGACTATACAAAAAAATCTTTACAAAAAAATAAATAATTCCAACACTAGTTGGAATTATTGCGTTGCGTTTGATTTGTATCCACACCCACAAATATTGTCCGAGAATGGATAATACGCCTTACACTTGCACAGACGAACAGACACACGCCGCGCCGCTTTATCTGATAGCAGATAATAGATCGACACGACAGACAAACCGACGCCGCTCTCAAAGTGTTCTTAATCCGAATTCCGGACATATTGAGACGCTTCCGATTTTTTTTCCGATTGTACAAAAACGCTTCTGGGTACTGATCCCCGTAATAATACAACTTGGGTTATTATCGATTTGCTTGTTACGAAACTCCGGATCTTTAATGGGGATTAAGATGTATACTGACATAGATAATATGCCACATTGCAAGTAAGTATTCCATATACGCATATTGGATAAAAGTCAGGATGAGTTTGGAGATGGAAAGTAAGTTCGAAAGGTATTCAGCCTCTAAGGAATAGGCACGTAGCACCTAAGTACTTACTTACTTTTTTAAATTAAAAGTTGTTGCAACATGCCACGACACACCACGTTGACGGGAGTATGGGATTCAGTACTCATCTCACTCCCGCCCTATGCCTCGATCTGGCCTCGATGCCAGGCCACCATCTGAGCGGCAGGTCCCGTTAAAAATACTGTGACAATAGTGTTTTATGTATTAAAACCTATATATTTATTAGAGGATATAAGAATATTTGTATGCACGAAAGAAAAACATACTTTAATTCTAATCACGCATATTCTATTGAAATTTTAATTTTACAATCATAATATTAAATTATTCTATTTCAATAAACTCTCAAAGGCCTTAATAAGGAAGGTGCTAGGCTACAAATACAAAAGACTATAATAATTATAGTTATCTCTACAGTAATAGTAATAGCAGTACAGTAATAAATAAATAATAATAATTAACCTGGCAACACTAAATGTCAGCATACGTTATATTTTTTCACCGTTTTATTTTCACTAAAATAAATATTATCCCGGGACCACGCCCAATGCTGCAGTTGCGTCGAGTTCGAGCGACGAGTTTTTCTCCCCGCCGACGTCGCCACCACCAGTACATCGTCGTGGGAGAGGCCGGCCGCCGTCTTGCTTGGGATCCCGAGGCCCACCGGGTTCTGATAGGGTCCCCGCTTCCGGCGGTAGTGTGTCGCGCATGAGATGGACAACATCCATTAATGAAAATGTCACGCGCGCATACTTTGAGGCTAATGAGGGTGGAACCAACATGACCGCGTACCGTGCCAGGATGCATGCTTTGTTTCAGGTCCTTGAACCAGCTCTCAATGTGTCGGCTCAGCGACTGTCGGACCAGGTGCGGGTTATTCAGCGTTTATAGCCAAGAGCCTCAACCAACATCTTTCGAGGCTCTCGTTGGGTAGCTGGGTCAAGGACCAGATCCAGAAGGCTGTACTCCTGGACACGGCTCGCATCGTCAGGAGGTTCCTCTTTCTGAGGCCCTAACCACCGGTTTCTTGGACCCTGTTCCCGAGACCGATGGACCGCTATTTTTTATATTTTTAAATGTTTAAGTTTTATAATGAAATATTTAAAAATGTAGAAAATATGAATGCATATGAATATAATAAAAATAATAATAATAATCTTTTTATTTCACAATTCATAGGTATTACATTTTACATGGTAAGTAGACTTAAGAATTATGCGGCGGATATTACATATATATAAATGTAAGTAAATATTTATGGGACATTTTACATATCGCATCTAGCCCCAAAGTAAGCGATAGGTTGTGTTATGGGTACTAGATAACTGATAAATATACATACATACATACATACTATACATATATACAACATATTGAAAAACACCCAGACACTGGAAAACATTCATGCTCATCACACAAACATTTACCAGTAGTGGGAATCGAACCCACGACCTCCGGCGCAGACAGCAGGTTCGCTACCACTACGCCATTCGGTCGTCAATAGTTGTAGCAGTAGTATAACTATGGTCTACAGCTCTACGCAATGTTTTTCGTAGCATAGACATAGTGATGTACACCAAAGAGCTTATGGTATGTGTTATATGTAGATAGTATACCCTACGCATCGGTGCTGTAATCCGCACAAATCCGCCGCTTTGTCACGTGGAGGTGTCACCATGAGCTTCCGGCTTCCTCACTGCTCAACAGTCACCACACAATAAGTGCAGCCATGAAGCGCGATCATCTAAGGTCACTGATACGGAAACACGCGTGATTTGTGGACCTCTACCGAATCATAACCAAAATTGTTTATTCATTCACATAGGCCTAACTTGCAGGCATTTATGAAATGTCAGACTGCTAACACTACGCTGTAAGCTGTAAAGAGCCGGCAAAAATTAGGCACTTACTCTTTATTTCGAATAAGTATTGTGTTTACAATTTTGTTCTAAGTCAGAAATTGGCCAGAAATAGAAAACTTTTACGGGAATTATAGTTATTTCGGAAGATAGATAACTCTAAGGACGGCTAGATGAATATTTTAAATTATAGTTAGTTGTGTACTAAATTGTAGAACCCAGTACTTAAATAAATCTTTAAACCCAACCTGTGTGAATTTCCTGTTTAACGTGAATATATGCTTTTCGTGTACCTACCTAGTCTACCTAATATTGATCATGAGAGGTGCAGTAATTAAATTGATGTAGACATTGTCTTATTTAAAAACGACTCTCCATTATGCTTTCAAAGTGAAAGCATAAACGCGTGGAGGGGCGTTCATTTTTAAATCACACGATCTTATACCTGAATGATTGTAGGTTGTAGCTGTTTATGAAGTGAAAACTTCGGCATTTTGAGATGGGAAAAACTTTTAAACTCGCGAGCGCGACAGCATAAGCAGAAGCACAGTCCCTGCACCTGTTAAATGTAACTTTGAAGTAAAAACTTATTTAGCCGCGTAGTAAGTAAAAATCACTGAACTCGCTACCGTAACTGAACTGCAGGCACGTCACACTATTACCGTAACCGACACCTCCTTATTTCTTTTTTTGAGTTTTCACTTTTCACGTTTTTTTGTTATCATAAGTTTTGTGAATTGCCACCCAGGCACCCACTGTGATAGCAAGAATTATAAGACTTTACCATGTCAAAACAAACCGTCCGTCTGTCCCGCTGGGGTCGCTCCGAATGACCGCTAATAGGCTTACACCTCCTATTGTGACACACAGACACACAGACGCACGGCTTACGCCATTGTCAATAGATTTGCGCAGAAAACTCCCGTTTTGCACAATTTTCCATCGCCAAAGATTACGCTTTTATTGTATAAACGTCCTTTGATTGTGGCTGAATAGATTTCTTTTGTAGTAGAAACCTATTCGTAAGTATCCATATTCTTAATTCCATGCCCTTATAAATTCTCATATTCTATTGAACCCACAGCCTTAAGATTAAAGCCTGAATTAATCTCATATTCAGGGGTTTATCTGGTATGCAAACCTTATTTTTTATAGTTATATACGATTGAAGAAATTAAAATATTTTCACTAATGGTACTGGTTGGTACTGTTCTTTTGGGAGTTCGTCCGGGTAGGTACCACCTCGGTGTCAGTTATTATACCGTGAATTATTACTGTGTTTCGGTTTGAAGGGCAAATGAGACCAAGACCTGGGGGCTTACCAATTATTGTAATATTGCTTTGACATTTTCATACAATGTCAGTATGAAAATTTCAAAACAATATTACAATAATATTACTTGAAGCGTCGGTGGTAGGCCCCCTGAAGTCTAAAAACGTGCGCAGTGCAATACGGCATATGATATTGCAATGCAAATGGGCCGCACTGCATTTGAGATGGACATGCGTATCACTTAAAATCAGGTAAGTATCTTTCTACTTTCATTACTCTTCCGTATATAAAAAATCTATGTGAAAACCGAATAGTCAAAAGTACTTATAAAAATCAAAGTTCTCGCATAAAACCCTCTAGTTTTATTTGAGGAGCCTTCAATATTAATTTGGAATAAACACTTAATCAATCTACCTGCATCATAAACTTTTCAAAAAAACAAACAAGTACTTAACTACATACAAAATTATTATTAAACCAATCAATCAGTTAAAGAACCCTTGTATAGTTAGTTTAACTGTCTAATTGAGTTACCGAGACGGGGGCGTGGCGACCCCAGCCCGGGTAACGATGACCCCGGGGTCATTAGGCGAAGCGTAGCAATAAACAATGTGTTAACTTAACTGTTTACTGCACTCCAACAGCAATCATATAAAAATACTGGGAAAATAATAACATCGCATAGACTATATACACGCTGCAGACGCGACAGTAGGTAATGATTGATGATTGATGCTTGCCTCGAATTTAATCAGGTAGAACTCTATAATAGACCAGGGTAGAAGCCTTTAAAAATAATAAAAAGGGAAAAAAAATAATAGTAGGCTGAAACTCATTAGAAAAGGAGGAGAATATTATAAAAATTAAAGGAAAATAATTTACGGGCGATCTGAGGTCTGGAAGGGGGTGGGGGTGAGTTTTTAAGGGTACAAAACGGTTTTTCTCGATTTCCGGCAAAACTAAAAGTCCAATGGAAAGTTGTAGGTAATAAAAAGATTTAAAATTTTGTATTTACATTTACGAAAAATTCAAAAAACCAAGTTTTTGGTTTTTTATTTTTATCTTTTACAAAAAATTTCACGAAATTTGGTGGAAACTTACCTTTTTATATCCTCTAATACGTTGTAATTTATTTGATTAAAAATATTTATTTTTTTCACCTTATTTTGAATTAATATCAAAAATTCACCCGTCAAAATATCAGCTTTTTTCAAAAAGTTAGTATGTTTTCTGTTCGTTGAAATCTCTACTTTCCGATGGTGAAAAAAAAAAATATGTTACTATAGTAAAACTTCTCTACATTCTATACGTCGTTTGCTCTTTGCCGCGGCGGTACAGCCGGGGGCGCGCTGAGATCGCGGATTTGTTTTGTCCCCCTGGCGGCGGAGGGTCGTAACTCGTAAAAACCCGCGCAATATGCTCCTCGTGAGCTCTCCACGTCGGCTCGCATCACTCCTGCATTGCGAGCCTTGAATAACTCGCATTTATTGTTTTGACGGCTCAACGCTCCGAATGTGGTACGAAATGGAATCTATTGTGACTGTCGAGGGCTTAAAACGCTTTTGTTTTATATTTCTATTTTTTTTAATTATTGTTTATTGTTTGTATGCGGTTTCGCTTGAATGAATAGCAGAACTTAAAGTATTGGGGTTAAAAGTTAGTGCCTTTCTTTAGAATTTTCTTATTGAAGTATAGAACCACTCATTTGGACAGCATAACATTTCAAAACAGTGCACAAAGTGCAGTATTAATAATTATTTACATCTAAACACCTGGAACTGCACAATTATACGGTTGTCCCTACACTCCCTACCACACTAACCGAGGTGAATCTAAAATGAGAACACCTATATAAGTTCCGTAGGTACGTTTATTTAGGTACAATACCATCTGAATGAAGCTTAAAAAAAATCAAATTGGTTTTGACTTGACAACGTCTTATAATTCGATAGAGCCGGTTGCACGCACGAAAAAACATGACTCATCCGGCGTTACCGGCGTTACCTCGCTCATGCGGCGTTACCGGCGTTACCTCGCAAGCGCGGAACGAGCGACAAAGAAGACGTTGTCACGTTCAACTATCGTCAGTAAACCGACTTTACAGACAACCAATTTTTGACGTGACAACGTCTTATAAATCGATAGAACCGCTTGCACGCACGAAAAAACATGACTCATCCGGCGTTACCGGCGTTACCTAGCTCATGCGGCGTTACCTCGCGAGCGCGGAACGAGCGACAAAGAAGACGTTGTCACGTTCAACTATCGTCAGTAAACTGACTTTACAGGCAATCAATTTTTTTAGGTGTAGTAGGTACTAAATGGCACCGCAGATGAAAGTAATTTTGACGAGACTAGTTTTGTTTCCATTTTGATAGCTATATTTCTCGCTTAACGATGAAAGAAAAAAATATCGTGAGGACATCTATACATGGCATGTTTGGGAGTTCACTACAATGTCGCCAACTCGGACTTGGCCAGCGTCGTGGTCTATGGCCAGTCTCCCTCATTCTTATGGTTTGAGACTTCCTACTCGAAATAGCGGCTAAACATTTTTGGAATAAAAACACCCGAATTACCTCTGTATGCAATCCGTCCTTTCATCATTTTTTTTTGAATAATAAATAACATTTATTTGAAATCACTCAGTTTACAATGGACTATCATTTGGAATTCAAGCCTATAAGATGACAAAAATTGAAAAAAAACGGTAGAATTTTTTTGCGTTTTCAAATAATAAAATGATTATACGAAGGCTCGTCGCGAAATTTTTATGACAAATCAGTGGCCCGAGAGAGCGTCCTCAGAGAGCGAAATATTAAGCACTCGAGATGACAGCGTCTCAGCCTCTCATAGACCATTGTGGCGACGAGCCTTTGTGCGAATATCGCGGGGTTTATTATATCGACCGAGAAATAATTGCAGGTAGCGGAAACATGGTGAATGGGTTTGGTGAAGATTTTTAATCTTAATATTGTCATTTAGCCTTAATTTTTAAATACGCTTTTATTACTTTCATCTAGGTCTCACAAACTGATCACAGTTAGGCGAGGTATCTAGGCGCATGCCTAGAGAATGCCCATTCACTCTTGATTCGAAGGCATCCAACTAAGTTGTACCTACTTAGGTGGTGAGACAGTGCCTGGGAGGGTGCCCAACCTTTGCACTGCGTAAGTATCAGAAACGGGAAACCAAATCGCTTCGTGCGTTTGAACGTATAATTTGTGTATTTCTTTGAACGAAAAACATGTCTACAGCTGAAAACACATTATCGGATGCGGCTGACGGACGCGGCTGATAGCCGCGACTGTGAAGTGTGCACAGTCTTTTGAGACGCGGCTTGCGGACGCGTTCCAATGCTTATTCCACAAAGAACTGTACACGAAGAAACATGTCGAGTAGTGAAAGTGAGGACGATTTTCTCGAATTACCGGCAACTGCTATTTGTTGTCCACCCAGAAAGAAAATAAAAAGAAACGTTTGGGTAAATAAAGAAAGGGCAGAATCTGGTGAATTCCACACTTTATATCCACATTTAATAAGGGATGAACGTCGGTATAAACTTTATTTGAGAATAAAGTTTATAAGTGCAAGCTCTCGTGTAGTCCGCGTCCTTCTGATGAATGGACGTGTCCCGCACCCCGTGCATACCATCAGTAACCATCCGCGGACGTTTTCGGCTGATAAAAACATCCAGCGCGCCAGATCTCTGTCGGACGTCCGAACGCTCAAGGTCGGTCCAAGGTTACGTCCACGACTTACGTCCGATAGTTTGAACAGCTCAGTGTACATTCATTAGCTAGATATCTATAAGTCACGGCTGTCAGTCGCGTCCACAAACGTTTCTTTTTATTTTCTTTCTGGGTGGACAACATATAGCAGCCGCCGCTAATTCGAGAAAATCGTCCTCACTTTCACTACTCGACATGTTTCTTCGTGTACAGTTCTTTGTGGAATAAGCATTGGAACGCGTCCGCAAGCCGCGTCTCAAAAGACTGTGCACACTTCACAGTCGCGGCTGTAAGCCGCGTCCGTCAGCCGCATCCGATATTTTGTTTTCACCTTTATTCTTGTTTTTTTTTTATACCACGCAAAATGATGAGGCGAAAAGTACACTTCATGAAGTGTTACACTTTGCATGTCGAACACAGTGCGTTTTTGAAATACGCAATGTCAAAAACGCACTGCACCGTGCTCATCATCCTGACCCAGCGAGTTATGTCCAGTTAGTCATAATATTATGCCCGCAGTAATCTCGGCGACTATAGTAATTAAATTATGTATAAATTTTACTAGCCCGGCTGAGTTTTTTGGATTTCTTCATAAGTGCTTGTAAGCTAGGCCTATGTGAAATGAATGATATTTGATTTTGAGTCCTACCACCAGAAATAATTAGGTAGGTAGTAAGTATGTAACCATATCTTTGCAATGTCCTCGTGTGATAATATCAATGGAAATAGGTATAAGATATAATAATTTGACAAACATTTATAATTATTGTCAAATATTTGATCAAATTAAGAGCGCAAACACGCGCGTCCCTCCGGGCGTCGCGCATATGCTGCGATATTACACCACGGCCTCCTGAGGGACTCTACATTTTGTAACAATAGGTACTCCTATCCTATCTAATGAAACGCAACTATTGGCCCTGTGTCGATGATTTTCAATGGCCTACTTATTATGCTTTTCTATATAAATAAAACAAAAGTTCCGAATTCCGATCGATTTAAGTAGGTACTTAGGTATCCCTCCAAAAATTAAAAAAAGTGAAAAGGTCTATCTTCAACCACATCGTCACTCTCCCTCAGGTGTGGATGTGGCCAACCATTCTAATATATAAAATTCTCTCGATGTTCCTTGTTATCAAACTCCGAAACGGCTGGACCGATCGTTATAAAATTTTCAGGGTATATTCTCTGGGTCTGGGAGCAGATTGTTATCTATTTTTTATGTCCCTAAGTGAGAAAAAAATTATATGGCAAAACAACATTTGCCGGGTCAGCTAGTATATTATAAAATTAAAAAAAAAAATCATTTCATTCCGTTTCTAATTCTGAATTCAAATCTCTACACTGGCTGTGACACTGGTCTAAGTTCAACCGCTTTAACTATCGAAATATTCCAACCATTAAAGCTTTTATTCTTTCAAGCATCTAATAAATAATTCGTCAAATCTACAAATGCAACACATTTCTATGCACGGCGCGGCATGCACTGATCCGGTATTGCCTAATCCGGTTTGTAGCCTTTCGCACATTAGAGCTCTTTCACACGCAATAATCCGTGTAATCCTTTGCACAATCACTTCCGGTCGCGTCTATTCTGCAACTCGCTCAGTGGTTTGGCGACAACCGCATCCTTTTCGGCTCGCTATTGACAGATGTGTCTATTATTTCCAATTGTCATCACTTATCATTCATGGCATGCACGTCTTCAACACGCGTGAATTACTTATCTACATAAAAAAATTACCGGCATGAAACATTTTAAATTTTTTTAACTTTTTATTATTTTCTCATAATTATTATAAAATGTGGCATCACAATTGACAATACGAGTAGGTACCTTTCATAATAATCTAATCTAAACAAGTTTTAAAATTCGAACTAGATAGGTGAGAAGGTAGACGTAAGTAACTACGTATTATATATTATAAGGTTATCTTTGCTATACGAGCAAGGCAGGCAGAGAATATCATTTGTTTGGCGAAAGAAAAAATGGTATGAGGTAACCTCAAACTTATGAAGTCCACTACAATGTTTACTGAAGTGTGAAATTGTGTTTATAAATAATTTTCTCATGGCAAGACAAAAGTAATTATATCCGCCCGCCCGCCGCCTGCCGCCCGCCCGACGCTAGGGCGCGCGGCAGGCGCGCGGCAACGCGCGATGTCGCGGTAAGCGGGAATCGATTCCGATTTTATTAGTTCATTTGCAAATTGTAATATGGTAAGGTAGTTGCTTGGACTACCTGTAGCGATAACGTGTCGGTTATAATTAGTTCAAGCGACAGGGTCTAAGGAATGACTAGTACCTACGAATGTATAGGTAAGTGTTACACCAAAAGGTACTTAATTAGCACATCGATCAATACAATAAATTCCATCACTCCGTAAAACCCCTAATGTCCGTCTATGTAAATATGTTGTACGTCTTCTCGACTGAAAATGAAAATGAAATTTTTTATTTTTCACATAATATAGGCAATTTACAAGCTCTTATGAATAAGTAAAACTAGCGCCAAGTTCGCAAAGCAGGATTACACCAACAAGAAGACTGTGTTGTGTAAATTTTAACCATGAATAATAAATCTAGCCAAGTGAGGACTTGCCTCGTCGTTCAGAGTAGAAAGGACAATGCCTTTTCTTGTATGAAAAATGGGCTATACTTACGTATTAACGAAATCATCGGTAAAACATTAGAAATATTCCCAATATTATGTAAAAAAAAATCAGTGAGATATAAACCGGGAATTCGTAGTAATCTAATTTTCTATTTTTTAGGTATTTTGAGGTTAGGTTAGTAGTTCTCGCGCACTATAAGTTGCTCATAGTGATTATTTTATTGAAAGCGACCTCGTTATTACCGTGGAACCCTGGATGATGCATATAGATATACTTAATTATTCCTAGGGCCTACCTACACATTTATTACGTTATTACTATAAAACAAGATAGGTGCCTACCTCAGTAGTATCGAGGTACTTGATAAAAATACGGTTTACCTATTTGTTTTTAAACAGTACTTAGGTAGTGTTTTAAAATATAGGTATAAACCTGTGGCCTGCTAACATCAAAAAGAGGTTCCCAGGCTCCAAGCTAACGTTGGCAGAACCTTAAGAGAGAAAATAGTTAATATTCCAACTCCTTGCTTAGCTACTTATTTAGGTACTTAACTGCTTGATAAACAAACAAATATAGTTTGAGATACAATTTATATAAAGAAAAATATAATTGTGTTCTGCAATATACTATGGTTATAGGGAGGTAGATAGGTAGGTACCTACCTAAATAAATGGCCTATCTGCTGGCAGCATCAAGAACAGATTCCAAGGTCCAAGCTATCATTGGCTAAGTCTCGAGAAGGAGGAATTTTCTGTTATGAAGGAATACTTAGGTAGGTACGTACTTGATAAAAAAAGCGGTTAGGTGATTTAAATTGTTTATTATATAGGTAAGTACATAATTGTCTAACAACCAAAGCAAACTTGTGATGTCTGGTATAGGTGTGGTCTGGTCTTCAGAAGTTGTACGAGGAATCAATGTAAAGCATGCATCACATAAGATGCCTCCATCTGTTATCTGCAACAAAATGTTTGAATTTAAATAAGCATCCAGTTGGAATACACTTCCTAGAAGACCTTATGCAATTCTAAATTAAAGCTCGAGCTGAGATGTAGTCTCATGAAATGTTACATCTGGTCCACCTTCTTCTATGGCTGCAAAACATGAGTTCTCATAAATCATTGTGTATATATAATACGCAATGATTTATTGTTATGTGAGAAACGGCCCCGTTCACCAAGAGCATAAAAGCTTAATGTATCATTTTATTATATTTTGTCCATTTAGCAGCCATAACTTAACTACCAATTATTCTTGTTAGTTTAAATGAAATGTTTTACAGCAGGCTGCCAGTTGTAACCAAGGCATCGTGCATCAGTTGCATTGTCACATACAGGTCGAGTTTTGTCAGCCCTACGGGCTACAATGACATTACTCACACATAGAAATGGAAAGCGTATGCGAGTAGGGCCAGGGTTCTAGTAGTAGTGTAGGTGTTTAGGCCTGTTATTTGTACTGAGTATCAGGGGCCTGACACTACAATGAGTTAAGTTAGCAGAAGGAATTTATTAAAATATGCCTGTGTTAGGTAGGTATATAATAGTACATAATACTTACTGAACGCGGTGCGATCCAGGAGTTCAATACATTAAGTGCTGAATGTGATAATTCATCCAGAGAATGTACTAGCTGGTTCAGTTAATGCACCGGCGTGATACACTGCCAGGCCTAACTCCTCGAGACGACGCTGACGACATTGTTATTGCGTATTAGAGAGTCTATATCTCATTTAAATTATTGCGTAGAATAGGAGTCCATTTCATTGAGAAATGGACTCCTATTCTACGCAATAATGCACAAACACTTGTTAGTTTTCACAGAGAATCGCTTTAGTCGGAGTGAAACTAAGCAAGCGACAACACTGATCACATTAATCACCGTCCAGAAAATAAGTTAATAAAACACTTGGTTTTGTTTTCCATGTGAATTACTTTTCCAATGGTTTTGCGATTAGATACGACTGACGATTAACGACATAGACAATTATCGAGACACGAGTTGATGTCTTGATGACATTTAAACCAGTGTTTCTACTTACGAGTTTGGTTTTACCCTAGTTTCGACGGTGGTGCCGCCGTGGTAGATAACATTAGAATCGTTTCAATAATTATTACGAGTCAAAGGTGTAATGGAAATAGGTTACAGTATTATAATCAATAATTAATAATTTTAAATAAACTAATGAATAGGGTTTAATCCATGTAGGATTTTGTCACGATTAGCTGCACATGAAAAGATCAAACAACACAATAAATGTGATGTACTCTGTGGTGTTGCAAGTGCTATTGTTTGTCGCAATTAAAATGTTTGGTGAAGCATTCCTTACTTTTCAATATACAGCTATGAAAATAATTTGAATAGGTGGTGCAGTTCTAATCTGTATAGATCACTGATCTAATCTCTATTCTAATGATTAATCATTCTATACAGTTCTATTTATCTGACAGTTCCTATTTGTACCGATTTGAAGCGCCACCCTCGAACGTCCGTGGTACTAAATTGACATTTGTCGGTAGTGACCGTCGTTTTGAATGTCATTTAATTTTAGTTCCATGGACGGTCGCGCCAGGTTAGGTACGTAACCATCAGCGCCAGAATGGCGAAAATCATTTTTACTTTGACAATCATCGATCCATGGAATAGACATCAGTCACTGAGCTCTATCTCTGGATTAATTATTCTATACATCTGACAGTTCCTTTTTTGTACCGATTTGAAGCGCCACCCCCGAACGTGTACGGTACTAAATTGATATTTGTTAATAGTGGTGGTCGTTTTGAATGTCGTTTTATTTTAGTTCCATAGACGCTCACGCTAGGTTATGTAACAATCAAGTCTTCTGTGACGCGCCGCGTTGCCGCAATGGGACTGGGGGCGCCTCGGCTGCAGTCGGCGGTGGTCGGCCGGCGCGAGCGGTGGCGCCTCCCTCGATCTGAGGCGCTGCCGGCCTGTCGAGACACACTCTGTCGGCTCTGTGGTGCACGCGACTAGCGGGATGAACTCTCATGTGATGTCATTGATGATTCTCGAATTAAAATTCTAAAAGGCAAATCCGGGTGTTATTCATTTTAATACTTCATTTTTACGTTGACAGTCAGAAATCCAGAGATAGAGATCAGTGGGATCAGTGATCGCCATCAAAATGCATGCAGCATTCCGTACTTTTCAATAAACAGCTACGAAAATAAGTTGAAGTTTTTTATCATTGTGCAGTTTTTAATAGAAGGCAAACGGAACATTTTAATAATATGTTTATATAAAATGATATTTAACCAGTTGTGTGTAAAAAGCTTGCCTTGTTTCGGTTTTTATTATTCGATCTATTTCCTGTATTATTGTATCCTAGTTTTCCCTTAAAAAGTGGGTTTATAAAAAACTGGTATCATTCGCCGGGTGGTAGTGGCTGTGACGTTTCCAGACTCTATTATGGCGGTTCCGCTTGTGTCGAAACGTTTAATTACTTTTATTTTTATAATACTTTTAAACCCCGGTTCGCACATCATTAAAAAAAATACATGTAATATTATAATTTGAAAGACGATTTTTCATGCATACGTGCTTTAGACGCAGAGTGACGCAATATAGCCCATTTTCGGTCAATCTCCTTTACTAACGTATGCGAGACTACGGAACCCTAAAGCCAACTATACAAATTACAAACAACACATCAACCAAATCCGCACTCAACAGATGGCAACACCGATAAGAAGCGAATGTTTCGATTAAATGAAACGTGGCCCAATCGGAACATCCTGTATTTATCCACAAATTGAACTAACGACACTCTTAACCTAAATTCTACCCTAAATGTAAAGTGTTACAGTTGATTTCCTATTGGCACTGATATAAGTTTGCTCTCGACAGAGATTCTACTTTATTGCATATGATTTAGAGTTGGTTTCTGAATGGTAATTAGTTGGATGGATGGGTGCATGCGGGCGGGAAGGGTCAGTAATGGGTTATTAAAACAGTTGAAGTAAGCGATTTCAATTTATTGGTTATCGTCGAGCGCCGGGTAGGTATTTAGGAATGTGATTACGAATTTCGCTAATCGATGTTTACTTAAGTATAACTTTCGCTTTGCATGAAACCAACGATAACGAAGTTTTGTTTATCTACGTAGCTGTCCTAGCTAAATCTTAAAATTGATTGATGAATTGAATATTTGTTTGTTTTCTAGTTTCTACAACTCTTATGATTACTACCTGTAACCTGGGTAACACAAAACAATCGTTAAACAATAGTGCGCTTTTTTATAATATCGCTAACCATAACTTAACACAACTTAACCTTTGTAGGAAATATTTGGAAAAAATTGGCCTTCAAGGTTCTCACTACCTACCACAATACTAAATACCTACTTACAACCACTTTATAAAGTGATCTATTATAACAGAATATTGGCCTTATTAACTGGATCTCTTCATGAAGAGGATCTAATCTATAACAGCTTATAACACGTCGCTAAATGCACGTGTGGATTGCGGAACTGTCATTTCCACTGGAACTTGTGCAGAAATGACATAGTTTCCGCACTTGTATCGAAAGGTACTATTGTTTTGGTCATTATGAACTTGCCATTATTTGCTGTAAAAAACATGCAGGCCTGATTCGCTATCCCTGCGTGCGTCTAGTTATTACCTACCTACCAAAAACTTTAATTTTAAAACCTGTCTGTTATGACTTTTGAAATTTGAAGTGAAATACCTCATATTATAAAGTTTGATGGGATCGATTAAATGCGAGTTTTCTCATTGCTCCGCCACGTGGCTCGCACGCGGCCCGGCGCAATAAACTGCATATAAACTAATTATCAGCTCATCGCCGCTGCCGGTTATTGCCTGTTATTGCTTGTTATTGCTTATTGCCCAGCGCCCGATGCTACCGTTGCCTTGGACAACCACGCTGTTTACAATGTAATTAAGATTAAGTAGCTAGGTAGATTATATACTTACTTAAGAAATATTCTAGGAAGTTGCTTTACTCTACCCTACCTCTACTTTATTGTATGCTATTATTACTATTTCTGTGGTAATTTATTATAAAATTTATCATAAAATTAAATTTTTAAGTACCTAAGTTACCTATTTTGTAAGTGGGTAATAATTATTGTTATAATACAGACTCGCTAAAATCGTATAGAATGATAAATCTAATTCACCTTATCAGCTTTCGTGAAAACTGCTAAAAATAATGACGTATAGGTACGTAGACGAAAATTTTAACTCCACATATCCATTCTCTATCAGCTTTAAAAACTAAAATAGGTAGGTACATATGTGTGAAAAGTTTACTAATCCACTTTGAAAAACAAAAGGAAGGGGCTCACTATTCGGCGTGTATGTTTTGTTGCAAAAATTTAAATTTTCATCTTTTAAAGATAGAAATGTTAACCATCGTATATAGAGGTTCGATCTTATGTACCTAGGTACCCTAGATAGAAGTTCGCTGTCTACCCAAGATGATTAGCTGCCCAGTAAAACTTGGTGGAACTAGATTGCTTATAATCTAGAAGTAGGTCTGTAAGCTTCACTCCAAAATTTATCAATTGTCATACAAATCCTAATAAAAGCAAGCAAATATACTTGCAGATTACATGCGGCGTGTCGCAGGGGTCGCTACCGGCCCCTTCCCGCAAATATTTGACGAGTGTAATCGGTTTGGGAACTCGGCATCGAACCCAGGCCCGTCCGTCGCCGCCGCTGCGCTGACAGATTGCGGGATGTCTATTTACGTAATTACCCGGGGGTGGCGCTGACTTCGGGGCGACTCCGGGACAGATATCAGAGATATGGCGTGTAGAGAGCGGGTCGGTATTCAATATCGGGTAGGCGCTGGGTAAGCACCTATCACACTAATATAAAAACGAAAGTTTGTGTGTAAGTGTGTGTGTGTGTGTGTGTGTAAGTGTGTATGTTTGTTACTCCTTCACGCCGCAACTACAGAACCGATTTGGCTGAAATTTAGGACATATATAGATAGCTTATAACCCAGATAGGCTACTTTTGATCCCAGGAATACAATACACACAATATACACACAGGAATAATGGATAGCTACAGCTATAGGTAGATTACTTTGACAATCTTTCCTGGAAGTAGGTGTAAAGGTCATTGAAAAGGAAATTCAATTTTTCTCGGGATTAGTAAAAAATCGAACGCGGGCAAAAGCTAGTCTATAATATGACGCTCTCGCTATATCTCGATGTGTCGAGATCCAAAATAATATTATATTTTAATAATATTATATTATATTTTAATAATATTATATTCCTACTGTTTTATTATCTATTATCTTAACATTATGTTGTATGGTACTTTTGTAGATTTGATTGAAAACTTGCTGTTTCCTTTGACATACCTACTTAATCAGTTATATTTGTAAATCGCGTAAGAAAAATACAAAAAATATGCAGTAGAGTTTAGCACAACAGGCAGCCTCATTTTACTGCACTGTGTGCAACGAGATATTTCGTATGGAAGCTACATTACAGGCAAATATATAATTATCATGTATGATATAGCATTATAATTTATAGCCTACTACTAATATAACTTAAAAAAGTACCTGTGACATATCTACGGACAGACAGAGAGACAGACAGACATGACGAATCTAAGTATAAGAGTTCCGTTTTTTGCCATTTGGCTACGGAACCCTAAAAAGGTACATACGAGTACTTGCATAGTCATCTTTATTCATTTATATCAACAAAATATTGTATTGAATGTCGGTAGAATGTTTTTCCTATAAATTAAATAATTTTGGAGTTGATTAATACCATCATCCATCGCCATCGCCATCAATCCAAAGATATACTAAACAAATATTAAGTGAGCATAACGTAAAATGCATACTAATGAAAATATTATACTTTCGTAGCCGCTACGGGTTACGAACTGTAGCTACGTAGGTACTCGTAGCAGTCGTAGCTCGTATGTAGCGAAAGATTTGCGAAAAATCCTTCAATTCTATAAAATACTTAGGAACCAAGACTACCCATTTACTCTACATAGGAACATTTAGTTAAGTTATAGTTAGATATAAACCTAAAGTAGATTCAGGATTAGCTAAGTAAGTACCTATCGTCTCTACCAAATAACTATCTGCCAGTTTAACCTTAGCACAAAATACAGAATCAATACCGCTACGCTCAATACAGCCAACAAATAGATAAAAGCCTTCAGCAATACATAACATACACTTATATCTTCAACATATACAATGTTGCTGTGTACGAGCGCACCAAAGGGCGTGCGCTCTTAAATTATTACTAACCTGGCTACACTGAGTGCTCCATACCTTACTCTTTCACACTCGTATTTAATCCGTATGTTTATCCCGCTTGATTGTATGACGTGGTGATGCGCTTTCGTCTGCCGTTATATAGTCATCTCTCTCTGACATACGGGTGTGGGATGGTGTCGTCTCGCTCAATCTCATTAGGTTAGTGCAGGAGTCATGTTTGCAGACGCTTGCCAGTCGCATTTTTGTTTTGTGTGGCTGATGCACAGAGTAGCGGGATACAGAGGTTGCAATAAATCGGTGCATTATTTTCAATGATGAAGTATGCTAATGATTATTTTGACGAAAAATATAAGTCAATCTATGAACCTCCCATCCCATGGCCATTAATTAATTAAACTGTGCCGCATTTGGATTAAAAATACTTACGTCACATAATTTCTTGTCCTCTTAGCGTAGCGTACTTCGTCATTGAAGGTGACAGCGTAAGAGAATAATATACCTATAAGTAAGTAGATATCATGCCTAAGTATCTACCTACCTATATTCTATTCCATCCCTTCGACTTTTCGGAGTTAGGTAGGTAGGTAGACCGTGCGTTCATTGATACTACCTAAATGGGTAGGTACTTACTACTAATAATAATAAAAAAAACATACAGGCCGAATTGATAACCTCCTCCTTCTTTTGTTTTTCGAAGTCGGTTAAAAAACACATCGTGAGGAATCTTAGGCTGAGAGTAATTTACCATAACGTTCTCAAAGGTGGGCTATAAGTATAGCTTTGGTGGGACATAACAAACCCCTCTCGTTCTGACTGCCCACTTGTCCAGCCGTGGAATATAAAAAAAAATTGGTTGTCTGTAAGTCGGTTTACTGACGATAGTTGAACATGACAATGCCTCAGAGCGAGGTAACGGCACGGTAACGGTAAATGAGTCAAATGTGCGTGCAGCCGGCTCTATCGAATTATAAGACGTTGTCACGTCAAAAATATGCATGGACTAAATTAGATATTTTTATTGCACGTTAAGAGGTAGGTAGTAGACAGTAGACTACTGTTATCCAAATAAATCTGTCTAAAATTAGAGGCAAATTGGAGTGATCCGTGAACAAAGCCGCACTCCAGCCTCGCGCGTAACGGAGGGTCGCTCACCGCCGCGCAGCTAGCCTGCAGTTGGGGAAGTTAAGAATGTTTATTGCGTTGGAATTATGCTTGAGTCAAAATTGACAATTTTCGACGTAGCATAAGAGTGTCATGTGTTCAATCATTGATTAGATAATTGCCATCATATTATTTGGTATTTCATAATCTAGTTTTTTCTCAAAAATATTTGAAAATATGTGTATAACTTTCTCATTAGAAAGTTTAAGGTAAAGGCTAATTACTCACTTAGCGGTGGAAGCTCTATTTTGATGCAAGATATTTGCCATGTTTCATAACACAAACTTATAACAATGACATATTTAGAAAATTAATAACATTTACTAAAAAACACGATCTTCATTCAAAAACCATAAACCGAAAAGTGTCAATTTTAGCAATTTTCGATAAATTAAACGTATTATTTTAGGATAAAATCCAAGATATTTTGTTATTTCTGAATTATAGTAATTTAATTCAATTAATATTCAATGTCACTAGTTATTTTAAGTTGTATATTTATTTTACTATAATTTTTTTTGTAATATGTAGGTACCACGACGCAAAATTGCGTCAGCGCCAACGAATTTCTTTTTAGTATGGACCGAAACGCGAGGCACACCGCGCCGCATGAACGCTCTTAAGGCTTTGATGACAGCTATAATATGCGTATTTATTTTTTTTATTTTTTATTTTTTATTTTATTTAATAAGCACACTTACAATTTACATATAAGACTTAAGCACGAAAACATACACAACACTACACTAACTGATATGTAAATCAATTAAAAGTGTACATAGCATTCATGGGGTATGTCATGCAAACTAAATTTAGAAAATTGTAGAAAATTCCTATATATAACTAAGAGAATTAATTATTTATACCGTTACACAGAAACAATAATGAAACAAAATACAAGAAAAATACAAAAAATAAAAGATAAACATTTCTAAGGCCGTAGAACATAATTGATTAAAAGAAGTAACTGTAATTTTAATATACTACCTTAATAACGAATAATTCGCCAAGACATGATTGGTGAGTTTTTTCTTAAAAGCAGTATAAGAGTCGTGAAATATATCAATGCCCGGCATTGTTTTGGATAATTCGTTATATTTGCAACAAATACGCACAATAGGAGCTTGACTTCCGAGACGTGTTTTCGTGAAAGGAATATGGAATATTTTGGAAATGCGCCAACGGGGATACCTACGTGGAACAGACAACGATATGCGATTAAGAATTTTGCTGCACTTTACTTTATTATGCAAGATTTTATAAAGATAGCACAGATCAAGAATTTCTCGCCTATTTCGAAGAGATATCAATTTAAAATGAGTCAGTCTCTGATTGTAGGGTTGCCGGTGAGAGAAATTTATTTAAATTGTGCTATAAAATGGGGAAACAGGACGGCGCCCGATAAAGACCCTAAGTGCAACAGAGAGCGCTACAAGGCAGTCTGTTTCCAAAATTTAGTGCGCCGCAGGCAGCGAGATATTTGATCTGAGCCAGATGATTTGAAAAGAGCAAGTGCCGAGTTTCTTGCCAGTTCTTCTCGGTGCAAACCTGCTTTCCGAACCTGGCGGTAGAGTTTTGACTTTTCATAAGAGCCTATTATCTAGGCCTATGTGAAAATAAATATTTTCATTTTCATTTTCATTTCATTGTGGTCAGGTGCTTATAAGGTACCTGTCGAGCTTTTGCTACTGGTCATAGTGACGAGCATTTGTTCTGCGGTCACTGAAACCCAGTTAAAAAGCTCTTTTGAGAAGAGACGCTCAATGGAGTGACCTTCGCCCATGCCGCAACCACGCATCCAATCTGCTAATAAATGAAATGAAATGAAATGAAATAACATGAAAAATTTTTATTTCCACATAGGCCCAATTAATAGGCTCTTATGAAAAGTCAAAACTCTACCGCCAGGTTAGGAAAGTAGGTTTGCACCGAGAAGAACTGGCAAGAAACTCGGCACTTGCTCTTTTCAAAAAAATGACATTATATACAATTTCTTAAATAATATCAAAAATTATTACATAATTTTAAAGATATCTCGTGAGGAGATGGAAATATATCCCTATCATTCCAAGAATTAAAGGACTGATCGCAAAAAGATCAAAAATAACAAAAAAAAGTATGAGTTTACCTAATTCAAACGTGGTCCGTGCTCGGAATCGAACCCATAATTTCTATGTCAAATCGCTTAACTACTGCGCCATTATAGTCGATGCAAACTTTAAGTAAAAACGGATTATTATTAGAAAACATAATATTATCAGGTATAATTATAGGTACATATACCAAGAGTAATGTTGCTGTCGCGAGATAATTATAGGTACATATACCAAGAGTAATGTTGCTGTCGCGAGATAATTCTAGCCTAAGGGGTCGACGTAACTTGTTATTGGAGGACGACGACGCGACGTTGTAACTTGTAATTCGTTATCCAACTGCGCACTTGCCAGACCTACCTCGATTGATAGCAGTTGACAGCAGCGCGGATCGGCGACGGAGAGGCGGTCGCGTCGGTGCCGACAAAGACGACGACTCAATTAAATAAATCCTTTAACGAGCAAACAACCAGAAGCGAGAGCCTGGCATTATGATCAAAGAGCGATTCTCGCGTGACTCCCTGGTTCGTGAGAGTAGGTATAGGCACTTAGGCAGGCATACCTGTCAAGGCTAGGCGAGCAGTAATGCTACAGTAGGTACTACTGTTTTGATATTTTCATAGAAATAAGATAGACATAGAGGTCCAAGAGGGAGCCCTCGACTTCATAAGTGCGGCTACACAATTTTTCAAATACACATTTCAAATTGACACACTCACACTACAAAAAAGAGTTGCCGCACTCACGGAACTGTCGTTGTTAGGTAGGGCTCTATCTAATCGAGCGCGAGCGACGACCTTTTATATTAATCTATGTAGATATACCTACTTAGGATGAAAATGTCAAAACAATATCTATAATGCTGCTGCATTGCTGCTTTAAGAGATGGTGGTACGGCCCCAGGTCTAGAATTGTCAATTGATGATATTTTCCTGTCGTAACTAAGTACCAAGGTACAACATCTAAGGTCTACCTACCTGCCTGCTTATTTCATATTTGTCGCTAGATCAACGGTCTTTATTAATTTTCCATATTGTTCCTTAAGTAAAGATCCAAAAGCACCAAGGCTGAACCAAAAAATATTGAAGTTATTAAACAGTCCCAATGTTGGAGTGACTAACCAGCGAATTCCCTTACTGTTGCAACCATAGATATAAGATTTACGATCTATGGTTGCAACCAAGCCCAACCTCCCTCACACAGCTATAAAATCTCTGCAATAATTATTGTCCTCCTCCACAAAACAAGGGCCATAGCGTCGTAAACTGTAAAGCAAAGATAAACTGTTTAGCATGCGAAGTGTCCTCTAAGCTTTGCCTCCCCGCGTACATTAGCGCCCCGGGTCCCCAGCACTGCCGCCTTTGCCATGCTAATGCGCTCAGGTGTCGGCTCATTGTTTATGCGTCTACCCTCTTCCCTCTCGTTAAAATAAACACCGCGTTATAAAGAAGCGACCTCTTTACATTTATTTTGTTCTCGTAGACTTTATTACTTATGTTTCTAGGTATACCTACTTATCTAATGGGTGTTTTAGATGTTATAGGGTTGCGTCTCAAAGTAGGTAGATTATCTACCTACTTGTATACTTGTAGATAGCTGACGCCTCTTGTAACTACCGATTCCTTTATCAGGTTCCCATTTCGGAACTGATTAAACGTCATGTCCCAGAGAGCATATTGCTATTAAACAACTGGATCTTTTCTCTAACTCAACAAGTGGAAAATTAAAAAAATTTAAAACACCCACGACTTTTGCAGACTTGTAATTGAAAAAGGATTAAATAATTTTTCTGAAACTCCCCGACTAAAGGAAAGTAAGAACTAAGAACCTATCAGTATAATTAAAAATCCAAGAAAACCCGCCGGAGCTGCTGTGTTCTGCCTATGACGGTGTTGACGGTGCTGTTTACCAGGTATGACTAATTCAATTTCTTGATACTTCTCAAATACCGACATTTTATCAATACTTACTAATTACATTAATTGATGTTGGAAACGAAAATAGCAATGGCAGCTCCGACGGATTTTCTTGGATTTGTAATTATACTGATAGGTTCTTAGTTCTTACTTTCCTTTAGTCGGGGAGTTTCAGAAAAATTATTTAATCCTTTTTCAATTACAAGTCTGCAAAAGTCGTGGGTGTTTTAAATTTTTTTAATTTTCCACTTGTTTTATAGTTTTTCGATTAATACATTAATGTAATTTAAATTAAATTATTATAAAAAAATTAAAATTAATCTTCAAAATAGCCATTAGCTCCTCTATGCAGCGTTTGAAGGCATCAATCTTTCCACGTCATAAAGAGACGTTTATTGTGGCGCCCCCTGCTGTTCAATCACAAGAACAATTATCTACGAACCATTGCCAATGACTCACTAATATTTTATACAAAACTGTATCCAAATCGGTTCAGTCGTTTTTGTAATAAATGAGAACATTCATTTGCACTGTAAATGTTTTTTATGGCGCCCCCTGGTGATCGATGTTCGTAACAACTATCTAAGAAACATTGCCAATGAATACCAAACATTATACAGGAAACTGCATCTAAATCGGTCAAGCCGTTTTTGAAATAAATGGGAACATTCGTTTGCAATATAAATGTATTTTATGGCGCCCCCTGGTGATCGATGTTCGTAACAACTATCTAAGAACCATTGCCGCTGAACACCAAACATTATACAGAAAACTGCATCTAAATCGGTCAAGCCGTTTTTGAAATAAATGGGAACATCGATGTGCACAAACGAACACACAAACAAACAAACAAACAAACTAACAAACAAACAAACAAACAAACAAAAATATTTTTGCATTATTGGTTTTTGTGAACAATTTAACATACAAACAAACATAAAATATTTTTAATAGAGTAATGTACAAACGGTCTCTCACCCTAAACGCATATACCCGTACTCCGTTCCGTCGTGGGTAAAAAATAAAAAGACATGTGTGTCGTGGAAAACTCATTACCTATGTCTCTTACTTACTAGTCAACAGAATGAGCACGCATGCAATCACATTGGTAGATGCCAACCTATTGAATCATCGGTCATTAGCACGAGCTACTTACCTAACTAAAGACAGCACCTATCGAGCGATGGATGAAATCACACATGAAAATATAAATTCTTTTAGGTGTAATTCCAAACTTTATTTGATTTGTTTCTACACGTGTCTAACGAAACTCACGTCTTTTTTTATAATTATTATTGTACCTATGTAAATCAAAATATGTCTCTCGTTGTGAAGAGCGATCATTATTTTTCCATCGCGCACAACAAATAAACGAGTGACAATATTTCAACAGCATCGCTATGCGGGCGTCTTTGATCTTCCCCACTTCCCGGTCGAGTGGGGGGATGCACGCATGACGTCACGACAAGAGGCGCGGCGTTCGATTGATCCGGGTTATTCCTGCTCATTGACGAGCTGCGTGATTACACGTGAGTCGGGAGATCGTGCTCAAGAGCTACATAACTGGCGACGTGGATCACTGATTGGAGAACAGATTCATTAATCATTACTCGTATCAAAGAACGATGATTATAAGATCTCGAAGACTTGAAGTGCTCGTAGTATGGGAAGCAGACATAACGTTCAACTATAGTAGTGTTATTATCTCGCTGCAGACTCGGTCATAAATCATTCGAGTGTTTCGCTTCTGTTGTTCTTTGTTGAGTTGTGCATTACTGCAGAACAACGCAGAAGCGAAACACTCGAATGATTTATGACCGAGTCTGCAGCGAGATAATAACACTACTATAGGTTAAAGATAAAATAAATATAAAATCCACGTCTTGGACTGTAATATTATCTATATCTACCTACTTGCATAATGCATACCTATTACCTACCTACTTATCTGCAGTACTTACCTAAGTATGTTAATATACCTATCTACTTATTTAACTATCACGATTGTCTTCTAGTGAGAATGTTCAACCGCAGATCACGACGTCCCGAGTTCGATATCAGAGTCGGGCCTATAAATATCGGCCCGACTCTGATATCGTCGGGGTCGGGGTTATCAGAAAATTTTTAGTACCAGCCCGGAGATTGGAATCCCACTATGCCTCGAAGAGCGAGTTAAGCTGTTGGTCCTACATGCCTGATCTTTATCAGTATCGGTGCTGTAGATTCATCGAAATGAGTTTGAACACACAACAGTGCATAATATTATACCTATCTCCCATGCAAATGGAAAATCTCTGCAGGCCGTGTGTAAAATAATCCGCAACGGACGTCCTACCTACTAGTGATTAGATCCCGTCCGTTAATTATTTATAAATAATTTCTCAACATTTTGGGGCCGTGTCGGGAATCGAACCCGGAAGCGCAAGCCCGGTCATTAGGTTATTTGGTGGCACTTAGGTAGTTGACTCAATATTTTTTATAGAATAAAAATAATGACATCCACAAAAAATAAAATCAGACAAATAAACACAATGACATCCACAAAAAAAAAATCAGTTTTTTAATATGATAATAGATAAATATCAAAGGCATTTTAACATTCGAAGTAGGTAGTCTTCTCTTTCTCTTTTCTGTATTCTGAGCTTTCTCGTAGAATGATAGAGCTACTACGGGTATGGCATGACCACACTTTGATGTCATAGTTTCATACAGCTGTCTCTGCCTAATCAGAAATATTTAAATAACTTTTTTGTTACTTGACCGATTTAATAGGGTTTTTGCATTTAAATTTGATAATTCTTGTCAAAAACAAATGAAAAATAATATTTTGATTTCAGTCAACTACCCAATTAGCTTATAAAGACCTACAGCCTTCTATCGGGAGAAATGCGTCAGCGGTTCCTGATAGATCATTCCCAGTAGCAGTAGGTAGGTATTCCTATAAGGATTATTCTTCCTCCCATAACAAAAAAAAGGGTATAAGTATTGAAATGAAAACTGCCGTACAAATTTTTTGTAATTTCTTTATTTTTCACCATTTATCGTAAAACTTTCCTACGACACTCCGCGGGTCGCAGTCGCGCGCCCTATTCCGCCTTGTGTATGTGGAGCGACCGCTCTGTCACTCTGTCTGTTACCACTCTGTTACACTCTACCTCCTCAACATTACCATTCACGATGGCTCACGTTACAGCTCCGGATATAACTTTTTAGGGAAAAATCTCGTCACAGAACTGGCAACACAGAAGAAAATCCTGAGCCTGACTATCTACCAATGATCTACCAGAGATATGCTACGTGTTGTGAGTCGAACGAACCAATTAAATTGCTTGATTTTCACTTGATTTCATAGCTTATGGAAATCAAGCGATTCTATTGGTGAGTTAAAAGCACAAAATTGTCAAAATCTTTGATAGAAAAGCATATTTATATTAAATAATAGCAAATAATTATTCTTTCATTTATTTAAATCATAATTTTGGCGCTATCAACCTTATTATTTGAGGGTACATTATAAAAAATTTAATAGACTCTTAGATACTGCTCAATGTTGGCTCAATGTGCTTAAAATTTAAATCTTCAATCTTGGTTGAGTGATGATTATCCAAAAAGTTATATCCGAAGCATTTTTAGCGTTATAGTGTAATGCACAACACGATTCACTGAGAAATTGTTATATGACATCTAATTATTGCATTTCTGTGATAGGTAAAAACAAAAATGGAAAGTTATTTTTTAAGCTCATCTATCCTAAAATTTAATATTACTTTTTATTGCTGCCATTCATAGGAAAGTTTCTTATTCAATATTTCGACACCAGCTCCTCTTATTCGCTAACTCATTTAACGATAATATGCTTAATAATTTATCCATTATATACTTGGTAACGAAATGTTTATACCAGCTATTTAGTGTGGATGAGTTAGCGAAAGTACCCAATAAGTAGGCTTAGAATGGGCTGACGTGTCTGAGTTACTGCAATGGTCATAACATTTCGGCATCGGTGACTGTTGTTCATGCTTGTCAACGTCAGCCCACTCCCGTAGCGTCGCCCTGGTGTCATAAAATACGATTAATATGCTTATTGACGTTATTTCGCGAAACGTTTTCTTTCATCAGTCATATTCTCTTAATTTTTTACCTTCCTTAGCGGATATCGTGTTGCGCTCACAAAAATATCTCCAGTATTATTGTAAACTTACAAAAATCAAATCATATCTAATAGTATAAAACAAATGGCATGCTTTCCGCGCCGATTAGAATTTCACATTAGAAAAATTAATAAATAAGCGATAGATTTATATTTATATACTTTATATTATTATAATAATGTAGGTATATTATAGAAATTATATAATACGAACATAATATGCCCACCGTAAGTACACAAGCACCTTTGCAGTTTCACTGCCATACCTTTACCAATAGGAATTCCCGCGCACAAACTTACCGAAACTAAATGGTAATGCCCAAAAATGGTTCGCGTATATATTTTAACGAGGAATTTTATTGCTCGATTTAAGGATAAATGCGCATATTGTGTGCGGGATACACTGTCTTTTTCTTTTCCCACTCCGTTTATTACAAAGTATAAAAAATTTGACTGACACCGCCGATGTATTAAAAACTTTATTATTATTTACTTTAAAAACAAGGCAACAAACTGTAAAGTAAAGTGAAGAGGCATAACTTCGGATGTTTTCTCAAGCTTCTTTTAATTCACGCAGAAAGTCTTTTGCCTAACTCCATTCTTGACTATACATACATATTCCACAAAATCATTACCCCGCGTTAACTAATGACCTGACTGACATCATCAAATGTCCTTTTGACAGATATCATTTGCAGTCTGTATATCCCACTCTGGCCTCACCTAGCATAATGATCTGGTTTGGCGCGAATTAAATATGTAGGCAGTTCGTAATAACATTTGAATATTTTATAGGTAAACAAACCCGTTGGAGATCTGAATCTAGATTTCCAAACATCGCCATCACCAGCTAGGTGTCAATCAACAGAAAACAACGAGTATATCATATATACCATTATAATTTTAATATACATAATACGATATAATATTATCCATATTAATAAACCTATAGGAAAAATTCATCACACTTAGCAATCTTTGGATACAAAATCTCACTGGCCTCTTGAAATAAAATATGAAACTTCGTTAGTAACGATCATTTATATCAAAAAAGCTCCTTTTAATAATGTTAACGATCATAAGTTTCTGTTAATTTGTAAGCTAAAATATAAATCATAAACGTAGTTTCATATTAATAGACAAGAGCGCCAAGGACATAAAGGAAAGGAGCTAGATTTTGAGAAAAGCGAAAAACATTATTTCCAACCTCAATAATTAAGCATAAAATGGATTTTAGTCCTTGAGATGACCTTCAAGTACAACTATAATGCATGTGTCCACTTTCATCACAATGGGGACAAACGATGAAGAAATGTAGTGTTTAAGCCCACTAAACGGTTTTTCTCATAATCTGGCTCCATTTCCCCTGCCCAACACAAACTTGGACCAGTCTCAAAAATACAAACATGGTGATCGTGTTAGACACGAATAATATAATGAGAACGAAATGATACGAAGTACTTACTGTACGGACAGTTTAACAGTCCAAACAATTTTATATTATCCTCATCACATGAGCGCATCAGTCCATCATTCCCAACGTAACCACACCTTTACCAACTACCACCCGATACTAATGCTAATGGGCTGCCACTTTATACTCCACAATGTTTATAAATCCTTCTGGACAAGAGAGCAAAGATGGAGAAAACCGTTTATAAAATCGAGACAAGTAAAGTTTGTAGACTAGACTTGACTTAAGTGTAATTAATCCTCTAGCATTTGTATCGGGAATAACCTACATACTCATCCACATATTGGGTGCACAGTCTTAGTTAATCCGGAAACACATTTTTTACAATACATACATAATCTTGTATTTTTTTCCATCACGAGTAAGGTTTGTAATTTTTTATCTAAAAAAACACCAAGCTCTTACTTCATTGGGGTAAGATTAGAGGTATAAAAGAAATATGTTTCCTGGCTTTTTCAACGGAATAAACTGACATTTTACATGAGATTAGGGCCTTGCCCTTCCAAGAAAATGTCAAAACAGTTTTTAAAGGTTCTTCGACACCAAATATGGACACTTTTTCTCTAACTTTCCCCCTCTACATACACAACACCCAATATGCCGTCATCTTCGTACCTTACACCACAAATTATATTGCGTTCTATTTTTTTTTACAACTTAGCTTTCCGCGATCAAAATTCACGGTTAGTTAACGTCACAGCTATCTTGTCATGTGAAACGTGGTTCGACAAAATGGCGGGATGATAGGGTATTGAATTAACGTAAACTGTGTTCATTGTTACGAGGATAAATTCTGTAGATTTAGTATCAAAGATAATTCATGATGCTACTCGTCTCGTAAGTTGGTTATATACTTCAATTATATAGTCAATTAAAAGCTCAGCTGTTTTGCGTATGATAGTGTTGTTAAAATGGCGGCTGTGACATGACAAGATGGCGGCGCGTCAAGTGCAAACCTATCTAGACGTTGCATAGCCCTGTCGCTCGGTACACTACAGAACACAGTTGTATCCATCCTCCTCACTCTAAGGAAAACATTAACATGGTGGCAGAGCACGGCCGAACGATTCTACTGTGCCGCATCATTTAAATTAAAATTTGAGATAGCAAAATAGACATTAATATAATACAGCAATCATGTCCACATAAGAGATCGGAGATCTTTTTCAGATATTAATGGCGCTGAATTTTCATTTTTTTCAAATTTTGAAATAACCGATTTGGAACAATGGCCGCCAGAACTAACGACCATGTTGGTTAATTCTGGTCAGAGTACTAAAAAGCTTTGCAACACGGTGTTTCAAACGCTTGGCCGTGCCCGTACCACCGCACATAGCGATACTATACATAAAATACTATACATAATATTATTAGGACTTAATATTTCCAAATTGTTATTAACCCTACAAAATCATTAATATAAACTACATCGATTGGCAGTATTCGCTCACCTCCTCAACTCCTGATATTTTAGCTTAGCGTATCACCCGTGACGCCTTCCAGAGCCACGACACACTCGCGACTGTCTTGTGTCATCTCCCTACAATCGCGACAGTTCAGTCGCTAAAGATTCGCGGTATTTTGTCGCCAGTGCGTTATTACTCTAATTCGAACAAGTGTTATACCGACCTATCCAATACATACTTAGCACTACAATTATACATACACCGATGTTATCAATTATACAAACATGTATAATTACATGACAAACTTAAACCTTTACACCGCATCTCCCGGACGTTACAGCCTGACTGCACAGTCGACTACGAGATGGATAATCTCATTACAGAAGCAACACTCACACTTCTACTGATTTCGGCAATAAAACTTAGTATATCGCATTCTATTGTTTTACAGCCACTGCAAGGAGACATTGCGAGCGGTGAACTGTCATCTGACAGACAAATAGTGAAGATACTAAACATTTAAAATGACATTCGTATGTACAGTAGCGGAACGAAAAGGTTCGTCAATTTTCAAATTGATTCGTTCAACGTATCACGAGCACATATTACGTTTTGAAACTATGTTACAGAATAGACTCGAGTTAGAGAAAATAAAGTTTAACTGTTCGTTAGTAAAGTTCAAAATTGTTCAGATCAAGGTAGTTTGACTATTTATCTTGTCAACGAGATTATTATGGATAAACTGCAACCTTCTTGTTAATTCAACCTGACATTAAAACTATTGTCAATCGGTCAATGTCATATTTTCAAAATATCATAATTTCTCCTAAATAACTAAGGTTTTAATGAGGTTTTAATACATTTTGGTAACACATTGAAGGGATAGAAAAAACAAGCAAAACCTTATTCTATAGCAAACGTCATATTTATTCAAATGTTAGCAGCGCTATTTCTTGCACTGGAATGTTGGCATAATGGACTCTTGCAGTACTATAGAGTACTAGTGCAAACGAATATCGACACTAAGGTGACGAACCTTTTCATTCCGCGACTGTACGTTTACGGTATCAGGAAAGCCATACACGCCTTTTGGGCAAAATTATGATAATTCTGTCGACTGTACATCAGTCCCGCATTGAGGTCAACATTCGTCACGTACGACGCTCGTACCTTCACGGATACAAAATATAAAATGCACGAAAAACCCCATCAACTTGTCGGATGGAATATTTCATAGATTTTATTAGCATCTCCGATATTGGATCGGCAACTGCCCGGCCAAAGCAGACTTCAGGCTATAGGCGGATAGGTTGCATGAAAACCTTGATGACTTGCGTGAATAATATCGCCTTTGGAATAGTCTGTAGTCTGCAATGATTGACAAAATCGTAGACATACAAAGAGCTGAAATTGACTTGTTTTTGCACTCTGTATTAAAGAGACCTGATAACAAAACAGACCAAAACAAGGCATTGGAAACACAGCTTACTACCAGTACAGAGTCATTTTCAGCAGCTTTATGAGAGGGTAGGTCTGTAGCTATTGTAAACGTTTTCTTTTCTTCAAGAAAAGTTCAAGAACAACGTACGTTACGAGGTTTGTCATTTGGCCGTGCAGATACCCGTGATCCCTACAACCGATTACCCCTAGCCTAACCTGTACTCCCGAACTACAAGTAGAATAGACTTCCGAAGCGGTTCAAATCTACGTACCAGTGGTGATTTCTTACGACACTTCTTTTCTCTCAGATAGAAGTCATGACAAAGTTTCAAAGCGCCGTCGTCACTGCATGCGCGACAACCGGCCAATCAAAATATTCTAATAAAAACAAAGTTAAATCAAAAAACCGCTCTAAGCTCTAATCGGAGAGAAATATCCAACCATATTAATGACATATCATTTCGCAGTATGAATGAA
Organism: Coenonympha arcania; assembly: GCA_036785405.1. Lineage (NCBI taxonomy): Eukaryota > Metazoa > Arthropoda > Insecta > Lepidoptera > Nymphalidae > Coenonympha > Coenonympha arcania. The sequence goes on along the minus strand of CM072078.1, from coordinate 484,918 downwards.
ATTCTGCTGTAAATAATGATTAAATCAATTGATGATCGAATATTTCTTGTCGACTGGTTTATACTTAATCTGCGAACTCCATCCTGCGCGAATATTCCACAGTGAACAACGTTCTAATGTCCTCTTGTTTTGTCAAATCTATTGTCGTTCTATTACAATTTTTATATACTTTAATTCTCAGGTACTGGTATTGCTTAAATGTAATTAAATGAACTCTCTTTTATTTAGTTAATGTCGTGTTTGTGGCGAGTTTTAGCTGCTTCAATAATGCCTGATCGGAAATATACTTTTACAGAGCACATATAAGTTTTTGAGTCAAGGGACTGGTGCTATTTCTAGCAGCTCTGACGTTTAGACGGATGTCTAAATTATAGATATAGATTTTCTGGTTTCTTTTTGGAGGGTCCCAAACATTAACTGCTACAAAACGAAGGAAAGAAACCCGACGAGAACAATGTGTCGTAGGGATTGCTATTAAATCTGTAAACAATAAATGACCGGTCAGGCGCGAGTTGATCGATGTTATTGCCATACACTGAGGAACTTTCAATGAACGAATGGTCCTAACCGATCTCTTCTCACTGTCACAAGTCCACGAAAGAAAATATAACAAAAATCATATAACAACTGGAACGACGAGGCCTGATAATATTCAAGTTAAATAAGCATAACGTTTATTTTAGAGGAGTCCACTTTGGCCTTTTGATGCTTATTGAGAGATGGCAGAAAAATATACTAGACCCAGTATTTTTGGTCTAGCATTAATAACTTCAGGGAGGTAACAAGTTTTAATGCATAAGCGACTTCATACTCATAAATAAATCAATTTATGAGTATGAAGTAAATATTTATAAAACCAAGTACAGTACGAAATTTACTGGGATAGTCAGTCGCATGAATTAACTGTGATACACAGAGTTTTCCACGATTTTAATTGGACTTTAGCGAACAATTCGAATGCAATGTTGCTTGCAAACAACCAATTCACACATGCACAATGCACATCGCTCCCAGTTTACTCGTAGATTGAAAAACACATGCGGCGTACCCCAGGGCCAGGGCAGCGTACTGGGTCCTTCATTATTTCTCCTTTACATCAATGATTCGCCAGACCGTTGCTGTGATCAAAAGCTCTAAGTTAAGCATCAAGGACATGAGACAGCGAGTAGAGATAGCAGCAGCGGGGCGGAGGGCGGAGGGCGGAAGGCGGAGGCTGCGACGCCAGAGCGAACTCCACGCGACACCAAACATAACGCACAGATAAATTATCTTTTAGCAAAACATCAATCAATATCAGAAATATAATTAAAACTAACGTACTATTATAACTCTGAATCTTCACATTATTATTATTTATTTATTCTTTTTTTTTTACTTTTTTACGTTTCCAGTATTCGATCAGTATTCTATTAAGTGCCTATGTCTGTATGACGACGGAGCGGGAGCGGCGCGAGCTACGGTCGATGTCACAAACTTTAAGAACACACTAATAAACAAATAAAAAAAACGTTATTAAACTTATAGCAAATTCATGGCAGGAAGTCTTCAGGCTGCGAAGGGGAGACTTAAATTCAATCGTAAATCCAATTAGTTCTATGACTGATGTGAATTACGATTTAGGTTATTTGCAATGTGAAACAGCATTGAAATTGTAGAACACGTAGGTATTGTCATTTATGCCATTAATCATTAATTCATTGCACACAATGCATCAAACTTCTTGTAATTCCTGCAAATCCATATATATATCCATAGTTTCTGGAGATCTTAAGATTCTTAAGAGAAATTACTTCTTACTTTATCTTAAACTTAAAATCTATACAAGCTACTATTATTTACGTTTTATTTTCAAATGACACCTATTATCAAGAAGACTGACTTATCGGAATCGATTTGCAAGAATTCATTTTCATGTACATCAAAAAAGGTGGTTTTTGACCCTAAGTCAGAAACTGACTGAAAAAAATATATTGTGTAATAGCTTTGCTGTGGATAAGCCCTGTTTTAGAGTGGATACATGAAATTAATTCTTTGATCTTTTGATAGATATTTATATTTGCAACACTAAACTGTATCCCCCAATTTTGTGTTTCACAGTTTTTTGAAGGAACGTTTCGTGTTTTCAACATTTGTGACGTCGACGAATCGCATCAACAATGGATACTTATAATAATTGACTATCATATCCTACACACTTGCGATCAGACTCTCAAAGTAACATTCCATAATACAATATCACCTAACTCTATATTAAAAAATTTAAAACCGGAAACCTACAACTTACATATTAAGGTAATACTTAAAATGAAGGTAATATATTCGTATATTAAAATTAAAATGATAATAAGCAACAGTTTTTACTTTATTTTAATATATTTGCGATGCGTTAATGTCTTTAGCGTTGGATTGCTCGTGGAGTCATCAGTGGCAGTGCTGAAGCCGTCAATAGTATGCGTTTAGCCTAAGCACGTCTCTTGCGAAGTTCATGTTTGCGAAGCATCATTCAGACGACAGTTTTCTATTGAATGCCAAAGAGGAAGAAGTGACGCATTGAACTGAGTCGACTTTTTTGCCATATTTGCGATGTTCGCATCAACAATGCGAACATCGCAAATATGGCATATGACTGCGGCTATTAAAAATTAACCTTCGCAATCATTAAACGAACTTTGAAAAAATGAGAGGCGCATGTAAGTTTAACACAAACTGTATTAGAAAATCAATTCTAATTTCATAAATGATGCGATCGCGCGTGGTCTTGTACCTACTTTGAGAGCCGTTTTGATAATTTAATACTCCCATACTGATTTTAGTGAGGTGTTGGCATCCAAAAATAAGTTACTGAACTGCCCGCAAGCCGGACACTTAGGCCGGGCGTGACCTGGAGGCCAGCAGAATTCATTTATATGTATAGAGAATAGAGAAAGGAATGAGTTTTTTGGAGCATCAAGCCGCTTGTTATCGCAATCAAAGAGGAAATATGCTGCATAAAATCTAGGCTCACTCCCGTAAATAATTGTTTGATTCGAGGCATTGGAATCTATTAGGTCATTGGGAAATGGAAATAAGACAAGCCATCTTGCACACTGGCTCTACGCCTTAGCGGTGTAAATGGCAATTATCGCTTACGACGTAAGTCATCGATTTATGTTTTGGATACAGATTCCGTCGTAACGACCCGTAGGTTTTAGGTGAGGGATGTTGTAGCGCCAACGAAATGGGGGAAAAATGCGTAACTGTCATAGTAATTTTCTTTGTTCAGCTGCCAACACCTCACTAGTGACACTAAAATGATAAGTGAAGCGATGCGATGAGCCGGGAGTCGGTTGGGGGGCGGGCGGGGCCGCGGGCGAGGTATCACAGGAGGCAGCTTCGAGCACTCTGCGCCGCCGGCGGGCCACGCTACTACCACATACCATGGGAAGGAAAATGACAAGCGGACTATTTGATAATGGTCCTAGTGTTAATAGACGAGTTTTTAAACTTTGAAATAAGTTTCGAACTGAAGATTCCGAATTGAAGATTGTCAATTAAAATTGGCTTCAATAACGGCTGAAAGGGGGGTCTTAAGTAGAAGACAGCTGAAATCACTGTGAAATTAGACTGTGATAAACTCTTAAGTGACGTTTGCGTGACAGCAGGAAAGCAATTTGGTCATCCAAAATAAATCCGGCTCGAAGGAGTAAAAACCCCAAAGTTGTAAAATGAGCGGAAAGGGCCCGCCGGCAACAGAACACAAATTCCGAAAATCAAAATCCCGTAGCGTCACACCCACAACACACTACTGCCTATTGCCGACGATAGACCACGCGATTACTAGCTCACACACATACGACAACTCGTAAGATTTACTATTATATACTCTCATTAGTACATATCGTATTAGCAGCGAAGAATATATTTCTTTTTTTTTATAATCTCCTCTAAATATAAACTCTGTTAATCTTAAACGTCTATGGAACTAAAATTATTAATATTTTGTACCATAAAGTGTTGTTAAAATTAAGCCACTAGTCGCGGGGAGGCTCGAGGCGTCCTACAGCTCCCGAGGGCTCCTGTGGGCTCCTGTAGGGACATGAGGGCCTCCCCGCGAGCCCTCAACAGACAAGCGGTACGAACACCGGACGAGGTTCGCAACGCGGCCCGCGCCCGCCGCCGAGCGATGTGAATCAGGGACGACGCGCAAGTCAGCTCGGCCGTGACGCGCGCTTCCGCTGACCCCCGACCACAACTAAAACTACCCTACTTTACGATAGAACGAAAACGCCGCTCCGGCTCCGAAATATATTAACTATTTATTTATTCGTATAGTGTAGTGATTTATATAGGTATTTTTTACTTTTTTTCATCTATATTTTAAACGTTATCGGACGTCACCAACTTATCCCACTCTATTAAAGGGCTTTCAGGGAGAATGTATCGTAAATTAACCTAACCGAAGGACCGCTTTAGACTGCATCGTATTTGCCCGGCTCTAGACTATCTGCTTATTGTTCTAAGAGCTTAGCGTAAGGTCACACGCGCGATATTGAAGTTGGCGTAATTTTGTCATTTAGCATGAGGTTTCACATCAGTTTAATCGATTAGCAGAACTTCAATGTCACGTATGTCAACTCAAAGTCTTACTCTCGATGTAACTATATCCTATCTTGGTCTATCCTCTCCTCCGTAGATGCAATCTAAGTAGTCTAACTATGCCTATGAATCATTAGGGCGACGATACACTAAGTTATTTAAAATCCTACCCGCCACGGCAGCGTTCCACGCATCACGCGTCACAAATATAACAGATGTGACGTCACACACGGAAGCACCGCCGCGGTGGACGACTAACGCTTTACAATTACACAATTATTGACGCTGACAAAAGAAATATCGAGGATTAAAAATCTGTAATAGGTACAATTGTCTTAAGCCCCTATAAAAAACATGAAAATAGAATTATCTCTATATACTTTTACAGACCAAAAAAATCTAGGCAACGAACTATATAATAGCTGCTAAACAGGACAGAGTTTATCTAAAGTAAATCAATGATATAATAATATACTTGTCGAGTGTACTTCGTACAGTTCTTAGAGTTTCGATGGTCGAGTATAACTATTGCTAAAATAAATATACAATATGATGAAAGACTTAGTTGCCGGGACGCAAACTGCCACAAACAAGATTAAAAGACTTGCTTTAAACGGACAATGTAGTCCTGTTTTGAGTCTTACTAAATTCGGGTCGATGATACTTTGCGTTCGGTAACCGAAGATAACAAATTATCTGCATAGAATAATCAAAGATATGTTTTACATACAACACTGTCCATAGCATATAGGTTATCCAATCAACGTCAAAAAATACTTCAAACTTATCAATTCATTGTCTAAAGTTATGACTGAACCTGAGGACAGAACAAAACAATTTTTACAACCAAAAAACTCCTTTAATTGTAACGTCACACTTTAGAACAGTGTCGTAGTAAAATCGGGAACATACGAATGACATTATTTACATTGTACAATATTATGCATTTAAAACTATATCGATGTCGTGATAAGGTTCAATTTTAGTCGTAAGCCAGCAATAACCGGCGAAGCGATGCGAACCGATACGATATGAAGCGAAGCACGGGAAAGCGTAAAATTAACTTAACAACACTGCACATTGCTTCGGACCGTGAATTTAAAACGGTGGAAAAAGGTACATAAAAAACTAGAATATTTTCACTGAAACATTTTATCCTTCCTTTTTCAGGAAGTGTAAAACGATTTATCAGTCGGAATGGCGTGCCCACAAAGATCTTGTTACAATGGAATAAAGTAATTTTTTGCAGAGAATTTTACCTAATTTGTTATGTTTTTGCCAGGCATATTTCAGAGTAATTTCCACGTTTTCTTTCTAAATTGACCATCCAAAAAATTCAAGATCCGAAGCTATGCGCCGAGCTCTATCTATTAGTAACGCAATAAAATATAAAACGAGTTTATCACTAGAATGACTTCAGTAGATAGACCTACTAAACTGTAACTCTTAACAGCCTAAATTTTTTTGCTGTATTTTTGTATATTTTTTTTATTAATCTAAACTTTTCGAGTGAATAAAACGATAAAACGCATCAAAACCACACAAAAATGAGACTAAACTCGCTCGATTGACTTTTGCTAATTTCGAAACTGATCTTTGCATTCACTTGTCACAAAGTTGGTAATTTTAACTGTCAATCTCTCCTCTACCGTACAAAGAAAGCAGTATCGATTTATCACACCAAAATCCCGCGAGCTTAGCCCAACAGTAGGCGTAACGTTGCGTCAACTTAAACTATCAGACAATCACAAAATGAGGAAAACAGATGCGTTACATTTAAACATACATTAGTAAGAAGAAGTCACGCCCGACTCTGTCTCACTCACACTAGCCTACGCACGCACACATCCACACGATATATACACATGCAAACACGCTCGACATTGCGCACTTTTTGGTGTGAATACGTCCTGCCAATGAAGAGTACTGCCATTGGCTATTGGATTAGAGACTCTAAATTTAGTAATATTTTTAGACGAAATTTAGAATTTCTGAAGCAGAATAAGGACCAATATCAACGGCGTACATACGTACAATGTTGATATATATGTTCCTGACCATATTCCACCAATAAGAGTCAACGTCACACACGGTGTCCACGAACCAACTTAAACCTATCCAGAGGACGCAGCCACGGCCGATACTAGGACAACCCGTCGACATAATTATTATATTACTAGCTTTTACCCGCGGCTTCGCCCGCGTGAATTTCAGGGTTTTTACAAATACCGTGGGAGCCAAGGATTTTCTGGGATAAAAAGTAGCATACGCGATAGATAAACAGTCAACTACTACAACAACTAAAACAAATATCGGCTTGGTAGTTTTACTGCTCTTCCCGCTTCCGTACTTAATCAGTATAGGTTCAACTACGGGGCTCAACTAAAACACACATTTTTAGCGGCGTAAGCGTTAGTTTTCAGTGACCTGCAGTTTAAAAACTATGAATACTTTCAAATTTATTTTGGGCCTTTAGTAAAATTCGCTGTGAAGCAGGAATACGATTGGTCTCCCAAAAACTGCTCCAACATCTACATTTTTCTAATTTTTATCGAAAACTATAATAGATGTAATTGTAATTTTTGTTTTAATGTGTCGGTGATAATAATATCCAAAAAACCGCAGAACGAATTTTTGATACCTAGTTTAGTTTTTTAGGGCCGATGTTTCAATCGCCAGATAAACGTTTTCTAAGGAATAAATATGACGTTTTGACAGATTTTGTGTGACAATCTTTCAAATTCATTACAAAGCGAAACAGTTATTAGTTCAGAACCAATATCAGGCACCCATTTTCACGTTTATAGCATTATACTAACTTTTGCTCGCGGCTTCGCTCGCGTGAATTTCGGGCTTTTACAAATACCGTGGGAGCCAAGGATTAACTGGAATGAAAAGTAGGATAATTAAATTGTGTTCAGGACTAATGCTAGGCACCCATATTCACGTTTATAGCATTATTAATGTTAAATATTCTATTGCTCAACTAAAACACGCATTGTTAATAGCGAAACAGTTCTAATTTCAGTATCTATATAGGTATCTACCCATTTTCACATTTACAGCATTACTATCCCATATCACATTGCTCATCTAAAATACATATTCAGAACGAATTGTTGATAACTGGCTTAGTTTTTTAGTATTTAGGTAAAACGTCGTTTTTCTGATATATTCTTCCGCAACGCTGCATACTAACCTATCCTAACCTAACCTAACCAGGAGTTCTTGCAATTTCAGAAGCGATATACCCATTTTCACATTTATCGTTATACTTTCCCATATCCCATAGCTTAACTAAAACGAAAATTTTCAATAGCAAAACAGTTATTAGTTTAAAAGCTATGTCATATGGTACCCGTTTTCACAGTTATAATATTATTAACCTGTATATTATTGACTCATCTAAACTCATCTATCTCAACTAAAACAAAAAAGCTTATAGTGAAACAATGGTAAGTCAGAATTTATATAGGTATTAAATATTACAGTTCCATTATTACTAACCCAAAATCTCATTGTTTAACTAAAACACACAATGTAAATAGCGAAACAGTGATAAGTTCAAAACCTATTTAGGTACCCATTTTCACATTTATAGCATTATAATCCCATATCCCATTTTTCAACTAAAACACACATCGTTAAAAGCGTACAGTGCTAAGTTCAGAATGTATATGGTGCCCATTTTCACATCTGTAGTGATCAGTAGTAGTAATATCAGATCTGTAGTATCATTAGCTTTTGCCCACCGCCCTGCCTGTGTCAAATTCGCTTTTAACATCCTGAGGGAAACATGAATTTCCCGTTCCCATTCAATATTCCAACCTTATACCTACTTTCAGAGAAGTTTGCTTTAGCTATCTACATATAGATGTAGCTATAGATTGCTGTAAAAATTTAGGTTTTTTGAATATCCCACGGGAACTATGGATTTTCCCGGGATAAAAAGTACCCTATTATTTAATCCGGACTTCTAACTTTGCGTCTGCAAAATTTCAAAGCAATCGGTTCAGTAGTTACGGCGTGAAAGCGGAACAAACATACAAACAAACTCACTTTCCCATTTATAATATTAGTAAGGTATTAGTAAGGATAAAGCGAAATATTTCTACGGAGTTCCCAATTGATAGAACACTTCGCAAGACTTTTGTGGATGGGTTTGGAATTAGAGAGAATGTGTGAAAATGGGTTAAAGCGATATATCATAGGATTATTTCCAGAGGTACATCTCAGATGCCGCTTGATTAATGTTATAATGTTAGAGACTTGCATTGCAAGACCTATAAAAAATAAAGAGAGCATCTGTTAGAGGCCAGAAATTACAGGATTCAATGAAAAGTCAGCGGAGAAAACTTGAGAAAAATGTCCATTCCCGAAGTTTCTGGGACGGTCGTCGTCGCAGCGGTACTTGGGATGTACCAATAGAACAATTCAGCACAGACATCGGACCAAATAAACTAGAGACACATTCTTTAATTCCAATGACACATTCTTTAAGTCCAATGACTATACGGGAAACATTCTTTAATTCCAGTCATCATTACAGGTTTTGGTTCATTTAAGCATGATCCGTACCAACCATTTTTGCCCAAAGGACCCATGAACATACCTCATTCCTCAAGAATCATTGGGTCTGTAAAACTATTGCGTAGAAATATTTCACTTAGCGAGCTAGCTCTCAGCAAAAATTGGTATTCATCAACTCATTTCCACTACCTCCTTTATATTTTTCTTAAATTTATATATACATACACGTTTTCTTGTATTTTTTTTTATTTTTAAATTAATTAAATATAAGTCTTTTGAATTTTGAAATCACCAATGGGATTTTCTAATGTAGAAAATTTTGCTCCAAAATTTATAGACGCCTTTACAGTCGTCTCATTTAATCCAAACAATTATGAAACTTTTTTTGTTTGAAACACTAAAATATTATATTTTCCACTTGATACCAAAGTAACAGAAGATCACAAGACATTATGCTTAAAGTTCATTACGCTCACAGCGTTCTGGATTAGATCCGGGATGACGTTAAACGTCAAAACTTAATGAAGATAAGGTGTAAAGGTATAGCTAAGGGTGTATATATGTAAGTTATATAAGGGTTATATATAAATCTACACTGCGGCCGCGGCTTAGCCCGCTGCCTACAATATCACAGCAGTACACTCCACCCATGACGTTTGAGTGTCGCCGCCTTGCCGACACACTTCACCACTCTCCGCTCCTCTAAAATCTCTCCTCCATATTCCTCACCACTCCCCTTTCCTCTAAAATCTCTCCTGTTCATTCCTCACCACTCCCCCTTTCTCTAAAATCTCTCCTCAACTTTCCTCACAACTCCCCCATCCACTAAAATCTCTCCTGTACATTTCTTATCACTCCCCTTTCCTCTAAAATCTCTTCTCTACAATTCTCACCACTCCCCTTCCTCTAAAATCTCTCAACATTCCTCACAATTCCCCCTTGTACTAAAATCTCTCCTGTACATTCCGCACCATTCCCCTTTCCTCTAAAATCTCTCCTTCTCCTTTTCACTTTCACTCCCCATTTCACTCGCAAAGTGTATCGTCTATCGGCCGATGTAATACGCTCCTGCGAACACCCGGTGTCCGTCTACGTCCTCAGAGACACGTCGAGGCTAGAACCATTTCAGAAATCACAGCGTGGAGGGCTGAAGCACTAAAATCTACACGGAAGCGTTAAACATGGAGTTGATAAGCCATAAATAGATGCTGATAGATATCATAAACTAAATGGCGGAAACTAAAACTAGTAACGTACTGTTTGGCTTCGAGACAATTAGAAAAGCGTTTATAGCGTTTATATTTCACGGGTTTAAAAAAAGATCGGTTCTACTCTCGACGCACCCTTCCCGTGCCTGTTAAAACATTTCAATCAAATGTAAACAGACAAAAACGCTATAATTAAATAATCCAAAATTATATAAAATAAAAATTAAAAAAACACGTACACCTACCAACTAGATTAGTGGCATAATATTACATTACTTCCAAAATTTTTTTTTTACTTATTACTTTTATTTTACAGAGACGCCGGGGATGGCTTAGTTTTGATAGTTCATCAATTTCGCCCAAAAACCGAACCTTTTCACTCACAAATCGTTCCCCGGTACAAAACGAGTTGAAACTTAACAAACAAAACTGAAAATATATATGACTTATACCGAAGTTGCTTCGGTCACTAAATTTTACATATACAAAGACGGTTCTTTGTTTTCTGTGTATCGGATGCATACGAATATGTCCTCCCAATCTATTACGCGTTTTACCCTTCATGCAATGACCTTTATTCCAAAAGAGTCAAAGTCCTTTCGTTAAAAACTTTTTGCACGGTCAACATTAAACTTCAAATCGACATTAAAAAAATTACAATTTCATTGCTATTTAAGCGGAGAATTACATATTACATATTTGTAGTACATTGGTATGTTCTACATTAAACAATAACAACGCAAGTAATTTCAAGAGTCCTATTCAGTCCTATAGTCCTATTCAGTGTTAAAGGAAGTTTTTCTGAAGGTTGCAGCTATATTTTAAAAACTATAGGGGTTCCGAAACGATGATGGATTGCGAAATATTGATTTTTTTATCGTAGCTTAATATTTAATTCAGATAAATATCTTATAACATTGAATGCCTATTTCATAGACACTGATTCCGTTTGAGGCACATCTCTATGACTAAACTAAAATGACAAGTCTAAAAATACTGCTCTTCCTTTCAATTTTAAAGTCGTTTTTAAGATTTTAAAGTTTTTTCGCAATATTACCTGTAAAGAAGGAAAGAACGATTTCCGACCGTCCACTTTAGTTTAGTTAAGAAGATTTACAAAACAGAATATATCGAGAAGATTGTCAAGCAATTTTTTCATCAGCATTTTTTAAAACTACCCTCACGTCGCGAGTCGCTAGTGGCGACACCCCACCGCGTCCGATGCACAGAAACAAAGCGCCAGTCGCTCCGAGCGATCGACGAGTCCCGCCCGAGGCTTGTGTGCACATATTTACATTTTACACGAGTGTGGGAGTATTAGTCGGCGCATGTGGAAGGGCGATTGTCGCGCGACGGCCGTGCGACGGGCGTGCGACGGTCGCGCGACAGCGGGCGGCGTGGCTATGTACACGCTGTGCTCGCGCGCGCTCAGTGCGGCACGCTGTCGCATCAAATCCGCGCGCCCGCCGGGAATGGCTCCTGGAAATTGTGTTGCCATCTTATTGCCAGCAACTTGTTACAATGGTACTAATTTTGTTGTGCACAATCAATAATATGGGCCTCATAAGAAGGCTCAGAGTCACTCAGAGAGAGCTATGCTCGGAGTTTCTCTGCGTGATCAAATCAGAAATGAGGAGATCCGTAGGCGAACCAGAGTCACCGACATAGCTCAACGTATCGCGAAGCTGAAGTGGCAATGGGCGGGGCACATAGCTCGTAGAACCGACGGACGTTGGGGACCCAAAGTGCTGGAATGGCGACCCCGCACGGGAAAGCGCAGTGTTGGCAGACCTCCGACCAGGTGGAGCGACGACATTAAAAGAGTCGCGGGAAGGCGCTGGATACAAATGGCGCAGGACCGTGCGGGCTGGAAAGCATTGCAGGAGGCCTTTGTCCAGCAGTGGACGTCCGTCGGCTGAAACGACGAACGACGAACGACAATCAATAAACTAAACTAATTTAAAATAGTGCTAAGTATCCCTTTCAAAATGCTCCCCACAAAAAAGGATAGCACCATTTGAATTATTTCAGAGATTTTGCACAACAGAATTATCATTCATTATCGTTCGTTCGTTTCAGCCGACGGACGTCCACTGCTTCATGCATTGATTTTCAAACGACATGGTTCTGCGCTACTTGTATCCAGCGATTTCCCGCAACTTAATGTCGTCAATCCATCTGGTTGGAGGTCTGCCAACACTGCAGTATAGTTGCGTGTCAAATGGCGACCCCGCACGTGTGTATTAATAATAATTAAAGTGACTGACGGACATACAACATATAGCCAAATACAACTGAACTTAGAAACTTAAATTTTTTAGATAATTCCTATTTGCTGTGCAACTTAAGAGCCTACAGGTACAATGAACGGATTTTAGAGATTTAATTAAGTGTTTAGAAAAAGTAAATATCAGTGTGTTCAACTCACAACGTCTCTAGCGGGCTGCGCGCTGCCTGCCCGCGGCCCGCCCGCGCCGCCTGCGCCGCTGCCGCCCTGCAACACCGCCACATCATCATCATCATCATCATCATCATCATTCATCATTTAAAATTTAGCTAATAACTAGTTATGATATGTTTTTTTATTAATATTCTCTACAGTGGCAAAACTTAACGACTAGACTGTCGGAGGCGAATACCTGCGCAGAACAATGTAGCAGGCCATGTTCACTTGTCACGTCATCGAAGAAACTACACGTCTCGAAGAACTGATTTCAGACGGCCGCCGCGCGCCTGCTATATTGCACGCGTTAATTCTTGTACGGTCTATATCACGCGCTGCGAGCGCCCGATTACCAGGTTACCTTAGTACGTCAAAAGATATAAAGTTACGCGATAGAAAGAGACAACAACTAGAGCCATGCGCTATTGCGAACTGAATCGCACTTTTTTGTCAGCGCTAGGGTCGCTATTTCTTTAAATCATCTTGCGGAGTGTACCTTCTGTACCATTAGGAACTATTATCTATTCCGTGACTGTAGGTATCTGCAGGAAAGTATATAGCACAGGGGAGGGGGCTTCCTTCTACGTCAGAAGGCTCATAAAAAGTTGCGCGAGGCACTCACCGGATGGTGGTCGGCGGATTCGGAGTGCGCGCGACTCATCTTGTCGCAGTAGTCGGCGAGGATGTCCCGGAAGCGCGTCCAGCACTTCTACGTCACAGGCTCATAGTTTAGCGCGAGGCACTCACCGGATGGTGGTCGGCGGATTCGGAGTGCGCGCGACTCATCTTGTCGCAGTAGTCGGCGAGGATGTCCCGGAAGCGCGTCCAGCACTTCTACGTCACAGGCTCATAGTTTAGCGCGAGGCACTCACCGGATGGTGGTCGGCGGATTCGGAGTGCGCGCGACTCATCTTGTCGCAGTAGTCGGCGAGGATGTCCCGGAAGCGCGTCCAGCACTTCTACGTCACAGGCTCATAGTTTAGCGCGAGGCACTCACCGGATGGTGGTCGGCGGATTCGGAGTGCGCGCGACTCATCTTGTCGCAGTAGTCGGCGAGGATGTCCCGGAAGCGCGTCCAGCTCTTCTACGTCACAGGCTCATAGTTTAGCGCGAGGCACTCACCGGATGGTGGTCGGCGGATTCGGAGTGCGCGCGACTCATCTTGTCGCAGTAGTCGGCGAGGATGTCCCGGAAGCGCGTCCAGCACTTCTCGGGCACCGTTATCGCCGTGCGGAAGTTGCTCTTCACCTGCAAGCGACCACACTATACATACGTGGCGCATACTTCATTGTACTTCTCACGCGCTTCCGATTTAGCGTTCGAATGGGCGTAAAATGTACTAAGTCTCCATTTTTTTGAAGGCATAGTATATGCTGTAGTGGTAGTAAATACAATACAAAAAGTTTTCCTCTATCCCTAAGTTTTTAACCGACTTCAAAAAAAAGGAGGAGGTTCTCAATTCGACGCGTATGTTTTTTTTTTTTTTTTATGTTTGTTACCTCATAACTTTTGACTGGGCGAATCGATTTTGGTGATTCTTTTTTATTAGAAAGCTGACGCTTCCCATGTGGTCCCATTTTAATTTCATCTAGTTCTGATTATGGTATCCTTGGAAAACCATATAAGTATTAATTTTCATTAAGTACTTGCGCGACAAATAGATGAATAACTCTATATCACGCCAACCGCTTTCGATGATTATTGTTAACCGACTTCAAAAAAAAGGAGGAGGTTCTCAATTCGACGCGTATGTTTTTTTTTTTTTTTTATGTTTGTTACCTCATAACTTTTGACTGGGCGAATCGATTTTGGTGATTCTTTTTTATTAGAAAGCTGACGCTTCCCATGTGGTCCCATTTTAATTTCATCTAGTTCTGATTATGGTATCCTTGGAAAACCATATAAGTATTAATTTTCATTAAGTACTTGCGCGACAAATAGATGAATAACTCTATATCACGCCAACCGCTTTCGATGATTATTGTTTTATTTGGAAGAACGTACTTCAAGGGTGGTTTGGTGAAAACTTGATTAGGTTCTGATTATGGGATCTATGACAAAATAACGGAACTCTTCAATTCTTAGGAGCAAATTAACGATATTCAGCTGAATATTTTATAGGCTGTCCAGATATTTCCCTACCATAACGTCGTTATGGTCAAGTGGTCAAGTAACTGCCGTAACCGTATATGATGATGATCAATGGAACGGGCCTCCTTAACGGCTTACAGTAAGGATGCCACCTGTGGCAGAAATTCTAACTAGGTATCTGTAATCAAATTTCAATGTGCTTACGTTCGTTGTTGCATTGCAACATAAGTGTAACATGCGTGACGTCACTAAATGCTGATCCGTATGTTAAATCAATATTTACACGTGACCTTCATTGTCGGAAGACAGATTTCGAAGTCTAGTTATGATCTTTCGTCATGTGGTCTATTTAATAATTTGTTGGCGTCCAAATCTGATAAGACTATGCCTTCCAATCTTTTAACTCTACTAAGGGAAACATATATATTTGGCCCTTAGCAAAGTTTTGTTTTTGCCAAGGTCGATTACAGCCCTCTCAAAGGTGGTGCCTTGTAGTTTATGGACTGTAACCGCCCAGCTTAATATTAGAGGCAGCATTCGGCGCCCCACATCTCCGTAGCCTCTTAATGCCTGAAACGTAAGTAGCACTAGATGGAGGTATGGGTATGCAACCATCACTATCTTTTAGCCTAAGCCCAATAGATTCATCATCAAATTTGACATACACGGCTTCTGGTAGCTCTCCATCCTCTAATTGATCTCTCCTCAAAGCCGGCCATTTGATTTTTTTTTTATTATACGCATAACTCCATTCACTAGTCCTTCTGAAACAACGATGTTGCCGGTTGCGTCTTAACATCGCGTGGGATTCGACGCCAATTTTTATATATATTAGTTTTTATCGATGGCAGAAAACCACCACAGCTATTGACGTCTTTGGGAATTACGTTCTCTGGTGGTGTTCTACCATATGTCGCTAATTCACGAGACTCATCCACTGCGTTGATTTGGTAGAGCAGCCCGTTTAGTAGGTCTACCCATATTGAAAAAAACCGGCCAAGTGCGAGTCGGACTCGCGCACCGAGGGTTCCGTACTCAAGAAGTACTGAAGCAAAACAATCAGGCAAAAACCAATATGTTTATTTGACGTCGAGTACTTAGAAGAACTTGCGTTTTAATTACCTTTGTTAATGAACCGCAAAACTAACTTTGTTTGTAGAGGTTTATTGTTAATATCAAAAAAGTATGCTAGTTAGAGCATTGGCTATAGTTTTCCTGTAAAATATACGTAAATTCCTATTGACCATAATTATTTGAGATTTTTTGATTGGTAAACTCCGGAGATAAGGGGGGGAACGGTATTTTTTTAGACATTTTCCCCGATAAATCAAAAACTATCATGACTAAAAATAATTAAAAATCGGTTTTAGAATGTACAAAGTAAACCCTTTCATATGATACCCCACACAGTACAGTTATCTCACTTTTAAATTTCAACCCTCCGATTTTCCCCCCTTTTTAAATAAGAACAAAAATAATTTCCATTTTTTTTATTCCAGTGTCATTGGGCCACTAATATACACAACTATTCCAAATTTCATATCGATAGCTCCGGTAGTTACTGAAATAATCGAGTGTGACGGACAGACAGACGGACAGACAGACAGACGGAGAAAGTCGCACCATAAGGGTTCCATTTTACCATTTTGGTACGGAACCCTAAAAATAGTGAACTTCAGACCACTTAAAATAAAAATAAAAAATTAACAAAAACTATTCTTCTACATCTTTAAAATCTACTTACAATTGCTACTCATCAATATGTAGGTGCGATTTATACCAGTTACCATGCAAGAAGGTATAGTTTGTCCCTGACTTTGTGACTTGTTTGATTAAAACGGCCCTGTCTCACGTGAGCAGCACGTTTAGTAGGTCTACCCATATTAAAAAAATAGTGAACTTCAGACCACTAAAAATCAAAAAATAAAATAAAAGTTTAACAAAAATAAAAACCGACTTCAAATAAAAAATGGAAAATTCTTTCCAAAAAACCAACTTCAAATGCCACTACAAAGAATGAAATAATTTTTAATGTACACCAATTCGAAGTCGGGCAATGTTTCGTTCAATCACTAATTGTTCTTCGTATTGTCTTCGCACATCAAGTTGTATATTACGAAGGACTATTAGTGATTGAACGAAACATTGCCCGACTTCGAATTGGTGTACATTAAAAATTATTTCATTCTTTGTAGTGGCATTTGAAGTTGGTTTTTTGGAAAGAATTTTCCATTTTTTATTTGAAGTCGGTTTTTATTTTTGTTAAACTTTTATTTTATATTAACAATTATTTTCGCACGTTATGGTGAAAAATATAAGCATAATAAAAATCAATAGTAAATAGAAACTTGTAAGTTGTAACGCACGCGTAAGTATAAGATTATCGTTAATTTTTAAAGAAAATCGAAAGGCACAAGTAGAAGTCTGGAATCATCAACAACAACAAACCTTTTAAACCTAGAGAGCTGAAATTTTAACAATTACCTTTTTTGTAATATAAACAAAGAACGATACTACTAGAAACCAGAAGGCACAGGTCAACTAGTACAAATGCTCAATAATAACCGTAGAAATGAATAATTGACATTAAAAATATACGATGGGAGAAAAAGAATAAGAAAGGAGTTAGGAATTAAAATAAGACAGGAGAAAGGGCTTAGTACAGAACATTGGGAGCACTGTGGCAACAGTTACGTCGCAATCAGGGTGATGGCAACACTTATTGTATACTGACTTAGCGGAACGCGAATAGGTGTTTTCAAAATTGATATCTATGCCCGTATAGAGAGAGTTGCAAGTCCAGAGCTAGACCCACATTTTATTCTTGAAATATGGCTTTGTGTGATAACGTTTTTACCAAACCAGTGAATAGGCATCCTCTACGTAAGTGTAATCCATCTTCGACCACATCGTCACTTTACATCAGGTGAGATTGTGGTCAAGCGTAAACCTAAGCGTAAGCGTAACCTAAAATTGGTTGGCTGTAAAGTCGGTTTACTGACGATAGTTGAACGTGACAACTCTCGCTTGCACTTCAAGCCTTACATGGGACGCCTCAGAGCAAGGTAACGGCACGGTAACGGTAAATGAATCATGTATTTTTGTGCGTGCAGCCGGCTCTATCGAATTATAAGACGTAGTCACGGCAAAAACGTCCAGAAACTAATAACTGAACGCAATAGAAAAATTCCGACTTTACTTTTTTTGTTACATACTCTATACAAATTAGTACTTGACTGCGATATTACACATAGATAAGTGATGATGCAGCCTAAGATGATATCGTGCTAACTTGGAAGGGTAAGTAAATTTGCCCCAACAGTTTCTACAAGCATCGCACCGGAACGCTAAATCGCTTGGCGGTGCGTCTCTCTTACAAATATCCAGCCTTTATCACACCAGGGTTAGGTCAGGTTAGGACCGGGGCGGGGTAGACCGGGAGCACGAGACACTCATGCACATACAGTAGTGTGTGGGCACGTGGCAACAATTACTTGCAACGAAGGTACCACCTCGCTGACTTTCATGTAGATGCCGCGGTTGTTTTGCCCGATGTCGAAGTAGAAGTTCTTGTTGTCGACGCGGAGATGCCGGCCCTCGGGCAGCTCGCCCTTAAACCTGCAACACACGGCTGCTCGTATAAACTGCACCACCTAATCCCACTTCTGATATTAATAGTCGTAGTCTAAGTCAAGAACAAGGGAACTGTAATTTGGAATGGAGGTAGATAACACGCTGATCCTGGAAAACCCCATTACTCCAAAGGGATTTGTGAAAACACAAATTTCACGCGAGCAAAGTCGCGGACAACAGCTATTGAGTGATAAAATTTATCCTATATCATACGCCAGATTACACTTATATGTAAATAAGTTGTATATACTTACAACTTATTTCACAAACCTAGTAGTACAGCAATGCAAATAGCGACATGACACTAAGACATAATTATAGATATTTCAATCCACGACGGCGCGCCCCACTCCGTCAAACTCCATATAAATTGAATGAAACATAAGCGATATTGATAGAGTGCAACGCGACGTCGTGGATTGAAATATCATAAAGAGAAATTTCAATCCACGTTTTGGAAATCCAATTATAAACTAAAATAGAAATTTTATGTTTAAGAGACTTGCGACAAAGAAATGAAAGGAAGAGGGATTTGTGAAAATGGCAAAATTAATTTGACAACTGCTACAGACAGGATAGAGGCAATTTTTTGTTTATTTTTTGCCAATATTGGGAGATGTTTTGAACATTGGAGTAGTTACCAAAAAAATAAAAAGGAGGTTGGAGCTTATAGTTACTTAGGGTAGCGCATTTCGTCATTGGATTGGAGTAGTACCAAAAGAAGTTTCAACCAGTTTAAATGACTTGACTGGTTTGACAAAGAAGCAGCCGTAGCCATTTTATTTTATGTACTTTTCAAAACGATGCCCCGTATTATGTAAGAAAAACGCATTCATCGTCATCGTAATCGTTTACAATCTCTGCTCGCTGATTGGTTCCTTGATTTACGTCAGCCAATCGATTCCTGATTTACAATTACGATGAATACATTCTTCTTTAGCAATCCCTTTCCTTCAAAACATATAGAATAGATAAGATAACATGCCGACGGGTGCTGGATTGGCTGCTTGTATGCAGTCGGCGAAACCAGGTAACTTTAATGGGACAACAGTGTGTTGATTCAGTCTTTTCGCAGAATATTATAGTCTTGCATCGTGAAAAAGTTAACGCCGATTTCAGAAGCTTGAATGGACCCTTCAGGGGTACGGACCTCGAAGTCAACTTCTGTACTCCGGTGATATTTCAGGAAAGTCCTGCGCGCCTTCAGTGGTTGTTTAAGCCCCGAGTATTAAAGCTACTTTTGGCTATGACCATATTTTGTATCAATAGATACAATCCTATACAAATTCACGTTTACTCTCTCAAACACAAATAAATAAATATATATAAGCGGAAATCAGCACACTGAAGTAGAAAATGTCTAGCGGAAGGGTCTGTGAAGCGGGACACTGATGGAGGGCAGCACGCAGTGGGCACTGGGCACGACACCGATATGAGCTGTGGCAATAATCACGTGATCTCGTGCACGGACCCGCCGTCGTCGGTGCCGAAGTCGTCCAGCAGGTCGGTGAGCGCGTCGCGGAACTCGATCATGCCCTGCGCGGGCAGCGCCACCTGCGAGCGAGGCCCGCCGCGCGTTATCGTCTGCGACACCCGCAGGAAGCGCCCGCGCGAGTTCTCCTTCAGGTCCAGGTAGTACCGCCGGTTGTCCTGCAACGAACGCGCGACCGTTGTCAGCGATCTTTGCGCTGGGTATACCGTAACGAGGGAACAGTCGATGTTAGAGTACTAAATGTTGCAGACGAATTGTTGTAAATCTTTACCAACACGGCTAGAGCTAGGGCTAGGGGAAAATTATCCACGGAGAAAAGGAAAATTAATGAATAAATAAATTGTTTATCTCCTCCTACAGTTTTATGACCTCGGCGCACGCAGATAATATTCCTAGTGAATAAAATGGGGGGAAAACCCTTTTTATCCGCTATCCCCATTTTCCCAGATTTAGTAGGATGAAAAATCAATTTTGCCCCATGTCCAAATACGAAAATATGCCCATGCACGATTACAGGGGAGTCACTACCTTACTAGTCACTTTCTAGGTGACACGACATCGTAATGCTTGGCAAGTTCAGTAACTGCGACCGCGCTTACCTTGAGCATCATCTCTGACTTGAGTTTGCCATCGTCGGGCACGTTTTCGGGGTTCGGAGGGCCTAGCGACGAGTAGAAGTCGCTAAACGTGGACAAGTGGTCGCGGAACTCCGCCGCTGTGGACATCGCCAGGAATATCTGACTGCGGCGCCCGTCCGCGCCGATCTGGAACAGAAACCCCCTATACTTAGCGGCACTACCTACGTGATGACTACCTTCTAAGTCGATAACTGGATGGACAAACGACTTAGCAAGCTTGATTTTCTCTAAAGCATTGTTAAAAGCCTTTCCCCTGTCTTTTTAAAAAAAATCTTCCTTATATCATGTCTACATTATCAAGAGCCGCTCTGTACCAGCTTTCTAGGTCTAAGGGTTTGGGCTGGGCGATAAGTCATTAAGTCAGGCGGATCATGTCAATAATGCTGAATTGTAATCCATAACATTAAGTTTTAACATTTAATCTGGATGACAATCGAGTGGTGGTCTCTCCGCCTATAACACTCAAAATATATCGTCAAATTGACAAACGATTACGATACCCTCGATCACCTGTAATCTCGCTATCAGTTACATCACCGTTTTTATCATTATAATTATCTCAACGTTACATAAAGACTAGATGCCGACCAAATTCACAGGATTAAAGTACTAAAATACATTAAAAATATTAAAAGTAGGAAATGGCAGTCTTATCTTTTAAAACAAAGTGTTATAATCTTGTTACCAACTGACCTATTGTCAATCAGAATTTTCTCATGGTGCGATCTATGCCTATTATCATGATGCCTAGGATATTAAAGAAAGAAGTAGTACAAAATATGGAAATGTACCCGATAAGAGTACTTTGGTATATAATAAAATGAAAAACTCTTTCCAAAAAACCAACTTCAAATGCCACTACAAAGAATGAAATAATTTTTAATGTACACCAATTCGAAGTCGGGCAATGTTTCGTTCAATCATTAATAGTCCTTCTTATTATAAAACTTGATGTGCAAAGAAACGACAAAATTATCGACAATACGAAGGACTATTATTGAATGAACGAAACATTGCCCGACTTCGAATTGGTGTACATTAAAAATTATTTTATTCTTTGTAGTGGCATTTGAAGTTGGTTTTTTGGAAAGAGTTTTCCATTTTATTTTATACTTTTTAGTGGAAAACAACTAATGCGCAAGGCATTGGAAAAAATGCCCACATCGCTTGAAGTATGCTTCTAAAATCTGAATCTGATTTGATTAATACAGTCATAACTTGTTGACTGCAAGGAAATGCAATAGTAACTATAAAAATACCTAAATCGCTTCAAGTATACTAGCAAAATTTGAAGAGTTCCTTCGATTTTACCAAGATCCCATCATCAGATCCCGACTTGATGACCATAAGACTACCTGGAAAAAATTACTCTTTCAAACAATACCCAAACCACTTCAAGTGTGCTTATAAAATTTGAAGAGTTCCCTCGATTTCTCCAGGATCCCATCATCAGATCCTGACTCGATGACTATGGGACCATCTGTGAACTATATATACCCTTTCAAACAAAAAAATAATTTTCGAAATTGGTCCACGGATCTTCGAGTAATCGGGGAACATACATAAAAAAAAGATTCCGACGAATTGAGAACCTTTTTTGAAGTCGGTTAAAAATGACACGTGCCCACAAAAGCCTTCTTCATCTGAAATGGCGGGACGGCTTACGTTTTAGTTCTCCTTAATATAAGACAGGCAATAAGAACAGCAAAATCTTAAACCCAATGCTTGCAGTATTGTTAGGAATCTCGTTAACTTCCTGGTCTGTGAACGGTCGGCAATAAAAAAGCGTATCGCAGGAAGAGACCGTTGCGTCCTCGCTTTGTCCTGCCGTGAAAGGAAATTAAAAAAACATCGATTGCTTTTCATTGGAATCGCTGATGAAAAGTTTTGTGACAAAAGTTGGCTGTGGAATTAACTATAAATGGTGATAACTACAAATAGTAAAAGTATATTTTTTCCGGAATAAATGGTTGCAATATTTTCAGGTATTGCTGTTTTCCTTATCTGCTACCGAAAATACCTGGAGGATTCCTATAACTAAAAGGCGGACGTTGTGAATGGAATGAGATGACTAACGTAACAAGACTTTGGTTGAATCATGTTCTAATAGAGCATTACAAATACAATAGGTTTTTCCTGGGACCCTAGTGACTAGACTAAATTTAAGAAGTATTTTTTTTTTGCAAAAGCTACAAGGATATAGGTACATAGCGAACGTTATTCAGATCTAACCATGATTGATCTGGCAAGTTATGAATCATGATTTTGGCCAAAATGTTGATAATTAAAGCAAGAATGTATAACTTAATTCTTAGAATTTTAAGTTCTTGCGTTACTAAGTTTATAGTCCAGAGAAGAAATTTCTAGTCCAGGGATTCGCCTGAACGCTAAGCTTTTGCGCCTTTTATCTCACAAACTTCTGTCGTATATTTGTCCCAACGTAAAGCTGAGGGATTTTCGTAGTTTAAGCATGACTTCTAACTTTCTAAGAAGCTACATCGTCCTTGGATATTACATTTTATTTCCACAATACCTCTGCAACTTTGATAAACCGCCCTCTCCGGTTCTGCTTCACGTCGAGGTAAAACCTTTTTGACTGTATCTGTAACATTTTCGTCGCCAACTCCTGCTCCTGTGGCTGTTGACCTACAAACAAACAAACAAAAATACATTACAACAGGATGGCAATTGACAAACGTTTGCTCTTGGACCTTGGCGTATTTTCGGGTGCTTCTAGATTTGCCTAAAATTCTCGGTTGTCTCTCCTTTACTTGAGCCTCGGTAGTATTCATGTTGATTATGCCGGTTAATAAGTACTTGCTTTTGGTGGTGGCAACAACGAACACTTTCATACACGTGGTCACTGTACTAAAACATTACACATGACTCCATACCAGGCATTTCCTCTCCCTCCCTGTATCTATGTCCTCAAACTCCGTGGTTTTGCTTGGAATATAAAGAAGAATATCGTGACGAAAAAGTTCATGCCCGACATCTTTCCATAATAACATCAGAAGTGTGTGACTTCTGCATTTGTGACTTGACCATCTTTGATGGGCTAAAGCCTAATCTTTTTCACTCCGAGGGGATCCGTAATCGGTGGAGGGCCGGCATTAGGTTGCATACATTTATGATGGACCATTACAATCAGGTCACAACGGTCGTGGATGGTCGATCAATCACACACCCTGGTCAGACGGCATCGCAGCTGGACACAAAGCGGCGCGGCGGTGCGTGAAGCGATGCATGTTATCGAACGCGATTTCTAATTACAGACCGCTGCAGTTACGACACCTGTTGCTGTAGTCATCCGCACGATGGCAAGTGTCACATTCACGATTCTTATCAGTGATTTCAACAATTTACTTTCAGGGTACACTGCATCTTATTCTTCACTGTGATGTAGAGACTTATGTAGAGACACCTTAACAATGCAACATGAGCTAGATTGCTCTGGAGACATTCATAAAAGACATTTTTCGGTACAGCCTTTGTTAGGAGCTGGGTTTCCGCGGTGCTAGTATTTTAAGAATCAGGTGATATTGTAACAATCGACCTTGTTTAGAGAATCCTCTTGATGGAAGACATTTCGATATTTGGAAGATTTGAGTGGCGCTACATCTAAGAGGCATTCCTTAACTGTAGGCAACAATTTAAGAAACTTACCGGAGTCAAAGTTGTTTCCACCCGCGTCCATGCCTTGACCATGATATTCTGCAACAGAAGAAACACTAAGTACCATAAATCACATCGAAATATTCATCAAGCGGGAGAAAGGTTAAGAAATAAAACCACATAGTATTTTCTTTTTATTTATTCAAGAAGGAACCGTTTTACACATCAATCCATCTTCTAGGACATTCTAAGGCAAGACCAGAGACATGCAAAGGCGGCTGCTAGTTACGAATTTACCCCGCAAAGTGACATAACGAATTCCTAGAGAGGAATTTGCCAATTGCAACTTCGCTGCTTCGATGCTTCGTGCTGTGGCGATGCCAACATCTGAGACCGCCATCGACACGAAGTATCGCAAGATGGGTGCAAATGACTGATGTAGAAGCTCAAGAACTTCAAATCACAACATAAGTGTGCTTTCCGCATGTGTTTAAATTTGTTTTATTATCATCAACTCTAATAGAATGCATGAACAGATCACAATAAAGGGCCTGCTTCTCGCAATCATATAACGACAAGGCGCGGCGGGGCACGCAAGGCTGGTAGGCAAATAAGGCTATTTGCGCGCTTCGTTAACTCCATCTAACTGCCATTCAGCGGTTGTCTGCTTTGGCATTGAAATACTGATGTTAAAGGCTAGGGCCTAGCATTTTTGGATTAACTACAACGTAGATCATTTCCAATGTTTACGTGAATTTTTGCCACATTGGAGAAATTGAAAAGGAATAATTTCTGTAACTTCTCTTCTTCTAATTAGACAAAGCCTAGAAATTTTTGGACGCACAGAGTTTCCTAAGCATAATGACGCTGACGACAGATTCCTAGATATGAGAGAAGCTGTTAATGCTGTTTGTATGCTGTGTTTTCTCTTAATTTCATAGGTGCTATTCTTCCAAGGGAATGCGTAAGTATGGGGAGAAATAATTTAGACTAAAAAATAAGCATTTGGGAGTAGTTCCTCTCTTCAAATAAACGTGAGAAAAACCTTATACCATTCGGGTCAGTTCAAACTTCACAGTGAATCGGAGCAGTGGGTAACTAGCGCGGCGGAACAGCAGGACACGAGCAAGTTAGCAGGATCAAATTACAAGTGCCGAAGGCTACGTCCGTGTCGCCCGACTCTGATATCATGTACCATAATGTGTGTCTTGATACTTTATTCTGATATTTTTTGAGGTCATCAATTAAAGGGCAGATTCCAGGTACGATTCCCGGCAAAAAACATCCGGGATTTTAGAATGTCTAAATTAACACTGAAGAGGGTTGTGTGGGAAAAACGTATGCATCGTAATGGCCAACAATTTTGTAAAGACAGAATTTGTGCCAACGATAACGACGTATAAGCTGTTTTTCCGGGAAGGGTGGCGAGATGATTTAGTGCAGTGGAGGAGGCTTTAGCCGTTGTTACCACTACCGTCAAAGCCACTACCATCATCAGCAAGCGATTTAGCTTGCGATGCTTCGTACCGTAGAAGAAGCTTGAAGTATTATCCCCAATGCTCTTTTTTAATCAATTATTTATTATATTAATTATGAATCCCAGCACGCGTCGCCTCACTCGCCACTGCGGGGTGACCCGGAGTTTCTCGCCAAGACAATCAGGTCACTTGGGGCCGCGGAACACATTGCCAACATTAGCAATCAATATTCATAACGCCGTTAATTAGTTACGGGGGTAAATATTTACATTTTTAACTCTAGAGTCAACGTCTCTCTGCTCTCATTGGACAATTTTGACAACTGACTCTGACGCAAGTGCCCTAAGTGACAATATATATCCTCATGCTACCACAGAGACAACAAAACTATGGAGTTGCTCTATCATTCATTCTAGCCTAGACTTGCGTGACATGCAGCGCTATGATGAGCGCCTAGATTTGTTGTTAATTGTTCATGTTTCGAGTTAGTTAGCGGACGCCATCTTATAAGCCACTGGACAGATTAAAATTAGTCACGCTAATTTTGTATACGGGAACAGTCCACATATAAGGTCTGTCCATGCTACACTATCCCTGTCAAACATCGGTTTTTTCCTGTTACAAACAGTTCCCGTGAGACACAAACGGATTTGCGGTCAACAGCTTATAGATGGAATAAAATTTAAATCATCGCTCAACCGACCGAGCGGCCATTAAACATTTTTACATGTCCTAGAATTTTAATCGGGATGGCAACTGTCGCTCTACATTACTTTCATATGATACGTTTCCTCGAGAACCGCGAAATCTTTCATGTACGTCACCCTAATCCATCGACTGCATACACGATAGAATCCCATGTTTTTTTAACCTGATTAATTCTGACAACTAGCTGCAATAGTTATTACTGCATTAAGGCTTCACTTACCGGCTGGCCCTAGGTTTATGCATATGAACCATAGGATTAATTTATTGTTTAAACTTCTAAAGTATCCACGATTTGTATGTGTTATTCTTGTTTATTACTCAACATGTATTTAAATGAAACCGTCACAATTGATTTGTTGTAAGTATAAAATTTGTAAGTCAATAGAATGGTTTCAAATAATAGGTTGCTAATTGCTATAAATATTGTTTGCAGTCGTGGAACAGGTATTTGCAAAATGATAACGGATGGTTGCGGAAGTGGGAAGAGTTTTCTTCGGCAAAATTAAAATAACTCGACTGACAAAAGATGTCGTATAAATGGGTGGACATTTTAATGTTCATAATTCATTTTTAATAATAATTATTACTCTATGATGCAAATAACATCTGTCAAAATATAGTCAACGTTCACAGGAATTGTTTGCATGGTATATGAAGCTGCTAGCACAGTATAAGAACAATGAAAACGCCATCCAAAACCTAAAGGAGTCTAGCGGGTGTAAGTACGATGCTCTAGCCTAAATCCTAAAAACGTGTCTATTATAAGAATTAGGCACAGCAGTGGGCCGGCCTCTTGAAGCTAGCCATGTAGTGGGACTCGCTAAACTATCTCTTCTAATAATAAAATATTATCTTTCGAGGTCACATGAACTATTATTGTTATGTCGCTTGTAAATAACTTTTTGACGTTATTACCGTTTTATTTCTATAGGTATATTCATCTGTATGCTATAGAATCTATGGCATCGTCAATGCCAGACCTCGGACTCTTCATTTTTTTCTATATAACTTCACCTAAATGAAGAGACTAACCTTGTGAGACCTGCATGTCTCAGAGTTCTCAATTATATTATAAAATGTGTGTGAAGCCTGCCAACTCGAATTTTATCAGTATAGTGAGCAATGGCCTCAAGAGCCTGCGCGAAGACCTATGCCTAATAATACTATTAGTTTTTCGTATTTTTATAGGTAAAGATGTTTCAATCTACGATGAGGCGCCCCACTCTGTCAATTTCCATGCAAATCGAATGAAACATAAGCGATTTTGACAGGATGGGACGCATATCTTTACCTATAAGTATGAACCGAAAATTTCACTATAGTAGTGTTATTATCTCGCTGCAGACTCGGTCATAAATCATTCGAGTGTTTCGCTTTTGTAGTTCTGCAGTAACGCACAACTCAACAAAGAACAACAAAAGCGAAACACTCGAATGATTTATGACCGAGTCTGCAGCGAGATAATAACACTACTATACTAAAGTAATAGACACAAAACGGCTACACTGTTCCTGTTAATACCTAGACAGGCCCCTAATTAGGTACAAAGGTAATTACAATAGAGCCAGTGGCGCGGGCGCGTACTCGGAGCCTGAGCATTACATAACGAAGTGGTTCAAGGCGGGTCATTGACTCTCAGTTTAGCCGCGGTCCGCAGGCAGACACTCGCCAGACAGGCAAAAAGTTAACACCCATATTTTTTCTTGAGAAATCACCTCACTTCGATACCTCAGCGCGTTTAGTGAGAAGGGGCCGCCGCGCGTTTACTTTCGAGCTAGGTACGATCGGCATTAGCGCTGGTAAACTTCGTTGTTTATAGTATAGTTATTTGGTTCCCCCGTCACCTTTTTACCATAGAAAAGACTTTAAACCCTACATAGTAGACGTACAAAAGACACGTACGAAGCGGTTTGATTCCTCGTTCTTGATACGCACTGCAAATGTTTGGAATACCCTACAAGGCTCTGTCTTTCCCACCACCTACAACCTAGGCACCTTCAAATAAAGAGTGAATAGTTATTTCCTAGGCAAGCGCACTCCACACTTTCCTTCAGGTGTGATCACAGTGATAGTTAAAAAAAAATAGTGTTAAAGACAATACTGCTGTCGGCTTACAACTGACGCTGGTGTCAAAACAAACATTTTTAACACCAGTAAACTGGCGACATTTTTTCGCGCGATCCGCCGGGTCCTGTGTAAACGTCTATTGCATTACCCGAACACTCGGGTGAATCCATATATACTAAACTTAGAAAATCTTTATCTGTACGAATGTTTCGATTCGCCTGCGACGCATACTAGATACGATTCTTTGATGCTTCCACGCAATAACTATTAAACACCTACTAACAATCAATTATGTAGATTAGTAATCAATCACTATCAATATCTAACTGAGATCGGTATCGACTACAGCTAATGGCGAAGCTAAACTTGGTGTGGGCTACGTCAGAAGGACTAGTGGACTCCGGAAATACTGGAGTGATTCAGTAACGTTATCGTCATAAGCTAGGGAATGATTTCGAGAGACCTAAAAGCCAGTCTCGCGAGTTCTTGCGCTTTACGATATTTCACGTAACTCTTTTGAACTCGTACATTTAACCACAGAGCAAGGAATAACTTCGTGCATCTAACTGATATGGGTCTACCAATACTCTAATTTCATGTTGCCGCCCTTCCAGCGCCTTTATTTCCCAACGTCCATCAGTCACTTAAACATCGCAATATGTCGGTCACTCTGGTTCTTTTGCTAATCTTCTAATTTTTTATCTGATCGCACAAAAGGACGCCGAAAATAGCTTTCTCCATCAAGAATACTCCCAAAGCACACATATCGACAACTAGTCGCTTGAGTGCTTTCATGAGGCCCATAGTCAAGGATTATGTGTCGAATCCATAGTTATAAAACCTGCCAGTCTCTCTATGGCCTAACTCCTAACGTAAGAGAACCTTTACAAATTGAGCAACATATGAAGGCCAAATAAACGAAGCGAAATAAAATTCGCGCCTCGCGAATATTTAGGTTCCGCAACACTTTGCCCAACACCGGTGGTCAACCAGCAACGGTGACGCGTTGGAGAAAGTGAATCGATTAGCAGAAATCATCGCGCATCGATGATTTATAAATAGGCACATCGTAATGTGAATTGATACTCGTCATTTACTGAATGTGATTAGTTACGCGATGTTGATTCTTCACAAAATTCAGGCTTGCTTGGATGAAATGTATGCTGACTTGTAAAAATTAAGAAATTAGTATGATAATGATCATAATAATTGTGCCCAAATTTGGCAAATTATGCCTAACACAGGCACCAATAAAATGCCAGATTCTTCATAAGAACACATTGGTGCAAATTCTGTTATGGAAAATGTCTAACTACATTCATTACTTTAGATGACCTCATCTTAAAATAGTGCTTTCCTTTTCCAAGGAGAGCATTGCGAAAAAGATAGCAAGATCCTTACAAGACCTCAATTAGCATTACTTCACTTCAACCTGTGATACTTATACCTGCCTCCTAATTGGTAGGGTTCCAAACGCAGCAGGCGCTCGCATTAGACTTATCAGTTATAGGACTAAATGGGAGACAAGTTACAATTTGTAATTTTGCCTAAGATTGAAGGTTTAATCAGGGTGATGAAAAATGCATGCCTGAGCGTTCCCTGAAATGTCCACAAATGTGTTTTGGGCCCCACCCATGGCATGGGCTACAGCCAAACCCTTGTCTTCATAGGGGAGACCTATGCTTTGCACTCAGTAAAAAGGGCTTCAGAGTTCAGACTAAAGCAAATACTTGTTGAAACTTGACCCTTCACTTGACAAGTAGCACAGAATTAGTTAGGATATACTACAATAATGTGAAGCCATGGAACATCTCAGCAGTTCAACTGTGCATAATCTTGTATCCATGCGGCCCGCATTAGCCCCTTCAATCGTAGGTTAAGGTTGAAACTTTACACATGTTCCACTTTTACAATGCGACTATGAAATTATTAATCTCAATTTTCAATACAGCCTGCCTCAAACCCCTTTCTTATGTTGAACAGTTGGGAAATGGTCTCTAGTTTGGTTGTTTGCACACTATGACATTTGCACACTATGGTAAACTTCTTTCAGTCTTCCTTCACTGCTAAGCATAATTTCCTGAAAGCCACATAGTTCTGGAAAGATAGAATTACGTGCCAAGTATAAATTTTTTTTTATATCAGTACATTACACACATCGCAATCTAGCCCCAAAGTAAGAGATAACACTTGTGTAATGGGTGCTAGACTAGATAACTGATGGATATACATTTTCCAGTTGTGGGAATCGAACCCATGACCTTCAATGCAGATGGCAGGATGGCTACCACTACACCATTTGGTCGTCTTGATATTTTCTTTCACTATTAAGCTAGTGATAATACCTAAATAATTATGACAAGTCAAAACTCTACTATCAGGTTCGGAAGGCAGGTTTGCACCAAGAACAACCACCTAGCAAGAAACTCGGCACTTGCTCTTTTCAAAGAATCTCCATTAAGGGTCTCAAACACACATAAGTCTGAAAAGTTTGAGATTTGAAATCCCAACACCCTGATGCAAGACTGAGGGCTGAATCAATGGGCTTCAAGCAGAGCCAATAGCCAGTAGCCAAGTGAGGTTAGTAAACAATAAGAATTGCGCTTTTTGATCCTCTGTGGAAGGTGGTATGAGAAGGCACTGTAATAGGTGAAACAAGATATAATAATGTTACGAGCCTGGGGTCGGGATTGGAAGAATACACGAGTCGATGGGTTGAGGCCTTTATTTGACTGTAGATTAAGCGTACCGTACAAACCTCCGAGTGCCTCGGAGCACGCGAGGACTACTGAATCCACGAACACGCTGTCATTGGCCTAGCTATAGCACTCGCGTTCACTACTAGTACTTTCTTCA
The DNA here is from genome assembly GCA_036785405.1 of Coenonympha arcania. Taxonomy (NCBI): domain Eukaryota; kingdom Metazoa; phylum Arthropoda; class Insecta; order Lepidoptera; family Nymphalidae; genus Coenonympha; species Coenonympha arcania. The sequence continues at coordinate 453,584 of CM072078.1, read as the reverse complement.
CTTTTTATTTTTAGTATCGCATTTTTCACTCTGACTTTTGTCCACACAATACCATGACAACCACCAAACCGAACATGTCTTTTTAAATTTCAAATATCTAATTTCTTTTTTATTACTCTGATATCGAGCGGAAAGGTCTCTCTAAACTGTCAAATTTCAACAATAAGCCAGGGACACACGATCATTGTTTCTGACCTAGGCATAGGTTGTGACAATAATATAGGTGAAACAAAATTTTGCATCTGTATTTTTGTACCTAGGTACATTACTACAATATTCAAGCCTATCACACAAACATTTCCCATTTGTGAGCGTATCCCCTTGATGTAGAAGGCAGGCCTCAAGCAACTGTGCCAATTGGTTATCTCACAGAAATCCTCACATTATTACATCCTTAGGTTACTTGTTAAATAACAAGGGAAGGGGGGTTTTTTTTATTTTTCATTTAATGTTATTACTCGTAAATTGCCATTTCTACTCCCAATCAAAGTACACGCAGATGAAACTATAGCCATTGCGGGAAGTCTTTATTTTAGGCAGTAATTTGTTGCGCGGAGCTAGCCAGTGCTTTGGAGTTAGATTGTGAATTAATCTCAAATTGATTGATTGGTTGATTGGGATTTGCTAATAGGTTGTCTCCATAGATAATACTAAGGATGACAGATCAGCGCTAAAAAGTGTCCGAACCAAAAGAGATATAAAATGCGAAAAGGGAGACAATTGCACTATAGCTAGTTGCAAGTAACATTTGGCTGTATAATAATGGTTTAAGACAAATTACAATGTTTTAGTTTGTTTATAAAAATACACATACCCTCGTTTATATAATATAGGTTTTCTCGGGACACTTTTTTCGTGAATTCTGTAATACACCCCGGGTCCAGGCCTATATTGACCAGGTACAGGCAGAATTATTTATTTATTTATGTGCCCTAACCTGTTTTACTTACTATTGTTTACTTGATGTTGTCATTGACAACCCAATGGCCGAATGGTAGTGGTCCTGCCCTGAGTCAGAGGTTCGATTTCCACAACGGGAAATATTTGTATGATGAATGTGAAAGTTTTTCAGTGTCTGAGCGTTTTTCTCTATTATATTGTATTTAAATATTATGTAACAAAAGTTATCTAGTACTCAAAACACAAGCTATCTCTCACTTTGGGGCTAGTTTGTGATGCACATTCTGTTATGTTCCGATATATTATTTATATTTTACAGTGAAATAGTAATAAATGATGTTAATAAGTCACCTTTTGAGTTTTTTACTTCATTCAAAGTAAATTAAACACTGTAAGGTACTTGTTAGTAACAGTTTACTATTTAGAGTCTACAGTTTTACCTTCTGTCATAATCAGCTGATTAGACATAATCCTCTGAGCAACACACACAAACCTGCGCCACACACAACACCTCTGCAGCTGCAGCACTACTGCTTTCACACACTCAACAATGTTCCTCCCTCAGTTACACAATAAATATTTTATGATACCTTACTTATATTGCCATAAAACATTCTGATTAGAATCCAATTAGGTTTCATTATTATATTTTAAGAATGTGAGTGTTTTGCTAGTCTTTTACAGTTTCAATTACAGAATGATGCAGGTCCAACCAATAAGCTTCAAAGATGAGACTGTATGCAAAAGTCATTTCCTTTGTCTTCCATACTGAGATTTCAGGTTATAATAAAGTGAGTTTTTGGCTGTTCAAGATCAACACTGCACTGATACACTGCAAAGAGCCTGAGACACTTGACACTTGCACTGATTCAGGGATTGGCACTGTTGCACTGGCCACTGCTACATCACTGCAAGAACAAAGGAATGTACATACTAGTGGTTATGTTAACGCGACTTGATGGGCTAGAAATGATTCGAGTGGACGCTCAGGGGCCGAGTCCGGGGTGCCGCGCGAGGCAGGCGGGGGCAGAGCACCCCTCGGAGCGGCGGCGGGCACCGACCTGCCATGGCTGCCCGGGAGCGCGTCAGCTGGCGAGGCGCGTCCGGCCCGCCGGAGAGGCCCGCGGCCGAGCTGCCCTGCCTCCAGACGCCGGCCCGCCCGCCTACGAGAGGTCGCAGACGAAAAAATCGATAGGTCGTCAACCTCCGCCGGCGCTCACCACGGGCCGGGCGACCGCCGCCGCGCCGTCGCCCGCCGCCGCGCCACGAACCCGGCGAGGCCTCCCGCCTCCCGGCCCCGCGAATACCGCACGTACAGGCCCGAATTCGCCATTTTGAAACGGGAACAATGAGATATTTACTTTCGAACGTTACGACCGCTGGGACACTCGACCGCTAGGGGCAACCGATGCGGCGCGGAACGAAACACCTCGCGGAAGATGCACCGCTGCAAACAAATACGTACTCTGACTAGAAATCCCTTCGTCACCGCTGCCGTTATCCGACATTTCAATCCACACACCGAAATGTACAGGCAATCCACCGATCTTTTCGGAACCTCTTGTAGAAGTCAAATTGTCTATGGTTTCGAAGCCATCAAATTGAGGTTCTTTATAGTGCGATCAACATGATATAAAATATTAATTGTAATAAAACTATCTGTTAAATAATAATACTAAATGAAATTTGTTTTTAATAATAAAACAAAATGGCATTATAATAATGAGTTATTATTTATATAGATTTTGTTGCTTGCATTCTTATAAGATTTTATTTCAAATCAAATTATAAAGTTCACATCAAAAGAACTTCAAAACTTTTGTCGTCAAGTAGAATTTTTTACATAGATAAAATAAGTAGGTAAGTATGTATAACGTCAATCCAGCTGTGTCAACTGAAGCTTTCAGTAAAAAATATTCAAAAAAGGATTGTTGTATTTAGCAACTCACTAATAAGTTATAACGATTTCTGAAGTTTATAGGGTTCCCACTTCAACTTTAAAAAATAAACCAGCAGACAAGAAATCTATTGATTACTAAGTTTCACCTACGTTTAGAGGTTGATTTTATTTAAAAAAGTCGATTAGCCTCGGCCCTCGAATTAACTAAGGGTTCCTTAAATCCCTACTACCAAAAAAATCTTCCTCATCACATTTTCATTTTCATTGAGTTATTAATTAAGCAAGAGCCAAAAATAATAATTGATACTATTAATTAGGTAGGTACTCTATTAAAGCAGGGCTATGTGACATGCTATGTGACCTTGCTTCTTGCCAAAGCAGATAATTAAACTTTTTTTAACTAGATACGTCATACGACACAGGAACGCCTGTGTGAATTAAATCTTAAGTGGCTGATAAATAGACAATATTAAAAAGGTGTACTCTGTAGAAAACCTCCCCTTCTTGAAATCGGTTAAAAAACACAAGAGCCATAAAGCCTTGAATCCAGACTAAAAAAAATAATAAGAAAAACTGTCAGTGACGGACATTCGCTATGACATTTTACTTTACAATGCCTTTCAAAAAATTAAATGACTTATTCATTGAAGTTTTTTACAACATGTAATTTTAAAGGTGTGAATTAAAGCAGCAATGTATATTGAAAATACCATAGACAAGGGAGCTGATTAGAGCATAGCCCCCACCACAGAATAGGTAAATACCTAGCTGTCAATAAGAAATTATTAAGTTTTCCCGCCAATTTTAAACAATATCTAGTGTGGTATAGGTAGTAGGTACATAGTAGTAGGTAGATAAATATTACTCATATTTCAAACGGACCACCCACGACTATTGTTGATAGAATTCCATTCCTTATATAGAATCATGTTATTTGACGCCGTAACCCGAGAGCGACATACGAGCTCTCCACGTGTGACCTATGATGTCATAAAGTATGTACCTACCGCGCCCCTCACTCCATTGTACCAATATATATATACAGCTATCCATAATAAAGACTTCAGTTCAGTTCAGATTTAGAGACCAATCAAGAGTGTTTTACTTCTCAACCTTCGACCCTCCTTACATGGCGACCCTGCCAGTTGGGGTCTAGAAGCTGCCTCATTACATGGCGACCCTGCCAGTGCGGGTCTAAAAAGGGGTCCGCACTCTGCCAGTCGGCACGCACCTCCAAAATAGCGTGCCGGCTGGACAGCAAAGAGAAAAAAATGAAGAAATAAAAGAAAAGAAGAATAACTGGACAGTAAAAAATTAGAAGAAAATTTGAAGAAATAGAAGAAAAATACATAATTTATAAAAAAAAAATAAAAATGAAGAAACACTTTAAATGAAAAAAAAAAAAAAACCAAAAACAATTTTTTTAAGAAGAAAATAATACGAAGAAAATTATAATGAAAATTATTATGAAGAAAATATGAAGAAGATTATTTTGAATTTATTTAGAAGAATATTATGAAGATTTAAATTAAAAGAAGAATAACTGGCAACAATAATATATTAACGGCAGCAACATGCTACAGCAACAACAGTTCCAGAGGTGTCCAGGGTATTCCCGGCCCAGTTCCAGAGGTGTCCAGGGTATTCCCGGCCCAGTTCCAGAGGAGTCCAGGGTAATCCCGGCCCAGTTCCAGAAACATCAAGAAAGAATACATCATATTAAGAAGATCAAGATCGACGGTCAACTATGAGTCACCAGAAACAACTTTGAACCAGCACGCGCATCGCATCGTGAGCGCATCGCATCGTGACCACATCGCATCGTGACCGCATCGCTACGTGACCTCATCGCATCGTGAACTATGTAAGTGCGAAGTATAGTTAATTTACATTGCCATAAAATCTTCATAATATTGCCTAATAATTATATAGTCTGCGTTTCCATTTAAGTGTATTAAATAATATAAATATAAAAAATATGTCACGTAAGGGTCCTTTTTTACCACAAAATATTTTTTGGGGATGCTTCCAATACAAAAAGCGTTTATAAACTAAATTAAACAAACAAATAAATGAACATTATTGATTTGAGTACGAATAGATATTTTAAAATAAATTGACTATTTTAGGTACTTAAATAGTAACTAAACAAAACAAAATATATATAAATTTAAACGGATACGAGCTTAAATACTTAAAAAATTACAAACATATAAATTATTTGCTACTTTTAGTATTAAATAATAAGGTAAGACAACTTGTTTATTCAAAGTTATTGAGTAAATGATTTTATGTATAGAAACCTCGATCATTATCTACTCGAGAAGTGATAGTGAGAGAAATAGCATTAAATCAGTATTCAAGTGTCGAACTTTATTTTTAAATTAATTAAACGTGAACAAAACTTAAACAGTACGATAAAAAATTATAAAAGTCTAATCATAAATAACGCGAAAAGTATAACTTCTAAGATGCATTCTATCTATCAAGGACATTAGGAAACGGAGAGCCGACCGACCGCCGAACGCCTCCATATACGGCGCATGTTATTACAGATCAAATAACCGAGATGGAATGCACTCGCCTCCATAAAAGGCACGACCTATATAAGGTGACAAGTATCAATATCAATCTAAGATCGGGATTAAGAACCAGTATACTCCAATACGCGCTCGTGACAACACGACACAAACTACTTAATAATTTCAAAATAACACTACAATGATTAACCAAGAACATTTTCAGTTAATAATGGATAACATACTGGAATTTATACGGAACACCCCAATGCAACTGCAATACATACTTACCAACAGAATAGATGGAAGAGAAATGGTGGAAGCAAACATTGTAGGCCCACCAGGCCATTACCTCCAACCACCATCCACCTCAACATTAGAGATCAACATGTTAAGGCAACTGGATACCAATTTACCGGACGGGACCACAGCATTCGCGAGCATAATCATTAGCGGAAATTGGCCAAACAGATTTTGGATTTACAAGATCAAGTGGGAGAGAGACACCACATTTACGGAATGGTAAAACACTATCTTTAACCTCGGCCAACTTTGATCAGTATAGAAGAAAATCATTACAATGGGTACCGAAAATTCAAAAGAAGATAAGCAAACCAAAGAAGAGGTGATTATTACACAAAATGGTCAAAATAATTACGCACCAAATAGTTCCAGCCAAGGCGAATTAGCCGAAAAATCATTTATACTGCTCGTCACTTTAATGATCATATGCGTTATTCTGCTGAGTTACCTCGCGTAAAAGAAGATAAACCAGTGTCTAACAAGGAAAATCGAGAAGCAAGCTACGAAGATCGTCTTGAACACACGCCGTGTTTCCGTATAAATTAACATTAGCATCAGTGATTAAGTGAAAAGTGGACAAAACAAAACATGTAAGTGAACTCTTAAGAACTATATTTTTTTTTCTCTTTAACTTTGTAAATTGATATTTTTGTATTAAGATTCTTTTTTATTATAAATAATTATGAGTTATTGATATAACTATACATGATTGCTATATTACTTAAATATTATGATGATTTATTGGAAATAAGGAAATACTTAATAAAAACTGGACAAAAACGGTTCACTAGTAAAGCTGCTCAAGAAAAATTCGAGTTAGCGCATAAAATATATGAAAATTATAATAAAGATTATAAATTACATGTACAAAAAGATAGCGTAACTAGCGAAATCTTAGAAATAGCAACAGCTATAAATTCACTTTATATTGAGATAAGTAATTGTATGAAACAAACAATCATGACGTCTAAATCAAATTTTGATTTAAAAATCGCAGTCACACTATTACCTCAGATGGATGGCTCTGAGAAAGTGACATTACAATTAATTGACGCAATTGAATTATATCCAAACATGATTTCAAAAGAAAGTACTCCACTTCTTATACAATTCATATTAAAAACAAGGCTCTCACAAAATGCGAAACTTAAATTAACTGATAATTACGCGTCGGCACAGGATCTTATTAGAGACATGAAGAAACATCTATTAACTACAAAATCAAGTACAGCATTACACAAAAAGTTACAAACATGTTACCAAGGCAGCCGAAACATAGATCAGTTCGGTGCAGAATTAGAAAAATTGTTTGTGGACCTTACCATCTCTCAAGCAAAAGATAATGAGGACGCACACAACATACTTATGCCAATAAATGAACAACAAGCAATTCATAGATTTGCGGACGGCCTGCGTAACGACAGGTTAAGAACGATTATAGCCTCGCGTAACTTTAACTCCTTAAAAGACGTGATTCAAGGAGGATTCAAAGGATATATTAGATCAGGATTTAGAAATAACAACTTTCGAGGTAGGCCATATTTCACTCGTAATAACTCAAATAAAGTCTACCAAGCCAACAAACCATTGGCTACTACTTACCCAAACAACTATGCAAATAATAAATACAATTATTTAACAAACAGATATAACACTAATTTCACGAGAGGACGAGGAAAACCTAACGGATTAAATAAAACAATCTACTCACATAGAAATCAAAACCAACAAGTACCAACTTACCAAGAGTTGAAGAACCACCAGAAAGGACAGAAAAATTTTTTTCGTGAAAACTGAACACTTATTTCACTATAATAACGTAAACTCAATACAATTTACAGTAGATAATCAACTTTTAACATTTTTAATCGATACGAATGCAACATTATCAGCAATTAAATAAGAAACTATTAAACATAAAAGTAAACATATTTATCATAAAATAACTTATATAAAAGACATCGGTGGACAAAAAAAAAAAAAAAAAAAATTTTTTTTCTTTCCAGAAGGATGCATAGATTTAATTTTGAAATATAACAACATATCTTTCAAAAAAAAAATTTTTTTCCATTATTTACCATCACACATTAATGATATATTAGGACAAGACTTAAAACACTATCAAATGATGCAGCTGCAGACAAACATCAATATATAGATAGTGGAAAACATAATAAAGACGCAAAAACGCGCATGATAAAACGACGAATAATAAACACCCGGATTATACTAAAGATATTTCTTCAGACAATTGGACTGGCCCCCCAAGAGTCGCTGAAATTCTTACAAAACACAGGACTTGACATTTAATTGGCTAATATGCCATAAATATATACACACCCTATAATAATAGTTACTATCCCAATGTTCAGATCATGATCGAAACGAGCTTTCATCGTGAGGAAATTGGTACAAAGTGGTAACAGTTAAATAAATAAATAAATGTGCACAAAAATATAAAAATATAAGCGCGTAAGTTACAGTACATGCCAAATATCCAGATCATGATTGAAACGAGCTTTCATTGTGTTGGAATTGGCAAAATGTCGTAACAAAGGTAAAAAATATATATATAAATGTTATGCATAACACACGAAATAAAAATAAATGCGCGCTAAAGGTGTGGGATCCAATAGTAAAAGGATCAAATATTTTGAATCCATAAATAGATGGATCAATGAAGTATGTACAATTAAATATATTGTACGATTTATTATTAAATAGATCAATGTGGTATAACCACAAACAATAGACGAAATGGTATTTCCATAAATGATTATGACATAAATTCCACAAGGAAAATGTGGTAAACCCGTAAATAAATGAATATAAGGGTATAATTACAAATACAAATAAGAACAGTAGTAAATAGATATATCAATTGGATAAGTGGAAAATCCACAAATAGATAAAAAAAAGAGAGAGTGGCAAATAAATAAATAAAAATAACTTATTGAATTATTTACATAAAATTTGTTTTAGATAGGTCGATATATCACCTAATAATATATTATTTGTATAAGAGATATTTTATTATAATATGGAAGCATACCCGATAGTGGGTTTTGGCCCAGTTAACAATTACATTTTTTTTATAAAACTATCAATGATTATTTTTGAATAAAATTATTGAATTGTAAAGGATAATAAAAACTTAAATTAAAAGTAAAAGGACGCCTTACATAACACTACAAAAAGAACTTTGCTATAGATATAAATTTTAAACATATTGTCAAATAAAAATTAAAATTCATTTGAAAGCGTTTCTTTAAGAAAAAGAAAATAACATTAAAAAAAAGTTATTGTATTACAGAAAGATGAAATGTTATAATCAAAAATTAGAATATTTCATTTCAATGAAATATAATATATCATTATTGTTTATTTTCCAACTATATAATCAATGTAATCACAGAATAAGAAGGTTATCCAATGTAATCATAGAATAAGTTTTGTAATCATAGATTTAAGGCAGATAAAATTATAAAGGAAACCACAACTATGTAATAGATAACAATATTTTTATGAAATCAACATGTATTAACATTCATTACTAACCGAAATTGAATAACTGTTGATATTGTATTCAAAAAAAAATGTATTTCATAATTTTTTTTTAAAAAAAGGGGTGAAGATGTGGTATAGGTAGTAGGTACATAGTAGTAGGTAGATAAATATTACTCATATTTCAAACGGACCACCCACGACTATTGTTGATAGAATTCCATTCCTTATATAGAATCATGTTATTTGACGCCGTAACCCGAGAGCGACATACGAGCTCTCCACGTGTGACCTATGATGTCATAAAGTATGTACCTACCGCGCCCCTCACTCCATTGTACCAATATATATATACAGCTATCCATAATAAAGACTTCAGTTCAGTTCAGATTTAGAGACCAATCAAGAGTGTTTTACTTCTCAACCTTCGACCCTCCTTACATGGCGACCCTGCCAGTTGGGGTCTAGAAGCTGCCTCATTACACTAGATTCTATGTGATTCTGTAGTGAACTGCGTTGCCGCTGAGGTCCTAATCGATTTAAACGTAAATCAAATCAAGCAAACAAGGTTAGTAGGTAGGTAGGTACTAGAGTTTGAAAAGTTTGAGTTGCTGTCCGCGAGAACAGTCTTTTTCTCTCAAAAATTTCTTAATGATACAAACCTTGTCCTGACAATAAAAATAATTATTTATATAGTACCAGCTTGATTTTTATTTGTATGTCGTTATTGGATCTAACATGGATCCCGATTTGAACAGTTCACAAAAACTACACAAACACACAGTGAGTGACTACACAGAAATGTGCCAATTCTTTTTATGTATGATTCTCCAGTATAGTAGCTCGCCAAATTACAAGTCTACATTGGGTAGGTCTTGAACTAGGTATTTTTCATACTCCTATATTAATGGAAAAACGTTTGCCCAGGCAGCTATAAAGTTAGGTATCTCTATTTCTATATACGTAATTTACGTACAAAAAATTTAAAGAAAGAGCGAGTTTCTTGCCAGTTTTCCTGTGTAAATCTTTCCAACTTGGAGTACCTAGTTATTGATTTTTCATGAGAGTAAATTACGCCTCCTATGTGAAATAGGAAGATATTCATTGTATTACCTACGTGTTTCTATTGAATATACAAACTTAGATTTTATATAATGCCTCACAGCAGAGCTATTACAATACAAACACACAGCACCATTATGCCAAGGTTCATTATAGTAATATTGGTTTTGTTTAGCTGTGAACTTCTGCTTTGTTTTCTTCATTCTAGCATACATTACTTAATTTCTTTTGGGCTCTGGTTTTTATTATTTTACAGTTTATAACTTTGACATCTTTCTATCCGGTGTGGTTGTTGAACAGCAATCATTTTATGACTATCGAGGGTAGAATAAAACATCAGTGTAATATTACAAATGACTATAATTTTGTCACAATTTTTCCATACAATGTTAATAACTTTTTACCTTACACCTATTTTTATAATACATTACTTAACATTAAGTTGTATTTTATTATTTAAAATTTTCCTGTTTAATTTCTAATTACATCCTACGGAGTCAGTTTCCGACGAGAGATACGATATTATAATATTCCGAACCGAAACTCGCGTACGACCTTAAAATGAATTTTAGAAAAACCTCGAGTACTTTTATGTTACACTAGAATGTAATTCGATTAGATCTTATCATATACTAAAATAATTCTGGCTTAGTTCACTACGAGAAGTTCGTTAAAAACTGTACAAACATATCAACTGTCATACCGCTAGCGTACAAACGTAACGGACACGCGGCTCGCTGCCACTGCGCAGACGGCCGACAACAGCGTACACTACCGTAATATAATTAATTTATAATGATAGAGATAAAGGTATATCGTAAATTGTACTTGATAGCGCGCTCGCGGGCGCGGCGGGCGGCGAGCGGCGGGCGTCGCGGCGGGAATTGACTATCGGGTCCGTCGCGTCGCCCGCCGCGCCCGCGGCCTAAGCACCGGTTCATGCGAGTCATTCGAGGGTGGCGGACCGGACGGCGGCCGGCCTATTCGAGGTGGGACTCGAACGAGTCGACTGATAACAAGCGAGTTACAATAATAAATTACAATAATTAAATATCAATAAAATTGAGCTAGATTCCAACTCCGTCACTGTCGTTGAACCATCCAACGCGCTGCTAGCGCGCCTTCGCTAGATACTTTGACGCGATCGGTTATTAAGGGGCATGCGACGCGTGTGCCCCCGAAATTATTTTTTATGGTTTTTCACAATTTGTAAGCTAATAAGACATAATAGGCTTATGGCAGTCAAATTGCGGGAATTCCAGTATTATCTTCACGTGTTTATATCAAATCTTTGCTTGAAAGTTGAAATTAATCCGAGATTTGCGAGTTACTCTTTTCAAACTCGATACTCGGACTAATTTCCTCCTGATTTTAATATAAACATGTAAAGATGATACTGCCATTCCGCAATTTGACTCCCATGTCTAATTAGCGTACGAATTGCGAAAAACCACGAAAATTATGAATATTGCGGGCAGACTCGTCGATTTGACCGTAAACGTTATATACAATCGAAGACGTCGAACACGGGTTATAGCGACACGTAACTCCGATACGGACTATGTTGGCAGACGAAGTGTTATTGCTTTTCGATAGAGTAATATTGCTTCGGACTCCTGCATAGGGTAGCGTTTGGCACGGCAATACTGCACAATGAGCCGCCGAAGGAGCCGCCAGCGACATTTCACAACCAAGCGCGCGCACGGCGCACAACTACTCTATGTGCGTCCCCGCATCGGCGCGTCCGCACGCCGCACGCAACCGACCACACGGCGTGCCCACCGGCGTTGAGTTATCATTTAAACAATTTTAAAACAAGCATATTTTATACGTATTTATACGTATTCTGAAACGAATACTATTTTTCATTTGATACTTATATTATGGGAGTGCTCAAAAATAATTTAAAAAGAAATAATTATTAGTTCACCATATGGACGTGACTCAGCTAATCTTGTATTGACAAAACTAAATGTGTATGCAAAATTAAATCGAGGAAAATGCTTGGAAAATAAGAAGCAATTTTCGACCCTCAAGAAAAATACACAAATGTTGCAAGTTAATTACAAAAGCTTGTAAAAATGTTAAACGATAACCCCAGCACAGATATTACGCCAGAAGAGGATAATTATCGCCATGGAACTGTGGTCTAAGGTCACCAGATTTGTGTAAATCGTGAGACTTCTAGAACACATTCAATTCTCTTGAAGTATCACGAACTATAAACCGTGAGATGCCGGCTCGCGTGAGGCTTGCGGACAAACGCCTTGTGTGCGAAGACTTCTTAATATTTAGACGGCAGCGCGAGCTCGCGAGTCGTGCAACTATATCACGTCGCGTGAGAACCCAAGCTCGCCCTGGACGCACGACCCGTCGCGAACGACCCTCCACGTACTTGGCTACGACATTACCATGAGTGTAGGCTTGCTGAATAAATACATGGAAACAAATCAATGATTGACTAATCTCCTTCCGATGAAGAAGCCAGTGGTGCCGCGTCGTTCGCGACGGATCCCGCGCCGTGTTACAATTATTTAGCGGGTGATTATTCACTAGGTCGCGTTAACTAGACGATTAACGGGAAGGAGCGGTGATCCAAATTAACCATATCATTATAACAATTGTACTAAGTATCAATATTATTAGAGATAGATTTTAAAATTTTATAATATTGCCACAAGTTAGAACGAATTTTACAAAAATATACATACTGTACAAAATAGTCGAGCGTCTCGGTGCGTGCGCCGAGCGCGTCGCCGCGCCTAGTACTTACACCGGGCGGCGCGCGCGGCGCCTCCGCGGCCGGGGTCACTAAACTCGGCTTGTATCCTAGCAACATCAGATGGAATTCCATCACCAATCTCATTACCTACGTTTAAAGTCCGAGATAAGCCGAAAACGCGCTTTGTAAACCCCCGGCTCGCACCTCGCGCTCACTAACACTAACTCGTTGATAGAGACTTACACTAAAGGCTACGGCTCCGAGCCGCTCCGCCTGCGAGCCCCCCCGTGCCCGAAACATTACACTGGAACATAACGACACTTGGAACCGAAATACCTCGCAGCGGGCGTGCACATTCGAGAAATGAACTACGACTAACGATCACAAACGATTCGAGCGCGCCCGCAGCTCCCGGCCGCCTGCGACACATCGGCTACACTAACCACCGATTTACACCTATCACATCACAGCACTTCCTTTTAAATGACTTCCCCAATAAAATTCATTTTTGAATACGTAAAATATTTCTAGTGAAAAACACAATTTATTTTACCCGATATGTCCGTAACAAAACTGTTGCACTTGTAAAAAGTCAGGACACATCGCGAAAAATTGTAAAAACTTATATAACAAAGAAAACGTGACAAAATTGTATAATTTGATTGATTTGATTGTTGAAAACGACCGGCAGGCGACCATCGCGACGCGGTCCACGCTTATATAAAACCTTGTTACAAAAGCAACATTGTACATTAAATAAAAATACAGTTATATCAAAAAGCGTAATAAAGCACTCATTATGTACAAAGGCGATACAGAGTGTTCGTTGAATGCAACTTTTACGCTACACGATCAAAATGAATCCCTGCGACAAAACTTACGATGATTAAATGATAACTAATACATATTACTTATAGAGAACCATAAAGATGATTAATAACAGAAAGACTTTCTAAAATAAAGTTAAGTAATTTCTAAGTTTTAGGGAGCCTTTCGGTCAATATACCTAAGTTCGTTTTAAAGAGATTCACTGTATATTTTATAAATGGTTCACAAACATAACTTTTATAATATATTAAATTTCAGGAACCAAGTCATTGCAATAGTTGTTACTAAATATTAAGTACATAATGTTGATGGAGAATAATTAACTATAAGTACAAAATATGATAATAATTAGTTAAGCCCTTTGCAAATACAAATGCTTAAGAAAAATATACATGGAGCCTGAGTAAAATAAAATACTAATATCTCTCAGACCGATTTCTGCATTTTGGCCAAAATATACAGAGTTATGTTGAAGTTTCAACAAAAATAAGTTAGGTTATTATACTAATTATTACTTGTATACATTCAAATTATTTATGACAGTTTAGTACGGATATGAAAAAACTGAAGAAACTATTCGCCTAGTTACAAAAATTCTTTCAAAATCATATTCTAGTTACAATAATGGTTACTAGAATAATTCAAAGGAAGCGTAAAAGTCGGGTTCAACAAGCCCTGCCCTGACACTAACTATAGAAAATAATGTCCTTTAAAATGAAAAAAAAATATTCGAATATTTAACTTAAAAAAAACAACCTAAAATTCCAGAGTGGAGTAGATTCAGCGATAAATAAATAATTTCCTTTAACTAATTTTAGATATTCAATATCTAGTAGAGAAAATTTGAGGGTAGTTTTCAAAATGCGAGTGTCAGGGCAGAGTCACGAGTCATAAACAACTTCAATATAGTGCCATCCGCGCACAACTGTACACTGCTAGAAGCATAACCGAAACGGATTTTTTTTTATTTTATTTTTATTGAAGATAGGCTTGCGCTTGACGACAATCATGCCTGATGGAAAGCAATGATGAGGTCTAGGATGGAGCGCACTTGCCTAGAAAATGCCTATTCACTCTTCTCTTGAAGGCACCTAGATTGTACTTGGCTGCAAACACGGAGGCTGGAAGGGCGTTCCACACCTTAGCGGTTCGTATCAGAAACGCGGAGGAAAAACGTTTAATTTTCAACCCCACATTATAATTATAGATATTACGATCCACGATGACGCGCCCCACTCTGACAAACTCCATACGAATCGAATGAAACTGGGGCGCGTCTTCGTCGATTTAAATAGCTCTACATATATACGTCTAAATACTGGTCAGGTCCAGATAAGTATATTTTCCGTGATGTTACGAATCCGTACAGTAACATGTTTTTTAATTATCTGGAGTTTTGCAAATGTTCTACATATGCCTTCATTCTGTAGAGTGACAAAAATCTTGGGTTAAATAAATGTGTCCCATTTAATGCTTGATGATGCTATGCGTGAGCGTTTTCAGGTCGCTCTTCCCCGAGCCAGACCAACGCGATCCTGTGTTGCAGTGAAAGCTCTGGAGGTGCCCTCGTATAACACCAGCTTCTACTCTAAATCATTTGCAGTGCTTGCAGCGCGACTGTGGAACTCGCTCCCAAGCCATATTCTCTGTGACAATCCTTCTATTAGTACATTCAAGGCTAGACTGAAACAGCATTATCTCTCGATCCAGGATTAATAATATTTAATTTTTGGTATATCAATGTATATGTTATATATATGTATTTATATATATATTTATTATACGTATTTTTTTTATATTATGTATTTCATTTTTATCACTAGTTATTTATATTGTTTATATATGTATATATATATATATATATATATATATATATATATATATATATATATATATATATATATATATATATCTTATATTTTATCAATAGTAATATACAATTTTCAGTACCTACTCAGCATTTCCAAACTTTATTTTTCCCACATTCAAGGGCTCCTGGAAGAAATCTCTCCAGTAGAGATAAGCTGTCCTTTGTGCACGTCTTTTCTTTGTATAATTATTTTTAGTTAAGTTTCTGGTACATAAATAAATAAAATAAAAAATAAATGCTACCTCTTTATGTCCTGTGTTCGTTTTCTTTAATAATTTTCAGAGATTGAGCTTCTGGTAAAGTCCGCCTCTATCCCTGACAGTACAGTTGTGCGCGAAAACTTCCTAAAATAACGCTAACAAAACGCGTGTAAGCGTACGCAAAATAAAAATAATAAATATAAAATAATATCTCTTACGCAATCTTAAATACCCTGTTGATTTTATTATAAAAACTTAGCAAAATTTTTCACCAGAAAAAGACGAACAAAATAAATAAATAGAAAATGCGTTTAGTATAGTGCAACGATTCCCACCGACCTTCCTCGATACTTGACGGTTGCCGCGTATTATACTCCACCCAACACTCCTTGGACCTTGAATACGAGTACATATACTTGAAACACCATGCAAATATCCCCGATACGATCAAGAACTTCTAGCAACAAACTTCTGGACTTCTTCGCAATCGAAAATCTTCTGAATTGGCTAAGGTGCGCCTGCGCATTTCAATATTACAATGTATCGCTATTATACTTAAGTACAGTTTCAGCGAAACAAAAATACTCGAAGTAACAATTGCAGTGATCGCTTTAGTTTGGTGCTAGGGAAAGTGCACAAATATCTTTCAAAAGGTCCATTTTTATAGCAATGCTATAACTCATAACTATTTTAAGATGCGGTAACGATCTCACCAATTATTTAATTAGAACTGTCTGTGGTTAGCGATACCTAATGCCAAAATAACGTCAATGTCACATCGACTTATAGGTCCCGAGAGCGACGACCTATTTATAATCTGTGTATCGACAGTAATTGTTAACGCCTGTCAAAATTGCGTCTTGGCTATCATTTAGCAACTTGCGTGAGAGAAGAATACATGTTGATACTGAAATGAAAATACTAATGTACTTATGTTTCTCTCACGGAAGTTGATGACTAACAGACGTTTCATTTCTATGCGTCGTGACGCAACGCTATTTGTCACTTGACTCAGCCTGCTGTATAAGATTCACATGACAAAACACAGACGTTTCACACAATAGTTCCATCTATCACCACCAGCTAGTTGGGCTGGTCGGCGAGGGATCGCTGCACCAGCACGCCTTGAGCACGAGCCGACCCACACTCCATCCCACTCCACATCACTTCACTATAATATATATAAATTCTTTCGAGTAAACCTATCATTAACGTATATGTCTTTCTTACGTATGTTATTTCGTTTTTACCTTACGTTTAATTTTTTTTTTAAATCGTTTGTGCAGTGAAAATAATTCAATCGAGTCGTCGAGTCTCGGCGGGCATCGCTCGCACGCGACGCAAAGATGGCATGAACACAGAGACGAGTGCGCGCGCGCCCGCCGAGCACGACGCCGCGATAGAAACAAAATAAAAACATCAACAACATACCAAAGACTCACAAAAACGCGACAGAGCGACTCGCGCCCGCCGAATGGCAAACGTACAACGAAACAATCGAACCCCCTAAGCACCCGGTGTAAATATTATGCATTTGAAACGTAAAAAAATAACTTACGGGCGTAACGAGTAGCCTAATGATACGATGGCGCACGAACAATAAAAAATACATTACAATATTATGTAAAATTATGCTAGTCACTAGCGATCCGAAGCTATGCAACTCATTCGGTAACATTCAGCAGTTCACCCCGGAGCGACCCCTGCACGCGGGCCCCGTCGTGCGCGCGACCACTACCTACAGGAACCTTCGAATTGTAAAATTGAGCTAAGCGTCGCGCGCGCCCTCGCGCGGCAGGGGTCGCCGGCGCGGTCCAAATAAGTACATAATCAAATTTAATGTGTAAAAATGCTTAACTCGATTCGTAAACAGCGTAACCGACTCCACGTAACACGAAACTAAATCTAAACAAAAGTGTACATTACACAATCGTAGGCCGCTCCTGTGACTTAGATAAAAAAAAAACAAAATTCCTCGCGATCGATCGCTCGCGCGGGTCGCGGGGGGCGCAGATTTTTTTTTCTTAAAATTTGACTAGCCGACACGAATCAGTAAGTGACTAGAACACGAAACATATTTTCATTGGCAAGACGATATTTTCTCTGAGGCTCAACCTTTTAAAAGTTCGCATCGAAAATGTAGAAATGAAAGGTTTCGCCCGACCGCGGAGCGCGCGCAGCGTACGCTCGTAAACATTAAAATCACAGACATTCCGAATAAATTAAGTACGTAGAGCTCCCCCCGCGCCCCGCGCCCCGCGCCCCGCGCCGCGCCGCGCCCGCGCCCCAGCACGCGTCACTTCACTCACAGTTCATCGTGCGGCGAGCGGCGCCTCGGCTAGACGTGTGATGGACCGAAATAAATACATACAATATTTACAAATAAACCCTAAAAATTAAGCTCATCAGTTTGAAAAAGATTAAATTACATCACTAGCGTCGCCCGGCGCGGGTCGCGCGGCGGGCTCGAGATTCACCGGGGCACTAACAGAAGCCGCCGAAGCCGACGGAGGGCACGGAGGGCACGGCGGGCACGGACGGCACGCCGCCCGCGTGCTCGCCGTTCTTGTGCAGGTCGATGAGCGGCGGCGCCGACAGGTAGTGCGTCTGAAACACGGACACGCCCACGGTTATACAACACTCGTGTGACTGGTAAATGACAAACGTGGTGAAGAATAATTCAAAATTTGACGAACATCCATTCACGAAACCCTGAGGAATGCTTAAACTGTTTGACGTGAGGACATGTAACAAAATTATGTCATACCAAAAAGTCCTGCCATTAATGTTGCAGACGAGGCACAACCCTCTACTACACGTGCGAGAGTACGCACCTGCTGGTGGTGCGCGGGCGGCGGGCCCGCGTAGCCGTTGTAGTAGGAGTTGTAGGGCGCGTAGGCGGGCGGCACGCCGGGCGCGTACCCGTACTGCCAGTCGGGCAGGTAGCCGGGCGCCGGCCGCATCAGCTGCGTGCCCCAGCCGCCGCCGTAGCCCACGAACGGCCCGCCGTACCTGACGAGCGATAACCACGACCAGATTAAACTAACTGACAAAAAACAAAAAAAAGACCCTTTTGCCAAATTTCATGTTTTTGGTCTGGAATGTACCCCATAGGTTTCGAGTTATCTAAAACGATATCAATGGCCTTAACTTTTGACCGAAGACCATAGTCCTTTGTAGTGAATATCAATTTTAACGTGGTCCCTATAAGATAAAAGGCAATTATAAGATAAATACTTCACTTTTTTTTTGGAATAACTTATTTTGAATGAAGTTGATTTATAAAACAACATTTCAAGGAATCAACATAATATGAATAATAAAGCTTCGTACCCGTTGTTCCCGTAGGCGGGCGCGCCGTACGCCGGGTAGGGCGGGTAGAGCGCGGGCGTGTACTCGGGCAGCGCGGGCACGGCCGGCGCGCCCGCCTCGCCCGCGCCGCCCACCGCCACGCCGCCGCCCGCCACACCGCCCGCGGCGCCGCCCTCCGCGATGGACGGGATCTGGTCCACAAGGGACTCTAGACCGGACAGGGATTTTGACGCTACGTCCTGGGATTTGCTCTTGGGCGTGCCGGGGCCGGAGTCTCCTCCCCCCGCGCTGCCGTACTCGCTCGGCGAACCTGAAAACGATTGCGCATTGCGATTATTGCATCACAAAAGACATCCGGCTCAAAGGACCAAATTTTTGATACGATTAAATTTTACTGTGGTTAGGTAGAAGTGTGGTGTGGTTAGGCTTCATTACATTTAGACAGAGAGTGTGAATGCGGATTTTACTCTGAAGTACTCAACCACCATGTTCGGGATTCGTCAAAGCAAAGACAGTATACAGTAGGACATGTAGGGAGCTTATCCTATGTAGTAACTAGTAAGGTAAAGTTACCGGGCGGTGGGTGGTGGTGTTCGGGAGTGGGCACGGCGCGGAAGGGTCCGCGCGCGAACCCCGACTCACTCTCGCCGGTAGGTGTCGATCTGCGAGAAATATAACATTTATAACCGACTGATATTTATTGAAAAATGTTGTAACATCGTGCTCTATTACTTCGAATTCAAAATATCTGTATTTCATTAGTCTAACTTTCAGCCACTCTATGACAGTACCATAAGGGAGACTTTGTCACACAGATCAGGTAATTGTCAAAAATAATAGTGCTGGAACTCACCTATTGTAATTGCTAGGGTACATGGAGGGGTGTAGTTGATCTAACCGTGGACTGTCGCCCACGCCGTTTCCTAGAAAAAGGGGTAAAAATGTTCATATGAGATGGACCCACGTATAGGTTAGCTGAAGTCATTACTCACTAGATTCCCACTGATTGTTATTATTGATAGGCCACAATAACTCGTAATTATTGGTCCTTCGAGCCGGACAGCCACCTACCTTGGTCTTGCGGGTAGTGTTCGGCGCTGTACCGCATCCTCTCGGACTCTCCGAAGAGCGCGGCGCCGAACGCACCCCCGCCCCCCGCGCCGCCGCCGCCGCCGCCAGCGGGCGACAGCTCCGCGCCGCCGGGGTTGCTTTGCTGTAACAACACACACGTTATAGAACTATAGGCAATCTCTATTACCCGGTTTCCGCCGATCTAGCAGTCTCGTATGTGGCAATCCCTCCACCTACCACGTCCCAATTAACCTCACGGGAATCGCAGGAGGGCGCCTATTTTGTCACGTTTTGCTCTTGGCGTGTTTCCAGCGGGGCTAGACAAAGTAACAGTCGTTTGGCGTTAACGACAGTAGATAAAGATGTATGGGCAAACCACGTGACTGTAGTAAAACCACGACCGAATAGAGCTAAACACGCTGTGTTTGATACTGTCGGCTGTCAATTGTCAAGCGAAGTACGCTATTGTTATCTACAAGGTGTGCGAGAACGCCAGGGAGCGTTCAAGTTGTCGTAGTCGACCATCAAACACAGCGTGTTTAGCTCTATTCGGTCATAGTTTTTCTACAGTCACGTGGTTTGTTCATACATTTTTGTCTACTGGCGTTAACGCCAAACGACTGTTACTTTGTCTAGCCCCGCTGGACATCTCGAGAGTCTCGAGTATACAGTGCAGTGCGCTCGCCCACCTTGTTGTAGTCGGACAGCGAGGAGTTGCTGTTGCTGTCGGGGTGCATGTCGGTGCTGCCCATGGGGCTGTGGTCGTGCCGCTATGCCCGGCGACACGGGCCCGGGCGACGAGATGGCGGCGCCGATCTCGCTCGACAGTATACAGTGCAGTGCGCTCGCCCACCTTGTTGTAGTCGGACAGCGAGGAGTTGCTGTTGCTGTCGGGGTGCATGTCGGTGCTGCCCATGGGGCTGTGGTCGTGCCGCTATGCCCGGCGACACGAGCCCGGGCGACGAGATGGCGGCGCCGATCTCGCTCGACAGTATACAGTGCAGTGCGCTCGCCCACCTTGTTGTAGTCGGACAGCGAGGAGTTGCTGTTGCTGCCGGGGTGCATGTCGGTGCTGCCCATGGGGCTGTGGTCGTGCCGCCATGCCCGGCGACACGGGCCCGGGCGACGAGATGGCGGCGCCGATCTCGCTCGACAGTATACAGTGCAGTGCGCTCGCCCACCTTGTTGTAGTCGGACAGCGAGGAGTTGCTGTTGCTGCCGGGGTGCATGTCGGTGCTGCCCATGGGGCTGTGGTCGTGCCGCCATGCCCGGCGACACGGGCCCGGGCGACGAGATGGCGGCGCCGATCTCGCTCGATAGTATACAGTGCAGTGCGCTCGCCCACCTTGTTGTAGTCGGACAGCGAGGAGTTGCTGTTGCTGCCGGGGTGCATGTCGGTGCTGCCCATGGGGCTGTGGTCGTCGCGCGGCGGCTCGAAGTCCAGCGCCGCCATGCCCGGCGACACGGGCCCGGGCGACGAGATGGCGGCGCCGATCTCGCTCGACAGCTCCGCGCCGAACCCGCCACCACTCGAGCCTGACGTGCCGCTCTGAGGGTACCACCGAAAAAACATTTATTTTAAAACAATTTATAACAAAGAACGATGAGACGAGCGAGTCGTTCACGTGATTTTAAGTGATGCGCTTGTCTTTTATCTCACTGCTTTTCAAGTAGTAAGTAATACGGCAACAGGCTCACCTGCGTGTAGTGGTGCGAGTCGGTGTAGGCGGCGGGCGTGAGCGGCGCGGGCGCGGGCGACGAGTGGTGGCTGTAGGGCGTGTGCGCGGGCGACGGCGTGTACGAGTGCAGCGTGCCCGCGCCCGCGGGCGACGCGGCGGGGAACGGCGTGCTGCCGCCCACGCCCACCGTGCCCACGCCGCCCACGCCCGCGGGCGCCGGCGACCGCGCGAACCCGCCGTTCGACCCACCGCCCTGTTCACATACGTTCAACACGTTACATAATGCTTTTTTCTATTTGTGTATATCGGTAGGGATGTCCCTTTCTACTTTCCCAACGTCTTTGAATTCTGTAGGGCTAGATTGTGCGCGTAGAGATATGTCTCTCTACTTTTGTCGCTCTCTTTTCTCTTTGTGATCCACATTGATAGACAGGGAAATGAGATCGACAAAAGAAGAGAGAATTATCTCTACGAGCGCATGCTGCATAGGCTGGAATTTATTGAAGATAGCGGATAAGTAAGGCAATACTTTTTATTTAAATTCTCAATTTAAAACACTTCAAAAAAAAAATTTAATCCTTCTTCATATGTGACTTAATCGATTTGCATTATGATTTGGAAGACTTAACCGCGGGTTTAACTTGGCAAAAAACGAGGAGAAGAAAATGACTGAGCTACCATTTTTATGTACTCTTTAGCCATATTTTTTATTTTTTATTTATTTTTTTTTTTTTTTTTACTCTTTACAAGTTAGCACTTGACTGCGATCTCACCTGGTGGTAAGTGATGATGCAGCCTAAGATGTTATCGTACTAACTTGGAAGGGTAAGTAAATTTACCCCAACGGTTTCTACACAGCATCGCACCGGAACGCTAAATCGCTTGGCGGTGCGTCTTTGCTTGTAGGGTGGTAACTAGCCACGGCCAAAGCCTCCCACCAGACCAGACCTGAGCCAATTTAGAAATTATAAAATTCCAAAGTGGCCCGTGGCGGGAATCGAACCCGCGACCTCCCACTCGAATCAGAGCTCGCCGCCACTGCGCCAGGGAGGTGGCCAAATTTATATTATTT
The DNA here is from genome assembly GCA_036785405.1 of Coenonympha arcania. Taxonomy (NCBI): domain Eukaryota; kingdom Metazoa; phylum Arthropoda; class Insecta; order Lepidoptera; family Nymphalidae; genus Coenonympha; species Coenonympha arcania. The sequence goes on along the minus strand of CM072078.1, from coordinate 430,642 downwards.
TTATATATACGGGACATTTTACACATCGCAATCTAGCCGCAAAGTAAGCGATAGCTTGTGTTATGGGTACTAGATAACTGATAAATATACATACATACTAATATACATAAATACAATATACCGAAACATTTACCAGTAGTGGGAATCGAACCCACGACCTCCGGCGCAGACAGCAGGTTCGCTACCGCTACGCCGTTCGGTCGTTCAATATTTTACCTGCGCGTCCCTCGCGAAGGGCAGTCCGTCGTGCGAGAACCTGGGCTGCGGCTGCGCGGCGGGGCTGGGCTGCTGCCGGTACGCGGCCGGGCTGCTGGCGTACAGCGGCGAGCGCGCCGCGAACCCGCGCGACGCGCCCACGCCCACCGCGCCCACGCCGCCCACGCCGCCCACGCCCGGCGACCCGTAGCCCGCGCGCGGCGGGGACGGCGCGGAGAACGGCGCCGGACTCGACGGGTACTGCAACATGCACAAAAAATGGTCATAATTTTTTCCTTACTATGTTGCTACACGCAGCTTCGCCCGCATTAATATCGATTTTAACATATCCCATTATATGACTCCATGCCGCCGCCTGCGACACACGGACACGCACCTGCGGCTGCGGCGTGGCGGCGAGGCGCTGCGGGCCGGGCGAGTAGGGCTGGCTGCGACACACGGACACGCACCTGCGGCTGCGGCGTGGCGGCGAGGCGCTGCGGGCCGGGCGAGTAGGGCTGGCTGCGACACACGGACACGCACCTGCGGCTGCGGCGTGGCGGCGAGGCGCTGCGGGCCGGGCGAGTAGGGCTGGCTGCGACACACGGACACGCACCTGCGGCTGCGGCGTGGCGGCGAGGCGCTGCGGGCCGGGCGAGTAGGGCTGGCTGCGACACACGGACACGCACCTGCGGCTGCGGCGTGGCGGCGAGGCGCTGCGGGCCGGGCGAGTAGGGCTGGCTGCGACACACGGACACGCACCTGCGGCTGCGGCGTGGCGGCGAGGCGCTGCGGGCCGGGCGAGTAGGGCTGGCTGCGACACACGGACACGCACCTGCGGCTGCGGCGTGGCGGCGAGGCGCTGCGGGCCGGGCGAGTAGGGCTGGCTGCGACACACGGACACGCACCTGCGGCTGCGGCGTGGCGGCGAGGCGCTGCGGGCCGGGCGAGTAGGGCTGGCTGCGACACACGGACACGCACCTGCGGTTGCGGCGTGGCGGCGAGGCGCTGCGGGCCGGGCGAGTAGGGCTGGCTGCGACACACGGACACGCACCTGCGGCTGCGGCGTGGCGGCGAGGCGCTGCGGGCCGGGCGAGTAGGGCTGGCTGCGACACACGGACACGCACCTGCGGCTGCGGCGTGGCGGCGAGGCGCTGCGGGCCGGGCGAGTAGGGCTGGCTGCGACACACGGACACGCACCTGCGGCTGCGGCGTGGCGGCGAGGCGCTGCGGGCCGGGCGAGTAGGGCTGGCTGCGACACACGGACACGCACCTGCGGCTGCGGCGTGGCGGCGAGGCGCTGCGGGCCGGGCGAGTAGGGCTGGCTGCGACACACGGACACGCACCTGCGGCTGCGGCGTGGCGGCGAGGCGCTGCGGGCCGGGCGAGTAGGGCTGGCTGCGACACACGGACACGCACCTGCGGCTGCGGCGTGGCGGCGAGGCGCTGCGGGCCGGGCGAGTAGGGCTGGCTGCGACACACGGACACGCACCTGCGGCTGCGGCGTGGCGGCGAGGCGCTGCGGGCCGGGCGAGTAGGGCTGGCTGCGACACACGGACACGCACCTGCGGCTGCGGCGTGGCGGCGAGGCGCTGCGGGCCGGGCGAGTAGGGCTGGCTGCGCGGCGACGCGTAGTGGCGCGGGGACGCCGCGTAGCCGCCCGGCGACGCGTAGCCGCGCGACAGCCCCAGCGCGCCGCCTACCTCCAGCGGGGACTCCATGCCGCCGCCTGCGACCATATGGACACGTCAACACACACGTAAGCTTAAGCACTACACGCACGCACATCAGGATCCTATCGCCATCTTTTAAAGCAGTAATATTGCAGTATTATTTGACATTTCATGTTCGTATGAAAATATTTAAATAGTACTGCAGTATTACTACTTAAGGTGCCGGTTCAAGCGGTCACCAAGTCAGTGGCGGGCGCGGTCAAAATATAGTCTGTCTCGTGTGGGAGTGTTTTGAACTTGGAGAGCGAGACAACCTCTTCTTTCAGAACAGTGCGGAACTATTGCGCGCCCACAAAAAATTAGAGCAAGATAAAGAATAAATGTTGCATAATCGAAATAAATACACATACCTCAAATATTACCGTAAGTTAGGGTGTGTCCAGATTATGGTAACATAATATTATTTTCTTTGTTATCAAAACTTTTGTTGCTCCATTTTATATAGGTAATAGGTATGTACTAGTAGATTGTTGCATCGAGCGTAAAGCGAGTCATTATTGCAAGAGTGATGTTTTATATATTCATGACCACATTGTACAATCTACATAGGTTACCTAAGATGGGAAAATAAATTAACTCATTTTTTTACACGTTGCACATTTATTTGTATTTTGTTCAACATGAGAGCAAAGATCGTTTTAGTTGTAGTTCTGAATTTGAAGCCTGAGCTACAGGTACGGCAGTACCTACAATATACTATAATAATAATAAGTAAATAAACTAAAAGTACTACAAGTACTAAGCATAAGTACTATAAATACCTATCTAATGAATGATTGAACTTGAACTTATACGTATAATACACTAGATGATGCTCGCGACTTCGCTTGCGTCAGTTAAGTTTTATTTATTTCCGCGGGAACTCCTCAGTTTTCCGGAATAAAAGGCAGCCTATGTCCTTTTATTGGGTAACAAACTTCAATCAATCCATCCACACAAACTTATGCAATTTAAATATTGATTATTCACAAATAAGCTATCATTTAAAATATTCAATACTCGATATCATGTTATGATTATTAGTTCTTCGCTCTTCATATACCTACTAGATCGTTCAATAAGTCCCGAGACTAACCTGGAAATGGCGCATATATTAAAAACTCTTTTGATTATTAAAAAGTATACTGGCTATCAATACAAGAATGTGTCAATTTTTTTTAAATGGAACAATAAAATTATTGATTTTGAAACATTTAAGTGACGCTACGGTTGTAATTTCGATACAATGAAAAAAAACGAGTTTCGCGTGTTGATAAAACATTGTTTTTTAATGGGAAAAAATACCGTTGAAGCACAGCAATGGCTTATAAAATGTTATGAAATGTTATGCAGGATAAGCTCCCTCTAAAGCAACCATTTGTCGGTGGTATGCCGACTTCAAACGCGGTCGCATGGACACCAATGATGGGGAACGCTCAGGTCGTCCAAATGAAGCAGTGACTCAACAAAATATTAACCAAGTCCTCAAAATCTTATTGGAAGATCGGAAGGTAAAAGTGCGAGAGATAGCCGAGATAGTGAAGATTTCAGCTGGTAGTGTTTTCACTATCTTATCTTAATATATATAAATCTCGTGTCACAATGTTTGTCCTCAATGGACTCCTAAACCACTTAACCGATTATAATAAAATTCGCACACCATGTGCAGTTCGATCCAACTTGAGAGATAGGATAGTTTAAATCTCAAATTATAGTCGCAATTTTAATTTATTGCTAATTAGTATTAAATAGACTAAACTACCTGTAAATTAATAGTCAGCTAGTTTTACACACAGATTTAGTTTTACATAAAAATTTGGCCATGAAAAAGCTTTTTTCTAAGTGGGTGCCGCGTTTGCTTACAATTGATCAAAAGGAACAACGTATCAATGATTCAGAGCGATGTTTGGCGCTGATGAATCATAATAAAAAGGATTTTTTACGTCGGTATGTAACAATGGATGAAACCTGGATACACCATTTCACTCCGGAATCCAATCAGCAGGCAGCGGAGTAGAGAGCGGCTGGTGAAAGCCGCCCGAAGCGTCCAAAGACTCAGAAATCGGCCGGTAAGGTTATGGCGTCTATATTTTGGGATGCGCATGGAATACTTTTCATCGACTACCTTGAAAAGGGGCAAAATATAAATAGTGACTATTTCATGTGCTTATTGGAGCGATTGAAGTACGAAATTGCGGATAAACGGCCTCACATGAACAAAAAGAAAGTGGTGTTTCACCAGGACAACGCGCCTTGTCACAAGTCCGTGAGAACGATGGCCAAAATTAACGAATTGGGCTTCGAATTGCTTCCTCATCCCCCTTATTCGCCAGACTTGGCCCCCAGCGATTACTGGCTGTTTGCAGACCTCAAAAAATGCTTCAGGGTAAGAAATTTGACTCAAACAGTGAAGTTATCGCAGCAACGGAGGCTTATTTTGAAGCCAAAGACAAATCGTTCTACACACATGGGATAGAAAAGTTAGAAAAGCGTTGGAGGGACTGTGTCGCTCTTGGAGGAGACTATGTTGATGAATAAAAATTAATTTTATAAAAAAGACCTTTTTTTGGTACTTAGTCTCGGGACTTATTGAACCACGTGTTATTATCTGCTCCGGGCGCGATGTATATACAGGCAGCCAGGCAGACAGGCAGACAGGCAATGAACAGTATTGTAGTAGTGGACCAAACAGTAATTAGTATAAATTACTGAAATAATGAAAGAAAGAAGAATTAAAGAAGGCAGGAATGATTCTGTCAGGAGCGGAACGTGTACTCGACCGAGACACTAGGAAGATCTTCTTCCGAGCCAGTGGTATGCTCGGGGGACCCAGCTTGTCCAACCGTTGGTAGATTGGAAGTTCTAAAATAGTGCATTTCTGATTACATTTCGTTATCGGGACTCAAGCGGTGGCACTTGATTGGCTAAGGTATGTACTTTGTTCGGGCTCTGTCGTTATTGTATCGTGGAATTAGAGAGCGCCATCATTCTATTTTATTTAAAAAATAACCTTATTAAATTGGATCTTCGATAAATAAAAGTAACCTTATTAAATTGAATCTTCGAAAAATAAAAAGTAACTTGTCATATAATTTTATAACGTGTTACTATTTATCTGGTCTCACCCTTAGGTCATATTTTGTTTCGGATTAGGTAACAGATAGAATAGAGTTTTTACACGATACCTACTTATATGCATAATTATATCTCTTCTATTATTTTTTTTTAAATAGGTAGGTACACCTACTACCTACCTACCTGTAAATAATTTTGTATTTTTTTGGTACTTATAGATATCTACTGACAATGCTGCTTTGCGACTTACGGTAGAGTCGAGTCAAGAGCGGTGCTTACGTTGTAAGTACCGCTCTTAGGTATGATAATACCTATTATATAACTTAAAAAAATTCGATAGCATTAGTAGGTAGGTAGGTACCTAATAACAAGTTATTGAAACACTGCTTGATTCGTGACGTGGCTTATGAAGTTGCTAGCTGATGCCCGCGACTTCGTCTGCGTGAAATAAGTTTTTTATTCCCACAGGAACTCCTTAATTTTCCGGGATACAGAGTAGCCTAGGTCAGGTGTCACTCTCCAGGTCCTCAACTACATACCTATGCCTATGCAAAAAATCAAGTCGATCCGTTGGTTTGTTGCAGCGCGATTGAAGGACAAACCAACAAATAAACACACTTTCGTATACAATCATACCTACTAATATAAATGCGAAAGTGTAGTCACTGAATAATTATTATTATTCCCGTCCGGTCCGTCATAGTCGTTTGCCGCCCGCGCCGTGTCGCGTCGACAGTCGGCAGTATTCGGGAATCGTTCGCTTTCCCTCTCCGCACCGCCACCCCGCGAAAGGGCCGGGCGATGCAAATTCACTTGAGACACATGATTTTTTTACCAAAAGCGGCAAAGTAAAATAATCCCAAATCAGCGTTTGGTATTGTCCTATTTTTTTCACAAATATACATTATTTTAAAACCAAACTAGACATTCGAAATTATTATGAAATAAAGTATGCTTGATGATAGTTTTTGTAGCAAATTTTTAGTTTCTAACATAGTTTATTTACGCACGAAGTTCCCTGAAAATTTGCTCTAAAATAGAAGTGTTTGAGGGGCCATAACTTTCAAAATATATACAATCTTACTTTCATTATTAGTTTCAGTCATAGATGATGAGGAGAAGAATCGATATCAGGCATAATTTTGAATCTATAACAACCACAAATAGAATAATAAGTACAATACGTTTGTATGGAGAAATGTTTGAAGCCAGTAGCCTTAAGTGTAGGCGATGATGCACTAGTGAGTACTAGTGAGTAGGCGACAATGTACTAGTGAGTAGGCGACGATGCACTAGTGAGTAGGCGACGATGCACTAGTGAGTAGGCGACGATGCACTAGTGAGTAGGCGACGATGCTCTAGTGAGTACTAGTGAGTAGGCGACGATTCACTAGTGAGTAGGCAACGATGCACTAGTGAATAGGCAACGATGCACTAGTGAGTAGGCGACGATGTTCTAGTGAGTACTAGTGAGTAGGCGACGATGCTCTAGTGAGTACCAGTGAGTAGGCGACGATACACTAGTGAGTAGGCGGCGATACTCTAATGAGTACTAGTGAGTGTGCGACGGTGTGGTGGTACCGTTGTTGGGCTGGTAGTAGGGCTCCGAGTCGGCCAGGTGCTGCTGCTGCTGGTGGTGCTGCACGCCGTACATGACGCCGCCGCCCAGCGGGGACGACATCTGCGGGAACTCGCCGTGCAGGAACTGCTCGTGCGGCAGCTGCGACAGCGACGACAGCGGCGGCTGCAGCATCGCGTTCGATTGCTGCAACAGCACACGGCACTTGTCAGCGGACAGCTTTACATACAGTAGTATACCTCAAAGATCCTCTCCCAACAGCTAGTTTCAACTTTTCAAGTCATAAAATGTGACTAGAGGACACTCGCGGTACTGTTCGTGTATTCCCTTTAATTAATTTTTACCCTTCTTTACAGTAGATTTTCTACCGCACAAAGAACGAGATTATTTCTGACTACGAGAACATTGGCCAACCCATACATGACCGTAGTAAATGTTATATCCCGAAATTTACTTATATGGTTAAAAAGAATCATCAAAATCGATTCACCCAGTCAAAACTTATGAGGTAACAAACATAAAAAAACATACAGTCGAATTAAGAACCTCCTCCTTTTTTGAAGTCTGTTGAAAATTCAACCCGATCCATCCAATGGTTCGAGCTGTACGTTAACAGTCACGTGTTCCGTTCATTTACCTGCTGCTGCTGCTGCTGTTGCTGTTGTTGCTGCTGCTGTTGCTGCTGCTGCAGCAGGAACTGCTGCTCCTCGGGTCGTATCTTCTTAGGTCTCCCCCTCTTCTTCTTCGGGGGGTGTTCCCCGTTGGGGTCGAGGGTGGGGGGCGGGCGGGGCGCGCGCGGCGCTCTCGGGGTGGGGGGCGCCACCTCTCCGTTCTCCAGTTTCACCTTCTTGGGGCGGCCGCGCTTCTTCTTGAGAGGGACCTCGGTGCCGTCCTCCAGGATGATGGTGTCTCCGGGCTCGGGCTCCATGGTCAGCCTGCAAGTAGACTCCCTTTGGTACAGTATTTTTAATCTGCCGTTCACGAGTCATAATTTTTGAAAGTATAGCTTGGCAAAGCGTCTTGAAACGGAACTAATTTTTGTTTTATACGAGTTACACTCAGTACAGCGGATATATTTTTACGCTCATAACAGCGTAATAATGTAACAATTTGGAATAGACAAAAATATTATGATTTCTGCGTTAAATTGTCCAAATCACTAGAAATTGTTCTATCGCCTATTTACACTGTACACAAATTTTCCTATTCTTTATTGCCAAACTATACTCGATATGTCCCAATTAACTTATTCTATGTATGAGTTCTGTCTGTTATTGAAGGAGCTATACACCATTAACTTGCATTTTTTATTGACTAAGGGCCGATAAACATTAACTAAGGAATAAACATGACGTTTTGACAGATTTTGTATGGCATGTTTCAAATTTATTCCTCAGATAGTTTATCTGGCGATTGTAAAATCAGCCCCAAGACTTATGGGATGTAGCGGATTCTGTGCAACTGTGAGTCTGCAAGGGATTTTTCGTCGGTGCTTCAATAGACGGACGTCCACTGCTAGACGGATGCATCTTTAAGCCTGAAGGGATCGCCAAACACAACGGTTCACGCTCTCAAAACTCCGTTGAAGCTGATGGACTAAATCGTTCGTTTCAGCCGACGGACGTCCACTGCTGGACAAAGGCCTCATGCAATGCTTTCCAGCCCGCACGGTCCTGCGCCATTTGTATCCAGCGCCTTCCCGCGACTCTTTTAATGTCGTCAGACCATCTGGTCGGAGGTCTGCCAACACTGCGCTTTCCCGTGCGACTGCGGGGTCGCCATTCCATTTCGCCGCTGGAAGAACTAAATGCCCCACGGGAATTTGATACCGAAATATAGGCATCCCCACAAGTTTTTTTTAGATGTCGTGTGGTCCTGGAGTGCACTCGGCGCTCCCAGGTGGTCAGGGCGACACAGACGGCAGGGTACCTGCGGATCTCCATCTCCTCGTGCGGGCGGCGGCCCGTGGTGTCGGGGAACACCAGCTCGGCCTCGTCCACGTGCGGCAGCAGCCCGTTGAGGTAGTCACGGAACTTCTTGAGCGCCGCGTAGAACGGCACCTTGCTAGCTAGCAGGTGGTCGGGGCGGGGTACCTGCGGATCTCCATCTCCTCGTGCGGGCGGCGGCCCGTGGTGTCGGGGAACACCAGCTCGGCCTCGTCCACGTGCGGCAGCAGCCCGTTGAGGTAGTCGCGGAACTTCTTGAGCGCCGCGTAGAACGGCACCTTGCTAGCTAGCAGGTGGTCGGGGCGGGGTACCTGCGGATCTCCATCTCCTCGTGCGGGCGGCGGCCCGTGGTGTCGGGGAACACCAGCTCGGCCTCGTCCACGTGCGGCAGCAGCCCGTTGAGGTAGTCACGGAACTTCTTGAGCGCCGCGTAGAACGGCACCTTGCTAGCTAGCAGGTGGTCGGGGCGGGGTACCTGCGGATCTCCATCTCCTCGTGCGGGCGGCGGCCCGTGGTGTCGGGGAACACCAGCTCGGCCTCGTCCACGTGCGGCAGCAGCCCGTTGAGGTAGTCGCGGAACTTCTTGAGCGCCGCGTAGAACGGCACCTTGCTAGCTAGCAGGTGGTCGGGGCGGGGTACCTGCGGATCTCCATCTCCTCGTGCGGGCGGCGGCCCGTGGTGTCGGGGAACACCAGCTCGGCCTCGTCCACGTGCGGCAGCAGCCCGTTGAGGTAGTCGCGGAACTTCTTGAGCGCCGCGTAGAACGGCACCTTGCTAGCTAGCAGGTGGTCGGGGCGGGGTACCTGCGGATCTCCATCTCCTCGTGCGGGCGGCGGCCCGTGGTGTCGGGGAACACCAGCTCGGCCTCGTCCACGTGCGGCAGCAGCCCGTTGAGGTAGTCGCGGAACTTCTTGAGCGCCGCGTAGAACGGCACCTTGCTAGCTAGCAGGTGGTCGGGGCGGGGTACCTGCGGATCTCCATCTCCTCGTGCGGGCGGCGGCCCGTGGTGTCGGGGAACACCAGCTCGGCCTCGTCCACGTGCGGCAGCAGCCCGTTGAGGTAGTCGCGGAACTTCTTGAGCGCCGCGTAGAACGGCACCTTGCTAGCTAGCAGGTGGTCGGGGCGGGGTACCTGCGGATCTCCATCTCCTCGTGCGGGCGGCGGCCCGTGGTGTCGGGGAACACCAGCTCGGCCTCGTCCACGTGCGGCAGCAGCCCGTTGAGGTAGTCGCGGAACTTCTTGAGCGCCGCGTAGAACGGCACCTTGTCCGCCGCGCGCGGCAACTGCGCGCAGCGCGCCGACGACGACGGCATCACCCACATGTACTGCAGAACACAGATACGTGCTTCAGCTTAGCGTGTCAACAGCAACTCTCAAAGCTATCAATACCTAACGGTACAGAAGGTTCACTCCGCAAGATGATTTAAAGAAATAGCGACTCTAACACTGACACAAAAGAGTGCAATTTAGTTCGCAATAGCGCGTGACTCCTTGTACAGTCTATTTCACGCGCTGCATACGCCCGATTACGAAGCAACCTTAGTACGTCGTAAGAAATAAAAGTTACGCGATAGAAAATTTAGATGCATAGCGGAGGCGGAGTCACGCGCTTTTTTTTCCCTGTAGGAGGAAAATCTCATAGATGCCATACGACATGCCTGACTTCGCCTCTTTCGCTGAAAAAAAAAACTCCGCCTCCGCTATGCATCTAAAGTTTCTATCGCGTAACTTTATCTCTTTCGACGTACTAAGGTTGCCTCGTAATCGGGCCCACGCAGCGCGTGAAATAGACTGTACAAGAAGTAACGTGTGCAACCTAGCGGGTGCGCGGCGGCCGTCGGAAATTAGTACGTCGAGACGGCCACCTGTAGTTTCTTCGTATAAGTGAACCTAGCCTGCCTGAGTCTCGCAGTCCGAAGTATGTCACATACTCACAGTGTTAGTCCCGGCGATGGTGTCGGGCTGCTTGCCGAAGCAGAAGTCCTTCTTGCCGGAGAACACCTCGTAGATGAGCTTCCCGTTGAACACGGCCACCTTGGGGCGGAAGGTCTGCAGCTTCTCTAGCAGCACCGCCGAGCCCTCCTTGATCTCGCGCCGCGTCAGGTCCGCCGAGCCCTTCGTGGGCCGCGACACCATGTTCGTGAACCCGATGCCGAAGTTCAGCAGCTGCGGACGGGAGAGCGGCTTGGAGTGACACAGAGAATTTATGCTGCGGACAGCGACGGCGCGGCGAGTCCGTATTTTGTATCGTCCTGCCTCAGAATGGGAGAGTGAACCCATAGGGACAAGGAGCGAGAGGAAACAACTTGTAGGGAGTCAAGAAAGCGCCCCGGGAACACGCCAAGAGCAAGTACCGAACGGGCGTTTCGGCCCCCATAACCGCGAGATTGATTGGGCCATGGGTGGTGGAGGGTTGTCCCTAGTACGTAAACAGAGGGACTAGGTAGGTACGTAATAGGCTACTTGGCTCATACAAAAAACAATATGTAGCTAACTAGTAAATCCCGGAGTGAATACCGACAGAGGTTTCGGTAACGGTAACAGTGTGAGGTGTCGCTTACGTTACGGTAACGAGTTCAATGGTTTTTACTTTTTACCCAACTCAAAAATGCTCAAAACGTCTAAAAAGTTTTAACATGATGCATTGTGTTTGGCTTAGAGAACCGAAATATGTTTATTAATTTCAACAAATAATTATACTTGTATAAATTCTAAAGTTTTTGACGTGACAACGTCTTATAATTCGATAGAGCCGGTTGCACGCACGAAAAAACATGACTCATCCGGCGTTACCTCGCTCATGCGGCGTTACCGGCGTTACCTCGCGAGCGCGGAACGAGCGACAAAGAAGACTTTGTCACGTTCAACTATCGTTAGTAAACCGACTTTACAGACAACCAATTTTATTTTATTTTATTTGAATCTTTGAAAACAACGTCGGTCATGTTATTGTGACGTCACACAAAATATAAACAAACGGTATCACGAGGTCTTTTAAATTTTGTTAATCTTCTATACATTTTGATAGAGTTTTTCATAGTTTACAATTTGAATGACGTATACTCTAGAGAAACCCCAAACGGTTTTTTAGGTTAAATTTTGTTTGATTTGGAAAGAGTAAAATAAAAGTAGAGTTGAAGAACGAGTTATTACTCAGTGTCATTTTCTTTTCGTATCCTGACCCACCTCTGGTGAAAATTCAAAGGTTTAATCAATCACTAAAAAGACTAGCGATTTTTAAATGTTACACCAAAAACAGAACAACCATTTTACCGAATCTCTGTGCACAACAGATCTATTTTAGTTGCTTCGCTGCAAAAACTACTTTTCGCAATTCACCAGTCATCGGACACGGTTGGAGATCTACCCAGGCGGTCCAAATAAATTGCTACACGTAATTATTAATTGCGTTACTAAACACCGAGTTTCTTGCCAGTTCTTCTCTGTGCAAACCTGCGATCTTGGCTTGGGGATAGTTTTGACATTTCATAAGATCGATAAGTTTTAGGCCTATTTGAAAAGTAAAGATTTCAATGTAAGTACGAGATTTCTGGACGAAATTAGGCTTGAGAACTGTGAAGGTAAAACTCATTTGTCTAGGAGATCTTTGCCTATCAATCAAGTCGAAGGCTCACAAGTTTTAGGTGGTGAGGGAGACGGAGGCCGGGTGGGTATTCCAGACCCTGGTGTGTATCAAGAATGAGGAATCAAAGTGTTTTTGTACGTGACTTTGTAAGGGATGTCAAGAAAAACATGTAATAGAGCAATTTATATATCAGCAATTTTGAATGATATTTCTCCAGAGAAATATCATTCAAAATTGCTAACAAGAGCCTTCGGCAAAAAGACTGCGGAAGTAGGGCTAGAAAGAAGGTAGATGTAGAAATAAGTTTAGAACCCTGGCCTGGGCCCTGCATAGCCGCGTCATCAAGAAGATATTACACAGGTGTCACGTTAAAAGAGCAAAGGATAAGGTTAAGGCATTACCTTGTAGTCCTCGTCGGCGCTCATCTGCTCGCGCGTGAGGCCGGACAGGTAGAGGCATTTCCAGAAGTGGTTCCCGGGCCCGGCGTAGTGGTGCCCCTTGTACGCCGCGAACAGTCCCGGGTTGATGCCGATCTGCGACAACCACACATCACGTACAACCAATCATGAGCAAAAATCCATTATTACCAGGTTCTTTCTTTAAAAAATCATATTTAAAAACAAGCTTTTATAGGTCAGTGTATTTGTCTTCTCAGCAAACCCGTTCACTTGCTGCCTACCAGGGATGTGCACAAAAATTAACCAGTCCGCCATCTTTGACATTTCGAGTCCGCCATATTGAAATGTAAAATGGCGTCACTCTGCAAACCATGCTTTATCATATCAATCGGTGGAGAATAACGGCTTCAACAAATATTGCAAGTTATTGTCGTCACACACGGGCCACTAACCACAGCCACAAACGCCGTCACTAGAAAAGCTTGAAGCGGCCACAAAGGTAGCTGAAGCACAGTCACTTGACGACGTAGTATCATAATGGACTCTGACGAAGAAGTTTTAATTGCGAGAATCTTGTGGGTAACGTTTAGTAGCCGATGCGGGCCACAAGAAGTGAGAAGCGACGATTTGCAGCATATGGCGGCCACCAGCGTCCCCGTCTGCTACAAGTCTATTGGAAATATGCCGGTGGTGACATTTTGTGGTTGTGGCTAGTGATCTGTGAGTGAGGCACTGAAAGCGTGTAACATGTAGGGTAGGAGCGCGATCGTACTCACAATGATGATGTCGAGGTTCTCCGCGAGGTGGTCGGGCAGCGTGCGCCGCGACACCTCCTCCTCGCTCATGCCGTTGAAGCGGTCGTGCTTCTTGCGCTCCTTCACCGGCCGCGGCATGCCGTCCATCACGCCCTCCACTTTGATCTCCATCCTGGAAACAACCATCGTCACTTTACATCCCACGTCTTTAATGTTGACCAACAAGACGACCAGCTAATGTCATACGCTAAGGGTACCTTTAGAAAGTTTAGCCTACCAATTGTATCAGTTACAATTTACCGCGAAGTTGAAGTGGCAATGGGCGGGCTCTAAGAACCGACGAACGTTGGGGACCCAAAGTGCAGGAATGGCGAGCCCGCACGGTAAAGCGCAGTGATGCCTGACCTCCGACCAAATGGACTGATGACATTAAAAGAGTCACGGGAAGGCGCGGGATAAAAGTAGCGCAGGACCGGTGGGCTGGAAATCATTGCAGGAGAGCTTTGTCCAGCAATGGACCTACGTCGGCTGAAACGTGCGTGGGCGTCGATTGGCATGACATTTATGCTTGACGGCACATTTGAATTGCAATTCTTTTGGCTTGATCAAGACGATTGGATCATACCGATTGCACCGTGTATTGTGGTATGCGGATTGGTATAAGTCAAGACTTTTGTCGTAAATGTCGCGTCGTCGTGCGCGCATTGTCAATGGGGTCGCTTTAACTTAAAGTCATTCCAAACTGGAAAGCCGTACTTGATCGTGTGTGGTGTATATGGAAGAACTGCAGTTTGGAAGAACTGAAGCCTGCAGCATCTTGCCAATTTGACGATAAAATGGATGGTCTATGGCTGGCTTAGCCTGCCCATTAAATGCAGCGCGTTCCACAGCTTTACGTTCCAATATCATACGACAAACTGCGTTGCACTCATCACCCTGAGACAAAGATTCTTAGCAGGACAGATTAATTTGTTTTGCTATAATCCGCTACTTGAAAAAACATAAGATTATAGCAAAACAAACTAATCTGTCCTGCTAATGGATTTCCGCAAAATAGCGCCTACTTATTCCATTCAATAAAGATTCTTAGGTTTGATTTAGCCCAGTAATCTCATCGGCTACAATGTCCTTTACCGAAACCCTACTACATTACTGCTTCACGGTACTTGAACTGAAAATATAATGCGGTAGTAGATAAGCAATTAAGGAAGTCCTCGCGTTACGCTGGCCTGGCACACGTCGCGGCTGTTGCTATTTAGGAGATATTTTACACATTTATAATTAGTGATTATCTTGTAATTATCAAATGAAACAATGCCCACGATTCGGTTTTTTATTTCCTTACAAGCTGCTGTCTTTATCTACGTCGTCGCATCGGACTGAATTAGTAGGCACTACGCCTGCAAATAATATCTAAATTCGAATTGACTTATCTTTATTGAGATTGATCTAGAGAATAATAATCATTATTTTCATCAGCATCCAACGATTTCGCAGATGATCCCCTAGATTGTATAAGTAAAACGTGTTCATCGTAAGCGTAATCGTTTATAAATTGTACCCACTGATTGGTTACCTGATTTGCTTCAGCCAATCGGGGGGCAGGATTTTCTAATGATTACGATAACGATGAATACGTTTTTCTTACGCAATCAGACCTGAATTTATGTTCTCAACTGTGTGATAGCTACACCTTGTTCCCTCGTACAAAACATAGCGCCGTTTCAAAGTAATCCATTGTTTTGACATAAGAACGCTCACAAATTACTATAACAACGTGGTATGATCCAAGATCATGTTTGTTATTGTGTTTTTATGGCAGTGCTACATCATAATTTATTTATTTAACGCACTGTACACTTTATATTTGTAATAGTTTATATTGGCTACTTAGGCTGTCAGAACCTTCGCAAAAAATTTACTAGTCTATGAAATTAATTTTGTTATGTTATTATAATATAATCTCAAGACATCTACGAATTCAGAAATTAAGAATTAATTTTATTATATTATTATCTATATATATAAAAGAATGAGGCATTTTGGTTGTTCCACGGATTCCGCCAAAACTATAGGTCGTAGAGATCTGAAATTTGGTACCTAGGTAGATATTAGGTCATGAATTCGTACTAAGACGGGGATTCCAGAAATTCAAATTTTAAGGGGTAAAAACCGTCGGTTTTATGGATTTCCCCACACAAAAGTGAAATTTTTTTCGTTGTTCCAGGAATTCCCAAAAAGTTACAAGTCGTAGGGATCTGAAATTTGGTACCTAGGTTGATATTAGGTCATGAATTCGTACTAAGACGGGGATTCCAGAAATTCAAATTTTAAGGGGTGAAAACCGTTGGTTTTTTGGATTTCCCCATACAAAAGTGAAATTTTTTTCGTTGTTCCAGGAATTCCCGAAAAGCTACAAGTCGTAGGGATCTGAAATTTGGTACCTAGGTAGATATTAGGTCATGAATTCGTACTAAGACGGGGATTCCAGAAATTCAAATTTTAAGGGGTAAAAACCGTTGGTTTTATGGATTTCCCCATACAAAAGTGAAATTTTTTTCGTTGTTCCAGGAATTCCCGAAAAGCTACAAGTCGTAGAGATCTGAAATTTGGTACCTAGGTTGATATTAGGTCATGAATTCGTACTAAGACGGGGATTCCAGAAATTCTAATTTAAAGGAGAAAAAACCGTTGGTTTTTAGGATTTCCCCATACAAAAGTGAAATTTTTTTCGTTGTTCCAGGAATTCCCGAAAAGCTACAAGTCGCAGGGATCTGAAATTTGGTAACTAGGTAGATATTAAGCCATGAATTCGTACTAAGACGGGGATTCCAGAAATTCAAATTTAAAGGGGTAAAAACCGTTGGTTTTATGGATTTCCCCATACAAAAGTGAAATTTTTTTCGTTGTTCCAGGAATTCCCGAAAAGTTACAAGTCGTAGAGATCTGAAATTTGGTACCTAGGTTGGTATTATATCATGAATTCGTATTCAGAAAGGGATTTTCGAGATCCAAATTTTGAGGAGGAAAAATTTTGAACTTTTTGGCCGCCATTTTGAACTTTTTTGTTACTGGGCCGATTGCTTTGAAAATCGACTTTTGACTATGGCAGAAAGCATAGAGAAGGAATTTGTTGCCAAAATTAAAAAAAGTGGCCGCCATTTTGAACTTTTTTGGTACTGGGCCGATTGCTTTAAAAATCAATATTTGACTATGGCAGCAAGCATAGAGAAGGAATTTGTGGTCAAAATTTAAAAAAGTGGCCGCCATTTTGAACTTTTTTGTTACTGGACCAATTGCTTTGAAAATCGATATTTGACTATGGCAGCTGGCATAGAGAAGGAATTTGTGGTCAAAATTTAAAAAAAGTGGCCGCCATTTTGAACTTTTTTGTTACTGGACCGATTGCTTTGAAAATCGATATTTGACTATGGCAGCTGGCATAGAGAAAGAATTTGTGGTCAAAATTTAAAAAAGTGGCCGCCATTTTGAACTTTTTTGTTACTGGACCGATTGCTTTGAAAATCGATATTTGACTATGGCAGCTAGCTTAGAGAAGGAATTTGTGGTCAAAATTTAAAAAAGTGGCCGCCATTTTGAACTTTTTTGTTACTGGACCGATTGCTTTGAAAATCGATATTTGACTATGACAGCAAGTATAGAAAAGGAATTTGTGGTCAAAATTTAAAAAAGTGGCCGCCATTTTGAACTTTTTTGTTACTGGACCGATTGCTTTGAAAATCGATATTTGACTATGGCAGCCTAGCATAGAGAAGGAATTTGTGGTCAAAATTTAAAAAAGTGGCCGCCATTTTGAACTTTTTTGTTACTGAACCGATTGCTTTGAAAATCGATATTTGACTATGGCAGCTAGCTTAGAGAAGGAATTTGTGGTCAAAATTTAAAAAAGTGGCGGCCATTTTGAACTTTTTTGTTACTAGACCGATTGCTTTGAAAATCGATATTTGACTATGGCAGCTGGCATAAAGAAAGAATTTGTGGTCAAAATTTAAAAAAGTGGCCGCCATTTTGAACTTTTTTGTTACTGGACCGATTGCTTTGAAAATCGATATTTGACTATGGCAGCTAGCTTAGAGAAGGAATTTGTGGTCAAAATTTAAAAAAGTGGCCGCCATTTTGAACTTTTTTGTTACTGGACCGATTGCTTTGAAAATCGATATTTGACTATGACAGCAAGTATAGAAAAGGAATTTGTGGTCAAAATTTAAAAAAGTGGCCGCCATTTTAAACTTTTTTGTTACTGGACCGATTGCTTTGAAAATCGATATTTGACTATGGCAGCTAGCATAGAGAAGGAATTTGTGGTCAAAATTTAAAAAAGTGGCCGCCATTTTGAACTTTTTTGTTACTGGACCGATTGCTTTGAAAATCGATATTTGACTATGGCAGCTGGCATAGAGAAGGAATTTGTAGTCAAAATTTATAAAAAGTGGCCGCCATTTTGAACTTTTTTGTTACTGGACCGATTGCTTTGAAAATCGATATTTGACTATGGCAGCTGGCATAGAAAAGGAATTTGTGGTCAAAATTTTAAAAAGTTGCCGCCATTTTGAACTTTTTTGTTACTGGACCGATTGCTTTGAAAATCGATATTTGACTATGGCAGCAAGCATAGAGAAGGAATTTGTGGTCAGAATTAAAAAAGTGGCCGCCATTTTGAACTTTTTTGTTACTGGGCCGATTGCTTTGAAAATCGACGTCTGACTATGGCAGCAAGCAAATAGAAGCAATTTGTGGTCAAAATTTAAAAAATATGAACTTTTTGCCCCCCATTTTGAACTTTTTTGTTACTGGGCCGATTGCTTTGAAAATCGACGTCTGACTATGGCAGCAAGCATAGAGAAGGAATTTGTGGTCAAAATTAAAAAAATATGAGCTTTTTGCCCGCCATTTTGAACTTTTTTATTACTGGGCCGATCGCTTTGAAAATCGACGTCTGACTATGGCAGCAAGCATAGAGAAGGAATTTGTGGTCAAAATTAAAAAATGATGAACTTTTTGGCCGCCATTTTGAACTTTTTTGTAACTGGGCCGATTGCTTTGAAATACGATATCTGACTATGGTAGCAAGCATAGAGAAGGAATTTGTGGTCAAGATAAAAAATGATGAACTTTTTGGCCGCCATTTTGAACTTTTTTGTTACTGGGCCGATTGCTTTGAAAGTCGACGTCTGACTATAACCAGCAAGCATTAGGAAATATTTAGTGGTCAAAATTAAATTAAATGACGGTTAATACAAGAATTTTGGAAACTTAACGCCTGAGGGAGTAAAGCAGAAGATCAACGTGAGCGAAGCCGCGGGCGTTTGCTAGTGACGTATAATCTCAAGACATCTACGAATTCAGAAATTAAAATAAAAGTATCAATAATTTACTGAGAGCTGCCTCGTTGCTGGTTGATATTTTTTGCAAGTGGTTCTGGGTTCGATGCCCTACTTGGGACAATTTTTTATACAAATGATGATTTTTTCTTTCTTTCTTTCTTTCTAACTTTAAATGTAAAGTTCTGTACTCGTGCTGGCCTAACCGTGACTTATGGAAGAATTCTGACACGTGGAGACGATTCTAACGACACTGTTATCATAAAAACTGAAGAGTAGGTACGAATATGTAAGTAGCTAGAAGAGGAAGTAATTATTTATACTTTAGATTGAAACTCGTACCTTACCTCACCATTTCGAAAGTAAGTCTCTACAACGCAGACAGGCATAAAATCGCATAATTAGTATATTACCTACTCGTCTTGACTCTTGTGTAGTGTCTGCAGGGGCGCTTTAGCGTTGAATTTCAAGCGGATTCCAAAATATGATAATTTTTTGCTTTCAAGAGCACGCGAGCGCCGCGGTTGCTTGCGTCACGTGGCTGTTGCTGCCATTTGCATGCTAATTGTCGGCCGGCCGGAGTAGCGTGAGCTACAATTCATGGCGTGGTAACAAAAAGTTTATGGCCCTAATGAGGAACGGAAGAGTGATTATGTTCGGAGTTTAGTAGGGTCCAATTTATATCGATAGGCTGTCAAATGAAATTACGAGTACCTTACGCCCTTAAGCAGGCCAGTCTCACTTATCACGTGGCCGTCCCGGCTACAAGTAGGGGTCCGGATGCCAATATTTCAGATGGTTGCCGCTAGCGGGTCGAGTTGCACGCGCTAGTTCTGTACGGTCAATTTTACCCGCCGTCTGACTACGGCAGCCCTAGTACGTCGTAAGAGATAAAGTTAGGCGATAGAAAGAGACCACAACATTGCGTTTGTTGCGTGTCGAGGGCGGGGCCGGCCAGGCGCTATTGCGAACTGAATTGCACTTTATGTGTCACCGCTAGAGTCGCTATTTCTTTAAATCATCGTGCGGAGTAAGCATTCTGTATACCTGTACTATTTAGTGTTCCGTGCCCTAAGGTAGGTAAACACCTAATTTGTAAGTTGTCGTTTGTTTCAAGCAATCTTACAGCCAGTCCAGTGGTCTCAAAGTAAAATCGCGGCTACTAGTGATTGTAGCGGATCTCCGATAGGTGGCATTACCAGTCCATAAATCACACTAACGAAGTTTTCGACGAGCGTTCTATAAATACAACTTCCGAAGCAAGACAACCACCCATGCGGTTTCTAGCCATAGCATTGACTGTTAGGAAATATCCCTTATCCCTCCAACACCGGCAGACATTGGTGTCAGAAATTTTAACAGTGTAGAAGCCGTATTTAAGCGATTTTGAATGAAGTTTTATGCAAAAACTATAAAGACAATTACTTTCAAATTTACACGTCATGTATTTTGGGTCTTTAATCTAAAATCGCTAAGAAGCAGAAACACGATTGGATAAAATTTTCTCGATAGAAAGTTCTCCCAAAAGTTTCTCCAAAATCTCAGTTTTTCTAGTTTTTATCGGACACTACATTGGATGTAATTGTAATTTTTGTTTTAAAGTGTCGGTAATAATAATATCCAAAAACACTAAGAAACAGATTTTTGATAACCAGCTTAGTTTTTGAGTAATTAGGTAAAAGGTCGTTTTTCTGTTACATTCTTCCGCGACGCTGCATGTCGCACCTACCAAATCTCCGTGAGAGTGAGAAAGACAAAAATAAATTCAATAAATCCCCTTAAGGGTGGAACGCACCTATTATACCTAACTATGTATTCGCACTAGGTATTATTACTATTTCTGTGGCACTAGTAGTTGTGTCTCCTGCGCAGATGTCTCATCTCTGTTGAGATAAAATGACGAGGAAACTCAGTAAAACAAGCGCGGGCGATGTCGCGGGGAAATGCCAGTTAACAAAGTGTAACTGTTGCCAAGTGAGATTGTGATCGAGCAACAGAATGACCCTGTCCAATGTCGACCTCCAAAGTAGTGCCTAATTAAGTGGTCCCATTTGCGACGTAATAAATGAAAGGGCTGGTAACTGAAGGCCGTTGAGGGGTAGAAAGTAGTGTCCCAATTTAGCGCGCAGTTAGGTCACCCATCCGGTTACAGTTGGAGCCTGACCTTACGTGTTCAACGTACTCGCGGCTGCTGCTAGCTTGAACATTCTCATTTCTCGTACACTTTCCAGATACCGCGCTCGTTTGCGTTTGCACAGTGCACACATCTTTGCCCGGGTTTTATGGTCATTAAAAGCAAATATCAACAAATACTATTCCGTGTTAAAAGACCGAAGAATGTACTTAATCATTTTTCCCAGTTTTTGAAGAACTTGGGAATAAAGTCTTTAGAAATTGATCATACGTTAGGCATAGCTAAACAATTGTCAAGGATAGAAAATGGATAATTGCAGAAATTGCCAATTTCCGGGGTAAACAAATTGCACCTTAAAAGGAATAGAAAATGAATGGGGCAAAAATCACATACGTATATGTATCGTAAACTTAGTTTTAAGTCGTTAAATAGGTATCACTATTTAATAGCTATTTAAGTATTACTATTCAATACTCATAAGTGCTTGTTAAATGGTCTAAATGAAATAATTTGAAGCTTCAATCATATGTGCACTAAAAATCAATATCTATATTAAAAGTAAAACATAAATTAGTGATAGGGATTAGGGACTAACTAGTAAGTACATGTGACCAACAAATTTTGTGACAACTAATAATTCCGGTTAGAACAGTAATTTTCAGCAAAAGGAAAAGCCTTCTTTTAGCTCTATTCCCACGGTTCGAGTAAATACGGCTACTTATTTAGAATTGAGATATCGTAATAATTGAGCGAGGCAATTGTGCGTGAAAACGATTATTATTTATTGCCGGATTTGAATAACAGCGGCGCGCGAGCAACACGCGTACGTACAGCCCACGCTAATAAATGTAATGAAGTGTCTGTCAATTAGAAATTACTATATTTTTTATTTCGAGGGAGGTGTGGCCGAGGAGTTACCTAGACGCATTAGTACAAGAGAGTAATTGGAAGGGAGACTAACTCGATTGGATTTCTATGCGTATCACACTTCACACTAATATATTAAAGGCGAAAGTTTGTGTGTGTTTGTATGTTTGTTACTCCTTCACGCCGCAACTACGGAACCGATTTGGCTGAAATTTGTAACATAGATAGCTTATAACCCGGATTAAAACATAGACTACTTTTTATCCCGGAAAAATTCATAGTTCCCATGGGATATTTAAAAAACCCCTAATTTTTACCGAAATTCACGCGGGCGAAGCCGCGGGCAAAAGCTAGTATTATCTAAAACCTTGTGTAACGTGTAATTTATGTGAAGAATTTAGTACTGGTTTAGTGGTTTTGAATCTCGTATCAAGCAAAATATAGCATCGTACATAAAATGGGGAAAACGAATGGAGCCAGTCTGTTCACACATTTTATTGTCACATGTGCAGCGAGATATTGCAATCAGTATAGTACGCAGAGATGGTGATTCTCATTTATTTAGTAGTTTTATCCGTTTTGTAGATATAGTAAGGAGATGGGACAAAATAAACGATGTTTTATGATAAAACTAAGTATTTATGTCCACACTAACATTTTCATTCGTCCCTAGCCAACGTCCTTGGCATAAGCTTCCTTCCTCCTCAAAGAAAAATGGCGATAGCGACCATAGCTGTTTGATTTCATGTTGAAACACTGATGAGAAAACTCAGGATATGGGCATCCGAACGATTTACGTAAACTTTTTTCGTACAAGCAAACAATAGCACCATCTGTTAAAATTCTATAGGTGGCTGCTGAGCGAACTACAGCGTGGCCTTACTGTTTTTCGGTTCTTTACTTCCGCAAGTGAGAAGGACAAAAATAAATTCAGTAAATCCTAAGAGGATCTTCGATTATTCACAAAATCCCCTCCCTACATCGCACAGGCCGCTGCAGCCGGCGTTGCTTCTTCCAGCGCCCGGTGACAGCGACTGGTAATGCTCACAATTTATTGCATCGTTAGCGTTAATACATTAAGCTGATCACACACACACCTGCCCGAGCGTAAATTTATTTAACTGTAGGTATATTTTTTACAATAACCTTCATATTTATTATTTAGGCTTGTGTATGTGGACTGTGGAACATTCTTCCAGCGTCCACATCTTAGCAAACGTCCAGCCTCCTTGTTTCCAACCAACTAGGTACAATCTGGATGTCTTTAAGAGAAGAATTAATAGATATTTTCTAGACATGTGCGCTCCAACCTCTGATAAGAAAATTCAGCATATGAGTGTCCGAACGATTTACGTAAACCATTTTCGTACAAGCAAACAGTAATATCTGTCAAAAATCAAAATTCTATAGGTGGCTGTTGAGCGAACAGCTGATACAGCGTGGTCTTACTATTGGTGGCAAAACAAGAATTTGTTGCACCGATAAACAAGCGACATTTTTTCTCGCCGTCCGCCCTGTCCAGGGTATGTTTCTATTGCTCCAACTCAGACCTTGTAATATCATTGTTTTCCATCAGGCGTGATGGTCTTCAAGCGTAACAACAATTGAAGAAAAGGTTACTATTTACGCTTACAAAAAGCTAAACATGAATGGCGAGAGACGTGACCTCAGTTCACAGCACAGGTATACTATCCTATAAATCCCTCTCCATGTTTCGCCGCACCGATCGATCGGCAGTGCGGTGCGGCGCGTCCGTTTAGGTGTATATGCGACCAGTCGTAACTCATGAACAAAGCGAAGTCTTCAATAAGCACCGCCGCGAGTAGTCGCTCCTAATGAGCAGGTCGGCACTCGGCCGAGTCACAAGTCGAGGCACACGCGGCTCACGACCGACTCCACGTCAAATTCTTCACTCTAATTGACTGCGACTCGGCTGAGACGGACTCTGAGACCCGTGCCCAACTGCCCATGGCAGTTAAAGTGGCTTGAGATGACCATAAGACTTATGAAAATAGAGGAAACTGTTAGATAAGCCTTGCGAGGCAAAGCCATCCACCATCCATGGGTTGAGGGTTACCACAGGTTGGGGGATAAGATCGCATTCCTCGATTTTATCCTCTGACAGGAGAGAAAGTTACTGCCATAGCATGGCCAAAGGGGAAAGGGTTTAAATCTCTGTTTGACAATTCACGTAGACATAAACCCGTCGGGACTAATCAGTCAGAAAGTTTGTGATATTTGTAAGTGAGTGTAAACTTCAATCGTTACTATTGCTGGTGAAGTTTATCCCTGACATAACCAAGGGGGTTTTACTTCCACCCTTCTTTGCCACGTTTTTGTTCTGCAGAAGCAGAAGTACGTGCTGCGGCATGCGCACGCGCAGTGACAGTAATCAGTTCCAACTAGCCGCGTGGTCGGGGCCGGGAGCGGCGCGGCGCCCGCGTGTTTACGTCGCACGTTATATTTCGGTACCGGAACCGCCAGGAGCCGCGCGCGCAGCTAGCCAAAAATCCCAGCGAAATAACCAGATCAAGGTGCTATCACACCCACGATCAAGCCATGCGCTTTCCACGTTAGCGTGCATTCGAGCCTAGAATTATTATCACCTCGGTTATAGATATTTCAACCCATGAAGACGCGCCCCACTCTGCCAAAATCGCTTGTGTTTCATTCGATTCGTATGAAGTTTGACAGAGTAGGGACGTCGTCGTGGATTGAAATATCTATACCATGAAATCGCTTCGACCGATGTCGTCGACAACAGATAGGTAGTTCAATCCACGAAGGTGCACCCCATTCGTTCCTAACTCCTCACGAATTGCATGAAATATAAGAGATTATGCAGGAGTGGGGCGCGTCTTCGTGGATTGAACTAGGGTGAACGCTCCTAAGCTCGGCCCCCCCCCAAAGGTCGGCACTGCGTTCTATTTCTGTCGATAATAGTGTTTTGTTGCCACATAGGCATAATGGGTATTTTTTTTAAAAAAGTTTGCACCGATGGGTAATAAAGTTTCAAATATGGGAACACTGGGCTGCACTGCTTTTTGCCAGTTGCCGTTTGAACGAGCGAGAGTTCGTAAGTCGCGGAATCGCTTACAAAATTGCTAAATTCCGAGCGTCAGTTGGTAAGGAATAAATTACACATTATAGTACTTAGCACTTGCTGTTGCAATGTTATTGATTCTACGTAATATACCTATTACATTGTTTTTTAATTATTTTAGGCGATTTTTTTGCACATTTGAAGAAAAAACAGGGGTGCCGGACTTAGGAAAATCAGTAGTATGGAGTACCTTAAGTCGGCAGGGGATGCCGACTTAAGGATTTGGGTTATTCCTAAGGTCGGTCCCCTTAGTATAACTTGGTATTATTTATAAGGAAAACTGTCTGATTGTTTGTAGCAAATAATAATTGTTCTGTAGATAGGTAATAATTTATATTTACATAAGATAAAGTTCGTATACTCAATTGTAATTAATTCGTATAATTTATGTTTTTCGGAGAGTATTTTCAAAGTGTTCCTAACTGTTATTTTTTATGTGAAAATAATTTGATTTCCTACTTATCGCTTTTTATATAAACATAATTAAAACTGTTAAACTTTTTACACTATTTTTATTTTTTAGACTATGTTATTACGTGCATGGAGACTATAATAGTATTTAGTATCCGTTTATACATCAGCTAAGTTTAATCATAATATTTTTTAAAGAAAATCATTTATTCTGCAAGCAAAGTCAGGCTGTGTTGCATGTTTTCCTTCAGACGCTATTGAAAAACGAGAGGGCCGACTTTGCGAACACAAAAGCCGCACTTACGAACATGAGTGCCGAGCTTAGGCAAATTAGTACTTTTTTTTTTAATGATTAAAAAAAAATACTTCTTCATAAATAAGTTCGGTTTTTAAAATTGGCTTGCACAGTCAAAAGTATAAAGTATTAGAAAAAAAAACAACGTATTTTAATTGCTTAGAATGACGCATTTACGAATTTTCTAATGTGACACGACCCTTAAAGTGCCGACTTTTGGAGCGTTCACCCTACCTGTACATACCGCTGATTATCGGCGTGTCCAACACGTAAAGGAATTTTAGGTTAGGTTTTTGAATGAAAGATGGTATAATTTCTATCGCACCCTGAAAAACATGCTTTTGCCCGCGATTCGAACCCTGCGGTAATTTTGGAGTTTTCCAAAATTAAAAGTTTCTATCTCAAATTGGTTTTGCTATTTCGGCAGGAAGGAGTAACAAACCACGCGTACACATATACACAAACTTTCGCCTTTATGATATTAGTATGAGTTGCTATAGTTAAAAGATCACAACATATAAGTAGGGTCGATGTGCCGGATTTCGGCCTTTTAGTGCTCCTATCAATTTCAGGACATCAGAAAAAAATGTTGCAGACATATTATAGTTGCATTCACTATCTTATATGAAAGCCAGTATAATCAATTTTATTTTTAAAAAACTGTTTTATGCTGGAAGTTATTAATTATTTTTATTTTTAATTTAATCTGGAAAAAAGCTAAAAATTCAGTTTTCGGCCACAAATTTTAGTTTTCGGCATGGGGTATTTCAATTTTCGGCCACTGCATTGCGATGGATTTAAAATGAATTGGTAAGTCTAAAATTATATGAAATGATATGAAAACTTAATCATTATTTTCATAGTATATCCAAATATTATTAAAATGACAATCAACATAATACAATAAACTTAAATAAACAAAAAACCAGAAATACATCATTACCCACAAACAAGGCAGTGAAGAAATATTTCTTCCGCGTGAATTCCGATTTTTTGCAAATCTCACGGGATCCATGGATTCTTCCGGGAAAAAATCAAAATTCTTTAAAAATAAAAAGGACTTTTGGAGTCATAATTTTAATGTACACCAATTCGAAATCGGGTGTTTGCCTATGATATTATCGTAGTTTTTCGCACATCGAATAGGTATTACGAAGAACTAAGATTTTACGAAACATTGCCCGACTTTCATTATTTCACTCTTTGTATGCATTTGGAGTTGATTTTTTGAAAAGAATTTTCTATTTTATTTTTACTTTTTAGTTGAAAAGCACCTCTGTAGCTCAAATTGAGTACAGACTTGAATTTTTTTTACTTCCAAGAGACTAGCATAAACGTTAAAATCAAATTTTGATGAATTTAGAACCATTTATGAAACAACCTTTATGAAATCGGTTTAAATATTGCTTTCTGGAAGCAAATGCACTAGTCAATGTAAAAAATACCCAAATCGCTGGAAGTGTGCTTATTGCAACTGAAGAGTTCAATCAATTTCCCCGAGATCCCATCAGCAGATTCTGACTTCATGACTATTGCCATTAAGTCAGCATCTGCAAGCAAATGCCATTAAAAATACCCAAATCCTTTCAAAAGTACTTGTAAAATTTGAAGAGTTCTCTCGATTTCACCAAGATTCCACGATCAGATTGTGACCTAATGACCATATAAAAACCTGGAAAGCATACTCTTTCAAATAATACCCAAATCGCATCAAGTGAGCTTATGAAATTCTCTCAATTCTTAAAGAATTCCCTCAATTTCTCCAGGATCCCATTATCAGATCCTGACTTGATGAACATGAGACCATTTGGTAAGTACACCCTTTCAAACAAAAAAATAATTTTCCAAATCAGTTCAGGCGTCTTCGAGTAATCAGGGAACATACATAAAAAAAAATTCGGACGAATTGTAAGCCTCCTCCGTTTTTGAAGTCCTTTAAAAAGTCGCCTATGTGTTTATCTAGGATATAATCTATTTCCATTCCAAATGTCTGCCAAATCAGTTCAGTAATTGCGGCATGAAGAAGTATTTCTCCGGCGTGATTTTGACTTTCCACAAATCTCGCGGTAACCATGGATTTTTCCGGGACAAAAATTAGCCTATATGTTAATCCAGAATACGATCTAACTTTATTTCACATTTCTGCCAAGTCGGTTCAGTAGTTGCGGTGTGAAGTAGTAGGTATTTCCCATACGTGAATTTTGTCTTGGATTTTCCGGGATAAAAATTAGCCCATGTGTTAGCCGGAACATAATCTAACTCCATGCTATATTTCTACCAAATCGGTTCTGTAGTTGCGGCGTGAAGGAGTATTTCCCCGCGGTTTTTCACATATCTCACGTGAACCATGGATTTTTTGGAACAAAAAGTAGCCTTTGTGTCTACAATCTATCTCCAATCCAAACAGTCGAATCAGTTCCGTAATTGTGCCTGAAGAATTAATTCCCGCGCGTGAATTTTGGATTTTCACAAACCTCGCGGAAAACATGGATATTTTCAGGATACAAAGTAGCCTATGTGTTAGTCTTTACTTCAAATAATCGATCGGACATGTGAAAGAAAATAAGAAAGGTACAATTGCCAAGTAGTAAATGAGTTGATGGTCTTCGGACGCTTGAACGCTTGAAAATCATTATAGCTAAGAAGTAAGAATTATTTTAGCTTATATCAGCTTGTAAACGTTGATTCGGCCCATTCATTTGGGAGTTGGTTGTGATTTTACAAATAGACATAGTTAAAGACACACGTTTAAATTACTTACTTATAACTTTTTACATCGTATGTTAAATCAAATAGCTCTAAAAATTTTAAAAATTATAACTTTGGCGTATGATGGCCGAAATCTAAGGTGATATTTAATTTTCGGCCCCATGCTTTTCATACAATTTTAACTTATGCCGAAAACTGAAGTACCGTTTTATCTACCTTTTAATTTTCGGCCACCCCAAAATGGTCTTCCCCGTTTATCCATATTTTAATGATTACGACATAAACTGACGGCCGAAAACTAATGGCGTGAGTCTTCGCATCAAGTACATTATTAAAAGAAGAATCGTGAGAAAAAATATTTCACCATTTGTAGAAAAGACATGAAAGTGTGGAAGACTTGATATTCCAGATCTCGGCCCCTAGGCCGAAAAATGAAGTTTTGAAAAAATTTAAATGTTAGTTCTCGGCCCCCATCATTATTGTGGTTTTATACAAAATATTCCAAAAGTTATATTAGGAATATGTTACCAAGTTATTTTTGAAGTGCAGTATATACTTATTAATACCATTTATTTAGAATAACTACACAAAGTTTTCTTTGGAATGAAACGCGCCGCACTATTTTTTTTTTAATTTCTGCAGTTTGCGTTACTTCTAATCGCCGCCTCCAAAATGAACAAATTCTGTAAAATCACTCGAAGGTGTTTTCTGACCAAAAATGTTTTCATTTAGAAAGCAAACATTTTCAAATATCTGGAAATTACGTATCGCAACCCTATGCATATTTCAGACGTTGCAACTTCAACTTCAGTTATCAAAACAACTATTGAGGTCGCAGCGAAATTTCGTAATAAGCAAAATGTAGCATAGAATTAATTCTTTTCCTCACCTCGGAAAGAACACTAGACTAGTTAGTTCATAAGAGTAGTTATTGTAATTTTCATTTTTATTAAATTTTTGGTAATAAAAATTATTTTTTTTAAACGTCCTCCGTGCGACGCAACGTATTTGGCGCAGTCGGTAGGATCCCCCGGAAAAACCAGTTTTCCGTGGCCTTTCGAGTCCAGCTTTGGGGAACGAGAACATACGGACCCGCGGCGCAAAGGAGGAGTTGAATCCAGCCATCGATTCGCAAAGGAAATAATGTTTATGTAAGTACACTAGAATAGCTCTCGTGTTGCTTTCCTTATCCTTAAGCCATACCTATTACTTACTTTACCTTTACCTACTTATTTTACCTTTTCCAAAATTTATCATCCAAGAGCCTCTAGTTCTCGGGGTCCTGAATCGAGGCAGGCCCGACGACGGCAGTTAGTAGTAGATAATAATAGATACTTAGATTTAGAAGGTAATTTAGGATTAGATAGATTATTCGAAATGACGCAGGTTCAGCCCGACACTATTTTCAAGGCCCTCCGCCTTATCCCAGATTTCGATGGGAACCCCAATGTGCTGACACGTTTTATTAGAATATGCGATCAGCTCGTGGCGCAATATCTAAGCACTGCACCGGGCAGTGAATTTGCAAATTCGTGTGTATTGAATGGAATTTTAAATAAAATAACTGGAGTCGCGGCAAACACTATCAACGCGAATGGAATTCCTGACAATTGGTTAGGAATCCGCGCAGCCCTTATTAATAATTTCTCAGATCAACGAGACGAAACAGCCCTCTATAATGATCTTTCGTTAGCCTCGCAAGGAAATAAGACGCCCCAAGAATTTTATGAGCACTGTCAGACTTTGTTCAGCACTATAATGACTTACGTGACCTTACATGACGTCTTACCGACAACCATCGAAGCAAAACGCGAGCTTTATAAAAAGGTCACCGTGCAGGCATATGTCCGCGGTTTAAAAGAGCCATTAGGGTCACGCATACGTTGCATGCGGCCCGAAACAATTGAAAAGGCCCTCGAGTTCGTACAAGAAGAACTCAACGTAATGTACCTACAGCAGAGAAACGAACCCTCTAAATCCAACTCAAATCACTCAACCCCTAAGGTACCACCCGTGAACTTACAGCCAGCTGTACCACAGTTCGTGCCACCAAGGCTACATAATTTCCAAACCCCTGCACCGAACTGGCCCGCACCATTCGGACAACGTCCTATGGGACACCCACCTCAACCATTTAAATTCCCTGATCAAAATCAAAACCGACCCCGCATGCCAACCAATACTCAAAGAATGTTCGCTGCACCACCACCTAATTACAACCCCCGAAGTAATGTATTCCGATTACCACCCAGGAATAATAACCCGACAAACGGACAGACACCTCAGCCTATGAGTGGAGTACAGCGCTTTAATCCTCGCCCATTACCACCTACTAACGCATTAGTAGGTCATGACTGGAATAGGTTCAATAACCAGCCACCTAACAATTATTTCAAGCCGCGTGAAATGAATGTAAACGAGTGCACAGCACATGACGGATCGTATTACAGCGACTTCAGCAATTACTACGAACCGGAGCTCAGTTCTTACGACTTTTATTATAACAATTATGAGTATAGTAGTACTTACGACCCGGCTTTGCCTTATGACTTAAACTCTTACTCTTATAACTCGACTGACGATTACCAAACCTATAACGAACCCCGCGTACAGACAGTGACTAAGGAAGAGGAGGATTTTCGGGAGGTGTTGAAATCGTCAAAGCCAAAATAGAATTAAATCTTCAAACACAGCGACAACTGCCCTATATCCAGATAGCTAACCCTCCATTAAAGCTGCTCCTGGATACAGGGGCTAACCAATCCTTTTTGAGTCCTGAGGCAGTCCAGAGATACTTTTCAGACTTTCCTTTAAACTTCGACCCGTTTGAAGTAACAAACATACACGCCACAACTCGAAATAATTACTCTATTACAATACCGTGTTTTACAGAGTTCAATGACAGCAATGGTATCAAGTTGTTTGTGTACCGGTTTCATAATTACTTCGACGGACTGATAGGTTTGGATTTATTAAATGAATGGGAATCGCGAATCGATTTAAAGGAAGGTCGCTTATTAACCCGTTTTGCGTCTAATCCTATTAGAATGTATAACTCTCGTAATGAAAATCTCTATGAGGATGTTATTCCAGCAGGCTCTTCGAAGCTTATACGCATTCCGATCGATGTACCGGACGGCGACGCTTTCGTTGCTGAGCAAGTAATATGTAATTGTTTAATTCACGAGTGTATCACAACCGTATCAAATAACCGTGGCTACTTAGAAGTGACGAACCCGTCGCGAAACGATGTTATATTTTCGCTCGATCGGCCAGCTCATGCAGAGTTATTTAATGTTGAGTGCACGCGTACGGAACAGCTATCGCCGCGCGCACAAGACGTGATTTCACGCTTACGTACCGATCATCTAAATGCAGAGGAAAAAGCTAATCTTATTGCTCTTTGTTCTCGTTATTCTGACGTGTTCTATGTAGAAGGGGAGAATTTGACTTTTACTAACGAAATTAAACACCGTATTAGGACCACCGACGAGGTACCGGTATATACTAAGAGCTATAGGTATCCATTTATTCACCGCCAGGAGGTTAGGGACCAAATACAGAAGATGTTAGAGCAGGGCATCATACGACCCTCAGAATCAGCTTGGAGCTCACCCATTTGGGTAGTACCCAAAAAAGCAGATGCTTCCGGAAAGCAAAAATGGCGTCTTGTAGTTGATTTTCGCAAGTTAAATGACAAAACAATCGACGACAAATACCCTATACCTAACATCAACGACGTCCTAGATAAATTAGGGAAATGCCAATATTTTACTACTCTAGATTTAGCGAGTGGTTTTTACCAAGTTGAAATGGACTCGCAGGACATTCCCAAGACAGCTTTCAATGTAGAACATGGGCACTTTGAATTTTTGCGAATGCCCATGGGACTTAAAAATTCTCCATCCACATTTCAACGTGTGATGGATAATGTCCTTAGAGGCCTTCAAAATGAAATATGCTTAGTTTATCTAGATGATATTATAGTATTTAGCACCTCATTGCAAGAACATATGGTAAATCTCGAAAAGGTATTCCAAAGACTTCGAAAGTCAAACTTCAAGATCCAAATGGACAAATCCGAATTCTTAAAACTAGAAACCGCTTACTTAGGTCATATCATCAGTAAAGACGGTATTAAGCCAAATCCCGACAAGATCTCGGCGATAGAAAAATATCCCATTCCTAAGACTCCTAAACAGATCAAGCAGTTCCTAGGGCTTCTAGGGTATTACCGAAAATTCATACCAGATTTCTCCCGAATTACAAAACCTCTTACCCAGTGTTTGAAGAAAGGTAGTAAAATAAGACTCGATGATGAATATATCAGCTGCTTCGAGAAATGCAAAACTCTCTTAACCAATGACCCTATTTTACAATACCCCAATTTCAATAAAGAGTTCATTTTGACCACGGACGCTAGCAATTTTGCTTTAGGCGCAATTTTATCCCAAGGACCCATAGGGTCAGATAAACCGGTATGTTTTGCGTCCCGAACACTCAATGATAGTGAAGTTAACTATAGTACGATCGAGAAAGAGCTTTTGAGTATAGTATGGGCTACCAAGTACTTCCGACCCTACCTCTTTGGGAGAAAGTTCAAAATCGTGACGGACCATAAACCATTGCAGTGGATGATGAATTTAAAAGAACCAAATTCTCGTCTAACTCGGTGGCGACTTCGTCTAAGTGAATATGACTTTTCTGTCATCTATAAAAAAGGCAAAAGTAACACAAACGCTGACGCTCTTTCGAGAATAGAAATTCACACCGGAGAAGCTAAGTCCCTGATAGAAGAAATAGACGAATTGAACTCCTTGCTAGGGAACCCATCTGAATCTGTAGTTGCACCGGAAAATTCTTCGACTGAGACGGTTCACACAAGTGCGGAGCACCCCATCCTAGAAGTCCCCATAACTGACGAACCTCTTAACAAATTTCACAGACAGTTACACATGACACTAGTAACCGACATTAAAAGACAACCCGTCATGACTAAACCATTTGACACCCATACTCGTGTTAGCATACAACTGTCAGAGTCTAACCTAGAGGAAGACGTCGTAAACGCCGTAAAAGAGTACGTCAACCCTAAGGTCAAAACGGCAATCTTAATAAACCCACCTTTGGCCATGTATTCCATCATTCCAATCCTACAAGATAGATTTAGAAGCTCGTCAATGAACTTAGTTCTTGCCAAAACCGAGCTAGAAAATGTTAAAGAATACCTCAGGCAACAGGAAATTATTCGTCATTACCATGATGGGAAAACTAATCATCGCGGTATTAACGAATGTTACCTCGCACTATCACAAAAATACTACTGGCCTAAGATGAGAGAGCACATCACTAAATTTATAAATGAATGTACCATCTGTGGTCAAGCTAAATACGACCGAAACCCAATAAGACCCCAATTTAATGTGGTACCTCCGGCAACCAAGCCCTTTGAGATAGTTCACATGGACTTACTTACCATACAGAACGAAAAATATGTCACTTTTATAGATGTATTCACAAAGTACGGCCAAGCTTATCACTTACGGGACGGGACAGCTGTAAGCATACTGCAAGCTCTATTGCGTTACTGTACCCACCATAATGTGCCTCTTACCATAGTGACCGATAAAGGGCCCGAATTTACGAATCAGTTGTTCATGGAGTTCACTCGGCTTCACAAAATTAATCACCACCGAATATTAGCTCACTCTCCCAATGATAACGGTAACATTGAAAGGTTCCATTCGACGATCCTGGAACATCTCAGAATCCTAAAGTTACAACACAAAGATGAGCCTATAGTGAATATCATGCCATACGCACTTATAGCTTATAACAATTCCATTCACAGCTTTACTAGGTGTAGACCATTCGACTTACTTACAGGACACTTCGATCCCAGAGACTGCCTTGACATTGACGTCACTCAACATTTACTACAGCAGTATGTCCAGTCACATAGGGATCAAATGAAGAAGGTCTATGACATTATTAATTCGACTTCCCTTGCTAACCGAACGGCTTTAATTGAAAGTAGGAACGAGACTCGCGAACCAGAGGTACAATACGCACCTCAGCAACAGGTATTTATTAAGAATCCTCTTGCTAGTCGACAAAAGACCGCCCCACGCTATACGCAGGATACCGTGCTAGCCGACTTACCCATACATATTTACACCTCTAAGAAACGTGGCCCCGTAGCAAAGTCCAGATTGAAACGTATCCCTAAATCTGCAAACTTGTTACAGAATACTGCTGCTAACGATTCTTCAAATGTCACGACAAGAAGAGATAAAACTTGAAAGTTTAGACGATGGACCTGGAATTTTACCATATAAGCTTGGACCTATGAGACTGACAACCAACCATCATACATTCATACAATACGTACAACTAGATAAAATTAACGATCAGATACAATCTTTAAGAACCCAACTACTAAACTACCAAGACCGAATGACTAACAATACTTACTTATTATACGAAGTTCAGATAGAACATTTGATTAACAAGCTTGACAGTGTATTAGTCCAATTAAGATCATTAGAACCCAACCGGGCTAAAAGAGGTCTTATAGATGGTTTAGGATCGATTATAAAATCCATAAGTGGAAACCTGGATTATACCGACGCGTTAAAATACAATGAAGCTCTTAAAGCTTTGCAGAATAATCAAGACGGCCTGGTTTCCCAATTCAACAATTATATTAGCTTGGGTAAAGAGTGGATGTCCAAGCAAAACAATATACTAAGGAAAATTTCGGAAAATCAGAATTTAATAAATGCTACTATTGAAACCATAGTCAATAGAGACGATAGATTAATTAAATACGCGAAAGTCGCTCAACTCTTAGTAATTATAAGTTTTAATATAGAGGAGCTAGCGCAGGAGTTATATAGAATAGAAAATAATTTAGCCTTTGTGCGTGCATCGAGTACGCACCATTCCATGATAGATGTAGACGTTTTAGGTTTAATGATTAGTAAGCTCCAGGGCATTTACGGGGTAGATAAAGTAATAAAGTTAGAACTAAGGGATTATTATAATATTATAAAGCCAGCATCATATTACATAGAAAACCAAATAGTTTTCATATTTAACTTCCCAATCATTTCTAACGATAACTACGATTTATATAGGTTATCGATAGTCCCCAATAAAAACGCTCAGGCTCTCATCCCATCCCATCCTTTCATAGCAACTAACGAGAAAGCTTTCGTGTACATAGAGACTGAATGTCCGAAGTTAAGCAATTGGTTCCTATGCGAGAAAGGAATTAACCATCAAGTCCGCACCAAGACCGACTGTATCCATGAGCTAATCATCAACCAAGTTCTTCAGGAAACCTGCCAATTTACAACCATCACCCTCACAACCGAAGCCATGGAGAAGCTGGACGACAAGCACTACATCCTGTCATTCCCGAAGGATACAAAGGTGCAGCTCTCTTGCAATCAAGATGACCACACTTCACTTCAAGGAAGCTACTTAGCTACAATTCCCATCGGATGTCACATCAAAACGGAAGAGCTTACAATCATGAACGATAACGATGAAATCAAAGGGCAGGCTCTCAGGCTATCAAAGATACCATATGACGCCGAGAAACAAGCCAGCTTATCGCCGCACCTCAACATAAGCTCTATCGATCTTCAAGGACTCCACAAAATCCAAGAAAGAATCATGATGCAAGCCCCTCTTCGAGTGGAAAGTGTGGGAGCAAATACTTTCTATCATACCACTATACCCTTTTACGTGGTATTAATAATTATGTGCCTACTTTTCTTCCTATGGGCAACTCGCCATTCCTTACTGAAATGCAAGAACAACGTGAAGAAGGACGAACGGACTCAGCCGATCAAGGAGGAGAAGACCGACGAGCTTGGAAGCGTTCCGGCAACATTTTCGCTAAACGTTCTAAAATAGTTGCCGTTCCAGGAGGGGAGGAATTACGTATCGCAACCCTATGCATATTTCAGACGTTGCAACTTCAACTTCAGTTATCAAAACAACTATTGAGGTCGCAGCGAAATTTCGTAATAAGCAAAATGTAGCATAGAATTAATTCTTTTCCTCACCTCGGAAAGAACACTAGACTAGTTAGTTCATAAGAGTAGTTATTGTAATTTTCATTTTTATTAAATTTTTGGTAATAAAAATTATTTTTTTTAAACGTCCTCCGTGCGACGCAACGTATTTTGGATAAAGATTTTACTTGGAAATAGTATTTTCTAAGTGATATTTTCTCAATTTTACGGCATCGTGTACGCGTAAAGGCCGAGAACTGAAGGTGGCCGGCGAACCGGCACATCGACCCTACCAACTTTCTGGCCCCATGACTTTCGAAAGCCATGAAAATAACACAAAATTTCATTTCGCACACTTCGTAGTGTTGCGGCTCTTATGAAAAGTGAAACCTTTACCGCCGACTTCGTAAAGAAGGTTGCCTATAATATGAAAGTCTTTAGTAGACACCGAAAAAAAATCCGCCACGTAAACTAGTCATACAATGTAGGTCAAATAAATTCGAACGCGGCGCTCGGCAATGGCAGTGGCGGCCGCTAATTGGGGCGACCTGCGAGATCGAATCCTCCGCACTTGACGGCGAGTGGTAACTCGTTCCGTCGCGGGAGAGCGGCCTTAGCGACAGGCGGCCGACTCCTTTCACTGCCACCCTTAATTTCAATCATTGTGTCACTAGCCGCTATCGAAACTCACTTATTAACGTCTGTTGTACACTGCCGATAAAAACGCTGACGCATTGAAAAATCGTTTAGAAAAATTCGTTCGTTTCAGCCGACGGACGTCCACTGCCAGACCACAGTTAAAATATACGAGACATAGCATAGGCCTCCTGCAATGATTTCCAACCTACACGGTCCTGTGCCCTTGTATCCAACGAATTCCCGCGGCTTTAATGTCGTCAGTCCATCTAGTCGGAGGTGCAAACAAAGCTACTGAGTATAACAATTTCCGTCACTACGGATGAGGCATACAGTACAGGTGGTGTAATTAGTAGAAGCTTCAACTGCGGCAATTGTTCTATGAAGAGGAGCGTTCAAATTAAGATATAGAGCATATTTTCGTGTAAAAAATGTCAAAAGTGCTTCGTGATTTTTATTTGGATGATCAGTACCTACAGATCAGATTTGAACGGACATTTCGCACGAATTAATAGTCACGACACTCACAACACAACCATCGCGAGCGGTTCGCGCGGCAGTGTGCTGTCAACTCAACGCTTATTAGCAATCAAGACACGCTGGAAATTGGTAGCAACCTTCAAAGCATCGGAGCCGACTGCGGAAATTGTCAGTCCAATTCTATTTCCTTCGGATCAAGTCGTAAAACTTCAAACTGTAGTACACACGTATAAACTAATATATTATACCTAAATAAAGGCGAAAGTTTGTAGGTTTGTATGTCTTTGTTACTCTTTAACTACAGAACCGGTTTTTTCTGTTTATAAATAAATTATAACCTACATTGAGGGTTAGGGTATTTACGCAGTATTTTGTAAAAAAAAACAATTTGCACAAGCGGAGCTACGGGAAACAGCTAGTCAAGTAATATAGGATAACTATGCAATCTAGTTTTGACTGTTTATAAAACGTTAATTTAATCACACGTACACAAAAATAACTAATTTGGTAGTTCTAAAAATATAGTATGGCACCGGTATTTTGAAAGATCGTATACCTACTATTTTTAGATCGATTCCTACTGGTACTAGGCTGTACTATTTTGGTGAAATATCTCGCTGCCCGTGGTGCAATAAAATGAATAAGAACGGCGCCTATTGCCCATCCGGTTGGTAAAGCCCACAGATATCGACGTAAATGCGACAAAGAGAGCAAGATCCGGCTTGATTTCCCATTTTATTACACCGAAGGCAGCGAGTTATTACACAGACTATAAGTATCGTGTTCTGAGGTAGGTATAGGTAGATGGCACGAGTAGGTAGGTGGTAGGTGGTAGGTAGGTACAGTTAGGTCTGCATCGAGTTCGGGTCGATTAAGAACGAGTTTTCACCCGCGATTCGGTCGCGACTAATTTCTTGATAAAGTACCAGCAATACCTATATATATACTACTACCTAGATACCTACCTAACACAAGAGCGAATGTTTTAAGTCTATCGCGAGAGACATTTTTTGCTGTTCGTTGGTCATTTCATCAGTTTAGTAACAAGATACTGGCTAAACGCAATCGTTTGCGTAAGTTTTGAAGATTTGCAGTTTTTTTACAAAACGGCGATCTTGTTCTTTGATCATTTTAATTGATTGCAAGAAGTATGTTGGAAATTATTACTTAGGTCTTACTTAGGTAAATTTTTACTTAGGTCAATGAATAAATTTCACTTTTACAATAGCTGAACTTCAGCTGGCGTGATTTATGATTTATTAATATTAGATGTTGAATGGTTACACTATGCTATACGTTTCCCGCGCTATTCTGAGGATAAACGCAGACAGATATAGGCAGACAATTAAATAATAATTAATATAACTTGTGTTTGAGTCATAACTCATTATGTCTTTCGAATAATCTCATGAGCTTATGAATAGGTTCCTATTTCCATTCTCCAATCAACCTCGCGGTGCGGTAAGCTTCGGCTAGCGTAAAAGTTCCGACCATTTTAAGAACTCTTTATTTCATTTCCTGTTACTTTAGTTTTGTTTCTTGGATAGGGCGGACGGCGGGAAAAAATTTCACCAGTTTTTCGGTACCAAAAATGCTTGTTTTTCACCAGCAGTAAGACCACGATGTAGTTCACCCAGGAGCCACCTATAAGATTTTGACAGATGGCACTGCTGTTTGCTTAGTACGTAAATCGTTCGGATGGTCAATCCTCAGGTTTCTTATCGGTGTTTCTGGTACTGATTTTCTTCCCTCAAACCATACGTCACAATAAAAACGCCTCGCGTGCAAATTGCCATCTATTAACAAGTACAAGACGTGTAAACAGTGTTTTTTGTGAAGTATCTAACTATCTAACTGGTGCTCGTGAAGTCGCGGAGCCTTGAGCTCGCCGGGCGCCCGCTACGTGCCGCGCGCGCATCTCCCGCCATTGCGATGCTGGGGGGCTATTCACGTTACGTGTCGGCTACATTTTGTGATGTGA
The DNA here is from genome assembly GCA_036785405.1 of Coenonympha arcania. Taxonomy (NCBI): domain Eukaryota; kingdom Metazoa; phylum Arthropoda; class Insecta; order Lepidoptera; family Nymphalidae; genus Coenonympha; species Coenonympha arcania. Next base: position 391,411 of record CM072078.1, on the reverse strand, counting down.
TATGATTAAAAAGGTGATTGTATTTACGTACTTAAGCAGACGATATTGAATTGAAAACATTTTTTGCGAACACTGAAAAATTAATTTTAATACAATTGACATAAAGCGTAAAATTGAATGTCGTTCAAAACGCCATATTGGTCGACAGCTCCGTGATTGAAATTACTTAAGCGCTTCAAAGTTGAGCATTGTATTTCCTATGATGAAATACATTTAATTTTAAACTCTAAGCAAATAGGAGTAAAGTTGTATTTTACAGTGTTAATATTTTTTCTTTTTCTTGTATCACATCACTGAGTGTGTGAAAACGTTACGAGAATGTCAAAGCTGATAACACACTACCATCCCGCGCCGCCTCCAATAACGAAGTACTACTACTTGTACTATTTAGTGTTCTATGGTACTACGCTAAGCTAAGAGGACGGGAAAGTGACGTATATTGAAGCCAAAATTTTCTCAATTATGACGTCGTTACCGCCCGCAACATTTCGATACCGCTGACAGCACATCGTGTTGTCGCTTACATAAGCGCCATTTTACAGTTTTGACAAATTAAAAAGGATGCTTCAGAACGCAGCCTAAAAATACATGCGTGACGTCACTAAGTGATGATCCTATATATTATGTTTACTCAAAGGTCACTTACACCACCTAGTTACCATGACACAATAGACGTATACACAGGACCCGGCGGGCAGCGCGAAAAAAATGTCGCCAGTTTACTGGTGTCAAAAATTTTCGTTTTCACACCAACTGTGTCAGTTGTAAATCGACTGCAGTATTGTCAATGGATCACAGTCACATTACTATACTCCACAGATTACTATACTCGTTATTAGTCCGCACATGAGTTTCCACAGAGACGACTGTTTCGGCCATGTTGCGGCGTATTAATATCGAAAATTTTGACCAATAGAGCTACTTTTTTCTCGTATGCAGAAAGTGTATGTAAAACATTCCAATGGCCTCGTCATCAGGTTCATATCGGTGCATCACACCCTTACCTAACCGATATCCGATACGTCAGTCCCATGTGGCGCCAAGAATCGCCGACTGTCCAAACGTGACACGACATCCGATAGTAGATATGATTGTCGTGTCGGGTGCGTGTCGTCGCTGCGAGACTCCTGCGCGTTGAGAATCGATTTCATGGCTCCGAGGCGCCTTTCAAAACCGCTATTGCGTACCCAATACGATACCTAAAAGCACCTATTTGCACCAGTGTCTTAAACTAACCTTGGAGCTTTGAACATCATCCTCTACTGACGTGAAGTAAAATAATACTGAACTGGTCTAAGTTGTCAAGAAATGGAAGGATGATTGGAGATGAAAAGTCCTCGAATAGGACCCCCATTGTCGCCCAAGAGTCATCATTTGTTAACTCATCACGTTGGTTCAAGTTGTCTGTCTCTACGCCCGCGGAAGAAGCGGTCCATCATATACAGCAATCAGTGCATTATTTAGTGGTCTTATCTAAACAATCAGCCGTCCTCTATCTCTAAAAGTTGGGTACCGGTCGCCTCATAAAATGCTAAGCCCACCAGGCTGACCAATCCGATCTAGTCGTCCTCAACATTGTCATATTTGTTCGTTTCCTCTCCGTAACAGTGATGTACATCACCACATTTTTGCATGTACACGACATGTGGCTGTTTTGAACACGTGGTAGTTTGAATGTATACATGGCTGATATAGTCTTGTGTGGTCATTTCGGCGACTTACAACATTGGGATACTTTCTTTCTACTTGCATCGAAAGCCCTCGGTCCGGGACCCCTCTCTGGCTAATATTGGTAGTGTACAGGGTTGGGGAGCAGGGAGCGTAGCCTACGGTGTCGGAGCGGCGTGGTTGGATGTGGGTCGACTAAATCCGTCGCGGGGTCACCGGCCGCGCCCACGCCGCAGCGCGCTGCACCGAACAGCGAGATGCGCGCTAAGCGTCGCGACTAACTCCATTCAAACTCATAATATTTCCCATAAATACCGTTTCATTAGTTAACGAGAAGTCTGCGTGTTAATCGAAAGTCGAGGGATCGGAGTTCGATGGGGCGTTTGTTGCAACTAAATACCACTTTTCCACTAGCTTTACCTAAATTGTCAAAGTTGTGTGGAACAGACTGCTTAGGCCATAAGGACGCTTTTGCATATCATAACACAATCTTTTGCATATAAAGTGTTTCTTTTGCTTCTTCTAATTTTACCATTACTTTAGTAAAGGAAGATGTTGTGGGGACACGCATGACAGACCCAAAGGCATGTGTGAAGACTGTCAACTGGCACTTTTTTAGCGTGGTAGACTAAGTTTAAGCCCTCCTCAATCTGCTAAAGAAAACCTGTGCAATTAGTGATCCATAAAAGGGTCTTGAGTCAAAGTTATTGGGATCGGACGGGAGTCCTGTGACATTTCGACATCTATTGTCAGTTTGCATTGCAATTGACGTGATAACCTTCACAAGTGACTGTAGAGCTGTGCAGTCAGCATGGTTGCAAGCTCCCAATCACGACGCCATGAGCTCATACGATATGACTCACTCTTGACTGCCTACTGCAGTCAGTTATAGAGCCAAGGCGATGTTGATGCATGACGGAACGTTCGCCCGTTGACTGTGATATATGGATTGGTCTTCTATACGTGAAAACTATTCCGCTATATGCACTCTACAAAATCTGTAGGATGTGACAGCATCATACAATCTTCTACAGCCTCTGACTAGGCCAATGAAAACCCTGTTTGAGGGTACCACATTCGGATGGCAATGCATTTGACAAAGTAAGTGAATAGACAAAAATTGTTCCAAATTCCGCATTATGGCCAGGGTTATTTGTTTTACTGGTCAGGCTATAAAACCTTAAATTTAATACGTATGTTCCCTCCTCCAAGGCACCAAATGAAAGTATGTGTAAACATGATTGCAGGGTCGTGCGAAACTGACATTTTCTTCAAGAGATTTGTATATTCCTTTTAAGTTTCATATGGATTGATGTGATATTGTGATTTCCGGAGCATAGAAATATATTTTTGCAGTTCCTAACCTAACCTAACATCAGTTTTATTTCACCCAAATGTGCCTGTGGTGGTTCAAATCAGAAATGATATCCGTAGACGAATTAGAGTCAGCGACAAAGCTCAACGAATCGCGAAACTGAAGTGGCATCGAACGGGGCAGAAAGCTCGTAAAGCCGACGCGACGGGACGTTTGGGACCCAAGCTGCTAGAATGGCGACCCCGCACAGCGGAGTGTAGGCAGACCCCCGACCAGAGTATTGACGACATCCGGAAAGTTTCTGGATACAAGTGGCGCAGGACCGTGTAGGTTGGAAATCATTGCAGGAGGTATTTGTCCAGAACTGAACGTTCGTACTTCTCTAGTGTCTTAGCCAAGTGGAAAGTCTAATGAGCATAAAGTAGGTGAGCGTAAGAAGCGATTACGTGCGCAATGCCTATAGCGTTGCCTAAAAAACACTAATAGAAAACACGTATCGAGTTTTTTGCTCGGCTAAGCCGCCGTATAAATGTATTATTGCGCTCAGTGGACTGTGAAACGCGTCGACTTCGAGCCCGGTTTCCATTTCACGCGAACTTTCGTCAAACGTTTAAGGTGGGTGGCCAGAATGAGCCCACCAACAACTTCGGTGCCTTCAAATCAAGTGTAAATAGCCATCTTCTAGACAATCGCACTCTATCTTAGTCTGTGTCATCAATTTTCATCAGATATGATAACAGTCAAGCGCTAGCCTATGCGTATATTAAAAAAATGGACAATAGGAAAACTAATCTAAAATTTTTACTTACGTCTTAATATACTGTAAATGGACAAAATGATCGATTTAGAATCAAATAAGCTAAATTGGGATTTTACAAAGTAATCGTGAAATACAACGCTATTTTCTGCTTTGACAATTATAGAGACACACAAAACAGAGCTTGTTTGGTGTATAATGTCAATATTTCGCCAGCGAAACGTTAAGCCTACAAATTACAATGTGTTTACTATTTGCTAGCTTTAATTAGACTACTACAAGTATTTGCGATACTAAATAACATTTGGATTTAGTGGACTGAAGCCGAAAACTATATTTTGAAGATGCCTGCTATTTCAACAGCAGCATACGTTCTGATGGACTTTGCTTCAGTGTCAGATATTCTGTCGTGAAGCAGTCATTGCTTTTGATGGTACTGTTGCCATCAAAATTACTGGGCACAATGCGGCTTAACAACTAATTCTCAGGATGACTAGTGCAGTACAGGTGCCGGCAAACTTCTTGAGCATGAAGTGACGTAGTGCACAAACTAGCGCACGCGATTCTCCGCCGACGCGCTCCGCACTTACCACCAAAAAGATCTATAATTCGCTTGTCGCTAAATGCAATCATGGTCATATACCCAAGAAGTTTGCCGTTATCTGTACAGTGCGTTGTATGACATTGAAATTCAAATTCCTGAAATGCACATGTGCTAGGTAGGCGACACTCAACGTAAGTTGAAAGACTCGCTCGTCAAATGATACTTTGCTAATAAAATACCCGTTGATTGAATAAAAATTCATTCAAGTTATGTGTGATATATGTGAATAGGCATTTTCAATGCAAGAACGCTCCAGACTTGACTTCATCATAGCCTTCTATCATAGACATAGTTGACGTCAAGCGCAAGCCTATCTTCATTTACAAAAATAATTACCGGAATGGTGGAAGAAACGGCTTATAGGTAAACCGTTATAAACTTGACCCTCCTGATGGTCTGCGGGACGCGGGGCAGGAGCGCTCAACCAATCAGCTAATCTGTCACTGTCCGCTGACAGCGCTACCGTATCATTATAGCCAATCGCATCACCCGCCCCGCGTCCCGGACATCAGGCAAGTCAAGTTTATAGCGGTTTACTATAAAGGATTAGATCACGTCCACAAAACTCAGGATCCATATTCGAAGGCGGTGTGTCATCAACCACCCGTTCACAAAAGCCGGTTATCATCAAGTTATGCAATTTTTTGTGCCGATATGCAAATAGATAGACTAGAACCGCGGGTTTGCAGATTTTAAGTGCAAAAAGATGTTAATTCCGCACGCCTAGAAGATGCCTAATGTGTGCGATTATGGAAACCTTCGTTATTTCTTCAAAACTCCTTTACCCGTAAAATACCTAGTATTTAAACATTATGATTTCGTTTAATTCGTGTACGGTGTACTTTGTAATGAAGTCTTTTCACTTTACCAACTGTCTTCTCTTCTAGCGGGTTATACGTTCCAGTGACTTTCGTAAAATACATTTTTTAGTTAAAAGTTGCTAAGTTGCTAGAAAATTTTCTCCCTGTTTTGTAAGGTAGCCTGAGAACATGGAATTAAATCAATAGCTTTAATTTAGTTATAAATGATGATCATTGAGTTTGCCCCTCTAGGAGGACCTTCTTACTCGTGCCCGAAATAACTTGGGGCTGGTATATGATTGTGGCGACCCACACAAGCACAAGCGGGCCTAGCTGAAAACCTCGCGCCAATTGACAGAAGATCGGTGTTTACAATTGTAACACATCCTTCTGGACTTTCGAATCCAGAATCTAAGATCTTCTGCTTCCAAATTCAATAGCTAATAAACACTACCGCTTTTGAGTTAATATTGTTTGACTACCATATTGTGTTATTATCTTTATCGAATTGATATAATATTATGTTATCATAACGTATTCAGGTGAACTCGGAGTTTTATTTGCTCTAATGTGTGCATCTGTTCGGTACACTGCTTGAAACCTAACACTGCTCCTTCAGCAACTTACGCCAGTGTCGTCAAAGCGCGTGCCCAAACGGCTTTCAGTTAGTACGTACATAGCATCGGCCCGTTACAGGCGGTTTCGCGTCGCGTACTCATTATCATTATCATTTTATCAATATCAATTATTAGTTATCATTATCAGTATCAATATTACAGTCCATTGGCATATCAAACTCTTATCATTTCTATCAATTCCTCAACATTTTTTGGTCCTTCGAGCCGGATTTGAACCAGCGACCTATGGATTTACAGTCCACTGCTCTCAATTGCAGTCAATTCCTCAACAGCAACTCTCCCACATAATTGGTGACCCCGACGCGATTGAAAGTCGAATGACTCACCCGTTCTCGTCCTTGATCTTCTTCTTGCGGCCCCTCTTCTTGGGCTGGTTGAGCATCATCTGCTGCGGGTGCATCTGCATGTGCGGGTGCTGGTGCTCGTGGTGCTGCAGGTGCGGCGGCAGGTGGTGCTGCTGGCCCAGCATCGCGCACATCGCTGCAAGGTTACACTCACCCGTTCTCGTCCTTGATCTTCTTCTTGCGGCCCCTCTTCTTGGGCTGGTTGAGCATCATCTGCTGCGGGTGCATCTGCATGTGCGGGTGCTGGTGCTCGTGGTGCTGCAGGTGCGGCGGCAGGTGGTGCTGCTGGCCCAGCATCGCGCACATCGCTGCAAGGTTACACTCACCCGTTCTCGTCCTTGATCTTCTTCTTGCGGCCCCTCTTCTTGGGCTGGTTGAGCATCATCTGCTGCGGGTGCATCTGCATGTGCGGGTGCTGGTGCTCGTGGTGCTGCAGGTGCGGCGGCAGGTGGTGCTGCTGGCCCAGCATCGCGCACATCGCTGCAAGGTTACACTCACCCGTTCTCGTCCTTGATCTTCTTCTTGCGGCCCCTCTTCTTGGGCTGGTTGAGCATCATCTGCTGCGGGTGCATCTGCATGTGCGGGTGCTGGTGCTCGTGGTGCTGCAGGTGCGGCGGCAGGTGGTGCTGCTGGCCCAGCATCGCGCACATCGCTGCAAGGTTACACTCACCCGTTCTCGTCCTTGATCTTCTTCTTGCGGCCCCTCTTCTTGGGCTGGTTGAGCATCATCTGCTGCGGGTGCATCTGCATGTGCGGGTGCTGGTGCTCGTGGTGCTGCAGGTGCGGCGGCAGGTGGTGCTGCTGGCCCAGCATCGCGCACATCGCTGCAAGGTTACACTCACCCGTTCTCGTCCTTGATCTTCTTCTTGCGGCCCCTCTTCTTGGGCTGGTTGAGCATCATCTGCTGCGGGTGCATCTGCATGTGCGGGTGCTGGTGCTCGTGGTGCTGCAGGTGCGGCGGCAGGTGGTGCTGCTGGCCCAGCATCGCGCACATCGCTGCAAGGTTACACTCACCCGTTCTCGTCCTTGATCTTCTTCTTGCGGCCCCTCTTCTTGGGCTGGTTGAGCATCATCTGCTGCGGGTGCATCTGCATGTGCGGGTGCTGGTGCTCGTGGTGCTGCAGATGCGGCGGCAGGTGGTGCTGCTGGCCCAGCATCGCGCACATCGCTGCAAGGTTACACTCACCCGTTCTCGTCCTTGATCTTCTTCTTGCGGCCCCTCTTCTTGGGCTGGTTGAGCATCATCTGCTGCGGGTGCATCTGCATGTGCGGGTGCTGGTGCTCGTGGTGCTGCAGGTGCGGCGGCAGGTGGTGCTGCTGGCCCAGCATCGCGCACATCGCTGCAAGGTTACACTCGGTTATGTGGAAGAACGCTTATGGTACCTCAAATGTTTGTGTATCTAAAAAAATATTAATTGACAAGTTGTTTATACCAGAGTATGATGAGAGGAGTATGCCCATGTCAAATGAATTGCGTCCCATGGCTTTGCATTGCAACATTATCTTGAGACATTAGAAGCGTTACATTTTGCCCAGTAATGGCGTCGATATACCGTGTCCTTTAAATCGAGACACATAACTCTTGACTTTAAGTCCTACCACCAGTAGATCAATTTTACATCATCTTGGTAAAAGAAATGGCAAATTAGCCTTTGGTTTCTTTAATAGGTTAGGTGATCCCTCTAATTGGGGAGATTCGTCAACCATCTAAGTAAGCCTGTCACCTCCCAAATCTGGATTATATTATGTAGAAAGACCTACACCACATAATATTGGTAGCATCTGTATGACACAACAAACTTTTCTTCTAAGTATACCGTTAGCACCGCCCTGTTGTGTACATATGACACGCCCCTGGGGTTTAGTGGGTATTCAGGACGCTTCATGTCCTGCGAGTCCCACATACCCGCCTCGCAGCGTCTCGGGCTCCCTGGAGGGGAAGTCACTCATCCTGACTTCGCCTCGGGAGGCCTGGGGGCGGTGCGGGTTGGGATGCGTAGATGTGTTCCCCAGTGGCTTAAAAAAAAAAAAAATTGTATGAACTTTTCGCCTCGACATGCGACACTCGAGGATCATTTACCTTCCTCCTCGACGAAGGAGTAGGGGTCGTCGCACTCGCGCTTGACGCCGTTGTAGAGGTCCTCCTCCCTCTTGGGCGGGTGCTGGTACTGGTGCTGGTGGTGCTGGTGCAGCGGCTGGTGCTGCTGCTGCTGGTGGTGGTGCTGGCTCATGTCGTACGGCGCGTCGGGTTCCCGCTTGAATGCGTAAGGGTCCTGAGGGAAGAGTGCACGCGTTCAACATAGAATGCCTCATACTCAATGAGGCGTTTTTTTATAGTTAACGCGAGCAAACGATCGAGCGGGTCACCTGATGGTAAGCGGTCACCGCCGCCCATGGACATTTGCAGCACCAGAGAAACTGCAAATGCGTTGCCGGCTCTTAAGAAATTTGTTTATGCACTCCTTGAATAACCCCATGTTATAGTTTTGATGAAACACTGTTGTTGTTGATTTTCAAAAAAGAGTATGATGCACAATATGCATGACCACTTAGGCTCCCTTAAGTAATCATGCATGCTTTCTACTCGTAGAGGTATGAGACTACAAGTAGAAAATGAGTACATAACACGACCTAAGCGCTAAGTTACCTGTGGGTACTTGGGGAAGGGGAAGTGCTGGTAGGGCTCGGGCTCGTGCGCGGGCTGCGGCTGCTGCTGCGGCGGCGGCTGCGGCGGGGGCTGCGGCGGCGGCTGCGGCGGCGGCTGCGGCTCGAAGTGGCGGTAGGGCTCCGGGAAGGCGTAGGGCTCGGGCGGGTCGGGCGGCGGCGGCTCGGCGGGCGCGGGCGACGCCTCGGCGCTGGAGGGCTTGCGGCGCGCCTCGCCGCTGTTGCTCGTCTCGTAGCCGTCATCCTGGCTCTCCGCCGCCTTCGGCTTGTCGGAGCCCTCCTCCCTGCACACACACGCACAACGTTAGCTCAGTGCACACACCGGGCACAATGATACTGGGGCTATAATCAAGTATTAGCCGAAGCGCACTGGTCTCTATAATCTATTATACTAGTACGCTGGATCAAACATTCTATATTATACAATTGACAGTTCATTTTTTGTGCCGATTGGAACCGCCCCCCTCGAAGGTCCATGTACTAAATTGACACATGGACTTTAACGCCAGATTACGCAACAATCAGCGCCAAAATGGCGAAAATCAAGTTTCATATTCAATCTGACGTCCAGCGTACCTTGTCTACATCACATGCCGCTGTCGAAAATTTCAATTCTCTGGGACCAAGGATTTGTGCAGAATGGGTCAGTAAGTTTCTTAGCGGTGAAGGAATCGTGAGGAAATCTTAATTGCTCCAGACATTTCGCCACAAAGCTCTTTAAGGTGTGTGCAGCCTTCCGACCCGCACTTGACCAGCGCGGTGGGCTATGGCCTAACCCCCAAATTCTGAGAGATGTACGTACATCGGGATATTAGAAGGGGTTGAAATCATGATTAGTCAGTAAATGAATAAGTCAGAAGTTTCCGTTTTATTTTATTTAATACATAGATTTTATTACTAGGCAGGCATAACTTTTACATATTACCAAAAATTAACACTATAAAATTCAGAGTACGGTTACATCGATCGTATCATAAGGGGCGTGTATTTACGTGAATACGTGTTAATGAATTTTTTGATGCTTTGTGCTATCGAGTAGCGTAATTAAATTTTGCATGTTTAAACTGCAACTGATAGATAATATAAAGTATATCTGCAACAAAAAACTATACCTATCTCCCATTTTTTTTATAATCACTTCCGTGAATTTCATTGTAGAAAATTTTTTTTTGTGTAGGTATAGGCTTGACGACAATCATGCCTGATGGAAATGTCTATAGAGTCTTGTCTACAAGGTGCCCAGATTCTTGGCTGGGAGCAGGCTGGGAGAGCGTTCCACACGGTTCTAAACTTGGAAGACAAATGACAAAAGACCGCTCTCGGCTTCTCGCCGTTCCATGATATGTATAAAGAGCTAAAGACGCCTTCACATCAATATAATCAGCTATTGAATCAAACAGATAAAGACAGCAGGTACATGATAATGAAGTCTGTAGTTTTTGTTCGCATTGTTTATTAGCGCTTCGTTAATTAAGCACACACAGATTACACATCGCAGACGCGCCACGAGCCGCTATCGGTGCCGTCTGCTGTTAATTAGCTCCTTAGAGACATGCGCTAGCGTGGAGTGCACGAATTGTTATATGCTGATCGCTGTAGGGCTTGATAACGGTACTAATTTCTCTGTACCGGTAACGATATCGGTTTTTACTTTCAATTGGTAACGGTTTTCAAGTTATTGAAAGTTCCTGCTACGTTGCGACGTTGCAACCTACTAGATTTACTGTCCCACGAAGGGAGGTGCGTGTGTGGCCAATTTGAGCATTTCTCATTGATGGAGGAGTTAAAATAATGATAGGACTCGTTCTTGCGTATTTCTATCCGGATCGCTACCATAGCAAAAAGCAGTAATGTATGTGTTTAGGTTTGAAAGGTACTGAGTAAAGTATCGTAACTGTAATTTTAGCTAAGAGCGATCCGCCGTAAATTCGGTCTAAAACAAACTAAGAAAAACCGGTACTAATAACGATAGACGGTATCATATAAATATCGATACCTGTAATGTATCGGAGTTAGTCTTTAGCGGTATTTGAAGTTTGAACATACTGTATAGAACCGTCAAGCCTTAGTTGCAGGTTGATCTAGTATCAGTGATGAGTAGACGGCAGATATCCCTTGTTTGCAGTCACAATGATGCGCAGGTGCGTCAAAGGGATGTAATTATTTATCAGCAAGAACTGACTAACATGACCGCTAGATCTTTTACAACCCTCTCTCTTAAACAAAGGCTTAAAACGAAGTCTACGAGAGTATCGACGTTCCTGAGAAGAAACCCTTAATAAACTCAGTCGAACAGTCATGGATGTGGATAGTTCGTCAAGTGATTCCTCTATGAGTTGACTAAGTTAACCGTTGAAGGCAAGATATCTTAAAGAAGACACAAAATGGTTTGACGATACAAAGTAACAAAATAAACCACCTTTCTCTCGCATAGCCTTCCGTCAAGTTGGCACTTGACAGCCCGCTCATCTATGCTAACATAGAACAAAACAAAATCAGAATTGCCCACTTACATGACTTTTCGATTCTTATCAAAGAAATACTTTGATTGATAAGTACTTTGGGAATCGGCGGAAACTAAGATTACCTGGATTAACATGTAGACTATGTATTATCTAAATTTTCCGTGGATGAGCTACTGTAATTTGCTAAAGTATTCTATAGCTATGGGCTACAGCAATATGAAGATTATTATAGCAAACTTCCCTAAAACTAGGTACAAAGGTTGGGAAAGGGAGTGGGAACGGGGAGGGAATGGGAAATCCATGACTATTTTGGAATTTCTGCATTTATTTAACCGTAGTTAAAGGAGAAGGCAGTCCAGTGTACTCTGTACATGCAAGACAACTGTCCCCTGACCTCTGTGCCAGCGGCGACCTCTGTGAGCAGAGCGGCGCGGCTCGGAACAAAGGCGTGCGGCGAGCACAATGAGGCGCTTGCCATTAGACCCACGCTACACCGCACCGCAGTGTGTGACTTGTGTATAGGGTTACTATAGTAGTGTTATTATCTCGCTGCAGACTCGGTCATAAATCATCCGAATGTTTCGCTTTTGTTCTGCAGTAATGCACAACTCAACAAAGAACAACAAAAGCGAAACACTCGAATGATTTATGACCGAGTCTGCAGCGAGATAATAAGAATAAGAATAATATTTATTTTCAAATTATATAGGTGTAACAAAGTTTTGATGTTCCCTACCCTCTACGCTAGCCTGTATTGCAGAGGGTAATAAGTAATAACACTACTACAGCTCGCCAAATTTAATAGCTGGACAGACCAGCTAATTTGGGCGGATATTTGGGTAAAAAAGGCCGGGCCGGACACCCTACATTATTGAGGATTTTGTGTCTCAGTACAGTCTAAGTAAGTGAAAACTGGGTAAGCGAGAAAACTATGAAAGAGAGTATTTACCGGATCCCGTCATTTTGTCCTCCTTACCCATAAACTCGGGTTAATGAGAGAACTCTATATAAGAGTGGATGATAAAGAATTCATAACTACATAATTATTCCGCTACCTTACGTTCCTTACATTCCTTTCTCACTCTGACCGCTATTCATTCAGTGCGCCTGCGCACCAAACCCGCATACCTATTCGCGATTCGCGAATTATCAGAGTGAGCCGCCAGAAGCCGACGACAGAGGTCGCTCGCAATCAATAAAACCGCGTCAAATAAGACTGCGCGCACGCCGCGAACGCGCCGCTAAATTGCGAATTTTTCCTCGTGGAATTCAGAAACAACGCAAGGACTCATTATAAACAAAAACCTTAATGCTGGTGAAAAGTGCTGTGTCTAATACCTGGACAGTGGATGTACCTGGACGTGAAAGAAAGGTCAGCTTTCCTTTTTCCTACCTTCGCCCGAACCAGCTTATTTTTATCGTGGTGGAACAATGCCTTACCATTGTTTTTGGCCACTTCGAGCCGCATTGTTTTAGTCATTTCGTACCGCGTTAATCTGGTATTTCTTCCAGGTTAATTTTATAACTACGTTAATAACCAGGTCGCTCCTCCTTGCGTGGGTTAAATTTCGCATTATATATCAGTTTATTCCTATATTATACGTATAATAAATTATTTTATATGTATAATTTATTTATAAGTACGTATTATAACACATAATAAGTTGATTTATGTACATATACGTATCTTATACCCGCTATTTTCTAGGGATTAAGTCATTTAAGTGTGTAGGTACATACTTGAGATATTAAGTTTATTATATATTCGTCATTTCCCGCACTTAATATTTCGGTATATTATTATTTAATCCGCATACCTACTCATTTAGTGCCGTAATCTACCTGGATCCATTCCTATATATTGCGTACCTATAGTACAAAGGAATATTCCATTGTCTCGCAGCGGCGCGCGCGCGGCGCGACTTAAATCAATCTACCCACTTTTAACATTATAATAATTAAGTGACGGTTAGTGATCGCTGTTACCGCGCTATTCATTAGGGGTTTTTTAGGATACTTAGGTATAGTTACTTCACTGCGTAACTGGTTGAATACCTAGCTAGTAAATATTATATTCAGTTATACCGCGTAATTAAAATAGGATTCCGTACACATTATATTATAACCGCAACCTATTTATTATTAAATTTCGGTTCTTACGCCGTTAATTATTTTTCATATTAACTTAATAATTGTGCTTTCTGTTTTATTAATTTTTTAACTGTAGTATTTTGTAATTAATTGTCAAAATGAGTAAGGCAGAAGTACCTATTAAATCTGACGATGAAAATCAGTTTGTAATATTGCAAGCAAAACGGGATGCTTTGTTCAGTCGAATGCAAACTATTTATGACCTTGCGATGAAAGTAGACGGCGATGAACATAAGTTGTCGACTTTAAAATTGCAAACGTCTAATTTAGAAGCGTTATGTTCTAAATTTGAACAGACTTTAGATGCGTTTATTAAATTACAAATAAAATTAAAACCATCAATGCCCGTTTCTTATCAAGCTTGGACAGTCTTCGAAGAGATGTCCAGCGCAGTTAAGCAGGTTTTAGATGCTGCAGAGAAAAATAATTCTACCGCGGAAAGTGAAAAATTAAATAGTTTTCCTACAGTTAAATCTCGTTTAGCACCTCTCGAACTTTTAGAATTCCATGGAAATAGTAACGATTGGTCACGGTTCTATTTCCAGTTCAAAAGTCTTATCCACGATAACCCTAATATTTCAGATAACGAGAAGGTGTTCTATCTTGTGAGTAAATTAAAAGGTCAAGCTGCTTTGATTTGTGCCGGCTTACCTACCACTCCGGAAAACTATAATATTATTTGGAATAATTTAATTCAAAAATATGACGATCCCCGCTTCTTAGCCAGCTCATATTTGAATCAAATATTAAATTTTAAGGCTTTAGGTAACAACAGTGCTTCAGGCCTCGAATCATTTTTAAATAATTTTAACTCCGCAGTCGAGGCTCTTAAGCAATTAAAACTTAGTGATCTAACTGATTATATTTTCTTGCACATTGCTAATCAGAAGTTAGATTCTGAAACCGTAAAGCTATTTGAAATAACTTATCGTAATGAAAAAATTCCTTCATACGGCCAACTCATTCAGTTCGTTAAGGAACAGAGTAGAATATTATCTAGAGGTATTAATTCTAAATCGTCAGCCTCTCAATCTGCTAGTAAAACTAACTTTAAACATTCGCCTGCTAAACTTTTAACTAAATCTTTCGTCAGTACCGAGGGCAACTATACCTCAAATCAAACTAGTGAAAAATGTGCCTTATGTAATGAAGATAAGCACGATCATTTTTATAAATGCGCTAAATTCATGAAACTAACCCCTAAGGAACGATTTGATGTTGTTAAAAAGTATTTTTACTGTACAAACTGCCTTAGCAGTCGGCACAGGTCTCTATCTCTGTGCGGTTCTCAGCACAACTGCTCTAGGTGCTCACTACGTCATCATTCACTGTTATGCTTCTCTACACCTACGAAAGCTAATTGCAGCTTCGTGGTCAGTTCGCCCACAACTTATGTTGCTGACTCTACCTCGACTCTACCTTCTAAAGAAATAAATGTAGAGTCTAATGTTGACTTACCCACTCCGCAAATACAGTCCACTAATGCCGGTACGGTTCCCCGTATTGATAAAAAGGTAGAGACTAAACCTACTCAGCCATCTGATGTTGAGAATTGTAGAGTCAACTCTACTACCGCTTCTTTTACCGCTATTCCCGCTACTCTGCTTTCTAAATGTGGAAATGCAGAATCTACTGCTGACTCTACCTCTCTGAGGACAGCAGTAGAGAGCCTACCTTTTAATGGTAGAAATATCGAGTCTACTAATGGCTCTTCCGCACCGCACCGCTTTAATTTTCCGCACCCCGCTATTTCCGCTACTCTACCCTCAGAGGTTAGAAATGTAGAGTCTTCTATAGACTCATCCGCAACGCAATCAGCATCTCTATGCTCGATTTCTCGTGAATCTCATGATCACGCCGCTACTACAACCTTGTTAGGTACCGCTAAAATTAAAATTATTGATAAATATAACCGCACTCACTTCTTGCGCGCTTTGGTTGACCCTGGCTCGCAGTGTGATTACATCTCTTTAGCCTGTTGCAAACGATTATCGCTACCTGTCAACACGCAAAACCGCTTCTCTGAAGTGCAGGGAATCGGTGGAGCCTCGCAAAAGATAATCGGAATTTCAAACTTTAAATTTAAATCGCGTTTTGACGACACCAAAGAGTACTCTATTCACCCGCTTGTAGTAGAGCAAATCACATCTCAGCTTCCTGATCAAAGAGTCGATATTTCCGCTCTTCATAGCTTGATTAAAGACATTCCTCTTGCTGATGATGACTTTGCTGAACCGGGAAATATAGATTTACTAATTGGTGTCCAACTCTACTGTGAGATTTTACTTTTCAATAGAATCGCAGGTAACGATAATCTACCGTCCGCTATCGAGACTTCGCTGGGGTATGTGATTCTAGGCCATGCTCCAGTGCTCTCTCAGCTTCCGCACTCTTCAGCTTTTTGCACTTTGACTCGTGATCCACTTGATAACCTCATAGAAAAGTTTTGGAAAGTTGAAGAGATACCATCTAAACAATATTTAAGTCCAGAAGAACAGGAGTGTGAGAACATTTACGTCTCTACAACCACTCGAAACATTGATGGCACTTTTGCCGTGGATCTGCCCTTTAAGGAGAGTCCTGAAAATCTTGGTAACTCTTACATTGCAGCCAAACGGAGATACCTTATGCTCGAAAAGAAATTTGATAGAGCACCTGACTTAAGAGTTAAATACAATGAAGTCATTCAGGACTATTTAGCTAAAGGTATTATCTCTAAGGTATCTCCCGATGAATGCTATTCTCCAGGATTCTTCTTACCGCACAGGCCGATACTTCGGGATGATAAACAAACGACAAAGCTCAGAATCGTCCTGGACGCTTCGATGAAGACGGACAATTCTGTCTCGCTCAATGACATCCTCCACACAGGTCAAAATCTTCAAGCTGAGATCTTCAACATTTTATTAAATGTCCGCCTCTTCAAAATCGCCTTTTTCGCCGATGTACGGCAAATGTATCTGTGCATCGAAGTGCACCCTCCGCACCGCAAATATCAACGAATCCTGTATAGATTTTCATCCGATGATCCGTTGGACATCTATGAGTTCAACAGGGTTACATTTGGATTACGCTCTTCGCCCTTCTTAGCGCTACGTACTCTACGAGAGGTAGCTAAGCAAGAGAAAGCTAAATGGCCACTCGCAGCTGAAATTGTCGAACGAGATGTTTACATGGACGACTTAGCTTCTTCTGCGTCAACTGTAGGTGACGCAGCAAGAATTGCTCAGGAGCTTATACATCTCTTCAAGTCCGGTGGATTCGACCTAGTCAAGTGGACGAGTAATTCAGTAGAGTTACTCGAGAACATCCCTAAGTCACACCGCCAAGCTGAATCTATTTCTTTTGAAACTGACGACACGCTTAAGATCCTAGGTCTTCACTGGTTACCCGCTTCTGATGAATTTAGCTTTAAAGTTGAGAAATCGCCTGAAGCTTATACGAAAAGAGCGATCCTCTCGACCACCGCACGCCTCTATGACGTTTTGGGCCTCGTTGGCCCGATAATTCTATTCGCGAAGTTGATTATGAAAGAGCTTTGGCTTCTAAAAATCGGTTGGGATGAAACGCCCCCATCTCACATCGTAGAGACGTGGAAAAAATTTATGTCCGAACTGACTCTACTTTCTGAGTTTAGATTTCCGAGACACATTGGTGTGGAACGGTCGTCTAAAATGTCGCTTCTCGCTTTCGCTGACGCAAGCGAAAAAGCATTCGGTTGTTGTTTGTACACTTACGTCACTAATGAAAATGAACAACCGATTGTAACGTTAATATGCTCTAAATCTCGAGTTTCATCTCCGTCTAAGCCTGTCACTTTGGCTAGACTGGAGCTTAATGCATTGGTTTTGCTTGCAAAACTAGTCCGCAACGTATATGATACATTATCATTGCGTCATCCCATCGATAACATTTTCGTATTTTCCGACTCTACAGTAGCTCTATGTTGGCTCTCTGCCTCACCGCACCGATTCCAAACGTATGTAGCGAATCGGATCGCACAGTTCCAAAACCTTGTGCACTCTGATTGTCTCTACCATATCCCTGGTGTTGACAATCCCGCTGACTGTATTTCACGCGGACTGTTACCTTCGCAGCTTCTTTCTTGCGATTTATGGTTCAATGGTCCATCTTGGGCTTCCTTACCAATGGAGCAATGGCCCATTCAAAAATTTAAGCCTTCCGATAAATCCGCCTTACCTGAGGAGAAAACCAATACTCACGCCCATGTCATCCTAACTCAGGAGGAAGATCCTATTATTACACTTGGATCTAAATGCTCTAGTTGGAATAAATTCGTCAGAGCCACTGTTTATGTCCTGCGATTTATGAAAAAGCTTCCACGCAACGATGTTATAACTGCCGAAGATATCAACGCAGCTGAAAATACCATAATTCGTGCGATTCAGAATACAGCTTTTAAAGAGGACATTAATAATATTAAAAATAACAGAAAGGTTTCTTCCAAATTACAAAAACTATTTCCATTCATGACTGACGACATTCTCAGAGTAGGTGGACGGCTATCATATTCTTCTTTGGAATACAGTCATAAACACCCAATTTTGCTTCCAAGTAAGGGGCATATTATTGACCTCCTAATCGATCATTATCATCGCAACCTTACCTTACATGCTGGTCCTCAATTATTAATTTCAATTTTGCGTCAAAACTATTGGATATTATCCGCTCGCCGTGTGGTACGTCACCGCATTCATAAGTGCAATGCTTGTTTCAGGCAAAACCCCAAGCCTACCTTTCCACTTATGTCTGATTTGCCAGCATGTAGAGTCGAGCAAAGTAAAGCATTTTTGCATACAGGGGTGGATTACGCAGGCCCGTTATACATAACCTTAAATAGGAAACGTGGAGTTCATAGCCAGAAAGCATACATTTGTCTTTTTGTTTGCCTTGTCACTAAAGCAATACACATAGAGTTAGCGCCCGACTTAAGTTCTGCTTCCTTTCTGAACTGCTTCAAGAGATTTTTAGCCAGAAGAGGAAACTGTCAGACCTTGTATAGCGATAACGGAAAGAATTTTGTTTCATCCAAGGCTTATTTAAGTGAATTACATCAGTTTTTGCGTTCTGAGGAATACTATAAGAACTTCACCTCTGAATTATCCAGTCATAGGATAAGCTGGAAGCTTATTTCGCCTGCAGCTCCCCACCATGGTGGGATCTGGGAGGCTAACGTCAAAAGCGTTAAGACTCTTCTGTTTCGGGTGATCGGCAAGCAGATCTTAACTTACGAAGAGATGCTTACCGTTCTGAATCAAATTGAGGCCGTACTCAACAGTCGCCCTTTATACGTTTTAAGTTCAGATCCTTCTGAACCTTCCGCGCTAACGCCATCGCATTTCCTTTCCACTTTACCGTTGGAATTCATTCCTGCTCCTGATGTGACAGGAGAACGCGCAAGTCTTCTTACTAGATTTACTCTACTAGACTCAATTGTCCAATCGTTTTGGAAGAGATTTAGGAATGAATATTTGCACAACTTACAAGCTCGTGAGAAATGGAATACTCCAAGTAAGCCAGTTACTATTGGAACTGTCGTATTGATTATGGTAGACAACGCGCCACCTCTACACTGGCCTTTAGGTATTATCACTAAGGTTTTTCCAGGTAGAGATGGCACTGTTAGAGTTGTGGAAGTTAAAGCTAAAAACGGGTCTTACACCAGACCCGTCGTAAAGCTTTGTCCTTTACCCTCTAATTAGTTTAGTTTAATATTATGCATTTTTTTTACTTTTATGTTAACTAACAGACTAAGTTAAGTTTACTAACAGTTTTATGTACCCGCTATATCCAAATATCTATATTTATTTTACTAATATTTTCTAACTCTACTTTTGCGAAAGTAGATCTTCGCAAGGAGGGGGGAAATGGATGATAAAGAATTCATAACTACATAATTATTCCGCTACCTTACGTTCCTTACATTCCTTTCTCACTCTGACCGCTATTCATTCAGTGCGCCTGCGCACCAAACCCGCATACCTATTCGCGATTCGCGAATTATCAGAGTGAGCCGCCAGAAGCCGACGACAGAGGTCGCTCGCAATCAATAAAACCGCGTCAAATAAGACTGCGCGCACGCCGCGAACGCGCCGCTAAATTGCGAATTTTTCCTCGTGGAATTCAGAAACAACGCAAGGACTCATTATAAACAAAAACCTTAATGCTGGTGAAAAGTGCTGTGTCTAATACCTGGACAGTGGATGTACCTGGACGTGAAAGAAAGGTCAGCTTTCCTTTTTCCTACCTTCGCCCGAACCAGCTTATTTTTATCGTGGTGGAACAATGCCTTACCAAAGAGAAAAAGGGATCTCGGTCCCTTAAGCTGCGTGCAGAGGCACGAAATCGAGTTTTTTTGCCCAACTACGAAATCGAACCAACGACCTCATGATTTTGACCCAACGTGGATATCGAACCCATGCCTCGCGAAACGCGCTCACAATAGACCAACTAAATCACACAGCCAATCGCGTTGACTCAAGTGGGCCCCACCCCTCACGCTTCAAAACGTGATTTCATACGCGAAAGTTTGTATGTATGTACTTACGTCTGTTACTCATTCAAACCGTAACTACAGAATACAAAATACAACAGCCGAAACTACTGAACCCAATGGTAACTGTTTCTTAGTCCGGAAAAATTTTAAAACCGAATTTCACGCAGGCCGATCCGCAGGCACAAACTAAGGCATTCATTGTTTTCTATCCTATTTTACTATAGTCGGCGCAAGTCGCAACATCTGGTTGCTCACGGCGCAATAAAATTCAAATACAGGATGCCTTTGCCGAAAACCTTTGCCCGGCAGACCGGCCGTAACGCCTGTAGGTGCGACAGAGAGCTTAAAAGGCGACCTGTTACCCTATTTTATTGCACCACGGGCTGCAACATACCGCACTGACTATAGCATATTAATGCAACTCGACGTCGGGAGTGTCTAATTAATCTTCGTCTCCATCTAACGCGTGCTATAGCACAAAAGACGAAACGAGACCGCTCTATGGATACCGGAGTGTGGAGTAACAAAACGTCCTTGCAGCATAGTTGGGCCGCGCTATAGGCTTGACGCGCGGCGGTTTCTGCGACCTCGGCCAGCAGTCGCGACCTTTGAGCATAGGCCGTACACGAGTATACTGTGCGGGCGCGGGCGGGGGAGACGACACGGGTAGAGCAGCGGCTCCCCTCCGCCAAACGTCTAGCCCGCGAGGACGCGTAAACAGTTACAAGAGATGTGGGTGAATATATGAATGAATATGAAAAGTATGAATAATTTACTGTGTAACACGAGATTTATTATTGCAATAGCGTCTCCTTGAAACACTGTCAACAGAATCGATATTCCAGTACCTTGGTTATGTAACCAAAACGTGCACATAGTAATTTGCTGTCAATTACGATGATGAATATGTTTTACTTGGACACTTACGGAGCAATTACTTTATTATTAATGGTTAAAAAAAAATGAGTGAATGCACTTTTAGAATGAGCCTTAATTAAAGGACGACTGGGAAAGTTAAAACTGTGTTCCAGCCGTCACGCCCACCTTCGAAACAATATGAGTAATTCCAAAATACTAGAAAATGGTACCAATTCTGTTGTGAAAAATGGTGCTATCCTTTTGGTCTTCATAGAAATGGATACTTAGCACAATTTAAAATTCATTTAATTTAAAGATTTTTCACAATCGGTATACCAATGTATCCTGCACGCTGCAGGCTGTATTGCATCCTACATTGACCCCAAAACATCCTCTCCCCAGCCGCGTCGCTCGGCGGTGGTGAGGTAACTTTCCAATGTGACCTTTATTATGCCGCAAA
The DNA here is from genome assembly GCA_036785405.1 of Coenonympha arcania. NCBI lineage: Eukaryota > Metazoa > Arthropoda > Insecta > Lepidoptera > Nymphalidae > Coenonympha > Coenonympha arcania. The sequence goes on along the minus strand of CM072078.1, from coordinate 370,170 downwards.
ATGCGCGCCTAGCACAGGCACAAAGGTACCCCACACAGCCTAGATATACTACATCAAGTCTAGATACACTACATCACACTACACATCACTGAGCTGTGAATTCTGAACGCGCATATTTCTTTATCGACGTCAGGTCTTTTTTACACACATCGTAATCTAGCCCCTAAGTAAGTAACACGTAACTAAGGTACTAATATATATAAACATAATATATTGAAAAACACCCAGACACTGGAAAACATTATTGCTCATAACACAAACATTTACCAGTAGTGGGAATCGAACTCACGACCTCCGACGCAGACTGCAGGTCATCTACCGCTACGCCATTCGGTCGTCAAAGGTTCCGCTAACTTTAACGTATTAACAAGGTGGAATAAGCAGGAGTACTTAGTTAAACTCTGTTTTGTCTTTATCTTGCACGTGGAAATTGACGTTTGAAGAGAAAAGACAAAATAGAGTTTAACTACTCCATCTTCATTAATAAGGGGATGAGTCTGAGTGTTTAAGGTTCACTGGAAGCAAAATGAAATTTGATTTAGGGCGTAGCCCGCGGTCGCGCATTAGCTGACCCGGCAAACGTTGTATAGTCATATATTTCAAAGAAAAATAACCAAAGGTGTTTTCAAGTTTTGTCATAAACCAAAACCAAAATATTCTAGGAAAATAAAACTAGTGTTTTGATTGGCACAAGGAATTTGTTTTTCATATCCGAAATTTAATTTTGCATTCAAAAAGTTACTTTCTTTTCAAAGCGCATTTCGTGTCATACATCGATTTTTTTTGACATCAAATTTTTTTAAATGTAGACAGACTTGCTTGGAGACAATCATGCCTAAAAAAACAACAAAAAAATTAAAAGGGGTCTCCAAAAAATAAATTTTTTGCTCCATGGTACGGAACCCTCAATGCGAGAGTCCGCGTTTTTATTTCATGTGTATTTAATCATCAGTGTACTAATCTGGATGAGCGCGGGCGCCGGCGGAAACGCGCTCGCTGTCAAGTTACCACTAGCACATAAATCATGTCCCCAATATCATGACGTCACTTCCGGCGCCGCTTCACCGTTACGAATACGATACACCCACCACTGGGACCGGCCAACGGGCGAAATACTTATGAAAGCAGGACAACGGGGCTAGACAAAGTAACAGTCGTTTTGCGTTCACGACCAGTAGATAAAAAATTGGTTGTCTGTAAAGTCGGTTTACTGACGATAGTTGAACGTGACAACTCTCGCTTGCACTTCAAGCCTTACATGGAACGCCTCAGAGCGAGGTAACGCGAGCGAGGTAACGCCGGTAACGCCGGATGAGTCATGTTTTTTGTGCGTGCAGCCGGCTCTATCGATTTATAAGACGTTGTCACGTCAAAATGTATGGACAAAACAAGTGACTGTAGAAAAAGCACGTGACCGCATAGAGGAAATCACGCTTTTTTTTGAAAATCGATCGATCGACAACAATTTGAACGCTCCCTACTAGCGTTCTCGCAGACGTTGTAGATATCTTTAGCGTACCTACTCCGCATGACAATTGACATGCGACTGTGAACAACGGTAAGCATAAAGTAGATTCTGCATTTGTTTTAATTCGTCCCGTGGTTTGCCCATACATTTTATCTACTGTCGTGAACGCTAAACGACTGTTACTTTGTCTAGCCCTGTAGGACAGATTAAATTGTTTTGCTATAATCCGCTATACTTAAAGAGAATCTGTATGGTCTAATTATGCAGGAACACGGTCTACATGAAACACTACACACAATACTTCCAACAATTTCTTCGAAGCTCGTTTCGTCCCGACACCGGGACATCCTCAGGAGATCCTAAAGACTTGCGAGAGCGCGCAACAAGCGATAGAGAGGCACGATAAAACAAACAATAGAGAGGCCAATTATGACGTTATCACGTAAATCTATCGTCCGTAAACCGACTTTACAGACACCCAATTTTATTTTTTTTAATCTACTGGGGAAACAATATTCGGTCTTTACAGTGAGAAAGAGTTATATGAGATAAAATAACGTGTCAAGTGCGAGTCGGACTCGCGCACTGAGGGTTCCGTACTACAACCGGAGGAATAAAACCATAAAACCACTTTTCTTATCGAACCGCAAAACTAACTTTGTTTTTAGAGGTTTATTGTAAATATCAAAAAAACTACTTATTAGATCTCGTTCAAACCAATTTTCGGTGGAAGTTTGTAAGGGTTCCGTTTTTTGCCATTCGGCTACGGAACCCTAAAAACGTACGAAAGTAGAGTTATCATGATTAAAACATTGGATCGAGTTTCGATTTCTTGATTAAAACCATCTATATAGTTGTATTATCTCGCTGCAGACTCGGTCATAAATCATTCGAGTGTTTCGCTTTTGTTGTTCTGCAGTAATGCACAACTCAACAAAGAACAACAAAAGCGAAACACTCGAATGATTTATGACCGAGTCTGCAGCGAGATAATAACACTACTATAAGATAGTGAGTGCGTCAATTTATTTGTAGCAAAGGTTCTTGAAGACGTGAAAACTTCTTTAGGTGCGTAAGCCATTTTTTGAGATATAAGAAATCATTGAATTCGCCACGTTATTTTTTAACGTTCGCGCCACGTTCACCTGATGGTAATTGATATGCCCATGTTCATATAGTGCGTCCCAGGCCTTAGCTTTGCGATATCATGCGACGCACTGCACTGCGCTCAGCATCCAGAAACGTCAGTATAGTCAGTACTAAAGTCTCATTATGCCCTGTAATTTCAAAGGCTACACACCACAATTTGAGAGTTAAGACGCATGGGCTCCTCAAGCGTCACGGAACGCACATAACCAATAAAAAATTTTAAAAAAAAACTCCAGAAAATCAGGGATGCGAATTTATAGGTATAACCGATGGGTTATATAACTGCTTTAATTGCTCATTTGGGGTATCCAAATTATTTGAATATGTAGTGGTCTTCGATAGCTGACGATAGATGGCGTAACCAGTACCCTAGCACACGCTGACGGAGCTTTCGACGAGCGTGCTATATATAGAAGTTCTGACGTCACACGCTCGGATCACAAGCGGTCCCCAGGCATAACACCTGCCTGGAGGGAAATTTCCCTATTGCCCTATCAACCGGCAAAAATATTCAAGTACTAACTACCTAATCGAATATTTGCAAGCCCTGCCTGCACAGAGTGCTGTGACCTCTTCGTTTTCCTTATCTCTGGCGGCGCGAGGCATCGTCACGGTAAGCCGGGGCTAGGTATCAGCAGTAGGTACTCGCTGCGAATGCATTATGCACCCGATATACCTATCCGCTGCTTTATTATACGCGGCAAAAACTCAACAGCGCTCGACCATCAAAGTCACGCCAAGAACTTCATTAGCGTTAAATATTTATAATTACTGGTAACTCAGTAATGTCGCGATAGCACAGTGGTTGCGTCATGCCTCATGCATCGAATCCCAGGCATCCAGTAACCTTTGTCTCAAACCATCTTTTCTATATGTCCCACAGCTGGGCACCGTTTTTTTTTCACCGAATAAGAGGGATTTGGCGATAGCTGCTAAAGTACAGGTTGGTACTTGGTAGGCTTTGCACACCAAGTGATATTTAGTTTCCAACTAACTATCCACAAACGCTCGTATCTAGGAAAAGTAACAAGTGTGCGACCAGGATTCGAACCCCGACTTCCTGATGATTGGCAGGGGTCTGAATGCTGCTGAGCAGGTACCGTGGAAGCAGCAACATGATTTCCGTGCGCATGATTTCCGACAAAACAGATAGTCCTCTGATGAATGTACTTCATCAGAGGACTAAATCCATGTTAGTGATAAAGTACCTACTTGCATAGATATTAAGTTATTTTTGTTACTAACATAAATAGACTTGGTATGTTGTCTGAATTAAATAAATTAATTGAATTAAATTGAATGGGCTTACTCTGCTATATTTAGGTACCTACATTTGTCTTAGCAAATAATAAACGATTATACAGTGTACAAAACTAGCTAAGTGCGAATCTACAGAAAAAGTAAAACGACAAAACTCACTTGCTAAACTGACTTCGTTGTAGTTTTAAATATTAAAAATACTTTAGAGAGTTTATTTTATAATTCCGGTAAAATACACATACTTACCTACTTAAATCTCTATTGACAGTACTTATATAAATCTCTATTGACGTTTTTTCGATAGATAACCTTCGGAGATAAAGGGGCTTTGTGCCAAAGTTAGTTATTAATCTGTGAGTGAAGTACAATTTTCAAGGCCGTACTTAAGCTGAGAAGTACACGACTACGGATACATCCTCAACGCAGAACAGCTCGTTATCAGGCCATCGCGTCTAGACTCAAGGTTATGAACAAACAACCCGCCGCATGTCCGAATCGTTTAGGAAACGCATTAGTAGGCAAATGAGGCTGAAGGCGTTATTTCAAAGGTTAACTTTAACATTTACATGTTACTATCATATTTTTAACCAACTTCTAAAAATAAAAGAAGAGTTAACGTAACCGTTTATACTTGTTTGTTGTAAAATTTGTCAGTTCAGTAATCTCTATTTGTACCTATTAGTTAAACTAAGGATTATCAAGATTGAATGGTTCCGTCTCTCGTTGGTCCTGAAATCTTGGACAGACGACGGAACTTCTCTTCTCGTCCCAAAGTTAGTCTGACTATGATAAATCTTTCCAGTCTTTAAAGTTGAAATTTGAACTTTAAAATCTGTTTTTACTTTAATTTTTGAAGTTATGTTTGTGAATAGGTTAACGAGAGTAATTAAAGGGTTGTCTATTGAATGTATTTTTCTCTTACATAGTTAAGAAGCAATGTAAAACGAACTAACTCAGTGACTTTCATTAAGTGAAGATCTCTTCGACTAAGAGAATAATTAATAGCCTACGTATCCGATCGCTCTGCGGCGTGGATAGTTAGTATAGTATATAGTGCAGTAAGTATAGTTAATTGCGCAACGCGAACACAGAAACTGGCTCGGCAAGGTCACCAGCTCAAAACAACGACCACAAACCGACGCAAATCCCGACACGAGGTCGAAGCTCCTTCTTGTCTCTTCTGCGCTGAATAAGAGTGTTCCTAACACATAGTCTTGGGACTATTGATATGCCTCGAAAGTGGTCGCCAGCGCCTAAAGCTCGGTCCCCACCAAAGAATGTCGGCGACTATGTGTTTGAAACACGTTATATTGGTTAAAACTTAAAACGTTTAATTGATTAACTATCTAAAACTAACAGACGCCCGCGGTTTCGCCATCATTTTTAACAACTCCTAAGTAACCATAGTTTTTTTCGGGATAAAAAGTAAAATAATCTATTCCAAATTCCAGCCAAATCGGTTCAGTAGTTGCGAAGTTAGAAGTAGTTCAGTAGTTGTATGAAAGACTAACAAACATACACTACACACACTTTCGTCTTAATAATATTAGTGTGACAAAGTCTCCATAAAAAAACTGGGGAAATGTCGTTTTGAAAAACCTGCATACCTCAGAGTTCACCACATTGTTCTCAAAGTTGCAGGAAGCCAGCTAATCGCGCTAGGTCAGAGTAATGGGCCAATTCCGTCTCATTATAAGACGAGGTGCCCAGCAATGGGACATAAAAGTTTACGAGCTTCAAGGTAAGGTTAATAATAAGGTTTTCAGGCAAGGTCAGGGTCAACCCCAAGGACCCAGGCTATCAAGGGGTCTGGGATTGCTATGTACGGCGTCTGCGAGAGAACTTCTTTCTCGATCCCTCTCCGTAGACCGTAGACATAGACCGTACCTACTGCCTTAATACTGTCGCCGTTGGTGTCAAAACTAACATTTTTGACACCAGTAAACTAGCAAAATTTTTTGCGCGGTTCGCCGGGTCCTGCGTATATGTCTATTGCTATAGTACTCGTATTTGCCACGACTTGGCAGCGCGCACTGCGTCGAGGCGTGCTCTATGACGTCGCTAATTGGTGTTTGGTCGTCGCGCATCGCGTGCCAAATCAGCATTAGACATACCTACTTACCTACCTACCTACTACCGACTGCCGACCGCCTGGCAGATCACAATACTATACAGTACACACAATACAATACAAACAAAACCGCAGCATTGAGTCAATGGCGCCTGTTCGGGTTTACAAAATCTATGAACTAAACAAAAATATCTGCATCTTCTTTCACGAGAAGCACTTCGAAAAGGACATAGTTTTGGACGTCAGCAATTGTTTTGTAAGCCCACACACCAATGAATGACTTTGAAATGTACACCTTAAGGGGATTAATTGAATTTATTTTTGTCTTTCTCACTCTCATGGATACGTTGGTAGGTGCGACATGCAGCGTCGCGGAAGAATATAACAGAAAAACGACTTTTTACCTAATAACTCAAAAACTAAGCCGATGAAAATTAGAAAAACTGAGATTATCGAGAAAATTTTATCCAATCGTGCTTCTGCCTAAAGCAATTTTAGAAAATACATGACGTTTAAATTTCAAATTAATTGTCTTAAAGTTTTTAAATAAAACTTCATTCAAAATCGCTTAAATACGGCTTCTACGCCAATTCTACGCCGTTAAAAACCTCATCGAAAGCCGATTTTAACGATTCCAAAGATGTCCGTCATATCTTTACATTTAAAGTAATTCTAAGTAGGTACCAATTGTACGGTACCAGTACCAAAGCTGCATTAGCCCAAATCTCTCCCAACTTAGAGGAGACCCGAGCCCACAAGTGGGAAATAAAAAGGGTTGAGGCGACCGTACCACAGGAACACTTATCGACAGTCGGTAATTTATGTGTCAACTTTGCACGTTATTCAAAGATTATCTATCTACAACACATTTATTTTACATATACAAAACGCGTCTGCTAAAGTCAAAAGTGCATTACCCTTTCATTAAAGGGCATCGCACATAGGACAAAGCTTACGTCGGCGCTACTGAACGTTTCACAGACCTGAGGCAAAAACAAGGTTCTCAAATTAAAAGGTTCTTACTACTCGACATTCTACATGAATGGAAAGAGCACTAAATTATGCCGTATACCTCTAATTGTAAACTTTCTTTTAGCAGCTTTTTGGCGTTTAATGCCGACGTAGTGGGATGCAATACAGTAAAATAATCAAAGCTAATGCGATATAGTTTATTGTTGTAATAAGGTATAGGTACATGTGTGATGTATAAAGGCGAAAGTATGCGTATGGGCGTATTGGGGCGTATAGGAGTAACAAACTTAGGTACAGTTTGTTACTCCTATACGCATCAAATACTGAATCGATTTGGCTGAAATTTGGAACGGACATAGGTTAGACCCTGGGTAAAAACATACGACTGCAGAACAGATTAATTTGTTTTGCTATAATCCGCTTATTGAAAAGATATGCAGGAACACTGCCCACATGAAACACCAGACACTATTTTCCAACACTTTCTTCGACGCACGTTTCGTCCCGACACCGGGACATCCTCAGGAGATGTTGAATTCACAATGCGAAATCGTAGAGAAACGAATTATTATCATCTACCGTACTTAGAATAATTTGCAATTTTATCTGATTTTACTCAACACAAGTTACTTTAACAACTAGGTAATTTTAAGTACCTACCTACACAAAATCATTCCATAGTTAAACTAGTTTAAAGTGAATCCCCTAACTTCATATACTAATTACTAACTAATTAATTTTACATATTCATAAGACAATATTTTTTGTTTGTCCATTATTATTATTTTCCTTGAATCTTGATAGAACTGGTTTCAAGCGACCATCGCACAGCTTCTGTTATCCATACCTTAATATTAGTAACATACCTGGTTACTTGCCGATTTACTTCTTACATAGATAGCAAGGCATGACGCCGACCATGTCAGATAGATACAGTGCTGAGTGCGTCCCATAATTTTGCATTCCAACCTCATATGCATTGCACTATGCCCTGCAATAACGCCGACTACAGAGCCCCTTAGACTAAAACCAAGTATAGTGCCACAAACTTTTCTGACCCTGGTGGCCGAAACTAACGTCGTGATTTGTTTTCTGTCTACTTTGTTGTTGTTAACAGTAATTGTTATTTTGTAGTTAAATCTGCATATATGTAGGTACTTATTATGTATAATATTTTCAACCAATAAAAAGTAATGCGCGAAGCCAACAGCGACACCCTCACCGGGCCAAATAAGTTCAGACAGATCTTATTGTTTGAAAGTTTCAATTTGAAACGCCATGTTTTTGTAATGAATAAAACATTAACTTTTTTTGTAAGTAATTCAAATTCAAATAAAATGATAAATGTTGAAAAAGTTCTGATTAAATACCTTCCCGCTTTCGACGAAAGAATCCCGCTGTTTCACTCAGAAAATTTCAAAATCCCGACTTGGCAAAAAAAACTGGCAACGCAGTTCCTAATAGGTACCTACTCATTAAAACTATGCAGAAAATTCTTCACGCCTGATGATTACTACAGTACCTAAAGACTGAATTTTAAATTACATAAGATCAGATGCAGATCTAAGTAGGTACACCGAAAATCCGAAACGTCTACAAACAATCATTCCTATAATTGAAGCTACATTGTTCACGTACTACAAGTTACAAATTTACAAATTACTACTTATTTTATTGTTTATTATTAAACAAAAGTCGACGCGCGCCGTGTTATGACGGCGTACTGACTAATCGCCTCCAAATTAATTACTTTGTTTACATTTACAAATTATATTTTACTACTGTTTACTTTTTGGATAGGTAATATACCTACTCATTTAACCATTCACTACTCACTACCTTAAACTTATACAATAACTAGCTTTTGCCCGCGGCTCCGCCCGCGTTAAATTCGATTTTTTACTAATTCTGAGAAAAAAACCTACTTTCAGGAAAGATTGCCAAAGTAATCTACCTTTAGCTGTAGCTATAGATTATTGTTGAAAATTAGGGTTTTTAAATATCCCATCGAGAACTATGGATGTTCCCGGGATAAAAAGCCAAATCGGTTCAGTACTTACGGCGTGAAGGAGTAACAAACATACACACTTACACACACACACACACACACACACACACACACTCACACACACACACACACACACACACACACACACACACACACACACACACACACACACACACACACACACACACACACACACACACACAAACTTATAATATTAGTGTTATAGTGTGATTACGTACGTTGACTCGAGATGTAATCTAAGATGAAATAGATGTGAGATTCAAATTAAAAACTGACGTGTTATTATTGTTTGTAATTTGTTAAATACGTTTGAAAAGTAAATTGAATTTAAAATGCTGATTCGATTAAACTAAACTCATCATAAAATCATAACAATTAGTTAAATTAGCACTAATTCGTGCAAACGCTGTTTCCAATGTTTAAATACCTAAATATTTGTTTAAGTGGTTTATTCTTGTATTTTTTAATATTATGGAAATAAATAATATTTTCAAGTTAAATTACGATTTAGGTGATTTGAATTGCAAGTTGCAACAGCATAAACCCAAAGTCACCGTTTAATTTTTTAACTCCGATCAGTTAATCATTATTATGCTGCCCTTTTTCGACAGATGAGATTGTTTAGTATAGGAATAGGTACATGACCACTAACATTGTTTTAATCACTCCTTGTGGTTAACTAATTAGTAAATTCAATACAAAGAAAACGAGTTAAAAATTAAACCGTTGCAATCATCCCCTGAATCCTATTTAAATTTGTTGTTGTTGTTGTGCTCGAGTGTTGTTGGCGGATCCAATAAATAAATTTAAAAAAATACATAGGTGACTCTAGACTGTGTAATACTCGTATTACACAGTCGAGTACTACAGTCACTGTCGTTCACATTTAAGATAAAATACACGTAACAATATATTTAAGATATTTAAGCCATTGGTTTTAGTCGTTAAAAGTACGCGACTAAATCATACAAACACGTGCCTATTTACGTAAACTACCAAAACAAAACGACTCATATTTCAACGCCGCAAAGTTTGATATCGAAACGTACATTTTTACTCGTACAAATAATAAGAAATGACGGCTTTAATATTCGCCGAGTTCTGAATGGGAGCCGCTCGCGACTCTCGAGTCGTTAATATAATTGAACGAGCAACAAGTTAATAAATCAAGCGCTCGCGAACAAAACAAACACGACGCCGACTCTTTACTTGTTCCAAATTCAAAATACAATCCCAAACGACCCGACTGAAACAGCTGATCAACCTCTACCTTCAGAGTTCAAGAATCTAAGAAACTCGTAGTTTTTCAATATGTTGGTAGGTGAAACCCTCGTAAAGTCAGTTTTAAGTTTGGAAATATATTTAGTTAACGGTCACAGACACAGACAAATAACTTATTTAAATGTAAAACAACGTCATTCCGAGTGTCGAATCTCTATTGGGATAGGTTCGATTACAGAAAATTTATTATTGTTGGAGCCATCCCTATTGCTCCAACAAACCTACACTTTTATGACCTCATGAGAAGCACTTGATTAATTTTATTATTATTTATAGTAGTGAATAGTGGAATAAAAGATAACTTACTCTTAGTATTTATTATATTCGATCTCCACCTTACCTCTCACTATACCATAGATAATACACATATACTTGCACTGCACTTCTCCACAAAACACACTTCACTAACTACTTCACTTCACCTTATCGATTACAGTGTCAAAACGTAACTGACTTGGCCGGAGCGGGTCGGCTCGACTCTCGAAAGGACATCCCCACTCTTGAAATACCCCTTTCCCCGCAAAAGTTTCTCATTGGTCGTGAGAGCCACCCCGCTTCGGCCGGCTGTCAAATCAAATACTAATTTAACGACAATTAATTCTAATTAAGTTATTACTTTATTCTTAATTACGGTATACAAAGTTGAATATTGATATTAATTAAGCCAGTGTTGCTGACATTATTATGTCCTAAACCCAAAGATCTTTAGAATATGGTGCAATATTAAACTTTAAATAGTAAGTACCTATAATATTGTTCAAAGAACTTTAGAACATTGAAATTATTTATGTCAACTCTCTACTGGATAGCTTTGATTATAAAAAACCACAGATCAGAGAATGAATTTTATACCTGTGATAGAAACCAGTCTGAATTTGACTATAGCCCCAAGTTGTTTGAAACAAATACAAAAGTTTACCTAAGTGATATTTAAAGTTTAAACTTATTTAATGTCTTGCAATTTAATTAGCTTAAATATCACTTAATTTTTTGGATTTATTTCGAACATAACTCATAAAAATCATACGCTTTACATACATGAATTAAAATGAATAATACCATTCCAGTACAAACCAATTAGCAATCGAACAAGAAAACCCCTTCTTCCGTCATTCTGAATCAAATCGGATACACATTCCACACCGATTACCGACTTCGCATCGATAAAAACACACCGCGCCGTCGAAATAAATGATAAATCAAGAGCTCATAAATATGCGCCGTCAATAAATATGGGGCTCATCAAAACCCAGGCGGCGTCGGCATCGGTAACAGCTGATCGGCATCGACATCGCGTCCGCGCCGGCACGTCTTCGGCTGAACTTCAATTTAACTGAGCTTGCAGCAATGTAGTGCAGGAGACGGTGCACGCATGCATACTCCGCGGCTACATCCATACAAATAACAGATAGAAAATTCGCATCTACTCTGGACAGGACCACAGGACCGACCGCGCGAAAAAATCTCGCCAGTTTACCGGTGGCAAAAATGCTAGTTTGGCAACAACAGTAAGGCTACGCTGTAGTTCGCTCAACAGCCAAATAAAGAATTTTGACAGACGGCGCTACTGTTTGCTTGTACGAAAAAGGTTTACGTAAATCGCTCGGATGCCCATATCCTGCTGTTTCTTATCGGTGGTGATAAATCAAGAGCTCATAAATATGCCCCATCAATAAACACGGGGCTCATCAAAACGCAGGCGGCGTCGGCATCGGGAACAGCTGATCGGGATTGACATCGCGCCCGCGTCTGCACGTCCTGAACGGCTGAACTTTAATTTAACTGCTCGTAGTCGCGATGTAGTTCGAGAGACGGCGCACGCATACTCCGCGGCTACATCCATACAAATATATATGCGTCAGATGTTCGTGTAATCGGGTTTACAAAATCTATATTCTGATAAAATACTGTAAATGCGATGGAAGTGTTAGGTGCGTATACAGTTAAACACGAATCAGATTTCTGAAAATCTCTAATTTGAGTTTTAAAAATATAGCGCTTGAGATTTGCGAGGAGTATTTAATTAAAATTTTAGCACTATTCGTAGAACTATTACTGTCTAATTATTTCGTCACAAAGGCATTGCACACCGTGTGTTTGATTTTCTGGTCATTGTCAACCTTTTTTTTTAAAACTGTAGTAAAATAGGCCTGACTTACAGGCACTTACGTCGTAGCCTACGTAGTCTATTAATATACTACCAAAACTGCTTTACAAAATTTTTAAATGAAATGAAAAATATTGTCTCACTGACAGAAAAAAAATCATGTATAAAAGTCATTATTTTATATCAGAAAAAATTTAAATCGGGCAGCACTAACTAAAAGTTCAGTCCGAGACGTTAAAAGACAGAATTGGCACCATCACACTCCTATTTAAATTATTCATCCAAATCGTCAAGTGTAGAACACTCGGAACGGCCCGCTCGTGGTCTCCTCGCCTACAACGGCGCAATAAACATAAACGGCTCGTTCGGACGGCTCCATTCATAAAACGGAGTTGAATTATTACCGCTACTATGTACATTGTACAGAGCTCCGGTCTTACAGCGTACGATTGATTGTAAACAAAGCGACGCGCACCAGTTTAACAACATAACATAACATATCACAACACAACACCATTACAGACTAATGACATCTGTCAAACTGATTATCATTTAGCGGACTTAACTCGATCGAAAGAATGATTTATGTCTTCTCTATAGGGCTTCTACACATTTGCGATTTTTTTGACGAACTACCTTTCGAAAATATTCAACGCGGTAGAGTACAAATGGAGACGTATAAATGAATTATATTGTAATATAACATCATTGTAAGCCATAATAGTATGGGTCAAATTGAACATGTCAATTACAATTGCATATTAGTACAATGTTTGAATGCGTGATACTATCTCATATCTTGATAGCCTATATTATGAGCTTCCACACCCTACAGACTTTATTATCGTACAATATTTTTTGAGGTGAATTCCGCCTTATTGAATTAGTGAATTAACGTTCAGGTCTTCAGGCGGATACTAACCCTGTCAATTCTTTACTCAATGCCAATGAAATAAATCTACTTGGGACTTGTGTGCATAGCCGGATGAAAACTATGATTAATACATTATAATCTGCCATAAACACGTCGTTAAATTGGCTTCCATAGTGAGGAAATAACAAAATGATATAAATTGGTGTCCCAAGTTAGTGATCTAGATCATTTACATCAAATTACACCTGTAGGCGGATTCTGTATCGTTCAGTTTGTTCTTTTATTTCTTATTCTTTTTGCATAAGTTAGCAACCATCATGGTATGTTGACATGATACCATACCAATCTAGGTTGCAAAAATAGGATTTTTATTAAGTAACAAACTGAACGATACCGAATCAGCCCACCGATCATACAAAAGTATTAAAGAACGAATCACGCGTGTTCACCTGAAACATACAAAGCCTGTGTTCATAACACTTTTGCAGACCAATTATTTTTTAAATGGTATTAATCTATTTGTCGCGCGACATGTCTCCAATGTGCGCACAAACTAACGCCGACGAGGAGGTATTCGTATCAGTCGCTCGTCTCTTTTACACCTTTTAATTTTTTATGCCTTTCCATAATTATTATTTGTTTAATGGCTCGTAAAGTTGCTTTGAATGGGAGGCATTTTATTTATGTCGTTTTGTTTCTTTATTGAGTGCTTGCGCGTATCCGTTTAATGGATTTATTTAATTCGGTTAATTGTGGGGCGTTCGTCTTTATTACGTGACATTTTTATAGTTCTTTAAATCCGATGTGAAAAACACCGCATGAAACTAACGAGGTGTTTTCTGAATGTTTATTTGGTAATGTAATGTAATAAACTCGTTATTTTATTTTTATAAGTTGGTATGTTTTGTAGGCTTTATATATCGAATTATTTGTATACGATAGTGAATTAATTTGAACAGCTTTCTGTGAGTTTGTATCACGTGTTTTTCGACAAGAGATTCGATAAATGTAGGTTTATTAAAGCTCTTTTGCTAAAATAGGATTAGGTACAAAGGATATGACAGATTTGGTGGCCTTACCACAACCTCTTAAAGTAGTAATATTTTAATACCAGTGTTTCAACATTTTACTACAGACATTGTATGAAAATTTTAAATCAGTAATAAAATATTACAACTTTGATAAGTAAGTGTCGGTAAGGCCCTTCCTCTTGTTACTTGTACTTATCATAATTAATGTCATTTGTCATAATTCAATTACGTTTTTCTTACGTACATAAATAGATAGGAGCCTAGTCTAATATTAAATATAAATACGTGACTATTAAACGATTATGTAAATACGCACTCGGTTATTGCATTATTATAAATATGGCAATTAGCACCCGAGAGATTTGATGAGTTAATTAAGATCATAAAAAGTTTTATTTAAATACAATCGTTATTGTATGTTTAGCAAGCAATTTGTCACGATAATATTTTATGATCAATTTAAATTGTTTCACACGCATCGCTATTAAAACAGTAATAATGTAGATATTTAGGAACCTTAGATCGTAAGATAGATCGTGTCGAGTTTCTTACTCCTCATGGGGGATTTTCTGAATCACAACTGACTTTTCGGAATTTTACGTTTGTGTTGTGAGACTGAGAAGCAAATACCACTTGCTTCACGGTGCAGAAAAAACCCCATGCCGAGAGTTTACCATGATGGTCTCGAAGGTGTGCGAAGCCAGCCACTCAGCCAGCATAGTGTGCGATGGACAAACCCCAACTTATTCGGAGAGGATACAAGTGCCCAGCCGTGGCACAGAACTAGGGTCCCGTTTAACCCTTTGGGTACGGGAGCCTAAAAAGGGTACGAGACTGGTAGGTACTGGAAACGACGAGCAAAAGCGCTTAGTATTACGTGTAAGTATATTATGTATAGTTGCCTTGCGGCAGGCCAGTCTCACTTATCACGTGACCGTCCCGGCTACAAGTAGAGTTTCGGACTATTCTCGGCGCAGCGAACCGTGATCCCTATGACACTGACAACTAATGTCACCATATAACATTGTAGTGGCGTCACCATTCAATCGGGATCATATTGGGGGCGTCTAAAAATGCCATTTATAAATTTTACGTAGCTTTATACTATTAGTAATGATATTCCGTTGATATTTTTAACAATTCTTAACATTTACAAGTAGTTATGTCAATCTGAATTTATGTTTACGTCCTGCAAAACTTACGTCGTGTGACGTTTATCGACTAGGGCGGCAAGTATCGATAAAAAAATGTCGGTAATGGAAACGAGTGCACAATTTTTCAGACAAAATAAATAAATGGGGAGCATTCATTTTCATGATGAAATATATACTTATATAGCAAAAACGTGTTTACCGGGATAAGCATTATCAGGAAATAACAAGGTTGGAAACTTTCGTTTCACTTACCTACTTAATCTATGCCAAAAATCTTAAATTAATACAACAACAACAAAATGGACATTAAAAATGCACATTGTAATATTTTTTAAGACATGTTTACCAACGTGGCTTAAGTGCAAGCCACGCCTTTGTCTAAAAAAAAATATATCGACACGACCAAAGACACGACCCATCACTAAACGAACTGTCATAGGGATCATGGTTCGCCGCGCGGAGAATACTATATTTCCGATGGTTGCTGCTCGCGGGCCGAGTTGTACGCGCTTGTTCTGTACGGTCTATTTTACGCGCCGTCTCACTACGGCAGCCAGCTAGTAGTACGTCGTAAGAGATAAAGTTAGGCGATGGAAAGAGACCACAACATTGCATTTGTTGCGTGTCGATTTTGAGGGCGGGGCCAGGCGCTATTTCTTTAAATTTTCCTGCGGAGTGAACCTTCTGGTACTATTTAGTGTTCTGTGCTTGCGGTTCCGTATCTGTGATTATTTGAATATTCATTTCCCAAGAAAGCAGTACTCTATACGTGACATTCTGGGTGACGAAAAGAGACTGAAAAAAGGTCCGCAGGAGTCCCAATATCAATAGTTACGGAACCCTTCATTAAGAACATAACCATAATCAGCTGTTTTCTGTAGGTTTTCTAAAAACCCAGCTGTTCGCCGCAGTCACGTATGTAAATGTAAAACAGTCAGACATGGACATGCAGAGTGATATAGGTATCACTGTATGTATCGCAGGCACTGCCACAAGTAAAGGCCTGGTTACACACTAACAGCTGCTGTTCTGGCGTTAAGAAACATCTACTATCACTGGATGTCTACTCTCATAACAGGCACAGCTTGTGAGTATCAATTTGTCGAATTTGGCCGTTCCATTTTATTTATCGGTCAATTTATATGGAACATAGAGAAAAGAGATCGACAAAATTTTCTGGTGACACACACGGGGTATGTCAAGAAGAGATTTTTTTTTTTTTTTTTTTTTATTCTATACAAGTTAGTACTTGACTGCGATCACTGAAGGTCAGTGAGACAAGTAATGGAAGAAGGCGTCCGGTGAGTGAAATAAAAAACGTTTTAGTAGGATAGGTGCAATCTGGGTAGTAAGTAACCCAAGATACAAATCGAATATCTACACAGTAAAGTAGCTGCAGCCTCTCTAGGCAAGTTCGCATACTAGCAACGTATAGCCAGGTCTTTAGTAGCCTGTAGGTATACTCAGTGAGCCGGTGCACCTGCCTTGCAAGCGTCGTGCGTCGCAATTCCGTCCGTAGCGACAACTATATATACATATAATATAATATTTATATACTAGTAGTTGACCCGGCAAACGTTGTTTTGCCATTAGGGACATAAATGAAATACGTTAATTAACAAAATACCGACTTCAACCTTTATCAAACTACTGTTGAATACATGCTTTCCAATTAAAAATTTAAGACTTATATAGTTTTCTCATGGATATACCAGTAACAAAACTGGACTAAATTGAAATGGGACCACACGGGAAGCGTCAGCTTTCTAATAAAAAGACTAATCAAACTCGATTCACCCAATCAAAATCTATGAGGTAACAAACATTAAAAAAAATTAGAACCTCCTCCTTTTTGAAGTCGGTTGAAAATAGCTTACGACCTACTCTCAGACCTACCGATCACACACAGAAATTTTCATAACAATCGGTCGAGCCGTTTCGGAGGAGTTTTGTAACAAAAATTGGCACGAGAATTTTATGTATTAGAAAGAAAGAGATGTTCATAGCATATGGTAATAAATATAGGTGGAGGTAAGTGTACATTAGATTTTAATAGATATAAAGATTGTCCAGGTGCGACGCCAAGAAACTAATAAATATAGTATTTAGAAAACGCAGGTGCATTAAGTAATTTATTCAGAACCCCAGTTGATAAGTCTGTCTTTTCTAGATTCACTTACCGTCAGTAATAGAATGCTAATCAATCTCTAACGAGTTATAAAGTTAAACAGACTTCATCTAATTGTCCTTAATATCTTTAACTAGTAGGACGCGTGGGGGCGCGGGCCACATGTGGCCCGCGGGCTGTCTTTCCCCCTATTTGCCTTACAACTTAAGTCTCAACATTCTCCATACATTTTCCATGAAAAAAAAAATCCGCCATTTTGAATTTTTTTTCTGTCTATCGAATAGACCTTCAAGTCCTGATCACTTCTTGTCAAGAAACCGTTCCTCCATCTTTTATACTTTCCGAGATATCGACGATATTCGTAAAGCGGCCATTTTGAATCCGCCATTTTGAAATTTTTTTCAGCTCACTGCCAATTGGATGACGTTTCAAATGACATTTGGTCGAGCACCCCCCACCTATCTTTGATACCCTGGCTGTGCTCTTCACCCGTCTCCGAAATCCTGAATCATCAGCTCTCTCCGTATTTTTTCTCTTCATGAATTTTTCCCCTCTATACGACATCATCCTTGAAAAAAAATTTTTCATACAAAATTGTTCAGGAGAGGTGATCAATGACCCAATCAGCACAAGCAGCTATATATATATTAACTAGTTTTTCGCGTGAGGGCGCGGCCCGCTAAAGCGGACCGCGTAACTGCTTGTAGCAATTTACGTGGTCGGTCATACTCGGATTTAGCAAAAATTGGTAGGTAGGTACCCAATCGCCATACAATTTAGTATGAAAAAAAAATCCGCCATTTTGAATTTTTTTCTTTTCAATGAATAGACCTCTTCGTCCAGATCATGTTTTGCTAAGAAACCACTTTTCTATCGTTCATACATTCTGAGATAGACATCGACGAAATTTGTATGGCAGCCATCTTTTTTCCGCCATTTTGAAATTTTTTTCAGCGCATTGGCAATTGCACGAGGTTTCGAATGACATTTGGTCGAGCACCCCCCACCTATCTCCAATACCTTTAGCGTGCTCTTCACCAGTCTCCAAGATCCTCAATCATCAGCTCTCTCCATACTGTCCTCGAAAAATAGTTCTTCTCTTTACGAAAGTGTTTGTGAAAAAAAAATTTTTCATACAAAATTTTACAGGAGAGAATTTTGCGAAAATATCGGCCGCCATTTTGTTTTCCCAAATTTTTCCACATTTTCTGTTAATCGTTTACCAAGTCCTACATTCCTTGCGAGTTTGAACGAAATTGATTGGAAAACAAAAAAGTTACAGAAATCACGTCGGCCGCCATCTTGTTTTTCGGAAATGTTATATTTTCCCCCTACTCGAATCCCGTACTCAAACTCATTCCATATCCATCATATTATCTTTTTTCGTCTCCTTCTAGGTCTCTTCCATACATTTTTTATGAAAAAAAAATTCCGCCATTTTGAATTTTTTTTCTTGTCACTAAATAGATATCCCCATTTCGATCAACTTTTGCTATGAAACCACTTTTCCAACTGTCATACCCTCCGAGATAGAGACCAACAAAATTTGTATGGCGGCCATGTTTTTTCCGCCATTTTGAATTTTTTTTCAGCTCATTGGTAATTGCACGAGGTTTCAAATGACATTTGGTCGAGCACCCCCCACCTATCTCCAATACCTTCAGCGTGCTCTTCACCCGTCTCCAAGATCCTCAATCATCAGCTCTCTCCATACTGTCCCCGAAAGAATTAGTTCTCCTCTTTACGAAAGTGTTTGTAAAAAAAAATTTTTCATACAAAATTTTACAGGAGAAAATTTTGCGAAAATCTCGGCCGCCATCTTGTTTTTCCAAAATTTTTCCATTTTTTCTATTAATCGTTTACTAATATCTACAATCGTTGCGAGTTTGAACGAATTCGGTCGGAAAACAAAAAAGTTACAGAAATCACGTCGGCCGCCATCTTGTTTTTCTGAAATGTCATAATTTTTCCCTACTCGACTCCCACACCCGAACACATCCCCCATACATCATTATATCGTTTTCAGTCTCCTTCTGGGAGAACAATTATGTCAATGAGTCAGTCAGTGAGTCAGTGGTAATCGAGCTATATATATTATAATAATAATAATAACTAGTAGGGTGCGTGGGGCGCGGGCCACATGTGGCCCGCGTGCTGTCTTCCCGATCATAAAAAATCCCTTCAAAGTTCGCCATACATTTTCTATGGAAAAATAAAGTCCGCCATTTTGAATTTTTTTCCTATCCATCCAATAGACCTTTGAATCCTGATCATCTCTTGTCAAGAAACCACTCTTCCATCTTTTATACTTTCCGAGATATCGGCGAAATTCGAATGGCGGCCATTTTGAATCCGCCATTTTGAAATTTTTTGCAGCTCACTGCCAATTGGATGACGTTTCGAATGACATTTGGTCGAGCACCCTCCACCTATCTTTGATACCCTGGCTGTGCTCTTCACCCATCTCCGAAATCCTCAATCATCAGCTCTCTCCATATTTTTGTTCTTAATGATTTTTTCCCCTTCATACGACAGGATAAGTAAAAAAAAAATTTTTCATACAAAATTGTTCAGGAGAGGTGATCAATGAGTCAGTCAGTCAGTGGCCAATCAGCACGAGTAGCTATATATATAGTAAAGCCACTTTATGCTTTTTTTACTTATTGCTTTTATTTAATTCTGCACGCGACTTCGATAGCGTTTAATTCGGTTTTACATTGCCTACTCTCCATTTAAAATTTTAGCCAAATCAGATATACATCTATACACAGATATACCCAACTAATATACCTACTTTTTGAGACAGCCTATTGTAGGTCACCGACTGAATTCAACTCTCACGTCAACAGTAGAAGCAACTGAGATCAGCTGATGAGATTTTCCAACGGTCGCGCTGAGCTTGTGTATAAAATTGATTGAACTGGGATTTGTTCTGTGGAGTTTTCGGTCACAGTTAATTACCAGTTACTGCATATACAATCAGATTAGCGATCGGTTCCGGTTATCATAACCATGTAATAAGACCGTTAAAGAGTTAAGGGTGTGTTTCCACTGAGTTATTTTTATCACGTCTAAATCGTATGTGAAAGATTGTTACTTCACACCACAACTACAGAGCAGATTCGGCTGAGAAATGGAGACAGGTTTGCACCCTGCATTAACATATTTATCTCAGAAAATTAACGGTTCCCGCGCGGGATTTGTCGAACAAATTCGGGGTGACTAGCGTCGTAGATGCACGTACTTAGTGGATTTTAGTTCTTACGTCAGCTATCGAAAGAAAGATGTTTTACTTCGGATTATGCCACACATTAGGTACACAAAACGAAACTCGAAACTTCCCTCACTTGGGCAATAAAGACCAATTATTTCCTAAGTGATGGAACATGGAAGCAATAGACATCGCTTGTCATGTGCCATGTCCCATTTTTGGATTGTGCCTCATTCAGCATGGTGCTGTTTGCCCCATATGCGCATGGAAACACATGCAGCGCGATCCGTCCCTACCACCTGGATGGCTGCAATCCACGACACCTACTTTGCCAGATCAAACTATCGAAAGCTACCAGAAGCAGTGTTCCCTCAAAGCTATAACATGGGATAATGCAAGGGCCAGATAAACAGAGCCAGCAACGCATTTGCTATTCCTCTAGTGCTGCAAATGTCCATGGGCAGCGTCAGATGACTCCCTGCTCGTTTGCTTGCATTCATTAAATCATAAAAGCAAAAACTGCGTTGATTTAGTTGAGTCTACCAATATCGCTTATGCTTATGTTGAGTATAGAGATGATAAGTATGCTGGGATTTTGTTATCACCAGTTTCCTGAAATGTTCCCACTATGTAAGCTTTAACGACGTATTCAACTATTCACTAATTTATATTTCCCCCGTGTCGCATCGCTTCATATGCAAAAGAATACGCTCAGCTATGATTGTGTGAAGTGTGAACTAAAGTGGAGCGGAAACGAGACGCGGGTTTCAACCAGAGCCGTTCCTCCGCACTGTCCCAGTGGAAACACATCCTAAAACGGAGAGGAAAGTCAACAATAGCCTCTGCTAGCGTACAGCCTACTGTGTGTAAATCGATACGCAGCAAAAACCGATTGCGTGTTAAACTCGAGGGCTACGTCGCGGTGAACAATAACTGACCCTGGGTGGTGAACTGGTAACCGATTCAGATCCGTGAAAATTATACATAAAAAACGTCCTCTCTCTGATGGCCACTGAGATGTTTAACTGGCAGGTCCAGGGATTCCCTACAGGAAGTTATAATGCCACAAACTTTCTTGTCCGGTAATCAAAATTGGAACTAAAACAATGCTAGGAACCGTCAATAGAATATGGCATTAACATAGGACTACAAGCGACACCCTCACTGGACAGGAAAGTTTGTAGTTCTACACTAATTCTAAAAAAATTCAGTCGACAAATTTTTGAAGTGAAAACTTCTTTAGATGCGTTGTCCATTTTTGAGATGGGAAAAGCCACGTTACCGTAACCGACACCTGAATGAGAAAAAACCATTAAACTCACGACACTGTTACCGTAACCGACACCACTGCGCAGCGTTTGAGTTTTCACTCCTGTAGTGCCACACCTTTTTTTCCACCAAAATTGTAATAACTTGGTAACAATTTTCTTATTGGTCCACGGCTGCATCATTGCAATATCACGACTGATAAACAATAGTGACAGTTTGGCCTGAATTCTCAGCGATAAGATTCATAGCCTGAAAAAATAACCGTTCAATTTAATGGCATTGAGCAACCTGGTAGGAATAACTGTACCGAAAAATTAGGAATGTGGAAATGGCAATTATTGTCCGCGTCTCGGCGACTCCACTAAATTTAGTTCGCTATTAGTTACGGTGAAGGCAAAAACTATTTGATAGAGTTTCGCAACAGGCGGAAGCTTCTATTTTAAACCTATAAGTAGGTAGTTGGATCTGTAAGTCTGTAATAATAATTTGGTGGTTAAAAAGCTAGATTATAACAAGCAGAACATTTTGTGAAGTAGACATCCCTAGGGATAATATCATGGTGTAGGACAGATTAATTTGTTTTGCTATAATTCGCTAATTAAAAAGATTCTGTATGGTACAATATGCAGGAACGCTGCCCACATGTAACACCACACACAATTCTCCAACACTTTCTACGACGCACGTTTCGTCCCGACACCGGGACATCCTCTGGAGATGTTGACTTCACAATGCGAAATCGTAGAGTGACCACGAAATAACGCCTGCTTCCATTCAATATATGTATAATGGTGTAACTAAATTAAATATCTTTTATGGACACTAGCGTTAAATTCAGTTACAAATTCTGTGGAAACCACGGATTTTTCCGGGATAATGTATGGTATACTTACAGGCAAATCGGTTCAGCAGTTGCGATGTAAAGGGGAAACAAACATTCGCACACTTATAAACTTGGCCTTTATAATATCAGTGTGATTAATGTAATGATGATGTACCTAAGCATTATTCACATCTTCTTATTAGAATCTCTTTCGAGTTCTTAACAACTTAATTTATTGTTATTGTAATTGTAAGCTAAGCGATAGAAGAGGGAGTTCCCCAAATGAAGTACAGCAAAAACCAATGTTACCCATTCGACCTTCGCATAGTTTTACCTAGCAATTAAGTAATTACTTATTTAATTACTTGTCGTTTACCGGCGCGGCGTGCAACCTATAAAACCGATCCGTTTGGAAGCTATGCGGATTGCGTTCTGTGCTAATAACGCTTTAAAATAAATAAATCGATTGATTGATTGATTGAAGTCAGGATCTGATGATGGGATCTCGGGGAAATTGAGGGAACTCTTCAGTTGTTACAAAGAGACTTCCAGCGATAGTGTATTTTTACAGTGATTTGTGCATATGCTTCTAGAAAGCACAATTTTAACTGATTTCAAAAAAAACCATCCAGTTAAAACCGGCATAACCGCGATTTTTACTGGTGGTAGGACTCTCCTTATGGAGTTTGTAATGGGTAGGTATCACCGCAGAGTCAGTTATTCTATCGTGAAGCAGTTATGCATTAGTTACTGTTGGGTTTCGGTCAAAGGGCACTGTTCGTCGACGTGCTTACTGGGCAAAATTGAGACTTTATAACAACTGATGTCTCCGGTTGATATGCGCAGTGCAGTGTGCGTACGATATTGCAATGCAAAATTAGTTACGGGACGCACCGCATCTGACATGGGCATGCGTGTCATATTTAACATCAGGTGATCGTCTTGATCGTCTCATGATTCTTTATTATAATGCAATAGACACATAACACGCCGTTACTGACGCCGTTGGTGTCAAAACAAACTTTTTCGACATTGGAAAAATGCCGCCAATTTACTGGTGTCAAAAAAGTTTGTTTTGACACCAACGCCGTCAGTAATAAAACTACTGCAGTAGCGTTTATGGACCGCGATCCACGCCACTGATCACTTCACTGTCTCATTGTCCACAATCCACATGTCCATAAGGACGGTTTTTAGGGTTCCGTAGCCGAATGGCAAAAAACGGAACCCTTATAAATTCGTCATGTCTTTCTGTCCGTCTGTCCGTCTGTCCGTCCGTATGTCACAGCCACTTTTATCCGAAACTATAAGAGCTATACTGTTGAAACTTGGTAAGTAGATGTATTCTGTGAACCGCATTAAGGTTTTCACACAAAATTTTAAAAAAAGTAATAAATTTTGGGGGTGCCCCATACTTGAGAACTGAAACTCAAAAATTTTTTTTCATCAAAACCATATGTGTGGGGTATCTATGGATAGGTCTTCAAAAATGATACTAAAGTTTCTAATATCATTTTTTTCTAGAAAATGAATAGCTTGCGCGAGAGACACTTCCAAAGTGGTAAAATGTGTGTCCCCCCCCTGTAACTTCTAAAATAAGAGTATGATAAAACTAAAAAAAATATATGATGTACATTACCATGCAAACTTCCACCGAAAATTGGTTTGAACGAGATCTAGTGAGTAGTTTTTTTTAATACGTGTTGAATTGATATTCAACAAGTCTAATATTTTGTTTAACTTTGATGACGATAGATGGCGTTGCACGTCCGACTCACACTTGTCCGGTTTTTAAATTCTATGGGCAGGGGTGTTTAGTTTACTTTATACGTAGGTACTATTGAGAATGAGTCTTGATAGTACGGAACCCTCAGTGCGCGAGCCCGACTCGCACTTGACCAATTTTTTCCTTATTATGTTTATGGGAATTTTGTTAGATAGCGCTACTTTTTTCTTGTGAGAAGAAAAAAATGTTCAGATCGGCTCGTCTTTAGGTTCATATCGGTGTATATTGTACCATTTGACGGTTGTGCAGGCGAACCCGCGTGCAGCGTGTAGTGTGTTAGTGACGTCACTTGGGCGCACTGACGCCTGCCGCAGCTCAGCAAAGGACGTGCGGCTAGGGACTAGCGTGCTCCACACACGGTGCCGACTTGCGCTGCAACTTGCTGCATGCATGATGCAACCTACGCTCCGACTTGTCTACTTTTTAAGAGTACTCGTATGTGAAATCTTAAATTGAACTCGGCTATGTAGAGTTTGGTTAAATACACGAAATATAATATTATCACCCACTTGCGAAAGTTGACCAAAACTTTGGAGCAGTGTGCTGTGTCAGTGATGAGGATTATAATAATTCTCAAAAATCAATCGCTAACTGTAACAATCTTATCTATCCAGTCTGGGGTTAGAAGACAAGGGAGTACCGATAAATGTCTGAATATAGATAGATAGAAAATTCTTTATTGTACACCAATAAAACATGAGAAAACATTGATAAATACACAAAAGTTATACTAATGTACATATGGCGGCCTTATCGCTACACAGCGATCTCTTCCAGGCAACCATCGGGGTATGAAGCGGTGATTGGAATATAATGAGGTAGGTGGTACAATAGAAACAATTAAAACTGAAGAAAATATCACATAACACTATATAAATAAATACGTATGTAATATATCACAAAAGGGCCACAAATTGCTTTGGGGTAGGTACAGGACTTAATAATTCAACGAACTGCTGCGCTGCTTACACATCGTATGGGACACTTTCAAGTTTCAATTTCTAGCGCGTGAGTAGCTCTTGTGTTTTCTATGTCTGCAGATATATTATAGTTTATATAGTATGTTTAGTCAATCCCATGTTCGGAGGAGGTATTGACAGTGGGAATCGAACGCAGTAAGTACGCTACAAGGCTAATTTAACTTGGCCAAATAAGTTTTTGTACCGCCATTTCACGCCGCAAGCACTGAACCGATTTGGCTGCTTGGAACATTATAATCACGTTAGCGAGTTGGTACGCAGTCGGCGTCGTGTGTAGCGCGGCTCGTCGCCCGAGGGGGGCCGTCAGCCGTGAACGCGATGCTCTCGTGCTCGCAGCCCGGAGGTCGCGCGATCGATCTCCGAGCGGCGAGCGGCGAGTAGGTAGGTGGGTATGAGTGCTATACCTACAGTATAGGTAGGTAGGTGGTGGTAGGTACAAACAAGTTGCGAGTTAATGACCGTTTACGACTCACTGGCGACTGCACGCGGCTTCGGCTGCGCTGGTACCCGCTATAACCTACTCTCGCTAACCTAATCCTATTTGTGAAAGTATTAAACAACTTGCTGTTGACCGCGGTTCCACCCGCATGAATTTCGGTTTTTACATATCCCGTTATAATGAGACAACCTAAAAAGATAGACTTTTTTCAGAACTTGTAAAGGAGAACAATCCCTTCGTAGATAATTTTCGCGTAACTGGTAACAATTTACGCAGCGCACGCAAGGGAAGCCCGCCAACGGAACAATTTTTACAGTTTTTGCAACATTTTTTTCTGATACTTACGACCTATTGGTCATAGCCTAGAGCTACCTTCGTCGATAAAATATGGACTAGGATCCAACATATAAAAAGAATTTTCAATTCGCGCCAGCAGTTCTTGTGACTAACGCTTTCAAACAAACAAACAGTTTCAGCTCTATAATATTGTAGTATAGAAGGATCTAAGATAGATGAGTATGTGAGTTAGAATGTTCAGGGCAAAAAGTTCAAAGCACAATCAATGTAACAACTATTTAGTTGACCTTTCGTAAATGCCTGCAAGTTAGGTCTTATGAAATTTAAATATTTTTTTGAGTTTGAATTTGAACAACTGGCAAGAACTATGCTATGGTGTTGAGACGAATACATTAGCAAATTAAGAACGAACTCGAATAACGTTGACTTAAGTTAATTTCTTGAGGACTTACGAGTATTTTCCTGGTTAGTTAAATTGAATAACTCAAAAGCGTAGTAAGCAGTACAGTATTAGTAGCCTTGCAGTTATGGACTGCTATACCTAAGTACTATTTTTATTCGTTTATTTTCTCTTTGACACATGAAACAGATATAGCAATAGTGAGGGACCAGAGAGATATAAAGGTAAAGTGGTCTCTTTCTGGTCCCTCGCTATTGCTATATCTGTTTCATGTGTCAAAGAGAAAATAAACGAATGGAAAGAGTATAAGTGCTCACAAAGCGCTTCGATCTTCGCTTCGCAATATACGCAAGGCTAGGGTTCGGAAAGCTCTCCCGAAATCTGTGTTACGCAGCGGTCATGCGTAAGCGAATTTATTAAATTAAAAATGTCTAGAGAGATATTTCGTTGGATTGTTCTCAAGAGCCGAATTTCGTTTAACTTTTATTTTTTGACAGCCGATTAGCGCAGTTGGTAGTGGCCTTGAACTCTTGATTTCTGTGTCGTGGGTTCGATTCCCAAAACTGGGAAATTTGTGTGGGTTGTTTTCTGCAGTGTCTAGGTGACTCTCTATATACCTATGATAGGTAGTTATAAGTTATGTATAATTTGTATATTTATCAGTTATCTAGCCACCATAGCTCAAGCTATCGCATACTTTGAGGCTAAATTGCAACGTGTGCAATGTCCTTACATATTTATTTTATTTTATTCTCTCCACGAGTGTCTTTGTTACGTCACCGCGTTCGCCACGCGGCCTTTTTACGGAGGGCTCACGAATCTACATGTTTAATTAAAGCGAGCCGTCTCTGTAATTTGGCCGGGTAATCTTTCAATCGTCGAAGGATAAATGCAGTAAAGAATAGCAAAAAAATGTGTTTTTTGTGCACGACTTGCTTGCGTTGGGTGCATAACTGCATAAAGATAAAGGGGTTTGTATAGATGGAAATTATGGGCAAGAATAACACATATAGTCATTCATAAACAGAAACATGCTGCCTCATTGGTTTAGCTGGTTGGTTTGCCTCAAGTCTCAACCACTTGTGTCCCACTGTTGGATATTAATCTCCTTCTAGAATGAGAAACGCTTTGGCCATAACCCTCCAGTAACTTGGGCTAAGTAAATACAAGCAGGTACCTAAATCTCGCGAAAAGCTTTGATATCGTAACAAATTCTATATTTTTTGCTAGAAAAAATAAGGAATGAAATCCTTACTAAAACTTTAGTAACGCTTCCCAAGGTGTAAAAAAGTCGTATGCGCTGCGGAAACGATTGATGATAGAACAAACGTATGTTCTACAATATTAAAGAACATATCAATAACTACAAAAAACTTCGCGATACTTATATGTCTAACTATTATCGTTTAAATATCCACTGGACATAATAATGTGACGTGGAATTACCACTTATTACAATTTAAAAGTTGATAGAAATATGTACCGACCAAAATTAGACCACGTTATTCATACTTCTGTTTAAAAATTTATCCAAATAAATCATATTATTTTCACATACCATGTTTTCACATGTGCGAAGTCGGGACGGGCCGCTACTCGCTAGTATCATAATTATAACTTGCGTAACGACGTTACAAGTTGATAGTAAAAGGTTTTTATAAAAAAAGTTTATTTCATCCTTTTGGCGCATAATATGGCCTAACGAATGGGGATGATAATTATTGTAAATTGTGTGCCATTGGAGACATTCTCGAAATGGCCACCACCGTTTCTTACAAATATTTGTAAGAAACGGCGGCTTCACTGGGGGAATTTGAGCCATTCATAGTCCATACAAGTTGACACATTAACGCCAGCTCTAGGAAATACTCGTACCTCAACAAAAACGTTCAATACTACAGCTATACTTCGAAACAAGCTGCTATTTAATTTATTTATTCTATTCGTAACATTTTTGCACCGCGAGTCGCGACCAACTCAATTTCAAAATGTCCGTCTGATTCTGAAACGTGTGGCAGACAAAGATGGACCGATACGAATTCGAAATGCGTTATAGAATTTAAAAAAATGTCTATATTGGGATAGCTCTACTGTTTCAGAGAAAACGGAACAATTAAAAACATCTTCATTTATGTTCTTGGAAATCATACATTTATATCTAAAGTATCTTATCTACTCACAAGTTGAAATTAATATGTGTTTTTTCTGGCGGCCATTTTCGGAAAGGAAACCATAAATGAAACTACCTAAGTACCTAGGTCCTAGGTATTTGCACTTACTTGTGGGTAATTCCTATAATTCGAGAACAGCTTCTGAACCTGTTCAGTAATTCTTCTAAGTAATTTACATATCATACAGCAGTTATAGTTATGCTGCATCCACATGTTGGTACTTTCGCAAAGAACAAGCTTCAGTAGCTATTGAAAAAAATATTCTTTACATAGGTATTATGCTTACCTACGACTAGGTCAATTTCATAGTAAAAATTAACCACAGAGATATTTTTTGGAGGATAAATATTTAAAATAAATAAAAATAAATATAAATAATAGAGGACATAAAAAGGTACTAGAGATTGCACTTTCGCCTATAAAATCTATAAGATATTGTTCATATTATGTACACATTCGAAATTGCGCGAATAAACTTAAAACTCCTGTAACATATTCACCCGTGGACAGTTGCATACCTTGCATATAACTCGCGACAAAAAAGAAATTAATTCCAGCGATTAAGAGAAGTTGGTACTCAATTAAGTACTTATTCGCTGCCAGAACAATAAACGATTAATTTTAAGTACATCCTTAACTGAATTTGAGGAAGAAGCAAGTTATGTTAAGTGGAGACGTGTGAATTTTGAGATGTTTTTTCGTAGATAAAAGATGATATTGTCTGTAAAAATTAACTCATTATAATGATAATAACGCAGTACGTAAATGTGGATGGATACAGAAGAAAAGTTCTATTTTTGGAGCAACGGACACGCCTAAAGAAGTGAGTGGCAGAATTGAGAACTTAATAATGTGATGCCCAAGACCGAGCAAGAATTTGCCGGAACACGAAAGGGGTCTCTGTTTAGATTGTGGAATTTTAATAGAATTTTAAAGGTTTGTGAAGTCAACATCTCCTGAGGATGTCCCGGTTCGGGACGAAACGTGCGTCGAAGAAAGTGTTGGAAAATTGTGTGTGGTGTTTCATGTGGGCAGTGTTCCTGCATATTGTACCATACAGAATCTTTTCAAGTTGCGGATTATAGCAAAACAAATTAATCTGTCCTGCTAATTTTAAAGGTGATGTAATATATTGGTTGCTACAGAAAGTATCACTGAATCTTCCAAATGGACTAGAGACATGAGCCAATTTGGAAATGTTTAAAAACTTCCTGTCACTTCCGGGGATCGACCATATTATGACAGATAGGATGTCAACTGTAGCATAGAATCGGTTGTCCAAAATAATAATGATGCAGACCTGCTTTCCGAAAATGGTGGTAGGTAGTTGTAATGTTAAAGATTTTCCTTTTCAAGACATAGACCTGATTAAACGAAATAAAATTTTAGGGGTAGGCCATTCCATTTCTGCGTTTACGCTAATCGAGTGATTGGTAACTGCAATGTTTACAGCCAGGGCCTGCATTGCATTTATCGAAATTCTACATCAAAGAACAATGTCTCCTTCCCAAAATACGACCCCATTAAGGCCAACCTTGGGTTAATTTCTCTGTGGTCCGATTGGTTGATTGTTGCGCGGTTTACAGTCCGCGTGAGTCGGCCAATCATGGCTGACTTGTCGCTCATGAACCAATCATGAGTCTTATGGTGATTTAAGTTACCAGTGGCGTTAGCACCATCTTTGAAAGATGAGGTACGTAAGTCGTAACCACGACTTTCATAGTTTAGTGTTTCTATGCTTGTGTTGCATTGAGTATAGGTATTTGGTGTGGATGCTCGGCCCTGCAGCGGCGTCTCAAAGGCGCACAGCGAGGCGCGCAGCATTAACGAAGCGTGGAATTATGCGCCTAATTATGTAGTTAATATGCGCGGTCCGGACGCGCACCGCCGCGCACCCGGGTCGCGAGACTTGCGTGGCTTTTAGCAGATATACGGAAAAAGTTAGGTTTTCCCATTCATCATCTTCTACAACCCCTTTTTAGGGTTCCGTACCTAAAGGGTAAAAACGGGACTCATTACTGAGACTTCACGTCCGTCTGTCGCCAGGCTGTATCTCTTGAACCGTGATAGTAAACACACTTGAAGTTTTCACAGATGATGTTTTTCTTTTGCCGCTATAACAACAATTATACTAAAAAAAAAGATTAAAGGGGGCTCGGCGCCCACACAACAAACGTGAATTTGTAGCCGTTTTTGGTTGACAGTACACCACACTGGCCAAGAGCGGGTTGGCAGGCTTCGCACACCTTTGGGAACATTATGTCGAACTCTGCTACATGCAGGTTTCTTGACGATTCCTTCACCGTGATATTCAGGTTCCACAAACACATATACGTATAGCTCTGAAAATTTAAGACGTGTGTACCTATCCAGGATTCGAATCCCCGACCCTCCGACGAAAGGCAGAGGTCTGAACTGATGGGCTCATTGCTCGGAATGAGAGTAAAAGGGACACAAAAATTAATTTAAATTGCACAAAAAAGTTAGAAAGCTGGTAATCTAGGTCAGCATCTAGACTGCCAGATGGAAAGAGAGAATTTTAAATTCTAAAACCGATTCGCGCTCGTTGCGTTCGGATCTCATGAATATCTCTAGTACGTACTTTGTACAGTCGCGGAATGAAAAGGTTCGTCAATTTTCAAAATGATTCGTTTGCACTAGTCGATTGTTTTAGTATGTTGACATTATGGACACTTGCAGTACTAGTGCAAGGGAAAATCGACACTAAGGTGGCGAACCTTTTCATTCCGCGACTGTACCTACACTAAGGCTAGGTTAATCATTAGCACAGTTTGAACTTAATTAAGGTAGTACTAATTATTATTTAGTGATAATTCGCGCGCCTAAAGACTGGGTGCGCCTTGCGAACTGTAGGTACTGATACGAAATCGCAGTGTGTGTATTGTGGTTAAGGGCCACAAGCTAGGAGATGCTCTCATACATTTTTCACTTGAATTAATCTTGAAAAATATGCATTTGTTGTTAAATTCATTGATATTTACGATTTACTTAGGACTTTTTATACCCGCAATTTAAATATCAGGCGAATATTTACTTTAGTTAACGAATAATACGGCATTTAAAAAACGCCAAATTTACACATGTGTGCGTATCTAAGTACCTTGTGTTACTAGCGACATCTATTATAACTACCTAAAACAACTACGTGTCTAACATTATTTTTGAAGTTGGACAACGCCATCATGATAGATGGCGTTGTATAGATACATGATAAAAATACTTGCTGGCGCGGCTGTTTACATCCGAATTACATGGTAGGTACCTACTCGAATTTGTCGAGTTCATGAAAATTCTATTTTTCGCAATTATTTAACTAATCCAACGAAGTAGGCTTATGGAATTCACTTTGCGAAAATAAGAGTACCTACCTACTAAAATCTTCACAGTTTAATATTTTATGTAAAAACTAGATGACCCGGCAAACGTTGTTTTGCCATATAATTTTTGACGTGAACACGTCTTATAAATCGATAGAGCCGGCTGCACGCACAAAAAAACATGACTCATCCGGCGTTACCGGCGTTACCTCGCTCTGAGGCGTTCCATGTAAGGCTTGAAGTGCAAGCGAGAGTTGTCACGTTCAACTATCGTCAGTAAACCGACTTTACAGACAACCAATGTTTTTTTCTCACTTATAACAATCGGTCCAGCCGTTTCGGAGGAGTTTGGTAACAAAGAAAAGCGAGAAAATTTTATATATTAGAAGAAAAAGATGTTTAAGTACTTGAAAATGTCCAGTTTAGAATTAATGTAGTTCGAATATCAACCAATTTGTGAATTGCGAACTCACGTCAAACTCGGCAAACTTTTTTATATAAACCTGTGAAGATGATATTGTTTTTTTCGCAAAATGGATGCCATGAGCCTAATTCATTGTACTAGTTAAATATTTGCGAAATACAAAATAAAATTTGAATTTCGCGGGCCGACCTCCGTTTTTTTTACACACTACAAGTAAGTACGTGACTGTGATCTCATCTAATGGTAAGTGACGATGCAGCCGCAGATGTTATCGTACTACCTTGGAAGAG
Organism: Coenonympha arcania; assembly: GCA_036785405.1. Classification (NCBI taxonomy): domain Eukaryota; kingdom Metazoa; phylum Arthropoda; class Insecta; order Lepidoptera; family Nymphalidae; genus Coenonympha; species Coenonympha arcania. The sequence continues at coordinate 337,218 of CM072078.1, read as the reverse complement.
GTAAGCAACCCCTAGCGGTTTCTACACAGCACACACCGGAACGGTAAATCGCTTGGCGGTGCGTCTTTGCTGGTAGGGTGGTGACTAGCCACGGCCGAAGCCTCCCACCAGACCAGACCTGAGCCAAATAAGAAATTATAAAATTGAAAATTCCAAAGTGGCCCGTGGCGGGAATCGAACCCGCGACCTCCCATTCAATCCGGGCGCGCGTCACTGCGCTATAGTAGTGTTTATTATCTCGCTGCAGACTCGGTCATAAATCATTCGAGTGTTTCGCTTTTGTTGTTCTTTGTTGAGTTGTGCATTACTGCAGACCAAGACCAAGACTGGCTGAGTCTCGTCTTGTTCTTGCATTTGGGCAACACTATTTACCGCGGCAGTCTCCGAGTGCCACAGGTCTTTCTTTTTACTGATATTTTTATACCTAATCATTTTTCATTTTGTGCTAATAAAACAGTCGGGAAGGAGTTTGGCGAGCATATAAAAAGATGGAGCCGAGCATTATATCATTATATAATATTGACACCTCGGGGTAGAAAGGTCGTATAAACCATTTTACCGAAAATGAGTTATGAATGCAGTTTTATTCAAAATTTCCCGCTCTATCGATTGGTCTTTGTGACGCTTTCAAATTCGCAAAATAACGGGTTATACGACCCAGATGACTTCAAAGTTTGAACACAGTTTTTGTGGAATTTATGATGTAAGAACCAAAAAAACTAGTATTGCTATAACTATTTGGAGAAGTACCATATTAATTTAGAAGTTCAGGGTGTAAAAGACAGTAGATTTGAGCCAAGTATGGTGTAACACCTAAGTAACAAAATGCGCTTGGTTGTAAAAACCAATGATAAGTACAATTTAGTTTTTACACCCTGAACTCAAGTTGATCAACTGACGATAAAGTATCTACACCCATTCGGAATACATTCGTGAAGTGCAAATTGGCTTTTGCATCCCTAAACAAATAACTTGAAACGACATTACGTTCGAAAAAATACATTTTAAGAAGATGTAGGTACATCGTCGGCGACTCGTCATACTAATTTTTGACGTTATTATAAAATAATATACTTTTTTTTACAATAATAACGGGCCTCCCATTCCATTTTTTATCAACGTCATAGATTAGAGTAATGCAGATAATAGTTAAAGAATTTAGTTTTAATTTTCGTTTTCTCAAGAGGTCAAGTGGTGTGGTTCAATGAGAACAGATAGTGAATTGACGCCGGTGACAATAGATGTTAAGAAGACGAGCCCCATTCATTCAAAATCGCTTATGTTTTATTCGATTCGCATGGAGTTTGACAGAGTGGGGCGCGTCATTGTAGATTGAAATATCAATACATATACACAAAGGTGTATAAACCCTTTTTGCTTTCAATTGATTTTTTGTTTTGATGATATTAAGGGTTTATACGACGTAGTTTACTATTTCTCAAGGCTTCTACTTCCAAATCACTTTCTTCCTTTTTTATAATATTCAGATGAATAAATTCAAATAAATTAGTTGGAATCTACGGGGACCGTCACTAGAATCCTTCCAATCTCTTTCCCAGCACACTGACTCCTATTAGTAAAGGTTATTTTACACTAACCAACATAATAAGAAGGCAACCAACGTTGACCAACATTAACAACGTAATATAATCGTAAGAAAAAACAATTAATACAAAAATGTTACGGAAACAACTTGAAGATAAAGGTGAAAGGTACAAAAACAGAGAAGAAGACTCAGAACTATAAAGAACTATGGGACAAAATTCTTGTGAGCCGAACAAAGGGGTCTTACAAAATTTAATAACAATCTATTTACAATTTCTACTGGATAAATACTGCCTTGTAAATTGTACTCAGAAATTTTTACTGTACAGTTAGTCGCATTTTAAAGAATGCAAGGCCAAAAATAACTCAAGGATAGGCAATATCCCTGCCAAATATTCTTCCGATGATAAAGAATACGTAAAGATGTTGATTGAAAAGCTAGCTGCGCATTTCCTCAGGAACTCAAAAACGTTATATTTGTGTAGAATTTAAGAAACTTAAGAACCAGAAACAGTGTGAGAGTAATGAAAAATGACTCAAGGATAGGCAATGTCCCTGCCAAATATTCTTCCGATGATAAAGAATACGTAAAGATGTTGATTGAAAAGCTACCTGCGCACTTCCTCGGGAACTTAAAAACGTTATAATTTGTGTAGAATTTAAGAAACTTAAGAACCAGAAACAGTGTAAGAGTAATGGTAATGATGATCAGATGTTACGTGTTCGAGAATCGGTTTTTACATGATATTATTCAACAATGAATAGAATATCAGTTTTCCTGAGTCAAGGAAAGATATATTTCTTTTGTGTACAATGAGAATATGAATGAAATGAAACAGAAAACTAACATCATCCCATCGACTCTCCAACAAACAAGACAGACAAACTCCCATCGACGTAGAGTTTTGTATTTGACAACAAGAAACAATTTACGAGAAAGGATTTCCCGAATTTTCTTCGTCTCGGGATTTTCGTCCCCAGCGATGTACCGTCCGAAAACACACTTTCATTTCAGAAAAATCCAACATATCAGGATTGTAAAGTTTTTAAAAACAAGTAGAAATTAAGTATTCTGTATGTGAAGAAGTACTAGAAGAAACAATCAATCTTTATGAAGAATCTATAAAAAGGAAAAAGAGAAAAGGATGAGTACGAATTCACGATAACTGATAAATTCACAAAAATGGAAATAGCGAGCATTTGGTAAATTATTACTAAAGTTGAATGACCATCAGTTGCCTATTTCAACTGCAAAATACAATGATTTGATACGTTTATGTGATGAATAAATCATACTTAAACCATATCAAGATGAATTTTTGAATTTACCCTAATAAACGAAGACGATGAAGATGACCGAGGTGAAAATTAATATAGAAATAAAGTGCTGTCAAAGTTTTATATTTTTGTTAATTTCCAACATAAGAAGATGATGCTCTGATCAGCGTTAATGATAATAATTACTGATTAACGTTGTGTTTTACGTCTTCTTAAGTATTTTGTACTTTTTTTACTTTGGGCAAACGAAGAGATCCATAGCTACCCGTGTGCAAATATAAAAACGGTTAGGAATAATGAACCTCAGAAGTCATCGATCGCGGATAATCTTCTGCAACCAGGTACTACACTGGATTGAGCCCCATGGTTTTATCCACAGACCGTCACTTTATACCTAGGCTGGTTCGTGAAGCGATTGAAATTCAAAAACACTGGAATTTCAATCGTGAAGTTGGGTTTAAATTAGCCAATACGTGGAATACGGTTGTAGAACTGTACAAACCGAAGCAAAGTCGCAATAAAGCAGGGGTGAAAAATGACGTTGTTAGTGTGTGTTTGCGTGACAACTCGCGAAATGAAGTTAAAAAGATCTAGGAGGAGGGTAGACCGATACGGTCTATTAATTAGAACGAAATATTGGCAAAATATTATTTACAAATAATCGTGGTATGTACTCGTAAAAATCGTTAAATTATGTCTTCAAACCACGAGGAAAGCCTTAAATCACTTTGTACTTTGCTTTAAGTAAATTGATAATGTAAAAAAAATACTTAAATAGTAATTTTGATTTATTAACTGGTTAAAAATTGTAATAAGTTCATATGTAGGTACCTGTAGGTTCTTAGGTTAAATGGATTTTATCACCCAAGTTTATATTAAGTTATGTAAATTACTATAAAGTTATCATAGTTACGACTCTCAACGTCCAGAAGGTACCTATTGATTTTACGACACTATCTATTTTATGTTAATGGTTTTTAAGCACAATAACAACGACTTATATCTAGTTACAACTCATTACAATGTCACAACTGAAATAATTAGGGGGTGTATGAACCAAGTTTCAAAAAATTATTGGTCGTAAATCCAAGCTAACTTCTAAACTAAGAGATTGAGAATAAAATAAGGTTATCCATTGCAAAAAACATAAAGAATTAATAAAATATCGCTTAATAGGGTCAATATACCTATAAAAACAAAAAAGTTATTTGCCAAAAAGTTTTAAAAATTTTCTTTTTTGCTCGTCCTGAAAAGTAGGGTTTTGGTTTTTACGACCTTTCTACCCCGATGTAGCAATATTATATACTAGCAGATACCCGCGGCTTCGCCCGCGTAAATTTTAGTTTTCCCTATTCTCACGGGAACCATCGATTTTCCGGAATAAAAAGTAACCTTTGTGTTAATTTATAGCGAAATCTATCTCCATTTTAACTTTCAGTCAAAAATTTCAATAGTTGCAGCGTGAATGAGTATTTCTCCCGCTGGAATAGTGAAAAACAAATATTCACGCGGGAGAAATAACCATTGATTTTAATCCAGAATATAATCTATCTCTATTCCAAATCAGTTCAGTAATATTACGGCATGAAGGCATATTATCTATCACTATTATCATGGAAGCTGTGGTGTACACGTAGTCTGTGGCAGCGCGAGCGTGCACGAGTGCCACCGAGATGTACTGAGCAAACCTATAAATAGGTTGCCGCGCACGAGCTCGCTCTGTTACGTTCTAGCCGCCTATGCGGCAACAAGTGGTCACCCGGTAAGTCATTACATATACTATTGTGTGCATGACATTACACCGTTTACTTACTGTTTACAATTGAAGTTTATTATTTAAATAATCCCCAAGCGTCCAGTGGACGCCACAGAAGCCATGAAATTTTCCGGGATGAAAAGTAGCCTATGTATTAATCCAGGATAAAATCTATCTCCTTTCCGAATTTCAGTCATATCAGTTCAGTAAGTGCAGCGTCAAGTAGTATTTTTCGCGCGTGAATATCAATTTTTCAGTTTTCCCGCGAAAACCATGGATTTTTCCGGGATAAAAAGTAGCCTTTATATTAACCCAGGATATCATCTATCTCCATTCCAAATTTCAGCCAAATCGGTCTTGTACTTGCAGCGTGAAGATTTTTTTCCGCGTGAATTTCAGTTTTTAACTAATCCCACGGGAACCATGGATTTTCCCGGGATGAAAAGTAGCTTATGTGTTAATCCAAGATGCAATTTATCTCAATTCCAAATTTGAGCCAAATCGGTTCAGTAGTTTTGGCGTGAAGGAGTATTGAAGCTTGGTAAAATACGAACTTTGGAGCCCCGTTTCACCCCTTTAGGGGGAATTTTGAAAAATCCTTAGTGCACCCCTAGACCTCATAAGGAACCTGTGTGCCAAATTTGAAGTCTCTAGACCCAGCGGTTTGGGCTGTGCGTTGATATGTCAGTGAATGAGTGAATGAGTCAGTCAGTATCTTCTTTTATGTATTTAGATTATGAGCCGAGTAAAGAAAGTAGCAAAATATGTGAGGTACGTATCAAGTATCTACCTAAAGAGTACCTAATTACATTATGGTAATATTATGTGCTAAAATTGAACTACCGCACCACGTTATCCGCGCACACGCGCGTTTGCTATTTTCAACTCTATTGCGTACGGGTAATGTTGTGTATTAGACTAAATATTTTTTGTACATATTGTAATACAGATTTTCGACTTTCAAGTGACGGTTAAAATTTATAGCCTATCCCGAGTCTGATGATAAACGTCGTAACTGTTATGTGTTTAGCAATCAAAATTAAGCCTTACCTGCTTCACTTTAAGGTTTATAATAACCCGAAGTTTTTGCTAGTATAAACCTATTTCTAATAGAAATCCGCGTTGTGGGTAAATGCAACCATTTTTGCGTTGATTTTTAGGGTTCCGTAGCCGAATGGCAAAAAACGGAACCCTTATAAATTCGTCATGTCTGTCTGTCCGTCTGTCCGTCCGTATGTCACAGCCACTTTTTTCCGAAACTATAAGAGCTATACTGTTGAAACTTGGTAAGTAGATGTATTCTGTGAACCGCATTAAGGTTTTCACACAAATTTTTAAAAAAGTAATAAATTTTGGGGGTGCCCCATACTTAGAACTGAAACTCAAAAATTTTTTTTTCATCAAACCCATATGTGTGGGGTATCTATGGATAGGTCTTCAAAAATGATACTAAGGTTTCTTATATCATTTTTTTCTAAAATGAATAGCTTGCGCGAGAGACACTTCCAAAGTGGTAAAATGTGTGTCCCCCCCCCCCCCCTGTAACTTCTAAAATAAGAGTATGATAAAACTAAAAAAATATTTGATGTACATTACCATGCAAACTTCCACCGAAAATTGGTTTGAACGAGATCTAATAAGTAGTTTTTTGATATTTACAATAAAACCCTTGGACGATCTAACCTACGTCCAAGATAAAACCTCTAAAAACAAAGTTAGTTTTGCGGTTCGATAAGAAAAGTGGTTTTTATGGTTTTATTCCTCCGGTTGAAGTACGGAACCCTCAGTGCGCGAGTCCGACTCGCACTTGACAGGTTTTTTTTTCTTCAGCGGGTGTCAGATTGCTTGCGGGATAAATATATATATATGTTTATATAAGTATATATACTATATATACATATATACTTAATATACATAAACTAGCTGACCCGGCAAACGTTGAATTGCCATTAGGAATATAAAAAAAACATAACATCCTGCTCTCAGACCTACCGATCATACACTGAAAACTTCATACCTAACAATCGGTCGAGCCGTTTCGGAGGAGTTTGGTAACAAAATTGGCGAGAGAATTTTAAATATTAGAGAATATAATATTATACATATAATACCTATACTGAAAAACACCCAGACACTGGAAAACATTCCTGCTTATCACACAAACCTTCACCAATAGTGGGAATCGAGCCCACGACCGACCGACGTCGCAACGGCAGGTTCGCTACCGCTACGCGTTTCGGTCGTCAAAATAATAGATATCAATATTATAGTATAAGTAGATAGGTATAAACCTTTCAATCCACGACGACGCGCCCCACTCCGACAAACTTCATACGAATCGAATGAAACATTAGCTATTTTCACAAAATGGGGCGCGTCTTCGTGGAGTGAAATGTTTATAGGTAGGTAATTACTTGCTAGATACTTAGTAACAAGGTAGTAGGTGCTAGTTATAATTACAGTAGTACTCTATGAGTAGGTGGATGTAATCACGAGCTCCTTGGTCGGGCAATAACTAGTTTTTTTTGTTTTTTATCAAGAAAATTTTAGTACCAGCTCGGAGTTGATTGATCTCTCTCCGAAAATCTGAGTATTTTTTTTTAATTTAACGCCATCTATGTTGCACCTATGTCCTTTTTTACGCTAACAATTGGTAGAAAACGTAAGAACCACAGATCCTGGATTGAAACCATAGCGTCAATGTGTGTGTGCTCGTCGTGTTCCTACGCTAACAGAGATGACAGATTTTTATATTTGAACTAGATAACGAAATGGTTACGTTTTACTTTAAAATAATGATGTGATAAAATAAAAGGCAACGTTGTACTTCCGCAAAACACATATTATTAAAAATAGTTCAATACGATTGGAGTAAATGATTAAAAACTGTAACTATCTTAAACAGCGCCATCTAGCGGCAATCCTTCCTCGGAGAAGCCGTTGCATTCACGTTAACTCTTAGTGCAGTTAAAGTGACCATGCGTTGAGGATTCAAATGAAAACTCTTTTTTTTACACACTATAAGTAAGTATATTAGTAGGTAATTGGCTGCGATTTCACCAGCTGATGGCAAATGACGATGCATACTACATCTTACTAAATTGAAAGAAGTAAAAATAGTAAATAACCCCTAAAGGTTTACACACAGCATCGCGCCGGAACGCTCAATCACTTGGTAGTTCGTCTTTGCCGGTAGGATACTAAATATAAATAAATATAAATCCCAATCAGCGGGCAGAATTTGTAAACGATTACGATAATGTTGAATACGTTTTTTTTACACAATCTAGGGCCAGACCTGGTCCAAATTCGGAGTGGACCGTGGCGGGAATCGAACCCGCTACCTTCAACTCGAATCCGGGAGCATGCCGCTGCTCGTTAAAAATGTGTATCATCGTACCCATGTGTATTTTTCGTACGCCATTATTTAAGTTTAGACCTACTTCATTGAATTTGGATGTAGATGAATTATTACATAGTGCTGCATTACCAAATTCGTTAGTTTCAACAAATGGACATCGAAATTAGATTTGTCTGTAACGTGTGCCTGGATATGTAATTCAATAAATATAAATATATTTATGCTGTGATATTGGGCATTTAATTAATTATTATCATCACCTTCCAAAACTGCCTATGGAGCAAGTTTCAAAAACATGGACGTAGGTTACCATAGCAACATCGCGTGTTTACTTAAGAGCGGCCTTCCCGGTAGATTGTTTCATACAAACGCTCTTACGCGATTATGACGTTTTAAGAAACTTTTCTTGAAATATTTTTAACAAGTAGGTACCTGGCACACTATATCTAGGTTTGTATAGAAGGAAAAATTAAAATTTATTAGCAACAAATTAAGTACCAGCCTCCAAAAATCTGCATTCTTGCTGAAATTTTACATAAACTTTGGTCGTTTCGCTTAGCTCATATATTGTAAAAGTAAAAAAAAACAACTCTATAGAAACATCGTACAACTAATAAAGATTCGAAATAACAAACATTATTTACACATATTTGTAAGGCTTTTTCAAAATCACGTATTTCCTGGAACAAGTTTCATGAAATTGCCGCGCTATTATTTTTTTCCTGAACGCGCGATTGACGATACAGGCGTTATCTCGTTTTTTTCGGAATGAGCCTTTTTCTAGGATTCCGTTAGACGAAACAGTAGGCCTGTAAACCACGTATTCGTTGTACTTGGATGGTCCGGGAAGGGCCGCCTTAAGTAGGCGATGTTGCTATGGTAGCGTGCAATGTTCCACCGATGTAAATAATAATTATTGAAGAGAATCATCGCATTGATCGGCCTTGATCGCTCGCCTAGAGCAAACGCGAATGGAATAATATTTAAAAGGGGTTTTAAAGTATAAAAATTCAAAAAACTCCTGTGATGAGTATCATCGAACTTCAAAGTATTGATATTTTGTATTTTTATTTAGCTCTACATACTCAATTACCCTCTGACTGCATAAAATAAACATACAATTCCATTCATTCATTCATTTTGCACAGAATTGGTTCCAATTCTGTTGTGCAAAATAACTAAACTTAACTCATTTGACGCGTCTAAAAGTAGTGCTATCTTTTTCCACTCGTAGTTTGAAAGGATAGCTGCACTATTTTTAGTATAGACGCGTTAAATTTTTGCACAACAGAATTGGCACCATTGTAATCATTCAGTCAAATTTCGCTGTTGTGACATTTTTCTCAGTCAATCAAGGGGCAGAACTAAATTCTGAGAGGATTAGTTGGAAAGCTTTAGCGACAGAGATGTTTTGGTTGAGCATGGCTTTATTTTCAGTTCAACTTCATACTCCCAGCCCCAGTACCTAATTCTATGGAAGCTATTACTTAGTTGTTATAGATCTAGCACTCCTAAAATGCCAACAGAAATACGATTAAAACCCGGTTGTTTTATTTACAGACACAACTGTTATAAATACGCCACTTTCTATAAAGTTTAGTCATCAGATTCATAGGTGACACTGACAGTCAAGTATGCTCGACTAGTTTCGGAATCATCCGGACTCCTTCCTCAAGGAGTTGGTTTTTTTTTATAGACAGAAAATGCCTAACGCATACCTTGCACCCACTAAAAACTGTCTGTTTCCACGGCGGACCTGCTGGCGGGAGTACGGGATTCACTGTCGTATTCACCGGTATGCGCGACGATGGACGTCACGTGAGTTACGGATACGAATCTCTGATGTGTCGTGTATTCCACTCAGTACATATTAAATTCTTTTAAGCGTCTGTTAAAAGATCAAGCAACCGAACCTTTCCTGTAGTGTCCTTCAAAGCGGGTTATATCTGGCTTCCCTATCGTAGTACGACCTCAAGTACCGAGCGGTATCATGTATGAGGTACTCTCGTAGGTAGGTAGGTACTAGGTAGGTACCAACTACCAGTACAGCGGTCGTGCGGCGCGCGGCTCGCGGAGGATCAAGCACAACGACCCACTTCTGCAGATAACGAACGAGATATCGACTGGTGCGCTACCGCTACCCTGCTCCCTGCACCCTCGCTACCCGCTACCCACGACACCTACCCGCTACCCGCCTAGTAGTGGAGGTAGGTACTCGCGTGACCTCGTTCCGCGGCATCCTTGAGCCAGCCCCTCGTGTGTGAGTGTGTCTGCCCTAAGAGTACCTACTCCATCACGCTAGTTGCTATGGCGCGCGCTTGCATGTAAGCGAGAGGTCCCAAGTTCGATTACCAGCCATCTTAAAATACATATCTTCATAATATTATCTAAATTGGTTAGGTCTGGTCGGGTGAGAGGCTCGGTTGAAGTTGGTTACCACCCTAATGCGGCTTTTCAGAAATACGTGTTTTTGACAAAGAAGAAAAGCCAACCACCTACACCTATAAATGTTCTGAGAAAAGAATGTATTTTTTGAGAACGATCGGAAATTATAATATGATTTTCCAATCCGAGATTATGTACAAAACGTTAAACGATACTTTCACATTATACATATTTTTCATGTCATAAAGATGTGAGATGTTATAATTACCACTTATTAAGTAATATCTTGGCCGTTACTCTTGAAGTCGGATTTTTATTAAAATATAACAATAAAATTAGAGTTAATGTGGAGAGCGTAGTCTATATTAAAAATAAAGTTTGAATTTGATTCAGCCAGATACCCGATTCGATGTAGATCCATGGTCAGCCTTTCAGAAAAATTGCAAAGAAATGAAAAGTTAGTTAACGGGAAAAGCACAGGAACTTTTATTCATACTTTGGTTCAGATATGGCGGAACGAAACGCTTATATACCCTAGTATAAACTGCCACATTATAGGTACACCGCTTTAAACTTGACCCTCTTGATGGTCTGCGGGACGCGGGGCGGGATGCGATTGGCTATAACGATACGTCAGCGCTGCCGGCGGACAGCGACAGACTTGCTGATTGGTTGAGCGGCTCCCACCCCGCATCTCGCAGACCATCAGGAGTGTCAAGTTTATAGCGGTTTACCTATAGCGAGGTAAACCAGAGGTGATTGTTCTGCGAGACTAACACACAGAGAGTCGGACAACTACGGCTGGAATGAGTCACCAGACACACAGTATTGTAGTGATCGAAATATCTCCCTGCACACGGGGCAATAAAATGAGCAAACAGGTCAACTGTTGCGCTCTCCATCGCTCTTACAGGCTTTACGGCAGACCTGCGGGCAACAGACGCGATCCTGTTTCCCATTTAGCCTGGAGTCAAATTAAGTTTTAAATGGGTGATTAGGGTAGTCTTAAAAATTGGCACATTTATACCTTGGGGTGTCCAGATGAGCATACTAAAACTCCCCGAGGGTGGGACCTATGGAGGGTGGGGGATTGAAGATCTCTATTTTCATGAAGATAAAGACGTTTTTCCATACAATTCACAATCAGCCTCAACAGATCTCAGCCAAGAGTACGTTCTTCCATGTCATTTACTTCGTATAACCTTCATAGTTTTACATTTATTCGTTGTCTCCATAGTACGTTCAGTTCCCCCTTGTGCCTAGCACCGATTTTTTTATGAAGTAGTTTTGCAGACAAACAATCGTAACTATTCCCAACCGTCACACTCGCTTCACTGAGTTCGTCAAGTTATTAATACGCTGAACTAATTCTGAGATCTTTGTGGCGGCATGGAAGAATTAAAAGCATACAAAATTGTCAATAAAAAGTATTCCAAGTCCTTCAGCACATGGGCTTATAGCTTGTAGACAAGACAGTCTTTTCTGGAGGATCTGGAATGAGGCACATGTCGGCAAAGGTTAATAAACATATAATATCACTAGTTGACCGGGCAAATGTTGTTTTGCCATTTAGGGGTATGAACAACAGCTCACCGAAGTTGACACAAAATATCATAAGAATCGGTCGAGCCGTTTCGGAGGTGTTTGATTACAAACACTGCGACACGAGAATTTTATATTTTAAATTGGAAAAAGATTAAATCTTAATACAGTCAAATCTGGTTAGGTAAGAGCTCAAGGGACCGAAATCTCATCTTCTGTTATCTATAGAGGTCTCTCAATAATCCGAGTTTCAGAGTTGGAAGGACAAAATAACTGGACCTCTCACTAATAGTTTTCTCGCTTACCCAGTTCTCAATCAGGTTCAACTACAATAGTTTTACCACGATGTTCCTACTCATTACTCCGAAAAGTCAAAGATGTGTGCCCAGGCTTCGAACACCCTACCCTGTGATGAAAAGCAGAGGTCTGAACCAAAGGAATTTAACTGCTTAACTATAGCATATCACAAAAGCGTGACATTTGAGAGCAATCACGCACGTTTTGACCTCGGCCCGGCCGCGTCGCCGCATCACGCCTCGACACTAGAGTACCACACTGTCACTCGTGACGTGTCAGCGGACAGCACTGCACTGTACTCACTGGCAACCCTAGACTAGCCGGGCCGACAAGTTCGGCCGGTCATTTGGGTAAACAGGCCAGACACCCTACATTATTGAAGATTTGTGTGTCAGTATTGATAGGCACGTCAATTTTTTTTATGTAAAATCATAAAATCAAGCCCATTTGCGAAATATAAAAAGCCTGACAAAAGCCGGAATAATCACCAACCCTTTAAAATATTCCACTGCTCTACACTGGTCTCTCTCTGAGAGGGGTTTGGTTACACTAGGCAAGTGCAGGTTGGCAGGGTTCTCACATCTTGGTGATCTCTCAGACATAATTTCCTCATGCCAAGCAAGTGATATTAATTAGTTTCCATCAACCAAGTAATTCTGAAAAGTCAGTGGTTGCCTGGGATTCAAACCCCCGGCCCCCTGATCAGAGGCAGAGTTCTGAGCTAATGGGCTATAAACATATCAATGCTGTCTCTTCTTGACAAGATTTTCAAAAAGGACAGATTTATGTATGTCTCTCTCTACTGGTCCTCTGCTATTGTTATATCTGTCTCATGCATCGAAAAAGAAAATAAACAAATAGACAGTATGTAATACATATACCATAGCGTTTTTTACTGATGGTAGGTCTCTTCTTGTGGAGATCATTCGGTTAGGAACCACCCTTGTTTCAATTTTTCTACTGTAAAGCAGTAATGCATTACTGACTACTGTGTTTTTCAGTTTGAAAGGCATTATTGCTGATGCGATTAAAGGGCAAAAATGAAGAATTATGGGACGCACTGCATGAGACATGTATATCATTTAACATTAGGTAAAATTTAACTCTATACATTATTTGTAATAAAAAAAATCCTAGTTGAATTTGGGTTTTTCACTGTTTTACTAACCGAATATTGTATGAAAAATGTTACTAGTTGGATACACATCAAACAAATGTAGATCAATTCATTCATACATACCAAATGTAGACCAATCCATTCATACATTCTATTACTATTGTGTTATTATTCTAATGGCATGGTAATTTAGTAGTTACTAGTTGCCACTCGCCACTCACCTAGTTATTACTAGTAGTAGTGTTGACAGTTATTGAACTTTTATCATTTGTTATGATTGAGTTAAAGTTTACATTAATCAATATCAATGAATTAATAACTGTCCATTCACTGTTTTAGCTACCAAATGTCAAGGTTATGAAAACTTATTAGAAAGTCATTATGTGTGCCTCGTTCAGTTCTCATGGCAATGCTCTTTATATGGTTGGATGGCCTTCAAGAATACTACAGACTATAGCAAAAGATAACTTCTTTATTGGTCTAGTGGTGAGGATACTTAACTGCATATCACAAGGCCCTGGATTTGATTCTGGGTCCAACCAGTATAACCACAAGAAATTGGAAAGAAAGAAAGAAAGAAAGAAAAAACGTTTATTTGGAATCACAACACATATTGGCAGTGTTTCATCCCAGTGCCATGGAGAGCATGTTAAGTCCTTGGCTCTACAACAAACTCTGGTTGTGTTGAGCTACCGTCTCAACAGACCAAGGGAGTGAAGAAATGCAGAGTTCATCTGTGTTTGTGCACACACGTTTGCAGTATATCTCTCATGTAATTGGCTAAATCTCAGTGGATATTAAACACTGGCTGAAATTGGTATAGCACTATTGTATAAATTATACTATAGTTATTAAGAGTTAAGATAACTTGCTACAACTGTTCGATAAATAAAAAGAGAAGATGCCACTATATTACAAATGAAAAATACACATTCTCTGGCTATTAACAAAGACAATCACAAAATAATTAAATGAGAATATTGATGTACACTTGTAGTTAATGCCTGCCAAACCCAAATTTTATTGGGTTTGTAAGTTACTAAGACATTTCACATGTACGTATGTAGGATTATAGCAACTCACTTGCTTATACCTATTTAATCCTTTGTTTTTACTTTTGTCAGTTTTCAGACATTTTAAGATGTTAAGATGATATTGCCGTTGCAGCAAATTTACTAACATAAGCTTACAATGTGGTATTAGCATTAAAAAAAAGAATTTGGTGTTCGGGAACGTATCATGGACTTTTATTATGATTATATTGTCATTCAAATAAAAATTGAACATAATGATCAAGATGTTGAATTATTTCTTTAATTATTAACAACACAACAATAGGTAGTTCAGTCAAGCTGTTGTGGCGTCTTGGCTCTATAATTCATCTATGTAACTTGGTGTTTGTGATGTCAGAGCTATGTATATATATATATATATATATATTAACAGACATTGATACAGCCAAGCTTGTCTATTATGCCTATTTCCACAGTGTTATGTCGTATGGTATTCTATTATGGGGCAAAGCTGCTGATATACAAACTATATTTGTATTACAAAAGAGAATAATTAGATCCATATACAAAATGAAGCCACGCGAATCTCTTCGCCAAAAATTTAAAGAAATAGGTGTTCTTACAGTGGCATCGCAATACATTTATAATTGCTTACTCTTTGTACGTCAAAACATTAATAATTATAAGCAACGTATAGATGTAAGTAACCGTCCAATTAGAAATGGTGGACACAAGTTAGTTGTAGTACCACACCGTTTACGTAAAGTACAGAAGTCCTTTGTGGGGTTGAGTGTACGCTTCTACAATATGATCCCGAAGTCTGTTTTGGACTTACCTTTACACAGGTTTAAAGTCACTGTCAAAAAACATCTAATAAATCGGGGTTACTATACTATTGAAGAATTTTTCAATGACAAGAATTCTTGGAATGATAGGGATATATTTCCATCTCCTCACGAGATATCTTAAAAATTATGTAATAATTTTTGATATTATTTAAGAAATTGTATATAATGACATTTTTTTTAAAAGAGCAAGTGCCGAGTTTCTTGCCAGTTCTTCTCGGTGCAAACCTGCTTTCCGAACCTGGCGGTAGAGTTTTGACTTTTCATAAGAGCCTATTAATTGGGCCTATGTGAAAATAAAGATTTTTCATTTTCATATAGAACACTGTATGTATATGTGACCAACAGTGCGTTGGATGAGTCAGGGGGAACTCTGCACACCATACTTGTGATATGTATTAGCAGGACAGATTAATTTGTTTTGCTGTAATCCGCTACTTGAAAAGATTCTGTATGGTACAATATGCAGGAACACTGCCCACATGAAACACCACACACAATTTTCCAACACTTTCTTCGACGCACGTTTCGTCCCGAACCGGGACATCCTCAGGAGATGTTGACTTCACAATGCGAAATCGTAATGCGAAAGTGTTGGAAAATTGTGTGTGGTGTTTCATGTGGGCAGTGTTCCTGCATATTGTACCATACAGAATCTTTTCAAGTAGCGGATTACAGCAAAACAAATTAATCTGTCCTGCTAATTATGGATTTCCGCAAAATAACGCCTGCTTCCATTCAATATGTGATATGTATGACAATTATTGACATCGAGGATGAGCAAAAAATGATAATAGCAAATGCGGCTTCCAAACTAATAATAATATTACCTATACAGTTTGATGATATGAGTGTGATTGTGAACTATATATATGAATTAAAAGTATGTTTTTATTATTCTTTCATGCTAAAACTACTCAATAGATTATATTTTTATTTTATCACAGATAGGCTTGTGCTTGACTACAATCATGTCTGATGGACAGAAATTATAAGGTCTAGGATGAAGCGTGCTTGTTAAGAAAATGCATATTCATTCTTAGATTATACTTGGCTGGGAACAAAGAAGCTGGCTGGAAGGTTGTTCCACACAGCGGTATGTATCAGGAAGGAGAAAAAACGTTTCGTTCGAGATATATGACAATTTGACATGGAAATAGATTATACCTACCCTGGACTATCACATAGGCTACCTTAAACTATGGGAGGATGTCAATTGATACAGTTCAGGGCATGTATGAACCCTCGTAAACTAAGTTTTAAGTAGACTTGTAGTTATCACCATACATATGCGACATATATATTGACGTTTTACCGGAGCCAGTATGTTAGGCCTATTTGAAATAAAGATATTTTGAGTTTTGAGTTTTTGAGTTTACATTTGGAACTGAAACAACAAACTCAGAGCAGTAAACTCAGTTGGGTAATTTTTAACACGCTTTTATTAGCTTCACCTGTATGTTTGTAACCGACTCCTTTGAGCTTGATTTTGTCCTACTTTGAACGATCAGATTTAATTCAAACTTTGCACACCCGTCAAAAACCAATGACAATGCAATAATTCGATTAAAATATCCAATTATCTTAATTAGATTCGCCAGGATTCATTAATTTCTTTCCGCATCCTTTGCATGCGAGTAAGAGAGATAGAGTGTGTTTTTTTTAGTTTTTTAAACTATTATTATTTATCTGTAAGTGCACAGGTCTTCTCAGATTAAGAAAGATTTGGTCACCTACCATATTGCCCAAGTGCAAGTGGTTGAAAACTATACAGAAAAATGAACGTCAAAAAATCATTGAATTAGGCAAAATAATCTGCATTAACTAAATTAACAAATCTTAGAATTTAGTTGTGTTCTTTCCTTTTGGACTGTTATAAGAGGAATAGCACTATATTTAGTATTGTAAAGGTAAAAATTTGTACAAAAATATCAGCATTGTTGCTGTTAGAAACTTACAGAAATAATGTGAAAGTTGTGATAAATACTCATTCACTTCACAGTAACAGAATTAGGCTAAAAGTGGCTTAAATAATGAAACATACATAATGTTTTATTTCAGAAATAAACCTATTGTTTTGTGACAAACTTGAAAAACCGACCAATCGAAAGTCACAATTTAGTTAACTTAAGTATTCGGCAAATACTATTCTTGTTCTGCACTTATTTCACACACTATAAAGTACTGTTTTCAGTTCTGGATGATCATCAGCAATCAGTAACCATAATCATGAAAGAATTTATACTTGTTTTAATAACTAGAGTTTATAATCATTCATCTGTCCTGTTTTGACAAAACAAAGACAGAAAATAGAGTTTCCAACATGATTCATCTGTTTTTGTTTGAGTAAGTGAGAACTAACAGGAGTAAATAAGGAGAAAGGATCTTTTGGTAGATTCTGTTGTGTGAAATCTCTAACTAATCTCAACTAACTTAAAGTGGTGGTATCCTTTTCAAACTGCTCCCTATGGAAAAGAATAGCACTATTTTAAGTTAGTTTAGTTTAGAGATTTTGCATAACAGAATCAACCACATTGTCTATGGTTATTTTATGGAAATTTTCTAATAGGAAGTGGTAACTATACTGGTTGAACTTGCCATGTAATTGCAGTATTCTAGTATGTTTAGTTATAGCTGTATTTCTTATAGTAAATCTTGAATCAAGTCACTGTGCTAAAAACAAGATCAGTCCAGTAAGTCAACAAGTCTGAAGGCAACAAAGCAAAAACACTAGAAAGATCAACAATAGAATAATCATTGTGTCAAAACATGGTATAGCTCCTATCTGCAAAGTTACTTGATTTAGTTCCCTTTTAAACCATAGTTATTGAAAAAGTCTGGTTATAGCTACAGCAACGGATTGCAAAGAACTGAACAATAACATGAAGTCAGTGTGAATGTGTGTTTAGTGTAAGGTAAGGACATCACAGCACAGACTATTTGTGACTATTGTGGGTCATGATTCACAGCCACACAGCTGCATTCAAGGTTACTACAGCTAAGACATTACCAGTTTGCTTCCAACTGCTGCATGGAGCAGCTCGGAGGGCTCCTCGGGAGGTTATCTGACTCCCGGTCACAACACTGCACTCATAGCTCCTGCACACTGCACACAGGCATCCACTCCGCTCCCTCGTCACCTCCACTACACTGTTCCAGCACTTTGCCACAAATCACGACCTAACCTCAAAATGCACACTTTAATTGAACAACTGACAAGCACAGATGTTTTGAAACACGTTAATTTTTATTTGATCACAAACACACGTCGCTCGCTACACTGGGGCACAAAGAACGTAAAGATCGGCGGTTTCGGGCTCGCGGTAGGTATTGTGGGCGAGTGCTTTGTTTGAGTAGGTACTCGTCGCAGCCTTCGTTGCACCGTGCAGTGTGCTGTATAGCGTATGTAGGTAGTAGGTAAAAGGTACGTTAGCGAGGCGTGCGGTATGTGCATGCACAGCGCACGGTGCAGCGCGACTCGCTCGCTCGTGAGCGCCAGGCGAGCGCGACTCGCGAGCGGGGCCTCGCTCGGCGGACGGGCCCGCTCGGACGAGAACTGTAAACACGGCGACGAGTCACGATGCGCTCGCTCTCCGCCGCGACCGGGGTGACACTCTCGGGCGCACGCCGCGGTCACGCTCGGCCGCCGCGCTGCCAGATCGCTATCGGCGGCGGCGCCCTGCCACCCGCCCTGCCGCGCTGCGCCTCGCGCTCACGGACGATCCGATCACCGAAATGGCGCAACGGCTCGGAGGCCGTGACGCCGCAGCCCGGAGAATGTCGACTCTCGAGGCGAGAGCGACCGCGCACCGTTTCGCAACGAACGCGAGCTCGCGGGGACCGAAATATCCCCGCGCCGTCGGCGGTCGGGATACTCACGGCCTGCCCGCTCGCAGCGGATCGGCGGCGGCGTCCATGGCGCGCCCGCCCTGGCCGCGGCCAGGCTCCGGCCGTCCGAGGACGCGACACTCTCCGACCTCACTCCGAGCACGCTGGGGTACACCGTCGCACCATCTCGTCGACACTGCACTTCACCTGCACCACTGCGCTTCCGCCGCGACGCTCTAAATCGCGTATAAACACTCCGCGAACGGTGTTTTGTTACATCGGTTGACTTTTCTTTGAAAAATCAATATACATTTTCCCAGAGTTAGATAGGGAGTAGGGACGAGTCGATGTCCAGCGCAGGTTATGTGCGTGAAGTTTGCAAGCTTTTTTAGCGCACCGGTGTTACCATAATTTTTTTGCCCATTTTTTTTGTCGAGTGTTGAGATTTTTTTTCTGATTTGTGACGAACTTCGCGTCGGTCCGCTCTGGGTTGGGTCTCTCGTAATGCTCGCATGCGCGCTACGGTGGCGCCCCGCTCTATAAAGGCGCTTTGCGCGGAAATTCGAAATGCAATTTACAAGAAAAACCAGAGAAGACTGACTGACAAACCCACTGGTCCTAATTTCTTGGTTGAGGATGTAGAAATGGAATAAATATACTAGTTCATAATAATGCCGTGGAGACCCTGGGGCCATGGAGTCATAGTGCCAAAAAATTCATTCGAGAGCTTTCCCCGCGTTTAATAACCTCAACTGGTGACAGAAGGGCTGGCTCATTTTTTGCGCAACGTATCAGCCTAGCTGTTCAACGCGGAAATGCAGCCAGTATTCTTGCCACCATTCCACGCGGGCAAGACTTGTATAGTAATTAGAATAAGCTAGTGATAAGTTTTATTGTAAATATATTAAAAAAATTAATATTATAAAGAGGAAAGATTTGTATTTTTGTATGTTCATAATTTTATTTAACTTATTGTTTAAGAATAAAACAATATGAACTGTAAGTAGGTATTATAAATATGTAATAAATTATATTATTTTGCCGACATCAGACATTTTGATACAAATACTTAATACTTTACACATTTTCAGAATTTAAACATAAGTACAAAGTACGGTTATGTACACCTATATCAAGGTTCCATATTTTCAGTCAAAATAATGAATAACAGTAGTCAAAGTTGCTTGATGAGTTGATGGCTGGCGGACGAAATTGCGATTCAGGGTTAAGTTGGAGGAGTTGAATCTCACTTTAAGCATAAAAAGTGAAGAGATCACACCTCCACTTAATCCTTAACGCTAGTAATCTCTGGTCTCTGTTGAATCTTCGCACGCGACGAGCTGCCGTTGAAAAAGGTTCCACGCGTGAGCTGGAAAGATAGATCTGGCAGCAACACTGATCAAACTGTCAAGATCCCCTGTCCAACTCAGACGTGGAGCCTGGCGCGAGCCTGCTTCTGAAATGCAAATGGGAATTTAACACGTGAACAGTGCGGGCACAGAGTATGTAATCACTGACGTTCTAACGGGTATGTTGGTCGGCGTGATAATCAGAGTGCGCGAGGCTACCTACTCTAGCCCACAGCCGCCCGCGCTATCACTCGAAAAGGTGCGGCTGACGTAGCTAGTGATAACAGCACGGCTTTCCCCCTGCGCCGCCGAGCGACTAATGTATTCGCCGTTCCTTAATTAAATTGAATGAGGATAAATCTACAAGGCAGTGCTAATGGCGGACCACTGGATAACCACTGCCGGCACATGTGCCATTGGACCACCATATGTTGTTACGTAATTACTATGTGACACTTGTTAAATACCTAACTCTATTATTAACATTTAGATAAACGTTAATTACGCACTTTGAGAAATTCATTTCAATTGAATAGAGTAGGTACATTATTTAACACTGAAATTAGAAAATTACGTTAGTAGGTACAGTACCACGTCAGCAAAGGAAAAACTTTTAAGAAACAATTTTCCGCGCTGTATTAAATCACTAGTACGGCGAATGCAACAGAGTCGAGACACCAAAGTTACCCAAAAATATACCAGGAACTCCAGGGGGCACAGATTCGACCACTGAAGGTGGTGTAAAGTCAACGCTAATCACAGTGCAAACGTTCGATAGAGACCCGATCGATCGATGGGCCCATATTTATACACTCGACGATATCTTCCGATACGGTATCAGGGAACTGACAAGAGGCACAACGTCCACCATGATGTTGATAAGATCCGCTGACACGGGGAATCGATTGGTCGATACGGCGATATCGGCCCCGCAAACACTTCACTGCGCCAATCATCGCTGGACCGATAACGGTGACGCTGAACGTAGGGCTCCGGTGGCGGCACACGCGGGTGCTCCGCCGCCCGGCGCTCTCTCCCTGCGACTGTGCAGCTCTATCACGATGGATGATGTTTACTATTAGACACCTTTATTACAGCACCTATCTCGCCGCGATAGATAACTTCGCTAGTTCCACATTCGAGCTGATTTACGGTTAGAATTATTATTTTAATTGTGTTTGTTGTGAACACACGAGTTGCTATTTCATGTGGGTTCTAATTATCTTTAGCGAGAGCAGTGAAGGCTCTGCGGTTTAGATCTCTGAATCCTAATTACAACATACATAGGTTCGAATCTTGAAACTTTCTGGAGTTTTTTACATCTACATATCACTTGGTTATGCTAAATAGGACAAAAAACATTAGCAAATTTGAATGCTAGAGATTTCTCATAGTAGGTTTTCTGAGAGAAGAACCAGTAGTTGAGAGTTGAGATTTCAGATCAACTAATAGAGCTGTTGAATTAATGATTATGCTACTCTACTCTCTTCTTGCGGAGTCTTTCCAGAGGTACCGCGGTGTCAGTATTACTCCTATATCCGTGAAGCAATTAAGTATTTCTGTGTCCAATCGAAGGGTTTGTAAGCCGACGTGATTACTGGTCAAATTAAACCTAAGAACTGATGTATCTGGATGATGAAACAGTGCAATGCGTCGTACGATATTGCAACGTAAAGCTGTGGGACACACAGGCTCTTGTAATAGGGCAATGCGATATTTCTGATATATGTAATATGGTGATGACAAGTCGACCTAAAACTAAGTTTACGACGGTTCATCTCATACCTTGCTCATCGCGTCATTCTTTCGTATAACAAAGAATATCATATGAAGTCTGGTTGAAACTTTCTAAGTGGTAGGTAGTAGTATAACTACTTTGTTGTACATAAATCAGAAGTATACCTATAAGATACGTGTACGTCCCTACGCACAA
Organism: Coenonympha arcania; assembly: GCA_036785405.1. NCBI lineage: Eukaryota > Metazoa > Arthropoda > Insecta > Lepidoptera > Nymphalidae > Coenonympha > Coenonympha arcania. The sequence goes on along the minus strand of CM072078.1, from coordinate 314,969 downwards.
ACAAAAGGATTACATTGATAACGTACGGGTATATAAGTACTCAAATAAGTGTCACACATACAGTCTCATATGTATTTTATCTGTACAACAATAAAATCATTATAGGTATCATAATTTACTAAAAGATGAAGAGGAAGGCAGAGGATGAGATGGAGTAACGTCTATTCTATCAAAACGCTCTAGCGAAGCGTGATTCTTAGCTAGGTATAATGGACTTGAAAAAGGGTAAAGAACGCCTTCGCATTTAATGGGAATAAGAAAAAAAGCCCAGAAGTTGGAAGTGATTACATTGATTCTTGTAGTGTTTTCTGAAATATCTAATTATCCAGGTCTAACAAAGCGCCTGAATATATCAGCACACGTCAAGTCTAGATTATGAGACCGGAAGCCGAAATGAAGTATTTTGGGGAGGGTAAATCAGATGGATGAGTGGGTTAAAACTTACTAAACAGATTTTGATATACACCTACCTGCCAATCATAGACTACATCAAAGAACTACAAAGTATAATGCGTTTAACAATTTTATCTACGTAGGTAAGTCTAATTTAGGTTTAATTTTTTAAAATCGACTTGAAAACGTGGACTCGGTCTATAAATTCTTTATGTCCGACAATAACGTCTATAGGTTGATAGTGATACCTACAGCGATGATGACTTGTAAACGTTATAAAAGTAGATCCACCTAATTGAAGAATCAATCAACTATTCTGATAAAACATGTGTTTAAAGCTATAATATATTAACCGAAAACGGTTCTGGCGACATTAGTACACTCACGCGTGATAACAACATAGGTACGAGTAGGTATACAAGTAGGTACGTGGAAGAATTTCGACATGACAGATAAGGTGCAAAGGCGCGTATCAAACGGTGTCATTTTGATAACGAGTCCGCGAAACCGAGCGCTTTCTGGAACTATAGACAGGTGCATCATAGAAGTCAAATGTTTTAACTTTAAAAACTCCATGAAACGATAATCCACGTAAAGTCGCGGGCAACTTAGTTGTAAATATCCTACAGATAAGTGCTAGATTACCAGATGGTAGAGAATTTTTTGCTGAGTCCGCTCAGATGAGTAATTTTTGCAAATAATAATAGGAGAATCACAATTCTATAGAATATAGCTGCTACCTAGTCAAAATAACTAGCTATTAAAATAAACAGCTAGGTAATCCCTTCTTAGGCAAAACGACCAACTATGAAGACTAAATTGATGATATTTCATCTAGTGGGTTTAGGCACATTAATGAGGTCCAATCTTTTTTTTTTCTGTTGATATCATGCGATCAGTCCTAAGACTATGAGCAGATGTTTGGTAAGTTTTCTTTATTATTATTCTGTATATTTTTTCCCATTGGAATGTAAATATACATTGTTCAGGTCGTCTATGATCTGTCCAGATCTAAAATCTTTTTCCTTTTCTGACGATTCAGGCAGTCTGGGACCGTGAGTTGAAACGCCAGCTGATTTGGATGGTGTTCCAGCCGGGATTTGTATTTGATACTGCACTGCTGTATTTCTTCTTTTACAGTTTTAATTCCGAGATGTTTATGAACCTCACTGTTTTTTATAAACCATGGAGCATTTATTATTTGTTTCAGAATATAGTCTTCTGCTCTTTGTATTTTTTTAATGTTGGAGTCACAGGCTGAGCCCCAGAGTTGTAGTCCATATGTCCAGATAGGTTTTAGTGCTGCTTTGTATATGAGGAGTTTGTTGTCGATTGACAGTTTGGAGTTTCTGGACAGTAGCCAGTACAGTCCACGATATTTAAGATTCAGACCCTCTTTTTTCGTTTGTATGTGTTGTTTCCAGGTAAGCTTTCGATCTAGGAGCATACCGAGGTATTTGACACAATTGGTGTGTGGCAGCTCATTGTGACCTAGTTTAACTGGACGTGGGCAGTCACCCGTTCTTAGAGCGAAAGTTATGTGCATTGATTTTGACGCGCTAGCCGTTATTCTCCATTTGTCCTCCTCAAATGGAGAATGAGGTCCAATCTAGTGATAACTTTGGTAACCAATAGATTGTGAACTAGATTAATCACTTTTGCATGCCATGACGTACTTAACAGCTTCAAGGGGGCAGGCTTGGCAGGATGGTACTAGCTACGGCTCTAAAGTTGGTGGGTGCTCCGGGAAGTAACTGGTGTAGTTCAGTCAGGTTCGAACCCAACTGGAGTATCGCACAAGGCTGACTGATGACTGATGACTTTTCAGAGGTTTCCATGTGCTGATGATATCCACCGAGACGGTTGCAGTAGTGGGTAAAAATCCCACACAAACTGATCTACCCATAGATTATTTTACTGGTGACAAAACTCTTCTTACGGAATGAACCTACCCTGATTTAAAATAAGGTTATTTTTACTGGTGGATAGGCAAGTGGTAGGATTCTTCTTGCGGAGTCCATCAGGTAAGGTATTACCGCAGTTTCAGTCATTCTACCGTGAAACAGTAATGTTTTGCTGTGTTTGGGTTAAGATATTGTAATGCAAAGTTATAGGACGCACTGCATCTGACATAAACAGACACTCACCTATAACATAAGGCGAACGTCCTGTTCGTCTTATCGTTCTTACACACAAAAATAAAAGTTTGGATATCTCCCAGGAAATTTCTCAAGTAGCAAAAAAGAGTGGTACACGTACGGCACTCTCCAACTGGCTTACCGATGTTAGACTTAAATCAATGGCGTCACAAAAGTAACACGACACCTCCAGCCCGCAGTCTCTCGTTTGTACGCAATTATTCGTTAGCAACGTGAAACTCCGCGGAGCCGAGGGTTGAGGGTTGAGACGGAGGTCCGACGCCGGGCGGGGAGGCAGCAGCCGGCAGGAGGGGGCCAGGCGCCTGGCGCGACGGCCGACGCCTCGCGGCCATGAACTGGAACTTCGGAAACTTGGTATTGTGTTTACATTGAACTTTGTTATGTGGGTTAAAGTTAAGCCGGAGTTGGGGCGTGTGTGCCCGTTTCGCTACCCGTAGATTGCAAAGTTGACTCGCAAGTTTGCCGTATCGATTTTCATCTTGTGTTTATCAAATGTTTCAAGGTTTCATGTTCCGGAGTTCACGTTTGAGGTCGCATATTATTGTATCACGCGAGCGACTCCATCGTCATAAACTTTACGAGAGTGTGAATCGATTCGGCTTGTCTTGCCGGTGGTAGCGATTTGGTTTTAGAGTCTTTATATAAGGCGTGTTTAAAAACTGCACTGATTACTTAACGAGAAGAGACACGGCACTTTTTTCCACAGGTACCATTATAAAAGGGATGAAAGAGACGTGTTAAAAAAGACACAAGGCACCTAGGGGCCAAGACCTCGACCACGAGCTCTTATTCTGTAATGGTGACAGCAGATTGTGGAACATCATTAGGAATACACGTTACATAGTATGTCCAAACTAAGTACCTATTCAATAATGATTTCACATCTGCCGGGCATCCTGTGACATAACGGCACATAGCTTTGCAACACAAATATCTATTGCCACTAAATAATAAGGTTGAATAATTTGAATCAAGAATTTGAATGGCTTGCAAGGACCATGTTTAAGATCTTCTTTATGATCAAAATATTAGTTAGGTACTTAGCGATAAACTTTGAAAGATAAACAATAATTATTAGCTGCAGATCCCCTAAAACTCCTTCTGATCAGATTCCGTTTAGCATACCTTGACAGATTTTGCACAATTTGGAGCGGCAACAAAACAACCGCATTAATTGCAACAATTGATTGGTTTCTGTGGGTAGGTGAGTGGGATCTCTCACAACTTGTCGTGCTGCGTTTAGCAACATGCGAGTGTCGTCGGAGAGTGGTGTCACAACTAACGGATGCCCTTTTGGCCCGCAGTGCCGTCCCCTGATGTCGACACCACCAGTTAGGACATTCGCTCCTCGGTTAGGGAGTCATCGACAGCTATAATTAATCATTGTTTCTATGTATGCATTTACCGATATTTAACTATGGCCCGGTTACTTCAACTAACTTTAACAGAAACGTTTTTGTTAAACTTATTTCAATCAACCGGCCTAAGAAAAGTTTAAATGTAACATTTAATATTTACATAAAAATTAATATAAAAAAAACAATTTGGTGTCCCGATTCCGATTCTTCTCTTAATTGTTTGACACTTATATCACAAAGAAGAAAAGTATGTTTGTTAGATAGGTAGGTACTCCACTTGAACCTGTTTGGCTGAAATTTGGAATGGCTCCTTTTTTTAATGCATAAATTCCATGGTCATCCAAAAACTAAAAAATATGAGAAATATGATGCAGTCTTTGGAACTTGGAAGCTTTCTAAGTAGCATTACGATAAAGGCATTTTTTAGGGTTCCGTAGCCGAATGGCAAAAAACGGAACCCTTATAAATTCGTCATGTCTGTCTGTCCGTCTGTCCGTCTGTCCGTCTGTCCGTCCGTTTGTCACAGCCACTTTTTTCCGAAACTATAAGAGCTATACTGTTGAAACTTGGTAAGTAGATGTATTCTGTGAACCGCATTAAGGTTTTCACACCAAATTTTAAAAAAAGTAATAAAATTTGGGGGTGCCCCATACTTAGAATTGAAACTCAAAAAATTTTTTTTCATCAAACCCATATGTGTGGGGTATCTATGGATAGGTCTTCAAAAATGATACTAAGGTTTGTAATATCATTTTTTTCTAAAATGAATAGCTTGCGCGAGAGACACTTCCAAAGTGGTAAAATGTGTGTCCCCCCCCTGTAACTTCTGAAATAAGAGTATGATAAAACTAAAAAAAATATATGATGTACATTACCATGCAAACTTCCACCGAAAATTGGTTTGAACGAGATCTAATAAGTAGTTTTTTGATATTTACAATAAAACCTCTAAAAACAAAGTTAGTTTTGCGGTTCGATAAGAAAAGTGGTTTTTATGGTTTTATTCCTCCGGTTGTAGTACGGAACCCTCAGTGCGCGAGTCCGACTCGCACTTGACAGGTTTTTTTATAGGTTAGGTGCTTGCTTCGATAATTTATGCAACTCGATTCAGCAATTTTTTGGGAATATTTACATAACATAATTTAATAATTTGAGCGAGCATTTGGACGGTGTGTACATTTTGGGGGGCTCCGCCAAGCAACCTCCACGAGTGCCCGAGTGCTACGGTGCCCCATCTGTAGCGCACGGGCCGGTGCTCCCTGGTAACGTCGGTTGATAACCGGCGGCGAATAGCTTGGCCCGGCGGATAGGTGACGTTTCTTCGCGTGTGCCTCTGAGTCCCAGCAGAGGGCACAGTGTCGAAACGCACCAACCCCGGAGGAGGAAGAAAACCTCATTAAAAAATTACAGGCGGGGGCGGAAACGCCCACAAGTCCCTTCGGGGCACTAGCACTACGAGGAAGACAACCTCGTAAAAAAATCACCGAAGTGGGCGGGAACGCTCGTCGAGAGGGATATTTACGGCGGCACATCCCTCTCGCGACCTGTTCGGGACGCGCCTCCCAGGAGGGTCGGCAGCGGCCAGGCTGCCGGCAGCAGCGGCGGGACCTGCCGCTTCGGTGGCGGGTCGAGGCCTGGCGGGAGCGCGGTGAATACGCAAGTGAATCCCGTACTCCCGCCAACGAGGTCCGTCGTGGCAAAGCACAGGTTTTAGTGGGTGCAAGCCCCACATAACCCCTCCGTGTCCCCTGACGGAGGGGTATGCGTCAGGCATTTCCTGTGGGTAAAAAAAAAAACGGTGTGTAGGTACATTTTGTAAATATTTTTAGTCTTAATTTATTTTTTAACATTTTAGTTTATTTAGTATAATAATAACTTAATAGTTTAGTTTAGATTTATTTCGAGTAAATAAAGTATTATTATATTATGTATTTTTACTCAAACATAATAGTAAGTACCTACCTATTTAAATTTAATAGTTCAGTGTAATGTAAAATCTGTGATTCGATAAATAAATAACCAAGAAAGCCTCAACAAAGGGCTGAGGAATACCTCTAGCAGTATGTGACATGCTCGATTGAATTCCTGGAGCGGTATTATCACAGGCTTTTGACGCATACATAGCTCTACCGCCTGTACGCTACACGCTCTAATGCTCAAGATTGGGGCTCTGAAACTCCGCCGACGTACCTACATAATTTACATTGCTTACACGTATTGCGTATATCAGTTATATTAGTTTAATTGGACGCTGAGTGTAGAAGTTACATCGTTGTCAGTTATCTGTTAAAAGACCTACCTACTTACTCGTAATCTGCTCGTAATTAAATACGGTCTCGGGCAATCGACCTTATCAATTTGGAACACATCACAGATTACGATTTGCCTACACACTAATTATAAATACTTACTCCATTTGAAGATTTTCGTTCGAGTCATGTTATAAGTCTAGATGTCATTGCTAGTAAAATAAATAATAATCTCTATCGCCAGGAAATAGGGATTTCATATTATAAATGTGAATGTAAGTTTGTTTGATACGATTTGATGATAGGGCTTACCATAGGATTTGACACAGATATCCAAGGATTCAAAGCACTTGGTGCAATAAAAAGAACAAACTGATCGTCTGTTGCGCTCTTTCTTACACTTACGTTACGGATCACCACAGTCCCGTTTCCCTATTTGACTGCACCAAGTGCAGCGACATATTGCATTGACTATAGATAGGGTTTTCATATACCTATATTAGGGAGTGACATTGAAACTTCCCGTGGGCTCCTAAATTCTTCTGTAGAAGTTTTTCGTATTCGCTTAGTAAATTGTATGAGGCTCAAAGATTCTTCAAAGATATTGCCCATGGTTCCATAATCGTACGTCGCACAAAAAATTACCACGTGGCGCGTAGCGATAAGTTCTCGCTATATTATTATGGTCATGTGAATTAAGTGACCTATAAACACACTATACTATTATACTACAGATGTGTCGATACAACGAGTCAATAGAACATGCGGAAAACATACTTGCATATTTAAAACATTTTAGGGAACAGGGCCTATACTATGAGCTTTTCTAGCGACGCAGTTCCGGTTACGATTCAATTTTTCATGTCATCTTTTTGTCAAATTAAAAGAATTTATGTCACGAATTAGCGATGCAATTCAGTTTAGGTCTATTGTTGAGTCGCGATTAGAGTTGATGGTAGGCCCTCTGTAGGTGACGAAAAGAAGTACCTAAATGATCGAAAAACCTGCACTACAAGAAAATGAAAAGATAGTGTTTCAATTTCGACTAGATAAGTACAGGCGCCTGCACCGATATGAACCTAACCATCTGAACATTGTACGTTAACCTTCTCCATAAAGGTAAAAGTAGCGCCATGTGTCAAATTTTCCGCTAATATGCCACAATATGGCGGAACCGTCCCTGTGAAAACGCGCAGGACTAAAATAACAAGTAAGTATAGTGTCGTGGACCGCGTCCATTAACAATACCGCAGTTGGCTTACTACTGACGCCGTTGGTGTCAAAACAAACATTTTTGACACCAGAAAACTGGCGACATTTTTTGTCCGGTTCGCCGGTTCCTGTGTAATGTCTATTGGCGTGTGTTAGGAACTTCTTAAGTACCTATTCTGAATCCAGTGACCAGTCTATGCCAGCTGATTTTTGGATCACCGCTTCAATAGGGGCTAATTTTATGATGTACTAACAAGAGCTTAAAAATCCTCAACTGCATAGTGCGCTGAAAAATAATCGCTCCCATGGCTCCAGTCCGTTAGAAATATACTTAGGTGCCTTTTAATGAAGGAAGTCATACCCACAGAGTGGTCATACTTACTGAGTGAGTACCTTCAAGAGATGAATAGGCATTTTCTACTTTCCGAAGAAGGTTCTTTGGCATTTTATTTTATTATTCATAGCAATTAATAAATAATTATTCTTAGTTCATTAGCAGTGATGCACATTTTCGTTTGCTGTTCGTGAAGCGCTAAGAATAATGCATGGAACTCTTTCATGGATTTGAGTTAAGGTATGGTTTCAACTTTCAGTTCTATAAGCCATGTATAAATATTTTTTCACAAATGTAATAAAAAAACGTCGTTAAATGCACGTGCGGAATAGTCATTTCTACTCGTCCCTATAGTTGACCTGCGCCTTTGGCTTAGATCAACAACCCCGGGACTCGTAAAGAAATCACAAACTTTCCGCACTTATATCGAAATGTACCATTGTAAAGCATCTCACGATTTACATGGGTATAAATTCTAATAAAAACCTCGCTATCAACTGGTTTTTTAACCTTTAAAATGATTATCTTCAACCTGCGTGTGTGAAATGTCTTATCAAAAGACCTATTTTGATAAGGAATCGAAAAATAGGTTCAGGTGCGGCTATCAGTAGTGGATCTCAGGGACTGGCGACGAGGTAGTGATAGATAAATCGACCACTCCCTGATTCAACCACTAATATTTTGTTACTTTTGCAACAACCTCGGTTTTGCCTTATTCATTTTGTTCACCTCGTAGATACCAGCTCCACAAAATCAGTCTTGCTAGATTTCATGTCATATTGCGGCGTCACCATCTTTTTATGTCCTATCTCCACAGCTTAGTATAGTTCTCTTTCAGAATCCCCTCAGAATTAGCCATAGCCTACAACACTGATCAAGTATGCAAATTAGTGGGCTTCGCAAACCTTTGAAAACTTTTGGTGAGAAATCTCAGACATGCGGGTTTCTTCAACATATTTTCCTTTACGTAAGCAAGTAGTATTAAGTTTCGTAAAGAGCATATTGGTGACTTCAAAAAATCAGAGGTGTATATGCCCATGATTCAAGCCTCCGACACCTTTAAGAAGTAGAGGTCTGACCCAATTCTCTATCACTGCTTCTTGTATAAAACCTTATAGATAAAGAACGAAAATAATTTCGTGCAATATACTTAGCTAGTCTTAGGAAGGCCTGCAGGCCGTCTGTGTGTAATGTGGTGAAGACGCATTTTATTATCTTACTTCGCTTGGGGGCTTAAGTCGCTATCATAAAGGCAATTTACGTTTAAGTTTTAGCCAAGCAGATCTTCGTAAGTTTTCTGGACTGGTCAAGTTGGAAGCCTTGCAAGCCTTTATAGGGTCAAACCCATGGGATCGCGGTAACCAGGATCTAAGAAAATGCTTCAATCAGGGCGATGCAAAAATTACCCAAAGTGATGGTGGTTACTTTTACTCTTCTCACAGAAGGCAATGATGGGACCAGCATTTTGGGAACAATTCCTTCCAACAGCATAGTGCATATACCCTGGACAGGGCGTACGGCGCGAAAAAATATCGCCAGTTTATCGGTGCCAAAAAAGCTTGTTTTGCCACCAACAGTAGGTAAGGCCACGCTGAAGTTCTCTCAGCAGCCACTTTTAGGATTTTCACAGATATCGCTTCTGTTTGCTTGTCCGCAAAAGGTTTACGTATAAGAGAACAGCAGTCTTTCATAATTTACTAAATAAGTTACCGGTGGTTGAACGTAGAAGGTGAGTGAAATTGCAGTGAACGTCACGTCAGCATAAATGGTACGTACAATACTCGTGTTTTATCTCGTTTTTTACAGTTTATTTGTCGAAGGCGCGCGATAAAGATAAAGATAAGTGGCAGCCGACGGTTATCGCCGCCTATCGCGAATGCGACGCGCTTCAGGAAGCCTACAGCCTGCCCGATCTGAATATACTTTATATGATTAAATACTACTGAGCCATATAATACAGTGCTAAGATTGGTGGGGTTAACTTATACCCCTGTCAATGACGTCCATCTTTATTATGGTCATAGCATAGGTACCTATATTTTCTTTCTTTCTAACAAAGTAACGTTTGCTTGCAGACACAGACTGTAATTTTTCAAGTTAAAATGTTTTTCTAAATCAATATTGTCGCTAGCTAATAATTTGCTAGCGAAAGTTGCGTCAAAATCGGTTCAGGTGTGTACTGTAGTGCATTCAAACAGACTGACAAAACATTTCCAATACAGGTTCAATTTGTAGTGAATTTTGGACTCTGGTTCATTTAGGAAGCATCAAAGATGTTTACATTTTCTGATTTTTTGATTTTGATGCACGTTCCATAAGTTTTTATTTATTTGACTAGGCAACAAACATGACATATTTTGCGTGATCTAGGTTTATCAAGACTAATGTATTCGTCGCAATGATGAATATGCATTAGACACGACTGTAACCATTACGCATTTGTTAACTTAGCATACATTTAACAAGGTAAAAGATATGATATGGGTAGTTGTCCACCCAGATACATCTAAAAATATCTAAAAGGAAAAAACTTAAAACTGCGCTAAATGCGAAAGTCAAGTTTACAATGTTTTGAATATTTGCAATTTAACTGGAGTAAGTAACTTTACAAACGTTGTGTTCATTAATCAAAAGTTTGGCGCAGGCCCCTGTCGCGCCTGCCCTCACCAGTCTCCACCCACTCTCTAGTCTGGTAAAGTACTCTACATATTATCGTGTAGATATATTTATTTTTCGAATTTTGGGTCTCTGTCAATGCCCTGATGTTGCTAGAAACGACTGGCAACACTATAACAGAAGGTTATTGACAAATGGCCGACCGACGGCCGACCGAAAACTGACGAACGAAGACGAACTGTCACTTTTCGTGCGACAGTAAACATCGTACATGGAGTGATTATTTTAGTCAGAAAAATAAAATCTTGTGAATATTTAGAAAATGGACAATATTTGTCGTCTATGCTGTTCCACGAAGTTCGTTAATAATCATATTTTCGACGATGAGAACGCTCTGTATATAAAAATGTCGCTGTATTTGCCAATAAAGGTAAGAGGGATGTGTTCAAAACATTTGTGAATCGTTTCGTTGGTTGCCGACTGCTAATTGTTTCGCCTTGAACAGGTATTTAAGGGTGATCAGCTCCCTCAGAAGGTCTGCGACCGATGCAGCTGCAAAGTGAACGATTTCTACCAGTTCTGCAACGAAACAATCGAAATTCAAAACAGGTAATGGTTCGCGCGAGATTAATCTTAGTTTTTATTACAGCGGTGTTAAATCACAGTGATTTATGATCCCTGCATGCTTCTAAAGTGGCTCATTCATAAAAAATTAAACAACAAACTTGTATCAGTGTGTTGTTTAATTTTTTTATGTATGAATAGGTACATAATATGCTGTTTGTAGAGTGAATCTTATCTTGAGCCAGAATTAAGTATATTATTAAAACATAAAGGTTTTTATGTTATAGTTTTCCTTAGTATAAAGATTTATATTTTAAGAATACAGTGGGTGATTATAATTTAAAACATTGTTATCTGCATTATGTGGCGATAATTACATGTATTATATGTGATGAATATTAATGAAGTGTACCTAAGTATACAGAATAATATTATAGCCATATATTAACATTGTATGTAAATCTGCATTTATATGGAAATTAATCTTGATTTAGCTGCAAGGATTTCGAGAATTCAATGAGAATTTAGAGTTTTGTAATTGAATGAAAAAATGTGGAAAAGGTAAGTACTTATTTCACTTGTAAAGTAAGATGTCTAGTTTCGAAGTGGAATAGGTACTCTTTTTAATTAAAACTAGGGTTTGCTTGTTAATTTGCTCATGTGGATTTTAACAAATCTCTGTGACAAATATTTTGCTCAGGTTATCTTTCAACACAAAAAGAACTGCTATGCCAAAGTTCAGCTATCTAGGACCAAGGGTTTAACGGCCTACAAGCCGTATTTAGGTGATTTTGAGTGAAGTTTTACGTAAAAACTATAAAGACAATTACTCTCAAATTTAAACGTCATGTATTTTGCGTCTTTAATCTAAAATCGCTAAGAAGCAGAAACACGATTGGATAAAATTTTCTCGATAGAAAGTTCTCCCAAAAGTTGCTCCAAAATCTCAGTTTTCCTGTTATATATCGGAAACTGCAATTGATGTAATTGTAATTTTTGTTTTATTGTGTCGGTAATAACAATATTCAAAAACGCTGAGAACCGATTTTTGATAACTGGCTTAGTTTTTGAGTAATTAGGTAAAAGGTCGTTTTTCTGTTATATTCTTCCGCGACGCTGCATGTCGCACCTACCAGCGTATCCGTGAGAGTGAGAAAGACAAAAATAAATTCAATGAATCCCCTTAAACTTGATACAGCTGAGACAGTGAGTTGCATTTTCTGGCCCATATAATTTACATAATAAATCACACTTGATTACTTTTAAAAACTATTTATAATTTCCAGATTGAAGAGTCTATTACAAGCAAACATTCCAGTCAGTCAGTCTGTGGACCTTACACTCATAAAGCAGGATGCCGAGTCTCCCCCGCCTCAGCCAGTCTTCCACGAGAAGAGCACGCAGACAGACATACCAGCAGCCAGCAACGTGAAGAGAGAGCCAGAGTGCTCGCCTGCTGCTGAGGTCACACCCAGTGATATAAAGAAAGAGAATTACGACTCTGATGGTTTTGCTTCACAGGATTTGCCTTCAGGTATGTAAATTGTAGTTGATTATGCATTATCAGTGATAGGCTAATGGTTAGACTGGCTATATTCATTTATCCAGAATTCAAACCCTAGGCATGCAACTCAAGTTTTCCAAGTTATGTAGACTTCTGAAGACTAGAAACATAAATCACTTCCTTGGTGGTGAAGGAAAACATTTGATTGCATGTTAATAATTCGAGCATAGCTTTCTCCATCAAAGCTCTAGGCTCGAGCCTGATTTATAAGAGTCTTAAAGAAATTCCCAGTACCGTAACAAAATTGGCATTAACAAGAAAAGAAAAAATTATTTGCTATAATCCGCCAACAGAGAAAAATTCTGTATGGTCAAACATGCAGGTACAAGCTAAGCACCGCTTACCCTCCCACTAAAGCAAGAAAGCCAAGTTACCCAGCAAGCAATGCCACCACCACCACTCACATGCACCACCACACAAAACTTTTATACAACTCTCGACGCACGTTTCGCCCCGAAACCGGAGCATCATCAGGAGATTTCGACTTCACAATTCAAGATTGTCTAGACAATGGTTTCGGGGCGAAACGTGCGTCGAGAGTTGTATAAAAGTTTTGTGTGGTGGTGCATGTGAGTGGTGGTGGTGGCATTGCTTGCTGGGTAACTTGGCTTTCTTGCTTTGGTGGGAGGGTAAGCGGTGCTTAGCTTGTACCTGCATGTTTGACCATACAGAATTTTTCTCTGTTGGCGGATTATAGCAAATAATTTTTTCTTTTCTTGTTAATCATGAACTTCCGCAAAGTAACGCCTGCTTCTATCCAATATTTAAAATTGGCAGTGTTTAAATCTGACTAACCTGAGCTAATTTTGTTTCAGATAACAGTGAAGATGAGCTGCTAATAGAAATTAAGAAGAAGAAACGAGGTAAAAAGCCAGGCACAAAGAATGGAGAAGTTAAAGAACTTAAAAAAGGCAGAAAGAAAAAAGAAAAAAATGATTTTTGGGATCAGATGCTTCCAGCAAAGGTGACTCAAGTGTTTTTTTAATTTGACAAAGACAGTTGTGGTAATTCTGTTGTACAAAATCTCTAAACTAAACTAATTTAATGCATCTTAAAATAGTGCTACCCTTTTCTGCCTGTTGCAGCTACCAACATATTCGTAAGTGCGAGGAGAACAAAATAAAACATGTCTTGGCTCTTAATGATCAACATTCGAATGTAGCAATTATAGCCTCATTTCTTTCCTCGTTCGTCGTCGTTCGTCGTTTCAGCCGATGGACGTCCACTGCTGGACATAGGCCTCCTGAAATGACCGCCAAACACCACGATCTTGCGCCGCCTGGCGCCAGCGACTCCCCGCGACCCTCTTAATGTCGTCCGTCCACCTGGTGGGGGGTCGACCGACACTGCGCTTCCCGGTGCGTGGCCGCCATTCCAGCACCTTGGGTCCCCAACGTCCATCGGTCGTGCGAGCTATGTGCCCCGCCCATTGCCACTTCAGCTTTAAGACACGTTGAGCTATGTTGGTTACTTTGGTTCTTTTGCGGATCTCCTCATTTCTGATTCGATCGCGCAAAGATAATCCCAGCATAGCTCTCTCCATCGCTCGCTGAGTGACCTTCTTTCGAGTTCTTTCCTCAACACCTGTGTAATTTTAATATGTTTGTCCCTTTTCCAGGGTAACGGAGAGGTGCTTGGCTTCAGCGATACAGTGGTGGTGAAACAAGAGATAGACCGGGAGATCACGCAGATGCGATCGGACTACGAGGCCGACCTGGGCTCGGTGCTGCTGGTGAAGTGCAAGCAGGAGCCAGTGCTGTACTGCTGCTGCATGTGCTTTGAGGAGTGCGCCTCGCGCCCCGAGCTGCTGCGACACTACCAGTGAGTGACACTCCTACTACGAGGCCGACCTGGGCTCGGTGCTGCTGGTGAAGTGCAAGCAGGAGCCAGTGCTGTACTGCTGCTGCATGTGCTTCGAGGAGTGCGGCTCGCGCGCCGAGCTGCTGCGACACTACCAGTGAGTGACACTCCTACTACGAGGCCGACCTGGGCTCGGTGCTGCTGGTGAAGTGCAAGCAGGAGCCGGCGCTGTACTGCTGCTGCATGTGCTTCGAGGAGTGCGGCTCGCGCGCCGAGCTGCTGCGACACTACCAGTGAGTGACACTCCTACTACGAGGCCGACCTGGGCTCGGTGCTGCTGGTGAAGTGCAAGCAGGAGCCGGCGCTGTACTGCTGCTGCATGTGCTTCGAGGAGTGCGGCTCGCGCGCCGAGCTGCTGCGACACTACCAGTGAGTGACACTCCTACTACGAGGCCGACCTGGGCTCGGTGCTGCTGGTGAAGTGCAAGCAGGAGCCGGCGCTGTACTGCTGCTGCATGTGCTTCGAGGAGTGCGGCTCGCGCGCCGAGCTGCTGCGACACTACCAGTGAGTGACACTCCTACTACGAGGCCGACCTGGGCTCGGTGCTGCTGGTGAAGTGCAAGCAGGAGCCGGCGCTGTACTGCTGCTGCATGTGCTTCGAGGAGTGCGGCTCGCGCGCCGAGCTGCTGCGACACTACCAGTGAGTGACACTCCTACTACGAGGCCGACCTGGGCTCGGTGCTGCTGGTGAAGTGCAAGCAGGAGCCGGCGCTGTACTGCTGCTGCATGTGCTTCGAGGAGTGCGGCTCGCGCGCCGAGCTGCTGCGACACTACCAGTGAGTGACACTCCTACTACGAGGCCGACCTGGGCTCGGTGCTGCTGGTGAAGTGCAAGCAGGAGCCGGCGCTGTACCGCTGCTGCATGTGCTTCGAGGAGTGCGGCTCGCGCGCCGAGCTGCTGCGACACTACCAGTGAGTGACACTCCTACTACGAGGCCGACCTGGGCTCGGTGCTGCTGGTGAAGTGCAAGCAGGAGCCGGCGCTGTACTGCTGCTGCATGTGCTTCGAGGAGTGCGGCTCGCGCGCCGAGCTGCTGCGACACTACCAGTGAGTGACACTCCTACTACGAGGCCGACCTGGGCTCGGTGCTGCTGGTGAAGTGCAAGCAGGAGCCGGCGCTGTACTGCTGCTGCATGTGCTTCGAGGAGTGCGGCTCGCGCGCCGAGCTGCTGCGACACTACCAGTGAGTGACACTCCTACTACGAGGCCGACCTGGGCTCGGTGCTGCTGGTGAAGTGCAAGCAGGAGCCGGCGCTGTACTGCTGCTGCATGTGCTTCGAGGAGTGCGGCTCGCGCGCCGAGCTGCTGCGACACTACCAGTGAGTGACACTCCTACTACGAGGCCGACCTGGGCTCGGTGCTGCTGGTGAAGTGCAAGCAGGAGCCGGCGCTGTACTGCTGCTGCATGTGCTTCGAGGAGTGCTGCTCGCGCGCCGAGCTGCTGCGACACTACCAGTGAGTGACACTCCTACTACGAGGCGGACCTGGGCTCGGTGCTGCTGGTGAAGTGCAAGCAGGAGCCGGCGCTGTACTGCTGCTGCATGTGCTTCGAGGAGTGCGGCTCGCGCGCCGAGCTGCTGCGACACTACCAGTGAGTGACACTCCTACTACGAGGCCGACCTGGGCTCGGTGCTGCTGGTGAAGTGCAAGCAGGAGCCGGCGCTGTACTGCTGCTGCATGTGCTTCGAGGAGTGCGGCTCGCGCGCCGAGCTGCTGCGACACTACCAGTGAGTGACACTCCTACTACGAGGCCGACCTGGGCTCGGTGCTGCTGGTGAAGTGCAAGCAGGAGCCGGCGCTGTACTGCTGCTGCATGTGCTTCGAGGAGTGCGGCTCGCGCGCCGAGCTGCTGCGACACTACCAGTGAGTGACACTCCTACTACGAGGCCGACCTGGGCTCGGTGCTGCTGGTGAAGTGCAAGCAGGAGCCGGCGCTGTACTGCTGCTGCATGTGCTTCGAGGAGTGCGGCTCGCGCGCCGAGCTGCTGCGACACTACCAGTGAGTGACACTCCTACTACGAGGCCGACCTGGGCTCGGTGCTGCTGGTGAAGTGCAAGCAGGAGCCGGCGCTGTACTGCTGCTGCATGTGCTTCGAGGAGTGCGGCTCGCGCGCCGAGCTGCTGCGACACTACCAGTGAGTGACACTCCTACTACGAGGCCGACCTGGGCTCGGTGCTGCTGGTGAAGTGCAAGCAGGAGCCGGCGCTGTACTGCTGCTGCATGTGCTTCGAGGAGTGCGGCTCGCGCGCCGAGCTGCTGCGACACTACCAGTGAGTGACACTCCTACTACGAGGCCGACCTGGGCTCGGTGCTGCTGGTGAAGTGCAAGCAGGAGCCGGCGCTGTACTGCTGCTGCATGTGCTTCGAGGAGTGCGGCTCGCGCGCCGAGCTGCTGCGACACTACCAGTGAGTGACACTCCTACTACGAGGCCGACCTGGGCTCGGTGCTGCTGGTGAAGTGCAAGCAGGAGCCGGCGCTGTACTGCTGCTGCATGTGCTTCGAGGAGTGCGGCTCGCGCGCCGAGCTGCTGCGACACTACCAGTGAGTGACACTCCTACTACGAGGCCGACCTGGGCTCGGTGCTGCTGGTGAAGTGCAAGCAGGAGCCGGCGCTGTACTGCTGCTGCATGTGCTTCGAGGAGTGCGGCTCGCGCGCCGAGCTGCTGCGACACTACCAGTGAGTGACACTCCTACTACGAGGCCGACCTGGGCTCGGTGCTGCTGGTGAAGTGCAAGCAGGAGCCGGCGCTGTACTGCTGCTGCATGTGCTTCGAGGAGTGCGGCTCGCGCGCCGAGCTGCTGCGACACTACCAGTGAGTGACACTCCTACTACGAGGCCGACCTGGGCTCGGTGCTGCTGGTGAAGTGCAAGCAGGAGCCGGCGCTGTACTGCTGCTGCATGTGCTTCGAGGAGTGCGGCTCGCGCGCCGAGCTGCTGCGACACTACCAGTGAGTGACACTCCTACTACGAGGCCGACCTGGGCTCGGTGCTGCTGGTGAAGTGCAAGCAGGAGCCGGCGCTGTACTGCTGCTGCATGTGCTTCGAGGAGTGCGGCTCGCGCGCCGAGCTGCTGCGACACTACCAGTGAGTGACACTCCTACTACGAGGCCGACCTGGGCTCGGTGCTGCTGGTGAAGTGCAAGCAGGAGCCGGCGCTGTACTGCTGCTGCATGTGCTTCGAGGAGTGCGGCTCGCGCGCCGAGCTGCTGCGACACTACCAGTGAGTGACACTCCTACTACGAGGCCGACCTGGGCTCGGTGCTGCTGGTGAAGTGCAAGCAGGAGCCGGCGCTGTACTGCTGCTGCATGTGCTTCGAGGAGTGCGGCTCGCGCGCCGAGCTGCTGCGACACTACCAGTGAGTGACACTCCTACTACGAGGCCGACCTGGGCTCGGTGCTGCTGGTGAAGTGCAAGCAGGAGCCGGCGCTGTACTGCTGCTGCATGTGCTTCGAGGAGTGCGGCTCGCGCGCCGAGCTGCTGCGACACTACCAGTGAGTGACACTCCTACTACGAGGCCGACCTGGGCTCGGTGCTGCTGGTGAAGTGCAAGCAGGAGCCGGCGCTGTACTGCTGCTGCATGTGCTTCGAGGAGTGCGGCTCGCGCGCCGAGCTGCTGCGACACTACCAGTGAGTGACACTCCTACTACGAGGCCGACCTGGGCTCGGTGCTGCTGGTGAAGTGCAAGCAGGAGCCGGCGCTGTACTGCTGCTGCATGTGCTTCGAGGAGTGCGGCTCGCGCGCCGAGCTGCTGCGACACTACCAGTGAGTGACACTCCTACTACGAGGCCGACCTGGGCTCGGTGCTGCTGGTGAAGTGCAAGCAGGAGCCGGCGCTGTACTGCTGCTGCATGTGCTTCGAGGAGTGCGGCTCGCGCGCCGAGCTGCTGCGACACTACCAGTGAGTGACACTCCTACTACGAGGCCGACCTGGGCTCGGTGCTGCTGGTGAAGTGCAAGCAGGAGCCGGCGCTGTACTGCTGCTGCATGTGCTTCGAGGAGTGCGGCTCGCGCGCCGAGCTGCTGCGACACTACCAGTGAGTGACACTCCTACTACGAGGCCGACCTGGGCTCGGTGCTGCTGGTGAAGTGCAAGCAGGAGCCGGCGCTGTACTGCTGCTGCATGTGCTTCGAGGAGTGCGGCTCGCGCGCCGAGCTGCTGCGACACTACCAGTGAGTGACACTCCTACTACGAGGCCGACCTGGGCTCGGTGCTGCTGGTGAAGTGCAAGCAGGAGCCGGCGCTGTACTGCTGCTGCATGTGCTTCGAGGAGTGCGGCTCGCGCGCCGAGCTGCTGCGACACTACCAGTGAGTGACACTCCTACTACGAGGCCGACCTGGGCTCGGTGCTGCTGGTGAAGTGCAAGCAGGAGCCGGCGCTGTACTGCTGCTGCATGTGCTTCGAGGAGTGCGGCTCGCGCGCCGAGCTGCTGCGACACTTCCAGTGAGTGACACTCTTACTCGACATACTAATTTCAGACGACGCTCCGGTTGCTTTGCTCGCGTTAGTTCCTGTACGGTCTATTTCACGCGTTGCGTGCGCCCGATTGCGAGGCAACCTTAGTACGTCGAATGAGATGAAGTTACGCGATAGAAAGAGACCACAACTTTGCGTTTGTTGCGTGTTGTTTGCGGAGGCGGAGTCAGGCGTTATTGCGAACTTGCACTTTTTGTGTCAGCACTAGAGTCGCTATTTTTTTAAATCATCTTACGGAGCGAACCTTCTGTACCGTAGGTACTATTATGTACTATTATGTATTCCATGTCCATCCTTGCCCATGACCAGGAGACATCAGTTTTTAGACCTAATTTTGGTCAGTAATCGTCGGAGTTCGTCGGGGTCAGCTATTCTTCCGTGAAGCAGTAATCAGGGGGCCTACCACCAACGCTTAAAGTAATATTATTGTAATATTGTTTTGACATTTTCATACAATGTCAGTATGAAAATTTTAAAACAATATTACAATAGTGGTAGGCCCCCTGTTTTAGTGTTTGGCGTCAAATTGAAAATACAGCTCCATCTGTTGTTTGTTGTCGCAGGTCGCACGGCGCGCAGGCGCAGGCGACGGAGCTGGCGCCGCCGCCCGCGCTCGGCGACTCGCCGCGCTGTCTGCGATGTCAGAAGGTGAGCATATATTACGTAAGACTGTTTAGCGACAGCAGTAGCAGCGCTACAACGATCGGTCGCAAAATATCATTTATATGCAGTTATAGTACACATTAGGTTGTCGTATTACGTAAGTGATCCTGATCCATTGTTAAAGTGTATCCTGCATGCATCTTGCGACCAGTCGCTGTCGCGCTGAATACTGATACTGCTGTCCGAAGTCCGAACCGCAGCAATGCGCTATGGTCAAACCCCAAATGTTTTACTCTCTACAAGGTAGTACTTGATTGCGATCTCGCCTGATGGAAAGTGATGATGCAGCCAAAGTTTTTATTGTATTAACAGGAAAGAAGCAAACTCATCCCTTACGGCACTTGTAACGTGGCATAAAACTGGGCGAACGCAATATGCTAAAATCTCCCCGGCTAAGGTGTTTTATGCCCGTCACAGAGAATTTACCTACCTATACGTGGAATTGGAGTGGAATGAAACACAGGAATTAATCTACAATTATAATGGTAATTCAAATACGAAAGAGGAACATTATACACAAAGAAATCTTTACTATAAGCTAAAAGACAAAAAAAATCTAACTTAAATAATTTGCTAACATACCTATTAACTATCTGTTATTATAAATGTATATATCTTATTTAATAATTACACATGCTCAATCGATGGAGCCGTAGGTTCACAGAATTATTATTCTAACCACGTATTGTCGCAAATAGCGATCATAGCCTAAGGTTATCTCTGGCTGTACCAAGCCGTAAATAAAATTTTATCGGACTATACCAGTATCAGAAATATTGTTCTAAATGATTCTACAACCGTAAATAAACAAGGATGGTACCTCCGGTCATGTTTATCCTACGGGAAACGTTGCGTGATGACGCGCCGAGCGAAGTGTCTCAGCCCGCAGCCGCGACCGAAACCACGGAGCGGAGCGAAGATGTGTCGTGCGGCCGCCGCAGCTGGCGGTGCGACAGCGGCGACAGGCGCCGGATGATTTCTCGCAGAACCCCGAGGTTAGCCTTCTCACGAAAGGCTGTCGATGTCTATCCCGATAGGATTAACCCATCCAGGATTTCAAAACCACAAGAAATAACCTTTTCTTTACTTCCCGACCTGGAATTTAGAGAAATACGACAAATAAAACCCGTACAAAACGCTAGCTGCCCCCGGTGCCCCGGCATACCCAAGCGACATGAAGGAATAGAAAATGCTTACCATAAAAATGGCACTCCCAATTTTCCCGCCAAACTAGTGGTTGAACTATGCCAGTTGCATCGCCGGCCTCGTGCAGCTCGCGTACCGCTTCTCAAGGAGTCAAACCCCCATCTTCCAGATTTCTGGATTACAAAAAATTAAGACGAGCGACTGGTCTAACGAACAGTAACTCACTCTTTGAATGACTGAGTCGAAATAATACCGAATGGTTCCCGCGTTAACTCTTATAGCCGTCGCTTGACGAAAGAAAAAATAATTGGCCAAGTTAGAACCGCCGCGTCCACGAGGGTTCCGTAAGTGAAATTTTATTCTTCTCTTTTAGGAAAACAACCCTGAAACGAGGTGAAACGGGGAATTCCTTATCTCAGCTAAATGATAAACCCAGTAGGCTCCTTTTGGATTTCTAGACAACAGCTATTTCCCTATATTTTGTCCTGAAAATCAAGAAATTTTACAAACCCAAATTTTAGTCCCCTTTTTGTATTTAGTCATTCAAGCATGAATGCTGTTATACAAAGGTGCCCCGTATGGCGATCGACCATATCGATCGAAGATATTTTCTGCTTTTATGGTCTACACAATTTCAGTGCGGAACTCTTTTTTTGCTTCAAAACAAGATAAGGGCATCCTGTCTGAACAATAGCGTGATTTACGAGGCTTGTCACGATTTGAATTTTCAAGATTAGACTGTTTACGATTTTTCATATTGAAAAAATGCCTTATCGTGTTTGTTTGTGTCCTATTTCTGAGGTAAATTTTTATTTTTCAAGATCTTAGATAACAATGTTATGATCAAACCATACTAGAAAAAATTCGACCTATGTGTGTATACGAATGTCCCGTTACAATACCCTCTCCTTAGGGAAAAGGTTCAGCCAGGATGAACCGTTTTTCGTTGTCCTCAACGTTGCATCCTAACCAAAAGGTGAGACAAGAAAAAATCTTAGAGAAAGTCTACAAAGTATAATTAAATGCTAAGTCACAAAATTTTTCTAAGTCGTGGAACGAATCCTAACAATCAAAAGCTAATTTAGAATTTTGAACAGCTTGAAACGAATCATAACAACAAAAATCTAAATCGATATTAAATCACAACACTATTTACGAAATTTGGAAAAAATCCACTGCCTCTTCAGTCGTCTGCACAAATCTAGGTGGTTTGGGTGAAAAAAAAAAACTACAAAATAACTGAGGGGACGTTGCCATAATAAACCCGATAGGGAACAATTCCGCCACAGCAAAAAATTTAGGCCAGACCATTATAGGTACTGAACCAAAAAAACCGTAGGCACTCCCACCTACTAAAAAAAATTTATACTCAGCGTCACCTCCCAAAACTGCAACAACTGAAGTATAAAAAAAAAATGACCCGAGCCTCACCTAACCAAAAGGGAAAAAGAAAAAAAAATATATATACAACAGTTGAAAACTGATGAGATCCAACCCATGCTATCACTCTTTGCAGCTTCGTGCTAGAGTGCGTTTAGGCTTATGGGTGGTTATAAAACTTAATTGTATCAATAGTAAGAAATAATATGTATGAGAAAAAAACTGTATAGTACTATACTGTTAAAAAAATAAAAAAATGTCTGATAACCCGAAATGCAATTATTTAGCTTGACTAACCCACCTAATTTTATTTTTTGAATCAATTCCATCGAATTCTTACTTAGTTCATTCTTGTCCTTTCATTCATCACGCATTCAATCTTAAAGGTAAGACACTGAAAATGAAAATGAAAATGAAAATGAAAATATTTATTTTTCACATAGGCCTAAATAACAGGCTCTTATGAAAAGTCAAAACTCTACCGCCAGGTTCGGAAAGCAGGTTTGCACCGAGAAGAACTGGCAAGAAACTCGGCACTTGCTCTTTTCAAAAATGTCATTGTTATAATACAAGATTTCTTATAGATTATGAAAAATTATAACATATTTTTAAGATATCTCGTGAGGAGATGGAAGCATATTTCTATCATTCCAAGAATCATTGTCGTTAAGAAATTCTTCAATGGTATAGTAACCATGATTAATTAAATGTTTCTTGACAGTGTCTTTAAACCTGTGCAAAGGTAAGTCCAAAACAGACTTCGGAATCATATTGTAGAAGCGTACACTCAACCCCACAAATGACCTCTGTACCTTACGCAAACGGTGTGGCACTATAACTAACTTATGTCCTCCATTTCTAATTGGACGATTACTTATATCTATCCGTTGCTTATAATTATTAATATTTTGACGAACAAATAGTAAGCAATTATAAATGTATTGAGATGCCACTGTAAGAATACCTATTTCTTTAAATTTTTGGCGAAGAGATTCGCGTGGCTTCATTTTGTATATGGCTCTAATCTAACTATTAGATCTAATATAACTATCTATTTGTCTACCGTTAACCTTATACTTTTGTGTTTGAATACTTTGCTCTGTATTCAACACTTTTTAGAATTGACTATAATTATTAAAGTGGTTAAGCTTTTAAATCTTTGATGTGCCAAGATCCAATGTTTTGGCCATCTTTAACTCTTTGTAGGTCATACACTAATGGGGATAATACTTTAATTACCTTGCATTTTTCGTATTTAGGCGCTAATTTAGCCATTTTGTATTTTTGTGCATCACTTTGTGTGTACGTTGTTTTCCACACGATATCCCCTGCTTTAAATTTTGCGTCTCTACGTCGAGCATTATAATTGTGTTGGTTTTTTGCATGTGCCTTTAGTAGGTGTTCCCTAACTTTATCAAAAATTTGTTGCAATACCCCGAATTCGCCAGCATATTCCTCACGTGGAAAACCAATTTGGTAGTCTGCGTTTGGATCCTTATAAAAATTTCCGTTTATGACTGGCTCTCTTGCATGTACTAAAAAAAATGGGGAAAACCCAGTTGATTCATTTACTGCACTATTTATTGCAAATTGTATTTTATAAATATTTTCATCCCATGAACGATGATTTTCTTCAACGTAGGAAGCTATTGCTGTCATTATTGTTTTGTTATAACGTTCTACTAAATTTACTTGGGGTGTATATTTTGGACAATAATATAATTTTGGGATGTTATATTTTTTTATTAATTGGCGAAATTCTGATCCCACCATTTGTGGGCCTTGGTCCAGAATTACGCATTCTGGGACACCATAGGCTAAAATCACATGGTTCTCAAAATGTTTTGATACGGATGCTGAAGTTGCTCTGCGTAAAGGAAATAATAATGTGAATTTTGAAAAACAACAAGTAACTACTAAGATAAACGTATAACCCGATTTAGAACGTGGTAATGGACCTACTAAATCCAATGAAACTAGTTCAAAAGGTCTAGAACATTTCTTAGGTTGTCCCATAAGTCCAGGCGTTGCCTGTGTGGAGTGTTTGTAAGCTTTACACGTTTCACAATTTTTTACAAAATTTTCTACGTCTTGAAACATTTTAGGCCAAAAATATCTGAGGCATAATCGCCTATGTGTTTTAAATGTACCAAAATGTGCTGCAGTTGGTTCACAATGATTTTCATTTATAATTTCATTTCTAAATTCTTCGGGGATTACCTCCTTCCAATCAAATTCACTAATCAAATTATATTTGCTTTTACTATATCTAAATAATGTGTTGTTTTTTACTATGTAATTTGGAAAATTTTTAGGATGTGATTGGCAGCCATAATATATTTTTTTATACCATTCATCTTTTGTTGAATTTATTGTGTTTGTATTGATTTGGTCAACCTTTATTAATCGTGATAACGCGTCTGGGACTACATTGTCAGTACCTTTGCGATGTTCTATTTCAAAATTAAATTGAGATAATCTACAACCCCACCGTGCTAAACGTCCTGATGGGTTTTCTAAATTTAAAAACCATTTTAATGATGAATGATCCGTTACTATTTTAAAGGTGCGAGACCCTAAATATGCTTGAAATTTTTCGACGGAGTATATAACGGCTAACATTTCCTTTTCTGTAACCGAGTAATTTCTTTCGTTCTTTTGTAAGGATCTGCTAACGTAGGCTATAGGATGATCAAAACCATCAAAATTCTGAGAAAGCATTCCACCAATTGCGTAACTGGAGCTGTCACAGTGGACTGTGAACGGCTTTTCAAAATCAGGAACTGCCAGGATTGGTGCTGAAACGAGTGCATTTTTAAGAGTATTGAACGATTTCTCGGCTGCCTCATTCCACTGGAATTTCGGTGTATCCTTCTTGTTGCTCGTTAATTTATTCAACGGTGTAGCTATATCTGAAAAATTCCTAATGAAACGACGATACCAAGAGCACATGCCTAGAAAGACCTTTACATCTCTAGCAGTTGATGGTGTTGGAAAGTTTAAAATGGCGGAAATTTTCTCTGGATCTGTTCTTAGCCCATGTTCATCTACAACGTAGCCTAAATATTTTATTGAATTTCTAAAAAATTTGCATTTTTCAAATGAAACTGTAAGGTTTGCCGATTTTAATTTTTCTAGAACGCGGTTTAATAATATTAGATGTGTGGAAAAATCCGATGTACAAATGACAATATCATCTATGTAACAGAATACGAAACCGTTTTCAACGTCACTACAAAAGTTTTGATTTATTAACATGTCCATTAATCTTTGTTGTCTCGCAGGAGCGCTGCACAAACCAAAAGGCATTACCTTAAATTTAAATAGTCCTCGACCTGGGACCGTAAAGCTTGTTTTTTCTTGTGATGATTGTGATAATGGAATTTGCCAAAACGAAGAAGATAGATCTATGGTTGACAAAAATTTTGCTTCTTTTAGGCTATCTAATATTTGTGGTATGTATGGTATTGAGTAAGAATCCCCTTTAGTTATTCCATTCAATTTTCTGCAATCTAAACAAAATCTCCAGTCACCATTTGATTTTTTCACTAATAGTGCTGGGTTATTCCATGGACTTTCACTTGGTGTTACTACATCTAAAGCTAACATTTTATCTAATTCTTTGTGAAGGGCTAATTTCTTTTCTGGTGATAGAGGATATTGTTTTACTCTAATTGGAGGAGAGTCACCAGTTTCAATAACGTGTTCAATTAGTGAAGTTCTACCTAAACCTTTCTTTTCGAATGAAATTTCTTTAAATTTATCAATGATACTATTGGCTAACTCTTGTTGGTCTGTATTTAATGAATTAAATGGGGTTATTGTATGTATATTATTGTTATTTATTGACTGGCAAAAGTTGCAAAATGCTGTTGGTTTATTACGGTAAGTTATGTTTTTTAAAATCTCTGGAGCTAAGTCAAAATTTTTCCAAAAATCACAGCCTAAAATTATATTTGATGTTACATCAGGAATAACGAAAAATTTAATAATACTTGTTCTATTTTTGAATGTAATTGGAATAAATATGTATCCTATTGTTTCTAAAATTATTCCGTTGGCTACGCTGCACGATTTATCTATCTGATTGTTAAATGTGTAACCTAAGTTTATGAAATGTTTATGGGAATTATTTCCTAGAATTGACACACTTGATCCGCTGTCAAGCAAAGCTACTATTTCGCAGTCATTTATGTTTATTGTTAAATAAGGCCTAATGTCATCTTTTTGAATTTTGAACCGAACTGTAGCTAAGGAATTGAAGTTTAAAAATTTTTGTTGGTCTAAGTGTTGTTTACCGTTTGAAAATCTACAGTTCGCAAAGTTTAGTTTTTTGATTCTACAGTTGAAACGTTTTGTGTTTTTCTATTGCACTGTGGGCAATTTATTTTTGTGAAACCTAAATTTCCGCACGTAAAACATTTTAATTCTTTATTTATTTTATAATTGCGACAAAACCGAAAGTTATGATTTGGAAGACCACATTTATAACAAAGAGGCCTATTCATAGGTTGTGTATTATGTTGTGAGTTGTTATATTGTAAGTTGTTATATTGTGAATTGTTATGTTGTGAATTGTTATGTTGTGAAGTGTTACGTTGTGAATGTGCTCTGTTATAATATGTGAATGTGTTATACTGTTGTTTGTTAAAGTTTGGATTTGAATGTTGGTTACTGTTGTAAGAATGTTGTCTATTGTTGTAATAATTGGAATTGTTTTGGTATGAATTCTGTTTGTTATTATATGAATGTTGTCTATTATTGTAATGATTATTATCGTTGCTGTTATGTATTTGTTTGTGTGGTTGTTTATTAATTTGATTAAAATTTTGACTATTTGAATTATTTTTATTTGTTTCTAACTGTTTTTCTGATTTGATCATAGCGACTGATGGTTTTACTTTAGGTTTATATTGGAATTCTGATGTTAAAATTTGTGTAGATGTTTTGTTTGGTTCCGTAAATAAGTTTGCGCGATTTGTTGCTGTTTCTAATTTTTTACATTTTTCTTTTAATTCAGATATCGAAGTAATGTCCAATAATGCCAATTGCTGTGAGTAATTTGGGCGAATATTATGTAAAAGAATTTCTAACATTGCTTCTTCAGTTAGTGGTGTTTTAAATCTATTAAACAAACAAGTCATGATTGAGAAGTACACATGAACGGCTTCTTCAGGGCCTTGTGTTCTATTCCGCACTTCACCTAACAATCTATAGTCATAGTCGACAGGATCAAATTCTACAAGAATTAAATTTTTCAAATCCTTCCATGTTGAAACTTGGTCTCGAATACCTCTGTACCATAGCAAACCCTGGTCTGAAAACAACTGAGCTGCCGAATTAAACAACTTTTCTTCTGTTACACCAAAACAACTGCGGAGTTCCTCAACCCTTTCGATGAATGAACGCGGGTCAGTTGATCCATTAAATTTTAAATTCCATTTAGTTATGTTCCTGTCCCCTACACACTCAATAATAGCTGGGGTGGTTGGATCAACTGTAACATCCTGTGAGCTGCTACCTGAAGTTGAAGCTGTTGGACCGTCAAGAACTACTAAACACCTTTCTAACTTTTTGTTTAATTCTATTTTACTAAATTTTAATGTTGATTCTGAGGGTTGAACCCTTGATAACCTGTAATATAAATGATTTGCCAATGCCTTTGCCCTTTGTAATGGAAAACGATCTTTGGATTTTTCTACCTTTTCTATAGTAAGTGTTAATTCATTTAATTTTTCTGAAATTGTTTGTAATTCGTCACTGTCTGAAAAGTCCGTTTCAATTATTGCCTCCGAGGGGCATTCTAACATTAGCTTTCTTAATTGTTTTCGTAATCCGTCCGTAGTTGCGGCCGGAGTTTCCGATCGGATCGACACCTCATAAATAAGTTCATCTTTATGTAAAGAATGAAATTGAATGATACGTTGTTCCATTTTGTTAAATTGTTTGGTACAGTCAAAGATTTACAATTGTCAAAACTAAATATTTATGTTGAATTTGGTATATCTATATTCAATATATCATAGGTTGTTATGGAGAAAAGAATGTAATATTTCAAGACCACTATAACAATTTTCATAAACGTAAACAAATCTTTATGTTTGGTATGACAATAATTATCAAAAGTAAAAGTAATGTATCTTTATCTTTAGTATATCAATGGTTATCAAAAGTAAAAGTTAAATATCAATGGTTATTAAAGTAAAAAAAAAATTTTTATATCTATAGTTGTAGTATATCAATGGTTATAAAGAGTAGAAAAAAAATTTTTGTATATCTATACTTGTTGTATATCAATGTTATGAAAGTATTAAAAGTTAAAGTATTATAAAATCACTTATTGATTTTTCAAAAAAAAAAATTTTTTTTCTTCAAGAGTGGTGCTTGAAAATATGTTCTTATAACTAAACTTATAATTATATGTATAATGAGAAAATAAAAGTTGAGGCTTTAATGGTGCCTGTACGATTTTACACAATGGCATGCAATTATTACGACTCTTAAAATTAACAATTAACATAAGACGAACAGTTTTATAACGCTTACACTGAAGTTAAATGGAAAAAAAAATTTGTTGCTAAGATAATTGTTTATACTTAAATTTGAAGTTAAGAAATATTGTTGTATTTATGCTTGTAAATTTTTTTTTTTACTGGTATCGTTGTTAACAGGGATAGCTTTTCGATACTTGGTACAGCGTATGTTATATAATATTTTGATTATATCTCCAACTCCACGTTTTATCTTTTGAAATTATGATATCTATGGTTTATTAAAGTGATCTAAACATATTCTGAAAATGTTTATTGTTATAACAGAAATGTTTTGTAAATAGGTAAACGATGATTATATAATGCAAAATTAAGTTGAGAAGGAAAAGAAAAAAAAATTTTTTTTTTTGCAAAGATCTACCTAGGGCGCCGCGTATACGGGGCGTCCTATAATTTGCGGAGAAAATAAAATTTAAAAAAAAATGTTTTTAGAAAGTGAGGAAAAAAAAAGTGCATTTATTTTTCTGAAAGAAATTTAGACTCAAAATAAATTTAATAGGGGTTAATCGCGTGGACGCCACGTATAACGGCGTGTAAATAGAAAGAACACATAAAAAAAAATTTCAAGGAAAAAAAAAGTTTTAAGATTTTGAAATATTAAAGATGTCTAAAGTACAGCCAATTATTAATAAATATCTAATTTGGGCGCTATTTGTAACGCGCTTACTAGTAAACCCTAAAAAAAAAAATTTTTGTTAAAAAATGTTTTTGAAAAAATGTTTTGAAAAGAAAAAAAAATGTCTAAGTACGTTTTGCTATTTTAACCCGTTGGACGCCGTCAGTAACGCGTCCCGAATAATAATAAAAAAATTCCACTTTGAAATTCAAAAAAAATATTTTTTGAAAATATAATCCTAATTTAATAACAATTTTTTACGTTGGGCGCCATTTGTAACGTGGCATAAAACTGGGCGAACGCAATATGCTAAAATCTCCCCGGCTAAGGTGTTTTATGCCCGTCACAGAGAATTTACCTACCTATACGTGGAATTGGAGTGGAATGAAACACAGGAATTAATCTACAATTATAATGGTAATTCAAATACGAAAGAGGAACATTATACACAAAGAAATCTTTACTATAAGCTAAAAGACAAAAAAAATCTAACTTAAATAATTTGCTAACATACCTATTAACTATCTGTTATTATAAATGTATATATCTTATTTAATAATTACACATGCTCAATCGATGGAGCCGTAGGTTCACAGAATTATTATTCTAACCACGTATTGTCGCAAATAGCGATCATAGCCTAAGGTTATCTCTGGCTGTACCAAGCCGTAAATAAAATTTTATCGGACTATACCAGTATCAGAAATATTGTTCTAAATGATTCTACAACCGTAAATAAACAAGGATGGTACCTCCGGTCATGTTTATCCTACGGGAAACGTTGCGTGATGACGCGCCGAGCGAAGTGTCTCAGCCCGCAGCCGCGACCGAAACCACGGAGCGGAGCGAAGATGTGTCGTGCGGCCGCCGCAGCTGGCGGTGCGACAGCGGCGACAGGCGCCGGATGATTTCTCGCAGAACCCCGAGGTTAGCCTTCTCACGAAAGGCTGTCGATGTCTATCCCGATAGGATTAACCCATCCAGGATTTCAAAACCACAAGAAATAACCTTTTCTTTACTTCCCGACCTGGAATTTAGAGAAATACGACAAATAAAACCCGTACAAAACGCTAGCTGCCCCCGGTGCCCCGGCATACCCAAGCGACATGAAGGAATAGAAAATGCTTACCATAAAAATGGCACTCCCAATTTTCCCGCCAAACTAGTGGTTGAACTATGCCAGTTGCATCGCCGGCCTCGTGCAGCTCGCGTACCGCTTCTCAAGGAGTCAAACCCCCATCTTCCAGATTTCTGGATTACAAAAAATTAAGACGAGCGACTGGTCTAACGAACAGTAACTCACTCTTTGAATGACTGAGTCGAAATAATACCGAATGGTTCCCGCGTTAACTCTTATAGCCGTCGCTTGACGAAAGAAAAAATAATTGGCCAAGTTAGAACCGCCGCGTCCACGAGGGTTCCGTAAGTGAAATTTTATTCTTCTCTTTTAGGAAAACAACCCTGAAACGAGGTGAAACGGGGAATTCCTTATCTCAGCTAAATGATAAACCCAGTAGGCTCCTTTTGGATTTCTAGACAACAGCTATTTCCCTATATTTTGTCCTGAAAATCAAGAAATTTTACAAACCCAAATTTTAGTCCCCTTTTTGTATTTAGTCATTCAAGCATGAATGCTGTTATACAAAGGTGCCCCGTATGGCGATCGACCATATCGATCGAAGATATTTTCTGCTTTTATGGTCTACACAATTTCAGTGCGGAACTCTTTTTTTGCTTCAAAACAAGATAAGGGCATCCTGTCTGAACAATAGCGTGATTTACGAGGCTTGTCACGATTTGAATTTTCAAGATTAGACTGTTTACGATTTTTCATATTGAAAAAATGCCTTATCGTGTTTGTTTGTGTCCTATTTCTGAGGTAAATTTTTATTTTTCAAGATCTTAGATAACAATGTTATGATCAAACCATACTAGAAAAAATTCGACCTATGTGTGTATACGAATGTCCCGTTACACACTGTAGTCCAAGCGTTTTGCTTGTACTTACGCGCCTCGAGGACTAGCGTGTGGTACTGGACCTTGTGGCGCCATCTATTGAGACCGCTACAAGTATAATAGTCCATTGAAAAGTTACATTTGGGGCTGCGTTTTTTAGCTTTTTATAACTTTTTTATTTATAGTTCTACGACAAAAAGTTATTGGACCAAAGTTGTAGAGAATTTAATTTTCAACAAAAAATGTTTACAAATTTTTTTATCAAATAAATAGTTTAAGAGATATATCGTAAAAACAATTTCAACCCCTATTTTCAAGATGGCGGCCGTGGGACAAGAGTGGCGACCCCACAAACTTGGTTTTAGACCCCCCTACACATCAAAAAAATAAAATTGCGTCCTCTAAAAACGCAAGGTTAGGCCTAAAAAATGTAACATTTCAATGGACTAAATGTTTGGTTGCTGCAGGTGGTGCAGGCGTCGCAGTGGGCGGAGCACTGGCGGCGGCACTACGCGCGCGACGTGCGGCCCTACCACTGCGCCGTGTGCTTCCGCGCCTTCCGCGACCACCACCAGATACTCAAACACGGTGAGGCTGTGCAGTGCTCCTGCTCATCGTCTGTACTATACGTCGCAGTGGGCGGAGCACTGGCGGCGGCACTACGCGCGCGACGTGCGGCCCTACCACTGCGCCGTGTGCTTCCGCGCCTTCCGCGACCACCACCAGATACTCAAACACGGTGAGGCTGTGCAGTGCTCCTGCTCATCATCTGTACTATACGTCGCAGTGGGCGGAGCACTGGCGGCGGCACTACGCGCGCGACGTGCGGCCCTACCACTGCGCCGTGTGCTTCCGCGCCTTCCGCGACCACCACCAGATACTCAAACACGGTGAGGCTGTGCAGTGCTCCTGCTCATCGTCTGTACTATACGTCGCAGTGGGCGGAGCACTGGCGGCGGCACTACGCGCGCGACGTGCGGCCCTACCACTGCGCCGTGTGCTTCCGCGCCTTCCGCGACCACCACCAGATACTCAAACACGGTGAGGCTGTGCAGTGCTCCTGCTCATCGTCTGTACTATACGTCGCAGTGGGCGGAGCACTGGCGGCGGCACTACGCGCGCGACGTGCGGCCCTACCACTGCGCCGTGTGCTTCCGCGCCTTCCGCGACCACCACCAGATACTCAAACACGGTGAGGCTGTGCAGTGCTCCTGCTCATCGTCTGTACTATACGTCGCAGTGGGCGGAGCACTGGCGGCGGCACTACGCGCGCGACGTGCGGCCCTACCACTGCGCCGTGTGCTTCCGCGCCTTCCGCGACCACCACCAGATACTCAAACACGGTGAGGCTGTGCAGTGCTCCTGCTCATCGTCTGTACTATACGTCGCAGTGGGCGGAGCACTGGCGGCGGCACTACGCGCGCGACGTGCGGCCCTACCACTGCGCCGTGTGCTTCCGCGCCTTCCGCGACCACCACCAGATACTCAAACACGGTGAGGCTGTGCAGTGCTCCTGCTCATCGTCTGTACTATACGTCGCAGTGGGCGGAGCACTGGCGGCGGCACTACGCGCGCGACGTGCGGCCCTACCACTGCGCCGTGTGCTTCCGCGCCTTCCGCGACCACCACCAGATACTCAAACACGGTGAGGCTGTGCAGTGCTCCTGCTCATCGTCTGTACTATACGTCGCAGTGGGCGGAGCACTGGCGGCGGCACTACGCGCGCGACGTGCGGCCCTACCACTGCGCCGTGTGCTTCCGCGCCTTCCGCGACCACCACCAGATACTCAAACACGGTGAGGCTGTGCAGTGCTCCTGCTCATCGTCTGTACTATACGTCGCAGTGGGCGGAGCACTGGCGGCGGCACTACGCGCGCGACGTGCGGCCCTACCACTGCGCCGTGTGCTTCCGCGCCTTCCGCGACCACCACCAGATACTCAAACACGGTGAGGCTGTGCAGTGCTCCTGCTCATCGTCTGTACTATACGTCGCAGTGGGCGGAGCACTGGCGGCGGCACTACGCGCGCGACGTGCGGCCCTACCACTGCGCCGTGTGCTTCCGCGCCTTCCGCGACCACCACCAGATACTCAAACACGGTGAGGCTGTGCAGTGCTCCTGCTCATCGTCTGTACTATACGTCGCAGTGGGCGGAGCACTGGCGGCGGCACTACGCGCGCGACGTGCGGCCCTACCACTGCGCCGTGTGCTTCCGCGCCTTCCGCGACCACCACCAGATACTCAAACACGGTGAGGCTGTGCAGTGCTCCTGCTCATCGTCTGTACTATACGTCGCAGTGGGCGGAGCACTGGCGGCGGCACTACGCGCGCGACGTGCGGCCCTACCACTGCGCCGTGTGCTTCCGCGCCTTCCGCGACCACCACCAGATACTCAAACACGGTGAGGCTGTGCAGTGCTCCTGCTCATCGTCTGTACTATACGTCGCAGTGGGCGGAGCACTGGCGGCGGCACTACGCGCGCGACGTGCGGCCCTACCACTGCGCCGTGTGCTTCCGCGCCTTCCGCGACCACCACCAGATACTCAAACACGGTGAGGCTGTGCAGTGCTCCTGCTCATCGTCTGTACTATACGTCGCAGTGGGCGGAGCACTGGCGGCGGCACTACGCGCGCGACGTGCGGCCCTACCACTGCGCCGTGTGCTTCCGCGCCTTCCGCGACCACCACCAGATACTCAAACACGGTGAGGCTGTGCAGTGCTCCTGCTCATCGTCTGTACTATACGTCGCAGTGGGCGGAGCACTGGCGGCGGCACTACGCGCGCGACGTGCGGCCCTACCACTGCGCCGTGTGCTTCCGCGCCTTCCGCGACCACCACCAGATACTCAAACACGGTGAGGCTGTGCAGTGCTCCTGCTCATCGTCTGTACTATACGTCGCAGTGGGCGGAGCACTGGCGGCGGCACTACGCGCGCGACGTGCGGCCCTACCACTGCGCCGTGTGCTTCCGCGCCTTCCGCGACCACCACCAGATACTCAAACACGGTGAGGCTGTGCAGTGCTCCTGCTCATCGTCTGTACTATACGTCGCAGTGGGCGGAGCACTGGCGGCGGCACTACGCGCGCGACGTGCGGCCCTACCACTGCGCCGTGTGCTTCCGCGCCTTCCGCGACCACCACCAGATACTCAAACACGGTGAGGCTGTGCAGTGCTCCTGCTCATCGTCTGTACTATACGTCGCAGTGGGCGGAGCACTGGCGGCGGCACTACGCGCGCGACGTGCGGCCCTACCACTGCGCCGTGTGCTTCCGCGCCTTCCGCGACCACCACCAGATACTCAAACACGGTGAGGCTGTGCAGTGCTCCTGCTCATCGTCTGTACTATACGTCGCAGTGGGCGGAGCACTGGCGGCGGCACTACGCGCGCGACGTGCGGCCCTACCACTGCGCCGTGTGCTTCCGCGCCTTCCGCGACCACCACCAGATACTCAAACACGGTGAGGCTGTGCAGTGCTCCTGCTCATCGTCTGTACTATACGTCGCAGTGGGCGGAGCACTGGCGGCGGCACTACGCGCGCGACGTGCGGCCCTACCACTGCGCCGTGTGCTTCCGCGCCTTCCGCGACCACCACCAGATACTCAAACACGGTGAGGCTGTGCAGTGCTCCTGCTCATCGTCTGTACTATACGTCGCAGTGGGCGGAGCACTGGCGGCGGCACTACGCGCGCGACGTGCGGCCCTACCACTGCGCCGTGTGCTTCCGCGCCTTCCGCGACCACCACCAGATACTCAAACACGGTGAGGCTGTGCAGTGCTCCTGCTCATCGTCTGTACTATACGTCGCAGTGGGCGGAGCACTGGCGGCGGCACTACGCGCGCGACGTGCGGCCCTACCACTGCGCCGTGTGCTTCCGCGCCTTCCGCGACCACCACCAGATACTCAAACACGGTGAGGCTGTGCAGTGCTCCTGCTCATCGTCTGTACTATACGTCGCAGTGGGCGGAGCACTGGCGGCGGCACTACGCGCGCGACGTGCGGCCCTACCACTGCGCCGTGTGCTTCCGCGCCTTCCGCGACCACCACCAGATACTCAAACACGGTGAGGCTGTGCAGTGCTCCTGCTCATCGTCTGTACTATACGTCGCAGTGGGCGGAGCACTGGCGGCGGCACTACGCGCGCGACGTGCGGCCCTACCACTGCGCCGTGTGCTTCCGCGCCTTCCGCGACCACCACCAGATACTCAAACACGGTGAGGCTGTGCAGTGCTCCTGCTCATCGTCTGTACTATACGTCGCAGTGGGCGGAGCACTGGCGGCGGCACTACGCGCGCGACGTGCGGCCCTACCACTGCGCCGTGTGCTTCCGCGCCTTCCGCGACCACCACCAGATACTCAAACACGGTGAGGCTGTGCAGTGCTCCTGCTCATCGTCTGTACTATACGTCGCAGTGGGCGGAGCACTGGCGGCGGCACTACGCGCGCGACGTGCGGCCCTACCACTGCGCCGTGTGCTTCCGCGCCTTCCGCGACCACCACCAGATACTCAAACACGGTGAGGCTGTGCAGTGCTCCTGCTCATCGTCTGTACTATACGTCGCAGTGGGCGGAGCACTGGCGGCGGCACTACGCGCGCGACGTGCGGCCCTACCACTGCGCCGTGTGCTTCCGCGCCTTCCGCGACCACCACCAGATACTCAAACACGGTGAGGCTGTGCAGTGCTCCTGCTCATCGTCTGTACTATACGTCGCAGTGGGCGGAGCACTGGCGGCGGCACTACGCGCGCGACGTGCGGCCCTACCACTGCGCCGTGTGCTTCCGCGCCTTCCGCGACCACCACCAGATACTCAAACACGGTGAGGCTGTGCAGTGCTCCTGCTCATCGTCTGTACTATACGTCGCAGTGGGCGGAGCACTGGCGGCGGCACTACGCGCGCGACGTGCGGCCCTACCACTGCGCCGTGTGCTTCCGCGCCTTCCGCGACCACCACCAGATACTCAAACACGGTGAGGCTGTGCAGTGCTCCTGCTCATCGTCTGTACTATACGTCGCAGTGGGCGGAGCACTGGCGGCGGCACTACGCGCGCGACGTGCGGCCCTACCACTGCGCCGTGTGCTTCCGCGCCTTCCGCGACCACCACCAGATACTCAAACACGGTGAGGCTGTGCAGTGCTCCTGCTCATCGTCTGTACTATACGTCGCAGTGGGCGGAGCACTGGCGGCGGCACTACGCGCGCGACGTGCGGCCCTACCACTGCGCCGTGTGCTTCCGCGCCTTCCGCGACCACCACCAGATACTCAAACACGGTGAGGCTGTGCAGTGCTCCTGCTCATCGTCTGTACTATACGTCGCAGTGGGCGGAGCACTGGCGGCGGCACTACGCGCGCGACGTGCGGCCCTACCACTGCGCCGTGTGCTTCCGCGCCTTCCGCGACCACCACCAGATACTCAAACACGGTGAGGCTGTGCAGTGCTCCTGCTCATCGTCTGTACTATACGTCGCAGTGGGCGGAGCACTGGCGGCGGCACTACGCGCGCGACGTGCGGCCCTACCACTGCGCCGTGTGCTTCCGCGCCTTCCGCGACCACCACCAGATACTCAAACACGGTGAGGCTGTGCAGTGCTCCTGCTCATCGTCTGTACTATACGTCGCAGTGGGCGGAGCACTGGCGGCGGCACTACGCGCGCGACGTGCGGCCCTACCACTGCGCCGTGTGCTTCCGCGCCTTCCGCGACCACCACCAGATACTCAAACACGGTGAGGCTGTGCAGTGCTCCTGCTCATCGTCTGTACTATACGTCGCAGTGGGCGGAGCACTGGCGGCGGCACTACGCGCGCGACGTGCGGCCCTACCACTGCGCCGTGTGCTTCCGCGCCTTCCGCGACCACCACCAGATACTCAAACACGGTGAGGCTGTGCAGTGCTCCTGCTCATCGTCTGTACTATACGTCGCAGTGGGCGGAGCACTGGCGGCGGCACTACGCGCGCGACGTGCGGCCCTACCACTGCGCCGTGTGCTTCCGCGCCTTCCGCGACCACCACCAGATACTCAAACACGGTGAGGCTGTGCAGTGCTCCTGCTCATCGTCTGTACTATACGTCGCAGTGGGCGGAGCACTGGCGGCGGCACTACGCGCGCGACGTGCGGCCCTACCACTGCGCCGTGTGCTTCCGCGCCTTCCGCGACCACCACCAGATACTCAAACACGGTGAGGCTGTGCAGTGCTCCTGCTCATCGTCTGTACTATACGTCGCAGTGGGCGGAGCACTGGCGGCGGCACTACGCGCGCGACGTGCGGCCCTACCACTGCGCCGTGTGCTTCCGCGCCTTCCGCGACCACCACCAGATACTCAAACACGGTGAGGCTGTGCAGTGCTCCTGCTCATCGTCTGTACTATACGTCGCAGTGGGCGGAGCACTGGCGGCGGCACTACGCGCGCGACGTGCGGCCCTACCACTGCGCCGTGTGCTTCCGCGCCTTCCGCGACCACCACCAGATACTCAAACACGGTGAGGCTGTGCAGTGCTCCTGCTCATCGTCTGTACTATACGTCGCAGTGGGCGGAGCACTGGCGGCGGCACTACGCGCGCGACGTGCGGCCCTACCACTGCGCCGTGTGCTTCCGCGCCTTCCGCGACCACCACCAGATACTCAAACACGGTGAGGCTGTGCAGTGCTCCTGCTCATCGTCTGTACTATACGTCGCAGTGGGCGGAGCACTGGCGGCGGCACTACGCGCGCGACGTGCGGCCCTACCACTGCGCCGT
The DNA here is from genome assembly GCA_036785405.1 of Coenonympha arcania. Lineage (NCBI taxonomy): Eukaryota > Metazoa > Arthropoda > Insecta > Lepidoptera > Nymphalidae > Coenonympha > Coenonympha arcania. The sequence continues at coordinate 277,131 of CM072078.1, read as the reverse complement.
GTGCTTCCGCGCCTTCCGCGACCACCACCAGATACTCAAACACGGTGAGGCTGTGCAGTGCTCCTGCTCATCGTCTGTACTATACGTCGCAGTGGGCGGAGCACTGGCGGCGGCACTACGCGCGCGACGTGCGGCCCTACCACTGCGCCGTGTGCTTCCGCGCCTTCCGCGACCACCACCAGATACTCAAACACGGTGAGGCTGTGCAGTGCTCCTGCTCATCGTCTGTACTATACGTCGCAGTGGGCGGAGCACTGGCGGCGGCACTACGCGCGCGACGTGCGGCCCTACCACTGCGCCGTGTGCTTCCGCGCCTTCCGCGACCACCACCAGATACTCAAACACGGTGAGGCTGTGCAGTGCTCCTGCTCATCGTCTGTACTATACGTCGCAGTGGGCGGAGCACTGGCGGCGGCACTACGCGCGCGACGTGCGGCCCTACCACTGCGCCGTGTGCTTCCGCGCCTTCCGCGACCACCACCAGATACTCAAACACGGTGAGGCTGTGCAGTGCTCCTGCTCATCGTCTGTACTATACGTCGCAGTGGGCGGAGCACTGGCGGCGGCACTACGCGCGCGACGTGCGGCCCTACCACTGCGCCGTGTGCTTCCGCGCCTTCCGCGACCACCACCAGATACTCAAACACGGTGAGGCTGTGCAGTGCTCCTGCTCATCGTCTGTACTATACGTCGCAGTGGGCGGAGCACTGGCGGCGGCACTACGCGCGCGACGTGCGGCCCTACCACTGCGCCGTGTGCTTCCGCGCCTTCCGCGACCACCACCAGATACTCAAACACGGTGAGGCTGTGCAGTGCTCCTGCTCATCGTCTGTACTATACGTCGCAGTGGGCGGAGCACTGGCGGCGGCACTACGCGCGCGACGTGCGGCCCTACCACTGCGCCGTGTGCTTCCGCGCCTTCCGCGACCACCACCAGATACTCAAACACGGTGAGGCTGTGCAGTGCTCCTGCTCATCGTCTGTACTATACGTCGCAGTGGGCGGAGCACTGGCGGCGGCACTACGCGCGCGACGTGCGGCCCTACCACTGCGCCGTGTGCTTCCGCGCCTTCCGCGACCACCACCAGATACTCAAACACGGTGAGGCTGTGCAGTGCTCCTGCTCATCGTCTGTACTATACGTCGCAGTGGGCGGAGCACTGGCGGCGGCACTACGCGCGCGACGTGCGGCCCTACCACTGCGCCGTGTGCTTCCGCGCCTTCCGCGACCACCACCAGATACTCAAACACGGTGAGGCTGTGCAGTGCTCCTGCTCATCGTCTGTACTATACGTCGCAGTGGGCGGAGCACTGGCGGCGGCACTACGCGCGCGACGTGCGGCCCTACCACTGCGCCGTGTGCTTCCGCGCCTTCCGCGACCACCACCAGATACTCAAACACGGTGAGGCTGTGCAGTGCTCCTGCTCATCGTCTGTACTATACGTCGCAGTGGGCGGAGCACTGGCGGCGGCACTACGCGCGCGACGTGCGGCCCTACCACTGCGCCGTGTGCTTCCGCGCCTTCCGCGACCACCACCAGATACTCAAACACGGTGAGGCTGTGCAGTGCTCCTGCTCATCGTCTGTACTATACGTCGCAGTGGGCGGAGCACTGGCGGCGGCACTACGCGCGCGACGTGCGGCCCTACCACTGCGCCGTGTGCTTCCGCGCCTTCCGCGACCACCACCAGATACTCAAACACGGTGAGGCTGTGCAGTGCTCCTGCTCATCGTCTGTACTATACGTCGCAGTGGGCGGAGCACTGGCGGCGGCACTACGCGCGCGACGTGCGGCCCTACCACTGCGCCGTGTGCTTCCGCGCCTTCCGCGACCACCACCAGATACTCAAACACGGTGAGGCTGTGCAGTGCTCCTGCTCATCGTCTGTACTATACGTCGCAGTGGGCGGAGCACTGGCGGCGGCACTACGCGCGCGACGTGCGGCCCTACCACTGCGCCGTGTGCTTCCGCGCCTTCCGCGACCACCACCAGATACTCAAACACGGTGAGGCTGTGCAGTGCTCCTGCTCATCGTCTGTACTATACGTCGCAGTGGGCGGAGCACTGGCGGCGGCACTACGCGCGCGACGTGCGGCCCTACCACTGCGCCGTGTGCTTCCGCGCCTTCCGCGACCACCACCAGATACTCAAACACGGTGAGGCTGTGCAGTGCTCCTGCTCATCGTCTGTACTATACGTCGCAGTGGGCGGAGCACTGGCGGCGGCACTACGCGCGCGACGTGCGGCCCTACCACTGCGCCGTGTGCTTCCGCGCCTTCCGCGACCACCACCAGGTACTCAAACACGGTGAGGCTGTGCAGTGCTCCTGCTCATCGTCTGTACTATACGTCGCAGTGGGCGGAGCACTGGCGGCGGCACTACGCGCGCGACGTGCGGCCCTACCACTGCGCCGTGTGCTTCCGCGCCTTCCGCGACCACCACCAGATACTCAAACACGGTGAGGCTGTGCAGTGCTCCTGCTCATCGTCTGTACTATACGTCGCAGTGGGCGGAGCACTGGCGGCGGCACTACGCGCGCGACGTGCGGCCCTACCACTGCGCCGTGTGCTTCCGCGCCTTCCGCGACCACCACCAGATACTCAAACACGGTGAGGCTGTGCAGTGCTCCTGCTCATCGTCTGTACTATACGTCGCAGTGGGCGGAGCACTGGCGGCGGCACTACGCGCGCGACGTGCGGCCCTACCACTGCGCCGTGTGCTTCCGCGCCTTCCGCGACCACCACCAGATACTCAAACACGGTGAGGCTGTGCAGTGCTCCTGCTCATCGTCTGTACTATACGTCGCAGTGGGCGGAGCACTGGCGGCGGCACTACGCGCGCGACGTGCGGCCCTACCACTGCGCCGTGTGCTTCCGCGCCTTCCGCGACCACCACCAGATACTCAAACACGGTGAGGCTGTTCAGTGGTCCTGCTCATCTGTACTGTACAAGGAAATTGTATTGACGTTGCTACGTTTTATGACCCGTCGAGAAACACCCTGCCAACTCTACGCTAAATAACAGCACTCGCTTAAGCGTACAATATCTGGGTGACCGAGCTTTGCTCGGTAGTATTACAGCTACTCACCAAATACCAATAGATGGCAGCAGGAGTTTACTGTAATAGTTCCACTTTATCGCCAATTTATATATTTTTTTTTTGGTAAATACGATGTCCCGTTTTCAAGCTTTTAAGATGGAAAAGCGGTGAAGGTGTGGTGGTGTGAAGTGGTGGTAGAATGAAGGCATAAATAAACTAAAAAAATATTTATTTGCCGTAAGTGCCTGACTCACACAATCACCGCACTAGCTCAGGGAGCACACAATTTGTAGGGCGTGGGGGAAGCCTTTCTGTATTTCACTTAAGTCGCACTGGTTAGCACTTCCCTTGGTTCTTAGGCGGGAGTGAAGAGATCGCTCGGCGACGGCGGTGAGGAAGCGGGCGCTGGCTCGCGAAGCTGCGCGTCAACCAAAAGTCTGGACGTCCAGCGTAGTTGTAGTCCGTATGTAGTTCACGAGCTCCCGCGTAAATCCCGAACGTAGTTCCTGGAATTTGATATAACCAAGCCTTAATTGGTGGCATATCAAATTCCGTTCTGATTCTCCACTCCGGCATGGAAACTCAAAGAAACTACTAAATCGCAGAAAGTTTGCCGGTATGGTAGAAATCAGAACGGAAATACAATTCTGAAGTTAAAAGCAGGGCTGAAGGCCGAAAAATATAAAAGTAACAATGATTTTGAAAAAAATTAACAAATTGAAACCGTTAAGTGACGTTTGAAAAAATGTGATGCAATATGCCTAATGATTTAGAATTTACGTTAAAAAAAAAGGAAGATGAAAAGAACAAATGAATGTGGCGAAGTTAACATTAAATTATTAATGCTTAAATAAAAACACGATTAACATTATAAAAAAACAGAATAGGTATGATCATGTAAAAAACAATGAGGTTAGAATTGTGTGTGGTTTTTATTGTGCCAATTCAAAAACTTACCCTAATGCGGGAATTAAATATCTAATTCACTTAGATAAACGGTGAAGGTACAAGACTGCTGCTATCAGATAATATATTCGGGCCTAGCCTAATGCAGCTGACCCGAAAAATCGCAATCCGTCCGTTCGCTAAAAACGCGAATGCCGACCATAGATAGACTCACGATGGCGGCCGACCGCTGCTGACCAATGACGCGCGTCGGTGATATTTTTTTACTTTTCGCGCAGCTAGCAGCTCCACGCTCGGGTGTTTTTAGAACTCCTGGATTGGCTGCTTTTTTAAAAATTGGTTGCACAACATAAAACCATTTAATAAATAAATAGTTATTAGTAAAATTTTACATTGATAAGAATATATATTAATAAAATATTAATAATTGTATATATTTTTGTAACGTTTCGTTACAACGACATTTTCTAAAAATGAATCCTAGCTAGATCAACTTATCGCCCCCAAAACCCCTTGTATACTAAATTTCATGAAAATAAATCGTTCGAGCCGTTTCCGAGAATCAGATTATATAGAAATATATACAAGAATTGCTCGTTTAAAGGTATAGGATAGGATTCTTCTTCTTGATGACGCGACTATGGGCTTCTCTGCTCCCAGTAGCACTTTGACCGTCTCCGATCTATTGTGCTCGCCGCTACCTAGATCCCCCCCTCATCTAGGTAGTAGCGGCGAGCACAATATATTCATTTCCTGAACTCCATATAAACAGCGCCAGTCAGACCGAAAAAAAAAGCTTTTTAAGAGTTTTCAATTAATAAAAGAAACACCTTTTCATTACCAATTCCGCCGGGAAGTTATATTTGCTCTCCTCGGGCGGAGAATGTACCGTCCCATGAGTCAGCTACGCGTATGTGACAGGGCTAGGCAATTGCACAGTATGTGCAGAGAAGCTTCCATTCCAGTCTTTATAGTGAACTGCACGGGCTAGTCCGGCAATATTTTTGTGTTTTTTATGTGCAATTTGTAGGTTAGAAGATGGCTTATGATAATAAATTAATAATGGGTGTGGCAATATCATCGAACATTGCTTTAATAATTAATAAAAACCATAGTCACTTTAAATCATCCATCCCCCTTGAGCTGTTTTGGCTATTAAATTATAACATGGAGTTTCAAGGATTCACATGGAATTGTTTAAGAGCCGACAACGCATTAGCAGTTCCCCTTGGTTGCTGCAAATGTCCATAGGCCCTATAGGTATAGAGGATGATTGCTTAACATCATGTGACCCGCATGTTAGTGTTCTCGCGTCATTGACTATTTCTGTGAAGATGTTAGCAACTCCCAAATGTGGGTCACCCGCCTATGTGAGATGAAACATGTATATTCAGCTATCCTTGTCGCTCGCCAGGGTTGTCGCACACCGTGGAGGAGTTACGCGCGGACAACGACGGCGCGGAGGAACCGAATCCAGACGCGTCGCAGAAACGCTTCGCGTGCGACGTGTGCGCTGAAGGCTTCGTCTATATGAGGTAACTGCTACTGTCAAAGTATTGTGGTTTGCATGTGGAGCTCAAGAGTAGATGCTGCATACGTCTGCGGTAGGTACTGAAATATATATAAAGAAGTATAATGAAATGAGCAAGACGTTCACCTGATGTTAAGTGATATGCATTCCATGTTAGATGCAGTGTGTCCCATATTTTTGCTTAACAATATCATGGGACATACTGCACTGTGCTCATCATCCTAAAACATCTTGTTAGGTCTCATTTTGCCCAGTAATCACGTCGGCGTACAGTGCCCTCCAAAACGAAACACAGTAACTACATTACTGCTTCATAGTAGAATAACGGACACAGCGGTGGTACATACCCGGACAAACTCCGCAAGAAGAGTTCTACCACCAGTATCGTGATATTTTCACATCTTGATGATGCGGCGGTGCTGGGTTCATACTGCTGCTTTCACTCTCTCAGTAACACGTTGACTGTCTCCGATCTATGATATATCTGTGCTCGCCGCTGTCTAGATTTTCCCCTTCAAGTCCGGTTACCGCCAGAAAAAGCAGCAAGTCAAGGGGTACACTTGACCTTCTCAGTACAGGGAATATACTGTCCCATTAGTCTGCTTCACGTGTAGCAAGGCTGGGCATATCGACACACTATGTGTTAATAAGTGTTTCTTGAGTCAGCCCTTTAAATTTTACAGCAAAAATTGACGAAACAATAACAGACCTTCCCCGCGTCAAGTAACACGCCTGTTCATGCCAGAATCACTTCAACTTCACGTTTTAGGTCTTTGCATTTCATTTGGTGTGTAATAATAAATTATTGTGGCGGTCCGCACTGGCAGGTGCCTGCTGTCGCACCGCACGCGCGCGCACCCGGAGGCGGCGGCGCGTGCGCTGCGGCTGCGCTGCGCGGCGTGCGCGCGCTCGTTCGCGCACGCCAACTCGTTGATGTGTCGGTCCGCAGGTGCCTGCTGTCGCACCGCACGCGCGCGCACCCGGAGGCGGCGGCGCGCGCGCTGCGACTGCGCTGCGCGGCGTGCGCGCGCTCGTTCGCGCACGCCAACTCGTTGATGTGTCGGTCCGCAGGTGCCTGCTGTCGCACCGCACGCGCGCGCACCCGGAGGCGGCGGCGCGCGCGCTGCGACTGCGCTGCGCGGCGTGCGCGCGCTCGTTCGCGCACGCCAACTCGCTGCGGCGCCACCTGCGCGTGCACTCGGGCGAGCGCAACTTCCTGTGCAGCGTGTGCGGCAAGGCGCTGTCGTCGCGCGAGCACCTCAAGTTCCACCTGCGCATCCACTCGGGCTACAAGCCGCACGCGTGCGCCACGTGCGGCAAGGCGTTCGTCAAGAAGTGCAACCTCACGCTGCACGAGCGCGTGCACTCGGGCGAGAAGCCGCACGTGTGCTCGCACTGCGGCAAGGCCTTCTCGCAGCGCTCCACGCTCGTCATACACGAGAGGTGACGTGCGCACATTAATAATTAAAAAAAAAAAAGATTCCGACGAATTGAGAACCTCCTTTTTTTTTTTTTTGGAAGTCGGTTAATGAACGCCCCTCCACTTCATTATTCTGTTAACCTATATCTATTGACAGGCTTGAGTAAAAAATACCAATATGCACTCGATCTAATGCAAAATTATCCAAAAATTATGTAATATATTTGTAAGTAATTTAGTGTTTGACCCATTGAATTTTTTGGTCCTTCGAGCCGGACTCGTAGTTTGCTCACGTGCAGGTACGCCCATTGAATTTTTTGGTCCTTCGAGCCGGACTAATAGTTTGTCCACGCGCAGGTACCACAGCGGCGCACGGCCGTACTCGTGCGAGCTGTGCGGGCGCGGCTTCGTGGCCAAGGGGCTGCTGTCCATGCACCTCAAGAGCGCGTGCGTCAACTTGCCCGCGCCAAACCAAGCTAGCCTCCCAGCTGCCGCCCTGGTGCGGTGCCACAGGTAACATCATCATGTACATTATTTTTAACTATAAAGGCCAGCGCTTGACTATGATGATACAGGCTAATGTGGAGCGTGCTTGCCTAGGAAATGCCTATTCACTCTTGATTTAAAGGCGAAAGCCAATGCTTGGGAGGGTTTTCCAGACCTTTGCAGTTCATATCAGGAACGAGGAATTAAACCGCTTCGTACGTGTTTTTGTCAACTATGTAGGCGTGTAAACCTTTACGATGCTGATAAAATAAAAATTACTTGCTTGGTAATGGATGAAAATATCTTGAGGAAACCTTTTTTTGTTTTTTTTTTTCGCATCCCGCCCAGGCAGTACGAGTATGTGCGACTTGCAGGCCGATATGTGGCTAGAATACCCACTAAACTTTAGTGAAGCCCTCAGCGCCTTAATGGGGCACCACAGTATCGCTTTCACATCCTACTGTGAAGCCCCGAAAACCTACCTTGCCTAGGAATTATCCATTGTGATCTTAGAGCTATGCGAAGCTCACCAACTTTCACTTTCCCAGAGCTATTCCCAGCTGTGGGACATACAGTAGTTGTGATAAGGGTGCCGGGAAGTTATAGTTATTTTGTGTGACGTCATTTCAGGCTCAGTTCGCGGTAGCGGCGGGGCAGTGACGCGGCCGTGTCATCTGTCACAAATCTCACCTGTCACAGTTCCTGTCTAGAGTAACTCGGTGCAGTCGGGCTGCTGGGAGATTTCCGATTCAATCTGGAAGTTATTACTTGTTATAGGCTTTGTAAAAACTGTTTTTACAACAATAACTGACTAAAGGGCGTTCGTGGTTTCGCGACTTAATGCCCTAAGACCGTTTGTCGCTTATAGAGAGCAGTCCCATTTAAAGAGGTGTACGCCTGAAAATTAGTGTCTTTTATAGATATTGCAATCTACGATGACGTGCACCACTCTGTCAAACTCCATATAAATCGAATGAAAAATAAGCGATTTTGACAGAGTGGGCGCGTCTTCGTGGATTAAAATATCCATATACAGGTTTATGTTACTTATAGATATTTCAACCCACGAAGACGCGCCCCGCTCTGTCAAAATCGCTTATATTTCATTCGATTTGTATGGAGTTTGACAGAGTGGAGCGCGTCATCACTCATCGTAGATTGCAATGTCTATACAGAGGTTTTAGACGGGCGAAATGACGGAACCTGTAAAAAGACTATTACAGATTTTTCTTCTTCTTACCTACCAGCGGGGCTAGACAAAGTAACTAGAAAAATCACGTGACCGTATAGAGGAAAACACGCTTTTTTTGAGAATCGACTACGACAATTTGAGCGCTTGAGGTGTTCTCGCGGACGTTGTAGATAACTTTTAGCGTACTTCGCATGACAATTGACAGCCGACAGTGAACGACGCTAAGCATAAAGTAGATTCTGCTTTCATTTGTTTTCATTCGGTCACGTGGTTTTTCTACAGTCACTTGTTTTGTCCATACATTTTTATCTACTGTCGTCAACGCTAAACGACTGTTACTGTCTAGCTCCGCTGTTCTCTCTCAGGTTCGATTATAGTCTGTGGATGATTAGTATACAGAACGAAGACAATATAATTTGCCAATCGGAAACCTCTCAGAGGCCGATCGTCCGACTTTATTAGTGTAAGAGATTTTTACCATCACATATTTAATTATGATCAAGACGTAATGTATATAATTATGTTTTTTGCCACGTATATTATTATATACTTGAAACGATCTGTCTTATTATTGCGTGTTTATTAAAAAACGTGGTGAAAATCTTATAGGGGTGCGGTTTTTCTGGAAATACCTGTTTGAATAGTAAAAATATTATTAACAGAATTAAATACAAAAATACGTAATAAAATTAAAAAATACGTAATAAAATTAAAAAAATATCTATATAACGCCAATATTGTATTTTCATTTTCTTTTCGACTAATTTTTAATAAATATACGATACTAATTTGGGGAGAAAATAAATGAAATAACAGATATTTATAGGGAAAACAGGCAGCCCCTTTACAAATAATTTTTAAGAAATTATCCTACATTATGACGAATAAGTAAAAATTTTACAAAAATTAGTCAAGTGCCTCAATTTGTGATACGAGTGTTTATTCAGTACTCTTCGTTATTATGATTTTAATGAATAACTTCTGCTGCATTCACGAACTTTTCTATGACGTCCGCGCGTCATATTCGTTCACCAATAATTATTGTGTTTGTTTGTTGGTTTGTTCTGCAATTTCGCTGTATCAGTCATGATTTTATATATTTTTTTTCTTATTACATCGCAATTAGCCCCAAAGTAAGCGATAGCTTGTGTCATGGCTACTAAATAACTGATAAATATACATACATACACACAACACAATGCTCAACGACCTCAGCAGGGTTTCTCAACAAGTTGGACTCAAAATGAACATGAGCAAGACAAAGATTATGTCAAATACTCATGTTTCGCTCCAACCAGTGGTTGTTGAAAACTCTGCACTCGAAATTGTTGACGAGTACATATACCTTGGACAAACAATACAATTAGGTAGGTCCAATTTCGAGAAAGAGGTGAACCGCCGAATCCAACTCGGCTGGGCAGCGTTCGGGAAACTCCGCGATGTCTTCTCGTCCAACATCCCTCAGTGCCTGAAGACCAAAGTCTTCGAACAGTGCGTGTTGCCAGTGATAACCTATGGATCAGAGACTTGGTCGCTAACTATGGGCCTCATAAGAAGGCTCAGGGTCACTCAGCGAGCGATGGAGAGAGCTATGCTCGGAGTATCTTTGCGCGATCGAATCAGAAATGAGGAGGTCCGCAAAAGAACCAAAGTAACCGACTGTTGTATTCGGTTTAGGTAGTGAAACGAAGATTTACTTGGATTAGACTTTTATAATTACTTCGACATGATTTAGGCCTAGACGACAATAGACAATAATAGACGACAATAGTGAGTGACATTGACAATTGACTTAAGCGTATACATTAGTACAGATAATTAATACTACGTGACATCTCCCTTTTTTAAAAAAAAACAAAAAATAATAAATGATATTTTACCCTTATCTCCCTTTTTTACAAAAATAAATTTACAAACAAATAGTTACACACACAGAAGGTACATTACAATTTTATTTTATTATACAGTTATACTATTTTACAATACAATAATTAGACATTGCAGTCATCGACATTCATTGATTTCTACACGTTAATGTTCTATGATAATCTGTGGCACTCTATGGTATGATTTGACAAGTGACAACTGAAATGTCAATGTCGATAATTAATTCAATGACATTTATGTTCATAGTTCAAACAATACATGAATTTAGACAAAGTTAAAAGATTTAGATACTAATGCTATTAATACTTAGAATTACGACTGCAAACAAGAATATTAAGTATAGTTTACAATACCATATCTATGTACTGGTTTACAAATACGGCGAGAACGAGTATTTCCATGTACCAAGGGATCATTTTGTGTTTTTACAAAAGTGTTTTTGTTTACAGGTGTTGACTGTGTTGTGTTCTGTGTAAAATGATGTGTGTGTGTTGACTGTTCAAGGATAAACTGGCGATTTCTTCTAAATTGCCCTAGTTCACTTTTTATAATATAACTCCTGGGTTCAGGACCTACCTGTATAATTATTCCTGGTGACCATTTTTTGTCTTCAGGTTTGTGTTTAAACAAGACTTTATCACCTATATGCAATGGTTTAAGCATTTTTGTATGTTTATTATAATAAAATTTTGAATATGACTTTTGTTTTTCATTTAATTCCTTTATTTTATGCATATCACAAAGTTTAGGTAACAAGTTTTCTTTTACTGTAGGGACTACTGTTCGCAGTTTTCTAGACATACAAAGTTCTGCTGGTGAGTACTGACTTTGCTTAGGGGTATTTCTATATAGAAGTAATGCTAAATACAGATCCGATTTATCAGTTTTACACTTAATAAACAAATTTTTTATAGTTGAAATTGTTCTTTCAACGAGGCCATTCGATCTGCTTAAGTATGGACTTGAAGTTATGTGTTCTATGTCCCATTCTTGAGTGAATACCTTAAACTCTTTACTGGAAAATGGAGGGCCATTGTCCGAGATCAGAATCCTACAAATTCCTTGACGAGCCATTATAGACTTTAATTGTGCAATTACTTGACTGGCTGTATAGCCTGACGTTAACTTAGCAAGTTCTACAAACTTTGAATAATAATCAACTACTATTAAGTACTTTGTTTGTTCAAATTCAAAAATATCTATACCAATTTTGTACCATGGTATGTTTTCATACTCATGCTGAATAATTGGTTCTTTACTATTATTTCGACGGTAAGATAGACAAATATTGCATAGACTTATATATTTTTCTATATCACTTTGCATATTAGGCCAAAAAACAGTAGTTTTTGCTAGACGGACTGAACTATTGATGCCTTGATGAGCAGAATGAAGTAGTTTTAGAATATACTCTCTCATTGACTCTGGAATTATAATACAATTGGACTTGAAGACAACATTATCAATGACATATATTTGATCTTTCAGACTGTAATAAGGTTTGACTGACTGACTCACTGAACGCTTATGTTCGGGCCATCCATTGTGACAATATTTAATTATTTGACTTAAAGTTTTATCTTTGACTGTAGACTCTTGAATTTCTTTTAGTTTCTCTGGACTGACTGACAAATTAGACATTATAACATTGACATGCAAATCTATATCTTGATCGACTTCTGACAGACAAGTTTCACTTAATGCTGCTCTAGACAAGGTATCTGCAATGTATAAGTAACGACCTGGCTTGTATACCACAGTTAAATCATACGGCTGCAATCTAAGCATGATTCTTTGCAATCTTGGAGGAATATCATATAAAGCTTTTTTGAACAAAGTTATGAGGGGTTTGTGGTCTGTTTCCACTGTTATGTTATGACCATATATGTATTGGTGGAATTTTGTACAACCAAAAAGTACAGCTAGTAATTCTTTTTCAATCTGGGAATAGGATTTTTGAATTTTACTTAAGGATGCAGACGCATATGCTATGGGTTGTTTGTCATGGGATAAAACTGAGCCCATGGCATCTTGTGACGAGTCGACAGATAAAGTTATGTCCTTTTTAGGATCATAGTATGTTAAGACAGGGGTTGAGCTAATAATTTTTTTAATATTATTAAACTGAGACTCATGGTGATCTGACCAATACCATTCAGTATTTTTTGACAACAATGCTCGCAAATGACATATTTCCTGAGACAAATTTTTAATAAATGGACTAAGATAATTAACCATACCTAGAAATCTTTGAAGTTCTGTTATATTTTTAGGACTTGGCATGTTACAAATAGCTTCAACTTTAGACTGATCAACTTGTACACCTTCTTTGCTAAATATATGACCTAAATATTTGACTTCTTTTTGACAAAATACAGACTTTTCTTTGTTAAATCTTAAGTTAATTTGACGTGCTCTATCTAAGACTTTTTGTAAGCGTTGATTATGTTCTTCTACAGTTCTACCATAAATAAGGAAATCATCCATCATGATTTTAACACCTTCTATATCACCAAATCTTTTAATCATTTCTCTATGAAATATCTCTGGGGCTGTATTAATCCCAAATGGCAATCTAGTAAATCTATACCGTCCAAAAGGTGTAATAAATGTACATAGCTTAGAAGAAGCTTCTGACAATTTGAGCATCCAATAGCCTTTATTTGCATCTAATGTTGAAAAGTATTCAGCTCCAGTTAGACTAGATTTAATTTCATCCAAGGTTGGGAATTGAAAATGTGACCTTAAAATTGACTGATTAAGCTTTCTAGGATCAATACACAGACGTAATTTACCATTCTTTTTTGACGTTAAGACTAGAGCACTTACCCATTCAGTAGGCTCTTCGACTCTTTGAATGACTCCACTTTTTTCCATAGATTCTAATTCCTTTTTTAGTTGTTGCTGGAGACGGAATGGAACCCTTCTGCATGCCTCTATAGATGGGGTTGCATTAGGCTTCAAGGTTAATTCGCACTGAAAATCTGTCAAACAACCTAAACCTTCAAATAAATCTTTATTTGTATCAACTATATCTTGACATGTTAAATTCTGGAAAGACACACTATTAATTTTTTTCACTAAATTTAAAGTTTTACAGGTATCTCTGCCAATGATATTTTGACTTTTTATGTCGACAATATGAAAGTTAACTGTATATGATTTATTTTTATGAATTACAGACAAATCACATTGACCTATAAGAGGGATAATTTCTCCACTGTATGTAGAAAGTGTGTTTTTACTTTTGTGTATGTTGGAAAGTGGTAGGTTTAATGAGTTGTAAGTATGCATGGATAGAATATTTGTGTCTGCCCCCGTGTCTAATAAAAAATTTACCTTTATTTGGTTTATACATAAATCAATGTTCCACGGTTTAGACAGACTGGACTTATCAGACGTATCATCATGTATACAATAGACAGACCCAACATAAAATAAAGATCCATTATTTTCAGCCTGATTTTGACATTGTACTACTTTCGCTTGATATGAACGGCAAAACTGAGCAAAATGGTTAAACTTATTGCACTTTTTGCACTTTACACCTTGAGCTGGGCACTTGTATCTGTGTACCTGACCACAGCGACCACATGGTGTGTTCCTCTGACCAGATGTTGATGGGGTGCGCTGATGTCTCTGCTGGGACTGACTTCTAGACATATTTCTCCTTGACGAATCTCTGCGACTGGGTGACCTTGAAACGCGTCCTACGAAGTGTAACGATGCGTCTTCCAATGCTTTTGCTTGTTGTTTCGTAGACTCGCAGCGCTTGGCTATGTTGACTGCCTCGTCCAGCGTGTTGGGCTTTTCAATGAGAATTCTCTCTTTATAGTAAGGGTTGTTGCAGTTCCAGCTGAATATATCTCTAAGTAGGTTTTCACGCAGCTCACCGAATTCACAGTTGTGACTCAAATTTTTTAAATCTGTGACATATGCATCTATAGACTCGTTTGGTAATTGCTTTCTGCTAAATAACTTATGTCTTTCGATGGTGACATTTATTTTTGGAGTGAAGTAAAGAGTAAATTTGTTACAAAGGTCCGAGAACGTAATTTCATCGATATCTACATCAAATGAATAGAAAATTTCTAAGCAATCCGGTCCGATGAATTGTAGTAAAATAGCGGTTTTTCGAGAATCTTCGGCCTCCTCTAAGTTATTAGCTTTTATGTAGACTTTTAAACGTGTGAGCCATTTTTTCCATTGAAGTGGTACGTTATTACCTTCCACAACGAACGGCGGCAGGGTCATGCCTACCGGTAATGGCGTCATGGCGTCGGCGTACCTGGTGACGGGCCTGGCTGGCTGACTGTTGGGAATCGGCTTCCTCGACTTGGTGTTGACAAAATCTTCGGTCGACATACTTCTTGATTAGTTTTGTAATTCTTCTGACACCATGTTGTATTCGGTTTAGGTAGTGAAACGAAGATTTACTTGGATTAGACTTTTATAATTACTTCGACATGATTTAGGCCTAGACGACAATAGACAATAATAGACGACAATAGTGAGTGACATTGACAATTGACTTAAGCGTATACATTAGTACAGATAATTAATACTACGTGACACCGACATAGCTCAACGTGTCGCAAAGCTGAAGTGGCAATGGGCGGGGCACATAGCTCGCAGGACCGATGGACGTTGGGGACCCAAGGTGCTGGAATGGCGGCCACGCACCGGAAAGCGCAGTGTCGGTCGACCCCCCACCAGGTGGACGGACGACATTAAGAGGGTCGCGGGGAGTCGCTGGCGCCAGGCGGCGCAAGATCGTGGTGTTTGGCGGTCATTTCAGGAGGCCTATGTCCAGCAGTGGACGTCCATCGGCTGAAACGACGACGACGACGATACATACATACATACTAATAAATAAATATAATACATTGAAAAACACTCAGACACTGGAAAACATTCATGCTCATCACAAACATTTACCAGTAGTGGGAATCGAACCCACGACCTCCGACGCAGACGGCAGATTTTCTACCGCTACGCTATTCGGTCGTCAAATTTCTTTTTGTCGATTTCAACCAAAGGCTAAAGGAAGATACAAGCACTGTGTCAAGTCAATATCATGCTCCGGTGTCGGGATGAAACATACGTAATTAAAAAAAATGGTATTGGATTGTGATAGATACTGATATTGTAGAACAAAGCAATTTTGTACTTCATTCATAATAATTTGAACACATTTGCAGTCTAGCCTGACTTATCTATATCTACTTCTACGATTGCTTTTTTTAGCGAGCGAAATTAAAAAATGTATGCGAATGACAGTTGTCATCGATAAATCTCGTGATCAATTTGCCGATCGCATATGCCATTCCAGTGGATTTTTATTTTATTTTCGTTACCAAAAGCAGTAAATAGTCATATATATGACTATTTCAGTGTAATCTCAATGTTATTTTAGCCACAGTAATGTTTGTAAACTCGGCGCGGGTGTAATTTTTAAATTACGGTGTAAATATTAATAAACAATACAAACTTCAAATTCATTTAAACTGTACGATAAGTTCAAATATTATTAAGATGCGCTTGCATCACTTTATCTTGTTTATGTTTGAATAAATGAATTGTAAAATACACGATGTCTTATTTATGAGCCTTAACTATAATAGTATTAAGTATAGTTTGTCAAAAGCTTTTTGAAACGGATTTTTTTTTCTTGTTCGACCACCAGCGGTTCCCAGGCACCACACCTTCCTGGATGGTCCCTATTGCCCTCAAAACCAGCTAAATGTGCCGCCCGATGTAATCACCACCGAGGGCGCACATCAACTGAAGAACACGATATAAGTTACGTTACAAAACACAAATAGACATAAAGTAGCTCCATATGGTTGCCTATGGCCCTATGGGTTACATGTTTACCGTTTTGGTAAGGAAGCCCTTAAAACTCAAAATCAAAGGTTTTTTTTAATAATATCACACCCGATGATGGAAAGTGATGATACAGTCCTAAGGTAGAACGCGCTTGCCTAGAATATGCCTATTCACTCTTGATTTGAAGGCTTGCGCCTTGATTGTAAGTGGCAGGAAAGACACTGGGAGGGTATTCCAGGCTTATAAAGTAAAGGCGAAAGAAATGTTTTTAATATAGTTTTACATCAAATAACCAAAAATAACGTATAAAAAACTTTTTTAAGTTTTTGCCACCGATTTTAAAAATTATAGTACCTACCTTTCAGCTCATGGTAGGTAAACTAGTTATTATCTTACGCTCTTACGTAGGCGACTGTCTTTTACATAATATGTACTGAACTGTTTTTAACTTTTTAACCCCCTACGCAAAAAGAGAGGGGTGCTATGAGTTAAACGTGTGTGTAACTATGTATCTGTCCACAGATATCGATATCTGTCTATGGTATCGGAGCTCCCAAACGGATAAACTGATTTTCATTTCTTTCAAACCTCAATGACGAGTGAAAAACAGGTAGGTATTTACGCTACTTTATAATATGCAGACAACTTTGATGATATATCATCAAAGGCAGACGAGATAATCGGTTCTCGCGGGACGCGTGTAAAGGCGCGTAGATATATTTTTTATCATTGTATTTTTGAACGGTCTACATTGTCTTTGACGTCAATGAATCGGTGAGTACACTTCATCATAGTACGAGTAGATAGGCAGTCTCTGAAAACAGCTGTATTTATCTCGCAAATCCACCTCGCCAGGCCAGCTTCACTTATCACGTGATCGAACAAACTACAGTTATAAGTAGCCGTCTCGACGTACTAATTAGTTAAGACTGTGGCCACCTTTCTGCAAAACGTTTCGTTCGGACGTTTTCAAGTGGCGGTTGAAAACGTGCTGTCCGCGGAGCGACCCATTCGTGCCGGCGTGCCCCAGGAAAGCTGCCTGTCGCCCGTCTGCTACAGCAGATACACGGACGACATCCCAGTGGTCGGCGGCGCCATGCTGGCGCTGTACGCCGACGACGCTGCATTCATCACCACATCGCTGAACGCCCCACACGCAGCCATCAAGATGCATCGTGCACTTGACGCACTTCCCACATGGCTGAAGGACTGGAGACTGAAGGTCAACGTGGCGAAGACTCAGGCGATCGGATACGGAAGCCTTCGTCTGCGTGTGTGACTCGCACTTGACCGATTATTACTTAATAACTTGAAATCTTTAATCCATTCCAAAACACCTAATCATAAGGTTCGTAGGTAGGTACATGTAGGTACATATAAGTAGATAAATTATTCCTACTGGTCAAATTAGTTTGTGTTGGTAACTTGGTACTCAGTTTAAGCACCCGGACGCATGGGTGCAAAAAAAAACACGATTCCGATAAGCGAATTATCAGCTCACGTAGCATATAAATCATGATGCAATTCGAATTTTCTATTTCTACTCCGTGGATACTACTTAGGTACTACTACTTTAGAGCCCCCAGGAGCGCAAGCGTCTGTATTCAATGTACCTACCTAACTACTCTATGGCAGGCGTCAACAGCAATATACCTATTACCTACCTATTATTTAACAAATATTCCATCCTGTCGCCCTTTGCTGCGCGCTCGATTTGAACCAACCTTTTCAGCTATTCCGGAAAGACATAGAACGGAGTCATAGAACAAAGTCAAAGAACGGGATTTCCGAAATTCACATTTTAAGGGGTAAAAATCATTCATTTAACTTTTAAGAGATTTTCCCATACAAAAATGTTTTTTTTTTCATTGTTCCAGCTACTACAGGATACCCAGGTTGATATTATTAGGTCATGAAGGTACACTAAGAACGGGATTTCCGAAATTCAAATTTAAAAGGGTAAAAATCATGCATTTAAGGAATTTTTCCATACAAAAGTAAAATTTTCTTCGTTGTTCCCAATGACAAATCTATGACGAATCTCTAAGGATTCCGTTTTTTGCCATTTGGCTACGGAACTCTAAAAAAGAGAGAAAACAAGTAGTTCTACTTAGTGGTTGTAAGTAAACAAGAAATAATAAGTAATCGGCAGTCCTATTTATCGTCTAGATTCTACATGCTGGGCTGGAATTTGTATCCGGAATTTACTGGAAGTATTGTGCCTCATTGACAGTACCTAATGATAGCTAAGTAATAAATATGACCACTCACAATTGGCCGACGACACAATCAAACTGTAGTGTCGAGAAACGTCCAGATAATTTACGAGGGTACGCAATACCTACTTGCTTGCTTTTACGATAGGATATTAATGAATGAGTTTGTATTTATTTGCCCAAGTAAATAACGATAGATACGAGTAGGTATGTGTACGGTAAAGGAGCTAAGTCTATCTTTTAAATAGTTCTAATTACTTATCCTGACATAGTTCTTTCTGTTGCAAACCCCTATATCATACCCCTTTATGGCAAAACAACGTTTGCTCATTCAGCTAGTATGTAGGTACCTAGTAGATATTATTTAAACGTGATCTCAACCCTCCCTTTAATAAAAAAAAAATCTCACCCCTCTGTGAGCCTATGATTACCTCCCTGGTACAATTTGACCCTCGTGAGGATCTATAACGGCAAGTCCTGGAATCAAATGTCGACAGGGGTCAGTTTAGAATTGTATAATTCAAAATAGGCTAATGGAAGACTTCGGCAGCAGCTGGTTACAATCCAGTCCAGTTGTGCCTCTAAATTAAGCGCGTTTAAAATGCATGGTTTCTCACCCCTGTGCCTTGGAGAGCACGCTAAGCCATTGAACCTGCACCATCTCTCTCCAGTCGTGTTGAAACTGTCATCGCATCGGATTATGAGAGAGAGTAAACAAAGAATGCACCAGTTGTGTATGCGCGTACCGCGCTGATGGAAAATCTCCGTCTAGAGGACATAATATTATTCGTAGAGCTACGTGTTATAGTATACTAACAGCAAAACACGACCGAGTCAATGGGTGTGGCGCCCGGCCTCCCAAAACAGCTTATCACGAGATTCGGCAACAAGTGGACATAATTTATCATTTGCGTTGGCCGTGGGCCTTGGCTTTGGACCTTGGTGTTACATCGCATTGGTGATTGACTAGATGTTGGCTTATTGTTGACCAATGCTATGACCAGTCACCAATGAAATGGCCGTGAAATAAAAATGTTTATTCTTTCACATAAGCCTAACTCATTGGTATATTGTAGGTACATACTAGTAAAATGTTAGACTTTACTACCACCTTCGGAACATCGTTCTGTACCGAGAAGAACGGTCAAGGAACTCGGTGTGATTATGGTTGGCTAACACAAATCTGACTTCTTCAATAAAACATTAAAGAAATTACCTATCAGTAACATAATGGAATTCAGCAAATCAGGATCCAGAATTTGTTGCGGAAAATCAGAAATGTGATAGGAGTTAATCGAGTTGTTAACAATATTTCGACTTTGCTTGAACGTAAGTATTTACATTGGTAAATTGTCGAATAGGCCAAAGCTGCAGGTGTTGGTCTGTTGGGCAAGCGTCTGGTCCAACGCTGGGTGTCAAGGGCTATCAGTGTTGGCGCGACCGCGGCCAGCGTTGGGCCTCTCGCAGTAGATACCATCAGCTTCAAAACACAAGTTCAGTTTTCCACTTTTCAGTGATCGCGCAACCGTCGTCGCCGCTACACGCGTACACGCTGCTATAATCAGCTGAAATAATAATACTATCGCTAATCTTATCGTCTGTCCGTCTGTCTGTCGTTGATTTGTGCGCCAATCACCGCAAGTTTAATCCTAGTGAGTATTTAAATAAGTTTATATTTTTTTTTGTTACGTCTGAAAACTGAAAAAGGCCGTTAGATAAATAGGCGGAATTAATTTTTAATCAAGAACTTTATGAAAATTTTCATTTATTCGGTTAGGTGTTATGTACTGAAACGACCCAAAATAAAGTAGAGGAATGTTAGTTTTTCTCCTAAATTCATTTTCCAAATTTTATCAAAAAATTATCAGAGAATTTTAATCTTTATCCGTCAGCGTTGGCAATTTGGCATTTGAGTTCATAACTTTATGTTAATACTTTAGCCTCCGTAAAATTCAGGTTTTCATCAATCCCACGCGGTACCATGAATTTTACCGGGACAAAAAGTTGGCTAAGTATACTGTAGGTACCAGCATACTAGTACAATAATACTTGTGACTCTATCACTGGCTTTTGATAAAGCAATCTCTAGCTCTTAAAATTTTGTGAACAATCTGTTCAAAAAATCAAATTCAGATTCGGGATTAGATAAAAAACACGTGAAATCAGCCAATGGGGGCGACGGTATTTGTTGCGGTTTACGATGATACGATTACGTTTCAGATGTCTAGACAGACAATACCTACCAAGTACCAAGTACCTACTTACCTAAATTACGTGTTAAACTATCATCATTATTAAATTTAATTGTTCCAATTTTCCACCCTTTCTCACGTCCCAAAACTGGACACAGGCCTCTTCAGATAGTGAAAAGTTTATTAGTATACTGGCGGATTAGCAGGCCTCAAACACACGATGCACTCCGGCATCCAGGCTTCAAGAAGTTCTCCGTTTCCCGTATTTATGTAAACAGAGCTACTAGCTAGCGAGTAGCGACAGAACCTAGGCCCTAGAATCTAAAGGTCTAGTCAGTTAATCTAACGACTTAAAAACTAGATTCTAGTTTACTTGACCATTGAAGCTGTGGAGATAGAAACACTATATTTCTTGAAATTACTTCTTAACAAAAATGTAGTTACCCTACCTATCGTCACTTAGGTTTGCACCTAGGAAAACTTAATTGGCTGCATGCCTACACTAGTTTTTTTTATATGAAAAAAAAATTTGTACTTATTTAAATTATAAAAAATATATTATAAAAAGATGTGTGATTTACTATATTTTTTTACAGTTGTAACAGTAGGTTATGGTAGATACAGTGTTTCACCTTATGGCATAGCTGACAATGCTTACAAAACTCGTAAACATCGTACAATGTAGTAAAAAAGCAATAAATTTGCATCAGTACCGCATCGAGCGACACACGGGCAGCATTCCGATGAGATCGCTTGTATAATGTGTGTCTCATATCTATTAGCTAATGTTTGATGAGCTTCGAGGGCCGGGCTGACTAGAGGCAGAAAACCTGCTCGAAGATAAATGTCATAATAACATTAAATTAGTTGTATGCTCGTCTGAAGAGCTTCTCTAATTTTTATTAAATTTTTTGCTAATAGGCATCTACTTACTGCTCTACAGGATTTGACCCGACAGGCCACATAATGTATGGTTATGTTTTTCGAGCATATAATTATGTTTAATTTATGTTTGTTGGTTTGTAAACTTTATTACGTCGTAGCTTCCAAACAATTGGATGGATTTTTGGATGCGAAATTGTTAGATGTGAAGGAGGCAGAAGGTTGTGCGATTCCTGAGCACACTCTACAAATAATATCCTGTAAAAACAGCATAACAAGCAAAATATCGTTAGAAGTCTGCTTCAAAAAAACTCTTGGCCAAATCCTTCATTTTGTAGATAATACTTTTGAGGAGCAAAAGGGGTTTGAAGTGATAAAATCAAAAACACTGTTTAGTGTTTACCCAAAACAACGATTCGCAATCCGTATCGTATTAAAATCCGTTTTTAAGTTCTCTTATATCTATTTCTGTCACGCACTCGCGCTACCCACAAGTCACACCTACTCGATTAAATCGCGGACAAGCCGTTTACATTAAACTGTAATGAGCTCGAATGCTTACTGACACAAACAATGCTTACGTTGAACCATTTCACAAGTATTAACATAACCGGCCCCAGCGGTGACCCCTGCGACACCCAGCATGGACTTATGGAGGTACCAACAAATGTTCTTTATACATAAAAATGTGACTGATTGACTGATAAATAAGTATTTGTAAAGTTTAAAATTATATATTCTAATCTATATGGAGAAATAGAGAAAAGGGATAAAAGGATCTCTATGAGCACATACCGGAACTAACAGGAAAAGAAGGCAGAAATAAATTAATTTTTGGAAGCCAAAGACGAGAAATAGATTGTAGCTCCAAACGAAATACAAACATAAAAAGAAGACCTCAAACTCGCATAGAAGCAGCGTAAAGCGCCTAAAATCTTTCCATATCCTTCTCTACTAACTATACAATCAAAGACTACCTCTGTGCGCAGCGGGAGATGATAATTAGCAGATGATGAGGAAAACAAAATGATGATGATCATCGTGACAAACCAAAACAAACCAAACAGCGTTATCGTGAAATCTGTCGTTTGCCTCCGTAGTTAATGAAGAAGCTAAAGTTGAACGTACATTAGGTTTATCGCAATCACACGCCGCGCACACATAGTCCGCACACCGCCAAGTTGTCCAGACTTTTTATCTTTGTGTCTTTTAAGTCCACTTGTGCCAAAAAGCGGCTTCAGTATTTTCATTTCTAAACCAGAGTTAACGTCTATCTCGTAAAACATTTTAACAATATAACCCAGAAAGAAAGGCCTCACAGCTTAAATGGTTAACTATACAAACAACTCTTTGATGTAAAATGTATTACGAGTTGTAATTAGGTCTCGAGCAGTAACGATGATTTTCACGCATATCGATCCCCCAATTTACTAAAACATCTACGTCTATATAGAGACTAGAGAAAAGACTGTCAAATGTGTCTAGAAGAAGACACGATCAATTGCACTTGCTGTTTTCAAGTTATTTCTGTGCGGCGTGCGGTGCATAATTAGTCAAATGTGCGATCAGCGTAAACGAGATTTAATTGAAGGAAGGCGATCTCGCGTGATTCGTATTGTCGCAATTCGTCGCCATTTCAGTAATTGAGCCACTTACATTATTATGTACCTACCTACTATGCTAAATATCTGCAGAATTATTATATATAATAATAAAAAAGTATATATACTCCATGATATGCCTTTCGTATATTAAGTATTTATGACGAATCTAATATATTATTACTTACGTATGTAAATGATCGTCAGATAAATAAACATATTAATATAGTCAATTTGCTGTACAAATATCTATAAAATTTTGGGTTGTTGTAAACATGGTAGTTATGGTTCCTTATATTACCGATTAGTGAAATTATTAATAGCATGAATAAACCAAACAACATAATTTTGTAATTATGAAAGTTTACAATAAAGAGAAGGTATCTACCCTGGATTAACACAATAAAAGAATATTTTTATCCTCGAAAAATTCATGACTCCCGCGGGGTTTTTGCGAAAAACCAAAATTCACGCTGTCGCGAATGAAAGCTAGATATTTTGAACTTTTTATGATCGATAAATTTAGCTTCTGCCAGCAATTAAATCGAGCTAGATTTATCGATGATAAAAGTTCTTTAAGTGTAAATCTAAGGAATAATCTATGTCTGTTCGAAATTTTATCCAAATCGTGGCGTGAAAGGTACAAACACACACAAACATACTATGTAGACACACAACGAACAAGTCAAATAAAGCCAGATATAGAGACAGGATATTCATTATATAGGTATTTAAAGTAGAAGTCGTGGACAGAATATTCTAAGACTAGACTAGCAAGAGGCAGGTCTTTTTATGTAGGTACCTACGCGTTCTACAACTATTTTATCACGAATATGTAAGGAATTATCTAATTTCACCTTATTATCTTTGGGCTTAACACGATTAATATTCGCGATAACTTCCTACAGACGTCGTATGAAAAGTAATAGGCGAAGAAATTCTTACAAATTTCTGTGCGTAGAACAAAGATAACATTTCGGAAGATAGTGTTAGTTGAGTAGGAACTGAAGGCGCGGTCGAATTATGCAAACTAGGAAAATTAATTTCATCATCATAGACTTATAGGTCGTCACTCGCGATGTTCATCATTGAAAGCACAGATGACTAATTGAAAGTATCATTATGTTAAAGCAAGTGCCGCGAGTTTCTTGCTAATTCTTCTCGATGCAAACTTCTGAACTTGCTGGTAGAGTTTTCACTGTTTTGACTTTTCATATTTTCATTCAAGAGCATGTAAATTAGGGCTTTACTTATTTATTTTTATTTTCATCTTCATAATATTATTGTAATTTGTATGATTTCCGAAAAATACCAAGTCTTTGATTTGATTATTTATACCAATGACTTCTATGTATCCTACTAGACAAGCTATGTGGAACAAAAAATGTGCTCCAAACCTATATAACGCCATCTAGTCTGATGAGCGGGAACTTGCTTGCAAACGTATGACGTCACGTCGATGAGTGGTCTTATGGTCAAAGATTAAAAAATAGATATTGCAATCATTGCAATCGCTTGCAATACCTACACATCGTTTAACATTAATTTAAAGTTATGATAAATAACATTTTACGGATAAATTACCAGAATTAAAATAGTTTTTAATATTTGACATAATGAAACTTAAATAATAAATTAAAAACTGTTTTATTTCTGAGTCTTTACGATTTAGACTTATTTTAAGATACGATTTATTTTTTAAGTTTTCTAGAAGAATTTTTGCAATACCTTAGTATGCAATTCGGCATTTTCTTAAGTCCATCCAATATGTATCTAAAACCCAAAAATTATAATTAAGTACTTAATTATATACCAATCGAAATTATTTTCCTACTGGTATATACCCTTTGTCACTTAACAAAATAATTCTCATAATCTTTGTCAACGTGTCGGTAGTACTGTTCGCTCTCGCGTATTTTTACTAACGAGTAAGCGTGATGGATAATCACGATGGGAGTTGTGTATTTATTTACGATTATATTTGTTTTTAGACAAAAACGAAATAAATTATACTGACTTAACTGAAAAAAACTTCAAAATACGTAGAAAAACTACTTACATAAATAATATTCACTGTTTTATTGGTCACTCCCTGTAAAAACCACGTTCACGGCTCACATAACAGTGCACCAACACTGATCGCCTCGCTAGCTCGCAGTGGACTAAACGAACTTCTGAGCATGCACCACTGTTCAGTGAGCAATTATTTAGTACCACACAGCGCGTCTAGTATACATAGAAGTCATTGATTTATACTCATAGTTCAATTGGTACCTACCTACTCCTTGTCAGTTTCTGATCCGTTTAGTAGCAATTCGTGTGATAATTTTTTGAGTTTCTTTAGTGAAAACTTCTATTTAGTTTTCGGCTTGATTGCCGAACCCATTTTGCGTAACAGGTTCGCTCTCTTTTCTAGTTATTTGAAAAATATGTTCATAGTTTAAATCGTTTATTCCTTCTAAATATTCGGTTCCAATTGGAAAGCGTTATACGTGGGAACAGGCTCATGGATCTAGTACAGAATCAGTTTCTCTACAAGTCGGCAATTATTTATTTTCAATGTAGTGTAAGTACCTATCTAGTAGAAAGGTGCCCAGGTACTATTGTGTACATAAATGCTTCTGTTATATTGAAAGTTTATAAACTCTGTGATGAAATCTGTCTCCACCTGTCATCAAGCTATCAGAACGCATTTATACCTATTTCATTCTCATAGGTAGGTGATTTGACTCGCTAACACGTGGAAAACAAAACATGTTGTTTTGTTTTCCACCTGTTAGCGAATGTAAACTGAGAATCAATATGTAATATGGCTACTAGCTCGTCGTCTTGTTTATCATAACTGCCGATGCTGTAGGTAGTGTGTTGCAATACCTTCATTCCCCCCATGTTAAAAGAGACAACCCCCTGTAGTACCTACTGTCAGGGGATAAAGTTTTATCCCCCAATTACTATTTTACCTGAAAGGGGATAAAATTCTCCACCATCCAGACTCAGAGCAAAGCAAATGAGTAGTAGAGTAGTGAGCGTATCCACGGAAGATACTGTTTCCGTGTGGCTATCAAGAGAGATAGATAAAACAGTAGAAGGTAAAAACATTTTATCATCTCCTGTGAAAACATTATCCCGGCCCGGATGGTGGCTAGCTGATTTGCCGGCGACAGATGATAAGGATGTACCTAAGATTCTAGGCTACCTAGGTAGTTATTAGTTACACCACTCTTTGTTCCCGGAATAAAGTTATAAAGCCCAGTATGGGTTGAGATTGCCGTGTCCTTGATTGTTAATAGATTCGCCCGGAAACCGGCCCGCAGCCATTGTATGATGTTCCCCCTCGATTGTCCATCTTCATTTACCATTGGTTTAGTTTAACCTGTTCTATAAAAGTAGCTTTTATCCCCTAGGGCTAATCGGCATTACTACCTATATAGCGTACAAGATTACCTCGATGCGGAATAGGACTTCGGCGAGCTTTTTTTAAAACAGTTTTTTCTATGCCTTTAATGCCCACTTGCGGGATTAAATTATACTTATAGTGAATGATTGATTTTTATTATAGTAAGTATATGTATGAAAGTACTAAGTACGTATACTTACTATTATTAAGTAAGTGTAAGTATTATTTGTGAGATAAGTGATCATTTTAAACTAAAGTTGTTATTGTTTTATCGAGTTTTGACCATATCGGTTTTAACCAGTTTATTACAGATTATGATTTGTAAACAAAATGAAGTAAATAACTTTTTGATTATGCACTAAAGTTAGGTAAGTATGTTTTAATAAGTCGTATATTACGCAGCTATTTTCATAACATCCATTTATGACAAGTTTGGGAATCCATACCAGAAGGAAGCCTACTGGAAGAAGCCTCTAATATTCCTGTAGGCGCAATGTATGACTTCTGAGTTCAGATTGATTTGGCAATCATTTAACACTATATTTATAGCTACTTTTCGTCAGTAGGCATTCGTAGGTCTTGGTACTAAGTACTTAGTATAGATTTCAGTCTAAACTTATGGATACCTTTTACATAGCATGTATCTCGTCTCAAATAACATACCTATTCTACAGTAGAAGTCCCTACATAGGATCCCTTCTGCAAAAGAGAACTGAGAAGGCCATTGCTCATCACAATGGCTTATGGTATCCATGATGGAGAAATCTCAGGTATGCAATTTGCCTTGCGATGTTTTTGTACCTGTCTCTCCTTACCTATTTAAAATCCGTGAATCCAAATTTTTTATAAATATATATAAGTATTTATATTTCTATATAATCTGAATCTCGGAAACGGCTCGAACGATTTTCATGAAATTTAGTATACAAGGGGTTTTGGGGGCGATATATTGACCTAGCTAGGATTGATTTTTAGAAAATGTCGTATTTACCAAAAAAAAAATATAAATCTATACCTGACATCTATTGGCGCTAAAGTAAAACTATTACAGTAAACTCCTCCTGCCATCTGTTGGTAAGTAGCTGTAATACTACCGAGCAAAGCTCGGTCACTCAACTAGTAATTAGTTATGGGTATCATTTAAGCTATCACCAATTTAATTAGTTTTGTGTTTCTTAAATAATAGGGTTTGTCCTCAAAATAGTAGATCTGTCACCAAAATGTAGTCACCAAACAATGCAAAATCAGTTCCACAATAAATCATCTAAAATCCTGAGATATAAGGTCTAGTACCAAATAAATGTTTTTGTATGTATTATAATAGGTGTGTCCTAATAAGTATTTAAGCAAACTAATTTAAAGAGATCACCAATAAATCATATTATGTTTATTATTTTTTTATTTTTTTTGAGGTTATGTGTTAACTTTATATAAGAATTTACGACTATAGCCTAAGAAAAAGTGGGGGATCTAGGAAAACTCCTTAGCCGTCACCCTCTTCCCCTCCAAGAGCATGTCGACGGAGCCCCGCTTCGCGGGGCTCCTATTTCTGGGTGGTCAAAAAAGGAAAATAACCTTAACCTATTTACCTATAGGTGCACATGGGACCTAGGAAAACTCCTTAGCCGTCACCCTCTTCCCCTCCAAGAGCATGTCGACGGAGTCGCAGTCAGGGATCGATAATCGATTTATTTGGTGACAGATCTACCATTCTGAGCACAGAGCTATTATTTAAGTACAAAACTGTTATTATAAGAACGAAGTTTATATTCATGTAATGCAATATAATTTTATTGGTTATCGATCTCTTATATTTTACACATATATAAACATTAATTTGATAATTCATACCTGGGAACAATTTTTGTTTATCTGAGAACGAAAATATTTCGTGGCGATAGATCTATTTATTAGGTGATACAACTTGATGACAAATATAAATTTTGGTGATAGAAAATATAGTTCCCATTAGTTATTGGTTCAGTAGTTTTAGCGTGAAGGAGTAACAAATACACAAACATTCGCCTTTATAATATTATCGCTGAATACTCTGTTACTATGGTATTCGTATCAAGGGAAATGGTTTCACACATTTAGTTAAGTACATTAATAATTATTACCTATAATTTCTTTTAAATTATTCCATGCATTAAAAAAATTGTGTGAGTAAGTGCTCATTGTCTATGTAAATTGCAGGTTCAATTCCCGTCCAGCTCGAAATTTTTATAGCGTTCTTATTTCAATATCCTAAAGTCCTAGATACATACCTAGCGCTAGCATTCGTAAATCATACTTACAAAGTGAAACCAACAGATTATAAAACACTCAATAACAGCGCTGTTTACTATCGCCTACGAAATATTTACACTAATCTGCCGGATTGCGCAACGTGCCGCGATTACACGGTACACCCGACTTGTCTGTGCCTACTTGACACACAGATTTTCCACGATATGGCTTATCGTAGTCTTCAAAATAAAGCTGACTGGAAAAAACAGTCCTTTGGCTAGAAGCCTTAGGTAAATTATTTATCTACTACTGTCATAGAAACCTGTCAATCGCTCATTGCCTAAAATAATGGAACGAAATTTAAATGATGACAGTAGTCTTCGATAAATCACGTGATTATTTTGTCTATGATCATATATAGTTTCTTTAAATCGCTATAGGTGGTCTATTAACTTTTTTTAATCCTCGATTCAGTTTTCATTGATTGTGTAAGAAAACTTCACTGTAGTCTGAGGAAA
Source organism: Coenonympha arcania (assembly GCA_036785405.1). Taxonomy (NCBI): domain Eukaryota; kingdom Metazoa; phylum Arthropoda; class Insecta; order Lepidoptera; family Nymphalidae; genus Coenonympha; species Coenonympha arcania. The sequence goes on along the minus strand of CM072078.1, from coordinate 247,803 downwards.
ACCTATCTAAGTACCTGAATATACTTACCTACATCGTTATCTATAGCAAATTATGTAGGTCCTTTTGTTTGTTGATTTTATAGGCAGGTACCACAGGCAAGTACCTACTTAATTCTATCATGTTCTTGATGGGCTGAATTTATTTATTTACGATCACAATTATTCATTGTCAATACCTAAGTTTTTATGATGCAATCTGCTTCCTCCAAACTCCATACAACTTAGAAAAAATTGGTTGCCTGTAAAGTCGGTTTACTGACGATAGTTGAACGTGACAACGTCTTCTTTGTCGCTCGTTCCGCGCTCGCGAGGTAACGCCGGTAACGCCGCATGAGCGAGGTAACGCCGGATGAGTCATGTTTTTTCGTGCGTGCAACCGGCTCTATCGATTTATAAGACGTTGTCACGTCAAAAAATTGGTTGCCTGTAAAGTTGGTTTACTGACGATAGTTGAACGTGACAACGTCTTCTTTGTCACTCGTTCCGCGCTCGCGAGGTAACGCCGGTAACGCCGCATGAGCGAGGTAACGCCGGATGAGTCATGTTTTTTCGTGCGTGCAACCGGCTCTATCGATTTATAAGACGTTGTCACGTCAAAAAGAAAAATTACGCCCGTTAATAACATTATGTACCTATTCGGTGCCTAAAGCGTTTAACAATAGCCCGCGTCACGAACCTACTTGATTGATTGATTCTCTGTGTTGTTGTGTCAAAATATGCAAAACCCCGAGCGTAGCGAGCGCGAAACGTTTGTTCTATGTGACATCAATTACAATTTCACGGGTCTGACTCTGTCTCGTATTCACACAAATAAACTAAATTTCAACACCGTGGCTAACGCAGTTTTTCGCTAAAGTATTTGTGTAGCTACTCGTATCTAATTATATATTCATTCGCCGGCGCCCGCGCAGCGTCGCGTTCAAAACAGGATTATGTGTGTAGCGTGTAGGTGTAGTGTAGGTAGGTGTGTGTGTAAAGTGTGTGTATAAATAGCAGTGTATAATGCAGCGGGTGTGCGCGCGCAGGCGGCGCGGCTGTGACGTGGCGACGCGCCTCCTGACACACACAGGATAGTTTGTTTATCTAAGGTTTAACCAGGCCAAGGCGCACTCGGAATTTTATTTAAGGATCTTAAGTACGGTTGACTGATTACCAAATTGTCGGCAGGGTGTAAAAGATAGAAGAGGCGAAGTTGTAGGTTATAAATTATTATTATCTACGCTCATTGCTTAAAGTTCGAATTATGAAATCGAAATGTGTCAAATAATTACCTACTTTATTCACAGACTTCTTTAATTATTAAAAAGTTATTCATAATAACATCGCTCTACTATGGAAATATTTAAAGAAAGTTGTATAAAATCCATAACGATACACGGCTCTGGATTCCTGTATTTGTATCTGGGGGTAATATTTTTATGTAATATTTTTTTAAGTGAATCCACAGACAACATAGAGTTGGTAGTCATTGCCGAGAGTATGGATGGGCCATGATTGACCATAGACAACAACACAATTTTACACGTTAGACACGTTCCGCGTAACGTTCCACCTGGGCCTGTGATTAAGATTACGATTATGACTACGATTACGATTACGATAACGATTTTTTTTGTTACTTAGTCAAAACTTTGCGCTGAAAAATGTCTAGCAGTGAAACCTACTAAAGAAAATTTCACTCCACCTGACATCTTAGTAGTTGCAATGATTTACGACAAACGTTAGCAAGATTTTATGATTTGGATTTATGATAATAATATGAGCGTAGATAAAGTAGTGTATGAAACTCTACATAATTAGGTATTAAAACACTCGTGTGATACTATTAAAAAACTCGCCTGCGGCTCGTTTTTAAACTCACACTCGTGTTTTAATACCCCCCATTATGTAACCGTTACATAAACTACTATAATGTAATAGTACGGTACGTGCAGATAACCGTTGATAGAGATAGTAGGTAGAGCTATTTGGCCACCATACAATACATAATATGTGATATGCAATTACGTGGTAGTCTTCATAGACTTTTAAAATATTATGGGACTGTGAAGGTACTGATAGCATTGAGTATAGGTAGGTTAGGTTAGGTTATCAGATGTGATTAAGAATTATTGCATCGACTTAGGATGGTTGTAAAAATGCAATACAACAATACACTTGATGTTGATGCAAAGTTAATATTTATGGCTAGTCTAGTCTTTGAAGAAGCCGCCTGATAGTAAAATACTATTATATCTAAGTAGATACATATGTATAAGAACCCAAGACTGTCGTAAATCGTAATACGAGTAACACCATTATAATACAATGGAAATATGCTCCAATTGCTTAATGGTTTTTGAATAACGTTTAAAGGGGATATCAAAATATACTCGATCTGCCGGTCTCTTGAATCAAAAATAAACTTTACCACAAGTCGAAAAAACATTAATGAACCCACAGGACTATTCACTAACATGTGCAATCGAAATCGCCCAAAAATCGTCGACGAAAACGCAGAGACGAATGTGAAACTCACTCAAGATTCACTATAAAATCTTTATAGAATAGCTCTGTATGAATGTTATGTGGTCGCCCACAAACCTATCATTGGATTGTTGTGGTTTGTCTTATTTTCCTTAGATTGTTTATTGATATCGGATTACTATTAACGCGACATAATAAAGTTTTTATTTTTATGGACACTGCTTGCAAATTCAAAGTGGCCAGCAGAGGAGTATAACTCTTCACAAAACCCTTTTATACTCGACTTTAATAGTTATTACGAAATTAAATAGCTCGAGCTTCGCAGGTTAACTGAAAAGCAGCGTATATAATACTCGTAACTCGGCCATACAACCCATTTCATCCTCGACGTAGTTATGAACTACTCTCGCGTTCAACTCAGAGATGTAACGGCTTGTTTTAGATCCTTGTTATACAATCAAATCGACAAACTTATAGAAGTGCATCTTCCGAAAAGACCCTGTATTGTGCGTGTAGGACTGGCTATTGTGGCGCGACTATTGTGGTGTCTAGTAAGTACCTAATCAATTACTACGCTATTTGCTATCAATTGGCGGCAGGATTACCCGCTGATCCGCCGGCGTGATAAACAACACGCACTTGAATATTTTATAAACCTTAAACTGTACTGTACGACTTGCGAGGTCCAGCTACCTACGCAGAACGACCGTCTGCCTTCTCTTTTTTATCTGTGGTTAGAGCAATGACTTCTATGTATCCTACATAAAAGTCATTGTGTTAGAAACGCATTTTCACCAATAAACGAACTTCCCCGTTTCTGTTTCCGATGACCTTCATCTTTCTGATGACCGCTAAGTTGTGACTTGTGGCGATTTGGATTTTCCACCGTTGTATGGTTTAATTATATCATCTGTTGTTGCAAGCTGTATAACATTAAGATATATTATGTTTAAGTGTGCGTGTGATTGCACGTGATAGAAATTGATTTATTCAAACTCGATGCTTAGGGTACGAAAAGCAGACCTAAAGATAAATAAAAATTAAAAAGTATGATATTTTTGAATAGCTGATGTGATTGATAGTGATTCTTGACTGTACCTAGTTCATCTTGGTGTGTACTTGTGGTTAAATCTGCGCATACAATACGCGTATAATTCCAGAGCACAAGGATGGATGCATGTAATCGAGGACTATCAGCTCAACAATAGACTCTTAACATGCATTTCCCGGCCGGGAGTCGGGAGTCGGGAGGAAACGTGCCTCCGACTCAATTGAGTTCCCCTCCATTCTGTGACTCTATTAATATCTGCAGAAGCTTATGACGTCAAGCGATCTGCGATTTTTATAGTTTATCCATCATATGCGATGGTAATAAAGTCTGTTTGTTTGTTTTTACTCGTGCAAAATCATAAAGGAAATCTTTCTTGGGGACGCATTTTCAGGATCCTTTTTTAATTATTTTTGCCAAAATAAATGATTCTATTCCTGAGTCTGAAACAGAAAAGGAACCTACGAAAATAGACATGTACCCTGGACAGGGCGGACGGTGTGAAAAAAATGTCGCCAATTTATCGGTACCAAAAATGAATGTTTTGCCACCAACAGTAAGGCTACGCAGCCACCTCTAGAATTTTGACAGATAGCGCTCTAATGGTGCTACTGTTTGCATGTACCAACATACGAAAAAGGTTTACTTAATACGTTCGGATGCCCATATCCTGAAGTTTCTTATCGGTGCCGACGAGTAATCATCATTTATGCCATTTTGAGGCTGAAGTTTGGCGGCAAATTTCCGAAAAGTCTCACGGTCTAGACGCGTCCATTTCCACCCAATTTATCCATTCAACCCACAGAAATAGGAAGTGATTCAACCACTTACGAGAGCCACCCAGATATCTTCTGATACTTTTCTGAACAGCGGAATTTTGTCAACATAGTAAATTGTCATAGATAATTCGAAAGTTTTTCGTGATTGCCCTACTGGTCTTGAACGCTGCATAGGTTGAGTCGTTTGCTCGCTCGTTATCTTGGGTCGTGCCTCCAGATAGCGGGTATCACCGACCTCTGCTGATAGGCGGGTGGGGGTGCGGGGTGCGGGGTGGGGGGCGGACTCCACCAGACGAGCCCTGAGCCTTATCAGCGCTCACTGCCGACGGACGGTCAATGTCGAACTGACAGCGGGGTGAGTGTTGCATCACTCGCCGCCCACGGGATAGTGGCAGCGAAAGACCGAGGGCCATTTTCTGATCATCGTGACAAGTGACAGGAACTACATTCTGTCAGTACAGTTACATTCCCGTCATGTTCTTCCCACTTGTCTGCATAGGAGACAGCAGCACTGTGTTACTAGTTCTGTCCTTGGTATTTCTGACCCATCTATTTGCATTCCTATGGAGCCAGAGACGGCCCAGGAGCTGACCTTGTGGGGTGGGGGAAAATTTGAAGACAGTAACTGACCGGTGGGGGCTGACACAACATTGTCAGCACAACATTCGTCTGGCAGTAAATATTCGTTACCGTCCAGCGGTTACTGGATCCATGACAACCGTCAGTAGTACCTACTGACGGTTGTCTGTTTTCTTCAAATCGGGGGTCCGTAAGTTGTTCAGAGGTCAGTCGGATCAAGATGAAAGAAAACATCGTGATTCGTGAGGCATACGTACTTGAAAGTTTGCCATTATCAATATTGTCAAAAGGGTAGGCATAAAACCTCATGCGTGGCGACTCGCTAACCTGAATTTTCCGAGGTTGTTTTAGATACTTATCCGTACCAGCCCAATACCGTAAACTCAATTTTTTTTTATACTGTGAGTATCCTAAAAAGTAAAATATTACAATGTTATCGTAAAGGTATAGTAAAGTCGACGTACCGAGGTATAATTTTGTTTTGACGCTATCGCAGCGCGACGCAACAAATTAAGCAATAGGTACAAGGGAATGCGATTGCGTTTGATAAATGATAACACACAGCGGCGCGGCCTCGCCACTGACCGGCGGCTATTATGTACCTTCTACATGTCAACAGGTGCAACGTTGTAAGTTGTGACGTCATAAAATCAAATAAATCAAAATGATTTTTCTTTCATATAGGCCTAACTCACGTTTGAAATAGCAGACTATCGCCACGATCGGATTGGATAGGATTAGAATACTCTATCGGTGCGGTATATAAGCACCACACTTCTTCATCAAACTGTTCAGCAGGACCGAATCTCGGGAACAAAACTCTTCAGACAACTGTAACCTGAAAAATTGGTTATATTAGTCTATGTTTGTCAGCCTAGTCTACATCCCTTAGGTTCCTATGGATGTTGGGAATCTAAGGTGCTGGAGTAGCGACGCCCAACCAAGTGGACTGCCGACTTGGTTGGGCGTCGCTACTCCAGCACCTTAGATTAGATTAGATTAGCACGAGTCGCTAGCGGCTAGAGTGTTATTCCAAACATCACAATGACAAATGGGGTATTATAGCACTCATCACTTGCAATATAAATCATAATGAAGAGTTTCTGACTCTATTTTTGTTCTATATTGAAATCAGCCAAATGGGCTCAGCAGATGCGGTGTGGAGGAGTAACAAACGCAAACACACAAACTTTCACCTTTATAATATTAGTGTTAGTTAGGCAGATTACTACATGTTTAGTACCTACTCAATGATAGCTACAATGCTGCGTCAGCGTTGCATGTTCGATGTGGAGTGATTTAACGGAATAGCCCCTCCTTACGCCGGTATAGATAGAGGCTCGTATTTTTCGGCGCCGCGGAGTCAGCTTCGACCGAAATAAATATTTATATTTATATCGAGCTGCGCTGAAAGCTGTGCGTTGTATAAACTGCGTCAGTAATCAGTATAAATGCTGCGTATATTGTTTCAGACAACTTTTACGCGCGGGAAATCTATCACTGTTTATAATTATCTTAGGTAATAAAGATGGATTGACGTAAAGCTGCTATAGTTGTCCCTGAGCTTATCGGCATCATTCTAATATCAGTACCTAGAAAATCAATCCTTAGAACGGCATGTTTATTAGTGGACAAAAACTTTACACGACAAAAATAATTCAATTTAAGGGGTTTCGGCCCAAGTAGCCCCTCAAAATTCTAATTTTATTTAGGTTTTTGCAAATAGTTAGTTCGTAGTTTAGTCGTAGGTTTATGGCATTAAGTTTTACGAGCATAAAGTTTATCCATCTAGGTAGTTATTTTTAATAAAAACATTGTACCTACATAAATTCCCATTCAACCCATGTATAGGTTCCCGAAAGATTATTTTCTGCAGTTTCCCAGATTTGGCCATCCACTTTAACGGCGTAGACGGCTATTTAAGCGATTTTTAGTGACCTGTAGTTTTAAAACTTTAAAGACAATTAATTTAAAATTTAAAAGTCATGTGTTTTGGATCTTTAATCTAAAATCGCTGTGAAGGACAAACACGATTGGATAACATTTTTTCGGTAGAAGTTCTGCCAAAAGTTGCTCAAAAATCTCAAAAAAATAGAGATTTTCGAATTGCAGGGCACTAAAAATCGCTTACGCCGTATTCGCCGTTAATGATTATTAGGTATTGAAAGGTAGGTAGGTAGACTATTGAAAATGACAAGTTTGAGTGGGTCGTATTTACCCCTTATCTTACATTTCTCCGGTGTTGGTAGTGACCCAGTATCAGAAGTAGGTCGCGTTGCGTCGCCTTCACCGCTTTGTATTTATAGGTTGAAGAAGAGACGCTTTTCAGAAAACTGTTTTTCATTCAAAAGTTTGTTCAAAAATACTCATTTAAGTACCTACATCATATTAAAAAAAAATTCAAAATATCTTTATTTCACATAGACCTAACGTACAGGCTCTTGTAAAACGTCAATATGATATTTGTCGCATATGTATGGTGATAAGATAACTACAAGTCGGCTTAAAACTCAGTTTATTTTTTAATTACTGGCTAGCGATAGCTCCAAATCTGGGTAACTGCAGAAAATAATCTTTCGTGAGGTAAATGGGAAATTTCGAGCAAAGTTTTTATTAAAATCATGTAGATACATAAACGTTATGCTCGCAAAACTCATTTCCATGAGCCTACGATGTATAATTAACCTAATCTATATAAAATTTGAATTTTACGGGCTACTTGGGCCGAAACTCCTTAAATTCTGTCTTAGTATGAGAAGCAATATAAAAACGTATCTAAATAAATGTAGCGCGCCCTCCTGAACTACAATCAAACATTATACTAAAAACGGCATCAAAACCGGTCCAGCTGTTTTTGTGAATAAACGGGAATATAGGGTTGATAACACATACCTTTCACTTTCACCCTAAACGCATTTACCGTCCTAAGTTCTGCGGTGGGTAATACTAATACCTAAATATCTACTCGGCGCGTGTAAGTATAGGTTAGTTAGCGTAAATGTAAACAATACCTACCTAACAATAATATGTTATTTTCAGTCCTTTAATTAATATTAAACTGCTAGATTGTATAACTGTTGACGAACATTCAATAAATATAACGTTCGCAGTAAAATGAGATAGTTCTGAGATAAGGTCTGTGTGTCAAAGATCTTAGGTCTTGTAGACGAGATAAGTGTTTATTGCGATATTAAATACCTAATTGGTTAAGTGCTAAACAAACACTAACTGTCTAACATGACGCAGCACTTTACTGCACTTTTCAAGCTCTGTAACTGTAAGTGTATGGACACACCTGCGTAAGTTACGTCAACGAAAGTTCGGGGTTAGATGTGTCATCAGTCATGTAATGCTAAGTTAACAGAATACTACTAATAAGACGATAATTCAGCCAGGCATCAAAAATATAAATAAGTTACGCAAGTGTGTAGTCCGCAGTCTGTAAGAGATTGTTAACGATTGGTTTATTTGTTCACAGAAATTACTGATAGCTACCGAGCAACAATACACAAGGCAGCCAACGCAAAAATGTCAGCAGCGGTGGAAAATAGCCCAGCAGTGGAGGCGTTGGTTAACGGGCACGCTGGGCCGTACCTCAACGGCACGACCAACGGAATGACCAACGGCACGCCCATCACCAACGGCACGTCCATCACCAACGGCGCGCCCATCACCAAAGGCACGCCAATCATCAACGGCAATCCCATTACCAACGGGTCGTCCATCACCAACGGTGCGCTCACCTGGGAACAGCAGTTCTTGCCGCCAGCGTTACATCTAGAAGACAGGGCCAGAGCTATCAAGGTGAGTCCCAGTTTATCTATCCTAAGTACTACTTAGTGTTCCGTGCCTAAGCCCATGAGTGCACTGCACTGTTAGGTACAGACTATACGACATTGGAAATCCAATTTCGTGCTTCGGTGTGCGAACGGTGTCACATCAACTGAAACTTCGTACGGAATTACGCATGTGTGTCCGACATTAAGTATTTATATTATGCCTTTACTTAAATGCCCCAGATGACCAGGTTACATGAATGAAATTTCTGTCTGCCTGTCTATCTTTTTAGTACCTATTTAGTTTCCTAGTTTTCGTTTCAGCGTAAGCCATCTATAATTCCTGAATTATTAATCCTTACTTATAGATACAAGAAGATCTTAATTCCCTAACCACATATAACATTAAAAATAGGATTATCGTCAATGCTAAAAAATGTCACCACATAACCTTAACTCGCAAATTTAAACCAATAGTATTTGATTACAAGATTAACGGTGACTGTATATTAAAAGTGAGTACGGTAACAGACTTAGGCATCAAAGTTGATAGCAAACTATCTATGAATGACCATATTGATATTGTAGCTGACAAAGCATATAGGCTACTGGGTTTTATTAAGCGAGTAACTCGTAATTTTAAAAACATAGAATGTATAAAATCACTCTATTATACTTTTGTTCGCAGTGTGCTCGAATACGCGTGTAACATCTGGTCACCCTACTATATCATACATTCTCAAAGAATTGAATCAGTTCAAAGAAAATTTCTTAAATATCTTGCGTTTAAAGAATTTAAAAAATTCTCATGCTATGAGGAAGCTAGCAAACATTATAAAATTGACACCTTAGAGAAGCGAAGGAGCATGAGCGACATGTTGCTGCTGCAAGCTATCCTTACTGGGAAAATTGACTGCCCCTCTCTGCTGGCGAGTTTTTCACTTAATGCCTCCTCTTTTAGGCCTCGTCAGAGACGCCTTTTGGCAATACCCAAAGTTAAAACTAATTATGCACAAAATTCTGTACTTCTACGTCTGGCTAAAACCTACAATAAAATTTATTACAACTTAGATCTATTTCACCTAACTAAAATGCAATTAAAAAGAGAGATTCAAAAATTACAAAGTTAAAGACAATGTTGAAAACCTGTTCTTGATTTATATTCACATACAGCACTCACATAACACACACATACACACACACACACACACACACACACACACACACACACACACACACACACACACACACACACACACACACGCGCGCACACGCGCGCGCGCACATCAAACATACACTTTTTGGCAAACTTTTGTTCCTCCGGCAAAGCTAAATTTTTATTTCATGTTGCATTATTTACTTGGCTGTTTTGTTTTTCCTATAATGTTGCGTTCAATCTTCACGTCATTGTAACTAGTACTGTACTTGTAAGTTGTAACTTCTCTGTTCTTGCCTGTGGTTCTTGCTATATGGTTATACTTTTATTATTTTATCAAAATGTAATCTTATTTGGCCTTATTTATAGTCTAAGTTAATTGTTAATAATTGTCTGTAACGCTGTTGATTGCAGTAAATAAAGAAAATAAATAAATAAATAAATAGGACGCGCGATGTTATTTCTGCAAGAACAGCGATAAACATTTTTAAGAGCTGTTTTACATTTAAATTAATTAATTAAAAAGAAGTTAGTCAGGTAGTAACCACTGCTCAATTAATAACTTAATTATTAATTAGGGAAATTCCTTATCTTTAAACCCAAAGTGCGACAGTAACCTTGAGAGATTTGCCCAAAAATATTCTCGTTGTCACCACGCCGCTGCGATATGACCTCAATTAACCCCATCTGTGAACACGCGTCTTTATCAAAAAGTTTAAACAATACCAGAGCCCGGTCACGTCCAGAGCTGTGGCGCTAAATGCTAATAGTTTGACAGCGGACAAAGGTCAGGTTGACTCAGTTAAGAATTCTTCAGTTTGGAATATCATTTTGCACAGTGATAACATAACATTATAAAAAAAACTCGGATTGACTTTTGTTATCATCGTTTTAATTGCGTTCAATTTAATGATTAAATTATCATTATTGGTCGTCTCCGAGTTCATCATCCAAACTTCGGAACTTTACGTTTCTTTTACAGTGAGTTTTACATTTACTGGCCACAAACATAGGTATAACTAATAGCACCGAATACATACAATATTACTACCACTAGTATAGGTACCTCCCTCGTGGCAAATGGGATAGGGAAATACATGTTGTTCGTTGTTTAGAGTAGATAGGTACGTACCTACCTAATAAGTTTTTCTGATGCCCCTATCATATTAATATATCAATTTCTAACGAGTTCAGTGGTTCACTAACATATTTGAACCTCTGTGTAGTTCCAAATTTCTTTTCAAAGATGATTTCAGTAAACATATTAGCAGTTGATTGCTTGTTGAACTCGGATCTTAGAAGTATGTACACGCGATAGAAAGAGAAGCAAGGTGTAACAAAACTGTAGGCAAGACCTAAATTGCACTTTGTCCTAGGTAGAGCCGTTATCTAAGAGTGAATCTTATGTAGCTCAGCTAGTAAAGGTAATCTTTTCTCTTCTGTTTCTCTTTTTTTCTGCGCAACGCTATGGTTTGAAGTTGACCCCCTGATGAGTTGCATCAGCCATGCGTCAATCAGAACGCAATGTGTCACAATTGTGCAGGAATTGACTCCAGCGCCGCTTCATTAGCCGCTGCGTTCCATTGCACGTGCAGCCCTGTTTAAGGCAATTTAACGTGGACACTTAACTATTATAAATCATAATAAGTAGCAATAATGTTGCGCCAACGGAAATGTCCCGCCCTCTTATTATGTATTTCGTAACAGGTTTCCGATAAGCGCAAAACTCGCGATCGTTGCTGAAAAAAGACACTTTTAATTAGAAAACTAAAATTACGCCTTTCACAAACTTGTCTCGCTCTATCTGTACAGAGATTAACTATCTACGCGGAATTCATTTAATGAATTATTGTGCACAAGAGGAGCAAGCTCAGGTGCATTTTGTATTTCTCAATCTCCAATACCTGGACGGCCTGGAGATAGATCAGGTGCGGGATCGATGGCTTAAAATACTCCTCGAAGCAAGAGGTCAAAACATCGGCAATTTCCAAACTCATTATAGTATGTACCTATTGAAAAATTCTAGGTTGTAGCAAAGTACACATAGCAGAGATACAGATAGCAAGTAAGTAGATATTTTAACTTGGTAAATTCAAGAGCTAAGCCGAAATTTGTAGTCAGGCGCCGAGCTAATACAAAATCAGCACTGAGTCTAGATTCTAGAGTTGACACGCCTTTTGAATATCACTTAATAATTTATAATTATTGCGTCGTATACTCGTATCGCAGGTATTCGTATTTACACAACTGCCGGTAAAGACCTTGAATTTATAAAAAGACAAACGGAGAATATTAATGAATGCCGATCGAATGATATTATAAGCCATTGGAAATTAAAAATTGAATCGTATTCACTAATAATAATTTTAAAACTCAAGAAATTTTCATGAATTTTTCAAGATTTTCGTAACAATGTTGGTAGATCTTCTCGCGGAATTCATCTCAATAAAAAGGAGCATATTAATACTCATTCATGAGAGCCCCCACTGCGTCAAGTCTAGTGCTGGGAACTGATCATCTAGACCTAGATATTATCTAGATCAATCCACAAATAGTCAATTGGTAATTGCCTATTGTAAGCACGTCTCACGGGAATCTGGTCGCAGGGATCTTGCTGTCTGATGGGGCTAGTTAAAGCCAATGAAATATATATGCGTTTGTGAAGTAGATAATAATATCACATCCGGATAAAACCTGAAAATCCAGGATGTAGGATCCGATTCAGCAAATTCTAGACTCCTGACTTTACTGCGTTTCATTTGTTCATACGAATACTAAGCTTTTAAATGAAACCCCTAACATTCATTGAAATCGAGGAAGTCTAGACTCTAGTTATACCAAAATAATATTACTTATGAGTTAGGGAAAAATATTGCTGGACTACCGGATTGTTTTTTGTAGTTACATAATTATTTGATAGTTGCGACAAAATTACTACACATAAGTAGCGTTGAGGAAAAAATTACTCTACCGTGTTCAAGGTTACTCATAAATACTTATAATGGAGTTTTATTAAAATAGTCTATGCGTTCAAATGCCGCGGCCTTACCGGTTTACTGACATATTCAATATCAATAATAAACAGGCCTCCTAATGCCGAACCAATTGGAATTCGGAATGTGGGTACGAAAGAAAATTTATAAAGGAATGTAAAAGAAAATGTAAATCTATTTGGGGAGGTTATAGGTTTGGGGATACCTACAGACAGAAATGAGTTGATCCAGATCTTTATGATTTATCTCCATTCCAAATTTTAGTCATATCTATTCAGGGGGGCTATTCACGTGTTGAAATGTGAAATGGTTAAAACGGTGATGGCATTTACGTAAATAAGCAGACGATATTGAAATCAAAACATTTTTTGCGAACACAGAAAAATTTATTTTAGAACTATTGACACTACACACTAAGCCCAGTAGAAGTAAAGATCATTTTCAGTGTTAATTTTTTTCTTTTTCTTGATTCACATCACTAAGTGTGTGAAAACGTTACGAGAATGTCATAGCAGTAGATGTGGTTCTGCAGTGAGTTTCAATATAGGTATATTCCAGAAATTTTCATAGTTCCCGCGGGTTTTTTGAAAATTGCCGCGAATGTCACTCGGGCAGAGTCACCGGTAAAAGATCTAGGTTTGCTCTGTGTAGGTACCTACCTATTTTTACCATATATTACCAACTGGATTTTACACTTTTATTATACATAAGAGACAGACATATTAAGATTATATAATAATCTCAACATTACTTAATAATAATTTATTCAATATTTTAATTCAATTCAATTAATTCAACTTTAATATTTGATTCCTACAATTAAAATCTCTAAATGGGATTTTTATTTAAATGAAGAAAAAAAATACTTAAAATAGCTCAGGTAATTTTTTCTACTAAACGAGTACTAAACATACAAAAAAAAATGTTTTTCAATAAAAGCACTGGCAGTGGCTTTTCATACTGTTGTTTATTTTTATATTAAAGTTTAATATTTGTTAGTTAGTAGTAATATGTATATAGTAATATGTGTTAGTTAAATAGTAGTAATATATATGTATATAGTAATATGTGTTAGTTAAAGTTTAGTATTTGTTAGTTATTTGTACTTACTATATTGTTGTTTTTACCTAAGAAGCCACGAATAAAGATTATAATAAAGGCTGTCGGGGCTATAGCCATAATAAATTCACCTAATTATTTTTTATGAAAGACGTACCGCCATAAAACTGGTAAGTAGGTACGTATAGTTTTCCTTGCGTAAAGAAAGATAAGTCATAATTAGTAATTAAATAATCATTACTTATTTCGGTTCATTTGATTTGCGATCATTTACGTCACCGTTGACGTCAGCTGTCACTTGTCACCAGCAATGCGTGAGTTTCTTCGTATCAGTAGGTATACCTACTTGTACTCTTTGTAGTAAAAGTTTTAATGATGTTATTGCGGTAGTAAGTTTTATTGTGATTGCTCCTACTTCTTTATAAGTATACCTAATTATTTTATTGCCTCGTGTTTATATTTGCTTTATAAACCGGTATTAGCTACAAGACCTTATATCTTTGATGTAAATATTATTTAACGTGAAATTCTAGATTTTTCATCACTATGCGAAAGGAATCGGAATGAAATCGAACGATAAACAAACCAATTAAGGATAGGTAGACTCTCTGCTTTATCAGTTAAAATATACGCTTTTAAATTATGATCCCTAAGTCCGTATGGAACTGTCCTGTCATGTTTCCAACATCTATTAAATAAGGGTTTCTTACTATACCTATGGACAGGACACATGATGAGGAACAAACAGGAGAAGTGGGCTAAGGATGTGACAGAATGGTGTCCAAGACAACTCAAAAGAAAGAGAGGGAGACAGCGTAAGAGATGGGAAGACGACATCATCAGAATAGCTCCATGAATAGCACATGGACGAGGAAGACACGAGACCGCACTTTATGGCAAGCTTTAGGGGAGGCCTATGCTGAGTAGCAAGACAATCTTCGTGAAACTGGTGTCAATTTAGTACATACGTAAAATCTATTTAATAAGATTGTTAAATAAAGGCTTATTATTATTACTATACCTACCTAGGATTTCTAAATGTCAAGGATTCTCGGAATGATATGGATAGGGAAGATCTTCCATCCACTCACGAGATATCATAAAAATCATGTAATTTACGAAAAATTGTAATGTTACATATTAGGAAAGAAAAATAGTAAAATATCTTTCATCTGTAATAGTATTATGTATTTTGGAAAGAGCATGTGCCGAGAGTACATAATCTGTGGAGCCGAGTTTCTTGCCAGCTTTCAGAACAGTGAGGTTCGACTTTTCATAAGAGCTTGTAAGTTCATAAGGTCTATAGGTATATTATGTATTTTATTTTTTCTTTACAGTTTTATCTCTTAGAAAAATTACTGAAAGTGGCTATTTATCGGGGTTTCTACTTTTTACATAATATTACTATTTGCATCTATCTAGTTTTATGCCTCTTATCAGATATTCGGGGGGTAATGTACCTACGTTATGGATGGCAATTTCATGCTTTATAAAACAATTAGGGCCCTAATAGGTCCCTGGTGTCATAAAATTATACAAGTTGCAATTCAATAACTCAAATATTGCTAAATAAACGCTTAGTAGATTAAAATATTATCGAATTGATAACATATGCTTGTTTAATTTGTTAGATACCTTTTAATTTTTAAGTATTTATTGTCTTTTGGATATTTTGCTTTACTTTTGCAAGACTTACAATTTATTTTAACTCATTTAAAAGACAGGATAGATTAATTTGTTTTGCTATAATCAGCTACTTGAAAAGATTCTGTATGGTCCAATCACCAATATGCAGGAACACTGCCCACATGAAACACCACACACAATTTTCCAGCATTTTCTTCAACTCACGTTTCTTCCCGACACCGGGAAATCCTCAGGAGCGAAGCGAAATCGTAGAGATTGTGAAGTCAACATCTCCTGGATGAAGGATTTCCGCAAAATAACGCCTGCTTCCATTCATCATTTAAAAAAAATACAAGCTAGCAAAATCAGAGCAATTCGCTATCCCAAAGTTTTTCTTTAATTCAGGAGAGTTCTTACATTTTTGAATCGTTTAAACTAATTGATAAGAACTTAAGTAGGCACGTAGGATTTGTCTCCTTAAAACTAAGATTAAAATCTTTGTTTTTTTTTTTTATTGAAAGTGCATTTATAATCTGTGCTGTCACTTGCTATTAGTGTTGGTCGCTACTCGCTATCAACTTCAGATGCGTCGTGACAGCTGATAACCTTTTAAACCTGCCCTCTATAATTATTGCCTCCAATTAATTACTTCGCAAAATATATCAATGAGACTAATTAGTAATTACATAACTCTTAGGTTTAAAAGTTTTGCAACATTAATTAAATGATAGGTATGACAATGTGTAAAAGGTATTAAAATATCATAAATTTGAAGGACCTATAGAATAATTATTATGACCTATTAGCCTATTATAGACTTTCAGGTAAATCAAAATTAGTGCAGACGAAGAAGGTAGAATAGAAACTAGGGAGCCAGATAGGTAGAGTGGACTGTAAATACTACTGATACAGAATGAATATAATAAAAAGTGATTTATCTAAAAAAAAATTACTCCTGAAATAATTTTCTGGTTTTCGTACCCAAATCGTTGAGATCTAGGCAAATAATAATCATATTAGTTTTAAGACTCAAAATCAGAAGAATTGAGTGATAAAGTTTTTGGTACGGGAGCTAGCAACGTTTGAAAAGTAAGAATTTTAGAAGAGCTGATTTTGTGATATGTCGTGCTTCTTGCACTTTCGGTTAGAGTCAGGGCCATCTGGAAGCCGAAAGCCGTTGCGTTCATTAATGCGCATCCTTGGTCTGTCCAGGTGTTGCAGCTTACGCCTCCATAATGTTTATACCAATGTTGTTGGGGCTACTAATTGCCCTTAAAATTATTACAGGCGCACTACCATTTATGATGACGTTTCATATGTTAACTCGTATGTGGTTGACAATTGACTAATACAAAAATGAAACGTCATCATAAATGATAGTGCGCCTGTAGTTATTTTAAGGGCAATTAGTATCCCCGACAACATTGGTATAAACATTGTGGACGCGTAAGCTGCAAATAGGATGCGCAGTAATAAACGCAACGGCTTCTGCCAGCCAGATAGCCCAGACTCAAACCGAAAGTGCAAGAAAGACAACATATCACAAAACCAGCTCACCTAAAATTCTTTCTCGAAAACGTTGCTAGCTCCTATACCATTTTGAATTTCGAAGTTTTAATGGGCAAATGGGAGTAAAAGTAAAACCTTGTTTGGCTGCCGTGTAGGTACCTACCTATTCTGAATTTAAATTATTTTTCTATGGTTCGACGAATGCGATAATATTTGCTTCTGTTCCGATTGTTATTTATACTAGTTGATAAAAGTCCTGTGGAAAATTATTGTAACCTCTGCGATTGAAGTCAAACGGCAATCACAATGCGATAGTCATTTACGAGATTCATAATAAATAACAAATAGGTTACAGATACCTACCTACTTTCCTACCTACTAAAAGTTTATAGGTATAATGAAATGAATGACTCGTTCAAATTTTTCTGAGATAAAATTCTTTAATTACACTTAAGTAGTTATATAGTTCTTGACTGCAATCTCACCTGAAGGTAAATGACGATGCAATCAAAGATGGTAACGCACTATAGCACCGTAAAGCTAAATCATTAAACGGTGCGTCTCTTGCTGGTAAGGTGGAAGAGCTGGCCACGGCCGAAACCTCCCAAGACCTGAGTCAATTTAGAAATTATTTAATTTTCAAACTCGAAGCCAGCGCGAGTCACGGAGCCAAGGAAGGCGTCTTAAATTTTTTCTATCCGAAGCATAGATAGTAAGTCAATGATCCGAAGGAATAAAATAAGCTAAAAAAAGGAAGCTATACCTAAATCAAGAATCGAGACATCGGTACGTAGTACTGTGAAAACTGCATTGAGTTCGCGCATAAATATAGTTGCTTGCCGGAAAGTTCGGTTTAGAAACTAATAATTTTCCTACAAAATAATTTTCATGTAAAATGACTGCACTGTCTAAAGGATTCACCTTAGTCAATATATTATGTGGCTTGGCCGTTGTTTTACAAGAACTATAGTAAAGTAGGTATATTAATGTAACAGAAAAGTAATGGAAGGGGATTTATTGAATTTATTTTTGTCTTTCTCACTCTCACACCCGTATTCACAAACATTACTTCCTTGGGTATAGCAGCTACACTATGCTAAGTACGATGTTTTGCAGTGCGTCCGGTATGTCAAGCCTTTCATTTCATAAACAATACTTACAGTACGGTTTATAATGCGTAATGGTACGGGAGCTAGCAACGTTTGAAAAGTAAGAATTTTAGAAGAGCTGATTTTGTGATATGTCGTGCTTCTTGCACTTTCGGTTAGAGTCAGGGCCATCTGGAAGCCGAAAGCCGTTGCGTTCATTAATGCGCATCCTTGGTCTGTCCAGGTGTTGCAGCTTACGCCTCCATAATGTTTATACCAATGTTGTTGGGGCTACTAATTGCCCTTAAAATTATTACAGGCGCACTACCATTTATGATGACGTTTCATATGTTAACTCGTATGTGGTTGACAATTGACTAATACAAAAATGAAACGTCATCATAAATGATAGTGCGCCTGTAGTTATTTTAAGGGCAATTAGTATCCCCGACAACATTGGTATAAACATTGTGGACGCGTAAGCTGCAAATAGGATGCGCAGTAATAAACGCAACGGCTTCTGCCAGCCAGATAGCCCAGACTCAAACCGAAAGTGCAAGAAAGACAACATATCACAAAACCAGCTCACCTAAAATTCTTTCTCGAAAACGTTGCTAGCTCCTATACCATAAACAGTGCTGACATTGCATACGCTGCTGACGCTAGGTTTAAATTGTGAACGCGCTATTAGCGCGATAACATTTTAAACCGACGACAGCGCGCTGTTGCCTGTCACTGTCTATTTATTATTATTGTTTGTAAACATATTTAAATAGTTAAGCTAAAAGTTAAACGAGCGTAGGTATTTCTTTTTGTATAATTGCGTTAAAAATGGCTCAATTCAACTTAATAATGAAACTTTTTGAAAGTGATGAAGATGACAGTGATTTGGTTGAAATATTCTCATCGTCTTCATCATCCAGCACTGATGAAATGGATTTTGTTTTTTTGGGGCTTAAAAAGCGGTTTCCAACACACAAATTGTATAAAAAGGATTTTTTACATAAAATAATAATAAAAAGATAAGTAAACAATAATTATTGTTCTAACGGCAATCGGCACAGCAAAACCGTTAAAATTCACCACAGTCCCCAAATCGACTAGCAAAGTTAAAAATTTATTAGTTATTGGCTCAGTTATTGGCAAATCAGCGGTTGATCTGACTGATGTCAGTTGAATTTGACATTAGCGCTTACGCTGCACTACCTCTTTTTTGTGAGCACTGTCAGCGCCATTAATGACGTCACTCATGACGTCACGTAGCTGTCTATAACCAAAAATATACGCATCTTAAACCGACTTTCAGCGCGCTGACAGTGCAAATGGTGCATATGTGCGCATTTTAAACCGTAGGGTTATAGAACTTTTTGCTGTGAGGACGCATAGGGTTAAATGGAGCGCTGTGATTGGTTGCCGTTGCGTTTCGACTTCACTCGAGTCGACTGACAGGATAGATGACAGACACAAACGTCAAAATTTTCACCTGGCTGTCATTGCTTGGTGCTCAAAAGCATATATGATAGTGTACCTATTCACACATTTAATACATAATTTGTAACAGAAAATCTTTTAGGTCCCTATATTAATAAATCATTCGTCTTTACTACCACCATTTAACAAATAGATCTTTTACTTTTTTATACGTCTATAATCTTTCTGTAATACTTTTAAAATATTTCTATTTCAAATTTTTAATTCTACACCTATATTTGTGTTTTGGTTTGTTTGTTTTGTGTATGTATAAAGTCGGGCGAGCATACTAAAAGGAACTCGCCTGACTTCAAACTACAAACAAACAAATAAACCAACACAAATAGATAATAATGAAATTAAGATTATTTTTTACTTTGTGTTTTTGGCAGTCGGTTTTTTAATATTTTACAAGTAATATTTATTAAAGGCAAAATAACATTTATAACTATATCTTTGGGAAATCTATATCGTCTTGAATTCCTCGGCACTGTAATATTCAAAAGGATTTTGGAAATCCCGTATCACTTTTCTAGTGGTTATAGATCTTCGGAAGTACAATCTCTCACGAATATAATTATCAAAATCTTCTTCATCATTGTAATCCATTGTATTAAAAGCAATAAAATACGAAAAATCACTGGAAAGTTGCAATCGACAAGCTAACACAACCTAAAAATGTAAACATGCCATAGATAACAAACTATAAACCAGCACTATGCGTCGCGAAAAGTACCTCGCGAGCTACTTTACCTGTGCGTTTGTTTTGGTGAACGCATAGTGTCGCTCGACCCTCAAGTGTTGTTTATGAATAGGTTTTCTGTACGCTGTGCGTTCGAGCTCACTATGAGACCTCATAGTAACGTTTGTGAATACGGGTGTCAGACTCTCACGGAGATTTGGTAGGTGCGACATGCAGCGTCGCGGAAGAATATAACGGAAAAACGACCTTTTACCTAATTACTCAAAAACTAAGCTGAATATCAAAAATCTGTTTCTTAGTGTTTTTGGATAATATTATTATTACCGACACTTTAAAACAAATTTACAATTACATCCAATGTAGTGTCCGATAAAAACTAGAAAAACTGAGATTTCGGAGCAACTTTTGGGAGAACTTTCTATCGAGAAAATTTTATCCAATCGTGTTTCTGCTTCTTAGCGATTTTAGGTTAAAGACCTAAAATACATGACATGTAAATTTTAAAGTAATTGTCTTTATAGTTTTTGAATAAAACTTCATTCAAAATCGCTTAAATACGGCTACACCGTTAATTCGTATGCTTATAACATCTCATCTCAGCATCAGAGTGGATGACGTCACGGGGGTATGACGTCATTATCGGGCTATACACACGGTCAGTAGGTCTGGAGTATTCGGGTATTTCAAGTAACCTCGTCCAATTATATTTTTCGCCCCTTTCGGGAAATGTTATCGGAGTGACAGACAACAGTAATTTGTTCGGACAGCTCTATAATGATGTGTTTGGACTTTAGGAAGCTATGTTTGTTTGTATCACTTTAGCTGTTTCCAGCGACTTTGTCCGCGTTGTAAGTAAAAGTATCTTTACTTTTTTGGCAACAGTAACTTCATCGCTCGGAACAACTGATCATCATTTTTACCTCTCAGACTTCATTTAAAGTAGTAATTATTTCTTTTGGCTATACGTGGGTAGGTACTTGTAATGTTTGTTTATTGAAAATAAGGAAGTAAAATCCCCACTTAGTGACTTATTAACGGGTTACTCAAACCCTTAGACTTACAAAACTAATACACCGGCTCTGTTGATTTTTTTTAATGTAGACAAGGGATAAGGAATTTTTTTTTATTCCCACGCTATCACCTGGATGAAACACTGGTGGTAGGAATCTTCTTGCATCTTCTTGCGGAATCCTTCCGGCCAGCAACGCTGTCCTAGTAATTCCACTATAAGTATTACTGCTGTATGCCGGTAAGGCGCAAATGGCGCAGGACCGTGTGGGCTGGAAAGCATTATTGCAGGAGGCCTTTGTCCAGCAGTGGACGTCCGTCGGCTGAAACGAACGAACGATGCCGATAAGATTGCTGGGCTAAAACCTAATATTTCTGGATGACGAGCGCAGTGCAGTGCGTCGTATGATATTGTAACGCAAAACGGGAAGCACTGCATCTGTCATGGGCAGGCTCAGGTGTATCACTTAATATCGGGAGAACGTCGTGTTCGTTGTTACATTCTTCCGTATATAAAAAATATAATAAAACTTTCATCTTGATTGGCAGCACTAATGGACTTCATCGATTAAAGTTTCCAGAAGACTTTTCCATTAAAAATTCTTGAGTGCAATTTTCCAAGTGATCGATGAATGTTGTCGGTTGTTGTGTTTGAAGTTTATCGATGTTATAGGTAACAGGGAAAGTTTTGAACTTGTTTTAGTCCTTTCTACCTGAGTTTAATAATAATAATAAATATAAATCAGGGCATTACACACATCGCGATCTAGCCCCAAAGTATAAGCGATAGTTTGTAGTCAATGAAGCTTAAACTAGGTATATCACCTGAGTGCATTTTCGATAACTAATGGAGAATGAAGTTGATCATTTTTTTTTCCTTTTTTAAAAGTAGGATAAAAATAATGACGTACACATAAAATAAAATTAAAATCAAATAAAGAAAATATTATATGAAGTTACTTTTGAAGTAGTACCTACCTGTAAAATCAAACAAAGAAATTAAGTATACAAAGTTACTTTTGAAGTAGTAGCTGTTCTAGTAGTGATCTGTCCAAAAATGAAAATGCTTATAACTTTTTTGTTATTTGACTAATTGAATCGGTTATTTATCACAATTTAATTTGTGACTAATTCTAGTTACAAAAATAAAAAGGAATCAATATTTTAATATCAGTCAACTATCCAATCGGCATTTTACAATGCTCTGCCTGGATAGCTAGAGTGACGTTTGTGCAGCACCATTATAATCCATAATCGCTGGCCGTCCTCGATCGCTCCTCCATCTCTATTTATAAATTAACTATCTACGCAGTATAACAGAATACCATAGCCCCAGCTGTCTTAGTTTTTAAGTCTCTTTTTGCCCACTAATCTTTGGCATACAGTGCCCTTGAATCGAAACAGTAATACATCACTGCTTCGCGGTAGAATAACTGACATTGTGGACGGGTTACGCAAGAATTAGAGTCCTACCACCAGTTAAGCCTCCATGACTTGTACCTCCGGAAAGACTCCGATGATGGTCAAGACCTCGTTGCCATATGATGATATAATCACCAGATGGTAAGCGGAGTCCGTCAAGGTACCACCTATTCTACTATGAAGCCTAGATGTTACAAGTGAACATTGTAAGCCGATGTGATAACTGGACAATATGAGACCTAAAAACTGTTGTCTTAGGTTGATAAACACAGTGCAGTGCATCATATTTGGTATTGCAATGGAAAGTCGATGCGTCTGATATAAGAAGACACATCGTTCTGATAGTCTCATCATTCTATCGATAAAAACAAAATGTCATCAATCACTATTCGTTTCAGATCGAGAACCATCTGTCGAGCCTGGTGCTATGTGGTGCCACCCTGCGGCGTGTGGGCGAGGTGTTCACGCGCGAAATAGAGAATGGACTCCGGGAAAAGCCCTCCAGCCTGCAGATGGAGAACACCTACGTACCCGAGCTGCCCGACGGCACTGGTAAGGACCTTACTAGTTACTACTGCCCGTAGCCTCCACCTGACGGACATCCGACATTCTTCTACACGATGTCCGACACCCGAGAACTCATTAAACTGTCACCGATATCCGACATTCGTCTACACGATGTCCGACACCTGAGAACTCATGAAACTGTCACCGATATCCGACATTCGTCTACACGATGTCCGATACCTGAGAACTCATGAAACTGTCACCGATATCCGACATTCGTCTACACGATGTCTGACACCTGAGAACTCATGAAACTGTGCTTAACCGATTAAAAGGCTGTGTCAGTGGTGGTGTCGCTAACGTGTGCAAAAATAATACAAAAAAAGTTTTTGCCTCCGTTTTCTTAGTTAACTTAGATGCTTACTAACGACACAGAATCAGCCCACAGACCGATAATGCTGAAATCGTGTCTTACCGTGTCCCAATCCCAACTATTTCTAACTATCATCAGACCTAAAGGATGAGCTCTGCATCTGAATTATTTACGAAAAACCTTTTCACACAAGCAAATATGCAGACAAAATGACGGCACTCTTACTACTGATAGTTGGTCCTACACGGCCAGTAAACTGGTGACATTATGTCGCGGGGTTGGCCGAGTCCTGCAGAATCGGATTTCGTCGTCGTCGTCGTTTCAGCCGATGGACGTCCACTGCTGGACATAGGCCTCCTGAAATGACCGCCAAACACCACGATCTTGCGCCGCCTGGCGCCAGCGACTCCCCGTGACCCTCTTAATGTCGTCCGTCCACCTGGTGGGGGGTCGACCGACACTGCGCTTTCCGGTGCGTGGCCGCCATCCCAGCACCTTGGGTCCCCAACGTCCATCGGTCCTGCGAGCTATGTGCCCCGCCCATTGCCACTTCAGCTTTGCGACACGTTGAGCTATGTCGGTTACTTTGGTTCTTTTGCGGATCTCCTTATTTCTTATTCGATCGCGTAAAGATACTCCGAGTATAGCTCTCTCCATCGCTCGCTGCACCATGAAGATTACCATGAAGTATTACAGCGCTGTTCACAGACCAGGGAAGCTCTTTCCCTGGTCTGTGGCGCTGTTATAGGTACCAGACGAATTCATAGCTGCATAGATGTCAGCTCGTCGCTGTTTTAAGTGTTTTTGCAGAGTAGCACAGCTGTATTCATGTCTATTCATTAATTTAGACCACCATTTATGAGATAATTATCAGCTGATTGTTCGTGCACAGAGGAGGGCGTGTTCCTGGCGCTGGACCTGGGCGGAACCAACTTCCGAGTGCTGCTGCTGGAGCTGCGAGCGGGACAGCTGCTGCGCGAGGACGTGAAGCACTACCACATCAGGTACACCTGGACATCTCCAGCGTTTATGTTCTCCTGCATAGTTTATTTTTATGAAGGTATCACGAGCAAACGAGCGGACGGGTCACCTGATGTTAGGCGATCACCGCCGCACATTGATAATTGCAGCAGTAAAAAACTGCTAATACATTGCCGGCTCTTAAAGAATTTGTTGATTTATTTGTCCATTGAACAAACCCATGTTTGACCTTGATAGCTGGTTCCATAGTTTGCACGTGCGCGGAAAGAAGGATCTTAAGGTGGTTAAATATTAGACTCACCATGCTTCTCTAATGCGGTTCTTTAAACCATCAGTTTAGATATTTCAATCCATGATGCCGCGCCCCACTCTGTCAAAATCGCTTATGTTTCTTACGATACGTACGCAGTTTGACAGAGTGGGGCGCGCCGTCGTGGATTGAATATATATTAGCACATAAATCATAATACTGATATGTAATAGCCCATACTGACGGCATAACGTGTTCTCTGAAGGATGGAGAACAAACAGCGCTACCTTCCAAAGTTCCAACTTCAATAACTTATAGATGCAAAACCCAATAATTTACAGAGCTCCTGGAATCTAAAGTAGGCTTTTTAATTCATTCAATTCACTTTACTCTTAAAAATAATGTCCAATGCTATACTTCTAAATAAATAAACATACATGATACATACTAAAACTTACATCTTCGCTACACGTTTTAATTTAGAAGTTTCGAATTCCGTGCCTCGTTATCATAAAATCTTCATATAACACAAAAGTCAATATTTTACCAGATTTAAGTACTTAGTACTAGATACTTCAAGTCAATATTATTTTGAATGTCGATAATTGATTTTCTACGTCACCAACAGCATCCATAGAATTGTAGCCTGTGTTAAAGCGAAATATTCCAGATTGTTATTTCCTCAAAATACAGAAAACTGGGAGTTCATAGTTGTTGTTTGTACCAAACTGCTATGTGCAGTACAAATTGTAAGCTGTAGTGTAAGTAAGTAAGTATTGACCGGTTTGAACGGGCTGGGAGCGTTGCCGTCATAAACCTATGTAGGTACTTTAACTGGAATATGTATTCGCTGCTCGGGAAAACATGAGGCATGTACCCACTCAAACAATTGGAATAATATTTATGTTTCATTCCAGTGATGCCCTGCGGCTCGGGTCCGGCGAGGATCTGTTCAACTTCTTGGCAGATTGTGTGCAGGACTTTGTGAAGGCAGAGGGAATGGAAAACGAAGAGATGTCATTGGGTAAATAGTTTTATGAAACATAGAATTCGTTTTTATTAATAAGGCGAAAGAAAAGAGGGCTTTTGCGTGACGAAAATCCCAAGATGAAAATGTATGAAAGTCTTACAAAATCTAGAATGATTTTTCAGAAATTCACCTGATGTTAAGTGAGTAACGTATACCCATTTCTGATGCAGTGCATCCCATAATTTTGCTTTGCAGTACTATACGAAAGACTTCACTTCACTACGCTCATCATCTTGAGAGTTGAGAAATGTGTTGTTAGGTCTCATCTTGTCAATAATCACGTCAGCGTACAGTACACTGCAAACCGAAACACAATAGTATTATAATAATTATTATTTTACGTAATTGAATATAAAATGCATAATTTGATTAGGTGTGCACTACTTATTCATTGACTCGCTACCCGTTCATCCACCGTAACTGGTAACCGACGCTTTCTTGTCGATTCTTAGTAAGCAATATCAACACAAAGTCTACTAACTGATGAGATGTTTATATACAGTGGTGCACGAAAAAAAAAGTGACCCCGACGTAACCCTACGCCGCCGCTCCGCAGGTTTCACGTTCTCGTTCCCGATGAAGCAGCACTCGATCTCGTCGGGCGAGCTGATCACGTGGACGAAGAGCTTCAAGTGCGGCGGCATGGAGGGCGTGGACGTGGCGGCGCTGCTGCAGCGCTGCCTGCACCGGCGCGGGCTGCGCGTCACCGTGCAGGTGCTGCTCAACGACACCACCGGCACGCTGGTCGCCGGCGCGCACACAGACCCTGAAGTCGCGGTAAGAGCTTCAAGTGCGGCGGCATGGAGGGCGTGGACGTGGCGGCGCTGCTGCAGCGCTGCCTGCACCGGCGCGGGCTGCGCGTCACCGTGCAGGTGCTGCTCAACGACACCACCGGCACGCTGGTCGCCGGCGCGCACACAGACCCTGAAGTCGCGGTAAGAGCTTCAAGTGCGGCGGCATGGAGGGCGTGGACGTGGCGGCGCTGCTGCAGCGCTGCCTGCACCGGCGCGGGCTGCGCGTCACCGTGCAGGTGCTGCTCAACGACACCACCGGCACGCTGGTCGCCGGCGCGCACACTGACCCCGAAGTCGCGGTAAGAGCTTCAAGTGCGGCGGCATGGAGGGCGTGGACGTGGCGGCGCTGCTGCAGCGCTGCCTGCACCGGCGCGGGCTGCGCGTCACCGTGCAGGTGCTGCTCAACGACACCACCGGCACGCTGGTCGCCGGCGCGCACACTGACCCCGAAGTCGCGGTAAGAGCTTCAAGTGCGGCGGCATGGAGGGCGTGGACGTGGCGGCGCTGCTGCAGCGCTGCCTGCACCGGCGCGGGCTGCGCGTCACCGTGCAGGTGCTGCTCAACGACACCACCGGCACGCTGGTCGCCGGCGCGCACACTGACCCCGAAGTCGCGGTAAGAGCTTCAAGTGCGGCGGCATGGAGGGCGTGGACGTGGCGGCGCTGCTGCAGCGCTGCCTGCACCGGCGCGGGCTGCGCGTCACCGTGCAGGTGCTGCTCAACGACACCACCGGCACGCTGGTCGCCGGCGCGCACACTGACCCCGAAGTCGCGGTAAGAGCTTCAAGTGCGGCGGCATGGAGGGCGTGGACGTGGCGGCGCTGCTGCAGCGCTGCCTGCACCGGCGCGGGCTGCGCGTCACCGTGCAGGTGCTGCTCAACGACACCACCGGCACGCTGGTCGCCGGCGCGCACACTGACCCCGAAGTCGCGGTAAGAGCTTCAAGTGCGGCGGCATGGAGGGCGTGGACGTGGCGGCGCTGCTGCAGCGCTGCCTGCACCGGCGCGGGCTGCGCGTCACCGTGCAGGTGCTGCTCAACGACACCACCGGCACGCTGGTCGCCGGCGCGCACACTGACCCCGAAGTCGCGGTAAGAGCTTCAAGTGCGGCGGCATGGAGGGCGTGGACGTGGCGGCGCTGCTGCAGCGCTGCCTGCACCGGCGCGGGCTGCGCGTCACCGTGCAGGTGCTGCTCAACGACACCACCGGCACGCTGGTCGCCGGCGCGCACACTGACCCCGAAGTCGCGGTAAGAGCTTCAAGTGCGGCGGCATGGAGGGCGTGGACGTGGCGGCGCTGCTGCAGCGCTGCCTGCACCGGCGCGGGCTGCGCGTCACCGTGCAGGTGCTGCTCAACGACACCACCGGCACGCTGGTCGCCGGCGCGCACACTGACCCCGAAGTCGCGGTAAGAGCTTCAAGTGCGGCGGCATGGAGGGCGTGGACGTGGCGGCGCTGCTGCAGCGCTGCCTGCACCGGCGCGGGCTGCGCGTCACCGTGCAGGTGCTGCTCAACGACACCACCGGCACGCTGGTCGCCGGCGCGCACACTGACCCCGAAGTCGCGGTAAGAGCTTCAAGTGCGGCGGCATGGAGGGCGTGGACGTGGCGGCGCTGCTGCAGCGCTGCCTGCACCGGCGCGGGCTGCGCGTCACCGTGCAGGTGCTGCTCAACGACACCACCGGCACGCTGGTCGCCGGCGCGCACACTGACCCCGAAGTCGCGGTAAGAGCTTCAAGTGCGGCGGCATGGAGGGCGTGGACGTGGCGGCGCTGCTGCAGCGCTGCCTGCACCGGCGCGGGCTGCGCGTCACCGTGCAGGTGCTGCTCAACGACACCACCGGCACGCTGGTCGCCGGCGCGCACACTGACCCCGAAGTCGCGGTAAGAGCTTCAAGTGCGGCGGCATGGAGGGCGTGGACGTGGCGGCGCTGCTGCAGCGCTGCCTGCACCGGCGCGGGCTGCGCGTCACCGTGCAGGTGCTGCTCAACGACACCACCGGCACGCTGGTCGCCGGCGCGCACACTGACCCCGAAGTCGCGGTAAGAGCTTCAAGTGCGGCGGCATGGAGGGCGTGGACGTGGCGGCGCTGCTGCAGCGCTGCCTGCACCGGCGCGGGCTGCGCGTCACCGTGCAGGTGCTGCTCAACGACACCACCGGCACGCTGGTCGCCGGCGCGCACACTGACCCCGAAGTCGCGGTAAGAGTCCCGTACCGTTGAGGCGCATTTTCACTAGGCGACATGTCGCAGATACTTGTCGCTCGACATTCACGTAGTTGTCTCTGCAAAAGTTGTGGGACAATGTCCAGTGACGTATGACTCGTTCACATTGGCCAGTCGTGATTAGTATGTCGCCCGAGGAAGTAAGGAAGAAAGAAGTTGGACCTGTGGTTGGATCGCACAAAGTTACACACGTTCTCACCACACAAAGCTTGTCCGGCGACACGAAGGTCGCGCGTCGACGCTCGCAGACCATCGACTAGTGACAAGTTGCGCTACCTGTAAATGTCCCAAGCGATATCGGATCGCTCGACATTCACGTAGTTGCCTCTGCAAAAGATGTGGGACAATGTCCAGTGATGTATGATACGTTCACATTGGCCAGCAGTGATCAGTATGTCGCCCGAGGAAGTAAGGAAGAAAGAAGTTTGACCGCACTACTGTCATTTTCGAAACACACGTTCTCACCACTCAAGCATGTCCGGCGACACGAAGGTCGCGCGTCGACGCTCGCAGACCATCGACTAGCGACAAGTTGCGCTACCTGTAACTGTCCCAAGCGACATCGAACGACATCGGACATCGCGTGGGCCACGTGGATTTTGTGTCGAGCGGCTATCACTAGCAGACAGGCATTATTGCGAAGTCCTTTATCTTCTTCAGGACGCGACTGCGCGGGGCACCTTATGTTCCCAGTGTTCGCCGCTGTCTATATCTTCTCACCAAGTCCGGTTGCCGCAAGGAACAACGGCACCCAACCAGGGCAGGATTATACTTGACCTCCTGAGGGCAAATAATATGCTTTCTTAACAGTCGGCCCCTAGTATACTAGGGCTGGGCACCAACACAGTATGTGCACATTAGTGTCCTCCGCCTTGCTAGAGAGTCTGCACATGCCTGTGTCCCAAAGCTTGAGGTTTAACATATTATGATCCTTCCCGCGAAGTCCTTCCCACTTCCAAGGGCTGGCAATCTTTTCGATATATCCTATTGACCATCATTGATAATCAATTCAGAGGGGTATGGTTGCACACAGAAAGTCCATAATGTCCAGCAGCGAAGAAAGAGGATCGATTGGGCTGATTGTGTATTTATTTATCATGCTGGTTTCCAGATAGGGGTGATCTTGGGCACGGGCTCGAACGGCTGCTACATGGAGCGCGCCGAGCGCGTGCAGCACTGGGAGTCGCGCCACGAGCGCGTGCGCGACGTGGTGGTGGACATAGAGTGGGGCGCGTTCGGCGACAATGGCTGCCTCGACTTTCTGCGCTCCAGCTTCGACAAGGAGGTCGACGACAACTCGCTGCTACCTGCCTCCTTCACGTGAGTTACTTGCCTTCCCTTTCATACTCTACTAAACGATTATAGAGTTTGGGGTTGTAATGTACTGGAGGCTTCTATTGCAGTCGTGGCAATTATTTGGACTGGTATTGTTTGTGAAACTAAATGTTACTTATCCAGCGGTAAAAGAAAACATTGCGAGGAAACCTGCCTGTCTCAGAGTTCAGCATGATGTTTACAAAGGTCTTAGAAAGCCGCCATCCAGCATTTGGCCAGCGTAGTGGGTTATTGGCAAAAATCGGTTTTGCGCCACATTTCTTGGTGGTATCGAAATACCATCGATTTATAAAGATGTTGAGAAGAAACTATTGATACAGTTTTGGCGGAGCGTTCTCAGTCATATCACCGAATATACGATATTGCTAACGTATTTGTATGTCCTCAGTTTTGAGAAGTACATCGGCGGCAAGTATCTGGGTGACCTGCTGTGCGCGGCACTGCGCGGGCTGGCGCGCGACCGCCTGTTCCCCGCGCCGCCCGCCTGGGGCTCGCTCAACTCCGCGCACGTCAGCTGCTTTGAAGAGTAAGTACCTGGGCGACCTGCTGTGCGCGGGCTGGCGCGCGACCGCCTGTTCCCCGCGCCGCCCGCCTGGGGCTCGCTCAACTCCGCGCACGTCAGCTGCTTTGAAGAGTAAGTACCTGGGCGACCTGCTGTGCGCGGGCTGGCGCGCGACCGCCTGTTCCCCGCGCCGCCCGCCTGGGGCTCGCTCAACTCCGCGCACGTCAGCTGCTTTGAAGAGTAAGTACCTGGGCGACCTGCTGTGCGCGGGCTGGCGCGCGACCGCCTGTTCCCCGCGCCGCCCGCCTGGGGCTCGCTCAACTCCGCGCACGTCAGCTGCTTTGAAGAGTAAGTACCTGGGCGACCTGCTGTGCGCGGCGCTGCGCGGGCTGGCGCGCGACCGCCTGTTCCCCGCGCCGCCCGCCTGGGGCTCGCTCAACTCCGCGCACGTCAGCTGCTTTGAAGAGTAAGTACCTGGGCGACCTGCTGTGCGCGGGCTGGCGCGCGACCGCCTGTTCCCCGCGCCGCCCGCCTGGGGCTCGCTCAACTCCGCGCACGTCAGCTGCTTTGAAGAGTAAGTACCTGGGCGACCTGCTGTGCGCGGGCTGGCGCGCGACCGCCTGTTCCCCGCGCCGCCCGCCTGGGGCTCGCTCAACTCCGCGCACGTCAGCTGCTTTGAAGAGTAAGTACCTGGGCGACCTGCTGTGCGCGGGCTGGCGCGCGACCGCCTGTTCCCCGCGCCGCCCGCCTGGGGCTCGCTCAACTCCGCGCACGTCAGCTGCTTTGAAGAGTAAGTACCTGGGCGACCTGCTGTGCGCGGGCTGGCGCGCGACCGCCTGTTCCCCGCGCCGCCCGCCTGGGGCTCGCTCAACTCCGCGCACGTCAGCTGCTTTGAAGAGTAAGTACCTGGGCGACCTGCTGTGCGCGGGCTGGCGCGCGACCGCCTGTTCCCCGCGCCGCCCGCCTGGGGCTCGCTCAACTCCGCGCACGTCAGCTGCTTTGAAGAGTAAGTACCTGGGCGACCTGCTGTGCGCGGGCTGGCGCGCGACCGCCTGTTCCCCGCGCCGCCCGCCTGGGGCTCGCTCAACTCCGCGCACGTCAGCTGCTTTGAAGAGTAAGTACCTGGGCGACCTGCTGTGCGCGGGCTGGCGCGCGACCGCCTGTTCCCCGCGCCGCCCGCCTGGGGCTCGCTCAACTCCGCGCACGTCAGCTGCTTTGAAGAGTAAGTACCTGGGCGACCTGCTGTGCGCGGGCTGGCGCGCGACCGCCTGTTCCCCGCGCCGCCCGCCTGGGGCTCGCTCAACTCCGCGCACGTCAGCTGCTTTGAAGAGTAAGTACCTGGGCGACCTGCTGTGCGCGGGCTGGCGCGCGACCGCCTGTTCCCCGCGCCGCCCGCCTGGGGCTCGCTCAACTCCGCGCACGTCAGCTGCTTTGAAGAGTAAGTACCTGGGCGACCTGCTGTGCGCGGGCTGGCGCGCGACCGCCTGTTCCCCGCGCCGCCCGCCTGGGGCTCGCTCAACTCCGCGCACGTCAGCTGCTTTGAAGAGTAAGTACCTGGGCGACCTGCTGTGCGCGGGCTGGCGCGCGACCGCCTGTTCCCCGCGCCGCCCGCCTGGGGCTCGCTCAACTCCGCGCACGTCAGCTGCTTTGAAGAGTAAGTACCTGGGCGACCTGCTGTGCGCGGCGCTGCGCGGGCTGGCGCGCGACCGCCTGTTCCCCGCGCCGCCCGCCTGGGGCTCGCTCAACTCCGCGCACGTCAGCTGCTTTGAAGAGTAAGTACCTGGGCGACCTGCTGTGCGCGGGCTGGCGCGCGACCGCCTGTTCCCCGCGCCGCCCGCCTGGGGCTCGCTCAACTCCGCGCACGTCAGCTGCTTTGAAGAGTAAGTACCTGGGCGACCTGCTGTGCGCGGGCTGGCGCGCGACCGCCTGTTCCCCGCGCCGCCCGCCTGGGGCTCGCTCAACTCCGCGAACGTCAGCTGCTTTGAAGAGTAAGTACCTGGGCGACCTGCTGTGCGCGGGCTGGCGCGCGACCGCCTGTTCCCCGCGCCGCCCGCCTGGGGCTCGCTCAACTCCGCGCACGTCAGCTGCTTTGAAGAGTAAGTACCTGGGCGACCTGCTGTGCGCGGGCTGGCGCGCGACCGCCTGTTCCCCGCGCCGCCCGCCTGGGGCTCGCTCAACTCCGCGCACGTCAGCTGCTTTGAAGAGTAAGTACCTGGGCGACCTGCTGTGCGCGGGCTGGCGCGCGACCGCCTGTTCCCCGCGCCGCCCGCCTGGGGCTCGCTCAACTCCGCGCACGTCAGCTGCTTTGAAGAGTAAGTACCTGGGCGACCTGCTGTGCGCGGGCTGGCGCGCGACCGCCTGTTCCCCGCGCCGCCCGCCTGGGGCTCGCTCAACTCCGCGCACGTCAGCTGCTTTGAAGAGTAAGTACCTGGGCGACCTGCTGTGCGCGGGCTGGCGCGCGACCGCCTGTTCCCCGCGCCGCCCGCCTGGGGCTCGCTCAACTCCGCGCACGTCAGCTGCTTTGAAGAGTAAGTACCTGGGCGACCTGCTGTGCGCGGGCTGGCGCGCGACCGCCTGTTCCCCGCGCCGCCCGCCTGGGGCTCGCTCAACTCCGCGCACGTCAGCTGCTTTGAAGAGTAAGTACCTGGGCGACCTGCTGTGCGCGGGCTGGCGCGCGACCGCCTGTTCCCCGCGCCGCCCGCCTGGGGCTCGCTCAACTCCGCGCACGTCAGCTGCTTTGAAGAGTAAGTACCTGGGCGACCTGCTGTGCGCGGGCTGGCGCGCGACCGCCTGTTCCCCGCGCCGCCCGCCTGGGGCTCGCTCAACTCCGCGCACGTCAGCTGCTTTGAAGAGTAAGTACCTGGGCGACCTGCTGTGCGCGGGCTGGCGCGCGACCGCCTGTTCCCCGCGCCGCCCGCCTGGGGCTCGCTCAACTCCGCGCACGTCAGCTGCTTTGAAGAGTAAGTACCTGGGCGACCTGCTGTGCGCGGGCTGGCGCGCGACCGCCTGTTCCCCGCGCCGCCCGCCTGGGGCTCGCTCAACTCCGCGCACGTCAGCTGCTTTGAAGAGTAAGTACCTGGGCGACCTGCTGTGCGCGGGCTGGCGCGCGACCGCCTGTTCCCCGCGCCGCCCGCCTGGGGCTCGCTCAACTCCGCGCACGTCAGCTGCTTTGAAGAGTAAGTACCTGGGCGACCTGCTGTGCGCGGGCTGGCGCGCGACCGCCTGTTCCCCGCGCCGCCCGCCTGGGGCTCGCTCAACTCCGCGCACGTCAGCTGCTTTGAAGAGTAAGGACTTCACAACCCTGTCTTAAGCTTCAGTATCGTCATATTCATTGCCTGAAATTGCTGGCTGTGTTTGGAAAATGTTACGGTTTTTTAAGTATAAACGTATTTTATGCAGATTTTCGTCTGCTAGTTGTTTGCCTTCTACATGAAGTTACTTGCAATTTCTGTACCTTTGCTCAACCTTGTTAATGTTGCCCTCTTTGCTGCTATTTGTAACAACACGTGCAATATCTCCTGTGTCGCTCCGCAGAGAGAACCTGGTGGGCGCGTGGTCACACACGTGCGAGGCGCTGCGCGCGGCGTGCGGCGCGGGCGCGCTCGTCACGCGGCACGACGCGCTGGTCGCGCAGCACGTGGCCAGGATCCTCTCCAACCGCGCCGCGCAACTCGTCTCCGTCTGTGAGTGTCGCTCCGCAGAGAGAACCTGGTGGGCGCGTGGTCACACACGTGCGAGGCGCTGCGCGCGGCGTGCGGCGCGGGCGCGCTCGTCACGCGGCACGACGCGCTGGTCGCGCAGCACGTGGCCAGGATCCTCTCCAACCGCGCCGCGCAACTCGTCTCCGTCTGTGAGTGTCGCTCCGCAGAGAGAACCTGGTGGGCGCGTGGTCACACACGTGCGAGGCGCTGCGCGCGGCGTGCGGCGCGGGCGCGCTCGTCACGCGGCACGACGCGCTGGTCGCGCAGCACGTGGCCAGGATCCTCTCCAACCGCGCCGCGCAACTCGTCTCCGTCTGTGAGTGTCGCTCCGCAGAGAGAACCTGGTGGGCGCGTGGTCACACACGTGCGAGGCGCTGCGCGCGGCGTGCGGCGCGGGCGCGCTCGTCACGCGGCACGACGCGCTGGTCGCGCAGCACGTGGCCAGGATCCTCTCCAACCGCGCCGCGCAACTCGTCTCCGTCTGTGAGTGTCGCTCCGCAGAGAGAACCTGGTGGGCGCGTGGTCACACACGTGCGAGGCGCTGCGCGCGGCGTGCGGCGCGGGCGCGCTCGTCACGCGGCACGACGCGCTGGTCGCGCAGCACGTGGCCAGGATCCTCTCCAACCGCGCCGCGCAACTCGTCTCCGTCTGTGAGTGTCGCTCCGCAGAGAGAACCTGGTGGGCGCGTGGTCACACACGTGCGAGGCGTGCGGCGCGGGCGCGCTCGTCACGCGGCACGACGCGCTGGTCGCGCAGCACGTGGCCAGGATCCTCTCCAACCGCGCCGCGCAACTCGTCTCCGTCTGTGAGTGTCGCTCCGCAGAGAGAACCTGGTGGGCGCGTGGTCACACACGTGCGAGGCGCTGCGCGCGGCGTGCGGCGCGGGCGCGCTCGTCACGCGGCACGACGCGCTGGTCGCGCAGCACGTGGCCAGGATCCTCTCCAACCGCGCCGCGCAACTCGTCTCCGTCTGTGAGTGTCGCTCCGCAGAGAGAACCTGGTGGGCGCGTGGTCACACACGTGCGAGGCGCTGCGCGCGGCGTGCGGCGCGGGCGCGCTCGTCACGCGGCACGACGCGCTGGTCGCGCAGCACGTGGCCAGGATCCTCTCCAACCGCGCCGCGCAACTCGTCTCCGTCTGTGAGTGTCGCTCCGCAGAGAGAACCTGGTGGGCGCGTGGTCACACACGTGCGAGGCGCTGCGCGCGGCGTGCGGCGCGGGCGCGCTCGTCACGCGGCACGACGCGCTGGTCGCGCAGCACGTGGCCAGGATCCTCTCCAACCGCGCCGCGCAACTCGTCTCCGTCTGTGAGTGTCGCTCCGCAGAGAGAACCTGGTGGGCGCGTGGTCACACACGTGCGAGGCGCTGCGCGCGGCGTGCGGCGCGGGCGCGCTCGTCACGCGGCACGACGCGCTGGTCGCGCAGCACGTGGCCAGGATCCTCTCCAACCGCGCCGCGCAACTCGTCTCCGTCTGTGAGTGTCGCTCCGCAGAGAGAACCTGGTGGGCGCGTGGTCACACACGTGCGAGGCGCTGCGCGCGGCGTGCGGCGCGGGCGCGCTCGTCACGCGGCACGACGCGCTGGTCGCGCAGCACGTGGCCAGGATCCTCTCCAACCGCGCCGCGCAACTCGTCTCCGTCTGTGAGTGTCGCTCCGCAGAGAGAACCTGGTGGGCGCGTGGTCACACACGTGCGAGGCGCTGCGCGCGGCGTGCGGCGCGGGCGCGCTCGTCACGCGGCACGACGCGCTGGTCGCGCAGCACGTGGCCAGGATCCTCTCCAACCGCGCCGCGCAACTCGTCTCCGTCTGTGAGTGTCGCTCCGCAGAGAGAACCTGGTGGGCGCGTGGTCACACACGTGCGAGGCGCTGCGCGCGGCGTGCGGCGCGGGCGCGCTCGTCACGCGGCACGACGCGCTGGTCGCGCAGCACGTGGCCAGGATCCTCTCCAACCGCGCCGCGCAACTCGTCTCCGTCTGTGAGTGTCGCTCCGCAGAGAGAACCTGGTGGGCGCGTGGTCACACACGTGCGAGGCGTGCGGCGCGGGCGCGCTCGTCACGCGGCACGACGCGCTGGTCGCGCAGCACGTGGCCAGGATCCTCTCCAACCGCGCCGCGCAACTCGTCTCCGTCTGTGAGTGTCGCTCCGCAGAGAGAACCTGGTGGGCGCGTGGTCACACACGTGCGAGGCGCTGCGCGCGGCGTGCGGCGCGGGCGCGCTCGTCACGCGGCACGACGCGCTGGTCGCGCAGCACGTGGCCAGGATCCTCTCCAACCGCGCCGCGCAACTCGTCTCCGTCTGTGAGTGTCGCTCCGCAGAGAGAACCTGGTGGGCGCGTGGTCACACACGTGCGAGGCGCTGCGCGCGGCGTGCGGCGCGGGCGCGCTCGTCACGCGGCACGACGCGCTGGTCGCGCAGCACGTGGCCAGGATCCTCTCCAACCGCGCCGCGCAACTCGTCTCCGTCTGTGAGTGTCGCTCCGCAGAGAGAACCTGGTGGGCGCGTGGTCACACACGTGCGAGGCGCTGCGCGCGGCGTGCGGCGCGGGCGCGCTCGTCACGCGGCACGACGCGCTGGTCGCGCAGCACGTGGCCAGGATCCTCTCCAACCGCGCCGCGCAACTCGTCTCCGTCTGTGAGTGTCGCTCCGCAGAGAGAACCTGGTGGGCGCGTGGTCACACACGTGCGAGGCGCTGCGCGCGGCGTGCGGCGCGGGCGCGCTCGTCACGCGGCACGACGCGCTGGTCGCGCAGCACGTGGCCAGGATCCTCTCCAACCGCGCCGCGCAACTCGTCTCCGTCTGTGAGTGTCGCTCCGCAGAGAGAACCTGGTGGGCGCGTGGTCACACACGTGCGAGGCGCTGCGCGCGGCGTGCGGCGCGGGCGCGCTCGTCACGCGGCACGACGCGCTGGTCGCGCAGCACGTGGCCAGGATCCTCTCCAACCGCGCCGCGCAACTCGTCTCCGTCTGTGAGTGTCGCTCCGCAGAGAGAACCTGGTGGGCGCGTGGTCACACACGTGCGAGGCGCTGCGCGCGGCGTGCGGCGCGGGCGCGCTCGTCACGCGGCACGACGCGCTGGTCGCGCAGCACGTGGCCAGGATCCTCTCCAACCGCGCCGCGCAACTCGTCTCCGTCTGTGAGTGTCGCTCCGCAGAGAGAACCTGGTGGGCGCGTGGTCACACACGTGCGAGGCGCTGCGCGCGGCGTGCGGCGCGGGCGCGCTCGTCACGCGGCACGACGCGCTGGTCGCGCAGCACGTGGCCAGGATCCTCTCCAACCGCGCCGCGCAACTCGTCTCCGTCTGTGAGTGTCGCTCCGCAGAGAGAACCTGGTGGGCGCGTGGTCACACACGTGCGAGGCGTGCGGCGCGGGCGCGCTCGTCACGCGGCACGACGCGCTGGTCGCGCAGCACGTGGCCAGGATCCTCTCCAACCGCGCCGCGCAACTCGTCTCCGTCTGTGAGTGTCGCTCCGCAGAGAGAACCTGGTGGGCGCGTGGTCACACACGTGCGAGGCGCTGCGCGCGGCGTGCGGCGCGGGCGCGCTCGTCACGCGGCACGACGCGCTGGTCGCGCAGCACGTGGCCAGGATCCTCTCCAACCGCGCCGCGCAACTCGTCTCCGTCTGTGAGTGTCGCTCCGCAGAGAGAACCTGGTGGGCGCGTGGTCACACACGTGCGAGGCGCTGCGCGCGGCGTGCGGCGCGGGCGCGCTCGTCACGCGGCACGACGCGCTGGTCGCGCAGCACGTGGCCAGGATCCTCTCCAACCGCGCCGCGCAACTCGTCTCCGTCTGTGAGTGTCGCTCCGCAGAGAGAACCTGGTGGGCGCGTGGTCACACACGTGCGAGGCGCTGCGCGCGGCGTGCGGCGCGGGCGCGCTCGTCACGCGGCACGACGCGCTGGTCGCGCAGCACGTGGCCAGGATCCTCTCCAACCGCGCCGCGCAACTCGTCTCCGTCTGTGAGTGTCGCTCCGCAGAGAGAACCTGGTGGGCGCGTGGTCACACACGTGCGAGGCGCTGCGCGCGGCGTGCGGCGCGGGCGCGCTCGTCACGCGGCACGACGCGCTGGTCGCGCAGCACGTGGCCAGGATCCTCTCCAACCGCGCCGCGCAACTCGTCTCCGTCTGTGAGTGTCGCTCCGCAGAGAGAACCTGGTGGGCGCGTGGTCACACACGTGCGAGGCGCTGCGCGCGGCGTGCGGCGCGGGCGCGCTCGTCACGCGGCACGACGCGCTGGTCGCGCAGCACGTGGCCAGGATCCTCTCCAACCGCGCCGCGCAACTCGTCTCCGTCTGTGAGTGTCGCTCCGCAGAGAGAACCTGGTGGGCGCGTGGTCACACACGTGCGAGGCGCTGCGCGCGGCGTGCGGCGCGGGCGCGCTCGTCACGCGGCACGACGCGCTGGTCGCGCAGCACGTGGCCAGGATCCTCTCCAACCGCGCCGCGCAACTCGTCTCCGTCTGTGAGTGTCGCTCCGCAGAGAGAACCTGGTGGGCGCGTGGTCACACACGTGCGAGGCGCTGCGCGCGGCGTGCGGCGCGGGCGCGCTCGTCACGCGGCACGACGCGCTGGTCGCGCAGCACGTGGCCAGGATCCTCTCCAACCGCGCCGCGCAACTCGTCTCCGTCTGTGAGTGTCGCTCCGCAGAGAGAACCTGGTGGGCGCGTGGTCACACACGTGCGAGGCGCTGCGCGCGGCGTGCGGCGCGGGCGCGCTCGTCACGCGGCACGACGCGCTGGTCGCGCAGCACGTGGCCAGGATCCTCTCCAACCGCGCCGCGCAACTCGTCTCCGTCTGTGAGTGTCGCTCCGCAGAGAGAACCTGGTGGGCGCGTGGTCACACACGTGCGAGGCGCTGCGCGCGGCGTGCGGCGCGGGCGCGCTCGTCACGCGGCACGACGCGCTGGTCGCGCAGCACGTGGCCAGGATCCTCTCCAACCGCGCCGCGCAACTCGTCTCCGTCTGTGAGTGTCGCTCCGCAGAGAGAACCTGGTGGGCGCGTGGTCACACACGTGCGAGGCGCTGCGCGCGGCGTGCGGCGCGGGCGCGCTCGTCACGCGGCACGACGCGCTGGTCGCGCAGCACGTGGCCAGGATCCTCTCCAACCGCGCCGCGCAACTCGTCTCCGTCTGTGAGTGTCGCTCCGCAGAGAGAACCTGGTGGGCGCGTGGTCACACACGTGCGAGGCGCTGCGCGCGGCGTGCGGCGCGGGCGCGCTC
This sequence comes from Coenonympha arcania, assembly GCA_036785405.1. Classification (NCBI taxonomy): domain Eukaryota; kingdom Metazoa; phylum Arthropoda; class Insecta; order Lepidoptera; family Nymphalidae; genus Coenonympha; species Coenonympha arcania. The sequence continues at coordinate 208,218 of CM072078.1, read as the reverse complement.
GTCACGCGGCACGACGCGCTGGTCGCGCAGCACGTGGCCAGGATCCTCTCCAACCGCGCCGCGCAACTCGTCTCCGTCTGTGAGTGTCGCTCCGCAGAGAGAACCTGGTGGGCGCGTGGTCACACACGTGCGAGGCGCTGCGCGCGGCGTGCGGCGCGGGCGCGCTCGTCACGCGGCACGACGCGCTGGTCGCGCAGCACGTGGCCAGGATCCTCTCCAACCGCGCCGCGCAACTCGTCTCCGTCTGTGAGTTTATTCACACACCTACCAAGTGTGCCACATGGCTGGTTATGACTACTCGACCAAGGTGACCTTTGTTGGGTCAACCAAGGTTACCTTGTCACCCGACACTGGTCCACAAAAAACTCCAAAGCCTTGAACATCGTCGTAAGGTTGCCTGTCTGTCGGTATTCTATAGAATATATTTCGGGGAGTGTGCTCAGGAATTTTTTAATTTGGTTCCCCCGTACCTTTCTACCATAGAACGGCAAGGCATCGTAAAGGCTTCCACCCATACATAGTCGACGTACCAAAGACGCGTACGAAGCGGTTTGATTCCTCGTTCCTAATGTGCACTGCAAAGGCCTGGAATACCCTCCCAGGCAGTGTCTTTCCTGCCACTTACATCCCGGGTGCCTTTAAATCAAGAGTGAATAGGCATCTTCTAGGCAAGCGCGTTCCACCTTAGACTATCATCACTTTCCATTAGGTGTGATCACAGTCAAGCGCTAGCCTATATAGTATAAAAAAAAACCCACTGACTTCGTACTACACGATCGTAAAGTTGTCTCAATTGTCTCTTGCCTCTGTCTGCGTTCTTACTACTTACCACAAGCAATGTGTTTACACACACTGGGACATTCATTCTGTCTCTGTACACACAGAGATGCACATTATATATCTTGCTCTTTTAGTTTCTATTCAGTTAGTCAATGACATAGTTCCATGTTTTTATAAAAATGTAGATAAAGGCTTTCTCATAAAGTACCACAAAGTTGAAAACTTCATGACACTGCTGGGATGCTTTGTGCAGTCTGCATCCGTGTTGATGCTGATCCGCAGAGATACATCTGCTGTTATTGTCTGCACTCCTAGTGTCGAGCATATAGTGTTAACGCGTGTGTACGTGCAGGCATCGCCACCATCCTGCGGCGCATGGACCGGGCGCGCGCCACGGTGGCGGTGGACGGCTCCGTGTTCAAGAAGCACCCCCGCATCAGCGCGCTCATGGAGAAGTACATCGCTCTGCTCGCGCCGCACCACCAGGTACATTCACCATCATCTCGTTCCATCGCTGGCTTATTATAGAACAGAATGAGTTGTACCGATCGTTAAGCAGTTATGTATCGGGTTGAAGGGCAATGTAGCCGACGCGATTACTGGCCAAAATTGACTTAAGAGCTGAACTTAGGTTGATGGGGAGTAGGTACAGTGCCGTGCGACGTACCTATCATATTGCAATGCGATGTTGTGTGCGCATTGCAACTGAAATAGGCAGGCGTAAAACTCGTAGCGACATTTGGCTAGTTGACAGAAGATTGGCATTTAAAATGGGAACACGTCGCCATCTCTTCCTGGGCCCTTGAGTCCAGAATCTAGGATAAGCGAACCGGGTCACAACTGCGTTTCTAACACTATTATTTGACTATCATAATGTGCAACTTTTATCTCAAGTGAATATTTTGTTATAGTAGGGGTGCCCAAGAGGGGATTTTTGAAGTGACTCGAGCGTGTATGAAAATTATATAGATTTTTTGTTTTTACTAATCAGACGGGTTCCCCTCAAGACACCCCACCATATGGAGGGCTCATACGTGGTAGAGGTACTTTAAAGGGTGCAAGGATTCTCCCTATAAAATTTTCTGACACGCTCGACTCACTTCAAAAATCCCCTCTTGGGCTCCCCTACTATTATTATAACGTATTCAGTGCTTTTGGAGTTTTTTTAGACACTTTAAATGTGTGGCTCATCTGAGGTCAGTGGCCCACACAAATAACGTCAGGTGAAAGGCTTGCTCGTTGTATCTCATCTATTTGCCTGTCACCGAGCATCCTCTAACCCTCATCTCTGTCATACTCCTGTTTGCCTGGTGTTGACGTGCTCGTGTTTGCAGTTCACGCTAGTGGGCGCGGAAGACGGCAGCGGCAAGGGTAGCGCGCTCACCGCTGCCATCGCCGCCAGGGTGGCCGCGCGCTCGCCCTGAGGTGCACCATCACACGAACATCACCAAGTAGAGGAGTAGATCGACCATCTCATGTAGAGCACGACCACAATAAACATACAGAAGCAGAAATTGTAACTTTGCGATATGCAAACAGTTGGGTCTGTCTCCCAAAGAAATTTATGTGTAAACTAAGTAAGCTTTTGTCAAGAATATTGTAGAAATGGAACGCAATAACTTATTAAAATCGGCAATTTTTAAGCAAAGATTTTGATAAAAAGCCTATTCGTGCAGACATATCTCCACATTGTTTATGACCCGGTCAGTAGAATAGAATAGAACCCCCTGCAAGGTGGTCGTGCTAATAGAGAGCTAGAGAGCGATTTTTTGCAAAACTTGACAGTTTTATAACCTTCAGTAGTGGTTGCAAATTGATACAAAGCTGTCAAATTTCCTCGTCTTCTCTATGAAGTGGAAATTTCTCCGCTCCTGATTAGGAAAAAAATATTTAGGAACCAAGCTCTAGGTTTGCATTCCAATTTTGTTGTTAAAGATCTAATTGTAATATCTTTTTTGTTATGATAATATTCAATGCGATGTATTTTTAAAATGTAGGTAGTTTGGCAAAAAAGCGTAGAGAAAAATTGGTGGCGCTACTGGCGACAAAAATTTGATTTTTTTTTTTTTATACTAATAGGCTTGCGCTTGACTACAATCAAGTCTGATGAACAGAAATGATGAGGTCTAGGATGGAGCGCGCTTGCCTAGAAAATGCCTATTCACTCTTCTCTTGAAGGCACCCAGATTGTATTTGGCTGGGAACACGGAAGCTGGAAGGGTGTTCCACACCTTAGCGGTTCGTATCAGAAACGTAGAAGAAAAGCGTTTCGTTCGAGTACGCTGGACATCAACCACATAAGGATGCCAATTCTCTCGACGTCTCGCGGTTCTATGGTAGAAAGGTGAAGGAGGCACAAGGTTGTGGAGTTCTTGAGCACACTCTCCAAAATATATCCTGTAAAAAACCGCTAAACAGGCAACACTGCGTCGGTGTTCTAAACTGAGCAGTTTCGCCCGTGTTAGCGATTCCTTGCCGATTATTCTGCGTGCGCGGCGATCAACCGAGTCCAATGCATCGAGCTGGTATTTGGCAGATCCATCCCATAGGTGACTGCAGTACTCCATGCCGGAACGAACTTGGGCTTCATACAGCGTCAAAAGCTGTTCGGGCTTGAAGTACCGCTTAACCTTGTTCAGGATGCCAAGTTTTTTGTCGGCTGTTTTTGCCTTTAAATAAATTACCTTGAATTAAATTAGAGTTATTTAACGCTGAAATATTTTTTTAGAATTCCGATGTAATTTTTAAATTATGCTAGGAACAACAGCTTCAATTAATGGAAAATAAAACATAGTTCAGTTTTAAGATGTTTTTGCCAAGCTGTAAATACATAGATACTCCATTAGTATATGATTCAAACTCTCTTCTTGTGTCTGCAGATGTATTTTGTCTGGAAAAGGCTGTTTGTGATATATGATATGACTGAAAGCGTGTATTAATTATTATGATTAGATTATATTATTTAATGTACGTTGTTGATGTATTGATATAGAAAGATGATGCCTTGACTTTAGGACATTTCAAATTGAAAACTTTTGCCACATGTGTTTAAGTTGTTCTTACAGCCTTCTGCCCTTTGGGTATTTATGTATATCCGAAAAGGAATTAGGTACTAAATTCTATTACTAATATTAATGTAATTAAAAGATGAAAATGGAGGAAAAGTAATAATTTTCAAAATATACTTATCATGCTATTTATAGCAAATCTTTATTTTGAAAAATACAAATAACTGCACTTCAAAATTTTATATATTTTTTTGTCATTTTTAGCAGTTTTGATTCCCGCCCGACCCAGGTAAGAGCAGAAGATATTTGGTTTTTTGTATAATGCAGTTCTTATTAAGAATATTTTTTTTAAATATTTAAAAGTTTTAATTACTTTAAGGGTAAGATATCTTTAATATTTAAGTACTTTTCTTCCACGTGTAAAACACTCTGCGTATATTTTGTAATTGTTGGGTTATTGGCAGATCATATTTGGCCAATGGTTCAACCAAGGTAGAAGTTTTCTCTAGATGATAATTTTATATTAATTTTAACGATACGATTTTTATATTTATTTGTACTACCTAGGTTAAATATCTCGTGCCATACTCATTAGCTAAGTATTTAAATATTATATGCAGGGCGCGTCTTGCCATCTCAATACAATTCAAATACTTCTTGAGTGTCGGCCTAGAATTTTATTTGATAATATGATTATGTTGTAAACCTTGATTACCACGACGTTTTAATCTTTACACCTCAACTATTTAGCGATATGTTATCTTTACGAACATATATAAAACTGCGCGTAGTAAAATTTTGTTGCATGCTATTCCACACTCAAACAGACCAATGGAAAAGGTAGATATCATGGATGGTGATAAAATTTGTTAGCGCCTAATTTATCCAAAAATCAACTATTTGTAGCCCTTTCTATTATGTAGAAATTTCAATATTGCCTTATTCTTCGATTGATTGCATAGGCCCGTATCACCTAAAATAATATAATTAGAGTAGGGATAAATCAGGGTTAGCAACAAAAAGATATTTAATATTAGTTGAAATCATAAGACTTTTCTGCGGCAACTTTTATATAAAACGTTTATTCTAATTAAGGCCGTACTAATTTATATACTGTTGTAAATATATATTAAACGCTGTCATTTAGTATTTGTAAAACTAAAATCTTTTGTAAATATAATTTAATATTTTAGGTGATTGTCGAAAATATTTCATTATTTGGAGAGAAAAAAAAACATCTACAATACTGGATATTAACAAGATCAAATGTTAAGTATACAAAACATATTTACCTATAGGTATACCTACAAATTAACACAATAACACATTGTAATAATTATTTCGGTATTTTATTTAACTAGGAAAGACGTACAGACACACTATACATACGACGTATTTATTATTTGAAATGAATAGATTGTAAAGTTAATTTAAAATCAATAGGTTAATATTATATTAATGTAATTAAATAAGTAAAAAATATTTTTAAAGCTCGGAACATTATATTTTATTTATGTTAAATAGTATTTACTCATTATTTTTATCTCTATTGTTTTAAGACATTTTTAAAATAAACGAGTTTTTTATTAAAAATATTTTATTTTATTAAATTTACCCACTTATATCCAGAGTACTGGATGATAGTTAATAATATGAACTAAAAGTAATACGAAATAATGTAACTACATAATATTTATATCATCACATATTCGTAATGGAACAAAAAATTTTGAGTTATTTGATCAAAGGAGAGACATTTGATGCTAATTTAATTATTTCAACGCAGAATTAGTTTTCGAATGTACATACCTAAAGCAAAAATCTTAAAAAAATATCAATACCTATCAACCATAACTTTTTAAAAATTCTAATTTTAGCAAGAAAGTCTATAATTTAAAGTAATTTTAAAGTGCATAATGTTCATTTCATTATAACATTTGCTAGTGCCATAGAATACTATATAGTACAAGTACTAGTGCTAGAGCCCGGTCGCGGATCACGAAGAATTTCGTACATTAACCTGTTACTACCTGTCTCTGTCACTCCCGCGTCGAAATAATGCGGTCACGCTCGCACAGATGCAATGACCCCGTCCTGTGCGAGCGTGACCGCATTATTTTGACGCGGGAGTGACAGAGACAGGTAGTAACAGGTTAATGTACGAAATTCTTCGTGCTCCGCGACCAGACTTTAGCAGTGTGAGGAAGTTCTTCGATGGCCGGGACCCCTCTCGCTGCCGCGCTGGTCTTCATGAGGCTGCAGGTGCCCCAGCATCAGGAGACCTCCACCTTCTCCCGCACCTTGCGCAGGATGCTGGCGAGCTCGGAGGCCGACGTCGTCTTGTACTGCTCGCGCCGACGCCAACAGATACAATTTATTTAATTAAAATACCTTGTAGACTAATCATAAGGAGAATTTTTCGGAGATATGTGTGATATTTACTTAATGGTGCGGGAAAACATCGCAAGGAAACCTATACGCCTTTATAAGCTAAGTGTACAAAGTCCACCGCCCGCAATTGGCAAGCATGGCGAGCTATGGCCAAATCTCTCATTTTGAGAGGAGATCCAGAAGTGGGGCATGAAATGGCGTCGAGATATACCTTTAAGACCAAACACGAAGAACAGGGACAAGGCAAGATGACGAGTCCAGTGGATTATAAGGGCGATAGGGTCAAAAATGGGCCCATAACCTATTACTTTTTATAATATACATATACCGACTTCTGAAGGTACCCATTTCATTTTTGAGAATACCACTGTCCGGCGCGTAATCTTTCGGTACTTCGTTCCGTAAGTAGTTCAGTGACACAAGCTGAATTTGTACCTATAGCCTATTTACAACTTTGGAATCTTTATTAGTGTCTTATGAGTTCAGGCATCTGATAAGGGTTGCAAAATTGCATCCGAAAACGGCTAATAGCTCATGGCTATCTGAAGCTACTAGTGGCACGAGGCTAACAGGACAAACTTTGCCCTATCGGCACCTCGTATGTCATATTCTTGAGAGTTTAGGACGTTATGGGGTGAGTTTTGGGCACAAAAACTGTATTCAAAGTGTCCCGTCTTTGTGCTGCTTGAGGAGCCAAATGTGTAGCGGCTTACCCCGGAAACATTCCTCTGCACCAGTATCTGGCTGTAGAGACGCTTGCCCTCGTCCGCGCCCAGCACGCGCTCCAGCTGGCTGCGAGACAACGCGAACAGCTGGTGCCCCGACACCCGCAGCTGCTTCTGAGCCGTGGCGCTGAAGCCCTTCGCCTCCAGCCACTCCACCACCTCGTCGGGGTTCGACTTCTGGAAATCGGAAATGCAGGGACGGGTAAAACATCATGCCCATGTCACTTACCCTGCTACATTGCTCTTTAAGATATGGAACACAATAATTTGCGACACTACTACCATCTAGCAGTGGTAGCAATCTGCAAGAACTACCCTTTAGCAAGAAGTTGGAGTGTTTAAATCACGTCAGGGTCACCCCTTTGGCTATTAGGAAATGTGGCCTCATGTCTGGAGACCGCTTGTGGTCACGTCAATTACGTTTTGCCGGTTATGTAGGCAATAGGGAAATTTCCCTCTAGGCAGGTGTTATACCTGGGGACCGCTTGTGATCCGAGCGTATGACTGCAGAACTTGTACTTATAGAACGACAAAAACTCCGTCAACGTATGCTAAGGGAATGGTTATGCCATCGTCAGCTATCGAAGGCTACAACGTAATAGTGAACTATTGGACTGGTGACAGTGACACCATGTATCGGAGACTGCTATAACCCATCGCGGTGGAAGGTTCTCAGGAGAATACGTACCGGATCAGTAGTAGAGGCAGTCACCTGGTGTATGAAGATGTCGGGCGTCTTCTTGATGTCCAGCCGGCGCTGCTGGATCTGCGGCAGCACCAGCTTCAGCTCCTCGTGCAGCGAGCCCGTGCTCATCGCGGATCAGTAGTAGAGGCAGTCACCTGGTGTATGAAGATGTCGGGCGTCTTCTTGATGTCCAGCCGGCGCTGCTGGATCTGCGGCAGCACCAGCTTCAGCTCCTCGTGCAGCGAGCCCGTGCTCATCGCGGATCAGTAGTAGAGGCAGTCACCTGGTGTATGAAGATGTCGGGCGTCTTCTTGATGTCCAGCCGGCGCTGCTGGATCTGCGGCAGCACCAGCTTCAGCTCCTCGTGCAGCGAGCCCGTGCTCATCGCGGATCAGTAGTAGAGGCAGTCACCTGGTGTATGAAGATGTCGGGCGTCTTCTTGATGTCCAGCCGGCGCTGCTGGATCTGCGGCAGCACCAGCTTCAGCTCCTCGTGCAGCGAGCCCGTGCTCATCGCGGATCAGTAGTAGAGGCAGTCACCTGGTGTATGAAGATGTCGGGCGTCTTCTTGATGTCCAGCCGGCGCTGCTGGATCTGCGGCAGCACCAGCTTCAGCTCCTCGTGCAGCGAGCCCGTGCTCATCGCGGATCAGTAGTAGAGGCAGTCACCTGGTGTATGAAGATGTCGGGCGTCTTCTTGATGTCCAGCCGGCGCTGCTGGATCTGCGGCAGCACCAGCTTCAGCTCCTCGTGCAGCGAGCCCGTGCTCATCGCGGATCAGTAGTAGAGGCAGTCACCTGGTGTATGAAGATGTCGGGCGTCTTCTTGATGTCCAGCCGGCGCTGCTGGATCTGCGGCAGCACCAGCTTCAGCTCCTCGTGCAGCGAGCCCGTGCTCATCGCGGATCAGTAGTAGAGGCAGTCACCTGGTGTATGAAGATGTCGGGCGTCTTCTTGATGTCCAGCCGGCGCTGCTGGATCTGCGGCAGCACCAGCTTCAGCTCCTCGTGCAGCGAGCCCGTGCTCATCGCGGATCAGTAGTAGAGGCAGTCACCTGGTGTATGAAGATGTCGGGCGTCTTCTTGATGTCCAGCCGGCGCTGCTGGATCTGCGGCAGCACCAGCTTCAGCTCCTCGTGCAGCGAGCCCGTGCTCATCGCGGATCAGTAGTAGAGGCAGTCACCTGGTGTATGAAGATGTCGGGCGTCTTCTTGATGTCCAGCCGGCGCTGCTGGATCTGCGGCAGCACCAGCTTCAGCTCCTCGTGCAGCGAGCCCGTGCTCATCGCGGATCAGTAGTAGAGGCAGTCACCTGGTGTATGAAGATGTCGGGCGTCTTCTTGATGTCCAGCCGGCGCTGCTGGATCTGCGGCAGCACCAGCTTCAGCTCCTCGTGCAGCGAGCCCGTGCTCATCGCGGATCAGTAGTAGAGGCAGTCACCTGGTGTATGAAGATGTCGGGCGTCTTCTTGATGTCCAGCCGGCGCTGCTGGATCTGCGGCAGCACCAGCTTCAGCTCCTCGTGCAGCGAGCCCGTGCTCATCGCGGATCAGTAGTAGAGGCAGTCACCTGGTGTATGAAGATGTCGGGCGTCTTCTTGATGTCCAGCCGGCGCTGCTGGATCTGCGGCAGCACCAGCTTCAGCTCCTCGTGCAGCGAGCCCGTGCTCATCGCGGATCAGTAGTAGAGGCAGTCACCTGGTGTATGAAGATGTCGGGCGTCTTCTTGATGTCCAGCCGGCGCTGCTGGATCTGCGGCAGCACCAGCTTCAGCTCCTCGTGCAGCGAGCCCGTGCTCATCGCGGACTTCGTCGCTGCGGATCATATCATCATTATTTAATAAGCTATCAAGTGAAATTAACGTCAAGGCAATTTACAGAATTCCCCTTATATCTTGCGACAACCAGATTCAAAAAGGTTTTTGCTATTCCAGAAAGATTTTATCAATTAAGATTTCAATATGTCTAGACCTGCATAACTATTTGTTTAATAAAATTTGACTCAAAATGGGAGATATTTCTTTGCTGTTTTTTCCACGGGTGAATTAGGTAGCGAAGCTAATACTTTAGGCGAGTTACTTGTTTGGCTTAAACTGCCGTTGCTTCTTTTGATCTGCTCAGAGGGGTTAGTAAAGGTTCACAAACGTATCGCACAAACGTATAGAATTCCTCCATACATTTACAGCCAGCGCCATCTTTTGACAACCGCATATCAGCTATTATCCATAGATGGCGCTGACTGTAAATAACGAAAGGAGACGGTCCGGAATTGTATGGAGTCTGGGTCTGGTCTCGTACCAATAATAAAATAAAATATTAAACCATTTTTTAAACGATCAAATCCACGAACTCATCTTTATTTCAATGGTAATATTATTTATTCTTTCACTTGACGCGACATCAGTACGGTTTATAATGCGTAAACAGTGCTGACATTGCATACGCTGCTGACGCTAGGTTTAAATTGTGAACGCGCAAATAGCGCGTTATCATTTTAAACCGACGACAGCGCGCTGTTGCCTGTCACTGTCAATTTATTATTATTGTTTGTAAACATATCTTTGGAGCTAAGCTAAAAATTAAACGAGCGTAGGTATTTCTTTTTGTCTAATTGCGTTAAAAATGGCTCAATTCAACTTACTAATGGAAATTTTTGAAAGTGATGAAGATGACAGTGATTTGGTTGAAACATTCTCATCGTCTTCATCATCGCTGGATGATGGATGGAATGGATTTTGTTTTTTTGGGGCTTAAAAAGCGGTTTCCAACAAACAAATTGTATAAAAAGGAATTTTTACATATAATAATAATAATAAAAAGTTATGTAAACAATAATTATAGTTCTAACGGCAATCGGCACAGCAAAACCGTTAAAATTCACCACAGTCCCCAAATCGATTAACAAAGTTAAAAGTTTAATAAATAATAATGGCAAATCAGCGGTTGATCTGACTGATGTCAGTTGAATTTGACATTAGCGCTTACGCTGCACTACCTCTTTTTTGTGAGCACTGTCAGCGCGAGTAATGACGACACTCATGACGTCACGTAGCTGTCAATAACCAATAATATACGCATCTTAAACCGACTTTCAGCACGCTGACAGTGCAAATGGTGCATATGTGCGCATTTTAAACCGTAGGGATAGTTAAGCTATGGCCGGCACAATGGCGGGCGGATCACCGGAATCATAGACCAACACAGCAGAGACGGAATAAACAAAAATATTATCACGTCACTTGTCAGAAATGACATTTGACATAAAACTGCGGGAACCGCGTCTACTGACTTCTCTATGGCTTGAAGGACGCCATCTTGTAAGTGTTGTAAGCAGTACCAAAACACTTGAAATTGCATTTTTATTTTAGCAAGTTATTTAATATGATTTTCTAACTTATTTTATTTTTCATGAACTTTCTGTATTTTTCGCTTTTCACGGTATGGGGTACCCTACAGTAGGTACTATTAAGTGTTCTGTGACAGTAGGTACTTCTTCTTCTTTTTGAGGTATTGGCTCCGCGCGTTGAGCGATTGAGCCATTGTCAAATTTTTGTTATTTTCTTTCTTTCTTTTTTTTACCCACGACGGAACGGAGTACGGGTATATGCGTTTAGGGTGAGAGACCGTTTGTACATTACTTTATTATTGAGATGTTATGTTTGTTTGTATGTTAAATTGTTCACAAAAACCAATAATGGAAAAATATTTTTGTGTGTTTGTTTGTTTGTTGGTTTGTTTGTTTGTGTGTGCACATCAATGTTCCCATTTATTTCAAAAACGGCTTGACCGATTTAGATGCGGTTTCCTGTATAATGTTTGGTGTTCAGCGGCAATGGTTCTTAGATAGTTGTTACGAACATCGATCACCAGGGGGCGCCATAAAATACATTTATATTGCAAACGAATGTTCCCATTTATTTCAAAAACGGCTTGACCGATTTAGATGCAGTTTTCGATATAATGTTTGGTATTCATTGGCAATGGTTCTTAGATAGTTGTTACGAACATCGATCACCAGGGGGCGCCATAAAAAACATTTACAGTGCAAACGAATGTTCTCAATTATTAATAAAACGACTGAACCGATTTGGATACAGTTTTGTATAAAGTATTAGTGAGTCATTGGCAATGGTTCGTAGATAATTGTTCTTGTGATTGAACAGCAGGGGGCGCCACAATAAACGTCTCTTTATGACTTGGAAGGGATGATGCCTTCAAACGCTGCTAGAGGAGCTAATGGCTAGTTTGAAGATTAATTTTCATTTTTTAATAATAATATAATTTAAATTACATTAATATATTAATCGAAAAACTATAAAACAAGTGGAAAATTAAAAAATTTTAAAACACCCACGACTTTTGCAGACTTGTAATTGAAAAAGGATTAAATAATTTTTTTGAAACTCCCCGACTAAAGGAAAGTAAGAACTAAGAACCTATCAGTATAATTACAAATCCAAGAAAATCCGTCGGAGCTGCCATTGCTATTTTCGTTTCCAATATCAATTAATGTAATTAGTAAGTATTGATAAACTGCCGGTATATGAGAAGTATGAAGAAATTGAATTAGTCATCAACTGGTAAACAGCACCATCAACACCGTCATAGGCAAAACACAGCAGCTCCGACGGATTTTCTTGGATTTGTAATTATCCTGATAGGTTCTTAGTTCTTACTTTCCTTTAGTCGGGGAGTTTCAAAAAAATTATTTAATCCTTTTTCAATTACAAGTCTGCAAAAGTCGTGGGTGTTTTAAAATTTTTTAATTTTCCACTTGTTTATATTAAATAAAACGAGGAAACTTATTTATAAATTTAAACCAAAATTTTGAAATATACAACGGAATTTTGAAAAGGTTCAGAAAAGGATAGATAAAAATATAATGGAATACTTATTTAAGACTTATACTTACTACATATTTACAACTTAATATCATATAATAGAATGAATGAAGAAAACAGTTTATATACACAGGTGACAGGATATATCGGAGGACAAGAGGATGTCAACGGAAGTAGGAAGTGGTATATTACACTGAATAAGACCCTGGTAAAATGGATCCCGGTTATATTTTGGGCAAGATAAAAATATATGATTCAGGTCACCCACCTCACCACACTCGCACAAATCACTGTTCACAATACGAAATCTAGCAGAAATTATACAAATTTTATTTACAATTACAGCAATGGCATTAATACCATCACTGAGGGGAGGGAGTGAAATAATCTTATGTGAGAAGGCTTTGTTAATGAGTATGGCCACTCCACCATACCCATCATGTCTATCACTTCTCACAGTAACGAAACCAGAGATCCTGAAAGAAAACTCTGGTTTTAACCATGTCTCAGAGAGACACATAGCCATGGGCTTATATTTATTTAATAAGTAAATAATGTCAGTTTTTTTGCTTATTGCACTTCTACAATTCCATTGAAGTATGTTGTGATCCATACTTAAAAAAATTGTTTAAAGCTGTCAATAATGATTCGGCGGCGTTGGACGGTGAAGAGCTATCGCTCGGAAATAGATTACTGGTATTTGAAAGTAATTTAATAAGTTCCAAAATTAATTGACCTATAGATTGTTGAGGTATTGTCGTATTTGATTTATGTTTTAGTACATTTCCATTAGGTGTTTGAGAATTATTATTATTGTATTCCTTTATAATTTCGTCATGTATGGTGCGGTCGTAACCTCCAGTTTGTTTTGGGGGTACACGGCGCTGAATATACTCTGTTTTTTATGAGAATTTGTATTGGGCGAAGATGGTCTTGTTAGTGTAATATTTTTATTTTCGAACTGAGGCGACGAGGCTGCAACATCGGTATAAGGTTTTGAAGAAGGGGGATGGATTTTGGCTGCCTCTGCGTAAGATATACAGCTCTGGGCCATAGAAATTTTAATTTTTTGTTGTCTCGAGAACTCAGGACAAAGTTTGCTAGTGGCAAAGTGGCGACCAGTGCAATGGAGACAATAAGCATTTTCCAAGATAATGTTACAAGTGTCTGAGACATGTTCGTCCCCGCATTTAAAACAACGAGGCTTTGACCTGCACTGCAATTTAGTATGACCAAATTTGCAGCAGTTGTAGCACTGTATAGTTGGAAATATGTACAATTCAACAGGGAGCGCTGTATAGCACATGTAAACTCTTTTTGGTAATATTTGACCATCGAACGTCAATACAACCATGTTGGTATTAATAAATAAACTAGTACCATCATCTTTCGGTGTTTTTCTTTTAATACGCCTAACCTTTATAATTTTTCCACAACCCATAGGAACAGTAATGTTTTCCTGAATCTCGTCCTCAGACCAGTCTTGGGGTACACCCTTTACAATACCTACTCTAGTGACAATGAAACTAGGTATGAAAACCTTGTATGAGAGATTAGCAATTAGTGGGTTATCTGTGAACAAATTAGCATCTTCGTAGTTGGTAAATGCCATAGAAACTCTATTTCTGCCAATACGTTTTAAGCTACCATTAACTATATTATTGATATTATATTTTTTTAAATCTTTACCAAATTGAATAGGGTGCAGCGTAACAGGATCATTCGGAGATGTGGTTATCCTTTGAATGTGAACAGTGAACGGCCCTGAATCTGTGCTTACATATTTTCTTACTAACTGCGGTTGTGAGGGACCTGCACCAGTGGGTTGTGAAGCGGAGACACTATTATTGAAAGGAGGGACATGAGTTTCAACAGGCACAGTTTTTTCGCCTTGAGCATTATTCACAACAGGGACCAACTTCTCGTCTGAATCGTCACATTGGCATTCATGAGTAATCTGTTTACCGTTCCTACTTCTACTTCTCTTTGTTTTGCAAATTCGGCACCTTTTTTGTGGTTTGACTCTTTTCCGTTCTGAGAGAGGAATAAGACCATCCTCAGTGTCCATCGATGAGTCGTCAATAACTATATTATAAGCTACAGGACTAGGAGGGCCAGTGTCTGGCCCTGGACCCCCCAGTCCGGGGTTATCCGGGGGTGGGTCAACCCCCGGGCCCATAGTAGAAAACTATACGCTTACCAGATAAGTAGTACCTATATACACTATTTATATGAAATATCAATAAAAATATGTAAAAACTATTAACTAACTACTATTTTACACAAAAAAACCTCCACTGATCCACTATATAAAACAATTAAAATCAATAAACCAAAAAACACGTCCACCAAATTAGAAGTTTCCCGCGCTTTTTTCCAGCAACATCGTCAAAAAAACCCAGTAGGTACTTACACTTCATGGTGTCAGTCTTGGCGGGGATGAAGGGCGCGGGGCGCGGCGGCTCGGGGGGCGGCGGGGGCGGCGGGGGCGGGGGGATCGGCTTCTCCACGCGCCGCGCCTCTGGAACTGAGTACCACCGGGGCAGGAAAGTCAACTCATGAATAAAACATTTACGACATTTTTTTTAGACGATTTTGGTTAATGGTAGCGACTGACAGCTACAGGATTGCTTGTTAATGGAAACATGGTTAAAATAGATTATAATGAAATTTTTGATTTTGTTGGTAAAATACCATTAAAAAATTAGACTTGTGAATAACTTTAAAATATAATTGCGCTTGAACTATTTATATTATCTAAACTCTAAATTTATATTATTTCAAATTAAAACGAATAACTCTAACAGTAGGTATTATGTTAATAATATTACGGTTAATGCAAGTAAAATACAAAAAAAGTGAAACAGACACTAAATTGCACAAAAAGTAATGTTAGCGACACACTTACCACACACGACACGACAGCACACCAATCGGCACATCAGAGGCACAAGCGAAGCAACAACACATTATAATAATTATTATTTTTGAAAAGTTATATGGTCTTGGTCCTTGGATCACAGTTGCCTGTTTCACAACTGCCAGATAAACTTTGTATAACGAATAAATATGCCATTTCGACAGATTCCCAGTACGAAAATTGTCACAACAGCAATTAATTATACTGGCTAAATAAAGTTTAAATATGGTAATTGTGAAACAGGCCCTAAAACTAATAACTTTTGTTTTACTTGCTATAATGTACCTACCTAACATAAATGCTTGCACGTTCATTACTCTGTAACGCTACGCCGCCGCTCTGCCTCACCGAAAATTGACACTGCTCTCGAGCGTTATTAGTTGCAAAGAGTAATAGCACGT
Organism: Coenonympha arcania; assembly: GCA_036785405.1. Classification (NCBI taxonomy): domain Eukaryota; kingdom Metazoa; phylum Arthropoda; class Insecta; order Lepidoptera; family Nymphalidae; genus Coenonympha; species Coenonympha arcania. Next base: position 192,475 of record CM072078.1, on the reverse strand, counting down.
TAGAAAAATCTATTGCTTTTTATTATTGAACTGATTCATAATTTTCAAAACCGTGTCACAAAAGTGCTTAGTTTTGGTGATAGGGATATACATCCCAGAAGCATTTTGGTATTGAATCATTGAAAGTTGAAGCAAGAAAAGCTACTAGGTTCCAATGTATTTGACACAGTGGTGGATATGGATATACAATACTAACTTTAAACTAAACTAAATTGATACATCTAAAACGGTTACTATTTATTTCGGAATAGTAGATTTGGTTTTAGAGTGAAATTTAGCGCGTCCAAAAATAAAATTCACAACGATACCTGTGGCAAAACACACTTCAAAATACTAGTCACAGTAATTATTGCGAGAGGGAAATGTAGTAATTTTGTTAAGGCACACTAAATTTAGATCGTCTAAAACGAATCCCTACTAATCTAAACCGTTAAAATGACAAGTGTTGAGAAGTTTAATTCTTAAAAGTTTAGTAAATCCAAATAGGCATTAGAAGCGTTATAACTCAAACGATTAAAATGTGCCTATTTTTCAAATTGAATGTAACTAGATCTGAAAGTAGTTTAGGGCAGTGAAAGAATAGACGGTCTTGTGTACTTTTACAGAAAGTTTATTTTAAATTACGTATAAAATGTAAAATATAAACAGTAAACATGGATAGTACAAGCGGGCGTACAGTACAACCGAAGAGTAACATTTACAACTACATTACTTTAATAATACGATTATAGACTATGCCGAGACTCGTCGCAGTCGCGGCGCTAAAACGCAGTATATTGAACTAGAGAAGTTTCATTTGCAATGTAGGTACAAAGCTACAAGAACATACAGGCGACCGCCCAGCGGTTTTATCAGGACCCCTGTAGCGAGCCGAAAAGAGAATCAGAGGGAGATAATGTAACCCGACAGAAAGGGAGCACATAAGGTAAGGTATAAGGGTCTGTTGCGAACTGAATTACACTTTATTATGTCCGTGCTAGAGTCGCTATTGCTTTAAATCATTTTACGGAGTACATCTTCTATACCGTAAGGTATTTCCACGTATTATGGTCGCGGCTGCTACGAGTCTTTTTGTGAAATATAAATAAACTCAGTATTTATCAAACGTATAACGTTTTAATGTGTTAGTGACATTATGTACATCTCTATAAAATTATATTACGTATTATTTAAAATGCCAAAAATGGCCAAAATCTAGACGCCCGCTCCAAAACACACTGTAGGTACTCAATTACATTACATTACGTCTCTTACAACTTAGATGTTATTCAAATATAAATTATTACTGATAAATAGACTCTTTACGTATAAAAGTAACGTAATTTGTGTCAGTCAGTACTATAAAATAATTAATGTGGAGATAGACAAAGACGGGTGTGAGTTTTGCTGGTGTATATAAAATGATAAAACAGTTAATAAGGATATAATTTTGATGTAAGCAAGAAGTAACAATTTGAAATAATATACAGTTAAAGGTAGAAACTTTGTATGAGAGTCTCTAAATTTAACGCGTCTAAAAAGCTACGTGAACTATCCCTTTATAGGTGTGAAAGGGATTATAGGTATAATTTTAAGACACGTTAAATTTAAGGACTCTAAAACCAAATCGCTACCTACGCTGATGCAAAACAAAAGTGACGATCGATCGCCTTTCGTACGTTCATCACATTTATTTTACATCAACGAAAAAAGCTACATTTAAAGCAACAACTACAGAAAACAAACATTCTGAAAAACTGAATTATATTAGAATCAGAAATAGAGTCCCAAATTCTGTGTAGTCATTGCTCCATTGGACATTATCCCAGCGACACACACACACAGACAACAGCACACGTGGGCACACACGAGACACACACAAGGGGCGCGTTCCGACACACTAACGCCATCTAGTCGACTTAAACTCAACTAAGATGAGGAGCAATAAATATCTGAGTACGATAAATTATGACTATTCAGTGTCCGATTAGTTCGCACGCGGGCGAAAAGCGCTTTGGTAAGCCATTTGAATAAGGTTTAGCTCCACACACTAAAAATACCTAGCCGGGTGTCCGAATATTACGTAAATATGATGCAGATACACACAATTTGAGATTTCTACGGCGCTAGTAGCTAAATTCATAAAAAATACCCAAAAATTATAACAGTACATGGCAATGGAACAGCGCGGGTTTCAATTGTTGTTAGTACTTAGAGGTCCAATCTATAAAATTTTGTATTTTTATTTTTAAGTATTTCATTTCATTACAGTAGGTATTTTGGTAAGAAAATCCACTAGCGCGATGCAGACTGCATGAGATACTTGGTAGGAGCAATCAGCGCCATCTACATTTGGCTATGGTACTGCGTCTTGTGACAACTGTGACACAGGCACTGATCTCTATTCTATAGGTCGCTGATTGTCAACGTAAAAATTAAGACACTTAATTTTCGCCATTTTGGCGCTGATTAATGCGTAACCTGGCGTGAGTGTCTATGGAAAACGATAGTCAACAAATGCCAATTTAGTACCGTGGACGTTCGAGAGTGGCGCTTCAGATTGGCACAAAATAGGAAGAGTCTGATGTAGGCAACGTGCACGAACTATAGATGGCAGCACAAATCGACACAAGCGCCGCTGGTGTGGTTAGAAAGAGAACTAAATGAGCTCTAACATCTTGCTGCCATCAATGTTTGTTATTGGTTTTTTCCAATTTTTCATGTTATTTATGTGATTTTTATTTTTATAATAATAACTCCACCACTCACCGACTATTTTACCTATTTGTTACCTATTTATACCACCAGCTGGCAGAGCTATCGCCGCGCACGCTCTCTATAAATGATTAATCCATAGACTAGAGATCAGTGGACACAGGTCACGTGTGTGGAGCTACAACCCCATAGACACACGGGTGATGGGGTCAGTGGTGGTGTGCGTGTCAGAAGTATCGGAACTCGCCCTTCTTGCCGAGCCGCTCGCGCCGCACCCAGTCCGCGCCCGCGCGCCCCTCCGCCCCGCCCGCACCCCCGCGCCCCGCGTCGCCCCTACCCGCCGCGCCGGTGGGGCTGCTGCCGCCCGACCCGCGCCCGCCGCCGCCTTCCTGCGAACAAGCAAAACACTGTACAAAATGTCCGCTTCATCACCCTCCCCTCCACTCATCACCAGCATGGAGAACCTCCACCATGTCTTGTGGGAGTGCTCCATAGTCCATATACGAGGACCTCCGGTGCTTGCTGGACGGGATCGTTCGCGAAGTTTCTGGCCCAGTTTATTATCAGGATCTCGTGGGTTCGGCGGCCAACTTCGGAAAGCTACGGGAGTTCGCGCACGCGTGGCATTAGAGGCGAAGCGGCTTGGAGTGACACAGAGAATTTATGCTGTGGACAGCGACGGCGCGGCGAGTCCGTATTTTGTATCGTCCTGCCCCAGAATGGGGAGAGTGAGCCCATAGGGACAAGGAGCGAGAGGAACAACTTGTAGGGAGTCAAGAAGGCGCCCCGGGAACACGCCAAGAGGAAGTACCGAACGGGCCCTCCCGCGTTTCGGCCCCCATCACCGCGAGGTTGATTGGGCCATAGGTGGTGGAGGGTTGTCATTACCAGCATGCTACTCCAATTAGGTTATGAAGGATTTAGGCTGTAACTTACGACGCTGGCCAAGTGTCGGTTTTTTTATTTATTTTATTTGGGTCACAAAACTGGCTACAATCTTCCTTACAGTAGTAACTTACAGAACCTATGACTATTTTGTTTATTATCAAGACTGCAATCTACTCAATGTAACCACTACATGCGAGTTGTAGGTTTTTTTCATACAACTACTTGTTTATTACGTCTCGGCCTACTTTAACAGTGTACTGTTCTGTGGAATCTTATTGTGAGGTAATATTGCTGATATTCAAACTATACTTGTATTGTGAAAATAACAATACATAGATACTGAAGCTATGTGAATCTTTTCGTGATAAACTTACAGTTGTATGCATACGGCATACCACAGTTAAGATTAGGTACTTTTTTATTAATAACTTCTTGGTTAGTAAAAAAAATTCTGAAGAAAAATAGTTTCGCTTGTGTGGGCTCACAAGATAGCAGGTAGCAGATTTCGTTCAGAGTAATATATCCGCGGATTTATTGAAATTATACGACTTAAAGTATGTTTGACCAAACGGTGGCAATGGGCTGAGTGCACAGCTTGTATGACTGATGGACGCTTGACACTCAAGGAGCTGGGTTGATGAAGTGCTTCACTCCTCGCCAGCCTCACGGGACTCGCTGCCACTGCGCAGGTTGGGGATCTCTTGGGCTGCTGGGGCCTTTTTTATACTATATAGGCTAGCGCTTGACTGTGATCACACGTGTAATGGAAAGTGATGATACAGTCTAAGCTGGAACGCGCTTGCTTAGAAGATGCCTATTCACTCTTGATTTGAAGGCACCCGGGTTGTAAGTGGCAGGAGAGACACTTCCTGGGAGTGTATTCTCCTTTGCAGTGCGTATCAGGAACGAGGAACCAAACCGCTTCGTACGCGTCTTTGGTACGTCAAATATGTATGGGTGGAAGCCTATACGATGCCTTGCCGTTCTATGGTAGAAAGGTGACGGGGGAACCAAATTAAAAAGTTCCTGTGCACACTCTCCGTAATATATTCTATAGAATAATAATAATAATTTATTGCTTTTAGTACATGACATTATTGCAAACATATGAATGCTCTACCCTCTGCGGAAGGAAAACCTGTGTTGCAGAGGGTAGATCCCTCCTGGATGTTAATTTAGACATTATTTATTCCTATTTTAAACCTAGTGATTACACTTAGTTACAATTTAAAAAACTTGCTTAGCTTATAAATTACTTGAGTGTGTGCGTTTGTGTGAGTGCGTTTGTGTGTGCGTGAGTGAGCATGTGTGAGGGTGTGTGAGCGAGTGGGTGTGAGTGTGTGCGTTTGTGTGTAAGCGTGCTTGCGTGCTTGTTTATTGCATTGCGAGCTTGCGTGTTTATTTTATGATCTACCGACAGCCATTCGTACCTGGTAGTGCGTGTAGATGGGGTTGGGGTAGAGGTGCGGCGAGGCGGGCGCGCCGGGCGAGCCGGGCGGCGTTATCGCGGGCGCCACGATGGTGTGCGGCACGTGCGCCGTCACGCCGCGCCGGTTGCGCGCCTTCCACCACTTGCGGGAGTCGTCCAGCACCTGTAGCATCATCCCATGCGAGAAATAAATCATGGCACTCATCAGTTTTTTCCAATTTTTATTTGCAGTTTTGCCGGTTGTTGGGGCTGTTACGGCCCCTTGCCTGTCCAGACGAGGGCTGAGTTCCCGGGCCCATAGAGGAACGAGCCCGGACAGGTCGAGGGGGGACCGACTAGTGAGACTACAGTGATCAGTACGGATGACGGTATCCAATCCGAGTCGGATAGTAATATCCGAGTCTCACTAGCCGATCAGTGGAAATAACAGGCGGCTTTTACTAGCACTACTACGGCAATCGTCAACTCGGGCAGCGACAGCCTTCGACATAGACAAGGAAAATAGAAGGCCACTAACCTGGTTGATGCATGCGACGATACTCGATGCGACGCCCCCTGTAGTGGATGTGGGACAGTATGTGACGTGAAAGTGTAAATGTATGTGTAGGTGTGTGTGTGGGGCTTGCAACCGTAGGTCCTCTGCACCAATCAGCTCCCAGACACGTCAAACACGAACACAGCTCCAATCGTTCGTTCGCCTCCTATGAGTGGAGTGCTCAATGCAGCAGCACAGTGGGTCGCAACCCGCAACAATGAACGCGACGGTCAAAATATGTCGAACGTTCAGGCTGGCTTCAACTCCCACAACACTCAAGCGAATAAAATAAAGTACGTGGTTCACGACACACAAGGTCAGCGGTCAATGACAGCGCGGTCTACAATTACTTAACTACCGCGAACTTTATCGCCGCTAAACGCAGCTGGGCACGCGTGTTACTAGGTAGATCCGGCGAGCGTAGCGAACTCACAAAGGCCGGCACAACAACTAGTCAATGTCCCAAACACGCGTGCAATGTCCAAAAACCCAGCGATATCAGTTACGCGAGTTGGAGCGGGAGCGCACGATTCGATACAAAAAACTCGCCGTAACCAAAGCGTGAGCGAGACGCGCGGATGAGGGCTTCCGCGGGTTAGATTGTTTGGGGACCGCTTCGACTTGCGCTGTGATATCGCTGGGTTTTTGGACATTGCACGCGTGTTTGTGACATTGTGTAGTTGTTGTGCCGGCCTTTGTGAGTTCGCTACGCTCGCCGGATCTACCTAGTAACACGCGTGCCCAGCTGCGTTTAGCGGCGATAAAGTTCGCGGTAGTTAAGTAATTGTGGACCGCGCTGTCATTGACCGCTGACCTTGTGTGTCGTGAACCACGTACTTTATTTTATTCGCTTGAGTGTTTGTGGGAGTTGAAGCCAGCCTGAACGTTCGACATATTTTGACCGTCGCGTTCATTGTTGCGGGTTGCGACCCACTGTGCTGCTGCATTGAGCACTCCACTCATAGGAGGCGAACGAACGATTGGAGCTGTGTTCGTGTTTGACGTGTCTGGGAGCTGATTGGTGCAGAGGCCCTACGGTTGCAAGCCCCACACACACACCTACACATACATTTACACTTTCACGTCACATACTGTCCCACATCCACTACAGGGGGCGTCGCATCGAGTATCGTCGCATGCATCAACCAGGTTAGTGGCCTTCTATTTTCCTTGTCTATGTCGAAGGCTGTCGCTGCCCGAGTTGACGATTGCCGTAGTAGTGCTAGTAAAAGCCGCCTGTTATTTCCACTGATCGGCTAGTGAGACTCGGATATTACTATCCGACTCGGATTGGATACCGTCATCCGTACTGATCACTGTAGTCTCACTAGTCGGTCCCCCCTCGACCTGTCCGGGCTCGTTCCTCTATGGGCCCGGGAACTCAGCCCTCGTCTGGACAGGCAAGGGGCCGTAACAGGGGCAATAGGGAAATTTTCCTCCAGGCAGGTATCGTACCTGGGGACCGCTTGTGATCCGAGCGTGTGACGTCAGAACTTCTATATATAGCACGCTCGTCGAAAGCTCCGTCAGCGTGTGCTAGGGTACTGGTTACGCCATCTATCGTCAGCTATCGAAGACCGCTAATGTCCTAGCTACCTACACACAACTCCACCCTCAGGCCACAAGCCACGATGGCGAGGCCTTAGCCCCTACTAGGAGGCTTAAAGATCGACACCGAGGGTGCGCAGTGCCCTCGCGACATATCGCCCGGGTAGGGAGGTTTACCTCGAGGCCCTTACCCCCAGAGGGATAATACTCCCGACGGAGAAGACCACGCAGCGTGTCCTAGCTACGTTGAATAAATATGAGCTCTAAAGCTTTGATTGAGTTGGGATATACTTTTGGTTTGATAGTACAGGGTGTCCCATGCTCACTGCTCACCTCGAGGTACTCGCCGCGCACCACGCTGAGCTCCTTGTCGTTGTTGGCGGTGCGCGGGTACGTGACGCGCACCACGCGCCCGCCGCGCGCCGCCACGCCGCGCGCCCACGCTGAGCCCAGCTCGTCTGCGGAGACACTACTGGGTGTCCCGTGCTCACTGCTCACCTCGAGGTACTCGCCGCGCACCACGCTGAGCTCCTTGTCGTTGTTGGCGGTGCGCGGGTACGTGACGCGCACCACGCGCCCGCCGCGCGCCGCCACGCCGCGCGCCCACGCTGAGCCCAGCTCGTCTGCGGAGACACTACTGGGTGTCCCGTGCTCACTGCTCACCTCGAGGTACTCGCCGCGCACCACGCTGAGCTCCTTGTCGTTGTTGGCGGTGCGCGGGTACGTGACGCGCACCACGCGCCCGCCGCGCGCCGCCACGCCGCGCGCCCACGCTGAGCCCAGCTCGTCTGTGAGACACTACTGGGTGTCCCGTGCTCACTGCTCACCTCGAGGTACTCGCCGCGCACCACGCTGAGCTCCTTGTCGTTGTTGGCGGTGCGCGGGTACGTGACGCGCACCACGCGCCCGCCGCGCGCCGCCACGCCGCGCGCCCACGCTGAGCCCAGCTCGTCTGTGAGACACTACTGGGTGTCCCGTGCTCACTGCTCACCTCGAGGTACTCGCCGCGCACCACGCTGAGCTCCTTGTCGTTGTTGGCGGTGCGCGGGTACGTGACGCGCACCACGCGCCCGCCGCGCGCCGCCACGCCGCGCGCCCACGCTGAGCCCAGCTCGTCTGCGGAGACACTACTGGGTGTCCCGTGCTCACTGCTCACCTCGAGGTACTCGCCGCGCACCACGCTGAGCTCCTTGTCGTTGTTGGCGGTGCGCGGGTACGTGACGCGCACCACGCGCCCGCCGCGCGCCGCCACGCCGCGCGCCCACGCTGAGCCCAGCTCGTCTGCGGAGACACTACTGGGTGTCCCGTGCTCACTGCTCACCTCGAGGTACTCGCCGCGCACCACGCTGAGCTCCTTGTCGTTGTTGGCGGTGCGCGGGTACGTGACGCGCACCACGCGCCCGCCGCGCGCCGCCACGCCGCGCGCCCACGCTGAGCCCAGCTCGTCTGTGAGACACTACTGGGTGTCCCGTGCTCACTGCTCACCTCGAGGTACTCGCCGCGCACCACGCTGAGCTCCTTGTCGTTGTTGGCGGTGCGCGGGTACGTGACGCGCACCACGCGCCCGCCGCGCGCCGCCACGCCGCGCGCCCACGCTGAGCCCAGCTCGTCTGTGAGACACTACTGGGTGTCCCGTGCTCACTGCTCACCTCGAGGTACTCGCCGCGCACCACGCTGAGCTCCTTGTCGTTGTTGGCGGTGCGCGGGTACGTGACGCGCACCACGCGCCCGCCGCGCGCCGCCACGCCGCGCGCCCACGCTGAGCCCAGCTCGTCTGCGGAGACACTACTGGGTGTCCCGTGCTCACTGCTCACCTCGAGGTACTCGCCGCGCACCACGCTGAGCTCCTTGTCGTTGTTGGCGGTTCGCGGGTACGTGACGCGCACCACGCGCCCGCCGCGCGCCGCCACGCCGCGCGCCCACGCTGAGCCCAGCTCGTCTGCGGAGACACTACTGGGTGTCCCGTGCTCACTGCTCACCTCGAGGTACTCGCCGCGCACCACGCTGAGCTCCTTGTCGTTGTTGGCGGTGCGCGGGTACGTGACGCGCACCACGCGCCCGCCGCGCGCCGCCACGCCGCGCGCCCACGCTGAGCCCAGCTCGTCTGCGGAGACACTACTGGGTGTCCCATGCTCACTGCTCACCTCGAGGTACTCGCCGCGCACCACGCTGAGCTCCTTGTCGTTGTTGGCGGTGCGCGGGTACGTGACGCGCACCACGCGCCCGCCGCGCGCCGCCACGCCGCGCGCCCACGCTGAGCCCAGCTCGTCTGCGGAGACACTACTGGGTGTCCCGTGCTCACTGCTCACCTCGAGGTACTCGCCGCGCACCACGCTGAGCTCCTTGTCGTTGTTGGCGGTGCGCGGGTACGTGACGCGCACCACGCGCCCGCCGCGCGCCGCCACGCCGCGCGCCCACGCTGAGCCCAGCTCGTCTGCGGAGACACTACTGGGTGTCCCGTGCTCACTGCTCACCTCGAGGTACTCGCCGCGCACCACGCTGAGCTCCTTGTCGTTGTTGGCGGTGCGCGGGTACGTGACGCGCACCACGCGCCCGCCGCGCGCCGCCACGCCGCGCGCCCATGCCTCGCCTAGCTCGTCTGCGGAGACAACAAAGGGAATATGTAGTCCGCCATTTTGTGGCAGCGGCCATCTTGGATACGATTGATTTTCGTCAAACACATAGGACCAAATCTTTAGGACCAAAACCTAGATGCCGCAGACAGAAATGAACGTAAAAATGTTTTGAAGTAACTATAGATTTAAAGTTTGATAACTGCTGCGAAATCAAAACGCAAAGTTCGGATACATGTATGTCCTCACCGTCATCGGTGTCGGGGCGGTAGGGCGGCTCGCGCTCGGGGGACGACGCCGCCGAGCCGGAGTCCTCGCGAGCCAGCGCGCGCGTACTCCTGCCGACACGAAACATATCATTATATAACACGTAATATTATATAAGATGGTGTCAAATTATCTGCCACCGTTGCAGGAGGTGAATGGGCCATAAATATACACTTCATTAGTGAAGAAATCTCAGTCCCCGGGCTCAATTTTTTTAAATTAAACATTATTATCGCATCATGTTGCATAAACACGTCCATCAGTCAAACTTGAGTACATGTTTAGTACAGTTATCGCCTCGTAACGGAAATCAGCTGTTTGGGAGAGCGTTGACCTTAGGTTGCGACGTAATTTTTAAATTAAAAAAAAAAATTGCGCCTGGGGACTGAGATTTCTTCAATATTGTAGTGTATACGTATGGCACATTCACCTCCTGGAACGGTGGCAGATAATTTGACACCACCTTATATACCAATGCACGTACACAATGAAAAATTAAATATATCATGAACATATGCCTTCTGGCTTCTTATGATCTATAACTTCTCTACTTCAGCAAAGCGAAGCTGCAACACATAATACTAATTTACATTTATGCAATTTTTTCGTCTCTCGTCCTGGTTACCTCGGGTAGGGCGCGTACTGGTCGGCGTACACGTCGGGCTCGTCGCGCTCGTAGCCGTAGCCGTCCGCGCGCTCCGCCTCGCCCGCGCCGCGCTCCTCGCCCGCACCCCCGCCCGCGCCCCCGCGCGCCTCGCGCCGCGGCGACACCCTTCACCCACAGACACACGTGACCACAGACACAACACAACACAACAATAGTACATAACAACAGTATTAAAAGCAAAAAAAAAAAAAAACATGAACTTACAGCACATATTTATGAGCCTAAACCTGTGATACACATTGTTGATTAAGATCTCAAGATTGGCGAGAACAAATTTAGCAACCAGTCTTACGCTTTACAGTAAAGACAGACTTAATAATGTATGCGTTCCTGAGGTACTAATTGACAAACCAAGCTTTGAAAGCTTTTCTGGTCTCTGAAGGTGACATAAATATCATCAGACAAACACAACAAAGAAAGCCCGAATGTGGCCAGAACAGTATTTATGGTTCACCGCACTAAAACGTGGCAAAGAGGCAACCTTTGCCTCTAAAAGGCTCTGCGAGATGAACAGACAGACAGGGGGGCAAAAGCAAATCTACCCAAGTTAAATGGCAAATAACTCGCAAACAAGAACTCACCGCCTGAGTGGCTGATCGTCGACCTGGTAGTCGGGCGACCAGCCGTCCATGAACACGGGCTGGTACGGGGGTATCGTCGTCTTCCACTGCTCCCTGAAATCAACAAGAATCTTCCATTAATATTACTTTTATTTGTCAGCCTACAAGCATCCAATGATGGATGTATTGGTAATCTGTGGCGCCACCACACTCAGTTCTCAGCCTTTCCAGAGGTCCGCTGCGATTTCCGGCACGCGGTGTCACTCTAGGACACGTTCTTCCCAATTACCCTGTTTTGTGACAGCCACTTACAGCTAATTCAGCTTGCTAAACCGATAGGCTATGACGATTACTTTGGTTCTCCTACCGATGTCTTTATTGAGGATTCTTTCACTCAAGGAGACTACTAACACAAGTCTCTTCATATCATTATTAAATTATGATATCTCTTGAGCCATTGCCTAATTAGTGAAGGTTACACCACGCGCGCCGGCAGCCGCCCGTCCGCCGCGAGCAGCGAGAGCGGTGTGTGTAGTGCAGTGTCGACGAGCGTGTCGGTTACCTGGGCACGAGCCAGGCGTCGCCGAGCGAGTGCCACAGCTCCGTCTCCTTGCTGGTGACGCAGTTGGCGAGCAGGTTGAGCGCGTCGCGCGTCAGCAGCGGCTGCACCACGCGCGCCGGCAGCCGCCCGTCCGCCGCGAGCAGCGAGAGCGGTGTGTGTAGTGCAGTGTCGACGAGCGTGTCGGTTACCTGGGCACGAGCCAGGCGTCGCCGAGCGAGTGCCACAGCTCCGTCTCCTTGCTGGTGACGCAGTTGGCGAGCAGGTTGAGCGCGTCGCGCGTCAGCAGCGGCTGCACCACGCGCGCCGGCAGCCGCCCGTCCGCCGCGAGCAGCGAGAGCGGTGTGTGTAGTGCAGTGTCGACGAGCGTGTCGGTTACCTGGGCACGAGCCAGGCGTCGCCGAGCGAGTGCCACAGCTCCGTCTCCTTGCTGGTGACGCAGTTGGCGAGCAGGTTGAGCGCGTCGCGCGTCAGCAGCGGCTGCACCACGCGCGCCGGCAGCCGCCCGTCCGCCGCGAGCAGCGAGAGCGGTGTGTGTAGTGCAGTGTCGACGAGCGTGTCGGTTACCTGGGCACGAGCCAGGCGTCGCCGAGCGAGTGCCACAGCTCCGTCTCCTTGCTGGTGACGCAGTTGGCGAGCAGGTTGAGCGCGTCGCGCGTCAGCAGCGGCTGCACCACGCGCGCCGGCAGCCGCCCGTCCGCCGCGAGCAGCGAGAGCGGTGTGTGTAGTGCAGTGTCGACGAGCGTGTCGGTTACCTGGGCACGAGCCAGGCGTCGCCGAGCGAGTGCCACAGCTCCGTCTCCTTGCTGGTGACGCAGTTGGCGAGCAGGTTGAGCGCGTCGCGCGTCAGCAGCGGCTGCACCACGCGCGCCGGCAGCCGCCCGTCCGCCGCGAGCAGCGAGAGCGGTGTGTGTAGTGCAGTGTCGACGAGCGTGTCGGTTACCTGGGCACGAGCCAGGCGTCGCCGAGCGAGTGCCACAGCTCCGTCTCCTTGCTGGTGACGCAGTTGGCGAGCAGGTTGAGCGCGTCGCGCGTCAGCAGCGGCTGCACCACGCGCGCCGGCAGCCGCCCGTCCGCCGCGAGCAGCGAGAGCGGTGTGTGTAGTGCAGTGTCGACGAGCGTGTCGGTTACCTGGGCACGAGCCAGGCGTCGCCGAGCGAGTGCCACAGCTCCGTCTCCTTGCTGGTGACGCAGTTGGCGAGCAGGTTGAGCGCGTCGCGCGTCAGCAGCGGCTGCACCACGCGCGCCGGCAGCCGCCCGTCCGCCGCGAGCAGCGAGAGCGGTGTGTGTAGTGCAGTGTCGACGAGCGTGTCGGTTACCTGGGCACGAGCCAGGCGTCGCCGAGCGAGTGCCACAGCTCCGTCTCCTTGCTGGTGACGCAGTTGGCGAGCAGGTTGAGCGCGTCGCGCGTCAGCAGCGGCTGCACCACGCGCGCCGGCAGCCGCCCGTCCGCCGCGAGCAGCGAGAGCGGTGTGTGTAGTGCAGTGTCGACGAGCGTGTCGGTTACCTGGGCACGAGCCAGGCGTCGCCGAGCGAGTGCCACAGCTCCGTCTCCTTGCTGGTGACGCAGTTGGCGAGCAGGTTGAGCGCGTCGCGCGTCAGCAGCGGCTGCACCACGCGCGCCGGCAGCCGCCCGTCCGCCGCGAGCAGCGAGAGCGGTGTGTGTAGTGCAGTGTCGACGAGCGTGTCGGTTACCTGGGCACGAGCCAGGCGTCGCCGAGCGAGTGCCACAGCTCCGTCTCCTTGCTGGTGACGCAGTTGGCGAGCAGGTTGAGCGCGTCGCGCGTCAGCAGCGGCTGCACCACGCGCGCCGGCAGCCGCCCGTCCGCCGCGAGCAGCGAGAGCGGTGTGTGTAGTGCAGTGTCGACGAGCGTGTCGGTTACCTGGGCACGAGCCAGGCGTCGCCGAGCGAGTGCCACAGCTCCGTCTCCTTGCTGGTGACGCAGTTGGCGAGCAGGTTGAGCGCGTCGCGCGTCAGCAGCGGCTGCACCACGCGCGCCGGCAGCCGCCCGTCCGCCGCGAGCAGCGAGAGCGGTGTGTGTAGTGCAGTGTCGACGAGCGTGTCGGTTACCTGGGCACGAGCCAGGCGTCGCCGAGCGAGTGCCACAGCTCCGTCTCCTTGCTGGTGACGCAGTTGGCGAGCAGGTTGAGCGCGTCGCGCGTCAGCAGCGGCTGCACCACGCGCGCCGGCAGCCGCCCGTCCGCCGCGAGCAGCGAGAGCGGTGTGTGTAGTGCAGTGTCGACGAGCGTGTCGGTTACCTGGGCACGAGCCAGGCGTCGCCGAGCGAGTGCCACAGCTCCGTCTCCTTGCTGGTGACGCAGTTGGCGAGCAGGTTGAGCGCGTCGCGCGTCAGCAGCGGCTGCACCACGCGCGCCGGCAGCCGCCCGTCCGCCGCGAGCAGCGAGAGCGGTGTGTGTAGTGCAGTGTCGACGAGCGTGTCGGTTACCTGGGCACGAGCCAGGCGTCGCCGAGCGAGTGCCACAGCTCCGTCTCCTTGCTGGTGACGCAGTTGGCGAGCAGGTTGAGCGCGTCGCGCGTCAGCAGCGGCTGCACCACGCGCGCCGGCAGCCGCCCGTCCGCCGCGAGCAGCGAGAGCGGTGTGTGTAGTGCAGTGTCGACGAGCGTGTCGGTTACCTGGGCACGAGCCAGGCGTCGCCGAGCGAGTGCCACAGCTCCGTCTCCTTGCTGGTGACGCAGTTGGCGAGCAGGTTGAGCGCGTCGCGCGTCAGCAGCGGCTGCACCACGCGCGCCGGCAGCCGCCCGTCCGCCGCGAGCAGCGAGAGCGGTGTGTGTAGTGCAGTGTCGACGAGCGTGTCGGTTACCTGGGCACGAGCCAGGCGTCGCCGAGCGAGTGCCACAGCTCCGTCTCCTTGCTGGTGACGCAGTTGGCGAGCAGGTTGAGCGCGTCGCGCGTCAGCAGCGGCTGCACCACGCGCGCCGGCAGCCGCCCGTCCGCCGCGAGCAGCGAGAGCGGTGTGTGTAGTGCAGTGTCGACGAGCGTGTCGATTACCTGGGCACGAGCCAGGCGTCGCCGAGCGAGTGCCACAGCTCCGTCTCCTTGCTGGTGACGCAGTTGGCGAGCAGGTTGAGCGCGTCGCGCGTCAGCAGCGGCTGCACCACGCGCGCCGGCAGCCGCCCGTCCGCCGCGAGCAGCGAGAGCGGTGTGTGTAGTGCAGTGTCGACGAGCGTGTCGGTTACCTGGGCACGAGCCAGGCGTCGCCGAGCGAGTGCCACAGCTCCGTCTCCTTGCTGGTGACGCAGTTGGCGAGCAGGTTGAGCGCGTCGCGCGTCAGCAGCGGCTGCACCACGCGCGCCGGCAGCCGCCCGTCCGCCGCGAGCAGCGAGAGCGGTGTGTGTAGTGCAGTGTCGACGAGCGTGTCGGTTACCTGGGCACGAGCCAGGCGTCGCCGAGCGAGTGCCACAGCTCCGTCTCCTTGCTGGTGACGCAGTTGGCGAGCAGGTTGAGCGCGTCGCGCGTCAGCAGCGGCTGCACCACGCGCGCCGGCAGCCGCCCGTCCGCCGCGAGCAGCGAGAGCGGTGTGTGTAGTGCAGTGTCGACGAGCGTGTCGGTTACCTGGGCACGAGCCAGGCGTCGCCGAGCGAGTGCCACAGCTCCGTCTCCTTGCTGGTGACGCAGTTGGCGAGCAGGTTGAGCGCGTCGCGCGTCAGCAGCGGCTGCACCACGCGCGCCGGCAGCCGCCCGTCCGCCGCGAGCAGCGAGAGCGGTGTGTGTAGTGCAGTGTCGACGAGCGTGTCGGTTACCTGGGCACGAGCCAGGCGTCGCCGAGCGAGTGCCACAGCTCCGTCTCCTTGCTGGTGACGCAGTTGGCGAGCAGGTTGAGCGCGTCGCGCGTCAGCAGCGGCTGCACCACGCGCGCCGGCAGCCGCCCGTCCGCCGCGAGCAGCGAGAGCGGTGTGTGTAGTGCAGTGTCGACGAGCGTGTCGGTTACCTGGGCACGAGCCAGGCGTCGCCGAGCGAGTGCCACAGCTCCGTCTCCTTGCTGGTGACGCAGTTGGCGAGCAGGTTGAGCGCGTCGCGCGTCAGCAGCGGCTGCACCACGCGCGCCGGCAGCCGCCCGTCCGCCGCGAGCAGCGAGAGCGGTGTGTGTAGTGCAGTGTCGACGAGCGTGTCGGTTACCTGGGCACGAGCCAGGCGTCGCCGAGCGAGTGCCACAGCTCCGTCTCCTTGCTGGTGACGCAGTTGGCGAGCAGGTTGAGCGCGTCGCGCGTCAGCAGCGGCTGCACCACGCGCGCCGGCAGCCGCCCGTCCGCCGCGAGCAGCGAGAGCGGTGTGTGTAGTGCAGTGTCGACGAGCGTGTCGGTTACCTGGGCACGAGCCAGGCGTCGCCGAGCGAGTGCCACAGCTCCGTCTCCTTGCTGGTGACGCAGTTGGCGAGCAGGTTGAGCGCGTCGCGCGTCAGCAGCGGCTGCACCACGCGCGCCGGCAGCCGCCCGTCCGCCGCGAGCAGCGAGAGCGGTGTGTGTAGTGCAGTGTCGACGAGCGTGTCGGTTACCTGGGCACGAGCCAGGCGTCGCCGAGCGAGTGCCACAGCTCCGTCTCCTTGCTGGTGACGCAGTTGGCGAGCAGGTTGAGCGCGTCGCGCGTCAGCAGCGGCTGCACCACGCGCGCCGGCAGCCGCCCGTCCGCCGCGAGCAGCGAGAGCGGTGTGTGTAGTGCAGTGTCGACGAGCGTGTCGGTTACCTGGGCACGAGCCAGGCGTCGCCGAGCGAGTGCCACAGCTCCGTCTCCTTGCTGGTGACGCAGTTGGCGAGCAGGTTGAGCGCGTCGCGCGTCAGCAGCGGCTGCACCACGCGCGCCGGCAGCCGCCCGTCCGCCGCGAGCAGCGAGAGCGGTGTGTGTAGTGCAGTGTCGACGAGCGTGTCGGTTACCTGGGCACGAGCCAGGCGTCGCCGAGCGAGTGCCACAGCTCCGTCTCCTTGCTGGTGACGCAGTTGGCGAGCAGGTTGAGCGCGTCGCGCGTCAGCAGCGGCTGCACCACGCGCGCCGGCAGCCGCCCGTCCGCCGCGAGCAGCGAGAGCGGTGTGTGTAGTGCAGTGTCGACGAGCGTGTCGGTTACCTGGGCACGAGCCAGGCGTCGCCGAGCGAGTGCCACAGCTCCGTCTCCTTGCTGGTGACGCAGTTGGCGAGCAGGTTGAGCGCGTCGCGCGTCAGCAGCGGCTGCACCACGCGCGCCGGCAGCCGCCCGTCCGCCGCGAGCAGCGAGAGCGGTGTGTGTAGTGCAGTGTCGACGAGCGTGTCGGTTACCTGGGCACGAGCCAGGCGTCGCCGAGCGAGTGCCACAGCTCCGTCTCCTTGCTGGTGACGCAGTTGGCGAGCAGGTTGAGCGCGTCGCGCGTCAGCAGCGGCTGCACCACGCGCGCCGGCAGCCGCCCGTCCGCCGCGAGCAGCGAGAGCGGTGTGTGTAGTGCAGTGTCGACGAGCGTGTCGGTTACCTGGGCACGAGCCAGGCGTCGCCGAGCGAGTGCCACAGCTCCGTCTCCTTGCTGGTGACGCAGTTGGCGAGCAGGTTGAGCGCGTCGCGCGTCAGCAGCGGCTGCACCACGCGCGCCGGCAGCCGCCCGTCCGCCGCGAGCCGCGAGAGCGGTGTGTGTAGTGCAGTGTCGACGAGCGTGTCGGTTACCTGGGCACGAGCCAGGCGTCGCCGAGCGAGTGCCACAGCTCCGTCTCCTTGCTGGTGACGCAGTTGGCGAGCAGGTTGAGCGCGTCGCGCGTCAGCAGCGGCTGCACCACGCGCGCCGGCAGCCGCCCGTCCGCCGCGAGCAGCGAGAGCGGTGTGTGTAGTGCAGTGTCGACGAGCGTGTCGGTTACCTGGGCACGAGCCAGGCGTCGCCGAGCGAGTGCCACAGCTCCGTCTCCTTGCTGGTGACGCAGTTGGCGAGCAGGTTGAGCGCGTCGCGCGTCAGCAGCGGCTGCACCACGCGCGCCGGCAGCCGCCCGTCCGCCGCGAGCAGCGAGAGCGGTGTGTGTAGTGCAGTGTCGACGAGCGTGTCGGTTACCTGGGCACGAGCCAGGCGTCGCCGAGCGAGTG
Source organism: Coenonympha arcania (assembly GCA_036785405.1). Classification (NCBI taxonomy): domain Eukaryota; kingdom Metazoa; phylum Arthropoda; class Insecta; order Lepidoptera; family Nymphalidae; genus Coenonympha; species Coenonympha arcania. Next base: position 174,704 of record CM072078.1, on the reverse strand, counting down.
CCACAGCTCCGTCTCCTTGCTGGTGACGCAGTTGGCGAGCAGGTTGAGCGCGTCGCGCGTCAGCAGCGGCTGCACCACGCGCGCCGGCAGCCGCCCGTCCGCCGCGAGCAGCGAGAGCGGTGTGTGTAGTGCAGTGTCGACGAGCGTGTCGGTTACCTGGGCACGAGCCAGGCGTCGCCGAGCGAGTGCCACAGCTCCGTCTCCTTGCTGGTGACGCAGTTGGCGAGCAGGTTGAGCGCGTCGCGCGTCAGCAGCGGCTGCACCACGCGCGCCGGCAGCCGCCCGTCCGCCGCGAGCAGCGAGAGCGGTGTGTGTAGTGCAGTGTCGACGAGCGTGTCGGTTACCTGGGCACGAGCCAGGCGTCGCCGAGCGAGTGCCACAGCTCCGTCTCCTTGCTGGTGACGCAGTTGGCGAGCAGGTTGAGCGCGTCGCGCGTCAGCAGCGGCTGCACCACGCGCGCCGGCAGCCGCCCGTCCGCCGCGAGCAGCGAGAGCGGTGTGTGTAGTGCAGTGTCGACGAGCGTGTCGGTTACCTGGGCACGAGCCAGGCGTCGCCGAGCGAGTGCCACAGCTCCGTCTCCTTGCTGGTGACGCAGTTGGCGAGCAGGTTGAGCGCGTCGCGCGTCAGCAGCGGCTGCACCACGCGCGCCGGCAGCCGCCCGTCCGCCGCGAGCAGCGAGAGCGGTGTGTGTAGTGCAGTGTCGACGAGCGTGTCGGTTACCTGGGCACGAGCCAGGCGTCGCCGAGCGAGTGCCACAGCTCCGTCTCCTTGCTGGTGACGCAGTTGGCGAGCAGGTTGAGCGCGTCGCGCGTCAGCAGCGGCTGCACCACGCGCGCCGGCAGCCGCCCGTCCGCCGCGAGCAGCGAGAGCGGTGTGTGTAGTGCAGTGTCGACGAGCGTGTCGGTTACCTGGGCACGAGCCAGGCGTCGCCGAGCGAGTGCCACAGCTCCGTCTCCTTGCTGGTGACGCAGTTGGCGAGCAGGTTGAGCGCGTCGCGCGTCAGCAGCGGCTGCACCACGCGCGCCGGCAGCCGCCCGTCCGCCGCGAGCAGCGAGAGCGGTGTGTGTAGTGCAGTGTCGACGAGCGTGTCGGTTACCTGGGCACGAGCCAGGCGTCGCCGAGCGAGTGCCACAGCTCCGTCTCCTTGCTGGTGACGCAGTTGGCGAGCAGGTTGAGCGCGTCGCGCGTCAGCAGCGGCTGCACCACGCGCGCCGGCAGCCGCCCGTCCGCCGCGAGCAGCGAGAGCGGTGTGTGTAGTGCAGTGTCGACGAGCGTGTCGGTTACCTGGGCACGAGCCAGGCGTCGCCGAGCGAGTGCCACAGCTCCGTCTCCTTGCTGGTGACGCAGTTGGCGAGCAGGTTGAGCGCGTCGCGCGTCAGCAGCGGCTGCACCACGCGCGCCGGCAGCCGCCCGTCCGCCGCGAGCAGCGAGAGCGGTGTGTGTAGTGCAGTGTCGACGAGCGTGTCGGTTACCTGGGCACGAGCCAGGCGTCGCCGAGCGAGTGCCACAGCTCCGTCTCCTTGCTGGTGACGCAGTTGGCGAGCAGGTTGAGCGCGTCGCGCGTCAGCAGCGGCTGCACCACGCGCGCCGGCAGCCGCCCGTCCGCCGCGAGCAGCGAGAGCGGTGTGTGTAGTGCAGTGTCGACGAGCGTGTCGGTTACCTGGGCACGAGCCAGGCGTCGCCGAGCGAGTGCCACAGCTCCGTCTCCTTGCTGGTGACGCAGTTGGCGAGCAGGTTGAGCGCGTCGCGCGTCAGCAGCGGCTGCACCACGCGCGCCGGCAGCCGCCCGTCCGCCGCGAGCAGCGAGAGCGGTGTGTGTAGTGCAGTGTCGACGAGCGTGTCGGTTACCTGGGCACGAGCCAGGCGTCGCCGAGCGAGTGCCACAGCTCCGTCTCCTTGCTGGTGACGCAGTTGGCGAGCAGGTTGAGCGCGTCGCGCGTCAGCAGCGGCTGCACCACGCGCGCCGGCAGCCGCCCGTCCGCCGCGAGCAGCGAGAGCGGTGTGTGTAGTGCAGTGTCGACGAGCGTGTCGGTTACCTGGGCACGAGCCAGGCGTCGCCGAGCGAGTGCCACAGCTCCGTCTCCTTGCTGGTGACGCAGTTGGCGAGCAGGTTGAGCGCGTCGCGCGTCAGCAGCGGCTGCACCACGCGCGCCGGCAGCCGCCCGTCCGCCGCGTCCTGCGCCGCGTCCACGATGAGCGCGAGCGGCGTGAACAGGAAGTGCACGAGCTCGGGCGCGTTGGGGTCGTGGATGTGCGCGCGCAGCCGCGCCAGCAGGTTGAACGACAGCTTGAACTTCTGCAGCACGTCCACGAAGTCGCGCTCGGGCGGCGGCCGCGTGCGCAGCGCCAGCATGCCCTCGCCCGCCGCGCCGCGCTTGCCGCCGCCGCCGCGCGAGCGTCGCCGCCGCTCCAGCTCGCGGGACGCCGCCGCCGCGTGCTGCAGCCTGCCGACAGAACGTGCTGCTCACTCGCGGCTCACGAGTCACGGCGAGCACCAGCGACTCGGATAATCACAGCAGCTACGCCGTCCCCAAACAGGGGAGGAAGATCATAAGCGCCGAGAACATTAAGCTCATCTCAGCCTAAGAGTCCGTGGTGGTGCCGTGACGAGATGGAGGGTCCCTAGCTGATATTACACATCAATAGCGCAAAATACGTAGGACGTAAAGTGAAAGGAACTTAGTGATGACCCATCTGTCAAATCTCAATGTGCTTTCAAGAACATTTATAGCCACCTCTCTTGAAAAATTATTATCGTCAAATTTTTCATAAAAATAAAATTGTAGATAAAGGAGATAAGAAAGCTCACGCATGTGGAAATGGAAAACTTGTACAGCCCTCAAAACCCATCAGTCAGACAGATGTTGTATTAGGATTAAAGCAGGCATTTAAGTAATGGTGGAAAAATATGGTTGCCAAATAAAAAAATATTTGCTAGTGGGAGCACCTGGAACCTTTGTATGAGAGTATTTTGAAACTTTGCACATGATGTCTAGAGCTTTTTTCGGGAAAAATACTACGCCTCAAACATATTGATTTCCAGGATTATAGTCTTTACGAATTGTGAGTCGTAGACGCATGGTCTGCTTTTAAAATGTTGAGAACCTTTGGGTCTTTGCTACAATACATGGATTTCGAACGAAATGAGTCCATACATTTTTCAAAAAAAATCGTGATTCACAGTTCTAGGCCAGATTTAAAACTATCTGAAACTTTGAACCAATACTAGTTCTGCTTTTTTATAGGGAGCCCAATCAAATGGTCGCATAATATTTCGAAAGGTTGTATATTTCTGTCTCCGGCTATCAGAAGTACAACAGGTACCACGTCGCGTTGGTCGGTCTTGAGAGAATAGTGGTCGGTACCTCGCTATGAACTTCTCGATGTCGTCGAAGCAGCGGTTGAGTATGGCGATGTCCTGCTCGTACAGCCGCTCCGAGCCCGTGGACGACGCGTCGTCCCGCTCGCCGCCCCGCTCTCCGCCCCGCTCCGTACCGCGGCCCAGCTGGGCGGACATTTGCTGGAGGACACAGAAGGATTTTAATTACTGAATGGAAGCAGGCGTTACTTTACGGAAATCCATAATTAGCAGGACAGATTAATTTGTTTTGTTGGAGATGTTGACTTCACAATGCGAAATCGTAGAGATTGTGAAGTCAACATCTCCTGAGGATGTCCCGGTGTCGGGACGAAACGTGCGTCGAAGAAAGTGTTGGAAAATTGTGTGGTGTTTCATGTGGGTGGTGTTCCTGCATATTGTACCATACAGAATCTTTTCAAGTAGCGGATTATAGCAAAACAAATTATAGTCCAGTCATTTTAGACTTTTGAAGTTACATTAATTCCCACCAAGCTGAAAATCGGTACGATTATTTAAAATATCATTAAAAATAAAATTTGAAAGTTCCCCATATTTCCCCTGTAAGGAAAAAAATTTATTCAAGGTCAAAGGTCAAAAAAAATGAGTTTTTCGCGATTTTCAGCAAAACGGTTAGTTTTATCATAAAAATACCTCAGACAAAAATTGTAGATCATAAAATTATCTACAAAAAATTTATTAATACTTTTTTTTCTAAGAGCCACCGTTTTTGAGATATAACGATTTCAAAAAGTTGTAAAAGATATGCACACGTTTCCTCGCCACCTGCCAGAAAAACCACGTTTCGGGGCGGAAAAACTGCTGAACTCGATTTTTTTGCAACTGCAAAAAAGGATGCAGTACTAAATGTGGTTGCAAAAAGTCGGACCGTTCCGTTCTCCGGCATGTACACATTGTCAAGGCCGGTTGTGCTCTAATATTGAATCACCAACAGTAGAGGATCCGTTTGATTCCAACGATGCAACATGCGATACATCGCTATTAACGCAGTTTACATGCACTCAGGATGAAGATGAAGAAGAACAAGAAGAACAAGAACAAGACGAACAAGAACATGAAGATCAAGAAGAAGAATTTGAAAGTTGAACGACTCGGACGATTAAATTTCACTACTTTTTTTTTAACTTAAATTGCTTTTATCTTCTCAATCTCTGCTAGTATCCATTGTTTTTCAATAGTTTCAAATTAAACAGGATCATAACTGACCCGTAGAATAGGAATACTGGGGAAACCACGTAAAAAAAACGCGCTAAGTACACTACCTCATAGGTGGCGAGGAAACGTGTGCATATTAAGACGATTACAACTTTTACAACTTTTTGAATCGTTATATCTCAAAAAACGGTGGCTCGTAGAAAAAAAATATTAATAAATTTTTTGTAGATAATTTTATGATCTACAATTTTTGTCTGAGATATTTTATGATAAAACTTACTGTTTTTCTGAAAATCACGATAAACTCATTTTTTTGACCTTTGACCTTGAAAAAAATTTTTTCCTTACAGGGGAAATATGGAGAACTTTCAAATTTTATTTTTAATGATATTTTAAACAATCTTACCGATTTTCAGCTTGGTGGGAATTTATGTAACCTTACTCCTATTTTTTGGCAGGACAGATTAATTTGTTTTGCTGTAATCCGCTACTTGAAAAGATTCTGTATGGTACAATATGCAGGAACACTGCCCACATGAAACACCACACACAATTTTCCAACACTTTCTTCGACGCACGTTTCGTCCCGAACCTATTTTTTGGTCTAACTTGACCGGGCTATAATCTGTCGTGAGGATTTTAATTTATTCCGGGTTAATTATTCAGAATGTTGCCTGCATAAATTCCTACAATTAATTCTTTTCAACCGACTTCAAAAAAGGAGGAGGTTCTCAATTCAACTGTATGTTTTTTTAATGTCTGTTATTTCTTAACTTTTAACTGGGTGAATCGATTTTGATGATTCATGTTTTATTAGAAAGCTGACACTTCCCGTGTGGTCCCATTTCAATTAAGTCCATCTGATAATGGTGTCCATGAGAAAATCATTGAAGTCTTAAATTTTTAATTTAGAAAGGATGTATTCAACAGTAGTTTGATGAGAGTTGAAGTCGGTTTTTTTTGTTAATTAACTAACGTATATTATTTACTGTTAGTAGTATTGTGTAGTACAGTTTTATACAGTTATATAAGTTTCACCCTGCGCAGAACATATTTCCCGGTCTTTCCCCATCAATTTACTGTCAACTGAGTGCAGTTTGAGGGCGCTGCGAGGGAAACGCGTAAGGTGAGGTGCCAGAAAGTGTAACTACGCAGTCGGTGGCCATTTTAGGTCAACTTAACTGTCGCGTTCTTTTCATTCGTAATAGACGACATATTGCGTCATGCTGTATTAGTGCTAAGTGGTTTCGTCGGTGTGTAAATTCACACACGTGTATATTATTAGCAGTCGCATGCGCAGGATTTTTACACCTTGTCAAACGAGTTAGTAGTTGACTGCAATCTCATTTAATGTTGACTATGCAACTGACGATGCAGCCGACGATGAATGAGGGTAAACAAAATATTCCACGATTGCTACGCAGTATCGTGCGGAACGCTAAATCGCCTTGCCATGCGATCTTGTCGACAGGATGGTAATTGGTAACGAGCTGCAGCTAAATCCTACCACCAGACACCTGATCCAATTCAGAAATATATGAAAAAAAATCAAACTAACCCGTGCCGGACTGGAACCGAGACCTCTTCGAATTATGGGAGGTCTTCAAGTTTCGTTACTCGTTAGTAGATCCAATGGGAACGATCCATAGCTCCCGCGGAATGGGGGAAAAGAATGCGCGAATGTCGTGGAGCACTTGGCTGACACGGCATCCACCGCTCGATAGATGGCGCTGTGTCTTGATAAGTCACGCTAACGAGTTTCTCATACCATCCATATAGCTGATTGCATGCTTGCATGGGCGGATCTTTAGTTTAAGACTAGATTACGGAATTATCGTTACGGAAAAATATCACCCGAAAAGAAACATCGTTTCGAAGAACAGATTTAACGTATCTGACAAGTACGCTTCATAACGCTGGGACATGAGTCATCACTTTCCCTCAGATGTGACAACAGTCAAGCGCCAGCGTATGCACTTATTAAAAAAAAATAGTAATCGGAATGTAGGTAATCAAAGTCGCCACAACACTTGTAAAGCTATGGCACGTATCGCGACTGATAACACGCTGATAACGTGCTGATAAGGCGTTGATAACAGCACGCAACTCGATTCGTAGCGCTACACGAGGGTTTTAACATTTTATTGTTATTGTAATTCGTTAGTATTCTCGGGTTTAATTCCGATCAAACTTATTCTGCTGTTAGTGGTTTACGCTCGCCGGCGATAGATGGCATCACGTATTAGACCAGTCAGCTCACAGCTGTACACAAATTAATTATTATTATTAACTTTATATTTATAAAAGCTGTTTAATCTGTGCTGTCTAATATATTTAAAGTTCTCATGCCACTGGAGGTTTTGTAATCAATTTCCTACGAAAAGGCTTGACCGATTTTTGTAAATATTTTGTGTACCTATTCGGTAGATTTGGGAAAAGGACGTAAGCTATTTTGCATACCCCTAAATGGCAAAAACGATTACCTGGCCAGCTACTACTCATGACGTTCATTCCCTAAGCACATAGCTAGCAATGTGAAGAATGACAAAGCGACTTCTATATAAAGCATCTAAGTATTTAGGTTGATACTAATAATAGATTTTTTGTCACAGAAGCATAATATTACCTGTCTCCGTGGCCTCTCCATGTCGTTTTCCCTCTCCCTCTCTCGCTCTCGCTCCCTCTCCCTCTCCCTCTCGATCACGAAGTCACGGCCGCCCTCCGAGCCTCCGCTGCCGACTCCCCTAGGTGCACAAACAAACCCAAACTTAATCAGCTTCTTCAATATGTATGTACGTACTGTGTACCCACTTTGTAAAACGTGCAGAATTGCCGATGAAATCATTCGCGTTTCTTCAAAATATAATCAATTATTAGCAAGTTGTCTTGATTTACCTAGGATACATCTAAATTTTTCGAAATGTTCTAAAGGAAAAATAACACTTGGGGCTTTCAAAAGACGAAATCTTTGTGCCATGTTGGTGAACGCATCAAAGGACCCTTTACTTCCCACGGCCACAACAACCTCACGACTATGGGGTGGGAGGAAGCTCGTTTGATACTTGTTCTTGAGTTCTCGAGGCACCTCTTTGACTCTCACCAAGTGTAGGCGGACACTGGCAAAGGGAACAACCAGCCCTTATTGAACATGCCATCTGGTGAACTTTGCTCCACAACACTTCGCACACCACCGACACCTCACAGCGACGCACAGGCTTTGGGCTTCAGATGTCGATCAGATCATCGCAAGGTCATCTCCGAGTGATAAGATTATATGCATCAGAAGCACAACGAATTGTGAAGTGATGAGTTGCCTTTCCTTTTTTATCATGTTTCGAGTCACAGATAAGTGACGCTGTCTAACAGGTGTGCTTGTAACTAGAAATTTCCACATTACTCTATAGTGTTTTCTTAAAGATTACATACTAGGTTAATTTAAGTTGGATGCATTAGTATAAATTCTACAGTTTCGGTAAAATTCGTCTAGTGTGATTTTGTGAAGAACTTGGTTTACCCCCGCCATTATGATGGCTTCTACACTTGCATCTTTGAGCACTACTGAATTGGCAGGAAAAAATTATGTGTCTTAGTTCATTTCCTAAATATATCTTCATTTCTCTGTTGGCTTTTCTTGTTTCTTCCCTTTTTATTTTGGCACCATAAGGGGACGTTGGAAAATCGCAGCAATCCCTTCCTCCTTTCTTCCTTTCCTTGCTGCCTGATAGTCTCCACCACTCTATTCTGAATCAAATCCCTCAAAAAAAGCCTGGGAGGGAATGAACTCACTTGAGCGCGTTGAGGTCCTCGACGAGCGTCTGCGCGCCCACGTCGTGGCACTGGAAGATGTGCAGCTCGCGGCGCGCGCCGGGCGAGCCGCCGCCCTCGGGCGCGCCCACCACGAACGCGAGCACGTTGTTGTACAGCTCATAGGAAGTGAACTCACTTTAGCGCGTTGAGCTCCTCGACGAGCGTCTGCGCGCCCACGTCGTGGCACTGGAAGATGTGCAGCTCGCGGCGCGCGCCGGGCGAGCCGCCGCCCTCGGGCGCGCCCACCACGAACGCGAGCACGTTGTTGTACAGCTCGGTAGGAAGTGAACTCACTTGAGCGCGTTGAGCTCCTCGACGAGCGTCTGCGCGCCCACGTCGTGGCACTGGAAGATGTGCAGCTCGCGGCGCGCGCCGGGCGAGCCGCCGCCCTCGGGCGCGCCCACCACGAACGCGAGCACGTTGTTGTACAGCTCATAGGAAGTGAACTCACTTGAGCGCGTTGAGCTCCTCGACGAGCGTCTGCGCGCCCACGTCGTGGCACTGGAAGATGTGCAGCTCGCGGCGCGCGCCGGGCGAGCCGCCGCCCTCGGGCGCGCCCACCACGAACGCGAGCACGTTGTCGTACAGCTCATAGGAAGTGAACTCACTTGAGCGCGTTGAGCTCCTCGACGAGCGTCTGCGCGCCCACGTCGTGGCACTGGAAGATGTGCAGCTCGCGGCGCGCGCCGGGCGAGCCGCCGCCCTCGGGCGCGCCCACCACGAACGCGAGCACGTTGTTGTACAGCTCGGTAGGAAGTGAACTCACTTGAGCGCGTTGAGCTCCTCGACGAGCGTCTGCGCGCCCACGTCGTGGCACTGGAAGATGTGCAGCTCGCGGCGCGCGCCGGGCGAGCCGCCGCCCTCGGGCGCGCCCACCACGAACGCGAGCACGTTGTTGTACAGCTCATAGGAAGTGAACTCACTTGAGCGCGTTGAGCTCCTCGACGAGCGTCTGCGCGCCCACGTCGTGGCACTGGAAGATGTGCAGCTCGCGGCGCGCGCCGGGCGAGCCGCCGCCCTCGGGCGCGCCCACCACGAACGCGAGCACGTTGTCGTACAGCTCGGTAGGAAGTGAACTCACTTGAGCGCGTTGAGCTCCTCGACGAGCGTCTGCGCGCCCACGTCGTGGCACTGGAAGATGTGCAGCTCGCGGCGCGCGCTGGGCGAGCCGCCGCCCTCGGGCGCGCCCACCACGAACGCGAGCACGTTGTTGTACAGCTCATAGGAAGTGAACTCACTTGAGCGCGTTGAGCTCCTCGACGAGCGTCTGCGCGCCCACGTCGTGGCACTGGAAGATGTGCAGCTCGCGGCGCGCGCCGGGCGAGCCGCCGCCCTCGGGCGCGCCCACCACGAACGCGAGCACGTTGTTGTACAGCTCATAGGAAGTGAACTCACTTGAGCGCGTTGAGCTCCTCGACGAGCGTCTGCGCGCCCACGTCGTGGCACTGGAAGATGTGCAGCTCGCGGCGCGCGCCGGGCGAGCCGCCGCCCTCGGGCGCGCCCACCACGAACGCGAGCACGTTGTTGTACAGCTCGGCCGGCTCGGGCGACGTGAACGCCGTGGGCGAGTGCACCCACGACGCCGGGAACCGCTCCATGATCGACTGCGACACGAGCACGCACGGGGTCAAACATTGGGACGTCGGTACAGTACTCTAATGTGACTCAGAGAGACACACGCCATATCTTATAAATCACGTGTCTACGGTGGCATCAATATTTAATGATGATAGGTTATTTATAAGCAGGGTCTCACTGAGATAAAATGACACTCACCCCAGTCTCGTAGTCCATAACGAGGACCCACTGGTCTTCTAAGCATAATTGCATTTTTTGGCTCCATATTCCTGAAAAGAGAAACAATATCGTTGACATCTTCTCGTTGAGCTAGCTCAAGGCTATGGTTATGAGTTTCGAAAGCAGCAAAATAGGTCATCAGAAACCTCGACAATAATCAATTATTTATTGATGTAGGTGCTAGCTTGCTCAGTCAAATTTTTAATACAGGCTAACGTGTTGTAAAGCAATGAAGGTTTACTTCTGGCGAGGAGGTGATCAAAGGCATGTACGTCGGGATATCCAGTAAGTTCGCGAAAACATCTTTATGTTCGATGATTATATTCAGCTGATAAAACTGAGAGCTAAGACGGTAGTCGACGCCGGCCGGTCGGAGCGAGAGCGAGAGCTACGCACCGTTGGTCTTCTCCAGCTGCAGCAGCCGCCGCATGCCGTCCGCGGGGTACACGATGCCGGTCTCGCGGGTGACGGTGAAGGTGGCCAGGTGCTCCAGCACGTAGGCGCTGCGCCGCAGCCCCGCCAGCGCGTCGAACTCGTCCAGCGCGCGCGCGGCCGTGGCGTCGGACGCGCGTGTGCGGGCGCGCTGGACGAGTGACGGCCGGTCGGAGCGAGAGTGAGAGTGAGAGTGAGACCGCACGCACGCACCGTTGGTCTTCTCCAGCTGCAGCAGCCGCCGCATGCCGTCCGCGGGGTACACGATGCCGGTCTCGCGGGTGACGGTGAAGGTGGCCAGGTGCTCCAGCACGTAGGCGCTGCGCCGCAGCCCCGCCAGCGCGTCGAACTCGTCCAGCGCGCGCGCGGCCGTGGCGTCGGACGCGCGTGTGCGGGCGCGCTGGACGAGTGACGGCCGGTCGGAGCGAGAGTGAGAGTGAGAGTGAGACCGCACGCACGCACCGTTGGTCTTCTCCAGCTGCAGCAGCCGCCGCATGCCGTCCGCGGGGTACACGATGCCGGTCTCGCGGGTGACGGTGAAGGTGGCCAGGTGCTCCAGCACGTAGGCGCTGCGCCGCAGCCCCGCCAGCGCGTCGAACTCGTCCAGCGCGCGCGCGGCCGTGGCGTCGGACGCGCGTGTGCGGGCGCGCTGGACGAGTGACGGCCGGTCGGAGCGAGAGTGAGAGTGAGAGTGAGACCGCACGCACGCACCGTTGGTCTTCTCCAGCTGCAGCAGCCGCCGCATGCCGTCCGCGGGGTACACGATGCCGGTCTCGCGGGTGACGGTGAAGGTGGCCAGGTGCTCCAGCACGTAGGCGCTGCGCCGCAGCCCCGCCAGCGCGTCGAACTCGTCCAGCGCGCGCGCGGCCGTGGCGTCGGACGCGCGTGTGCGGGCGCGCTGGACGAGTGACGGCCGGTCGGAGCGAGAGTGAGAGTGAGAGTGAGACCGCACGCACGCACCGTTGGTCTTCTCCAGCTGCAGCAGCCGCCGCATGCCGTCCGCGGGGTACACGATGCCGGTCTCGCGGGTGACGGTGAAGGTGGCCAGGTGCTCCAGCACGTAGGCGCTGCGCCGCAGCCCCGCCAGCGCGTCGAACTCGTCCAGCGCGCGCGCGGCCGTGGCGTCGGACGCGCGTGTGCGGGCGCCCGCCGCGCCGCGCAGCGCCATGCTGCTACCGGCGCGCGACGCGGGGCTCACCACGCGGCACCGCTCGCGCGCATCGCTCTGTCGACTGATTCCTGCAACAACGGATGAGGTGCTCTCATTGACTAGTATAATGAATAATCGTAGCGGCCGACTACGGCAACTAAGAGGCAATATACAACTGTTTAACAGTAGCATAGCAGTAACATTTTAAAAAGCAATAAACCCAGATGTTTGCTATTGGAATTTAACCTAAAGACCATAATTATGTTTTAAAGATAAAAATCTATTATATATGTACTCGTATACCCGTAGGAAAGGATAAAGTCTCTAAAAGTGCATATCAAACTCCTTGTGTCTTTCGAGTGAAGATTGCAGCGTGTTTATAACTCTGGATGTATACGGCCCATGAGTGCAAGAGGCAGAGTAATTTCAGATTGATTGATTGATTGATTTTTAAAGGTCTTTATTTTGCAAAAATAATCTAATAAATATTATAAATGTGAAAGTTTGTGAGTTTGTGAGTTTGTGAGTTTGTGAGTTTGTGAGTTTGGATGTTTGTTACTCTTTCCCGCCGCTACTACTGAACCGATTTGGCTGAAATTTGGAACATAGATAGCTTATAACCCGGATTAACACATAGGCTACTTTTTATTCCCGGAAATTCTATAGTTCCCGTGGGATATTCAAAAAACCTAAATTTTTACAGCAATCTATAGCTACATCTATAGGTACGTAGCTAAAGCAAACTTCTTTGAAAGTAGGTCTAAGGTTGGAATATTGAATGGGAACGGGCAATTTATGTTTCTCTCAGGATTTGTTAAAAAGCGAATTTAACACAGGCAGGGCGGTGGGCAAAATCTAATGATACTAGAGATCTGATACTACTACTACTGATTACTAGAGATGTGAAAATGGGCACCATATAGGTTCTGAACTTAGCACTGTACGCTTTTAACAATGTGTGTTTAGCAACGGGTTGTGGGTTAGTAATATTATAACTCGAAAAACGGGTACAAATCTAATAAATATTATAAATGTGAAAGTTTGTGAGTTTGTGAGTTTGTGAGTTTGGATGTTTGTTACTCTTTCCCGCCGCTACTACTGAACCGATTTGGCTGAAATTTGGAACATAGATAGCTTATAACCCGGATTAACACATAGGCTACTTTTTATTCCCGGAAATTCTATAGTTCCCGTGGGATATTCAAAAAACCTAAATTTTTACAGCAATCTATAGCTACATCTATAGGTACGTAGCTAAAGCAAACTTCTTTGAAAGTAGGTCTAAGGTTGGAATATTGAATGGGAACGGGCAATTTATGTTTCTCTCAGGATTTGTTAAAAAGCGAATTTGACACAGGCAGGGCGGTGGGCAAAATCTAATGATACTAGAGATCTGATACTACTACTACTGATTACTAGAGATGTGAAAATGGGCACCATATAGGTTCTGAACTTAGCACTGTACGCTTTTAACAATGTGTGTTTAGCAACGGGTTGTGGGTTAGTAATATTATAACTCGAAAAACGGGTACAAATTCAGATCATAAACTTAGAACTTTTTCGATTTTAACAATGTGTATTAACAATCACAATATTATGTTGAACCCTAGACTCCATAAACTCGAAACGGTAAATCTAATAAATATTATAAATGTGAAAGTTTGTGAGTTTGTGAGTTTGTGAGTTTGTGAGTTTGGATGTTTGTTACTCTTTCCCGCCGCTACTACTGAACCGATTTGGCTGAAATTTGGAACATAGATAGCTTATAACCCGGATTAACACATAGGCTACTTTTTATTCCCGGAAATTCTATAGTTCCCGTGGGATATTCAAAAAAACCTAAATTTTTACAGCAATCTATAGCTACATCTATAGGTACGTAGCTAAAGCAAACTTCTTTGAAAGTAGGTCTAAGGTTGGAATATTGAATGGGAACGGGCAATTTATGTTTCTCTCAGGATTTGTTAAAAAGCGAATTTGACACAGGCAGGGCGGTGGGCAAAATCTAATGATACTAGAGATCTGATACTACTACTACTGATTACTAGAGATGTGAAAATGGGCACCATATAGGTTCTGAACTTAGCACTGTACGCTTTTAACAATGTGTGTTTAGCAACGGGTTGTGGGTTAGTAATATTATAACTCGAAAAACGGGTACAAATTCAGATCATAAACTTAGAACTTTTTCGATTTTAACAATGTGTATTAACAATCACAATATTATGTTGAACCCTAGACTCCATAAACTCGAAACGGTAAATAGGTTATAAATACTCAAAACTCCATACATAGCTCTCAAGACCGTAAATAGGTTATAAATACTCAAAACTCCATACATAGCTCTCAAAACCGTAAATAGGTTATAAATACTCAAAACTCCATACCTAGCTCTCAAAACCGTAATAGGTTAATAAATACTCAAAACTCCATACATAGCTCTCAAAACCGTAATAGGTTTATAAATACTCAAAACTCCATACATAGCTCTCAAAACCGTAAATAGGTTATAAATACTCAAAACTCCATACATAGCTCTCAAAACCGTAAATAGGTTATAAATACTCAAAACTCCATACCTAGCTCTCAAAACCGTAATAGGTTAATAAATACCCAAAACTCCATACATAGCTCTCAAAACCGTAATAGGTTTATAAATACTCAAAACTCCATACATAGCTCTCAAAACCGTGAATAGGTAATAAATACTCAAAACTCCATACCTAGCTCTCAAAACCGTAATAGGTTTATAAATACTCAAAACTCCATACATAGCTCTCAAAACCGTCATCTAATAAATATTATAAATGTGAAAGTTTGTGAGTTTGTGAGTTTGTGAGTTTGTGAGTTTGTGAGTTTGTGAGTTTGGATGTTTGTTACTCTTTCCCGCCGCTACTACTGAACCGATTTGGCTGAAATTTGGAACATAGATAGCTTATAACCCGGATTAACACATAGGCTACTTTTTATTCCCGGAAATTCTATAGTTCCCGTGGGATATTCAAAAAACCTAAATTTTTACAGCAATCTATAGCTACATCTATAGGTACGTAGCTAAAGCAAACTTCTTTGAAAGTAGGTCTAAGGTTGGAATATTGAATGGGAACGGGCAATTTATGTTTCTCTCAGGATTTGTTAAAAAGCGAATTTAACACAGGCAGGGCGGTGGGCAAAATCTAATGATACTAGAGATCTGATACTACTACTACTGATTACTAGAGATGTGAAAATGGGCACCATATAGGTTCTGAACTTAGCACTGTACGCTTTTAACAATGTGTGTTTAGCAACGGGTTGTGGGTTAGTAATATTATAACTCGAAAAACGGGTACAAATCTAATAAATATTATAAATGTGAAAGTTTGTGAGTTTGTGAGTTTGTGAGTTTGGATGTTTGTTACTCTTTCCCGCCGCTACTACTGAACCGATTTGGCTGAAATTTGGAACATAGATAGCTTATAACCCGGATTAACACATAGGCTACTTTTTATTCCCGGAAATTCTATAGTTCCCGTGGGATATTCAAAAAACCTAAATTTTTACAGCAATCTATAGCTACATCTATAGGTACGTAGCTAAAGCAAACTTCTTTGAAAGTAGGTCTAAGGTTGGAATATTGAATGGGAACGGGCAATTTATGTTTCTCTCAGGATTTGTTAAAAAGCGAATTTGACACAGGCAGGGCGGTGGGCAAAATCTAATGATACTAGAGATCTGATACTACTACTACTGATTACTAGAGATGTGAAAATGGGCACCATATAGGTTCTGAACTTAGCACTGTACGCTTTTAACAATGTGTGTTTAGCAACGGGTTGTGGGTTAGTAATATTATAACTCGAAAAACGGGTACAAATTCAGATCATAAACTTAGAACTTTTTCGATTTTAACAATGTGTATTAACAATCACAATATTATGTTGAACCCTAGACTCCATAAACTCGAAACGGTAAATCTAATAAATATTATAAATGTGAAAGTTTGTGAGTTTGTGAGTTTGTGAGTTTGGATGTTTGTTACTCTTTCCCGCCGCTACTACTGAACCGATTTGGCTGAAATTTGGAACATAGATAGCTTATAACCCGGATTAACACATAGGCTACTTTTTATTCCCGGAAATTCTATAGTTCCCGTGGGATATTCAAAAAACCTAAATTTTTACAGCAATCTATAGCTACATCTATAGGTACGTAGCTAAAGCAAACTTCTTTGAAAGTAGGTCTAAGGTTGGAATATTGAATGGGAACGGGCAATTTATGTTTCTCTCAGGATTTGTTAAAAAGCGAATTTGACACAGGCAGGGCGGTGGGCAAAATCTAATGATACTAGAGATCTGATACTACTACTACTGATTACTAGAGATGTGAAAATGGGCACCATATAGGTTCTGAACTTAGCACTGTACGCTTTTAACAATGTGTGTTTAGCAACGGGTTGTGGGTTAGTAATATTATAACTCGAAAAACGGGTACAAATTCAGATCATAAACTTAGAACTTTTTCGATTTTAACAATGTGTATTAACAATCACAATATTATGTTGAACCCTAGACTCCATAAACTCGAAACGGTAAATAGGTTATAAATACTCAAAACTCCATACATAGCTCTCAAGACCGTAAATAGGTTATAAATACTCAAAACTCCATACATAGCTCTCAAAACCGTAAATAGGTTATAAATACTCAAAACTCCATACCTAGCTCTCAAAACCGTAATAGGTTAATAAATACTCAAAACTCCATACATAGCTCTCAAAACCGTAATAGGTTTATAAATACTCAAAACTCCATACATAGCTCTCAAAACCGTAAATAGGTTATAAATACTCAAAACTCCATACATAGCTCTCAAAACCGTAAATAGGTTATAAATACTCAAAACTCCATACCTAGCTCTCAAAACCGTAATAGGTTAATAAATACCCAAAACTCCATACATAGCTCTCAAAACCGTAATAGGTTTATAAATACTCAAAACTCCATACATAGCTCTCAAAACCGTGAATAGGTAATAAATACTCAAAACTCCATACCTAGCTCTCAAAACCGTAATAGGTTTATAAATACTCAAAACTCCATACATAGCTCTCAAAACCGTCATAGGTTTATAAATACTCAAAACTCCATACATAGCTCTCAAAACCGTCATAGGTTTATAAATACTCAAAACTCCATACATAGCTCTCAAAACCGTAAATAGGTTATAAATACTCAAACCTCCATACATAGCTCTCAAAACCGTAAATAGGTTAATAAATACTCAAACCTCCATACATAGCTCTCAAAACTGAAATAGGCTGTAAATACTCAAAACTCCATATATAGCTCTCAAAACCGTCATAGCTCTCAAAACCTTCAATCTGTAATCTGTAAATCTGTAATCTGTAAATAGTTCATAAATACTCGAGACTCTATCGACACTGAAAAGTGTAATCGACATTGGAAAGTGTAAATCTGTAATCTGTAAATAGTTCATAAATAATCGAGGCTCTATCGACACTGAAAAGTGTAATCGACATTGAAAAGTGTAAATAGGTCATAAAAATAGGTTCCAATACTCACACTTTTTTCGCCTGAATGAATGTTTTTAGACAATTTGGACAGAATATTCTCAGTTCTGCAAATCTGTAATCTGAAAATAGTGCATAAATACTCGAGACTCTATCGACACTGAAAAGTGTAATCCACATTGAGAAAGGTAAATAGTAGGTCATAAAGATAGGTTCCAATACTCACACTGTTTTTGCCTGAATGAATGTTTTTAGACAATTTGGACAGAATCTACTCAGTTCTGTAAAGGGGTCATAAAATGCTCATATTTGGTGACAGATTATTAGCAAGTATTCTGTATCTGTAAATTACCACTCTTTTTAATTTTGCGCTCACAGGTTGCTTGCCATATAATATGGTACTTATAAATTGCCAGGGTCTTAAACAATTCTTACGTCTGTCGTTTTTATTCCAGCGCAGTTTATTTTTTCAATATTTATTTTTTCCATAAATGACGCGGGCGAAGCCGCGGGTATAAGCTAGTAGGTTTATAAATACTCAAAACTCCATACATAGCTCTCAAAACCGTCATAGGTTTATAAATACTCAAAACTCCATACATAGCTCTCAAAACCGTAAATAGGTTATAAATACTCAAACCTCCATACATAGCTCTCAAAACCGTAAATAGGTTAATAAATACTCAAACCTCCATACATAGCTCTCAAAACTGAAATAGGCTGTAAATACTCAAAACTCCATATATAGCTCTCAAAACCGTCATAGCTCTCAAAACCTTCAATCTGTAATCTGTAAATCTGTAATCTGTAAATAGTTCATAAATACTCGAGACTCTATCGACACTGAAAAGTGTAATCGACATTGGAAAGTGTAAATCTGTAATCTGTAAATAGTTCATAAATAATCGAGGCTCTATCGACACTGAAAAGTGTAATCGACATTGAAAAGTGTAAATAGGTCATAAAAATAGGTTCCAATACTCACACTTTTTTCGCCTGAATGAATGTTTTTAGACAATTTGGACAGAATATTCTCAGTTCTGCAAATCTGTAATCTGAAAATAGTGCATAAATACTCGAGACTCTATCGACACTGAAAAGTGTAATCCACATTGAGAAAGGTAAATAGTAGGTCATAAAGATAGGTTCCAATACTCACACTGTTTTTGCCTGAATGAATGTTTTTAGACAATTTGGACAGAATCTACTCAGTTCTGTAAAGGGGTCATAAAATGCTCATATTTGGTGACAGATTATTAGCAAGTATTCTGTATCTGTAAATTACCACTCTTTTTAATTTTGCGCTCACAGGTTGCTTGCCATATAATATGGTACTTATAAATTGCCAGGGTCTTAAACAATTCTTACGTCTGTCGTTTTTATTCCAGCGCAGTTTATTTTTTCAATATTTATTTTTTCCATAAATGACGCGGGCGAAGCCGCGGGTATAAGCTAGTTTACAATATGTTAAGCAACAGTTAATAAACACGTATTGCTAACAAATATAATTAACTTACGTTACCCAGGCTTATACGCCTTTATAAACATATACATTGATTTTCAAAAAAAAAAGTTAACATCATAATGTACAAAGAACATCTTATTATATGAACAACAAAACTATGCGACGGTTGCAACCATTCGCATTTATATAAATAACAATACAATAGAACTAAAAAACTAAGAAATGTCACGCCTACCTGCGCGAACATTTAAACTACACATACACATTGTAAACCAAAACTTCATATTTTTTTTTTAAAATACAAAATTCAGCGGGTACGCAGAACAAAAAATCGAGCCACAGTATCGGCAACGAGTTCCGTATACCGGTCGCTTGTACTGACTTAACGTTATGAGTCACCGAGGAAATAGTGATGGGGAAGTCTGTACCGGTTGTAAGTATCGACATATGGTAATGTACTATATCTACTTCTACCAATTGTTGAGACTAGAATATTTGGATGGGCAGGATTTTTACGTATGTAAAAATTTTGGGATATATTTAATGATCAAACGAACTTGCAAAGTGAAGTTCGATCATAATTATATGAATTCGCTTCATTTGAAGATAATTTTTATTATTATCGACAAAGTAGTAACTTCTATTGTACAGGCACATTTCGCACGTTTAGAATTAAGTCACTCAATTGATTTTTGTTTTCCTGTGGGGTGTGGGGCAACCCCATATATACTACCGCCGCTGCAGCCGTCGTCATTATTTTAGAGAACACAAAATTTTCTAATGAGGGTTGGGAGGGAGGGTGTTTATATCTTCAAATGAAGCGAATTCATATAATTATGATCGAACTTCACTTTGCAAGTTCGTTTGATCATTAATTATATTTCATTTCGCTTCATTTTTCAGATAATTTTTATTATTATCGACAAAGTAGATGTTTAGAGACGAAAATTTTGTGAAGGTAAGTAGTAAAACACAATAATTATATTATTGTGTTTATCATGCCAAATCAACGTTTGTTTACAGAATAAACCTTACACAACTTCTCTAAGGTACATATGAATTTATTTTTTAATCTTAATCATTCCTCAGTTCAATAAATTGCATTACCTCCTAATATTTTATCAATCGTACTTGGTTAATTGGCTATTAAATTAGTGCACGAGTATATGATATATATCACATATTATGTTTGCGAGCGGTTAGTCTAGCCAGCTGTATTTCTTATAATATCTAACGATATGGCGCGTGCTGTGCGCGCCGACCGTCGGCACATCCACGCCGTTTTCGCTCAACCTTTAACCATCTGCTGATGGTTTGAGGAGATGCCGGGTTGTGTGGCTATTATATGCATTGAAATTAGCGGATTGACGATAGACAGCCTAATTTTCTTCGTGACGATGAAAATCTTGTATGGCGGTAGCACGGCAAATTGATCTATTTTCTTCAAAATAGGGTTAAAATAGACTGTTCGTTCGCGCCCTGCGGCCGATGTCTGATATCTCTATTATAACACCCGAGGGGCCGATAAGTTTGCACTCGATGTGCTTTAAAGAGTGCAAGTAAAATAACTAATTATTTGGTCATTTTTTTTTTTTTTTTTTTTTTTAACTTAAGGTCTCAATTGGGTGTTCGATTGGCAAATAAATTTAATACGACCTCTGGATCCCCAGTAAATAAATATTTTGGTTTTGATGGTCTTAACTTATAGGCACTTTTAAGTAAGCGTTATATTTGATCGATACTAGATAATTCACTACCGAAAATAAGCGATAACGTGGAGCGGTGACTATTTACAGATCCATACGCAGCTCCATTATTAAATTGTTCCGTGAGAAAAAATTACAATGGATGAAGCTGAGAATTCGCAAGGTCTATGGTTATTGATACGACAGAACAGCCACCATAATTTCTATGTATCGCAGTGTATTTTTGGATAAGGATGCCATAATTAACCTTTATGCCATTCCTGGGTCTTATTGTAAACTTCTTCAAAACTTGTTGTGAACTTTAGGATAAGTTTCTTCTCGGGACGGTGATAAGTCCAGGAATTCCTATTCCAGTATTGAAATTACGGGTAGCAAATATAATTTTGGATTGAACCATGTTCATTAACAAGGGCAACCAAGGCTGTGTTGGCCAATAGGAAAAAACTAAGATATCCTCGGCTTCATCATTTAAAATTTTTTGTAAACATTTTAAAACCAGTGAAAAAGGTGGAAATGTATAAAAAAAAAACTATTGATATCTAGCATAATGAAGATGCATCTACTGTAAGACAATCAGGATCTTGTCTCAAAGATACGTAAGTTTTACATTTGGCAGTAGTGCGAGAAGCGAAAAGGTCAATTGTTGCTTCTCCGAATGCTGACGTCACTAGCTGGTACTTAACAACTTTTATGATAGTTCCCATTATAATAAATCAGAATTTTCTCCATGAGATTCGCGGTCGGCTTCTACATTGTCTTTTCTGTTTATAAATATATTACGATACAAAGATACCAAATATTTTTCGTTCCTCGCCCCATTGGCAAATGGATCTTGTTAATTCACTTAGGTGAGGAAACTGAATTCCTCCCATCCGATCTATATTGCTGATTGCGGTTGTGTTATCAACGCGTTCTAGGATGTTAATTTTAGACCTCTTGCGAGCAATGGTTTAAGACAGAGGAAAACCCGTCAACAGCTCTAAATAGTTTATATGAAAATTACTTTCATATGCGGTCCACCCGGCGTTGGCACGCTTGTTCTGCTCAGTCCTATTTGGGTTCTCTAGGTCAAAATAAACTGTAAGATGGTAGAATATCATTCATAGGTTTTAATGTTTCGTAGCAACTTTGGTGTATGAGCCAAATTTTTTGGTTCCCACGTCTTTTGGTACATAATTCACCATATCTTACATCAGGACAGGCCGATGTAAGAGTACCTATTAAATAGGCAAAGTTTCTAATAGTGCAAACTGGCAGGCGAGAAAACTTTTCTATTAAAAAAAATTTGTTAAATTTTTCTCATGGAAGTGAAATCCTCATATCCACAGAGTTGTAAATGAAACCCAAAAACTTACGCCTCTGCCAGGAATGTAAACAACTTTTATCATAATTAATTATGGAACCTAAACGTATTGTTTACATTTCTAAGACGTTCTTCGAAGGTGATCCCAATACATAAAAAGTCATAATAGATTAAAAACCACAATATCTTAAATAGCAAAGCTACTTTTTCATTACTTTTGTTTTTAAATGTGAATCGTAAATATTTACGATGAGAGGTTGATATAGGGACGAGTAAGTAGGCTTTTACGTTTAAAGTTGTCACAAAGCCGATCCTTGGTATCATTTTGGGTTGGATTGGATTTCTATGGTCTTCAATCCTAAATTTATTTAACTGTTTGTAGTTTAGAATAAAATCTATAATCGCCATTTCGTTTTCGAGCTACGAAAATGTTCGGTATAAAATGAGCTTTACGGTGTTTACATTTTCTAATAGTAGCCGACTTTCAAAATTTTGCAATAGCTTTCGACTTGGCGAATGAACTGTATGCGGTAACTTTTACGAATCCCATCTAAAACAACGGGGATTTTCGGCCTACTAGGCCGACAGGAATAATAGTGTTGTAGCCTGCCGCTGGTGTCCATCGTCTTTGAAGACGACTTGTGAGTCGGCGGCGTTCGCGCCGCTGTTCGTTGGTAATGTGTATACTGCATCCGATACGATCCACCTCGCGCCCCCCCCCTGTTTGATGACTGGTAACAAGAAGGGCCAGATCATTTTCCTCGATATCGAGGGCGAGAGGTCTTATCGAGACCGAATTTTTCTGTCCCTATTTAATTTGGCTTCCTTGCCTCTCAATCTCTTTAGAAGCTTTGATTTTTCGGCAATGTATTCCTAAATAATGTTTTTTCTTTCTTCTATATAGTGGGAATTTGTGAGTAAGTTGCAGCCATGCGACAATATTTTTATTGCTCTGTTTATAGCTGTGATTCCTAAACCAAGCTGCCTTGCCTGGAGCTTTATATCACGAGTCCTTGGGGTATCCCCGATAGCAACAGATATTTTTGGATTAAGCCTTTAATATCTTTTAATAGGTTACAATAATCCGGGACAGCGAATTCCTTCAATAGCTTTTTTATTCTGGGTTTGAGTTCGGTAAATGCGTCTTGTGCCGTATCTACGGGAACAAGAGTCGATGGCAATGGCGCCTGTGGCGGCGATATGCGTGACATCGAACGCTGTTTGTAATTGAATTATTGCGACTCATTTTCTGATAAAAGAAAGCAATCGGGTTATCACCCAAAGGTTTTTGATACCATCAAGAGGTAAAGTGTGTAACGTCATGCTAAACCATCGTGTTAACCCGCAGTTAACCACCAGGAAAGCATAAAAAAAGCTAGGCCCGTGACCATATTGACAAGTGTAAAGTAATAACTATGCATCACGCAACTCCATCGTGTTAACCCGCAGTTAACCACCAGGACAGCATAAAGACGCTAGGCCCGTGACAATATTCACAAGTGTTTGTTCATTCATTACTTTGATCACTAATTACTATGCATCACGCAAATCCATCGTGTTAACCCGCAGTTAACCGCCAGGAAAGCATAAGGATGCTAGGCCCGTGACAATATTCACACGTGATCGTTCCTGCTTTGATCACTGATTACTATGCATCACGCAAATCCATCGTGTTAACCCGCAGTTAACCACCAGGACATCATAAAGACGCTAGGCCCGTGACAATATTCACAAGTGTTTGTTCACTACTTTGATCACTAAATACTGTGCATCACGCAAATCCATTGTGTTAACCCGCAGTTAACCACCAGGACAGCATAAAGACGCTAGGACCGTGACAATATTCACAAGTGTTTGTTCACTACTTTGATCACTAATTACTATGCATCACGCAAATCCGTCGTGTTAACCCGCAGTTAACCGCCAGGAAAGCATAAAGATGCTAGGCCCGTGACAATATTCACACGTGATCGTTCCTGCTTTGATCACTGATTACTATGCATTACGCAAATCCATCGTGTTAACCCGCAGTTAACCACCAGGACGTCATAAAGATGCTAGGCCCGTGACAATGTTCACAAGTGTTTGTTCACTACTTTGATCACTAATTACTATGCATCAAGTAAATCCGTCGTGTTAACCCGCGGTTAACCACCAGGAAAGCATAAAGACGCTAGGTCTGTGAGTATGTACTGTGCAATCTTTTCATTGGTTCAATCATAAATAAATTGAAAATTGAAATTGTATGTAGACTGGATGTACTTTGGCGTCATATTTACAAAAAAAAAGTCATGTAAATCCATCGTGGTAACCCGCAATTACCCGCTAGGAATTTGGTTAATTACAATATCACACTCACAAGAATTATCACTATTACGTGGTAAAAATACACAGTAACACTTACCCGTATTCTTATCCGATGAACACTTCACTATATGCTTTATTTTATTTTTATTTTAATGGCAGCGCCAGCGTGCGCGCGGTGCCTCGCACAATAAAAGAATGACGACGGCTGCAGCGGCGGTAGTATATATGGGGTTGCCCCACACCCCACAGGAAAACAAAAATCAATTGAGTGACTTAATTCTAAACGTGCGAAATGTGCCTGTACAATAGAAGTTACTACTTTGTCGATAATAATAAAAATTATCTGAAAAATGAAGCGAAATGAAATTTAATTAAGATAAAGTCTTTTAAGAATGGATATTTAATTTTATTGTGCAATTTTTTAAGATTTGTACGGAATGGAGTGTTGTAAGCTATTTTAATTGCCTTATTTTGTATAATTTGTAATTTTGAGTATTTATTATCCATGATGCTGCACCAAACGGGGGCTGCGTAGATTATACATGGTCTTATTAAAGTGGAGTAAATTCTTAATTTAGTTATAGAACTAAGCTTCGACTTTCTATTTAATATAGGTTGTAATGCATTCGTGGTTTTAGCTCCTTTAAGAACAAGGTTATCAATATTTTTACCCCAATTTAGTTTGTCATCCAATATCGTCCCCAGGTATTTAACCTGGCGACTCCAAGGTATAGAATAATTATTAAATTTAATTTTTCTAGCAGGAACAGATCGTTTTCTAGAGAACATAATGCTTTCTGTTTTATCAGGATTTAATTTAAGTTTCCACCTTGTGAAAAAATCACTTAATAGTTCCAAGGAAAGTTGTAAACGCCCGATAACGAGGTCACTATCCTCAGAAGTGGTATAAGTTGCCGTGTCATCAGCATATATTGCGAGCTGCGTATGTGGCTGTTTTGGAATATCGTTAATAAAAAGTGTAAATAAATAGGGACCCAAAATTGAGCCTTGAGGTACGCCAGCTGGTGTGTATTTAAGAGAGGATCTATGGTCCCCTATGGATACTGAAAAAGAACGATTTGTCAGATATGACTGTACAAGTTTAACAA
This sequence comes from Coenonympha arcania, assembly GCA_036785405.1. Taxonomy (NCBI): domain Eukaryota; kingdom Metazoa; phylum Arthropoda; class Insecta; order Lepidoptera; family Nymphalidae; genus Coenonympha; species Coenonympha arcania. The sequence goes on along the minus strand of CM072078.1, from coordinate 149,582 downwards.
GACATAATGGAACATTATTGGCTAGTAGCTTGTGTAGTAGACCATCATGCCAAACAGAATCAAAAGCCTTTTCAATATCTAACAGAATCATGCCAGTGCATTTGCCAAGATTCATGCCATGAACTGCATGTTCAGCTACTCTAGCCAACTGATGCGTTGTTGAGTGATTTCGACGGAACCCAAATTGCTCAGGTATTAGCAAATGATCTGTAGCGGTTTGAAGACGAGTCAAGATTAAAGATTCGAAAACTTTGCCCATGCTAGGCAATAGACTAATTGGTCTGTAACTGGATGGGGAGGATTCATCTTTGCCTGGTTTCTTGATTGCTATTATTTTAGCAGTTTTCCACGCACTCGGAAAATACCCCAATGACAAACATCCATTATAAATCTTAGTTAGTAATACTAAGCATTTTTGTGATATGTGCTTTAGAAGACAGTTTGTTAGACCGTCAAAACCTGGAGCTTTACGAGGTTTGAGATTTTTAAGTACTTTACGAACTTCACATGGTCTCACAAGCTTATTTAATATATCGCACTTAAAGGAATCTAGCTTAGTGACTGATTCAGATACTATGCGTTCGGTTTCAAAATCACTATTCCAATGTTTGGTAAGATTCATGTTATCGAGGAATGCTTCAGCTAATGCCTCACATTGGTCTTGCGTAGAAGATGTGAAAGAATCATCTGTCATCTTAAGAGGAGGGATTGTATTGACTTTAGGGTTTAATGATTTCACTAGTCGCCATATGTCTGATGAGGGATTATCGACGTTAGCTAATTTGTTATCCCAAAGTTTGTCGTTAAATTTTTGTATTTCTTGATCAATTTTAGATTTCAAAGCATTGAATTGTGTTAGGTAAAATCTCTTAGCAACTTTATCTTTCTCCTTTAAGGACTGTCTTCGGCAGGCATTTTTAATTTTTATTAGTTTTCGAATGTGTCGAGGTAGCTTAATTTTGCTGTCAACTGATATAATGGGGATACTAAAATCACGAGCAGCTGTAAGAGTGTTTGATAAGAAATCAATATTACTGTCTATTTCACTCATTGAATTAAAAGGTGGTATGTCGAGAGTAATATTTTGATCTAAAAACTTTCTGAATTTGGGCCAGTCAGCTTTTTTGTAATTATAAGTTTGAAAAGATTTGCGCTCATAAGTACCATCGACTGTGAAAAATATGGGAAGGTGGTTCGAAGACAAAGCAGTTATGGCTTCCATATCTGCGATGTCTTTAACACCATGCGCTATGACTACATCGGGTGTTGAAGGTGTGTGTGAACTGTCATAGTGAATTAACGTAGGTGTACTTGGTGCAAATACGTCATATTCGTTATTAATCATGTGTTCGAATAAGATTTTACCATGTAAATTAGGGGCGGAAGGGCTCCAATAGGGATGCTTTGTGTTAAGATCCCCCATGAGAACTATCGAGGGAAATGTGTTAATGATGATGTCTAAATCATTGCATAACAATGGAAGATTAGGAGATTGGTAAGCAGCTATAAAAGTCACGATTTTACCAGAAAGACGTAACTGGATTCCAATAGCCTCTAGGTTGTATGTCCGAGGTATTTTGACAGGAATGTGAGGGATGTCCTTCTTTATTAAAATGGCTACACCTTGTCCCCGGTCGTCTGTCAACTTATCTTGTCGGTAACAGTGAAATCCAGGAGTATTTAGGTGTACGTTAGGGGATATTCTGGTCTCACACAAGGCAATAATATCGACATCAAGAGCTCTTACCAGATCCTGAAGCTCAACTATTTTTCTGCGGATGCCGTCTGCGTTCCAGAACAACAAGCGTAACTTTAAGCTATTATACATATTGACCTAAGTGGGTTAGAACTAATATTACTTTATCCATCATATTTTTACACTCAAGAAATTGATTCTTGATAGATTTAATTGCTTTTAGTATAGAAAGTATGTCCATAGTAGCTTGATCATTACTAACGTCGCAGAACTGTAGGTCTGTGGCTTTATTTAGTGGATTTTTTCCAGCTGTAACTTCAGTCCAGGATCGGCCATCAACTTTACCACTTACAACTATTTTAGGTGGATTTTCTTTAACAATGTTTTGAGTCTTCCTTTCTTGAATTATGCGAAGGTATTTCTGACGCTCATTACACTGACGATAGTTTGCCGGATGATTTTCTCCACAGTTGCAACATTGAGCAGGTTGGGTTCGATCTTTTTTCAGACATTCACCGGTAAGATGAGGCTCTGTACATTTAACGCACCGTGGCGTTAGGTTACAATTTTTAGACGAGTGCCCAAATCCTTGACACCGAAAACACTGAGTTCCATACATGTTATTTGCCTGGTATTTGCGTATTTGAATAACACAGTTGCTAATATATTTAATTTGTTTGAAGCGTTTGATATCACTGCCTGGAGGTAGTTGAACGAAGAAAGGTGGGCACGCAGCATTCCTGCCACTAGGTACCCGCATTTTTCGTACGATGACATCAGGGAATCCAATGCATGCAAGTTCGTCCTTCAGGTGAGCTTCGACATAGGCCGGTAATCCAAAAATTACAGCTTTTGATGTTCTTTCATCTTTACGTGAGAAGGTGTAATATGGTACATTTTCAGAGGTTAAACCTTTTTTGACAGCTTCATGACTCTCTGGTGAGTAACAGATTACTGCAATTTTGTTATTTCCTCTGTACTGCAGATGAAAATCTTTATTATATCTGCTAATAAGGGTCCTTATAAACTCGTGGGTCCATTCTTTTCTGTTTTCGATGATAATAGGTGGTGTCCTGTTTGAATTTTTGCGGGCAACGGTTGCTTCCTGAAGTCGTCGAGCTGATGTCTCGGATTCATCTTTTTCGGGTGCTAAGAAACTGAATCTATTTGTGGTGTTCACAGGAACTGACGAGTTAGATTCGGTAAAACGTGCCGTCCTTTTCGGTATTTCCCATGCTGTAGTATCACTGGGATTGTCTAGGGGTCGCTTTCCAAGTGAATTGGATCTTGTTAAATAACGCTCCATGCTTCCAACTATCACGCTAACCGGGATTAACGATATCGATAGATACGTTTCCCATCACTAAACTGCGGACCGTCGGAACGGGGGGGAGTTTGTGTGAACGCGTGCGTCAACGATGCGCGCGCGGCTGCCACTCAGATTACGCAAACATAGCTCATGGCACGTAGGTATGTTCTGTACCAACGGGCGCCGCGCCGATTACAATAATTTACGTTTTGCGGACAATCGCGTCGTGCGTCCGTGGCGTCGACAACTACAACTCAGTCATGTACTCGATGCTCGAAAGGGTATTTAGCTTTTTGCTTAGCGAACAATATTATATCCATCGGTAGTTCCGACATATCGGAGTCGGAAATTCGTATCATCCCTAGTCGCAGAATACCAAATAGGTAGGTACTAGGTACTGCATCTACAATTCTAAAGGCGTGGTGTACAAATGTTTGTTTACCTACACTTTCACCGTAACACTCAACTCTCCAGTAAGTAAGTATGTTGTAGTCAATACACCTATTACTTACAAATGAGTACACGCCCGTGTCCTGTTGGTTTCCGCGTTGAAAGCGAGCTTGTTTAGGTGGCGAGTATGTAGTAGGTATGTACGTAACGCACATACTTAGCGAAGTACCTACTAGATGTACAGATTTAACTGCCCTGTTCCGTAACTAAGTACATAAGTAAGTACATACATACTATGGTAAGTAAGTACATAATTTAAAATTTTAGTTCTAGCAAACACCTAGTTACCTACTCTTAGGTATAAACTATTCTTAGTTTGGGTTTAAAGTGCTTCAGCAAAATTAGTCCGACAAATTCTTGATTTCAATAATACCTACCTCGTAAATCGCAGACTATAATTACACGATGCAGGTTTATTGCAATGATAACTACGAAAATAATAGTATCGCAACAACATGTTTTTATTAAAAATACTAGCAGATACCCGCAGCTTCGCCCGCGTAAATTTTAGTTTTCCCTATTCTCACGGGAACCATAAATTTTTCCGGCATAAAAAGTAGGTAACCTTTACGATTTAGAGCGAAATCTATCTCCATTTTAACTTTCAGCCAAAAATTTTCAATAGTTGCAGCGTGAATTTCTCGTGCTGGAATAGTGAAAAACAAAATATATTCACGCGGGAGAAATAACTATGTATTGATTTTCCCGGGATAAAAAATAGCCTTCTCTATTCTAATTTTCAGCCAAATCAGTTCAGTAATTACGGCGTGAAGGAATATTTATCCCGCGTGGATATCGGGTTTTCACTGTTCTCAAAAGAACCATGGATTTTCCGGGATAAATAAATAAATAATAAATAAATAAATAAAATTTTTAATTCAGAGCAAAACTCCATAGAATTTTGTTAGTAACAGTAATCTTAAACCTATGTTAGTTCCTAATCTTAAAAAACTAAACTCTATTGTTAGTATACACATGCTCTTAAACCTATGTTAGTTCCTAATGATAAACACTAAACTATAATTGTTAGTATACACATGCACTTAAACCTATGTTAGTACTAACTCTAATTTCTACCTAGCTCACCCCCCACCCCTGGCATGTGCACCGTCCCAGGACCTCCAGAACGGGCTGTCCAGTCTACAAGCCAATGTGCCAAGGAGGGTGTTGGTACTACTCACCAGTCTGCTCATCATGGACGCAGCGCGTTTGCGCATGATTGCATAAAAGTCGTCTACGCGAGCATCCGCAAACATCGCTGACGCGCTGCAGCGCCGCGGCATCCCCAAAACCGCCCTCAGCACATTGTTGTACTGAACACGCAAGGCGCTGTAGCTCCGCCGCGTATAGTCCGTCCACAGACTGCACGTGTAAAAGGACTGGCAGTATGCCCTAAACAAGGTAAGTTTTACCTGTGTAGTACAACGTGCAAATCTGCGAGCCAACATATTGCCGCGAACTGACAGCGCCCTACGCTCCCGTTCCATGTCGCTGTCGTCATCGAGGCGCTCTGTTACTACGTGTCCGAGGTACTTGAACTCAGTCACCTGCTTCAGGGGGGCCCCGCACAGTCGTATATTAGGACAGAATTTGTCCATTTTGTTTCTCCCCCTGAAAACAAGAAACTCACTTTTCTTTGTGTTGTAACTGAGTCCATGTTCCCCGGCATATTCTTCGCAGAGACGTAGCAACTTATTAAGGCCACTAACCGAAGGGCTCAGCAGTACCATGTCGTCTGCATAGCTGATATTGTTAATGCTGACTCCATCTATCGAGCAGCCAACACCTGCACTGCTGAGCCTCCCGATCAGTTGGTTTACATATAAATTGAACAGCCTCGGTGACGTCAGCCCTCCCTGTCTCACTCCACTCTCCAGCCTGTATGGGTCACTGTAACCATTACCCCACCTAACCACATTCGATTGGTTACCATACCAGTACCTTAACAACGACACCAGTTCAGGCCTTAAGGTCGTCTCATATTTGAGCTTATGCCATAGGACGTCATATGAGACTCGGTCAAAAGCTTTAGACAGATCCAAGAAACACGCGTAAACCTGCGTGTTTCTGTCCGTATAGTATCTGACGGTTTGCTTGAGACACATTATAGCGCTTTCAGTCGATAGTTCGGGTCTGAATCCGAACTGCGCTTCTTGCACCTTAAAAGATTTGCAAAGGTGAACGTCAAGCAAACCGTCTAACACCTTAGCGATAATCGTCGCAAGAGATATTGGGCGATAATTGGATCTGTCTGCCGCATCACCAGTCCTATTTTTGACTAAGGGCACAACTACTGTCATCATCATAGCATCTGGCAGGTAACTGTGGCTAATACACAGGTTGAAGAGTAGTTTGAGAACTCTTGACACGTGCACACCAGCATGGCGCAGGTGCTCTATACTCAGTCCATCGTGTCCGGGCGATTTCCCACGCTTCATACTCCTGAGCGCAGCGTTAACCTTAATATTAATCCAGGATATAAATGATAATAATAAAAAGTAGCCTTAGTATTAATCCAGGATATAATCTAACTCTATTCCAAATCAGTTCAGTAATTACGGCATGAAGGCATATTATCTATCACTATTATCATGGAAACCATGCAATTTTGCGGGATGAAATGTAGCCTATGTATTAATCCAGGATAAAATCTATCTCTTTTCCGAATTTCAGTCATATAATCAGTTCAGTAAGTGCAGCGTAAAGTAGTATTTTTCGCGCGTGAATATCAATTTTTCAGTGTTCCCGCAAAAACCATGGATTTTTTCGGGATAAAAAGTAGCCTTTTTACTAACCCAGGATATCATCTATCTCCATTCCAAATTTCAGCCAAATCGGTCTTGTACTTGCGGCGTGAATTTCGGTTTTTAACGAATCCTACGGGAACCATCGATTTTCCAGGGATGAAAAGTAGGTTATGTGTTAACACAAGATGCGATTTATCTCCATTCCAAATTTGAGCTAAAGCGGTTTAGTAGTTGCGGCGTGAAGCAGTATTGAAGCTTGATAAAATACGAACTTTGGAGCCCCGTTTCACCCCTTTAGGGGGGAATTTTGAAAAATCGTTTCTTAGTAAACTCCTAGACCTCATAAGGTCAAGGTTGCTAGAAATTGCCAGTTTTTATCCAAAAAAGTACCTAGGTAACTAAATGTTACAGTAGGTAGGTAAGTTACAATTACAACTTACAATATAATTTAATTTGATACTGATGACAATTTCTAGAGAGTAATTTCTCACTAAACGCTTACTACATGATGAGCGTCTTCCAAAAATAAAGCTTTGATTTTGATTTAATTTGAAACTGAGTGCTTATATCCACCGACTATATCATCCGTGAAGAGAAAACTGCTACCGTGATGAAACTTAGTACAACGCCATCTATCGTGCAGCGCATGAAGATAAGCTAAGTTGAAGAAATTTGCAGGAGTCCCGAGCAGGCTGTTGTAGGTACCCGGGGAAACCAGGATGTCCCCCCCGCCCCCGGGTTCTAGCTATAGCTATGGCGTAGTGGTAGCGATCCTGCCGTCTGCGTCGGAGGTCGTGGGTTCGATTCCCAACTAGAAATGTGATGCTGATGAGCATGAATGTTTTTATAGTGGGCATCTTATTGAAAAAGAAACGTCTATAACTTACTGCCTGCGCTGCAACAGGATGGCAGTTATTGCCTGGCCGGCCTGCACTGTATGACGGCGGGTCAGCGAAATATTCAGTTAGGTATTTGTAATCCACGATAGCTGTACGTGACGAATTAATTTATCGTAAATAAATCATCAAACCTCAAATGCGTCATAGGTGCTTTGTAAGTTGATAAGGATCTAGGCTACTTCATAGTTGTAGTGCTCTCTCACTCACTCGCTCTCTCTCTTTTTCTCTCACACATGTAGTCATAGGTCTGAAGTTCTAAAGGCATCTCTGAAGGTCAAATAAGATTTTCTTTCTTATTATTTAGCCAACCAATTTGATTGGGTGACCAGACACCGTGGAGCGTCCAAGCCTTCTCCTAAATGACAGTCACAGGTGACAGTATATACTGTTTATATGAGCATGATGATAATGACGCTAAATCTCGGCCGCCCAAACCGCCATTTTTACAAATTGCGAAGGTCGCCCGACGTACTGTGATCATAATCATCACATCGGTATGCGACATGCGTAGTCGCGGAAATGTAGCGAGGACCTGTCCACACACACACACATAAATACACACACAAAGTAGGATGCGTACTCGCTATGAGATTTATGTGTTTCTTTGACTTTGCTAAGACTTTTATGATATTTTTTTATACTTACATTAAAAATTGGTAGGTAGGTACATGACTGCAATGAGCAATTTAACTTGATGTTAAGGGATGATGCAGCTGAAGATTTTACCTACTGTACAATGTACATGTCCTATTGTCCGTTGCGATGCTGTGATTAAAGTTGATACACAGCATCGCAACGGAACATAACAACGGCAGTGGTCTTTGCTGGTAAGGTGGTAAGCAACCGCGGTCGAAATCTCAATTTAAATTTTATAAAATTTCAAATTAACCCATGCAGGAAAGTGTGCCAAGGAAATCGTCAAAAAGTCATTACTTATTAATGAGAGGAAACGTCTAAGTGCATGCTTAGCGTAACTTAGTATTATGTTGTGACTTGTGAAATAGTTATTACCATTATAGTGATCTGAGATAGTGTAAAATGCAATGCCTTGTAATAAGGGCATGCAAGGCCTACATGAAATAAAGTATTTTATATTCTATTCAATTCTTAAAATAGGTAAGTAGGTACCTACCTTATAAACTACAGAACGAAATTGACTACTTACGTTAATTATTATTTTATCAAAAATCGTGGCCCAAAAGCAGTCTAATGACAGATCTAAGCCTATACCTACTCGTGTTGGGACTTTCGAAATGAAAATGACACAATTCACGATTTCAGACTTCAAAGTCTGTGTTTAAGATTTACCGAAATTCACGATTGATAAACAATTTCGTGCCACTAGCGGATTCGAATCAAGAGTACCTACCTAGGTAACAACCATCAACTTCTTTTAACAAAATATTCACAACTTAGATTAGAATTCATTCTAATTAAAATCATAAAACCTCAAGAAACTTACAATAGCCAAACGCAGCGTCAGAAATCAGAATCCAACGTACCAAAAGAAAGCAAATAAAAAAAGCAATAAAATACTGAAATATCAATTAACGAAATCAATTATTAGATCACGACTGCCGAGAACTTCTACAATATCACTGAACATGTGTGAGAGAGAAAGGGAGAGAGCGAGTGAGTGAGAGAGCACTACAACTATGAAGTAGCTAGGTCCTTATCAACTTACAAAGCACCTATGACGCATTTGTGGTTTGATGATTTATTTACGATAAATTAATTCGTCACGTAGGTACCTATCGTGGCTTACTAATACCTAACTGAATATTTCGCTGACCCACGGTCATTCAATACAGGCCGGCCAGGCAATAGCTGCCATCCTGTTGCTTCACCGCAGGCAGTAAATTATTGCGCCGACCATAGATTCGAAGACGGGAAAGGTTTTTAAAACTTATTATATCCATGATGTCCATTATAAACATCACTAGAAAACATTCATGCTCATCAGCATCACGCAAACACTTTCCAGTTGGGAATCGAACCCACGACCTCCGACGCAGACGGCAGGATCGCCACCACTACGCCTTAGGTATAGCTGAAACCCGAGGGGGCACCCTGGTGTCCCGGGGTACAACCGCCTTCTCGGGACTCCTGAATTTTTTTACACTAAGCGCTGCACGATAGATGGCGTTGTATTAAGTTACATCGCGGTAGCAGTTTTCACTTCACGGATGGTATAGTCGGTGGATTAAAGCACTCAATTCACATCCGCGCACGTGTCGTTATCACAAACCTGTAACTGTATTATCGTTCTAGTGTTCTAAAACGTGCTACAGTTCGCCCGCAGTTTGCGGAGTAGATCGCCTTCGCTCTGAAGATGTCCGGTCCCCCATCGTGTGGCTGACCGACGGCAGCGCGTGATCTGCACTCCTTCGCGACGCAGCGAAGATATGGAAACCCATCGCAACCAACAGACCCGTCCAGGACCCTACCCTGTAGGACCTGGGCGCAACAGGAACGACGGTGGGGACATGGAAGGACAGGATGGCCCCACCGGTCGCCACCGCCCCGCTTCCTCCACCTCGCGAGTACGCTCAACCGCTAGCGTGCGCTCGGCCTCTGCCTCCCGTGCAGAACGTGCCGATGCCGCCCGCGATCTGGCGGCCGCGTTACCCGCCGCGCGCCCCGTGGTTGCGCCCGCCGTGTTGACCGTTAGCCGCGCGCCGCCGCCTCCGGCCGCGCCCGCTACCGCGCGCGCGCCTACCGCCGCCCACGCGCCCGCCGCGCCGACCGCGCACCGCGCACCGCTTGCGTCGGCCGCGCATGCTGTCGCGCGCACGTCTACTACCGCCCACGCGCCCGCCGCGCCGACTGCGCGCCGCGCACCGCCCTCGCCGGTTGCGCCCGCTGTCACGCGCGTGACAAAATCTGAATTAAAGAAGTCACCAGAAGTGTTTAAAATAAAAGAGGTTATTAATTATTCAAACTTTTTATTTTCAAATTCATTAATTTATTTTCTTTTCTTATTGTTGGAATGAAGCTACCACCGGTTCGGAAAGCAAGTTTTACGCTGAGAAGAACCGGCAAGAAACTCAGCACTTGTTCTTTTCAAAATTTTGCATTCACAGTTTATAAAATAAATTTACAAATAACAATAACGTTACAAATTATAAAAACGTTATAAAATAACAGTATTAGGTGAAATAACGTTCCAAAATAACTTATCAATAGAAATTGCAATAACGATACAAGTTGAAATATCTATACAAATGAGAATAATTTAAATCATTAAAACACTCAAATACCATATTAAAAATAATACACAATACACTGTTAACACCATATACATACGGGACAAATATTATACTGACATATCACAAAAACCTGTACATTAGAACTACGTAAAATAAAGATATTTTGACTTTGGCTGTGGGCTTTGATTATAAAAATATATAAAACACTATACGTGTGGAGCAACATAATAATAATAATTAGGAAAACAATAATCAGAGAAAATAATTAGAGATAGATAACTTAACTTTTGCTTCAACAGGTACAACAACCTATTTAAGGTCTTTAGCCTTCTATATGAAATCGGAGCTCCAACTCGTACAATTAAAGGCTGTGGAACGTGGCCGTGGCCGTATCAAAAACTCAATCTTAAAATTTTTAACTTTTTCTCACAGCACTAAGCTTTTTCTTTTTCAGCCGCCATTACAACAAGCCACCACCAAAGACCACCTACTCTCTTTACTCAAAACCACTTCCAACCTTATGTTGGCATTATTACCATAAACAACACATCAGATCATAGAGTAAAGAAACAGGTTTTAAGCAACTATTAACTTTATAATTTAAAACATATAACAATACAATTTTTATTAAAACAATAAGGTTTGATTATTTTTCTTGTTTTTAAATATTAACTAGAAATGCCTACACAGACCACAGATAGAGACCAAAATAAATAATCGGTGTAATACACACAGAATTGTTACCTCAGAACAACAATCATTATTAACAATCTGTGGTAAACTTTTCACATTAGCTTTTATCAATATCCTTGGAGTGAAACATACACATAAAATTATCTTTGTCTACTTGGACTTTCTCACTCTATTTTCAAATATAAGTCACATTTAAACCAAAAATATATCACGGCCAGACTGACCTGTACTTCGATCTCGAAGTACCACAACACTCTTTTTTTTTTTTTTTAACACGGGACCACTGAACTGACGTGAAGTCCTACCACCTGCTACACGTGGTAAGTGCAAGACTACACCAGAACAGTGGTCGACTAGCAGATTTTTTTAATAAGAGATCTCCGGCCTTGACATACAAGCACCTATCACCCGCTGCACCGTGAAATTCAGTGAAGTATCAGGGCGGAGATCGACCAGCGGTAACTTTCATTTGAGACCTCCGGCCTTGACATACAAGCACCTATCACCCGCTGCACAGTGAAATTCAGTGAAGTATCAGGGCGGAGGTCGACCAGCGTACTCTACTTTTTTTTTTTATAAAATGTGACTTCTGTCCAAAACACTGCTATCAACAATAAATATGCCATGAAATGACAATAATATAAACAGTCTCAACAGAGCTCCACGCGCTGACGCCGAAGCATAAATCGGCCGCGAGTACAAAACTCAATTGTACATGGCCTACTTATTTTATTTTCATCATTGTGTATGTTTCCTTTTTCTCAAAGTAATTATAACAATATTTTATCAACTCTATTTGCCATAAGTAATCAAACAAATAATATATCACGGTCGAAATACAGAAAAAAAAATCAAAGTATTATCTCCATTAACCAATCAACTTACTAGTACAGTGTAGTTAAATATAATTCAATAATAATTACAATTTTAAATACATAAAAAAATAAATCAAAGTGTTATCTCCATTGACCAATAAAATTACTAGTACAGTGTAGTTAAATACAATTCAATAATAATTGTCAATACAATTTTTAAATTAGACACATATTATAACAAAAATCATTTTGAAGTATAAAAATAATTAACTCTAAATAACCATTTTTTTTTTATAATGATTGTTCAAATGACAGATTTTCTTCTGTCCATTCACCTGGCCACAGTCGCAATTTCTCTTTAGCTATTATAATACTTCTTGAGTTATTTTGGTGTCTCAACTTAAATCTATCGTTTCCTAACTCTTCTATAATTTCATAGGGACCTTTAAATTTAGGAGCAAGTTTGTCATGTCGTCTGTGATCCTGGTTAACATAAACAATATCCCCAATGGAAAATATTTTATTATTTCGTCTGGTATTATCAAAGCGACCCTTGACACTAATCGCGGTTTGTTTTAGACGTTGTCGTGCTAAGTCTCGATCGGCGTTTACATTAATAATTGGTTGAGTAGATTCATCAATCAAATTGTTTAAGTGAGTTTGTATAGATGGAATATTTCCCTCCTTACCAATTAGCAGTCGAATAGGAGAGAAACCTGTGGTTTTCTGAATGGTTGTGTTAAGGGTTTGTTGTACGTTCCAAAGAGCGCTCGGCCATTCTGTAGTATTGTTGATTGTAGCAGTTAACATGTTTATAATCGTCGCTACATAACGTTCAGCTTGTCCGTTGCTACGGGGTGTACCAGTGGATATCATATGGTGCTGAATTTGCATTTCTCTAAATAGTGATTGAACCTGGTTAGATGAAAAGTTGGTACCTCTGTCTGTTATAATTAAGGAAGGGGTGCCAAATAATGTAATTGTTTCGCGCAAAGCAAATAATAAGTCTTGTCCACTCAAACTTCTGAGTGGTTTTAAGATGCAAAACTTAGTGAAACCATCGATAACCAATAGTACGTATTTATAACCCTCTTCGGATGTTTTAAAGGGGCCCGTACAATCAAGATGTAGTGTATGAAAAGGAATAGTTTTCTGGATTGGATGCAGCAAACCTTGTTTAGGTCCAGAATGAGCCTTACGCGAAATACAATTTAAACAATGATAGATGTACTTTTTAGTAAAGGCTGCCATGCTAGGGAACCAAAAGTGTTCTTTTATTTTATTAAGTGTTTTGTCAACGCCTATATGACAATTATTGTCATGAAATAGACGTAACAAACTGAGTCTATAGCCCCTTGGAACGAACAATTTAGGAGGTGAATCACAGTTCTGTTTATAATGAAGTAAGTCATTGATAATGACATACCGATTAACATCGATTTCACCAGCTCGAACTTGATGCATTAAATTTTGCGATTCCTCATCACCTTCCTGAGCTGTTCTTAGCCATGATGGCGGATGTCCATCCAGTTCTTCAATTATGTTCACCTCCAGACGTTTTATTGTTACAGGATTGCGACTAAGATAATCGACATGCTGAACGTAAGTACCCTTTTTGTAAGATATTTGGAATTGAAAATCCTGCATAAAGGTCCACCATCTAGCCACGCGAGGGGTCAGGTCTTTCTTGGTCATGGTGGACTTAATGGAATTGCAATCAGTGACAATGGTAAACTGTATTCCTAGCAAATAAACTCTAAAATGTTTTAAAGCATTATAGATGGCCAAAGTTTCAAGGTCGTATGAACAATATCTGGATTCTGCAGGGGTAGTGCGTTTGCTAAAATACGCAACTACTCTTCTGTGATTATCTACCTTTTGCATTAAAATAGCGCCGTATCCTAAGGAACTAGCGTCGGTATGCAATTCTGTCTCTAAATGCGGGTCGAATATAGTCAAAAGTGGTTTCGATGTTAAATGTTTTATAACATATTCCCTAGCTTTCTCTTGTTCTGGTCCCCATTCCCATTTTTGATCTTTTTTTGTTAATTTTGAAATACACGCTGTTCGTGAAGCAAACTCCGGTATGAATTTACGAAAATAGCTCGCCAAGCCCATGAACTGGCGCACTTCTTTAACAGATACGGGGATTGGGGAGTCAATAAGTGCGGCAATTTTGGTTTCACTTGGCCTTATTCCCTCTTCAGATACATTTCGCCCCAAATATTCTATTTCCCTAACAAAAAACTTACATTTTTTTAAATTAATGGTAAATCCAGCAGTACTAAGAGCCTCTAACGTCTGTTCTAAATATTGTAAACCCTCGGTTTCAGTTTTGAATGGAATCAATAAGTCATCTATATATACTAATAAAAATTTGAGGTGTTGAACAGCTTTACTAATAGCTTTTTGAAAAACAGATGGTCCATTGCATATACCGAAAGGCATTTTAACAAACTCGTAATGATTATCGGGTGTTATAAATGCAGTATATTTAATGGATTCCTCAGCCATAGGGATTTGATGGAATCCGCTCTTCATGTCTATTGAAATGAAGAATTTGCATTTGCCTAACTTATCAAGTTGGTCTTCTATAAGAGGGAGAGGGAACCTATCCTTATCAATAATTTTATTTAATGCTCTGTAATCCACACACATACGATCAGTTCCATCTTTTTTTTTACTAGAAGCACAGGGCTAGCATATGGAGAATTACTTTCTCTAATTATATTTTTTGCAATTAAATCTTTACAAATTTCATTTATCTTATCTCTCTCAATTGGTGCTAACCGATAAGGACGATAGTAGACAATTTCATCTTTTTTTAATCGCAAACACATTGCACCAGTTTTGACAGTTCCAATATTATTTTCTGATGGTAATACTAACGGGTATTTTTCAAATAAATTTTTGATTTTATTTTGTAAGTCTATGTCTAGATGACCTATAGATTCATTCAGCTGTTCGAATTGACTGATAACACACGGTTCAATCTGATTTACCGCTTCATCTGCCACCAAAGGACGTTTTCTAACCACCTTACAACTATTAGAGTCAATAATAATTGAAATATCAGGGTGTTGGATTATGTTTCGGCCAATTAAACAATCATAGCGAAAGTCACTGTCACGAACTATATTAAATTCTATTTCAACACAAATTTCATCAAATCTTACGGGTACGGTAATTCTGCCAAGAATGTGCAATTTTCCATTCCCTATCCCTGTCAACGTCGTATAATAGGGTTCGATATGACAATTTAGTCGTTTAGCTATAGAATTTTTAATAATACTGCATGAGGCTCCAGTGTCAATCAAAGTGTCTACCATCAAGTCCTGGATGTTTATCTTTGTCAGTTTTAGTCAGTCAGTTTTAGAGAGACCATTCACATTATGTGTTGTGTCTGTTATATTCTGATTTTTTGATCCAGCATGGGAACGCCTCTTTATGAAACAAACATTTTCTGCATGTCCTAATTTTTTACAGAAACTACATTGTATAACCTGTGATGTGGCATATGAAGGGATGTTCTTTTGTTCGGGGAAGTTCATAGGATTCCTTAAGCATTGAGAGCGAGTGTGACCAGATTTATTACATATAAAACAGCGTATATCTAAGCGTGAACGTTTCTGGGGTATGTTGGGATCAGAAGCGGCAGCATTTTTTCTATCAAGTCTGTCAGGTTTGTTTTCAGTTTCCAGTGGTCGTTTTTTAGAAATTTTAACGTATGTTGTAAATATTGACATTAACTCAGCGGTTGTGTTTACTCGACTATTATGTGCAGCCATTTTTACAGTTACATCCTGTATACCTCCGCAAATCAGTTCTATCAATTGCTCCTCAGTAAAATTTACTTTCGTTTGTTTAAGTAATCTAAGTTTTTCTCTTGCATATTCACAATATGAGTCTGCATTTTCAGAAGTATATAAAACTGCCCTTGATAATTTTTCAGATAGATTACGTTTTTCAGGATACAATACAGTTAGACTTGACTTGAATTCTTCCCATGTCCTACCTTCTTCGGGATCCCAAGTTTCGTACCACAATAAGGCAGAGCCCTTGAGGGCCTTACCCGCTTTGGCTATAGTTGTAATGTCGCTCCATCCCATATCTTTCGCAATGGAGCCAATAGTGCGACACCAGCTTTCGGCACCATTTTCATTCTTCTCTGGATCAAAGGGTGGCAGCACCACATCATCGCCTCGCCGTCTGTCAGACAATGCAGATTGAATTGCCTTAAGTAGGCCCTCTGCTAGTGCAGGATCCATTTAGAACCCACGCTCACAGCCTCTGGAAAACAAAAAATGTATGAGCAAAATTGGTTCGAATCCCACTTCTGATGACAAAATCTGAATTAAAGAAGTCACCAGAAGTGTTTAAAATAAAAGAGGTTATTAATTATTCAAACTTTTTATTTTCAAATTCATTAATTTATTTTCTTTTCTTATTGTTGGAATGAAGCTACCACCGGTTCGGAAAGCAAGTTTTACGCTGAGAAGAACCGGCAAGAAACTCAGCACTTGTTCTTTTCAAAATTTTGCATTCACAGTTTATAAAATAAATTTACAAATAACAATAACGTTACAAATTATAAAAACGTTATAAAATAACAGTATTAGGTGAAATAACGTTCCAAAATAACTTATCAATAGAAATTGCAATAACGATACAAGTTGAAATATCTATACAAATGAGAATAATTTAAATCATTAAAACACTCAAATACCATATTAAAAATAATACACAATACACTGTTAACACCATATACATACGGGACAAATATTATACTGACATATCACAAAAACCTGTACATTAGAACTACGTAAAATAAAGATATTTTGACTTTGGCTGTGGGCTTTGATTATAAAAATATATAAAACACTATACGTGTGGAGCAACATAATAATAATAATTAGGAAAACAATAATCAGAGAAAATAATTAGAGATAGATAACTTAACTTTTGCTTCAACAGGTACAACAACCTATTTAAGGTCTTTAGCCTTCTATATGAAATCGGAGCTCCAACTCGTACAATTAAAGGCTGTGGAACGTGGCCGTGGCCGTATCAAAAACTCAATCTTAAAATTTTTAACTTTTTCTCACAGCACTAAGCTTTTTCTTTTTCAGCCGCCATTACAACAAGCCACCACCAAAGACCACCTACTCTCTTTACTCAAAACCACTTCCAACCTTATGTTGGCATTATTACCATAAACAACACATCAGATCATAGAGTAAAGAAACAGGTTTTAAGCAACTATTAACTTTATAATTTAAAACATATAACAATACAATTTTTATTAAAACAATAAGGTTTGATTATTTTTCTTGTTTTTAAATATTAACTAGAAATGCCTACACAGACCACAGATAGAGACCAAAATAAATAATCGGTGTAATACACACAGAATTGTTACCTCAGAACAACAATCATTATTAACAATCTGTGGTAAACTTTTCACATTAGCTTTTATCAATATCCTTGGAGTGAAACATACACATAAAATTATCTTTGTCTACTTGGACTTTCTCACTCTATTTTCAAATATAAGTCACATTTAAACCAAAAATATATCACGCGCGTCTACCGCCGCCCACGCGCCCGTCGCATACCGCGCGCCTCCATCGCAGGCCGCGCCCGCCGCGCCCCGAGCGCCCGCCCGTGCGGAGCCCGCGCCTGTCGCGCGCCCCGCGGCGCCCGCTGCGCAGCGTGGCGCGCTCGCGCGCGAAACCGCGCCGGCCGCTCCGATTATTTACCTCGCGGAGCTCGACTCCAGCGACGAGACTACCACGCACGCGCACGACGACGATCGTGCGCAACCGCACGCTCCTGCTATGCCGTCCATGCCGAGCCTCGACGCAGAGAGCCTCGAGGAGTACACGGTTGCGGGCAGAGAGTGTCTGGAATCAATCCAGTCGGTCCTGCCCATACTGGCGGCAGCTCAAGCAGACCACATATCGCCTGAAGTCAGAGAGACCCTAGGTGAAATCATCCATGGCAAGATCGCCGAGAGTCTGGGTCTAGACTACTCCCACGCCCACAGGTACGCGCCACGTCGCAGGCTCGACATGGACAATCTAACCGAAGAAGAGGCCGGCATCTTAGAGACTGTGAACGCGATCACCCTCTCGCCCAAGAACGCAGAGAGACCGGCCAGACGGCCGTGGAGTCCCGACTCGGGGGACGAGAGAGCGGCGGATCCCAAACTCCCCCGCACTATGCCCAAACCGCAGCGAAGCGTCGATAGCCGTCGCCGACCGGCTACAGGAGTGCGAATGCCATCACCGCCACGCTCAGGCTCCGCGAGCGAGATGGAGGTGGACAGACCACCGTCACGACCGCGGAACGAAAACGATTCCTCAACAGCACGCTATGCCGATATGGCCAAGAAACCACCACAGACCCGCGATGGTGCCGTCCCTTCCGGCACATCCCAGGTGGCTCCCCGGCCAGCGGTGCCGAAACCGCCGCCTCAGACAAAGAAGCCGAGGTACCCTCCGCTCATCGTAGAGCACCTCCCAAACTGGGCCTCCCACTTTAAGACCCTTAAAGAGGCCTTAAAGAGAGCGCCAAATGCGCGAGCCTTTGGCAAGGGCGTTAAGTTTACACCGCAAGACGAAGATGAGTACCGCTATATACAACGGTACCTATCGGACCTGGAGGGGAGGGAGAAAATTTCCTGGTTCTCCTACTCACTCCCAACAGAAAAGAGCCTAAAAGTTGCGATCCGTGGACTCCCAGCCGATACAAATCCGGCGGAAATACTCCAGGACCTCCAAGAACAGGGTTTTGAGCCGGAATTCGTCCGACCCATCCGCGCCAGGAGAGGAAGACCGGGATGCCTGTTCCTGGCAATCCTGAGACGAACGCCGAACCTAACACCGAACATTTACGAGGTGTCTGAGATCCTGTGCATGCCGGGAGTGCACATAGAGGCATGGAGAGGGAAGAAGGGTCCATCTCAATGCCACAGATGCCAAAAGTTTAGGCACTCCTCGCACCATTGCCACCGAACACAGGCATGCGTCCGGTGCGGGGAGGAGCACAGCGCGCGCGATTGCCCGCGCCCCCTGGAGGAACCGGCCACATGCGCAAACTGCGGAGGACCGCATCCGGCAAACCACGCAGCATGCCCAGTCTTTCTTCAGGAGGCCAAAAACAAGCGCGCTGGAACGGTGGCCGTCACGAACGCTAAGGCACCAGCCGCTCCAACAGGAAAGACAGGGGCAAATATCCGGACGCCGGAAAATGCCCCTATACCCCGGGGACAAGCAGCCCCCAAGAAGAGTAAGAAGAAACGAAACCGGAGGAGGGCCCAGGCGCAGGAGAATAAAGATCGTGCAGCCCAGCCACCCCCGGCCATTGAACAGGAAATAGCTCCAGCTGCCGAGACGGCACAAGAGAAAAAGGGCGATGACGTCATGCGTGTGGCGGACGTCCTTGAACTCCTGAGCGGCATGCTTAAAGCCGCCCAGGAGGGAAAGGACCTGGCCGACACCATTCGTGGCGCCATCGCCACCATAGCCTCCCCTTCCCCGGGTCTCTGGGGCTAATTATTCCCCGCACTCTCAAAGTTAACTGACTGACCGACAGACAACCACAGAAGCCACGGAGCGGTTCGCCACTCCTGACCGCTGGTCACTTCGCTGGGCCTCCCGTCTCCTTGGAGCGGGTCTCACCCGGCGGGGCAGTACCGCGACGGAACTGCGGCCGCTCCGTTCCACACAACCTCAAGCCCGCATCCCCACTTCTCATAAAGGGGGACAAACACCAAGGCCAACAGATCGGCCACCCCAGTGACCCTGGCGTATTTGCGCCAGGCGGAAGATCCCGCTTGAAGGGGGCTCAGCCCCGAACAAGCTTGCCCGCGCCCCTACAAGGCGTGAGCGATAATACGAGCGTTTTACTCAACATCAAAATCAAAATCAAAAATCATAATATAGAATTTTTGGAAGACGCTAATGTACGGTGTATTTAATAAGCGTTTAGTGAGACACTAAATTAAAATTGATTATCTAGAAATTGTCATTTTATTGTAACTTACCTACCTACTACATTTAACTACTTTTTTGGATAAAAAACTGGCAACAAAGCAACATTTTTAAAATTTCTAGCAAATAAGTAAAGCTAGCAAGTAGCAGTTGGCAGCACTGGTTAATAAAATTAATCAATATACTATTTCCATTCGTTTATTGGAACGAAGTTCCTTATCGCGCGTTGCAACAGGGGGCTAGACGGAAAAAATTAAGACGAAAAGTTGTAACGACACTTTTTGCTATAGTAAGCTATTGTAAGTCGTGCGGCGTGCGCATGTTTCTCTGTCTGTCTCGCTCTTTTATAAGAAAGCAAGCCAGATTTACTTCGTTCCATCCGGGTGTCCCTTGACACCTCTCAAGTTTTTTTTTCTCTTTGACACATGAAATCACATGAAACAGATATTAGCAATAGCGAGGGATCAGAGAGAGATAAAGGTAAAGTTGTCTCTTTCTGATCCCTCGCTATTGCTATATCTGTTTCTCGTGTCAAAGAGAAAATAAACGAATGGAAATAGTATAATTTCCGATGTCCATATTATAAATTAATAACTAATTGCCTATACTTTTACTGTTCATAAAGGCAAGCTTCAATTAACTATGTACGTATAATATTTCTATAGAATACTTGTAGTCAATTTAGCATATAAACTTTGTGTAAACTCATGTAGCAAAATTTATGCTCTCTCGCTCTCTATCTGATAGATCTCTCTATCTTACGGTTGTTCCATGACTTCCATAAACCATGCCTTGTCTTGAAGTTGAACACGTATTTAGAAGAACAGTTGGCGTTGCAAACCCGTGCGCGATTGGAGTACGCGTTCCCTGAATTGAACACGAGTTTGTAAAAGCAGCTGGCGCGAAAAACTTTACTGCCTACTGAACACGGACACAGAAATACGCAGCCCAGAATTCTCCCTCCTTTACCTCTTTTACTTACTCCCTTAGAATATATTCAGTTTGAACTGTAAAGTTTTCCACTTCCCCGTGCCTGAGCCGGGATGCGCGCGCGTTGATGTCTTTTACTCGGACAAATAACCAATGTTCCCAACGTCCCACAGCTTGGCAAAAACGTCTTGAAACTAAGATAATTTTTGTTTTTCTGATACCGACTCAATAAAACTGTTGCGCTGTGAGTATTGCGTCGTTGATGCTGTCATGACCTTTTATAATTACATACATAGTATTATGTTGGTTATATTTTGATTGTTTTTTCACAGTTCCTTAATCAGCTGGATACCCTTAATTTTTGCCATGTCGATCGGTCTAATCGTCTGTATGTCCGCGTCTTATCTCGAATACTTACTTTAAAGTTATTTATTTAAATTAAAACACGCTCTAGATACGTATAGAGTTTTTGAAATTAGTATTTAGGTGTTACTCAATTTTGGGTTTTCAACAATATTTGAAAATAAACTTTGTTTAGATGCTACTACATAATTATATTTTTAAATATCAATTTCAAGAGTTCCTATAATATATTTTAAATTGTTCTAAACCTAACCCAGTAGGTAGAATTAAAAGTTTTAGTGGAATCTCACAATCTCACTGATTGGCTGGTTGGCTTATACTACCTTAATCGTCAGCACATTTTGGCTGGCTAGTTGGTTGATTCTACCTAAGCACTAGCATATTTTGTCTGGCTATAGTTAGTCGATACTACCTTGGCCGCTAGCACATGATGGCTGATGCTACCTTTGACGGTAAAGTATTAGGCACCGATATGAACCTAAGCATGAGCCCAACTGAACATTTTACGTAAACCTTCTTCACACAAAAAAAAGTAGCGCCATCTGTCAAATTTCCTGTTATACTGTGACCTATTGTCGTGATATGACGGAAACCGTCTCTGGTGGAAACGCGCTTGCGGACTATAGTAGTGTTATTATCTCGTTGCAGACTCAGCCATAAATCATTCGTGTGTTTCGCTTTTGTTGTTCACTAACATACAAAAGCAGCAGTGAAGCTCAGCAGTGAAATACAAAAGCGAAACACTCGGGGTTTATGACCGAGTCTGCAGCGAGATAATAACACTACCATAATAACAAATAGGTATATTCTGTGGCGTGGATTGCGGTCCATAAACAATACTGCGGTCGGTTTACTACTGACGCTGGTGTCAAAACAAACATGTTCGCCGGGTCCTATGTTCATATTATGTCTATTGTATTAGCGCATCAACAAAGTGGAATACTATTAAGTAGTGTTCTGCAGTAATGCAAAACTCAACAACGAACAACAAAAGCGAAACACTCGAATGATTTACGACCGAGTCTGCAGCGAGATAATAACACTACTGTAGTGAAACTAGTAGTTGATGCTCTAGTCGCGAAGGTCCGGCGGCGAGGGAAAGCGGCCGCCTCTCGGAACGGGATCAGCGCTTCTTACAGACGTCATTGTCATTCCCCGCACGCATGCGCTGCACAGTGGGAAACTACTGCCAGTGGAACTCAGTGCTATACCAGTAGACATATTATTATACTCAGGACTTCAGGCTAGGTAGTAAGACACCTATAGGTACAACTACCGCGAAGCAGTTGTGTATTACTCTGTTCCTGTTTGATGGACATATTATATTAAAGTAACGAGATTACTGGACAAAGCTGCCGATTCTGTTATGCAAAACCTCTAAACTAAACCAGTCTGACGCGTCTAAAAAACAGTGCTATTTTTTTTCCATGGGGATAATTTTGAAGACGATAACACTATTTTTAGACGCGTCAACTTAGTTTAGTTTACAGATTTTGCGCAACAGAATTAGTACCAAAATCCCAGGATGATAAGATTTGATTGCATGGGTATGGACGTCTTGACAACAATTTTAAATGCATTATAAGTATATTATATACTCTTTATAATACACATAGATGTCAACGCGCGAGTTTGAAGGTCGCCAAGTAGCAAGGGAATTCCAAACATGACTGTGTACACTTGTATTGCCTTTACTTAGTGCTAGGAAAATGAGACTTGCACTAGAATTCAGACACATACCTACTTACTTGATTTGCTCAAAAATGTTGGGACTAAAAAACTAGAATTAATTAACCATTCAAACTGGCCTTAATTGAGCGAAGCAAGGTATCCAATTTTACCGAGTGGATTTGCTTCTGACCTGACTTTTGGTAGTCTCTCAAAAATTTTAGTTTTCCGTTCTTAACATTAAAGCTAGAAAAAAATCAGATCTCGGCGACGCCCACACGTCGCAACGTGGACTGCCACGTAATGTCAACAAAACCGCGAACACTATAGGTAAGATAATGAGATAGATTCGGCTAAGTGCATTTCGGACCACCTAGTTGTAGGCAAAAGGTTTCTTGAAATTTTATTTGAAAATTGTAAGGGCATTTTTTTGGAATTTAAATTTTTTCCACAAATTATGCAATCTCACTTGATGGTTAGCGATGATGCGGCCAATAACTCTGTAAGCAGTTCCTTTATTTAATGTAGTCTGAAGCAGTTGCTTCAAAGCATCGTACAACGCTAAATCGCATGGCAGTTCGTGCATTTTGGTTGTATGGTAACAACTAACACCTAAGCCTATATTATATTATAGAGTATTGTATAGTGACGAAGCGCGACGCGAGTAGGTATATACGAGCGTTCGTATTATTCAGAGTAACTTTGAATGATATTCTGAATTCTGATGAATGCTATAGTAGAGGGCGCTAGTACGAATTATTGTATAACGCGTCATCGGTTCGGAATGCTGTACCGACGACCGGTCCGATAGCGACGGCACCTTCAACATTGACTCCTATCAAATCAGCTATAAGATTCACTTTCCCTTGATGATGTAGTATCCCCTAGTGTTTACTACTCGGACGCGCGTGTTAGGCAATGCCTTGGCAATGCGTTCAAACTCCAAGATTGTAGATTTGGAAGATAATAGTAACTTGCGCGGGCAGTTGTGGTGAGTTATAATCTGAGATATCTTATCACGGAATTCTATTTCGGTGCTCAATTTTTAAGGTTCATAGTCGACAACTAACAAGAGGTGTTTTGGGAGGAATTGACCTTTATGTATGGAACCCTTAGCCCGACGAATTATCTAAAAACGCATATTACTGAAGCAAAAAGATGGAAGTGCTTGCCCGGCATTCAAACCCAATTAGGTATCACACAAGAGAAGTAAGGAATATCTAAGGTATTCTTTCATCTTCTGCGAAAACAAAATTAAAAAATTTTCGTGTCGCTTTTGTAAAATAGATTCCATAGAAACGACTTCATAGTGTATTTGGTAGGTCTGAAAATAGGACGTATCGTATACGTTAACTATTTTTTCATACTTAGGAGTAATCAACATTTGCCGAATCAGCTAGTATTTATATTCAGAATATTATAATGTTGTAATGCCTCTTAAAGGTTTGAATTCGTGGAAATCAGGATGAAAGTAAGTACCATCAAGGTGTGTATTGCGTCCAATTATGTGCTCTGTGATTGCGTCAGAACATTTTACGGCCCCAGAATGTGACATCTATAAAAGTTATGACCGAATTAAGTTTAATTTGATTTCGGAGTTAATGATGTAGTTTTTCCAGTGTCGGCTCACGGCTGTGACAGACGACGGAGCTTCGTTTGATAAGGCAATTATTATTATACTGTGATTATACTAGCTGACCCGACAAGCGTTTTTTTCACATATAAATTATTTCTCACGTTGTAGGTACGAAAAATAGTTTACGTCCTATTTTCAAACTTACGGAATACAGTCAAACCTGGTTAATTAAGAGCTCAAAGTACCGAGATCTTTTTAGGGTTCCGTACCAAAATGGTAAAATGGAACCCTTATGGTGCGACTTTCTCCGTCTGTCTGTCCGTCTGTCTGTCTGTCCGTCACACTCGATTATTTCAGTAACTACCGGAGCTATCGATATGAAATTTGGAATAGTTGTATATATTAGTGGCCCAATGACACTGGAATAAAAAAAAAATGAAAATTATTTTTGTTCTTATTTAAAAAGGGGGGAAAATCGGAGGGTTGAAATTTAAAAGTGAGATAACTGTACTGTGTGGGGTATCATATGAAAGGGTTTACTTTGTACATTCCAAAACCGATTTTTAATTATTTTTAGTCATGATAGTTTTTGATTTATCGGGGAAAATGTCTAAAAAAATACCGTTCCCCCCCCCTTATCTCCGGAGTTTACCAATCGAAAAATCTCAAAAAATTATGGTCAATAGGAATTTACGTATATTTTACAGGAAAACTATAGCCAATGCTCTAACTAGCATAGTTTTTTTGATATTAACAATAAACCTCTACAAACAAAGTTAGTTTTGCGGTTCATTAACAAAGGTAATTATTACTGTTTTACATCTTTGGTCGTTACAGTTTTGGTCGTGTTACATCTACATTAGTATGCCTGATTGTTTTGCTTCAGTACTTCTTGAGTACGGAACCCTCGGTGCGCGAGTCCGACTCGCACTTGGCCGGTTTTTTTTCTTTTATAGAGATTTCTCAATGACCCGAGTTTCAGAATTAGAAGGGCAAAGTGACGTAACCTGGCGAATACTCTTACTTATAGAGTTTCCTCTCTTACCCAGTTCTCACTTACTCAGGTTCAACTGTATAATCCACAAAAAAAATCCAAAATCGGTCAAGTCATTTCGACGGGGTTAGGTTACAAAAAAAGTTCGTCTGTTATAGTATCCGATCAAATTAGAAAAATTGAATTTTTTGACCATTCGGAATTGTGTGAAATTTCTATCGAGAAAATATTATCCAATCGTGTTTCTGCTTCACAGCGAATTAAGATTATAGACACAAAATACATGATGTTTAAATTTTAAAGTAATTTAAGTAAATTTATAGTCTTTATAGTTTTTAAACTGCAGGTCACGAAAAATCGCTTAAAAACGACCGTTTACGCCGTTAAATCATCACCTCATGTTGGCCAGTTGAAAATTATTTTTAAATTGCGGATTATAGCAATATAATTTAATTTTTCTAGTTTATTATGGATATCCGCAAAGTAACGTCTGCTTCTATTCAATAGTGTGTATGGGACTCAAACCCCCAACCCGCCAAAGCAAAGTTTTGCACCAATGGGCTATTATTTCACTATGCTTGATAATTATTAGGCCCATCGGACACGGCTCGTAACGTAAGCGTAGCGTAATACGCGCGTACGACGAGAGCAGTTGCAGCGAATCGTAGGAGGCGTAATTTTCATACATGTAACATTGACTTACTATTTAAGGACAGCAGGTGTAATACAAAGTTCACGAAAAAAGTGTCCCGAGAAAACCTATATACTATATAAACGAGGGTATTAGGTAATGGATAAAAAGGTATTTTTATAAACAAACTAAAACATTGTAATTTATGTCTTAAACCATTATTATACAGCCTAATTTTAGTGCGATTCTCTCCTTTTTCGCGTTTTATCTCTCTTTCGGTTCGGACCGTTAAATACCTATGCATGCATAGCGTCATAACGATACGCTTACGATACGCTTACGCTACGTTTACGAGCCGTGTGCGAATAGGGTTACACTACTAATAAATAATTATAAGGCCGGTGCACACGGGCGTTGCGCAAGCCGGGATAACTGGCAATTAGGTGAAAATCGAAATGGAAGCGATTACCAAATGTCCGATTAGCAACTAATGTATGCCTTATACTTTATTGACCAAAACCGACGTTTTGACGTCCGCCACATCCTCAGTGATATTTCAAATTCTTGTTAACGTCTATCGGATCGGAAGTTACCAAGCGTTAAACCCTCGTTTAACTTTACAATGTAATGCTGACCCTTTCTGACAGGTGCGTTTTGGGATTGCACATTGTTCTTTTCTTGTTTTACTAATTCCTCTAATATTATCTTCTTCTTTCTACTATAAAAAAATAAGTCGGGTTTTCCTTCCTGACGCTATAACTCCAGAACGCACGAACCTATTTCCACGGTTTTGCATTCGTTGGAAAGGTCTCGGGCTCCGTGAGGTTTATAGCAAAGGAAATTCAGGAAAAATTTCAACAGAAAAGCGGGAAAATCTTTTTAGCGGGAAAGCCATCTGGTGGCGAAACGGAGTTCGCCGGGTTTGCTAGTCTATACTATATTAATATCTACGGTATTAAGTTGCTCATCCATTTGTCACGGAATATCTACTTAATGCGAATATAAGACAAATAGTATTTCACGGATACCATTGTCGGAATTGGACCAAACTGAAATGGGACCACTCGGAAAGCATCAACTTTCAAACAAAAATAAGAATCATCAAAATCGGTTCACTAGGTCGAAAGTTCTTATGTAACAATTATAAAAAACTTCAGAACTTCAGGCAGTGCGGTTTTGGAGTTTAAATTTCACCATATTTGCCGAAAACTGCGAATGTTTTGCCAAATACACCATCTACACATAGAAATATTTCCCAAATACACGATAATCACGAGCGGAGTGAAGGCATGCATGTGTAATGTATGTGCATACCAAATGAAGACTTTCTCTCTTTATATCTATATCCTAACCAGCTGGCCCGTCCAACGTTTTTTTGCCATAAGAGATATTAAAGAAACGGCTCACAACCTACTATCAGACATAGCGAACTTACAGACATTTTTTTTTAATTTTATATCTATTTATTTATTTTTGGTAACATTATATATTATGTATAAAACTTAAAATAAAATCGTAACTAATATACCTATATATAATCTAATTATAGAAAAGAGGTGACTAATAATTATGTGAGTATTTTTTTTTAATTTTTTGGTTTGGTAGCAAAAATGGGCACGAAAATTTTATATAATATAAGAAAGACTAGCTGACCCGGCAAACATTGTTATGCCATTAGGGATATAAAAAGAATAGCTTACGACCTACTCTTAGACCTACAGAACATAACTTGACACAACAACCGGTCAAGCTGTTTCGGAGTAGTTTTGTAGCAAAAACTGGTACGAGAATTTTAAATATTAGAAAAGATTTAATAACACTTTTTGATAGGAAAATGTTCAAGTATTTGATTACTTAGGTACTCGTGTAATTCGAGTAAAAAACACGAGCCCTTTACACAATACAGCCACGCCTCGAATTTGAAGGAAATACGTAATTAGTAATAATTAAATTAGGTACCTATTATTGTAGTCTCAGCTTAAATTGTATTGACAGGAAATGTGAATTATGTGTATTTATTAACTAACATAAAAAAGGCATTTCGACATCGTATTGTAAACATGGTAATTTGCATTATTGAAACTGCAATGAAAATCTTTATTTTGTAAAGTTACAACTTTACCGAAAAGTTCAGAGAGCAGGTTTGCATCAAGAATAACTGGCAAGGAACATGGCAACTGCTCTTTTTCAAAAAGTCATCATAAAATACAATTTTTCTTACATTGATCAACTCCTTGCTTTGAGTTTAGTTTAAAAGATTCCGACGAATTGAAAACCTCCTCTTTTTTTTGAAGTCGGTTAAACAATACTAAATGTATCGTTGGTTACAATATCAAGACACACCGAGTCGATACCAAGGCACAAATACCTCTTGTATATTTTAACAAACATCTGTTCGATTGCTGCAACAGTTGGTGACGGTACATCGCATCCCTCACTAGGCCTTCAAGCTACCGTGATTCATCACAACAATCACTCGCGTGAATGCTGCTTCGCCCACTGGTGCGAGTCATATCAGCGATGAGCGATTGCGAAGAGCTTGCATAATTAAACTGAATAATTACACAACGCTGTAATAAGCAATGTTTTGTACGTCATAATGAGACAAGCAAGATGTTCACCTGATGTTAAGTGATACGCATGGCAATGTTAGATGCAGTGCGTCCTATAATTTTGCATTGCAATATCATTAAAGAGGTGTTGATACGGCCCCGGGAATGACCTGTCTGCCGTCGCGCCTGTCCCTGGTGACGAGGGCATAAAGGTCTGATGAAGGAGCATTTGTCACTGTAGATTAGGGATAATCAGAGGTCTTATCACATAAGTTTCAGCTAACAAAATTGATTCTGAACAACGGGGTCGGGCGCTGGTACGGGACGCAACAGGTGGAAACATTGGCCTCGATTTATATCAGGGAGACCGACTCAAGGCAGCCGCAATTGAGGCCTGAGACTGCTGAAGACCGTAAGCGTCGCAAGTTTGCCTCCTTATTAGAGAGTTGTTGTCCCGTTTGCCGTGGATACCCTGGGGCTATGAAGTCACAGTGCCAAAATATTCCTTCGTCATCTCTTCACATAATGATAGAAGGGATGACGGAATTGCAGCCAGTATTATTGGCATAATTCTGTGATCACACCTGCTAGAAAGTGATGATACAGTCTATGGTGGAACGCGCTTGCCTAGGTTATGCCTATTCACTCTCGTTTTGAAGGCGCTGAAGTGGTAGGTGGTGGGAAAGACAGTGCCTAGGAGGATATTCCAGACCTGTGCAGTGCGTATCAGGAACGAGAAATCAAACCGCTTCGTACGTATCTTACTTACAGTAATTAAAACAAGCTAGCTCTGAGTTTCATTGTAACATTTCCTTTTGAAAAAAATCCTTTTGTGGCTAACTCTGAATACTTAATAGTGGAGTACGTGTTCACGAGGCTAATTATTTATTACTTACTATCGCGATGGTATTGGCGATAATGATAATGTTATCAGAGATTAACATATTCCACGATTACCATACTTACGCTTCGCTAAAGTCATTCGAAGTTTGGCTTCCAGAAGTTATTTTTTACACGTAAGTATGATGACGAACAAGATTTTCCCCTGATGTTTTAAGGGATACGTCTAAGGAATTTATATTGCAATACCTATCATACAAGTACGAAGCATTGCACTGCGCTTATCCTCCGGAGACAGCTCTTCAAGCATTACTGTATCTATAACTGCTTCATGACTGATTAGGACGGACGGACGGATGGAGACAGACTCCACAACAAGAACCCTATCACCAGATTTTGGTAAAAAAAGACGACGTGGCGCAGTTGTTGAGATTTCTGGTTGAAATACTACCTTTATAACTATGGGTGAACCTGGGTATGCTGTTAAGGTAATCCTGAGCCCGTTTTGTTGTAAATTGCTGCTTCACTGTGCGGAATGATATTTCTTAAGACACCTGCAATGAATGTCAAATATTGGTAGGTTTTTGACCTAATCGAGTAGAGCCTGGAACAGGTCTCCATCGCGTTTGAATAACGGAACTAATGGAATTTCATTCATGGATTCTTTTGGCTTTCGGTTCATAGCTGATTTTAAATATGACTCATTCTTTCATGGCTGTTTCGTCTAGAAGTTCTCTCCCAAAGTGTAAAATTGGTTTATGCAATTGTAAATTCTTTGTCATTGTGTCATCGGCTGAATAATATGGCTTTATAATAGTTTTCAAGTGCTTAGTTCACAATTGTCAAATCGCGAGTTCTTTAGATTCCGTGGTTAAGTTTAAAGGATTTCATACTTTTGCAGTTCTTGAGTACTTGTGGCAGTATAAAATAATAATTTATGTACAGTTAGTCTAACCGCAGCCCGATAGCGACTTCCTGCGGCCAGGCGCTATATAACTTATATCATTTGGAGTTATGCAGACACCACGGTCACGTTCTTCACAGGAATTCCTTATTGGGATCTGCCGTCAGCACACTGCTTCTGCCACATGTTGTGTGCAGGCAGCGAAGACATTAGCTGAGTACTTCCTCTAGCTGAGGAACAATTATTCTCACGGAAACTTGCAATTATGGGTTTTATTAGGTCTAGATATCGCAGACAAATTAACTAAATGATTTATGATGGACTCTAGCATGGTTTTTGGAAAATTTACATCTGGATTAAGTAGGTTCATGAAACTTCTTAAGAGCATGCCTATCGTTGTATGTCTCTTTAAAGCTGATGACTCGTCACTGTTCTGTTGACTGAACGTGGTTGTTTTGATGAATGGAACGTTCGACAACATTACATTTTGATTTTACTCATTATACAAGTGGGTCAGCCAAGACTTCTTGGAGAGGAGGTAGGATGTAGGAGCCTATTTGGGCGAGTGTTGAGGCTTGTTCCGGCGCCTGACCTGGCTCGGGCGTGGGGGGCTGGGGCCCTCGGGCGACGTGTGGAGTGTGAACTGAATAGTGAATAGTAATTAAATGCAGCGAGGCTCGACGCGCTCTCGTTCAACGACACCGCGCGCACCTCTACGACCTCTGGCGGCGACGCGCGAGCTAGAGCTGCGCCCGCGCCGCCGTACGGTAACACGGCCAGCACTAGCGCCGACACACGGGGTGATGGGTCGCCGCTCATCGAGCGAGACTAACAGCGCCGTGAGATACTTTTTATGGCTACTTTCTTAACTTTCATTCCGCACAGCTGCGAGCCGAATGCAATAGGGTGCGGTCGGACCCGCTCTCGTCCACGCGGTGTGCGCCGACCTAGCCGAACCCACCTGTGGTGTCGGGGTGCTCCTCGCTGCGCTGTTCCGGCGAGGGTGTCTGCGGCACGTCACGGCACTCACTCGCGTCGGTCGTCGCTACAGCTGCGGCCGGCGGTTCAGCGCGGACTGGAGGCCGCGCGCTCGGCGTGCAGGTGCGCGGCGCGCGGGGGCCGGGGGCGCGGCGGGGGTCGTCGAGCGGCTCGGGGCTGCGGTCGGCGCCCGGCGGCTCAGCGCGCCAGTAGCGACAGCGGCAGCGATGACCGCGAACGGGTCGGCGGGTGCCGAGACGCGGCTGTGCCACGTCCGGAAGGTGGCCACGTTCGACGGCTACGGGTTCAACCTGCACGCGGAGAAGGGCAAGCCGGGCCAGTACATCGGCAAGGTGGACGCGGGCAGCCCGGCCGAGGCGGCGGGGCTGCGGCGCGGCGACCGCATCCTCGAGGTGAACGGGCGCAGCATCGCGGGCGAGGCGCACAAGCAGGTCGTGGCGCGCATCAAGGAGCGGCCCGACGACGCCGAGCTGCTGGTGCAGGCGCCCGCGCCCGGCGACCCGCTGCCCGACCTCGACCCGCCCGACGCGCCCGAGCCCGACGCGCGCGCCGACGCGCCCGCGCCCGACGCGCCCGACGCGCCCGACGCGCCGCCCGCGCGCCTCAACCTGCGCATGACGGCGGCCGAGATGCGCGCGCAGCTCGCCGCCAAGAAGAAGGTGGACCCCAAGAAGGTGCCCATGGACCTCAAGTCCAAGTTCGACATCGTCAAGAAGCTGTGAGCGCGTCGCGCGTGTGTGTGTGCGATGGCCGCGCCGCGCGTGTGTGAGTGCCTCGCGTTGATTGCCATCGAGTGTTGTGTATAGAGATAGAGGTTCGCGTACCTCGAAGGGTTTATTGCAATTTAATGTTACTTACTATTGTAATTATACCGCTGCCATTGACTTAATGTGTGCGACGCGGGCTGTGAATCTGTGCCGCCGTGCCGCCGTGCCCGCGACAGGTGAGCGAGCTGTGACTGCGGGAACCTGCAGTCGGTACAGTCGGCACAGATTCAATATTCCATTTCGTACTATGTATAAAATATACATTTACGTCAATAAATTATACATTTATTTATAAAATTCTTCATCCGATCACTTAAAGGCCGTTATGTTGATAAACCATAAGTATTTTGAAATGCAGAAACTGTTTCCTTACTCCTGGGATAATTATGTAATAAATAATGTAGGTACTTGATGTTAAACCGGGAAAATGCAGCTACTTTTATTTTATAGGTATTATTAATACCTAACTAGTTAAATAAGCGACATCAGAAAGTAGGTTATCAATTCGACATGCGTAATATTATAATGTACCCTAATGATCGAATATTACCTGTAAATAATTACAGTAGCTATAATTACTATTTAATTATTATGATAATCTAATGGGGCTTCCAAACAAACATCTGTGCATACCTACCATAAGTATCTAGAAGTAAGTAAGTACCTAGGTAGGTATGTAATATGTTATTCCGCCATATGTATCTCCGAAACCACAGAATATCTTCTTTAGTACCTGTAACTTTTAAAAATTAAATGTGATATTAGCGCCAACATTATATTAATATGGTTTCTTTACCAAGTAGGAAGCAGTGGAAGTTTCTTTAAAATTGGTTTAGTAATTTCCAATGAATTTTTAAATTTTGAATTGTATAGTGAGTGAACTCTTTTTAATTCCACCTAAAGATTGAGGAATTTATGAGATTGAACAAAATTAAGTTGTTTCTATCTGAAAGGTTTAATTACACACCTTTAAGTGATCAGAAAATTAAAAACACTCTAATGAAGGCTATACACGTTACGGCACGCAGTGTTCAATGCACTATTGATTATATTTATCGATATATTTTAATTGTATTCATTAAAATCACTTATCAATATTGTTAATTAGCCATTCTCATTTTCTATGTGCAAAAAAATGGCTACCAAGGGCGTAGAATATAATTTATAAAATAAAAACTTCCCATTCTTTTGTGAATTTTTGTAAATATTTTATAGTTTATTTCCTGCAATGTACCTATTTGTGGCGTCATCAGAAACATCGCAGCGCTCAATGCCTCGAAGCACAAATGTATCATTATGACCTTGAATCGCGTTACCTACTTGTTTTGTGTTGTTTATACTTTACATCCTTTTCCCTTGGACCATCAACTATGTGTGTGTGAAAGAGACGAAAACATCAGTGACGACATTCAAGGTAAAATGTTTGTAAAGCATTGAATGCATTGCTGGTTTCTGCATAGATAGGTATTTAATAAAAGTATAAGCAGCCGGATGGTTTATCTGCAATCGCTATAGAAACCTGTCTATCGCTCATTCCTATATGTCTTCGATAAATCACGTGATCAATTTATCGATCGGATATATATCATTCGCATTTTTCGTAAATTGGTTTAATTTAGATATGGAATGATGCAGACAGGTTTCTATGACGGGCGTAGAAAGGGTGGTGTTTCTGACCTACCCTGTAACGTGTACGGCCGGCATTACGAGCGACGATCGACTATTATGAGATGTTAATCTAAATGTGTAGTTAGATTTATTATACATACATAAGTGCAATTATTGTTGAGTGATCAATAAAAAGATTATTTTAAAGACGTGTTTCTGTGTTCTACCGACGGTATGGTTAACTTCAAAAATCCATACATAGCTTAAAGGCTAAAACATGGTACGGTTACTGCACACTTCCCGTGTATTTCTAAGAAATCCTGCCCTGTGTCGAGTATTCTAGGTATATGGACTTTTGTTGACTGTACCTCGCGGCGGCGACCCTGACTCGCAGGCTGCAGTCACGCGACGCGGCAGGTAACTAAGTAGGTATGAGCTAATCGGTAACTTTGTTGAAACTACAACTAGGTATTTATGTAGGCACTTACATAATCTACCTTTGTATTCGTCAGCGATTCATTTCATCAGCTAGGTATACGTACTGTTAAGGTATTTCGGCCGCGAAATTCAAATTTTAGTTGGACGGACGGACGGACAGCGAAGTCTTAGTAATAGGGTCCCGTTTTTACCCTAAAATGTATGAGATAGTTGACTGAATGAAATTTACCTACTTCCTTCGGTTCATTGTTGCTTCACTAATGACGTCATACCTTGAATTTTAGTATTAATAATTGTCAGTAAGTAACTAAAAGGAGAGGTTGGAATCTTTTTCTTTTATGTACCTATGTTGCCCGATTACTCGAAGACGAATGAACCGATTTGGAAAATTCTTTCTTTGTTCATACTTTACAGATGGTCCCATGGTCATCAATCAGGATCTGATGATGGTCTGACGATCACGGAGAAATCGAGGGACCTCTTCAAATTTTATGAGCACACTTGAAGCGATTTGGTTATTATTTGAAAGTAAACTTTCCAGGTTGTTACATGGGCATCAGGTCAGAATCTGATCATGGGATCTTGGAGAAATCGAGGGAACTCTTCAAAATTTTACAAGTACATTTGAAGCGATTTGGGAATATTTTTTACAGTGACTGGTGCATTATAAGTTCTAGTCTCTTGGAAGTATAAAAATTCAAGTCTCTACTCAATCCAAGCTATAGAGGTGTTTTTCAACTCAAAAGTAAAAAATAAAATAGGATAAGTATTCCTTTCGAAAAAACCGACTCCAATTGCCACTACAAAGAGTGAAATAATTTTTGATATTTCACCGAAAACACTTAAATCAATTCCACCGAAATCAAAATAATGAGCTAAATCTCAAATTTCTACAAAAGTAATTAAAATTCCGTACGTTAGCCTCCACTAATTAAATCTAGAACTCATTCGTTACACCTTCATAAAACCAAAATAGTAGTAGTGCTCAAGGATAAATCAGTTGCACCGAAATCAATTTTAGGGGTATACCAAGCCACAATTACCAACACACAAGAAAGCTACTATTTACCTCAATAACAAAGGGGCTAAGAAAGGTACAGACGTCTTGCCTTTACCAACGACGTAGGGCGAATAAGTGTTTGTCGTCAATTGTGAGCCCCAAGATCTTTATTTCGCGTGACAGACCAATGTATATCCCCCCCATGCACAGGCGTGGGGAGTCATACTTCAATTTGTTCGTCACCACCATAGCTTTAGTCTTCTGTGGTGCGAACTTAAGTTTATTTCGGACTCCCCAATCCCGAACATAGGGGAGAGTGGCATTGGCCCGTCTTGAGACCTCCAGTCCCGTGTCGCCATCCAGAAGGAGGACGACATCATCAGCAAAAGCTTGACAATAGTCGCCCCGCTCCTCCAGGCCCCGCAGCAGTGGATCCAATAGGAGATTCCACAGGATGGGACCACCAATCGATCCCTGGACGCATCCCGTGTTAGTTTGCTTAGAATATTCTGTTCCCGCATACCTCACCCTGACTTTTCTGTCCCGGAGATAGCTGTCCATCATACGGCGTATGTTTACAGGACACTTTTCCTCAGCCAGCCGGACTCTGATGGCGTGCCACCAGGCACTGTCGAAAGCTCCCTCTATGTCCAATGATATCATGGTTATAATCTTTTTCTCTTTCAGCTTGCTATATATGTGCTGCATCAGGTCATAGAGGGAGTCTTCGGTGCTTCTTTGGGGCATGAATCCGTACTGGCGAGTACTCATCCCGGGAAATATGTGCCATTTGATCCGGTTGACGAGCAGCTTCTCCAAGACCTTGCCCAGAACGGGTAACAAACCGATTGGTCGGTAGGCCTTGGGGTTGGTGTAGTCCTTCTTTGCTGGTTTTCGGAGGACTATCAGTACAGACAATCTACAGTAACACGGTTATATTAATGATTTTAAACTTACTTCTTGGTTTGAGATCATAATATTATATATTTACCGGGTACATACCACGATTAGAACATGATGTTGTTATGCCGATATTTCGACCTAGTTACATAGGCCGTGGTCGCGGCAGGACTGCAGAGTGGCGAGACGCGAAGCTGGAGCTGTCAAAGACCGTATCGGTCTACCCTCCTCCTCGATCTTCTTAACTTTACTTCGCGAGTTGATATCGGCATAACAACATCATGTTTTAATCGTGGTATGTACCCGGTAAATATATAATATTAACACGGTTATATGTTATATAGAAGGTAATTTAAAATTTTGTAGAGAGGTGTAGAAGGCTTCTCCACGGTCAGTGAGAGATAAAATGCCTATATAACTATAAATAACA
This sequence comes from Coenonympha arcania, assembly GCA_036785405.1. Taxonomy (NCBI): domain Eukaryota; kingdom Metazoa; phylum Arthropoda; class Insecta; order Lepidoptera; family Nymphalidae; genus Coenonympha; species Coenonympha arcania. The sequence continues at coordinate 113,170 of CM072078.1, read as the reverse complement.
TAAATATTTATGATCCTAACCTAACCTTAAAATAGACAATGATTAAATAAAACTAGAATCAAAACAAGAAAACATATTACGAATAAAATTTTTGAGAGGTGTAAAATGCCTCTCAGTGTCAATATAACCTAAAACTAATGACTAATTGAATTTGTTGGGGGTGCAAAACGACCCCAACGGTCAAAACGTAATAATCATATAACTAAAAATAATAAGGATTGAGAGGTATAAGGCTTCCCAACGTAAACAACAACAAGGAACTGAGGAAAGTATTCCTAACTCTTTCCGCTAAATATAATATTTAAGAAAATCGCACTTAAAATTTTTTGTTAGATTTTAGTTTCAAAGGGTGTAGAACGCCCCCGATGTCAAAGTTTTGACTTGAGAAGCGACGTGGGAAGTGTATATGGCCTCGCAAGTCGTTCTAAAGCCGTCAACCGCTTTTCCGCGGTCAAAATCGAGATTTTAGTTTCGCGGCTCTCCCTACGGTAGCGCTCGGCCCTACCTGCGTAGCCACAATAGGGTGGGCGGGGGTGCCCGTTTTTCGCGTTTCACTTTAGATTAGCGTGGCGCGAGCGCGCCGGCGCGTCTGAAAAACGCAGAAAGATGGAGGTAAGTGGTCGAAAACAGAAAAACTTGTATCAATTTGATATCAAAATATACTCGAATCGAAGTCCTATGGCTTAGGTAGCCTCGGTTCGATGAATCGGCCGTTTGTCGCGTTTTTCTTTAGATCAGCGTGGCGCGAGCGCGCCGGCGCGTCTGAAAAACGCGGAAAGATGGAGGTAAGTGGTCGAAAACAGAAAAACTTGTATCAATTTGATATCAAAATATACTCGAATCGAAGTCCTATGGCTTAGGTAGCCTCGGTTCGATGAATCGGCCGTTTGTCGCGTTTTTCTTTAGATCAGCGTGGCGCGAGCGCGCCGGCGCGTCTGAAAAACGCAGAAAGATGGAGGTAAGTGGTCGAAAACAGAAAAACTTGTATCAATTTGATATCAAAATATACTCGAATCGAAGTCCTATGGCTTAGGTAGCCTCGGTTCGATGAATCGGCCGTTTGTCGCGTTTTTCTTTAGATCAGCGTGGCGCGAGCGCGCCGGTGCGTCTGAAAAACGCGGAAAGATGGAGGTAAGTGGTCGAAAACAGAAAAACTTGTATCAATTTGATATCAAAATATACTCGAATCGAAGTCCTATGGCTTAGGTAGCCTCGGTTCGATGAATCGGCCGTTTGTCGCGTTTTTCTTTAGATCAGCGTGGCGCGAGCGCGCCGGCGCGTCTGAAAAACGCGGAAAGATGGAGGTAAGTGGTCGAAAACAGAAAAACTTGTATCAATTTGATATCAAAATATACTCGAATCGAAGTCCTATGGCTTAGGTAGCCTCGGTTCGATGAATCGGCCGTTTGTCGCGTTTTTCTTTAAATCAGCGTGGCGCGAGCGCGCCGGCGCGTCTGAAAAACGCAGAAAGATGGAGGTAAGTGGTCGAAAACAGAAAAACTTGTATCAATTTGATATCAAAATATACTCGAATCGAAGTCCTATGGCTTAGGTAGCCTCGGTTCGATGAATCGGCCGTTTGTCGCGTTTTTCTTTAGATCAGCGTGGCGCGAGCGCGCCGGCGCGTCTGAAAAACATTCAATATTATGCTTAGGTGCAGGAACAGGATACAAAATCACAATTTGAATAAATCATAATATTGGCACGTTAATGGCTGCTATAGTGTGAACTGTGTTGCAGCCATTTACGCCCGCCTCCGAGATACAAGTTATAAATGTATGCACAATAAAGAACAATTATTGAAAATAACAATTTAAACTATTTGAATAACATAAGATAAAAATAAAATCATCAATTTTATTAATCTAAAAAATTAAACTTACAAAATTAAACTAATGAGTCTATATTAATTTACTGTACCAATTTATTTTTTCTTAAACAAAATTTTATGTATGTGTGTGTACGTGTGTGAGTGTGTGAGTTTTTGTGTGTGTGTATTGCTGCTAAATGTTTCGTATAATGTTATTTTCCACGTCACAGTATGATATGCCTTTAAGCCATTTGCAGAGAGCTTGTTTACAATTATTAGAATTTAAAGAGAATATGTTTAAGATTTTATTGATTTTGTTGTAGAGGGAGCAGCTTGAATGCGTGTAGTGCCTCTTTGCGAGCTGAGTGCGACAAAGTTTTAACTGACATATTCGATCGGATCTCCTTTTTTGCTTATAGATATTTGGATCATAGTACATCTCTTTATGTTTTCTGAGGATCGTCTGTAGTATGTACATTTTCCTAACTGATAGAACGTCACTAATTTCATATAACTCCGACGACGGAAACCTGACTGGTTTAAATAGCATCACTTTAAGCACAGCCTTTTGGGCTCGCTCCAGTCTTAACATTAAAGTTTTGCCACAGTTTCCCCAGGAAGTGATACAATAAGTTAATACAGGTTGCACTAGAGCAATATATACTTTTTTTAACGTGGTAAAATCAAAAACAGACCTCAAGCTTTTAAAAACGTAAATTAATTTTCTTACTCTACTAACTAGTGAGTCAATTTGATTAGTCCAGGATATAGTGCTATTTATTATTACTCCTAAATACTTAATGTAGTCTACTCGCTCTATCACACCACAACCGCAAGTCACTCCAGCACCTGTCTGTCCGCACACGTGTGCTGCAATTTTGAAGGACTGTTGGGGCTGAGTTATTTTAAGGGGAGAAAAGGTTATATATTTAGTTTTTTCAATGTTTAGGGAAAGCAGATTAGAGGATAGCCATGACACAATCCTTGACATCGCCACTTCAGTGTAGTGTTGTGCTTCATTCCAACTCTTAGCCTGGATGATGAGTGCAGTATCGTCAGCATATGAAACAATTCTGCCATGGGATATTGGAATTTCACAGAGATCATTTATATAAATTAGGAAAAGAGTAGGACCGAGGACACTTCCTTGTGGCACACCGTAAGTCAATGGTTCCTCCTGGCTAATACAATTATCTATTTTGACACACTGGGTACGGTTATTCAAGTAACCTTTTAGGAGATCCAGGGCGCTACCCCTAATGCCAATACGTTCCAATTTACGGAGCAGGATTGGAACTGACACAGTGTCAAAGGCCTTAGATAAGTCCAAGAATACGCCTAATATCTTATCGTGTTTATCGAGACCCTGAGTTATCGAAGAAGTGAGCTCCAAAACAGCATCCTCAGTTGATCTTCCACTACGAAAACCATATTGGTTGGGAGATAAGATATTAAAACTGTTTAGGTAATTAACTAGACGGATATTTATTAGCTTTTCAAGAATTTTAGATAAAGAAGTAAGAATAGAGATAGGACGGTAATTATTAACACTTTGCCGGTCCCCACTCTTAAATACCGGGATAATCAGCGCTTTCTTAAAAACAGAAGGGAAAACTCCCTTAGTCAAACAAGTATTAAAAACATGTGTCAAAACTGGCGCAAGAATATGGCTGGTGTTTTTCAACAGCTTAGTAGTAATACCGTCCCAGCCAACCGCTGAAGTATCCTTTAACTCGTGTATAATCCTGTGTACTTCCATTACATCGCAATTGAGGAGTGCCATTGAGTTAAGCTGCGGCAAACAGTATGAAAGCGGATCAGGAGTTGTCTCAGTTTTAGTGTTTTTAATAATATAATTTGCCAAATTTTTACCTATACCCGCAGAAAAATCATTCACTATCGCGCCGGCGCGTCTAAAAAACGCAGAAAGATGGAGGTAAGTGGTCGAAAACAGAAAAACTTGTATCAATTTGATATCAAAATATACTCGAATCGAAGTCCTATGGCTTAGGTAGCCTCGGTTCGATGAATCGGCCGTTTGTCGCGTTTTTCTTTAGATCAGCGTGGCGCGAGCGCGCCGGCGCGTCTGAAAAACGCGGAAAGATGGAGGTAAGTGGTCGAAAACAGAAAAACTTGTATCAATTTGATATCAAAATATACTCGAATCGAAGTCCTATGGCTTAGGTAGCCTCGGTTCGATGAATCGGCCGTTTGTCGCGTTTTTCTTTAGATCAGCGTGGCGCGAGCGCGCCGGCGCGTCTAAAAAACGCAGAAAGATGGAGGTAAGTGGTCGAAAGCAGAAAAACTTGTATCAATTTGATATCAAAATATACTCGAATCGAAGTCCTATGGCTTAGGTAGCCTCGGTTCGATGAATCGGCCGTTTGTCGCGTTTTTCTTTAGATCAGCGTGGCGCGAGCGCGCCGGCGCGTCTGAAAAACGCGGAAAGATGGAGGTAAGTGGTCGAAAACAGAAAAACTTGTATCAATTTGATATCAAAATATACTCGAATCGAAGTCCTATGGCTTAGGTAGCCTCGGTTCGATGAATCGGTCGTTTGTCGCGTTTTTCTGTAGATCGGCGTGGCGCGAGCGCGCCGGCGCGTCTGAAAAACGCAGAAAGATGGAGGTAAGTGGTCGAAAACAGAAAAACTTGTATCAATTTGATATCAAAATATACTCGAATCGAAGTCCTATGGCTTAGGTAGCCTCGGTTCGATGAATCGGCCGTTTGTCGCGTTTTCCTTTAGATCAGCGTGGCGCGAGCGCGCCGGTGCGTCTGAAAAACGCGGAAAGATGGAGGTAAGTGGTCGAAAACAGAAAAACTTGTATCAATTTGATATCAAAATATACTCAAATCGAAGTCCTATGGCTTAGGTAGCCTCGGTTCGATGAATCGGCCGTTTGTCGCGATTTTCTTTAGATCAGCGTGGCGCGAGCGCGCCGGCGCGTCTGAAAAACGCAGAAAGATGGAGGTAAGTGGTCGAAAACAGAAAAACTTGTATCAATTTGATATCAAAATATACTCGAATCGAAGTCCTATGGCTTAGGTAGCCTCGGTTCGATGAATCGGCCGTTTGTCGCGTTTTTCTTTAGATCAGCGTGGCGCGAGCGTGCCGGCGCGTCTGAAAAACGCAGAAAGATGGAGGTAAGTGGTCGAAAACAGAAAAACTTGTATCAATTTGGTTAGGTTAGGTAGGTTAGGTTAGGTTAGGTTAGGTTAGGTTAGGTTAGGTTAGGTTAGGTTAGGTTAGGTTAGGTTAGGTTAGGTTAGGTAAGGTTTTTTTTTTTTTTTTAAAATGCTACCTGGTAGCAAGGCGGCTACCTCCGACTCAGGTCGGAGACTTTTTTAAGCTTATTTTTATTTTAAACTCTTTAAATTAATTTTAAGTAAATAATTTATAAAGAGGAACAAAACACGTGAAGCTTATATGCAAGTGAATTCATCTATTCTTATAATAGGCGAAACACTGTGCATCTCTGCTACCGTGTTTTGTTCCTCTTTATGGCCGTCCTTGCTACCATGCAGCAGAATGCAAGAAACGGCTCACGGGTTGTAGGGTGAAGTAGTATGGCGGGGATGGAGTCCCTGCACAGATTCATTTGGATCTGCTGTTCCAGATCCTCCCGTGCCCGGCTGTGCTGCGGACATTCAATTATCATATGTAGAATAGTTTCTGCGACGCCGTCGTCGCAGACACAGCCGGGACTATCCTTGCATTTGAATCTGTGCAAGTACTCCGCGAACCCGCCATGTCCCGTAAAAATTTGAACCAAAAGGGGAGTCAGCAACTGTTTTCTTAAAAATGCTCGAGCTTTTCCAACTGTCGGCAGGAAGGTCTTGGTCACGGAAGCGGTTCCTCCGCTCGCATACCGAGCAGACCACTTCACGACAGTTTCCTGTCTTATACTTCTCTTAATATAAGAGATGGGACAACTGTCGTAATGTGGTCTGGTCCTGAGCTTCATAACCGCCTCCTTGGCCAAGAAGTCAGCCCTCTCATTGCCCTCTAATCCAATATGGGCACGCACCCAGAAGAGGCTGATTGCCGTACCTTTAGCCCTTAAAAGAGACAAATTTCTTTTAGTGGCAAAGGCCAGCGGGTGGAAGGTTTCGGTGCTGCCGAGCGTCTCCAGCGAAGACCTTGAATCACTGAAGATATTCACAGATGCCTCCTTTGCCTTAAGGGCTAAAACAGTTGCTTGGTAGAGTGCGTACAGCTCCGCCTGGTAGACGGTACAATAGGATTGGAGAAGAAACTTCCGATGGAAAGTCTCCTCCCCATCCATCCAGCAGGTCAGAGCCGCACCCACTCCCCGTTCCATTTTGCTACCATCTGTGAATATCCTCAGACCGGTTATCGCGTGAGACGCTACGGTTTCCGGCTCCAAGTCTTCCAGACACCGAAACTCCACCACAGCCTCCTCTGAGGGGTGCGGGGCTTCGAGAAAGCTGGTCTTCTTCTCGACCTCCCTGCCACGCAGTATGGCTTGTGGACGTCCCTTTTTGGCTTCGTACAGTTGAGCCGCTTCTTGCACTCTCAAGTCCAGCGGTATGAGACCGGCCAACAGAAGTGCAGCGTTGAGCGACACGGTGCGATACGATTTACAAATTTTTTGCGCGAAACCACGCTGCACCGTGTTTAGCTGCTTCTGGATCTTTATCTTCTGTGTGGCCGGTGCCCATACGCTGGACGCGTACATTATAATAGGCTCAATCACCGCAGCATAAATAGTTCTGATTGTCTCGGGGTTCAGCCCCCAGTTAATTTTGTAGATATTTGTGGCCTTTTGGCAGACCGCCTTCACATGGTTGTTAAATGTCAGCTTGGAGTCTACCAAAAGGCCCAAAATCTTTATTTCTTGTACTAATTCTATCTGGGTACCGCCCATGCGTATGCGCGGGGTGTCGAACTTCAGCTTCTTGGTCACCACCATCGCGCTTGTTTTGTGAGGGGCAAACCTCAGCTTATTTGCGAGACCCCACTCATACACACAGGTCAGTACCTGGGCAGCTTCCCGTTCTATATTTACAATTTGGAACCCCGAGAAAACCAGAACTATATCGTCAGCGAACGCTTGGCAATATGTGCCGCGTTCGCTTAACAAATCAAGTAAGGGGTCCAAAAGCAGGTTCCAAAGTATGGGCCCGCTTATGGACCCCTGCACACATCCTTTGGTGGTTGAGGTACGGTGCTCCTCATCTCCGTACCTCACACACACCCTCCTGTCCTCCAGATAGCTGGAGATTATCCTGCGCAGATTTAGGGGGCATTTCTTCTCGAGTAACCGGCACTTGATGGCCGGCCACCACGCGCTGTCAAATGCCCCCTCAATGTCTAACGAGACCACCACACTTATTTTCTTATTCTCTAGGTTGCCGCGGATGTGCTGAACAAGGTCGTAGAGAGCGTCCTCCGTCGAGCGTTGAGGGACGAACCCATACTGTCTTATGTTCAGCTTGGGAAGCAGGTGCCACCGAAGCCTTTTTACTATCATCTTTTCCAGTATCTTCCCGAAGACCGATAGTAGTCCTATGGGCCTATAGGATTTGGGCTTTGTATAGTCATCTTTGCCTGGCTTCCGTAGGACCACTATCGTTGCCTCCTTCCACGATACTGGAAAGTATGATAAGGCGTAGCACCTGCTTACCAAGCCGAAAAATACGTGTTCGTCCCCGCTGATGGCGGCCAAGCAAATGTCTGCCGTGAAGCCGTCGGCTCCAGGCGCTTTTTTAGGGTTGAAACTTTTGGCCGCCCTCAGCAGCTCGTCAATTGTGAAAGGCGGATCTTGGACGCCCCCTGGGCTGTCGTCCGTACATCGCTCAGCCATCCGCCGCGTCTCAGTGTGTGAAGGGTCATCGTCGGTCTCCGAGTCCCGCGGAAAAAACGTCTTCGCCAAGAGCTGGACCGAATCTCTGGGACTCAGGACCGCGCCGTTGTCGATGAGGGGATGGTCTTCATATATTTTAGAAGTTCTTCTTATGATTCTGTATATCCCATCCCAAACGCTTTCGCGGTCCTGTTTCCCACAGAACTCTTTCCAGCTCTCGGTTTGTGCTTTTAATGCTGCTAATTCATATTTTTCTTTTGTCCGCAGGTACTCATCGACGACGAATTGCCTTCTGCGTGGTGCTGCGCAGGATATTCTCCGCTTCTTCGTCATCACCTCTCTCTTCAGGGCCTCAAGTTCGTCAGTCCACCATGGTAAATCAAACTTTGGTTTCCCAGAGACTGGAGGGATTGATTCGCGACACGCTTTTTCTACACTATCTGTATATTTTTTAATCGCTTGCTCTAGTTCTGCTGGTGTGCTTATGTCATTAACTTTAGACGTGGACAACTCATTTGTGCTTAATTCTTGTTTTAAAATCTTATTAAACTTTGTCCACTCCGCTTTCCTTGTATTATATTTTCGCGTCGTTTTTACGAGTCGCACACCAGTTGATTTACTAAAGCGTATCGCGAAGGTGATAGCATTATGATGGTTAGGTTAGGTTTTTTTTTTTTTTTTTTTTTTTTTAATACGTCTTCCTCTGACAAATGTTGCTCAGAGTTCTTTATTTGCGCGGATTTGATTTCGTTGCAGATTGTTGGTTTATTCAACTGTTTTGTTTTTATGTATACCAATTATAACTGCCATTTATTTACTTATATTAGTTACTGTATGTTAGTGTACTGTTATTGTATGCTTGTTACATACATATAATTCACTATATATATATTGCATATCGTTATATCTATGTTTTATTTCTATTTACTGCTTTTAATGCTATTTTTGTACAATATTCTATAAACAGCTCTCTTTTGCTTTTATCAGCTATAACTTCGCCTGCATTCTCCACTGTTAGGTTCACGTCCAATTTTTGTTCTGCGTCATACTTTACCAGAAAGCTGGATGGGCATTCAAATAACAGGTGCTGGATTGTTTCTTTCACTCCTGGCTCGCAGATGCACGATGGGTTTTCCTTGCACTTAAACCTATTTAAGTATTCGGAGAACCCGCCGTGCCCCGTCAACACCTGTGTCAGAACTCCCGTTAGCTCCAGCTCTCTGATAACTTTATAAGCACGTACCGCATCTGGGAAAAATATTTTAGTCGTGGACGCGGTTCCTCCGGCCCTATATCTCCGGTTCCATTCGTCAAGCGAGTTCAGACGAATTTGTCGCTTGACGAATGAAACCGGGCACAGATCGTATTTGGGCTTTGTTTTTGTTTTCAGCGCCGCGTCTTTAGCTAGGATGTCGGCCCGCTCGTTACCTTCCAGTCCGGCGTGTGCTTTGATCCAGAACAAGGATATCGCCTTGTTCTGGAGTTTTGCGGCTTTGATGTTGGCTCGCGACTGAACCGCCAGGTGGTGCTTGGAGGCATTATTTGTAATCGCCTCTAGGGCGGATCTTGAATCACTGTATATGCCAAAACTTACTTCCTGACGGTCTAATATTATCCTGGTGGCTTCGCATATGGCTAGGAGTTCCGCCTGATAAACCGTACAATACGGAGACAGTTTTATCTTGACGGCTTGGATTTCAGCTATGCCATTCCACAAGGATAGTGCTGCGCCTACCTTGCCGTCAATTTTGCTGCCATCCGTAAATATTTTTATTTCTTGCCAGTTCTGGTCATCGACTTGTTCCTGGTTCATCAGGCACATGAACTCCAGGCACATATGTTCTGCCGGATGAGGAGTTTTGGCATATGCAGTGACTCGCTCCACTTCTCTGTCCACTAGGTCTGCCCGGGTTACTCCCCTCTTGGCCTCATAGAGTGCAGCTGCTTCTCTTATTCTTAGGTCGAGGGGTAGTAGTCCGGACAGCACCAGAGCCGAATTCAGAGAGACGGTTCTATATGCTCTCGTCAGCTTTTGAGCAAAGCCTCTTTGCACATTATTCAGCTGTTTTTGCACACCTAGCTTTTCAGTCGCCGAAGCCCAAGCACTGGAGGCATACGGTTAGGTTAGGTTAGGTTAGGTAAGGTTAGGTTAGGTTAGGTTAGGTTAGGTTAGGTTAGGTTAGGTTAGGTTAGGTTAGGTTTTTTTTTTTTTTTTTTTTTTTTTTTTTTTTTTTTTTTTATTTCCCGCTGGTGGGAAATGCATTTACGCATCCCGTACCGTAACAACGACAATCCGGGATTGCCGCTGTTACGGGCCGGGTATGTGGGACTCCCGGGCTGTGACGATACCCGGACTACCCACTAAAAACCACCAGCGGTCCTACCTAAACTGCGGGTGTTATATTCCCACAACCTTTACAACTAAAATTTTAAACCGATTTTTATGAAACTCCAATGGATATTTATGAAGACCGGAGACCGGGGACCGAGACCGGGGACCGAGACCGGGGACCGAGACCGGGGACCGAGACCGGGGACCGAGACCGGGGACCGAGACCGGGGACCGAGACCGGGGACCGAGACCTGGGACCGAGACAGGGGACCGAGACCGGGGACCAAGACCGGGGACCGAGACAGGGGACCGAGACCGGGGACCGAGTCCGGGGACCGAGACCGGGGACCGAGACTGGGGACCGAGACCGGGGACCGAGCCGGGGACCGAGACCGGAGACCGAGACCGGGGACCGAGACCGGGGACCGAGACCGGGGACCGAGACCGGGGGCCGAGACCGGGGACCGAGACCGGGGACCGATACCGGGGACCGAGACCGGAGACCGAGACCGGGGACCGAGACCGTGGACCGAGCCCGGGGACCGAGACCGGGGACCGAGACCGGGGACCGAGACGGTTATACTATACTGTCCTTGAGCCATTCCGTTTGGCTGCCTTCCTGGTAACACTCCTTGCATACAGGAGAAAGTGCGGGCGGCAGTTCTCACTGCCAATTGCGATGCTCAATGTCTCACGCTCTAGTTTTAAGTCCATCGCGCATTCACAATCCCATCTCTCTCTCATGAATCTGGGACACTCCAGCAGTATGTGCATTACATCCTCTGCAGTTTCCCCGTCGCAGATGCAGGCAGAATCCACTGCAAGTCCGAAGCGACTGAGGTAAGCTTTGAACCCCCCATGCCCGGTTAGTATTTGCGACGCCAAATTGTCACGATCAATTTCCTTTAGTATTTTGTAAGCTGATTTGACATCAGGGAAAAACATTTTGGTTACATTGCCTGTTTGGGATTCAGAGTATCTATCCTGCCATTTTTTGATGGTGGCTTCCCTGATAACCCTTTTGGCCATTGATAGCGGGAAGTAGTCGTAAACCGGCGCGGCTTTTGATCTGAGCGCAGCCATTTTTGCCAATTCATCGGCACGCTCATTCCCAGGCAAACCGGTATGCGCCCTGATCCAGAATAATTCCACTTCTCCTCCTGACGCCCTCAGATTCCCGATTAAAGTTTTAATATCGTACACCAGTGGATGGAGTGAGCTAGGGTTTGCTAGGCATTCCAATGCTGACTTTGAGTCGCTGCATACTTTGGCCTTTTTATATTTTTCCTCTGTGTTCATGATCTGGACAGCCCCTTGCAGGCCTATCAGCTCGGCTTGGAAGACTGTGCAGTAACCAGGCAGTGATAAAAGCCGCCGCTTCTTCTCCACCCCATTCACCCAAATTGTTACAGCTGCTCCAACTTTACCATTGATTTTACTTCCATCAGTGAACATCATGGGTTTCTCGTCAGAGATCGCTTCCAGTTCTTCTGTATCATTGATAGTTCCGTGTCTAATAGCCAGGCGGTGGGCTGGATGCGGTAGATCAAAAGGACTCAATTGTTCTTCCAGCCTCCTACCAGGTAACTGTTCCAGGGGCTTACCTTTTTTAACCTCGTAGAGTTCTCTTATTTCGAGTGACCTTAAATCGAGTGGAATTATTCCTGCTAGTAGAGCACTAGATATGAGGGACGTTGTTCTATGGGATTTGCTTATAAGTATAGCAAATATTCTGGTTATATGGTCAAGTTTCTTTTTAATCTGCACCGTGTGACTTTTGCTTGCCCATACGTTGGCGGCGTAAAGTACAATCGGCTCCACAACTGATATGTATATTATCCGAACTATTTCAGGGTTTAATCCCCAATGGGCTCTGGCTGTTCTGGATACTCCCTTGTATAAGTTTATCGCTTTGTTAATGGCTTGGCTTATATGCTCCACAAAGTTAAGGTTCCTGTCTATGGTTAAACCCAATATTTTGATACTTTCCGATAGTGGTATCTCTACCTCGCTCATAATGATCCTAGGCTTGTAGTATCGTAGCTTTCTGGTAAAAAGTGTTGCTTGTGTCTTATGGGGCGCAAATCTCAATTTGTTTTTGTCACCCCACTTAACTACGGCCTTTAGGGCTTCATTGAGTCTTACTTCGACTTGTTCGCCCCTTTCACCCGTTGCCACTAACAAGATGTCGTCTGCAAAAGCCTGGATGTGGACCCCTTCCTGCTGCACTTCTTCGAATATGGTATCCAGCATTATATTCCATAGCAGGGGGCCACACGTGGATCCCTGTATGCACCCCTTGTTAGTGCTCCTGTTGATTTGCTCGCCGGAATAATTGACGGTAACTTTCCGAGATGTTAGGTAGCTACTTGCCAAATTAATGAGGGGGGCTTCCAGCTGTTTGTGTATAAGCTGCTGTAGTATGGCCGGCCACCACGCGTGATCGAAAGCCCCTTCTATATCAAGGGAGACCGCTACAGCAATTCTGTGGCCCCGTACTGCTGTTTCAATATAATTAACAGCGTCGTAGAGGGCGTCCTCGGTACTTTTCTGCGGAGTAAAGCCATATTGCAGAGGGTTGAGCGCCTTGCGGTTACCCAATTGCCATGATATTCGATTTGCCATCATCTTCTCCAGTACTTTTCCCAAGATCGGGAGAAGACCGATGGGCCTATAGGCTTTAGGTACCGAGTAATCTTCCTTGTTCGGTTTAGGTATGACTTTAATTGTAGCAACTTTCCATGTCTGTGGGAAATAGGTTAGTTCCAAACACTTATTGTATATATTCCTCAGAATATTTGGTGCTACATAAAATGCTCTTTTGCATATATCTGCGGTGAAGCCATCTTGGCCGGGGGCTTTTTTAGGGCTCATGCCCTCCAAGACCATCTTTATTTCATCCAGACTGAAGTCCGGCGTTTTGCATTCCTGTAGTCCCGTCATTAGCTCCATAACCTGTCCTCTAATAGCATTCTGCTCCCTTGAGTCATGCTCCGGATTATCATGCGGGAAAAATGTTTCAGCTAGTAGTTCTGCTGATCCTCTTGGAGTAAGTATTCCTTGGCCAGTGGGGGATCTTAATAGACGGTAGCCTTCATTTTTAGCGCGTTTTCTTACGATGCGAAAAATCCCGTCCCAGACTGATTCTTTGTCTTGTCTAGCACAAAAGTCTTTCCAGCTGCTTATTAATGTCTCCCGCATACAATTCCTATAAGAGTCCAGGGAATCCAGATAGTCCTGTACCACATAGGGCCGACGACTTGGATTCGCCTTTCCGATTTTTCTACGAAGCCGTTTTACCTCTTTTTTCTTCTGGCAAAGTTCATCGGTCCACCATTCTGTTTTCCCAGTCTTTATTGTTTGAGAAATCTCTGGAATAGCGCCTCTACAAGCCTCATTAATACTGGAGACGTATTCCTGTATGAAATCCTCCAGGGCTTGTTCGCCGCTGATCTCGTTTAGGTGGGTCCCGGTGATGTTCCTCACTTCTAGAGCTTGGATGAAGGCCTTTGAAAACTTACCCCATTTGGCCTTGGACGTATTATATATTCGGGTGGAGTTCCTATAAGTGACTTGGTCAATGTCGCCATTTATAGTGATTTCGTACCTCAGAGCCCTATGGTCAGAGAGTGTAACGAAGTCCGCGTCCACCTGCCATCCTTTGACTTTATGTAGTAGGCTTGCTGTACAAAGAGTAACGTCGACAATACTTGTGTATGACCGGCCATTCCTTACCGCAAAGAAGGTTGGAGTGTTTCCATCATTGACTACCTGAAGATCCCGTTGAGCCAAAAATTTGATTATTGCTGCTCCGCGTGAGTCTTCTAGTTCGCATCCCCACCAGGGGCTTTTAGCGTTGAGGTCGCCTCCAATCAATATCTTATCCACTTTCAGTTGGTCCAGGACCTTTTCAATCTTCTGCAGGTCCTCTTTTATCTCCTTGTCTTTCTCCAGATACATGTTGACGACCCCTAGATATGCATTACCTAATTTGATGATAAACGCAACGATGTTCTCCGTTATAAAATCTGGATTTTCAATAATACATAGCCGTTTGTCCAGGATGAAGGCTGCCGCTTTTACCGGTTTATTTGAATCAGTTGATGCTTTTTGTATAACTCGGAACGGGCTTGTGACTTGTGCGTTCGCTCCCACGTAAGGTTCCTGCACCAACAGTAAGGAAGTGTGGTTTGACTTCGCTTCTTGCAGGCATTCCTTCTGGGCAGCGTACCCGCGACCTAGGTTTACCTGGACAACTTTAAGATTGCATTTAGCAAAATTAAGTCCCTCTGTTCGCATCTGTAGCACGTTTCCTGAGCTGTCCCCTGGGTCAACCTTAGCAATAGGTAACTGCTTGTCTGGCCAGTCTGTCCCATTTAGCCCACTCCGGGCACGCCGAGCTGTACGCAGGGTGCGATTTGCTCTCAGCATGTCCCTGTGTCTCACAGTTGACGCATTTAGCGGGATTGCTGCGGTTTCCACAAGCCCTGGTGTCATGACTTTCCGCACAGTGACCACATTTCTTCTCTGATTTACAGTCTCCCGCCCTGTGACCAAAGCCCAGACAGTTATAGCATTGTATAACTGGGGACTGGTCTACCGCTCCTACGATCTGGTAACCTACTCTGATCTTTTGACCAACCAGGGCTTGCCAGATCTGTGGGCTGGTCTCTAGGATAACGTTCGTCATGGTGCTATTTCTGGTCTTGGTTCGGCGGACTACTTTTACGGCTTTGTGCTCCTCAGGAATGCCAGCCAGCAGTTTGGAGTTCTGCCGGACAATAGCTTCTTCTAGCCTTCCGTCAGTCAAGTCATAAGCCACTCCCAGCAGCCTAACTAAGGGTTTCTTGGATGTCTGCTTAGTGACGGTAAGCTTATCCCCTGACAGCTTGATTGCATTTGTGAGGGACAGTCTGCCCTCCTCAGAGTCGCACGAGATTGCTACCTTTTGGTTCCTCAGCTTCCTCACGCTACTCACTCCAATGCCCAGTTCGACAACGTCCACCTTTGCCTTGATATGGCTTACTATATCCTCACTGCAGTGTCGAGGGTCAGCTGACTCTACTAGCACTGTATAGCGGGGTGTTGCCACTGCCCTAGCATATGACTTCCCAACCCCTTGGAACGTGGGAGGTGTAGCTGCGCCTGGGATTGTCTGGGGTAAAGAGAGTCTGTGACTTAGGTGGAGCTGTTCCGTAATTAATTACGTTCCGCGGCTCTTCTGGGGTCTGCTTAGGTATATCTGAGAATTTACCATCTTTTATGACATTTGTTAGCCTCTTTAACTCCCCTTCGATTTTTGATTGCCATCCTTCTCTTTCTTTGAGGCGGGTCTCTATTTCGTAGACAAGATGGTTAGGTTAGGTTAGGTTAGGTTAGGTTAGGTTAGGTTAGGTTAGGTTAGGTTAGGTTAGGTTAGGTTAGGTTAGGTTAGGTTAGGTTAGGTTAGGTTAGGTTAGGTTAGGTTAGGTTAGGTTAGGTTAGGTTAGGTTAGGTTAGGTTAGGTTAGGTTAGGTTAGGTTAGGTTAGGTTAGGTTAGGTTAGGTTAGGTTAGGTTAGGTTAGGTTAGGTTAGGTTAGGTTAGGTTAGGTTAGGTTAGGTTAGGTTTTTTTTTTTTTTTTTTTTTTATAGTAAATCCTCCATCTGTGGAGAAAAAAACTGCTGCACCTCCGACTGGGGACGGAGTCTTTGTTATCGGGCCGTTCATTCGTTAGTTATGAAAAAAAGGTTTTATTTAAGTTTTATTCTTAGTTTATTACACATCACGCATATTTATCTATGTAGGTCAATATATTCTGTCATAATATATGAAGTACAATAGATCTTCATTGCTGGTGTGTAATATACAAACAATAATAATGTACTTTATCTTTATTTATCTTTGTTTTTCTTTATCACTTGTTTTGCTACCTTTTCGCAATATTCTATAAATATTTTTCTTGTATCTTTATTTTCAATGAGAATATGCACCGTGTTCTTTTCAATTTCGTGATCCATATATTGCGTCATTTCAAATCTTATTTTGCCGAATATCGGGCACTTTGTGATGATGTGCATCACCGATTCTTCTGCATCAGGATCACACTCGCATGCAGGGCTTGTTCTTAGTTTGAACCGATGGAGATATTGGTTAAAGCCTCCGTGTCCGGTTAGAACTTGCACCATGATTGGAGACAGACTTATTTTCCGCAGAGTTGCATAAGCTCTTTTGACTTCCGGGAAGAACAGCTTAGTGACAGCGGCTGTCTCGCTCTTCAGGTACCTCTCCTGCCAAATTTGCAGTGACTCCGCTCTAAGACATTTTTTGAT
This sequence comes from Coenonympha arcania, assembly GCA_036785405.1. Lineage (NCBI taxonomy): Eukaryota > Metazoa > Arthropoda > Insecta > Lepidoptera > Nymphalidae > Coenonympha > Coenonympha arcania. The sequence continues at coordinate 96,888 of CM072078.1, read as the reverse complement.
GTATGATACAGGGCACAAGTTGTAGTCGGGGGCGGTCTTTTTTGTTAAAGCCGCTTCTTTAGCAAGTTGGTCTGCTCTTTCGTTTCCCTCGACCCCAACGTGTGCCCTGATCCAGAATAAGTTAACTATTTTATTACTGGCTTTAAGTTTTGTTAAATTTTGTTTTATTTCAACTGCTAACGGATGCAAGGAGTTAATGTTTTTGATCGTGTCTAGAGAGGACCTGGAGTCACTGTATATATTAATATTTGTGTACTTCGTCTTGGTAGCAATTTCAGTGGCTTGGTACAGCGCGTACATTTCGGCCTGGTATACTGAGCAAAACGGTTCCAATAGGAACTTTTTCTTATTAATCTCCTGGCCGCCCGCCCAGCATGTCAGAGCTGCGCCAACTTTGCCACCGATCTTGCTACCATCCGTGAATATTTGTAGACTTCCCAAGCTGTCCCCCCCGGTAACATTTTCAATGATTTCTTCGGTTTTTTCATAGCTGAATTCCGTTTTTTGTGCAGGATGCGGGGCGCTTAAAACGGTTTTCGGCTTTTCAGCTGTTCTGTCTCCAATCATGGGTAGCGGATACCCTCGCTTGGCTTTATACAGTGCTGTGTTTTCCCGGACCCTCAGATCTAGTGGGATAAGTCTAGCCAGGACTAGAGCCGCGGGAAGTGACACCGTGCGATACGCTTTAACTATCTTCTGTGCGAAACCTCTTTGCACGGCGTTTAGATGTTTTTGTACTGTCAACTTCTCCGCGGCTGGAGCCCAAGCGCTTGCTGCATACAGCACTATCGGCTCTATCACCGAGACGTATATTGTTCTGACGATCTCCGAGCTCAGACCCCAATTTATCTTAGCTGACCTAGACAACGGCTTATAGATATTCAGTGCCTTTTTGCATACGTTTTTCACGTGGCTATTAAATGTGAGTTTGTTGTCTATGGTCAGCCCTAAAATTTTGATTTCGTCGACGATGCCGATGGGCGCATCGGCCATGTGAATGCGTGGGGTGTCATATTTTAATTTCTTTGTAACAACCATTGCGCTGGTCTTGTGAGGCGCAAATTTTAGTTTATTTTGAACACCCCAGGCATACACATACCCGAGAACCCGATCGGCCTCTTCCTCAATTTTTCTGACTGAATGCCCGGAGAACACCAGGACGACGTCATCAGCGAACGCCTGGCAGTATGAGCCTTTCTGCTCAATCCCATTTAGCAGAGGATCCAGGAGCACGTTCCAAAAAGTAGGTCCCGCAATTGAGCCCTGCACGCATCCTTTCGACGTGCCAACAATGTGTTCGTGGTCGGCGTACCTAACTCGCACCATCCTATCCTCCAGGTAGCTAGAGACAAGTTTTCGTATGTTTTGCGGGCATCCTCTTTCCGCCAAGCGACACTTGATTGCAGGCCACCAAGCGCTGTCAAAGGCTCCCTCTATGTCCAGCGAAACAACTACATTAATCAGTTTGTTCACCAAATTGTTTTTAATGTGCTGAACCAAGTCATAGAGGGAGTCTTCGGTGCTGCGTTGGGGCGTGAAGCCATACTGTCTGAGGCTCGCATTTGGCAACAAGTGCCATCGGAGTCTACTCACCATCAACTTTTCCAGTATTTTGCCAAATATCGACAGAAGCCCTATGGGCCGATATGACTTCACGTGATTATAGTCAGATTTTCCTGGTTTCCGCAGTACTACTATAACAGCTTCCTTCCAAGATACTGGAAAGTGATGAATCTCGAGGCACTTGTTGACAATCGCTAGGAATACCTCCACGTTGGAAAGTATGGCTTCTGCACATGTGTCAGCAGTGAGCCCGTCAGGACCTGGGGCTTTCTTAGGATTAAATGAGCGAGTCACGTGCACGAGCTCCTCTCTCGTGAACAATGGGTCTAGTCTATCATTTTCCAACATCCTATCGGAATTTCGTGCTTTATTTCTAATCTCGGTGTGCTCAAGGCTATCTTCAGTTTCTGTATCTGGTGGAAAAAACGTGTCAGCCAGGAGTTTCACAGAGTCTTCAGGAGATAGTAATTCCCCACCATTTACAAGCGGTTGGTCCTCGTGGATGTTGGAGGTTCTATTTATGACGCGATATATTCCGTCCCATAAGGTCTCACGGTCTTGGGTGCAGCAGAACTCCTTCCAACTTTTGATTTGTGCCCTTGCAGCTTCGTCCTCATACTTTTCTTTTGCTTCCAGGTACATCTGGACTACGTGCTGTCTTCGACGGGGTGCAGCGCAATGGATTCGACGCTTCTTCGTCATCGTGTCCCTCTTCAACTTTTCCAGTTCCGGATTCCACCAAGGTAAGCGTATTTTCTTATTATTTTTTAATAGCGGTATTGCCTTTTTGCATGATGCTTTTACACTATCAATATATTTATTTACTATTTCATCTAGCTTTTCTTTTACTTTTATTAATTTTATTTCAAATGTTGAGATTCCGTTACTAATTAATAGTTTTTCTAGCTCTTCTTTAAATATTTTCCAGTTGGCTTTTCTTGTATTATAAATTCGTGTAGATTTTTGTGGACGCATGTATGTTGATTTTTTAATTTTTATTGTGAAAGTGATTGCATTGTGGTCCGAACTGGTTAATCCTTCATTAACTTTCCATCCTTCTATGAGCCCAATGAGGTCCTCGCTACAGGCCGTGATGTCTACGATGCTTTTAAACTCCCTTCCGTTTCTTATAGCGAAGAAAGTGGGAGTGTTGCCCTCGTTCAACACGTGAAGATTCATCTCCACAAAAGCTCCCAGGACCTCTTTTCCTCGGTGATCCTCAGAATCACTCCCCCACCATGGACTCCATGAATTAAAGTCCCCCCCAACGATGACTTTTCTTAATTTTAATGTACTAACAATCGCTTTGAGTTCTTCTAAGTATGGGTCCACAGGTAGGCTGTCCTCGAAGTATGTGGAGATGATTCCCATTTCCCATGTACTCGACTTAAGAATCGCGACGGCAATATTTTCTGTGGTGACTGTAGGGCATTCAACGACCTGCATATCGTGATCGAAGACTATTATAGCAGCTTTGACAGGTCTTGTCCGGTTTTGCGATCGTTGAACGACCCTAAAGCCATCCTTTTGCGTGATCTCTCCTTTGGCTCCAACATAGGGTTCCTGAACGAGGGCAAAACTGACCCTATCCTTCTGAGCTTCTAGTAGTAACTCCTGGAAGGCGAGTTTGCTCCTTTGTACGTTGGCTTGGACAACTTTATGCTCACTACAACTCGGCTGTGGGACGCCCGGAGCGCCTTTAGCAGTACGCTACGTTAGACCTGGCTAGCCTGTCCCACTTCTTTCTTATGGGGCAGGTGTCATCGAAGCTGTTATGGTCGCTCTTTTCAAGCTTCGACAGGGTGCAGTTCTGACACTTTGGTGGGTCTCCTGCTCTCCAGTGCGGGCAGTCCTTGCGCAAGTGTGGCCCCGTGCAGTGACTGCACAGGTCTGCCGCTTCTGTGCAGGATTTCTTGCCGTGTCCATATGCGAGGCATTTTGAGCACTGGAGCAGCGGAGACTGGTCAGACACCTGCACCCTTTGCAGGTCTACGTGGACCCTGCCCGCTGTTGTGAGGCCTTGCCACACCCTCGGTGATACCCTGAGGACCACGTGGCACTCGTGCGGGTTCCGCGCTTTTCTGCGGTAACGCACGACCGCCCTGTAGTCCCCATCAGGTATCCCTCCGAGGATGTGGGAATTTTGCTTTCGCAAGGCGGCCATTATGTCTTCGTCAGTGTTGACGCTCAAAACATTTTTGAGGATGACGAGAGGATCCTTGTTTTCTTTTTCTTCAAGGTGCAGTGCTGGTTGCTCTAGTTTGAGCTTTTCGGCCACTCTAGCCAATTCTTCCCGCGACTGGCACCCCAGCACCACCTTTCCATCGCGAGCCTTCCTCAATCTGTCCACCCTGATGCCCGATGTTTTCGCATTCACGGCCTCGCGGATCTTTTCTATAACGTCTTCGCTGGTGTCGTGAGCGTCGTCAGAAGACACGACCATAGAGTGGACGGGCTGAGAATGGAAGATAGGAGAGGCTGCCTGTTTTGATGTCGTGGCCGTGATATTTGCTGTCTCCGCGTAGGAAGCCTGCTGCTTAGCTCGATTGCTGAGGTCGCTTCTAAGGTCGGCTATAGATTTTGACAGCCCCGCCACCTCGGCGTACGATAGACGTTGCTCGCAATCGAGGGGCCTAGGGATCTGTTTAATATCCGCAGATAGAGCAATCGTATGTTTTTTGCACTCTGCCAAAGCGTCACTGTGCTCTTTGATGTTTTTGATTAGATCTTTTATCAGCTCTATCTGTGGTGCTTCGCCCGCGACGCTGTCAGTGATCTGTTCCGCTTTTGCTTGCGGGTCCTTCAGGAGACTGCTAACAGGCTGCTCTTTTGACCCTGCCGCTTCAATGACCAATCGGTAGAGCCTCTCCACCGCTTGCGTGACCCCAGCTTTGATGTCCGCCTTCAAGTTGCGCGACTCACCCAATAGGGTTTTTGCCCTTATTAGGCAAGCCTTCGCCTCTGCTGGTCTACTGCCGTATTTTGGTTTCGGCGGTGGGGATCTACAAAGCTCAAAAGAGGCCCTACGAACTGCGATTGAGCTCTCTTGAATGGGTAAGGGCTTATCTTTAAGTAGAGCGACAGACTTTTCGGAGGGCACTGCCTTAGCTTTTGCCTTGGGAGGGTTCTCAGTGGTCACCTCCGGTAGCACGAAGGTCACATCGTTTGGGGTTTTAAGGAGGTTCCTCAAACTGTTTGGGCTTCTTTTTGCTGGTGAGGTTAGGTTAGGTTAGGTTAGGTTAGGTTAGGTTAGGTTAGGTTAGGTTAGGTTAGGTTAGGTTAGGTTAGGTTAGGTTAAGTTAGGTTAGGTTAGGTTAGGTTAGGTTAGGTTAGGTTAGGTTAGGTTAGGTTAGGTTGGGTTAGGGTTTTTTTTTTTTTTTTTTTTTTTTTTTTTTTTATTCTAAGACCTCCAACGACTGAAGGAGTCTGTGTTTACAATTTTAATATTTATCTACCCTTTCATTCCAGTTCTCGCATGTATTCCTCTCGCACATTCATTCTGCATACCAATTTCTTCTTACATACTTCTGCATTCACACTTCTTGGGTATTTTTCCCACTAGGGCTTAAGGCTTTTTATGTGTACCTATTTCTTTTATTTTAATATTTTCGGGGACAATAAGGGGGGAGACGAAATTAAGTCTTTTATTAAAAATTTTCACATTACTTTTACGAACTACTTCACAATATAGTCTTAATTACAAAATTTTATTTTACTTACTACAATAGGCTCGCTTACACACTATGGATACTTAAATTATTTATTTTACACTATTGTTTAATATTAAACAAAGTTTTTATAGCGATTTCTTAAAACTAACTTAAAACTACGTTCCTAAGTTACTATTACATTTTATTTTATGTTGACTTAATTATAATACACTATATTTAAACAACATAAATCTTATACTCTATTCCTATTTATTACTATTTTACAAATTTTAACGCAGTATTTCAGGAACGAGTCTCTGTTTTTGCTATAAATAATTTCGGAGATCGAATTTATATCCAATTTTGAACCAATGACATTTTCAATTTTGAGCCTATCGTAGTCATGGACCGGGCAATCCAGAAGGACGTGGAGAACAGACTCAGAACACCCAGGATCGCAGACGCACGACGGATTCTCCTTACACTTGAAACGATGCAAGTATTCCGAGAATCCACCGTGACCCGTCAAAACCTGAGTGACAAATCTGTCCACCTTTATTTTACCGATGATCCGGTACGCGGCTATCGCGTCAGGGAAAAAGACCCTGGTGACGCCAGCCGTTTCACCGGCCCGGTATCGCTGGTTCCATTCATCAAGCGATCGCATGCGAATGCTCCGCTTGACGAACGAAACCGGGCAGCTGTCGTAGTCAAAGGCGCGTTTAGACTTTAGCGCAGCTTCCTTGGCCAGATGGTCGGCACGCTCATTCCCCTCTAGCCCCGCATGGGCTTTGACCCAGAACAAGCTTACATGTTTGTCCTGTATCAAAGCCCTTCGCAGGTGGCCCCGCGCCTCAACGGCCAGGGGATGAAGGGCTACTGGGTTTATTGTTGTTTGCAATGCCGACAGGGAGTCGGAATAGATCCCAACTGATCTGGCCGAGTTATCTGCGGCCATCCGCGCCGCCCTGCATATCGCCAGGAGTTCCGCCTGGTAGACCGTACAAAACGACGGCAGAGCAAGCTTGAGGGTTTTGGTTTCAGCGGCGCCAGTCCATACGGACAACGCCGCCCCCACCTTGCCCTCAATCTTGCTGCCGTCCGTATAGATATTAACATCATGGTCGTTATTAGCCGTGAGTTGTTCCTGGTCCACCAGGCACTTGAAGTCCAGGTCGATATACTGAGCGGGATGCGGAGACCTCAGAGCTGAGGACATCCGTTCCACCTCCCGATCCCCTATCTCAGGCTGGGGCACCCCCCTCCTCGCGCCGTACAGCGCCGCGGCTTCGCGGACGCGCAGGTCGAGAGGGAGTATCCCAGCGAGTAACAGTGCTGAATTCAGGGAGGTGGTGCGGTATGCCCTGCACAGCTTCTGCGCAAAGCCCCGCTGGACCACGTTCAGCTGCTTACGAACACCAAGCTTATCCACGGCCGGCGCCCAAACGGCAGCCGCGTACAGTATCACAGGCTCAACCACCGCTCTGTAAATGACGCGGATAACTTCGGGGTGGAGGCCCCAGCTCGCCTTCGCGGCTCTCGAAAGCTGGGCATAAAAAGCAAGTGCTTTTTTACAAACATTCGCGACGTGCGTGTTGAAGGTAAGGCGTTGGTCTAGGACGACCCCCAGTAACTTGATTTCTCCAACCATGCCAATGTCGACCCCGCCCATGTGGAGGCGTGGGGTGTCATACTTTAGTTTGCGCGTAATAACCATAGCACTGGTCTTGTGCGGCGCAAACTTCAGCTTGTTGAGGACTCCCCACTCCCTCACATGCCCGAGGGCGGCATTAGCACGGCATTCGACCTCATGAGCCGTCTCACCCTCAAAAACCAGCACCACATCGTCTGCGAATGCCTGCACATAGTAATCTTTAGCCTCCAACCCACGAAGCAGTGGATCTAGTAAGAGGTTCCACAATATCGGCCCGCCGATAGACCCCTGCACGCAACCCTTCCCGGTTTCCCTTACGTGCTCCTCTCCACAATACCGTGTCCTCACATGCCTGCCGCTCAGGTAGCTGCCCAAGAGTCTCCTGATGTTAATGGGCACTCGTTCTTCCGCCAGCCTGACTTTGATGCGAGGCCACCAAGCGTTGTCGAAGGCGCCCTCTATATCTAGGGATACTAGGGATAGTAGTTTTTTATTTTTTAACCTATCTCGAATGTGCTCTACCAGAGTATAGAGGGCGTCCTCGGTGCTCCGCTGGGGCATGAAGCCAAACTGGCGGATACTGAGCCTGGGCGCTATATGGTGCTTAAGCCTGGCGACAAGCATTTTCTCCAGCATCTTCCCGAGCACCGGGAGGAGACCTATCGGTCGATACGACCGTGGGGTCGTATAAGTGGTCTTCCCCGGCTTCCGAAGGAAGATCACTGTTGCCTCCTTCCAGGGCCCGGGAAAATGCCGAAGCTCGAGGCACCTGTTAAAGAGAGCCAGCGAGAGATCGGGGTCGTACTCTATCGCGTGCAAGCATATATCGGCGGTAAAGCCGTCCGCGCCTGGAGCTTTCTTCGGATTGAAGGACCGGCAGGCCATCTTCAGCTCCAATGGAGTGAAGGGCGGGTCCGACACATCCGAAGAAGTTTCAGCGCCAAAGTGCTCGGCTTGTTCCCTCACCCTTCGGTGCTCCTCGGAGTCATCCTCCTCGGAGTCCTCCGGGTAGAAGGTTTCGGCCATAAGCCTTACCGAGCCCTTGGCGTCGAGCTCCGTGTCATTTACAACCAGCGGTGGATCTTCGTCTCTTCTGGATGTCCTGCCGAGGACTCTGTAAATACCCCCCCATACTGATTCCCCATCCTGGCGCTCGCAGAAGGCGACCCAGCTGCGTGTTTGCGCGTGCCTCACCTCGGTCTCGTACCGCTCCTTCGCCTCGAGGTACTCCCCAACTACCTTCTGACGCCTAACCGGAGCTGCACACCGAATCCTACTTTTCTTGGTGGCCACCTCGCGCTTGAGCACTGCCAACCCCTCGTTCCACCATGGCATATTCAGCACATCTTTCCGCTTGATAGATGGGATAGACAAGGCACATGCTTCGGCAATGATTTCATTAAATTTAGAAACTGCATGATCTAATTGTGGGCCTATTTCTAAATTTTTTATAAAGTCTAATGAGAAATTTTCTCTTATGAAAATTTGACCCAGTTTCACACGAAACTGAGCCCAATTTGCCTTTTTGGTAAAGTAGACCCGAGTTGTATGTTTTATGTGATTTTTATTGATGTGCCTTGCCTTTAATGTGAAGGATATGCCGTTGTGGTCCGAGCTGGTCAGGTCTTCGCGCACGCGCCAGTCGTCCACCAAGCCAAGAAGGTCCTGTGACACTGCAGTTATGTCAACATAACTGCTGTACCTAACGCCGCCCCGGATAGTGTCGAAGGTAGGGGTTTCCCCTCGGTTCAGGAGGCACAGTCCGAGATCTTCCAGTGCCCCGTGGACTTCTTCACCTCGGCGATCTGTCACGGGGCTGCCCCACCATATGCATTTGGCATTGGAGTCACCTCCAATAACAATACTCCGAGCTCCTGTCTCACGCTGCACCCGGCGCAGGTGTGCCAGGTACGAGTCCATCGGCAGGTCAGGCTCAAAGTAAAATGAGACCAGGATGATTTCCCAATTGCGGACACGGATCCCCAACACTGAGATGTTGTTCGTGGTGAGTTTCGGGAACTGTGTAATGTGAAGGTCCGCGTCAAAAACTATGATCGCGGCCTTCACAGTCCCACCTCCACGGTCCACACACTGGAAGACTCTGATCCCACTCCTGCCCGACACACAGCCCTCACCACCGACGTATGGCTCCTGCACCAAGGCAACCCGTGCGCCCAGGTTAGATGCTTCGATCAGCAGCTCGGAGTGTGCCAACTTACTGCGCTGGAGGTTCGTCTGTAGGATTTTGAGGGCCACTGCATCCGCCGGCACGCCCTTAGCAATATGCTACGGATGAACGGGCGAGGTCATCCCACCTTCTCCTGACGGGACAGTCATCGCTGAAGGCGTTATGCTCGACATTGTCGAGCTTCGCACGACGACAGTTCCGGCAGGAGGGTGGGGACCCCGCCAGCCAGTCCGCACACTTCGACTTAAGGTGCGGCCCGCCGCAGTGACTGCAGAGGTCTGCTGGGTCTTTGCAATACTTCCGCCCGTGGCCATACCCGAGGCATCGCGTGCATTGGACCAGTGGTGACTGGTCCTCTGCTCTTACCCTCTGTAGGTCGATGTGAACCGAGCCCACGCCTGTTATCCTCGCCCAGAGGGTGGGTGACGCACTTAGGACGACATGGGCCACGTGCGGGTTCCTCGCTCTCCTGCGATATTTTACCAAGAGGCGGTCTTCCTCGGGGCCGAGGCCGTCAAAGAGGTCCCGATTCTGGTTTCTCAGGGCCTTGATGATGTCGTCGTCAGTATTGACGGTCAAGACACCTCTGAGGACCAAGAGTGGGTCCCTATTCTTGACGTCCTCGACTACGAGGCCCGTTCCTTCTTTCACCAGCTTCTCCTTAGCCTTCAGTTTATCTTCGACAGTCCCAAATCCCATTATTACCTTACGGTCTTTGGCTTTCCGGACTCGGTCAACTTTTATCCAACCCTCCTTCGCGTCTATGGTCCGCCTCACCCTTCCAAGGACCTCCTCCCCGGTCTCCTTGTCATCTTTGGAGGTGACGACCACTGAGTGCAGGGCCGCAGGCCTCGTAGGCTGTTGCGGCATTGCAGCAGCCACACTGGCGTAGCTGCGCTGCTGTTCCTCGACCACCCTGGTGCATCTTGTGAGATGCTCTTGGAGAGCCTTCATCCTCTCGTTGTTCTCCAAGAGGAGCCGAGAGTGCTCATCAAGCGTAGCGCTCAGTCTGGGATCCGGAGGCACCGTGAATGTGGTATCTGTGTCTGTGATCACCGGCACCACTCTCGCCCCCCCGCCTTCTTTCCGAGCTCTCTCGGCTTTCAGATCGGCCTCGGACTCAGCAACCAGCTTTCTGAGCCCGGCCAGGGACTCCAGGATCGACTCCTTAATTTCGGTCTTGAGGTTCCTGGACGAGCCCATCGCCAGTTTCGCCTTATTGAAAAGCGCTGTTGCCCTCTGTACTCTGGTCCGATCAGTGCTCTTTGGTGGTGAGTGGACCAGCACTTCCCGCACATCCTTAGAGATGTCAACCTGTTTAGGGGTTGTCGTCTTCGGTTTGGAGGTGGTTAAGGCACCTTGTACACCTATGGAGGTCGAGTCGGTGGAGGTCAATTCAATAGGTGCCCCCTCCCACTTCTCCAAACTACGTCGTGTCAACTTTTTGACTATTTTGGGGGGAGTTGAGGGTGGGTTCGTCTCCTCCTCCTGCTGCTTCGTCGGGGTCCGGAAAGCAGACATCATTGTCGTGGAGGTCGCGTTAAAATTTAAAAATAATAAAAATTTAAAAATAAATAATTGTCAATATTATTAAATCCCGCAATAGCGGTTTGTAAAAGGAAAAACAGAGACTGTTCCCGTCTAGAAGGTGCTACAGCACTTCAAACAACCTAAGAGCTACTTAAAAACTAATAAAAAATACTTCTGCAGTGTATTAACAGGTCGACTCTACAATGACTCTAGATAGAGTCGCTACTCTAGCACCGATTTATAGCCCTTATCTGGGGCTGGTTAACGGAAAAAACCGCGTCGTTCTACGACCAGTGGTTACCAAGCTAACCCCGTTTTAATTTTTCCAAGATGGCGGACCAGAAATTTTGCCTAAATTTAGAAATTTTATATCTCGTGAACCACTAGTCGCAGAAACATGAGCGACGGCTCTCCGTGATGGGCGTATTGCCTTCTATCCAGAACAAGTCAAATTTTTCTAGTCTAGGTGTCGACTCTATCTAGAGTCGCAAGTCTGTGCAAAGTGTAGAGCCCGCCACAAATATATATATACAGAAAACCCCAACTTTTTAGGACGTCTCAAACAGAAGTTATGAGACTTTTAAACTTTTCAAAATGGCGGCCAATATGGCCACCTCTAACAAAGAATTTCACCAAATCGTCTAAACTTTAACGAATCCCACCGAGTTTGGGCTCGTTGGGTTCGTCTCTTTATTAGCTACTTAACTATGCACAAATCTAGAAAAAATATGCAACCCCCGATTTAAGGGGTGCAAAAAACACATAAAATTCAACAAAAAAGGGCTAAATGTATCAGAATAAACTAAAAATTTTAAGAAAAAAGTTAGGAATATATATACATACAACAAGAGCTAATTTTTTAGATAAATTGCGAGGTTAAAAAACAATTATTTACACCCCCACGTGTCAACCCTTAAATTTCAAAAAATTTTCAAATAAAAACTATAAAGCCGAAAATTATAAAATTTGGAATTTATGTAGAACTTAATAAGCTCTATAAAAAAGACAAAAAATAAGTGGGGGTCGTCGATTTACTTTTTAAGAGAAAAAATTTTGAAATTTAGCAAAGATTTTAAATTTTAATAACTTCGCAATTACTTATCCGAAAATTTTGTGCTATACGTCGTTAAGCTGCCCTTGATGTCCTCCGTCGTTTGAGGTATCTCGCGCTGTCCTGAGATTGCTGGTTGTTGGAGCACGTGGCCACGTGGTCATCGGTTTTCCCTCAATATCTCGCTGAATTTTCACCACAAAAATCCAGACGAGGTGTCAGAAGAGAGGGCTTAGAAAGCCCCATCCGGCAAAGTAAAATAATTGATATGTCGTCGATCGCTTTTGAGCAGCGTTCTCGTTTAAAGATTTTTCAAAGTCACTTTTTCACACTTTTTGCACTTTTAAAATTACTTTTCAAAATATTTAAGAGAAACGATCACCACCACAACGTAGAGCGCGCAAATGCGCAACTTTTGATGTATTGCACTTCACAATTGGTCACGAAAAATCCACTTTTTCGAATTTTTAAAAGTTAAAACTGCACGGAGCGACTTTGCAAAACGGCGTACGCGTGCGTTCTCGGTGGCGGGCGACTGCAGAACGGTTAGGTTAGGTTAGGTTAGGTTAGGTTAGGTTAGGTTAGGTTAGGTTAGGTTTGGTTAGGTTAGGTTAGGTTAGGTTAGGTTAGGTTAGGTTAGGTTAGGTTAGGTTAGGTTAGGTTAGGTTAGGTTAGGTTAGGTTAGGTTAGGTTAGGTTAGGTTAGGTTAGGTTAGGTTAGGTTAGGTTAGGTTAGGTTAGGTTAGGTTAGGTTAGGTTAGGTTAGGTTAGGTTAGGTTAGGTTAGGTTAGGTTAGGTTAGGTTAGGTTAGGTTAGGTTAGGTTAGGTTAGGTTAGGTTTTTTTTTTTTTTTTTTTTTTTTTTTTTTTTTTTTTTTTTAAGCCACTGGGGAATGCATTTACGCATCCCAACACGCACCGCCCCCAGGCCTCCCGAGGCGAAGTCAGGATGAGTGACTTCCCCTCCAGGGAACCCGAGACGCTGCGGGGTGGGTATGTGGGACTCGCAGGACGTGAAGCGTCCTGAATACCCACTAAACCCCAGGGGCGTGTAATCTGTTCACACCAAGGCGGTGCTAACGGTATACTCCGCCTTGTTGTGGTGTGTATTTGTGTGTTTTGTGTGGTGTGTAGTGAGTGTGCAGTGGCGCATGAAGTGTAGTGTGATAACTAATATATACATACTAATATAATTAGACTACATAGTTAAGTGCTATTTATAAACTAATACATATTATTTATAAAATAATAAATAAATGATAAAGTTTTATGTATTTATTATATGCATATGATGGAGGAGGTGGAGGCGGAGGTCGGAGGCGGAGATGGAGGGTTCTCTAGAGTTGGATGTGTAAAATAAACAATTGAGCATGCTGAAAGCCAGCGAGCCGATGGGGAGGCAAGAAGGTGGAATATAAGTTGCCTCCTGGTGCGCTCCCCAGCTTCAGCACGCTCTTACAGAGTTAAAATTTAATATAATATATGAATTAGACGCCAATAACAATAATAATGAAATAACACTATTGTACAAAAAGGTGGAATTATCATAACTGTGGCTCCGGCTCCGGCCTCCGACCACAGCTCCAGCTCCGGCTCCGGCCCCGGCCCCGGCTCCGGCTCCGGCCCCGGCCCCGGCTCCGGCTCCGGCTCCGGCTCCGGCTCCGGCTCCGGCCCCGGCTCCGGCTCCGGCCCCGACCCCGGCCCCGGCTCCGGCCCCGGCTCCGGCCCCGGCCCTGGCCCCGGCCCCGGCCCCGGCCCCGGCCCCGGCCCCGGCCCCGGCTCCGGCCCCGGCCCCGGCCCCGGCCCCGGCCCCGGCTCCGGCTCCGGCTCCCACCCCAGCAGTGGCGCCAGGTATGAGGTAGGTAAAGATAAGCGATTGAGCATGCTGAAAGCCGGCAAGCCAATGGGGAGGCAAGAAGGTGGAATAGAAGTTGCCTCCTGGTGCGCTTCCCGGCCTCAGCATGCTCTTACAAAGTGATGTTATAACGAAATATACACATTTAACGCTAATTTGGAATTATTTACAATGAATTTAACAAATTTAATAATGAATTTAATAAAATTTAAATATACAAATTTAGTAATGAAATATATAAATATATAAAATCCCGATATTAATCTTAATAAGCGATTTAGCATGATGGAAGCCGACAAGCCGATGGGGAGGCAAGAAGGTGGAATAGAAGTTGCCTCCTGGTGCGCTTCCCGGCCTCAGCATGCTCTTACAAAGTGATGTTATAACGAAATATACACATTTAACGCTAATTTAATTAATTAAAATTATTTACAAGTAATTTAACAAATTTAATAATGAATTTAATAAAACTTAAATATACAAATTTAGTAATGAAATATATAAATATATAAAATCCCGATATTAATCTTAATAAGCGATTGAGCATGCTGGAAGCCAGCGAGCCGATGGGGAGGCAAGAAGGTGGAATATAAGTTGCCTCCTGGTGCGCTCCCCAGCTTCAGCACGCTCTTACAGAGTTAAAATTTTAATATAATATATGAATAAGACGCCAATAACAATAATAATCAAATAACACTATTGTACAGAAAATTAAGGTGGAATTATCATAACTGTGGCTCCGGCTCCGGCCTCCGACCACAGCTCCGGCTCCGGCTCCGGCCCCGGCCCCGGCTCCGGCTCCGGCCCCGGCCCCGGCCCTGGCTCCGGCTCCGGCCCCGGCCCCGGCCCCGGCTCCGGCCCCGGCCCCGACCTCGGCTCCGGCTCCGGCTCCGGCCCCGGCCCCGGCCCCGGCCCCGGCTCCGGCTCCGGCCCCGGCCCCGGCCCCGGCCCCGGCCCCGGCCCCGGCTCCGGCTCCGGCCCCGGCCCCGGCCCCGGCCCCGGCCCCGGCTCCGGCTCCGGCTCCCACCCCAGCAGTGGCGCCAGGTATGAGGTAGGTAAAGATAAGCGATTGAGCATGCTGAAAGCCGGCAAGCCAATGGGGAGGCAAGAAGGTGAAATAGAAGTTGCCTCCTGGTGCGCTTCCCGGCCTCAGCATGCTCTTACAAAGTGATGTTATTATGAAATATACACATTTAGCGCTAATTTGAAATTATTTACAATGAATTTAACAAATTTAATAATGAATTTAATAAAATTTAAATATACAAATTTAGTAATGAAATATATAAATATATAAAATCCCAATATTAATCTTAATAAGCGATTTAGCATGATGGAAGCCGGCAAGCCGATGGGGAGGCAAGAAGGTGGAATAGAAGTTGCCTCCTGGTGCGCTTCCCGGCCTCAGCATGCTCTTACAAAGTTGAATTATAACGAAATATACAAATTTAACGCTAATTAATACCACTAAAAATTAAAACTAATAAATTACAAGTTAGCTAATATTATTGCACAAAGATATTTAGATTACGGTGGAATCATTATTGAATTTTTTAAGTTTGCACAGGATAGACTCGATGTATTCATTAAATAGAGTTACGAGCCCAGAGCTTTTTAAAAGTGATTTAAGCTCAAATGGGTTAGGAACTCCTGCGGCCAGCTCGTAGTCGAGACGGGGCGCACCGAACCTGGGGCATGTTTGGATAAGATGCTCCAGTGTCTGGATTGATGCGTCGTCACAAGGGCAGAGGTTGTCGTCGGTTATCTTGAATCTGTATAAGTATGCTTTATGAAAGCCATGGTTGGTGAGAAATTGGGTGGAGAAAAACGAGATTTTTGATGATTTGAAATACTCGGTTAGGTCTTGGTAAGTGGGCAAGATGGAAGCCAGATGATTTGACCGGGAGTAAAGATCCTCCCTAGCATTAGCCGAGATGAGCCTATTCCGGTATTTTATATAACTGATGGGAGTGAGACTGTAATCTGGTTGCTTATGAAGCGTGGCTGCGTGTTTGGCGGCGATGTCAGCCATTTCATTGCCCTCGATGTCAAAGTGGGCTTTGACCCAGACAAAACCTATGGTAAGGCCGGCCTGCTTGGCTCTGTGAAGGCTGTGGAGGATACCAACTGCCAGGCTGCCGCTGCTGTCACCATTGCCCAGTTCCATAAGACCAGACCTGGAGTCAGATAGAATGTAGACGGTTTGTAGATGATTGGCGATGGCCCAGTCGCAGGCTCGCCCGATGGCCAGAAGCTCGGCCTGAAAGACCGAGCAGCAGCTGTGTAATTTGAATTTCTTGATGGTTTTACCGCCGTCTTGGTTAATGGCGACGAAAGCCGCTCCCACCTGTCCGTCATGCTTGCTTCCGTCTGTGAAGATCAGAGTGGCGCCAGAGGGGCAGTGGGCAGACACCTCTTCGCTGGTGGAAGCCTCCTCGAATGCTATACCGGAGCGAAGAGACGGATGTAGTTTAGCGGACGGGGGGGTAAGCCTCTCTATAGGGACGTCCTCGGGGAGGAATCTTGAGAGGCCACTGATCCTGGTGGTTTCAACGTCCGCCAATTCCCTAATTTTGGCCGGAAGCGGGGTGAGCTGGGCAATGGAGATGGCCGCAGCCGTGCTGACAGTTCGGAACCCTCGCACTATTCTCAGAGCAAAGAGCCGTTGCAGGGAGAGAAGTCTTTTCTCGACATACTTATACTTCAGAGCGCCAACCCAGACACTGGCCGCGTACCCAATTATGGGCTCGATCACGCTTTGGTAAATGATTCTGATGTTTTCAGGGTGAATGCCCCAGGACGGTCTGACATAGGTGACTAGTTTGTTAAACAGTTTCATTGATTTGTCAATTATGTATTCTACATGCTTAACGAATCTAAGCTTACAATCTATGATGACTCCTAAGTATTTGATGTGTCTGACAAATGGAATATGGGTGTTTTCCCATAACAACTTGCATTTCAGGGACTTATTAGTAAACCCTATGGCCTGAGTCTTATCTGGACCAAAGTTGAGCTTAACTGTACCCCCCCAGGCAGCGATCTCCGAGAGGAGTTTGTTGGTTTTCTGTTCTAGATCTGTCAAACTTTTTGAGTGGACGATCAGAAGGACGTCATCGGCATAAGCCTGGAGGCAACAGCCATCGGGAACTTGGGTGAGAAGGAGTCCATCCAGGATGAGATTCCACAGCACTGGTCCGCATACGGAACCCTGGATGCACCCCTTCGTCATACTCTTACTAACTGTGCAGTCCGCGAAGTGCATATGCACCGCCCGGTCCCTGACGTAGCTGGAGAGGGTCTTGAAAACATTGACAGGGCATCTGATATCCCTTAACCTTTGGAAAACAGAGGGCCACCAAGCGTTGTCAAAAGCGGATTGAATATCCAAGGAGACAGCGATTACCTGTTCCTTGTTGCGAATGGCCTTCGCTATGATCTGAAGGGCGTTACTTATCGCATCCACGGTTGACTTCTGTTGCTTGAAGCCAAATTGCGTGCAGGGAGAAGAGTTGGTGCATTCCATATGGTAATTTAATCTCCTCATAAGGAGCTTCTCGTACAGTTTACCGAATACGTTTATTAGCCCAATGGGTCTGAAGGAAGAGGTTTTTGTGTAGTCAGTTTTGTTTGGCTTGGGAATAATTTTAGCGTAAGCCACTTTCCAGGCCTTAGGAAAGTAGTTCAGTTCAAAGCATCTATTGATTAGATTAGTGATTAACTCAGGAAATAGTTTCGTAAATTGTAAACAGATGTCAGCAGTGAAGTGGTCAGGCCCGGGGGCTCGCTTGTGGTTCATTGAATTCAAGCATGAGATAATTTCCAAGGTGGTGAAGGGTGGTTCAGGTTCGGAGTTTGGAGGATGGTCCATAGTGTCACGGAGGAGTCTATGTTGGTCAGTGCGGTCAGAGGTGTCGTCCGGGTAGAATTTGTTAAGTAATGCCTTAGCCGTTTCAGTCGAATTGCTGGTATATGTACCGTCATCCAATCTTAGGGTAGAAGGAGGCTGCTTGAGTGGTTTCGTTTTTATTATCCTATTGGTTACAGAGAAGACATCTTCTTTTTTCTGTTTATTGCAAAATTCTTTAAAGTTGTCTGTGGAAGCGGCGCGGATGGCCTCCGAGTACTTCTTCTTGATGGAGTTCTTTTCGCTTATAGTATCTTCTAAAGGGGATCCACGTTTGACCAACTTAGCCAGTTTGTGATGAGTAGCTATGACTTGTTTCTTGAGGTCTTCCAACTCTTCACTCCACCACGGAATTCTCTGGTATGATCCGGACGATCGAGGCAGGATGATGTCACAAGTGTTTTGTAAAGCAGTGGTAAGCTTTTTTATGTATTGATCTAGATCTTGCTCTTGGTGATCTTGTATTCCCAGATGGACATCGAATCTTGTGGAGAATTCAGCCTTGAGGTCTTCCTTGACGAGGTCCCACTTGACCTGTGAGGTATCGTACCTGTAGGTGGACAGTTTGATATTTTTGGAGAAAGGGATGTTGCCAGAAGAAGTGGTAAATCTAATGGCATGGTGATCAGATGAGGTACAGATGGTTTCATCAACCATCCAGCGGGAGATGAACGACGTCCTGCAGTTGTTGGTGAGGGTGAGATCGATGATGGAAGACTTGAGCTGGTTGTGAGTTGTGGTGGTGAATGTCGGGTTTGATCCCGTGTTGCAAACGACAAGATTATTGAGGGTAATCAGCTCGGCCACGTCGTTTCCTCTTTGGTTGTTTCTGCTTGACCCCCACAAGCTATGCCATCCGTTGAAGTCTCCACATATGAGATGCTTGGAGCCTGCCGTCGTATGAAGAAAAGTTTCAAGCTTGCCTAGAGTATTATCTTCATCCGTGCGCGGTTCTATGTATATAGAGATGAGGAATAGCCTTTCCTGATTCTTGCTGTTGATCTTTACAATGCACATGTTGCTAGTTGAGTGTTCGCTAATTCCCAGCGTGCTTACTGCGTTGTCGCGGACAAGGATCAGGGCCTTGGTATGTGTTGAAGAAGAGGGAAACTGGTAGGTAGAGTACCCAGTCATGCCTTTCATTGTGTGATCAGAGCCAGTGTAGGGTTCCGTGATGAACACTAGGTCAGTTTTGGTCTTGTGCAGATACACACTAAGTTCCTGAAGGGCGTTTCTGCTCCGTCCAAGGTTAATTTGAAGACAGCTTAGTTCCCGGTGTGTAGACTTATGGTGGTTACATTGTCTAGTTGTACTATCCATAGTCGATTCTTGTTCTTAGTCTGTCGGCCAATTCCTGAACAAGGGGGCAGAAGAAGGAGGTTGCACTATGAGAGCTTGAAGATTCGGACGTATAGTTCTTCTTTCTTGAGCAGTTGTAGCAGCGGGCTTTGTCCTCTCTGGATTTGACAGGGCAGTCTTTGTAGATATGCTCCGTAGAGGCGCAGTGGGTGCAGATGGTGCAGTCCGATGTGCATCGAGCCCGTGTGTGCCCAAATTGCATGCATTTGTAACATTGAAGAAGAGGTGAGTATTCTTCGACGTGCGTGCGTTGATAGTCTATGTTGAGTTTCTGGCAGGCTATTATGGCTTTAAAGAGAGAGGGGGTGGTGATAAAGACCGCGTTGTATAGCTTATTGTTCCTGTTGGACTTCTTAAATTTAAAGACCAATTCTTCCTTCGCTCCAGCCTTTCTGACAGCTTCATTTTGGTTGTAGATAATGTCCACCAGTTCCTCGTGTGAGGTATCCAAATGGATTCCCTTGAGGATAACCATTGGCTTGAGCTTCTTGATTGCTTCAGCGCTGATGTCGCTGGCTGCCTTCTTGATTTTCTCCATAGTGATTGCTCTTTGTTCCTCGTTGTCCAGAACCACCTTAAGCTTATTTCCGGGAATAGTTCTGATTTCGGCTGGGGCGAAATTAGTATCCTTAAAGGAGACGGCTTTCTTGAACTTGTTAAGTATTTCATTTCGTTTAGAGGCATCAGCATTCTTAGCGGAGACAATTATGACCGAGGTTGGATTGGGAGGCATGGGGGGGTCGTGTGTTTTACCTTTGTTAGCTCCGGCCACGGCGGCATAGGTGCCCTTGGTCTGAGAAGGGGCTTGATTACTTTGGAGGGCATGGGAGATGGTTGAAACTTTGGTAGCGGCTTCAGCGAGTTCGCCGCGAAGAGCCTTGGCATCGCCCAAACAAGCGGAAATCTCTTTAAGGAGCTCGGCGGTCTCTAGAGCTTCAGGGGGGGAGTTGGGTTCTAAGACGGATGCTGCAGTGGGTGTATTAGACAAAAGAGTTTGGATTTTCAAGACCCCCTTCTTGGCTTCGCCAGAGGCCGCATTAATTAAGGCTTTATTAGACTTGGTAAGGCTTTTACCTGCGTTGACAGCCGTGGTGGTTGCCTCCAGGAGCATGAGAGTGACTTTAACAAAAGATTCTAAGTCGGTGATGTCATTTGCATCCGCCGGGAGGTCGATAGGCATGGGGGGGGGGCTCGGAACTCTGATCTGCCTAGCAGGCCTTCTGGCCAAAGGGAGGCCAGAGGTGGAGGCTTCCTTGGGCCCAGGCATGTTTATATATTAAACAAGAAATTTATATGATGTTAAAAAGTTTTTACACAAAGAATCAATCCTAAAAACAAGATACACGTAAAAATTACAATTACACAATGTACAGCCTAACCGACAGAACCATTGAAACAAACCAATAAAAGCACTAAAAACCTATTGGTAGCACTGCCCTGGCTCAGGCCCTGGCTCCGGCCCTGGCTCCGGCTCCGGCTCCGGCCCCGGCCCCGGCTCCGGCCCCGGCCCCGGCTCCGGCCCCGGCTCCGGCCCCGACCCTGGCTCCGGCCCCGGCCCCGGCCCCGGCCCCGGCTCCGGCCCCGGCCCCGGCTCCGGCCCCGGCCCTGGCTCCGGCCCCGGCCCTGGCCCCGGCCCCGGCCCCGGCCCCGGCCCCGGCTCCCACTTCAACGGCGGAGGGGTAAAGGGAGGGTGGGGGGTGTGGGTGGGAGGGGTGAGGGTGGAGGAAGGAAGAGTGGTAGGTGGAGAGAAGTAAGGGGAGGGAGTGTGGGAGGGGAGGTTGGAGCCACCAAAACACGTAAAAACAAATACAGATACAGATACCCTTACTTTAAAACATAATAAAAGAACTTAATTAAGACAAACACTGAAAACTTATCGCTAACACTGGATGTGCACTGGATGTGCCTATCCCTGGCTATTTAGAGTCGATCCGCAGATTAGGGACGGCAGTGTACGGTGAAACGCAATGAGCCCTAAATAAAATAGAAACTTATAGTCTAGACTCACCAAATAGATGACCGGAAAAACCTGAACAGGTCCCGAGTGAAATCCAGGCACTGCACTAATCACTAAATCACAAAATCCAGGCACTGCACTGATCACTAAGTCACCAACACGAGATTGTTTGATAGTCACCAGATTGTTTGATAAGGCACTGAGCAGCCAATGGTGCCGGCTATAAGGTCCGCGATACTTAACACTGCACCGCACCGCACCACACCGCGCCCCGCGCTGACTCAGAGAGGCGGGCGACACCAGCGGCGACGGTCGTCCGGTTAGGTTAGGTTAGGTTAGGTTAGGTTAGGTTAGGTTAGGTTAGGTTAGGTTAGGTTAGGTTAGGTTAGGTTAGGTTAGGTTAGGTTAGGTTAGGTTAGGTTAGGTTAGGTTAGGTTAGGTTAGGTTAGGTTAGGTTAGGTTAGGTTAGGTTAGGTTAGGTTAGGTTAGGTTAGGTTAGGTTAGGTTAGGTTAGGTTAGGTTAGGTTAGGTTAGGTTAGGTTAGGTTAGGTTAGGTTAGGTTAGGTTAGGTTAGGTTAGGTTAGGTTAGGTTAGGTTAGGTTAGGTTAGGTTAGGTTAGGTTAGGTTAGGTTAGGTTAGGTTAGGTTAGGTTAGGTTAGGTTAGGTTAGGTTAGGTTAGGTTAGGTTAGGTTAGGTTAGGTTAGGTTAGGTTAGGTTAGGTTAGGTTAGGTTAGGTTAGGTTAGGTTAGGTTAGGTTAGGTTAGGTTAGGTTAGGTTAGGTTAGGTTAGGTTAGGTTAGGTTAGGTTAGGTTAGGTTAGGTTAGGTTAGGTTAGGTTAGGTTAGGTTAGGTTAGGTTAGGTTAGGTTAGGTTAGGTTAGGTTAGGTTAGGTTAGGTTAGGTTAGGTTAGGTTAGGTTAGGTTAGGTTAGGTTAGGTTAGGTTAGGTTAGGTTAGGTTAGGTTAGGTTAGGTTAGGTTAGGTTAGGTTAGGTTAGGTTAGGTTAGGTTAGGTTAGGTTAGGTTAGGTTAGGTTAGGTTAGGTTAGGTTAGGTTAGGTTAGGTTAGGTTAGGTTAGGTTAGGTTAGGTTAGGTTAGGTTAGGTTAGGTTAGGTTAGGTTAGGTTAGGTTAGGTTAGGTTAGGTTAGGTTAGGTTAGGTTAGGTTAGGTTAGGTTAGGTTAGGTTAGGTTAGGTTAGGTTAGGTTAGGTTAGGTTAGGTTAGGTTAGGTTAGGTTAGGTTAGGTTAGGTTAGGTTAGGTTAGGTTAGGTTAGGTTAGGTTAGGTTAGGTTAGGTTAGGTTAGGTTAGGTTAGGTTAGGTTAGGTTAGGTTAGGTTAGGTTAGGTTAGGTTAGGTTAGGTTAGGTTAGGTTAGGTTAGGTTAGGTTAGGTTAGGTTAGGTTAGGTTAGGTTAGGTTAGGTTAGGTTAGGTTAGGTTAGGTTAGGTTAGGTTAGGTTAGGTTAGGTTAGGTTAGGTTAGGTTAGGTTAGGTTAGGTTAGGTTAGGTTAGGTTAGGTTAGGTTAGGTTAGGTTAGGTTAGGTTAGGTTAGGTTAGGTTAGGTTAGGTTAGGTTAGGTTAGGTTAGGTTAGGTTAGGTTAGGTTAGGTTAGGTTAGGTTAGGTTAGGTTAGGTTAGGTTAGGTTAGGTTAGGTTAGGTTAGGTTAGGTTAGGTTAGGTTAGGTTAGGTTAGGTTAGGTTAGGTTAGGTTAGGTTAGGTTAGGTTAGGTTAGGTTAGGTTAGGTTAGGTTAGGTTAGGTTAGGTTAGGTTAGGTTAGGTTAGGTTAGGTTAGGTTAGGTTAGGTTAGGTTAGGTTAGGTTAGGTTAGGTTAGGTTAGGTTAGGTTAGGTTAGGTTAGGTTAGGTTAGGTTAGGTTAGGTTAGGTTAGGTTAGGTTAGGTTAGGTTAGGTTAGGTTAGGTTAGGTTAGGTTAGGTTAGGTTAGGTTAGGTTAGGTTAGGTTAGGTTAGGTTAGGTTAGGTTAGGTTAGGTTAGGTTAGGTTAGGTTAGGTTAGGTTAGGTTAGGTTAGGTTAGGTTAGGTTAGGTTAGGTTAGGTTAGGTTAGGTTAGGTTAGGTTAGGTTAGGTTAGGTTAGGTTAGGTTAGGTTAGGTTAGGTTAGGTTAGGTTAGGTTAGGTTAGGTTAGGTTAGGTTAGGTTAGGTTAGGTTAGGTTAGGTTAGGTTAGGTTAGGTTAGGTTAGGTTAGGTTAGGTTAGGTTAGGTTAGGTTAGGTTAGGTTAGGTTAGGTTAGGTTAGGTTAGGTTAGGTTAGGTTAGGTTAGGTTAGGTTAGGTTAGGTTAGGTTAGGTTAGGTTAGGTTAGGTTAGGTTAGGTTAGGTTAGGTTAGGTTAGGTTAGGTTAGGTTAGGTTAGGTTAGGTTAGGTTAGGTTAGGTTAGGTTAGGTTAGGTTAGGTTAGGTTAGGTTAGGTTAGGTTAGGTTAGGTTAGGTTAGGTTAGGTTAGGTTAGGTTAGGTTAGGTTAGGTTAGGTTAGGTTAGGTTAGGTTAGGTTAGGTTAGGTTAGGTTAGGTTAGGTTAGGTTAGGTTAGGTTAGGTTAGGTTAGGTTAGGTTAGGTTAGGTTAGGTTAGGTTAGGTTAGGTTAGGTTAGGTTAGGTTAGGTTAGGTTAGGTTAGGTTAGGTTAGGTTAGGTTAGGTTAGGTTAGGTTAGGTTAGGTTAGGTTAGGTTAGGTTAGGTTAGGTTAGGTTAGGTTAGGTTAGGTTAGGTTAGGTTAGGTTAGGTTAGGTTAGGTTAGGTTAGGTTAGGTTAGGTTAGGTTAGGTTAGGTTAGGTTAGGTTAGGTTAGGTTAGGTTAGGTTAGGTTAGGTTAGGTTAGGTTAGGTTAGGTTAGGTTAGGTTAGGTTAGGTTAGGTTAGGTTAGGTTAGGTTAGGTTAGGTTAGGTTAGGTTAGGTTAGGTTAGGTTAGGTTAGGTTAGGTTAGGTTAGGTTAGGTTAGGTTAGGTTAGGTTAGGTTAGGTTAGGTTAGGTTAGGTTAGGTTAGGTTAGGTTAGGTTAGGTTAGGTTAGGTTAGGTTAGGTTAGGTTAGGTTAGGTTAGGTTAGGTTAGGTTAGGTTAGGTTAGGTTAGGTTAGGTTAGGTTAGGTTAGGTTAGGTTAGGTTAGGTTAGGTTAGGTTAGGTTAGGTTAGGTTAGGTTAGGTTAGGTTAGGTTAGGTTAGGTTAGGTTAGGTTAGGTTAGGTTAGGTTAGGTTAGGTTAGGTTAGGTTAGGTTAGGTTAGGTTAGGTTAGGTTAGGTTAGGTTAGGTTAGGTTAGGTTAGGTTAGGTTAGGTTAGGTTAGGTTAGGTTAGGTTAGGTTAGGTTAGGTTAGGTTAGGTTAGGTTAGGTTAGGTTAGGTTAGGTTAGGTTAGGTTAGGTTAGGTTAGGTTAGGTTAGGTTAGGTTAGGTTAGGTTAGGTTAGGTTAGGTTAGGTTAGGTTAGGTTAGGTTAGGTTAGGTTAGGTTAGGTTAGGTTAGGTTAGGTTAGGTTAGGTTAGGTTAGGTTAGGTTAGGTTAGGTTAGGTTAGGTTAGGTTAGGTTAGGTTAGGTTAGGTTAGGTTAGGTTAGGTTAGGTTAGGTTAGGTTAGGTTAGGTTAGGTTAGGTTAGGTTAGGTTAGGTTAGGTTAGGTTAGGTTAGGTTAGGTTAGGTTAGGTTAGGTTAGGTTAGGTTAGGTTAGGTTAGGTTAGGTTAGGTTAGGTTAGGTTAGGTTAGGTTAGGTTAGGTTAGGTTAGGTTAGGTTAGGTTAGGTTAGGTTAGGTTAGGTTAGGTTAGGTTAGGTTAGGTTAGGTTAGGTTAGGTTAGGTTAGGTTAGGTTAGGTTAGGTTAGGTTAGGTTAGGTTAGGTTAGGTTAGGTTAGGTTAGGTTAGGTTAGGTTAGGTTAGGTTAGGTTAGGTTAGGTTAGGTTAGGTTAGGTTAGGTTAGGTTAGGTTAGGTTAGGTTAGGTTAGGTTAGGTTAGGTTAGGTTAGGTTAGGTTAGGTTAGGTTAGGTTAGGTTAGGTTAGGTTAGGTTAGGTTAGGTTAGGTTAGGTTAGGTTAGGTTAGGTTAGGTTAGGTTAGGTTAGGTTAGGTTAGGTTAGGTTAGGTTAGGTTAGGTTAGGTTAGGTTAGGTTAGGTTAGGTTAGGTTAGGTTAGGTTAGGTTAGGTTAGGTTAGGTTAGGTTAGGTTAGGTTAGGTTAGGTTAGGTTAGGTTAGGTTAGGTTAGGTTAGGTTAGGTTAGGTTAGGTTAGGTTAGGTTAGGTTAGGTTAGGTTAGGTTAGGTTAGGTTAGGTTAGGTTAGGTTAGGTTAGGTTAGGTTAGGTTAGGTTAGGTTAGGTTAGGTTAGGTTAGGTTAGGTTAGGTTAGGTTAGGTTAGGTTAGGTTAGGTTAGGTTAGGTTAGGTTAGGTTAGGTTAGGTTAGGTTAGGTTAGGTTAGGTTAGGTTAGGTTAGGTTAGGTTAGGTTAGGTTAGGTTAGGTTAGGTTAGGTTAGGTTAGGTTAGGTTAGGTTAGGTTAGGTTAGGTTAGGTTAGGTTAGGTTAGGTTAGGTTAGGTTAGGTTAGGTTAGGTTAGGTTAGGTTAGGTTAGGTTAGGTTAGGTTAGGTTAGGTTAGGTTAGGTTAGGTTAGGTTAGGTTAGGTTAGGTTAGGTTAGGTTAGGTTAGGTTAGGTTAGGTTAGGTTAGGTTAGGTTAGGTTAGGTTAGGTTAGGTTAGGTTAGGTTAGGTTAGGTTAGGTTAGGTTAGGTTAGGTTAGGTTAGGTTAGGTTAGGTTAGGTTAGGTTAGGTTAGGTTAGGTTAGGTTAGGTTAGGTTAGGTTAGGTTAGGTTAGGTTAGGTTAGGTTAGGTTAGGTTAGGTTAGGTTAGGTTAGGTTAGGTTAGGTTAGGTTAGGTTAGGTTAGGTTAGGTTAGGTTAGGTTAGGTTAGGTTAGGTTAGGTTAGGTTAGGTTAGGTTAGGTTAGGTTAGGTTAGGTTAGGTTAGGTTAGGTTAGGTTAGGTTAGGTTAGGTTAGGTTAGGTTAGGTTAGGTTAGGTTAGGTTAGGTTAGGTTAGGTTAGGTTAGGTTAGGTTAGGTTAGGTTAGGTTAGGTTAGGTTAGGTTAGGTTAGGTTAGGTTAGGTTAGGTTAGGTTAGGTTAGGTTAGGTTAGGTTAGGTTAGGTTAGGTTAGGTTAGGTTAGGTTAGGTTAGGTTAGGTTAGGTTAGGTTAGGTTAGGTTAGGTTAGGTTAGGTTAGGTTAGGTTAGGTTAGGTTAGGTTAGGTTAGGTTAGGTTAGGTTAGGTTAGGTTAGGTTAGGTTAGGTTAGGTTAGGTTAGGTTAGGTTAGGTTAGGTTAGGTTAGGTTAGGTTAGGTTAGGTTAGGTTAGGTTAGGTTAGGTTAGGTTAGGTTAGGTTAGGTTAGGTTAGGTTAGGTTAGGTTAGGTTAGGTTAGGTTAGGTTAGGTTAGGTTAGGTTAGGTTAGGTTAGGTTAGGTTAGGTTAGGTTAGGTTAGGTTAGGTTAGGTTAGGTTAGGTTAGGTTAGGTTAGGTTAGGTTAGGTTAGGTTAGGTTAGGTTAGGTTAGGTTAGGTTAGGTTAGGTTAGGTTAGGTTAGGTTAGGTTAGGTTAGGTTAGGTTAGGTTAGGTTAGGTTAGGTTAGGTTAGGTTAGGTTAGGTTAGGTTAGGTTAGGTTAGGTTAGGTTAGGTTAGGTTAGGTTAGGTTAGGTTAGGTTAGGTTAGGTTAGGTTAGGTTAGGTTAGGTTAGGTTAGGTTAGGTTAGGTTAGGTTAGGTTAGGTTAGGTTAGGTTAGGTTAGGTTAGGTTAGGTTAGGTTAGGTTAGGTTAGGTTAGGTTAGGTTAGGTTAGGTTAGGTTAGGTTAGGTTAGGTTAGGTTAGGTTAGGTTAGGTTAGGTTAGGTTAGGTTAGGTTAGGTTAGGTTAGGTTAGGTTAGGTTAGGTTAGGTTAGGTTAGGTTAGGTTAGGTTAGGTTAGGTTAGGTTAGGTTAGGTTAGGTTAGGTTAGGTTAGGTTAGGTTAGGTTAGGTTAGGTTAGGTTAGGTTAGGTTAGGTTAGGTTAGGTTAGGTTAGGTTAGGTTAGGTTAGGTTAGGTTAGGTTAGGTTAGGTTAGGTTAGGTTAGGTTAGGTTAGGTTAGGTTAGGTTAGGTTAGGTTAGGTTAGGTTAGGTTAGGTTAGGTTAGGTTAGGTTAGGTTAGGTTAGGTTAGGTTAGGTTAGGTTAGGTTAGGTTAGGTTAGGTTAGGTTAGGTTAGGTTAGGTTAGGTTAGGTTAGGTTAGGTTAGGTTAGGTTAGGTTAGGTTAGGTTAGGTTAGGTTAGGTTAGGTTAGGTTAGGTTAGGTTAGGTTAGGTTAGGTTAGGTTAGGTTAGGTTAGGTTAGGTTAGGTTAGGTTAGGTTAGGTTAGGTTAGGTTAGGTTAGGTTAGGTTAGGTTAGGTTAGGTTAGGTTAGGTTAGGTTAGGTTAGGTTAGGTTAGGTTAGGTTAGGTTAGGTTAGGTTAGGTTAGGTTAGGTTAGGTTAGGTTAGGTTAGGTTAGGTTAGGTTAGGTTAGGTTAGGTTAGGTTAGGTTAGGTTAGGTTAGGTTAGGTTAGGTTAGGTTAGGTTAGGTTAGGTTAGGTTAGGTTAGGTTAGGTTAGGTTAGGTTAGGTTAGGTTAGGTTAGGTTAGGTTAGGTTAGGTTAGGTTAGGTTAGGTTAGGTTAGGTTAGGTTAGGTTAGGTTAGGTTAGGTTAGGTTAGGTTAGGTTAGGTTAGGTTAGGTTAGGTTAGGTTAGGTTAGGTTAGGTTAGGTTAGGTTAGGTTAGGTTAGGTTAGGTTAGGTTAGGTTAGGTTAGGTTAGGTTAGGTTAGGTTAGGTTAGGTTAGGTTAGGTTAGGTTAGGTTAGGTTAGGTTAGGTTAGGTTAGGTTAGGTTAGGTTAGGTTAGGTTAGGTTAGGTTAGGTTAGGTTAGGTTAGGTTAGGTTAGGTTAGGTTAGGTTAGGTTAGGTTAGGTTAGGTTAGGTTAGGTTAGGTTAGGTTAGGTTAGGTTAGGTTAGGTTAGGTTAGGTTAGGTTAGGTTAGGTTAGGTTAGGTTAGGTTAGGTTAGGTTAGGTTAGGTTAGGTTAGGTTAGGTTAGGTTAGGTTAGGTTAGGTTAGGTTAGGTTAGGTTAGGTTAGGTTAGGTTAGGTTAGGTTAGGTTAGGTTAGGTTAGGTTAGGTTAGGTTAGGTTAGGTTAGGTTAGGTTAGGTTAGGTTAGGTTAGGTTAGGTTAGGTTAGGTTAGGTTAGGTTAGGTTAGGTTAGGTTAGGTTAGGTTAGGTTAGGTTAGGTTAGGTTAGGTTAGGTTAGGTTAGGTTAGGTTAGGTTAGGTTAGGTTAGGTTAGGTTAGGTTAGGTTAGGTTAGGTTAGGTTAGGTTAGGTTAGGTTAGGTTAGGTTAGGTTAGGTTAGGTTAGGTTAGGTTAGGTTAGGTTAGGTTAGGTTAGGTTAGGTTAGGTTAGGTTAGGTTAGGTTAGGTTAGGTTAGGTTAGGTTAGGTTAGGTTAGGTTAGGTTAGGTTAGGTTAGGTTAGGTTAGGTTAGGTTAGGTTAGGTTAGGTTAGGTTAGGTTAGGTTAGGTTAGGTTAGGTTAGGTTAGGTTAGGTTAGGTTAGGTTAGGTTAGGTTAGGTTAGGTTAGGTTAGGTTAGGTTAGGTTAGGTTAGGTTAGGTTAGGTTAGGTTAGGTTAGGTTAGGTTAGGTTAGGTTAGGTTAGGTTAGGTTAGGTTAGGTTAGGTTAGGTTAGGTTAGGTTAGGTTAGGTTAGGTTAGGTTAGGTTAGGTTAGGTTAGGTTAGGTTAGGTTAGGTTAGGTTAGGTTAGGTTAGGTTAGGTTAGGTTAGGTTAGGTTAGGTTAGGTTAGGTTAGGTTAGGTTAGGTTAGGTTAGGTTAGGTTAGGTTAGGTTAGGTTAGGTTAGGTTAGGTTAGGTTAGGTTAGGTTAGGTTAGGTTAGGTTAGGTTAGGTTAGGTTAGGTTAGGTTAGGTTAGGTTAGGTTAGGTTAGGTTAGGTTAGGTTAGGTTAGGTTAGGTTAGGTTAGGTTAGGTTAGGTTAGGTTAGGTTAGGTTAGGTTAGGTTAGGTTAGGTTAGGTTAGGTTAGGTTAGGTTAGGTTAGGTTAGGTTAGGTTAGGTTAGGTTAGGTTAGGTTAGGTTAGGTTAGGTTAGGTTAGGTTAGGTTAGGTTAGGTTAGGTTAGGTTAGGTTAGGTTAGGTTAGGTTAGGTTAGGTTAGGTTAGGTTAGGTTAGGTTAGGTTAGGTTAGGTTAGGTTAGGTTAGGTTAGGTTAGGTTAGGTTAGGTTAGGTTAGGTTAGGTTAGGTTAGGTTAGGTTAGGTTAGGTTAGGTTAGGTTAGGTTAGGTTAGGTTAGGTTAGGTTAGGTTAGGTTAGGTTAGGTTAGGTTAGGTTAGGTTAGGTTAGGTTAGGTTAGGTTAGGTTAGGTTAGGTTAGGTTAGGTTAGGTTAGGTTAGGTTAGGTTAGGTTAGGTTAGGTTAGGTTAGGTTAGGTTAGGTTAGGTTAGGTTAGGTTAGGTTAGGTTAGGTTAGGTTAGGTTAGGTTAGGTTAGGTTAGGTTAGGTTAGGTTAGGTTAGGTTAGGTTAGGTTAGGTTAGGTTAGGTTAGGTTAGGTTAGGTTAGGTTAGGTTAGGTTAGGTTAGGTTAGGTTAGGTTAGGTTAGGTTAGGTTAGGTTAGGTTAGGTTAGGTTAGGTTAGGTTAGGTTAGGTTAGGTTAGGTTAGGTTAGGTTAGGTTAGGTTAGGTTAGGTTAGGTTAGGTTAGGTTAGGTTAGGTTAGGTTAGGTTAGGTTAGGTTAGGTTAGGTTAGGTTAGGTTAGGTTAGGTTAGGTTAGGTTAGGTTAGGTTAGGTTAGGTTAGGTTAGGTTAGGTTAGGTTAGGTTAGGTTAGGTTAGGTTAGGTTAGGTTAGGTTAGGTTAGGTTAGGTTAGGTTAGGTTAGGTTAGGTTAGGTTAGGTTAGGTTAGGTTAGGTTAGGTTAGGTTAGGTTAGGTTAGGTTAGGTTAGGTTAGGTTAGGTTAGGTTAGGTTAGGTTAGGTTAGGTTAGGTTAGGTTAGGTTAGGTTAGGTTAGGTTAGGTTAGGTTAGGTTAGGTTAGGTTAGGTTAGGTTAGGTTAGGTTAGGTTAGGTTAGGTTAGGTTAGGTTAGGTTAGGTTAGGTTAGGTTAGGTTAGGTTAGGTTAGGTTAGGTTAGGTTAGGTTAGGTTAGGTTAGGTTAGGTTAGGTTAGGTTAGGTTAGGTTAGGTTAGGTTAGGTTAGGTTAGGTTAGGTTAGGTTAGGTTAGGTTAGGTTAGGTTAGGTTAGGTTAGGTTAGGTTAGGTTAGGTTAGGTTAGGTTAGGTTAGGTTAGGTTAGGTTAGGTTAGGTTAGGTTAGGTTAGGTTAGGTTAGGTTAGGTTAGGTTAGGTTAGGTTAGGTTAGGTTAGGTTAGGTTAGGTTAGGTTAGGTTAGGTTAGGTTAGGTTAGGTTAGGTTAGGTTAGGTTAGGTTAGGTTAGGTTAGGTTAGGTTAGGTTAGGTTAGGTTAGGTTAGGTTAGGTTAGGTTAGGTTAGGTTAGGTTAGGTTAGGTTAGGTTAGGTTAGGTTAGGTTAGGTTAGGTTAGGTTAGGTTAGGTTAGGTTAGGTTAGGTTAGGTTAGGTTAGGTTAGGTTAGGTTAGGTTAGGTTAGGTTAGGTTAGGTTAGGTTAGGTTAGGTTAGGTTAGGTTAGGTTAGGTTAGGTTAGGTTAGGTTAGGTTAGGTTAGGTTAGGTTAGGTTAGGTTAGGTTAGGTTAGGTTAGGTTAGGTTAGGTTAGGTTAGGTTAGGTTAGGTTAGGTTAGGTTAGGTTAGGTTAGGTTAGGTTAGGTTAGGTTAGGTTAGGTTAGGTTAGGTTAGGTTAGGTTAGGTTAGGTTAGGTTAGGTTAGGTTAGGTTAGGTTAGGTTAGGTTAGGTTAGGTTAGGTTAGGTTAGGTTAGGTTAGGTTAGGTTAGGTTAGGTTAGGTTAGGTTAGGTTAGGTTAGGTTAGGTTAGGTTAGGTTAGGTTAGGTTAGGTTAGGTTAGGTTAGGTTAGGTTAGGTTAGGTTAGGTTAGGTTAGGTTAGGTTAGGTTAGGTTAGGTTAGGTTAGGTTAGGTTAGGTTAGGTTAGGTTAGGTTAGGTTAGGTTAGGTTAGGTTAGGTTAGGTTAGGTTAGGTTAGGTTAGGTTAGGTTAGGTTAGGTTAGGTTAGGTTAGGTTAGGTTAGGTTAGGTTCAGGTTAGGTTAGGTTAGGTTAGGTTAGGTTAGGTTAGGTTAGGTTAGGTTAGGTTAGGTTAGGTTAGGTTAGGTTAGGTTAGGTTAGGTTAGGTTAGGTTAGGTTAGGTTAGGTTAGGTTAGGTTAGGTTAGGTTAGGTTAGGTTAGGTTAGGTTAGGTTAGGTTAGGTTAGGTTAGGTTAGGTTAGGTTAGGTTAGGTTAGGTTAGGTTAGGTTAGGTTAGGTTAGGTTAGGTTAGGTTAGGTTAGGTTAGGTTAGGTTAGGTTAGGTTAGGTTAGGTTAGGTTAGGTTAGGTTAGGTTAGGTTAGGTTAGGTTAGGTTAGGTTAGGTTAGGTTAGGTTAGGTTAGGTTAGGTTAGGTTAGGTTAGGTTAGGTTAGGTTAGGTTAGGTTAGGTTAGGTTAGGTTAGGTTAGGTTAGGTTAGGTTAGGTTAGGTTAGGTTAGGTTAGGTTAGGTTAGGTTAGGTTAGGTTAGGTTAGGTTAGGTTAGGTTAGGTTAGGTTAGGTTAGGTTAGGTTAGGTTAGGTTAGGTTAGGTTAGGTTAGGTTAGGTTAGGTTAGGTTAGGTTAGGTTAGGTTAGGTTAGGTTAGGTTAGGTTAGGTTAGGTTAGGTTAGGTTAGGTTAGGTTAGGTTAGGTTAGGTTAGGTTAGGTTAGGTTAGGTTAGGTTAGGTTAGGTTAGGTTAGGTTAGGTTAGGTTAGGTTAGGTTAGGTTAGGTTAGGTTAGGTTAGGTTAGGTTAGGTTAGGTTAGGTTAGGTTAGGTTAGGTTAGGTTAGGTTAGGTTAGGTTAGGTTAGGTTAGGTTAGGTTAGGTTAGGTTAGGTTAGGT